>CM065775.1:242288371-244788371 GCA_033296515.1 Macrochelys suwanniensis | reverse complement strand
AGTGATGCAATGAAAGCTCAGAGGAAAAAGGATATGCATTGACTGTATATATGAATCATTGACTTCATTGTATCTCCATAAATCAGGCCATTTAACACATTTTGTAAAACTCATCTATTATTTTTAGGGTGCTTTTTAAAATGTCCTTGGTGCTTTAAATAAGAGGTGATTTGAACACATGCAGACCTAAGCATTGCAAGACTGGGTTGAAAAAGAGAACAGGTTAGGGACAGTTCCCTTCCCGCCTTTGTTATTAGGTGGAAGAAATTCATAAAGGGATGCAGTTAGTAGTCGAGGTATAAAAATGTAGGGCTTAGTCTGATTTTTATTTTTAAATGCATGGAAATAATATGTTCAATTGCATGTTTCTTCTGGCCAAGTGACTGCTATGTTTGTGCATTGAAATTAGCTGATTACATGCATGAAATATCAGTGACATGATTATCTGCAGTTTGCATGTGCAGTTACCTAATGTAAATAGTGATAACAGCATGCACAAAGCAAATGAAAAATTGCACGTTTTGCATATGTCATCACATGTGCCTTATTTTGAAAATAGGCCCTTTGTGAAAGCAAGCAAGAAAGCATTTTATAAAACCAAATATTAGTATGAAACATTCCAAGAAATGTTGATTTAAATTTAAATGAAAATAGATTTCCCTTTTATGATGTAAACAGTCCCTTGCTGTGTTTGCAACCCAAACAGCACATTGTGTTAGGAGTGAAACTGACACGAAACAGATCAGTCTCCCTTACCTATCTATATTCAAAATGAGTTTAATGGAACAAGATGTCAGGCCTGTTGGCTCATCACTTTTGTGGACAGTACTGTGAATTTAGTTTCAGCATCCAAACATATTAATCACCCATGTTTGGCTGGTCTCAAGTGTCTGGATCCTACACTGGGCACAGGGAGAAGAGGGGAGGGCAGGATTCACTCACCTGTTTGATGTAGAAGACCTACAAGACTCACCTCCCATGACAACCATGCACCCTCCTAACCCCACCGCTAACTTTCCACCCTGCCATGTTGATGACTCTGGGGACGTGGCTACTGCCCTCCAGAGAGGAAGGAACACTGTTGTGTTTGTTGGGCTGCAGCACTTCTTCCGCCCCTGCAGGTTGTGCTGTGTAGAGAGCCATCTCCGTGCTGCTTCCCTGTCCCCAGGTCCGCTCCTTCCTCTCTTCCTCATTGCAGCTACCAGGAGGAGGAGAACTGGAGGGACTGTGAAGAGGAGACGGAGGATTAAAGGTGGGAGAGGTGGACGGGGCACCCTTTCTGGATTCTCTCTCTCTCTCTCTCACCCTGATTTTCAGTCTGGAGAGTTGTGAGGTGTAAATAGGGAGAAGCAAACTAGATGCCTAAAAATCATCCAGTCTCCCTAATGCGTTAGTAACTCGGACAAAGACCATATATTTGTATATACAGGGGTACTGACCTTTGGCTGCACTCTGCCCCCTTTTATGCTGCAGGAGGGCCATGAAAGTGATGGGGGAAGCAGTTGGATCCTCGTGAGCCAGGAATCCCCTTACCATAAAGGGGAGGGGGGCTTCTCCAGCTGTCATAACAGCCCTACACCCCTTGCCCCCAAGCTGAGGGCTGTGTCTGGGTGGGAAGGAGGGTGCATGGCTGGATGATGGCTCTTTGTTCTGGCTGCAGAGGCAGCTGTGGAAAGTGGCTGTAAAGTTAGAGCAGCCCCATTGGAGGTCTGGTTGGGATTCGGCCAGCTGGGCTGTGGCTGACAGGCCTTGTAACCCCTCACAGCTAAACCCAGTTCCATCGTTGTCCTTACCCAGGTCATATCAAAACACCCCGGGGCTCTGTACCTGTCACACTTTTACTAGGGCTGTCAATTAATCACCGTTAGATCAAGCGATTAACTCCAAACAAATTAACTCGGTTAAAAAAATGAATCGCCGTTTCTTGCCATTAATCACGATTAATTTTTTTTAATCGTTTTAACAGCCCTCATTTTTACCAACGGTGCGGCTGGTTTTCTGGGTGCCCAGCAATTCGCTTACATTGTATTGGCTTAATTAAGCCAGCATTTATATTGCCCTTTACATTTGAAGGTTTCTCACAAGGCCAACGAGGCGGTGTCACCACCTTAATTCTCCCAT
Organism: Macrochelys suwanniensis; assembly: GCA_033296515.1. Lineage (NCBI taxonomy): Eukaryota > Metazoa > Chordata > Testudines > Chelydridae > Macrochelys > Macrochelys suwanniensis. The sequence goes on along the minus strand of CM065775.1, from coordinate 244,786,250 downwards.
CAACATTGGTGCAGAACAAGAGCGAGCGAGATGGCGTCAATGTTCCGGAGTGAGGAGATGTGTCTGACGCAGCTGTTTCTCCAGGTGGAGGCTGCCTATTGCTGTGTTGCAGAACTTGGCGAGCTAGGCCTGGTCCAGTTCAGAGATGTAAGTAGTTACGAGAGGTTCTCGGGTAGGAATGTTGGGATATCCGCTATTAAAGGGCCACCGTAAATGTGGTTGGTCCTAAAAGATGGACCTGCTGGGACAGTGGATTAATCCGGAAGGCAGGGGCGTTGCAACCAGTGGGGGTGCTGAGAACCCTTGAACCAAACTGTAATCCCTGTCTATAATGGAAACCACTTCAAGCCAGGGGGTGCGGCAGACCCACTGCATCTCTAGTTCCAGCACCTATGCTGGAAGGGCTTGGCATAAAGACTGTAAATACCTGCCTTGCTCTAGAAAGGAAGGATGGGCCTTGGGGTTAAGGCAGTGGACTGGGAGATCTGGGTTCAACTCCCAGCTCTGCCACAGACTGCCTGCATGGCTTTGGGCCAGTCACTTATTTTCACTGCACCTCAGTTCCCCATCTGTAAAATGGGGATAAAAATATTTCCATTTGTCTGTCTTGTCTATGTAGATTGTCAACTTGTGGAGGCAGAGACAGTCCGTGTATATACAGAGCACATTGGGACTCTGATCTCACTTGGGCCTCTACGCACTACTCAAATACAAATACAGTTGAACCTCAGAGTTACGAACACCTCGGGAAAGGAGCTTGTTCGTAACTCTGAACAAAACGTTATGGCTGTTCTTTCAAAAGTTTACCACTGAACATTGACTGAACAGCTTTGAAACTTTACTGTGCAAAAGAAAAATGCTGCTTTCCCTTTTTTTAAAAAAAGTAGTTTACATTTAACACAGTACTGTATTGTGTTTGCCTTTTTTTTTTTCCCCCACCGGTCTCCGCTGCTGCCTGATTGTTCGTAACTCTGGTGTTCGTATCTCTGAGGTTCTACTGTAACAATAATTACTCTGAGTTTACTGTTACACATAATACACTTCCTATCATTGACTTTCCAGTTGGAACCCATGTCATGGCAGGACAATAGTTTGATCGGATTACGTGAACAGTGTCCCCGTCTGAAAATTGAAAGCAAAGGTTTATTTAAATGTCTGTTTAAGGCCAGATACAGTATGGTAAACAGAGCCACAGTCTGAATTATCTACAGTAAAGGGGGTTTCTTCTGTGAGAATTATAGTATCTGGTAAGGGGAGGTATTTGGAATTGCTGGAGTCCAAGGGCGTCCACTACCCTACAATGCAGTCTGTGGCCACCCTCACCCATAACTTAATATGGAGATACGATCCACAGAGATTACATCCACAGAGCTCCATCATAATCAGAGCAGAGACATCTTGGCTCCAGTTAGTAGTCCCAACTGCTTGCTGGGAATTGTAGCCTCTATAGTAAAGATGAGCAAGAAGGCAATGTCTCCATGCGATGCCAATTATGCATGATTGAAGTATATGCACAGTGTGGTGCTTCTGCAAAAATCTAAGGCCATCAAGGAAGATGCTGCTCCTCCAGTTCATCAGCTAAATCTGAGCCTGATGCCAGAAGTTAGATTCAGCTAAGAAAATATGAACCATTTCTCTTCATGCCAATTAGGCATCATTTGCATATCCTTAAAGTCAATCCCTCTCCCCCACCTAAATCACCTGCTTACCTTTGGTGGTTTTCCAAAGTGCGTATCTACAAGAACATTGTTATAGGAGAGCAAAAACTGAAGCATGAGATTTGTCTGTACAAGGAAGAGGCTATGAAGCATTTATACATGGCTTGAAACTGAGATTTATTGGTGACTGCCCGTAGTGAATGGCATAGTGACTGAAATATCCTTGGTGAATTAACAGACCAAAAGGGTCTGCTATGGGACATGGAAAATTCATGAGTATTTTTTCTGCAATGGTGCTGTTGGTAGCAATGGTGGAAGCTGTACTGCGGACAGGGTGCAGTGGTTAATGTCTTCCACCGGCGGAGCTGCATCAGTGCAGATAAATGTTTACCAGTTTGCTTAGTGTAAACAAGGTGTATGTAATGTGCCTCACAAAATTACACCCCAAATAGTTTCATCTGTGACATTGGCATGTACATCCCCAAACAGAGGTTTGGTTATTTAAAGAAATGAGAGGAAAGAGGATTCAGAGTTTTGTTCAGGAGAATATCAAGTCTCCCATCGCTAGGACACCAGTTCATATCCAAGTGAGGTTGGCAATGGTGGAGAATAATTGTCTGATGCCTGTTCAGTGGCACTGTTCAGGGATCTTGGTTCAGTTCCTCGGCGGCAAGTGGGGAAGAACTCTCCTTTGTTAGGATAATGGGCAGGCTGTCTTGAGTGAATCGCTGGCTGAATTCTGTGGTCCCTGTTATGCAGGAGGTCAGACCAGATGATCCCACGGTTCCTTCTGGCCTTAAAATCTATAAAATCCAAGAAGCCTTTTCTACCCCAGCTCAGACCTTTGACAGCCAGAGAAGCCATGACTGAGTGGGCCAAGGATACCAGTCAAGGTTGAGGCACAGTGATTGTCTGAAGAAGTTTTGTATTCCCATTGTTCGTGTGGTGCCTGTTGTGTGGCTAGAAGGCTACAAGGTTCAGTAATATGCAAAGGCAGCATCTTTCACCAACGCTAATATACAGTTAAACACCCAATTGACAATCAGCATTCAGCCCTAGGTTTGTTTTTGTTTTTTAATTTCTAGTTGAACATGAATGTGAACAGCTTCCAGAGAAAGTTTGTGAATGAAGTCAGAAGATGTGAATCCTTGGAGAGGATCCTCCGTAAGTAGACGTTTGTACAATGCTACTGGCTCCAGAACAGTCATAATCTAGCATTTCAAAAAGCAAAGTGTTCTAACTAGCAAAACTGAATGGAATTTGTTCTAAAGATGGCAAATTTTTCATTAGAAAGTCTTTGTACTTTTCATCTGAAGGCTTTGAAGTGTTTGCATGCACCAATTAAGTACCACTATACTACTGGGGGGCGGGGAGTGTACACATCACACCTATTTTGCATATGGGTAAAGTCAGGAGAGGAGAGGTTAAGTGTCCTGCATAAAATCACATAACAAGTGAGCAGCTAGGCTGGAAATGGAACCTGGGGTCCTGTCTCCTAGTCCTGTGTTCTAACCCTTAGAACATACTTCCTGCAACAAAGCACACCATCCCAGCCAGAGATTTCTTTAAAAAGCCGACAGGTTTTTTTTTAAGCTGTTTTTTCTTAGTCATAATTTTTGTGGGACTTGCTAGGAAATGGTATCGAATGAAGTGTCCATAGGATCCTTAAAATCTCAACTTTTCTAGGGTGTGAAGGGGAAATAATTACACTCACTTAGCATTTATAGTGCTAATCACCCATTGATCCCCCCGCACCTTGCAAATAGTGCTTACCAAAGAATGGTAAGCACTATTCTCCGCATTTTACAGGTGGCTATATTGAGGGCCAGAGAGTGGCTGGGTGGGGGCACAGAAACACATGGGGACAGGAGGAGGGGGTACAGGGAGACAGGGACAGGGGAGTGGCTGGGTGAGGACACAGAGACATATGGGGATGGGGGAAGGGGGTACAGGGACAGAGGGTGTCTGGATGGGGGCGCAGAGACACATGGGGATGGGGGAAGGAGTACAGGGAGACATAGGGATGGGGAGTGGCTGGGTGAGGGCATAGAGACACATGGTGATGGGGGTGCAAAGCTACATATGGACAGGGGAGTGGCTCGGTGGAGGCACAGAGACATTTGGAATTGGGGTACAGGGACAGAGGGTGGCTGGGTGGGGGCACAGAGACATATGGGGATGGGGGAAGGGGTACAGGAGACATAGGGACAAGGGAGTGGCTGAGTGAGGGCACAGAGACACATGGGGACGGGCAGATGTGCCTGACTGAGTGGGAGAGGCTAGAGGTCAGCCAGGGTCTGCATGGGGGATGCTCCCTAACTATCCCTCCTCCCCCCAAAAAACTTGTTCCATACTTTTCCTACCCATACACAACAACCCTCCAAGTTCACACCCAGGCTTCTTCCCAGCAATGTACTTCCCTCTTCCTCAGCGCCTCTGTTACCCCTGACTCCTCCAAACCTTTGCACTGCTTCTGAGGGGTGCGGGAAATATGGTTCTGTATTGTAGTGTAAATGAATTATTACTCAGAGTTCTGTATTAATATGCCTAGTAAGGAATCTATTTGCCAAAAAACATGTCCTGAATCTTTTTTGTTGTCTGTATTGTTACAGACGTACTTGCTGACAGATATTTTGAAATAAATAACCAAAAATTATTGAAACTAGTGTGATTATATTGTGTTATTTTGACAAATAAAATATGCAGAATTTTGTAGAATTTTAAAATATTGTGCGCAGAATTTTTAATTTTTTGGCGCAGAATTCCACCAGGAGTACTGAGGGAGGTTGGATAGCCCCACCCCTTGAGGATTTGAAACTGTTCGGGAGAAACCACTGGATGCTATATTGTAAGGAACAGCAGGCAGGAGAGCAGGCACAATGAACTGATGATCATTTCCACTGTCATGTCTATGGTTAGGTTAGCTTCATACTACAGTCATGATTCCCAGGTGTATACAATTATCTCCTCTGGAGAAGGAGCAACTTCCTTACTGCTAAGGGAGGTTCCAGGGAGCCAGATTCTTGGGTGTCGAAGAGTTCCACAAATATTTGGTGAATCTCCTAGAATAAGTGTTGAATGACATTTGAATACTGTGATCATGTGTCATGATGTCACACGCAGGTCACCACCGCAGGCCGTGTCAGTGACCCCAGGGAAAGCCTAACAGTGCCTTTTGTGTGGTTTCCTTGCAGGCTTTCTGGAAAATGAAATGGAAAATGAGATTGTGATCTTCAAACCTGAAAAGTATCCCGAGACCCCACTGCCTCGAGAAATGATTGATTTGGAGGTACAGAATTCTGCCCTGCCTCGGGGGCATACGGAGCGAGATTAGGCTGGGGAGGAGTGAAATTACACATATATCCACATATTTAACATCACAGGAAAACCATGTGGGTCCCAGAAGTGGAGGAAAGTGACTCACCAGTGACAAATTCTCATGGGTTAGCCATGTTATTCTGTAGTTGTGGCACAACCCTGTGTACTAAATTAATAATACTGCATTTATATATCGCTTCTCAGACATAGATATTAGAGTTCTTTAGTACAAAGGGGAGTTTGCATAATGATCCCCATTGTTACAGTGGGGAAACTTAGGAACAGAGAGGTTAAATAACTTGCCCTCTCACGTACCCAGTTAGTGGCAGAAAATCAGACTCTTGACTTCCAGTCAAGTATTTTCTCCACAGAGTTGATCAGAGACAGAATTTATTTATTCCAAGCCCCCTGGTGTACTGGGAGGGTCTTTTGAGGTTTAATCCACTTGCTCTTCTTTTTAAAAATGTTTTGTGTCTATAGACTTCCCCTTTTATACCATTTGTTCCCTGCCCTGTTTTGACTGCCAGCCATGTTAGTAGAAACCTTTACCAGAACACCAGGGCTGTTTGCACTGAAGTGAAACCTGGTGCTGTAACCACTACATTCAGGGCTAGATTATCTCTTCTTGAAGAGGTAACATCTAGGTTGAAACATCTCACTGTTTCAGCACATTGACTACGACTGGGATTTTCAAAGATCCTAAGGGAGGCAGGCAGTTCTTTTAGACCCCTTTGAAAATCCCAGCAAAGGCCTATTCATGACCTATACCCGGTCATGAAAAACCCCATGGTTTCATAGGAAAGAATAGCCTTTTGCCATGTTACTTTTTCCTGTGGAGATTAGCAGTGATGATTGGAGGAAACCTGGTTTGTTGAACGTGGGTAAATGGGTACCTCTAAGATTTAGATCCTATTCTGCGAGGGTGCCATGAACCCTCTATCCCCATTGAAGTCCGTTGTGAAATCTGGGAGTTGAGGCCGCTCTGAAGCTCGGAGGTTGCATTCAGCACCTTGCTGGTTTGGGCAATGATGTGTCCTAAAAGAACCCGTTGACTCAGAAGCGCAGAGTTTATCTGCTTTTAATCCAACTGGAAATGAAGTTTACAAACTGACTGGTTTTAATCAAGATTGACTGTCACTGTTTGTCTGGGAAGAGACCATGATCTATCTTCATGTAGAATGAGGGTCTGCTGGCTTGCCTAATTTAGTGCCTAAGTATAACTTTGAGTCACTGCATGTAACAGAGAAGGTGGCAAGGGAAAGGTCAGGGGTTTGATGGCTGTGTGCATATTCCTAAACAGCTGATGCATATTTTAAAATGTTCATTGCACAATCATACAGAAATGTGGCAGCCTGTAAAAGGATAACTGGGCCTGTCTTGCATCTTTCCTGTTTTGTTTTGGTTGTAAACAGACAGTTCTGGAGAAACTGGAGGGTGAACTACAGGAAGCCAATCAGAATCAGCAAACCCTGAAACAGAACTTTCTAGAACTGACCGAACTAAAACATCTCCTGAAGAAAACTCAGGACTTCTTTGAGGTGAGAGTTCTTCAGATATGTACTATCTGTCAACTTTGTCTTTCTTTTTTTTAGCAGAAGGGTTGACGAATTTTTAAGTTGTTTATGCTTTTGGCTTTATTTTTGAGGGGGGTTAAAAAGACTTCAGATTTCCTTTACTGCAGATTTGAGGTCAAATTTTCCAAAATGCCTTGGTGAGCCTAAGTCTCATTGGGTCTCAGGCTTCTCAGTGCCTAAATCTCACGGGCTCCCAAGTCACTTAGACACTTGAAAATTTGACACTTGGTCTGGCTCTCTGTAGAAAACTGTCTTCAGACAAACAATATCAACAGTAAAGCTATGGCAACAGTTAAATCCATTGGAATGTTAGTGTTTTTAAGATAATTTCAAAAGAAAATGATGATTTCTGCTTTCAGACAGAAACCAATCTGCCAGATGATTTCTTCAACGAAGACACTTCTGGTCTGTTGGAATTAAGAAGTACTCCTACTGCAGTGGCTGCAAAGCTAGGGTCAGTGTGGTTATAGGCTTATAGCTTTAATAAGGCCAGTGCAAATATACCCTTCCCTTTTACTTCCACCAGCATTAATAAGCTGGTTTTCTGCACCATGACCCAGTCTTAGAGGTTTGCTGAATTCAGTTCCTATCTTCAGATAGCTTAGTACAGGCTGCTGGACAGTCTCTTAATTGTAACTCATTGATTACAATGAAAGCAACATTAGCATTTTGAAGGAGACAATAGATGATTTAAAAACTGATCTTTATGGCTCAGAGTATTGCTAAATGGGATAGACAGCCTTTCAGCTCCAGGTCACTGGTTCAAATGTGCCTAGTAACTGAAAATCACTGCCATCTGACAGCTGTTGAGGGGCCTCTGGGAAACTTAGTGAGGAAAATGGAAAGGAGCATATATTCTGACAAGTCAATTGTTAAAGTGCAATTAGGCAGGCCAAAAAAGAATGTGAAGAGCTACTATCAAAAGACACAAAAAGTGGATATAGTGTACTTGGACTTTGAGAAAACCTTTGACAAGGTCCCTTACCAAAGTCATGAGATAAGAGGGAAGGTCTTCTCATGGATCAGTAACTGGTTAAAAGATAGGAAACAAAGGGTAGGAATACATGGTCAGTTTTCACAGAGGAAAAAGGTAAATAGTGGGGCCCCTCAAGGATCTGTGCTGGGACCAGGGCTGTTAAACATATTCATAAATGTTCTGGAAAAGGGGGTAAACAGTGAAGTAGCAAGATGATACAAAATTATTATTTGCAGATGATACAAAATTATTCAAGGTAGCTAAGTCAAAAGCAGACTGCAAAGACTTACAAAGGGATCTCACAGAACTGGGCGACTGGGCAACAAAATGGCAGATGAAATTTCAATGTTAATAATGCAAAGTAATGCACACTGATAATGCACACATAATCCAACTATACGGACATAATGATGGGGTCTACATTAGCTGTTACCACTCAAGAAAGAGATCTTGGAGTCATTTTGGATAGTTCTCTGAAAAAAACCCACTCAATGTGCAGCAGCAGTCAAAAAAGCAACCAGAATGTTAGGAACCATTAGGAAAGGGATGATAAGACAGAAAATATCATAATGCCACTCTATAAATCCACGGTACGCCCACACCTCAAATAATGACTGCAGTTCTGGTTGCCCCATCTCAAAAGAGATTTATTAAAATTGGAAAAGGTACAGATTTAGGGCAACAAAAATGATTAAGGGTATGGAACAGCTTCCGTATGAGGAGAGATTAATAAGAGTAGGACTGTTCATCTTAGCAAAGTGACAACTAAGGGGCGATATGATAGAGGTCTATGAAATCATGACTGGTGTGGAGAAAGTAAATAAGGAAGTGTTATTTACCCTTTCACGTAACACAAGAACCATAGGTCTCCCAATGAAATAATATCCAGCAGGTTTAAAACAAACAAAAGGAAGTATTTCTTCACACAGTGCATACTTTGGAACTCGTTGCCAGGGGATGTTGTGAAGACCAAAAGCATAATTGGGTTCCAAAAAGAATTAGATAAGTTCATGAAGGATAGATCCATCAATAGCAATTAGCCAAAATGGTCAGGGATGTAACCCCATACTCTGGGTGTCCCAAAACCTCCATCTGCCAAAAGCTGGGCCTGGACGACAGGGGATGGATCTACAATAAATTGCTCTGTTCTGTTCATTCCTTCCAAAGTCTCTGACACCAGCCACTGAGAGAATTTAGGATACTGCAGTAGATGGACCATTGTTCTGTCTCAGTATGGCCATTATGTTCTTATGACAGATGTGCACATCACAGAAACCACCGCTGCAGTTTACACTCAGGACTACAGCAGAAAGCTGCACTGAGTCTGAATGCAGTCGGGTCAGATGGCATGATGCTGACTGTGACTTTGCAGCAATGTTAGCTAAGACAAGTCACGTTCAGCACTCTGTTAGCTAGTTGTGGTTAAATCCCCAGATAGTGGTGTTTTGTAAAGTAGGCAGTTCTTTAGTGGCCTTCATGATGGCAAGATTGCCTTGGGTCAGGGCTTAGTTACTCCAGCCTTGGGCTAGAGAAAGAGGGAGAGAAAGCCAGGAACCTGAACTCTGCTCTAAACCTTTGACCTCGTCAGGTTGAGGACGAGTACGTTGGTCGGTCAATATGGTGAAACTCACACGACCTGCCTGTGCTGTACCGCCGGTGTGTATAGAGAGTATTTCAGTTTCCAGTGCTGTCAGCCAGGTACCTTTCACCATCACGATATCTGCTTCACATATTTAAGAAAAGAATGAACCAATTTCTCTCCCTGCTCCTCTCCCTCCCTCCCCTAATCGTGAAACAGAGAGGTGGGCTTATGGCCCCCTAAAAAGATAGAGAAAAGTGAATAGATTAAGAAGTAAGATCTATGCTTGAACTTCTCTTAATAAAGAGGCCTCACCTAACTACAGCCACTCCTGTAGCCAGGGTCCCAGGTTGGATTTGAATGTAAATACAGTCTCTAAAATAGACTATGGAGCCTTAATGATTATAAAACCCAGTGTGGTACATGTTCAAAAATATTTAAAATATGCCTGCCATTTATCTGTCTTGTTAACACTGCCTAGATTCACAGCAGGGGTGATAAAAAGGGAAAGGATGGTGCCTTTCGAGCGTTTACTGTGGAGAGCCTGCAGGGGAAACATCTATTTGAGGTACACTGAAATGGACACTTCCCTGGAGGACCCTATCACGGTAGGTATACTCCTGCTTCGCCTCCTTCCCACTTTATGTGCACACACACACACCTTGAGAGAAACCCAAACTACTGCCATGATAACCCTCTGCCACTCTACTGTACCTGCCACCTTAGTTAAAACTGGGGTTCAAAGAGGCTAATCCATATAGTAAGAGACAGGCTGGACAAGTATGAGGCTGGGACGCCCTCTTTAAAACACAACAGATCTTTGTTTTCCCCGTTTTCAATTGTTATGATCACTGTTGCCCATTTGGCCTGAGCAGTTTGCCAATAATCAGGGCCTTGTAGGGCTGTTTTCAGTAGGATGAGGACTCATTGTCAGGTACATTCTTGGTGTATTCTTGTTTATTTATGAAAGCGTACACAAAGTTTTGTGTCCCTGAACACAGTAGAAACAAACAGCAGTTTTCTCGCTCAGAAATGTCCAAGTCTGTTCTTGTGCCCAAGAAGCCCTGTCCTTTGCTTCCTCTGAGGGTCCTGCTGGCCTTCTGTTTCCAGTATACACAGCCTGCAACAGATATTCTAGCCCTTGTGTTTGCAACCAGGGGAACCCCTCTGAACAGCATTTTGTGTTTGAATTATTGTTCCTGGAAAACTATTTTAAAAAATGCTATTGAAAAAGGGTGACTAAAAATCTTCCCTTTTCAGTGCTGTGCTGTACTTTGTTATGAGCATTTAAAAATCTGCTTGCTTTGCTTTTCAGAAGGAACAGATGAAAAAGAATGTGTTCATTATCTTCTATCAAGGAGAGCAGCTCAACCAAAAAATCAAGAAGATTTGTGATGGGTAAGGCAGGCTGTTGAGAAAGTAGCAATGTCTCTTTCGGGGGTGTTTACTTGGCAGGATTGGCTAACGGAGACTGGGAGTAGAGATGATTTCTCAGCACGCCGCTGTCAGCTCTACCAATTTGCTCCATCCTGCTTTTCAATTCTGCTGTGTCCAATAATAAAAATATATATCACTTTGGCATTTTAAAATTAAGGCCCTCGGTTTTCCAAAGTGACTAGAGATTTCAGGAGCCTCAATGTCTAGATTTCTAACCTTAATGGGCCTGGATTTCAGAAGGTCTCAGCACCCACCCTATGAAAATCAGGCCCTTATTAGGGTGTCAGAAGATGGGCACTCCAAAACGGGATCTCTAAAATCTCTAGTCATGTTTGAAAATTTAGGACCAATTTTATTAAGCTTCTGTTTAAAGGATCTGGTGCGATATTTTTAATAAGCCTTTCTATATTGAATTAACTTCTGGCCTATGTGCTAGTCTCTTTAACTGCTGTCTAAAGGAAACAGCAAAGAATAAAAATTAAAATCTTAAACATTCCGTCTCATTCCCACCCTGTTGAGCAAACTTTAAAAAAACTAATCAGGTCTGAATACTGCGTTACTGTTTTACAGCACTCAGTACTGATGGGCTTTGTATTGTGTAAGTCAGATTTGATTAACTGTCACTGTCGCTGATTAACTGTCTAACATAACCCACACCCCCTTCGGCATGGTTAGCCAAAGTCTTAAAGCCACCAGATTTTTGCAAGGGTGACTCCATGGAAGAACCCTATGTGAGAACCAGAACTGACCATACCTAACACAGCCATCTGGTTGGTGGGTCTTTTCCTTGGTCCCTAGGCTCAGTCAGGACTGGATCGGGAAGGGGGATTTTTCCAGCAAAGGTCTTTGACTGTGGAGCTTCTGCTTGACAATCTGACCTTTAAAATCTGCTCCAGCATAATTGAAATCCATGGGAGTTTTGCCCTTCACTTCAATGGGAGTAGGTTCAGTCCCTTACTGGCTGCCTTTACAGAGTGCTGCAATAAGCAGCAACAAAAATTTCTCATGTATGTAACGTGGCGATGACTATGCCTAAAGGCTTGTCTGCGCCACGGCTCTCACCGGTGCTGCCACCCAACTCGTAGAACCAGCGGGAATTTTTCAGAAAACAATTTTAGTAGATATAAGAACCATCATCATTTTGGTTGTCAGTGCGGATTGAACTCAGGTCCCCAGAGCTAAAAGCGTGAACCTCTGCCCCTTGAATAAAATGGCTGCAGCTGGGAGCCTAAGGGAGTTAGGTACTCAAATCCCATTGAAATTCAAAGGGAGTTAGGCACCAACACCTACACCCTCTACCTGAGAGCTGAAGCAGACTCCTCCTTTGTGGGAAGCAGACACTGAGCAGTGGCTCTGTGGACATGCGCGTAGGTTCTCCTAATCCTTGTTAATTTAAAAGTAGAAATGAACTTGGTGGTGCCATTGTAGTCCCTAAAAAGCATTTGCTCACATCAGAAACCCAATATAATCAGTGCACAATTAAACACAACCATTAATGGTTAATATTCTGCAGAAACCCTGGATTGGAATAGCAGGACTTTTACAGGTCAGAATAAGCTTTGATTGGGGGAACAGTATATGGAATATCCCTCACTTGCTATATGCTTGGCTCTAACTGATAACACTAGTCTGCCAATTTCATGAGCATTAATCTCATGCACAAACTTATTAAAGAGATGGAGGGGTGGGAGCAAGGAGATTGTTCCCTTTCTCTTAAGCTGATGGCTGCCTAGATGCTAATGTGAATGCTAAAATGGGTTTATCAGTGTAAGGGTTCCCTGCTGAATTCTCCTTCAGCTTTCATAGATGTCTGTCATTAAGGCAAAGGTGATATTTAATATGCAAAGGGGCTGTTAAACGATCAAAGTAGCATTGCTGTGATAATGTGCAAAATGTAGGAACTCTACAGCACGGTGGAATAAGCTTTCAAGTTTGATTAAAAATACCAATTAAAAGATGGGCTAAGAGCTCTGAAGCATAAGAAGCTGGAGCTAATTAAGCAGGGCTAGTAACTCTGGGATTCTTTTGCAGGATGTTTTGTGGTTAGAGATCCTGTTCAGAGTGGGAGGCTAGGTAAAGATATATTGTTGTGATTATGGAGGGCTCAAATACACTGCTGTGTGTTTTGTTAAATTTGCCACTGTTCTTCCTCACGCATGGGCTAGAACTGATTCTGGGAAACATACCGTGACATGCCTTGAGACCATGGTGTGACACGCATTTCTAAATGGCATGTGCTGTCTTTTAAAACAATCAATGGAATGGTCACTTTACACCAGTTGATAATCTGACCACATATCTTTGTGTAAAAAAGAAGCATTCTCTTCTAGGCATTCTTTTTCAACTGTTTGATTCATGGAGCCATATCTCAATACAGCCTTTGTGACATCCCCTGAAGTGACAGGGATGGCATGAGCACTAGATATTATGCCATCCCTGCATGAATCAAACAGCTAATGACTGAGAAATCTGTGTATAAGTAGAAGCAATCATGTTACCTGGCACTCATTTATTTTATGTAGTTAAACATGTTCTCACTGAGAGAGCCTTGTGAGATGTGTGTCTTGTTTTGTGAGGGTCCCGGTGGACAGCAGGCCAGAAAATCTGTCAGTGTACACTACACGAGTGTAACACAAACTACAGCCTGCTCTATGTGTAATTTTTGTACTGGTATAACTATGTTAGGGGTGTGATTATTTTTTTTAACTGCTATAATTATACTAGTACAACCCCTACCGTGGTTACAGTTATTCTGGAATAAAGGTGTTTTATGCCAATATCGCTTATTCCCCTCCCTGTACAGGAATAAGGCCAAGTCTACACTATGCGCTACAGTGGCACAGCTGCAGCCTAGCACTATAATGTAGACCCTTCCTACATCAATGGAAGGAGTTTTTCAGCCTTTGTAGGTAATCTACCTCCCTGAGTTGCAGTAGGTAGGTTGATGGAAGAATTCTTCAGTCTACCTAGCTGCTGCATCTACACCAGGGGGTTAGGTTGGCTTAACTGCAGCACTTGGGGACTTTTCACACCCTTGAGCGATGTAGCTAGTTCAGTCTAAGTGTAGACCAGGCCTCAACTATATTGGTATAAGCACATTTACACTGGTATGGCTGAATCCACAGTGTGTTGGGAGGTGTAGACTTTTGTGTGTGGACAAGGCCTTAGTAATGCAGACCGTGCATTAACGGTAACTATCCCTGTACAGTTAAATCAGCAAAACCCTCTTAGTGTGAACACAGGGTTATTGATATAAAAGTGCTTCTACTGGCGTAGACACTTTTAGGCTGACATAACTGAGTCCACGCCCCAGGCCAGGTCTACTCTACAGACTTGTGGTGGCCTAGCTGTGCCAGTCAGGAGTGTGAAGAAGTGTGGTTCCTGACCAACACAGCTGTACCAGCAGAAGCTCCCTGTGTGGATGCAATTATAGCATCAAAACGGCTTTCACCTGTATGGTTTGTTTCACTTGGGGATGGTTTTACTATACAAATTGCAGTTTTGCTGGGATAGCTGCATTCATGCTAGGAGTGCTTTGCTGATGATGTATACAACTATGGCTATCCCAGTATAGCGCTGCTAGTGTAGGCCTGGCCTCAGTCTACAATAACACCCAATACTGTACATTCTCAATTTTAGTTGTTTACACTGGCAAATAATATAGAAAACATATGTTATAAACTAAGTGGGTTTTATTAACCTTTTCCTCAGTGATGGCTCTTAAGCATCCTGTAGCAGGTCACTGACTGGCAATATGCTGATTTTGCAATTGTGATGCAAAGAGAAAGGTGAATGGCTACTGTAAAGACTTGGTGCTACAGGGACATCTATTGGCTGCTCTGTTACATGCCTGACTGTTCAGAAACTGCATTAAATGCCCCCAATAACAGCTAAGTGGGTGAAATGAGACAATCACTAGGCTCTTGAATGAACTCGCATAACAAAATGAGACCAAAAAAAAAAGACAAAAACACCCTATTGCCTGTCAGTGAACAGTTTTTTCACAAAACGATCGCTCTATATCGGACCTCTCAGTCCTCAGCCTCAAAGGGAGCCTGCACAACATCTTCAAAAGATGAGCCTGGGAGCTCATGACTTTGCTAGACACTAAAAATCATGGACTAAATAGAGACACAGGGTTTATGGCCTATTACAAAAGTCTGTAACCCACTAGTGTTAACGGGCCTCTTCACCTTGAATGTTCCCTTGAAATATGTGTTACTTATGCTAAACAATCTGTTCCACTTTGCATTTAGCTGTGACACTCTTGAGTACATCTCCCAGACCTGAAGAAGAGCTCTGTGTAAGCTCGAAAGCTTGTCTCTCTCACCAACAGAAGTTGGTGCAATGAAAGATATTACTTCACCCACTTTGGCTTTGCAGAAAATGTTATTTTTGTCGCTCTTTAAAATCCTTTCCACTAACGCTAGGTCTACACGCTAGTTTATGTCAGCAAAACGTATGTTGCTCAGGGGTCTGAATATTCCCCATGAGATACCCCAGCGTAAGTGTTTCTGTGCACACCGCTATGTTGGCGCGAGAGCTTCTCCTGCCAACATAGCTTATGCCACTCGCTAAAATGGGTTTTTTTGCTGACTGGAGAGCGTGCTCTCCTGTTGTTATAGAGAGCGTCTTCACCAGACATGCTTCAGTGACACAGCTGTATCCATTCAGTTGCGCTGCTGCAGAGCTCTACGTATAGACGTGGCCTAAGGAAAATCAGGTACCCTAACTCACAGCACAGAATGAGAGTCCCATTTATTGTCAGATCGAGGGAGGTTCCTATGTATAATTGTACCTCAGCTACAGTGCCAGTGCATGAAGTGGAGATGGGGACCAGTTTTCAACTAAAAAGAGTGTGCAAATAGCCTTACAGATGACTGTGCATACTAGTGACAGTAAGTATGACTGGGTCTTTTCCTCCTCCTTCATACTAGGTTTCGTGCTACAGTATATACCTGTCCAGAGTCTGCTACTGAACGTCGAGAAATGGCCGATGGTGTGAACGCAAGGATTGAGGATTTAAACGCAGTAAGTGACACTAGCTTTATTTAGGCCCCGATCCTGTGACTGACTGCATGCAGACAGACTGGCTTCTATGGTCATGGGGAGCCCAGTTGACAGCTGCAGGGATCCACACACAAGTGGGGCTCTGGCCATGTACAGTCAGTTGCAGGATCTGGGGCCCTGGTGACAAGGGCAGGCTCCAGGAATAGCTAATCATGGAATCATAGAAATGTAGGGCTGGAAGGGACCTTGAGAAGTCACCTAGTCCAGCCACTTGCATTGAGGCAGGACCAAGTAAACTTAGAACATCTCTGACAGGTGTTTGTCCAACCTTTTTCTTAAAATCCTCCCATGATGGGGATTCCAGAACCTCCCTGGGAAGTCTTTTCCAGAGCTTAACTACCCTTATAGTTAGAAAGTTTTTCCTAATATCTAACCTAAATCTTCCTTGCTGCAGATTAAGCTCATTACTTATTTTTTTACCTACGACAGACATGGAGAACAATTAATCACAGTCCTCTTTGTAACAGTCCTTAACATATTTGAAGACTGTTACCAGGTGCCCCCTCACTCTTCTTTTCGCAAGACTTAATGTGCCTAGTTTTTTAACCCTTCCTAATAGCTCAGGTTTTCTAAACTTTAGCATTTTTATTGCTTTCCTGTGGATTGTCTCCAGTTTGTCCACATCTTTCCTGAAGTATAGTGCCCAGAACTGGACACAGTACTCCAGCTGAATCCTCACCAGTGCTGAGTAGCGCCGGACAGTTACCTCCAATGTCTTACATTCGACACTCCTCTTACTACAGACAAGAATGATATTAGCCTTTTTTGCAACTGCATCATATTGTTGACTCCTATTCAATTTGTGACCCCCAGATCCTTTTTCTGCAGGCTACCATCTAGCCAGTTTTCCCCATTTTGTAGGCGTGTGTTTAATTATTTTTTTCCCCTCCTAAGTGTAGTAATTTGCACTTGTCTTTATTTAATTTCATCTTGTTGATTTCAGACCAGTTCTGCAATTTGTCAACTGGGGCAGAGCCTTCTCTTTATGCACAGGATTGTGGTTGTGCGTTTTCCATTAGATTTATGGAGAGTTATGCGGGAAAGTCCCCACGTGTTAAAAGCTAAGGGAGCAGGTAGGCAGGTGGTAGGTGAACAAAATATAAAAGTGGGACTTTCTCAGAATAGGTTGATTGCTGCATGACTTATACTCTACATCTCTGATATCTAGGGAATACATGACGGTATGGTATTATGAACTAAAGGTTTTATGAGCCTGAATGTGGAACAGCTGAATTACAGGTCATCCAAGACAATATAACGATAATAGTCTTACAGCACTTTTCAGCAGTAGATCTCCAAGTGCTTCAGAAAAAAGGTATCATTGTCCCTGTTTTACCGGTAGGGAAACGGAGGCAAAGAGAAGGGAAGTGGCTTGCCCAACATCTCCAATCCGGCCCATAGCAGAGCTGGAAATAGAACTCAAGTCTCCTGTGTCCCAGTCTAGTGGTTTAACCACTAGGCCACACTGCTTCCCCTCAAGAGGTGCTGGTAAAATATGTGTACCACATTGCATCATCGTGTATGTGCCACATGCGTGACAGAAAAACGTTTGTACAGATGTTTTAGGGAGTTTTACACATTTTTATTGGAACGATTTTGTTTTGTGCAATAGCTTTAGCAGAGGATGGGGACCTCAGCTCTCGTATACAGACACTTACTTTACCCTCTGGGACAACTGTTTATGATCAGAGGCACCATAAAACCTTTAAAAATATCCGAAATAGCTTTAATGTACCTAAAATGGCTGATCTCTCAGGCCCCTGGTGTAGTAACAAGTCCTGAACCACACTGGAAAGCCAGGGATCTCCCTTTTCCAGTGGTATCCATCTCCTGTTTCTAACTTTGAAACTCAACCCTTAAATCTGTGACAGCGGCAGAACTGAAAATTACCCATCTTGGGCCTCAGCGGGGTGTAATTTTGTGTGGAAAATTCTACATTTGAGGGAAAAGAAGGAAAAGTTTATTTAGCAGGTTCCTTTCGGGGGAAAAACCCAGTGCCAGTTGAATGAAGAGGCTCAGGGGTTTGGAATGTTAGCAGTCGCCCTAGTGAAGCTGGCTGAGCAGCTGAGTTGGCTTAAGGCACGTGATAAATTGCATAACCGTGTGATATATTAAAAATCCATGCGTTTGTGAGGTAATTTATCCTACACGTGACCTTTGCTCTTAAAAGGCCTGATCGAACTCACATTGCGGGCTGTGGAAAGACGCCCATTGGTTTGGATTGGGCCTTTAATCTATTTATTTGACTGGTTAGTGGGCGCTGATAATGTCCTAAGTAGTCTATGAATTCTGCTGTCTTTGAAGCATGCTGAGCTTTCCAAAACTCATTTGTTTGGATTGCTTTGACTTTTGTCACCCAGCCCCCATTGAGACCCACGTTAACCTATAAGGCAGGAGGGTGGCATAGTAAGGATGCGGGGTAAGAACTAGGGGCCCAGTGCTGTGGCCCATGCTCCTCTTTGTGAGTAGAGCTGCTGAAGTCAGGATGGGGCCCTGAAAGATTGCGATAGTTAAAATAAAATGCTGCCACCCACTTATAAAGACACGGATTTTCCTCTGTTTAAAAATGAGACCAATGCATTGGGTGTGGAGCTTTGGCTTGTTATGTTGTGCAAACTTTCTGTAATGCTGCTTAGTGCAACACAGTGGGCAGCCCTCATTCTCTGTCCTTGTTCCAAACCGTCCCATCTAGCAGTTGGAGACGCCGGCGTTTATTTGACTTGACATCATCCCCTTTCTAAATGCTCATGTCAGACTGATGGTCTCACTGCTGACTAGCCAGCTGGTCAGGATTTTGCTTTTAATTCTGCTTGCCTCAGCCAGCCGGATTCCTGTTGGTGCTTGTTAGCTGTGGAGGCCTTCTTGAGAGCAACTGAACTAGGGCCTGATCCTACATCCTACAGTTGTTGCCCAGCCCCAGTATTTCAGTTTTCCAGAGATTGGCAAATTGCGTCCATGTTCAAACATCTTTGAATGCCATTATCAGGTGTTTGGCTGACTCATACTAAACACCTGCAGTCCTTCCCCAGGCTTCCCTAAAATGCAGCTGAAGGGCACCACACCAAATAAGTCCCCGTTGCTTCACTATTGCTCCTGCTTTGCTTGCAGGTGATAACCCAAACGGAATCACACCGCCAGCGGCTGCTGCGCGAGGCGGCTGCGAACGTGTGGACTTGGGGGATCAAGGTGAAGAAAATCAAGGCCATCTACCACATCCTGAATTGCTGTAACATTGACGTCACCCAGCAGTGCGTCATCGCCGAGATCTGGTTCCCACTGGCTGACTCCGGCAGGATAAAAACGGCTCTCCACCAGGGAATGGTGAGGAGCTAAGAGGCGCCTCCTAACCACTTTTTATTGGAGCCCCCTTCTTGCTTCAGAATGGACTCCCAGGACACACCATAACTTCTTTTTCTTCTGCCAGTTTTTTCATCTGTCCCTCTCTTTTCTCTCTCTCCTGTCCTTTTCCTCGTCTATTCTTATTTTTGGCTCTCCTGGCTCTGGTGGCTCCTGTCCTCATTCCCTGACAGGCTGGGTGGGGACATCTGGAGTTGGGCCACATGCTGTCGTGGCTGAGCTGAGCTCTGCGTTGAGTTGCTCTGAGCACCCAGCAGCATTAGGCCCACTCAGAGAAAGGAGGAGAGGTGGGTGGCCATCATGGAGCTGTCTGCCCCTTCACTTGCGGCTGTGGGAGCACGTTTGCCTCATGGAAGTGAGCAAGGTGTAGGAACAGGCTGTTTTGCCCAACACCACTGTGCCCTGAGTCTGCTGGGGCTAGTCTGTCTATCCCGTCTCCTGAGGGGACCTGCTTCCAAGGTTGGGAGACAGTGGGCTAAAGGGGTGTATAATGCAGACCTGTTGGGCAGGGTTCACTAGCCGAATGCTATTCCGTGGGCGAGGTTTCTTGGCAAAACAGCGTGACGTGACTAGTAACAATGGGCTAACGTTCACCCCCACCATTTCACGCCCCTCCTTGTCGCCTGTTTGCAGGAACGTAGCGGCTCTACCATCTCCCCTATCCTGACCGCAGTACAGTCTAAGATGGCCCCACCCACCTTCAACAGAACCAACAAGTTCACTGCAGGCTTTCAGAACATTGTGGATGCTTATGGTGTGGGGAGCTACAGGGAGATGAATCCAGGTAAAAAGACACAGGGTTTGCTGCAGCCTGAAGCTGAGATCCTGCCAAGGGCGTGGGTCAGAGGGGAGGGCCTCTGGTCTCTGACCACACTTTGTGATCCAAAACCACGTATGTCACAGCTGAACCAAATTCTCTGCGGGTGCAAATTAGTTCAGCTCCATTGACTTCAGTGAAACTGCACCCCTTTGCCCGTGGCATAGAATCTGGCCTTCTGACCCTACTGGTTGATTTAAAAAGCTGATTCCTGTTGAGGCCCTTCAGTGAATCTGCGCTCCTGTCTGTCTCCTTCCATCAGCTCCATACACTATAATTACCTTCCCCTTCTTGTTCGCGGTGATGTTTGGAGATTGTGGCCACGGTGCTGTTATGCTGGGCTTCGCCCTCTGGATGGTCACTAACGAGAAGACACTTTTGGCCCAGAAAAGCAATAATGAGGTGAGTTTCCTAGGGCTGAATGCATTCTGCCAGCCTTGCAACGGCTTCCAAAACTCTTAATACTGAAAGTATCTAACCCCCAAAATGTGAAATGAATTTTCTTCTGTAAAACTCAGAAGAGCTAAGAGGCCTACCTGTTTGGCAAGTAGTTCCTCTGCCTAATAATAACACAAAGGGCCAGATCGCCCCAAACACGTTCTAACTTTGCGCCTGCAGTTTCACGCACCCACGTACATGTCTGTACAAAACTGCAGCTAGCATTTGTATGTGCAAATTGGGGCTAAGTTTTCAAAAGTTGGACCCTAAAGTCTGGCTCTTAAATCCACCTTTAGGGGTCTAAGTAAGTGGCCTGATTTTCAAAAACGTTGAGCAACCAGCAGCTCCCATTAAAATCACTGGGTGTTCAGCACTTCTGAAATTAGGCCATTTCTGTAGGAACATCTTATCCAAGCATGAACATCTGGAAATACAGAGAGTTAGCGAGTGAGTGAATGATTCTGTAAAAGAATTCCTCTCTCGAGGCATGCTGCACAGTGCGAGCATTGTTTTGTTGTGTGATGGTTGCTTACTCTCCCTGAATTCTTCCCTTGCAGATTTGGAACACCTTCTTTGGTGGGCGCTACCTGATCCTGCTCATGGGCATATTCTCCATTTATACTGGCTTTATCTACAATGACTGCTTCTCCAAATCTTTCAACATCTTTGGTTCTTCCTGGCATACCCGCCCCATGTTTAGAAACAACACATGGAAGTAAGTGGTAAATGATGTACAAACAAAAAGGAAGATGACGTGTAATGGAACAATATTTTATCCCATGGGGATTAAAAGAGAGACTTGCTGAGAATGGATGTGGGGGCTGGGCTGAATCCCTGGGGTGAATTCATGCGTGAATGAACCAGGCTGTATGACTGAATTCACATTTGGACAAATCTCATCTCATAATCAAGGTCTGTTTTAACAGATACTTAAAATAGCTGCTGACTTGAGGAGGGGCCATCATAAGCATAGTGGACTCCATCACCCCGACACATGGGAGTATGACCTGGCTTTCCCGGTCCTCACCTCTCTCACTCCTCCACTTGCCTCCCACTGCGCCTTTCCCAGACCCCTTTTATTCCTGGAGCCTGCCCGGCCTCCTTCCTCTGCTCCCCTGTCTGTACACATCCCCATATCACTATAACAGGGTTCAAAAAAGAACTAGATAAACTCATGGAGAATAGGTCCATCCATGGCTATTAGCCAGGATGGGCAGGGATGGTGTCCCTAGCCTCTGTTTGCCAGAAGCTGGGAATGGGCGACGGGATGGATCACTTGGTGATTACCTGTTCTGTTCATTCCCTCTGAGGCACATGGCATTGGCCACTGTCAGAAGACAGGATACTGGGCTAGATGGACTTTTGGTCTGACCCAGTATGGCTGTTCTTATGTTCACTATCCGGCTTCATGGTCGGTATCTGAGAGATACCAAGGCCCAATAAATCCCTGGGCTGAGATACTTTGATATACCAGATCTCTCATGCTCTGGGATCTTGGGAAGCTCTTGGCATAACTTAAACAGTGTTGGGCGCCTGTTTAAATTATGGCAGCCTCCCCGGGGCTGCCCTATGGGATGCCGTACTGCCTGGAACCTCTGCAGAACTGTCTGCTAAGGCCCCAATCCCACCTCTAGTCCTGCCGCCGACATGGTCCTTATGATGCTAGCAAGGGGGATCTTGGAAGGCAGCTTTATGGCAGTTTTCCTCAGTTCCTGTTCTGGGGGAACCCCACTCCTGTCCAGCTGACAGGGCTTTTAGAGCCCTTTACCCTGCTCCCCCAGCCCTTTTACCTGGTATGAAGGGGCTGGAATGAGGGTGAGGATCTTGCCCCTAGTATCCAACACATCAGGGATAAGTGGATTTGTGACATTCCTTCAGACTTTTCAATGACAATGTGAACAATCAAAGTGCTGGAGAGAAATTGCGTAGACGTTCCCGAATCATTCAGCTGCTACCTTGATGTGTTTCCTCCCAGACTTGTACTGGAATAGGAGTGTCAGGCCTTGTATATCTAACATATACATGTATGTGTACACGCACACGCACATGCACAATGCCACTGTAGACCTTGGGTAAATGAAATTTTTAGTTTTGTAGTACTTAGCACTCCTGATAGAGAAACACCTCAGGTTGAGGCAGTAAGAAACTGCCCCTTCTCTTTTCTTTTGTAGTCCACATGTTCTTGAAGAAAATCAAGTATTGCAGTTGGATCCAGCGATCCCTGGTGTCTACTCAGGAAATCCATATCCATTTGGAATTGATCCGGTAATAAAGTTTAGTTGGTCCAAGATCTTTAGTTATGTTCTCTCCTCACTTCTACAGATCTCGTACATCGGCAGCCTGTGTATAGCCTTCAAATATGCAAGCAATTCCTCCTGAAGCCACATTGGCCAGTTCCTGCTCTTTGCAAGTCCATTACACCTTAGTTAAGGAACCTTTTAGGATGCTCATCTTCAGCATTCAGGATTTTAGTAATATTTAATAATATTCCTTCCCCTCATGCCATGACCAATAGATAGAGGCCGTGTGGTCTGCAGGCATGTGCACAGATTTGGAACTTGGTAAGTTCTGAGTCTACTCCTTGCTCTGCCTATGGGTCAGTGGATTTAATTTACCCAACTGCATAAGGATGATGATAATGTGCACCCATCTATCTCATCATTTTGATTTGAGGATTAACTTCTTAATGTGTGTACAGTGATTTGAACATTTAAAGCACTAAATAAATATAAGGAGTATTGATGTCTCCAAATTTGAGGTATTGAAATCTAATATCCCATCATTACAATTTTGTGTGAATTCTTTTCCTTCATGCTGTGTATGAAATTCAGTTAGCACCAAGTGGCCACTAGCACCAACCTCCCTACTTCCCTTTCATTCTCATCCAGCGTGCCCCTGTTGGTAAAAGAGCTAGATGTGATTTCATTTTCAAAAAACAAGGCAAAGAAACCCTCAGTTAGTTCATAGCTGCACAGTAACATATTAATGTCCAAGGCCCAGACCTGGCAGTGTAGCTGAAAAGCATTCACTGCAGCTCAAGAAGTGGTGTTAAAGTGGGTTTAAGCCACCTGTATGTTCCCTCCCCCACTCCTGGGACCATCTGTGTCTATTTGCTGGTGTAAATTAGAACAGCCACACCCTTTTATTTACTCTGGCTGCTAATTCTCCCAGTGGGTTATACTGGCATCCAAGGATGTGGGGGGAGGAGGGCATAAGTGGACCATGGGCATATTCCACTGGCTGTGCATAGAAGACATTACAGTGGCTTTATGCATGCCATCTGAGGATTGCCCTGCACTCTGGTAATCCACGAGTGGCTGGGTCAGCTAGCTTTAGGGCAGGACATGGGCTTTGCTGCATAATAATTTTTAGTTAATTGGATTTTATTGAAACAGCAATTATCCCAGCTGTGTCATTTAACTGGAATGTAGATGGGCAGCATACAGCAACACAAAAGCAGACAAGAATAACTGTGATGAGCCCAGCACGCCACTAGATGGCAGCTTTTCTCCTCAATCCTGTACAGGTTTAGTTGAAAGTACTGTTCTCTAACAATAATCCTAACAATGAAGCAGGCTGTAAGGAAATGGACAGCGGCGCACATTTCTTAGTGTGTTTGCAGGGTTGTTGTAGTTGTGTCAGTCCCAAGATATGAGAGAAACAAGGTGGGTGAGGTAATATCTTTTACTGGACCAACTTCTGTTGGTGAGCTTGAAAGTTTCTCTCACCTCAGCAACAGAAGATGGTCCAATAAAAGAGATTCCCTCACCTGTCTTGTGTGTCTACTTTTTTAATATGAACATTTCTATGGGATTTAACCAGTTCACTCATTATAAAGGCCTGTCTTGTTTCTTTTATTGAGAATACTTTTGTGCCGGTTTAGTAGGATGGTCTGATGCCTTTATACCTTGAAGAGAAATAGTCACCCTAGATTATGAGATCTGACTATGCTGGGGTCTCCTTCAAAATGATAGTATATCCTAGTCTAAAGCATGTGTAGAAGCTAGTATGTTACTAGCTAAAGAAATAAATAACTAGTATGTTACTTTCCCAGCAAACCTCCCTTCCCACCCCGCCTTCCCCCACCCCTCTTTTTTATACTGTATCTCACATGTATTGCCTGAAGAGAAAAGTTCCAGAGGAGGTATCTACTCAACATCCTCCACTGTAAAAAATGAGGCAAATAAATTATTTGAATTACATGCAAGGTACTTTTCATCCTTAATTTCTCTCTCAGCTTCAGGTAGTCCAATGAACTCTCTGATTCTCTTACAGGCTTTCCTGCCTTTGGGTCTGTTTCAACGGTTTCCATAACCATTATGGTTCAGCTGCTCCTTTTAAGTGGTGACCAGAGCTGTCTCTCAGTTTCATGCATGAAAATAGCCTTTCTTGAGTTGAAATGAGCACGTGTTCTACAGATCACTGTTTCCTCCAGGGAACATGGAGACCGTTTTTATAGCGGCTGAAGGCAGGAAGGATATTCTCATTGCTATCACCTCTGCTGTCGAGAGAGACATCACAGTCCAGTGGTGCTGGAACAATTTTTATAATGGTGCTGAAGGTGGAAACTATGTATTTGGGTTGTTATTACTACTTCAAGCCAGGGGGTGCGGTAGCACCCGTAGTATCAGCATCTATGGCACAGTCTAGAGGCTAGTGCATGACAATGGAGAGATCGGGGTTGTATTAACAGCTCTTCTACTGGCCTGCCGTGTGCATGATCTTAGGTCACTTCAGCACACCGTGCCTCAGTTTCCTCATCTGTTTAAAACCAGAATAATAATTATCTTGGAAATCTTTGGGTGAAAAGCTTTATATAAGTCTAATGTATTATGAGTCAGACTTAGATTTCGGTCATTTGGGATCGTTCAAAGTAGAACTAGCAAAAGCAGTTTGATGGCATTTGAAATTAATGGTCTAATGATTTTTCACCTGTCATTATCAAAAGAATTCCCCCAAATCCTGCTGTTTTCATCTATTTCTCCCTTTGCTTTTCTGAAGATCTGGAACATTGCTTCAAACAAACTGACGTTCTTAAACTCCTACAAAATGAAGATGTCTGTCGTCATGGGGATTACGCAGATGGTCTTTGGGGTCACGCTCAGTCTTTTCAACCACATGTAAGTGTAACGGTTTCACACGTGCCTTTGAAAGGTTTGCGTGGGTTGCTGCTCTGGGTTACTGGGCTAGAGGCGTGGACTCTAGGCCTGTTGCTGCTGCTCATGAATAGGTTTGTGTCTTTAACTCCTTCTGAAGCCTGGGCACCGCACCCTAGTCTGGTGCAGTGGAAAATCCTGATAAGGATCAAGTGTTGGCCAGAATATTTTATCCTTATCACCAAGTGATTCTTATGTACTTATGTTTTATGTATTTTCCACGGCCTTAGCTTCCACTGAAAGAGATTTGCATTCCTGGCCTTCAGCCTTGCAGAAAATTCTCCGCAGCCCAAGAGTCCCTGTACTGTTCACTTTTATACCACAGCTATCGCTGAGTCAGGGGTCTCAGTAACCGCACACTTTTCCCTCAGCCTAGTTGCAACATGTTTTAGTGCGGATGGGACCTAGCGATGTCCCTGTAAGTAGGCGAAAGCCTTGGACTATTGTTTGTATCACAGCCTCTACTTAGTGAAGACAGGGCTTTAGAGAAAATAAAGCCCAGAAGCCTGTAGGAAAACAGGCTGGAAGTAAGGTACGTCTGCACTTCACAACTGAGTCGGAGCACCCATTTACAACATGGTTACAGTTTGCAGTGCCAATGGGACCTTATATCATGACGAACACAGTATGAAAACCTAGCTAGGTGAGGAGATAGAACTGTGTCCCATCACAGGTCTAAGGCTCATAAGATAGGGTAGTAGCCACAGGAGGGCTATGCATAGGGTGATCATAGGTCCTGTTCTGGCTGGGACAGTCCTCTTTTTAAGCTCTGTCCCGGCTGTCCCAACTTTTTTGACAAAAACAGGCATTTGTTCTGTTCGCTCTTCCCAACTGATAAGGTGGCAAGAGCAAATGAATGAATGCCCAGTTTACCAAAAAAGTCGGGTGCGCCCCCCTCCCCAGGGCTGCGCGGAGCTCAGGGAGTGAGCCCCAGCCCTGGGTGGCATGGGGCATGGAGCAAGGAGGAGGGGAGGTCAGCCCCAGGCAGCGGGGGCGTGGTGGGCTCTGGTGAGCCCTGTGGGCAGGGGGGGGAAGGGCAGCTCGGGCGAGCCCCATGCCATCCTGTTTTTACTTTAGGAAATATGGTCACCCTAGCCATGCAGCAACCCTGCTGACTATGCCAGTGCCCCGCACCTGCACTTCGCCCACATAGAAACTGATTCTTTGGTTTACTGCAGGTGAAGCAAATTTTGCCTCTAATGCAGATGGGCGAGCCCTGTGCGTTGACGCACAACACCGCTCCAGTTCATTGCTGCACATGAACCCTGTGCAACTGATCACCAGTTTTCACAATCTCTTCTTCATTAGGGTTGTGGCTTTTCTGCTGAGTGATTGTATGTGTGTTGATTTCACAAAATATTTTCAGAGATACAGAAGTGCGGTTAATTTTAACTGTATAATCTATAGCTTTTTTTGCTAAAATCTCTCTCTCTGGGCCTGATCCAGAGATGCTCAGATACCATAGTGATGGGCAAAGTGTAAAACCTGAATAGAATGTGTGAAAAATAATATTTATATCTAAATAGTAACTTTAATCCCTAAGGATGTCCAAGTCACACATTTCTCCCTTGTCCATCCGTAGCTGTAAGATGCTAGTTTCATTTTTCGGAGACTAAATTATGTGCTCCACAGTCCTAACTCAGTGATCTTGTCCCGTGTGTGCCGACCCAATCCCTTTGGTGGGGTTCTGTCTTTCCAGCTACTTCAAGAAAACCATAAACATCGTCGTGCAGTTCATTCCAGAGATGATCTTTATCCTCTGCCTGTTTGGTTACCTGGTCTTCATGGTTATTTTCAAATGGTGCCGCTTCGACGTCCATGTATCCCAGAAAGCCCCGAGCATTCTCATCCACTTTATCAACATGTTTCTGTTTAATTACAACGATCCTACAAACGGCCCCTTATATCTGCACCAGGTATGGACTCGAGTATTTTTACACCCAGCTACTTACCCCAAGTTTTGAGAGCTATTTCAGCCCAGCTTCATTAACTGGTGTGTGTGGGCCCCACGCTGTGTTAGTTTGAAAATTAAACAGGCGCTGGTACAATAAGCAGTTTAGACCCCAGACTGGTCCTATCCTTCAAACCGTTCAAGTCTGTTGGATCAAATTCTACCCTCTGTCACACCCCCGTGTGTGGTGGGTTGTGCAGGGTGGAATTTGGTTCTAGTGAAAGCAATATCTCCTCTTAATGTCTAACCCTGACGCCTTTTTGTTCTGTGAGAGGCAAATCCTGTCTCCAGGCAGCGAAATCTACGTTGTTACTGGGGAGGCGCCCAGAGGCTCATCGGCCGGGTGCCAGGCTGGCTGGGGAGGGTTGTTTTCCTGGAATTCAGGTTGCTCTGGTAGTGAGGAAATGGACCTAGTTGCTGACCCCAGTGAGGACATGCTCAAGGCTGGGCGAGTGACTGAGGAAGCAAAGCTGTGCTGCTCTATTGTCTCGTGGTGACTCCGCTTTTAGGGCTGCTCATCAATTTTTTGGCGAAACTATTTTTGACATAAAACCGGGTTTTGACAAAGCAGATTCTTTTCCAGAAATGTCGGCTTTCCTCTAGAATTTCTGGTTTTTCCTTTGAAAAGCTGAAAATGCGACATTTTTGGCTGAAAACTGAAATGTATTTGTTTTCAGGCAATTTTTGATCAAAAATTATTTGGTTTGCAGGTTCTCTACTTTTAATGCAAAGTCAAAATCTTACACCAAAATAACTGTTTTCCTACCAGCTCTGTCCATTTGGTCAGACAATACATGAGAAGATGTTTTTTTCTAACTGCCAGCCCTGCAAACTCATGCTGGTTTCGGAAAGTCCAGCTGTGTTCTTTCTGGCTCGTACATACTTCATCTCTAATAAGGAAGGTTCTGCAGGACAAATTCTGCCCTTAGTTACATCGGTGCAACCCTACAGCCAGGGCCGTCCCTATCAAATTTCCTGGTGTCCTGCGCAGCTGCGTGCTGCTCCAGCCCCTGCTTCAGCTCTTCTCCATCGCCCTTCCCCCGCCCTGCCCCGCCCCAGCCCTGCCCCCACTCCACCCCTTCCCCAAAGCCTCCGCCCCTTCCTGCCCCCGCTCCGCCCCAGCCCCGCCCCCACTTCCCTGAGGACTGAAGCAGGGCCGGGCCTGCACTCACCAATGGCAAGAAGTGCAGCAACCCGGCCCCAGCTGCACTGCTGGTGAGTGCTGGGGGGCAGCTCCCCTCTGCCCCCCAACCCAGCCCTGCCCCCCCCCGCAGAGGCCTGGGGCCCCACCCCAGCCCCCCACAGGGGGACTGTGTAGGGCCCCAGAATAGCTAGGGACGGCCCTGCCTACAGCATTCTGAGGTCAGATTTCTGTCTTGCAGTTTGGACTCAGTTACTAAAACTGTTGATGATGCCTGAGATGGAATAGACTTGCTCTCCAATAGCTGTGTAGGGCCTGCAGTGTTAACAGGAGTGCAAAGGAGAGTATGTGCTTATTTTTGACAAGGAGCAGATCGGCTGAGTGAGAAGGGGTCATTTTTACTGAATCACATTTCTGACCATAATTGCACTTGAAAAACTCTTTTAAAAAAAAAGCTTTTGCGATGTCCCTTTAACAGATTGCTGGCCCCCTCCCTCCTTTGGTCCCTTGTAGGAAGAAGTCCAGAGCTTTCTGGTCATATTTGCCCTGATAGCTGTTCCCTGGATGCTTCTATTTAAACCTTTCATCCTCCGAGCCAATCACCGGAGAGCTCAGCGTATGGTAAGGGCACAAGTCTGTTGCTGCATTCAGAAGTTGCAGACAGCTCTGTTTGCGGTAGAACGGGGGCAAAGCTGAAGATTAGAGGTGGGATTTTCCAAAGCACTCAGCATAGGACCTAACTCTGCTCCCCTTGAAGTTAATGGGAGTTATTTACCAGTGACTTTGATTGGAGCAGGGCTAGGCCAACACTGAGCGTTTTTTAGAAACTATATCCTAGGTCAGAAGTAGTTAGAAAAAAGTAATTGTGAGACCCATGGGCTGTTGATTGCCTCAGTTCCCTGCTGTGCTCAGTTCACAATCACTATTATGACTGATTGCTTGCTCCCTATAAACTGCGAGCAGGGCAGAAATGGTGCTCCCAGGGATGGTGCTCCCAGGGAACGTATACAGTTACAGTACCTGGGGAAATGCCTGATTTAAAAGTGATTGACCACTTTTAAATAATGCTTTCCTCCTTAAACGGTAGAGCTCATCTGAGCAAGTTTTAAAGCCCCCTGGTCCTACTCTGTTGCACATAACAGTCAAAGCTGCTTGTGAATTCTGTTCTTTATCACATTTGTTTCTAATGATTTACTTTTCTTGGTAGTTAGACATAGTGATTGGAGTATCTTTTATATGGCACAGATGTTTTCATTTAAAAAGAGATCAGCTAGTTATGCTAAGTGACCTTTTCCAGTCCAATAACTCAGAACCTATCATTTGTCCTGTAACTTCTTACTGTGTAACTCTTCTGGGATTTTCAGGCAAGTTTTACATTGTTGACTCCAGCTTCTGCTTTACGCCAATAACATTTGATATCTTTCCTCCTCTTTCCATCTTTCCCCCCTATTCCAACCAATGATTTTCATATGTCAGCTGCCTGATCAGATCTTAGATTTGGCCAGATTCATACAGCTCCAACAAAAGGCGCTCTTTGTATGACATTCAAGACAACTCTGAGATAAGCAGGTATCACAAGAGATTACTGGTGCAACAGAACAAAACACATTATTATGAGACCTTTCCTACAAAACCTGTTGGAAGCATTAAAGAATGCCTGGATACGTCCTAAAAAGCTGCTGCATCCATACTAGAACGAGACTTTTATTGTGCCATATATTAAGTTTGCTATAGGATTCTTCACATACTCGTTTATGGTCTTTGGAGGCATGGATCAAGTCATCCTGTGTGTATTATAATGCTATGCACTTTGATGATGCTCCGCAAATACTGGTTATGGAGAGAGAGAGTGGATATTCTTGAGATTTTGTCACAGGATATAGGTCAGGAGAGCTGAATTCTATTCCCAGATCTCTCTCTCAGACTTACTGTGTGACCTTGAGCAAATCACTCACTCTCCGTGGGCCTGATTCTCTCCTCTTGCTTATAACAGCGTGACTCCATTAGCTACAACTATTCTTGATTTGCATCGGTGTGATTGCAAGGAGCAAATCAGGCTTTCAGTGCCGCAGTGTCCTCATCTGTCTAATGCAGATGGTATCCCCCTGCCTCACAGAGGGGTTGCGAGGATGAAGCTAGTGCATGTAAATTATGTTGCAATCCTTGGCTGGAAGATGCTCCAGAAATTAAAGTATTTATTTATTCCTAGTGATGGAGGCAGCAATACACTTTCTCTAGTCTAGTAAATGTCTGACTGTTGCTGAAATCACCATTATGTCACATACAGTCTGTGCTATAAATATATAGGGGAGTTATGTACCGCATACGTATAGATATAGTTATATAGTGCATCTATTGACGTGTAGGACCATTAAGACAATTAGAATAATACAAACCTAGCCCTTCTCTTTTCCTTTTTGAAAGCTCCAGTCACCGGCCATTTCAGAAAACCCTGGTGGTGACATTGAAGTGGAGATCATTGACTCCAATCACGCTGGTCAGGAAGACCATAGTGGTGGCCATGGGGGACATGATGACCATGATGAAGAGGTAGGGAAATCAGAACACAGTAAAGGGGGAGGAGCAGCCCTCATGAATCCTACCTGCAACTACGTCAGACTGGAATGTGGATGATCTTCTGCAAGGCCAGACTGAGGTCTTGGAATTTGCCTGTGGCCTTTTCGATAGTTTCAGGGAAAGCTCTTGAACCAATTCCTTGTAACAGAAGAGCCCCCTCAACCTTAACCCAATGCTCTGATCAGACCTGAACCTAACTTTGTTGAGATTCAGACAGGTATAACTCCCATCTATTATTGTTCATTTTCATGCCTCACTGGGTTTACAGCTGGCAAAATAACGCCAGTGTGTAGAGTATCATAACATGCTTCCTGTGGGAGAACCTGTTCTTTTGTATCTTCCCACCCAGTTCTCTGAACCCATGAGGATCAGATTTTGGGGCTAAGCGTTAGAGGTTTTGGGTGTGAATCTAACTATAGGAACTTCCAGACTGGATCAGACTTGAGGCCCATCCAGTCCCATACCCTGTCTCTGATATTGGCCAGTACCAGCTGCTTCAGAGCAAGGCATAAAGACCTTGCAGAAAGCAGATGTGGAACAATCTGCTCCCCATATAAGTCTTATCCTGCTCTCTAATTATTAGAATTGGCTTAAGCCCTGAAGCACAAGGTTTAACATCTCCCCCACTTCTGAGGTTTTGCCCGTCACGAAGGCCTGGTTTTACACAGCAAACTTATATCGGTATAACTATGTCGCACAGGGCTTCAAAAAATCCACACCCCTCAGTGATGTAGTTATACCGACCTAACCCCAGTGTAGACAGTGCTATGTCAGCGGGAAAGCTTTTCCCGCCGAGATAACTACCACTCTTCAGGAGTTGGATTAACTACACCAATGGAGAGCTCTCTCCTGTCAGCTTAGAGCGCCTTCATTAAAGTGCTACAGTGGAGCAGCTGCATCGGTGCAGTGTTTTAAGTGTAGACTTGCCCGAAGAAAAAGCAGTTGTCCTGGCAGAAAAAGCACAGGAGTGTTCTGCATTAAAAGGACCTGAAATCCGGAGAGGAAGGTGAGAGCAACTAAGATAGCGACAGAAGTTGGGCGTTATTCTCGCCGGAATATACTGATCCAACACCCACTGAAGACAATAGAAAGACTCTCATTGATTTCAGTAGTGCTGGATCAGCCCCTTTGTGCTCCACATTTGTTTCAGGGTTGCACCCTTGCAGCCTGCCAAGTGTGTGTGTGTGTGTGTGGGGGGGGGGGGTCATTAGGCCTGATTCATTTGAACTGGGGGAACCCAGGATGTGTGCCTCTGGCAGCAGACACTCTGCCTGGAGTGGGGTTCACAGCGGTCCCAGATGCTTCAGAGGGACGGGGTTCCTAGTCAGCTGGCAGTTCGGGAAGTGGGATTGGCTGGCTGAGGAGGGAGCTGGCTCTTAGGAGATGCACTGATTCAGCGTATATCCCCAAAAGCATCTGCCAGCAGTTTTCCTGTGAAGTCCCACCCATAAATTAAAGCTTCAGTCCTTAGGGGAGCCCAAGGAGGACAGTGGTAATCTCACTGCCACCCCCTGCCAGGGGTTAAATTGTAGGGATGGCAAAGGGTAGTTCTTTCGCAGTTGCCTCAAGTTGCCTTTCTTCTCGGAATGGTGGGCTGGGAAAATAAAGGAGAAGGAACAATTTTCAAACCTGTCCTTTTGACCTGTGAAGTACCTATGTCTTCCTCCCATGATAGTGAAGAGGAGAAAGGGCACCAATGCACAGCACAGTAATAGGCACCACTGCTCTGTTAACCAAGCAGCACTAAATGAGTGCAAGTGAAGCAGCGTCATTTTTGCATCATTTCAGTTCAATTTTGGTGATACGTTTGTCCACCAAGCTATCCACACTATTGAATACTGCCTGGGCTGCATCTCCAACACAGCGTCCTACCTCCGGCTCTGGGCACTCAGCTTGGCTCATGCACGTGAGTTATCGCTTTATGTTTGTTATTATTCAGGTAGTGACCTTCGGCACCAACTTCTCCTGGCGCCGGTGGGTGCTCGTGCCCCTCCGCCCCGACTCCACCCCGGCCCCGCCCCCATTCCAACCCCTTCCCCAAAGTCCCCGCCCCAACTCCACCCCCTCCCTGCCCCATTGGACCCCTTCCCCAAATCCCCGCCCCAGCCCCGCCTCTTCCCTGCCTCCTCCCCTGAGCATGCCGCGTTCCCGCTCCTCCCACAGCTTGTTATGCCACGAAACAGCTGTTTTGTGGCGGCAAGCCTGGGTGGAGAAGTGGGGACGCGGCACGCTCAGGGGAGGAGGCGGAGGCGAGCTGGGGAGGGGGTGCAGGGTGGGGAGCTTGGCTGCCAGAGGGTACAGAGCACCCACCAATTTTTCCCCGTGGGTGCTCCCCACTATGATAGTGACTGTGAAGGCCTGCTACAAGAAGGATTTTATTAGAGCTGGTTGGGAATTTTTTGTCAAAAAGTTTTCGGTGGCAAATTTTGGTTTCCCCAAAAATCAACATTTACCCCCCAAAAATGTTGATTTGTCAAAATTTTTCAATTTTCCATCGGGAAAATCAAGCCAAATATCAACCGAGATAAACGTATTTTGGTTTGTCGAACGAAATCAAAATGTTTTGTGGCAGTTCAATCTGTGTTCACCTAAGCTGCTGCGGTGGCATGGGGCGCAGGTCACTTGCAGGTTTAAACTAGTGTGAATGGTGGATTCTCTGTAACTTGAAGTCTTTAAACCATGATTTGAGGACTTCAGTAACTCAGCCAGAGGTTATGGGCCTTCTACAGGAGTGGGTGAGTGAGGTTCCGTGGCTTGCAATGTGAAGGAGCTCAGACTAGATGATCATGAGGGTCCTTTCTGGCCTTAAAGTCTGAGTCCCTCTAGTGTCTTGTAATTGTGGTGCCTCATGTCCCCGCTGTGGCCTTGGCTCTCTGAACTACATTTCCCATGATGCACTGAGGTTTCCTTTCTGATTGAGCCCTCATGGTCCATCCTGGGAAGATGTAGCACATTGGGGGAACCCAGCCCATAAAGGAGAATGAGAGCATGAGGCAGCAGAATTACAGCTCCCCAGGGGGCACTGGGGCAGCGAGGGCAGACACAGATTAATGTCAAACTGACGTGAAACGAAATATTTTGATTCCATGCAGCAAATAAAAATGAAACATTTTGATGTGGGAATAGCTAAACATTTCATTTGGATCTGAAATTTTCCAATCAACATTTTTTAGCACTCTCCCTTTCATGAAAAATGTTCATATATCAACTTTTCATCCCAGTTCGGGATGAAACAAGTATTAAAATATCAGAATTCCCTGCAGGACAGAATTTCTGATTTTTTGACCAACTCTAAGTAGTATTATATATTTATTATTTATATTTTTGTGGCACCGAGGAGTCCTAGTCATTGACTGGGGACCACCACCGTGCTAAATGCTGTCCAACACAGCACCAGACAGACAGTTCCTGCCCCCAAAGAGTTTACAATCTAGAAATGGGCAACTACAGAAGGAAACCTCTGAGTGCAGAGATCTCTGGATTGGAAGGGGTGAGCTGCACTTCCCCTTATAACATCCTTGTTGGTACATAAGAGAGTCTAATAGGACTTGATTAGAATCCAAGTCACACTAGCCTTATACTGGAGATAAAGTGATAAGTATAAGAAGCTTGAGTAAAAGAGTGACATGCACATACATATACAGGTAGCCCTTTTATGAACATCTGAAAACCTGTTTTTCTTGGGAGCTTTAGCAGAGGTGTTCATTACAACTGTTAGCACCTAAAATGATGCCTCGTTCATCTGAACTCTTACATCAAAATATAGTCTAAGGATCTCTCTGTACTGTCCAAGGAGACAGAAGAAGGATGATCCAATGGTTAGGGTGCCAGCATGGACTGTAGGAGAGCTGAGTTCAATTCCTTGCTTTGCCACAGACTTTCTGTGAGATGTTGGGCAAGTCACTTAGCCTCAGTTCCCCATCTGTAAAATGGGGATAATAGCATAGGGGTGTTGTGAGGAGAAATACAATGAAGATTATTAGTTGCTTAGATACTACTATCAAGAGGGACATGTAGAAACTAGGGCTGTTCATTAATCGCCGTTAACTCACGCGATTAACTCAAAAAAATTAATCGTCATTAAAAAGATTAATCGCAGTTTTAATCACACTGTTAAACAATGGAATACCAATTGAAATTTATTAAATATTTTGGGTGTGTTTCTACATTTTCAAATATATTTATTTCAAGTACAGCACACAATACAAAGTGTACAGTGCTCACTTTATATTATTTTTATTACAAATATTTGCACTGTAAAAATGATAAAAGAAATAGCGTTTTTCAGTTCACCTCATACAAGTACTGTAGTGCAATCTCTTGTCGCGAAAATGCAGCTTACAAATGTAGATTTTTTTTGTTTGTTACATAACTGCACTCAAAAACAAAACAATGTAAAACTTTAGAGCCTACAAGTCCACTCAGTCCTACTTCTTGTTCAGCCAATCACTCAGACAATCAAGTTAGTTAACATTTACGGGAGATACTACTGCCCACTTCTTATTTACAGTCACCTGAAAGTGAGAACAGGCGTTCGCAAGGGACTTCTGCAGCCAGCATTGCAAGGTGGTAACATCATAGGATAGAATGATCAGAGAAATAATTTTGAAGCCCAAGAGAACCCACTTTTTACATAGGCACCTATTGCCACAGGGATCACAGATCTTAACATTAGCTGGAGATCAAGTAGACACTCAGCAGTAAGACAGGGAACTGATTTTGACAGTAAGGATGAAATGCAAAACCATCAAGGACACTCATGGCATCCCACTGACTGGGGGACCAGAACTACTACAATGGCACAGACTATTATAACTCTGATAGAAACAAATGGGAGATCTCAGGAGAAGGCAGCCCGGATTTCTCTAAAGATCTCTGGCAGGTGCAGTCACACACACAGCTCCGCAAAGGGCCATAGAGCCAGATCCTCAGCTTGTGTAAACTGGCAGTGCTCCACTGAAGTCAATGGGACTCTACGGAGGACCCCAGGCCGTTACACCTCAGCTGCACTATATACCCACTTCCCATTACTTCTACACAGAGCTTCCCTTTAGGGAAGGCATTGAGAATGATGGAGCACAGAACAAATGAATTGGTTCCATCCAGCGAATGGGATGGGCGAATGGATTTTACCATTGTGAACCATACGGTTGAACTGTTCTTGCCCTTCCCCCCTGCTTGTTTTGCAGAGTTATCAGAGGTCCTCTGGACCATGGTGATGAACATTGGACTCAAGAACAGTGGCTGGGGAGGACTTATTGGAGTCTTCATCATCTTTGCCATCTTTGCAGTTCTGACTATAGCAATTCTGCTTGTCATGGAGGGCCTCTCTGCCTTCCTGCATGCACTGCGCCTTCACTGGTACGTATTCTACCAGAGGATTCTGTCCCTCTTCAAGCTACGGAAGCCTTTTCTGGTGCACTTTCTGGGAGACGAGGGCACACATTTTACTGCAGAGTCCATGATGATGGGCGTGGGGAGGGGCACGAGGTGAGGGCATGTAAATACCTAATTAGAAAGTGAGACTGTATGCCTGGGTCATATTTGCTACAGGCTGTTTTCTATTCACCACCATATTATTGTGCCTCAGGCTTATGCCATAACACTGCTTGCTATTTCACTTTCCTGTTTGAAGACGGGCAGGCATGCAAAAATATGTAAACAGTCAGGTAAAGTGGCCTAACTGAGACCTCCAAACTCATGTCTGTTGGGGAGTAGCTCACAATTCTTCTTCCAGTGCTTTCTCGTGTCCCTTCAGCTTAGGTGTGTGTGCTTGCCCATAGGCACCGACTTTAGTCGGCGCCGGTGGGTGCTCGCGCCCCCACCCCAACTCCACCCCTTCCCCAAATCCCTGCCCCCGCCTCCTCCCCTGGGCGCGCTGCATTTCCCCTCCACCGCCCCGCCCCCAGGCTTGCAAGCCTGGGAGGGAGGGGGGAGAAGCAGCAGAGCATCCACCGGCAGCTCCCCACCCCCAGCCCCAGCTCATCTCCGCCTCCGCTGCTCTGCTTTTTCTCCCTCCCAGGCTTGCCGCGCGCCAGTGGTTTGGCTCACGGCAAGCCTGGGGGTGGGGGGGAAGCGGAGTGGTGGCGCCTCGGGGGAGGGGGAGGGGAAGGAGGCAGAGTGGAGGTGAGCTGGGCGGCTCCCTGCCCTCCCCCGAGGCGCCACCACTCTTCTCCCCCCGCCCCAGGCCTGGCGCACCACAAGCCTGGGAGGGAGGAAAAGCGGAGCGGCGGCGGAGCCTCGGGAGGCGGAGCCTCGGGAGGCGGAGGCGGAGCCGGCGGAGGTGAGCTGGGGGCAGGGCGGGGAGCTGCCGGTGGGTGCTCTGCACCCACCAATTTTCCCCCGTGGGTGCTCCAGCCTGGAGTCGGCGCCTATGTGCTGCAGTATACAGGGTGCACATGCACCAGTGCTGGAAGTTTTTCTCTAAGCAGTATCCGTAGGGGACCAGCTCCGGTGCCCCCTGGAGTGGCGCCCACATGCCGCCGTATACAGGGTGCCACTGGTTCCCCCCACCCTCAGTTCCTTCTTGCCGCCAGTGACAGTGCCGGACTGTTGCTACTTCCGCTAGTGCTGTTGCTGCTCGTTCGTACGAAGTAGTTCTCTCTTGTATTATAGTGTATCTAGTTATCTGTTAGTGTTTATAAATCCCTTAGCTAGAGTTAGAGATTTTGTAGGTCCCGAATGGGACTTTGCCTCGGGACGGGATATGCCCTGATCCCCAGGCTTTAAGCCCTTTGATCGCTGCAAGAGGCCCATGCCAGTTAGTGATCCACACAGCAGTTGTCTGCGTTGCTTGGGCGAAGGACGCATTAGTGAGAAGTGCAAAATTTGCAAGTCCTGCAAGCCAAGGAGTAAGAAGGAGCGTGATATTCATTTAAGAGCGCTCCTGATGGGGTTGGCCCTCACCCCGGCACCGGAGCAATGCTCTGACTCAGCACCGAGTACCATCACCTTGGTGCGCAGCGCCCCACTGGGACCATCCACTGGCCGGCACCAGTCCCCATCCATGGCTTCGACCAAGAAGTCCAAGAAGGTGGTGCAAGGCTGGTTTCCAACCTCCCACAAGTGAAAGGATAAGACCGGGTGTGAGCAAGGTCTCATGCTGGGCAACACTTCACCCACGTCAGGATCTCGGGCCCAAGCTCCGATGGAGCGATGTAGCCCCACCCGTTCCCCGCCAGCGACCCCGGATAGCGGCAGAGGCCTCCGTCAGCTCTGGGTGCGTCCATGCCAGAGGCCCTGCAGGCGGTGCAGGAGATAATGTCCCTCCCGGTGCCGCCCACGCCGGCTCCTGCGGTTCCCTGGTCACCTGGTAAACCTGTGTTCGGACCACCGCGGTCCCCACCTCAGCGGGCACCGTTCCCTGTCATGGGGGATGTCCCGCCAGCGCTCGCCCTCCCGTAGCCGCCACGCATCTGACTGCAAAAGGCAGACACTGCACAGCCCCATTTGGTCCCCAGCCCTTGGGCACAGGCAGAGAGGCTCGAGGTGCGGCTCACCAGTCACTGGGTGCAGACCTTTGGAGGCACATGCCGCCCAGCAGGAGTACGGATCCTGGCACCTGGTATCTCTGAAACCGCAGTACCGCTCCAGGGACCAGTCGAGGGATCGTTGTCACCATTCCTTGGACCGTGGCCGATCCCCTAGGAGGGCATCACCATGTGTGGGTGCTTCCCGGCATCAGGCCCCCTCTGACTCCTGGTCCCGCTCCTTTCATCAGAGCCGTGTTCAACTCTACCTGCGCCAGGGGATTCCTGCCGCTGTAGCGATTCAGGGCCGAGACCCAAGGTATGTGGTCCTCAGAGGAAACGACGCTACACATAACCATCAAAATGCTCAGGGCAGTGTGCAGAGCTTGTGCTGACTTCCTACCTCACCTGTCGGGCAAAGTGGTCAGAGTCCTAACAGACAATACAGCCTCCATGTTCTACATCAGCAGACAAGGGGGAGTGCAATCCTCTGCCAAGAGGCACTCCGTCTTTGGGACTTCTGCCTGACCAGGGAATCCATCTAGAAGCATGCCACCTTCCGGGTGCCAAGAACACGCTAGCGGAACACCTAAGCAGGGACTTCTCCTCTCACCATAAGTGGGTGCGCCACCTGGAGGTAGCCGGCATCATCTTCCAGAGGTGGGGAACTCCCCTGTTCGGCAGGGGTACAGAAGGTCCCCCTCGAGAGCAGAAAGCCCTCGACTAGACAGACTTTCCTGGTAAAGTGGATGAGGTTCTCTCACTGGGCGGCCAAACGGCTCATCTCCCCTTCACGTTCTTTGGTGCAGTCGATCTTAAGACTACCTGCTTCAGTTGAGGAACCAGGGTCTGGCAGAGTCCTCTATCAGGGTGCATCTGGCGGCCATTTCTGCCTTTCATCTGCCCATCCAGGGGCAGATGGTGCTCTCCAATGACTTCATGATCAGTTTCCTCGGAGGTCTTGAGAGACTTTTTCCTCGAGTTTGGTCCCCGGTCCCTCGGTGGGATCTCAATTTCGTTCTGTCCAGGCTCACGGGGCCCACCCCTTTGAGCCTTTGGCCTCGTGCTCCGTCTCACCTATCATGGAAGGTAGATTTCCTGGTGGCAGTGGTGAGTCTCTGAGCTGCGAGCCCTGACCTCAGAACCATCGTACACAGTCTTCTATAAGGACAGGGTACAGCTCCGTCCCCACCCGGCCTTCCTTCCCAAGGTGGTGTCTACTTTCCACATGAGCCTGGACATCTTCCTTCCGGTCTTCCACCCTAAGCCCCATGAGATTAGCAAAGAGAGGTGCCTTCACGCTTTATAAGAAGGCCTCTGGCTTTCTTCCTAGATCGGACAAAGCCTTTCCATAAGTCGACTCAGCTTTTCATCTCTACAGCTGATAGGATGAAGGGCCTCCCGGTGTCCATGCAGAGGATTTCTAATTGGATCACCTCTTGCATTTGGACCTGCTATGAGTTGGTGGGAGTCCCTCCGCCACCGATTGTCAGAGCCCACTCAGCCAGAGTGCAGGCATCTTTGGCGGCCTTCCTGGCACACTTCCCAATCCAGGACATCTGTCGAGCTGCGACGTGGTCCTCGGGACACACGTTCATGGCCCACTGCACCATCATGCAGCAGGCCAGGGACAACACTGGGTTCGGCAGAGCGGTGTTGCAATTGACACGTCCGTGAACTCCTACCCGCTTCCAAGGGTACTGCTGGAAGTCACCTAAGTTGAATGGACATGAGCAAGCACTCGAAGAAGAAAAGACTGTTACCTTTTCCATAACTGGTGTTCTTTGAGATGTGTTGTTCATGTCCATTCCACAACCCACCCTCCTTCCCCACTGTCGGAGTTTCCGGCAAGAAGGAACTGAGGGTCGGGGAACTGGCGGCGCCCTATATACCGCGGCATGTGCGCACCACTCCAGGGGGAGCCGTAGCTGGTCCCCTACGGATAGTGGTGAGGGAAAAACGTCCGGCACCAGTGCAGGTGGCGAGCACACACACCTAAGTTGAATGGACATGAGCAACACATCTCAAAGGTCTTTTGTAAGCTGCTTCCTGGTGGTGGAAACTTTAGTGTTAACTCACTGTTCCACCTGCACTTAAAGGTTCAGACACGTTTCTAAGATCTTATAAGAACCCAGACTGACGTGTAAAACAAATGTAAGAAAAAAAAAACTCATCGGCCCTTGAGTTCTCTTGGAGAACTTGTGTTGTTTACTTTGCATCACGTGACATTCCATTGCTGACCACACAATACAGTCAGCAAAAACCAACTTGTAAAGCTTGGAATCACTTGATATGGAGCTGGAGGGCCTGAGAAGTTTGCTCACTCAGATTCCATTGTACTGCACGAAGGAGTGAACTTGGCTGCCCCTGGTGGTTATCAAAGCTCTCTCAGATATTAGGTTTAGTGTAGGAACAAGGGCCTACACCCCTATCGTCGCTTGCAAGCTCATGTAACCCATTACGGTGCCTCTTTAACGTCTCTTTGTGTTTATTTTCCCCCTATCAGGGTGGAGTTCCAGAACAAGTTCTACATGGGGACAGGTTATAAGTTTTCTCCATTCTGCTTTAAGTCTATCATAGATGGAACTGCAGAAGGCTAAAGACAATTCATTGCAAAAACCCTTTACTCCCTGGATCAAATGTTTCGTTCCTTGAAACAGATTACACTGTGGAGTACAGAAACCTCTTCAAGCGAGCTTCATATTCTATGTAGTTAAATGGAATTGTTGCCCTGGCCTAGCACTAGGGACAAACCAGACACTACTCTCATGGAAGGGTTAACCGTCTGTCATAATTTAGCAAAAATTTTAATCTAAAAGGTGACCGTTTTTACCTATACAATGCTAAACTGTAAATCAGCGGAGCAACAGAACAGAGACACAACACCCAGCACGTTGGTCAGATCCTCAGCTGGTGTACACATGCATCTCTCCATTGATGTAAATGCTGAGTATCTGGCCCTATGTGTAGGAGTCCTCTGTCTACTCTTTGGGTTAAAAACAGAGGCTGTGTACTGGTTTGAAATAAATGGTTAATAATCAACTCACATGTGTTTTCCCCCCTTTGCTGTCCTGCTTTGTGGTTTTTGTTTTCTTTAAGAAAACATTTAAGTATTGATTTAGAGGAATTCCTTGGGTGATCAGATGACAACTGCATGTGATGAATCCCTGTACAAGATTACATTTCTTAATATAGCACACAAATACAATTCATAGTAACTGAGAAAAATGCTTGCTTTTAAAGACATTCTTTAGTACGACAAACCGCTTATGGTCTTCTTTGTTCCAGGGCTTAACATGGCTGGATTCTAAGCTTTCTCACACATTGTCACTTTAGAAAAGCATTACATTGGAATCCCACAAATACCGGGACACACCAGCCGCAGATCAGCAATGCAGGCCTTTGGGGTTTCTAGTTTATGGTGTGTACCCGTCATGGCTGAGCTCAGTAAAGCTGATCATTATTTACTAGCAGGTCTTAGCACCAAATCCTGGAATCCTTGCTCATTCTTTACTCACTGCTGACCACAGGCCCAGCTCCCATGGGAGTCGCTGGGAATGTAAGGACTTCACAGGATATACATCTGGGAATAAGTTCTCAAAAGCCTAAGGCTCCACAGATATCTGGGCGCCTCTTGGGGTGATCTAACAAAGACCTCTTGCGGTGCGCAGACAGGCACAGTAGTAGCTACCATTGCACGAGTTCAAACCTTGTTAAAACAGTAAAGAGAGGTCCTCTCTCTGTGAGATCATGGTCACTAATAATTGCCGGGTCCAAGACTAGCAGCCTACAAAACAATCCTCACCCAGCACATGTGGGTAGCGCTGAATGATCAGAGCTTGGCAAGAAATTGTTGCCTTTGTATCCAGGCTTACCTACATCCCATTGCTTTGGATGGTGTTTGTTTGAGATAGCGAGGTGACAGGCGCTACACAATATCACGAGGTGGTTAACACAAAAAAATGATCTC
The DNA here is from genome assembly GCA_033296515.1 of Macrochelys suwanniensis. Classification (NCBI taxonomy): domain Eukaryota; kingdom Metazoa; phylum Chordata; order Testudines; family Chelydridae; genus Macrochelys; species Macrochelys suwanniensis. The sequence continues at coordinate 244,743,762 of CM065775.1, read as the reverse complement.
AGCACCTCATGACATTTTCCACAGTAACTCTTATCTCCTGTCAGTGCTGTAGCGCACGTTTCCTGAGATCCACACAGAGCAGAGGAAATGCCAAGCCTCAGGAAGTCTGGTTCAAATTAGCATCCCAAAGCCGAGGCAGTTAAAACCTCTTTCCCCCCCAGAAGTGATCCCTCTAGCGTGAAGTGAAAACATGTCAAGGGCAAACCAGGATGTGCTGCTGCCCATACTGTACCTCTCATGTGGGGAAACAGTTTGGAACATTGGCAATCTAGCACCCTCCACCAACTTGGTAAAACCGCTTCAAAAAACCAATGCTAGAAAATACTTCTGGCAATTCCACTGAGAGCCACAGGCTGCCAGCTGCATTTGTTCCTTTGCAGTTCATTGCTGAAAAAAGCCTTGTGGCTGACACAAGATTGCTAACCTCACCTGCTAACCTCACCATCTTCTATTTTCAGAGTCCACTCAGACTGGCGTGGCATGATGCTGACCTTCCCACGCTCCGACACAGTGCCCCTTTCTGTTACCACATTCCTTAACACCCGTTTGTTATACTGAAGCCTTGGCTACATTAATGGATGAGCCCGTAGCCATCCAGACCACTGCCATCCAAGTGTTCATTCTTGCATCACTGACACAATCATGCACATCACTGGCTTGAATTTGTTCAGTCTTTAAGGCAGCTGCCCAGTTCAACAGAGGCATTGAGATGTATTGTTTTCATTCGCTTTATCCAAAATCTTTATTGTTTTGCATTTCCATTCCTGTTTACGTACAAGTGGCAAGCCAGATGCATCTTCCCCCTTCTGCCTGACATAGGCATTACTGGAGCCAGGGATGAGAGGAATGTCTCTCTCACCAGGTTATTATAATTGCACTATTGTGTACCGGCCCTTATATTGCCTTCATCACCATCGTATTTAATACCTTCCAGTCGTGCATCCTGTTGATGTCCCTCTCAGTGAAGCTGCAGGATTCATGCATTTTTACTCCTGCTCTCTCTGCCCCGCTAGTATTTTTTGTGTGTGTTTGCACCTCTATTTCTTGGATGGCTGAAGTTCCCAGGAAGTGAGAACTTCATTCGGAATACTAATAGACAGCACTGCTGCTTCATCTACTCCTCCCCACCCCCACGCACACATTCGATTAGCCAGTTTATTCCCAGTCTCTCTGGGCATCTGAATAATAATAATAATAATAATGCACAATCTCTCTGCACTCCTTCACATATGTTTATATAAACATGCTGCTAAGTGGGTCATCAGCGGAGAGCTCTGGATCTAAATGCACAAGTCTCTGCTGCTTGAGCTAAAGAATTAGCTGTGTTAGTTTGGAGGCAGTATAGACCCACAAATCTCTACACATAGCCTAGCCACTAGATGGCACACCAAATCCTACTACTGATCCATCTAGTTCAGCATGGGCCAATATGGAACATTTAAAAGGAGGATGTAAAATAATACTATTGAATGTTATATGTTGGGCTGGAGCAAATTCCTTCCTGACCCCCAGAGGCCATAGAATCATAGAATATCAGGGATGGAAGGGACCTTAGAAGGTCATCTAGTCCAACCCCCTGCTCAAAGCAGGACCAATCCCCAATTTTTGCCCCAGATCCCTAAATGGCCCCCTCAAGGATTGAACTCACAACCCTGGGTTTAGCAGGCCAGTGCTCAAACCACTGAGCTATCCCGCCCCCCAATGTGGCATGAGGTTACAATGCTTTGGTAAGACTACTACTATAACACTGTGTTCAGTTCTGGTGTTCACATTTTAAACAGGGATATTAATAAAATGGAGAGTATTAACAGAAGAGGCACAGGAAAGATGCAAGGTCTGAAAAACCTGCGTTACAATGAGAGACTTAAGGAGTTCAGTCTATTTAGCTATTGGACAGACAGTTAATAGGTGATTGTCACAGTTCAGGGCAACTGCACCTGTATTCCTCTTCTGTGGTCCCTCAAGCAGGGCCGGTGCAAGGAAGTTTCGCACCTCGGGCGAAACTTCCTTGCACCAGCCCTGCGCCGCCCCCCCCCCCCCCCCCCCGCTAACACCGCCTCCCCGTGGCTCCCCACCCCCCCGCCCGTGGCAGCCCCCCACCGCCCGCGGCGCCTCCCCAGCTCCAGGCTCAGCCACTGAGCCGAGCACGGAGCTGGGAGGCAGGAGGCAGCCACAGCGAGCCGCCCCCTGACTCCCGGCTGAGGCTCCACGCTCAGCTGCTGAGCCGAGCGTGGAGCCGGGAGGCAGGAGGCAGTCACAGCGAGCCACCCACTGACTCCCGGCTCCAGGCTCAGCCGCTGAGCCGAGCCAGGAGGCAGGAGGGAGCAACCCACATTTCCCTCCTGACCAGGGGTTTTCAGGCTGCAGAGTTCTCTGCCTACATTGTGATATCCCCAGCAAGCCAGATCACCTAAAAGGCCAGAGTCAGGGCTCTCTCACCAAAGTTTTGAACAGTGTAATTGCCAACAGTTACCAGTTACCACACAGCTCTTTCTAAGCAAGCACATTTATTCATAAGGTGAAACCATTATAGAAAAAACATATTCACAATCTACATGTGTGCTACAAATCTCACCAGAGGTCAGCTCCCGCTCCATGCTTGGGCTCTGGTGTCAGCCCTTCAAAACCCACACCTGGGTTTTCCCTGTGGTTACACATTCATAACTGTCTCAGAACCAGAACCCCCATGGATAGTTCAGACTTTCCTTCATGCAGCCTGGGCCTTTGATCTTGGCCTTGTGTAATGGGTGATCAGCAGACAGTGGCCCACTCCTAAAGATGTAGTTTCAAAAGGCTGGGGGTTTGCACAACCAGAGGTGGGGAATTTGCATTCACCTTCTTCTAGATGGTCCCAAGGAAAACCAGCTAACACGTTTGCTTCCAAAAGTCTATTTTTGTCTGGCCCATTGTTCAATAATGTCCTTTGAGTCATGGGTCTCGCAACCCCCTCTCCCCCTCCCCCGCCCCGAGGTTACATACAATCCCAGGCCACAATAATACATACGCCATTCATTTAATACAATGGACCCCAAAGATACTTGAACTTAATTCAATCAGGTCACCCAAGGATGTTTCAGGAAATTGCCACATCTGGCAGAGACTTGACCACAGCCCACAAGTACTTACATAAAGAGATGATACTAGATAGTAGGCAAAGATGTAACAAGATCCAATGGCTGGGAACTGAAGTTTTTAAAAAAATTCAAACTGGAAATTAGACGTAAGTGGTGACGGTTACTATTTGGACAAGAACACTCAGGGATGAGGTGCATTCTCCATCACTTAGACTTTCAACCAAGCTCAGCCATCTTTCTAAAAGAGATGTTCTTATTCAACCACAAGTTGTTGTGCTAGATGCTGCAGGAATCTCTGAGTGAAATTCTGTGGCCTGTGTTATCCAGGAGGTCAGACTAAGGGTCCATAAAGGTCCCGACTGGCTTTAATATCTGTGAAGCTATTCCCTTAGTTCAGTGTCCTTCTAATGGCAATGAACCCTACAGTCTGATTACGTCCTGTGTAAAGAAGTGTTAACATCTACTTCCTCAGACATAGCTGCCTTTCCGCCATCTTCTGGACCTGTGCCTCTGACACTATCACACATCAGTTGCTCTCTCATTCAGTCACTGACATAACTGTAAGGAGCAGAAATCCTGATCTGCAGCACTCCTACCAAATGCATCCCCTTTGCCTGGCATATTGTGCCCTCACTTATTTTGCTTGGTCCTTATTTTGGTAATTTCCTCTTATTTTGAGGATAAACCACTGGACTGGGACTCAGGAGATGTGGGTTCTAGTCCCAGTGCTGCCTCCTACTGTATGACCCATGAGCAAGTCACTTAATTGCTCTGTGCATCAGTTTCCAACCTGTAAAATGGGACTAACAACACATCCTTTCTCCTACTCTTGGTTTGTCTTGTCTATTTTTTATTGTAAGCTCTTCAAGAGTAGGAACCTAGCACACTGGGGCCTGATCTTGGCTGGGGTCTCTAGGCACTACTTTAATACAAATAATAATAATTAATAATAACTTTTGAAAGGGCTACCATTCTGTGTTAATCTTTAACAGCGTGTCAGGGGTTCTCTGTTTCATTCCTTGTTTAGTTACTCTTGTTAGGGAAAGTTGGGAGAAGATGGTACCTAAAGAAAACTACCCTCCTTTACTTAACTCATAAGTCCTTATTGCGAAGCCTAGTGCTTGTATTAAACTGGAAATATCTGGGGATAGACGTCAGGCCGTCATGCCAGCATCAGAGGAAACCATTTGGAATCTCACACCCCCAATCATTATGTCAGGGGCATCTCTCATTTAACAAAGGATGTCTTCCCATCAGTGCCTGTGTGTCAGAATTTGCGGTGAGTCTGTGAATCTATGACTTCTCCCATTGATTCCCTTCCTTCATTGGCCATGGAGAGAACAGGAAGCTCTGCATTGCCTACAACATGCTCATGCCACTTGCAGTTTTGCATTGTGATGATGACTATAATCACATCTCATGCTTCAGGGCTTTAGTTGGTCACCTGCAGGGGTCAGGAAGGATTTTTTTCCCCAGATGCACAATTGTCCAGAAGTAGTGTGGGGCAAGGGGTGGGGAACTGGGAAGGGAATTAGGTTGGGTTGGTTTGGGTTTTTTTTGCCTTCCTCTGAAGCATCAGGGATTGGCCAGAGGAGGAGACAGGCCAACCGATGGGATGGATCAGTGCTCTGAGGTGGTATATGGAGGCCTTTTTCTCTGTACCTGGCCAGTGCGCCTTGTTCACATGCTCAGGGTCAAACTGATTGCCATTTTCTGGATCAGGAAGGAATTTTCTCCCAGGGCAACTGGCAGGAACCTTGGGAGTTTTCACCTTCTTCTGTAGCATGGGGCCTGGTTTGCCTGCTGGGATCATCTGGGCAGATCTTACCGAATCAGTTCCCTGACACTTCAGGGGCCTTGGGCATAGGTGGCACCTCAGTCTCTACTGTTCTCTGCCTGTGGAACACAACTGTTTAGTTTCCTGAGGAGTTAAAATTGCTTTAATCTAGCCCAAATTATTGAGCTCAATATAGGGGCAACTGTGTGAAATGTAATGGCCTGTGATATACAGGTAGTCAGATTAGATGATCTAATGGTCCCTTCTGGCCTTAGATGCTATGAAATTATGGGTTGGTGTTGCCCTTTTAAGAGGGGACAGGTGAAATGTTGTCCTGGAGGAGGAGTGGCTCAAGGATATTAACCTGCATATTGTAGTGTAAATTCCTTAAAAACATTTCCTGGAGGCACAGGGTGAATTGACCTATTAAGATACAGTAAATGCAGCAACTTACTTTGGAAAGGAACGAGGAAGTTTTGAAACCCTTCATTTAAAACCCAGACAAGCCAGAGTTGAAAGATTTAAAGAGGGAAGTGCGTGCCTCCGGCTAGGAAGAAAAGTAATTTATGGAAGTTGGCCTCAAAAGCAGCAATGCAGCTAGTGCAATAAAATGAAAATAGCAGAATATTTCAAACTATAAACGAGGAAAGAGACATTTCCCCAAGTTTGAGATCTTTCTAAGGTAAGAAACTTTCACTCAAAAATCAAAAACAAGTCCTGTCTAGGTGGGGTGGGGTTATTTGAATGTTTGTACATCAGAGTTGTGTGTTTTGCTGTGATGGAGACTAAGTTATCCAAAGGCCTGGTGAGCAGCAAAGTATTTCCTATACCTGCCACCTATGGGCCCTAGCTCCCTTGCTGAGAAATCCTGCCAGGGTTCTCATTATGGGTCATTTACTTTTTCTGTGTTATCTCTGTACCACTAAACTTACCACTCAGGCTGCTCCCTTTAGCTAGTGCATTATTGTGGTGGGGGTGGTTATTAATGTATCACTTATACAGCACTTCATGTTTTCAAAGTGACTTACAAGTATTAATCAATTAACAGCCTCAGGAAGGACAGAAGACTCTAGCTCTTGTACCCGGTCAAATAAGTTTGGAAATGTTCAGGGGGGAGCAAACCTGGACTTTTAGTAAGAGCTATAGTAAGATTTCTTGGAAGTATTCACATATGGATAAAATTTCACATTCAGCTCACCCATTCTTTTAGACATAAAAGCTGCGGTATGGCATGTAGTACTATAGACGTTTACAGTATATAGTGTCTTTCATGATGCGTCCAGCACAAGACACCGTATGGAGAGAGAGAGGAACATGCAGGGCATGTTTCTGTGGTGCTTCTCCTTTGTAGATGTGAAGCAAGGGCCTTTTTCTCATGACCACCACAGTGGCACAGCGAAAGAGCTATCGGTGTATTTAACTATGAAGCATCCAGCCAATGTGGGAGCACTAGAGAGTGACTAAAAAAGGTAGAGCCTTCTGTTAACAATGATTTGCCAGGTGCTTTCTCTGCCCTACCCTCGATTTGGGGTTCTGATGGGCACCTCACTATCAAACTGTCTGAATCAGCATATACAGTGGGGTTGTAGCTGTGTTGGTCCCAGAATATTAGACAGACGAGGTGGGTGAGGTAATCTCCTTTATTGGACCAATTTCTGTGGGTGAGAGAGAAGCTTTCGAACCGCATGGAACTCTTCTTCAGATCTGAGAAAGGCACTCCAAGCCTCACTAGGGTGACCAGATAGCAAGTATGAAAAATCGGGACAGTGGGTGGGGGGTAATAGGCGCCTATATAAGAAAAAAAAACCAATATCGGGACTGTCCCTATAAAATCAGGACATCTGGTCACCCTAATACTGAGAGTACGTTTCCCACACCTGAAGCAGAGCTCTGTGTAAGCGCCAAAGCTTGTCTCTCTCACCAGCAGAAGTTGGTTCAGTAAACGATATTACCTCACCCACCCTGTCTCTGAAATAGTAAAAGCCTGGCATTGGGGTCTCATCCAGTGCCCACTGAAGTCAATCAGAGATTTTCCTTTCACTTCCGCAGGCTTTGGATCGGGCCCTTACCAGCTAAAAGACCTCCCATGTCTCTCTCCTTTTATCTGCTCTGGTTAGCTGCCTTCCAACCCCTACCCTCCACCACAAACACTCTAATAATAATCATCACTTCACTGCATCGACACCAACTCTGGTTTGGCATACAGCAGCTTTTCAGCAGTGCACAGCAATATTAGGGTAGGAAGTATTGACAGAGCTATTTAGGATAAATAAGTTTATAGTTGTGAAGAAGACATTTCAACCCTGGAATGAAGCACTGGTCTCTTTCCAAGGGCTCTTCTAGATAATCCATTTTAGTCACAGTTTATATTGTTTCCACTTATAAATGGTTAAGAATTGGGAATAGACGGTATAAGCATATTACAGATATGAGTAGTATGTGTTGTGGACAGTTATAAACACCTCAAAGGGAGATGTTATAAGCTCTACAATAAGCAGCCTATTGACCTGTTGGACTCTATAACGATCTATAACAAAGATACTGTAATCTAAAACATCTATTCATCCATTATTAACCCTTTAAAAATACACCTCAGTGTAAAGTGTTGAGCTAATTTTGAATGTTTCCAGAATTCAGTCTTTTTTCAGTGTTTGTGTTTCCCTCTAACTAATATAACTGACATTTTACATCTTTTTTTAAAATCTGCAGTTCATTTTTTTTCCTCTCAGATTCTGTCTGACTCTCTTCAAACCATTTTCTTTTCTGATTTGGCCTTTTGGTCTCTATCTGTTTTTGCCTTCAGTGTTCAACCCTCTCTGTCAACATTTCTCTCCTCCATTGCCTCTCTCCCCTTGCTAGGCCTACTGGGATGGGAAACAGCACATTAATAATTCTGCGCCTGGAAGTGGAATGTGTTTGAAAGGGTGACTGAGTGAATTTCTTAGTGTCCCCACCTCCAGGGGCCCAACCGAACTCCCACTGACGTCAAAAAGAGAGCCTTCCATTGACTTCACTGGGAGTTGGACCCACATCCCGAATGCAGGCGAGCTCACAGCCCTGCAGCGTTAGTGAAAACACTAAGCTTCATGTCCCCAGCCAGCAGAGGAGACCTGTGATCGCCCGTGTTACAATCCAGACTTTTTGGACCTGTTTCCATGCCCCTGAGGCAGTAGAATGTGAGATGGGGGTTTAAAAACTGTTTGAGAAAGCTGGGTAAAAGAACCTCATGATGTTATTTTCATTGAGGAGCGACACCAACAACGGGCAGTGTTTTGCTGGTTATATAAGGGGGGGTTAGGTTGCACAGAATACACTGACAGTGTTGTTCTTGGGCAGCGTAGGAAGGGCTTAAGAAAGAGCGCTTAAGAGCACAGATGTGCGATCCCTTTTGATGTGTGTGCAGGGTGTTCCAACCTGCTGGGCTTAATTTCCAAGCATGATATAATAATGATTAGCAATTAGAGAGCTCATTATGTCTTTAAAAGAGCTTACCCAGCGGGACGTAATCCCCACAGCATTCCTGTGCGGGAGGCATTGTTGTCCCCTTTTTACAGACACAAGGAAGATTTAACATTGCTCTAACTCCCTTAGGCGTCTTTGCAAATCCCAGCCACAACAGCTGTCTTCACCCCAAGAAGTCCTTTCAGTGCAAGGTCAAGGGTGCTGCTGACGGCTGGAGGGGGGCAGTGTTAAGGTATCTTGCATTGCTGCTGCCCATGCTAATCCCCATTGCCTGCAGAGAAAGACAATGGCAATCCCCAATGTTGTGCATCTGGTCCTTTCCCCAGCACTGCTGGTACCTCAAGTGAAACCCAATGTGGATCTGTTTCTGAGGAAACCGGAAAAGCAGGCAGAATTCCAACTCAAAGGAGTGCCACGCAACCGCACAACCCTCTTTCCTACATTCTCAGTACAGGTGTGTAATGAGGAACCTGCCCCTACTGGGACTTCATCTGGAGCAATGCTCTCATTAGTGTCACACGAGAGTCTCCTCTAAGCAGGAGTTGGCTCTTTTGCCAGCCAGGGAGGAAAATGTTTTTGTTGCATCCCCACCCCCCTTCCAAACAGCTGAGGGGGAAAAAACCCCACAACCTGAGCATCACAGTGGCACAGCGCCCCCTGGAAGTTGGCACTTAAGGCAACTTCCCTGCTCACCCTCCCCTAGAACAAGCCCTGCTGCTAAAAGTGAGTAGCAGAACTGTGCAGAGGAGGGAAATTTCATTTTGCTAAGGATTTGGGACTTTCTAAATTAGGCTTTGTTCTGCAGCAGAGCAAAACCAGAACATTTCAAAATTCTCCATGAAGGAAAATTCTGAAACATTTTGTTTTTTGTTTTCATGTCAGTTTGCCCTTTTAAATGTTTTGTATGCATCATAATATGTAATATAATCAAAAATTCAAATGAAAAGTCCTTTTGTAATGAAAAATGTAAATGTTCCATTACGAAAACGTGAAAACAGGTTGTTTCAATGTTATCGGGACTTTTTTCCAGTTTTCTTCCAAAACAAAATTCTGGTGAAATCAACCTGATTCAGTGAAGCATTTCAATTTCGGTGCAAACACACTCTGTCTCTCTGTGAAGAGATAGTCTATTACTACTCTAAGGAAAATATTAGAAAGTCAACATTCATACAGTCTCCCATTTAGGTTACCTGATTCCTTCCTTGCCTTCCTTTCCTTGAGTGAACACAAACCCACAGCATGCTAGGTGCCTTGCAGACAATGACTTCTTCTCATATAGCACCTTTCACTTGAGGATCTCAAATCTCTTTACAAACGTTGATTAAAAAGCCTTCACAATACCCCACGAAGGTATATGAGTGTTATCCTACCTGTTTTAGTAGCTTCATTGGACTTTTCATGAATAGGTCAGGGTGACTGACCTTTGCCAATTTTAATAAATTGTCCTGCAATAGCCCTTCTAATTTTTTATCTTAACGCACACCAAGAGGAGGTACTGTAGGTGGGAACCCTTAACATTTCCTATTAGCATCTTCTGAGACTAAGAGAGTTTAAACTTCCCTCACTTCCACAAGTCTTGCATTGAAATTGCTTGATGGCTCATTGCTAAGACTGTGACTATCTTGTAGGTTGGAAAGTGAAATCAAAGTCATCTCCATTGTCATCTTTGGGAACCCAACGAGAGCTGAAGATGGCCACCCAGCAAAAAGAAGTATCAAATGCCATTGGCCTGGAGGAAATAGGCACTGAGAGGCAAGAACCCAAGAAAGGTTGGTTCACATAAGCTGGACTGAGGATGGTGGTTATCACCTCTCAGTAAGGAGGGGCAGTCTGGCCCTGGGTTGGTGTTAGGGTGACCAGACAGCAAGTGTGAAAAATCGGGACGGGGGTGGGGGGTAATAGGAGCCTATATAAGAAAAAGACCCCAAAATCGGGACTGTCCCTATAAAATCAGGACATCTGGTCACCCTAGTTGGTGTTGGGTGTGGCTTCCCCACGTAGAGCCCTACCACCTGCATACGTGATGAGCAAGTGTCTGCTGAAATAAATAGCCAGCCCTCTGGATGCTACTCTGTGATAGAAACTCAGCAAGAGAATTTTACCCTAATATAGTTTAAAGGTAGATTTTAGCACTTTCTGTTAAGCTTATTTTAAAGCAATTTAAAGCTAGGGCCCATTCCTCAGCTGTGTCATGCTTATGCTGAAGATGGAAAAGTAAAGTTGGCACGGAGCTCTTCAGCAGCTGACCTGACCTATAGCACAGGTTAGAGCAGCCTGCTTGTAATTGTCATCTGGGGCCATTAAAATAACAAGGATTACTGAGCTGCAGTGAGCTCTGGCTTCCTCCCATTCTGAAATGCCTACTGTGCTGGGGAAAGTAGTATGATCCCAACTATTACAGCTGGGGAACAGAGGCCCCAGAGTAAGTGACTTGCCCATGGTCACAGCGGAAATCTGTGGTAGAGATGGGACATGAACCCAGGGCTCCTGCAGCCCAGGACAGTTCTCTAACCCTAAACCATTCTTCCTTGGTCAATGCAACACATACAATAGCTCAGAATACTATATGAAAAGCAGTGGATGATAGACCTCTTCCTTCCTTCCATGTACGTTCTGTATTCTCATTGGTTATCTATCATCTCTCTGTTTTATCTCTTATTTTGTTGAATCTCTAAAGTGCCCAGCCACCCTGACCTCTAGGAGCTATATATAATCCTAGTGCTTCTTAGCTGATAGAACATCTCTGGCACTGATGGAGTTTCCAACATCTTTCCTGCCATTACACAATAACAAAAAGTGGTTCTGTTTTGCAAGGATGTACTTAGGGGTGATCTCCGTTCTAACGCTCTCCTTCTCTTTGATGTTTAGAGCAGAAGACATTTACAGTGGAAGAGGCTGTGGAAACCATCGGGTTTGGCCGGTTTCACATAGCGCTTTTCCTGATCATGGGCAGTACTGGTGTAGGTTTCCATTGTCTACTAACTTGAGCCTAAAAATCCTATTACAGTGTTCCTTATGAATGTGAAACAGAATTCATTGACTCTAGGCTCACTTCTGACCTCACCTATCATTCACCATTGACTTAACTGGGGTTGCATGAGTGTACATGGGTCAGCATTTGTCACTCTGAGTTCCCTTTCCTTTCTTCTTTGTGTAATAAGCCATCCTGAAAAACACGGAAACACCACAGTCGTCAGCTGGGCTCAGACCTGAGAGTGACCGCACCCAACGCATTATAATTTGAGCTAAAAGAGTGACTCCATTAGCTATGAGTAAATAACGGGCTCTTATCTTTGCTGTCACCAGCCACTAGTGGGCAACATGGTCCCATGCATTAAACCAGTGTAGTACAATTGCACTTTCCAGACAAGATTTTCAAACGTGGGTGTCGCAAGTTAAGACTCTTTAATTCATAGTTAGACACCGAAAGAAGTAGCTTGATTTTTCAAGATTTCTGAAGGACAGAGCAGCCTCCACTAATACACCTGGGCAGAGAGAGAGAGAGGACCCTGTCAGTCTCCAGTCCTCCCAAAAATAATTTGAGAAGCTTCCCTCTGAACCCTCTCCCCCACTACACACACAACTTTCTGGACAAGAAAAAGATTGGGTCCTCCAGCAGGCCATGTAAATGGTTATATTCTCTGAGTCCAGTACCACAGTAACTGTTCTTTGAAGGACTGAGATTCCAGGTAATACAACTGAAGCGGGCCGGGGGGGTGGGGGTTGCATTGCAGAGGTACTGGGTATACTCCATATCAGGGGCTGAGGGAGATGCCAGTTCCACAATTCCTTCAGCTCTGCCTGCAGAATACTCCAGGTTGGATCTGGAAAGTGTACGTGTACTGTTCCAAATGGATGGCCTGACTTTTGGTCACCTGGATTTAAGCCCTAGCACGACTGGGATTTTTTTCCCCGGTATGCAAAGGAATTGTTCACTGTGCTGACACTGGAACCGGCCTTTGCTAATGTGCATGTTTGTTCTTGAAGGTGGTAGAAGCCATGGAGATCATGCTAATAGCTGTTGTTTCTCCACTCATCCGTTGTGAGTGGCAACTTAGCGACTGGCAGGTGGCTTTAGTGACAACGGTATGTGGCATTTATAACCCCTTTTTAAGCTTGTACTCTGTTAACATTGCCAGGGGAAGGAGCTGCTTGGTTTAGTTTAAATGCACATTTGATCAGACCGGAAGACGCTCAAAAGCTACGAAGAAAAGGGACATATGAGTACTCAGAAAATTGTTGCCTGGTATGTACTAATTTTAGTTATGAATAGACTCTTCCACAGGGCAGTATCTGAACACATCACAGATGTTAATGAATTTAATCTCCCAACAACCCTTTGAGGTTGTCATCATGTTACAACTGGGGAAACTGAGGCAAAAAGAATAACTGAATAGCCCAAAGTCACACAGCAAGCATGTGGTACAGACAAGGTTAGAATCCAGATCTTCTGAGTTCAGTGCCTTCATCACAAGACCATCCTCTCCCTCTTAAAAATTTGTCGTAGTTTATCCGAAGCATCAGTCCCAGGATTGAAATAGTAGAGGATGCTACAGGTCTAGATTAAGGAAAGCTGTGAATGGGAAACCTGACCATACGCATGGCTCAAGTCACAGTTATTAATCCCTTTGGTGTATTAAGTTAAACCACACATTGAAGAGCAGTGCCACATGATAGGTACAAGGTGTGGAAAAACCCCTGCTGATTAACCAAGGCAATGTTTTAATCCCTCTTAGATGGTGTTTTTTGGCTATATGATATTCAGTATACTCTTTGGACTCCTAGCTGACAGATATGGCCGCTGGAAGGTAAGTGAAAGTTCTGGAGCATTCCATTTTAGTCGCTTTTAACAGCAGAGCCAGGCCTGATGACAGAACTATCATAATAATAACAAGGTTAGCACTGACCCAGCCTGTCACACCTTTAATCACCTCACCTAATCAATCTTTGTGAGGGGGCTATTGTTATTCATGTCCCCCTTTACACACACACTTGTCCAGGGCTGCATAGTGAATCAGCAGCAGGGTTGGGATGAGAATTAAGGAAATTTTCAAACATGGCTTCCTACAGGTAATCCTCTGAAACGTAATCACAGAACGCGGTGGGCACCATTAGATGGCTCGCAAACTATTTAAAGGGATACTACCCTATTCCTAGGCACTCCACATCCCAGTGTTAGAATTGGTTCAGAAAGCAGCGCCCTTGTGTCTCTCGCGATGGGCTGCCAGACTATATGACAATGAGCACTTGTGACAGAGGGTATAGAATTTGCACCGTAGTTGGTTGTTGGAAGGGTTCAGAAGCATTCAAAGGTTTATGGCTCCTTGGTCGCTTTCACCTCCCCTTGAGCTTGATCTAAAGCCCTTTGAAAGCCTGCTCTTGGATCAGGGTCTTTAAAGAGGTCAGTGTGGAAGAATGGGGCCAACTGAGCTGTAGGTGGCACTGACTAAGGAGGAACCCAGGCCCAACTCTATTTATTTAAAGAGGCTACGTCTGTGCTACAGCACTTGCAGCTGCACTGCTGCTGGTGGTGACGCTCTAAGCTGACGGGAGAGAGCTCTCCTATCAGCTTAATGCCTCCCGCCTCTGAAGTAACCTGTAGTGTAGACAAGGTCTCAGAGACTGATGCTTTGAATTTCCATTTGGGGTCAGCTGATCTGTGCTTTATGTATGCCCCAAGTCAGCAAAACATTCAATCCTAAGCTTGAAGTGCTTCCTGAACAGGGATGTTTTCTAATCTTTCCCTTCCAGATTCTGCTGATCTCTTTCTTATGGGGGGCCTATTTCTCCTTGCTGACATCATTTTCCCCATCGTACATCTGGTTTGTTTTCCTCCGGGCCATGGTGGGATGCGGTGTGTCAGGCCATGCACAAGGGTAACGTCGTACTTTGAGCACTATAGCACTGGAAGCAATAGGCAAATAGAAATCAAGAACACCTTTTCAGGGGAGGAAATCAGCTGAATTCTCCCCAGGTCTCATGTGACTAAGTGTCACATTTAGTAAGTAGTAGAACTGGTTGCACGAGGGGTGTGTGTGGAAAAAAATAAATTCCCATTTTTTGCCAAAGAAAAGTCATGGAAATTTTCCAACCAGTGTAAGCCAGTGAAAAACTTACTGGCAAGCTGGCTAGTGTGCCCTTTTTTTCAAGGGCAAAGAGGAAAAGACCTATGGTACTCGGTTAGCCCTGGTAGCCAAACTAGAATGCACTTTGAAATGATCTAATTTTGTTAGACTCAGTCTGTTAAAAGTGATAACATGGTTCTATTAAATTGTAGTGCTCTGCAGATTACGAGTTCAATCCACAGCATCCTGGGGCTAGTTAGTAGTGGCTGGATGCTTCATAGAATTTAAGGCCAGAAGGGTCAATTACATCATCAAGTCTGACGTTCTGTGTATATCAGGACATAGAATTTCCCCCATTTCCCCCTGTATTTAGCCCATGGAGCGATGTGGAGGCAGTTTACTTCACCTCAGGCAGGCAGGGGCAGTCATGAGGAGCAGACAGTCAACCAGGGACTTCTTAAGAGGGCTGGGAATAAAGGGGAAATGAGGAAAAATTCCCCCATCTGCTTTACCAGAATTTCAAGGAACCCTTCTGAACATAGCTTTAAATTACATTCCTGAAGATCTAAACAATCTAGATTAGAGTGGGGCAGCTAGTTTACACTAAATGAATGACAATGGCTTATCAAATGGTATATGCGGAGTAATTGTAGCTGTGTCAGTCCCAGGGTATTAGAGAGACAAGGTGGGTGAGGTAATAGCTTTTCTTGGACTCACTACTGGTGGTGAGAGAGACAAGCTTTTGAGCTACACAGAGCTCTTCCTCAGGTCTTTGGTTATGGCTACACTACAGTTTAAGTGAGAATAAGCTACCACCCTGAGTGATGTAAGTTACTCTGACCTAAGTGCCAGTGTGGGCAGCGCTACGTCAGCATGAGAGCTTCTCCCTCATAGCTAGCACTGCTTACGGGGGCCGGAGCAATTAAGTCAATGGGAGAGCCTTCCCCTGTTGGCATAGAGCAGGGGTAGGCAACCTATGGCACGGGTGACACTCACACTACCTGGATCCTGGCCACTGGTCTGGGGGACTTTCCATTTTAATTTAATTTTAAATGAAGCTTCTTAAACATTTTAAAAACCTTATTTACTTTACATACAACAATAGTTTAGTTATATATTAAAGATTTCTAGAAAGAGACCTTCTAAAAACGTTAAAATGTATTACCGGCACACGAAACCTTCAATTAGAGTGAATAAACGAAGACTCGGCACACCGCTTCGGAAAGGTTGCCGACCCCTGGCATAGAGCATCTGCACTATCAGCGGTGCAGCTGGGTCACTGTAAGCTCTGTAGTGTAGCCATAGCTTTCCTCAGGTCTGCCTCAGACCCAGACCTGAAGTCTGGTCCAAAAAAAGATATTGTCTCACCCACCTTGTCTCTCTCGTGGCTTATCAAACACATTTGATAAGGGACAAATAAACAGGTAATAGATGTGTAAATGTTACTTTGCAGTAAACAAAAAAAAATCAACACAATTCTGCTGTAATAGTGGAATGTTTTACGAGCGTAGTACGTTTGTATTGAAATTTAAATGCAGTGCGTCCTTGGAAACCGCAGTGTTAAGTGCTACACAGTCTGTGTTGTAGCGAACACTTTCAGTACTTCCTCTTCAAAAAAAAGCTTTTGCGCTGTAACATTGACACCTCACAACACTGTCAGCCCTTCTACTCCTGACCCCCAACCAACCAAGAACAACAAAAGGAAAAAAAGAGGAGAAAATAACTAAATCTAAAAAATTAAAACAAAAACTCTACCGCAAGTGCAGTTTTTACTCGGAAAAGGTAGAAGTACTAGAGATTACATGTTTCAGAGTAGCAGCCGTGTTAGTCTGTATCCGTAAAAAGAACAGGCGTACTTGTGGCACCTTAGAGACTAACAAATGTATTTCGGCATAAGCTTTCGTAGGCTATAGCCCACTTCATCGGATGCATAGAATGGAACACACAGAAGTAAGATGTATATATACAAACAGAAAACTTGGAAGCTGCCATGCCAATTCTAAGAGGCTGAAATAAGATAAGAAGCTGCCATACCAATTCTAAGAGGCCAGCCTCTTAGAATTGGTATGGCAGCTTCCAAGTTTTCTGCGTGTATATATACATCTTACTTCTGTGTGTTCCATTCTATGCATCCGATGAAGTGGGCTACAGCCTACGAAAGCTTATGCTGAAATACATTTGTTAGTCTCTAAGGTGCCACAAGTACTCCTGTTCTTTTTAGAGATTACATGAAATCCACGGTGGAATTTGCTATTGCTGTTCTTTTTTGTGGAAGGTGCTCAGATGTTGTGGAGATGGGAGGCAGTGTAGAACCCTGAGAGAGAGAGATACTTTACATATTTTAGTCTTTCCCCACTAAATGGATATTAGATCCCCCACCCTTCATGAAAATCTCAGCGTGGAAAGTGAGATTAAAGGCTCATCAATTCCACAAGTAATAAACACATGGGAGTCAATTCAAATCAAAAAGCTAAAGACGAGAGCTGTCCAGGTGACCTAGTGTGGCGTGTTCTGTTGTTGGAAGCCTGGATCCTCTCCCAATTCTCAGGCAGGGGTTGGAAGTGGAGCTGGTCAATATTTTTCAGCCCCACCATTTTCCCACTAAAAAAATGGAGTTTTGTCAAAAATGAAAATGTTCATAGGATACTGTAATTTTTTATTATTTCTTTAATTGTTTTGACAGGAAATTTTGAAATAAAGCAAAACATTTGGTTTCAAATTGAAATTTTTATTTGATTAGGTTTTTCAAAAAATGCAGATTTGGGGGGGGGGGGGGGGGGGTTGGGGTTTCTTCCCCTTTCCCAACCTTTTTGCCACTGAATGTGATAGCTGAATGATGTATGTTGGGTTTTCCCCCCTCACTTTTTCCTGTTTGGTTTGGTTTGGATTTGGGTTTTTTATCCCTCCATTTTCCCCCACTCTAATTTTTTAAAACATATTCAATTCTGGAAAAGTTATAGAGTGGCAAAAGGAAAAATAAAACTCTGCAATTTTTTCAAAGTTGGAGATGTTTCAAAAAGTTATGGTGGGGAGAAAAAAAAAGAGAAGAGCCCCCTTTCCACTCACATATTATTCCTTTTTCTGTGCTCAGTGGCAAAAAGGGAGGAAGGGGAGGGAATTTAAATTAAAATATTGAAAATTCAAAATGTTTTGGAAAAAAAAATGTCACCAAAGGTTTTAGGGAAAAACTGTTTCATTTCAAACCCTGCAACATGGAAACAAATCAGAACATTCACAATTTTTCGTTATTCCTGCCCTCCCTTTTTCCACTGGCTCTCTCTGGTAGTGCTATGCTGCAGGGCACTTGGACCTGGGGAAAGAAACAGTGCCCTGCAGAGGTTACTATTCTCAACCAGGGACTCTGCTGCCTGGGTAGCGGATTCAATCCAATGTGAAAGTTTATGACCCGCCTCCGGGCTCTGGGTATAGGCAAGTGAAGAGAGAAGCCCCTCGGGTTACCTAACCAAAACCAGCCTTTCTTTAACTTCACATCACACAGAGTGCATAGCATTTAAACATGGAGTCCAAACAGCTCCATGGATCCTTCCTTTAGAGGTGTGCATGATGCAAACTGCCAGCACTCAGATACTTGTATCCTGAGATTATGTCCTCAAGTGTACTATTGGATTGACATTTCATAGCCTCTTTGTCCCTTGGGCAGATATTTGTGCATCATGTCATGTTAAACTAGGTCGATATTTGGCAGCAATCTTTGCTGCAGGAGCAGTAACATTAAAAGGATCTCTGACATGGAGGAGGGGACACTCTCTGTCAAAGGACCAGAGACTCTTCACTGAACTACAGGCTTAGGGTCAAACCCACATCTGCTGTAAATAGACACAGTTCCAGTGAAGTCAGCTAAATTACACCTATTTACTTCAGCTGAGGATCTGGCTCTATGGTATGCAATAAGTCATGCTCACAAATGCTATGCACATTTATTTGTTTGGCACCCAATTTTCAGTTGCTAGCAGTGAAAGAGCTACTATAATTCTATTGACTGACAGTAGAGTCTAAAAGTGACTGAGCTGGCATTCCAGCTGCATGCAGATTCTCACTCTCTCTGCATTTTTTTCAGACTTATCATAAAAACCGAATTCTTGCCTACAAAATACCGAGGCTATATGTTGCCCTTATCTCAGGTAAGATTAAATGCATTACAACCCAGAGTCCCAGATTTCCTGTGTCTGGCTCAGAAAGCAGAATTCTAGCCAGTTTTAATGTGCACCACAATATCTGAATATGTATTACCCTCACTGCGTGTATCTCATTCTCAGTGTGTGTCACAGTGAACACTGCATTATTAAACATGTGCACGGGTGTGCAGAAGAAAAGCAATTTCTTTTCTGATAATTGGCTGCTCTGTACATGGCATTGAGACATTGATTGACAGCTGACATCCAGCCTTTTGGTTGCTATGTTGATAAATGCATCCATTGCCTGTTCTAACAGTATTGCCCCTGACAGGCTGTCAGTCAGGAGCTGGGTCAGCCGCTCAATCTCGTTTCAAGATAATAGCACATACAGCCGCTAAAAATTGAAACAGAAATGTGCTCCACGCCGGTAGACTGGACTCTGTCTATCTGGAAGCCATTTTCAGTACTTAAACTGGGGCTGGCCCAGGACAAATGAATCAGCACATGCGCCTTATATCTTTGGAGATGAGTTCGAAATCTGATTTGGGTCATAATAAGAGATTCATTAGGTGGTCCCATGCGAGTCCCCAATTTATGCACATCAAAAACTCATCACAGAGTGTGGCGTAATGGGCAGTTTCTGTTCAGGAGAGGCTCAGTGCTGGAAAAGCTAACGGTGCCGTAGGTCAGGTCTTATCTCCATTATGTGGGTGGCCAGGAATGGAGCAGCATGGATGTTTGCGAGTTGGGACTGAGGTGCACTGGGACAGGTTGTACTGCCGAGCAAGGGCTGATTAAATCTAGAGCTGCTTGAATTATTTCTTGTGAATGATTTGTCCAATGAATTTAGCACTTTTCCCATGGGTTTCTGGAATTATCTGCAAAGAGCTCCTGATACACAGGAATTTGTCCAATTGCTCAACCTGCAGGGGCGCCGGAGTCTTCCCAAAAGTGGGGGCTCTGAGGCCCCTGAGGCCCAGCCACTTCCCCTCCTCTCTCCCTGGAGGCCCCACCCTCTACCCAACCGGAAGCTGGAGCGGAGCTGGGGAACCCGCGCCGTCCTCCCACCCACCCACCCCCCCCCCCGCCTGGGGTGGGGGTGGGGCTGAAAGCAGCCCCCTGCCTGTGTTTCCATCCCCCTGGCCTCCCGCCCAGGGCAGCTGGAGGGACCCAGGCTCCCCTACAGCTGCCTGTGTGGGCTCTTCCCGACCCGGCTCTGGCTGGAGGGCGGGGCCTCGAAGCTGCAGCCCAGCCATGATAAGAACCGTGTGGGCAGCTGTGGAAAGCCTGGGTCTCTCCACCTGCAGAGAGCAGCCCCTGGCTGTGTCCCCACCCCTCAGGCCCTCCTCCCAGGGCAGGCGGAGGGGCTGCGGCTCCCTGCCAGGACTAGGCTGCGGCTACGAGCCCCACCAGCTGGAGCTGGGTCAGGGAGAACCACGTGGGGAGCCAGCATGGAGTCACAGACCCTCCACTTCCACCTGTCCTGGGACGGGTGAGGAGCCTGGGGGGCGAGAACATGGGCCAGGAGCTGCTCTCAGCCCCGCCCCCCCACACCGCGGGCAGATGGAGGGTCCACACGCATGGCTCCCACAACTGCCCAGGCTCCCCTCCCCGGCTGGGCTCCATGCTGGACAGGGGATGGGGCCTTGGGGGAAAAGGAGGGGATGTGGGTGGGGTCCACCCTGGCAAAAAGTGGACAGGCCAGGCCCGTCCACTTTCAAAAAGTGAAAGGGTCCTGGCCCCCTGATCCCCCCTCCCCAGTTCTGGTGCCCCTGTCAACCAATAGTTGTGCAAACATATATTAGCCTCTGGTTTCTTCATGGCCTTGTAGCAACAAGTATTTGCTTTTCGTTAATCTTTGTTTGAGCCATTGGATTGATCACTTAATTCATTGTTTCTCTTCTCGCCTAATTTTTATAAACAGGAGAAATCCTTTGATTATTTATTATTTATCTTCCCTTGCCCCCAGATTGCTCAAGGGACAGGTTGTGGCTTTTATGAATTTGTTTGCTGTTTGTTGTTGCTTACCTTATTTGTGTAAATAAAAAAGCATTTTTCCTAATAACTACAAGAGAACTTCAAGGACACACATGCTTGCAGGTATTGGGCCAGATTCTCCTCTCGTGTAAAATCAGTGGAAAGTATGGCTCACTATTTGCACTAGCGTTCATAGCACTATTGCCTTCCACAAACATTCTTATGAGAGAAAAAAAAAAGCTCATTCATATGAATAATGAAGCAAATAAAAAGGCTCATGAATACCAGGGAAGCAGATTAAAGGGTTTCATTTGGAATGATAACCACACATGGCTTTCTGTGTTCAACCACATCTGACTGAAACCATCCTGGGCCCAGTCACACCAAAACTTTGGCCCAGCTCTCTCCAAAAATTCAACTCCCCTGACTGTGTCTGGGTCAAATCTCTACCATATTCTAATGGTGTGGATGGGGAAGGTTACTCAGACAAGAAGAGGACCACTGGGGGTTAAAATATACAAACCATAGCCATTGGCTCCTTTTACTGTAACCTCTCACTTTCCATTTGAAAGGTCTTTTGGTTGGCAGGCTCCTTATTAATTATTGGATTGGCATCAGTGGTTAACCCGACCATAGGCTGGCGCTGGCTGATCAGAATCGCCTCTGTTCCAGGCATCATTCTCATCCTGGCATTTAAGGTGAGAAGAACACTCCCTCCCACCCAAAAGAACACACTAGGTCTGGAATCTCTAGATACATTTTGCCATCAGCCAATATAGACATTGGGACCTGGTAGCCTACCCCTGTGGTCCTGCTTTCACCATAATCCACAGCAGCCGTCTGATGGAGACAAACTTTGAAGAGCCCACTCCAGCCACCAGCCAGCAGGGATCTGCAGGAGCCAGCCTCTTTCTACAGATTTGTTGCTCCTTCATAGCAGCATCCCAAGACTAGCGCATCAGTGTTCTGGATCCACACACTGTGTTCTGATATTGTGGTGGTGGGGGAGGGAAGGGCATGCAAACATAGATGAGATTAGATTGGATTAGATTAAGTAGAAGCTTGCAATTCATACGCTGGCAAATTTAGGAATTTGTTGCTGTCATCTCTGTATATACCCCATCCTCATACCTCTTTACATTTTGTAGAACTAAGTGAATAATCCACAACAAACAATGTACCCAACAAAGCTAGCCTTTTACAAGGTTGCAGTGTCGTCATATTTATTCAGTGCAGAGCCTATTTTCTCTCTCTGGACTGAGGGGAACAATTCTCTGTGAATATCGCTATTTGAACTCTGTTGATTAGCTGTGATTGGTCAGATAAATCACACAGACATTAAAAATCCATTCCCTGATTAGATGAGTACCCAAGCATGTCTGAGGGGATGTCTACACTGCAGGCAAAAATATGATTTGCAGCTTGGGTAGACATCATCGCTCTAGTTTTAATTTATTTAGCACGGCTAAAAATAGCAGCGAAAGCATGCTGTACAAAACTGCCTGGCCCCCTGGAATATGGGTTCACGTTCCAAACCCATGCCGAAGCCTGTGCTCCTATATCTTCACCGCTATATTTAGGCCTATATTATGCCAATCCAAGCTGCAATCACACCTTCGATTGCAGTGCAGCCATGGCCTGAGATAAATACTTATGCTTGCAAATATAAACTAGGATCGCTGTAAATACCCATGTCTTGAAATGTGACTTCTCTGAACATCTCGGCTAGCAAAACTGTGCTGCGTGATTTGTTCATGGAAATAACTAAAAAAGAGGCACAAGCATGGCCAAGCAAATGCCTTTAAAAATTCAAGCACCTCTTTCTGTAATATTCACCCAGTTCTACTTATTTTGTGATCAGTACGAGGGATGAGTGAAGCAGTCTGGTTAAACTAATGCCCCCCAATTTTGTCCAGCCCTTGAAATGAACCCAAAATCTGTTTGAAGTCTGGGAAGCTTTTAGTAAGAGGGAGTGGTCTGTCGTTCGTCTCAATTTACAATGTCAGATTCAAGTTAGGTTTTGTTTAGTTATTATTTTTATTTCACTGTTTTGTTTGTTTTCCCCACAGTTTAAAAAAAGCCATTTTCTTTTTATTGATTGGCTGTCCCAGAATTGCTGTATAACAGAGATCAGTCGTTGTGTTAGTTCTCTGAGAACCCACTGAATATGTGCTGTTATTCAGAACACTTATCTAGCGCTGTTTATATACTAGACCAGATCCTCAGGTTGGGTAAATCAACATAGCTCCACTGAAATCAATGGCGTGACACCAATTTACGCCAGCTGAGGGTCTGGCTTAATATTTACGAATGTGCATTCTCAGTGGATTGGAAAACTGAACCATGCAGCTGGGAAACAGCAAAAAGAAGGGGGAATCCAATAACTATTGGGTCTGTGCATTGTCCCCTGACACTTAACTAAAGCCCTGTCTTGCTGCCCAAAGCTGTTAAAGCTCTTCCTAACCAACCTGTATTTGCAGTTCATTCCAGAGTCTGCTCGGTACAACGTCTCTACTGGAAATAACAAAGCCGCGGTTGAAACACTGGAGAGGATTGCCAAGATGAACCGCTCAGTAATGCCTGAAGGGATCTTGGTGGAGTCTGTTAATGTGAGAGTTAAAATATCTTCTCTCTCATCATGCTAATGGTTGATTGGATAGTTCCTGGGGCACAGGATTACTGGGATTCTAGGGGACAGGGCTACCCTTGCTAAAGTTTTTCATGGTCTATGCTTTTCTACCATATCTGGCATCATTCCAAAGGAATATTGAATGCCACGATAGAGGCTGTCATTTGTCTATTGAAAAGAGAGTACTCTTAGCCCTTTCATTTTAATGGGCTTGTTTATTATATTCTTCTCATTCCAATGAACATAATGCTGGGGAAATGTTTGCTTTTGCCACCATAAAAAAGGCTTCCAGTTAAGAGCACCCCCTTTATCTGGTGAGATCCATAAGCAGTCTTTTCCGAGTTGCTGAGAGATCTGGCAGTAGCTCTCTGGGTGCAGGAAATGCATGTCTCTCCCTTCCTGGAAGATCTGTTCATCCTAGGGTGACCAGACAGCAAATGTGAAAAATCAGGACAGGGGGTGGGGTGTAATAGGAGCCTGTATAAGAAAAAGACCCAAAAATCGGGACTGTCCCTATAAAATCGGGACATCTGGTCACTCTACCTTCATCCAAGCTCCTTTTTGAGGGAAATGGCCCTTCAGGACACAGAAACAACCATCACCTGCCTGCAAGAGCATAGCTTGTAGGTGAACATGGAGAACCATCTGGTTCTGAGTCAGAGACCACAGCACCTTGGAGTGATGCTAGCCCAGCCAAAGACAAGGCCTTCATCTCTGACATGAGACAATTGCAGGTTGTTGGCCTGACTCAATGATTGACAACTGCACCCTGGTATCAGTAAGATTCCTCATGCAGCTCCAGGGTGGAAATTTTCCAGGTGGCACATTTCCAGCTGAAGAGCTACAAAGATTCCTCCTCCTTTCCCAGTGCCAGGGCTGGACAGAATTAAGCATGGCTTCCTGCCTCAGGTATGCAGTCCAACTCCTCAAATGGGGGACCCATAGAAACAGCCAAGTGACTCAGGGAGAACAGACAGACCAAGAGTGAAAAAGAATCATAAACTGCATGAACTGTGAGAAACTGGGCTTATGCTCCTTCCTTTCCAGGCAGAAGTGCAAGACAAGCATGTACTAGTCATGACCAGCAACACCCTGGCGGTGGCAGATGTGGGGGGATGGAGCTGGAGCACTTGGAGGTGCTGGGGCACTGGAGCAGTCATTATTGGTTACATATGGCTCAGGCCCTGCATATCAGAAGGAAAGGGAACATGATGATGTGAGTGGCTCAGGAGGCCACAGTTAGATCTAAGGAACTTAGGCCTGAACCAAGGGAATCTTCAACACCATCACCCAGCTCGAAGGGGTCCCTCCTCTAGACCTCTTTGCTGCTTATCTAATCCCACAGGCACTTAGCATTGGCCTTGGCAACTCATGCGGTGTGGTACTATTGACTTGGCATTAGTTAGGACTAAACGAGAAAGGCCTTGCCTATCCGCTTTGTAGAATTTCTGTAAAGGGATCTCACTGGCTCTGTGATGTTTTTGTTAAAGTTTAAAGTTATGCACACAGCCATGTTAAACAAAGAGGGGAAAAATCAACTCGAAACATTCATGTGAACTCTTCCTCCCTCCCAGTGATGATTAATTGACTCTCTTCACATTCAGGGCAGTGAGAATCTTGCCTTAGATGTACCAATCCTCTAGCTGTTACTACATATCTTCCCTTTCATATCTGCTAGCCCAATGTTTGGCAGCTGGTTAGGTGCATAATACAAAAGCAAGCGTACAGCCTCTAATTTCTGACTCTTTCTCATTACGGCATTTATGTCTTGTTACATAAAATGGAACAACGTAAGTGGTAACTGCGGTCAGCTCAGACCACAGTAGTCAAACCAGAAACAAATAAGTAACCAACACCTTTCCCAGCTTAGGCCATGATCCAGCAAGTTTTTCCATGGAAGTAGAGCCTGGGAACATGCAGAGCCTTATGGAAGTCAGTGGGGCTGCATATGAACTTACAGGATCATGGTCACTTCCCCACACAGTCTCTCTACAGCCTTTTCCTTTTGGTGCTCTTTAATCTCCAAGTTCCTCTGTGTGCTGCTGCAGTGTGTTACATGTCTGCCTTTCAGCTCAGCAAACATATTAGTATGTAGAAATACATGGTAGCACCAGAAAATTAGTTCATAGAGAGAAGATACTTTTCTAACCTTGTGTTTTCTATTACATAATTTGCAGGAAAGACGAGGTAGATTCAGTGATCTATTGGACTCCAAATACTTACGAACCAGTTTGCAAATATGGATCATATGGTAAATATGTTATTTGGTTTTGGTTATTGTTTATAGCGTAATTCTTTCATTTGAATGAGGGTAGGACCTGATTAAAAGTCTCTCATTGATTCTAAAGCAAGTTGCATCAGACTCTGAGTGACCTACAGAGACATCCAGTGTAGCTGGAATAGGAGGGAACATCTGAATTGGGTTTAAGATTGCTCTCTCACCCTTGGCTTTCCCAAAACGAGAACCGGTGCTCCACCAGCTGCCTCGGTAGCACAACCAGAGTACCAGTGAACTAGGTTTCAGACACAATGTTATTAGCTCTTATTGATTCCATTGGCTTTGGAAAATTAAAAGTGAACAGAAGATGAATATCATCTGAAGTCTCATAAGTAGGCCTCATGTAGATCAATATATATTTTAATGGCACCATTGACTAGAATTGTAATGAGACAAGGTGGGTGAGGTCATATCTTTTATTGGACCAACTTCTGTGTAGTTCAAATCAACAGGAGTTGGTCCAATAAAAGAGAGTACCTCATCCACCTTGTCTGTCTCAGATCCTGGGACCAACGCAGCTATGACACCACTGTAAACTAGAATTGTAATGTGCTGATAATGGGTGTGTGGAATCTCAGTGACTCAGAATCTTTGTATATCAGTCCCTGAATCTTTTATGATTTTTCTATTTTTGTAAAATCCAGTTTTTCTACAGTTTTCCACACGTATAAATCAGCTTATAGGCGCCATAGGTTTACTTTCCCATCCTCTGTGTACTTAGCATTCTCCCTGCGTTCAGTATGCAGGTCTTTTGATAGCTTGTAATTCTGAGGCTCACTTCTTCAACTGCCGGGGGGAAAAAGTGAAAATCACTTCTCAGCCTGTTTATGATGAGGGACATGCCGAATGAGATGATGATGTAGCAACAAGGCTGCCATCATTAATACTGTGCTCTTGCCAGAAAGCCATGATACTATAATAGCTTTCCCCATCAGACGGTGCCTAAAACTGATTTTAAAAGTCACTGCACAGAATGGAGAATGAAGCTCTGATGGTTCTAGACTTTGGTAAAAGAAGCATCAGGGATTTGTTTTAAATATTCAATGGGCAGATTCCCCCAGGAGTGAATGTTTGAAAAATTTCCCTGCACAAACATGTATTGCTACACATTTTTAGGGCCCACTGCCCCAGCCTGTAAATAAAACCATTGCTCCTTTCATCAATGGGTCTCAAACATTTGGCAAATATTATAAGGTAGGTAAGAAACATACAGTGATAATTTCCACCCACTATGCACCCACCTCTGGTATAGAACATGGCAGCTGTTTAGCAGTGCACAGCAATACTTCACAATACAAGTGGGGGAAAATTATCTTTAACTGAAATGGCAGGGAGAGACAGAATGTAATTATATAGACTGGCATTTGGCCAGGGCTTCAGGGCTAACCCTCATGTTCATATTAAAAGTATCGTGGGAATTTTAATGGTCACAAGGGATCAGGATCTTGGCTTTACATTTTGAATGAAAGCTTGTACACTACAGTATATCGAGCCCTGCATCAAGGAATTTTAAGAACACTATGGGTCCAATGCTGCCATACTTCCTCAAGCTGAGTAGTATGCTGTTCTGTGACCTTAACATAGAATAAGCTCATATTCAGTGGTGGTAATTTCACCCCATGCAGAAGTCTGAACAAAAGCCTATGTACTTCTTAACTTCTACTTCTTAAGTCCTCAAAACAGGGTGTAAGTGAAACATTAACCTTATGCTGGCTTTCTGTACCAAGGTGAATTTCACCCCCTGTGAGATAGATTTGTACCCATTTTATGGATGGGAAAACTGACACACACACAGAGATCAGCGTTATTTGGACTGTAAGCTCCTTTGGACAGGGATTGTCTTTTCATCCCCGTTTGAACAGCACCTAGCACAATGGGGTCCTGGTACATGACAGGGACTTCTAGCTGCTACCATATTAAAAATAAATAATAATAGTATAACAGTCCAGTTAAGAACTGGGCTTTTTCTTTTAATAAAGAGGAGCACTTATATGGTAGCTGCCATTGTGTAACATGTTCGTGACAACCAGTTTGCTGCTGGTTGCACAAATAACCACTGGGGTTTCCCTGGACTTAAGATTTCCAAATGTTAAGTGTTGTTTAGCTGTTTTGCTTTGTAATTGTACTTGGGCATTTAATATCTGCTGAGTTTTACTTCTCTATGGTTCCATGAATCTGTGATTATTTTCTCCTTGTCAACATTGGTTTTCTTCCCCCCAGGCTTGGAATATCTTTTGCTTATTATGGCGTCATCCTGGCCAGCGCTGAGTTACTGGAGCGGGACATGGTCTGTAGTTTGCAGACAGCAGCAGCGGCGGAGTTGGGGGATGACTCAGAGGAAAGCCACAGCCCATGTCACTGTCGCTTATTTGCCCCTTCGGATTACCGGATCATGATCATCAGCACAATTGGAGAGATTGCATGTAACAGAAACATCTCCAAGTTGTCTTTCTGTGGCTATTTAATGTGTTTGGTTAACTCGGAAGATTTACATGCACGTGCCCAAAACAACATATAGGGTATGGGTGAAATTCACCCTGTGCACAGAGCCAGCCAAGGGCAATGCACTACTTCAGTGGGATTTACAGTAGAACCTCAGAATTACAAACACCCTGGGAATGGAGGTTGTTTGTAACTCTGAACAAAACGTTATGGCTGTTCTTGCAAAAGTTTCACAACTGAACATTGACTTAATACAGCTTTGAAACTTTACTATGCAGAAGAAAAATGCTGCTTTTAACCATCTTAATTTAAATGAAACCAAGAAACAGTTTCCTTACCTTGTCAAGTCATTTTTTAAAATTTTACTGTATTTGCTTTGGGGGCGGGGGGAAGGAGGGTCTCTGCTGTCTGATTACATACTTCCAGTTCCAAATGAGGTGCGTGGTTGACTGGTCAGTTCGTAACGCTGGTGCTCATAACTCTGAGGTTCTGCTGTAGCTGCATATGCCTTGTGCTGGCGTCACAGGGAGGAATTTCACCCTACATGACTAATTCATCTTTAAGGACAGTTGTGAAAATTTAACTGGCAAATCCGAATAGCTCCTATGCAGAGGATACATAATTACTTTCTTTTTTTAAAATGACCATAGGAAACTACCTGAACAATAAAGTCCAGATCCTCAAACATACTTAGGTGCCTATCTTGCACTGAAATCAATGGAGGCTAGGAACCTAAACACCTTTGAAGATCAGGTTCTAAATTACCAGAGAGCCAAGATTGGCTTGATGGCAAACTTTCAGCCAACTAGAACAGTGACTTTTGGAAATGCTAACAAGAATTGCAATCAATCACTGATATGTAGGCAACTGAATGCAGCAAAGGTGTGCTTTAGCTTAGAAAGGGTATTATTTCAGTACTAGCATCCTGTACTGTGCAGCAGAGACTTGCTCAGAGTAGGTTAGAATGGAATACAGCAGAAAGTACACAATGCATCCATAGCAACACAAACCAACATGTTTCTTGGTATATCTCCTCTTCTTCAGTATTAGGTAGTAAGAGTGTCATGTGATAGTATGTTTCTATAGCACCTTCTATCTAAGGCGCTCAAAGTACTTGGCAAACATTACAGGATTTAGCTTCATGGCACCCCTGTGAGGTAAGCTTTATCCCCATTTATATCTAGGGCAATGAGATATAAAGAGATTAAAAGTTTGATCCTGTAAGGTGCCAAACACACTGACCTCAGTCCAACAAAGGGCATAAACACATACTTAGGCTAAAAGTTAACCATGTGCTTCAGTGTTTTGCTGGACTGTTGCCACATTGCTTAGCATCTTGGAGCCCTGAGTGACTTGCCTGACTCATATGGGAAGTCTTTGGAAGAGTTGGGGATAGAACCCAGGTTTCCAGAGTTCAAGTACAGTGCTTAATCACACAACCCCACCCTTCCTCTCAGCAGCTAAGAAGTGATCAAGTCCATAATGCTAGTGTGACACCACTGTACTCGTGACACAATAGTAGTGTGTCTATAGAGGGAACTAAAGTGTCCCAAGTGAGGCCGGTTCAGAAACTCCAGACACATAAAAAAAGAGAAAAATAAGCAAGAGGAAGATCAAGGTGTTTGGGTAATGGAGTGGGAAATCTTTTCTACTGGGAACGGTGGGATGGAATTCCTGGTTTAGAGGGTCAGGAAATGACAACAGCTAAATATGGGCTCAGATATCGTTAGATAATCTAACCCTGAAGTCTGACATTTATGTTTTGTTCTGTTTTCCAGTAAATCCCTTAAACATTCTAGGCATCAATTTCCTAGGAAGACGACTGAGCTTGTCTATAACAATGGGATGCACTGCACTATTTTTCCTCTTCCTTAATATCTGCACTACAAGGTAGCGTATTAGATTAGTATGCAGGTACTGTTGTGATAGTTTCTAATACCATAGGCAGATGGCAGGACCTCTTAAATTTTCAATTTGCTAATCAACAGTCCTGATAAGTCTCTCTCTCCAAAAAAAAATCTGCAGTTTCCTGTCACTTCCCAGCAAAAAAATGTAATAGCAGAAGCTGTAGTGAGGTCTCGTATTGCTGAGACTATGGGGATTTCACAAAATATACGACAGGACTTTTACTAGCATGCTATGAAGTGCTGTAAATAATTACAGCTAAAACACACATCAAGATAAGTAAACAAAGTACATTTTGTGGTACAGTGCCCATAATTTTTTGCAGTTTGTTTGCTTACTTAACAAGTTAGGGTAGGTCTCTACAGAGAACAGAAAAACCCGTGGCTGGCCCGGGCCAGCCGACTTGGGCTGTTTCATTGCTGTGTAGACTTCCAGGCTTCAGCTGGAGTCCAGGGTCTAGGCCCCTGTGAGGTGGGAGGGTCCCAGAGTCCAGGCTCCAGCCCGAGTCCAGGAGCCCAAGTTGGCTGGCACAGGCCAGCTGCGGGTTTTTCTTTGCTGTGTAGACATCCCCTTAGACTAATAATCCATGGTGGGGTGTGTGTGTCTCCTAATCTGGATGAATTAGCAAGGTTTGACTGTATTCACTAAATAAAGACTGAGCGTAAGGGATTTACAGGCTCCCCCCCGTGAAGTTGGCAGAGCTTGTCAATTTTTTGAAGTGGACCAGGACTGCAGCTAGGGCTCTGAAGTGACCCTTCAGCTTAAAGGTTCCATTACACTGACCTTTCAGCTGTGAGGGACTGCCATGAAGCACGGTAGCTAATGGTCTGCCTTACTGGTGCCTGAAAAACAGCATAGGAAAATGTTATGTTCATGTTTGAGCTGGGAACTTTAAAACTACTGGTATCATAGGTGCTAGAACTAGCGCTGCTGCACCCTCTGGCTTGAAGTGGTTTCCATCATATGCAGGGTTTACAATTTGGTTCAGTGGCTCTCAGCACCCCCCACTATACAAATTGTTCCAGTGCCCCTGACTAGTATAATTGTCTTCAAACTTGGCTTGTTGAATGGATGGCAGGGAAATTTAGAAATCAAGCCAGTTTCTAGACAAATCTATGCAATAGTTACTTGAATGCAATATTCTGATTGGAGTATCTGGGTAAAGGGCTTTTTCCAGTGGTCAAACACCTGAAACAGTTATGCTCAGTCTTCACCTTTGGGTTGAGCCCAAGCATAGAATTTGTGACAGTTGATAAGCTACTGAGAAAGAGGGATAAGACTGCAAGTTAGAACCCAGTCTTAACTCTAACAGATGCAACCTGACATGCTATAATGAATATAAATGTCATCTCTCCCTTGGCTTGTAAGCTTGGTCAGTCCATTTGCCAAGTATTTCCTCAAGAAGAAAGTCCCTTAGTGTGACTCATCAACCTTTCCTTGCCAGTTGAATGGATAAAGGTTACAGTTGTCAGCTGTTACATTTTACTTGTGTTTTATTATATTCTTATTTTGGAGGTAAGTTCCTTAGTGCAGTGAGTAACTACTTGCTTTGTGTTTAATAACTGTTCATTGATGCTAGTTCCATATTCTCCACCCTTTTCTCTCTAGTACGGGTCTGATCGGTTTTCTCTTCATGCTGCGTGCCTTGGTAGCAGCAAATTTCAACACCATCTACATTTACACAGCAGAGGTAGGTCCTCCTGAAAGCTCCTCATTAAGCTGCTCTTGACAGAAGCTGGGAATGGGCGACAGGAATTACCTGTTTTGTTCATTTCCTCTGAAGCACCTGCCATTGGCTACTGTCGGAAGACAGGATACTGGGCTTGACGGACCTTTGGTCTGACCATGTATGGCTGGTCTTATGGAGTGTATTAAATGAATAAAAGCACAGTTGCCTATTCTCAGCTGTGGCAGTTACTGTAACTATATGATTAGCTAGGAGTCCGCTTTACTAGCTCTGTACCATTAATAATTTTGTATATCACAATTTTGCTTATAAGAATGCACTTGCAGTGCATAAATATATTAACCTTTTGGTGGTCTAGAATTGTGGAAGCCCATTATCGGATATGGAGATGTCAGAAACCACTAACCTGAGAGCATTTAACAAAAAGGGACAATGAACCCTACCCAATGCCTGGAAAATGCTTCTTGAGATTGCTCCCCTCACAGAAGGAAAGCAGTTGTGGAATCCTTCTCTTGAAGTGGCTTTGATAACCCTCTTGGTCCTTCTACAAACACATTTCTAACATAATAAACTACATAGCCCCCACCACTTTATGCTTTAACATATGCTTATGTGCTTTTCTGAAACAGGGCTTAGGAGAGGCAAAAAGCATAATCAACAGTAAGTCTTGGAGGTTCCTTTTAGGTCGCTTTTTGTCTCATACATGAGTGAATTTAGGTCTTGCCTAAGCATTGAAAGTCCTGGACACTACTTTTCCCTTTCCACCAGATATGGAGCATGGCCATGCACGCTTCCCCTATATCACCCGATCACTGTTCTGCAACCCTGACCTTGAGCAACTACCTCTAAGGCTAAGGGATTAGTTTAGTGTCCGCTCCAGCTTCAATTGGACTGACCCAATGGTTCTCAACATATTTACCATTGTGAGCCACATCCAGTACTACTTGTATGGTCCTGAGGATGTCACATGGGCTGCAGCTGCGTGCTGATTAGGTTGAGAACCACTGGACTAACCTAAACTGATTCAATATGGGAGAGTTGGGAGCCTTTCTGCCCTTTGAAAATCTCTTCCTACAGCTGTCCTTTCTTGTGCAGTGAGCCTCCATGAACCAGGGACATGCCATAGTTCTTTCTGGTATTGAATTAAGCCCTCTTTGTCCTGCTACAGGTTTACCCTACCACAATGCGAGCTCTGGGGATGGGGACAAGTGGTTCACTATGTCGGATTGGAGCTATGGTGGCACCATTTATAGCACAAGTAAGATGCTTTTCCTGTTGTCATCCTGCTATGAGGTGGTGGTTGTCAGTGATGGGGAATGAAAAAAAAGCCCATGGCTGGTATTCCTTCAGCTACCTTGGAAGAGCTTTCAGCGCTGGCCTTTGTTTTTGTGGGCACAGTTCTGGTTTTTGGTAAACTCTATGCCCAGTGTTGCCCTCAGATCTCCTGGAAGCTCATGGGTGCGTGCACACACGTGTACATACTGACCTTTGTTTTTGCCAAGACATTGGGTCTTTGATATTTATGTGGAAACTCGGATTAGTTATGTGGTCATTGCCAAAAAGACCTGCATCTGTGGGGGCCTGTGACTTTTTTGACAGGTGAGACAGAAATCACAAAATGGTTACATTCACCCCAGTGTATAATTTCATAACTATTAAAAGTTTATCTTATTTATAATGTAGTAGCAGCTGGAGGACTTGGAAGCTGGAGCTGCTACTCAGGCTGGGGGGGGGGGGGGGGTGTTAAGGCGGGCCTGGGAGTTGGCAACAGCTCTTAGTACACATGCACAGCCCCCTGTGGCTAGGGAGGCACAGGTCCCAACCCTGCCCCCTGAAGCCCCCATTGAGTCTGGCCTTAACTGCGATCATTCCCCAGCTATGGCCTCTCCAAGCAGTGGTTACCACAGCAATTCTGATAAAATGACTCCGCTGCATGGTAAATTGTCATGGTAAAAAGGCAGCTTCTTGAGGCACTGTTCCCTAGCCCAACATTTGAGGCTCATGCAGGCACCGCGTTCGTCAAGCTTTCTAGTGTTGTGTTTCACTATGGGCGAGTGGATTGTGACATTTATACCAACTCATAATTTGTCCTTAAAGCTGTATATATTTATCAGTTACATAAAAAATAATATGCAAAATGTATTCTGTAGCTTTTGGGAATTCTTCGGTAGCCTGGGGCTCATGTTCCTGGGCTGGCAAGCTGCTCCTGACCTGTATAAAGCTCTCTGTACAGACTGTAACTGGTTAGCAGGTGTTACACACTTGTTGGAAGCTGTTAGAAGAGCTTGGTTTCTTGGCTATCATTGAATCCTTTAGTCTCTTGTCCATTTCACGTCTTGATTGGGGTTGGGGCCATGTTAGGAATCTTGTACTGCAGCATTGAGATGACGCTTGAATTGTTTGTTTGTAGGTTCTCATGAGTGCTTCGTTCCTTGGGGCCCTGTGCCTTTTCTCAGGCGTGTGTGTGGTATGTGCCATCTCTGCCTTCACTCTGCCCATAGAGACAAAAGGAAGAGCGCTCCAGGTTTGTAATATCTCATTTCTGACACAGCTATGTCCACATGAGAAAATGATAATGATCTAACTAAAGCAGTTTAGAGGCTCCTAAAATCATTATTCTCTCCCAGCTCCATATAAAGCACACAAACCAAATAAGTGTCTTTACACACACACAGGTTAGACTGATCTAAGCCCTTGTCTCTACTACACATGCTTTGCCATTATAGCTATATTGGCATAGCTAGGCTGCCAGAGCACTGTCACCATAGCTCATGCCAACTGAAGGGGTTTTTCTCTTAGCAGAATACCATCACCGCCCCCCCCCACCCCCCAACAAAAAAAGTTTCAGTCAAGGACTGAAGTTTAATGACTCTGCCTCTGTGGGTAAAAGGCAGCCCTGTGCAGAAAGCTCACATACTATTTAAACCCTCAAATGGTTAATATTGCAAAAATCAAACAAAAACACTTCAATAACTTGCATTACATGTAAGAGAAAAGCTTTGATCCATCTATAATTGACTTGACCTTATCTAATGATGACCTAGATAAATGGGCTGCATTCATGTGAACTAATATCACAGCTGAAGTTTCAACAGACATCATCCTTTTTGCAGACAAGCGCTATGGCCCTGATTCTGCTACCAGTTATGCTTTTCACAAAGGATTAGTCCCATGGAGGCTAATAGAAATAATCAAGTATGCAAAGTTACTCGTGCACAAAACTTAATCGGGTTAGTGGCACAGGCTTTATTTTCAGCAAGGATGATGCCAATGCTTATGCACATGTGTAACTTTGCATACTCAATAACATCCTATTAACATCAATGGGATTAATTCTGTTCATAAAGTTACTCATAGCTGTAGAATCTGGACTAATGAATGCATTGCCCCTCACTCTCTGATAGATGGGATAGGGGGCCATATCAGAACCTAGATTGGTAGCATACAAATGCTGTCTGTATTCTTTAACACAGTGACATTTAAGACCAAGAGGCAAGTTTTCAGGTGCCTTCCAAATCTGCTTTGTAGGGAAAGTGTTGGTGCATTGTAGGCAGCTATATTTCAAGAGTAATTTTAGAAGCCAGCTCAATGTTATTTGGAAGAGACATAGGCTGAAAATATCCAGTCTTTGCATCAGATTCTAATCTTAGAGCAATCTTAGAATAGTGTATGGGGCTTGCAGATACAAGGCAGGATTCTGACACACACAAAAACACAGTTGTAGCTGAGAGCGGAACCTCCTCCTAGTCCATAAGCCCCCGTTCTTTCAATGTGGCTCTGAAATTTTTATTCTTTTCTATCTTTCCATTTTTTAGCAAATGACATGAACGAAGACACTCCACGTTGGCTCGTGTGTGAGAGAAAAAGGGACCCTTTGAATATTTTCTCAGTTGCAGTTGAGCTGCCTTATGTTAATTGCTTCTTGCTGCCATTTCTGGAAAGAGGAAGTATACATAATCACAGTTGAAGTGCATACAAGCTACATGCTTTCTACAGGATGCATTTGGAAAAATTGCTGTGACAATAAATAGATCTGTCCCTAACCCCTGAAGCAAGATGAAGCCTCTTCACTACTCTCAGTATTGGTCCCATGCCACAAGATGGCCACTAAAATACATGGGCCCTAGGCCATTCTTGGAGTAACTGGTGTTGGGCAAGTTGGCATATTTACATTACAGCTGGACTAATGGTGAGGGTGTTTTTCCTTCATGAGGGGAATATGGTTTTTGCCATGGCAATCTGGGTTACAGCATGTACATACTAATCAAGTACAACATTCCTTCCTAGAGGAACAAATACTCATCACTGGGACTGACACAAAGGCAAGTTTCACTTACCTCGCCTTGCCCTCACAAGGAGGCTTTTGGGTAATTGAGCTAAATATAAGGGCCAGAGCAATGTTCTCAGGACTAGAGTTGGCTGGAATTTTTCCATTGGACACCTGCCAGCTTCGGTCTCCCCTCAGCAATCAGGGACATTAGCACAAAGCTAGGGATCCCCCTGCTTTTTTTTTTTTTTTTTTTTTTTTTAAACTTCCACTAATGGATATTTCTGTAAGACTGGAAAGTTGTACAGAAACCAATTAAAACAGCAAATACAAAACAGGGTTCAATACAGGAGTCAGAACCTGGGTGAAGGGGGCAGCTTTCCAGATCAGGCCCCCCTGAGGGAGGAGTGTCTGAATAGCTGTGGTGTGGTTGTATGCTGGAAGTCTGAAAACTCTAATGGTTTTTAAAAATTACAAAATCATTCATCTTTTTCAAAACACTTGCATTTCATTACTGTGAAAACTATAAAGCTTCCATTGACTGCCCCAGGCTGAGATAGAATGAGGACGCAGTCTGCGTAACAGCAACCATTTAGAATGTTTTTAAATCGTTCGTGTGTATGGGGGTATTCTTTTTCCTATGTAAATGCAGCATTTATCAAGGGGACAGGCTAGGGTTTAGTTAATGGGACACTGGGTTCAGTCACAAGTCCTAGCTTCTAATCCTGCCTCTGGCACAGACCTGCTGACTCCTTGGGGGAGTTACTTTCCCTCCCATGGTCTGTCTCACAGTGTGGAGCCGAAACTGACAATTAGGAGGTGTTAGAGATGAGTAAGCGATGGTTACATTGCCAGTAGGTACTGGCCCACTATGGGAATACAATCTTGAGCTGATGCATCATGATATGCGGGAAGCACGCCTTGCCTTAATAGTGCTACGGCACATACTCCTGGGGGAACAGTGCCCATGCAGAATTTGGGCAGAAATTAATGTTTTTTGCCTAGAATTTCCTTTTCCTCCACAGAAATGAGATGCTGGCCACTAGAGGGGCCGCTGGACCTGCCAGAGCACAGATTGCAAGTAGAAGACACTGCCAGTGGGAGGGACTGGGAGTTGGAGGGTTCCCTGCAGCTGCAATTCTCAGGAGACAGGCTAATTCTCCCTCTGCATCCCTGGTCAGGAGGGGGGTTGTAGCTGGTGTCTGGGCTAGGGGGGTGCCCTGCACCTGTGCTCTGGTAGGAGGGGGGATGAGGTGTATGGGGCCCCAGGGGAGGGGGTAGAGAAAAGGAATAAGGTTTTCTTAAAACTCTACTCCTGGGGGAATTTGTGCATCTGAATTGTTACAGACAGAGTTGCTAATAGGCATTTTGAAATAAATTCTTTTGGTAATTAAAACAGGCAGGATTAGAGAGTCATTTTGACAAAAAAATATGCAGAACTTTAAAATACTGGTGTAGAATTTTTTGGTACAGAACTCCCCTGGGAGTAAGCACATAAACATGCCCAGCTGTACTTAGAACAGAGATGGTCAGTCTATACTCTAATGCCCATAGCCTGTGCCTATAGCGTGCTGTCTTTGCCTTCCAGCATAGCCTTTATCTTGAGGCAAGTTGTGTTATGCAACCACTTCACCAAATGGCAACCATAGGGCAGGGGCAGGGGCCTAGCCCCACACACTAATGGTTTCAATACAGCTCCCTAGAAGTGTATACATCTAGGAACAAAGAACATACATAGGCCATACTTATATGATGGGGAACTTAATCCCAGGAAATGGACCTTGACAATGATCTGGGGTTGGTGATGGATAATCATCTGATTATCTATGAACACTCAGTGCAACACTGTAGCATAAAGAGCTAATTTGATGCTGGCTATGTCAACAGGGGCGTAGAGCGGTTATTTTACCTCTGTATTTAGCACTGGTGCAACCATTGCTGGAATACTATGTCCAATTCTGGTGCCTACAATTCTAGAAGGATGTTGATAATTGGAGAGGGTTTAAGAGT
This sequence comes from Macrochelys suwanniensis, assembly GCA_033296515.1. Lineage (NCBI taxonomy): Eukaryota > Metazoa > Chordata > Testudines > Chelydridae > Macrochelys > Macrochelys suwanniensis. The sequence goes on along the minus strand of CM065775.1, from coordinate 244,706,053 downwards.
CAAGCAAATGATTAAAGGGTTAGAATACAGACTTATGGAACTCACTCACTGTAAGTCGTATCTATTTTACTTAGGGATGACTTGATTACAGTCTCTGCATAGGAAACAAATATAATAATGGGCTGTTCAGCCTACCAGAGAAAGGTATAATACTCTAATAGCTGGAAGTTGAAGCTAGACGAATCCAGCCTAGAAGGTATACATTTTTAACAGTGGGTCATAGTAGATTCTCCATCACTGACCATTTTTAAATAAACATTGTCTGTTTCTCTAAAAGATCTGCTCTAGGAATCAATTTAAGGAAGTTCTATGGCCTGTATTATACTGGAGGGCTGACACGATGAACACAATGGTCTCTTCTGGCCTTGAACATTAATAATCTCCTCCCCACTTCCCCAGTCCATCCTGTGCTCTCCATGGTCATACCAATTTTCAAGCTGGCTACACCTCTGCCCATTAGATCACAATAAAATTAACAAGGGCACGGAGGGTGAGCTGACTGGTATACAGTCGTGAAATCTCCGTGCAGCTGAAGAAGTGGGATTTTTCCCACAAAAGCTTATGCCCAAATAAATGTGTTAGTCTTTAAGGTGCCACCGGACTCCTTGTTGTTTTTGTGGATACAGACTAACACGGCTACCCCGATACTTTTACATTTAAAATCATTGATAATTCACTGAACTCAGCACCTGTCAGACTCCTTTGTGATTACAGCAGCCCTACACTCCACTCAGGAGAACCAAAATAAAGGTAACAAAAACAGGCAACTGTTAATCTAAAACCTAAACTACATTTTATGACAGTTTTTCTGTAGGTAATTTCCTAGATTTAAAAAAATAGTTATGTTTACTTTTAGCAACCCCCCTCGTGTATTAGGAGGGTTTAGAACCCCTAGCAATAGAATACATACTGCTACTTGGGCTCTAGGGTACCTCAGGTGGCAGAAGCAGAAGGTTCTTATTCCTGCCCCTACCCTTTTTCCTTCTCAATTCATCCCTGCTGCAAACTTCCTAATATTTTATAATGAAAAATGGAAGGTAGCCTACAGCTAAAGGGGCACTACCAGCCACCCTTCTACTAAAGCAAATACTACTTACCTTGCTATAATGCCCACCTTCAGTCGGTTTCTTCCCCTCACACCAGAGCTCTGCCACCAAGTATGTTTGTAGGCAGCCTCTAAACTCCTGTGGTAACTATCTTGTACACTGGAGCAGCAACCTATCTGTGCTATACAGAACATCAAATCTGTTTGCTTACCTGCAGTATTGGTGTAGACAGCTACCACAGTGCTACAGCAATGGGAATAATTTGGATAAGGCTGCCCTTCTGAAGTTCAGTTTCCACACAAGATCAACCTGAATTAGGGCTTCTAACTGGTCTGTGGAGCACTCACAGACAGGTGCCTTTGAAAGAAAATTGTACTTAGGTAGGTGGAGCTTCAGAGATAACTGCTTGAGAAGGGAGCATAGGTTAACATATTTCACAAACTGTGCAACAAGAGGACTAGTGAGGTCATTGGTGTGGAGAAGGAGGAGAGCTGAACAACAGTGTCTCATGCTTTCCAGCTGGAAGAGGTATTGCTCTTGTGATGACTCAATCATCCAGGAGCGATCACCACGACCACCTTTATGAAAGGAATGAGAAATACAAAATTGCATTCCAAATATGACATTTTTAGAAGTTCAATAAATTGTCTAAACAACCCTAGGTACAAGTAATCATTCCTTCCTTGAAACTATGCCATTAACTCCCATTAGCACATGTACATTGAAACTGTCTTATCTTGTTTAGATGACATTTCAGAGACATTTTACTGCATCTCATTGCAGTAATGCATACTGACCAAGAGAAATCCAACTGCTGGGATGAGAGGAACAACTTTCCTCACCTATAAAAACACCTCAAACAAATGCCTGATTTTTTTAAACATATTTTAATACAGCCCCCCATTTACATTTTAAATCACCAGTAACTTCTTTCGGGGGGCAACTACACTGCCATTGTACCAGTCAATATCCTAGGACAACAAAATTACACCATGTGCTTTCATGGCTTGGGGTTAAGTACAGTACAAAACTCAAATTCTGGCCAGCCACATGCCTTTGGTAAAATTAATGTCTGGTGATATTACATTTTCTTGAAACTGAGAAAGTCACACATTGAATTCATGTAACATTTTAAAGTTTAATTCTGTACAAATTCTTTTCTTTAAATGAATTTGAGCAGCTGTTATTCCAGATTGCTGTTTTAATGACGTTCCACAAGTAGGATGTAAGGACTGAACTTCAGAGAACAGTCTCTCCAAATGCCTTGATCCCTGGTAGATTTCTATTTGAGGAGAAGGGTATAAAGTCTAGTAAACATCCACAAACGTACAGGTCAAAGTGGTCATGACTTTTCCTCTTGACAACTGACCGTTGATAAATATTTGTTTAGTTTTAAAAAAATTCATTCCAGTACATGCGACTCATTCATTTAAGCAACTGGCGCTCTTCTCCTTTGAGGCGTTTTTTCCGGGGCTGTACAAAATCATCATCAGAGTCATCACTAAATTCTGGATTCTCTCTCTCACTCCGACAGTAGGGTTGTATAGGGAATGCTCTCTCTGGATAAAGGATCTTTAGGAGTTCTTCAAAGTAGGCTTCAAGTTTCATGCCAGCATCAGCCACTTCTGAATCAGGCTGTTGGGTGAGTTTACAATAATCAGTGCATCATAAAATAGTTTGACACTTATAGCACCCAATGAATCTCAAAGTGCAAACTTCAAAAATCAACTAGCAATAAGACACACACATCCCTGGGACATGGGTGGCAAACAACCAGCACACAGAACTCTGCAAAAATCAGCGGTAGAGGGGAAATTTTGGCCAAGGACATCACAGCTAATTCCTTCTCTTACAAAACTGACATAAAATCTAATGTTCAAGAATAGACAGGACCACTGGTTTAAGATCTCCACTGAAAGACCCACTTAAGAGATCATACATGGTACAAAGTTTAACCACTTCAGAAATGGAAGCGTTGGGTCAACTGTGCCACTAAGATGACAGAGTATTTTGTACCAGATGCTCTGACTTATGCCATTTTTCTGGCCAGTGGAATTTTTTTCCTGCCTCTCACACACACAGCAGAATATAAAATGTTACTAACATGGATGATTATACCTTAGCATACTAACCAGCCCCAAGGTGTTTCACATCATCAGCCCTGGCCAGTTTCCTGGTTTAAGCAGAGGCCAATGGCTAAAGCCAGTTCTAGTCAGGTCTGCCTCCTTCCTGCCCTACATGGGACATTTGTCCCTTCCCCAGGGTTCCATCCCTCACTTCAAATGAGGAATCAGCAGATGGCTAAGACAGCCAGCAGTGGCCAAGGAGTTCTTAGCATGGCAGTCAGAAGCCACTGTGCACTTAAGAGGTTGACTGAAGGGCAGGACAAGGTGGGTGGGGAATGAAAGGCTCGCTACTCATTATGGGGTCAGGGAAGGGAGGAAGGGCAGTGGAAATGCTATTATTCTGCAGACAGGAGGCAAAATGGAGTGAGTCTAAGACAGGTGGCAAGAGAGATGTAAAGAAATATATAATAACTGTTAGATAAGTGTGCATAATAATGTTATAAGAAATGTAAAAGGGAATTTTTCTGTGTGTGTCAAGATGACAACTCTCAAAACTCTGCTAAAACAACTTTAAAGGTTGTAAAAATCAGAAAGCTGGTTTGTCTCTTATCTACAGTAGATTCTTGGTTCGTGTAGATAACAGGGCAAAGCAAATCAGACAAGGTGTGAGATTTACTAGCCAGGTGAAGATCTTGGACTAGGGAGGATGGATATTAACTAGACAGAACTAGCCAAGTCCAAGGTCACAAGATGAAGATAAGAATAAGACATATGAAAGCAATGAAAAGACAGCTAGATTGAGTAAGGAGGACGGTAGCAATAGTTAAAAAGACAAGAGATACCAATTAGAGTTTTTGAAGGATAAGTAAAAGATGTACTAGAATTACAATGGTGTGTATATGAAAATGTTTAGAATAGAATGTTTACAGATAAGGAATTTTAAATAATCGGTGCCTGTATGATGTTATGAGACAAGGTATAAAGGACATGTGGAGCAATGCAGGACCCCTACCAGACTGGACCAGAATGGCTCTGATGAGAACAGAAAGACTACCTGTGCCCCAGGACTGGGTAACTGATCATTGCTGTATCCTGCTCTAATCTGCTTTACTTATGCTGTATACTTAGTTAAGGTGGTAATACAGTGACCTAAAATTTTCTTAAAGTTTTCAACTGATTAAGCTTAAGTAACTGGTGTGGATCGTGCTTTTCACCCAACAGACAGAAGGCATATTAAATCTGCTCCTATCCATTTCCATAGAAGAAATGGTTACTGACTGTAACTACACTTTGAGATGTGATGCGGATGTGTATTCCAAGTAGGTTTGTGCACATGCTGGAGCCAGAGACTTTTCCCTAGCAGTACCCATAGAGGAGTGGCGTTCACGCTTGGGTTCAGGGGAAAACTGATGCAGAGGGGATGGTGGATGGATTGTGGTATACACATCTGCATTATATCTAGAAGAACCAGAGTTACAATAAGTAATCGTTTAGTCTTCTTTGAGTAGATGCAGACGTATTCTAAGTAGATGACTAGCGAACCCCATCGGGGGTGGGGGTGCACTTAGCGTCCACCTGAGGAAGGATTGCAGGACTGCTCTTCTGACATTAGTGTCTGCTCTGGAAGAAGCAGTGATTGCATAATGATCTGTCAAAGTATGCACACTCAACCCTGTGACCACCCTACAAATGTCCAATATGGAAATGTCATTGAGGAACGCCACTAAAGTTGCTTGTGCTCTCGTCAAATGCACCCATATCTGCTGAGGACACGTAACTGATGCTATCTCGTATGCAGTATTGAAGCGAGATGTTATCCATCTAGAGATGGTCTGCACAGAGACCGCTTGACCCTTCATATGGTCTGCATATGATATGAACAGAGCAAGGCGAAGCACAAAACTGTTCTGTCTTGTTCAGATAGAAGGCTAGACAGCGTCCAACATCTAGTGTATGGACGCATTGCTCCTCTGGGGAGGAATACAGCTTGGGAAAAAATACAGGCAAATATACTGCCTGGTTCAAGTGAAACAAACCAATTTGGATACAAAACTTCAGATGTGGCCAAAGCATAATCTTGTCCTTGGAAAAGTGTGTGTAGGGGGGCCAGCCATCAGGGCCTACAACTCTCAGCCATTTCCTGTGCCAGGAGGTGTATCAAGAATGCAGTTTTCTGGGACAGGAGGCAGGAAGCAAGGGGCTTACATGGAGGCCCCCACAGTAGACCCACTAAAACCATGATGAGTCCCACAAGGGGACCAGCTCTCTGACCTGAGGATGCAGGGGGAGTAGTCCTTTCAGAAATCTCATCATGGCATTGGAGAAAACTATTTCCCTTGGACAGGAAGATGAAATGCTGATATTGCTGCCAAGTAAACTCTCAGACAACTGAGTGCTAGGTCCAATTCCTGAAGATGCAACAGGTACTCCATGATGTCCTGGATGGAAGCCTCTGCCCAGTGGGTCACACAAGCCAAGAACCACACAGAAAACCTCTTCCTCTTTGCCAAGTAGGCTGTTCTAGAGGAAGGCTTCCTACTGTTAAGTAGGACCTGTTGGACAGCTTCTGAGCAAAACCCTTTCTCCTCATTCAGCCATGCAGGAGCCACACCTTGAGGTGCAGGGAGCTGGTTGCTGGATGTGGCCATGGTCCTGTGTGAGAAGGTGAGGAAGGAGAGGAAGCAGCATGGGAGAATGAAGTGACAGAGCGAGGAGATCAGAGAACCAGTGCTACCTCAGCTACACTAGGGCAATGAGGACAAGTATGGCTCAATCTGCCTTGAGTTAAGCCATGACCTAGGGAAGTCCAGTGTACATCAGAGTTGGCGTCCAGCTGCAGTGGAAAGCATCGGAGAGGGAGCCCGGGCTGAGCCCCTCCAGAGAGCAAAATAGGCAACATTTCTTGTTTTCCTTTGTCACGGAGGTCGATCATGGGGACGGCCCATTTTGCGAACGCCATCCTAAGGATTTCAGTCTTCAGGGACCACTCGTGGCTCACGGAGAAAACCCAGCTGAGATGATCCATGAGATGGTTCTGGACCCCTGGTAAGTGGACAGCTTATACAGACCTGCCACAGGTTGATTGCCTCCAGGCAGAGTTCTCTGTTGTGGGCTCCCCCTTATTTGTTCACATAGTACATCACGGTAATATTATCTGAGAGTATGTGAACCACTGAATGCCTGATTCAGTCCCAGAAGGCACAACGCACTGTGGATGGCCCGAAGCTTCAACACGTTGATATGAAGCAAAGTCTCCTGTTCCGACCACAGACCCTGCACCTCCAGTGAGTGCAGATGTGCTCCCCCCACCAGTGCAAGGACTCCAGGACTGATGAAGGAAGGTGAACCAACCTGTCTAGAGAATACAGGGCAGGGCTGTAAACCGTCCTGAGCCCCATCCAAAGAGGACAAAGGCATAACTAGGCAAGATAGATCACCTGGATGCTGTTAGCGGTAGTACAGCTTCCTCTTCCCAAGTGGCCCAATAGGCTCAGGCACACGTGGACTGTCATGGACGGCTGTGATTGCAAACTGAGGCACAGCTGTGGGATCATCAGGAAGCGGTTGGTCGGCAAGAAAGCCCTCAACTTCGTGGAATCTAACAGGGCCCCAGTGAACTCTATTTGCTGAGGGGGGGGCCAAAGTCGACATGATGTTTAGAATGAGTCCCAAACACTCAAGAAAGTGTAGTATGGTATCAAGGTGGGCAAGAACCTCCTCTCTGGAGCCTGCAGCAACCAATCATCAAGGTAAGGGAAAATATGGATTTCCTTCCTCTTCAGATATGCAATGACTACCACCATGCATTTGGTGAAGACTCGGGGCAAAAGAGAGGCCGAATGGGAGAATCACGTATTGAAAGTGGCGGTCTCTTACCATGAAGCAAAGATACTTCCTGTGACTCGACAGAATGGCCACATGGAAGTAGGTGTCTTGAAGGACCAGAGCAGCAAGCAAGCCATTTTGAGACAAAGCAGGAAGGATAGATATATACACAACAAACTAGGCTAAGATGCAAACTCGTGAGGTTGTGAAGCAATAACTGCATAGAGCTCCAACTCCAGCAAATTGGCAGTAAGAAGGAACTGAGGGGGTTTGGGGCACCTCTGCCTCATATATCCAGGGGAGGAGCTACAGGCACAAGGCATGAATGCCGCCCCTCTGAGTACTGCTAAGCAAAAGGCTCTGGAGCGTGGGGCATGCACACACCTACTTAGAATACACATCTGCATCTACTCAAAGAATTAAAGCATATTTAATCCTGGTGTAATAATAATTAAACGAAACTGTTTGCTACTACCTTCTTTCCCTTCTTCCTTCTATGAAACTCTCTATTACATACTAATCTAATACAAAAGTAATTTCAAGTGAAATCTATAACTTCATTGAATAGGTCTCATAACCAAAGCAAGATTAATTCACAAAGTTATGTCATGTCATTTGCATCAAGAAATTCTACCACCTGCCACAAATTCTGCTTTCTTGGAAATAGGTAAGCTTGTAAAACTATATGGTTTTACTTTTCTGACCTCATTAAACTCAGCACAATTTTGGAAAATCAGTCTGAAATCAGCCACAAAATCTTCTGGTTTCATATACTGTGGATGGTTCACTTGCAGTCTTTTTTTGATTGTTGACAAGTCCATAGGCTTCTTTATTATTTTGTAGTATTCAGGCACCTACAAGAAAAAAAAATCAATTCAATCGGATATTTATTTTTTCCCTCTCTCTCTCTCTCCCCCCTAGCCCCCAATCTCCAGGCAAAATACTATTCAGTTTAACTCTTGAAGTATAGTTCTAAGATGTAAACATAATGCCTTCTTACTTGGGACTGGCTCCCTGTGGGTAGTGAGAGACAACTCTGCTTACCTTTATGATAAGATAAAGGATGAATTTGGATTTATTTCTACATCACTAAGGCCTGGTCTGCACTACAGAGGTTAGGTCGACATAAGACAGCTTACGTCGACCTAGCTGTGTAAGCGTCTATACTACAATTTTCCTCCCGCTGATTTAACTTGCCCGCTATGCTGACCTAATAACTCCACCTCAGAGCTGTAGCGCTTAGGTCGATGTAGTTAGGTTGATTACATTGCCTGTTGCTGCCTTTCACAGCCCGTTGGCACCCCACAATGCCCCACTTGCGTTGGTGCAAGTGCTCCTGGTGAAGATGTGCACTGCCGACAGGAGGAGCGTAGTGTGGACACGAAGAACTGATGTAATTATCATGGTGGCTGTAGGTCAAGCCAACTTAAGTCTATTTAATATTGTAGTATAGACATGCCCTAAGTGTTCTCCACACTACATTAAATGAAAATGGCAAGACTAGTTAAAGATGCATTTGAGGTATAAACAGCGCTCGCTCTCTCTCTATTTATTTATTTAAATGTTAGCACCAATAAATTATTTCAACTATTACTTCAATCCTTTCACCTGTGAAGCCAGGCTGTTGTCATAATACAGTGGTGCCCAAACTTTTCCTGTTCTCCCCACACCCTTACCATTAATGGAATCCATCTGCGCCTCCCTCTAGTACTGCACAGTTGGCTCAGCAGAGGAGCTTGGGCTGGAGGCTAAACTGGGGCTGGGGGAGGAGCTGGGGCTAGAGGTGGAGCTGGCCTGGGCTGATGGTGGAGCAGGGGGAAGCTGGGCTCAGGGAGGAGTGGAGATGGGGGAGAGTGTGGCTGGGTGGTGCTCCTTCCCCACTCCTGTGGGGGCTGGCCCAGGCTCCGCCAATGCACACCCCCGAATGTTCCTCTGTGCCCCCCTGCAGGGCGCGCCCCAGAGTTTGGGGACAACTGTCTTAATATATGGAGTCCAACTGTACAGGCTATTTACAAATTTAAGATGGCTTTTCTGAAACTCATGTCATGGTTTTGAACTCCCAGATCTGACAACCTGCTCAGGCAAGAACTAAAGTGCACCCCAGGTGGATGGAGTGATTTCCCTGCTGTCCAATAGACTAGAACCTGTATTTCAAGTTCTGATGGTTCACAAGATATTGGACCTAAAAACCTGTGACTGATCTAGGTTGAGTATTGTAAGGACTCTGCGTCAGGAAGAAGAGCAAATATTTTGAGGCAGAGGGTTCTTTTTATTTTTTAATACAGTAACTGATAGAAAACAGCTCAAAGTGTTGGAATGTTAGAAGCAGTCTGGAGTGAAATCAGTGGGCAAAATGGAGGTGATGCTCTCAAAAAATAAAGAAACGTAATGTATCTTATAGCTACTGCCATGTATGCAGGGCATATTTTTGTTTAAAAGAATGAGTTTTCAAAACTATTTTTCAAGGGGATTTAAACCTCAATGTTCTACAGTAGTAATACTCAGTAATATGTTCAGTAATATTTTACATCTTTATATATCTCTTCATCTCCTCCTTTTTAAATGTTGATTTTAAACAAATCAGAAATTTAACTCCAAAAATGTGTCATTGCTTAATATCTCCATAATAAAAAGGGCAGTTTTCTTTCACTTAGATCTGCCATTTTACTGATACATCAGTGCTTAGATACAACAGCAATAGGCACCACAGATGAACCGGAGATAGACAGCTGTAGTTTTAGAACAGAGGAAATACAGCGCAATATTTGACTAGATGAAAAAGTGGTTCATGTAATTTCACTTTAAAAAAAGTTAACTTGCCTTACAACAACATGAAGCAGTCCAAAAATGTATTTCCTTTGTCAAACTGAAATAAACTATCAGAATAGCAGCTTCCTGTGTGTATTAAACATATGACACACTTTAAAAAGATAGAGGGTATTTAAGGCATGAAGGGGCAAATTTAAAAAGATGTAATTTTGTATGCTCTCCTGCCTGGCTCCCATGCACAAACAATGAGCAAATCCTGACTTGTATGTCAGCAGGAGATGTGGATAAAATTCTGTTTGTCTTTAATTTGTGTGTCATTTTTCTTTCTCTGCAATTAGATACAACAATTAGAACATATAATTTATTTCACATTCCAGATTCTTATTTATGAACCAAAAGCTATTCTTTTCTTCCCACCTACCAACAACCTAGGCAGATCTGTGAAGAATTTTAAGATGTAGTCCAAGTTGTGGAATTAAAGTACAGGCGAGTCGCATCTTAGGCGCATTTAACATGCGCGAATTCAGCTTTGCGCAGTCAGCAAAAACAGGAAAAAAAAGAAAAATAACCATTTTAAAATGGCATCAGTACTGCGGGCAATTCCGGCCGCCATTCAACTCAATGGTGTTTCACTATACGCGGTTTTGCGCTTTACGCGCTAACCGCGGAACGGAACCCCCGCGTAAGATGAGACTTGCCTGTATGCACTTGTACTACTGACATTACAGAAATAGAAAGACTTCCCTTAAGGCTCGACTACACTTACAGTGGTGCAGCTGTAGTGTTTAGTGAAGACTATCTACGCTGATGGGAGAGCTTCTCCTGTTGGTGTAGGTACTCCACCTTCCTGCGAGGCAGTAGTTATGTCAACGGTAGAAGCCTTCCTGTCCACATACTGCTGTCTACACTGGGGATTAGGTCGGCATAACTACGTAACTCGGGTGTGGAAAATCCACACTCCTGAATGACTTAGCAATACAGACATACACTGGTAGTGTAGACCAAGCCTCTCCTTCCATTTTGAGCTCACACAAGTAAATGCTTCATTGCTGTTAAATGTAAATAGCACCATTCATTATGCAATTCAATGATATGCCAACTACCATTCATTTCAAAAGAATGCAGCAACACTCAAGATGAAGTGGGAAAACCAGAAGTTAAGGGTTAAGTCATATTTCATGCATAAGACACATGATTTTAAGATGTAGTGTACACTTTATAGTAAAGTTTGTTAATTTACTGCAATCGGTAACTAAGTCGCACCTTAATCTCTGCTCGGATTCAATGAGCATGGAAATTCCATGCATCTATCATCAACCTTTTATGTCTAGCCTACATTTAGATATTTGTTACATTAAATATCTGGAGTAGATTACTCTTCTGATGATGGATTTGTTACTGGGAACAGTAACACCCACAGAAGTGCTGGTGCCAAGTGCTCAGACTCTTTCATAAGGCAAAAATGACAATGTACATACTGTAGGAGGAACTGGATCTTGAAAAGCCAGGCTCATTTCATGGCAGTAGAGGTACAGCAGTAGCCTTTCACACTTCTGTATATAGGGAAAGATAGAATGCCTGTGTATTAGAGAATGCTGCGATTTTACCTTTAATAATTTATTATGCTACAAAATTCAGGCAGACGTAATACCCCCAGGCCCCCCAAAATAAAATAAAGTACATTTGAAAATTTCAGACAGTAGGTGAAAGCAAGTCAATCATCATTACCAAGAAGCCTAATTCTGCTTTTTCCACAGTGCCATCCAAGAGAGTGTCCCTCTGGCTGCAGTTCTGCCTAGAGCTCCCCTCCCCCCATAGACTCGGGCCAAATTATAACTTCATTTCTAACACATTACTTTCAATATATACACAGGTGTTACTAACTGGATTGTTGTCAACAATTCTGTTGATGAACCATAAAGAGACAAATTTAGCTCACACTTTCTCAGCCGTGTTATGCAGAAGTCAACAGCAAAACATTTTGTCACTGAAGCTCGCAGAACCATTAACACAATGCATCTACATTAAGATACCATTTTTACTGTCTTTTTCAGTGTCAAGCCACCTGTTAAGCATGGTAGAGCAGACAGTTTGTGATCTACACTTCAAGTTCAAAACCTTTTTGCTTTGCTTAAGGGGATAATTTTGAATGAGGCTTGCTCACAAGAAGAAGGTGTGTCTATGATGAACAAAAAAAATCAAAAAACCCCACAACACCGAGCCTCAGAGCCCAGGTCAACTGACTCAGGCTTGTGCTGTCGGGCTAGAAGTAGCACTGTAGACATTTCCAGTAGGACTAAAGCCCAGGCTCTGGAGCCTATATAAAGTGTGAATGTCTGGCACAGCTAAGGGTGAGAAGCACACCTCAGACCTAGTTCTCCTTATGGTAGGAGCCTCCACTTTACACCTATAGACTAAAGCTAGAGTGCAAAAAGCCCCTTAGAACCCAAAATTAACTAAAATTACTAAATTAATCTACTGATACTGGGTAAAATACAAAAACCAAGAGGCTGTGGGAAACCATTTTCCCAGAACATTAGGTGAAAGAGACTGAGCCTAGGTTTCTGTTTTGCACACTGCCACAGTTTGAAGGAACAGAGGTGGCTGACCCACCCCACCCTCTTTTAGAGCTTCACCTCTTAATATTCAGAGCCGCAAAGGGAGAACACAACATGCAGGCCCTGCTCCAGAGGCTTCTACTAGTCCAACTGCCACACCAGAGCATCTCTCAATATTGGGGATATGCAGCGGCCCACCAGAAAAATAATATTTAAGACTTCATAGTGCTCTACAAATGAAAAAAACAACCTTCAGAATAGGCCTGTTCCAGGTGGGGGAAACAGGAGGCAAAGATATTTAAACATCTTTCTCAAGACAACCGAAGAGCACTCAGTGATTCTTGGCTATATTTTAAATGTACGGCCAATTTCTCAGAGCTTATTTAGAAATCCTCCAGTGAACTCTTTTTACTACCACCAAACACATAAAAAGCAGCATTTACAAAATGACCGGACAAGCAGACTGGTTGAATGAACAATGTATCCTCACCCGCCGATCTATTGGTGCCAATCCCATATAACCTTCTAGTTTTCTTTTTTCAGAGCTCTGATTGGGATTATCACAATCATATTCTACTTCCGGCTTTGACAAGTCCCGACAGAACGTGCAAATCCACTCTCCTCTAAACAAGGAGGAAAACAGATGTATTACTCTGGGCACTTGATAAAATTTACATGGTCTTGAATAGAGGGTTTCAAAATACCTTTGGCCAAGTTGTTCACTTCTATTTTCTTTTTGCCCTGTGTCAATTTTTTTGCAACCACCAAAAGGAGGGATAAGGATGGTAAAGGGACATCTCTTTGGAAGAAAAGCTCACTCAGTCCTGGATTTAATTTTTTGGAATAGTTTTACATCAAAAATAGCATCTATTTCCACTAGTTTTGAAACCATTCATATGGGCTTACAAATTAAATTCAAATTTTAATAGCAGGTGCAGTTGCTGGTTAGGAGGCAATCTGAAGAAAAAAGTATAAGAGGAAATGAGAAAAAAATTAAAATTTAGGGATGAAAAATGGAACAGTATAGGCAGAGTGAAAAACAAATTCAGAAACACCATGAAAATAGAGCAACGAAGAGATTGGGACCTGTGGGAAGTATATTTTCTCATTAGAAGTTAGCCTATTACAATTCAGCCATATTGTGGTTTTGGCTTGCTTACAAGAACGAATAAAGACAGAATTCAGCTATGATTGATTGTGACAATAAGTACAGTATTAACATGCATGTATTGTACCACATATCTGATCTAATAATATAAACATAACCTCTGGCATTGGGGTTAGTTTCAGGAGCAAGTTAAAATTACTTTTGACAGTGAAACCTGTTAGCCTACAGCAGAGCTACAAGTCCTCCCCCCCAAAAAAGACACATCCTATTAGGATAATTAAAAGATTTCTAGTTTCTAACTCTTTTTACTAGAGTGACTAACTCTTTTGAAGGCAAATGTCAGTTTGTTTGGGTTTTTTATTTTGAGAATTAATAACTATTTATATTTTAGTAGCACCTAACTACCCCTAACAGAGGGAGCCTGTGCTAGGTGCAGTACAGAGGTGTATCTGGGTCTCGGCCCATCGCTAAGAAAACAAGAAACACATGAAGGGCGGAGGAAGGAGATATTCAAATATATACAAATCATGGCAGAAATGAATCTTGAGCACAAGAGAATAGAAGCCTTAAGCAGAAATAAATGTATTGAAGGAGTGAACCAAAAGCAAGGCTGGCATAGTAAAAATAGTCGGCTGGCGCGCGCGCATGTGTGTGAGTGTGTGTGAGAGAGGATGAGTGGATAAATAGAGGGATGGAGTTTTAAGACCCATAAGGTAAGAGTAACTCACTGATATTATTGCATGGTGTATATACAGGTAACGTACGAAAAATTACAAACCTGCTAAAATTATGTTCTTAAAAGATATGCCAGGCAGGACAAGATTCTTCACCCAAGACAAAGGAATGAGTCTCCAAGGTAAATCAAGAGACAACTGAAAATGTATTTACATAAAAGGTAAACAAAGCCATCAAGCTAACAAGGGACGGAAGCAACCACTCAACTATCACTACTAGGGAAGGAACCAGCATGAAGTCTTCACCAGACATCGTGGCATCTCTTCCCAGGAGAAGAAAAGGAACTTAACTTGAGTTTGCTCCCTCTTTCTTTATAGACCAGTAAACCTGTGAAATGTATTCTCAAGTAATCTTTCACCTGAAGAGACACAGGAACCAAGCACTTTGACCAGGACCCTTCACAGATCTCAGAGAGTCTGGTCAGCCATGCTGGAAAAGAGACTGTGTGAACAAGAGAATCTAATTTGTTAAATAAGGTTTTAGCCTAAAAAGCATATTTTTACTTGTATTTGCTTGTAACCCTTTCTACCTTTATTCCTTACACTGGGTATCACTTAATCCTACGTTTTTGTTAAAGACACTTGTTTTACTTTTACTAGAAGCCAATGCAGCACTCTGTTTGAAGGGAAGGGTGTGTTAACCCCAGTTAAGCTACCTGCCTGCAGTATACTGTCTCTTTAAAGGAGCAACAAACCTAATAACTTCTTTAAGTATTCAGTAAGAGGGTTGGACACTGTAGGGCAGTGGCTCTCAACCTATTTACAATTATGGGCCGCATATGCAATCCACAATGTATTATGCGGGACGCATCCAATACTACCCGTATGGCCCTGAGGATGTCACATGGGCCACAGCTCTGTGTTTATTGGGCTGCAAACGGCCCACGGGCTGCAGGTTCAGAACCACTGCTGTAGGGAGACATCTCTGGGGAAGTTGGGGTTCACTCTCTTACCCACAGACAGGATGACCAGATGTCCCGATTTTATAGGGACAGTCCTGATAATTTGGGGCTTTTTCTTAAATTGGCACAGATTACCCTCCTCCCTCTGTCACGATTTTTCACACTTTCTATCTGGTCACCCTACCCACAAGGTAAGGTTTAGACTGGCAGAGTCCTGAAGAGTTTGCTGGCAAGGCATACAAGCTTGTGTGTCAGGGAGCAGTCACACAGCTTAGCAGCAGCAAAACTCACTTGGTCAGGCTAAGATGGGTAACACTGTAACTCAATTCTATGAATCCTAGCAGCTTTTCACACATACTTAGCCATGAAAAGAGTACGTTAGGGACCTGGTATGACAGCAGTTTTGGTGGAGTGAAGAGCACAGATGTCAGATGAAAAGGGATTCAAGATGGAGAACAAGGAGAGCAATTCAAGGCAATGGCTGTAACAGCATGTTCAGGATGAAGGGCTGCAAGTAGGAGAGGCAGATGGAGTCCAGGGCAACTATTCTGAAGGGAATGGGCCAGAAGACAGTAAGGAGCAAAAGGGGAGAAAGGGGGAGTGAGGGAAGGTTGACAGGATGGGATGGGGCTGAGGGGCAGGTTTAGAGATGGGAGTTCAAGTGTGAAATCTCAGTATCTGTGACGGTGCTGCTCAGAGTTAAGAGTACTGGCCACTAGTATTACTATGCACTTTACAGATTTCAGCCACACTTGGAAACTTAGTTTTTTGCTCTTTGCCCCGTTGAATAAGCTCAGCAAAAGCCACCGCCAAAAAAAGTTGAAACTTTAGAAAGGTATTTCTGGAATGTTTAGAAAACCCAATAACTGTACAGTGTGATATGAAAACAGTGATATTTTTCCTTTACACTGAGAGGACAACATTTAACTAATAAAAAACAGTTTGCTATCCATCATATTCATACAGTCTTTGCTTATGCACTGAGGAAACAAAATTGTAGAAAGCTTTTATGGTCAGCAAAACAACAGCGCCATATTTAAAGGAAGACAGCCACCATAGTTTGGAGATTCAAAAGGCACATATTCGATGTGCATAGACTAAGTACAGTACTTGAATCTAATTGGTATTTCAAAGCCTGATGTGCTACTAGCAATCGTTCTCCTCAAAGCATGTAAGCAGAGCTGACCAGTGTAAGAAACTGTAAACTAAACCAGTATTTAACATTTATATCAAATCACTGAACACTGACCATCTTATGGTAAACATATTTGTATCCTTGTTCAATACTAGCTTAAGTCTTTTATCCAGTGCTCCTATACCAGAGTGTCACAAAATGTCATTTTTACTTTGGCAAAGCAGCTGACACCAGTAGTAAGCTTTAGAAATACTAAGGATAAGTATCTATTTTCAAACAACATTTATACTTAATAGAAAAATGGATTTATAACCTTCTGATTGTTCCAACTGTAAATTGCATAGTTGCCTTCCAACAAACCAATCAAGGCCTATAAAGATTAGTCTTGCTTCTTCTCAGTGCTTACTGAGGTAGTTTTTAAATATTATCAGCAGACAGCAAGCACTGTGACCTATGGCTGACGTGGCCCGTTTAATACTGTACCAGCAGAGCTTTTTCTTTAAAACAATTTTAAAAAACGGTTTCTTTTGTCCTTAAAGGATTCTGTTTAGAATGGTGATTCTATGGCCCAATTTTGTGGCTATAGATAGTAATAGATGGCCCAGATATAAACGATCTTGCCAAGAAACTGCAGCATTTTATAATAGCTTTTGCAGCAGCAACAGTTCAGGTTATACAACTCAAATTTAGTTAAATCCTGGTTTTCGACTCAAACTTTCTTAGGGCTTGTTTACACATACAGCACTGCAGGGGTGCCAATAGGAGAGAGCTCTGTCGTCAGCAGAATAAAACCACCTCTGCGAGAGGAGGTAGCTATGTTGGCGGGAGAAGCTCTCCCACCGACATAGTGCTGTCCACACTGGTGCTTATGTTGGTGTAACTTATGTTGCTCAGGTGGGTGGTTTAATCAGCCCCGAGCGACATGAATTATGCCAACATAAACTGTAGTGTAGAGATAACCTTAGAGTTGTCCGCAATGGGCCATCTTGATTATCACTTCAAAAGTTTTTTTCCCCCTGCTGATATAGTTCCTCTTAATTAATGAGCCTCTTAGAGTTGGTATAGGCACTTCCACCTTTTCATGTTTCTCTGAATGTATAAATATCTGCTTACTGTATGTTCCATTCCATGCATCTGATGAAGTAGGTTCTAACCCACAAAAGCTTATGCTGAAATAAATTTGTTAGTCTCTAAGGTGCCACAAGTAATCCTGTTCTTTTTTCTGAAACCCAAAAGGTGATTTGTTTTGAGCAAAGTTTGGACAAAATTCATTTGGTCGTTTTTACCTTGGAAAGTTCATCAGTGAAGGGACATGACAAGAAAGGTGGAACACTTTAGGGCATTTCTCACAACACAGGAGCTCCCCTCCATTCTGACACACTGCACACCAATCCTCATTGGGGTCATCCTCTTTTCTGCTGTCTCCAATGTGAGGGGTACCCATCCATGCTGTCTTCCCACTGGATGTGTTCTCCTGAAGTATCCCTGGTCGGTCACCTGTGCTATCTGGAGCATCTGTTCTTAAGACGGTTTTGTCAGAAGTGGCATTATGACTGCTATCCAAAAGCAGTGAGGTGAGTATGCTTCTTGAAAAGTTGGTCTGTAGGAAAATGCAAAGATGGCTAAGATACATCTAGATGCTAGGCTGTCAGGTATAATCAACGCATAAACACATCGAAAATAAAAACATTACTATTTCACACGTATTGTTAGTCATGTCCCTTATAACCTCTACACAGGAGTTATCACTGTTACGGCTTCAGCCAATTTAATACAGCAAACTAGTATAACAGGACCCAAGTAGGTTAGCTCTAACATTTAAGAAACTGCTTCCAATAGAAAAATATAATAATCTTCCAGTAGCAAATAGGTCTAGCACTCCTAAAGTTGAGTATATGCTTTAGTAGTAGGGAAATATCCCAACACCATGTGAAAGAACTTACAGTATTTATAAGCTTCCGCCCCCATCTCCCAGGTCCCCACAGATTATGGCAGTCTGATCATGTCAGTTATTCAGTCATCCCAGTTTATTAAGAAATACAACTTTGTTTGGAATCTCATTTCATCCCTTTAAAAAAAAAACCCCAACAACAAAACACACCCACTAATACATTAGGTACTTCCCTTAAAGTTAACACCTAAGAGTAACGCTCTAACAGAATATTTGTAATTTATTTCCAATAAATGCAAAACACCCGCCCTATAACCCAAACTCAGAAGAGATTCTTTATTATTGTTAATATTACATTCCGAGGCCGGGATTCTTCATCTGTTTCTTGCTTCACTATAACAATTGGGAAATCATAGTTCTCATGGGATGTACCAGACTCCTGTTTAATCCTGATTGGCTCCAACATGACAACAGGGACTCTGTGTGTAGAATCAGCTCCTGGTGGCCTGCTGGAGGAGCCGGAGCTATAGAGGATGAGAAGAGGCAGAAAGAAGATAAATGAAGAACATGAGTTGTTGGACATCATTTGCAACATTCAAGATAGCACAGTGCTTTCAGAAAAATCACACCTCTTGTAGTGATTAAGAATCATGACCCTGGAATACTACAGAATTTTCCATTCTCTACATTTTGAGGCTACAGCACTACCCACCATAGAACAAAATCTGAGATTTAGAGTTCATACCTTTCTTCAAGTTTTTTAAAATAGGATAATAAAGGGGGAGGGGGGAATGATAATCTAATCCCAGGACTGCAGAATTGCTCAGTTTTATTTTCTATAGGTCAGAGGTTTGGAATACAGCATTGTTTTTTTTAGGTCCCATGGTGAATGCACTTATCTCATTAAACTCCATCCAATACAAATTTTAACAAAACCTAAAAAATAGCAATATTTTGGGAAGTTTTTGAGAGGAGAACAGTTACATTTTTGGAGAAAGTAAGTGTCATTCCAGCAATGTCCACTCAAACACCAAACACTGAACTATATCCAGTCAGGGGAAGCACATCTATGTAGGACTTTCCTAGCAGAGCAGCAGGTGACTTTACGTGATGGTCCTTCCCTCAGAATCAGGTTCCATGTCACTGCTTTTGTGCATAATCATAACAAAAAGAGAAAGGACATCTTAACCTTAAATTATGATGGAATTTCAATTTAATTCAAAACATAGGAGACTGCACCCAAAAGGAGAAGTTACTTACTGTTTCCAGTAACTGGAATTCTTTGAGATGTTTTGTCCCTACAGATGCTCCACACAAGGATGTGCATAAGTCCATGCACTCATGACCAGAGATTTTTCAGTTAGCAGTGGCCACGGGTCTGCACCTGGGCTGTATGCCTCCTCATGCCCCAGTATGACAGTCTATAGGGAGTAGTGGACCCATAGTATTCCAGTTCCTCCTCCACTTTTGAGCATGGTAGGACTCCAATGCAGAGGGGAAAGGAGAGTGGATGGTGGAGCACCCATAGGGACCTAACACCTTGAAGAATTTCAGGTCCTGCCCAAAATAAGGAAACTCTCCTTCTTTGAGTTATTGTCCCTACGGGTGCTCCACATGAGGAGACTCTCAAGCAGTACCTTAGTATGGAAGAGAGGATACTGAGGAGGTGGATTCAGTACAGTGCAGAATGGCTTCAAAGGCCATGTTAACTCTGGAGGCAGATACTAAAGCATATTGTATTAATTTAGATAGAATATATGGGCCAAAAGTGTTAACATAACCCAATCACTGTGCAACTTTAAACAATTGTAAACAGTGTTGGAGGTTTCTGTCGGTAAAGTCTGATCCCATTCCCTAAAAGACAGAACAGGACAAGCAAAAATAGGGGAGAGAAAAGAACAGCAAAAATTTAAAAAAATGCAGGTTCTGTCTCCGGAGTTGACTCTTACTTGCATCCTCGCTGCTGGAAAAAACAGGCGCAGCACAGTCTTATCAGCTACTTTCAGACTGGCAAACTTGTACCAGCATTGGGATGTTTAGGACATTTAGCTTCCTCTTTCTGGTTGTAGGCTTATGGCAGTGTTGCAAAATAAACAGCCCTGGTGAGCTAAGCCAGGCCCTTAGACAGAAAGAAAAGGGAGAGAGAAAATAAAAGAAATAAGATAGGGAAGGAAAAGTGTATGTGGGGGCAGGAGACAAATGTCCCACACTCCAGGTGGTGGTGGTGGTGGTTGGGATTCTGACGGAACTGGTGCGTGGTGATGTCATCTGGCTTCACTCTGTGGCCTGGTCTGGTCGGAATAATGAAGGCCCGAGTTCTAAGAGGAAGTGGAGGTGGCAGCCAGATCGTGAAGCTTGCTCTTGCAGCCAATTTTTCTCCCAAAAGTTTCTTTAAGGACCCCAGAAGGGACGTATGGATGGATAGTGTTCCACATTTTCAGTTTTTACCAATTTTCAGCCATAAAGTACCAGTTATTTTAATTAAAGGAGTTCAGTTTTTACTGATTTACACCCGTTTACCAATCCACTCAATTTTTACGGGGGTACTTATTTTTGTTAAACACTAACTTTATGTGATTGTTGTGTCCTGAAGCTCTGAGATTGAAGCAGATCCGCAGTATAAAACACAGAACACACAAGCGACGATGGCTGGAAAATCAAATTGGCTCACAAGGAGATGCTGCCCACTTATTTCGTCGCATCCATTTTAGTGCAGCACTGAACGATCAATCCACCACAGAAAGATAGAGAAGGTACAAAAAAGATAAACATGGGGCGAAAACGCAAATCTATGCCTGAATATCAAAAAGAAAATCAGTGCTTAGAAATCTGCAAGAAAAGTAAAGATGGGAGTGAAGAGGATACATTGCGCTGAAAGTACTGCAGCATTGAGGTCAAGGTCAGTGCTCATGCTGACCGAATAAAGAAGCGTGTCAAAAGCGACACAAGTAGCTTAAAGAAGAAAGTGAACTTTGGGATAAACGGTCAATATATGGAGCTTTCACCAGGGCTTTAATGAAAGAGGACACAGCATGATTGTGTGCATGCTCTGTTTCGCTGGATAACCGCTGTTAATTGCACAGGGGCCTATTGGTGACTTAGGGTACGTCTATACTTACCCGCTGCTTCGGCGGTGATCAATCGATCTTCTGGGATCGATTTATCGCGTCTTGTCTAGACGCGATAAATCGAACCCGGAAGTGCTCGCCGTCGTGTGGACCAGCGGTAAGTACCTTTTCGTTCGAACTAAGATACTTCGACTTCAGCTACGTTATTCACATAGCTGAAGTTGCGTATCTTAGTTCGAACTTGGGGGGTAGTGTAGACCAGCCCTTAGTGTAACAATACTGTCCAGCAGCAAAAACCCTTCCTAATGCAGACAACTTCACTCGTAAGTATCTGAAAGAAAACGATGGTAAATGGTCTGATTTTTGACAAGTCTCCTGATGCTTTGGAGCGTCCGGTTCTTGGCATTCTATTTTTTTATTTCAAAGCGAATAAACCCACATTAATTTTGTGCCGATGGGACATTCATCCCCTCTGTTGACAGCCACTTTGTTGATGCTGCAATAACTGACATGTTTGACATGTACCAACTGATGTGGAAAAACATGGCCACAACTAACAGATTCTGCTTCCTACATGGCTAAGTTTGCATGGGAGATTAAACTCAACCAGAAACCGGAGCTGCTATGTATTACCTGTCCTGCTCATCTGACTAATGCTGAGCTGCCAGCAGCTACTGCTACAGAAGAAACAAAAGACATGAAATCTTGCATCGTTGCATATGGGGCCATTTTGGGCCATTTTCAAGCACGTGAACAAGTTGAAGGCTTTATTTTACACAGTGTGAGACGAGTGACAAGCTGACTGCTGATTATCTACCCCTTTTGTGCCACATTGGTGGAGGAACTTGTACTTTGCTGCCTGTCATATAAATAACGTATGGACTGTGCTAATGCATCTCCTAGATCATCCTGAGTTTGTTGGTTCTAAAGCAGAAACTCTGAAGAGACTGGCAAATAACCAAAATAACTGTGTACCAAGGGGACGTTCATTGTTGAAAACTTGGAATCACTGTGTGACACAGAAAACTTGAGTTTTCTCCAACTACTGACAACACATTTGCTACTACAGATGTTTACTGGATCCTGACAGCCAAAATCTCAGCTGAACTGAGGACAAAAGCTGCAGAAGAAACAGTGTGAAAACCCAGATGTTTCTGGAAATCTTTGCAACACGAGAACATCAAAAAAGCAGTCAAAACCTTCAACACATCGCTCAGCGAGGAATGGGAAACCCCGAAGTGTTTGGTGCAGAAGATTCTTTTTGGAATGTCATCCAGGTGTTGCACCTCCTTCCTCAAGGTGAATTTTGCAGTAGATTATGGCCATTATGCCAGACTGTTTCCACCTTTTGCCACTAAAGATGAAATTTCAAATCTGAAAGGGGAAATTTACAACTTACATGAGCATACCTAACCCCGGCAATTTGAAACTGCATGTGCTGGCTTTTTGGAACAGTCATTAAGACACACTTCCCAAAATCAGCAAAGTGGCATGGCAAGCTTTGAGTGTACTCCCTGGATCTATTGGTGCAGAGCGCTTATTTTCAAAGTTGGACTACCTTAAAGACAGCACAAGGGGCTCAAAATGAGTGCGGATACTTGGAAGAAAGTTATGTCCGAGTACACAAACCAGGATTCCTGGAAAAGCTACTAGCACTGACAGAGACCAAAAAATACCTTTACACATAAAAAAATTTCAATTATACCTTAGTAAAATGTGTATATTATCAACTTTTTTTGTTTTTCTTTTTTCTCGCTTTTTATTTTTTTAAACCTGATTTCATCCCAGTTCTAATGTTTGGAAAACAAACACTGAAAAATTCCTGGATTTCTTTCCTTTTTACAAATAAAAACTGAAATTGTAGAACACTACAGATGGAATAACCCATTATTTTGTCCACCAATCAGACCTAGTTTTCGACACATCAATTTTGGTTCATAGAAAACAACATCATACTTAGATTTCCAGTTCCACACTTAACACACTCAATTCGGAATCCCACTTTTCCACCTTTTCCCTTCAACTTTTGTTATAAGTTATTGTGACATTTTATTAACTTAAACTCCCTTTTTTCCATTTGAGCTCACATTTAGGGTAAGTTAGTAGGTCCATACATCATGCTCTGAGAATGTGTGAACAGAGGACCAGGTGGCTCTCTTACAAATGTTCTTGATGGGTACCTTTCTAAGGAAGACTATGGAAATGGATTGAGCCCTAGTGGAATGAACAGTGACTTTAAGAGGGCGTGTATCCCAGAGGACTCGCAGAATGTCAAAATACACCCCAAAAGCCATTTACATATTCTGAATAGAAATAGAATGATCCCTCATCCTCTCGGCAAAGGAAATTAAGAATCTAAGGACAACCCTAAAGGGCTTAATCTGGTGAAGGTAGAAGGCCAGAGTTGTTCTTATGTATAGACTATAGAGACTAGATTATTCCCTGGAAAGGTGAGGCTTGGGGTAAAATAACTGGCAATTGAATATCCTGACTGATTTGGACTTCTAATGACACTCTGGGGAAGAAACAAGAATGGGGATGCAACGTAGCTTTGTCTGGATAAAACACTGTATATAGTGGGTCAGCCATGAGGGCTTCCAGTTCCCCAGCCATTCTGGGTAAAGTGATTGCCACAAAAAATGAAAACTTGAAGAACAGATGCAGGAGCAAGCAACTTGCCTTGGGCACAACAGTGGGCCCTCTTAATGCATTAAATTGCAAATTGAGGTCCCAAGGTAGAGCAGGGTCCTGCACTGGAGGAAACTGATTAAGGAAGCCCTTAAGAAATTTCACAGACTCAGATTCCAAGGCCAGAAGGGACCTTTGTGTTAATAGTCTGACCTCCTCCGAATAACACAGGCCATTTAACTTTTCCAAAATAATTCCTAAAGCAGATCTTTTAGAAAAACATCCAATCTTGATTTTAAAATTCTCAATGAAGGAGAATCCACCATAACCCTGGGCAAATGTTTCCAATGGTTAATTACTATTACAAATTTATGCCTTAATTCCAGTTTGAATTTGTCTAGCTTCAACTTCCAGACATTGGATTGTGTTATTCTTTTCTCTATTAGATTGAAGTGCCCTAGATTGAAATATTTGTTCCCCATGTACGTACTTATGGACTATAAATAAACTCACACCATAATTGTCTCTTTGTTAAGCTAAATAGACTCAAGGAGCTCAATCTATCACTATAAAGCATGTTTTCTAACCCTGTAATCACTCTTGTGGCTCTTCTCTGAACCCTCTCCAATTTATCAACATTCTTCTTGAATTGTGAACACCAGAGGTGGACAATATTGCAGCAGCGGGTGCTCACTCTGGAGAGACCTGGTGATGTCAGACTGTGCCAGGTGAGATGGTTTCTTCAAAGATTCCATATTCAAGGAGTTCTTCCACTGGGGGAGTCCAACAACAGTACCAACATCTCAGCACCATGCCCAGTGGGAGACTCAGCGATACCTACACCAGCACGAGGTCTCCCTAATCCCAGGTCCAAGTGAAGACTTTTCTCTCTCCTCTTAGTCTATCAGGGTAGTGGGGTCTCTTATGTTTGGCAGTCTTCTGAGAGACCAAATCCAGACCCTGGTTTCTGGAATTCAGAGCCAGAGCAGGTGAAGTCTTTGGAGTACTCTGTGCGGCTGAATTTGATGTAAAAAATGGGAAGTTGGATCCCACAGGTCTAAGGGAGCACTCCATGAGGAGCAGTTTTAAATCGTTGTCCCTCAGTTAAGATCCGCTCTGGAATCCTGTATCTGGACAGGATCTGGGCTTCTGCAATGGAGTGGAGGCAGCTAGCGTTTTCATCACTGAGGGGAAAGACTTGTGGCAGGTCTAGCAAGGCTTGAATCCTAGGGCCTTGGGGCATAACCTGCCAAACAAGCCATTGGTCAAGAAGGCCTGAGGAAAGAAGGAAGGACCTGACCTTAAAGAAAAAAGGAGGGGTGTGGCACAGGAAGGGGATCAACACAATAGAAGCACAAGCCCTGCTAAGAACTGAAAACTAAAATAGGCTACTAAGAAAAAATTTAAAAAAAGTATAAAGAAGCAACTGCCTCAGCTAGATAGCAGACACTACACAACTCCGTGTTGAGCTCTGGGCAGCTGAGAAGGCTTTGGAGTGGTGCAGGTCCGCTCCTTCCCACATGCCCTCATACCTGAGTACGTAGAGGCATACTATAAAGGCATGGATCTGCAGACACTGCTAACAGAAAAGTCTCTGGTCAAGAGCGTACGGGTGCATGCACATCACATGGAGCTCCTACAGGGACAAATCACTTGCACTGAACTTAATTTATTTTGTGTCAGTAGATTTTGCAGACATCTAATTTATTTCAAAATTTATGTATAAATAAAACTTAACTTGGACATCATAAGAAGATACGGAGCCTTCACGACTTTTACTATATAAATACAACAGAACAAGAAATATTCTGTTAAAAGTATCTGAATTTCCACTTCCAGTGGCATGAACACATTCTCTGCTTTTTCTCAACATGAAAAATTAACTCAATATTAATTGTAGCGCCTGATTTACTGGAACACATTAACAGACCTGCTCTTCAGACAGAATTGTCTAACTGTTTGTTCATGAATATTCCATCATTTCTAGGGCTGTCAAGTGATTTAAAAAATATCAATCGTGATTAATTGCAAGATTTAAACAAATTAATTGTGATTAATCACACTGTTAAATAATAGAATACCATTTATTTAAATATTTTTGGATGTTTTCTACATTTTTAAATATATTGATTTCAATTACAACACAGAAGACAAAGTGTACAGTGCCCACTTTATATTTATTTTTTATTAAAAGTATTTGCACTGTAAAAAAGAATAGTATTTTTCAATTAACCTAATACAAGTATTGTAGTGCAATCTCTTTATCATGAAAGTTGAACTTACAAATGTAGAATTATGTTTAAAAAAAAACTGCATTCAAAAATAAAACAATGTAAAATTTTAGTGCCTGTAAGTCCACTCAGTCCTACTTCTTGTTCAGCAAATCACCCAGACAAACAAATTTGTTTACATTTGCAGGAGATAATGTTGCCTGCTTCTTGTTTACAATGTCACCTGAAAGTGAGAACAGGCATTCTCATGGCACTGTTGTAGCTGGCATTGCAAGACATTTATGTGTCAAATGCGCTAAACATTCATATGTCCCTTCATACTTCAACCACCATTCCAGGGGACATGCGTCCATGCTGATGACTGGTTCTGATCGGTAAACAATCCAAAGCAGTGCAGACGAACATGTGTTCATTTTCATTATCTGAGTAAAGATGCCACCAGCAGAATACTGATTTTCTTTTTTGGTGGTTCAGGTTCTGTAGTTTCTGCATCAGAGTGTTGCTCTTTTAAGACTTCTGAAAGCATGCTACATACCTCATCCCTCTCAGATTTTGGAAGGCACTTCAGATTCTTAAATCTTGGGCCGAGTGCTGTAGCTATCTTTCGAAATCTCACATTGGTACCTTTTTTGCATTTTGACAAATCTGCAGTGAAAGTGTTCTTACAATGAACAACGTGCTGGGTCATCATTCACGACTGCTATAACATGAAATATATGGCAGAATGTGGGTAAAACAGAGCAGGGGACGTACAATTCTCCCTCAAGGAATTCAGTCACAAATTTAATTAACACTTTTTTTTTTTCTTTTTTTTTTTTTAAACACAAAGGCCATCAGCATGGAAGCATGCCCCCTGGAATGGTGGCCGAAGAACGAAGGGGCATATGAAGTGTTTAGCGTATCTGGCATGTAAATACCTTGCAATGCCAGCTACAAAAGTGCCATGCAAAATGCCTGTTCTCACTTTCTGGTGACACTGCAAATAAGAAGAAGGCAACATTATCTCCTGTTAATGTACACAAACTTGTTTTAGCAATCGGCAGAACAAGAAGTAGGACTGAGTGGACTTGTCGTCTCTGAAGTTTTACACTGTTTTGTTACACTGCTCTACACCCAAAATGCTTCTGAAATAAATGTAGTCAAACTTTACTAATTCTGGGTCACTGAGAACGAAAATGATGCTTAAAATTGTTGATTGGCTCTAGTTTTCAAGACATGCTATTGGGTCAGTATATACGACCCTTGACTTGGGAATGGTGGAGGATAAGCGAGTTATAAAGGGAAGGGATCTCAATTTAAACCAGAAATGACTAAAATACATCTTTGACTGGATCTATGAATAAATCTATGACTGGGTTTGGACAGTACTTGCTTTTTAGGCAAAACAATGAATGATGCAATCTGACGCTGGTATTGCGTCATACATGATATGAATTGCATCATGTTATTCCTAGAAGTCATGGATGATGCAATCATAACAAAGCTTACATCACTCTGCTGAACAAATTGCCCTATAACAGCTCTAGAAATCATACAGTGTCGTGCTCTCTTATTTGTCAGTGTTTGATTTTGCAAAGGGACACATTTCTGTTTAGCCAAAGTGAGCAGAGATGCCTCGTACTTGTGTGAACAGTGCAGATAACTTCTGCTATGTTTGTGGTGAAGTGACTTTTGCATCACAAAAGCGCAGTATAACCACTATGGTTAAGAAAGCCTATCACCTTTATTTTGGCTGCAAAATTGGAGATCAGGACAAGAGGTGGGCCCCACACATATGCTGCAACACTTGTGCAACAAATCTTTGCCAGTGGTTGAACAGGAAAAGGAAATCTATGCCTTTTGCAGTGCCAATGATTTGGAGAGAGCCAACAGATCATACCAGCAATTGTTACTTCTGCATGGTGCCTCCAGTTGGGAAAGGTGTGTCAAAGAAGAAATAGTGGACTGTGCATTATCCAAACATTCCATCAGCTATACGCCCAGTACCCCACGGAGAAGGACTGCCAGTTCCTGATGCACCAGAATCATTCTCACTTGAGTCAGACGAGGAAGAGGAAGAGGATGAAACTTCTGGTCGTGAACCATCAATGTCACAGGACCCACATTTTCTCCCATCCTCCTCCTCTGAACCACACCTCATAAAAACACAAGGTGAACTGAATGACCTTGTCAGGGATTTGGAACTACCCAAGAGTAAGGCAGAGCTTTTGGGCTCCAGACTACAGCAGTGGAATCTCCTGGCAGGTGATGTTAGGGGTTCCATGTTCCATGACCGTCAAAAGGATCTTGTCCCATTCTTCTTCATGGAAGGTGATCTTGTAGCCTGCAACAACATCGATGGTGTGATGGCAGCCCTCAACATTGTTCACGATCCAGATGAGTGGAGACTGTTCATTGATTCATCGAAGACGAGTCTTAAAGCTGTTTGACTGCATAATGGCAATGTTTTGCCATCAATTCCAGTTGGTCATGCAGTCCATATGAAGGAAACCTATGACAACATGAAACAACTTTTGAGGTGCATAAACTATGACCAACATCAGTGGCAGCTTTGTGGCGATTTGAAGGTTGTTGCTCTCTTGCTTGGTCTGCAGACTGGATACACAAAGTACTGCTGGTTTCTCTGCGAATGGGATAGTCGTGCAAGAGATTCCCACTACATCAAGAAAGATTGGCCACTCCGACAGTCATTGGAGCCTGGGAGGAAAAGTCTTCAGCATCCACCACTTGTTGAATCAAGGAAGATTTTGTTACCACCCTTACACATCAAGCTGGGTCTGATGAAGAACTTTGTCAAGACCATTGAAAAAACACAAGCAGCTTTCAAGTACCTCCGTGGAAAATTTCCAAGGTTAAGTGAAGCTAAGATAAAGGAAGGTGTCTTTGTTGGTCCTGAGATTCGTGAACTTCTTCAAGATGATGCATTTGACCATGCACTGCGTGGCAAGGAAAAAAAGGCATGGAAAGCCTTCCAGTTAGTGGCAATAAATTTTCTCAGAAACAACAAGGCAGACAACTACAGGTTGTTGGAGGAAAACCTCCTCAAGGCATACAAAAGCCTTGGTTGCAACATGTCACTAAAGATACATTTTTTGCAATCTCATCTAGATTTTTTTCCACCAAACTGCGGAGCAGTGAGTGACGAGCACGGCGAGTGATTTCACCAGTACATTGCAACAATGGAGAAACGCTATCAGGGCAAATGGAGCCCATCAATGCTTGCAGACTATTGCTGGACAGTGACAAGAGATGCTCCATTTAATGAATACAAGAGACAAGCCAAGAAGCGCCGAGTAGACACTGAATAGGACTAAACTATGTACATAATAGTTTTTTGCCTTTTGTTTCATAATAAATTTTATTTATATAACCCCTTGGCTGATTTTTAAAGTGTTACATAAACAGGACAGGTGAAATAGTATCATGTAAAGCAACCATAAACACATGAAAAGACCTAGGTTTACAATTTATGATTAAAACTCTACTATCTACACAATATACATAGCCATAAAATGTAAAAACTTAAATATCTTAGAAACAGTAGCCAATCAGTTGTTTTAATTGTCATATTTGAATTCAGCACATGAAAATACATACTAAATAGCACATTTTATCTCTGAAGCAGACGACTTCTCAAAAATTGTACACCAGTGTTATCGAGTACAGTTATGTAACCAAAAATTTTTTTTTAAAAAATCTACATTTGTAAGTTGTACTTCCAGGACGAAGGTTGCACTACAGTACTTGTATGAGGTGAATTGAAAAATACTATTTCTTTTGTTTATCATTTTTAAAGTGCAAATATCTATAAACATTATATACAACTTTATTTCAATTACAACACAGAATACGTGTGAAAAATGTAGAAAACATCCAAAATATTTAATAAATTTCAATTGTTATTCTATTGCTTAGCAGTGCAACTAAAACTGCAATTAATTGCGATTAATTATTGAGTTAATCTAGTACTCGCTTAACTGACTGTATTATGGTTAAAGCTTCTTATTTATAATCCTCTCTGTAAAGCTGATTCCTCAAATCTGAAGTTACTTATGGTTCAGTGAGGATTTTCTGGTTCAGACTTTTTAAAAAAAAACACCAGTTGTATAACTGATGAACTTTATACCATTATTTACAGTACAGGGTTATCAAAACATCTGATCAAGCTGTCAATCTCACAGCTACCATATGTTTAACACATTACAAGTCTTTAATGTGCCATTAATAAATTAGACATGAAATTAGCACTTTTAGGCCTTGAAGAGTATTACAATAAAGCCATCAGAAATGGTCTCTCAGAGGAAGTGACATGGCAAACGTTGACATAGATTACTGGTGAAAGTTTCTGTCATCTGTGGTTGCATGCATATAGTGTCCTTTGAGATTGAAGCTATGTTTTTTTTCAACTGGTCTGCTTACCTGCCTCTGCTTCCAACACTGGAGGCACTGGGTGAGCGAATTGGAGGGTGGACACTGGTCATAGTTACTGGTCCTAAAAAACAGATGAAATTAGAAAAAAAAACAACCAGGTTTTTCATACAAGAAGTCTTGCATTTAATTTTCTGACAAAGAAGTACATAGAGATTTGTGTATAAGTATTCATTTTGATCTCTTGATATTGATTCTTCAGACCACCCTACACATTCAATTTGTAAAACAGACCAGAATATGCTTCCTCCTCTCCTCTACTGTGACTTTGGTCATTCTTTACTCATTTAACCCAAGTCTAGAAAAGAATGAGACATCTTTTCCTGCACATTTCCAATCCAGAGTATTTGTTCACTCTTTTTAAATAAAAAGTATTAGAGAAGGCAAAATAATGAAATTCAGAGAGTGAGTATGCACTTACTGACAGATGGAAAAATCACCACCCGCTAAGTAGAAAAAAGAATGATTTCATTGCTGTAGGTATGTTCATTGGAAAGATATGCTTCACAACAAGCAAATACATAGCTGTAATACAGGACTTTATAAAGAGCTAAAATAACTTTAGCTACTGGAACTAGGAAAGGAGTAACCTCAGAAAGTCTGACATTTTGTGATGTTCACAGCTTCGGCATTGTATTTGTGTTCTTTCAACCCACAACTAAACACTTCTCCATCTGATCTCACAATAGCAGAGTTCCCTCTCGAACCACAACCTCATCTTCTTCAGCATCTTCCTCTTCAGCATCTTCTATCTGTCCTCTGCTTTTATATCTCTGACCTCCAATCCAACATCCATGACTTCAGCATTCCCAGACCATTCTGCTGTAGGACTCAGATGTCAGTGACTCAACTCAATTCTCTCCATCATACTGGACTCCTTCACCTGTCTGTCTCACAGTAAAATCCATTCCTCTAACCCCAATTTCCTCTTCTTCCACTCATGAGCACCCCTGAAGAAAGTCCCAGAGGCAAGAACTTCCTCAGTTACAAACTTATTCTCCCCTCCTGCAATTTCCTCACCTTTCTCCTTAACCTCACAGTCCCATTTGGTACCTTTACCACACAATATAACATACTATGATATTCCTCATCCTAGATCCTACCTTGTACAACTACCGCCTCACGTCCCTCTCCCTGACTTGGATCTTAACCCTCCCACCACCACAACTCAGGTTTCCATCTTCCTCACTCCACTGTAATTGCTTTAACTTAAGTTAACTGTCTTTAACTACCTCTTCATGGTCAAACCTTGGTGTTTCTTCTCCATCCTCATCAACCTTTCAGCCATCTCAGATAGCTGATTATACGCCATCTTCTTAAAATGTTGCCTTCCCGTTGTTTTCACAACTCCGTACAGTCTGTTTTCCTATCTCTGCGGTCATTCATTTAGCCTTTCAATGGCTGAACCTTCTTCTCTTTCCCTCCACTAGTTTTCAGGCCACTAATGGCCCACTTTTATTTTCCCTCTCTACATCTTTTCCCTATGTAACCTTATCTACTCGTAGGCTGCAACTATTTTCTCTGCACCCAATTCTTCATTAGTTCATTGCTCTGGCCTTTCTGGTTCCCTTGCCATCAATGAAAGCAAAATAGACAAAACCAAGTTTTGTCTTCCCTTACAAGCCCTCCATGCTCCTAAACTCTCTCTGTCACAGTAGAGATCATCACCATTACACCTATCACTCAGGCTTGTAACTTGGTTATCAACTTTGACTCCATTCTCTGTCGAGAGCTTCACATCACAGCTATCTACATCTTGTGGCTCACATGCTCAGGGTCTAACTGATCTCCACGTGGGGTTGGGAGGGAATTTTCCTCTCAGTCAGATCGGCAGTGACCGTAGAAAGGTGAGGGGTTCGCCTTCCTCTGCAGTGTATGGGTACAGGTCACTTACCAGGATTATCTGGGTATATCAGTTCCCTGTCAGTATGGGGGGACTGGGGTATTGATGTACTTCGGTCCTTCCTATTCTCTCCTTGTGGCACTTAATAGTGTAGTTGCCTGTGGACTGCAATACTTTGGTATAATTTCAGTTGTTGGGTTTAGTGTGTGAGCGCTGAGTGGTCATGGTGGCCTGTGATATACAGGAGGTCAGACTAGATCCGATCTTTTTATCTCTGACCACAATGCTAAAACTCTTAGTCAGGCCCTCATCTCCCATTTGATCAACGCCAGCCTTCTCTCTTGCTTTGAATTTGTCAGTATGTCGTAATAAGCTAGAAGGCATGATCATAATACATTGATAAATGAGATCTCTGAGATCAGGGAGTAAAGTGCTAGATTCCCCACCACACCATTTAAATCAGGTTAATCACCATACCCAAGAGGCCCGGAGATGGCACTGATGAATTTGGTGACTGGACAGTTCTGTTTGAAGGGGGTTTTGGCTGGCTCTGCTCCACAATACCATCTTTCCTTACAATATTATCCAGTATAATGTTTCCCGAACACTCAATCTAAAAGATGAAAGAAGGGAGGTTATTGTTAAGACAGAAATAATGTTATCAATATAGCCCCTTATAGATTTTATCTTAGTTTGCACTTCCACACCCTCTTTCAACATGCTCATTTATTTCATTTAATTAAAAAAGAACATGCAAATATATACAATTCAAAGAATTAATTCAGGAATCACCCAATAAGCAACCCAACATGTTCCACATGTGCAGACTACATCCTGGCCAGAGGACATGCATATTCAGTAGAAAGGTACAGTGTCAGCTAAAGGATTATGTCTTTTCAGCCACGACACATGAGGTCAGAAAAATGAGCAAAACCAGTCCCAATTTATCATCCCAGCCCACTGAAATTGTCACACATGCTGCAGGATTAGAGAAATGGCCTTTGAAACACTAATACTCTAAATAAGAGTGTTTGGCTAGAAAACACAAATCACACTTTTCTAAAGCATTCACATGGCAAGCTGCACCTTGCAAATCCATCTGTAGCAGTTGCACTGGCCTTCGACACTTACTGTACATTAGTGTGATGTGACTATTGTGAAGTGTTCAGAGAAGCACATATTGTTCTTAATCACTACTAATATAGTGAGGTATCTAATAGCATGTATTCAATGATACACAAGTGAAACAGAGCTGCTGATAGTATTATGCATGCAGAACAATGTTAAAGTACTTGTCATGGACTCAAATTACATGTTTATGATTGCAGAGTGTGATGTGTTTTGTGTGTGTTAACTAAGTATCTTAAAACTATTTTAAATGATGTGGTATCCAGTTCTCATTACATTGTGCTATCACAATGCCTCTGCCAATGTTTTCAATTAAAAAAATAAGAGATAAAAAGGTTATCGAAGATCAGAGAGCAACTCAGAAGGACCAGGAGACAGGAGGAAGAAACAGGGATGAATAGCAAATTACCACTATAAAGCATGAAATTTCAGTTATTCATAGACTGTTGAGAGCTGTTTAAGTGCACTTTTCTTATTTTTGACACAATGAAGTAGATCGCTTAAAGCTCAAAATATCTAATTTGGTCCTCCGATAAAGATGTAGTAATCTGGAGAGACTCTTGCTGTACAGGTGAGTCGCATCTTAGGCGCATTTAACATGCGCGAATTCAGCTTTGCGCGGTCAGCAAAAACAGGAAAAAAAGAGAAAAATAACCATTTTAAAACGGCATCGGTACTGCGGGCAATTCCATCCGCCATTCAACTCAATGGCGTTTCACTATACGCAGTTTTTCGCTTTACGCGCTAACCGCGGAACGGAACCCCCGCGTAAGATGAGACTTGCCTGTATTTCAGTTCGAAGTCTATTAGATAAAACACAGCAAGATTATGACACTCCTTCCCCTCCTACCACACAAAAATTGTGGGAGATGAGCTCCTAACCCCCATTCCCACTCATAGGAAAAAAATTACTGAATGCGCTGATGAAAAAAAAATTATTTCAGCCTAGCACTGTATATTAATATCTACATGGGACAGACTTTCAATTATACAGAAACCTCAGTAATGTAGTACTGAGAGCCTATTTTTATAGCATGCACTATTACATGTTATGGGTATTGACCAAAGCTGAAGAAACTCATTTTTTATTAGCAGCAACTGAAGAAGATGACAGATACTCTTCCTGCCAGTCCTAAATCCCTTAAAGGCAGTGCCTCCAGAACAGTGCAGGAGCACTGTCTCCAGGACCATGTAGGAAAACTGAACTGTTGCTTTCTATATTGTACCAGTTTGGTAAGTAGAGAAAGAATTTCAGTGTCAAAGACCTTTCCATTGACCACCTTTTGCAAACAGTAAATTCACTTTAAAATAAAAGCTGTAAACCATTGCTTGTGTGTTACTCTTACATCAGGAAGAGAAGGTAGGGTATAGGAACTACCCACTGGAGAACTCAGATCTATCATGGGTGGACCAAATGTCTTCCCATCATACCCTGCAGCACTAGTAACAGTGGGACTGGAAGGGGTGGATGTAGTGCTGCTTGCAGTTGACGGGGCAGCTGAAGCTTGTCCACTGCTTATCTGCCACTAAAAAAAAACCAAAACAAAACAACCAGAATTCATCATTGTTCTTTTGCGTGGTAGAAGACATCTATTACATAAACTGACACTAACACGTTTGAACTAAGCAAGCGGCAACACAAAAGCAGAATGAGTTGAAATTAGAACTGAAATTCATATTTGCTTTGTAGCCTCAAATCATGACTCCTAGAAATGGGGAAAAAAAGAGAAATAAGAGGTAGGACAAATGCAAGAGATTTAAAAAAAAAACAAAAAACTTAAAATTTAATTTATTTCCTGCTGATAACATGTATTAGTATTTACATGTGTGAACATGCACAATGTTGCAGAGGGATAGAATAGTTTAGTGGAATGAATGCACTACTGACAATGGGCTGAATGTGAAAAGCTGCTCCTGTATTTTTAGTACTGTAAACTAGGTACTGTTATTTAAGTGGACAGTGGAACCATGTTAAGGTATTTTGGTTTTTTTTTTAAATGATTTAAAAGGACTTGTAAAGCAATCTTGATCTTCTCTTTGATTCAACTCACATGACTGTGATAGCCATGGCACTATTATTCCATTTCTTAGGTCACAGACCAGTGTTTCGTTCCTTCCTATGGTAGCAAGATACTCTGCTCTTTTTAAGTATACGACAAGCCTTAAATCTTGCGTTGGTTCATTGGTATTTGCTTCATTGAGCAGCTAGAAAGTATCTGAACTATTCACTCTTATCCCCACATAACTGCTGATCAGCTGGGGATTGATCACTTGCACATTCCAACTGTGGAATTTCTTTCCTCTCTTCATCTGTAAGAGTCCAGGTTTGGCAAGCTCCAGAGCCTAGTGGCAGCTACAGCTTTTTAATCAGGCTTTTGCCTGTTTATGGGTGCAGTAGCCAGGGGGGAAATTAGAGGGCGGGTTTTTTCACTCTATTTGTTCGTGGACTGCAGTGGACAGAACGTATGTTTGTGTTAAGTTTTGCAGGCTGCCCAGAAGTCAGTGATAGATACGAAATAAACATAGCAATAAATTAAAGCAAACATTTAAACCATCCTCAGGCTACAGCACTTACTGTGGCACAGGTGCGCTGCTGTAGTGCTTGTGGTGGGCAACCTGCGGTCCGAGAGCCGCGAGACAGTTTGTTTACATTGATGGTCTGCAGTGCACGGCTGCCCGCAGCTCCCAGTGGCCACAGTTCACCGTTTCTGGCCAACGGGAGCTGCAGGAAGCAGCAGCCAGCACATCCCTGTGGCCCGCACTGCTTCCCGCAGCTCCCATTGGCCGGGACCAGCTAATCGCAGCCACTAGGAGCTGTGGGCGGCCGTGCCTGCAGACAATCAGTGTAAACAAACGGTCTTGCAGCACACCAATGGATTACCCTGACAGGACGCAGGTTGCCCACCACTGCTCTAAGCAGACGGGAGAGAACTCTCCCACTGGCTTAACTCCTGCCTCTACGAGAGGCAGTAGCTATGCCAACGAGAGAGATAATACGGTCTACACCAGTGCTTAGGTCAGTACAACTTACATCACTCAGGGGTATGGTTTATTCACACCCCTGACGACATAAGTTATACCGAAGTAACATGTTGTGTAGACAAAGTCTAACTCTTCCTCTAGTCAAAGTACTTGGAATGGACTGGACTTGACAATTAACTCATTTCAAAATCAGGTATCTTCTCATGCACTAGACCAGTGATTCTCAACCTGCAGGCCACTTGCGGCCAAATCACCACACAGCTGTATGGCCCCGGAGACTATATATATATATATATTGTGTGGATGCGGCCCACATAATACAGAGAGAGCTGCATATGCAACCCACAATGGTAAATAGATTGAGAATCACTGGACTAGACAGTAGTCTATTCACTGTAAATCCATCCTAGAAAAGCAAGGAATGTAAGTTATAAAACCAATGTTCATAGTATTCAATTTTTATTTTTAGGTGAGTGAGGGGAGAAAACTTACCTGTTTAATAGCTTGCTGTGCCAAGAATGCCATCTGCAATGGGTTGGGCTTTATTGTTAGTCTTGGTACATTCTGGTTCTGGGGACCCCTCATTTGTTGAGCAGGAAGAATTGACCCATTAGAGTTGGGATTGTGATTCTGAAAGTTAATCAAGCGTGGAGGTGGCTGCTGGAAGAGACAGACAATCCCCTCAGTTAGCTGTCTGAGGACTGACACCAAACACTCCAGAAAAAACTTTATCCTCAACGTCCATTTGAACTTTAATACATGACAAACATAGTACTGAACCATGCACTCAAATGTAAGATGAAATCAGATCTCAGCATTGATGCATCTTGACAATTAAGATAAGAGTAAAATATACCAGGTTACAATTAATTATTCTATATGAACTAATCACTGGGGCAAACTGTGTAATGATATGAAAAAGAGGAGGTTACTTACCTCTAACTGGTGGTTCTTCTATATTCCATTGTGGGTTACACTGAGCACCAGGTGCCTGGAGCCGGAGAATTTGAAAGCAGTGTTCATTGGGCCGCATGTGCGCCCAGGCTCACTTTGTGATTCTGACTGAAGGGATAAAGAGTGGGGCAGACCGATCGCCTCTCCAGTTCCTTCTCTACCACAAATCCGATAAAATCTGAAGCAGAGGGGAAGGAGGACGAATAGTGGAATACAGGTAAGGACCATGCATCCAAAAGAACCTCTAGCTAGATAAGTAACCTCCTCCTCTTCTTGGCGTGATGGTCCCTATTGCATTCCACTTTGGGTGACTGACAAGTAATACTTAAACAGGAGGAGGGTTCGAGGATGTAGACGGTAGGGCTGAGCAGAGTACCACCATCCCAACGGGGGTATCGGCAGACGAGTTCTGCACCAGTGCATGCTGTCTTGCAAATGTGTGAACGAAGTCCCATGTGGGAAGGGACTAGGAAGGGTCCCTCTTGAAGAGATGCCATGATTGTTGCTTATGGTCTGGTGGAACAAGGTTAGAAAGCTGAGAGTAGAATGCAGCCAGAAATCTATTTGGAGATTCTCTGGGTGGAGAGGACATGCCCTCTGACTCTTTTTTCTATAGTGACAAACAGTCTTGGGGAATACTTGATTGGTTTTGTTCTCTGTAGGCAAAAAGCCAAGGCTCACCAAACGTTGAGGGAGTGGAGTCTTCATTCCTCTGTAGAAGCGTGAAGTTTTGGGAAGATCACAGGAAACTAAATGAATTGGTTAAGGTTAAATTCCTATGCTACTTCAGGGGGTATTTGAGGTACAGACACAAAGAAGCCTTATCCTTATGAAATGTGTATGGAGGATCTGTCATCACCACTCCAAGTTCACCAACCCTTCTTGCTGAGGTGGAGCCTCATGAGTACAGAGAGAACAAGGTTTAGGTCTCACTGGGGAGTAGGCTTCTGAATAGATGAGAAGATTCTTATTAGGCCCTTCCAGAATCTACTGGTCAGTGAATGTGGGAAGACCAAGTAGCCCTGAGAAGGTGGATGGTACATGCTGATCGTTGCCAAATGAATCTGCAAGGAGCTGACAGACAAACCTGATGTTTCCAAAGATAGAATACAGTCCAAGATGACTGGAAGAGAGTAGTCTCTGGGAGGATGCCTCTTTTGTGTGCTCAAGAAGAGAAGCACTTCCATTTAGCTAGGTAGCATTTTCTAGTAGACTCCTTTCTACTATTAGAGAGGATGACTTGTATGGTTGTGGAGCATGAACATTCTAGGGATAATGCCCATCCAAATACTGAGGACTCATGGGGGACGGACGTGAATCAGGGTGCTTGATCTTGCCATACCACTGGGTCAGGAGCTTGGGGAACACTGGAAGGACGATTGGTGGTTGGGATATGTAGGAAGTGGGAAATCGGAACGGTCTGGGCCAGAAGCGGACAATCAGGATGACCCGTGCACTGTCCTCCTGGATTTTGCGTAGAACTCGTAGCAGGAATGGTAGCAGAGGGAAGGCATAACTGTATTGGTCCAACCATGGAAGACGTAGACCGTCACCCTAGGAGTGGCAACCCAAGGCTCCTCTAGAGCAATATGTAGTGCATTTCCTGTTTGTTTCAGAGGAGAACAGATCCTTGGTTGGGGTTTCACATAGAGGAAAAATATTGTGCAGTACCAAGTGGTGGAGCTCCTGCTTGTGGTTGACGATGAAATGTCTGCTGAGGGAATCTGCAAGTACATTTTGCTTCCCCAGAAGGTAGGCTGCCAATAGGGTGATTTGATTGCGGATACTCCAGTTCCAAAGGCTGATCGCTTCTGCACACAGGGAGACTGATCTTGCTCTTCCGTTTGTTGACGTAGAGGACAGTCATAACATTGTTTAACATACGGACACATTGTGTACAGATGAAGGGAACAAAGGAGACTCATGCCTTCAAGACTGCTTGCAACTCCAGGACACTGACATGCATTCTGGACTTTTGAGATATCCAAGTACCTTGTGCTATGTGACTGTTCATGTGGCCCTCCCAACCTAATAGGGATACATCTGTAATAATGGTCCTGTCTGCAGAGGGAGGAAGAAAGGGAATGCCCATACATACCTGATGAGGATTTTTCCACTATAGCAGGGAAGACACTACACCTTGGGATGGAACTGTCACCATGAGGTTCGTGGAATGGCGGCTTGGGGAGTATACCAACTGCAGCCATGTTTGAAGCCAACAAAGGTGGAGTCTAGCAAAGGTTGGGGACCTAGGTCAGATGGCCTTGTGCACCTACAAGAGACAGATGTCTTGACTGGTACTTGAGGATTACTCGTGATGTAAGCTATGATATTGTTCATGGTCTGTAACCTGTCTCTGAGCAGGTACACTCTCCTTGTGATAGAATTTAAGGTTGCCCTGATGAAGTTCAGAGATTGCATGGGAGTGAGAACAGATTTTTCTGTTTACACACTGATTCCCAGCGAGGAGAGGATGTGTAGCATTAGGGAAGTTGATGCATAGGCTTCCTGGCAGGACTTAGCAGCAAGGAGCCAGTTATCCAAGTAGGGGAATACAATGAGACCACAACATCTGACATGGGCTGCTACTACTGAGAATATCTTGATGAATATTCCGGGGGCAATCGCTATTCTGAAGGGGAGTGCTCTATACTGAAAATGGTTAGAATCCACCATGAATCTGAGAAAGCGTCTGTGGGCAGGATGAATATCTATGTAAAAGTAGGCATTCCTTCATATTGAGATCCGTGAACTATATGCCATTTTCAAAAGATGGACCTATTGCTGCAAATGTGACCATGCAAAATCTGAGTTTATGAATGAAGCGGTTGAGATGGTGGAGGTCGAGAATTTGTTTCCAATTGCCCTTCTTTTTGGGTATCAGGAAGTAGGACGAATAAAACCCTCCCCCTTGGTATTGAGGGGGGACACGTTCTATTGCTCCTTGTTGCAGTAACAAGGTCGCCTCTTGTTGAGAATACTCTCGTGAGAGTGATCCCCTAAGGCGTGGTGGGGGCTTTGGAGGTAGGGATGCAAACTCAATTGGATAGCCAGAATGGATGACATTTAGCACCCATTTGTCTGTTATCACACTCCAGGTGTTGAAAAAAAAGAGTGTGTTTCACAGCTCTCGAGCTCCCATCAAAAATAATGTTAAGGTAATGGCTGAGACTGAGATGCCAAGCTTATTGCAGAGAGTGTAACGAAGCAGGACTTTTAAAACCTCTGTCTTTTATGTGGTGTTCTCAGGACCTCTGAAGGAAAAACTGCTGAGCCATGTGTCTAGATTTAACCGATGGGCAGTGAAACTTCTTCTTAAGGGCAGGTGTGTACATCTTCAGCGAGTGGAGGGTAGCCATGGAATCCTTCAGAGTATGGAGGGACTTGTCCATCTTCTGATTAAAGTGGTGCGATTCATCAAAGGGGAGGTTTTCAATAGTATTCTGGACCTCCCTAGGGAACCCTGATACATGGAAGCCATGATTCCCTGAGCAGGACAAAGGCAGTAGCCATAGCTCTAGAGGAAACACCAGCGGCATCGACTGCAGATTGGAGTGCAGTCCTGGCTATCAGTTTGCCTTCATCTATCAGAGCTTGAAAATGTGCTCTGTCCTGTTGTGGAGGGCTGTCAGTAAACTCTGCAAACTTAGCATAGTTCAGGCAACTGTATTTAGCTAATAGAGCTTGGTAACTGGCTCTCTTGACCTGAAGGCTAGATGATGAGACCTTTCTTCCCAGCAGATACAGGCGTTTGCCCTGGATCAGCAGGAGTAGACCAGGGATGCTGCTGTCTAGCCCTTTCAGAAGCGGCATGGACCACCAGTGAGTTGGGAGAGGGGTGAGAAAACAAAAATTCTGTACCTTTGGCCAGCACATAACACTTTTTTACCCTACTGATGGTAGTAGCACAGCTGGCAGGGTGTGCCAAACTGTCTTAGCTAGCTCCAGTATGGCTTCCTTAACAGGGAGAGCTATTCTGTTGGGCCCAAAAGCGTGCAGGATGTTTAAGAGTTTGTCCTAGCAGTCTTGATCTCCTCAAGAGGAATTTGAAGCTCTCCAGCAACTCTGAGGAGAAAGTCCTGGAATTGCCCAAAGTCACTGTGGGTGGGTAAGGGAAGGGGACACAGAAGTCACTGTTTTATCTAGGGATGACAATGGCAGTCTTGCTGGTTCTGGCAGAACTGCTGGATCTGGAGCATAATGTTCCTCCTCCGATGGATGCAGACCTGAGTGTCTCCTTAGACAGGAGGCAAGGGATGGCTCCCTAGCAAATCAGATCAACTCTGCAAATGGATACTGTCCAAAGGCACCCCATACGGCCAGTAAGAGGGGTAGATAGGTGGTTGGGGGGGGCCCCATGGCATGAGGTACCAGCAACTCAGAGTTAGATGAGGCAGAAGTTGGGCCCAAACCCATATGGGTCTTTTAGGTGGTGTAGGACACGCAGGGTCTGGGAAAAGCAGTTCATCATAGGGTTCAGAATCTCCCAAGGAGAGGGCTGATTCTGGTTCCAGTGGCGGTATCGTTGATGCCGTTGGAGGGGAGATGTATTCTGCATATGGGACAGGTGATAAGCTCCTTCCCGCAGTTGATTCTCCCACAGGCAATATGTCCCTGGAAGTGGAAAGGCCCGGTGGAGGAGGGGATTCCAGATCTGGGAGAGCGAAAATGTCCTGTGAGGTGGCAATAGTTTCATATCTCCCCAGTGTGAGAGGAGTTCTGCTTCTTCAGGCCACTGGAAGTGGTGAGAAGGGTGGTACCTGAAGTTGGTAGTGATCAGAATTCGTTGGTGCCAATGGATCCCAGGTTTTGGAACATGCCAGGGATGACGGTACTGTCGGAACACAGTCTGGTACCGATGGAGCCCAATGCTTATGGGCTTTCTTGTTGTGCCACTGAGACTTAGTACATCCTAAGTCCTCATGGGCCAAGCTAGTGGGCTTGTTTACAGCCAAGTCAGACTTCTTTGAAGTGGACTTAGAGGAAGACTTAGTCTCATCCTTATAAGTGTGCTTGCTAGCTTCCTGACAAGATCCCACCATGGGGGTCTATGAGAGTAGACTCTCCCAAAGCAGAGTCAGACTGCAGCAGGAGGTGCACTCCTTGCTGAGTCAGGCCTATGTATGGGGGAGTTCCCCAGTCTGGGTCCGATAGTCACAGCCTTCTCCATAAGGCATTTGCGGAGATAAAGTTCCTGTCCTTCTTGGGTACGGCTGGGGAATGATCAGCCGATACATCGCGGCGAGGTGCAGTGAGCTGCCCCAAGGCAGTACAGCCAGCACTGGTGGTTGCCGCTGACTGAGAAGGATCATGGGCAGGAAGCACAGAGTTTGAAGCC
The DNA here is from genome assembly GCA_033296515.1 of Macrochelys suwanniensis. Classification (NCBI taxonomy): domain Eukaryota; kingdom Metazoa; phylum Chordata; order Testudines; family Chelydridae; genus Macrochelys; species Macrochelys suwanniensis. The sequence goes on along the minus strand of CM065775.1, from coordinate 244,663,419 downwards.
TGGAGTCGCAGGCATAGTCCGGTGCACCAGGGTTTTTAGACTAATTTAATGCTAAACAGTAAAAACTATTAAAACTGTTAACACTATTTACAAACTAGATGATTTTTATTTTGTAGAACTAAACCGAAGCTGTGGAAACTTAAAGGTTCTGTTTGGACCACACAGTGGTGAGAAGGAACTGGAGAGGCAGTTGGTCTGCCCCATCCTTTATCCCCTTGGAGGCACAAGGCGAGCCAGGGTGTATGGGTAGACCAACGGACACTGCTTTCAAATTCTCTGGTTCCAGGCACATGTGTAATCCACAGTGGAATACAACAGCAACCATCACTTGAAGAATAAGAGCTTTTTTACAATGCTTAGAGATGATCTGGAAGTTCTAGAGATATGGGCGTTGAGATCTTGAAAAAAATGCTGTAAATACATACAATATGGGCTTCCTTATAACTATATGTGCTAAAGACAGCTGCACCAATGAAATGTCACCCTGTTAGAACAAGTACAATCAGACATGTGTTCTCTCTGGAACAATGATAGTTTACCTGATGAGAAGTAGGAGTATGCTGCATGGGCCCTGGAATTCTTGGGTTTGGTAGACCCATTGGGCCTACCCTGCGTTGAGCCTGCTGCCTCTGAGCCATGACCTGCTGCTGCATGTGCTGGAGTCGTAGCTGAGCTAAACTGATCTGTGTTGGGAACTTAGACAGTTGGTTTGAAGGTAAGCCACTTTGTGGCTGTAAATTTGGTTCCATCACAGGGCTCTTGGGCATGTGTGGTGGAGTTTCTTTATCTTCAATTACCAGAGAACCTGGTAAAAATAAAAATATAAGTTTTAATATTCACCTTACTCTTTGGAGATATTCAGGTTCTCATCATTTCCCTCTTTTTATGCCATCAGGTCACCATTCCTAATTGCAGTTTAAAGGACGGGTAAACAATTCTTTGCAGAATCAGTGTCAGTGGCTGCAGAACTGCGAGTATTATTGTGCCATCGATAACAATGAGAGCCCTTCCATTACACTGAAAACTATGGGTTATTTAACTTAAACTGAGATACTTTAAAATGCTGTTATTTCATTTTCTTAGATATATTCCAAACAGCACCCAAACACTAAGTTATTTAGTAACACCCAGTTAGCCTTTAGCTATTATCACACTGCCAGTAAAGAGTCTAGCTAGTAGTCTAGCCAACACAACTTCAGGCCTGAGTTTCTTCAATATACAAGAACTATTACAAGACATGGTCTATGGGGGGAAAAAATGTTCCCTGATCAACCTTGACTCTGAAGCTTTAACCCCACGAGGCTTCAGCTTCTGAAACTGTGTAATAAGCCATGGAGACACACCAAAAGGGGCCAGTGCTAAATCATTATTATTCATGAAACCATTCTAATAGCCTGAAACACACAGTCTCCCACATGGAATTCCTGTTTCCATTTCAGTATCTCTCAGACTTTAAGGGAGCAGAACCCAACAATTCAAAGGCATATCAGAAGAAAGGAAATAAAGGTTTCCTGGAAATAAGGAAAAAACAGTTTCTTGTATACCTATTCACACTCACATGGCTGGAGGGTTCACCCCTGAGGAAAAATACAGATACACCTCTTTTGCGATCTCTTTCCCAAAGATAGGTACAGGCAGAGAAGGAAAAAAACAATTACTAACTTGTTCTGTAATGACTGTTTTTCAAAATGTCTTGCACACATCCATTCCACTTCAGGTGGATGGGTGTCCATTGCATTAGCTGCGCGATGGTATAAAGAGTGGAGTCGCTGTCCTGTTGACTCCCGAGTCATGGAACGGACATGTCCAACAAATCTCAAACAGTTACAGAACAAGTTAATAATGGTTTTCTTTGAGAAGTAGAAGTATGCTGTCCATTCCACCTCAGGTGACAAGCAGTTCAATCTAGAGATGCACTGGAGTCTACTTGAAATATTGTAGGACACATCCAAATCTGGCATCATCTCTAGACTGTTGGGAGATGGCGTAATGAGAAGCAGAAGTATGTACTGATGACCAAGCTGCAGCGCTACAAGTGTCCAGCATAGGCATGTGAGCTAGAAACGCTACCGAGACCACATGAGATCTCACTAAAGGTGCCAGCACCCTATCTGGCAGAGTTACATTGGCCAGGACATCACACAAATGTATATATAGGAGGAAATTCATGACAAGGTTCTGAAATGAGCCTCGAAGACCCTTCATCCTGTCCGTGAGTGCCACAAACAGCTGAGAGGACAACCTAAGCAATTTAGTTCTGTCCAAATAGAATGCTAATGCTCTCCTAACATCCAACAGGGTAGAGTCTCTCCTCATCCTTAGCATGAGGCTTTGGTAAGAAAGTTGGTAAGCTGCTAAGTGACTGATATGGATGTGAGAAATCACTTCGGATGAGGGCATAGGTCTATCTTGTCCTTGTAGAGGACTGTATGCAGTGGATCAAATACTAGAACTCTCAGTTCACCTACCTCGCCAGTTACCTCACTGAGGTAATTACCACCAAAAAAGCTACCTTCATTGAGAAACGGAGCAACAAACAGGTAGCCAGAGTTTCAAAGAGAGAACCCATTAGTTTTGCTAACACTAGGTTTAAGTCCCAAGGAGGAATAGGATCCTTTATTTGGGTATATAACCTGTCCAGACTCTTTGAAAGCCTAACGGACATGAGGTTGGAGAAAAGAGTGATGTCCAGTCAGAAGGCAGAAAGCCAAGATTGCTGCTAGGTGAACCCTGACGGAACTAACAGCAAGACCTTGTTGTTTCAGATATAACAAACAGTCTGGTGTATGTTGTATTGGAGCCCGGACTGGGGAAACCCCTTTTTGCTGAGACCAAATGGAGAATCTCTTGCATTTCAATAGATTAGCATACACGTGAACATGGTCCAGTTTGATTTTTAAACACCATCCTGGGCAGGAGCAGAACCTGAAGATAGGAATACATGAGACTGTCTGTCCAGGGTAACAGAATAGAGCGTGTCAGATCCTGGACTGTGACCTGCTTGTGAACAAAACTGATGGCACTTTCTATTGGTGCATGTTGCAAACACCTCTATATGGGGAACTGCCACACTTGGAAAATGAACCTGACACAATATCTGGTTGGAAAGACCACTCGGTGACTGGTGAAATGCCTGCTCAATTGGTCTACCAGACTGTTCTGCACACCCAGAAGGTGGGAGGCTATGAAGTGGATGGAGATGGTGATACAAAAGTCCCAAAGCAGCACTGGCTCTTGGCAAAGAAGTGCCAATCAGGCCTCTTCCTCTCTGTTCACATAGAATTTGACCACTGTATTGTCCATAAGTACTAGTAAATTCCTTTCCTTGATATGGGGAAGAAAAGTGTGGTAAGCTAGATGAATGGCTCTCAACTTTTACATTTAAATAGTGAACTAATCCTGGCCAGGCCATAGCCCTTGAGTCTTCAGAGAACCCAGGTGGACTGTCACAACCTAGGGCGGAAATGTCCATAACCAAAGTCAAAGTAGGTTGTGGGGGAACAAAAGCAACAAGCACACACACACATTGGATGAGTCTATCCACCAGTCCAAAGCGGCTAAGATCTATGTGGTCATTCAAACCACCATGCTCATTGGATGACGAATTGGAGAGTACATCAAGCTCAGAGAGCTCTGCAGCTTCCTGAGATGAAGCCTGGCCAACTGAGCCATGTAAATACATGAGGCCATATGCCTCAGAAGTCTGAGGCAATTTTGAACTGTTGTGGTAGGACAGGCCTTCACGTCTAACAGAACAGCCAGCATAGTCTGGAATCTTGTTTGCACGAAGAACACCCTCTTTTACATAGAAGCTAAGACTGTTCCTATAAACTCTATCCTCTGAACAGGTGAGAGGACTACTTTTCCTCTTTGATCAGTAATCCTACTGTGCTGAAGATGGTTTGGATCCTGGTCATGTCAGATATTACCTGGCTCTTCTATTGGCCTCTCACCCATCAGTCATCCAGGTACAGAAACACTTGAACTTCTGATTTCCTCAGAAATGCTGCCACCACTGCCATCCACTTTGTAAAAACATGTGGGGTCACATAGTTTGCAGTCCTGCCATTTAGCCTGACAGTGGGATTTGCTAAGCATAAATCTGAGGAATTTATTGTGGCTTTGATTTATTGTGACATGGAAACGTGCGTCCTTTAAGGTGAGTGCAGCATATCAGTTGCCAGGATCCAGGGAGGGCATAACAGAAGCCAGAGTGACCATGCAAAACTTCGTTGTCTTTAGATATTTATTGAGCTCCTGCATGTCTAGGACAGTTCTGAGACCTCCTTTTGCTTTTGGGATTAGGAAGTGGTGAGAATAAAATCCCTTTACCTCTGTGCAGAAAAGGAACTTCTTCTATGCCTCCCAACAGGAGGAGAGGCTGTACCTCTGAAAGATGACCTTTGTGAGAGTAGTCCCTGAAAAGGGATGGGGGACAGAGGTGGTGGTGGTGTAGAAATAAACTGAAGAGTGTATCACAATTCCATCATGTGCAAAACATTGATCTGTAGAGATATGGGTCCAAGCACTTAGGAAGGGGGATCGTTTGGTGGGAGAAAAGCTGGGAAACTGCAAACTGGTAAACCAGTAAGCTGTCCTCAACCAGAATGTCAAACTGACTGCATGGTGTTTTTATGCTGTCTGGATGAATTTATAGCAGATCCCCCTGTAACTTCTCCCTTTCTTTGCAGGACAGGTCCTGATAGTGAAGCATAATGATGAGGCTACTGTGGACGGAACCCCTGCTTCTTTAGGAGAAGAGTGTAAATATCCAAAGACTTGTGCATAGCCCTAGAGTCTGTTTCAGGCTATGAAGCCTGTCATCGATCTGCTGTGCAAATAGTTACAGTTCCTCAAAGGGGAGATCTTGAATGATTTGTTGGCCCTTTTGAGGAGGACCTGATGCCTGGAGCCACAAACATTTACTCATCGTAACAGCCGATGCCCGGGCTCTGTCATCAGAATCCGCATCATCCAATGCAGCTTGAAGTGAGGTCTTGGCCATCATCTTTCCCTCACTAACCATAGTGGGAAACTCTTGCCTGGTCTCCCCCTGCAACTTGTCCATGAATTTTAAAATATTGTCCCAGAGGGAGAAGTTACAACATCCCAGCAACACACGCTGATTAGCATTCCAGAGGTGTAATCCTGCTGTCAAATATATTTTTTCCACAAAAAGATCAAACTATTTTGCAACTTTTAATTTTCAAGTGAATGCCTGCTAACCTTGGTGCGCGCTCTCATTAGAAACTGAAGGCACCAAAGACTCCAGGGATGGAGAGACATAAAAACGTACAAACCCCTATGAGGGCACATAATCCCTCTGCTCCGTCCTTTTAGCTGTAGGAGGCATGGAAGATGGAGTTTGTCACAACACTTTAGTGAACTCCAGAACAGACTTGTTTATGCAAACTGTCACTTAAGAATGCCCCACAGAACCCACGATATCAACCAATCTGCGTGAGCTCTCCTGAACTACTTCCACCTGTATGTCTAGGGAGGAAGTCACACTTTTTAGAAGGTTTTGTTGAGATGTTTCCTAAACTGCCAGTGATACTGGTACTGAAAGACTCAGCAGATCGTGTGCCACAGCATATACCTGAGGTATTGTTGGCACTGGGACAGTCTCTTGATACTGCTGAGTCAAAGATGGTGTCACCTTAGAGGTCAGTCTCAACAAGGCTACAATCAGCAGCAGTCAACGACCCTGTCCGATGTGCTATTTGCCACTCTACCCTCCTTCCCATCTTGTTTGCTGGACTTCAGTGCCAGAGACCTTAATCTCCTGGGCGCTGAGTCCCTCGATGCCAGTTTACGGTGCCTCTTCTTCAGTACCAGAGAAGATCTGGGTTGAGACTCTGGGAAGACAGGCAACCACTCCTAACTGAAGGAGACTGGCTTGGTGCATGCTCTGAATGGGGATGCTCCCAGGGTGGGTGGAGGGCTGTCTCCATAAGATGCTTTAGTTTGACCTCCCTGTACTTCTTAATTCTGGGCTTACAGTCCCTGCAGATTTGGCACCAGTCTCTGATGTGCGGCACCTGGAGAGAGAGTCACTGCCTGGCACTGATTTCTTGCATGCATCGCAAGGCCCGAAGCCCAGGGACCGAGGCATGCCTAAACACCGGGCACTAATAAGCCATTGGTGGGAACCGCAGAGCATACTAATAAGTATCCCAGGACAAGGAAACTTAATAGCAAAAAATTCTGCTAAGACAAACTATTAAATAAGTACCCACTATATACAAGACTAAGAAATGGAAACACTTGCAGCAACAAGATAAAAGTGCTCTGACAACTGTCACAGACACTAAGAAGGAACTGAGGGAGGTAAGGGACAGTTTTGCCCTTTATATCATCGCACAGCAGCATGAGACAGCAGAAAGTGCATGCACCCCCTCAACAGATACCACTAAGGGAAAAATGCCAGATGCTAGTGCACTGGGCGCCCACATACCTGAAGTGGAATGGACATATGCAATCACTTGAAAAAGAATCGAGTAATTATCCAGTACCTGTGAGAAAGGATCTTGTCATGACAGCACTCTTATGCCAACATTTCCCCACCTTTTTGTTATAATTAGGGCCCTACCAAATTCACAGTCCATTCTCGTCAATTTCACAGCCAGAGGGTTTTTAAATGGTCAATTTCACAATTTCAGATGTTTGCATCTGACATTTCAGGGTGTTGTAACTGTGGGGGTCTTGGCCCAAAATGGTATCGTAGGGGGATTGCAAAATTGTTGTGCCGGGGGGGGGGGGGGAGAAGGAGAGAGAGAGAGGGCGAGAGAGAAGAGGCTCCCCTCACTTCTGCTCAGCTCCCAGGCTGCTGCAGCATAGAAGTGAGGATGTACCACCCCCATTTCTGCACTGCCTCTGGAAGTGGGTCTGATCTCCCTACCAAGAGCAGCCATGCAGGGGAACAACAACTCCTGTCCCTCTCGAGTGTGTCCGGACTAGCAGCTAGGAGCCCCTGGCTCCCAGCAGCAGGGGGAGATCTGATTTCATAGGGAAGGGCTGATTCCACAGCTGTGAAATTGGTAGGGTCCTAGTTATAATGCAAAGCTAGTTGCATTTTTGACCAAAGGTCAAAACGCCTGACAGGTACATCCAAAACCACTCTCCAACAGAAAGATGAAGACACGGACGAAAAAAAACTGCAGATATTAGAAACAAGGGAAGTATGACAATTATCAAATTCCTCAAGATAGAGACTTTCTAGCCTCTAATTCCTGCTTCTAGCAGGGCAGTTTCCATGCTGCAGATCTTCATTAGACTAAGTATGTATACTTAGTCAATCATACTGAACAGGCTATTAAAGCTCCCTATCATCGGATGTACAAGCAGAAACCTAGCCACTCGCAGATAGAAGAGAAAATGCAAATACCAGTCTGAAGGTAGGAATCCAGCCTGCCTAGAGAGCATGGAACTGTGGGGCTGGTCAATCTTTGCTTGCTCTATGAGCTCACATCTGTTAACAGTATGCCAAGAAGGACAGTAAGCAAAATCTACAGAGCTAGGGAAAAAGCACCCAACTCCAACAGAAAACTATTATTAAAAGACTGCTTTCTGTACCTGATGCATTTTCATTGTCGCTCCCCCTGCCCCCTTTTTTCCTTCTCATCTGCCCATCTCAGTTCTTATGCCTTTGCTCAGTCAGCTAACACTAGTTAGGCACTGCCTATCTAGCCTTACTACCTAGAATAGCATCCAATATGGAGTCAGATCAGACACGCACTTCAGAGTAATTTCTGTCCACCAGTAGAAGATATATTAAAGAACACATGAGAAATACACTCAATTACATATCTGGGTGGCCGTTCAGCTGACAAAACTATTTTTAGTGATACCACCAGTTTCTAAAGAAGTTGATAAAACAAGCAGGAGCCACATCATACCTAGATTGAAAATATTTTGAGCCCAGAAGCTAGGATCACAGTGAAACTGGACAGTGGTGTTAGTCACTGGTGAAGCATCACACCTTGCGCGAAGGAGATACCGTAGGCGATATGTAATCTAGAACAGGAAAACACCTTGTACAAAACACATTTTTTTCTTCTGATTAATTTGTACTGTTTTCCCACAAGACAACAACAAGGTTTAATGTTTATTATCTGAGAAAAAAGCCTTGAATTGGGGTGAAAAGAACAGAAGTTTGTGCAACCAACGAAAAGCAGGGATTTTCAGCTTCCCACTCTCCCCTCCAAAAGTAATTTTCAACACTCATTAACTACAGTATAAAAGAAATGCAGTTTTTCCAACTGTAGAGATATGTAGTCATCCCTAGATGACAATGTAATGACCCAATGTATTTGCAAATAAACCTTCTGTTGTTTATGTGATCATTCCTTGTCTGAAAGTCCTCTATTCTCACTTCTGTGTCAGATTTTACTATTCTCATTAGAAAGGATATCTCAGAATAAAATTTTCTGTCCTCCCTCACCCCAATAAAGAAATGAATTAATATATAAGAAATCTCTGAAATGTTCTAATATTCAAGAGCTTTTAGAAGCCCTTAGTTTTAACAATTAGATTATGTTTACAATTAGAGAGAAAATATTATAAGAGTAGAATACTTCAGGTCAGACAATTAAAAATTCAGGTTTTATTAGGAAGGAAAAATGTGGGGAGAAAAGTCCCAAGAAAACACAAGCAAGGGCTGACGTATTAATCTAAGTAATTACCATAATACAGACATAACTTCAGACAAGCAAAAGCTAGTCAACTCAACACAGCTATTCTTTTTGGATTCCTCCTAATCTCAATTCCTCTCAAAAACTTTTCTCCAAAAAATAATTCTACTGAAGATGCCTCTTAATCTCATATAATTTGGTTAAATTAACTTCCCTACTTGTATTGACATGAATTACCCACTATATAAATATTTTCATGGAGTTCCTTATTTACTTGTAGTTTCCTAATCTTTAGGTAGGTCAGTTCTAGAATATCTAACCAGTGTGAAAATGCGTGACAAAATATATACATTTTAAAAGGGGAATGTGGGAATGTTTAAAGCTATAATCACTACCACTCTGAATGCAGGATTCCCGTAGACACCAGCAGTAGCTGGGATACTTAACATTACAGGACTGCTTCTATTTTAGTTCATATTCACTTGAGAGTTTTTAAACTGTCTATAGCATACCTGGCTCTACATATGGTTTTTATCTATTCATTACATGACTAAAACTGTTAGCTACTACAATTATTCACAGTAGCTAATAGTGTTTTGTTCATGCCAGAAGTCTAGGTTGGCACATGGATGTCTTCCTGCAACCTGCTCAACCCATTCCTTTTTCTGCAGTGTGATAGGGCTTCCTAACAGTAATCTATGTAATTTAGTTGGCTAGGTTATGCTCCTTCCCAGCTCTATGTGGTAGGATATCCCACAGTGCACAGCCTCACATGTTGCTCTGTACAGGTGTATGTCCTCTGGAGGAGATTTCAAAGGCCACAGAACAGTCAGGCATCCAACTTCCAAATGTCTTTGCCTTTGGCAGGAGCTGGACACTTAACTCCCTTTGTGCTTTGAAAGTCTCCCTCTGTGTCTTGCTGAGGCATGATGAGATAGTTGCCTAGAATGCACTGATACAATCACGGTTAGGAAGCCTGGTAGCTGTAGATGAGTAAACAATTATGATAGCAGAAAAGAGTGTGTGGATATAACACAATTCCATTTATCTGCAATTGTGTAAATGCCCATGTCTCTAATTTTTTTTTTAAATCACAATTGTACTTGTAATGTAGCAGGACCTTTGTACCTTTAGGCCTTGGTTTCTGTTTTAAAATTAAAAAGTTTGGCTTTAGTATATACCAACCTATAGCATCACTACTTCGGTCCATCAGGTACATAATGCATACTTGCAAGTCTGAAGACAAGGTCTTAGAACCTTTCAATGGAAGGTTATACTGACTGTGGGGGAGCCAACATGTTAATTTTACATTATCCATTATGTTTGGATCACCTCATCCTTGAGCTTCATCCTAAAAAGGTTAACAGCAGTGATTCATACACTTCCACAGAAGTGGGACAATCCCTATTTCAGTGGACAACGTGCAACAATTCAAAATTTTCGGGAATATCCAGGAGGGATCAGATGTCAAAGTTTTAACATCCTCCTCAACTTGTGCTGTTGTAGGAAAAAATGTATATTACACACTTGCGCTGCAATATACTGAAGTAATCAACAAGATGAATTCCTTGACTTTACTTGAGACGCAGAAAATTCACTTGTTTAACATAATTATGTCCCCTTAGCAACTAAGGAATACTGTCTTTCCTAACCTTACCAGGCGTTTGCTGTACAATAATGCTGTGCTGCTGCCACTGGAAACAGCCCACTTGGAAAAATTCATGACATGTTCCAGCTGTTTAGAAAGACCTGCCACTTCCTGTTGTTGCTGCAGAAGCTTCATCCGATGGTCTTTTGACAGACTCTGAAAGGGGTAAAGCACTTCAGTGAAATTTTCAATTTACAGCAGAAATGTATTAGCTCTCACTTGCTAATTCATAAATATGATAATCTTCAAAAATATCAAATGGTTTCACCTCACTTGTAGAAGAGATTTTCAGAGTATATAATCACTCTTTAAAGTGACTAAAATTGGTACACGCTTACTCAAGAGATCAGCCCACTGTGCGTATTCAGATTCCTATCTTCTTTCTTTAGTGACAGAAAGAAGCTTCTATGGGTTTTTACTCTATAATAGGGTTTAGATAGGTTTCCCTCTCAGACTATCCTCTCCTACTTGTTATTACAATGAAGTTGGACAGCTGAATTTGTGGCATCTCAACTTCGGTTTTCCTGCATCATACATAGATCTGTGACTTCACTGCACAGCCCTACTTCTTTTGCTTGGTTATGAGGGAGGCCAGCCCTGATTCATGAAAACTAAATGCAAACAGGAATTCAAAGTTACTAGCGAAGTAAATTGCTATTGTATGAAATATCTCTCTGCTTGGCCGTTTGAAATTTCCTCATTAAGAGGTACAAACATGTAACTCATGCTGAAAGATAATTTTTGTGTTTGAATTTTGATGGATTATCATTTAAAGCCCCTGTAAAAGTATTTACAAGATGACTGTTACTTATAGTGTTAGAAGTGAATTTACCTCTAACTGATGTAGCAAAGCTTTCCCCTTTTTGTTTATTTCTACCATCAGTGTAAATATGGCAACCTTAATGTCCTGTTCCACCTGCTTTTGATTCTGATTTGCTTCAAGGATTCTGTAAGTAAAGAATAAATATTTAGAATTGTTTAGCACAGTGTCCTTAAGAAACTGCCACAAAAGCTCATCCTGACTCAAAGGAAATGACTTCTTTGTTGCACAGAATGCAGTGGATTCCTGCTCATATGCATCCAGTAGTATATATGGGATCAGATGTTGCTATTAGCCAGGAAAATTATCAGGCTGAGTTAGTTTTAAAAAAATAAAACACAGATTTAGGAATGCATCTGACCTTGGTGTAAGTCTGAGAAATTCTAATTATATGAACTAGAAAAGTAGGACACTTATTTAAGCAAGGGAGTTTTATTGATGAAATGAATATAGGTTGAAATAGTCTTGATTTTAATATTCTCCTAAGCCTTTCTGGCAGGGAATACAAAAGTCTCCAGATGTCACAGGAATTCAGGATCTCATTTTTTCCCCCAATATAGAAAGTTTCTCCAGAAATAAGATATCCAGCAATGTAGCAGCCTTTGCACTTGTGTTTATTGTTTTTAATGCACAGCTTGAAACAATACACTGGCCAATGGTGAGTCGTATTACTGCTTGAGCACTGCTTGCAGCCCTATCTAGTGATGTGAATATTGCTATTACACTGCTGACTCAATCAATATGCTGCTCATTCTATCCTCTCTTTGGTGGGGTGAATGAGATAGAGCAGGGAACGCTTTTCACTACCTTATGCATGTGTATCAGGCAGTGCTGAGTACCTGGCACAGGTGCTTAAAAACACCAGGCAGAAGAAGTTAGGAAGGAGAGAAAGACACTTGGATGCCATGTGGGAGGAGAACAGTATTACTCCAGTAGCAAGGGGATGGATGGAGGAAGGGAGGGAGACTGTGGTTCGCATCCAGTATCCAAGAGGTGGTGAGAGAGAAGGGAGAGAGAACAAGCATAAAAGTAAAGCTTCTCCATCTCCAAACAGATAAAACTAGGGGGAAGACTGGACTTGCATTCCCAGGGTACTGCATCTGAATAGTGCTTTGGAGGTACTTGCTAGGACCCACTTTGATATGTACTATTGCAACCGTGGTTGTGTCTTTGGCTTGCAAGTGTCAGGTATGAACCCTGATCATATTGTTATTCAACAAATTGATCTTCAAGTAAATCTGTCACATGAATTATTTACAAAAACCTGAGCCATAACATCTCATTTATAGGCGAGAGATACATATGAGAAACTAAAAATGGGGGTGGGCGGGGAAAAGATACTGCAATTGCCTTCTAAACATCTCCAAGCAGCCTGCTTGGCTGAGCCTGCCCTCCAGTTGTGCTGGAAGTTTACAGGCTAAAGAGAACAGTTATGTAACCAACATCACGTTTAAGTTAACAAATACACAATGATTATTACCACAACCAACTGAAAACCTACGAATTTCAGATTTCACTACTGAAAACATTTTGGAAATTATTTCCTTTTGGAAGCATCATACAATGCAGAGATTATGTACAAAATCCGTTTAGGAATACTTTAATTTGAAAGCCTTGGTGATTTATAGGTAACATTCTCATGTTCAGTGTATGTCAATATTATTTAGCATGATACATACCTGTTTTGGATCTGCTTCCCTGTATATTTTATGTATTTAGTCTTCTCCATTAACTTGGTGATTAGTGTATCAATGATCACTTTCTGGTTCTGAAAAGCTTCTTCTATAAACTGGTACCTGCAATAAACAGTGACTTAATGAACTATTTAAACATGAGAAAGAGGTTTGAACTATACTTACTAAAAAATAGACTGCACTCCAAAAGAATCATCACTCCAGTTAAAAACACTGCTAAAAGACTGAGTTTAACACCAAGGAAGCCCATAAAAGGCAAATATGCCTGATTTTTAAAGTATTTTTCTTGTGTTATTTTCTTCATAGAAATGAAGAGTATTTGTTTTTGAGAGAGCCATTAAAGTGACATTTTAGATTTCCTCTGATAAATGCTCTTCACAGAGAAATGAACATTTCCCCTTTCTGAAATGTTTGGTAAGGTCCTCTTAAACAACCATCCTGTTCAACGGTAAACAGAGTTATGTTTGACCATATCGTTACATAATATAGCCCCAGTGCTTTTAAGGACTCTCCGTTTGAAGAACTGCATAGCAAAGATTTCCATCTACAGTAGAACCTCAGAGTTATGAACACCAGAGTTACAAACTGACCAGTCAACCACACACCTCATTTGGAACCAGAAGTATGCAATCAGGCAGCAGCAGAGACCAAAAAGGCAAATACAGTACAGTACTGTGTTAAACATAAACCACTAAAAAATAAAGGGAAAGCAGCATTTTTCTTCTGCACAGTAAAGTTTCAAAGTTGCATTAAGTTAATGTTCAGTTGTAAACTTTTGAAAGAACAGCCATAACGTTTTGTTCAGAGTTACGAACAAGCTCCATTCCTGAGGTTTTCGTAAATCTGAGATTCTACTGTAATTAAACTGCCAATAACGGAAGGCCCACACAGGGTTAGAAGCAGGAAGATCAAGACTCTATTTTCAGCTTTACCACAGACTTTCTTTAGCAAGACCTTTCAGTCAGTTAACTTCAGTTTCTCCATAGGTCTTTTTGTTAAAACATAATTTTGCATTTTAGCAGGAGCCCTGCTCAACAATATAACCTAGGCTAGTACTGCAACCAATTCAGAATTAGTTCAACATCTTTCATAAGGCATCAGTTACTAGTTGTATAAAAATATGTAATTTACTTTGGTACCTATGCTCTTTGTGTTCCAGTAACTGGCAATCACGGCATGTAAGTTTGTCACAGGTCTCGCAATAGAGCTTCAACTGTTCCTTTTTGTGGTAAGGGCAGAAAACAGGTCGCTGACTGTTCACACCAACTGCCTCTGTAGAATAAAGGAGGATTAAGATTTCTATTAGCAAGTTGAAACAATCTTTATGGGCTTGGGTTAGAATGAGAAGTTGGCTAGTTTCCATGTCTCCATCCTGTCTTCTTTGAACTGGAATCCATTGTTCCATCTTGGAACTATTGGACTTTTCTATTTTCTTTGAGTCTTGGAGGCAGACAAGCGATCTTCTCCACCTCCAGTGCAGTAGCACTCCCCTCCAACAGTTGGAGCGCAAACATATGAGGTGCTAAAGCGATGACATTTCAAGCCAAACAGTTTGAAAATGTATACTTTGGCTTTGTTGTATCAAGTGTTTTCATGGGAACACAAAGAACCTGGAGAACAAACCTTTCTTATGATGGAACCAAGATTATTGCTCTAAGGGAAAGAAAATACACTACACAGTCTAGAAACCCTCATCTTTTCACATAGTCTTCAATTAGAAGAGACAAAAGACAAGTTAAAAAGGGTGGCTCCTGAAAGTCTTTGAGAAGACCTTGTCTGAGAATCTTGACAGTGTGTGGTATCAGCCCAGGTTAAGAAGATATTTTTGGGCTTTTCTGCCACAGGTAGGTGGGCTCAAATCAGCAGAGCTTATCTTGTAGAGAATCCTTTTCTGGAGAGGCCCCTCTGGCTGACTTGGGGAAGAATTATTGGCTTTTGAATTATTGGTTTTGAAAGGGATGAAAAGATTGGTGGTTTTGTGAGGACTGGAAATTGCAGCGAGGTGAAGTGACCTGAACTCCAGCAAATGTCTTGACATTGGACCCGAATTAAATTATATCCAGACATCCAAAGAATTCTTAAGGACTTTGCTAGGGACTGGTCAAGCATTTCTGTCTTTGAAAGGGCAACTGAACCAGATTGCTGGTGGAAGTAGTGACCCTACCTAGAGGTGTGTGGTTCCAGGTTTTTCGGCCAAGGTTTTGTGGGGAAAAAAAGATCTGGAGAAGAATCCGGTGATGTCAAATGAAGCACTGAAGAGGAAAGATAGTGTCATTTTGCTAGTATTCAGTTTTGTGTGGAGTTTTTGGTTTCCCTCTTTTGATCTTTATGGTACTTTTTCTGAAAGTACTAGAGAGAATGGGTGATATTGAGAGGCATTTGAGCAGACACCATACATATTGTAGTACCACAAAAGCCATGGAAGACAATTCAAAGTCCCTTTTTAAAAGTTTTCAGTCTTCTGGTCTACAAAGTCCTTTGAGTCTTCTGGTCTACAAAGTCCTTTGGAGAATTCACCCCATTAAATTGGGTTCAAAACCTTTTTTACCTGAGAAGAATCCTAACATGAAAAAGCAATCCATCTTCAGAACGGAAGAAAAGGTGGTCTTATCAGACTGGATTTTCATACAGGTATAATTAATGGACTTCTTTTTGTCAGGGTAGGAGTACTGAGAGTCAATTTTCTCAGAAGATTCCAGTACAGGGAGACAGATCTTTTTACCTCTTCATCTTAAGGAGTCCTGGCTAGGAAAAGGACTTGGAGGAAAATGGGTTGCTGGTTCAGCTATCTTTAAAGTGGAACCAATCAATTCCTCCACAACTTCCAAGGGTTCCTTAGATGATGGGTGACCTAAATTACCAAATGGGAGGAAAGTTCCTCTTTGTCACCAAGGATTATAGTGAATACTTTTGATGGCTCAAGAAATCCTTGAAAGGAATGGAGGGGAAATCGTGAGGGAAACAAGTCAGAAAAAAGGCATTGGTGTGAGAGCTCTTCCTAGAACACTATAGACAATAGAAGCTGATTAGCCCAACAGCTTGGGGACTCCCACATAGCTCTCACTACTTCCCCCGTTGATTGAACTGAGGCTTGTTGGCTGTCATGGTCCTGGAGCAGAGAAAGAGAAAGACCTATGTTGAGAAAAATGGTATGGGGTCAGGATGAAAATGAAGGTTTAGAAGCTAAGGGACGTGCGAGTGGTCTGCCAGCACATGGAGCAGAATGTAAGAATGGGAACCTTAAGCTTTGCTGACTGGCCACAAATCAACCATGACATGGTAGAACAGCAGGAACAGTGGAGTTCCTAGCCTTCCTTGAAGTATTCACCTGAAGACTCTCCTCTTGCCACCTGGAGATGAAGGTGAAGAGATGGTGAAAAATTAGTTAACAATTTTGAGGGAAAAGAGCCCTCAGAAAGGACTTCTGCAGACAGCTCTGTGACTGGGCATGGAGCATTAGTTGGGGGAATATCATCAGCATACCTGTAGAGAGAGTTGAAGGAAGATTTGCACTGGAAACAAAACAATCACTTGCCTGACTCTGGGACTCAGGAAAGTCAGAAAAACCCAGTAGTTCTAAGCCTTACAAGGCAGTGAATTCTCATGACAGAGAACCAACTATAAACTGGCAGTTCTTCACAATATCTTGATAAAAGAACATTCACATTTTATTGTGCTCAAGTCACTCATAGACCATGGCATCAGACAGCTCAGGGACTGATAATGGGAAACAGATCTTTGACTTTTTACTCACTTGTTAAAACCAGACAAGACCAGTAGTAACCAGAAATTACCATCAAACAGCTGATCAGTAATCAATTCTGAATGAACTGGCAGTCTCGGTCTAGCTTCAGTAGACAAGTGTTAACATAAGAAATAATACCACACCATACGGTGAGAACTGCACGTGCTCAGTACCTTTGAAAACTCAGATAATTTGTTAAGCACCTAAACCTGATGGCTGACAGTTAAACTTGGAACTCTAGTTACTTAACTAAAACAAAGTTATAGAAGGAAAGTTTAGAGCTAAACAGTACAGGAGGCAGTTAGTAGGGACAGGAAGAAAAAAAAATGCAGTTTTACACTGCTTTTATCATCTCCCTGTGAGTTCAGCTGCCTACTAATTTTGACTCACCTTGTATCCTTTAAAAAAAAAAAAAAAAAAAAACCACCAAGAATATTAAATAAATACAGTAGCTTTCAGCTTAGTTTTGAAGGTAAGTAGCCAGTTTGAAAGCTACCCTTTGGCTATGAAGTACAAGAATAAGGGTAGCCAAGCTCATGTGTATGTGTGAGACATGGGGGGCTAGAGGAGATGAAGAGAAGAGGAGTGCAGTCTGAACAGGCCAAATGTGTACAACAAACCTATTAAAATTTTAGAAAAATAACTTTGCAATAAATATATTTAAAGTAGCAAAAAAATAATTACAACCTTTTCCCTAATGTTTTCTCAGCCTTCCAACAAGTACTTTTCACAGTGCTTAACATAATGCCTCAAAAACAGTTTTGAAATCTTTTTAAAATAAAGTAAAATTATAAACTAAGCTACAAGCAATAAGCCATGCCAGGATGTGAATCAGTAGCTAGAGGTGCAATTCTTCAGCAGCTGAATGCCAAAGGAAAGCACCAACAACCTACTGCTGCGCTCCCTGTGGTGGCTTATTGTAGTAAATTAATGTTAATGGTAGAGCTCTACAGTGTGGGAGCTGACTGTTGGAAAGACTATCTTCTGTGCAGTCAATTTGGGAAAGGCTAGAAAATAGTTTAATACCATTTAGTGTGGAACAATATTTTTAATCAGGAAAAATGAGGAAAATCCTTGTTTAAGTCTCTCTGGACCAAGCTCATCCCTTTATGTTTAAAAGGGTGGAGAGGGTTCTTAAGTTTACACTAGAGTGCATATCCTCCTAAAGAAGTATACTGGCTTAAATAAAATTATCCAAGACAGATTTGCACCCAAAGTGAAGAAGAAAGCAAAATGTATTACCTGGTGATACTTCTTCTTTCTGTCTGACTGTATGGTCCTTTGTGAATTTAACCCTCTGGTGAGCTCTGATGCAGGTCTTGCATAACCATTCTACACACTCCACACAAAAACCATTGGCTTCTGCATTGTCTTCACAGCTGGTGCAGACCTGACAAGAAGAAGGGGGGAGGGGGGTAATACAAAACAGTTATTAAAATAAAACTGACAGATAACCTCAAGTTGTAAATGCATCTTGTGCATTATTTCTGGTAAGTGAGTCAAAAGAAAAAAAATTACTGTCTGAAGTACAGAACACATTATAGCTCTGTCCACTAGATACCCCCTTAACTATACAGAATTTAAGACGATTTTTCAAGAAAACTCATATAGCTAATAAAATACTTTAAAAATCAAATCAATTCCTTCTGTCTTGTACTATATAATTAGTAAATTGCTCTTTTGAACTATTTAACCAAAGTAAGGCTGACTCTGAAAGCTTTTCAATGCATCTAAGTAGCATCCATTGGACTGGTTTGGCTTCCTACAAATACACTCAATCATCAAGAGTTTCTCCTCTACTACTATTCAAGAAACTAGAAACTGTTTAAACTGGAAATAAAACGAAATGAACTGAAGATAACACTTAGCTCCTGGATAACACTTGACATCTTCATAGCATTGTAGCAGTATTAACTAATCCTTACAACACCTCTGTGTCTGTACCTATAATGGGATTTTTGGTATAATTTACCAATGGTGGTAACAATTATGGGTGTGTTAGTGTGAATAGGTCTCCATGTAGCCATCATACTGTTTAACCCTATTCCAAGCAATCACCTCAAGTTGTCTGGAAATTTATATTCATTAGAGCCCCCACTGGAAGTGCGAAACTGGTAGGAGCAACAAGAAAATGTTAGCAATAAATCACTATTGTAGACAAGGGTTAAGAGGAAACAAGCATTTCTATATGATGGTGAAGGCATGCTTTATATATGCTTAGAATTATCCCCATTTTACAGATGGAGAAAACTAGGGCAAAGAGGTGAAATGACTTGCTTAAGACCATACAGCAAGTCAATGACAGAACAAGGACTTGAACTCAGGAGCTCCAAATTCCCAAAGCCATGACTGCTCTCCTAGATCATGTTGCCTCTCAAGGTGTGAAGAAATGAATGAAAATCACCAAGGACATCCGTTTATTCGATCTCTTCTCCCTTTCTCTGGGCACCCTCAATCACACATGGCTCCAACTATGAGCTATGTGCGGAGTATGCCAAAACCCACAAACCGAAACTCCACCACTTCCCTTCTTCAACAGTATTTCATCAGCTCCCCCCTCACGAACACAACTTGACAAAAAACAAACTCTGATTTGTCCTCCCAACCCTTCTACCCCGTTCACTATCATTAACAGCTCTACTATACTTCCATCACACGGGCTTGCTATGCTAGTGTCTATCAGACTTCTCTCTCCACTTCCAAGCTCAAATCCTGTTGCTTCTTTGACATCTCAAACAAAACCCATCCTCTCTTCTACATTCCTACAACAAAACCCTTTATATTTCAACTCAATCATAGTAAGTAACATACCTTGTTATGTCCAATCCATAGAAAAACACTTCTAAATAAAAAAATGTCCTTTCCTGGTGCTGGACACTGACAATAGGATACAGAACTAAGCACAACATGGGTCTGATCCAGCACGGCAATTCCTACGTTGTTAATAGCTTCCTCTCCTTTTTCCAAATCAAAATCAAACTTCATTCTCACAAGGCTTTGCACAGCTCTACTTCATCTTTTATTTCTTTTCATCTCTAATTCTTCCTCTGCCTGTGCTCTTAATAATCTTAATTTATTCTGTCTCCTTCAAACTTGTCCCGTAGTCTTGGAACAACTTCCCTCTCTTTGTACACAACACAGTCACCCTATTTATTTTCATAACCTCAACATTAAATTATTTTCAAAGTCTTTCAGTAAGTCAGAGTGTCAAAAAAACCCAAAGGATCTGCACCTTCCTTTGCTCATCCAGCATAGTTACATTAGGGTTTCCCAGGGGCTAGCAATTGTTTATGGCACTACAAACACTCCCCTTTTCTCCCTCTGCTATGCGGGGCTCTTAATCCAGCCATGCAACAGCCAGGAAGACCCACTACACTGGATGTATTCCTTGGGAACTTTCATTAACTTTATGCCTCCCTTCTGCTACTGAAGTTTGAAGGCAGAGCCATGGATAGGGTAATAAGTCAAAGCCAGCTCTGAACACACCGCTTTTTCTGAGGGGAAGGGCGGAGGGAGGATGTTGACATTTTGATTGCGTCCCACTTCCCTTGTAATAAATTTATTGTTCAGGGAAGTCAAAAAGAGAATGCTCTCTTATCTTCCCAAGTTAAATATTAAATTATGTTCCCAGAAGATGAGATTCTTTGCATTGTAAATGTTTCAAATAAGTCTTTTAGGCCTAGTTCTTATTCGCAGACTGGGGCGGGGGGACGGGGGGGGGGGGGGGAGAGAAGAGACAGGACGGACAAACTTTCCTGCTTTTTCAACTTGACATTGGTTTCTTAACTTTGAATCAACTTTGAATCAACTAGTCATTGAACTAGTTGAATAAACAAAGAAAATATCCCCTTTGCACCTGCAGAAAAGGCTACTGCTGTCAAAAGTTGGCTTAGCATGTCAACAGACCCTGATTCAGGTGCTTAGCCAAAGTACCCCACCAGTTCAGTGGTCTGTCTTTCTTCAAAACTGATTAATTTAAATAGTTTAATAAGCCATACTAAGTTTAGGTCTTAACATAGGATTTCATTCAAAATTTCATTTTAAGTAGGTTTATTTTTAAAAAATCTGTATTTGACTGATTTTTTTTAATCCAATTTAAATAAAAAAAAACCCTAATTTTTATCCACCCTATGATGCATAGTTTCTTTTGAACACAAAGGAGGGTGAAAAGACAGTTACCTTTTCCGTAACTGGTGTTCGACATGTGTTGCTCATGTCCATTCCAGATTAGGTGTGTATGCTCACCTCATGCACCGGTGCTGGAAGTTTTTCTCTTGGTGGTATCTGTAGGGTACCAGCTCTGGCACCCTCTGGAGTGGTGTGCAAATGCCACCGTATAAGGGGCACTACCAGCTCCCCTCACCCTCAGTTCCTTCTCACCAGAAACTCCCAACAGTGGGGAAAGGGGGTGGGGCATGGAATGGACATGAGCAACATCTCGAAGAACACCAGTTAGGGAAAAGGACATTGTATTTTCTTCTTCAAGTGCTTGCTCATGTCCATTCCATGTTAGGGGACTCCCAAGCAGTACCATTGGAGGCAGGTAGGAGTTCACAGGCATACAGATTGCATCAGTGCTCTGCCGAACCCAGCGTCATCTCTAGCTTGCTGTGTGATGGCGTAGTGTGCTGTGAACGTATGCACTGAAGACCACATCACAGCCCTGCAAATGTCCTGGATGGGGACATGCGCCAGGAAGGCCACCGAGGACGTTTCAGCTCCCATCGAGTGGGCCTTCACAATAGGAGGCGGTTGGACCTGTGCTAGCTCGGAGCAGTTCTGGATACAGGAGGTAATCCGATTAGAGATCCTCTGAGAGGACACTGTAAGACCTTTCATCCTATCCGCTGTCGCAATGAAGAGCTGGGTTGACCTGCAGAAGGGTTTGGTATGCTCTAGGTAAAACGCCAAGGCATGCCAAACATCCAAGGCGTGCAGCCGCTTCTCCTCAGCAGTCTTGTACGGCTTTGGGCAGAATACCGGGAGGAAGATCTCTTGGTTGACATGGAAGGAGACCACCACTTTTGGCAGGAAGGCTGGATGGGGTTGCAGTTGTACCTTGTCCTTGTAGAACACCGTATATGGCAGCTCTGAGGTGAGGGCTTTAATCTCCGACACCTGTCTCGCCAACAAAACTGCAACAAGGAAGGCGGCCTTCCATGACAGGTAGGAAAGGGAGCAAGAGCCCATGGTCTCAAAGGGAGGTCCTGTGAGCTTGGCAATGACCAGGTAGAGGTCTCATTGTGGGATTGGGTCCTAAATCAGAGGGAAGAGCCTCTCGAGGCCTTTCAGGAACCCGATCGACATTCCATGTGAAAACACTGATCTTCCCTGGATTGGCAGGTGAAGAGCCGAAATGGCAGCCAGGTGGACCTTGATAGAAGAAAGGGCCTGGCCCCGATTCTTCAGGTGAAGCAGGTAATTCAAGATGGACTGCAGAGATCAGCACGTCGGGGAGCTGCTATGCTCAGACATCCAGCGAGAGAACCTCATCCACTTGGCCAGGTAAGTTGCTGTAGTGGAAGGCTTTCTACTCTCTAGGAGGACCTGCTGTACCCTACTAGAGCAAGTCCGCTCCTCTGGGTTCAACCACATAACATCCATGCCAAGAGGTAGAGAGGAGACAAGGCTAGGGTTCAGGAGGCGACCGTGATCCTGCGAAAGAAGGTTGGGGCAGCTGGGTAGTGAACATGGGGTGGCTACTGCAAGGACCATCAGCATGCCGAACCAATGTTAGCAAGGTCACGCTGGGGTGATCATGATGACTCGAGCCCCGTCTCTCGATTTTTGACAGGACCCTGCTGATGAGAGGGATCGGCGGGAACACGTACAACAGGTCCCCGGACTACGACAGGAGAAAGGCGTCAAGAGAGCGCACCCTTGTCAAGGCCCTGCAGAGAGCAAAACTGATACTTCCTGTTCTGTCTAGTGGCAAACAGATCCACTTGGGGAGTTCCCCAATTCTGGAAGAGCATCTGGACCCCTTCAGAGCTGAGTGACCACTCGTGGTGAGAGCAAAAGGACCTGCTGAGGAACACACTAGTAGATTGCCTTATGCTGGGGAGGTGACAGGCCTCCAGATGGATCGCATAATGGATGCAGAACTCTCACAAGCGAAGTGCTTCTTGGCAAAGAGCCAACAAGCAGGCTCCCCCTTGCCTGTTGATGTAGAACATTGAAGTCGTGTTGTCCATCAGCACTTGCACCACTTGACTGGTCAACTGCGGCAGGAAGACTGCACAGGCTAAGGGGACCGCCCTGAGCTCCTTGACGTTGATATGCAACATTAGCGCCTCTGGGGACCACGTCCCTTGGGTCTGAATTATTTAGAGATACGTTCCACAGCTGAGGTCCAAGGCATCCATATCAACGAGACCGAGGATTGTGTGTTGTCAAACGGCACTCCTTCAAGGACTGCCGGGATGGTGATGACCTTGCCCATGTGATCTCTGGAGAGGTTATAGACCATCGGACAGCCACTGCTGGAGGGGGGTCGCATCCTGAACCTTGCATGGTGGACGACGTAGGTACATGCTGCCATGTGGCCTACTAGCCGAAGGCAGGCTCTGGCCGTGGTGAGGGGAAATGCAGACACTCCAGCGATGAGATGTGTCATCGTCTGGAATCTTTCCTGCGGTAGGAACGCCCTGGCTGTTGGGGAGTTGAGTACCGCGCCAATGAACTCGATCCTTTGTACCGGTAACAGAGTTGATTTTTCCCCGTTTATGAGCAGGCCTAGGGCCCTGCACATGGCTTGCAGCACTGTGACATCCCTCTGGACTTGGGACCTAGAGTGACCCTTGACCAGCCACTCGTCAAGGTACAGATAGATCTGGTTACCCCAATGCCTGAAGTAAGCCACCAACACCAATATGCACTTGGTAAACACTCTCGGTGCTGACGCCAGGCAGAAGGGGAGCACCACAAACTGGTAGTGAGCAGACCCCACTGTGAAATGGAGGAAGCAACTGTGGAAATAAGCATCTTTTAAGTCGAGGGCGGCATACCAGTCTCCCAGATACAGAGAAAGGATGATGGAGGCCAGGGAGACCATGTGGAACATCAACTTCTTGAGATATTTGTTGAGGTCTCGCAGGTCCAGGATGGCTCTTAGACCCCCTTTGGGATTATAAAGCAATGGGAGTAGAAACCCTTGCCCCAGAGGTCTAGGGGGACCTCTTCCATGACCCCCGCCTGCAGGAGGCCCTGCACCTCCTGCTGCAGCAGACTCTCATGAGAAGTGTTCCTGAAGATGGACCCGGGTGGAGGTAGAAATAAACTGGAGGGTATAGCACTGCCCCACAGTACTGAGGACCCAACGGTCCAAAGTTATAGACGCCCAGGCCAGGAGAGAGAAAAAAGAAGGCAGTTGGAGAAATGGAGAGTAGCAGGATCCAGGACAGTGGCTGGAATGTCGCCCTCGGGCACACCCTTAAGTGCCTGCTTAGCCCCTGCCTGGGTACAGGTGGATCTGGACTGCGCCGAAGTAGAGGGCTGCTGGCCCTGTTGGCGCTTGTAGCCATTGTTCTTTTTTTGGAAGGGCTCCGATCTAGGCCGACATCCAGCCGCTGGGGTGGCTGCGGCTTGAAATGCTTTCTCTGTGGGCCTGGGGCGTAAAGGCCCATGGTCTTAAGCGTAGTGCACGAGTCCTTTAGCCCATGCAGTTTACTGTCTGTTTGTTTTGCAAACGGGGCTTGATCATTGAACGAGAGGTTCTGGATGGATTATCGGACCTCCACCGACAGGCCCGAGGACTGAAGCCACGCCACCCTTCTCATCAATATGGCGAAGGCCATGGTCCGCGCTGCAGAATCAGCCTCATTTGAGGGCTCCCTGGAACTCCTTTCTGGGGTCCTCCATGAGGGAGTCGGAGAATTTGGCCAGGGATGGCCAAATATTAAAATCATAGCGGCCATCGCTGGGGCTGATGAACTGAGGACATCGAAGAGTGTGTCCAAGGGCTCCTCCAGTTCCTCAGCTCCTAGCCTCAAATTAGAGGCGACCCTCTTCAAAAGCTCTTGATGAACTCTAGCATTGTCCTCAGGGACCGAAAGCGAGGGGCCGGCTATTGCCTCATTGGGATATGAGGAGGAGGATGCAGGTGCAGTAGGTACCGTCACCCCTGCGATTTGATCTGCAGGACCTTCCTCCCCAGCAGGTTGCACCTGAGGGGTCCCATGGGGGTGGGAGACTGGGGCCAAGGGTTTGTCAGAGACTCCTGACACCAATTTGCACTCTTGGGATGGGAGAGCTGGAGTTCTGGAGGGAGGGCCTTGTCCTGCTGGTAGGGACTCCTGGCTTAACTCAGAGCCTCACAAGGACGGGCTGTGTTCCTGAGATCTTGACTGCACCGAGGCCGACCATGCACTTCGGTTCTGGCGGTGTTCGCCCCCATGTTCTGAGTGGGATCTGTACGAGGGCGACGATAGTCCTCATCGAGATCCCGAAGACCAGCGCTGGCGTTCGGTGGGTCCGTGATGGTACCCCAGCAATCGACACTGAACGTTTGTGAGCAGTGTCGGTCCGTCAAGCGGGAGAGGGAGCAGGAGTGACACCAAAATGAGGAGCATCAACACTGCCGTGGCAACCCATATTGGCATGCCGGGGACCGGTACCAAGAGTCCCAAGGACCCTTGCTGGAGCAGTGCCGATCACTTGGAGAGTGGTTGCAATGCTCTCGGTACCAAGGCCATGGGGTTGGGCGCGCCTCCACAGGTATACGCCACGCCACCGGTGACCTGCGCTTCGAGCCCGAAGAGCGATGCCCGGAGTCCGGGGACTGACGCCGGGGGCTCTTTCAGGTAGACAGCCCTGTGTGCAAGGCGCGGTGGCTCTGGGCAAGCGAGCGCTGGTGGGACACTCCCTGCAGTGGGGTGCAGTGCCGCACTGAAGGGGACTGATGGAACAGCCCCAGGGCAGGCTTATCCCTGGATCTGGGATCTTATATCCTCGGTGTGGGCGGCATCGGGAGGAACATGATCTCCTGCATGGCCTGTAGGGCTTCCAGGGTCCACAGTACCACCACATGCCGGACTCCAGTGTCACTATCCTGGGTAGCAGGTGCATCTCAGGATGGGCTAGCCCACTCAAGCACAGCTGGAGCCCAACTCCCTCTCGGAGGTGACGAGCTGCCTCTCATGGGTCTCTGCTCTCCTCCGTCCCTCTTCTTGTCCTTGCGGGGAGCAGGAGAACAACCTCTTCCCATCTTCTTCCTCTTCCCTGTCGGGGAGGGGGATCGGCGCTGGTCCAACAATGGCGCAGGTGGCACACCCCACACCGAGGCTGTGGTGATGGGTGCAGAGTCTGACCTGGACGGTTCTGGTGTTAAATGCAGACTCCATAAGGAGCGTTCGGAGTCGAATATCCTGTTCCTCCTTCGTCCGAGGTTTAAAACTTTTGCTGATGCAACACTTGTTGCTGATGTGGGTTTCCCACAACCACCTTAGACAGCTACTGTGCAGGTCGCTGACCGGCATAGGCTTCTTGCAGCTGTCGCAGGGTTTGAAACCCGGGAACTGGGCATACCCCATCCCTGGGCTGAGAGCCATCCCGGTCTACCAACTAGTTTAACAACAATAAGGGAACTATTTATAAAAATTATCTAACTATTTACAGGAAAACTTTGCAACAAACAGTTCTGAACTGAAGAATTTGCCAAAGCAACGAACATTCCAGCACCATCACTGGCGGTAAGATGGAATTGAGGGTGGGGGGAGCTGGCAGCACCCCTTATACTGTGGCATGTGCATGCCACTCCAGAGGGCGCCAGAGCTGGTCCCTTAAAGATACCACCAAGGGAAAGACATCCGAGAGTGTGGCAAGACACACACCTAACATGGAATGGACATGAGCAAGCAAGCACTCGAAGAAGAATATCTATCTAGGGCTTTCCCTGCAGCCCACTCAGATTATCCAGCTTTCAATGGAGGACTTTGAAGCACTGGTTCAAGTGCTCTTTGTATCCTCCCCAGCACAGCAGGACCGCAGGCAATCAGAAAGACTAAAAATCCAGAGAAGAATGGGGATCTGTTTTCTAATCCACGGAGGTGTACAGTATTATTAAGTTTCAGAAATGCTCAGATGCTAAGCCATGACTCCTGAAGGAACGCCATAATTTTTAGAGACTTAAAACCTTGAGAATGACGAATTAAATCCTTCTAACACAGATTTTGTGATCTGCACCCCAGTCAAAAAAGCCTCAATGCCTGAGATACCAGTGATGGAAAGCTGAAAGGAAATTACAAATAAAAAAAACCCTTGATCTTGTTAATAAGATTAACTCAACTAGTTCTGTGATAGCTCTCTGAACTAAGGTTCTGGGAAGCTTATAGAATCATACAAATGTAGGGTTGGAAGGAACCTCCAGATGTCATCTAATCCAGACCCCTGTGCTGACACAGGACAAAGTAAACCCAGACCGTCCCTGGCAGGTGTTTGTCCAACCTGTCTTTAAAAACCTCCAATGATTGGCATTCTACAACCTTCCTCTGAAGACTATCCCAGAACTTAACTCCCTTATAGTTGGAAAGTTCTTCCTCATATCTAACCTAAATCTCCATTGCTGCAATACTCCAGTTGAGGCCTTACCAGTCCCAAGCAGAGTGGGACAACTGTCTCTCATGTCTTCCATATGATACTCCTAATACAACCCAGAATATTAGCCTTTTTTGCAATTGCATCACATTATTGACTTGTTCAATTTGTGATCCATTATAACCCCCAGTGCTCATTACATAAATTGGAACAAGACAGCAATACGGACTCATAAGTTTAAGAAAATTTGGGAATACCTCTGAATGGTATCAAATTCTTTATGACACCTCTAGAAATAGATAACTTCTTGCTTCTCCTCCTAATCGACAAACTCACTAGAAAAGCTAACTGATTAAAGATAAGGTGATCACTTTTCCAAATCAAGCAATGATTAATCACTACATAATTAAAGATCAGAGGTTGCTTTGGGGACTCTGTGGGTGACACATACAAAATACGCACGATCAAAAATACTCCCCATTTTTTAAAGAAGATTCTATTCCTACACAAAAAGGTACACAGATGTTGTCCAAGTTTCTAGAGAGCTTCAATCATATCTCACTTTCCAGTCCAGGTTCAGAAAATTTGATATCACCAAAATGTAGCAGTCCAGGTCCCAAGCTGGCTGTGAAACTGAAGGGAGTTAACAAAACCTTCAGATGGCCATAAGTTTAAATATCTGCACCTACCTGGGAGTAGAGGAAGGAGACTTACAAGGTATATTCTGCCCCCACACCTCTAGAAACTTTGAAACAAAAGATTGCATGGTATAATTAAATAAGCCCTAAAGACTGCCAGAATACAAAAATAGATCAAGACTCATGATGCACTCCTTATACAAGATGAAGGGATAAAAAAGGCACTTTCAAAATAATCTTTATTTTAAAAGAGAATAGCATACAAAAGTCTCTCTGCAATTTGGATCTTGTCTTTAAATGACTGCAGCATTGCAAAAGTAGTCTTCTTGCTGCCATTATAAAGAAAGCATCTATGTAGAAAGAAGTTAAATGAGTTAAAATAATTTCCTAGAGTCTAACAAAGTCAGTTTATAAAGCACACGGACTTTTATCTTGGCATGGCCCAAAATGAAGGTTAACAAATTCTAATGCCAGAGGTTCCTAAACTTTGGCCATATGCTTCACTTGGTGCTACCTCTTCTTGTATCTGGCTGCTAAAATGCATAAAAAGAAACTACAAGTACATTAAAACTCATTATGCAATTGTGAATGGAGAGGGCAGTGGACCATAGACACACAAGTAAGATATGGTCTCCACTACAACATTTGAGAACTTCTTGTTTAATGAACCCAGCTGTTTAATATTAGCAAAACATGATACTAATTAGGTTCTATTTTCCCAGTCCTGACCATACTAAGTTGAGTTTTTTACACTAAAGGCAGAACAAGTAGTAATCAGCTTAGTCTGCAGCAAGGGACATTTAGGTTAGATATTAGGGAAAGCTTTCTAACTTTAAGGGTAGTCAAATTCTGGAATAGGCTTGCAAGAGGTTGTGAAATCCCCATCACTGGAGGTATTTACGAACAGACAAACAGCTGTCAGGGATGTCAATAGTTGGTTCTGCCTCAGCAGAGGCGGCTGGGCTCGATAATCTCTAAAAGGTCCATTCCAGCCCTACATTTCTATGATTCTATTATTCTAAATCATTCTGGTCTCTTGTGCTAGGAATTCTCCCATTTAGAGTCCTCCATGGGAAGTGTTCTGTCTTGAGTTCAGGAAATTTCACTGTTGTAAGATAATACATATTTTATTTCTCTCGTTTTGTCGTCACCATGCAGTTACTTCATCTCAGAAATTTAAAACCATTATTTTTTAAAATCAGAAGTTACTATCACCACCACTCCCAGCACACTACCTGATTTTCGATGGCAGTCAAAATACAATGCATGGCTATTTGAATACTCTTTCTATCTTCCTCTCTCCCCCCGACCCCAATACAAAATAAGCAATAAAGGCCACACAGCTAAGAGCTCAGGACATACCCAAAGGATGTTGGACTAGATGACCTCCTGAGGTCCCTTCCAACCCTGAGATTCTATGATGCTGAGGGGGGTTACATTTTAATGTACTCACCTGATTTGACTTTTCCACTGTACTGCTGGGAACCTCTGTGGTGTCCTTCACAAAAAAGTTATCTATGATGTGTCTCTCTGCACATTCCTGGCTGCAAATTGGACAGCGGATAACACCAACTGGAGAGAAAAATAAAGAGCAAGTTCAACTGGCAAGAAATCTTTAAGATTGGTAAGCTTATCAATTTATCAAATAACTTCAATAATAATTTTGAGAGAGATATACTTTTCTGAAAACTTTCACTTAGTAATTCTAGAGCCCAAGGGATAAGATGCCAATTCTAATCCACTGCCAACCCACAGACTTTGGGTCTCTACCTGAAAGTCACTGAGTATCTCAGCTCCTAGTAGGATTCAGACACTTTAGTTTCAATAATCAGTTTTGTCGTGAATCTTGTACTGATTTCATCCCTTTGCTACTCAACGGTTCATGTCTTCCCACGAGCAGTGTGTTGTAAAATGACTAAAGAGTCAGTTTGTAAGGTACCAGATACATTCAGCAGGACTAGAGGTACATAACTGCAATAGTGATGTGATGAACATGGAATTGTTGTGTAATAATCTAAGAATATTAAGATGTAATACTTTCCTGAATACAATATACTGTCTGGTCAATGAGGAGACGTTACTGTATATTGGTTATAAGACTTTCCTGTTCTAATTAATAGGGGGCTTCAGGAAAAGCAAGCAGGACAACACAATAGCTATAAACAAACCATCCAGGACGATTGCAAAACAATGCTGTACTTCCAGGCTACAGCCCAAAGCGAGAGACATTTTACCAGTCTGGAAACTCAGATCAAAGGGTTATAAACAGTTAAAGAGCTGTCAATTGTGAAGGGGACAGGTTAATAGAGGCCCTGCCTATACTGGCAAGTTTCTGTGCAGTAAAACAGCTTTCTGTGCTATAACTCCTGAGGTGTACACACTGCCAAGCCACTTAGTGCGCAGAAACTGCGCAGTTGCAGCGCTGTAAAAAAACCCACCCCAACGAGAGGCATACAGCTTTCTGCACCCCGGGGCTACAGTACTGCAGTGCCAGTGTAGACACTGTAGTTGAACAGAGCACTGTGACTGGCCTCCGGGAGATGTTCCACAATGCCTGTTCTTGCCTCTCTGGTCATCAGTTTGAATTCTACTGCCCTGCCCTCAGGTGACCAATCACCCCCATCCCATAAATTCTTTTGTAATGTTGAAAGTCCCCTTCCTGTTTGCTTGGTGATGCTTGCAGTGGTCTCAATGCATCTTTCCAGGTGGCCATGCCTGCTCCACGCACCAGGCGATCCCCCGCTCGGAGCAATGCCGAGCTGCTGGACCTCATCAGCCGTAGGAATTATGATACCTATGGACAAATTTCACGATGCATGAGAGAAAGGTGCCATAACCGGGACACACTGCAGTGCAGGGTCAAAGTGAAGGAGCTGCGGAACGCCTACCACAAGGCATGGGAGGCAAACCGCTGCTCTGGTGCTGCACCCACGAGCTGCCGGTTCTACAAAGAGCTGGATGCGATACTCAGCGGTGATCCCACCTCCACTCCAAAGACCACTGTGGATACTTTGGTAGGTTGCGTGCCAGTCGAGAACGGAGCCAGGAGGAGGAAATTTTGGACAAGGATGTGGAGAGGGAGGGGGACCCAGAGGCAAAGGATGACTTGGAGGCCAGAGATGCATGCAGCCAGGAGCTCTTTTCTACGCCAGAGGAGGCTTGCCAGTCACAGCTGTCAGATGTTGGCGAAGCGCAAACAGGAGAAGAGGCCCCTGGTAAGTGGATTTGAAGTGAGTTGTTGGGGGCAGGAGAGTTGTAGAAAGCAGGCTTGTCTCCCACCGCGTGCCTAGTCTGAGCGGCAGAACAGGCTGTTGATTGACTCCCTCACTTCATGGGAATCTGCCTCAGAGATCTCCAGGAAACTCTCATGAAGATGCTGGGTAATCTGTTGCTGCAGGTTCTTTGGACGAGCTGCTTTGTTTCTTGCCGCATTAATGGTACCTTTCCCATGCCACTGTGCCCCCACCTGGGGGGGGGGGGGGGGGGGGAAGAGGCACGGGAGGGGAAGGGGAGGAGAAGGGAGGACAGACAGGACCATTGCTGCACACAGGCGAGCTGCATAGGGGCCAGGGCAGAAGCTGCAGCCTTGGAGAAGACTCTCCCTTGATTCACTGGCTCACCCTTAGCAGCGAGGTATCTTCCATAATGATCACATCCTGTGGAAAGTGTGGAGACAGGAACGATTATCAGGCCACCCCCCTACAGTGCTGGCTCTCCCCAAGAACCACGGTGTACAGCTGAGTCCGCTGCGGCTACTTACCATTTTGGTGGTTTTGTGGCTCATGTGTGCTTGCCTGGGGTCAGCCAGTTAGTGACAGGTATGAGAGTACTGGCTGTGTTTTAAAGCACTGAATCAGTGTTGTCTGTGTTGCAAACAATACTGCTTCTGTAAAATGTTGCGTTTAAACTTCACAGAGATGACCTTGGGAGCCCAGCCTCCCTCTTTGTTATCGGTGGCTGAATGGCTGCGCAGAATTAGAAAGTGTCCAAGAAGAACTCAAGG
This sequence comes from Macrochelys suwanniensis, assembly GCA_033296515.1. Lineage (NCBI taxonomy): Eukaryota > Metazoa > Chordata > Testudines > Chelydridae > Macrochelys > Macrochelys suwanniensis. The sequence continues at coordinate 244,631,705 of CM065775.1, read as the reverse complement.
GACTTTCTGTGAGATATGATGATACACCCCACGGCCGAGAAACAGGAACTGAAGGAGTGACAGGACAGCGAGAAGAGGGACTGAAAGGAGAAAGAAGCCACAGAGCGGCTCTTAAAGGTTATGGAGCGCCAAGCAGACACGTTCCAGGCGATACTAGCTCTGCAAGCCGAGCAGCACTGCGCCCACCCTCCCCTGCAGCTGCTGTCGCAAAACTCTTTCCCATTCTCCCCCCAGACACCAACACCACACAATTATCAACCTCCTGGCTCCAGTCTATACCCGCGGCATTTCACTCCTCCCCCCTCACAGTCCAGCACTGTGGACTCCCACAACCCACTGCACTCAACACCCATCCCTCTGCAGTTTGGCCCTCCTGATGTACAGTACCTGCTGCATTGTACTCCAAAGGAGAAGGCTGGCTATGATCCCTGGACATACACAAATCTTTAGCCATCCCCACCTCCTCCTGGGACCTTACCTTCCCCCATTTCCCTCACTGCTGATTTTTGTTGTTTGACTCTCTCCTCCGGTCGTTGTGTTTTAATAAAAAAGTGTTGGTTTGAAAGCAATCTTTATTCTATTAATTGAAAGCAAACAGAGCGCTGCAAAGCAACAGAATTATATTAAACCTTCATATTGCATCATCTGCACCAATCACAATCCCCTCTTAGCATTACAAGCACTGCACTTCCGAGCATAGCAACAGATATCAGTGGCTTTCAGCTTCAAATTGCTGCCTCAAGGCATCCCTGATCCTTATGGCCCTGCACTGTGCCCTTCTAATAGCCCTGGTCTCTGGCTCTTCAAACTCAGTCTCCAGGTGCTAAGTCTTTGAGGTCCAGCCATAAGTGAAGCTTTCATAAACACTATGGAGCGTACAGCACGCGGCTATAAGCATAGGAATATTGTCATCGGCCAGGTCCAGCTTCCCATATAGGCAGTGCCAGCTGGCTTTTAAATGGCCAAAAGCACACTCAACAGTCATTCTGCACTTGCTCAGCCTGTTGTTGAACTGCTCTTTGCTGCTGTCAAGTTGCCCTGTGTATGGCTTCATAAGCCAAGGCATTAAGGGATAGGCAGGGTCTCCCAGGATCACAATGGGCATTTCGACTTCCCCTGTGGTGATCTTCAGGTCTGGGAAGAAAGTCCCTGCTTGCAGCTTACTGAAAAGGCCAGTGTTCCGAAAGATGCGTAGGTCATGCACCTTTCCAGACCAGCCTGCATTAATGCCTGTGAAACGCCCACGGTGATCCACAAGCACCTGGAGAACCATTGAGAGATACCCCTTGCGATTAATGTACACGTGGTGGGTTGGTGGTCTGGTGCCAGAATTGGAATATGTGTGCCATCCATCGCCCCTCGCAGTTAGGGAAGCCCATTTGTGCAAAGCCAGCCACAATGTCACGCACGTTGCCCAGAGTCATGGTGTTCCAGAGCAGGATGCGATTAATGGCCCTGCACACTTCTGTCTACACAAGTCCAACACGAGTCAACTTTCCCACTCCGAACTGGTTAGCAACCGATCAGTAGCAGTCTGGAGTAGCCAGCTTCTACAGTGCAATCGCCACATGCTTCTCCAACGGCAGGGCAGCTCTCATTCTCATGTTCGTGCGTTTCAGGGCTCGGGTGAGCTCATCACACAGTCCCATGAATGTGGCTTTCCTCATCCGGAAGTTCTGCAGCCACTGCTCGTCATCCCAGACGTGCATCACGATGTGATACCACCACTCAGTGCTTGTTTCCCCGAGCCCAAAAGCGGCGTTCCACTGTGGTCAGCACCTCCATGAATGCCACAAGCAATCTTGTGTCATAGCTGGTACACGTGGCAACATCAATGTTGCACTCCTCTTGCCTTTGTAGTTTAAGGAATAACTCCACTGCCACTCGTGATGTGTTGGTCAGAGCGAGCAGCATACTGGTCAACAGTTCGGGATCCATTCCTTATTCACTTCCTCCACACCACTCATAATTTTATATACCTCTATCATATATATCCCCCTTTAGTCTCCTCTTTTCCAAGCTAAAAAGTCTTAGCCTCTTTAATCTCTCCTCATATGGGACCTGTTCCAGACCCCTAAATCATTTTAGTTGCACTTCACTGAACCTTTTCTAATGCCAGTATATCCTTTCTGAGATGAGAACACATTTGTACGCAGTATTCAAGATGTGGGCGCACCATGGATTTGTATAAGGGCAATGAGATATTCTCCGTCTTATTCTCTATCCCTTTTTTAATGATTCCTAACATCGTTTGCTTTTTTGACTGCCGCTGCACACTGCGTGGACGTCTTCAGACAACTATCCACGATGACTCCAAGATCTTTTTCCTGATTAGTTGTAGCTAAATTAGCCCCCATCATATTGTATCTATAGTTGGGGTTATTTTTTCCAATGTGCATTACTTTACATTTATCCACATTAAATTTTGCCATTTTGTTGCCCAATCATTTAGTTTAATGAGATCTTTTTGAAGTTCTTCGCAGTCTGATTTGGTCTTAACTATCTTGAGCAGCTTAGTATCATCTGCAAACTTTGCCACCTCACTGTTTACCCCTTCTTCCAAATCATTTATTTAATCAGTTGAATAGGATTGGTCCTAGGACTGACCCTTGGGGAACACCACTAGTTACCCCTCTCCATTCTGAAAATGTACCATTTATTCCTACCCTTTGTTCCCTGTCTTTTAACCAGTTCTTAATCCATGAAAGGATCTTCCCTCTTATCCCATGGCAACTTAATTTACGTAAGAGCCTTTGGCGAGGGACCTTGTCAAAGGCTTTCTGGAAATCTAAGTACACTATGTCTACTGGATCGCCCTTGTCCACATGTTTGTTGACCCCTTCAAAGAACTCTAATAGATTAGTAAGACATGATTTCCCTTTACAGAAATCATGTTGACTTTTGCCCAACAATTTATGTTCTTCTATGTGCCTGACAATTTTATTCTTTACTATTGTTTCAACTAATTTGCCCAGTACGGATATTAGACTTACCGGTCTGTAATTGCCGGGATCACCTCTAGAGCCCTTTTAAATATTGGCATTACATTAGCTATATTCCAGTCATTGGGTACAGAAGCCAATTTAAAGGACAGGTTACAAGCCCTAGTTAATAGTTCCGCAATTTCACATTTGAGTTCTTTCAGAATTCTTGGGTGAATGCCATCTGGTCCCGGTGACTTGTTACAGTTAAGTTTATCAATTAGTTCCAAAACCTCCTCTAGTGACACTTCAATCTGTGACAATTCCTCAGATTTGTCACCTACAAAAGACGGCTCAGGTTTGGGAATCTCCCTAACGTCCTCAGCCGTGAAGACCGAAGCAAAGAATTCATTTAGTTTCTCCGCAATGACTTTATCATCTTTAAGTGCTCCTTTTGTATATCTATCGTCCAGGGGCCACACTGGTTGTTTAGCAGGCTTCCTGCTTCTGACGTATTTCAAAAACATTTTGTTATTACCTTTTGAGTTTTTGGCTAGCTGTTCTTCAAACTCCATTTTGGCTTTTCTTATTACATTTTTACACTTAATTTGGCAGTGTTTATGCTCCTCTCTAGTTACCTCACTAGCATTTGACTTCCACTTTTTAAAAGATGCCTTTTTATCTCTCACTGCTTCTTTTACATGGTTGTTAAGCCACAGTGGCTCTTTTTTAGTTCTTTGACTTTGTTTTTTAATTTGGGGTATACATTTAAGTTGGGCCTCTATTACGGTGTCTTTGAAAAGTGTCCATGCAGCTTGCAGGGATTTCACTTTAGTCACTTTACCTTTTAATTTCCGCTTAACTAACGCCCTCATTTTTGCATATTTGCCCTTTCTGAAATTAAATGCCACTGTGTTGGTCTGTTGATGTGTTCTTCGCACCACAGGAATGTTAAATGTTATTATATTATGGTCACTATTTCCAAGCGGTCCTGTTATAGTTACCTCTTGGACCAGATCCTGCGCTCCACTCAGGACTAAATCAAGAGTTGACTCTCCCCTTGTGGGTTCCTGTACCAGCTGCTCCAAGAAGCAGTCATTTAAAGGAAGGAATTTTGTCTCCGCATTTCATCCTGAGGTGACATGTACCCAGTCAATATGGGAATAATTGAAATCTCCCACTATTATTGAGTTCTTTATTTTGACAGCCTCTCTAATCTCCCTTAGCATTTCGTCATCACTATCACTGTCCTGATCAGGTGATCGATAATAGAGCCCTATTGTTATATTCTTATTAGAGCATGGAATTACTATCCATAGAGATTCTATGGAACTTGTGGATTCATTTAAGATTTATATTTAAAGTTTGTATTGCATTGCCTGTTTTTTGCACACCCATTTTCTGCACTGTTTTTCACAATCAATACATTTTGACTTTTTGGAAAATAAAATCATCATTAGCTTACAATACATATTTGGTAACACCGATTTAGGCTTTTGAGTTTAAAATTGCTGAAGTGAATTTTTACCATATTTTACAGTTAGAGAATAAGTAGAAGTAATGGTCTAAATACAGGGGACAGAATCAGACAGTATTTGTCACTGTGTACTGACGAAGCACTTTGAAGAAGAGAAACTATATATACCTATTTTAGATGAGGAACAGTGAAAAACCTCTCTAAAATAAGAATCTAACTAATCAAGAACGTTCTAGATACAGGAGAAGGATTTATTCAGTCATTCTCGTGATGTCAGCCTTTATTGCTCATTACACAATTCTCCCACAAAACATCTCCTCACTTCCTTCTAAGTTGTTCCTTAAGCATCTAATGATATCCCTGAATTAATCCATGAGGCAATTAAGCTCTCCTCCCTCAAATCCCTCTTCAACACACACTTCTAGGATGCCTACAAGTCTGCCAATCAATCATGATTAGGTTGTGCAGTAGTGAGGGAAAGCTGATTTTAATCTAAGATTTGGAAACATCAAGTTGTACAATACCTACGTAACTGTATTATCTTGTTTTCATTACCCTCATCCTTCCTTGTTTGGTCACCCTCACTGCCTGTGTTTTGCCTGAAGTTACCGTAATCTTTTCAATGTGGGGACTATATCGATTTGTGTTTATGCAATAACTAACTGTGACGGGTTGGGGCCACAGAGACCTGCTTGGTGCTGCCACCTGGTGTGCCAAGGCTACTTCTGCCCCTGCTTCCAGGCCTTTTCCAGCTTGGGACTCCCGAATCCTGTCTGTTTTGAGTCAGATTCCACCGATCTGCTGCAAACACAGACCCAGGTCCGAACCAAGTCCACTCACCACTGTAAGGCCCCTGGAAGCGCTCTTGCCTTTGACACCCAGCTGCTCAACTCCAAGGAGGTTCAAACCCTTAATAAATCCGTTTTACCCTGTATAAAGCTTATACAGGGTAAACTCATAAATAGTTCGCCTTCTATTTCAAAGATAGAAAGATATGCACAACTGTTCGCTTTCCCCAGGCACCAACTCGTACTCAAGGAAACTTAATAAGTAAAAAGTGATTTTAATAAGTACAGAAAATAGGATTTAAGTGAGTTCAATTAGTGACAGACAGAACAAAGCAAGTTACTTAGTAAAATAAAGTAAAACACGCATGTCTATGTCTATTCAAAGTTAACACAGATAAAAGCCTCACCAGATTTGGATATTTTCCTTTTTACAGGCTGTAGAATTAGCCTGGGTCCAGCAGCCGCTCACACCCCCTAGTGTCTTTGTCCTTTGTTCAGTTCCCCTCAGGAATGTCCTTGGGGGGGTGGAGAGCCTCTCCCTTTAGCCAGCTGAAGACAAAATGGAAGGGTCTTGCAAGGGCTTTTATAGCCTTTCTTCCTCTCCCTGCGTAGGATCCAGTTGCCCTGGAGTTTTGGGATCACATGGGCAAGTCACCTGTCCATGCGCCCTAACCAGTCTAACCAGTTGCATCCTTGACTGGGGCCCCGATGTGGATTGGGGTCTGCACCTTCTTTTGTCTGTTAAGTACTTGTACTCAACTTGCACATTCCTTCCTCTGGACCTGGTCCCATGTTCTTACAAAAGCTATGCATAAAACCAGCAAATATAAAACCAATGTTCATAACTTCAACCACAACAATGATACATGCCTACAAACAGGAGGAATAAATTCAGTAGGTCATAACTTTCACAGAGATATGTTACATGGCACATGTAGCATAAAACGTATTCCAGTTACACATATATAGTTATAAGCATCTCCCCATAAAGTTTTATGGGGACACTGTCACACTAACTACATCAGCATATGTCCTTATTGGGTAAGTCCTGGAGAACCCAAATACAGATAGTATAGTACTAAGTGTTTAATTTATTTCATTGTTTGCTTTTATTTCCATTACCAACAGAGCCTTCCCTAAATGAGTAAAACTATGGGAGAGGTAGAAATTGTATTTGTTGCTGCTGTGACAGCAAAGCTTCTTACAACTTCAATGCACAGGGCTCCAACTCTGCATTTCACTCACTCAGAAAACACCTACTGACTTTCATGGGAAACCCCATGAGTAGAATTGAAGGAAAGTTACAGTACATTGGTCAAAATTTCAGCCACACTGAATATGAAGAGGGGGAAACGTCAAACTGATGTCACAACAGTTCTTCAATTCCACAAGTAAGATCTAATACAGAACTCATTCCTAATACGGTCATTTCTGTAAAGGGTTTGAGACGGTGAGTGGATCAAACTGTACATTAAAGAAGCTTTCATGGGCAAAGAAACATTTAAAATTTTCCTCGGGGTAAGCACCCACTCCGCTAAGTTGCTGTCTGGCATTTTCAACAAGTCATTCTCTCTCTTCTCTAGTGCCTGCAGCTGCATTATGTTGCACTGCCAACAATGAAAAACATGAGAAAGCCAGATATCTACAATCACATTGTGAAATACTAGTTATCAGTGAAGATCATTAGGGGACACTTGCTTCTGGGCCAGAAGGTTGTGCATGCAACTCAGCATGTTAATACTAGGCTCAAACTTGTTGATACTGCAATGCACAGTGCTCTTGCAATGTTAGAAGGAAAATTTTTCAACTGTGAAATCTGTACAGACAGCTGTTATTTTCCACCGTGAGTCTATTTTGGGCTTGACTGCACAAAAATGCAGTGTAAATGCAAGAGGAGTGAGGATTTGGAGTTGTGGTGGCATACAAAAACTAGCAGCTATTGTTAGGGATGGGTAAGGTTCTATTATATTCCCATGGTTCTATTATATTCACAGTGCTTATTGAAATCTTCACAGGGGCAGAGTTAAGGTTGCGTGGGAGTAAGGTATGGCAGGCATTACCTTAACTCTGCACTTCCTGGTTTTATAACGTTGGTGTTTTGTTTTGATGTATTTCCAGCTTCCAAGGAGGTTTCAGTTTTCAGCTGCCAACTTGTGTGTTCTAGAAGGTATAAAGGCACTGCTAGCCAACTTTAGCTCCCTTTTAATTAAAAACATTTATTTAGTGAGTTTCCTTGCTCAGATGTACTGAATAAAATCGGTCCATCAGAGGGAGAAGGTTGAGACCTGTTTCTGCTCTTACTATCCTTTGTGAAGCAAAGGACAAAAACTAGAGAACATTTCAGCAGAAAGAAGCTAGAGAAAGGGAATTGGGGGGGGGCGGGGGGGGGGGGGAACAACCCCACACATGGCCAAGATGGCTTCTGGTCCTTGCTGGTTTTTGAGAAGGAAGAGCAATTAGATTGCAAGTTGACATACTGAAGATGCAGAATTGAAGACGTAGACCATTAAATTGCTAAAGGAGCTTCTTAGCTTCTAAGCGTATATATACCAGTTTACTCTTTGGTCAGAAGAAAGGAGGCTTTTGGTCCTAAGGGCATGCAGGGGTAGAATGTTCTCAAGACTGACAACCACTATGTTTTTTAAATACAACAGCCATATCCAATTCACAAGACAATTTTGTGGTTTTCCGGGAACAAGTGTTTATGGAGTGGCGAGACTAGCAAGTTAATCGGTAATCAGTTAATTCAACTTACAAAAAACTCTAGTGTAAACGTATCTCTGGAGTACCAACAGAAAGTACAGTAAGTCTTCTAGTTAGTGACCTACTGATTTTTCTCATCTCCTATACTTTAAGGTTAGTCTCAGAAGTGCTAAGTGAAGAGGCCTTGTCTACACTAGAAAACCAAACAGTTTGTAATTGAACTGATTTAAGCACAAATAGCTCAGTGTGACCACTTTAATCAAGCTGAATTAGTCTGTCCTTGTCTTTGCTATGAATGAGTTGTGTTCTTAACAAGGCCCTTGAGAATTTTACCCGGCATCCACACTAGCACTATTTTAAAGCATTCAGTTTCAATTACCTTCGAATATCTATTCCACCGTTTCAGACTCAGCTCCCAGAAGCAATATGGAAAGATTTTGCAAGGCACTGAGGCACTCTGCGACAGTAGCAAGAAGACCAGCTGAATAGTTAAATCTAGAGTGCACTGGCAGTGCACTAAACTGGTTAAACTTGCTGGAAAATAGTCTGTTCGAAATGGTAATTAAACCAGTTGTAAGCCATTTGTAGATTTGGGGTGGTTTTGCTTGAGGAGAGGAAATGTCCAACAAACATTCTAGGGGTTTAATGGTTAAATAGTGCCAAGATAATCCAAGCCAAAGCATACTTGTTACCTGTTTTAAAGGGCATTTCCCCTGAAGAGTACTTGGGAGCAACTTGGGACTTTTGTTTTTCTAAAGTATATCTATGGTTAAGCAGATTAGTTAGCATTGTAAAAGGTGGTAAAATGAAAGAACTTCAGCAAGACAGGATTTTCCAAGTTCACAAAAATTCAGACAATTCTTAGTTGATGCAAAATCTTTATAACTGATTAATTTAAAAAAGTAAAGTTAGTATTATAAATACTGAAGAGTTATAAGTACAGAAACCAAGTTTTAAAGATAGACATCGTAGTTTTAACAGAAAAAAATCCAGGTATTTTAAGTCTTAAAACAGTGCCAACCCATAGCTGATTCTGACTAAAAAATAAGGAAGTTTCACTTGTAACAAAGAACTTCCTCTCCTCTATATGTACACAACTCTCATTAATATGACACAAATATTGTTAAACATACGCATGGGGTTTGGGTAAACTGTTTGTAGTCCTCATACAGATCACATTTTTGTTAAATGTTACACAAAATGTTATTCAAAGACTTAACACTGGAAGATAATATTACTCGCAATGAGCCTGAATACATTTTTAAAAGATACCCCTTTCCTCAGGAAGTCAATCCTGTGCTGGCAAAATTAACAACTTCTTCAAACTGGTTTCCTCCAGAAAAAACTGCTTCTATCTAGTTCTAGCAGTCTGCTGCTTCTAGTGGAGTTCAAATAGGTTAAACCAACAAGCACCCATGTCTCTAAAGGAAACCTGCCTCTAACTGCCAACTTATAAATCAAGCAAATTAGTTTATTAAAATCTGAATGGTGTATTTAAACATCATATAAAATGGATTAATATATTAAAGGTAAGAGACTACCTGATTGCAATGTCCCCTCTGAAAAAGTGTTACAGGCCAGTTTCAATGCTGCAGTGCATTGACTTTCTTGGAATGGAAAGCACTGCAGAGCAGAATTAAAAATACTTCAGCTGCTCTGCAAAAGTGGGTTATTGTTTTACCACATATGCCAGCCTTTAAATGTTTCAGTTAACAGACAACTTACAGATTTTTGCAACGGTTGTATTGCACTGAAACTTATCACAACATTATGAATGCAAAATGCATGGCTGCAAGCAAGAGTATTTCTTCTCCAATTTATTTTCTTTAAAAGACAATGTTAAGTGGTATGACAGAGAAGTGCCACAATGGCAGAATAGCATTAAGGTGTACAATTACTCTCACCTCCCTGCCGTCAACTAAACCTTGACCTAAGGACTACCAACAATTACACCAATTGTGATGACTGTGTAAAAATTACAACTATTAAAGAAACATTTTTTCATGTCCTGAAATCTACAAGTGCTCCGATTAGCATATTTATCAGATATGTGACTAATCCAATTTCACAAGACAAAATGTCTTCGAAGAGAGACTTTAGTTAAATTTTTTGATATAATTTGTTGTTCTAAAAAGAAATTTCTAACTTTGAAAACTCCAGTTCTCTGCAAAAAGGTGCTATAATCTGAAGGTTGCCAATAAGTGAAAGGCAGGTTTGCAGGGCTGCAGCCAAGGAAGGAAACATTGGGATGTGCCAAGCCCAGGCCTCGTGGAACGGCACAAAGAGAGGTAACATGTAGCCCTGTGGCCCCCAGTGCCCTCCCTTACAGGGTAGCAGGTCCCCAGCTGTGGGCAGGTTTTCAGGGTTGTAGCCAGGGAAAGACATGTCCCAGCATTTCCTTCCCTGGCTGCAGTCCTGCAAACCTCCCCGAGGCCAGGGCTTTTATCCCAAAAGAAGTTCTCAATAAGCGGTATGGCTGTTGCCAGTACTTAAACCCCACTAACTTCAAAGTCAATGGCTCCCAGCAAAATGTTGCTATGAACTGAAAGTTGTTAATATTTGGATTGCTAATAACTAGCATCCACTGTAGTTTTAATACTGCCTAGGCTTATAGCTTCTGTTAGGAACTCTACATAAATGCCACTGAAACAATATTTTGCAAATCTAAATATTACATATCTACATTCCTGGTTCTTATATTGGTGGTCAAGGATAATAGTGCCCCAGTGCCTCTCCAGAGTAAGGAAAGCAATAGTTCCCCTTTCTTCTCTGCTTGCCAGAAAAAAAAAAAAAACACCAAGTTTGTGGTTATTACTAAATATATTCAAGTGGGAGAGTGTTGCTGTAAAAGAACTCTTACCAAAAAATTGGCATAGAGGTGGGTCTTACATTTAGCTCTGAAGATGGCAAGGTTAGTAATTTTTATTTCTTTTTGAACTGAGTTCTATAGTTTAAGTCTAGATCCTGTGAAAATTCAGTCTCCCACCACTAATTGACAACTTTGGTGTTGTAGTGGAAGCTGTGATTATGGAGAAGTAGAAAGACGCTGTCTTTTAGGAAGCTAGAGCCAATCCCAGGCAGGACTCCACAAAAAGAAATTGAGGACATTCTGGAAGACTTCTGAGCAGTGAGACCTTGCTGCCTCTACAGCAGATGAAAAAGTGTGTTTTCTGATAGGCGATATTCTTTCCTGTTGCTACAGCCAAGATCCTCTGGTAGACACTAAAATTATGAAACTGGTTGATTACTGGTTTAGACACGGCTATCACTAGTATTCATAGGCGCCGACTTCCCCGCTTTCCCCTGGGTGCTCGACGCCCTCTCTGCCCCTGGCCCCGCCCCCATTCCAACCCCTTCCCCAAAGTCCCTGCCCCAACTCCACCCCCTCCCTGCCCCTATTCCAACCCCTTCCCCAAATCCCCACCCCGCCTCCTCCCCTGAACGCGCCACATTCCCGCTCCTACCCATCCCTTCCCAGGGGGAAGCGCTGGGAGGGAGGCAGAGGAGCAGGACATGGCACACTCAGGGGGGGGACTAGTGAGGGGAGCTTGGCTGCCAGTGGGTTCAGAGAACCTACTAATTTTTCCCTGTGGGTGCTCCAGCCCCAGAGCACCCACAGAGTCAGCGCCTATGCTAGTATTGGGATCGGGGCCCTGTGAGCCCTTTCTATCGTGATTTTCTCAACCCACTCTACAAGTAAGCTGTATCATGGCTCAGGGCAACTGCACCTGTGTTTCTCGTTAGTGGTTCAGCAAGGGCATCCACTGTCAGGCTCCCTACTAGTTGCCCATCTTTGGTGGATACCGTGGTCAGAAGGGGGCAACGTAGGTATTTCAAGTCCAACCAGTTCCCTGCCTTCAGTGTTATTCCCAGCAAAAGACAATCTACTTAAATAGGCTCTCACTTCAGAGACTAACACAGTAATTGCCAAAAGTTGTAAGTTACCACACAGCATTTCCTATGTAAGCCTATTTATTTTCAAAGTAAAATCACTACAGAGAAAATATTTTAAAAAATGAAAGAAACTACACCACTGCTAATAAGCTTACCAGAGATCCCCTCAACTGTCTCCATCATGGACTCTAGAAAGGAGAGTCCTTTAAACCCTGTAAAGAGGTCTCTTTTGTGGTACAAGCTCATAACAGCTTCAGCTCAGAACTGCAGGCCTAGCTTGACATGAGTAATTGGACATGAGGGAGACCTCATTTCTTGGGCGAGAGGATTAGAGAGGTAAGTAGATCAGCAGGCTGGAAACAATGTCTGTGCTAAGATAGCTTAGTGACCCATTTACCTAAGAAACAGAACATCTGAACTAGCTAACATAAGGGGAAACATCCTGGGAATCATTCACAATAGACAACATAAGCCTAGAACATAGGATGAGGTAAAAAGTAAGTCGTGCATGGACAATGCGTCAACAGAGCATGTTGTACATGGATTGGTTTCTGAAAAGTAACCAAGCCAAATTCCAAAATGTGTGATGCAATGTAATTCAAGTACTGTTACCCATTACATTGCATCACACATTTTGGAATTTGGCTTGGTTACTTTTCAGAAACCAATCCGTGTACAACATGTTCTATCGACACATTGTCCATGCACGACTTACTTTTTACCTCATTAAAAGAAGGAAGGAAGGAAGGAAGAGGTTTTTCTGTGTAACTTAGCTTTGTGATGTATCCTTGCATTTGAGTCTGATCAATTCAGCATAGCTTTGCTGTATGCTAAATAAAGATACCTAAATGTCAAAATCTGGAGTCAAACTGGGTTCTTGGGAAGCCAAGTGAAAGAGGTCTCAGAGGGAATCCCAACAAGAACTAGAACCCCCCAAAAAAGTTAATTCCCAACTTTATAGAGTTTGGTGGTCTTTGAATTGGAGTTTACAGAAGCAGATAATTAACAGACAGTTTCTCTCCCCTGGATGTAGCTTCAAAAGGATGGCTCCAAAGTGGGTCATCTGCATTCTCCTCACTCCCACGTACTTCCTAGGAAATTCACTTCACACATCGTCCCAAAAAGTTCTTAATATTACCCAGAGATTGCATTAATCCTGTCTCCTGCTAAAGAAGTTCCATACAATCCCACAATAGTACATAAACATTTGCATTTTTCAATTAACCTCAAAGATGTTAATTCACTAAGGTTTATCCAAGATATTTCAGGACACTGTCACAAATTGATCTAATGAAGACTGAAAAGAGAACTCAAAGAATTTTGCATTCATAATGGTGGTCAGGTTGAAAGTGATGCTGTGAATAACTTTAGGTGCCAGACTTCAATGTGACATAACATGCTGGTATGCCATCCTATATAGAGATCTTACTTGATTCAGGGCCTAGGTAGAAGATTATAGGGTACCCACTAGGAAACATTCCAGCCACAAGACTGCCACTAGAAGACCTCCAGGAGTACAGTAGTTTCAATTCAAGTACTGTAACATGGTTCATGCCACAGCACTTAGAAACCTTAAAATTGCATTAAGGTAGGTTTTGTAATTAATATGTTGCAAATGTTCATGTAACAGTGAGGTGGTACTAAGGATTTTCATAGCAAAATTAACATCCATTGCTACATTTTAATCCATTTCCTGACTCGTGTGTTTATATTAGACACCTTAATGCTACAAAACAGCTTACAAAAAAGGAAAATTTTTCAATCCTTAATTTGCATCCCACATTTTTCTTCATGCCATTTTCTCCCTTTCCCATAAAGTTCACACTTCTTTCCACTCCACTCTGTTTCCTCACCCCTCTTTGTCGGAGGACTTTGATCCTTCTCACCACAAGGTAAGTGGACAACAGAAGAGTGGCACCTTCTTTCCTCAACCCCTTTCAACACCCAAGCTAATCACAACTGAAGTTGTTTTAGGCATAGTCTACACTAGAAAATTAAGTTGACTTAATTACGTTACTCAGAGCTGTAGATTCTTCAGCATAAAGCGGATATAACCCCCCAGCATAGAAAGTGCTAAATCAATGGAAAAATTCTTCCGTTAACCTAGCTACTGCCTCTCTGGGAGATGGATTACCTATGTCAATGGGAGAACCACTACAACAGCTGTGCTACTGTAGCATTTCAAGTGTAGACAAACCACAGGGGATAAAAATCAATTATTATTTCTTTTAAATTAAAAAAAAATCAGATTTTTTTTATTTAAATGGGATTTTTGAGGGGAAAAAAATCTAAAGATAGTTTTAATTAAGATACATTATAGCTCAAAGACATTTCATCATGGAATAGGGATTGTAAATTCTAATTCTATAGTATAAGACAATATATTCATGTAATGTTTAAGAAAAGTTTTGTAAATGAGTTCCAATAGTTTGTGGATTAGGGACCCAATCTTATGGGGTTCCAGGGGCTTCTATATAGATTTAGTTTAATCTTTCTATCTACCCAATGGGACTCAGTGCTCAGTCTAGAAGATACCATCAGAGATGCTTCGTTTTGCAGTTTTCAAATGGTGGATGTGTGTCTCCAGAGATAACATGTTTGCTAAGAGCAAAAATGTTTTAAAATAAATATATAGAGGTGAGAAATAACAAACCTCAACTCTATTGTCCCTCTGCAAATTTGTGCACAGAGTCAATTCCCTTACCTCTCTCTAAAAGTGCAAAGTTTCAAAAAGTTCAATGAATAGAAGATTGTTGGGGCGGAATAAAACTGGACAAGCAGAAGAGGTCTGGAGATAAATGTGAGAAGAGAAGGACAGGCAGTAGAAACAAAAGTTAACCGTTTGAGCAGCATAATCCAGAAGTCTTGAGGTCTGAGTGTAGCCTTCATTGATTTGAGATCTACCATACCATTCTCTCACTAGAAGGGAAAACCTATAATGGCAGCAGGCCGTAAATGGAACCCAGTTTGAGAATATTTTAATAAAGTTCCTCTACCTGTGGGTAAGACAGGCATGTGTGCAAAATGCAAACAGTGCAACAAAAATGCAAGGCCCGGTTGCCCGAATAAAACAACATCATGAGAAGCGTTCCTTCTCAGAAGGAAACTGGGTTGAAGATGTTCCTTTCATCATGTCTGAACATGCAGGATCTTCAGGTTGGTAAACTTTTTTATTTCATACTTCTTTCTTAAGGACTGCCTGTCTTTCTTCTGGACTATTCTTGAATTCTCATGTTTGAGCAAAAAATATAGTTGTTACTCTATGGTACTACCATTTTAGATGCAGTTGTGATAAAAAACTAACAAATAGGCAGATCTTCCTTTTACAATTTCACCTTTAAAGTAGTACTGTGTGTCAGTGAATGCAATGAGTAATACAGTAACTCCTCACTTAACGTTGTAGTTATGTTCCGGGAAAAGGCTTTAAGCGAAACGATGTTAAACGAATCCAATTTCCCCATAAGAATTAATGTAAATAAGGGGGTTAATTTCTTATATATATATATATATATATATGTTTAAAACAGAGAGACAGAGAGAGAGAGAGAGTGTTTATTTATAGAGATAGAGATATGTTTATTTTTATAGATACAGATAGGTAGATATAAATAAATAAATTTCCAGGGAAATTTCTTTCACCAGACAAAAGACTAGAGAGAGTCTTCTGTCTGGTGAAATAAATTTCCCTGGAAAATTTATTTATATCTATATCTATATCTGTATCTATAAAAATAAACATTTATATCTGTATCTATAAAAATAAACATATCTCTATCTCTATAAACACTCTCTCTCTGTTTTAAACACTTTCTTTCACCAGACAAAAGACTATATAGATAGTCTTTTGTCTGGTGAAAGAAATTTCCCTGGAAATTTATTTATTTATATCTATATAGCTATAAAATAAACATATCTATAAACACACACACACTAAGTTTTAAACAAACAATTGAATACTGATACACAGCGATGATGATAGTGAAGCTTGGTTGAGGTGGAGGAGTCAAAGGGTGGGAATTTCCCAGGGAATGCCAAACTAAATGAAGCGACAAAGAGTCCTGTGGCACCTTATAGACTAACAGACGTATTGGAGCTTATGCTATAAGGTGCCACAGTCTATAAGGTGCCACAGGACTCTTTGTCGCTTCTACAGATCCAGACTAAAACAGCTATGCCTATGGTACTTACTAAATGAAGTTTAGTAGTAGTAATACCTTACTAGCACTCCAGTGAGCCCTCAAGGGTTAACTCTCACACTCTACAAGCCAGTAGGAAAGGCGGGAGGGCAGACAGACACACACGTGTGTTTGTTTGAGAGATAGAGATGCATATTTCCAATTAGGTATCAAGAGTGGGGTCAGAAGTACTCTGCCTTGTTAATTAGATCAGCAAGCCCCGCAGCTGCAGCTTCTGCCTAAGGCAGCACCTCCCTCCCTCGTGTGTCCCCCCTGCTCTATGGAAGATGGGGTAAGCAAGGTGCAGGGGGACATTAGTCCCCCTCTTCTTCCCCTCCCCCCCCCCCCCCCCCCCACAGCAAGCAGGCAGAAGTCTCAGACAGTAGCACAAGGCAGTGGGGGAAAGGACAACTGAACTGCCATTGACAGCCTGGCAAAGGACCTTAGTAGGGACCATTTCACAACTGTAAACAAGCATGTTACCTAATTGATCAGCAACATAAGAACAAAACAACATTAACCGGGACGACTAAGTGAGGAATTACTGTACTAAATGAGCAGTATGGTAATAATAATTAAATAAGTGCATGAACTTATTGTGTTTAGGGAAATCCATCCTCAACATACAGGATTCTGAAGACTATCCACCTTCAAGAGCATTATCATTTTCTATATTTTCAGAGATATCTGCCAATGATAATGTTTCAGTCACATCATGTATGTCACATAGCCACAGTACATCACCTGTAGCAAAAAGGGGGAAAAAATCTCAATCATCCAGAAACAACCATAGATAAATTTGTGATAAGAACCAGCAGATTACAAAAAGAGATAATTGATGCAAAAATTGTTCGTTTTGTTTATGCAACAAACTCTCCTCTCCGTATGATTGAGAACCCACACTTCATTAACATGGTTCAGTCATTAAGACCAGGATACAGTCCACCCAACAGAACAGATGTCGCAGGCAAATTGCTGGATAAAGTGTATGAAAGAGAAATTGAGTAGTGCGCAAAAGGTCTACTCTAGAGGGAGAAATTATTAACCTGAGTCTTGATGGGTGGAGCAATGTCCACAATGATCCTGTTGTGTGTGTTTGTGTGACGAGAGAAGAAGGGAATGTCTTTCTTACAGAAACAATTAATACATCAGGAAATGCACCCATAGCAGAATACTTACAAGAAGTAGCAGTAAAAGCTAGAACTGTGGGGAAAAAATTCAAATGTCTAGTACGCAGCTTGGTCACAGAGAATGCTGCAATATATCCAAGATGAGAAGAAATTATTTAGAAGAGAGTGAAGAGAGTCCCACGCTAACATACGGTTGGCAGTGCTCATTTGATGCTCCTCCTAGCCAAAGACTTCAATGTTCCAGAAAGAAAGGCTAATGTGGTTGAAATTGCAAAATACTTCTGTAAACCACTTTGCAGCACCTGCTCTGAAGAAAAGTGGGAGGAACCAAGCTAACTCTCCCACAAGACATGCAATGGAACTCAGTGGACTGTTCTGAGCACTATATCAAGAACTGGCCTAACCTGATGACAGTTTGTGAACAAAATCGTGAAAAAAATAGATGGCACTGTCACAGCCAAAGTTCTCAACATTGGGCTTAAGAGAAATTTTGAACACATGCTGAGTACCCTGAAGTCTATTTTTGTAGCCTTGAACAAAATGCAGGGAAATGGCTGTTTTATTGCTGACGCTGTTGAAATTTGGAAGGAACTGAGTGAGGTCTTAAAGAGAGAAATATGCTGAAGAAGAGGAGTTGGCTATGACATGGACATCCAGTAATCATCCCGCCATAATGCCAACTATAATAAACTTCAGAGCGAAGGGTGAACCATTCAAGAAATATATGTTTGCTGATGATGTTTTAAAGAAAGTCACACCAGTGAACTGGTGGAAGTCACTTAAGCACTTGGATTCAGAGATGGCTGAAGTGATAATCTCACTTTTAACAGGAGTAGCTTCTTCTGCTGGTGTAGAAAGAATATTTTCTTCCTTTGGACTAATTCATTCCAAACCGAGATATCATTTGGGACCTGAAAAAGCAGGAAAGCTTGTTTTTCTTTTCCAGATTATGAACAAACAGGAAAATGAAGGTGAAGATGACTGGGTTAGCTGCAGAAGCCAATATGTTAAGTTTCTCATATTGAACTGGCTGATAGTCGATTTAATTTTTGTGGGTTGTTTTTTTTTTAATATTTGATTTAAATATTTTAGTTAAAAACAATTTTAACAAAAACAAACCTCATTTTAAAAAACTTGAATGTTTAACTAAATTCAAAAATTCATATGCTTGTTTTGTTAAAATATTGTATGTTTGCTGTTGAAGAAAAAAAAAATCCAGAATACATAACGTTGTTGTTTTAATTAAATAAAGCAATTTAAATGTCTGTCTGCTGATGTTCTCCTCCTAATACAGCATGGCAAGAAAATCCTCCAAATATTAATGATTAACCTGTTGAACTGGAGATAGTTCACCTTCCAATGACTTCATAAATATCTGCTTCAATTACCTTTGGTAAATGAAATAACCAATCATTCATTTTCTGATATAGCTGTAAAACTAATCTGAAAAGTTTTCAAAATAAATCACTTAAAAAAATGTATGGCATGTACCATCTATCTCTGAGTTGTGAAGAATATGTATTAAGGTTATAACCAACAAGAATGCACTTTTACGTAGAAATCCATGATTAAACCGAGTCTTTCTGACTTGATTTAAATCATGATTTAAATCACTATTTGATTTAAATCAAATCCACCCTGAGACAAGCCCTCTCTCTATCCAGGTCATGATGATCATTAGGAGACCAAGGCTCCTCTGCACTCATCTGCAGGCCACTGACACCAGCTGCTTAATTTTTTTCATGCGCGTCCAGTGATATTTTACTTCAGTACTGAAGAACCGATCAATCAATGCCAATTCCCTGCAGGAAAGAGCAGTCAAGAAGCAAACAGCAGTGCTGCTTTTATAGAGTGTCTGAAGAGACTCTGTCCCACAGCTCCAAACAAAATCCTGATGAGCTGCATGCTCCCTGTGAACAGTGCATCAGTGCCCAGAGCCATCTAGTCTTTCATTGGGTTCAGTCTACTTTATCCAGGTATTTGTTTGTTTTTTTTAAGTAAGACAATGCTGCTCACAAAATGAAGTTTCAGATTCACTACTGTTGCACAAACCAAAAGTTTTGAAAAAGCAGTCTCTTTTCCTACATATTTAGCTGAATGTAGGAATAAAGACTTCATTTTAAAGCACTATTACGTAAACAAAATCATCTCTGAATTCTTTTATGACACTCCCCACCTACTCTTCTCCACTGAATTTCCCAGCAGCCTCCCTCTGTCGCCTTTTCTCTCATCTTTGTGCATTAATCCATACTTGTTCTGTCGCCAATAACCCTTTGCTTATCTCAAGTATATACCAAACTTGCTGACTTGCACCAAAGTAACTAAAATCAGTTTTAATTCACATCTTATATCAGTACCAATCTGTGTGTATATATGCTGTGCAGACATCAGGTGTTAGCTAGTATTTACTAGCATAAAGTGTATTGTATGGATCTTTGCTTTGTCCAGCTTCTCAGTTTTATTTTGAGAGTAAGTGCCATAAACTTAAAGACGGTTGTGCTGGGGGGTTGAGGGAATCATCATGAAACTGGTGGACATAAGAGCTGTCCTTCACTCAGGCTCACTTAAGCTCCTTTTAGAATGAGATAGCTGAAAAACAGAAGCCACCGCCCAAAACCCAGCCCACATGCAACTCTGATAAAACCTGGCAACTGATAAAAGCTGACCTATTCAGGTGTAGGAGTTTCTCTGGGGGCTGAATGCAAATAGAGGGCTGGGTATTGGTTTGGTGGAGATAAGACAGAGAGAACAGATGCAGTCAGAAATGCCACAAAAGATAGAAGGGCGCAGAAAGCCAAGGACAGCCAGACCTGATGCCAGGTCTACCCCACAAAGTTTTGCTGGCATCACTATAGTGTTAGGAATGGGGGGAGGGAAATCGAACCACTAACAGACGTAGTTATGCCAGCAAAAAACAAAAAACCCCATGTAGACATATTTAAAATTGGCAAAAGAATCTTTTTGCTGATATAGATGATCATTTGGGGAGGTGGTTTGACTATAACCGCAAAAGGATATAAGCTGCATCTCCACTTAGGTACATTGTTGGTATAGCTGTACCAGCAAAGTCTACTAGCATAGACCAGTGGTTCTCATCCAGGGTTATGTGTACCCCTGTTGTACACAGAGGTCTTCCAAAGGGTACATCAACTCATCTAGATATTTGCCTAATTTAACAGGCTACACAAAAAACACTAGCGAAGTCAGCACAAACTAAAATTTCATACAGTCAATTACTTGTTTATACTGCTCTATATACTATATAAATATTGTACTTACATTTCAGTATATTTGAATGGATTTATAATATGGTAAAAATGAGAAAGCAAGCAATTTTTCAGTAATAGTGTGCTGTGACACTTTTGTATTTTTAGGTCTGATTTGTAAGCAAGTAGTTTTTAAGTGAAGTGAAATTTGGGGTATGCAATACATATCAGACTCCTGAAAGGCGTTCAGTAGTCTGGAAAGATTGAGAGCCACTGGTATAGACTAACCCTGAGAGAAAGCTTTTTTGGGTCAGGTTCTTGCTGAGAAAAAAAAGGCTTGGAATACTGAGCAAGGAAATGGTCTCCTGCAGCATTCAGGATTTTGTGTGCATTCTTTATAATGAAACAGGATTGCATCAAAGAAATACCTATCAATTTCTTCTCCTAATGAAAACAACCAGCAAGACCCCAAATATTGGCTAACCATATGAATCAAAAGACATTTTAAAAATATTATTAAAGGCTCATTTTAAAGCAGCTTGTGAAATCAAACAGAATATATACCAGCATGATATACTTCTATACAATTTGATAAGTGGGACAACTGAATAATTAGCATATTTCAATTTCTGCTGGAGAAGTTAAAAAGAATCCACTATGCAAGTCTGTAAAGATGTGTAATGGATTAACATTTAAAGGAAAACTACAAGAAGAGTTTGTTTTGTTATTTTATATAAAGAAGGCCTGAAAGTTGCTTCCCACCATATAAACTTGTTCTGCCTGTCTTTACATTAAGAGTATCAGGTCATGTCCAGAAAAACCAAGAGAGAACTTGTAGGACAAGAAAATTAGTAGGATGACCTCATAAGAAAGGAAGCTCAACAACTGAATGTATTTTTTGTATTTGTTAAACTATTAACTGCAATTTTAATACGGTTTTGTGTTTGTTTTTAACTCAAACACATGAGGAAAAAGTGGTTTGGGGGGGGGGGATTGTTTTGTTTTTTAATAATTTTGACATCCCACCCCTTCTATTCAAGGCTGCCTTATTTCCCACAACTTTCTAGACTTCTGAGGAGTCCTCCAGCAAAAACAAGGAAGACAAGATTTGATGTTGCTGATACTTCTCAGATTTTCAGATCTTCATATATCAAAAAGAAGCAAACAAGAAATCTGTATTTTGCTACACTGATATCAATTTTAAAATTTCCTGAAGGCCATTGTGCAGGGCGGGTAGTTGTCAATATCTTCACTTCCCACAGTACTTAAATTACAACAGATTAAAACTGATGTAACTGTAATGAGGACTATCAGTTTTATCAATAAATTACATAGGTACAGAGAGGAAAAACCTGCACATACACACACCCCAAAAGGAGAGCATATACAGAGAACAGATAGATGCAAGTTTGTTAACCTATGGATCTGGTATTTCAGGTTTGGATATTGGGAGATAGGGATGCATTGTTTGTTTTGGGTTTTTTGGAGAGGCAATTGCTGGACAAAGAATATCCCTGTCAAATAGAAAAATGAAATTACAGCTCTTACTTGTCCCACAGATACCGATATGAGAGTCAAATATTTGTAGTCAAATCCAGATTAACCATGTTACCAAGTAAGAAACCCAGTTTCCTTAGTGTCATTTCTGTTTCATCCACGGCTAAGTAATTTATTCCAGCTAAAGAAACTATAGAGGTGAATCAGTATTTAGATTAGCTTCGTTTCTAGAAATATCATCCATCTGTCCTTACTGTTCTGCAGTGTAACTCCAGCTTGTGTTGATGTAAAATAAAACTAGTAGGTATCACATCTACAAGAAACTTTTTAAAATGAAGTTTTAGACTCCAACCTAAAACTAATTAATGCTAATTATAGTGTCTGCAATAAGCTATTGACTGATAACACTATACTCACCATAAAGTACAATGTCCAGCACACTTGTATGCCTAATGACAACAACAACAAAATCCACAACTTTCTAACTTATTTAGAAGTTGTTGATAAATATATTTTATAAGGTAAAGTTTTCACTTTGTTACTAATCTGTTGCCATTAATGCTGCCATGTCAGAGCTGAGATTTGTTTTCACGATAAACCTGGGACTTTTTAAAATCATTTGCGCAATAGTATTTGCCACAGGATGAGAGAGAAGAAAGCACAAACACTTACTTTGGAAAATCCTTATTTTGATACGCTTGCTCATTAAGAAAAGTGATACTTTGTGCTTTTGGCAATTTCTATCAGTAGATTTCTGAGAGCTTTTCGAGGCTACCCTTAAATTGGGTTTTATTTAAGACAGCTTTCCAAATTTTTAAAAGCTGAGCCCCCTTCAGGAAATTTAAACCAAATGCACCCCTTACTGCTCTCAGTGTGTTGCTAAAGTCTCCCCAGCTTAATTTATACATCTTCATCCTTTCAGGTAGTTCTTCATACCCAATACTTTAAGCAGATCTACATCAGTGTTTCTAAATGTACTTTTCTTACCTGCTATGGCCTGATCTATTCTTAAAAGTTACATACCAGTGTAAATACTTTGATTGGGGGTGGGGATGGGGGTGATTTTCTTTAAAACCAAAATAGTTGTAGCAGTAAAAGCTCTAGTGTAGATGCAGTACACTGTTATAGAGGTGCTTTATACCCTGGCAGAAGTCATCAGGCGGTGAAGCAAATGCTGACGCAAGAGCTGTGTCCAAAGAGGAAGATGGAAACATCTCCTGCTCCATCAGTACCACTGGAACTGGACTGAGTGACTCTTCTTCTATCACTGGTTCCAAGCACATGCTGGAAGGCGCATGGGAGAAATCTCACTTGATGATCATGTGGGTTCCAATGGCGGGTATTGGGGCCAAGGTCCCCAATACGGGCAGCATGACGAATCTGGAGAGTGTTGCAGAAGACCTCATAGCATGGGAAACCAATGGCTCCATGGTGGCTGCAGCAGAAGATACTGCCATGGTGTAGGTAGCTTCCTGCGGTAGTCCTGGTGGTGGCAGCGGCAAGTGATGGATGGACGGACCCTGCCCATCATCCGACTCATCTGAAGACGAGAACTCGGAGACGGGTTCCATAGGCGGTACTGTCAGAACTGGTGGAAGTGTGCAGACTGCCCAAGCGGGAGTTGAGTGGTGAGCCAAATGCAGCATGTTTACAGGGGGAGGGACAATCTCCCTAGAAATGAAGTCTCTGGACAGGCGTGGAGAGATTGCGTCTCCCAACTAGGCCCTGGCACAGGGTCCACAGTGCTGGACTTGGACTCTGTTGCCAGATGGGCACTCTTGGCTGTCGCAAGATGATGTACAGGGGGTCCCTGACCGGTATCCAACTGAAGCCTCATGGCAACTTCCATGAAATGCTTCCTGAGTCACATAGCCCGACCTTCAAGTACTTCTGGCAGATACTGCACCTGGATTCAATGTGGCCCTCTCCCAAGCAGTAGAGGCAGCGTCCATGTTCATCGCTGATCAACAAGGAACACAGACAGGAGGCACAGATTTTAACGCCTGGGGTCTTCAGCATAGTACATTACCCACATGTGGGTGGGGCACTGGGGGTAAGACAAAAATCAAGCCCTCAAACTAGCTATTCTATTCAAACTATTAGAAACTACCTAAAAACAATAAAAACAGTAAAAAAAAAATCTTTAAAAATTTACTATATACAAGTTTGAGAAAGTATGCCACAAGCAAACAGACACCAAGCATACCAACCCAGTTCCTTCTCACTGTCTGAAGATACGGTGAGTCCATCCTGCCCTATATCACCTTGAACAAAAGCATGGGGCGAGTCAGGGCACGTGCACTGACCAATGCACACTACTTTTACAACGAGAAGTCCGGTGGCACCTTAAAGACTAACATATCTACTCTAGCGAAACCATCACAGGACCCAATGACGACAGCCACACCATCAGGGACTCATTCACCTGCACATCTACCAATGTGATACATGCCATCATGTGCCAGCAATGCCCCTCTGCCATGTACATTGGCCAAACTGGACAGTCTCTAAGTAAAAGAATAAATGGACACAAATCAGACAGCAGAAATGGTAACGTACAAAAGCCAGTAGGAGAACACTTCAATCTCCCTGGACATTCAACAACAGATTTAAAAGTAGCCATCCTTCAACAACAAAAACTTCAAAAACAGACTTCAAAGGAAAACTGCAGAGGTACAATTCATTTGCAAACTAACCACCATTAATTTGGGCTTGAATGGGGACTGGGAGTGGCTGGCTCACTACAAAAGCAATTTTCCCTCTCTTGGTGTTGACACCTCCTCATCAATTATTGGGAGTGGACAACATCCACCTTGATGGAATTGGCCCTGTCAACACTGGTTCTCCACTTGTGAGGTAACTCCCTTCTCTTCACGTGCCAGTATATTTATGTCTGTATCTGTAATTTTCACTCTATGCATCTGAAGTGGGTTTTTTACCCACGAAAGCTTATGCCCAAATAAATCTGTTAGTCTTTAAGGTGCCAACGGACACCTCATTGTTTTTGTGGATACAGACCAACACAGCTACCCCTCTGATACTTGACAACTACTTTTAAATTCTCTGGCTCCAGACACATGGGGTGCGTGCGTAAACCCTCAATGGGGTGCAGCTGGGACCATCGCTCAAAGAAGAACTTCCTCTTCTCATACAGGAACAAGTCATACTGGTATACTGGTGTAAAGCACCTATATAACTGCATCCACAGTGGGTTGGGGATGTTGTATCGTTAACTACTCTTTTAATTATATTAGTTTAACTTGTGCTTTGGTTTAGTCGGCACAACATCATTTTTCCAGCATAGCTATGACAGCTAAGAGTGTGGGGGAGGGGAAGGGTAAATCACACCACCAGCCAACTTGCAGCTATGCTGACAGAAAAGTGCTGGGGTTCATATACAAGCAATAAGAGTGTATTTAATGCTAAGTGCCAAAACTTCGCTTGAATGTCTATTGCATAGATAATTAATTTACAAACAAGAACAGTAGTTCTGCACTGGAAGGCCATCAGTAGACATCCAGGTACTGCAGTTTCAATTGCCTTCCAGAAAATGCTGTGAAAATAGAAAATAATAAAAGATGGCTGGAGTAAAGTGTGTGCTATAAGTCAACACCTACCCCACCACCACCACCACCACCACCACCACCACCCCCCGCCCGCACCACACACACATATAAAGCCTTTGATCACAGACATTTACAAATTCGGCTGTCTCATGCACAACATATAGTTTTACATTTAGCCCACCTTTAACCAGAAGTCCCTGTCAAATTGGGGTTACCAAGCAGAAACTCATTGGTTGCCAATTTAGATATTCATCTGTGGTTTCAAAATTGCATAGCAGAAAGAACTAAACAAGTCCATTAATGAGTTAATCCAAGAGTTCACAGACAGAACACAAACCGTTAAAATACTGTGGACTCCCTCACAATAAACCAATTATACTCCTAAATACTTGCCAATTTCTTTTCTGTGGCTAGGCTGAGAATGTAGATGTTGGGGTTCCTCTTCATTTGCGCTAACATGCATCTTTACCAGTCATCATCCAGGATTAGGGTGACCAGACGTCCCGACAAAATCGGGACTGTCCCAACATTTAGTTGTTTGTCTCACGCCCCATTGCCATTTGTCCCAATATTTTGGCTCGGGGCTGGAGGAGTACACTGATGAGTGCTCACCTGGGGTCCCAGCGGTGCTTATTTGGGGTGACTCCCAGGAAACAGCAGGCAGCAGGACCCTGCAGCCCTTAGGCACAGGGGCAGCCCGGGGGGGGGGGGGGGGGGGGGGTCATCTGCATGCTGCACCTACCACAAGCACTGGCTCCATCATGGCCAATGGGAGCTGCAGGCACAGACTCCCCCTGGCTGCCCCTGACCTGGGGCGCTGCGTGCTACTCATGCTCCCAAGTCCCACCCCCACAGCTTCCAGCCGATGGCAGCTGGAGCCAGTGCTTGTGGCAGGCACAGGATGTGGAGTGGAGACCCCGCTAGTCGCTGCTGACCCTAGGAGCCAGAGGAACCTGCCAGATGCTTCCCAGTGGGTGGGAACTGTCCCCCAGGTAAGCGACAAGGCTGCGGCTGGAGCCCTGCGGCCATGGCTTGCAGCGGGAGCCAGGGCCGTGTGCTTGTGGCGGAGGCTGGGGCTGTGCACCCCTGACCCGCAGCGGGGCTGCAGCTGGAGCCAGGGCCCTGCTCCCCCAACCCATGGCAGGGCTGCGGCCAGAGCCAGGGCCCTGTGCCCCCCGACCTGTGGCTTCCTCAGGCTATGTATCCCCCTTCCCGCATGGCTCCAGTGGGGTAGGGGCTGTGAGCCTGTGGCTGCCCCTCGCCCCTCATGTGTCCCAATATTTTATTCTTGTCATCTGGTCACCCTATCCAGGATAGTGTTCCCACCTCTGCTTTTCCAGTTTGACCTCTTCCAGCCTGAAATAAGACCATTAGTCTGGTCTACTTCTTGAACTAAGGAGAGTCTCCTTAGTTTGAAGAGCCTGGCCAGGATTGGACTCTAGCTTTTCATGGCTTGATTACCTGCTAATTGCACTGGCTCAATCAGGAAAATAATTTGACCCTCTGTGGTGTGGTCTGCATCAGCACAAACACTGGATTTGGATCCCAGCCCCTCTCTGGCTACTGAGAGGAAAAAGGAACACACTTACTCAGCCTCTCGTGTTGACGGGGGGTTATTCTCAGCTACTCCATAGGCATAAAGATGTAGGGGACTTGAAGTAGTACCTGGGCATCTCACCAGTTGATGCCCTTCCATAATCACTCATACTGGCCCCTCCTGCTAGAAGATTCAATCCCCTGTTTTATTAGGTTTTGGTAATTCAGTGCTGAATGGCTTCTGTTTGCCTACTAGAGCCATTAGAGACTAGATATTAGCACGAACCAACCCATCATCCCTGTTGTGTTATCACCTGTACATAACCACAGAAGTTCTTGACAATCTCACTTTATTTCAGCTGCAGTGAATCAGAACCAAGATAAAGATAGGCTTACGTACTGAATGAATGGTTTAAAATTTTTTTAGCTCATATGCCAACCTTTATTGTGCCAAAAGAGTCACTCAAAGATTTACTCGATGAAGTAAGCTAAAAAATTGGCAGTAGCTATGAAGGCAAATGAAAGAAAGCAAAAATCTGTTAAACTATTAAAGAAACTAATATGGGAAATATCTGTAGAGCTATTAGGACATTACAGAGGAATAACAATCCAGAGATTCCCCAACTGCTGCAGAGCTGTCATGTCAGAGAACCAAGCTTTCCAAGTTTGAAGATGCTGTTGAATTGTGCGACAGCACAACTGTCAATCTGCCAAATATTGCTGGTCTCTTAGAAGTAATTTATTTTAGTTCTAGTAAGGAGCATTTCCTCTGGGAGACTGTTCAGCACTGTCGAGGGTATCTACGCTGATTGCTACCCCACTCATCCTCAAGTTGCGTGATGCTGAACTGCAATTTGGAATTTTTAATGCATTAGTGTTTGGAAGGAGTTTTCTTGTTTGAAAGAGCTGGGAACAGGGTCTCCTGCATTCTTTACAGGCTCTGTCACTGACTCATTGGTTCTGTCTATATTAGAAGAAGATTTCCTACCCATTTTACCAGAACATCGGATAACAGTATAGTAGAAACCTCTGCACCCTGTGTACACAGTTGATAACACCAATGCAGAAGTTTACAGAACATCTAAATTACATGAACTCATTGTAAAACCTTAGTCAAGTCACTTAACTTATCTGTTAATCAGGTATAAACAATTCTCTACTTCACAGAAGTGTTGAAACTTGGTTGTTTATGAAGCACTTAGCCTCTGATGAAATTGCACAACTGAACTGCCAAGTAATTTATGTCTGTATTACAACACAGTAAAATCACTATGACTGAGGTCACATTCAAATAGTAATTGCGAAGGTTTTTTTTTACTGGAGTCATCTGTTTTATGCAGGATAGCTTTAAAATACTGTTATAGTCACATACAGTAACTCCTCACTTAACGTCGTCCCGGTTAACGTTGTTTCAAGGTTATGTTGCTGCTCCATTAGGGAACATGCTCGTTTAAAGTTGTGCAATGCTCCCTTATAACATTGTTTGGCTGACTTTACAAGGGAGCATTGCACAACATTCCTCTTTTCCGCCTCCTCCCCCTCCCAGGGCTTCCCCTGCTGCCAAACAGCTGTTTAGCAGCAGGAAAGAAGCGGCACTTTCCCCTTCAAAGCTGGCTGGAGAGAAGCGGCGCTTTGAAGGGGAAAGCGCCACTTCTCTCCGGCCACTGGCTGCGTGGCTGTCCCTGCTCTTCCTGGGTCCTCCGGCCCGTGCTCGCAGGGCTGCATTTGGAAAAGTGCTTTAGAGCTGCAGGCCAGGGCCCTGGGGCCCCCTTAGCCCAGGGCCCTGCAGCCCCTACATTCTGGGTGGCCCTGCCTGCAAGAGGGGGGAGGTGTCAGCTCCCAGAATTGCGGACATGGGGGCAGTGCCGCGCTGCGCAGAGCCACCTGCACACACCCTGCACCAAACAGGAGCTGCGCCAAGTAAGTGCTCTGCACCTCCTGCCTGCCCCAGCCCTGAACCTCCTCCCACACCCCCACCCTGAGCGCCCTCCCACACCCTAACTCCCTCCCAGACCCTGCACCCCCACCCTGAGCCCCAGGAGGAGAGTGGGAAGAAAAAAAAAAAGAATGAAAAACGAGGGGGTGGGGGTTGAGATAATAGAGAATGATCCCCCACCCCCCCAAAAAATGAAGCTGAGCACAGGGCCCCACTAACTCTAAATCCGCCACAGGTGGGAGGGGGAGGAGCGGGGAAGCGCCATGTCTCCGCTCATCCCCCTCCCTTCCAGAAAGTCCTAAGTGCTGCCAAACAGCTGTTTGGCAGCAGGGAAGCGCCTCATTGTCTGCAGCGGGCTGTGCCTGTGTGGGGTAAGCCAGGGGCACCTCCTCACCACAGTACAGTACTGTACAGTATTTAATGCCTTTTGTCTGCCCGAAAAAAATTTCCTTGGAACCTAACCCCCAGCATTTACATTAAATCTTATGGGAAAATTGGATTCTTTTAACATCGTTTCACTTAAAGTTGCATTTTTCAGGAACATAACTTCGTTAAGTGAGGAGTTACTGTAATTGTGTATTTTAGTATCACAGAACTCCAAGTCATGTATCAATGCTGCACATTACTATTATCTAATAAAAGTAATAACATAGTAATCTGTTAAATGCAGGTAATAGTAGCAATGCAAGTAATTGTTACTACCATATATAGGCAGCAAAACATTTTATTAATGCTACTTTTAATATGCTGTTGAAGTTAAAGATTTGTACAATTTGTTTAATGGTATTTGAGAAATACCCATAGGCACTAGCGCTGGGGTTCTCAAACTTCATCACACTGCGACCCCCTTCTGATAACAAAAATTGCTACATGACCCCAGGAGAGGGGACCAAAGCCTGAGCCCGCCCGAGCCCCACTGCTCTAGGTGGGGGAGGCCAAAGCTGAAGCCCAAGAGCTTCAGCCTCAGCTGGGGGGCCTGTAACCTGAGCCCCTCCACCCAGGGCTAACGCCCTTGGGCTTCAGCCCTCAGTGGTGGGGCTCCGCTTTGGCCCCAGGCCTCAGCAAGTGTAATGCCAGCCTTGGCAACCCCACTGAAATGGGGTCCCAACCCACAGCTTGAGAACTGCTGCACTAGAGGGTGTTCTGTTGAACAGTGAGAATTTCTAAACCTTCCGTTTTGAGAAAGTGTTTGTCCAAGATTAGAGAAATGGACCATTTTCCATCATTTTTAATTTGCATCTTAAAAAAAAGAAAAAGAAAAAAAAAAGATTTCATGGATCAACTAAAGTATTTTTTATTGAGAAGTTATACGAACATTAAAATTTCTTTCAAGATCACTTCATAGAACAGTGAGACAAGGACACTGATTTGTGTGCACATGCACGAGTAATGAGATTTCTTTTAGATAAAATGGTAATACCATTAATCCATGTTCTATCAAAAAGAGATGAGGATACAACAACGCCCATTTTTAGTGGTGTCTTTTAGGAAGGTTTTTGTCAGTATGCATGCACTTTAAAAAACAGGGGAGACAGGAACATCACAATCTCTTCTTATGAAAAAATGGCAGAGTACAGCACCCCCAAAGCAAGAATATCAGGCTCTTTATAGGAAATCTGGCTGAACAGACTTCTCACCCTCACTGCGGTGCATGGGAGTACCAAGTACCTCTACAACTAATGGTTGTGATCAAGCGTCAAAAGGGAGGGAGTCAGCACAAGCCAGAAGGAACGAATGTCCAAAGAGCAGTGTCCTTCAACTCAAGCTGAACAGAGGTTCTACAAAGGAAGCCAACAGGGGAGGAAAGCTGTAACTACAGGCAGGTCAAGAGCAGAGCCAGCAGCTTCATCTGAGTCAGCTTCTCTCTCGGACAAAAATTGTAAATGTTGACAGAGGGAGGACTGCTCCCACGGCAATCTTCAGCAACATTCACAGAGAGCAGAAGTGGGGGGAACATCTTGTCTCGGGTCAAGGAGATTATGTTAATATGGAGCATTGAGAGCAGATACCCCCAAGATGCCTGATCATCCCCGAGACAACTACTTACTCCTGCCATAGCTGTGTTATTTCCAGCCCCATCCTGCCGAGACAGTTGCTTACTAACTGGGCCTCCATACAGCGCTACCATCCTCTCCACCCACAAACAAGTTAAAAAACATGGAGGTATTGTGGGTACCTCCAATACATGTGGGTCCCAAGACAGAGGTGATCCAAGGTTTGAGGTGATCCACAGCCTGTCAAGAAAAGCATAAGTCATCTCTCTAATTGGTTGGACTAACAGGGAAAATTTCCCCCATCTTGTCTCCCAACAGCCAATAAAAAAAAAGTCACAAGTCTCCAGAATCCAGGTTCTGCTCTCTTAGCCACATGCTTTTTCTTTTTTAAAAAAAATCAGGTACTGGTCAGGTTTAGGGCATGCTTTTTCAAATCTAAGGCTATGTCTACACTAGAGACCTTACAGCAGCACAGCGGTACCAATGCAGCTGCGTCGCAATAAGGTCTCCTGTGTAGGTGCATAATTAAACCACCCCCAGCAAGCGGTAGTAGCTATGTTGACGGGAGAGCATCTTGCACCAACATAGTGCTGTCCACACTGGTGCTTCGATCATGTAACTTATGTCTATGAGGGGGGTGGTTTTTCACACTCCGACCAACAAAAGTTTTACCGCCAAAAGTGCTGGTGTAGACATAGCCCTCATCAGTGTTAATTTCTCGCTCTTCAAACTGCAGGAGGAGATGAGCATAAGAACAAAAGCATGAGGTTGAAGACACGCCCTGCCTGAGGAAGCAGGAAGGGAGTTTGAGAGAACATTATGGTACAACTGTAGTGCCTAGGAACTCCAGTCATGGATCAGCCACTGTGCTAGGCACTGTCCAAACAGTCCCTGCCCCAAAGAACTTACAATCTAAGTGTAAGACAAGGGACAACAGACTGATACGCAGACAGACTGTGGAGTACAAGGAAATAATATTGCCTAAATCAGGGGTCTCAAACATGCGGCCCACAGGCCGCATGGCTCTTCCCTGCGGCCCGCATGGGAAGAGCTTCACAGTTTCTGGGAGGGAGGGGGCAGGAGCGGGGAACCGCGCGCTCAGGGGAGGAGGCAGAGAAGGGGCGGGGCCTAATGGAAGGGGTGGAGTGGGGACGGGGGCAGCGAGGGGGCGGGGTCAGTGATGCGGTCCTCGGGCCAATGCACTAGTCCTCATGCGGCCCTCGTGGTCATTTGAGTTTGAGACCCCTGGCCTAAATAGACAAGACACACAGGGTCAGAGAAGGGTATCCTTACACAAAAGGATAAATGGACACAAATCAGATATAAGGAATGGCAATATACAAAAGCCTGTAGGAGAACACTTCAACCTCCCTGGACACACAATAGCAGACTTAAAGGTAGCCATCCTGCAGCGAAAACACTTCAGGACCAGACTCCAAAGAGAAACAATAGAGCTTCAGTTCATTTGCAAATTTGACACCATCAGCTCAGGACTAAACAAAGATTATGAATGGCTAGCCAACTACAAAAGCAGTTTCTCCTCCCTTGGTTTTCACACCTCAACTGCTAGAAGAGGGCCTCACCTCCCTGATAGAGCTAACCTCATTATCTCTAGCCTGACCCTTCCCTGCACATTTATATCTGCCCCTGGACATTTCCACTCTTGCATCCGATGAAGTGGGTATTCACCCACGAAAGCTTATGCTACAATACCTCTGTTAGTCTATAAGGTGCCACAGGACCCTTTATCGCTTCTACAGATCCAGACTAACACGGCTACCCCTCTGATACTAGAGAAGGGTAAGTAATTTTGGGTAAGTCATTAAGATTAACCAGTTACCTATATCAAGTTTCTTGCAAATTTGCTAGACTTCGGGTTACTTTGCTAAACTAGAATCTCAAGACTTCTGGTAGCTGTGTTTTACTAATCAAAAACACAATTTCAAAAAGCAAAACGGGTGGACTTATAGAAGAGGGGTGGCCAAACTTACTGACCCTCCAAGCTGCATAGGACAATCTTCAGAAGTTCAAGAGCCAGGGCGCACCCCAAGACCCACCCTCTCTGCTGGGCAGAAGCCCCTACCCCACCACCACCCTGCTGCCAGGCAGAGGTCCTGAGCTCTCCCCACGCCCACCCGCAGTTTGGTAGGTGGAGAATAGGAGGAAGGCTGTGTAGGGCTCCGTGAGCCGCACTTTAACAGTAAAAGAGCCACAGTTTGGTGACCCTTGTTATAGAGCATTTAGTATTGGTCCAAATCTGTTTCCACTGAAGTCAGCTGGAAGCAGTTAGGCCAACAAAGTGTCTCTGAATCCCTCCCAAAGTAAGTTACAGAAAGTAAAAAAAAAAAAAAAAAGTTACTCAGTGCTAATACTTGCAAATTTAAGAGAATTTAACATGAGAATTTACTAAAGTATATCCGATCACACCACATTCAAATCTTATAAAAGTCTTATAGCAATGATAAACCTATTCAAATTCTATATTCCTGAGTGGGTGATTTTAAAGTCAATATGCAAATAGAGCCTTAACACAGGAGTCTCAAACTCCCGGCCCACGGGCCATCTGCAGCCCGCGAACCTCCCCAATCTGGCCCGCGGGGCTCCAGTAGTTTTGTGGCCTGGTCTCTCCCTTGGCCCCACATGCCGCCGCAGGGTGCTCCCCCACAGAGGCCCCAGCAGCGCAGCAGAGCTGAGCGGCGTCTGCCTGCTCGCTCCAGTGGCTGACAGCCCCTCCCTGTGGCCCCAGGGCGGGGCTGTGCCTCTGCGCACTGCCCCCACCCCAAGCGCCCCTGCAGCCAATAAGAAGCTGCAGAGGCAGCGCATGGAGGCCCCCTGGCCTGGCCTGGCCTGCCTTGGAGCCCAGGTACGTGCTGCACCCCGACCCCCTCACAGAGCCTGCACCCCCACCCACTCCCCAAACTCCCTCCCAGACCCGGCACCCCCTCCCCACACATCCCCAGCCCCCAAACTCCCTCCCAGAACCTACACCCCCTCCTCCCAGAGCCTGCAACCCCACCCCCTGCCCCAGCCCAGAGCCTGAACCCAGCACCCAAACTCCTTCCCAGAGCCTGCACCCCAGACCTCCTCCCCCACCCAAACTCCCTCCCAGAGCCTTAGGCAGATGGGGGTGGAGTTTTGGGGGGCAGGTTCTGGGTGGCATGAGTGACATTATTGGCCCGCTGGGAGGATTTGAAGACTGGCACTGGCCCTAAGGTAAACCGAGTTTGAGACCCCTGCCTTAACTGATTTGCCAAAAAAGTTATAGAACTGTTGGTGTGAATTTAAACAAGATTTATACACTACAAATTTGAACAGTTACTTAACTAGTGAAGCTTCAAATCAAAATTGCGCTCCCAGGTTTTCTATGGGGTTGTGGGTTTTTGAACCACACAATCATAATCTAATAGGTAATAATTTAAAGTTATTTCTAATTCCTCTTGAATTTGACCTATAGAGATTACTACTGGTAACCTGCAATCCTAATTTTGGTTTACTATGAACTTTAAAATTTATCTTTCAATTGTTTTATTACTTGGTTAACTGATTTATAAAATTAATTCAAGCTTTTGTCTGAGAGGTTATCAAATCAATGACACCACAAGTCATGAACTAGGCATGCAAGTTCTCCGATATCCTTACAATGCATATGAAAAGCTCCCGCTAAACTAATGCTATGGTGAACTAACAATGTACTTCCCATCTGCACATTTTAATTACTCATTGGCTCAAAGTTTTTAGGTACTGACAGTGAAGTTTGTTAGTAAACAAAAAAGTCTAAATTATACATGTAAGACTGACATGCTTTTTTAATTCAGGTACATAATTATTTAAATATTTTTCAGAAAGTAAGTCACTTGGGTAAAAAGCAAGCACATGCATTTTTTACAACAGAGCTGGAGTACAGACTGATCTAATATGACAATTCACAATGACTGCTTGAAATTTCAGTTCAGTTTCAGGTGGTACTTCAGCTGTAGTCTTGTTTTATTCTACTATTGCAGCACTCTTCTGTTAGGGACTGCAAAGTAGAAAAACAGTTAAATAAGGTGCTTTGTGGCAAAAAAAAATTTTCCAGTTATGACCATGAGTAGGAATCCATCCATGGTAACCAGTGAGTCCAGCGCCCAGGACGTGTCTACACTATGACTTATGTCAGCTAAACTTATGTCCTCAGGGGTGTGAAAAAACATCCCCTTGCACGACATAAATTATGCAGGCATTGTATTACAATTAAGGAACTAATCACCTGTGTATTTCTGAGCTATCCATGCTTCATTTATGGCTTGCCTATACAAGGGCATTATTTCACACTAACTGAAGAGGCTTGTCAAATTAAAATGTCCTGCATCCACCCATCAGAATTCTTCTGAATTAACTGGCCAATTAGTGCCAATTGGATAATCCACTTTAAACATAGGCGCTGACTCTGTGGGTGCTCCAGGGCTGGAGTGCACACGGAAAAATTGGCGGGCGCTTAGCACCCCCCAGCAGCCAGCTCTCCCCCTCCCCCCAGTGCCTCCCATCTGCCAGTGGCCCTGCCGATCAACTCCTCCCCCTCCCTCCCAGTGCATCCTGAATGCTGCAGAACAGCTGTTTCCTGTTTCGGGGTGTGCAGGAGACGCTGCAGGGGAAGGGGAGGAGTAGGGACGAGGCACACTCGGGAGAGGGAGCAGAAAGAGGTGGGGAGGGGATGGGGCATTGGGGGAAGGGGTGGAGTAGGGGCATGACCTAGGATTGAGCACGCTCAGGGAAAATTAGAAGCCGGCACCTGTGACTTTGCAAGTAGATATTTTTAAATAAACTAACATGGAAAAAAAGGTTTGTGCGGACAAGCATATATTTGGGATTAATTTCAGTCCTCACTTCTATTCCACACTGCATTGCTTCACACCAAGACTGACCTGTCTATTTACTCATGTGCACTCTACTGGGGTAAGTAATGTTGACCGGTGTCACCTCCCTCTTTACGAGCTGGTACACAGCCAGGCATGCCCTATTTGCAGTCACACACTCCTAGAGTCACATACCCTTCTCAGCATTATCACAGCCATGCTTCATGCATCTGCATGGAGCCATGCAGAGGTCATGGATCTCACTGTGATCTGGGGAGAGGAGACTATTTAGTCCTGCCTTAACAGCAGCCACTATAATAAGAAAATATATGTGCGTATAGCAAAGCATATGATCAAGAGGGGTCACTACAAGGACAACACTCAATATCACAAGCAGATCTAGCAGAATTATTAATTTAAAAAAAAAAAAAAAAAAAAAAACACACACACACACACACACACAAGGACAGAAACAGGACTTCTGACAGTGCTCTGAATACCTGCCCCTACTTTGAAAAGCTGATTGGATTTTTCCCAGGGAGGCAACTGAGCCCTGGTATGCTCTTGATAGCACCAAAGGAGAATCTCTACCCCACTGACAGGATTCTGATGAAATTTCCCCTGAAAGCCAGGGTCTCTTCCCCACACCAGAGCCCAAGGCAGACCTACAAGAACAGACAACTCCCAATACCCAGGCATGATAGTACTAAGCAGAAGGTACTGTTTTCGGGAGGTAGGAAGTGGGAAGGGATGCACAGGAAAACAAGCACATATCAATGACACGTTGTAAAGATACATTATACAATGTGCCACAGTGCTTACATAGCAAGTTAAAATTTCTTGTTTGCGGTCACAAGGGCTACTGTAAAGCAGAACAATTCTACAGTACTGTATAAAGAAAGAGCTTTTAAAACCCCACAAAGCAAACTTATAAAACACTTACAGTATACTATCTCTGTATGCTAAACAGTACTTATAGTCAGGGATCCTTACATGAAACACAAATTAAAGTCGCACAAGATTTTACAGCAAATAAAAAAATCTTTAAGAACGAAATTTGTCCAATGTTATCTGCTTTCTACATTTTGCCACATCTAAATCCTTCTAAATTTTGCATGCAGCCTTTCAAAGCAATGACTGGCAAAAAACGTCCACCACATGTAGCTGCACTGTGAAGGAAAGCTCTTCAGGTTCATCATCAGATGCACTATCCTCTTGTGCCTCAGCCTGTTGGGTGCTTTCCAGCTGCTACTATCTCCAGAAGCTCAGCATCAGAAAGTTCACCTTTCATCCCAAATAACTGGGAAACTCAAAGGCCTCAAAGTCCTCTGTGGTTAGATCTTGAGGAACAGAAACATCAGACAGCACATCAATGTCCAACAAGCCATCATTTTCTGTTGATGAAAACCTTCCCTTTCTGAAGGAGTTTAGAGAAGTTTGTACGAGAACAAAGACTCATGACTTCTTAGTAAGATGGAGTGCAATCAATCAGTTTTTCTGGAAACATCCACCATTTGTAGATGTGGTCAGCATCCAGAGAGGCAATAATATGCACATTAAGATAAGCATAGTAGTGATCTCTGAAGTTTTTAATGACACCCATGTCCATTGGCTACTTGACAGAGGTTATGTTTGGGGGCAAGAATTTTAACACGATATGTGATAGCTCTACATTAGCTGAATGAGCTGGGCAATTGTCAAATAAGAAGCAGAGTTTGGTCTTGTAGCCGCAGCTCCCTGCTCCAGTTCTTAAGCCAACAGCAAATTTGTCATTCATGCATTAGCTGAGTTTCAGTGGAACGTAGGCATCTTTGACTGGGCCTCAGGGAAATGAGGGCACTGTTCTTTCCGATCACCAGAAGAGGCCACTTCTCCATCCCATTCATGTTTACACAACAGAGCAATGTGATGAAGCCCATAGCTTTTTTCCCTCCTGCAAACCAGTCTTTCAGCATGCCAAGGCTCCTGTCAGGAAAACTCGAGTAGGATACACCAGTCTGGTTAGCCCTGAAGAGGTCATGTGGCTGGTACTGCTCTAGAATGGTGGGTAAAATGTCTGCCCACAATTCAGTAGCTGCCATAAGGTCAGGGTCTTGCTTCTCACCATGGTCCTTATGCTGAACCATGTTGCACTGGGCTTTCCACCAATGGAACCAGCCATCTGAAGGGTTAAAGTCCTTCCCCTGTTCTGCCGTCAGCTGCCTTGCTTTCTGTTTCAGCATTGGTCCAAGAGTCCAGCATCTTCTCCAAGCTTATGCTGAAACCAGAACCACAGGGCGTCACCAACACCTACCTCCTTTCCCTTATGTTGGCACTTATGGTCTCGGTTTATGCTGTTCTTGTACTCCTATAAAATGTTATGGTTGTTCTTCTGAATACACAAAACAAACTTTGAGATACCACACCACTCAGCTACTCTCACTTGCTTAGCACTGTTGGGATTCCCTCCCAGACCTTTCCACTCAGTTTAACCAGAACACCTCATCCAGTTCTGGACAAATACTTCATCCAATTTTCTGGGATCCAAAAAAACTCAGTTTGACTCCAGCTCGTCACTCAGGTTATCATATTAGGCATGTAGCAGCTCTTTGCCAACATTGGCCATGCCTAGACACTGGGGATTTAGGTACAAAGTGATACCACAATTCCAATCCATTTCACACACAAAACAAACTTTATATACATCTTTCCTAGCTACTTACATCTATACTGCGAGCATGTAAGGACTAATGATCTGCAGATTGTGTAAGGTAAGCTTATCAGGTGGGGGTGTTCCTGCCTACTTTATTTACCATAGACATTCCCAATAATTAGTTTTTCAGCAATTACTTGTTCAGGCCTGTCTTAACTTGGGCCGGCTCATGTCAGCTAAATTAGCCCCACAAGCACTGGGCTCACATAGGGCCTACAGGACCTGAACTTTATCAGCAAGAGACAAGTCCACACATATAGAAGCCATAGTACACAGTGAGAGCACTCAGCTGTGTATGCTCAGAGGCAGGAAACAAATTACAGACAGAACCTCCCCTCTAAAAAAGTTGCTATTAAGCAACATGCCTGTTGCGAATATCTAAATCCCACTAACACTGATGTTAATGGGACAGGACTGGTTCCTGGCAATATGTTGCCATTAACAAGAAGTTGCTATCATCAAGATTGCTATTAAGCAGAATCTACTGTAAACCATATAAACAAAGCACCCTCTCCAAAAATCATTGAATACAGCATTCAAAAAGCAAAATACACTTCTATGTCACTTAATCTATACACAGAGTAATGAAACCTTGGTATAATAGTGCATAATAAAATTACATTGTAACCTTTCAGCTCTTTACCTCAAAGGAAGAGTACAGGGCAGGGCATCCCTGACCCTGAGGCCCTGATGATTTGCTTCAGTTTGCAGAGAAAGCCTCTCAGGAAGTTCCTCATGTCCTGAAAGTCTCTACAACCCTGCTTCCCACCAATCAGTGAGACTCCCTTGCTCTCAGATGCTGTGCAAAATACAGCAAGCAGTTATGATTCAGTAACCTTCAGCCTTGTCATGAGATGCCATCTCCCGTTCAAATGCACACTCCACGGTCACTCTTCAGCTACTCAGGGTATAGCTGAACAGGCCCTTTCTCCTATCCAAGTGTCCAGTAAAATGCTTCATAAGCTAGGGAAGCAAAAGTAAGCTGGGAATCCCA
The DNA here is from genome assembly GCA_033296515.1 of Macrochelys suwanniensis. Taxonomy (NCBI): domain Eukaryota; kingdom Metazoa; phylum Chordata; order Testudines; family Chelydridae; genus Macrochelys; species Macrochelys suwanniensis. Next base: position 244,592,364 of record CM065775.1, on the reverse strand, counting down.
GAACGATGGGGAGAATCACACCAGCACTAATATCCACAATGGTCTGAGCAGCACATTTTTCATTTCTCATTTAAGAAAAGAGGAGTGAGTGCTTAAAGATCTTAGCATCATGTACCTTTCCAGATCACCCAGTATTAATACTCGTGATAGTCAGGCCTTAGAGCACCAGGGAGAAGTACCCCCTTTTTGTTGTTGGACTTGATCTACCAATACCCAAACTGCCTAGCTGCTGACCAGCAGCAATCAGCAGTGGTGAACTTCCAGATGGAGATGGCCACACACTTCTCCACACCAGGGGGAACTCTCATGTTGGTGTGATCCCACTGCAGCTGCAAGGTGAGCTCCACACAGATCTCTAGCAAAGTAATGCAGAAATTATGCCTCCATTTCTGGTCATCCCAGGAATGCAACACTATCACTTCCTACCAGCCACTGATTTCCCAAAAGCAGTAATGGTACTCAATAGAGTAAAGCTACTCCAGGAAAAGTTTTTCCACAGTTAGCTGATTGATTTCTTCCTCCTCAGAAATTAGCTCAGCAATACAACGGCTGGCTTCCAAAGCAACTCGGCTGTCTGACTGCAAATACATGGGAAGCAGCTTCTGTGTGTTAGTCAGAGTGGATAAAAATCAATGATTTAAAAAAAAAAAATTGGATTTTTTAATTTAAATCTGATTTGTTTTTTTTATAAAATGCTTTTTGAGGAAAAAACCTATCGAAAGATAGTTTTAATTAAGATACATTACGTCTCAAAGAGATCTCATCATGGAATAGGGATTATAAATTCTACTTCTATAGTATGAGACAATATATTCATGTAATGTTTAAGAAAAGTTTTGTAAATGAGTTCCAATAGTTCATGGATTAGGGACCCAAACTTACGGAGTTCCGGGGGCTTCTGTATAGATTCTTTAGGTTAATCTTTCTACCTACTCAATGGGACTCAGTGCACAGTCTAGAAGATACCATCAGAGATGCTTAGTTTTGCAGTTCTCAAACGGTGGGGAGTCAATCCCTTTCCTCTCTCTAAAAGTGTTTCAAAAAGTTCAATGAATAGAAGATTGTTGGGGGCGGAATAGATCTGGACAAGAAGAAGTCTGGAGATAAATGTGAGAAGAGAAGGACAGGCAGTAGAAACAAAAGTTAAACCGTTAGAGGAGCATAGTCCAGAAGTCTTGAGGTCTGAGTGTAGCCTTCATTGATTTGAGATCTACCATACCATTCTCTCACTAGAAGGGAAAACCTATAATGGTAGCAGGCCGTAAATGGGACCCAGTTTGGGAATATTTTAATGAAGTTCCTCAACCTGTGGGTAAGACAGGCATGTGTGCAAAATGCAAACAGTGCAACAAAGAAATACAAGGCCTGGTTTCCCAAATGAAACAACAGCATAAGTAGTGTTTCTTCTCAGGAGGAAGCTGCGTTGAAGATGATGAAAGGACCATGTCTGAACACGCAGAATCTTCAGATTGGTAAACTTTTTTATTTCATACTTCTTTCTCAAGGACTGCCGGTCTTCCTTCTGGACTATTCCTGAATTCTCATGTTTGAGCAAAAAATATAGTAGTTACTCTATGATACTACCATTTTAGATGCAGTTATGATCAAAAAAATAAATAGCTAAAACAGGCAGATCTTCCTTTTACAATTTCACCTTTAAAGTAGTACCGAGTGTCAGTGAATGCAATGAGTAATATTAAATTAGCAGTATGGTAATAATTAAATAAGTGCAAGAACTTATTGTGTTTAGGGGAATCCATCCTCAACATACAGGATTCTGAAGACTATCCACCTTCAAGAGCACTATCATTTTCTATAGTTTCAGAGTTATCTACCAATGATAGTGTTTCAGTCACATCATGTATGTCACATAGCCACAGTACATCACCTGTAGCAAAAAGGGAAAAAAAAAACTCGTTCATCCAGAAACAACCATAGATATGTCTGTGATAAGAACCAGCAGATTACAAAAAGAGGTAATTGATGGGGAAAAAAATCGGTTTGTTTATGCAACAAACTCTCCTTTCTGTATGACTGAGAACCCACACTTCATTAACATGGTTCAGTCATTAAGACCAGGATACAGTCCACCCAACAGAACGGATGTCGCAGGCAAATTGCTGGATAAAGTGTATGAAAGAGAAATTGAGTAGTGCGCAAAAGGTCTAGAGGGTGAAATTGTTAACCTGAGTCTTGATGTGGAGCAATGTCCACAATGATCCTGTTGTATGTGCTTGTGTGACAACAGAAGAAGGGAATGTCTTCTTTACAGAAACAATTAATACATCAGGAAATGCACACACAGCAGAATATTTACAGGAGTAGCAGTAAAAGCTATAACAAACTGAAAAAAAAAATTCAAATGTCTAAGTAGTCAGCTTGGTCACAGATAATGCTGCAAATATATCCAAGATGAGAAGAAATTATTTAGGAGTGAAGAGAGTCCCAAGCTAATACATATGTTGGCAGTGCTCATTTGATGCACCTCCTAGCCAAAGACTTCAGTGTTCCAGAAAGAAAGGCTAATGTTGCTGAAATAGCAAAATACTTCTGTAACAACCACTTTGCAGCAGCTGCTCTGAAAAAAGTGGGAGGAACCAAGCTAACTCTCCCACAAGACGTGTGATGGAACTCAGTGGACTGTTTTGAGCACTATGTCACGAACTGGCCTTATCTGATGACAGTTTGTGAACAAAATCGTGAAAAAAATAAATGGCACTGTCACAGCCAAAGTTCTCAACACTGGGCTTAAGAGAAATGTTGAACACATGCTGAGTACCCTGAAGCCTATTTTTGTAGCCTTGAACAAAATGCAGGGAAATAGCTGTTTTACTACTGCTTACGCTGTTGAAATTTTGAAGGAATTGATTGAGGTCTTAAAGAGAGAAATATGTAATGACAGAGTTACATTTCAAGCATTTAAAAAAAAAAATGGGACAAGCACGATCCCAGTTCATTTTCTTGCAAATATTCTCAATACTTGGTACCAGGGTCAAACCTTAACTGCTGAAGAAGAGGAGTTGGCTATGACATGGACATCCAGCAATCATCCCGCCATAATGCCAACTATAATAAACTTCAGAGCCAAGGGTGAATCATCCAAGAAATATATGTTTGCTGATGATGTTTTAAAGAAAGTCACACCAGTGAACTGGTGGAAGTCACTTAAGCACTTGGATTCAGAGACGGCTGAAGTGATAATCTCACTTTTAACAGGAGTAGCGTCTTCTGCTGGTGTAGAAAGAATATTTTCTTCCTTTGGACTAATTCATTCCAAATTGAGATATTGTTTGGGACCTGAAAAAGCAGGAAAGCTTGTTTTTCTTTTCCAGATTATGAACAAACAGGAAAATGAAGGTGAAGATGACTGAGTTAGCTGCAGAAGCCAATATGTTAAGTTTCTCATATTGACCTGGCTGACATAGCCGATTTTTTTTTAAATATTTCATTTAAATAGTTTAGTTAAAAAAACTAATTTTAAAAAACTTGAATGTTTAACTAAATTCAAAAATTCATATGCTTGTTTTGTTAAAATATTGTATGTTTGCTGTTGAAGAAAAAAATCCAGAATACATAACGTTGTTTTAATTAAATAAAGCAATTTAAATGTCTGTCTGGTGATGTTCTCCTCCTAATACAGCATGGCAAGAAAATCCTCCAAATATTAATGATTAATCTGTTGAACTGGAGATAGGTCGCCTTCCAATGACTTCATAAATATCTGCTTCAATTACCTTTGGTAAATGAAATAACCAATCATTCATTTTCTGATATAGCTGTAAAACTAATCTGAAAAGTTTTCAAAAATAAATCACTTTAAAATATATAGTGTGTACCTTCTAAAAATGAAACCTACATCTCTCTCTGAGTTGTGAAGAATATGTATTAAGGTTATAACAACGAACAAGAATACACTTTTATGTAGAAATCCAGGATTAAATCGAGCCTTCCTGACTAGTGATTTAAATTAATCTGATTTAAATCAAATCCACCCTGGTATTAACGAAAGATACACAGCAATGTGCCCTCCATGACAGCTCACCAAAGTTTGAAAGTGGTGCTAACTTACAAAAGACATGCTGGAATGAAAGGAGAGGAATCATGGGAATTTGTTACTGTGACCTCAAATCCCAGAATTCCAATAGCTTCTGGTAGATATCCCACAATATGCCATGAGAAAAATCCCAGAATGTAGAGAACTCAGCAGCAGGGCAAAGCACCTCTCTGGAATGCTGAGTGCTTAGACAGAAAAAAAGGGTTATTGCCATATATATGCACTGATTTGGAGGCAAGTAAAAGCCAGACATGTGAATGAAGTTATTTTATTGCAGGATAGTTATTCCACAAGTTAGCACGCACAAATCTAAATCTACAGTAAACCTGTGTAGACAAGGCATTAGCAATAAACAAGAATTTTATGACACTTTCGATGGGTCATTTTGAAGACTTTCACTTCATGTTTGCATTTCAACATTAAACTCATATAGCAGATACTTAGCAAATATAATTATCAAAGGTTTGTCCAATTAATCAACATTTCTTATTTAAAAACAAAAATATCCTGACGATAGGATAAGCAAACTGTGACTACATAGTGCCACCTATCAATATAACTTCCTCTGACATTAAACATTTCAGGGAGTCTCTGCCCAAATATTTATTAAAAATCATTGACATTAAATACAAAAAAAATTTAAACAGTACATGTTTACTGCCAAGTTTTGAAGAAAGTTAAATCAGTTCATTGATTTGAGCTTCCTCTGCAGGTGTAGGGAATATTTCCTTCATTTCAGTTTATCTGACTAGTTCAGTTCAATGACTAGTTCATTTGAAGTTAAGAAACCAACTGGGGCTTTGAAAAAGCAGGAAAAAACTTGTTTTCCTCTTCCAAACTATGAATAAAAACAAGGTGCAAGAGGATGAGCTCTGCTAGTTCTAAAGTCTTGAAAGACACAGTGACAGAAACAAAATCAGTTTAACATACTAACTACAAAAAATAGTTCCTTTGTTCAATAAATCGGTTTAAATGCAAAACGTTACTTTGATAAATATCTGTTTTTGTCTTCTGCATCCAGCATATTTTAGATAGCTTTATTCAATAAAAAAGTTAAGTGATATTTTTGTGCATTTAATTAAATTTGAATTTCCATTAAAATGGAGCCAGACCCCCCCAAAAAAACACAAGTAAAAAATTAATCTAGTAAATAAGAAATGCATCGATCATTTTGTTAAACTATATAATTGCTTACACACACACACACGCCTACCTGTATAGATATAGAACAACTTCCTGATTAGCAAAAAGAAGCACCAAATTTAATGTAAAGACTATATTAGGTTGCAAATCAACATGTCCTAGTGATTACAAACATCAAGAACCAACATTAATTATTGTCCTATAGAAAAGTACAAATGCAAAACGCGATTAAAATTGATTTAAATCAATCCACCCTGGTGCACGTCTCAAGAGAAACAATATTGCAATGTGATTGGCCTGCCTAGGTGACCAATGAAATGGTGATGGTAACACCACCAGAGCCAGTGGTCTGTACCAGAAAATCAGGCCACAAGGGGAGGGAGGGGGAAATACCAGGTCTCATTGAAGGATCCTAAAGCAAATAATTACCTATCTTGTATAGATATTGTAAGAGCTAAAACAATCTGACAGGTCATAATTTTGCCTTTTTTCTTCAAATATCACAGAAGTCTCTCTATTTTTTTAAATCTGAAGTTATTCACAACTTTCTTCCTCTGCAAAACATTTGTACAACTCAATTGAACACTGTCCAACTGACCAATGCAGTGTAAGTTTCAAATAGCATAGGATGTGTTGGTTAGTTATACAAGACATCCTACCAGGGAAAAGCAAAAATACAGTATATTCAACTTCTTACCAACTTCTCAGTTCCCAGCAAAAAGTTGTCATTATCCAGCAGCTGACATTAAGCAATACGGCGCTATTTTTGAGCCCATGTGTATACCTGTATGGGTGTGGAAGAACAATCCACAGAAATCGTAGAAGCTTGGCTACTGTTTACGTTTCACTTCGCTACAACGCAGAACATTTTTTAAAAGGGTATAAACAAAGATGCTGTAAGTGTTACACTGTAAGAAGTAGAGCAAACGTAAGTCTTGCGGCTGATCTACACTAGCCCCGAAGTTCAAAGTAAGATACGCGACTTCAGCTACGTAAATAACGTAGCTGAAGTAGAAGTATCTTATTTCGAACTTCAAAGTACTCACCCCTGGTCCACACTGCGGCGCGCATGCTCCCCCGTCGACTCTGCCTGCTCCATTCGTGGAGCAGGATTACCAGCGTCGACGGGGGAGCACTTCCTGGTTCAATTTATCGCGTCTAGACAAGACGCGATAAATCGAACCCAGAAGATCGATCCGACGCGTCCGACAGAGCTGGTAAGTGTAGACTAGCCCTAAGTATACTGTGTAGTACTTATGTAAGACATGGGGTGAAGCAGCACACAATTTTATGAACAAATCAAGTAGTCAAATTTAAAATAAACACAAAAAATAACTTAAAATATGCCCAATGTTGCCTGCTTTTTATGATCTGTTATCTCTAGCCGTAAATCCTTCTCAATTTTGCATACAGCCTTGTAGCCATTGTCAACATCACAATACTGGAATATCCTGTGGAAAATGTCCATTGCACGTACCTGTTCTGGAAGCGAAGGGTCTTTAAGTTTGTTATGTGACATTACTCTCTTGGGGCTTTTCAGCCTGTGGGTGCTAAACAGATATGAGAAGTTTGGCATTGGAATCACCTCCTGTCTCCAGGTGACTGTCAAACTCAACAATAGCTTCAAATTCCTCCGTTGTTAGATCACTGGGACAATACATTGTCCACCAGGCCAGTATTTTCTGTGGATGATTCAACCCCTCTCTTTCTGAAGCAGTTGTAAACAGTCTTGGAAAGAACAGCATCCAGGACTCCTTAGCGAGATGCACTGCACCAATTAAAGGATATTTTATTTTACAACATCCATCGCTTGTAGGTGTGGGTCAGTATCAAGAGAGGCAACGATGCACACATTCAGATAAGTGTGACAGTGACCTCTGAAGTTCTTTATCACACACCATGTCCATCAACTGCATGCCTGACGTGGTGTTGGGAGCCAAAAATTTTAAACACGTGTGACAGCTGTTAATCTTGTAGGCACAGCTCCCTGTTCCAAGTCTTCAACCACTCTTGAAATAAACTAGTCATCCAGGCATTGGCAGAGTTTCTGTAGCTCATGAGCAGCTCTGAATGATCTTTAAGGAAACAAAATGGGTGCTTGCTCTTTCCAATCCCCATATGAAGCAGTTTTCTCTGTCCCATCCATGTATGCACAACATAGCAATGAAATGAGGTCCATGGCTTTTTTCCCCCTCCTGCAAACTCTTTCTTCACCAAACCAAGGCCTCTGTCTAAAAAGCCAGGTAGAAGAGAGCAGACTTAGCAATGAAGAGGTGACATGACTGGAACTGGACTAGAAAGCTGGCCAGGGTGTCCGCCCTCCAATCAGAGCTGCTGGAAGTAGAGTGTCTTGTTTCCTGCTGTGCTCCTTACACTGAAGAACACAGGGTTGGGCTTTTCCAGCAACTAAGCCAGCCATCAAAAGGGTTGAACTCCTTTTCCTCAGCTGCTGCCAGCTGAGCTGCTTTCCATTTTAATATCAGCCTGGAAAAAATCAAGCACTTTGGCCAGGTATATGCTGAAACCAGAGCCACAAGACTTCACTAATGTCACTAATGACATTGTCCACCTCCTTGCCATTGTGTTGCTACTTGAAGCCTTGGTTTGTGCTGCTCTCATGCTCCTATTAAACTGTCACTGCTATTCTTAACAATGCACAAAACAGATTTCAAGACACAAAGCTTCTCAGCTACTCATTCATGCTTAGCACCAGGCTCACACAGGGCCTCCAGAACCTTAATTTAGTCAGTGAGAGAGAGGTCCACATGTTTGGAAGCCATGACATTGCAGAAGAAGTGCTCCGCTGCCCAGGCTGAGAGCCAGGAAATCGATTACAGGTAAGACCTCTCTTCTAAAAAGTTAATAAGTGGTATTCCTGTTGCCAATATCTAAATCCCATTAATATCAGTCAATGGGATGGGATCAGTTCCTGGCAAATTGTTGCTATTAAGGGGAAGTTGTTAATATTGTGATTGCTATTAAGCAGAATCCACCGTAAAATGTTATTTGACTAAATTACACAGCATAAATGGCAAATTTTACAATCAAGTATACTATTAGAATTGAGCTTTCATAGTATTTACTATCATGAAGTCTGAGTGTTCAGTTATGCATCAGAGGTTGTTCATACAATCAAGTCAAAATTCACTTTGGACTTAGATTAAATATTTCTGGATTTCCCCTACCCCCATTAATAGCTCAGCTATAGAGTAAGCAATACCAACTTTATAGATGTACCATAATTGGAAAATTACACCCATGTTACAGGGAAATTCTATCCACAGCAGGCGGGTGCAAACTCATGTATCCCCTTGGCTTTGAAAGAATTTTTCTAGGGTCCAACTCTAGCTTTTTAGCACACTGAATTAGGAAAACACCGCTCTAAACACCATGGCCTTGTCTTCACTGGGGGTGAAGGTGTGTTCTTAACTCAAGTTAGCTAATTTAAGGTAAAACCCTAATGAGGATTAGATAATTTATGTGAAGATTACAAATTAACTTGTGTTACGACTACGAATGGTCTTGTCTTCAATTTTCACTAGGATTTTATCTCAATTTACTGAACTCACCTCTCCCTCTCTCATCCCCAGTGAAGACGAGGCTCATGAGGTAAGATATATTTCCTTAGTCTATGGCGTAAAGAAGCATCACTACTACCAAGAGTGTAAAAACAAATCTGAAACTCATAACTACATGCCCCTCCATTCAATATGCATCTCTTACCTGAACAGATACAATGGTGTATGTTGTTGTTTTTTTAATTTTAAAAATAGCCTTGTCAATTATCCTGAACTGCAAAGCTATGACATTTTTATATTTCTTTAATATTACTAATTGGTTAATAGGTGCATTCTTAATTCTGAGAGAATACAAATTAAGGTTCTACAAAGTTGGCTTCTCATGCCATAGGAGACAAGGTCTCCACAAAAGGGGTAGGGTATCTAAAACATGTAGGATAGAGACCCCCCTCCCCCACTCCGAAATGTTTAGTGTCAGATTAAGTTGTGTAAATGGTTTCCAATTTTATTCTTGGTTATTCAACCCACTGTGGCTGAAGACTCAGCACCATGATGAACAAGGCATAGGTCACTTTTCAGTCAAAACATCAGTGATCTAGATTGCGAAGCCTCACATGGCTACAGAGTTAAACAGTCTGAGCACCAACAGGAACAGAGTCAAGACGCAGGGGCAAACATTACCATCCTCATCTGGAGGATGAGGCTCCTAGATAGATTAGGCTTTGTGAATTTCCCAAATTGGAAGCACAGACTTTAAAATGCCTTTCAGCATCCCTGGTGATCAAGACTGACCGGGGCATGAATGCAGTTACACAGGGAGGTCAGTGGGGAAAAAAGGGCAATATACCCTCAGAAATATACAAAGGCTGCTTGAAGACATTTCCCTCCCCCATTTCAAAATAGTACCTGCGGACATGTTAACTCAAATGCTGTTCTAATAATCACTTTTTCTTCTTGTGAACCTAACTTTTCAAAAAGGAAGACAATTACAAAAGTATTAACATTGTATTTCTGTCTCTTTAAATTTAAGGTATACAATCTATATCTAGGCTATTTCACAAGTAACATGACTCTCTCGATCAGAGACTTGGCCATCGTGTGCATGAACGGTGCCCACAGCGTGCAAGGCATTATCAGGATAGAAATAATGTTATTACTTTTATTCTAGTATTGTCCAGTGTGCTAGGCACACACATGCAAACACAATCCCTATCCCAATGAGCTCACAGTTTAAGACAACAAGCAGCATATGAAAGGTGGAGGAGAGAAACAGAATCAAACCTTTGCTTTTTAAATAGAAACCAGCAACTTCTAACTGCCCCAAACCTGGCCCAAGTCAGCTGCCCAAGAGCTGATCTACACTTAAAAGCTTAAAATCCATACCCCCTGACTGCCATAACTATGCTGACCTAACCCCCGGTGTAGATGGAGCTAGGTCAATGGAAGAATGTTTCCTTCAACCTAGCTACTGTCGCTTAGGGAGGTGGAATTCCTACAGCAATGGAAAAAACCGATTCATCACTTTAGTCTGCATCTACATTACGGGGTTACATTGGCATAGCTATGGCACTATGACATGCTGTTATAGCACCCATAGTGTAGATATGGCTTAAGTTCTTCCAGGAATCATGGTATCAAGAATTGGGTCCTGAGGAGGAATATGGAAGAGAGAATAAAGGACTTTCAGATCAGCCCAGAAAGGGCATTCATTGAGTCAAGTGTAACATGCAAGGTGGTATGAAATAGTTGTGTAGCAGACAGGCTGGAATCATTGATGGACTAGAGAGGCCTGGGAGAGGAGTGGGAGGAAAAAGACAATAAGGCAAGAGCTGATAAACAGGGAGGGGCAAAGTCACAAACAGCTTTGATGGCAAGGACAAGAAGCTCAATCATTCTGATGAAAACTAGAAGAATTACATGCAGCAATAAGCAGGTAAAGCCTGGTCTGCACTTAAAAGTTAGGGTGGCATTCCTACATCAGTCAGTGATAGGTCCATATCCCTGAATGACATACCTATGCTGATCTAGCACCCAATATAATCACAGCTATTTTGACAGAAGAATACTTCTGTCAGTGTAGCTACCATCATCACTCACAGAGGTGGTGTTCCTATACTGACAGAAAAATCTCTTCCATCGATGTAGGCTGCGTCTACACTACAGGGTTATGCCAACATAGCTACAGCAACATAGCTATGCTGGAATAGTCTCTATAGCTTCAACATAGCTTAAGATTATTTTAGCTGTTGCATTTTGAACATATAAGGCAGTCTAGAGAGGATGTGACTGCAGTAGTCAACATAGGAAATGAGGGGCTGGACAAGAATCTTAGCTATGTGGATAAAGAAAAGAGTTAGGATGGTAAAGATTATGAAAAAGTAACAAGATTTGGACATGGCCTGAATGCATGAAGGGAGATGGAGTAGTTCTTGGATCTGTCTTGTAAAGCACTAAATAGTCATGGTTAGCAATTACTTCTGGACAGCTTTCCAATGAAATATCAAACTGAAACCCTTACTGTGTCAAGTTTTCACTTAATCCAACACAAGGAACATAACACATCTGTAAAAGTCAGTCTGAAGATTCTTGGACAGTTGTACCCTTATTAGTGTCCAAACTAGTCTTTACAAAGATATTAAAAGCTTTTGAAATTCTAGTGTAGACAAGCCAACTGACAAAGGCCAAATCCTGCCCTCAGTTACATCTGAGAATACTGATATTAAGAGTATTTCACAGATATAGGTGACGGCAAAATTTTGCTATGCATTTCCAATCACATCCATGACATACAGGTCCATTACCTAGAACAGCAGTTCTCAAACTGTGGATCAGGACCCCAAAGTGGGTCCATTTTAATGGAGTGGCCAGGGCCACGATTAGACTCGCTGGGGCCCGGGGCTGAAGCCAAAGCCTGAGCCCTGCCACTCTGGGCAGAAGCCAAAGCCTGAGGGTTTCAGCCTGGAGCAGCAGGGCTTGGGCTCCACCCCCACTCCCCGGCCCGAGGTCATGTAGTAATTTTTGTTCTCAGAAGGGGTCGCGTTGCAATGCAGTTTGAGAACTGCTGACCTAGAAAGAGTATTCATTTGCAAAATCTATTTGGTCTCCAAATTGGCAATAATGGTAAATTCAAGAGTAAAACAAAGATATTTCAAGCTTATATGGTAAGAAATAAATGGTTCTGAAATTTTGTTGTGAAAAAAGTATGTTCACTCATGTGGTTATTAGATGTCTCAATTTCAAAAAAATGCACAAAAGCAGATAAATGCTCATGCACGCCCTCCATCATGAAAGTTGTCCTTGAATTAAAACAGAGGTCATTACTCAACTGGCCTTTGGGGCATCACTCAAAATACACATTCATGCAAAAAGTACATTTCTAAAAAATCATCATCTTATACTCAGTGATCAAACATCAGTTTGCAAGCATACACTCAGTGTTCAAAAACCAATAAATGAAGGTAGTTTTTATTTTCAAAAAATTCAGTCTGGCCAGATGTCCAAGAGCAATGATACCTGTTCACATACTAAACTCGGTTTTGGGAGCACCAAAACCTGAGTTTTAGGAGCATACTCTTGAGCAATATTTGTAACCCATATTACTCTATGTCAAACTCAAATCACCACGAGGGCCACATGAGGACTAGTACATTGGCCCAAGGGCTGCATCGCTGAAACCTTTTCATACGACGATACAAACGTATAGTCAAAAATGAAAAAAAAATGAAGAGTAATATAGTATGCTATTAAAATTCAATGTATTAACTTTTTAAAAACTGTAATGCGAAGAGGGGTTTTAATAAAATATAAACACCTGTAACTATTCCTTAAGTGGTCAGTAACACTGATGATGATCTACAGTCACCAACAGTCTATCAACATAGCTGTAATGGCAGGAACTTTTTAAACTAACTATTCTTACAAAATACGTTGCCACTTTTAACTACTCACAGCAAAGAATCAAACATGCAGAAATTCATATCTCAGACTGCTCGTCTAGTCCATGAGGCCCCACCCCTGTCCACCCCTATTCCAACCCCTTCCCCAAATCCTCTCCCCCTTCTATCCTCCCCCCCGCCATACCCCAATCCCCTCCCACACCCAAATTGCTGCTGCAGGCCCAGGGGCTGCCTGGCTCAGGCAGGCAGACACACAGCCTTAATTATGACATCTTTGAGGTCTCAGATTAGACTAAAAACAAAATTTCCCACACCAACCTTCCATAGCATCAATACAGGATGCAATAAAGGTTGTTTGGGTGTCATTTCCAGACCTTAAAATATTTGATTTCCTTTAATCAAACACTAAATCTGAATTTCTTGCGTTTCCAGTGCTGGTGGGATAATTCACCTTGTACTTGTTTTTAACCTTTAAGTTACTGATAAGTAGTTTGTCTGGAAATATCTTTATTTAAAATTTCATATGTGAACACTGAAAAAGAAACTTGGAAGAATGCTACCATACGATACCTCTATTTAGTTGAAGATATGTCGTAATGTGTTTGTTTCTTTTCATTTTAAGGCCAGAAGCAGTTTAAAGCAGCTGGAGCATACTAGTGAATCTAAGACTTAATTTGCTAGCATACAGCCATGGAACTTTTAGGAACAGAGAAAACGGGGTCAATCATGTGACAGAGAAGCGTCAAGTAATTGAAGACAAGACAGCACAACACAAAATAAAGTCTTTGTGACAGTCTTATGTTAACTCCTTTTACAAGACTATGATACATTTGTACAAAGTATTCCTTGTGATCTATCATCTGAAAACTCAATTGTTGATCATTATTGCCCTGTTGCAACATTGTAATTAAAGTTATACAGTTCTACTGTACATTACTGAGGATGTGTCTACACTACAGACCTTAGGGCAGCACAGCTGTACAACTGCACCTGCACTACTATAAAGTCTTCCATATAGCCACTCTACACCGGTGGGAGAGAGCTCTCCTGCCAGCATAATTAAACCACCCCCAACGAGCAGCAGTAGCTATGTCAGCAGGAGAGCACCTTCCGCTGACATAGCGCTGTCCACACTGGCACTTTTGTCAGTGAAACTAATGTCAGTCAGGACTTTTTTCACACCCGGATCAATGAAAGTGCTCATGTAGACAAAGCCTGAGACAGTCCAAGTTTGCAAAAACAGCCACAAACCAGTTCTTCAGAAACAAAGGGCAAACTGACAGCTCAGCCAGGTGTCAACAAGATCAAATGGACTATCACCTGGTCAAGTGGCCATTCTTTGGCAAGAAAAAGGGTGTGAGGGAGAAATTTACGTCTTAGCAAAGAAACAGGCGTGGCTCATCTCCACAGACTTTGTCTCCTGAACCTCAGCTGGAGATGATTTTCAAAGGAAAAAAAAAAAAAAGAAAGAGAGAGAGAACTATAAGAAAGGGGAACAGACACCATAAAATATTCCTCCCTTTCTCTCTGCCCATAGCATCAACATCTGAAGGATAAGGAAATTAACACTGAACTGAGGGAGAGGTCCTAGCTGAAAGGATCCAGCCAGTAAGAGTGTTCAAGCATGTGGTAAGAGAAACCTTTGCTTTGAATTCACTCTAGCTTGTTAAGCTAGGTGTTAGTTGCATTTTACCTTTTATTTCTTTGTAGCCAATTCTGACTTTTATGCCTCATTACTTGTAAACACTTAAAATCTTTCTGTAGTTAATACATTTCTTTTATTGTTTTATCTAAACCAGTCTGCATCTGGGAAACTTTATTTGGGATAACAGGATTTGTGCATATCATTTTCTATTAACGAAATTACAGGACTTTATATGAGCTTGTATTGTCCAGGAGGGTGCTGAAAGTACACGACATCCAGACTTCCCCCAGAAATGTGACTGGGAGCTTGCTAGTGTTGCCATGCAGTACAGTTCCTGAGTGGCTGGCTATAACGCTCATACAGTATACCTGGGAGTGATTTACATGCTGGAGGCTGTGTGAGAGCAGACCAGGAGTGGTTGCTCTTACAGTGAAGCAATGTAAAAGGCACTCCAGGTTGGAGAATTGAGGGGACACAGCTGTCCATCAGTCCAGATTATACCCTGGGTAATGCCACAGTCATACATACATTGCCCTCTTCAGGAAACATTCTTGCAGCATTACACGTTGCACTGTAAGCCTGCTTCAAAGGTATGGATTCAAACCTACCCATATTTATGCCATACTTGTTTACGATTGACAGAAAACTCCACAAATTCCACTGTATTACCAGACCTTAGAGACCTTTTTACCTAGCTTCATACAAGGTTTGCAAGACACAGAGACATCTGTACCAAACAGACTCAATATAGATAACCATCCATAATTCCATACCTGATAGATTGCAAACTTTGTAAGCCTCAACAGAACATAAATCTTATTTTCTGACAGACTCTACACAAAGAACAGAAGTTGCAATAATTTGACTAGTAAGTTTCCACAGTAAAACTTAGCATGAAGAGAAAGCATTTTGAAAATCTGATATACCTTGATTACTTCTAGCTACTTTCTTATATTTGCTGCACAACACACCTTATTCAATCACACTTGAACAATAAAGCAATTTACATTTTTGCTTAATACATCTGTTCGCCAGAGCCAAGCCTCCTAGTCATTGTTTGAAGTTTCATTGGACAGGCCAGGGTAATACTTATGCTAAAGTAGCTGGCTTCTGCCTAGTCTTTGGTTGCTAATATGTCCTTATGTGGACTTGCTTAATAATGCTTATAGCTTTTGTACAGGACAAAGGTGACTTTTTTTTAATGGAATGTACTGAGCAGAAGGACATTACATAGATAAGAGGAAGTTATCAGTACAATGAACACACAAAATGTACTGCCAAGAAGTCCCTACATTGGTAAGAGGTGAAAGGCCTGGCCAGCATGCATGATTAGTGGTACTAGAAAAGAAACATAACAGAGAAATAACATGGGCAGAAAAATGTATGTAAACTGAAGCTTGCACGTGGTATTGTATTTGCTATGTAAGACAATGCTTAATGTTGACTGAATGGTCATATAATCCGGAATGGTATAGATGTTAGAATGTAAAGGGAAATTTCTTGTGACCCACCTATGCCCCAGGAGAATGTAACTGGTCAATGTATTTGTCTGTGTAGCAGTCATTCATTGCTTTTATAGTAATCGCAACTGCAAGGCCATGTTTTTGGTTCAAACAAAGGTCTGAATAAACAAACCTGAGTATCTTGGCCCCAAGCGTGTGGTAAAACTCACCCAACATTAGTACAGTTTCATTCCATATCTGGTATAACCACCACTGCAGCACCAGTACTACATACAACCAGCTTCATAAGCAGTAGTTTTCAACTTCATCCTAGGTGTAGGCATAATGCATTATGGGACTCTGGTTCAGTTTGGTCAAGAGTTCTCTCATGTCACAATGGACCTGAACTACAATGCGGTAAGTGTTGAAAGGAGGTACATTGTATTCTCCATAAGTTAAGCAGGGATTCAACTTTGTGAAGTACATGTGATGAGTCATCCCTGAGCCGGTGAGTATACCTGCAAGTCCTCTGATAGGCCTATGCTAATGAACCAGGGCCCAACCAATCCACAAGCAAGGGCCTAACCTTGGGAGACCCCAAAACAAAGTATAGAGGCTCCTTAGGAAACAAGCCACTTCAGCCTGCACAACATTGCTACCTTGTGTGACAGGATCCCTGGGGTACAACCTGGAACTGGGGTACTGCTGTGCCCACTTAACTCTCCAGTATGGGCTGTCTCTCACAGTACTTTGCTAGTGACAAGCAGCAAACCCCTACAGGCACTGTGATCACTCAGCACAACAGCATGTGGATTAGATAGACTGCATGAATGCTCCCAGAGACACTCGCGAATCACACCAGCCAATTTCCCCCAGCTTTCCAGCCTTGCACCCCAGAGCTGTACCATCTTGTCCTGGTCCGAAGCCTAACCAGTGTAAATGTATTACTTAGTCTGCCCCTCCCTCAATGTGGAGAGGACATACACAAGCCTTTCTAAACAGAGCTGAGATTTCCCAAGCACTTCAGCCAACACACAGTTTTAGGTGAATATAAAACAGATTTATTAACTACAGATAGATTTTAAGTAATTGTAAGTGGTAGGCATAAAAGGTCAGAGATAGTTACCAAGAAAATAAAAGGTAAGCGCACAGTCAAAATCTTAAATCTTATTAGATCAAGCAGTTTTCTCACCCCACTAGAAGTTACAGTACTTAATACACAGACTTCTCTATCCTGGGGCCAGTCTCCTCAGTTGAAGTCCGTCTTTTCAGCATTCTTGTGTCTTCCAGTGTAGGTGGGGGAGGAGAAAGGCCAAGGCACGATGCCACTTTTGTCCCTTATTTTATATCCTCAGTTCATGTGCCTGTAAAATACTAGCCCAGACATGTCCTGGTGGGCTTTGCTGAGTCACAGGGTTGAGCAATCCCCCTGATATGGTCTTGTGCAACTGAGTCCTAGAGTTGAGCAGTCCCCATTTTGTGGTGCTTGTGCAATGGTCATTGAATTGTAAATCCCTTGATTACAACTCCCCTGCTGATTAATGGTCATTGAACATCCTCCTGGGAATGGTTTGCCTTCTGTCTGTCATTAGCAAACTTATAACATATTTCAACAACAACCATGTAGCAAAATCTCATAACCTAATATATACTAATGATATACTTTTTTTTGACAGAACCATGGGTTTCAGCAGATCATGACTCTTCATATGACATCTTACATGGCATGCTTTGCATGAAATATATCATAATTACATGACAGAAGTAAATATGGGGGTTCCAAGGTGCTGCTTTGATGTACAGAATGCCACACCTTGCCAGGATTCCCAGCTGCCTGGTAGTTCTGACAGACCGCTCCACAGACTGTGCCTGTTCCTGCCCCAGCCTGCGCTGGCATCCTGGCTAGCCTTACAGCGGAGGGAAAAAAGCAACCTTAACCAAATGTTTAAACTATAGTTGCAGCTACCACTTCCACAGTCATAAAAAAGGGTAAAGACAAAAGTGTTCAATCTACTCTTTCCATTTTATTCATTTTATGTACTTCTACCATACGTCCCCTCTTATTCAAGTAATCTCTGAGCAGTCCTAATCTTTTCATTCTCTCTACGTCTTATCTGTCTCCTGACTATGGACCTCTTCTATATTTAAACTTGTCAGTTTGGATTCACATTTCATTTGGGCTGTTTGCTCATGACCTCAAAACTCAAGAGAATTCACCAACAAAAGATGATTATATGGCCTAACTTCACTGTCATGGTTACAGGGCTGGCTGCAACCCTATCCCCTTTCTAGTCTCTGAGTGCACACTACCTCATGTGTTAGGCCACATGCCTTTACCTCTCCTGGGTGGAACTCTGCAATCCTTCCACCCCTAGACTAGGCCTTGGGTTAGAACACCCTATGTATCAACAATGCTTACCCAGTAAGTTTGACTGAATTCAGCCCATGTCGAAGTCTAATGCCTTTAGTGTATATAAATGACCAAATCACCTTCTTAAAACCAAAGTGTTTATTTCACAGTAGAAACAAAACTTCCAGAGAAAAAGAATTTTAAAAGAAGCCTACACGCAAGTCTATCTTACCTAAAAGCTCACCATCCTCTTATGAGTTCAAATTTTAATAATACAAGATGTCAGGTAATCATTGATTAATAATGATCAACACAGCAGAGCACAGATAGGAAGGTTATACATACCAAACCAGACTGGAGAAGTGATTTCACAACTCGATTCACTAGCAACACACCCAGAAACTATCCCCTTTATATGCTATGTGTGTTTACAGAAAACGAGAAAGAAAACACATTGACCAACAGAGCTCTTTTCACCTAATCTGGTTTATCTAATTGATAAGCTAAAGACACATGTAACCAAGTAATTGACAGAAAACATCTGTAAGGAGTAGTTCCTGATAATGAGCTATTGGGAGAGGAGTTTAACTTATCACAGAGAACATCTGCTCCTCAGTACCAAGCAGTCCCTTTCTTATGGTTCCACCTAGTTTTGCAGGTTGGGTAGGAAGAAGTAAAATATTCAGAGCTAGTAGTTCTGACCTTGGCCCTTAACAATCCTTGTTTGCTGAGGGATGGCTTATGTTGAGCTATTCTATTCCCTTCCCGCTTCCCCCTATCCCCAACAGTCTCCTATTGCAGTGGTTTTCAAACTGCGGGTCGCGACCCAGTACTGCAAGGGTGGCCAACCTGTGGCTCCAGAGCCACATGTGGCTCTTCAGAAGTTAATATGCGGCTCCTTGTATAGGCACCAACTCTGGGGCTGGAGCTACAGGCGTCAACATTCCAATGTGCCAGGGGGTGCTCACTGCTCAACCCCTGGCTCTGCCACAGGCCCTGCCCCGACTCCACCTCCTCCCCTCAGCCTGTCACACCCTTGCTCCTCCCCAGAGCCTCCTGCATGCCACGAAACAGCTGATCAGGAGGTGCAGGGAGGGAGGGGGAGGCACTGATCGGCGGGGCTGCTGGTGGGCAGGAAATGTATCTTTAGTGACATGTTGCAACCAAGGCTTTTGAATGCCTTGAGGAGGTTTTCCACCAACAACCTGTAGTTGTCTGCCTTCTTGTTTCCGAGAAAATTTATTGCCACTAACTGGAAGGCTTTCCATGCTTTTTTTCCCTTGCCACGCAGTGCATGGTCAAATGCATCATCTCGAAGAAGTTCACGAATCTCAGGACCAACAAAGACACCTTCCTTTATCTTAGCTTCACTTAACCTTGGAAATTTTCCACGGAGGTACTTGAAAGCTGCTTGTGTTTTTTCAATGGCCTTGACAAAGTTCTTCATCAGACCCAGCTTGATGTGTAAGGGTGGTAACAAAATCTTCCTTGATTCAACAAGTGGTGGATGCTGAACACTTTTCCTCCCAGGCTCCAATGACTGTCGGAGTGGCCAATCTTTCTTGATGTAATGGGAATCTCTTGCACGACTATCCCATTCGCAGAGAAAACAGCAGTACTTTGTGTATCCAGTCTGCAGACCAAGCAAGAGAGCAACAACCTTCAAATCGCCACAAAGCTGCCACTGATGTTGGTCATAGTTTATGCACCTCAAAAGTTGTTTCATGTTGTCATAGGTTTCCTTCATATGGACTGCATGACCAACTGGAATTGATGGCAAAACATTGCCATTATGCAGTCAAACAGCTTTAAGACTCGTCTTCGATGAATCAATGAACAGTCTCCACTCATCTGGATCGTGAACGATGTTGAGGGCTGCCATCACACCATCGATGTTGTTGCAGGCTACAAGATCACCTTCCATGAAGAAGAATGGGACAAGATCCTTTTGACGGTCATGGAACATGGAAACCCTAACATCACCTGCCAGGAGATTCCACTGCTGTAGTCTGGAGTCCAAAAGCTCTGCCCTACTCTTGGGTAGTTCCAAATCCCTGACAAGGTCATTCAGTTCACCTTGTGTTTTATGAGGTGTGGTTCAGAGGAAGAGGATGGGAGAAAATGGAGGAGGATGGGAGAAAATGTGGGTCCTGTGACACTGATGGTTTAGGACCAGAAGTTTCATCCTCTTCCTCGTCTGACTCAAGTGAGAATGATTCTGGTGCATCAGGAACCGGCAGTCCTTCTCCGTGGGGTACTGGGCGTATAGCTGATGGAATGTTTGGATAATGCACAGTCCACTTTTTCTTCTTTGGACACACCTTTCCCAACTGGAGGCACCATGCAAAAGTAACAATTGCTAGTATGATCTGTTGGCTCTCTCCAAATCATTGGCACTGCAAAAGGCATAGATTTCCTTTTCCTGTTCAACCACTGGAGAAGATTTGTTGCACAAGTGTTGAAGCATATGTGTGGGGCCCACCTCTTGTCCTGATCTCCAATTTTGCAGCCAAAAGAAAGGTGATAGGCTTTCTTAACCATCGTGGTTATACTGCGCTTTTGTGATGCAAAAGTCACTTCACCACAAACATAGCACAAGTTATCTGCACTGTTCACACAAGTACAAGGCATCTCTGCTCACTTTGGCTAAACAGAAATGTGTCCCTTTGCAAAATCAAACACTGACAAATAAGAGAGCACGACACTGTATGATTTCTAGAGCTGATATAGGGCAATTTGTTCAGCAGAGTGATTGATGTAAGCTTTGTTATGATTGCATCATCCATGACTTCTAGGAATAACATGATGCAATTCATATCATGTATGATGCAATACCAGCTTCAGATTGCATCATTCATTGTTTTGCCTAAAAAGCAAGTACTGTACAAACCCAGTCATAGATTTAGTCATAGATCCAGTCAAAGATGTATTTTAGTCATTTCTGGTTTAAATTGAGATCCCTTCCCTTTATAACTCACTTATCCTCCGCTATTCCCAAGTCAAGGGTCGTATATACTGACCCAATAGCATGTCTTGAAAACTAGAGCCAATCAACAATTTTAAGCATCATTTTCGTTCTTAGTGACCCAGAATTAGTAAAGTTTGACTACATTTATTTCAGAAGCATTTTGGCTGTAGAGCAGTGTTTCCTAGAAATATACCAGAGATCAATCAGATAGATCTTTACAATGAAAAGCACATTCTGTTACAGACAACTTCATCTTGGTGCAAACAAGGTCACACCTATAAACGGTGTAAAAACCCATCTAGGGCTGCTTAAAAGCGTGCTCTTAAAATAATTAAGATAGTTAAACTTTGGAAAACAAACAACTTTCTCACCACCAAACGACAGATCTTTTACGCTGCCATACTTCTTTTCTCCCTACCACAAGCCCTTCTCAGCTATCTTTTGCAGTACAGAGCAAGTCGAATCTCTTCAACGTGCAGAAGTGATCAGTAAGATATGCAAAACCACCAACACACCCACATCACAAACTTCACTGCACTGTTCAGCTTTCTCGCCTTCTGTTTAGGACATGCAACTTGTTACAGGTTATTATGGGTGTGGCTCCAAAAGGAAATAATAGAAGCGCCTTCCAAGAACCAGAGCTAGATCGCGAGAGTCAAGTGCCGGAGAACACCATGCAGAGAACAACCCAGCGGCGTGAGGGGGGTGGAAGATGTAGATGGGATCAGAGGGTTTTCCCGTCTCTCGTTTCTAACACAGGACGCACCGCACAAACAGCAGCGATGAGGAGGTCCCCGATTGAAGAGTGGTAGTGAAAAAAAAAAAAAAAAAAAAGAATCACGAGCCCCCATTTTGCTCCTGGAAGTTGCCTGCGGAGCACACACAGCAGAGGGGCCGGGCTCCCCTTCAATATCACCCCCCCTCCCACCATCACCCGTATCGCGACATGACCCAGGCACGCACTCACCACCGCGACCAATTCATCCCTAGACAGCAGCCACGGCGGGAGCGGCCGGAGACCCCCGGGCCGCTCCCCCTGGCCGCCAGTGGGCGGCGACCCACGCGAGCACCTGCCCTCCCCTTCCAAAGGGGGCCGCCGCGGTCCCTGGCAGAGCGATCGCAAGAGCGGCGACGGGTTCCTCGCCCTCCAGCCCTGGGGCGGCGCGGCAGCCCCCGGCCCGGCCCGGGACATGGCGGGGGGCGGAGAGAGGGGCACTTACCCGGTGTGCAGTGCAGGGGCGAGGTCGGCGAAGGGACGGGCGAGGAGGGGGACGGCGGCGGCTGCAGCTCCTTGGGGGTGCCCGGGCCGGGGGAGGGGACGGCGGGGGGCAGCATGAGGTAGCGGTCGGGCTGGGGCAGGCAGCGCAGGCAGAACGAGTGCAGGCAGGGCAGCAGCTTGGGCCGCCGGCTCTGGATGTGCTGCCCGCACACGGCGCAGGTGTCCAACAGGTTGAGCGGGGCCGCCTCCCCGCCGCGCTCCGCGGGGCCCTGCCGGCTCTCGGCCTCGTTCTCCCCGCTCAGCGCCGCGGCCCCGGCTCGATCCGCCGGCCAGGCCCCCGCCGCCGTCACCACCGAGACCGCCGCCTCCATTGTCCTTGCGCCGCCCGGCGCCTCCCGCCCCGGGGGTGGGGGGAACGCGACTCCACCGGCCGCTCCCCACCCGAGACCCCGGGCCGCGCCGCGCCGCCAACGAGCGGACCCTGCCCCCCCCGCCGCGCGCCCGCCGGCCGCGGTGTTTGTTATCCTCGGAGGTTGCAACTGCACCCGCGCGACACGGCCAACGGCTAGCTCGGCCCCGCCCCCTTCGAGGAGATGGGTCTCCCCCGTAGCCCCGCCCCCTTATTGCACATAGATTCCGCCCCGCTCCTCCCCCTAGCTCAGCCCTTTCCCCTTGACCGCACGCTGGAGACCCCGCCCACCCCGTATAGCTCCTCCCCCCCAACACCGCCCCCTCTGCACACGGACCCCCGCTCCACTCACACAAGCTGTTTCCGTCCCCTCCCCTCAGATAGCTCCACCCCCCCCAACCCTCTTATGGGTGGCCCGGGCCTGGGAGTCCTGCTTCTGCCATTCTCCTGGCTGGCTTCTGACTGAATCCGGCTTGGCTTCCTCATCACACCACACTCCTTCCTAAAGGGAAACTGCTCCCTCTCAGGACAATACACCTGGCCTGGGGGGAGGGGGAAGTAGGGGGTTTATCCCTCCCTACCTTTTCTAGGCTTACCACCTTCGAAAAGCAAAAAAACTGGCACCCACCCCCCAGATGGCCAGCCTGCCCCCCCAGCCCCCAACCAGAAGGCAACTCTGCAATCCCCACCCCTTCCACCGTCACTTATAGTATCTACAGAGAGAGCACACATAGATAAGATTGATACCATTGCACATCTCCTCACTCTCACGTGACAAACCTCTCACACGCATGCCTAGTGTGCTTACAGTGTTGCTGGACAGACAGCTGCTGTATTTTCAACAGTTTTGATCTGTTATCGCTTAAAGTGCAGAAGTGAGGACACTGCAGCATCTTTAGCTGGACACAGAAACTTTTAACCAGGGCTGTCAAGCAATTAAAAAAATTAATCGCAATTGATCGCGTGAGTAAAAAAATTAATTGTGATTAATCACGCGATTAATCGTGCTGTTAAACAATATTTTTGGATGTTTACTACATTTTCAAATATATTAAGTTCAATTACAACACAACACAAAGTGTACAGTACTCACTTTATATTTATTTTTATTACAAATATTTGCACCGTAAAAAAATTAAAAAAATTATTTTTCAATTCACCTCATACTATAGTGCAATCTCTTTACCATGAAACTTGAACTTACAAATGTAGAATTACGTACCAAAAAAACTACATTCAAAAATAAAACAATGTAAAACTTTAGAGCCTGCAAGTCCACTCAGTCCAACTTCTTGCTCAGCCAATCACTCAGATAAACAAGGTTGCTTACAATTTGCAGGAGATAATGCTGCCTGCTTCTTGTTTACAATGTCATCTGAAAGTGAGAACAAGCATTCACATGGCACTGTTGTAGCTGGCGTTGCAAGATATTTACATGCCAGATGCGCTAAAGATTCATATGTCCCTTCATGCTTCAACCACCATTTCAGGGGACATGCCTCCATGCTGATGATGGGTTCTGCTTAATAACGATTCAAAGCAGTGCAGACCAACGCATGCTCATTTTCATCATCTGAGTCAGATGCCACCAGCAGAAGGTTGATTTTCTTTTTTGGTGGTTTGGGTTCTGTAGTTTCCGCATCAGAGTGTTGCTCCTTGAAGACCTCTAAAAGCATGCTCCGTACCTCGTCCCTCTCAGATTTTGGATGGCACTTCAGACTCTTAAAACTTGGGCCTAGTGCTGTAACTATTTTTAGAAATCTCAAATTGGTACCTTCTTTGCATTTTATCAAATCTGCTGTGAAAGTGTTCTTAAAACGAACATGTGCTGGGTCATCATCTGAGACTGCTATAACATGAAATATATACAGAATGCGGGTAAAACAGAGCAGGAGACATACAGTTCTCCCCCCAAGGAGTACAGTCACAAATTGAATTGACTCATTCTTTTTTTAACAAGCATCATCAGCATGGAAGCATGTCCTCTGGAATGGTGGCCAAAGCATAAAGAGCCATACGAATGTTTAGCATACCTGACATGTAAATACATTGCAACGCCGGCTACAAAAGTGCCATGCGAACGCCTGTTCTCACTTTCAGGTGACATTGTAAATAAGAAGCAGGCAGCAGTATCTCCCATCAATGAAAACAAACTTGTTTATCTTAGCGATTGGAAGAATAAGAGGTCGGACTGAGTGGACTTGTAGGCTCCACAGTTTTACACTGTTTTGTTTTTGAATGCAGCTATGTAACCAAAAAAAATCTGCATTTGTAAGTTAT
Source organism: Macrochelys suwanniensis (assembly GCA_033296515.1). Classification (NCBI taxonomy): domain Eukaryota; kingdom Metazoa; phylum Chordata; order Testudines; family Chelydridae; genus Macrochelys; species Macrochelys suwanniensis. Next base: position 244,567,440 of record CM065775.1, on the reverse strand, counting down.
ACTTTCATGATAAAGAGATTGCACTTCAGTATTTTTATGAGGTGAATTGAAAAATACTATTTCTTTTGTTTATCATTTTTACAGTGCATATATTTGTAATAAAAAATAATAATGTAAAGTGAGCACTGTACACTTTGTATTCTCTGTTGTAATTGAAATCAATATTGAAATGTAGAAAAACATCCAAAAATATGTAATAAATTTCAATTGGTATTCTATTGTTATAAGTGCGATTAATCACCATTAATTTTTTTGACTGTGATTAATTTTTTTTTAGTTAATCACGTGAGTTAACTGCAATTAATTGACAGTCCTACTTTTAACATTAGCTATCCCAGTGTATTGCGGTAATAATGCAAATCTTTAGGACCCTCCCTTCCCCCCCCCCCCCCCGTAAAAAAAACCAAGCAGATTAAATTATTTTTCCTGCAATTGACGAATCCATACAAAAATCAGCAAGGCTGGTCAAATACAGGCTAGGTGGTAACCCTAATCCCCTCCTTTCCTCCCACTGTTTTCAACCAGCTGTTTCCTCCACCTGTCCTAGGGACACTTGCTCGCTCTCCCATTCCCTAGCCTTTGGCCAGAATGAGTGAGATGCAGAGATTTAGGTATAGGGTGACCAGACAGCAAGTGTGAAAAATTAGGACAGGGGTGGTGCACAATAGGTGCCTACATAAAACAAAGCCCTGAATATCAGGACAATCCCTATAAAATCAGGACATGTGGTCACCCTACTTGGGCATTGTGCTGTGTAGCAACCTGCCAACTCATCAGGGATGAGGACTGTTCACAGATACAGGGGATCAAACCACAAACAGTTTAAGAAGATCCCACCTAACTCTGGCACCTAGCCACTGTGACTGTCACACTTGCTTTCTCTCTCTTTATTTATTTATTTATTTCAACACTGAGTTTTGTACAACTTGTCATGCCAATGAAAAATCTTAGGGCTCCTCTTCACGACTTTTACCCTAAGGCTCAAGCTACGCTAAACCACAAACATTTTATACTCTGGAACAAGCATGTGGGGTGTGTCCAGACTAGCCTTTACAGACGTGCCAAATACTTGAAGTTAATCAGGGCTGGCCCACGACATTTTGGCACCTGAGGCGGGGAGCTCAAATGATGCCCCCATACCCCCTCGCTTGGGCCAAAACTTTGAAAGTTCTCAATTCTGCCTTCTTCCTGTTCTACTCCTCTCATGGTACTGCTCTGCTACCTACCGCAATAAAAGAGAACTAACAACTTAAAATGCCTTGTTGAAAAATTTAAGTAAAAATTTAAGTTAAGTAACACTTAACTTTCAAACACCTGAATAGCAAATGTAACTTTTCTTGTCTGCATAGTAAACACTGGCATTTTTATCTGTTTGAATAATCAAAGTGGTGCTTTGCGTGCCTTCTTGGTGGCAAAGATTTGAACTGCTTCTTGAAGGTCCACAGTCTGGGCCAGCTCATGCTCTGTTGAGATGGTTGCAAGGCTGACCAGCCTCTCCTGTGTCATTGTAGAGCACAGATGTGTTTTTATTAACTTCAGCTTGAAGAAGCTGTGTTCTCCACTGGCAACTGTTACAGGAAGTATGCGCAGAGCAACAAAAGCATTTGGAAAGAGGGTGGTCATGTTATTTGTGCACATATATTCCAGAACAGCCTTTGGAGTTGATCCTGCTGAAATGTATCTTGAAAGGGCTTTCAGTTCATCACCTAAATCACTCGCATCAATATCGCGCATGTCATCATGTATCAACATTGTCTCTAATGCCCTGCCCATGTCTTCTTCAGGTATAGTGAGGAGTTTTGGAATATCATACAACATCCCAAATATACTGCTGTGTTCCTTGAGCTGCATGAAACGTTCTTCAACTGACTGTATTGCACAATCTAGCACCTGGTTAAAGAATTCAACTTTGAATTGTTGTTTGGGGTCTCTTATGGGATTATCCCGTGCCTCGTAATCAAAATGTCTTCTTCTTCGGTGACTCTTGTATTCTTGAATGGGTGGGAAAATAGCTTCAGTGTGAAGTTCCTCTGCCAACTTCTGTGCACTCTTCAGAACATTTTGAAATCCCTCATCTGACCGGTAAGACTGTAGATATGACTTTACTTTGTCCAGTTGTTCCATTGCTCCAGATATATTAAGGTCAACACCTTGGAGTCTCTTGCTTACAACATTTATTTCAAACAGTAGGTCATGCCACAACACTAAGCCACACAGAAATTTGAAGTTATGTATGTTTCTGGTGATTCCATTTCCCTCCGCCACTGTTCTCCCATGAACAGTTCCTGTCATAGCATTATCCTCCATAATGGCAACTATGGCATCATCTGGCTTCCCAATTTGGTATTTGATAGGCTTTATCACCTCCACTTGACTTTCCCAGTGTATGGCACTCAGTGGTTTCAGTGTCAGAGAGGATGTTCCCAGATGTTGCTCCAAATTTGCCATCAATGAGTTGATGCAGAGAAAAATACATAGATGCTTTGAATTACATTACAAAATTCAGCAGCCTTACTAGAAGCTGATGCTGCATCACTGACCACCAAGTTCAATGAATGAGAACTACACGGGACAAAAAAAAGTTCAAGGGTTTAACTCTAAGATGTGTGTCTGCACTCCTTGTTCTTTCCTCTCATGTCGGCACCGTTATCGTACCTCTGACCTCTCATGTCAGCTATCGCAATTCCTGTATGTTCCAGCTTTTTAAGAAGCACATTTGTCATACCAGCTCCTGTAGTATCATCAGTGTCAATAAATTCTAGAAAATTCTCTGACAGTCACCATTGCAGGGACGTTTTCACCAGGTTCTGTTGTTGTTACAAAACACACCATTGAAGTCATTTGTTCCGTATGGCTGATGTCAGGTGTGCAGTCCAGAATAACAGAGTAATATTGTAAGGTTCGAGGGAGGCTACGGGCCTACCCAGAGTGCTCTGCAAGAACGAGGCCCACACACACTGTGCGTAATTGGCTTTATTGAAGGTAAAATGACGCACCCGCAACAGGGACTCCTGGCGTTGCTGTCACGGAGGCGGGGAACCCAGCGCACCGAAGCTTGGCCTGGTATGGAGTCCAAAGGTGGGGCCGGGCCCATGCAACTATATATACAGAACACAAAAACAGCTCATACATAAGTAAATAGGGACATTCCACAGGCCGTACCCGCCCCTTGGCTGAAAGCCTGGGGACTTTCCACAGGCCGTGTCCGCCCCTTGGCTAAAAGCCATACAAAGCAGTTCTAGCCAGTTCAGAGCAGGTTATAACTGGTGTTCCGTGTCCTACAGTGACCAGCAGCCGAGAAAGCGGAAATACCCTAGCTAGGCCGTAACATAGTCTTCCGCGGTTCCCTACAAATATCTTGCAGACTTCATATCTGCCACAATCTTCTGTTTGACTTTTGTTGCCAGTAACTGTATGATCTCATTTTGAATTGTTTTTCCAAGATAGTGGTGTGTGTACATTTCTTGGGTGGTGACTTTTCTTAGATGCTCTTGGAGTACAGCATCAAACTCAGCCATCAGCTCCATAATTTTAAGGAAGTTTCCATTGTTTGGCACATACAGCTGATCTGAAGTGCCACACAGTGCTAGGTTTTGGGTAGCAAGCATTCTCACAATGGCAATGAGCCTTTTCAGAACATTTTGCCAGTAAAGAGACTCTGATGCAATCTTCTCTTGATGTGATCATCTATGATGGCTTTTAACCTTAGTCTCATCTCAAGCTCTTTCCACCTATGGAATGCTTTCTGGTGATTTGCTGCCATCTCATAGCATGCCAAATTTCTAGCCAGATTTTTCCAGTCCTTTGTTCCCGTAGAACCCAATGTGGCTGGAACATTAGACCGGAAGAGTTTGCAACAAAAATAGTATGCAGCATTCTGGGTTTTTGAGTACATAAGCCATGGCCTCTCCACTTTGTCACCATTGGGAATTTCACGCCAGTAATGTGTTGGATGGAAACTTCTATATTCATTGTCTTTGGGGAACATGAAGTTTTTCACTTGCTGTGGCCCATGCAGTAGAAGGAAGTCCCTCAAGCTACTGCTCAAGTGGGTCCAAAGTCCTGGATCATCTAGACTTAAGGAACTAAACTCAGCAGCAGCTGTTTCTTGTGCTCCACCGCACTCTTCTCTGATCTACATTTTTCTTTAGGACTGTGCATGGTTATATCCATTTGAGATGGAGATATGGATGCTGCAGTAGCTGCCAGGTCACCTGCACGCTGACTAACTGGAAGATCAGGCATCTCCTCACCACTCACATCCTCACTGGGGCCGGAAGGCTCACTGTGAACATTTGTGTCTATGTATCTCAGGAGAGCTCCTTCCTGCTTAGATAGAAAAGCTTCCTTTGCTTTCTTTCTTTTTCTGAATGCTGCCCCAGAGGGGCGTTTTTTTCTTTTACTCATGACTGCTGTTCTGTGCCAGCTATAGTGGCTCTCACCTCTCAGTTGAAGGGGACAAATAAGCAGGCTGGTAGCAGTGCCTGAGTGAGGGAAGAAATCAGTGTCTTAAGGGCCTAACTGGCTCCTACTACTTCAGTTGACTGCCTGTTCTCCTCAAGTGGGTTCAGAGAAGCAGCAGGACACAGGAAGCTCCCTGAGAAGCTGGTGTTAATCAGTCCAGGCTCCTGGGGGTGCTAGAGAGGTACATAAGTGGCTCCTCCTCCACTAGGGTGACCAGATGAAAGGACCCCAAAATCGGGACTTGTCCAAGAAAAAAAAAAACTCCCGTCGGACTTGTCAAGGAAAAAGAAAACACCCCACCGGAGTTCTCTGAGCCCCGCTGGAGATCGCCAAGGAAAAAAAAAAAAAAAAAAAAAACGAAGCCCCTATATCGGGACAAATGGAGTCCCAACCAAGCATTGGTCAGGACACAGGACAAAGGAGGAAAAATCGGGACAGTCCCGATTTTATTGGGACGTCTGGTCACCCTATCCTCCACTCTCTCCCTGCAGCTCCTGCTGCTTAGTGCTATTCCCTCTCGCCTTTTCTCCTGCCTGCCTGTTATGTCTCTTGTGCCCTCCTTCCTTCAGCACAGCACTCCACCATCTCTGTTCATCTAGAGCAGAGAGAATATATATGCACCAGCAGCAGACACAATTTTCTACACTCTGGGTCCTAGTGGTCCCCCGAACAGTCTGGCACCTGAGGCGGCCGCCTCAGTTCGCCTCATGGTAAGGCCAGTCCTGAAGTTAATTAAAAATCAATTAACTCAAAGAGGAAGGAAAAAAACCTCCACTGTAATGCAGCCATACTATTACTGAACTGAGCGCTAACCTAATTATCTCTCTCCTCCCCACCCACAAAAGACACTGCCTCCGCATAGGGACATAATTAATCAGCCGAATGGGCACAGGAAGAGTATTAGTGTAAAAAGCTTTTAATGATGTAAGACTAATTTTTTTTACCATATAGAACAACGCTTAGTAAGCATGCTCATCTTCACGATCCAGCTTCAACAATTACAATAATAAGCTCATGATCCCACCAAGTTGTTTCAGGACAGAAGCAATTTTGAATTTAAAAAGAGGGACAGTTTAGAGGTAAAGCTCACTCTCTTCCTGGGAATAACACCACACGGACAGGCTACTCTTTCTTAACTCTTGTCTTATTTATGTTAATAAGAATGATGCCAGCCAGCCCATCCATCTTCTGCGTGTCTTCTTTTCTCCAGTCCTGCCGCATCTCCCTCCCTGCCTTGCGTAAAGCAATCAACAGAAGGGTGGGGCCTTCAGTTTTAGTTATTTATATTAATATACACTAGCTTTCACTCATGCTCTCCTCTCCGCGCCCCCCCCCCCCCCCCCCCCCCGCTTCCCATTTAAGGTGGAATTGTTTCGGGATATCCAGAACAAGACAAAAAGCCATTTAAGGGGGAACTGGAATAGCCATTGAAAGGTAAGTACTGTAGCTATTGAGTATGCAGTTGCAATGGAGTGAGACAAAAAGCCATTTAAGGTGGAATTGCAGTAGTTGAGTTCTGAAAAAAACTAATTAACGCGTTTCATTTTTATTTTTTTTGGCTGTAAAAAACCCCAGCAGTTTCTTTTTCAATGTACCTTTCATTTATATGATAGAGAAGGGATAGGAAATACCAGGTCTGTGATGACATCCTCAAATATATACACTTTTAAACTGGCCTTCACTAAAATTCATACAAAATTTTTTACCTCAACAGCATGCCAATATACGAAACAGGAAAATATTCTACAATACAATAAAAATAGAAAATTCACTCTATTGCAAATTGATTTCAGAGGCAATTGTTGTATTTCAAGAAATAAAAAAATGATATTTAGGTCTGCAGACTGGAGCAGTCACAGTGGGAAGCAGGTCGGATAATTTAGTGTGTACACTAAAAATTGCATTGGCCTTTTTTACAGGTATGGATACTGAAAGTACAAAAGTTACTACTCTCTTGCCAAGTATTTTTCTTCTTTTTATTATTAAATGTTTTAACTGGTCTTCTAGAGAAACAAAGTGGGTAAGGTAATATCGTTTACTGGCCCAGCTTCTGTTAGGGTGACCAGACAGCAAGTGTGTAAAATCGGGACAAGGGGTGGGGGGTAATAGGAGCCTATATAAGAAAAAGACTCAAAAATCGGGACCGTCCCTATAAAATCGGGACATCTGGTCACCCTAGCTTCTGTTGGTGAAAGAGACATGCTTTCAAGCTTACGCAGAGCTCTTCTTCAGGTCTTCTGCCCCATTGCTTGATGCAATTTTAAAGTGTTTGTTTCCTCATTGGTCATAAAGAAATATCAGGGCCGGAATAAGGCAATCCCATACCCTATGCACACCACAACACAGGCCCTCCATATCTCCATACTATGGCCCCACCCCTATCAGTGGCAGGGCCCTCTCTCACAAAAGCTGGCTGCGGATTCTCCCACCACTCCTTTTTGGAAAAACTGGGATTCCTAATCCTCAAACAGGCAGAAATAGCAGCAAGCCCGCCTTCCCCCCCGCCCTATTCCTTCTGGGCACAACAGTAGGCATGGTGGTAGGCCCCCTCCAAGAAAGGCAGAGGCAGAAATATGAAGTCTTTTTACTCTCCCAGGCATTGCATCAAGAGTCCTCCTTCCTCTCAGAAACAGCAGAGAAAGCAGTGGGGGCATCTAGTGCTAGAGATCATCAGCAGGGGTCCCCTCAGTACTTCCCTAGTAATAAGGGTATATCAGTTTGGGTGTGTGGGTGGGCCAGCCAGGCCCGCTGAACTGTTCTCCTGCCTCCAGTGTTCTCTGATGGGATGGTGTTGGCAGGGCCCCCAGAGCAGTGGCCCCACTGAAATGTACAGTTTTCTCCCAGTTAGAGCTATTGTTTTAATGTGTCTGCCAACTCAGGCAGACATATCTGTATTTCTCAGTTATAGAGACAAGGTGAGTGCGGTAATATCTTTTATTGGACCAACTGCCGTTGGTGAGAGACAAGCTTTTGAGCCATACAGAGCTCTTCTTCGGGTCACTGACATGGCTTCAACTACACTGCATGCCTCACTCAGTTATACTCATTTCATATTGTCCATAACCACACAGACTAGAAACTTACTTTTATTGTAATGGAAGCTGAGATTTTGATGTAATCTCATAGCTAGAGGAGCTGGGGCCTGGACACGGATTTAGGGCCTTAATTTGGCATCTGGGAAAAATGTTTTCTATTTTGGTTTATGCTCCAATCTCACTTTTAAATCCAACTCAGTCTACTTCTCCAGTCCTGAATACACTTGTATCCATTAGAAATTGAAAAGGGAATAATATGCTGTTACCTCTTTTGATCCAAGTGGCTAGTTAAGTTCAGGGTCCTGCAGGTTGTTTCCACAAAGAAAAGAAACTGATGATAGGAGCCAGCCAGGTATTTTCTTTGATGCAATCTTGTTTATTTACAAATATTGTACATACAGTCTGGTTTCCCAGAACACAATAATCAAACAACAGGAGACAGTTCCTCTGTTTGCTGTTTCCAACCAGCACTCTGTGCCCAAAAAGCTTTCGCTCATAGCCTTCTCCCAGGGCCACATTACCTGTGCTTCTGTTACCGTCTGCTTGGCTTTCTGGTCAAGACTGTCTCTCTCTCTCTCACACACACACACAGATAAAAACAGTTTCTCCAGTCAAAGCCCTTGCCCATGCATTTGAAATCCCTTAGCTACATAGTTCTGCTTCTATTTAAGCTTTGCTATGCACCTGTGGTTTGGGTGCTACTGCTATTGTTTCAGCCACTTCGTCACAATTATTCTGAATGAAAGATGGTTACATCCAATCCATAATAACAAAGTTTAACCCAACCTATAACAATACTTCCAAAACACACTTCTTGAAATGTAGCAGAGGCATTAGGTCTTTTTTTTTTTTTTTTTTTTGAGGGACTTGCCAGTGCCTCCCTTAGTTCTTGTCTACCTGGAAAGTTTAAACAAGTATACCAAGATAATATACCATTATAGTAAAACCACTATAGTTGATTGATATAAACCCCACGTGGACTCTTATTTTGGCATAAGTGGGATTATTTTTGTTTGTTTATCTTGTTGTGGAATCTCCATCTCTGGAGATATTTAAGAGTAGGTTAGATAAATGTCTATCAGAGATGGTCTAGACAGTATTTGGTCCTGCCATGAGGGCAGGGGGCTGGACTCGATGACCTCTCGAGGTCCCTTCCAGCCCTAGAATCTATGAATCTATGAATCTTAAACCCCTCCCAAAGTGACAAACTAAACTGAAAAAAGGCACTCATATCAAAAGAAGTGTGTGCATATGGGGAGTTATATTGGTACAACTGTAGCACTTTAAATGCACACCCAACCTTATGGTGGTATAACTTTCCTATGTAGACAAGATTTTAGAGAAGGTGAGGGCCAGTTCCTCCTAAAACGGTGATCATTAGACCTTTGCTTAAGAAATAATCTTTTTATTTTGGGAATCCTGTTAATTATCACCCAATCTTTAATTTCCCTTCTTTGGAAAAATGTGTAACGAAAACGGTAGCAAAACAACCCTGACAATATCTGAAGTCCACAGCATTCCTTGTCCCCGATCAATCCAGTTTTAGACATGCCTATGGCATCAATACTGTACTAATTTTGTTGATCAATCATCTCCTTCTGGTGATGGATGAGGATTGGGTGAGCATGCTGAATTTTTTTCTCCTTTTTTTAGATCTGCCTGATGGCTTTGATGCCAGACTGCCGGTGATCACAAAGAGTCATTGACATAATTGAAAACCCAGTGTAAGAAAGAAAGGGTACGAAACAAAACTGATTACCCATACCACCTGTCTCAGGGTTTTTTTAATTTTAATTGCTTAACTAAAGAAAAAAAGACTCCAGAGTTTAATTTAATTTTATTGAGTTTTATTAACTATCCTTAATAATAGCAACTAGTCATCTGGTCTATAAGAAGGCAAAAATTATATTGGACTATAATTTTGCTAACATAAACTAGAAAATTGGTTGATGCAATTACTATCCAGGTTTTCAGGATCAACTAACACAATCACAATAGAAAATGACACTTAACCACTATCCTGAGAAGGTGACTTTCTTTAGTTTTTTTACTAGGTCGCTCAGAATAGGTCCTCATTTATGCCAATTGGTTATTGGTTCCACAGTTGCTAACACATCAGAGGAAAAACAATTCAAAACTAAAGCATACAACAATTTGGTCAATTACTTATATGCCCATTCATTAAGGCCTCCTTCCCAATGAATTTATAGTAGTCAACCCTTAATCTACTTCACCATTAATTATATTAGCTAGATGATCTGATTAACTCTCCTAACTACCTAACATGAACTGCTACATTTATAACAAGTTGTATAGACTGAGAAGAGTTCAAGAGTCTTGCACACTTGGTCTAATTTTATGTCTAGAACTTGAAAGACAGTATGAAAACATTAACTATGGTAGACACAGTGTTTCACAATGTTAGTTAATCATGGTAACTAGTTCAGATTCAAAGCTATTTTACAGCAATCTGTTACAAAAAAGACACATACTGTAACTCTGTGACCATCTTTAAAGAACTTGCACAAGTATGTACACTTCCTCACTAATTAGCCAATTTCCAAATGTAGTCAACTGACTGATTTATCATCCAGGAGAAAGTCTCTGTGTTACTTATGATCAGATTTATGTTCAGCATCAACTTTCAGCTCAGCTACTGTTCACAGCAGGGATTGACACTGCAAACACATTTGGAGTGAAGGATGGATATGACTACAGTCTTTTCCTGGTGTGCTAGCAGGCAACCCAAATTGCTGGAAAATAGAAAGAGACAGTTAAAGGTGCCTATATAAGATAGGTACGGGATATCACCAGGAGGACTCCCAGGTGGGTGGACCAGGACCTCAGTCTTCTCCCTTTCAGGTGTCTTCTGCTTTCAGGAAACAACATACTGAAGCAGATGAGCCCTTTTATCCCATTTCTATTGGGTGGTTCAACATGGTTCGTCTTCTTAGAGATGCTGGTGTGGACCAATCAGACGGTGACTCATACTTCTTCCAAAGATTTGACATGTCCAATCAAAATGAGAATTATCCTCTATCACCATCCAATCAGGGAATGAGGTATCACACTTGCATTCTTCCAACTGAGGCTGGAATTGTCCAGTCTTATTGTATCAGCTTGTATAAGACAAGATAGGCCATAGCTATTGGTACAACCATCATGTGTCATATGCTGATCCCTGGCTGGTTTGCTCTGGTCAGCAACTTACCTCCATAAATCACTTTTTATGACCCTCTGTGGTACATCCCTTGGCCAACTTTGCATGACATGCTTGCTCAAGTTGCAGTTTCTCCATTGCAACTCTGCTAGTTGCTGACATGTCCAGATTAAAGTACATACATTTATACAAAGTCCTGACATTCTTTTATGCTCTTTAAGCTTGTTTTAACAGTTCATTATACAAAGTCACTTTCAGAACTGTTGTTCTCCAGCAGGCCAAAACAGCAGTATAAATCTTCCATTTCTGTTCTCCTTGTTTTAACAACACTAGTCGGACCTTGGAATGTATGGCTGAGCTGAGTCTGTTCATTATTGATCAAACAGTTAAAGTCTGATTATCCCACTCTGCAATGAAGTGTCCTTATAGGACACTATTTGGTTTCAGTCCCTTTTATTTATTGCCTCTTTCAGCTCAGGTGTATTTCACTCACTTAATAGCATAAGCATGTTTGATTGCAAAGGTTAGCCTTACTTCTTTATTTTCTCGCTAAACTAAAAGAAATCAATATGAACGTGTGCCCCCTCTTTACCTAATAGGATTGCCCAGGAGATAAACCCTGTCTTTAAAGTTTACAGTATTTTGCCCAAAGCTGTATTACTTATAGTCAACTTCACTTTACACATATAACTTTATTTAATCACAATAGTGTATTCAATCTGGTTCCCTATTTTTTCCACTACTGTGGGAACTTAATATAGCATCTTAATATTTGATTGTGAATTCTTGATTCATTTAATTCATTAATTCACAGATAGGGACAAAGGGAAATCTGTTTAGCTGGACCAGTGATACACTCTTGTGAAAGGCTGCAAAAATTCTGAGTTTCCTCAGATTGTTTGGAAGGTCTGAAGAATCTTACTATTAGACTGATTTGTTTTTATTCTCTCAGACCTCTGTCATATCATTTCTAAAAAAGGCCAATATCTGGGCAATTCTTAAATAGTAATAACTTATAATTTTGGGACTTAGTCATTATACCTGTTTGGGGCAAATGGAATTACTTCGGAGTTGCTCCATTCTTTGTTCTTTCAGAGGACCCAGAGGGTAGCCCTGGGAGATTGTTCATCTGTCCCAGGGCCATTCTCATGTGGAGTGCCACAGGGTTCTATTCTGTCATCTCATCAGCTTGTCAATACATTTGTGATACTGTTAAAATATGGGAGAGCTCAGCTTCACCTCCTCTGGTAAAGAAGAGGAAGACTTGCCCCTCCTCTCACTAACTTGAAGTAGCCGTGCACCTCTCCTCTTTGTCTGGCATGATGAGAGCTCCTCTTCCTGTTTCAATCTACTGTAACCATGGTTGTTTGGGGAGTTGGTGAGGCAGTCTGGCATGTGCTATCTTCAATAGCCAAATGACAGCTAATTCAATGTCTCTTTTTCATCAGAGTCCGAGAGTATGGTTTAATGGTGTCTCCAATATTTAGCTGTAAATGGGGCAAGCTGATAGTGATGGCTGAAGATGAGAGCAAGCTGATATTCAGTACAGATAACTTCGATGCTTGGAGGTTATGCTTACTGGCTGCAGAAAAGAAGAAGAAGAAATAGTGAGATCAGCTCCCTCAATTCAGGGGCTTGCCTGCCATTTTTTACTCATGTTCACAATTTATAAGTTTTGTTCAATCCTCAGCTACTTCTAGGTATCCAGATAACAGCACTTTCCAAGAGTGGCATTTTTCCATCTGCAGTTGGCCTGGTATTTTGGATGTAGACCTTATCACAGTAATCCATGTAGTCAGTTGTTGGCTGTGTGTGTGTGTTCTCTCTGTGTGCTGTCCTAGCTCTGCGCAGATAGGGAACACAGCAGACTTCGATTAAACTGCCCAATAAGACCACAGACTCAGTTCCATAGCGAAGGCGCTTGGTCGGATTTATTGACAATGAAGCACGGACCTAATGCCCTGGCTCAATGATTACAGGTACACTAACATATGTATGCTCATTGCAATGGACTCAGCTAAGTGAATGGCAGGACTTTCCATTCCCCCTTAGGCCACACAAAGACACACCCTCTGCGATGCCTCTTTTATACACTGATATAAACAAGTTACATATTACCCCTCTGACCTGGTTAATTACCACTCTTTACCTTGTACATGTTGGTTTGATTAAAACATCCCTATCCATCATGCTGTCATCCTGACCTTATCTTTAGGAGGGGTGGGGTATGTCCCTGTTATCTTCGGGGAGTGTGTTTATAACATGCTTGGTATTGGAGTGTTCTGGTACTACCCTTCTGGAAGGTGTTTACATGAGTGTCCTGTGCCAAGCACTTCTTTGGAGTGTTTGTGTTTTTGCAACACCAGCTTTCTTCTTGCCAAGTTCATGTATTGGATAGTGAACCTGCAGGCACGCAGCTGCTTTTTTACAGGACTTGACTCTGTTTGGGCCTTAGGCGATTGCTGCTCTATCAGGGTGTCTCAGCCACACCTTCTATGTGGCAGAAGTGGAGGTGCCTCTATGCTGGATCTATGCCACTGAAGAATCCCCTTTGCACTGGATCATCCTAGAGCTGGATATGTCAGCTCTATGGCCAGAATCTACCAGCTGTGTTGCACAAAGCAGCCACTGGATGGTCTGGCCCAAAATACCCATTATTTCCTATTCCAGTTTTTCTTGATAAATGGATTCCTTAATATTATTTATGTTGTCAAATGATACCACAAAAATATTAAAACTGTGCAGTGTGGGCCAGATGACTGCATTAAATATTCATAGATAGACAGATTTAATATATTAGCCTTTCCGGCTACAGTGAAGAAGGAAGGACTTTATATGCCAGAATAGCCAGAGCAGTGAATAAATATATGTGCATCATTGGCTGTAGTGGCTGTTTTAGGAATTAATGCACAATATAGTCTAGGCTTGTTTCCAATCTTTCTGAAATCCATTCTCAAGAACCCAGTAAGATACTGTTTCCAATATTTCTTCCAGTTAAGTAAGGAATAATAATAATGCTTACCAATGACGCATTCTATTACATGTTCAAAGAAGTTGGCAAACATTAACAAATTAATTCTCATACTACACCATGAAGTATTATGGCCCCCATTTTACAGATGAGGAGATAAAGGCTTGCCCAAGGTCAGAGATGGAGTTAAACATCAGGGGGCTACTCTTAGGGCTTGGCTACACTTGCGAGTTAGAGCGCATTAAAGCAGCCCCGGGCGCCCTAACTCACAACGCGTCCACACTGGCAAGGCACGTAGAGTGCCCGGACTCTGCAGTTAGAGCGCTCCTGGTAATCCACCTCGGCGAGAGGCATAACGCTTCATGCACCGCCGCTGGAGCGCCTCAGGGCCAGTGTGGACACCCTGGTCTGTTAATGCGCTCTGATCGGCCTCCAGAAGTGTTCCACAATGCCTGTTCTAGCCATTCTAGTCATCACTTTGAACTCGACTGCCCTGCCCTCAGGTGACCAACTGTCAGACCTGCCCTTTAAATTCTCTGGGAATTTTGAAAATCCCTTTCCTGTTTGCTCAGCCAGGTGCGGAGTGCTCTCAGCGCATCTTTCCAGGTGACCATGCCTCCACGCGCCAGGCGATCCCCAGTATGGAGCAATGGTGAGGTGCTGGACCTCATCAGTGTTTAGGGGGAGGAAGCTGTCCAGTCCCAGCTGTGCTCCAGCCATAGGAATTACGATACCTTCGGGCAGATATCAAGGGACATGATGGAAAGGGGCCATGAACGGGACGCACAGCAGTGCAGGAGTGAAGGAGCTGCGGAATGCCTACCACAAAGCCTGGGAGGCAAACCGCAGCTCCAGTGCTGCCCCTGCGACCTGCTGTTTCTACAAAGAGCTTGGGGGCGACCCCACCTCCACTCCAAGGACCACCATGGACACTTCAGAGCCCAGTTCAACAAGGCAGGAGGAGGAAAGCAGGAGTGAGGGTGCTGAGGAGGAGGAAGACACCCCAGAATCCCTAGATCCATGCACCCAGGAGTGGTTCTCAAGCCAGGAGGAAGGAAGCGAGTCACAGTGGCCGGTACTTGGGGACGGACAAACACCAGAGGAGGTGCCCAGTAAGCGACTTTTATTTTGGGAAGGAAATTATTTGGTGCAGGCTCTTGGGGCAAGGAGGGTTAGGGCTGCATGCATGCCTAGATGCAGAATAGGGTGTTGATGTGCTCTCTCACATCGCGGTAATTGGCCTCAGTGATCTCTTCAAAGGTCTCGTCCAGAAATTGGGCAATGCGCTTGTGCAGGTTCCTTGAGAGAGCCACTGTGGTCCTTGTCCCAGTCAGGCCAACATGTCTGTGCCACTGTGCCATGAGGGGTGGGGGGGACCATTGCTGCACACAGGCAAGCTGCATACAGGCTAGGGTGGAAGCCGCATTGTAGTAGAAGACCCTCCCTTGCTTCCCAGGTCACCCTCAGCAGTGAGATATCTTCCAGGACGAACTCCTGTGGAAAATGTGGGGACAGTGTTCAATATAGAGGCCCCCTGCAGCTGTTGGCTCTCCCCAAGGCACAGAAACCCAGAGGACACTACGGCCGTGAAACAATCAGTCCCCCTTGACCCTGTGCTTACTCACCATTTTGGGGCCCCTGTGGGTTATGTGCGCTCTATTTGGGATGGGCAAAGTGTGCTGTTGTGTAGACTGTGCTTGCCCTTAAGTACGGGGGAATCATTGTTCTGTCTGGTGTGAACAATGCTGCGTCTGTTAAGTGTTGCATTTTGGCTTTACAGATGCAACCTTGAGATCTCAGCCGTCCGTGTTATCACCAGCCAAAAGACTCCAAAGAATTAGGAAGAGGCCATGTAGAAGCAAAGACATGCTGCATGAAGTAATGCAGCAGTCACTTAACGAAAATCTAAAAGTGCAGGAGTGGAGGAAGAGTGAAAGGAGGATCTGCCATCAGAATGAGGAGCGCCGGCACCAAAGCGCAGAGCGCCAGCAGCAAAGCACGGATCAGCTTTAGATAAGCATCATGGAGAGCCAAGCGGACTCGATCCAGGCGCTCATAGCCATGCAAGCGGAGCACTACTGCGCGCCTCCCCCCTGCAGCCCTTGTCCCAAAACTCTTTCCCTTCTGCCCCATGTTGCCTCCAACCCACTTTCCCCAACATCCAGGTTCTTATTGCCACCAGCTGCCTCCAACACCTGTAGCTTCACCACCCAGCCCTGAAAACTATGAACCTTACCCACTGCACTCAACCCCCATCACCATGCATTATAGCTATCCTGAAGTGCAGCACTCATTGCACAGCACTCCAGACAGGAAGGCCGAGTATGAGAACAGGACATACGCAAATCTGTGTTTCTTTTCAATAAATGAATTTTCTTTTAAATAAATGGCTTTTTTGGCTTTGAAAACAGTCTTTATTATTGCATTAAGTAAAAGATACCTTAGCCCAGGAAAGCAACAGGCACTGCAAGTCAGTGTAGCAAACAAAGATTCCTACTAACATTGGAATCACTGTACTTCACTCCCATGCAGGGCACCAAACATTAGTGGTGGCTTTCAGCCTCAAATTGCTCCCTCAAGGCATTCCTAATCCTTGCAGCCCCACCATAGGTGCAGACTTTTGTCGGCGCTGGTGGGAGCTTGTGCCCCTGGCCCCGCCCAACTCCACCCTGCCCCCGCCCTTTCCCCAAATCCCAGCCCCCGCCTCCTACCCGGGGAAAAGCACCCACCAGCAGCTCCCCGCCAGCCCCCCCGCCGCACGCCCACAACTCACCTTGGTTTCCGAAGGCGCTTTTTTTAGCGCTGCCTGCCCGCCTCTCAGCTGTTCGGCAAGGAGGGGGTGTGGGGGTTCAGACTCCTGCACTGCCACTATATAAGTTACAGTGAGCGGAGGGTGAGAGGATAAGGGGGTGGGGGTTGGGGAGAGGCCCCACCAGGAGCTCACACAGGGAGCTGCTCTCCTGTTTGCATGCAGCGGTGAGGGTGATTTCATGAGCCAGGAGGAGGATGGGATGAGTTTTGTGATTCTCCCCAGGGAGCCACAAGCTGCTGTCTGTGTTTAGATTTCATGGCTTGGTTTGCACGTTGCAAGAGCCCCCTGGTGCCACGGGGGAGGCGTGTAGCCAGACTCTGGAGCAATAAGATCAGTTGCTCTGCCCTGGCAGGACCCTGCTGTGGGGCAGCTTGGAGCTGAGATGGGTATTTCATTGCTGGCCTCTGGGGCAGGAAGGTTTAGCCAGGCCCGTGGGGAGCTGCAATGGGGTTTGCCAGACTCCAGGGTTTGTGATTTTATTGGCTATGGCCTGGTGCTGGGTTCGTTCTCTCCCTGGGGGCCGGGGGTGTGATCGCTGCTTCCTGAAGGAGGTGAGGCGGCGAGGGACGTTCCACAGCAGGCAGCGCACCCTGTGCTACTGAGAAAAGCCATGGTGCAGCCAAGGCTGCTGCCATGGGGCCCCACCCAGCGCGCTTACCCCATCGTCAGGAGGGCTGTGGGGGCCCCGGGTCCCTTGGTGTGGACTGCCTGGGCTACAGAAGTGCCTGTCTGTCGTCAGCACTCTGTGCACCACCCAGTAGCGTAGCTGGGGGGGAGCAGGGGGAGCGGCAAGTGCTCCTTTTTAATTTTTGAAAGGGTGGAGATGGAGTGGATGGAGGTGGAGTGACATCCCCCGCTGGCCCCACCAAGAGCCCGCTGCTGGCCTGGGTGAAAGAACCCAGACTGGGAGCGGGCTGAGAGACCCCGGCTGGCAGGAGCCCGTGGGGGGAATCCCAGAGCGGGGCAGGCTGAGCCGCTCTAGGATTCCCCCCGTGGGCTCCTGCCAGCAGGGGTCCCGCTGCTGGCCTGGGTTCTTTCACCCAGGTCGGGTGGAGCCTTTTTTTAATGTGTTCGCTCCCTATTATTTAATGTGTTCGCTCCAGTATTAGAACCTGGCTACGCCACCGGCACCACCCACGTGGCCTCTCCCTGCTTCTCCTGCAGCAGCTGCCGCTTCCTGTGGAAATCTGCTGGTTGCCCGGGGTTTTTTTAAAAAATGCAGCGGGTGCCATGGTAACACCACAGAGCAGAGCCCTAGTGGGAGGGGTGCTGGCTTCCTGCTGAGCTGGGAGCTCCTTATAGCTCCTCCTGCATGCAGCCCTGCTTCCAGCCAGGGCGCGGAGCCTGGGGAGATCAGTGCAGGGAGCAGCGGCTTCCCCTGTGGCTCCAGCCCCCCGCCACTGAACAGTTGAGAGGAGGGCAGGCAGCGCTAAAAAAGGTGCCTTCAGCGGGAGGTGCCTCAGGCGGTGCCGGTAACCGGAAGCCAAGGTGAGTTGTGGGCGTGCGGCGGGGGGGGCTGGTGGGGAGCTGCCGGTGGGTGCTCAGCACCCACCAATTTTTCCCCGTGGGTGCTCCAGCCCCGGAGCACCCACAGAGTCAGCGCCTATGGAAGGTACAGTGCGCAGATATAACTGTGGGGATGTTTTCATCGGCCAGATCCAGCTTCTCATACAGGGAGTGCCAGCGGCCCTTTAAATGGCCAAAAGCAGACTCCACAGTCATTCTGCACTGACTCAGCCTGTTGTTGAGCCGCTCCTTGCTGCTGTCAAGGCTCCCTGTGTAGGGTTTCATGAGCCACGGCATTAAGGGGTAGGAGGGATCTCCAAGGATCACAATGGGCATTTCAACTTCCCTTACAGTGATCTTCTGGTCTGGAAAAAAAGTCCCGGCTTGCAGCTTCCTGAACAGGCCAGCGTTCCGGAACATGTGTACATCATGCACCTTTCCGAGCCAGCCTGCGTTAATGTCCGTGAAACACCCACTGTGATCCACAAGCGCCTGGAGAACCATAGAGAAATACCCCTTCTAATTAATGTAGTCGGAGGCTAGGTGGGCTGGTGCCAGAATTGGATTATGCATCCCATCTATAGCCCCTCCGCAATTAGGGAAACCCATTTCTGCAAAGCCAGCCACAATGTCATGCACGTTACCCAGAGCCATGGTTCTTCTGAGCAGGATGTGATTAATAGCCCTGCAAACTTCCATCAACATGATTCCAACAGTCGACTTTCCCACTCCAAACTGGTTAGCGACTGATCGGTAGCTGTCTGGAGTTGCCAGCTTCCAGATTGCAATAGCCACCCGCTTCTCCACCGTCAGGGCAGCGCTCAATCTCGTGTCCTTGCACCGCACGGTGGAGGCTAGCTCATCACACAGTCCCATGAAAGTGGACTTTTCTCATCTGAAAGTTCTGCACCCACTGCTCGTCATCCCAGACTTGCATGATGTGATCCCACCACTCAATGCTTGTTTCCCAAGCCCAAAAGCGGCGTTCCACGGTGGTGAGCGTGTCCATGAATGCCACAAGCAATCTCTTGTCGTATGCGTTACTTGAGTCGATATCATCGTCGGAGTCCTCACTGTCAGTTTGGATCTTAAGGAGTAACTCAACTGCCAAACGTGACGTGCTGGCGAGACTTGTCAGCATATTCCTCAGCAGTTCAGGCTCCATTCCCGCAGACCGAAAGGGAAGACAGAGCTCGCAGTACAAAAAACGTTGAAAGATGGTGCCAAATGTGGATGGAAGCACAGGGATTGCTGGGATGCGAACTGATGCATCACGGGGCATTGGGACAGGACCCAGAATGCCCCCCACCCCTCACCCCCTTCCTACAAGCCACAGCGCCAGAATGGGAAGAGGTGCTCTGTGGGATAGCTGCCCATAATGCACCGCTCCCAATGCCGCTGCAAGTGCTGCAAATGTGGCCACGCTAGTGCGCTTGCAGCTGTCAGTGTGGACAGACTGCAGCGCTTTCCCTACTGCGCGCGCTGAAGGCTGGTTTAACTCACAGTGCTCTACATCTGCAAGTGTAGCCATGCCCTTAAGCTATGTCTACATTAGAGCGCTTACAACGGCACAGTTGCACTGTTGTTAGGTCTCTTGTGTAGCCGCTCTATGCCGATAGGAGAGAGTTCTCCCGTCGGCATAATTAAACCATCCCCAATGAGCTATGTTGGCGGGAGAGCATCTCCCACCAACATAGCACTGTCCACAGTCCCCACTGACGCTTTTGTCGGTGTAACTTATGTTGGTCAGAATCGTGTTTTTTTCACACCCCTGACCAACAAAAGTTTTACCGACAGAAGTGCTAATGCAGACATAGCCTTAGTTAGGGCTCCCATTGAGAGTGACAAAAAAATAAGTTTAAGTCCAACCCTCATTTTGGACCTCATGGCTCTCTCTCATGGAAAATTCCAGGGGTGAGAGCTAAAGGGGAGGAAATCTCAGCGAACTTTCTCTTGCAGTTTTCTACCCAATTGTTCCACAGAGGGCAGGTTTGCTCCCACCTATGGAGCAGTTGCAGTCCCATCCCTAATCCCCAGTGGATCTTATAGATTCACAAATTCTGTGGCCAGAAGGGACCACTGTGATCATCTAGTCTGACCTCCTGTATAACACAGGCCATGGACTTTCCCCAAAATAATTCCTAGAGCATATATTTTAGAAAAACATCCAATCTTGATTTAAACATGGTCAGTCATGGAGAATTTACCATGACCCTTCATAAATTGTTCCAGTAGTTAATTACCCTCACTATTAAAAATGTATGTCTCATTTTTAGCCTGAATTTGTCTAGTTTCAACTTCCAGACATTAGATTGTGTTATATCTTTGTCTGCTAGACTGAAAAACCCATCATCAAATATTTGTTCCCCATGGAGGTACTTATAGCTGGTAATCAAAACACTGTTTCACCTTTGTTAAACTAAAGAGTTGGCTGAAGTTCACTGTGATTCTCCCCAACAAGCGGGTATGACTGAATCCAGCATCTGTGCTTTGCTTTCTTTCCAAGGGCAATGAACAGTGTATGCCAGCAGTTACAAGTTACCACACAGCTCCTTCTAAGCAGCACATGATAAAAACATACAGAGAAAACACATAAAAACCAATGAAAAGGTTTTCCACATAGGGGGGGATCTGCGAGAGGCTAGGCCTATCTGTGCAGAAGCTTTGTACCTCAGCACTGGATCTGTGCCCTTGGAGGACTCTCAGATCCATGGCAGGGGAGCATGGAAGTGTGGAATTCCAGGGTGATGAATTTGGAGCTGCCCTGTGATAATGTATGAATGTGATATGTTGGCCTGGTTATAGGGATGTTTTCTGTTTGAATATCTGTGTTTAACTCACTAGGGGTTTGGTCAGGCAGGCAGGAAGGGGGAGATGGCTCCAGATAGCCATCAATCAACAGACAGTTTAGAGTCATTAATGGACAATGCCAAGCCAATGGCCCTGAGGACTCTGGTCTGATCACCTTCTTCCTGCCTGTGCTCCAGACCAACACTAGTTAGTTAACCCAGATATTCATACATCAAACCTCCCAATACTCAGACCAACATAACCTATTCATCAATTATCACAGGGCAGCTCCAAATCCATCACACCAATTTCTCTCGGACACATAAAAGGCCAGAAATAGCTTTTCCCAGCAGGGCAAGTAACACTGTTGGTGTACCAGATTCACTTTAAGAAACGCAGGAATGATCTGGGCAGGAAGGAAGAAGGGAACTACTTGCTTGCAAAATCAGACAAAAATACAAATGTGTCACAGCACACAATTACTGAAAAATTGCTTACTTACCCACTTTTACCATATAATTATAAAATAAATCAGTGTATAGTATACAGAGCATTATAAACAAGTCATTGTCTGTATGAAATTTTAGTTTGTACTGACTTTGCTAGTGCTTTTTATGTAGCCTGTTGTAAAACTAGGCAAATATCTAGATGAGTTGATCTATGATTCTATGCCTGGAAGACCTCTTCATACCCCCAGAGATATGCTTAGGTGCTGGAACTAGGGGCGCTGCTGCACCCCCTGGCTTGAAGTGGTTTTGATTATATACAGAGTTTCCAGTTTGGTTCCAGTTTGGTTCTCAGCATCCCCACTTTAAAAATTGTTCCAGCACCTCTGGGGGTATGCGTACCCCTGGTTGAGAACCACTGACACGGACTTGACCTAACTACATTGACTTAAGCACTACAGCTCTCATGGAGGTGGAATTATTGAGTCGGTGTAGGGAGTGAGTTATATCATTTTACTGTAGATGCTTACAGTTAGGTTGACGTAGTGTAGTGTAGACCAGGCCTTAGTCCTTCTATCCTCTTCCTATTGAGAAGCCTATGGTTGGGTGGGCTCTGAACCCCTAGCAGTAATATCTATACAACTATTTTTAGCACTGTAGTGTGAATCAGTCTGTCAACTTGGGCTCTGAGTATATGTCTACACTGCAATTATAAACCCATGGCTTGCCTGTGCCTGCTGGCTCAGTCTCCTGAGGCTCAGGCTGCAGTGATGTTTCATTGCACTGCAGACTTCTGAGTTTAGGATGCAGCCTGAGCTCTGGGACCCTCCAACTCGCAAGGTCCTAGAGCCTGGGTTCCAGCCTGAGACTGAAAGTCTACACTGCAATTAAACTGCCCCACAAGCACAAGTCAGCTGGCACAGGCCAGCCACAGGTGTCTAATTGCAGCGTAGACGTACCCTGAGACCACTGCCATAGGCTGCCACTTGCTGTGTGGACACACCCTAAGATGCTGGCTTAGGGAAGAAGGGTTGAATGGGTTCTCAGCAGTTGCCCAGAGTGGAGATGCTGATGGAGACACATGGAGAAAGAGAGACTCAGGGCTTGTCTACGCGGTCAGTGCTGCAGCAATGCAGTGGCACTGGTGCAGCTGCACTGCTGTAGCATTTATTGAAGACGCTACCTACACCAACAGGAGAGCTTCTCCGAGAGGCAGTCACTGGGTTGACAGGAGAAGCCCTCCTGTCGAGATAGTGCTGTCTACGCCTGGAGTTCTTGTCAGTATAATAGCACAGTCCAGATTTTCCACGCCCGAGTGACATAGTTATACTGACATATGTTGGTAGTGTGTAGACCAAGCCTTGGAAACTACAGCAAGCAGCATGTCTCTCCGAGTCCAGAGGTAACTGGGCTGACTGGAACTTACCAAAGTTTGCAAAGAAAAATTAAAGTTTTTAGGAGAGGACGAATATTATTCATCAATTTTCCTGAACATAAAAACTGTTCCCTTCTGTGATAAGGGTAAGTGAGGGACCAGAACCTCAGCTAGTGTAATTGACATAGCCCACTGAAGTAAATAGAGCTACTGCAATTTACTCCTCCGGATGATCTGGCCAAAGGTTCCTATTTGTAGTTTTTTATAGCTATTGTTTTGTTTCCTGGTTTGCAGTGAAGAATGTTTGAAATAGTATGAAATGTATCATTTCATTTCTTTACTTCTCCCTGATTATTCACAGTCAAGACTGATAACCCAGGATGGATTAATGTAAAAACGAACCTATGATAATATGCTACTTTCTGACAACTGATATAGATGTGTCAGGGAGACAACCTTTTGCCCTGAGGGAATAATATAAACAAAACAGGAGTGTAGTAAAAGCACTCTTAAATTATCTTCTAGAAAAAAAGCCAATACATTTTTCAGCTAGAACAAGCCAGCTATGACAAAATTATGTAAATATATACAGTCAGTTGCCTATAAGATTATAGAAGACATAAATAGAAAGGGACTATTAAATCATCAACTCTAGCCCATCCTTTAGACTTAGCCAGAGCAGAATTATTTTGTATAATAAATTTTCTAGTGATTTGTCTAGATGACCATGTTAAGTATCTCAAGCTAAGGGACAATTTCCCCATAGTTTAAGGAAAATTTCTAGGGAGTTTGGGGGGGGGGGGGGAAATCACATGAAGCCAAAGAGAGACAATTCTTAAAATGAAGAGAAAATGTCTCTACACATCAACTGTTGTCAGGAAAAATGTGACAGACAGAGACAGGGAGAGAGAAATTCCTTAGTGACATTACAATCTACTGAAATCTTAGTTATTCAAAGTTCTATACAAGCAGCCACCACAAATATCTCAAGCTAGATGTCAGTGATATTACAGTAATTCCCTAGTCAAACCTCAGTCCTGTGACAGTCATGTACTGGTACATTATACATAAAGGAAATGATGTTATCAAGCAGCATTCCAGTTGCATCAGAAAAATAGTAGTGAATCAGACAGCCTTTATAAAAATAAGTTCCTGAGTTCTAAAAATTAAAAACTCTTAGAAATACACCAGCATTACTAAAAGATTAGTATAATAGTAATAGGGGAATGCATGATATACTTTTTATCAGAGACAACGGCATTGGGTTGCTGCCCATCCTCATTTTTTCAGGAGAGTCTTAATTTTGAAGGAATTATCCCATGACCTGCAATCCAATTAAAATATTCTGACATTTACTGTTGGCTGGTGTAACATAATGTTTATCTGTAGTTTTGTTGCAATGTGACAACAGAATGTTGCTTGCAACAACCTTGTTCTACAGGACAAACAAACATCATCTGATTTGCTGAATTCAGAAAGCCAATTTAACATTGTGGATTCAACATTTAATTCTGGAATACCACCTTTTACAGGTGTGAGGCCGACAGACCACTCAGTTTGGAGCCAGACCATTTCACTTGTGTGTGAATATCAAAGAAATGTTAAATGTATTAGTATGCATTGACCAATTCACTTGTTTTAGTTTAGTTCAAAGGGAATGTTAATGACATAGTAATCAACAGGTTTATAGATAAGTGAAGACAATCGCATTACATTATGTATATCCCTGTAATTAAATAATCCTAGATCAAAATGTGTGTATATTAAGGTGTGTATATTATGAGTAGTTTGGAGAAAGTGAATAAGGAAAAGTTATTTACTTGTTCCCATAACTAGGGGCCACCAAATGAAATTAATGGGCAGCAGGTTTAAAAGAAATAAAAGGAAGTTCTTCTTCACACAGCGCACAGTCAACCTATGGAACTCCTTGCTTGAGGAGGTTGTGAAGGCTAGGAATATAACAGGGTTTAAAAGAGAACTGGATAAATTCGTGGAGGTTAAGTCCATAAATGGCTATTAGCCTAGCCTCTGTTTGTCAGAGGGTGGTGATGGATGGCAGGAGAGAGATCACTTGATCATTATTTGTAAGGTTTACTCACTCCAGGGCACCTGGCATTGGCCACTGTCTGTAGACAGGATACTGGGCTGGATGGACCTTGGTCTGACCCAGTACAGCCATTCTTATGTTCTTAAGGTGTTAGAACTTCATGAATATTGCATGGGGCCTAACTGGGAGAGAGGACAGAGGCACAAATACGCAAAGTGACTTGCCCAAGGTCACACACCAGGTCAATGGTAGAACTGGAAAGAGAACCCACATATCCCGCATCCCAGTCTAGTGCCACAATCACTGGACTATGCTGCCTCTAATACCCCAGTTCTTTTATCAGTTTGAAATAGCTCAAACTCCACCATGGTTTAGGGTGAACAGAACTGAACAGGAGGTGGGCTGCAATGGCCAATCACATCACAGAAGAGAGAATCTCATCAAATTCAGAATGTCACTCACAAAGGCCTGAAATATGTACACTGGTAATAGATCTCACAGATTGGGAGCCACTGATATAACTCATGCACTAATGGAGATATTTAGGTGAAGGGGAACAAGTTCAGTGGTGGACCCTAAGTTCTACAATTGTGCTGTGAACCCCAGGCATAACCGAGAGTCACAACAGAGTGCAATTCACCCCTATACAGAGGGCCAACATGTGCTATAGTCCACTTAAGTCCCACTTAAACATCAGGAATCATAACATTCAAAAATCAGTAGGAGAACACTTCAATATCTCTGGTCACTCACTAACAGACGTAAAGGTGGCAATTCTTAAACAAAAAAACTTCAAAAACAGACTACAACGAGAAACTGCTGAACTGGAATTAATTTGCAAACTGGATACCATTAAATTAGGCTTGAATAAAGACAAGGAGTGGCTGGGTCATTACACAAATTGATATCTACTTCCCCATGCTAAGTTTCCCTCTGCTGTTGCTCACACCTTCTTGTCAACTGTTTGAAATGGGCCATCCTGATTATCACTACAAAAGTTTTTTTTCTCCTGCTGATAATAGCTCACCTTAATTGATCAGTCTCTTAGAGTTTGTATGGCAACCCCCATCTTTTCATGGGGGGGGTGTGTGTGTGTTCCACTCTATGCATCTGATGAAGTGGGTTCTAGCCTACGAAAGCTTATGCCCAAATAAATGTGTTAGTCTCTAAGGTGCCACAAGTACTCCTCGTTCTTTTTGAGGATACAGACTAACATGGCTACCACTCTGAAACCTGTCACTCATATCTATGTGATCCAAAAAACTTCATATATTAAAAACAAAGGTAAGCTAAAAAATAAATCCAGCTGTACTAGGAAAAAGTTAGCTATTTAAATGGCACAGTAATCAAGGCACAGGGCTGTCTTGGAATATAGGAATTGCCAGACTGGATCAGACCTGAGGTCCAGCTAGTCCATTATGAAGTCACTGACCAGGGCCAGCGCTAGATACTTCAGAGGAAATTGCAAGAGACCTGGGAGTAGTTAGTTATGGGAAAATCTGATCCCAAGGAAAGTTTTGTTCTCCAGTGGTCACAGGTTGGCTTATGCCCTGATGCTGACTTCCTTACCCTCATTCAAGATTCCCATGTGAGCAGATTGAAAAAATATTTGTCCAAAAATGGCTTTCTGAAAAAAAAAATCATTTTTTGCAAAACATTTTTTTGATTTTTTTTTGTTTCAACAAAAGGAAACAAAACAAATGTTCCAATAATTCCAAATAAAATCTCATTTCTGTTTCCAAAACCCTTAAAATGTTCAGTTTTTATTTTTTTAATCAAAAAACTATTTTTTTGTAAATTTCCCACTAAAAAAATAAAATGCAATAACAAAATCCTCTTTTGATCAGCCCTGGTTCTGATATGTGGCTTTCTGAACTCTAGGAGAGAAGTGAGGCCAGTTAGCACAAAGAGGGCTTTTTTCATAATCTGACCTTGTAAACTAATTCTTTTCTATTGTGGCAGTTTTTGTAGCGATCACATCCTTGCATGGTTGAACTGTCTTTTTTCTTATTTTACATTTTTATATTAAAAATATTTTGGCACTGACACAATATATCACACAAGTATTATCTGCACATGATATAGGGCAAATGTGCCAGAATAAATTGAGTTGTAGAGTGTAATAACTGTGTCCGTGTGTGTGTGGGGGGGGGGGGGGGCATTGTATTAATTTAGATGGAATAAATGGACCAAAGATGTTAACCTAACCCACGCTCTGTCCAACATTAAACAGTGTTAAACAAGGTTCAGGGTTTGGTGTAGAGACCTCAGCCTACTTAGTACTATGGCAAACACACCTTTAAACATCCTTTAAACTTTTTCTTAAAGATACAGAAAAGAAGAAAAAACAATAAGTATTTGAAATGTAAAGCACTCAATAAGGCTTTCATTTTAACAACATCCCTTGGTCCCTTTCCCTTTAGCTGGAGAGAGTTTCAGAAGGAAAAAAACCTTATTTGACAGTCTCTTAGATGATAACAACGATGGTAATAACTGTCCTTTCGGGAAAAAGAGAAGAAGTTAGCTGAGATGAGCTGGAGCTGCTGTTGTTACTCTGGTTGTTAAAATCCATTCCCATTTCATTTCTGGTAGTGTTTGAGATTCAGCTGGAGCTGATCATGGTGGCAATGTTATTTGGGTCCCTCTCTCTTTAGTTCAGTCTGGTCAGGATGAGGGTGACGAACGACTGGGGTCCAGGAACCAAGGGTGGTAGCCATGATGGTAAAGCTCACTCCAGTTGTGTACATCTGTTCTACTCTATTTCCCATCCCACCCCCTCTTTTTTTTTTTTTTTTTTTTTTTTTTTTAAAAAGGACCCACAAAGGGAATGGTGAGTGGACTAGCTCATCCCCTCATTATTTTGTCCACCAATTAATTGGCCTAGTGTCAGACACATCAATTTTAGTTAATTTCTGGTTCCATATCTTCTGTTTTTTAACCAAGCATGATTTTAACATAGTCCTTGAGTTATATCAGTAGGCCTTTTTGTTTAAACTAATTCAATTTTTCTCTCCCCCATCAAAATTTGTTGCTATAGGTTATTGTGGCATTTTATGAATTTTTACATACTTTTTAGCTTACAGTGGGTAAATTTGTCGCTTACAGTGAGTAAGTTTGTAGGCCCAATTACTACAAGAGGGGCCCCATCAAACATAGGACTGATCTCGTATTTTCTAATAATTCTGTATAGGATATTTTGGTTCCAGGTAATGGTTCCTCATTATAGACTAAACTCTCAAAGATCAGATTAGATGCAGGTTGAAAGAAGGTCCACAACAACATCTATGTTAGAGTTTCACTTCCTACTATGATACGGAGCCACCATTTCCTTACAAAAATGTGACTAGGCTGGGGGAAAATATTTTAGTATGTACAGTAGTTAGTAATGAGCATTCCTTAGGAATAAAATACATTTATAAGTATTTTACAAGTAACTTCTCTCCTATTTAACTTTACCAATGCAAGATAATAAAGTGAGTCAGGCCCATACGAGGGCAGAGGATGATGGGAGTCACTTACACAGAGTGAGTCAGTATCATGGCATGAAGTGAGTAATCTTCCAGCATGGCATAAGGTGATTCAGATCATAACCTCTCTTTTTTGCAAGAGCACACTTTATACATGTGTAACCCACACACCTCCTGAGTGTGGTGTTCTGTCCCATCTAGTGGCACCAAGACCACTTAGAGAGCATTAAAAGCTGGCTTTTAGCTCATGCAGTAGAGGCTCATGCACTAAGCTGCCGAGGTCCCCAGTTCAATCCTGACTGTTAACAACCGGGGTCCATCAGTGTTACACATGTACAAGGAATAAGGATCAGTAAGGCGGTTAAAAATGCTATAACACTTTTAACAAGATTAAAGGTGTTTACCCTAATGTCCTGATTATACTCTATATTCTTCCTACCTAAACATTATGTGATCATGTAATTAAAGACTGTAACATGACACACATTCATAAGGGGCAGAATTAAGATTGTGTAACAGGCTTGGAACTGCACAGGCAACTGTGATTCAGGCGATTCCTAACTTTGAAGGGCTTTGTTTTGTAACCTTAAAAATGTCCTTTAATGTAGTTTTTAAGGTTGCACGGGCAACCTTAATTCTGGCATTTCCTAATTTCTGAATGCTTGACTTTGCAACCTTAATAATGTTTTTAACGTGTACATTAAAAATACATTGTTACTAACAAGTCACATGTCAGCCATCATGGTGATCACTTTTCTTGTACATTGTAGATTGTAAACTCTCTGGGATGGCCACTGTCTTCCTGAATGTTTGTATAACATCTAGAACATTTTCAAAGCTACTTATAAAATAAGACCAATTTCTGGGGGCTGGCCAGGAGAAAGCTGAAGATCTCATGATGCTTTTCAAAAGAAAAAGGGGATCAATTTTTGGTGTCCTGGCCAAAATTCCCTCTCTCAATGAAACATGTACTAACATCCCAGGTTGTGTGGGAGCTATTGCTGAGCATGTAAAGGCTGACACATATTCCTACATGCACTTATGAGTAGGGTGATCAGATGTCCCGATTTTATAGGGATAGTCCTGATATTCAAGGGTTTGTCTTATATAGACGTCTATAACCCTGTCCTGATTTTTCATCTGGTCACCTTACTTATGAGGAAGTGTCATCTCAGATACTTGTTCAGTTAAGTCATTGATTTCATAGGTCTACCGCTTGTGCTACAGTATTATTCCCAAGAAATGACTGATAGGACACAAGCAAGAGTATGGAAATGTCACGCAGTACTATTAAAAGATACCTTGTTCATTCTATGCATATAAAAACTCATTCCTCTTTAAAATTTTATCAAGCTCCAGATATATCTAAGAACACAATAGGGGAGATGATAAAATCTGTAATCAGGGATCTTGTTATTTCCTTTGTGGCTTGTCACCAGCAGTCCCTTACACCTGCAAACCTCTCTAGGCCTCTAGACTTTTCCCTTTGCTCCACTGTGACTGCAGCAAGCACTTGGCAACATGCACTTGGCTGCATCTTTTGGCAGCCCTGCTCCCTCAAGTATTTGACAGAGTGCTCCAGACTGAATACCTTTAACTCCACTCTACTTCACTGAGGTAAAAGCTTAATTTTCCTTCTCTTCAGAAAGACTCTCAGCAATTCGCTCCCATAATAGCTGGTAAACCAAATGCTCTTTAACAAAGAAAGCACAGAGCTAATCAAAGTATATACAGGTTGATTTTCTAGTAACAATAAGCAAAGAAGTGGCAATTCTTCAACAAAAAAATTTCAAAAAACAGACTCCAACGAGCAACTGCAGAACTGGAATTAATTAGCAGACTGGACACCATCAAATTAGGCCTGAATAAAGACTGGGAGTGGCTTGGTCACTACAAAAACTAATTTCCCCCTGCTGATACTCACACCTTCTTGTCAACTGTTTGAAATGTGCCACTTTGTTTACATTGGCCTCATTAGCACTACAAAAGAGATTTCCACCCCTTCTTGTCAACTATTGAGAATAGCCCACTTCCACCTTAATTGTATTGGCTCGTTAGCACTGACCCCCCACTTGAGAAGGCAACCCTAAGGGAACTCCCATCTTTTCATATGCAGTGTATTTATACCTCCCTACTGTACGTTCCACTCCATGCATCTGATGAAGTGGGTTTTAGCCCACAAAAGCTTATGCCCAAATAAATTTGTTAGTCTCTAAGGTGCCACAAGTACTCCTCGTTCTTTTTGAGGCTACAGACTAACACGGCTACCACTCTGAAACCAAAGAAACATTGATTCTCATAACTTATCCACATTGTACATACATAATATTTTCAATTAGCTAGACTGTTCAAACTTAATATACAGTGGGTAAAATTGTCCTCTCATTTACTCCTTTGCAATGCAGGTGTGTGAACAAACAGTATATTATGGCATTGATTTTCCACAGTGGGAATGCGTTATAGCATCAGGTGGTTACAAATCAAACAAAAGTCCATTTACTTCATAGGTTAACTAGAACACTATTGGAGTTCAAAGCCAACCGATGATCAGTTCTCTCAGGTGAGGAGCAAACGATCATAGCCCACACAGCATACCATATGATGCAGCAGTTTTTGTACTGTACTAGCGGTGGTAACATTAAGTAAGAACTGCTTGGCCTAGCTGCTGGTGAAGCGTGCTCAGACTGAGCTGATATGCACACATCTTGTTTCTTCCTCTCTGAATTCTGTCACCTGCCCCGTAGGTGGCTGGAACATCTGCCGTGCATTCATATTCTCCCTCCTTTCTAATGATTGCTCCTGTTGTGCCTTCTACATTTAGCCTCTGCAAGTCCTTGACTCAGTTTAGTTGATGACTGAGTGACTTGTTCACCCAGTATTCCCCATAGTCATCAGAGTGAGGGGTGTATGTGTTTGAAGTGAACACAGTGGTGGCTGGCAGCTAGGGTAAATTGTAGACTCAAGAATGTGAGTGGGAAGGTCAGTCAAGCAGGATTATTATTGTGGATTCTGACTCCTGTCCTAAAATATCAAGACCAACCCTCCTCTCGGTCTGGCTTTGAGCAGACAGAGTCCAAGAGTTGGGTTGGTGCTGAGATTTCCATACATTTCTCAACATCCACAAATGTGTGCTTTGAAGGGCACAGAAAGTCCATTCTATATCCAGCAGTCAGATGAAGCCATCTGTGGAACTTGTAAGAGTGTGGTCTGAAAAAGCATCAGTAGTGAGGAAAAAAAGGTTGTTTTTAAAAGTTAGCAAGTTCTACATAAGGTTAAAAACATTCTTTTAAAAAGTTTGGGGTGGGTAGGAGTCGGGAAGCTTTGGGGTGAGATGAGCAAGGGATGAAAGTGAGGGGAACAGCAAGAAGAAGCAACTTTGCTCATGCTCTCACATTTTATCCTGGTTCCCTGATAGAAATGGGTGAGCTCAAAGGAGGGGAAGAGGTCAGCTGTGATTCTAAACAGGAGGAACAAAAGAATCTTCAAGGAGACTGTGGCCCTGCTGTGGGGGAGGAAGGAGAAGCATACCAGCCCTTTCATTTTTGTAGTGTGAGCAGCTAGTAATTGGACCAACAAATGCCTGGCAGCTCAACAACAGCTGATGATCTGCCTGGCGACGGGGCTGGCAATTTGCTAGCACCTGGTGATCTGCCCAGCAACAGGCTTGAGAGCTTCCTGTACATCAGCTGATCAACACATCTGTTATCTTACTAATGAGATCAGTGTTAAATGTAAAATAAATAAATAAAAAAGTGTTATCAGTCAAGACACACAGTGGAATGTGAACCCGGAACATAACTATGGACCTGATTCAGCAAAGCACTTAACCATAAATTAAAGTTTCATAGAAGCTAATGGGAATTAAATTCCTGTTTAAAGCTAAGCACATGTTGAAGTGCTTTGCTGAATCATGGTCTGTACACCTGGTATAATGCATAATGCTATCTGTGATAATAAACACTATAGTGAAGGTTGCATAGAAACTTCCCTGTTTTCTCTTGCTTATATTTCTGAAAAATTCTCTTTTAAGGCTGAAACTTTCCAAACTTAGGCTGAACCCAAGGATGAGTTTTCTTTTCCAATTTAAGGAAAATCTCTAAGCCCATTACTGAGTTATTGAGAATGTTTTCCTTTTATACACCTTTTCAGAATGAAAAAAATAGTTATGTTTTGTTGCTGGTTTTTTTCCCTCTTTCTTCACCACCAATTTAAGAACAGCTAAGCTATAGCACTAAATATGTAGCTATTCCTCTTTGAGGGATAGTATAATAAAGGATATTACTCTGTACTACAGCAATGGTCCAAAACACTAACTCTTACGATAATAATACAATAGTCTCTGTGGTAATGACTGTCGGGTATTAATTTGTTTAAAACAAACTAAGTTTGAAAACAAAGTTATTAGTCTTCAGAACATGTTCAATAGACAACTACTAAGATATTTATAAGGTTGGCAGAATATAATTTTTTTGATCATTTTGATAAATAATATTGTTTATTTAAAGCATTTTTTCTATTTGTACTGATTTAATTTTCACTGTTGAACAAAATTATGAGTTTTAAACTTTTTTGAAATTGTATCTATTTAAATTATCACAGTTCTGGGAAATTATAATATAGAAAATAATAATATAATGACAGTGGGTGATGAGATTCCAACAGTCTAAGTTTTATAACCATTAAAACACAAATTGTCAACATAATACGTCAAAATATACAAAGTAAATATCCTTAAATCAAACTTTAATAAGTTCTCAAACAGCATTTTGCTTACTTTGCCTATCTGAAAATTTTGATTATTTATCAATGGAAATATTTTTAGTCAGTTTTTCTGTGTACAGTGAAATGACATTTACCTATAAAAATCTAATCCTTCCAAGCCTAGATATTTGGCAGAGTTTAAAGAAGTCCTGAGCACAGAGCGACAGCAAAAAGGGAAGAGAGAGTTACACATTTTCTAGACAAGAAGAGAAATCTCCTCTTAGACTGCTGAAACAATTTGCATTAGGGAACCTGGAAATGGCTTACTGGGTATGTCTACACTGCAATTAGACACCAGTGGCTGGTCTTTGCCAGCTGACTTGGGCTCGTGGGGCTTGGGTTTCAGGGCTGTTTAACTGCGGTGTAGACATTCCAACTGGGACAGCAAACAACCTCTGGGACCCTCCCACCTTGCTGGGTCCTAGAGCCAGGACTGCAGCCCAAGCCTGGACATCTACACCACACTTAAACAGCCCCTTAGCCCGAGCCCCTTAGCCCGAGTCAACTGACATGGCCATCCATAGGTTTTTAATTGCAGTTGTGGCAAAGTACCTTGTTCTCCTCAGAAGACTCAGTTCCTCTTAGCCTTAGAGAGACAGGCTGGGGCAGGGCAAACCCTTACTGGCAGCACAGGGTCTGGCTCTACCTTCCCCTGGTCAGTCCTTTCAGTTTTGTTTTCCTTCCCTTCTGGGGAGGAAATGCAATCCTCCTCCCAGGAAGGCTTCAGTGTCCAAAGGCAGCTTCCCTGCCTCTCACACCCCCCTCCATTCCCACAGGGGAGGGTTTAAAAAGGTCTCCAGCAGCTGCAGACAGCTGGACCTAATTAGCTCCCTAGCAACCCCTTTCCCAGCTGCACCTTATTTCCCCGTAGTTATCTCCGCTCTGTGAACAGGAAGAGGCCTTTTAACCCCCTGGGACTAGTTACTACCTCCCACTTGGTAGCTGTTTGTCCTGGGTTTGCCACATTAACCCCCCACCCCCGCTCAACACTACGGGGTTGAGCTACTTGGGTCGGAAAGCAGTGCACTCTCGATAGGCCATCTGCATTGCCATGTTGGATTCCCGACCTATGTCGTACTGTGAAGTGGAAGGGTTGGAGCGACAGGAACCATCTTGTCACCCTCGCGTTTTTGTCTTTGTTTTGGTGCATCCATTGCAGAGGGGCATCGTCCGTGACCAGGGTAAATCTCCGCCCCAGTAGATAGTAGCGGAGGCTTTCTATGGCCCATTTTACCACCAGGCATTCTTTTTCCACTACGGCGTACTTCCGTTCCCTAGGCAGGAGCTTCCTACTGAGGAAGAGGACGGGGTGTTCGTCATCCCCGACCATTTGAGAAAGTACCGCCCCCAACCCTACTTCAGAGGCGTCAGTTTGCAGGATAGCCCCGGACTGGAGGAGGGAGTTTACTAGCACAGGGTCTGTGCAGAGGGCCGTCCTCAAATCTGCAAAAGCGCCTTCAGCCGCAGTAGACCATTTTACTATGTCTGGGCCCCTTCCTTTTGTTAAGTCCGTCAATGGGCATGCTCTGGTGGCGAAGTGGGGAATTAACCTTCTATAGTACCCCACTAGTCCCAGGAATGCTCTGACCTGTTTCTTCCGGACCGGTCGTGGCCACTTCTGTATAGCCTCCAACTTGTTGAGTTGGGGCTTCACCACTACATAGCTGAGATACTTAGCCTCAGCTAACCCAATCGAACATTTGGAGGGATTCGCAGTTAGCCCTGCCTTCCTCAGGGTGTCCAGGACCGCTTCCACCTTCTCCAAGTGTCTCCCAGTCGGGGCTATATATAATGACGTCATTGAGATAGGCTGCCGCGTACCTGCCATGTGGTCGCAGCAGTTTGTCCATTAGTCTTTGGAAAGTAGCGGGAGCACCATGCAATCCAAAGGGGAGGACGGTGTATTGGTATAGACCTTCTGGAGTCACAAAGGCCGTCTTCTCTTTGTCAGCCTTGGCCAGGGGGATCTGCCAATAGCCCTTGGTCAGGTCCAGGGTAGACATAAATCGTGCTTTTCCTAATCTGTCGATTAGCTCATCTATCCGGGGGATGGGGTACACATCAAATTGTGACACCTCGTTCAGCTTCCGGAAGTCGTTGCAGAACCTCATACTGCCGTCCGGTTTAGGCACTAAGACCACGGGACTTGACCATTGGCTATGCGACTCCTCAATGACTCCTAAGGTTAGCATTTTCCTGACTTCAGTCCTGATCTCTTCTCTTTTGGCCTCCGGGATCCGGTATGGCTTGACGTTCATCTTCACTCCAGGCTCTGTGTGGATGTGATGGTGAACCTCAGTAGTCCTGCCTGGCTTTTCAAAGAACACATCCTGGTTGCGTTTGATCAGGCTGATCACTTCCTATCGTTGTTCTGGAGTCAACTCTGGAGATATCCCCACCTGGTCAGGCTGGTTGCTTTTAGGGGGCATTGCGCCTAGTGCAACCACCGGAGCTTCTCTATCCTGCCAAGGTTTCAGCAGATTTATATGGTAGATCTGCTCCAGCTTCCGGCGGCCTGGCTGTTAGACCTTATAGTCGACTTCTCCTACAGCTTCTATTATTTTGTATGGCCCCGCCACCTGGCTAGGAGCTTGCTCTCCGCTGTGGGTATGAGCACCATTACCCGGTCTCCCACCTGGAACTTCCGGGTCGCTGCTTGGTGGTTGTAGTATGTCTGTTGGGCCCCCTGTGCCTTCTCCATGTGCTCACGCACCAGGGGGGCAACTTGGGCTATCCTGTCTTTCATCTGTAACACGTGTTCAACGACGTTTCTCCCGGGGTTTGGCTGCTTTTCCCAGCCTTCTTTAGTCAGGTCCAGTATGCCCCTGAGGTGGCGACCATATAACAGCTCGAAGGGGGAGAATCCAGTGGAAGCCTGCGGTACCTCCCGTATGGCAAACAGCAAGTAGGGCAGCTGGGTGTCCCAGTCTTTCCCGTCACGACTAATCACTTTCTGTAACATGCTCTTCAGTGTTCTATTAAAACGTTCGACGAGACCATTGGTCTGGGGATGATAGACCAACGTCCTGAGGGACCGTATGTGGAACAATGCACATAAGTCCTTCATTAGTTTAGCCACAAAGGGGGTCCCTTGGTCCGTCAGGATCTCCTTCGGTATCCCTACTCTGGAAAAAATCTGGACTAACTCTTTGGCTATGGTCTTGGACATGGCGTTCCGTAGGGGTACGGCCTCGGGGTATAGGGTGGCATAATCCAATACTACCAGAATGTACTGATGGCCCCGGGCTGACTTCTCCAATGGCCCTACTAGGTCCATAGCTATTCATTTGAATGGGGTCTCTATAATGGGCAGAGGTATCAGAGGGGCCCTCAAGTGCGGTCGGGGCCCATGTATCTGGCATTCCAGACAGGACGTACAATATCGCCGGACCGCCGCATAAATGCCGGGCCAAAAAAACCTCTGCAGGATCTGATCAAGGGTCTTGTCTATCCCTAGATGGCCCCCGAACAGATGGCTGTGGGCCAGATCCATCACGCCCCTCTGATGTTTCTGTGGGACCAAGAGTTGTTCTACGACCTGCTCCTGGACCCGGACTACTCTATATAGCAGATCATTCTTAATTACATAATATGGCCCTGGGCCCTTAACTCTACCCTCCACGGGGACCCCATTTACCTCGACTACTTCCTTACGAATATGGTTGTATATGGGATCATTGGCTTGATCCTGACCAAAATTCCCGAGCGTAGTCCCCACTGGTCCAAACTCAAGGGGGTCTACTTCCATCTCCCCCTTGGGAAAAACCCCTGGGGGATCCGATCCGGTGACATGGTCGTTAATCGTTGGCTCAGACCCACTGTTGGTTTCCCCTACAAGCATAGACTTCCGGTATTGGGTCAGGATCTTCGTCCCCCTTCTTTTATTCTCCCTCCGTTCCCTCCGAGTCTTCCGGGGCTTCCCCGGTGGGGAGAACAGATTCTGGGCAAACTCATGGAAGGCCGGAGGGGGGCTACCTGTTGGGACCACCCCCGGGGTCCCGGGGTCATTATTTTCTACTACCTCCTCCCCGGGGAGTAGGCTATCAAATCCCGGGAAATCTCGTCCGATAAGGACTGGGTAGGGGAGTTTCGGAACTACTCCCACTGTCACCTTAGTGGGGTGTCCGAGAACTTCTATTTTTATGGGGATGGTCGGGTAATAGTTGATATCCCTGTGCACACAGGAGATTCCTGAGCGCTTGGCCTGGGTTAGTTGGTCCTGCCCGACCAGCTTCCCCGAGACCAACGTGATCGCACTTCCTGAGTCTACTAATGCGGTAGTCTCTATACCATTCATCTTCACGGGTCGAGTGTATCTATGGGGGACCATCGCAACCCCGACAAGACTTATTAGTTCACACGGTCCCTCTATATCTCCCAAGTCGCACTGCATGGGCTCTTCTAGGTTTGGGCATTGGGCGGTGATATGCCCCAATTCGCCACAGGCATAACACCAATACCCCACTCGGGGCAGTCCCCTCTTTTTCGGACTGCTGGGTTTTATCCCCCACGTCTTCCTTCCCCAGTCCTCAAGCCTCTCCGGCACCGCCGGCTGATCTTCCGTCTCCTTCCTCCCCTCCCTTGTCCAGCCTGGCACTAGGGCAAACCGGGGCCTCGGTGCAGAGACTTGCCTCTGAATCTGGTGCTTTCCCTCCCCAGTGGTCCGAGAAAGTTCCTGGGCCGCTAAGTGTCTCTCGACCAGGGCAATCAGTTCATCATAGGAGGAGGGATCATTTTGGCGGACCCACCCTCGTATGTCCAGAGGCAACCCCCTCATGTACCTGTCCAACATGAGGATTTCCACTATCTTCTCCAGCCCATGGGTCTCAGGGTGAAGCCACTTCCGGGCGAGGTGGATTAGGTCAAATAGCTGGGACCTTGGCGCTTTATTGCCCCAGTATCTCCACTCGTGGAAACGCTGGGCCCTTATGGCCGGCGTCATGCCTGATCTTGCCAGGATTTCTGCCTTCAGTTGGGGGTAATGCATGGCTGCTTCTGTGGTCATGTCGAAATAGGCCTTCTGGGCCTCCCCACACAGAAATGGTGCCAGGATACTGGCCCACTGGTCTTGGGGCCAGGCCTCCCGTAGTGCCATCCTCTCGAATGCGAGGAGGTCTGCCTCGATATCATCATCCACCATCATCTTTTGTAGATAGTTGCTTGCCCGCAGCAGCCGGGTCCCCTGGGGCCCGTGCGTCAGGACTTTCAACTGATTCACTACTTCAGTCAGGGTGGCTCGATCTTGGGCCACCTGCTTCATCAGTAGCTGGTTTGTCTCCTGCTGGACTCGTACTGATTCTTGCTGGGCCACCATCTGCACCCTGGTGGCCTCCTGTTGGGCCACAGTGGCCTGTATCAACGCCTTCACTACATCCTCCATTTTTTTTTTGTTGCGAGATTTACCCTGCCCTGCAGTGGCTTGCCACAGAGCCTCACTCACAGAAGATCCCACCCCTGACACCACACGTGGCAAAGTACCTTGTTCTCCTCAGCAGACTCACTTCCTCTTAGCCTTAGAGAGACAGGCTGGGGCAGGGCAAACCCTTACTGGCAGCATAGGGTCTGGCTCTACCTTCCCCTGGTCAGTCCTTTCAGTTTTGTTTTCCTTCCCTTCTGGGGAGGAAATGCAGTCCTTCTCCCAGGAAGGCTTCGGTGTCCAAAGGCAGCTTCCCTGCCTCTCACACAACTCTCACACCCCCCTCTATTCCCACAGGGGAGGGTTTAAAAAGGTCTCCAGCAGCTGCAGACAGCTGGACCTAATTAGCTCCCTAGCAACCCCTTTCCCAGCTGCACCTTATTTCCCCGTAGTTATCTCCCCTCCATGGTCAGGGAGAGGCCTTTTAACCCCCTGGGACTAGTTACTACCTCCCCCTTGGTAGCTGTTTTTCCTGGGTTTGCCACACAGTGTAGACATACCCACTGAAAATCACAGCGAAGCTCTCCCTCAAAACTATGTGACATCAGGGACAGAAGAAAAATCACACAGATCATGTGATTTTAGGGTCTATGTGAATTTTGCAACATACCACAACTTTCTGCAAATCCTAAACTTCCATAGTTTCTATATTTTTCTATTGTAGAAAGTCTGATTTGGGGAATTTGTCATATACAATTTATGAATTCTGTTTGAGATTATGAACTGTCTGTATCAGATTGCAAACTCCATTTTGATTGTAAGACTGGTCTTTGCCTTTCTGCTGTCTTTTTACCTCCATCTTGGACTAAAATTATAACGGCTAGCAATAGACTGTCATTAAATTTTGATGATTGTCCATTCAAAGGGAGCATTCTTGGATAAAGAGATGGCTTCCACCCATGGCACAAGAGTCTTTCAGGTCTGAACTCTAGGGGACTGGTAATTGAGCAACAGATTGAGTGGTGGAAGACTTTAATCATCTGAGGAGATTGTTCATGGGTCTCTTGACAAACGGGGATGGAGCTTATTAAAAGAGAGGGTCTCTCATTGGGCACTTGAGAAGAAGTGACAGAAAAAGAAAAAAAGAAAAAGGGAGGGAATACGACAGACTCACTCTTTCCATTTTTCAGAGGGGAAGTCATGCATGGGAGGGCAAGGAAGACAGAAAATGCTCCTTAGAAAATGGATTTAAGGCCAAGGAAATACCCAAGAGTGGTGAAGAAACTGTGACAGGGAAATGCATATAGGTGTGTTTATTATTTTGTCTAGAACTGTATATTCCTTGTGCTGGCTACAGTCAAAAGTGGCTGTTTATAAACCTTTGCAGAGCCTATCTCTAGGTCTGTTTTCTTCCCCTATCTGTGTCCCTGAAGAGTTAAACTAGCAAATCAGTGTGTCCACAATGTTGGGGTTCTGGAAGCGGGTATGCTTAAGCTACTGAGGTATCTGGGACTGGCAAGTAGAGCTCCTGGGGCTGGAGGGCAGCTGAGGAGGTAACAGACAGAGGAGGTAGGGCTGGGGATTTGGGGAAGGGGCGGTGTTGAGGTGGAAGTGGGGCAAGAAAAAACGTGGGGGGGGGGGGCGGCTAAAATTTTTTTTGTTTGGGGCAGCAAAAATCCTAGAGCCGGCCCTGAGAGGTATCTAGTTCGTGGGACTCCGTTAGCATGAACTAGGTACCTCTTGGAGCATGCCAGCAGAGTCTACATGGAGCAGTAGGAGCACAGTACATTTGAGCACTCCATAAATCACACACCCCTGGTGCGCACTGCAGGTGCCATGTAGACAAGCCCTTTGATGCAGGTTGTGGATACCACATTCCTTCCCCCAAATTTTAGCTCCAATTCCTCATCTAGTATACGGTGTAATTCACAAATGGAGTGTTCTGACTGGTTGCCACTGGTCCTTTCTAGCTGTATGACTGGGATATGCTAGATTGCTTTTGCCAACTCATGCTCTTCTTGACATGGAGGTTCTAAAATTACATGAATCTGTTGTGGGTATGAAGAATTGCTCCTTGATGGCCTGGGTCTGCTGCAGGGGCAGACTGGCTCAAAGCCTGGTTGCTTCACAGAGGAACATCACTGTGGTGGAATCACCTTAGTGACCTCCTAGAAAAGAGCTCATTGAAGAGGAAACAAACACTGAAAGAGACTGAGTAAAGGAGACACCCAAACAGAAGAAAAGGGAATGGGGGGAAGGGAAGTGGCCTTGGAAGAGAAAGAAGGAGGAAAACAAAACCCCGGGAGCTAGAGTAAGTTGTTAATGATTATTTTAAAGAACATTTTTGTCGAAATATGACAAAGCTCAATTATTTATATATTTATACACACATGGCTGAATCCTCAGCCTCAGTGGAGCTACACTGATTTATACCAGCTGAGGATCTGGCTCACCATGGCAGAAGCTACAGGTACAGGTGAGATGTGGTATCTTGCCTTCAGTGACCCAGCTGGGGAGTAGCACCAAAGATGGTTCCTCTTCACTCCCTCTCTGGCAGGGAAGTGGCAGCAGCACTCCTTCATTCAACAGCACAGGGCCAGCTCCCCTTCACTCATCCAGTGGAGGAGCAACACCCTTGGGCCATCTTTAAGTCCTAGAGTGGCATAAGCAGCTTAAGCTCCTTCATTAAGTGCCTAAGTCTTCAAAGCTGCTTAAAGCCATTAAAGCTGTTTAAGCAGCTTAAGACACTTTAGACTGTTGGCATGTCGTTTGGGGTTGTAGCATAATGTCCTAGCCTGTGAACCAGCCAGTCCACCCCTGAGTTAATAGGTTTGAACAGAAAAATTGCTAAGCTGGATCTGACCTTTGTAAACTCAACCTGGCTAAGTTTTGTTTGTTTATTTTTTAACTTCTCTTTTCACTCTGTGGAATTAAAGCTGTCCTTGAGAACCAGACAGGTTTGGCCTTTTGCCATGTTGTTCCTGCAGTCCTTTAGTCGCCTATGAATGCCAGCGAGTAACTTTGCAGATGTCAGCGAATCTGAACTCATAGCTATTACATCTGTCACAGGTCCAGATGACCACCCCAATTCTGGTCACTCACCGGATTGCTGTGGGGAGACCCGGCCATTGAATCCCCGAGTGTTTTAAGATCCCAGAATCTGAAGCAGTTCAGGCACCGTTGCTGTCTTTGGGCCCCTGGGCACACTCTCTGGCATCCCCT
The DNA here is from genome assembly GCA_033296515.1 of Macrochelys suwanniensis. NCBI lineage: Eukaryota > Metazoa > Chordata > Testudines > Chelydridae > Macrochelys > Macrochelys suwanniensis. The sequence continues at coordinate 244,526,028 of CM065775.1, read as the reverse complement.
CCTGAAAGCTGCAACCATGTGGCCACTTGCCCAGCCAGCCTCTTGAACCCATGCTGACCCTTCCAACTCTCCCATAGCTTAAACACATCCTCTCCCAGACTTCTACCTCAAGATGTGAGCCTTCTGGTTTATCTCTTGAAGGGAACATGTGATAGGAGTAGCATATAACACACAGACACTTAGCACAGGATTCTACAGCACTTTTGATCTTTCTTTAATAGCACAAGAATTACACAGATATATACAAAAATAATACACCCTCCATGCACTTCCCTGCCTTGGTTTCCTCACCACTCCAGAACATTCTTTGAGGTGGGATTATGGTTGTCTGGGGCTGCCCAGTTTCCTCTGCTGCAGTGCATGCCTTGAGTTCTGAAATGTGGTGCCTTCTCCTCCCCTCTCCCCGAGCTTGCCTCCTCTGACCTTGGCTTGTCTGTCCCCTTCCCCCTTTTGCCCACACTTCCTGCTTGTCTGAGTCTTCCCCTTGTGAGTCCTTTTATAACCTGTTTGGTCACCTCTCTCTCTCTCTTTGTCCTGCTTGGGGGATTTCCACTCTCTCTACTTCCTCCTCCCTTCAGACCACAGGAGGAAGTATCTTCTCCTAGGCTCCAGCAAACTCACTGTCCAAAAGTGCTTCACCCGAAACAGGTGGTCTTTGAGTTCTAAAGACCCACCATTGTACCTGGTCTGGGAGATACATACTTAACATTTGTCAGCAATGGTGGACACAGAGACAAAGGTTGATCCCAGGAAGAAGAGCTCTGTGTAGCTTGAAAGCTTGTCTCTCTCACCAACAGAAGTTGGTCCAATAAAAGATATTACCTCACCCACCTTGTATCACACAGATAGAAGCACATTCATGATACAGCAGTTTTCCTAGCGACAACTTCATAACTTCATAATATCAATGAGAATTTATAAATTGTATTCATAAGTTCCCCAAATCACCACACTACCACATTCATCCTCTTGCATAAAACATCAAGCCAGTAATCCATCTAGTTGAAAAGATATTATCAGTACACCTCTCAGCTAGGATCTGATGTGTTTCTGAGCTCTCCTGGGTCTCAGCAGGCTCCATCCACTCTCTCTTTCTTTGGACTCTAGGCTTACTTCCTGGGCATAGACTCTCTGTCTGGTATCACTTCTCAGGAGCGAGACCCCAAAGTACAGCTGCCCTATGCCTCAGGACCAGTGTTGATTCCCCAAGACACCCCAGTAGCTCAAGCACACTCTTTCCCAGAACTTTGTCTTTGTGGGTACTCTGGTTTATAGTTTGTTGTTGTTGGCGTCCGTTAGTCTCGAGAGACGATGGATATGTGCCCATGGGGAATAATGTCCTCTCCAGGGCGCAAGCCAGGGCAGGGTGATTTGGAGGAACAGCTGTTGCCCATGCAGCAGAATCCCCCTCTCCACGCAACTGATGGATCCAAGGGAAAGACAATGTCGATACAACTTGGCACCAGTGGCGTCGCAGGAGTTGCCGGAATGACGTTGAGGACAATGTCAGACCGCTATCGGGACTCCGACACCGGATTTGGTTTCAGGGTTGACTCCCTTAGCCTTTCCCATGAGTGGGTATTGCCATAAGGCAGCGGAGGTTTTAAATCAGAGTTTTCCTTCTCCTAGGTGGGCTGCCTTCCAAGGCTGACGAGCCCCACCTACCCGGTTTATAGTTTAACCCTTTGGGAACATGTGATAGTCGAAGCAAGAAAACACAGACCTTTCCAGAGGAATTCTAAACCTATCACACTTTACTCATACACAACACAAGAGATATTCAGATTTATGGAAAATAAGAAACACCTGCATGCAAATCCCTGCCTCACTTTACTCACAATTCTAAGAGCCCTTTGAGATTCAGTCAGTGTCTGTTCAGGAAGTCCAGGATTCTGCTGTATCCCCTCTACTTTCTTCGTTACTCCAGCTCAGTTTTGCCTTCTTATTCTGTTCATTGAGAGACAGCTACTCAGAGCAGACCATGACATTTTATAACTTCCAGTGGTGTCTGTCAGGTGACCTCTCTCATCTGCTTCAAGTGGCCAACAGGTGACCAAAATCTCCCATCAGGTGATTTGTTGCTTCGTTACCAGCCCACCTGGGAGAAGTGGATTTCCTTCGGTGGTAGTCAGCCCTTTATCTGAGGGTGCTTCCATTTGAATGGAAGGTCACCAAGGTTTAATGACCCTCCATTGTTAGCCCTCTGTTAGGTACAAGAATTTCTCCTGATACCTCCTATGTGTTTCAAACTCAATATGAAGGCTACAGCGCCAAGGAAAAGCACAGAACAGATTTACAATCAAAATGGCCTTCACAAAAAAATAAATACAAATAAAAACAAAATGGAGGTTGCAGATTGATACAGATAATGTGCAGACATACATTAATTAGGGCTGTCAAGCGATTAAAAAAATTAACTGCGATTAATTGTGCTGTTAATAATAGAATACCATTTATTTAAATATTTTTCAATGTTGTCTACATTTTCAAATATATTTATTTTAATTACAATGCAGAATACAATGTGTACAATGCTCACTTCATATTTATTTTTTATTACAAGTATTTGCACTGTAAAAAACAAAAGAAATAGTATTTTCCAATTCACCTAATACAAGTACTGTAGTCTAATCTCTTTATCATGAAAGTTGAATTTACAAATGTAGAATTATGTACAAAACCCCCCTGCATTCAAATATAAAACAATGTAAAACATTAGAGTCTATGAACCCAATCAGTCCTACTTCTTGTTCAGCCAATCGCTCAGACAAACAAGTTTGTTTACATTTGCAGGAGACAATGCTGCCTGCTTCTTGTTTACAATGTCACCTGAAAGTGAGAACAGCCATTTGCATGGCACTGTTGTAGCCGGCGTCATAAGATATTTACATGCCAGATGCGCTAAAGATATTTACATGCCAGATGCGCTATATCCCTTGATGCTTCAACCATCATTCCAGGGGACATGTGACCATGCTGATGACGGGTTCTGCTCGATAACGATCCAAAACACTGTAGACCAATGCATGTTCATTTTCATCATCTGAGTCAGATGCCACCAGCAGAAGGCTGATTTTCTCTTTTGGTGGTTCAGGTTCTGTAGTTTCTGCATCAGAGTGTTGTTCTTTTAAGACTTCTGAAAGCATGCTACATACCTCGTCCCTCTCAGATTTTGGAAGGCACTTCAGATTCTTAAATCTTGGGTTGAGTGCTGTAGCTATCTTTAGAAATCTCACATTGGTATCTTCTTTGCATTTTGTCAGATTTGCAGTGAAAGTGTTCTTAAAATGAACAATATGCTGGGTCATCATCCAAGACTGCTATAACATGAAATATATGGCAGAATGTGGGTAAAACAGAGCAGGAGACGTACAATTCTCCCCCAAGGAGTTCAATCACAAATTTAATTAATGCATTATTTTTTTGACGAGCGTCATTGGCATGGAAGAATGTCCTCTGGAATGATGGCCGAAGCATGAAGAGGCATATGAATCTATAGCGCATCAGGAATGTAAATATCTTGCGACACCAGCTACAACAGTGCCATGTGAACGCCTGTTCTCACTTTCAGGTGTATTGTAATTAAGAAGTGGACAGCAGTATCTCCCATAAATGTAAACAAACTTGTTTGTCTTAGCGATTGGCTGAACAAGAAGTAGGACTAAGTGGACTTGTAGACTGTAAAGTTTTTAATTGTTTTGTTTTTGAGTGCAGTATATGTTGGAATTGGAAAAGGTTCAGATAAGAGCAACAAAAATTATTAGGGGTATGGAACGGCTTCCATATGAGGAGAGATTAATAAGACTGGGACTTTTCAGCTTGGAAAAGAGACAGCTAAGGGAAGATATGATTGAGGTCTATAAAATCATGACTGGTATAGAGAAAGTAGCTAAGGAAGTGTTGTTTACTGCTTCTCATAACACAAGAACTAGGGGTCATGAAATGAAATTAATAGGCAGCAGGTTTAAAACAAATAAAAGGAAGTATTTCTTCACACAACGCAGAGTCAACCTGTGGAACTCCTTGCCAGAGGATGTTGTGAAGGCCAAGACCATAACAGGGTTCAAAAAAGAACCAGATAAATTCATGGAGGATAGGTCCATCAATGGCTATTACCCAGGATGGGCAGGGACGCTATCCTTAGTCTCTGTTTGCCAGAAGCTGGGAATGAGCGACAGGGGATGGATTACTTGACGATTATCTGTTCTGTTCATCCCCTGTGGGGTACCTGCACTGGCCAATGTCGGAAGACAAGATACTGGACTAGATGGACCTTTGGGCTGACCCAGTAGGACCATTCTTATGTTATGTAACCAAAAAAATGTCATTTGTAAGTTGCACATTCATGATAAAGAGATTGCACTACAATACTTATATGAGGTGAATTGAAAAATACTATTTCTTTTGTTTAAAAATATTTGCACTGTAAAAATGATAATAAAAAATAATACAAAGTGAGCACTGTATACTTTGTATTCTGTTTTGTAACGAAATCAATTATATTTGAAAATGTAGAAAAACATCCAAAAATATGTAATACATTTCAATTGGTATTCTATTGTTTAACAGTGCGATTAATCGCAATTAATTTTTTTAAATCGCGATTAATTTTTTTGAGTTAATCGCCTGAGTTAACTGCGATTAATTGACAGCCCTAATATTAATCCATCACACACAGTTTTGCTAGTATATCTGTGTTAACACTAGGTGCTCTTGCTTGAACAGCTATGTTGGTCAGGGATCACACCTCTTCATCATTCTGATTGACATAGCTATGATGGCATAAGTTTGTAGTGTAAACCTGGCTGGGAATTCAACACTTCACTGAAATAAATTTGATCTTGCTGCAGCAGATCACCTCTGATGCACTTGTTGCTCTCTTGGAGTCCCTTATTAGGAGTACAATACTCTAAGCTGGGGTCCAAATCTTTGCTTCAGTTATGTTTGTTGGTTAGTCTCATTGGTTGTCCCCTACCACCAGAACTCAGAAAGCAATCAGCACATAACAGCATGAAGAAAGCCCTAGCAAAGTCAGTTTTGCTGGGTATACTATAAGGGCAGTGTTTTATTAGGAAAAAAGGTGTGTTCTGAACTCAAAGTAAAATCCTAGTGAAGACAAGGCCAACTGTAGTTCAGTAGCGTAGCCAGGGGGGGAGCAGGGGGAGCGGCCGCTCCCCACTGAGCAGAATGGGCGCCTTTTTTGTGCTCCGACACCTTTTGCTCCTATGCTGCAGCCAGCCAGAGCGGAGCTTTTTTTTTTTCCTCCCGGCGCCTTTTTTTGCTCCCGACGCCTTTTGCTCCTATGCTGCAGCCAGAGCGGAGCATTTTTTTTTGCTCCCGGCGCCTTTTTTTAGCTCCGCTCCCCCTGGGCTCTAAACCTGGCTACACCACTGCTGTAGTTGTTACATGAGTTTGCTGATCAAGTTAAAGACTAGGGTTTAAATATGACCTACTATGTCATGTGACAACTACAGTCTGCCTTTTCTTCACTAGGATTTTATTTTGAGTTAGCTAATGCAAGTTAAGGGACACACTTTTTTTTCTTAGTGAAGACAAGGCCTAAGAGTTAAATGTTAAATTGAAATAATTGCTCCTGAACACAGAGATTTAATAGCATTTCTTCCGCTTTATTCAACATTGTACTTGTTTTAGTAGCTGTGCCTTCAATATGTTACAAATGGCACTGTTCCCGATCATGTTGTATACTTCAGTTCCCACATGGAGAGCCCATTTATTGAGTCCACAGTCTTCAACCACAAAGCTCTTTTCATCTATGATCCAGATATTTTACCAGGGCAGAGCTCTCTCTCTTTTTCCAGCTGGCACAGGCAGCAGAGAGGATAGAGTTCTAGACTCCTTGCTACCTTGAAAGATCTGCTTTCTTCAGTCATTACAAAGTAATAAGTCAGAGGCTCTCAACCTTTTTCTTTCTGAGGCCCCGCCCCCGCCCCCAACATTCTATAAAAACTCCACGACCCACCTGTGCCGCAGTAACTGGTATTTTGCATATAAAAGCCAGGGCCAGCATTAGGGGGTAGCAAGCAGGGCAATTGCCTGGGGCCCCATGCCACAGGGGCCCCCATGAAACTACATTGCTCAGGCTTCAGCTTCAACCCCAGGTGGCGGGGCTCACAGACCTGGGTTTCAGCCCCATGTGGTGGGGCTTCAGCTTTCTGCCCTTGGCCCCAGTGAGTCTAATGCTGGCCCTGCTTGGAGGCCCCCTTGAAACCTGCTCGAAGCCCCCTAGGGGGCTCCGGACCCCTGGTTGAGAACTACTGTAATAAGTGATCCAAGTCTGTTTGATCATATCCTGGTCCCTGCTGGATAAGTGTCTGGTTCACAAACACTAATTACACTTGTGTACAATTAGGAGCTTTAGAGAGAGGTTCAGAAATGGAATAATAAAGGGTGTTACAGTTTAAAATGGAGGTGCATGAGCAAGTTGTGTGAGTAGGGCTTACACAGTGCACTATGCCCAGTTGGTTTCATGAGCTATACATTCACCCCACACATTAGAATATACTGAAATAACACAACAGGAAGTATTTCTTAACAGTGAGACTCCTTAGACTGTGGAATTATCTTATTATGGAAATGTTGGAAGCCCCATTGCTTTAATCATTTAAACTAAAGTAGGCAAAGCAATAGAAAATAGGGAACAACTCTGCATGGTAAGAAGGATGAATAAGGTGAGCTAATAGATTTGTTACATGTCTAAAATGTGTGTGAACAAAATAATTCAGTAAAAATTGCAAATATCAATGGGCAGCTCTAAATTAGCTCAAGTTTCTACATCCTGGGATTCCCAGGACATAACATTACTTTTTAAACTAGGGCTAGGTTGGTTAGAGTTATGAAGAAGTGTACTCTCTGATTGACATAGCTGTGCCTAGTGTAGACACAGTTATACCAGCAAAAATTCACTGGGATAGCTTATTTTGCTTGGGGAGGCTAGAATAAGCTATCCCGGCAAAAGCTCAATTTTGCCAGTATAAACTGCAGTCACAGCAGGAGCACTTTGCTGGTAACTATTATAAAGGGCCTACCATCAATCAAACGTTGTCCCTGCCCCGACCCGTCAGGCCCTGCCCATCTGTCACCCTAAGACCTGCCCCCTGGGGTATTACTTCCGGGGTCAAGACCAGAAGCAAAGGGTGGCCTGTGACTCCTTTAAAAATTCCTCCCATCACCCTCTACCAATTGGGATGGGTTTTGCCCCCATAGGACCACCCCAAGAGGAGATTTGACTAATTGGGATAAGTTCTAGGGTGGGGTGAGCCATCTGGAAGTGGGTCCTATGACCCCTCTAAGAACTCCTCCCATCGCCCTCTACCTGTTGGGGTGGGTTTCAGCCCCCTTAGGCTGTCCTAGAAGGGAAATGTGTACCAACCAGAATAGGTGTAGCACGTGGGTCTAGGCCGGAACCCCCCAATCTGTGGACCCCTGGCAAGATGAGAAGTCAGCCCTATTGTCCTGGTGGTGCCCCAAATTTTCGGGTGGCCTATGCAGCCACATATGCTGCGTATGCCTAAGGACGGCCCTGAGTTACGCTTTGCAGTGTCTGTACCTAACCCAAGAAAATTTAGCAGAAGGGGTGACCTTGGTAAATGCTGTGCAAAGTGCTGGACACCCTGACAGTGTTTTAAAGAAAATGACCAAACCGGAGGATACCTGCCTAGTGCGTTATATTGACCGTCTGGTCCGCACAAACAGTTACTAAACCCTGCTTAAGAAAAAGACTATTTGTAAGAAATCTAAAAGGATTAAGTTAGAGAATAGTGAGGGGACAATCATGCGATATTGAGCTTGGTAGCTGTAAATGAAAATATATCTACTGAAAAAGGCTTTGTGACTATCTGTGTTTCTGTTAGGTCTGTGTGGCCCTTAAATAAGATAAAAGTTTTGATGGAGCATTTTGGTTTGTTTTTAAGGGGCTGTAATGTCTTTTAAATTAAAAAAAAAATAGTTTGTGAGAACCCAGCTGAACTCTTGTGCCTTTGTGTAAACTCCTGAGGTTTTATTTAAACTGTCCAATAGCATCTACGAACTCCTGCGGTTATGTTTAAATTGTTCAATAGCATTCTACAAACTCCTGAGATTTTATTTCATTTAATATTAATCAGAGCTCACCATCCCCACTCACCCACCTTCACTACTGTGGGTGTACACCCATCAAACTTAATTACTGATCACTAATACGTTTAACTCTGATGGAAACAAGGGTGGATAATCATATCTAGACCAACACCTACAAACTCATTGAAGGCAGTAGAGTCAGTAGGGGTGTGGTTAAACCATTCAGTTCAACAGGGTGAGTCAGCTCTATTGTACTCAAACAATGTCTCAAACATCCCTGTTTTATCCACAATATAGGAGCTTTTTTTTTTTGCTTTAGTTTAAACACGTTTTTGTTTTTCTCAGGATTCTACTACCGACTGTAACGATGCTGGTTCTGGTGGGACCCAACTGAGAGTGCCAGTTCAGGACAAATTGCTTCAAACAGGGCAGTTACAGCCCAAGGCTGGGGTTTTTCCCGCCTCTAAGGCAAACCAAACCAGCCAGACAGAGGAGACTTTGGTTTTACCCCACTGGCTAACCACAAGTCATTTCAGGCAATTCCCTTAGACACTCCAGTTTCCCAGTCTCACCACCAGTGCCACACGTTATGGGAAAAAATGGTCATGAAAGCCAGTGCCCCAGTAAAAGAAAAAGGTTCTCCCGATCCCAAAGGACTGAGCTCCAAAGCCAGGTCACTATACAACTCAGATCTTACTCACAAAACACGCTGTTGCCAATCCTTTAGAATCTAAAATCTAAAGGTTTATTCATAAAAGGAAAAAGGTATAGGTGAGAGCTAGAATTGGTTAAATAGAATCAATTACATACAGTAATGGCAAAGTTCATGATTCAGGCTCGTAGCAGAGATGGAATAAACTGCAAGTTCAAATAAAGTCTCTGGAATACATCCACAGCTGGGATGGGTCATTCAGTCCTTTGTGCAGAGCTTCCATTTGTAGCAAAGTCCCTCCAGAGGTAAGAAGCAGGAAAGAAGACAAGATGAAGGAGTTGCATCAGCCTTTTAGTCTTTCGTCATGTGGCCTCTCTTTCTTTGTTCCAAAGACAAGCACTGGGGCACATGGCAAGAAAACCCTTAGAGTTCGGTCCATAGGCATGTCCCTGCATACCTTGCTGAGTCACAAGGTGTATCTGCCTTCTTTCAATGGGTCAATTACAGAGACGATGGCCCTTAATGGGCCATCAAGCAGGTCAGGCAGAGCTGAAGCCAAGCTGTCTGGGATGTCACCCAGAATCATAGCACAGGTTTGAAATACAGACAGTCTAGAGCCAATACTTATAACTTTAAATACGAAACTGATACATGCATATAAATGGCATAATCATAACCAGCAAACCATAACCTGGTCTTAGACACCTCATTTGACCCCCTTTATATAAGATTTGGTGCCACTACAGGACCTTGGTTGCAACAATGATCTATACGGTCCCAGTTATTGTCAATAACGTCACACCCACATTTCAGGTTTTTGTTGTAAATAGGGCTCTTTACACAAAGACACAAGAGCTGGGTTCTCACAACTACTTTTCTTTTGTTTAAAAGACATACAGCCCCTTGAAAACAAACCAAGATACTCCATCAAAACTTTTATCTTATTTAAGGGCCACAGAGACCTATACTATAATATACTAGTAAAGCTATACAGTGTAGTCTATAAAATATGTTAAGTAGAAATTAGGCTTTGGCCTAAATTTAGCCTAAGTGTAGAGGAGTATAGGAAATTGAGATTGCTAGCGTGGAAAAGTTACAGATAAGTGGGAGATAGTAAGATGGGAAAATTGAAGTTAGCAAGGACATGACCCATGGTTATGTTGCCGTTATGTTATGGTTATAACTGGTTTAGCAAGGTTTTTGATGAGTGTTTTTGAGAATTGTGAATGTTTTATTAAATGCTATCTATATTGATAGTATGGGAAGGACATTGGTGTAGATGTCAATTTAAATAGTGTGTAATGTAAACACGCAATAAGGAGTTATCAAAAATGTAAGTATGGTAAGGGCTAGTTTAATGTTAATTAGTATTATAATGGGTTATAAAAGGAGTAGTTTTGTTAATTTGGGGACAGTGTCAACTAATATTAGCATGGTACCATTAGGTTCCAGAATTATAAGGCTATACTTCCCTCTGCTGTCAATGGATTTATCACCCATTGATACATTATTTCATCTTTGAGTGTTAAGTAGAATTGCAGTATTGTGTAAGTGGTCATGGCATGCCTGTTTGCTTAACTAATCATTTTCCTTTTAAATAAAGTTTGGGTTTTATCATTCAAAGTGTCACCTAGTGGTCCTCTACTAAATATTTTTTCAGTAACCAACCTAGAGGCTTCAACCTGTAAAGTAAAGCTTTGCCTACACTAGTACTAGTTGGCAAAACTTTTGTCGGTCAGCGGTGTGAAAAAACACCCTCCCCAAGCAAAATAAGTTTAATTGATAAAGCGCCGGTGTGGACAGCACTATGTCGTCAAGAGATGCTCTCCTGCCAATATAGCTACCGCTGCTCGCTAGGGATGGTTTAATTAGGCTGGTGGGAGAGCTCTCTCCTGCTGGCATGGAGTGGCTACACAGGAGACTTCACTGCAGCACAGCTGCCGCGGTACAGCTGTGCCACTGTACGGTCCGTAGTGTAGACATAGCCTTAGTTAGGTTTTTATTGCATCCTTATCTTTAACAATGGAATATAAATTGGGAGCATTTCAACATAAAGGTCACACAAGGTAACAACTGGCAAAGTATTCCTAGTGTAGCCCCGCCCTAGTTCTCACCTTTGTAATTCATTTTAAAACAGTGTCATCAGGAGGAGAGGGATAACCTTATTCAACACCTCATAAAATCTGCTATGAGAAATATCTGTTGCTGGAGGAAAAACAGTGAGTTCAGTGTTACAGGGACAAATCCAGTGTTTAAAATAAACAATAGTTTACAGATAACTCCAGGACACAGCAGAGAAAACATAGATAAGAGTAATACGGTTAAAGGTATATTACTGGAGCTGTTTTTGTGATAGTGACTAGGAACTGATTTTGGACTTATCTGAGAGTGCTAGAATATTGTTTTTTCCCTCTCTGAGACTATATATGCAACCTAAGCAAGAAGGAGACAGCTTCTTCATCAACAGATATGGCATCCATGTAAACACAGCTGTCAACTGAACCTAAATTTGCAGGCATCCCTCTCAAAATAGTGGAGTTGGAGTTTCCTCATCCAGATTTTGGCTGCAGGTCAGTACAATCACTGAGCAGCATTCAGAGTTTGGATGCAGCCCAGTGTTACGATTGTCCAGCAGCCAAGAAAGTACTTAGATAAAGGCTGGGGAGAGGGTTGGGATAGTGCATGGTAAATGTGACCAGAGTGGGAGTGTGAGGCCTCGCAGATCTCACACCCAGGTCTGCAGGCAGTACTCAGATTGTAGCTACACCCCAGTAGATCACTTGTACTGGTAGGGAGTGTGGGTAGACCCTAGATCACCATAGGCCACATAGCCCCCAATTGGAGGAGATGTCCAGTCTCTCCGATTGGCTCAGACTCACCAGAAGAAGGCACTAGGTGAGTTGTTGGCTGGCTGCTACATTTTGCAATTTGTTCAAACAGGAAACAAGAGTTTTGATAATTCTCCAAGTTATTTCAGCTATTTTTTATTTTCCAGATACAAGTCTTTGAACAATGCCACTCAGACGAGAGAGAAAATGTCTGAAAAATTTCCTGGCCATTGGCCTCAGATGTGTCATCCAGTTTCAGGTCCCTACAACTTTGGGACACGACATATCCGATAACCTGGAAAGTTCACAAGTGAGCTTAAAATTTGGGTTTGGTTTCAGCATACCTATGTTTTCTTTGATGTGGACCAACTCTAAGAATTTAACTAAATCTAATTTTTTTTTTTAAAGAGCTAAATTCTACAGCCAGACAAGAACTATAAGGTTTGAGCCTGAACAATGCATCTTGAAATGTCAACAGTGTCTTTTATTCTATTCTAGGCACAGATTAAGCAGGTGCTGCTCTGGAAATCAGACTGTAGTGTTGGAACTCACTTCTCCATTAATGCACCCACAGGAATGGCATTTGCAACATAGGAATTGCCATAGTGGATCAGATCCAATGTCCACCTAGTCCAGTATCCTGTTTTGGACAGTGGCCAGTTTCAGATGCCTCAGGGGAAGGTGTAAGAACCTCCCAGTAGTCAGACATTGATTACATTTTAGCATTTTTTTCTAAAATTCTTAGGCAGGACACAATTAAAAATTTTAAATATTTCTGTACTTAAGTATTTTGTTTAACATTAATGGGTCAAATTATCCTTTCAGCTGCAGCAGCTCAATTCTATTATTTCATTGGAATTCCACTTTTTTATTAAATACATATTTAACCAGTATGGCTATTAATGGCTTATTGATCGCAAGCTGAGATATTGGCTACATATAAAATCAATGCTCTGTTTGCCCTTTAAAACCTTCTCAGATGATGCTAAATTAGAAGGGTAAAAGCATAGAGCTGCCTGAATGCCATCTTCTTTGATCCTTTGCATTTGTTTTCTTCTTTCTCTGGAGAAGTGGATGTAGACATGTAATTTAAATCACTGCACTACTAAGCTGTTTATAGTATATCAGAATATAATATAACCAGTTGGATTCTGTTAGGAATATAAAATTTGGATGGAAGATGAAGAAGTGTTATGTGTGGAAGCGTGAGGAAGTGTTATGATTTTTGTTTCAATATATATTGATGAGTAATTGAGTGCTTTTTAATTTCATTCAGGTCAAAACCCATATTTTTGCTTTTGATATGTGAAAAAGGAAAAACATTTATAAAAATACAGAAATTGAAATTCAAACACCACAATTAGTCTCCCATTTTTCTTCTGCGTGTGTTTCTTTTGTCCATTTGTGGCCTTGAAAGAATGCTTGTTTTACATCAGTGGCAATATACAAATTTTATCTTGAGTTAATTGGTGTCATTTTCCAAGCCCTGCTCCTTTTTCAGATCTCTTCATTCCTCCTCTAGCCATAGTCTGTCTTTGCACAGCCTGTCCCCTCATCAAAATGCTTTTGTGTCTGCTCATAGCCCTGACCTACAGCATACTCCCTCTTAGATCATGGTATTGTGTATTGCCTCAGCAACCTCTTCTGTATGCACTGCCCATCTCTGCGCAAAGGCCTATGCTCTCTCTGTACTCTTTTCTCTCTCATCTTTTGTTGAAGCCTGCATTCATATCAAAGTATCCTCTACCCAGCCTTTTATGTGGTGTGCTTTAAACCCTTTTATTCCTTTGATGAACATTCTCAGCTACCCATTCTCTCCCTTACAGGGAGGTGGATCTTCCTCAAAGTTATTATGCAGCAAGAAGAGACTAGGCCCCATTATTTTAATGTCTGTTTGATTTCACACATCGTTTAAATGAATTGAATATATGTGTAACCAATGATTGCCCATTAAAGTAGCTACACTGATCAGTGCTTTTCAGTCGGGAAGAGAAATTAAAACCACTATGAGCAAAGAAGCAAGAATCAGGCTTTGTGCTGCTTTCTTTGAATTAATATTAGATGACAAATCCCATATTACTACCCCATACATACTTCTATATCTACCAAGACTTCATCATGACTTACAATATTACAATAAAAGGCAAAGAAATGAATGATTTGATTATGATTTTAAAGCTTTCCTGTTTTTATGAACATTATATTAGTTGTGGAGGAATGTACCAGAAAAAGTGGTTCAGCGACAGATTTTTTAGTATTATAAAGCCCCTTTTAGAATCATTATCGGGGATAGAGAAAGTAAGGCACAGGGTGCCCTTAATTAAAAAAAAACATTTTGGTGGTCTAAAAACTAGCCCTTACACAACATTCTTGCATCACAAAACCACTACAACAATTTATCTTACTTAACAGTCTCCACGGGTTGGGGTGGGGGTTGAATATTTGAACAGCAGGGTATCTGGTTGGGATAGAAACAACAGCAATAAAGCTAGTAAGGGGAAGTTTACACAACACCTGCTTAGTCTATGCCTAGCTACAGCCACTACCATTAACTTTGCACTTTACAGAGCAAAAATATGTTTTTCTTAAAAGATAGATTTTCTAGTATAAACGTATTTTCTGCAAAATAAATGACAGCCTTACAGCTTACCGGCCCATTAAAACAGCATTAAGAAATGTTAAATGGATCTGATTTAAACACACAGGCAAATTCTGATCATTTACTTGGGTGTAGCTCCCATTGACCTTAGTGGTTGCACTTCCACCCATTTAATTAAGTGCAAAATTTGGCCCATAAATAAGGAAGAAATTCAGAGTAAGGCTGAAACTGACTTCAGCTAAGCCTGTTAGAATTAAATCTAGAAATACATTTGAGATTAATTCTGCTAAATTCTCCTAGGCTTCCAGAGGCAACAGCAGATCCCAAGGTACCAACTTTGAAGACTTTGTTCAGACATCTGGACATATTAATTAATAACAGCATTTTATTCTTACTTTTGAATTGCCTTTAGGCCCAAATCCTGCCCCAAAGCTCTGCTCCCTTTACACAGCTCAGGCAGAGCAAAGGGAGCAGTAACTCTCAGCCTCCCTCTGGCTGGGGATTCTCCCAGCATGAGAGATTCTCAGTTGGCTTAGACCCAGAGTAGAGCATGCTTCTTTGCTACACCCTTGCAGGCAGGGTTGCCAATTTTCTAATCACACAAAACAGAACACCCTTGTCGCCCCTTCCCGGAGGCCCCACCCCTTCTCTGAGGCCCCACCCCCTAGTTGCTCCATCCCCCCTCCCTCTGTCGTGCCCTCTTCCCCACCCTCACTCACTTTCACCGAGCTGGGGCAGGGGGTTGGGATGCGGGAGGGGTTGAGGGCTCCAGTTGGGGGTGCCGGCTCTGGGGTGGGGCCAGGGATAAGGGGTTTGGGTGCAGGAGGGGGCTCCAGGCTGAGTCTGAGGGGTTTGGTGTGCAGGAGGGGGTGTGGGCTCCAGCTGAAGATGCAGGCTCTGGATGGGGCTGGGGATGAGGGGTTTGGGCTGCAGGAGGGGACTCCGGGCTGGGGCAGGGGGTTCGGTGCAGGGGGGTGGAGCGTAGGGTCCCTGCGGCGCTTACTGTGTCTCTGAGGAAGTGGCCGCCAGGTCCCTGTGGCCTCTAGGCACATGTGCGGCCAGGCGGCTCTGCGTGGTGCACGCTGCCTTCACGCCCACAGGCGCCACCCCACATAGCTCCCATTGGTCATGGTTCCCGGCCAGTGGGAGCTGCGGAGCTGGGGGCAGGGGGAGTGCGCAGAGCATCCCTGGCCACTCATGAGCCGAGGGGTTGCAGGGACCTGACGGCTGCTTCCAGGAGCAGCACGGAGCCAGGGTGGATAGGGAGCCTGCCTTAGCTCTGGGCCTCCACTGCAGAGCTGTTACTAGGAATTTCTGCGCCCGAAGCAGGGGCGCAGAAATTCCTAGTCTTCCCCTCTGCCGAATGGCCGCTGAAGCCACGGGACTGGCGGACCTCCCGCAGGCAAGCGGAAGCGGCTTTGGCGGAGGGTATTTTTAGCAGCCGCCGAAGCAGCTTCCGCTTACCTGCGGGAGGTCCACCGGTCTGTGTGCAGAAGGCCCCCTCTGCCGAATTGCCGCCGAAGCCGCAGCACCGGCAGACCTCCTGCAAGTAAGTGGAAGCGGTTTTGGCGGAGGGTATTATTAGCAACACTTCCGCCCTGCTGCCGAAGCCGCTTCCGCTTACCTGCAGGAGGTCTGCCAGTGCCACGGCTTCGGCGGCAATTCGGCAGAGGGGGACTTCTGCACACAGACCGGTGGACCTCCCGCAGGTAAGCTGGGGCAGCTTCGGCGGCGGGGGGAGGACGGGGTGCCCCTGGCAGCAGGTTTTTGCGCCCCTCCCTGCCATCAGTGCGCCCTGAGGCGAGTGCCTCAATGGCCTCGCCCTCGTTATGGCTCTGCTCCACTGTGCCGCCGACCAGACTTTTAATGATCCGGTCAGTGGTGCTGACTGGAGCTTCCAGTGTCCCTTTTCGACCGGACATTGCAGTCGAAAATCAGATGCTTGGTAACCCTACTTGCAGCCCCAAGGATAGGGTGTGTTTCTGAAGCAATCTGTGCTATGGCAATCCCTGGCTGACAGAGGCCCTTTGGGGCCATAGTCAGCTGCTGTATCATAGTCGAAGGACAATTTACAACTGGTCCAGGATTAGGGTGCCATAAACAGCTCTTTTTTAATCTCTGCAGATGCAATCAGCAGAAACCGGGTGCAGCTGAGGCTCTGCCCCTTAGTGTTTAATACTTTGAATATTTTGTGTGTGTAACAATTACTTTTTTTAGGGTGGTGTTATGAGCTGGGTGAAACCTTGTTATTGGCTGACTTAAAAAACCTCAGTGAGGTTGATGGGTGTGAATATATCCTTCAATTAGCATAACTAAGGATGAGTTAATCACAACCCCTTACCTAAGACAAAAGGGGTAGGTGAACCCGGCCTGGAGTTTTAGACTGGGTGGGTAGAGAGGCTTTTGCTGAGCATGATTTTGGGCAAAGCAAATGTGCAGTGGTGCCCACAGCTGTACAATCTCTCCATCATGATGGGGAGGGGAGAGGAGGGTGCAGCCAAAATTGAGTCAGTGACATCGTGAGCGTGGGGATCGCAGTGCCGCTGACATTTGGCCTGTTGTGACAATTGGTCTATATAGCTTTTGCCTACATGGAAATTAACCACAAAAATAGGTCAAGTTGGTTTGAATAATGAGTGTTATAAACAGGTGCAAGAAAACCACACCAAGAGACTAAATTAGTCCAAACAAAAAGGCCACACTGATATAATTCAAGGACTATTTTGAAATCATGCATAGTAAAAGCAGAAGATGTGGAACTGTAAATTAATTAAACAAAATTGGTGTGTTGGAAATTAGGCCTACTTGGTAAACAAAATAATGAGGGGATAGATTGTTCCACCCATCACTCCCTTGTTGGGTCCTTAAAGAAAGCAATTTCTGGCAGAAAATATAGAAAAAACAGAGGGAGGCTACTCTAGCACGCTTCACCATCGTATCAGCCACCCCCACCATCTCCTGGGAGTCGGGACCCCAGGCCTTCATCATCCGAATCCTGAGAGATGTCCTGACAAGACTGTGCCAGAGAGAGGGACCTCAAACAACACTGTCACCCCTATCAGCTGCAGCTAAATCCCAACCAACACCTGGGATGAAATAGAATCAGACTTTAATAGCAGCAATGGCTCCAGCTCATCTCAACTAACTTCTTCTCTTTCCCCTCCAAAAGACAGTTCTTCTTTAATACCATCTAAGAGACTGTCAAACAAAGAGTTTTTTTCCTTCTAAAACTGTCTCCAGCTAAAGGGAAAGGAACCAAGGGATGAACGTCTTCTTAATAAATACTTTACCTATTTTTCCTTCTTTTCTGTATCTTTACTAAAAAGTTAAAAATGTTTTTTAATGATGTGTGCGCCAGGGTACTAAGCAGGCTAAAGTCTCTGTATTCCAAACCCCACACCTAGTTCAACACTGTTTAATGTTAAACAGCAACTGTTATCACCTTTAGCTCATGTATTCCATTGAAATTAATACAACAAGCCCCACCATACCCCTGTCGTGGAGGGGCTCCGGGGCCACACTTGAGGAGTGCTGCAATCACCGTACACCATGCAAACCCACTCAGTTTTGGTCCTGCTATTCTCCATCATGATAGGAAGGATTTGGGGGTCAAACCTAAGTCGATGGTGGGGTGGCCAGTGCTGTTCCTCCTCACCACTGCCATGGGGCCAGCTCTTGAATCAGGGACTGACCGGCCTCACACCACTTTCAGCAGCCTGTGTCCCCTCTGCTCTGAATGCAGGACTTGCTCAGCGACAGCATCAAACCCTGCTATGAGTATGGAGAGCTGAGGCGAGTGCCTGCATGGAAGATCTGATCAGAAGAGAGGCTGTGGGGAGGCCTAGTGGGGTAGACACAAAGGGGTTTGCCTCGGGTAAGATTAAAAAGGTGGACGTGTAGATGCCATGCTAAGTTACAGTGAAAGCGGTTCAGTTGTGCATACCATCCGAAAAAATTCTGGAGGAGTCCGTGAGTGAGGGAAGGGAGAACAGAAACAGAGAGAGAGAGAGAGAGAGCCAAGCAGCAGCCTGTGAGCATGGTCTATGACCCTGGAAAATGAGAGAGAGAGATTTGGGTCTGGTGTTGGCTACAGAGGGTTGGGGCTGTAAGTTAAGAAACTATTCTTTTGTTTCTGGTTCCTTCTGCATTTGGAGAAGCAGGACCTTGTACATTCCTTGTAAGTTAACAAGACTGCATCAAAGGAAATACCAGACTCCGTCATCAATTTCTACTCCCTTAATGGGACATCCTCAGGGCCTTGAACTTTGACTAGCTGCTTGGGTCAAAAAGGATATTGATAATTAATTATCTGTAGGGCTGTCAATTAATTGCAGTTAACAACTAAAAAAAATGAATCGTGGTTAAAAAAATTAATTGCAATTAATCACAGTTTTAATCGCACTGTTAAACAATAGAATACCAATTGGCAGGTGGTAGTGAGGTGCCTCATAGTGGTGGGTACCCCTGGGAACCATCACACCACCCCCTTATTATACTTTCTATCATATCATGTTGTTTCTTAAGTTCCCTGTTCCCACTTTCTAACTGCCTCAACACCTTATGGGTAGTCAGTGTTTGTCCTTTTTTGGACAATGCACACATCTTGCAGTTAATTTCAAAATAAGCTCAAGGTTACTGCTCAGTAAAATTCCACCTTCTGTACTTGGCTTAACTGCAAAGCATCATGGAAGTCTTGCTCCCAGACAAGCCTTAAAAATCTTGCTTGGCCTATCTGAAGAGTCAACAAGGGGCAACAGTAGTATTAATAAGAATATAGACGTGTTTGAGATGCCACTTCCTTATGAAGACTGAGGAACTCCTGAAATCTGCATGTCACTGAAACCAATTATGCTAAGACTCAGTATGGCTGATAGCATCCTCCCCCGTGAGCTAGAAAATTATGAGCGCAAGTGTCAGACTAAGCCCAGTGTTGTAGCCACTGCCATAGGTGCCAACTCTGTGGGTGCTCTGGGACTAGAGGGAAAATCAGTGGGTGTTTTGCACCCACCCGCAGTCAAGCTCCCCTCCCCGTGTCCCCTACCCCACCTCACCTCCTTCTCCGCCTCCTCCTCTGAGCGTGCCGCATCCCGCTCCTCCGCCTACCTCCCAGCTGTTTGGCGGCGTAGCAAGCTCCAGGAGGGAGGGGGGAGGAGTGGGAACACGGCATGCTCAGGAAAGGAGGCGGGGAAGAGGTGGGGCCGGGGCGAGGACTTGGGGAAGGAGTCGGAATGGAGCAAGGAGGGGGGGAGTTGGGGCGGGGACTTTAGGAATGGAGGCGGGGCAGGGGCGGAGTCGGGGCGGGTCCAGGGCCAGACAGGGGTCGAGCACCCACCTGCGCGAGCAGAGGTCGGTGCCTCTGGCCACAGCAGTAGTGGAAGGAGTCAGATGTTTAACTGAAATTCTTTCTGCTTATTTTGGCTACAGGCTCCTTGGCACTTTCTTAAATGAGTTGGAAATAACTTCAGGCCCTGATTGTCAGACTCCAGCTGAAGTCAGTGGGAGCTGCAGGGGCTCAGAACCTCTGAAAAATCAGGCCCACAAAGTTCTGGTCAACAATCTTTCCCCACCCCCCTCAATCCTACAAATTGTTTTATTCCCTCATGCCAGCAGTAGGCTCCAGGCCAGCAGTACTGCCTAATGGCGATACTCTGGGGCATAACTCCTAATGGTGAGAGTCCAAGGTTCCATTTATCGGCAGTTACAGTTTGGGAAGTCTCACCCCCTGGCGAAAGTCCAGAGGCCACCTTGCCTAGCGGCTATAGCTCAGGGAAGTAGTGGGGTGAGATGGGGTTAGAGGAAGCCGGGCCCACTCTATTCCACCAGGTTCCACCCAAGGGCCCTTCAAAACAGTAGCCATTGTACAAGGCCTACGGACTGATACTGCTAAGCATACTTCCTGGGTCATTTCTTACCCTTGTTCCAGTCCCTCTGACAACATCATGAGTTGGACTTGGGATCCCTCCTGTGTTCCCCTCTGATCTGTCTCTGTAGTCTCTTCTGCTGGAAACAGAGAGTTGTCACCTTTGGCTTCTGTGGTCGATGGGCTTCTAGCGGCTTGGCTTTGGGGTCCGGTCCCGGCAGCTGGGAGGCCTGGCAGTTTCTTGGCAGAAGGCTGCTGCATCCAACTGCTCTCCTCCTCTGTTAGCCCAGACTGAGCTAAGCTTCTTCCTTTTGAATGTTCCCGCTATTGGGAGCACCCAACAGAGAGGGGGCATAGCTTCATGCATCCAGAGAAGCTCCTTAACCCTCTCCTTGCCAGTGTGGGGTTGATACAACCTGTCACACCTGGTTAGATGTGAGCTGTGTCACTGATCATGGGGTGACTGTTTGCTTACAGTGTCAGCGCACGACCAGTGTTTCATTCAGGGGTACTTTGGGATGTTTGGTGTATAGAAGGAGCTATACAAAACCATATTCTATAATAGAAATGTATGGAGATATTCTTTCATACCTTGTATTACTCATGCTCTGGACTGTGCCGATTCTCCAAGAGAGAATGCGATCATTTCAAATTCACTCTTTGTGGAAGTATATGCTGTTCACCCTAGAAAATGTTAATCAATTTTTAACAGTTTCAGCCAGTCTTCTGCCATTTCTATCTTCACACGAGATAAAGGTAAATCACTGTAAGTAGGTCTTTGTTTCACACATAAAAGAATTAATTTTAAAAGTTTAGGTTAATAAAGAAATTGGAACTCAGTGGCAGGAGGCAGTATTAGAGATTTTAAAACACCAGGAGCATGATTAGCATTGTGGCATCAAAATGAAAGAATGCAATAAAATAAATAATTGTATTCTCTAATTCTTGGATCAATTAAAATGTTTTTGTCAGGGGGGAGGTTTGTTTTTTCTTTGAAGTTTAATGTGTATATTTTCTCATTATTGCTTTATTGTAAAAGCTTTGCCATAAGGGAGCACATACCATGCAATTTAGTTTATGTGGTGTTGTATGAATGATTGTCCTGCTTCATACCAACATTAGAAGAGTTGGGAATTAATTTAAAATTTCAACATGGATAACTAGTTGCTATATGAGTTTCAAGGAAAACAGAAGGATACAAAAATGTGACCAGTGATCTTTGTAAAGGTGCAGGGGCATGGGGTATGTTTGCATTCCTGCAAAAATATTTATTAAAAGCAAGTAAAAAATCATGCAACTTGCAATTTGAGAATTTGTAAAAAAACAAATGTAACCCTCCTCCCCATACCCCTACCCTGAAGCGCCACCCCGCTGCGCTTCCCCCGTGCACCCCCCTTGCCGAACAGCTGAGAGGCGGGCGGCTGCAGTGCTAAAAAAAGCGCCTTCGGAGGGAGGCACCTCCGGCGGTGCCGGGAACCTGGAACCCGGAAGGTGAGTTGGGCGCGCGGGGGGTGGGGGCTGGCGGGGAGCTGCCGGTGGGTGCTCAGCACCCACCAATTTTTCCCGGGGGGAGGAGGCGGGGGCGGGGATTTGGGGAAGGGGCGGGGCCGGGGTGGAGTTGGGGCGGGGGTGGAGGTGGAGTTGAGGGGGCCGGGGGCGCGAGCACCCACCGGCGCCGACAAAAGTCGGCGCCTATGATAAAGGGGGCTGTGTGATTTCTTTTTTCAGCTTCTTGATAACCAGCATGGTATCGGAAGCATAGTTTGTGACTGGTTGGTGAGTTTAACCTCAGTGTTAGCCACCAGTTTTGGGAGTGCTCTACCTTTTGAAGCCTCTTCTGACCTTGTCATTTTCAGTGAGGGCTGCCCCAGGCACCCCTGGTCACATTCTCTAAGGCTGGATTGCAGCACACAGAATCCTCCCAGCTGGAACACTCTCAGTTAAGTTCAGAGGCCCCTCTAGTAAAGGGTGCTTACACAAACCAACCAACCAACCCTGCCCCCCCATCACACACTATACACGCATAAAGAGTAGCAACATCTTGGGGTTATTAAACTTTGCATACACACACAAAAAAAAAAAAAAAAAAAAAAAAAAAAAACCAACCACCACCAACTATCACCAGAAGCAGTGACAAAGAAAGTAGACAGGAAAATAGCAACAACTGGAACAACTAGGATAAAATAACGAATTAATAGAAGGAGCAGAAGGCAAAAAGAACAAATAAGAGAACATTTGTAACAGACATCTAGAAGTTATAACCAAAATAGGGCCAAAGGCTCAGTTCTGCTCCCTTTAAAGTCAACACCAAAACTCCCATTGCACTATTAAAATACATTTGACATTTCTCCTATGCATTAAACAATGAATATTTAAAATATTATTTAATAGTCATAGTGAAGAGTCAGCTGAAGAGACCCTTGTGTTGTAGCTTTATTCCAACCCTCGCATTTCTCAGTCACAACATAATAGGCCAAATTCACTTGGTGGATAGTAAACAAAGACAAGCCCACTGAAGTCAGTGGAGTTGTGTCTGCTATGCCAGCACTGAATTTAACCCTACAACTGTTTTTCTATCTTTGAAATTTTACTGATCATATTATACGCTTGTCACCTCAAATTAAAAAAAGTAGTGATTTTTTCTGTCTTGAATTGTAATTTGATTGCAATTTAGATTTTCTCCTGGTTTTTCCCTTTAATATCTCCTGGAGGCTACTAAACTCGGCAACTCAGATTTCATTAGAAAGAGAATAAGCAATTTGAGTTTCCATATATAGTAAGTCAGTCTGCTGGTATTACATTAAAGCCTAATTTAGACTGCACTTGTCCCTCTCTCAGTTGACTAATTGCTCTTACATGGTCTTTTATTCTGGAATACTACAGAATATTAAATTACAGATGGTTACATCTTATACTGGCAAACGTAAGTTATTTTGTAGTGGTTATTATGCATCTTAAGGATCTTATCTGTACAGGGTGCGAGAAGACCCGGGGAAGAATGGAGCAGAGGCCAAGAATTAAGCGAGAAGTCTAAAGGAAACCAGACTGCTCAAGAAATGGGATTTACTTCTTTTATTATAAAGAGGGATAGGAGTTATAGGCCAGGGAGAGAAGATGGACCTGAAGATAGGATTTGAAGAGAGTCAGGAAGCCAATTAGGCACAGAGCAGCAGTTCCAGATGGTGAGGGCAGCACAGGAGAAGAATCTAACTGCCAGCAGTGGAGAGACAGGCAGGAGAAACAGAATATTTTAACAATTTCTATTGAATTACATACACAAAACTACAGTAAAAGATTGCAAAGTCAAGTATTCAAAAGGTAGGAAAATGCCTGTAGTGGCAACCTTAATTTGTCCCCCTTGTGTGTATGTATTATAATAGCTTTTAATGACATGATCACATACCCATACCCCCTCCACCACATTCTCTCACACTGTCTCATTCAATGCATAGGATGGACGGTGCTCACTTGATGAGCAGCTATTCAATATTTAGTTTTATCATAATCCGTGTGTGGCTGCATGCATCATTTACTGAACACTATTAAAACCTTGCTCTGAATACAGAATTATTAATTTACTCATAGGATATTCTATGGAGCTCATCGCTGTAGCATCTCAGTGCTTCACAAACATTAATGAATTTATATTCACAAAACCCTGTAAACAAAGGTGGTATTATTTCCATTTTACAGGTGGGAAACTGAGGTATGGAGACATTAATATAAAAAGTGTACATTAATTTGGGTGCCTAATGTGAGATGTCCTGGATGTGATTTTTTAGAGTACTTAGCATTATATAGCACTTTATTAGTTCAGAGCACAGCTCTCATTGACTTTAGCTGCAGCGGTCAGTGCTCAGCACTTCTATAAAATCAGAGCCCAGGTCTCAAGTTGGGCACCTAGAAAGTGATGAACACAGTCAGTGACCACCCGTTTGGTTTAAGTGACATGCCTACTCTAGCATAGGAACTCTGTGGCAGAAGTTGTAATGATTTGGGAATCTGTCTGTACAGTTTGAAGGGCCAGAAATCTATATGCTGAGTCAATTCAATAATCAGACAGGCCCAAAGTCCAGAATTTGATCAAAGGCTGAGGCCCAGACATGTGAACAGAACAAATATGAGGCAACCTTGTTTTTTCTCTTATAATGAGCATAATCAGCAAACCCCAGGTGCTAGCAGATAATTGGGGTCTTTATCTCTAGCTGCAGAGAGGCCCGGTCTGAAAACTTAGGGGCACTTCTCTTCAAGAGGTGATAAGGATGCTTCTCTTGCATGCCAGTTCAGGTTCATGGAGAGACCAAGCATGTCAGTATGAGATACAGCATCCTCCCTCCTTCCTCCTCCCTCCCTCCTCAGATACCAGTGTCTGGTTCTCAAGCACAAGTGAGCAACTAAAAAACAACTTTTATTGCCATATACTTTTTGATGTTCTTTTGTTTTAATTCCTATATACCTGATGAACAATCAAGGAAGCTGCTTCATTCCTATGGATCCCAAATCAGAATTCAACATGTATACATATTTTTATACTAACACACTTTATAGATTGTTTAAAGAAAAACACCTGTGTACTAATCACATGTGTTAACCTGAAACCATGGGCGGAGACATGATGTAACCTTTTGACCACTGGCTTCTATGTTTATCTTGTCTTGCTGCTAAGCCTATCCGGGGCTCAGAACTGCCCCTGATTTCTTCCCCCCGCCTATGGTAAAATTCAATATAACCTACTGTAATTAAATGATTGACAGTGTCTCTGAGCCTAACAAGCAAAGTGACACTCCGCCAGCGCTGAACATAATAAACCCACGTGCTTGATTCTACACAGTGTCCATTTTCGTTCCTTCACAGTTTATGAATTCTGGTTGAGATTGTCAAATTGTATCATGAGTGCCTATATATGTGCAAGAGACAAGGTGGGTGAGGTAATATCTGCTATTGGATCAACTTCTGTTGGTGAGAGAGACAAGCTTTGGAGCTTACACAGAAGAAAAGCATTTGTAAACTCAAAGGTTTCTCTCTCTCACCAATAGGAGTTGGTCCAATAAAAGATATTACTTCACCCACCTTCTCTCTCTCTAATATCTTGGGACCCACATGGCTTCAACTACACTGTGTGTATGTATGTATGTGTGGGTCCACCACTGCTGATAGGGCCTGTAGCAGGGACACACCAGACAGAGATGATAGGAAATACTTAAGGTTAATGATGGTTCTTAGCCCTCATAAGGGTTATAGCTCAAGCCTTGGAAATCCAGTCTAAGCTTACCACCCTCAGGGGAGCGGGTAAGGTAGGAGCAATGGAAACTTACCAGGAGTAGGACAAAAGAGACCAGGAGTGGTTTAAATAAAGAAACACACAGAACCAGACAAGAAGAGGAAGCGTGGGGCGGTCGGGTAAGGGGCTCCATAAGGGAGAGGGCGAAATGAGACATCATGTAATAGCCTCCACGAGCCAGGGGACGTAAGAGCATGAGAATGGCCATACTGGGTCAAACCAATGGTCCATCTAGCCCACTATCCTGTCTTCCAACAGTGGCCAATGCCAAGTGCTCCAGAGGGAATGAACAGAACAGGTAATTATCAAGTGATCCATCCCCTGTCACCCATTCCCAGCTTCTGGCAGAGGCTAGGGACACTTCAGAATACGGTTTCGCATCCCTGCCTATCCTGGCTAATAGCCATTGATGGATTTATCCTCCATGAATGTATATAGTTCTTTTTTCAACCCGGTTATAATCTTGGCCTTCACAACCTCCTCTGGCAAAGAGTTCCACAGGTTGACTGTGCATTGTGTGAAGAAATACTTCTTTTTGTTTGTTTTAAACATGCTGCTTATTAATTTCATTTGGCGACCCCTGGTTCTTGTGTTATGTGAAGGAATAAATAACATTTCCTTATTTATTTTCTCCACACCAGTCATGATTTTATAGATCTCTATCATATCCCACTTAGTCTTTTTCAAGCTGAAAAGTCCCAGTTTTATTAATCTCTCCTCATATGAAAGCTGTTCCATACCCCTCATCATTTGTATTGCCCTTTTCTGTATCTTTTCCAATTCCAAAATCTCTTTTGAGATGGGGCAACCACATCTGCACACAGTATTCAAGATATGGACTTACCATGAATTTAGATAGAGGCAATATGATATTTTCTGTCTTATTATCTATCCCTTGCCTAATGATTCCCAACATTCTGTTAGCTGTTTTGACTGCTGCTGCACATTGAGTGGATGTTTTCAGAGAACTAGCCACAATGACTCCAAGATCTCTTTCTTGAGTGGTAACAGCTTATTTAGACCGTATCATTTTATATGTATAGCTGGAATTATGGTTTCCAATATACATTACTTTGCATTTATCAACATTGAATTTCATCTTCCACTTTGTTGCTTAGCCACCCAGTTTTGTGAGATCCCTTTGTAACACTTTGCAGTCTGCTTTGGACTTAACTATCTTGAGCAGTTTTGTGTTATCTGCAAATTTTCCCACCTCTTTGTTTACTCCTTTTTCAAGATCATTTATGAATATGTGGAATGGTACTGAGCCCAGTACAGATCCCTGGGAGATACCACTATTTACTTCTTTCCATTCTGAAGGCTATTTATTCCTACCCTTTGTTTCCTATCTTTTAACCAGTTACCAATCCATGAGAGGACCTTCCCTTTTATCCCATGACAGCTTACTTTGCTTAAGAGTCTTTGGTGAGGGACTTTGTTAAAGGCTTTCTGAAAATCTAAGTACACTATATCCACTGGATCACCCTTGTCCATATGCTTGTTGACCCCTCAAATAATTCTAGTAGATTGGTGAAGCATGATTTACCTTTAAAAAACCATGTTGACTCTTCCCCACCAAATCGTGTTCATCTATGTGTGTGATAATTCTGTTCTTTACTATAGTTTCAACTAATTTACCTGGTACTGAAGTTAGGTTTACCAGCCTTTATTTGCCAGGATCGCCTCTGGAGCTTTTTTTAAAAAATTGCACATTAGCTATCCTCTAGTTATCTGGTACAGAAGCTGATTTAAATGGTAGGTTACATACCACAGTTAGTAGTATTGCAATTTCATATTTGAGTTCCTTCAGAACTCTTGGGTGAATACCATCTGGTCCAGGTGACTTATTACTGTTTAATTAATCAATTTGTTCCAAAACCTCCTCTAATGACACCCTGCCTGCCTTCCTGCACCCAGATGGTTCCCCAAGGATTTACAAGCAATGAATGAGCTAGAAAGTGAGGGACATTACAGTGTCGTGATTATTGTTTTGTATTATCCACAATCACCTGTGCTTTAGAAGATGAAGTAAAAAAAGAGCTGTGCAAAGTGTGTGTGTGTGTGTTTTGACTTCTTCACAACTGCAGCATCCCCTGAAAGAGTTAAACTGTAAACCTGCCTAAGAAAATGAAAGAGCATATTGTCTGACCATGAGGAAAAGACTTCCATCCTTTCATAGGGGCTGCATCACAACAAGGTCACAGAATGTTAAAAAAAGATATCATTTAGTTTTATTTTAGTATTTCACTGGCCTGTTCAGAAGCTCTAGCAAGATTAACATAATAAAATCAATTAATTATTTGTAAATCTCATTAATTTTTTCCCCATGGTAGAGGGTGGGTTTCCTATGAAGGAACCTGTTACTCGCTTCAGTTTTACTATGCTTTCAGGCAGGACAAGTTCTCAAAGAAACTAACCTCCTAGGAGTACCTGAGTGGGAGCAAGAACTTCATTTCCAGGCTAGTGGAGGAAAGCCATCCATCTATGCTAAGGAGATTTTTCCACATCTGGTGACTGACCAGCACATCTACAAATGGAGGAGTACTCATGCCTACAGAGGCAGCCATAATAATTTTGCCCTGCCCTGGAATTTAACCAACTGTCTAGAGTTCCTGCTCCATGTGAAGTCAGCATGCATCACTAGCCAGGTGTGACAGGGTATTACCTAGCATGCTGGTCACTGTGGCTGCTGCAGCACTGGGAAGGTTGCAGGCTTAATGAAATTAATTAACCGGTTTCTGTTGGGGATTACTGGGTGAGAGTGGCTGGGCTAATGAGACAATTGGCTCAGTAATTGGGAGGATATATTTGGGAGCAACTGGAAGAAAAGCAGGGCTCAGGGGACGGAGCAAAGGAACAGAGAAAAAGCTGTGTGGAAGTCTCCTCTTGCTGTATACCTGTAGTTCCTTCTGTTATGCTTGGAAACTGAAGATTAAAAGCACACATGGTGAAAAGGAAATTGCCTCTGTGTGTTTGTGGCTAGGAGACCACAAGAACAAGCCAGGCAGCAGTACTCATGGGGAGGTAAAGGGACACCCTGTGACACCAGGAATGAAGGAAAATTTGTGGCAAAATCAGTAAGACGCTGATATAGGATGGAGTGCATTACAGCCCCATTACAACCACCCCGCATTCCTGAGCAGACCAGACTGGCATCCTGGCACTAAATGCATCCACCACTGCAATTTGGACTGGTAAAATAGGCAGCCCAGGACACTTCAGCAGTGTTCAGAGAATATTCTGGTGTGGCTGAGATATCAACAGAAAGGTACATGCAGAAATAGGAATCAAAGCTTGATAGAGGGACTGGGGTATTTGCTTTAACAAACATAAGTGTTTAATTAGTCAAAAGTTAGTGCTGACTGCTTATTTCTTCCCCTCCCACACCCCCAAGTCCTGGAATCCATATTGGATCCCACATGGTGTTGGGCCTCGTGGTTGCCAAGGAGATGGCATGGCTTTCACCTTCAATGGAAGCCCCTTGTATGCAATAATGATGGTATTGGTCATAACCTGGAAAACCCTCCCATTCTTACTAACAACCACCAAAAATAAATAAATAAATAAATATGGCAGTTGTAACATACCAGGCTCTGGAGCTTGTTGTGCTTCTGCCTCATCTGTGAGCCATTCCCCAAGGACATCCCCAGACAGGTACGCTGAATATGGACCCAGGTATGCTGTAGCTGGTCCAATCGCATAGCCTGATCCAGGCCATGTGACAGCAGCAGTCCCTTTCTGGGTCTGCTCTGGTGATTTCAGGCTCTTCTCAGTGCTGCCTCTGTCTCTGGGGTTACAAATATGCCACCCCCGCTCAGGAGACGCTCATGTTGCATTGTGAGCCCTGTGCTTGGTGTACTTCTCAGCATCTGCTCAAATTCCTTGTAGTAAGGTTAGGTAGCTGAGGAGTTCCCTGATGTATGATTTTCATTCCTCACATGCAGTAGGCGGTCTTGAGGTGCTTCACTCACACCCAGCATTGACTACTGGTCTGGTGGATCACCAATACCACCAGCCTCTAGGATACATCTACATAAACATGCTTGTTTCTTGCACTGTTGCTAAAGTCATGGATCTTGCTCTCCGCATACCCATGTTGCCAAGAATCTTGGTTTGTCCTTCTGGCCAGCTAGCAGCATGTCAGGTGCAGGGCATTTTCTCAGTCAACATTTTCCAGCAAGATAGGCTTAACTGTGCTTACAATCGAGCAGCCCATGTGGAAAAGGAAGCGTTAAACACTGAGCAGCTGCATTTGAACCAGGAGGTTGCTTCTGGTTCCTGGGAGTTGAGTGGGAGGTTTGGTGGGAGAAGAGCCAGGTCACACAGCTCCAGGGGACTGTGGGATAACACTGGCAGACTCTCTGAAAAGGAGCCTGGCAACCTTGGTTTCTCCTATGGCCATACTGCAAAGGAAGCGGGCATGGACGTCCACTACAGCGAATTGCAGGCTCAGATCCGTGCCCCTCGGCAAGTCAGCAGGAAAGGGTTCTGAGAGAATTCTGGTGCATGTCAGATGGCTTTGGGTATGGACAGTGGGTGTGGGAGGGGCTTTTGAACTTAAACATGAGACAGAACCTGGGTTTATTATGCAGTGTAGACATACCCATGGATGTCTGATACCACATATCAGACTTGACATTTTTGTCTCCTCCCAGGAAGGGGCACAAAATGTCTGTCATGGTTGTGCATCAATATATGAAGCCCTTCTGGGTAGGGACTGTCTCTGTTCTGTGTTTGTACAGTTACACAGTGGGGTCCTGGTGCTTCTAGGTGTTCCCTCAATACAAATAATTGTCTGGCACCACAGACCTCTCATTTGAGCAAAGCTCACACAAAGTATCAGAAATAACCCCCAGGCTCACCAAGCAGTTCATTCTAGGCCAAGTTTTGTTCAGAACAGGCTTCCGGTATGGTTTACCTACACATTTAATCCACTTTAAAGCAGATTAATCCAACTCTTCTTCCATTCCTCCATGTAAACCACATGTAAGTAAATCACATCTTTGAGGGCTGTTTAATATTAAAAATGTGTGGAATCATCGGGTTGGTGACCCTGAAGCTTTAAGCACGGAGAAAGGTGAGCCTCTGCATCTGAATTACTCTTGGAAGCAAAGAGGGAGGCTATTCTGACACATTTAGCTGCCAAGTTTAGAAACTGGAAAGACGTCAGACCTGATCTTGTAATCCTTACTCAAACCAAGCTCCCTTTTGAAGTCACTGTGACTTTGGCCTGAGTAGGGGCTGCAGCAACAGATCCCAAGAACTTTTAACCTTATGGCTGGATTATGCACATGGTTTTTGAGTTTTTTTGTGATTGATTTAACTATATCAAGTCAGAACCCCAGTGTGAATGCAGTTATAGAGATACAAAAGCTTTTAATATATTATTTAACTATAGCTGATACAGTTTAATGGGAGCAAAACCTGTGTAGCCAAGCCCTTAGATTAGGATTTTTCTGACTCTTGCGTTCTGTGCACCATTTCATTAAGACTGGGACTTTCTCCTGGACTCATTTCCCCAATGCTCTAATTGCTAGATTAAAAAAATATTTCATTCTAAGGGCCACTAGGAAGGGATCTGCAGACTTCAGAAAACAATTTGAGCAATTGCTGTAAACTTTATACCATCATGATGTAATGACCTAGGCCATTATTCTCAGCTACACTACAACAGAGTTGGCTGAAAGTTGCAGTTTTCATTCTCTGGGAAATTCGGACATTTCAAAAGTTTTTGTTCCTTTTTGGAACAAAAATTATACATTTCCAAATCTCCCACTTGTTTTGGAAAAAAACCAATTTCAGTTAGATTTCCACTCTCCCTCCCAGCCCCCAGAATGAGTCAGCTGTCTGTCCCTGACTTCTGGGCACTCCCCAGGCTGCCCCCCCACTCCTGGGGAGTCAAGAGTCGTCCCCCGCACTGCAGAGTGGGGAGCCTAGTAGAAGCCCTGAGCGCTCCAGCTTGAGCCAGGGTTCA
Source organism: Macrochelys suwanniensis (assembly GCA_033296515.1). NCBI lineage: Eukaryota > Metazoa > Chordata > Testudines > Chelydridae > Macrochelys > Macrochelys suwanniensis. Next base: position 244,494,758 of record CM065775.1, on the reverse strand, counting down.
CAGGGCTTCCAGGCTTCCCATTGTGGAGCAGGTAGCCGAGTCCCAACTAGAGCATGGTATGGCTGCCACAGACCCTAGAAGCCCAGCATCACTAACAGTCTACCAGGTGCGTTGGCAGGAAACCAGGCAGGTTTCTGATGGAACCCTGCTCATGGTTCATTGGAAGTTCAGCAAACCTGGCACGTTTTCACAACACATCCGCATTTTCTGACAAAACTCTGTGACTTTGGAAAATTTCTGACCAGCTCTTCACTAAGGTTCCTTTACACCACCAGAATGGTGTAAAGAGGCATTAGGGTAAATACGAAACAGGCCTCTTATCTTTGTTATTTATTTTTAATTTTTTTTTATTTGTTTGATTAAAACATTGGGGAACTCTTTTACAGTGCCGGTTCCACATGCCTCCCCCAGCCCCCATATAGAACCACGTCACTTTAAGAAGAGGTTCATTGTAACCAGGCACATATCTTACAATACATTCAAACAAATTAGGATTTCTGCACGACCTGACAATAAACAGAACACTATTGTGTCTGAGTGTAAACCGGTCACTATAAATGTGAGATCACCATATATGACAAAAGCCATGGTGAAATCTAATGCAAAGGGAAGTATTATAGGGAAGGTAAGACGAAAAAAGCACTTCAATGTATGTTATTTATATACCAAAAACTAAGGTTTACCAAAGCTAGTGTAGAAGGCTGTAATTCAGTCTCAGATTTTTAGTGACACACAGTAATTAAGTCATTTGAATTTCTTTTTTTGTGGTTACTTACCTCAAAGGACCTTGTGTGAACTGAATAATTCATGTTTGTGAAGTGCTCTGAAGATTAAAAATACTTTAAGTGCAAAGTATAATAATGATGTTGTCACAAGAATTACAGCTCTGCTGTGCAATGGAATTACAGCCTCATTTACCACTGAAATCCATATCCCTTATTTAACCCTTCCTAGTAATTCGATCAAATAATCTGTAAAACATTTTAGCAACCTGTAACAAATGACTAATAGGTGACACTGATGCCTCATAAAATATTTAACACAATGCACTGTGGCTATTACTGTTTGCAGAGCCATTAATAATCAAGCATATGGAGATTTATTTATAAAGGTTGTAGACATGTTCTTTCAGGCCCATACACTGAAATGTGAAATGATCAAATAAAGTAGACGCACCTCTAGTGGTTGATGGTGTAATAGGACTGTTGAAATAACTATGCATATGTGACAGAGGGCATGGACACTGTCTTGTCCCTAGCTAATCAGGTTAACTGTAGCTCATATTCCTTCCCTGTTTGCACAGGTACACAGGATTACAGAGTGAGGCAGGATGAGTTTACAGGCTAGTGGGGTTCCCTGGCAGGAAACTCAATGAGAAGCGCCTTTTCAGGAGTGATGTTGGGGATGCTTAGGAATAACTCCACACCCAGGCTCAGATCATGTTCACTTACAGGACCGAAGAAGGTAACATAATTTGGAGGTTTCTGGCTTTGTATTCCTGCAACGTATAGCCAATTTGCTTTGTTTCTCTCGTATCTTTGTCGCTTTGTTTCTCTTGTAACTTGGCATTATGAGACCCTCAGGCCATTTATTTTACGAGTCTCTTGGTCCTTGGATAAATCCATTGTTAACATTTGTGTACCCGCTACAGCAAGTCCTAGCTTTTATAGGAGGTGCTGGCTTTAATTAAGGTTGTCCGACAATTCCCATTGTAAGACCCTGTTTTCAGTTGCTTATAGTTTTACCAGACATTAATCACTTGGGCTGAAATCTTCCAGGCAAGGGTGTCTGCCTCAGGCTGCCCCACACTCCACAGCAAAGATGCCATCTCTCAGAATGAAATTAGGAAAAATATCATAATTTCCCCCTATGGGAAAATCTTAGTTACAAAAATCTTACAAAAATTTGAGAAGGTCTAGTACCTCTATACGTAGGAGCAGGGGCTTGAAATTTGCCAGGGATGGGATGGGGGTGCTGAAGATGCTAAACAGAACTTTCCCTGCAATTTCCAGCAGCCAGGTCTCAACACTCTTCTCCTGTCAGGAAATAGCTTTGAAACCCACTGGCAAAATGTGGCCCACATAAAAGATGACAAGTAAGCCTTCTATTGCTGTCAATTATTCCATTATTTCAAGTGGCAGAGTTCTGTGCTGTGCATTTAAAGGTTCTAACTCTGTTGATGAACCACATGGGAGTCAATATGGTTCCACATGATGGGATTTCTATTATTTTTTAGTGTGCTTTTTTAGAAAAAAATCTTGAAAGCTATATTTAAACAAATTAATTAAAATAACTTTAGGGTAGCAAAATCAAGCACTGCAAAGCTAGGAATGTCTGTACAACCTTAATTCAGCCCCCTTGCATGCGTGCATTTATGATACAATGTTTAATTACATGATCACATACTATTTTTTCCCCCACAGACCCCATTCAGTGCACAAGGTGAACTATGCTCTGGAAATTAATTGGGGATAGGGTAATGCATGAGACTGTCTGTTGCCTCTGCCTCATTTGTTGCAGAAGTTGAAGGGTATGTTTAGTGAATGAAGCAGGGGACTGCAGAAAGAGAAATGATGGTCTTCCTGCTTAGGAAGTTGCATGCCACCCTGTTGAACCTCGTTCTATTCTTGCCCGTCACAGATCTACTGAGTGCCCCCCTCCTGGTCACCTAGTAGGGCTGCTATGAAGGGAATCCAAGTTTCTGTGCTCTGGATCCCTTTGGGGTATGTTAAGCTTGTAGAACCCTCAGTAAAATGCAGCACTGGTTTCCTCCTTGGCCTCTCTGGCACATTGCCTGGGCATTGACTCTCAGTCTGCTACCCCTTCATTTGAAGTGGGGCTCTTCATGACACCTGTTCTAGGCCTCCAGGACCACTGCTGACTCCTGAGGTACCCCAGTTATGTAAACACACCTCTAATTCAGAACTCCAACCCAAAGGTAAAGGCAAGGAACTAGGAAACTGGGGAAAGGGACACTCAACTGACACGGGAAAAGAATCAGGGACAAAATGCTGCCGGATATGTTGGCCGAGGCAGATGGACAGCTGGATTTTGAGAGAGAGAGAGAGAGAGGCAACCTAGCATGAGGAAAGAATTGGTGCACAGTTCCAGGAACATGACTAGAAGTTGAGTGAAGAGGACAGAGCGCAGAAGGAACATGAGAGACTGCTCACTCTCATGATCCTCACGTTAAAGGGTTTAGTACCATCTCTACTGCCAGCTGAAGCTCCAACTACTGTCCAACCTCCATGTTCTCAGTCCCCACCACAGTACCATGTCCTGCAGCCTATGCAAGCAGTGGGCAGTTCTGGGATTAGTTGACCCATGACCCAAGCAATGAACTGTACATGAAATAGTCAAAATGTACCCAGTGCAACAGTCTAATAATGCTCACACATGCAAAATGCTCCAGAAGGAACAAGGAGAACAGAGGGGAGACAGTTCCACTACCCATGAGACTGTAGCGATTGCTCTATATCAGGCCTGCACAACATGCGGCCCAGGGGCCGCATGCGGCCCGTGTGGGCTCACTGAGCAGCCCGCGGGGGCGGGGGGGGGGAGTAGGTGGGCTCACTGAGTGGCCCGCGGGGGGCATGAATAGGTGGGCTCACTGAGCGGCCCAGAATCTGGGACTGTGTCCATTGGTCCTTTTTGCTGCTTGTCTCTGGGCTGGCGGTTGTCCCAATGCTGCAAAGAGGGTGTTCCCAAAGGAAGGTGCTTGCTTCTAACCCCCGAGGCCGTCAGTATGTCTGCTCTTCTCTAGTCAGCCCACTTGACAAGTTTGATTGTCCTTGGTCTGGTTCCCATCCCCTCTCCAAGGGTTGCAGCTGTCTGGAGGTGCCTGCCTTCCACGCCTTCCTCATTCACACCTCATTCATTCAACAGGGCAATTGAATACAAAGTGGGGGGAAGATCTTATTCTACTTCTAGCAAAAAGACATTTTTCTTTTACCTTAATTATACTACCTTAGGGGCCCGCTATAACATATTACCAAGTTTTTTAAAGTCATATAAAAGTTATACAAAAATGCATAATGCAGAGGTTTATCTACAACTGCATTGACTGACTGTTGTGTGCAGTAATATAGTGACCCCTGGGGGGGATGAAGAGGGGTGTGATGGTGGGACCGAGCGGGGAGGGGGCGGGTCCTATTTTACTGCTGTGATCTGGTCACCTTATGTGCACTGTTTCTTTCCCCCTCTACAGGCTTCCATACCCCAGCGCTGGGGAAGGAGAGGTTGTTTCCACGGGGCGGGCAGCGCTGGGTGGGGGCGGGGGGTGTTTCCGTGGGGCCGGGGGGGTTCCGACCCTCAGCTGTTTTCTTTGGAGTAATATGGCTCTCGCCACTTTATGAGTTGTGCAAGCCTGCTCTATATATATTTTGGCAATTTTTCACTTTTGTTGCTTGGGTTGTTTATTCTGCACTTTTTGTTTTTGCTTTAATGTCTTTTGCCTCTTGCTGGCAGCTGGTCTGCCTATAAGTTTTGTTAGTTGTTATTTAAATACATGTTTCAAATAAAATGTTTCCTTTCCAAACAAGAAAAAGTCCTAAGGTTACATGCAGGCTTTATTAAATTCATTAAAAAATAAAACTCCATTACCGCACTACAATAATCTGTATATAGAGCTACAAGAACCAGTTCTATTAAATTCATAAGCTGCATTGGCCCCCGAAAGTGTGGGATAACTTAAGTGTGAGAAAACTATACTACTTCATTTCCCCATATCTATAGCACCCTGCAAATCCATTATGTGGGTTCACAAGTCATCCCTGATTTCCCTTGTGTATGGGATGCTGCCCTAGTCCTAAGCGCTGCCAAACAGCTGTTAGGTGGTGTGGGGAGGAGGGCAGGAAGCGCTGGGAGGGAGGGAGGGAGGGGGAGGAGTGGGGACATGGCACGCTCGTGGGGGAGAAGGAGGCGAGGAGGTGGGAACTTGGCTGCCAGAGTCGGCGCCTATGGCCCTAATAACAATAAGTGTGCTTTCTGGTTGCATGTAACAATCTTGCAATGCAGCAGTGTCTTGAGTTCACTCTTGGCAAAATGATGTTGCCTTTCTCCTTGCAAATGTTGTGCAGTGCACAGCAGGCCACAGTAATATGGATGGCATTGGCAACATTGGCATCCAAAAGGTTCTGAAGGCAACGCCATCTTGACTTCAACCTGATGAACATGCACTACCATGCTACAGTTACTGAGTGTGTAGCTGAACTTTCTTTTGCAAGGGTATGGTTTCATAAGCCTGGCAGAACGGGGTGCACAAGGTTCCCTAGAACCCAGGGGCAGAGACTCCATTTATAACAATCTCATTTGGATGGAATAACATTCCCATTTGTCCATGAAGATAAAATCCTGATCTCCGAAAACCCCCGGCTTCATGCACTCTGCCAGTATATCCTGCATTGGTGTCTATGAGTTACCTGCTTCGGTGGTCCTCCAAGGCCTGCGTAATAAAGTAGTAGTACCCTTTGCTCTTTATTTACTCATTTACTCCTTGTGGAGGACAAGTTATGGGCACAAGAGTCCCATCCCAGTTTAGGAAGCCCATTGTCTGAAAGCAGCAATTATTTCATCAACATTGCTAGGCCAGCCACCTTTGTGTAAGCAACAGTCCTGAGGGCCTCACAAACCTCCACCACCACAACACCCACAGTTGAGTTGTGAACACCAAACTGGTTAGTCACAGATCTGTAGCAGTCTGGGAAGCCAGCTTCCTGGTGGCTAGAATGACTCACTTTTGGACTCGTATGGTGTCCCTCCTTCCAGTGCTAGGGCACATGCAAGTCAGTGAAAGCTACTTGCACAGGTCCTGGAACATCTCTTTCCTTATGTGTAAGTTCTGGACCCACCACCGGTCATCCTGGTCTGCATGATATGATCCCAACAGTCTGTGCTTGTGGCCCTGCTCCAGAAATGACAATCTACATAAAGGTAATCTGCTGTGGTGGTGGCAGGAAGCAGCTGTATCAACTAGGCTGCAGACGACATGTTTTTGCCTCTATGAGATCTGATTTCTATAGGATAGATACTACCACCAAAATGTCCACCAATTCTTGGCCTGAATTTGAAAACACCTGTGAAACTGCAACCAGGAGAAGATCTTCCATTGGATCTGGCTCCATAGCCTGTCTCCAGGAACTGGGAGTATGCAGACCCAAAATGACTCTCCTGAATGTGTTGGGTGGGCTAAGGGCACATCAGGTGAAGTGCTGCAGGATGGATAGACAAGTTTTCCCACACTACACCATGAACCAAGTCTTAGAGCGGCTACAAGGGCCCCAAGAGCCCTGGGATACGATGTCCAGAAGTCAGTCTGATTCGTGTCCTGCACATCCAAGTATGAATGTGCTGGTACAGGTCTGAGGAATGCATAGCAATGCAGTGTGGACGCTCAAGAGCAAACTTGCGGTGGGAGGAGGGGAGACAGGTTTGCAAGCATGGGTCACACAGACCAGTGTTTACTGTGCAGTGGCGATATAGTAATGAGACACATCTAGGACTCTGGATCTGGGGAGTTTTATATTCATGATCTGTCATGTAGTCTATTAGGCGGGGGGAGAGTGCTGCAGGGCCTGGTGGAGTAATTCAGCCAGCACACAGTAATATTACATTCTTTTGTAGAGGGGATGGAGTTTCTCAAAAGGCCGATGGGCCAAAGACTTGGTATTGAGGCAGTTAATCAAATGACAGAGGACAAGACAGGATACTGCACATTTTGCAAATAGAACTGCACAATTACATGCAAATGAAATTTGTGGGAGTGTGATGAGAGGAAACCGAGTGTGAAGTCAGGTGTACAACCTATGTAGCGCCTACCTTGCAGTATCTCTCTCAGTGAGGAACCCACATTTTTAAAATCCGAGATCGACATGAATAGCCAAATATAATGCTCTCTTTTAAGGAAAAGAAGAAAGAGAAATGTTGAAAATGTCCAAGATCCCGTAGGCCAATTACTACCCCCCTGCCTTTCCCCTCCCCCCTCTCATTTGTTCAGGAACTCAGATTGAAAGCCACTTGAGGAAGCTTGAAGAGGGTGTAAAAGATCTGGGTTTAGTAGGCACTCATTGTTTTAGACTCAGAGGTTCTGGGTTCAGTCCTGCAGATGACCCCAAACAGGATATTATTACACTTATTTTGGGCACAGTGTAGATGTAAATAGGGGATAATCACCTAGAAAATAAACATCAGGAACAATAAAAGCCCTTATGAATGTGACTGATCCCAAAATGCTTCTAAGTTGCGATCTGTTAACATTTAACAGAGCTTTGTTAAATGACTGTAGAAGATTTCATCCAGATAGATCTAGAATAATAAGCCCAACATCTTAATTGTTATAGAAAAATATAAAATGGGCAAGCTTCCCCTAGTATTAACATGCCATGATTCTCTAGCAGGGAGTAGAGTTGTGATTTTGTACAAATGGGAATGAGAAACCTGTAGCATTTCTACAAGAATGTTAATAAAGGCTGAAAGGAATTATTTTCAAATGGACAAAGGGGCATTACTCCACAAACAATTACATTTCACACATTTTTACTTGTGAAAGGAATTTACTTTGGATTTCTGGTGGCTGCATAGCTTTACAACTCCCTTCCCCACTTCCTAAAATCCATAACCAGCAGCAATTGAATCACTTCCCCCAATCTAATATGAATCTGATATAATTCTCCAACTCTTTTCTTTTAATTTAATACCATTATGTATGCTAATCCATCTCCAGACTTTCAACTAAATACTAAAAAATGGAAGCTGTCGAACCGCCCTCTTGCAGCCAAACTGGCTGACCTGGGAGAGACTGGCCCTCTGAGACTAGATGAAATTATGGACTTGCTAAAGCAAATCTCAAGTGAACAGACTATCTTGAGAAAAAATATCTGAAGATATAACCGAGATCAAAAATGTTACTAGTACACATGAAGCCAGTTTGCAAGGCTTGGCATCAAGATTAGAGGAAGCTGAGAACAGAATCTCTTTGCTAGAAGACACAATGTACTATCAATATAGCCTCAGAGCAATGGGAAAGGACTCAAAGCACTGCAGGAGGTTAATGATCTTGAGAGAAGATCTGAGAATTGTGGGCCTTCCAAAGGTAGGGTGACCAGATGTCCCGATTTTATAGGGACAGTACCGATATTCAGGGCTTTTTCTTATATAGGCTCCTATTATCTCCCACCCCCTGTCCCGATTTTTCACACTTGCTGTCTGGTCACCCTATCCAAAGGGGCTGGAAAAAAGGAGGCCTGTGGAATTTTTATCCACCAAGCTACCAGCACTTTTGTCTTTAGATATTGAGGGAGCCCACTGCTCCCTTGCACCGAAACCCCCTTCAAATGTAAAGCCCTTAGCCATAATTGTAAGATTTTTAAAATACAGTATTAAGGAACTCATTTTTACAAAAGCCTGTGAATTTGAAAAATCTAACACAGAAGGGACACAGACTGGTGATTTTCTCAGATTACAAGAATGTGGTGGAAAAGAGGGCTAAATTCAACAGAGCAAGAGCCCCAGACAAAGGATTGGTTTGGACTATTTCCTTTCCTTTCCTGCTACTTTCAAAGATCAAGAAGAAGGCAAGAAAAATCTCATCTCTGATTGAATTTTGACCCCACTGGCCCTCTTTCCAGACTTGGAAAGCAGCTGTGGGCTTTGGCTGCTGCTGCTAGGAGGTTGCAGTGTTGCAATATGGACACACCTGCTTTGCTTGCATTTAGCACTCCCATCCTGCACCTATGATTCCAGTGCACAGAGATCCTGACTCCAAGCAAATCACTTCACTGGACCTGGGGATTCCTTACTTACACCCATGAATCGTCAACAGTCACCAGAGAAGTGTGATTTTGTTTTCTATCTGAGGCACTATCCCGCCTGGTACCTGTTCCAACCCCACCACTTCTCAGCTGATTGTACTTTGTTTCATCCCATCTAATTTCCTAGAGTCTGGGTTTATAGTCACTGTCATCGATCGTTCCATCAGCCCTCACAGTGAGCACGCCGATCACAACACGTCAGATGTGTTGTTCTAGCCAGTCCTCCAACTACCCGCTGGCCAAGCTGTCAGTAGCACTGGACACTCGATTGACATAGCACACAGCAGCCTAGAACTCCTGAGTGATCCGCCAACCGCAGCCTCCCAGCAGCTGGGATTACAGGCACGCGCCACCACACCGGGCCCGGGTATATAGTAAATCCAGAAATAGGCAATAGGTAACTATTGGGCAATGGCGTTCACACTGTAATCAGCATGGACAAGGCTCTAGCGGGCAAAGTGTAAGCAGAAGTTCTGCCAAAAAACCCTTCTCTGAAAATAGTCCAATTATGGTTAGAATAAGGTTATTTAAACAATTTGTATGGCTTTCTTATCTATCCACCATGGATTTGTTCTTATGTTTAGACCATGGATTCTCAAACTGGGGGTCAGGACCCCTCAGGGGGTCACAAGGTTATTACATGGGTGGTCACGAGCTGTCAGCCTCCACCCCAAATCCCACTTTGCCTCCTGCATTTATAATGGTGCTAAATATATTTTAAAGTGTTTTAAATTTATTATGGGGGTCGCACTCAGAGGCTTGCTATATGAAAGGGGTCACCAGTACAAAAAAGTTTGAGAACCACTGGTTTAGACACTAGCCTCCCCCCGGCCTCGTTTTGTTTTTGTTGTGAATAGTGCATGCCCTCCCTTGATATTAGACTATTTTCTGTATACAGCTAAAGGGAATCCACTTAGACCCCATATGGGTGTTTCAGGGTGTGGGGGAAGTGAATGAAAAGGCCATCCCCTTGTAAAACTCCTGCACTTAGGTCCTATTTCCGTTTGGATAAGTGTTATCATTTAAAAAATACATCCTTGGTCAATTTTGACCACTTCATTTCTTTTTCTATCTTTTACCTTTCATGGTCTGCCTTAACTGCTCCCTTTTCCCCTCATGCCCCCAGGGTGGTGAGGGGGTACCCAGATATGCCATTCCTAGATCTGGAACTAACAATGCCCGAAGCAATGACACTGTGTAGGTGCCTGATAAAGAGATATTTGACCTAAATACTCCTTATGGCTAATATTATAAGTTGTACTTCTGGGAACATCGAAGGGGTGAATCAAAAAGAATGATCACCCATCTAAAAAACAAAGAAACCCACCTGAATGACTTGGAGGAAGAGAAATGTAGGAGAGGGTGGATGGGGGAAGGAGAGTTTAACAATTTCTCCTCCTCAGCCAAAGGTGTAGCAATATTGCTTCACAAAAGATTCCATTTACAAGTTCTAAATACAAATAAAGATAAGGCAGTTAGATTTTTGCTGGTGAAAGCTAAGATCTCCGATTTATTTATAAATCTATTTATTTATACCCTAATTAATATATATGGACATAGGCGCTGACTCCATGGGTGCTCCGGGGCTGGAGCACCCACGGAAAAATTGGTGGGTGCTGAGCACCCACCGGCAGCTCCTCGGCAGCCCTGCGCACGCTCGCTCGCCCGCCCGCCCAACTCACTCACCTTCCGGGTTCCCTGTGTGGCCGGAGGCACCTCCAGCCACGCAGGGAACCCGGAAGGTGAGTAAGTTGGGCGGACGAGCGCGCACGGGGCTGCCGGGGAGCTGCCGGTGGGTGCTCAGCATCCACCAATTTTTCCCGGGGGGAGGGGGTGGGGATTTGGGGAAGGGGCGGGGCCGGGGGTGGAGCACCCAGCGGCGCCAACAAAAGTCGGCACCTATGTATATGGACCCAATAAAGATGATTCAAGTTTTTTTTAAATAAGCTTTTATCCCCAAATTAATATCCCACTAGAATCAATCATCATAGCAGGAGATTTTAATGAGATGTTGGATCCTTTTTTAGAGAAGTCAGGCCGGCCCTACTGTACACAATTACATGTTAGAAACATTATACCAGATTATAGGGAAGAATTAGGGTTAAAAGATGTATGGCAGTTGCAGATCCCTTCAATAAAGGATTTTACTTTTTTCTCCTCCCCACATTCCACATATTTATGAAGAGATTTCTACGAATCTGGTGGACTCAGTGCTTAATAATGAAATCAAGTCTATCATGAGCTTTGGTCATGTACAAGTGATACAACAATTTTCCCCTCCCAAGAGGAATTGGACTGGTAAATGATGGAGACTGAACTCCTCTCCTTTGAAAGATAAACATTTCAGAACTATATCACAGAAGAAATTCAGTTTTTCTTCTAAATAAATGACACACCAGAGACATCCTGATCCATCCTATGTGATAAACTGAAAGCTTTTGTTAGGAGCAGCATCATTTCCTACTCAGGCCAGGGATAGAAAAAGAGCTAGTGAGGCCTCTATCTCAAGGGTAACTTGCAACTCTGTATAGCAAGAGTGGCCAACCTGTGGCTCCGGAGCCAGCCACGTGCGGCTCTTCAGAAGTTAATATGCAGTTTCTTGTACAGGCACCGACTCTGGGGCTGGAGCTACAGGTGCCAACTTTCCAATGTGCTGGGGGGTGCTCACTGCTCAACCCCTAGCTCTGCCACAGGCCCTGCCCCCACTCCACCCCTTCCTGCTCCCTCCCCTCAGCCTGCCATGCCCTCGCTCCTCCCTTCCAGAGCCTCCTGCACTCCACGAAACAGCTGATTGGGAGGTGCAGGGAGGGAGGGGGAGGCGCTGATCGGCGGGGCTGCTGGTGGGCAGGAAGCTGCTGACTTATTTCTGTGGCTCTTTGGCAATGTACATTGGTAAATTTTGGCTCCTTCTCAGGCTCAGGTTGGCCACCCCTGCTGTATAGCATGCAACCCTATCATGTGGCCAGGCTGGATTAGGAAAGGGATTTTGACCATCAGTCAAGTTATTGAAAATGATACTTTCCTCCTTTTTACAATATTAAAAGAAAGGTATAATCTAGAGACAAAAATGGAGCGGTAAATTATCCAACTTAAGCATGCTATCTCCCATGTGTTTGATCAATGCCTGTGCTACCTACCCTGACTAGGGTGACCAGATAGCAAGTGTAAAAAATCAGGACACCTTTTCCCCCCGGAGCGGTGGTGAGGGTATAGTTGCATACATCAGACAAAGCCCCTAATATCGGGATAGTCCTGATAATATCAGGATGTCTTGTCACCCTACCCTCAATCCACCTGAACTGCTTCCATTTCTCCAAATATTACCCAGATTGCCAAAACCTATGGCAACACTATATGCATACTTGGACAGCAAATTTGAATTAAACATGGGTTCCCTAAAAGGAAGATGGGAGGAGGAACTAAGCCAATTATTTTCTTCTAACCAATGGAAACAAATTTTAGCCAGTGTGATAAACTGTTCCTTGGACTTCCGTTTAGGATTAATCCAGCAGAAAGTCATGTGGAGGATGCATCGGACCCCTCTCCACCTGTTCCAGACAGGTGCTGCTAAGTCAGACTAATGTTGGTCCTGTGATTCAAGAGGTGGTAACTTAACTCACGTGCTCTGGAACTGCTCCTGTACCCATATGTTTTGGGCAGAACTTAAATTGAACAATTAATTCCCCCCCCCATCAAATAAAATTGTGTTATACATTAACCATGTAATTTTAAAATCTAATGGATGTTAATTGGAAGCTGAATAAATCTGAAAAAACTTTGACTAAGCAGAGCACTAAATAATTATTTAAAAAGACTAGTACTACAAAAAATGGAAAGCCAAAAAGCGACCAACAATTGAAGTCTAAAGCATACATATTGTATGTTTGGCCGCTGTGGAAAGAATAATATACTGTTATACCCAAGAAAAATGATCAGAGATATGGGATATTTTCCTGGAAGTATCTGAATGATCTTATTAAATGCATGTGCCCCCCTGCTTGCCTCTTTCTTCTCTCTATCCACTTCCTTCCCTCCCCATCTCTATCCCCCTCCTCTGAATTTTGTTTCTTTATCTAAATTTTTCTTTAAACTAGTTAGATTTTTATAAACAAATTTTGTTTGTAAATTGTGCAATTCAAATTGATTTAGCATTTTAACCATTCATATTATATAATTAAATATTTCAACTATATCTAAAGTTAGGTAGTAAATGGTTAAGGTATTAAGAGAAGTTTATGGATTAGGAAAAGTTTATGTATAGTTTGTTATTTTTTATATGTATTTTAAAAATAAAAAGTTAATAGAAAAAGATGTTTTCTTTAACCATACATTCTGGAAAAGATTCTGAATCTAATAAAAGGTAGTACCTGTCTGCTAGCTGCAAGGATGCAGAGGTGCGTTTTGATCTTAGTTGCATATTGTCAAAGGTTTGATTGAATTCAATAACAAGCAATGTCATAGCTAAATTGAGTCAACTTTTTAAATCAAAGATTATTAGTCAAAGGTTAATACTGCATAGTACAGAAAGGAAGGCTAATATATTACCAACCCATCTGGGATGCAGCAGTGCAGCCGGTTAACTGCCTCAAAACCTGAGCTTCACTCTATTCCTAGAGATATTAGGGATGTTACAACATATGAAGATTTCACCATTTCTTTGCATTATTTCAAACCTACCCAGCACATGCTTTTTATTTTCTTTAACATGTTTTTGAAGACTTTTTGCTAGACTTGCACAGATCCTGCACATAAACAGGACAGAGATTGCAACCAATTTCTAATTTTGTGTTGACCATAGTATTCAAGAAATCAGCAAAACTTTAGACACATCCTGCATCAGCTACAGTTTGGTACAGAGGGCATGTTAGTTAAGCACCAACAAAATTGTTCATCTTGTCCTGTCCCTCTGGAGCGCCTTAGTACCTACCACTGACATTACTACCCATCACATTTCCACCTGGTTAAATAGTTAAACACAAGTAAAAAGCATTTTGAGATGAGCTTAACATGAATTAAATTCATAGTTCTACAAAATCCATATGTGATATGTAACCCCTTTGGGGTTTAGAGAGCATGGCCCCTTTAAATCTTTTTCCTAATGGGGGAGGGGGAGCAGTGAGAAGAAGGAGGGAAACTCCAGGAGGTGGGTCTGCAGCTGGAGAGAGAGAGAAGGGCTGTAGGCCCTCGGAGGAAAAGTGGAGAGAACCTGCCTCAAGCCCGAGAAGGACAGGGTGGCCTATCGGGGACCCAGGAGCCAGGAGGAGCACTGTGCCAGGGGGGTATTGCCTGAGAAGGACAGGCTGGAGCTGGACCCAGGATCTGTATCACTGTTTCCCAGAGCTGCATGGAGCTGTGAGTACTGGGGCTTGTGACTCTGCATTGGGAATAAGGACGGAGGCTGCTAGCTAGTTAAGTGGGGAGGTGGTCGCTCTGTGTGGCTTTGCAGAGAGCGGCAGAAGAGGGCACTGGGTTTGTTGGGGAAAGTTCACTGGCGCCGAAGACGACCAGGAGCACCCAAGACTCACCCCTGGACTCAGTGATGCCGACTTCCGTTGGCGCCGCTGGGTGCTGACACTGGGCGACGTGACGGGGCCCCGCCCCCGACGCAACGTCGCCCAGAGTCGGGGGCGGGGCCCCGCAACATCTCCCGGTGCTGAGGTGAGCTGGGTGTGGGCCCCGGGGCTGGCGGGGAGCTGCCAGTGGGTGCTGAGCACCCACCAATTTTTCCCGTGGGTGCTCCAGCCCCGGAGCACCCACGGAGTCGGCGCCTATGCCTGGACTGGAACTTTGCTCAGGACTCCTGAACTCTGTGTGCAGACACATTGCTCAGTGTCCGCCTTTTCAGCCTGTGCTACCACTGGGCCTGTGGGGCCTTGGTTTGGATGCAACCCTGTTTTACCGCTCCCCCTATATTTCCCCTTGTTGCTTTTACTTCTCGCATCCCTCTGTAAATAAATATTTCCCTTTCTTATAGCCATTGTACTTTTCCTGTGGGTGTGTGTGTTCACTCTGGGGGGTTGGAACAGGTGCCCCTGGGGTGGAAGGGACTTTTCCTGCTGCATTCCTGCATGCGTCTTCTCTTGGCCAGAGCTGCCTGCAGAGCAGGCTCCATCTTGGCCACGAGGGCGCTAAAGTTACAGATATTATATGCAATATTTATTGTGTATATTAATACAGTATTGTATAGATATTGGCTAACACTATAAAGTGTATATACTCTCCCTTATCTGGCTCCATATATATTCAGAAAACAGATGGTCTGTATTAGCCAGGCATAGCACAAATACCTGGAGCCGTGAGTGTATTTTGCAAGCTTTGTTGTACCCTCCAGGAGTATAAAGAGCAAGAATTATGCAAAGGTTACAGTATTTAACTATAGGACCATTCTAGAGTTATACAATTCAGCATGAATATAAATCATTCTAAATATAATGTACTTTATTTACATTATTATTTACAAAATAAGCTACATTCTTATTTTGAATACATAACACCTTTTCTAATCACACTTATAGCTACAGCAACAAACAATTCCCATGTTTTGATCAATACATTTTTCTTGTGAGAGCTGAATGCATCTGTTTTCTCATAAATTGCTAATTACATTTCTGGTTAAGAGTTCTGTTTGTGAGAGCTGGTTTTCCAGTGTAACTGTTTACAAGAATCGGCTTCACAAACCTGGATAAAGTTCCGTTGCTTATCTGGTAATTGCCCTGCAGCATTTAGCAGTGTATGTAACTAAAACTTTGTAAGGAGTTTTTTTCCATTTTGCCTTTGGCCTGGCTGTGAAGCACCATGGGGCTTTGACTTGATTTGGTCAACAATATCAATATGACATCCAGTAGTAAAGCCTTTAAGGCAACATGCTAATACTGATGCACTATCTGGATTGCCTTGGGGGCAGGCCCATGCTGCACCACACAGCCCCGCCCACTGCCCCCCAGACCCACTATGTCCAGTGTCCCCTCACAACCCCCGCATCACAAATGCGCAGTGCCCCACACACAACCCCCACTCCCTAGCACCCCAACATATACAGATCTCCCCCACCACCCAGTGACCTTCCCCACAGCCCCACCACCACCACAATTACAGTGTCCCACAACCCCCCCCAGTGCCCAGCACCTGAAACACAGACCTCCCCCAGCACCGCCCTCACTCCCCCATGCCCTGCCCCCTGATTGAACTCACTGGCCCTGCTGAGCCAGCACAGAGCAGGGATCCCCTCTGCCCCCTAGCACCTTGCTGGGAGAACAGCTTTAGCTCAGGTGCACAGAGCGGTTCCATCCCCCAGGGCCCCACCCAGCCCTGGCCACTTGGTGCTGGTGCCCGTGGTGGACAGGAGGCGTTTCCTTGTGCGGGAACAGCTGCCGACTGCCCCAGCTCACTGCTTCAGCAGAGCGGCAGGGAGAAGCAGGCAGGGCCGTCCTTAGGCATATGTAGCATATGTGGCTGAGTAGGGCACCCGAAAATTTGGGGCACCCCTGGGTCTTAGTGTCCACCTTCCCGCCTTTTCCTATACCTGTTCTGACCCTTCCTGCAGGCTCCCACCACAGCTGGCTGCTGCAGCCTGGTGAGTCTTCCTCTGGAGGGTATCTAGTACTTAAAAGGGAAAAAGCCTTCCAGCCAGCCAGACCTATTAGCACAACACTGAAACTGTTAAAGAGCCATTCAAGTGGTAATGAAGCCATTTCACAGGCAGTTGCCAACCCCCAGGTATATACTGTCAGTTTCTGAATTTACTGAGGGCTAGTCTACACTGGCAAAGTTAAAGCACTGCCATGGCAGCACTTTAACGTGGCTTGTGTAGTCGTGGCACAGTGCTCTCCCAGCGCTCTAAAAAAAACCCCACCTCCACGAGGGGTGTGGCTCCCAGTGCTGGTGCACTGTCTATACTGGTACTTTACAGCGCTGAAACTTGTTGTGCTCAGGGGGGTGTTTGCAGTGCTGTAAAGTGCCAGTGTAGACAAGCCCTGACAAAACCAGTTGTGCATTACTGTACTATTTATTCCGAACATGTTACTCTACAGGACCTTAGTTTAAAATCGGCTTTAAAAATATTTCATTCGTGTGTTGCTGAAGATTATAAAATCATCTCTCTAAAAAAAATCCTTGCATAGATTTTTAGATGCACAATCTGAGTATTCATCTTTAGTCTTAAATGCTTGGATCTTCAGACATAGTTTTAAAAATAAATCCTACAAAAGACCCCCCCTTATCTAAAATAGACATGCGAGCCCGGGCTGCCATTGGGCATAGGGGCACCAGTTTAATACTACCGTATAGGGCCCCATAAATCCTAAGGACAGCCCTGGAGGCCGGCCCTGCTCCCAGGGAGCCCGAAGCGGACTGTCACTGGCCCGGAGCAGCAGCGACTGAGGGCTCCTCTTCGCCCCCAACACTGGCATGTAGTTGGCAGCTGTGGGGACAGGAGCCCTCAAACAGCTGGCCAGCCATTGGCCAAGAGGAGCGAGCAGTGGGTGGAGGGGAGGGGCAGGGGCGGAAAGAAGCCATGGGCCGGCTGGCTGAGAGGATCAAGCAGTGGAGGGGAGGGGCCAGGGGGAGGAAAGGAGCCAGCCACTTGGGACGCAATGCAAGTGGAGCGGGCTGGGCCCTCTTTTGTGCGTGGGCCCAGCGCTATCGTGTCACTGCAAACCCGGTATTGTCTGGCATAAGGAACAAATAGCAGCGTAAATGATTCAGGGAGGGAAGGACTCTTGCCTTAAAGATTCTTGGCTGTCCTGGCAGAGGCAACAATCCTCAAGGCAAGATGTGTTTCTAGAGCACTCACCATGCCATACTCAGTAGAAAGCGTCAGTGCGTATCTGACTGTGCAATTTGCCCTCGTACTTGAATTGACATTTGAGGCGTGAAAAGGAATGTTTTTAAAGGAGCCAACATTTCTGAGAAACTAAATCAAAGTACAAACAAGTCAGACTTCTTGGGAGTGGAATCCATCCCACACCAACACAGAGCTTGCTATGTCTGTCACTAGTCTTCAGCTTTAGCGCTGAAGAAGCAGGTGAGGTGGCAGAGAGCCAGTGACTTTCTCATCAAGAGCTTCTGGAGATTCTGATCGTCACCACAGACCAAATGCATGACATTCTTCATGGTTTGGGAGAGAAAAACCTATAAATGCTTCACCAGAAAGTCTAGAGCAAAAAAAGAGTGGGCTGGGAGAGAGATAAAATAACAATATTGGGAGGAAGAGGAGATAGTCTAAATGATGGAAAGAAAATTCAAAGAATGCAGTGGCAGTAGAGAATCACTGGAGGAAACAATGTCAAGGCACCACAATATTAATCATATCAAAATTAAGAAGCCGAAGCATCAGATTAATCCAAAATAGCTGTGAACTGCTTCATACTATTAAGAAAGAAATAGAAAAATGTTCTCATTCTGAATGTTTGGAATTGGGTAAACGTGCCCAGGATGCAAAGATCATGGGACCTTCACTCCCTCTGTCGTCTGCCATTTTCATAGGCCTCTGGCCGCACATACCAATGGCAAACCATTACAAGGATGTACTGTTGCCTCCAAAAGTTTAGAAACCGTACACGGAAATAAAAAATGGTTGCTGTATTTTTAGTACTATCTGCTCTATTGGTCTTTCTGGGTTATTTATTGCCATACCTCATTTTGAGGAACATCCCCCATTTTAGTTGTAAAGTTACCCAAGTGCCTCACAAGTTTGGTGTCCCTTTACTTTTAATGTTGAAAATAATGCACACCAGAAATAAAGTATCATGAAAGGAAAAAGTTATATATATATATATATATATATATATATATATATATATATATATATATATATATATATATATATATATATATATATATATATATAAATATATATATAAAAAGAGAGTTATTTACACTACAGGAAAGACTCCAACAGCATTTTAAGCTATTTGCATGACCCTCATTTTGGGTCTGTGTCACACATTGATTTCCACATTTGAGCCTTGGCAGGTTGAGGGGAATGTTTATTAGTACTCGTGCCAGGCTGTGCAGGTGACAAAGAAGGATTTCTTTGCCTCCACCAGAGTATCTGCAATGTTTCAATGGGTGGCCTATCCTTACTTGTTTTTAAAAGAGGACAGATCTTTGAGAAAAGGAAGTCATTCAAAACTGCTGGCTAAGTGGCTCATGGAAATTGCAATAAAACACCAGACAGTGTGTTGTTAAAGCAAAATGTTTAAGAGAGACACCAGTAAACAAAAAAATGGAAGGTGTGATAATGGAACTGATTAATTAAACAGGATGCAGAGTTTTGACAGATGTAAAAAAGCTTAAGGAACATAATTGTAACATTATGTCAGTGGTGAGGTTTTGAATGGAAGATTATCCTGTCAGAAGCCACACCCGAAGCACAAGGTGGTGCAATTAAAACTTGCTCAAGACTGCTTGGAAAAGGGTGAAGTGTTTTGGAACAGAGCCTTATGGCTTGATTAAGCTCAAATTAACATAGAGCACTCTACCAGAAAGAGATAAGAGTGGAGGAGAGAACAAGTCTAGTAGAAGGATATCTGGCTCCTACAGTTTAGATTCTTAACAAGATAGTTTCTGGGGAGCCGGGTTGGCTGTATACTTCTAAAGTCATTGTCAAGCTATGATTCATTGACAGAATAGTGGGAGGTACGCTGTCAGAACGGATATTAGCATATAAAAGCATTCCTAGTGTGAGGCATAGGTATGACTATATTTTTCAATTACATGAAGAAAATAGTAATCAAAATAGGTGTTGGCCATAGTTGGGCTTCAGCCACTGGTGGCTGGCATTGAGCACAACAGCACCAGCTGGGCCAGATCTGGCTTTTTTGCCGCCCCAGGCAAAAAAGCCGCCGGCCGCCCCGCTCCCCTGGCTGGGGCGCTGGCTGGGAGCGTGGCTCGCCGGCGTCCCCGCTGCCCCGGGGAGCATGGCACGGCCGACCCCCGCTGCCTCGGCCTGGGCGCCGGCGGGGAGAGCGGCTCGCCTGTGTCCCCGCTGCCCTGGTGGGGAGCGCGGCAAGGCCGCCCCCCGCTGCCCCGGCCGGGATGTGGGCGGGGAGCGCGGCATGGCCGCCCCCCGCTCTCCCGGCCTGGGCGCCGGCGGGGAGTGCGGCTCACCCGCGTCCCCGCTGCCCTGGCGGGGACCACGGCATGCCCGCCTCCCCGCACCCAGTGTGGTTTTTTTTAAATTAAAAAAAAAAAAAAAAAAGTAAAAAAACCCCAAAACAACCCTCAGCCCCCCCCCCCCCGCCAGGTGCCGCTCCAAGCACATGCTTGGTCAGCTGGTGCCTGGAGCCGGCCCTGAGCACCAGTGCTCCCAATCAGAGACCAGCAGAGCCATGATTGCATCTGTTGCACTTACCACTGCTTGAAACCAGGAAGTTACCATTTACTGAGCACAGACAGTGAACCTAGTGCTGTACAGAGAGAGGAAGACCCTACCCCTTGGCCAAGAAACTTTAAATGCAAGTCCTCACTCCTGTAAACACTTGCTCGCGTGCTTAATGTTATGTGCATGGATAGTCCCACAACACAACTATCCATGCACATAAAGTTAAGCATGTGTTAGCAACTGTTTTCAGGAGTGAGGACTTGCATTTAAAGTTACTTGGCCAAGGGGTAGGGTCTTCCTCTAGTGCTGTACAGAGAGATGGGCTCAGTAAATACATAATTTCCAAAAGACAAAAGATTCTATAACTGTTGGAATTATTAATTATTATTATTATTAATACAGGGTATCACCACACCACCAATTTAACCATACATTCCTTTACTACATATAAAAGGCCAAATGGTATTTAAACAGCTGCTCCAAAAGTGCCTTAAATCAATCACACCCATACAGTAAAATGCAGTTATGAGCTTTGATCAGATACTTTACAACAGGACTAGACCCAGGATGCTCAAACCCATGTTGGCACGGGCTCCAACTGGACAGGCAAGTACTAGCAACAAACCCTTTAATAGTTCACCCTTTTATACCTTGTACATCGGGTTCGACATGACTATAGTCATTGCTTCTTGAATACATTACTTTGCTTAAAAAACACCTTAGAACATGCACAACATGTGGCCCGGGGGCCGCATGCGGCCTGCGTGGGCTCACTGTGCGGCCCGCGGAGGGGTGAGTAGGTGGGCTCACTGTGCGGCCCAAAATCTGGGACTGTGTCTGTTGGTCCTTTTTGCTGCTTGTCTCTGGGCTGGGGGTTGTCCCATTGTTGCAAAGAGGGTGTTCCCAGAGGAAGGTGCTTGCTTTTAACCCCCGAGGCCATCAGTATGTCTGCTCCTCTAGTCAGCCCACTTGACAAGTTTGATTGTCCTTGGTCTGGTTCCCATCCCCTCTCCAAGGGTTGCAGCTGTCTGGAGGTGCCTGCCTTCCACGCCTTCCTCATTCACACCTCATTCATTCAACAGGGCAATTGAATACAAAGTGGGGGGAAGATCTTATTCTACTTCTAGCGAAAAGACATTTTTCTTTTACCTTAATTATACTACCTTAGGGGCCCGCTATAACATATTACCAAGGTTCAATACAAAGTCATATAAAAGTTATACAAAAATGCATAATGCAGAGATGTATCTACAACTGCATTGATTGACTGTTGTGTGCAGTAATATAGTGATCCCTTGGGGGGTGGGTCCTATTTTACTGCTGTGATCTGGTCACCCTATGTGCACTGTTTCTTTCCCCCTCTACAGGCTTCCGCACCCCAGCGCTGGGGAAGGAGGGGTTGTTTCCGTGGGGTGGGCGGCGCTGGGGGGTGGGGGATTCCGCGGAGCTGTGGGGTTTCGGCCCTCAGCTGTTTTCTTTGGAGTAATATGGCCCTCGCCACTTTACGAGTTGTGCAGGCCTGCCTTAGAGCCATTTTTGATATTGGGGCTTTTTCTTCAAAGATTTTCCTCCTGTCTTATCAGCCACACTTTAGGTCTGCTGTTTCCAACTAAGCCACATTCCAAGTCTAGTATTTCAATTAAGCATACCTTCTTTCAAGGCCTTCCCGCAACTGCTAAGCACCTGCACTTTACACAATTTGTAAAGCATATATATTCTTTAACCAAGCTAATTTAACCCTTTATATACCCATCTAATCATACAACAAATCCTCCATTAGCTTTCTCTACAAAGTCTTACAGGTGAAACAAAGGAAGTTTCATAGTTAAGGAATTAGTCTAGCACTCAGAAGATCTGGATTTAATTCCTGGCTCTATCATCAAACTTCCCATGTCACCTTTGGCAAGCCCCAGTCTCTGCAATGAACATACTACTTCCTTTTCTCCATCCCTTGTCTTTCCTATAGTCCCCAAACCTGCAAAGATGTATGTTCATGCTTAACTTTATGTACTGTGAATAGTGCTAGTCACTTTAAACTATATAATTTATTTTAATTACTCAATGCAGAAAAATCAGTTTTATAGTCTGAAGTGAATGGTAATACTCACAACACATACAGTTAAGTACGAGTGTATATCTTTGCAGGATCGGGGCCTTTGATGGTAGGATCTTCCACACAAGCCCTGTCTATTACTATATATCTTACACACACACTTCTTAGAACAAGTGGACCTTGATTGCTGTAGAAGTGTCTTGGTTCAAATCATGTAGAAAATGTTATATAAAATGTTTCAAAAGAGAAGGGGAAATAATGTCATTCACATGTCTCAAAAACAGTATCAAAAGAATAATTTTTTTTTAAATTGTCCTTAGGTTTGTCATTTTGAAGCACATGTGCTTTACAGGAGTGGAGCTCAAGTCAGTATGGGATTTTTTTTTTATTTTTATTTTTTGCTTCTTTTAGATATCAACAGTTGTTTGTGGATTTAAAAAAAAAAAAAGACAAATTGCATCAAAAAATTTAAATAGGTAGAAAAAGGAATAGGTTTCCAAGGCACTCAAATATAAAAAAACCCAATGCAATGTAATTAAGGAATATCTCCGTTACTTAAATACTTTCTAAATGTACAGTTCCTAAGAACAGCAGAACTCCCTGAAATTAATACTGGCTACTGCAGTGGACCTATTAAAAGGATAGCTTTAGTTCTAGATTTCAGTGTAGTAGCCGTGTTAGTCTGTGTCAGCAAAACGAAAATAAGAAAGAAAAACTTGTAGCACCTTAGAGACTAACAAATTTATTTCAGCATAAGCTTTCATGGGTTAGTACCCACTTCATCGGATGAAGTGGGTACTAACCCACGAAAGCTTATGCTGAAATAAATTTGTTAGTCTCTAAGGTGCTACAAGTTTCTTTCTTATTTTCGTTTAGTTCTAGAAGGTTCTGCATTTACCAGGTTTCTACCTTATCATACAATAGGATTTAATGTTCAGCCACTCTTTCTGGAATGATATTAAGATTCAGATGCTAAATGTGGCAATTGACTGAGAAGCTTCACTGTATTTCAAGTAGCTCACTGCACCTGTTCACAGCTGATTGCCTCATTATCATTTTGCACAGCAGGAGAGAAGCTGGATAAATTCTACTTAGAAGAACACTGAAAATTCACTGGCTTATTAAAGTCCTTCTCATCTGCAGACCAGCATGCTGTTTCATGGAGGTTATGGTACTGTGCCTTGTTAAAGGGGAGCTTTATTGCTGTGTACAGCATTGTATCTGCAACCAACTGTATGCTGTGATGCAGCTAGTAGTAGCATAGCATACCAGATACAGCAGGGAAAGAAGAAGCCAGGCTGATAATAAATATTTTTTGTCAGATGGGTAGATTTGCTGGAGTGAAACCATGGAATATAATGTGTGGATAGGAGGGAGGCAAACAGAGCCACCTATATGTTGTATGAGGAGGAGAACACACTATTTGCCATGTTCAGATAAATAATAAAATGCCTATGCCAGGTGGACTACATGCTGCTGGTACATACAATCTGAGTTTGGGTCCCAAAGCTGGATTCCCAAGTCCTTGTGCAGTTCTTTCCTGATTGTTCCTCTTCCCCATGGAATAGTCCATAGGACTCCCCCTCCCAAACCTAGCAGATCCCAGAGGCCCTGTACCCAGTTCTGCTCTGTTTGGATTCCAACTGGGCAGAACTACTAAATGAGAAAATGGAGATCCCCAGAGTTCTTCTGGGTAGCGGGAGACTGGCAGTTTATTACATCATTGCCACCATTTGGAGTTACAAACTGTGATTCACCTGTACATATATTTTACCTGCTTTACCTCTCAATAACCCTCATTCTTTTTTCTTAGCTAATAAACCTATATTTAACTATAGAGTTGGCGGCCAGCATTATCTTTGGTGTGAGATTTGGAGTACCCATTGATCTGGGGTACCCATTGATCTGGGGTAAGTGACTGGTCTCTTGTGACTGGGAGATACCTGATGTGAGTGCGATTTTAGGTTTAAGTAACCTTTTATCCCAGAGTTCAATTTGTCTGGGTGGCAAGATAAACTGGAGAGTCTAAGGGGACTATCTGTGACTCCATGATAAGACTGGCATAGTGATCCAGGAGTTCACATTTGTTACTGGCTTGGTGAATCTAATTATAGAACATGCCACCCATTTGGGTGTCTGCCTTTGTTTTCTGATAGTCTGCCCTGAGGTAGGCACTCACAGTTGTGAGCCACTCCAGACAGCATGACATAGAAAAATAATAAAGCCTGAGACTAACTAAACTCCATGGGGCTGGAGGAGGAAGAATGCATCTCTCTGCCACACCCTCCTTACCCACCCCACTCTTTCCACTCAGTCCACCCAGTCTACAAGTCCTCACCATCACTGGCTCTTGACCTACATATTAGCCTCTATATCAGCTGGAAGGGGTGGGGCCCCAGATGGAAGGGGCGGGGCTGGGGGGGTCAGCCTCCCCCAGTCAGCCCATCTGTGCTGCCTGGCCCACACCGCCCGGGGCTCTGGCGGCGATTTAAAAGGGCCGGGAGCCCTGGGCCCTTTTAAATCGCTGAGCCCCAGGACAGCTGCCCCTTTTACCCCCACCTCGTCGGCGGCCCTGCCGGTAGGGTCCCTAATGGCAGGGCCACCGATTGGGGCGGAGTGGGGGTGGGGACAAAAGGGGCAGCAACATTAAAGTGCTGCCATGGCCGTGCTTTAATGTCAATTGCGTGCGGGCCGGTACTGGCAGCCACTTCTTACCGGTACACCGTACAGGCCCGTACCAGCCTACTTTCACCCCTGTGTAAAGGCAAACTGCTCAGCCCCTCATGGGCTGGAGGGAGTTCCTTACCCTGTTCTCTAGGACTCCCTCTAGTTAATAGAGGGAGTAACTTTGAGCTATGTCTGGCTGTCCTCACGGGAAGTAAAGCTGTTGCAATCAGAGCTAGGTGAATGCAAAAAATATTGAGCAGGTATTCAAGTATTGCAGATTATCTCTGCCAGTATTTGCAACTCTTTAAACTTACATTTATTTTCCCATAAACATTCTTCCAGGCCAAATTTGTTCACGAGAATATTTGCAGAGAGGTAAAGCTTTGCAAAGTCATTCAAATACATCTTTTCCAGACTATGCTCACCTGAAGTGTCTGTACAATGGGAATGGGAGTCATCCACTCCCAGAACATATGGCACATGTGACCAATCATATACTGTGAGTAACAAGTTATGAACAGCAAATACTCAGTGCAATGGATTTGCAAGGGATCCATGGGCTGGAATATCTTTGCATAAGCATTCATAGAATAATTTTGAATAACAAATTTGCACAATGTTAAGACAGCTCACAAATAATTTGCAAATATGCAACCCTTTCTTTACACAGAGCCACCTCTGTTTTGCTCCACAATCACTTCTCTCTCTCTCTCTCTCTCGCACACGCACACGGCCTGTTGCTTCATTGCCCACACCAACAAGCATGTAGTTAAACTCCTTTCTGTCTAACAACAAGCCAGATGCTTCAGGGACAACTTTCCTTCCCCCCCACACCCCTCCAAGCTGTGAATACTGAGAACAATAGTCAACATGAGTAAAGGCAGGGTCAGCCCACAACATTTTGGCACCTGAGGCGGGGAGCTCAAATGATGCCACCTATGCCCCTTCGCTTGGGCCAAAACTTTGAAAGGTCTCAATTCTGCCTTCCTGTTCTACCCCTCTCATGGTACTGCTCTGCTACCTACCCCAATAAAGGAGAAAACTTAAAATGCCTTGTTGAAAAATTTTAAATAACACGTAACTTTCAAATGCCTGAACAGCAAATGTAACTTTTCTTGTCTGCATAGTAAACACTAGCATTTTATCTGTTTGAATAATCAAAGTGGTGCTTTCCGTGCCTTCTTGGTTGCAAAGATTTGAACTGCTTCCTGAAGGTCCACAGTCTAGGCCAGCTCATGCTCTATTGAGATGGCTGCAAGGCCAACCAGCCTCTCCTGTGTCATTGTGGAGTGTAGGTGTGTTTTTATTAACTTCAGCTTGGAGAAGCTGCGTTCTCCACTGGCAACTGTTACAGGAAGTGTTAGATGTATGCACAGAGCAACAAAAGCATTTGGAAAGAGGGTGGTCATCTTATTTGTGCACATATATTCCAGAACAGCCTTTGGAGTTGATCCTGCTGAAACTAGGGTGACCAGATGTCCCGATTTTATAGGGACAGTCCCAATTTGGGGGTCTTTTTCTTATATAGGCTCCTATTACCCCCCACACCCTGTCCCTATTTTTCACACCTGCGGTCTGGTCACCCTAGCTGAAATGTAACTTGAAAGGGCTTTCAGTTCATCACCTAAATGACTCACATCAATATCGCGCATGTCATCATGTGTCACTGTCTCTAGTGCCCTGCATTGCTGGTGTAGGTCTTCTTCAGGTATAGTGAGGAGTTTTGGAATATCATACAACATGCCAAATATACTGCTGTGTTCCTTGAGCTACATGAAACGTTCTTCAACTGACTGTATTGCACAATCTAGCACCTGGTTAAAGAATTCAACTTTGAATTGTTGTTTGGGGTCTCTTATGGGATTATCCCGTGCCTCGTAATCAAAATGTCTTCTTCTTTGGTGACTCTTGTATTCTTGAATGGGTGGGAAAATAGCTTCAGTGTGAAGTTCCTCTGCCAACTCCTGTGCACTCTTCAGAACATTTTGAAATCCCTCATCTGACCAGTAAGACTGTAGGTATGACTTTACTTTGTCCAGTTGTTCCATTGCTCCAGATATATCAAGGTCAACACCTTGGAGTCTCTTGCTTACAACATTTATTTCAAACAGTATGTCATGCCACAACACTAAGCCACACAGAAATTTGAAGTTATGTATGTTTCTGGTGATTCCATTTCCGTCTGCCATTGTTCTCCCATGAACAGTTCCTGTCATAGCTTTATCCTCCATAATTGCAACTATGGCATCATCTATCTTCCCAATTTGGTGTTTGATAGGCTTTATCGCCTTCCCATCATGTGGCACTCAGTGGTTTCAGTGTCAGAGAGGATGTTTCCAGATGTTGCTCCAAATTTGCCATCGATGAGTTGATGCAGAGAAAAATACAAAGATGCTTTGAATTACATTAAAAAATTCAGCAGCCTTACTAGAAGCTGATGCTGCATCACTGACCACCAAGTTCAATGAATGAGAACTGCATGGGACAAAAAAAGCTTGAGGGTTTAACTCTCGGATCCGTGTCTGCACTCCTCTGTTCTTTCCTCTCATGTCAGCACCATTATTGTAGCCCTGACCTCTCATGTCAGCTATCGCAATTCTCGTATCTCCCAGCTTTTTAAGAAGCAGATTTGTCATACCAGCTCCTGTAGTATCATCAATGTCAATAAATTTTAGAAAATGCTCTCTCTGACAATCACCATTACAGGGACATTTTCACTAGGTTCTGTTGTTACAAAACGCACCATTAAAGTCATTTGTTCCATGTGGCTGATGTCAGGTGTGCAGTCCAGAATAACAGAGTAATATCTTGCTGACTTCAGATCTGCCACAATCTTCTGTTTTGACTTTTGTTGCCAGTAACTGTATGATCTTATTTTGAATTGTTTTTCCAATTTAGTGGTGTGTGTACATTTCTTGGGTGGTGATTCTTCTTAGATGCTCCTTGAGTACTGCATCAAACTCAGCCATCAGCTCCACAATTTTAAGGAAGTTTCCATTGTTTGGCATATACAGCTGATCTGAATTGCCACGCAGTGCTAGGTTTTGGGTAGCAATGGCAATGAGCCTTTTCAGAACGTTTTGCCAGTAAAGAGACTTTGATGCAATCTATGGTGGCCTTTACCTTAGTCTCATCTCAAGCTCTTTCCACCTATGGAATGCTCTCTGGTGATTTGCTGCCTTCTCATGGCATGCCAGATTTCTAGCCAGATTTTTCAGTCCTTTGTTCCTGTAGAGCCCAATGTGGCTGGAACATTAGACTGGAAGAATTTGCAACAAAAATAGTATGCAGCATTCTGGGTTTTTGAGTACATAAGACATGACCGCTCCACTTTGTCACCATTGGGGATTTCATGCCAGTAATGTGTTGGATGAAAACGTCTATTTTCATGGTCTTTGGAGAACATGAAGTTTTTCACTTGCTGTGGCCCATGCAGTAGAAGGAAGTCCCTCAGGCTACTGCTCAAGTGGGTCCACAGTCCTGCATCATCTAGACTTAAGTAACTAAACTCAGCAGCAGCTGTTTCTTGCACCTCCACCACACTCTTCTCTGACCTACACCTTTCTTCAGGAATGTGCATGGTTACATCCGTTTGAGATGGAAATATGGATGCAGCAGTAGCTGCCATGTCACCTGCACTCTGACTAACTGGAAGATCAGGCATCTCCTCACCACTCACATCCTCACTGGGGACGGAAGGCTCACCTTGAACATTTGTGTCTATGTATCTCAGGAGAGCTCCTTCCTGCTTAGATAGAAAGCAAAGGAAGCTTTTCTTTCTTTTTCTGAATGCTGCCCCAGAGGGGCGTTTTCTTCTTTCACTCATGACTGCTGTTCCGTGCCAGCTATAGTGGCTCTCAACACTCAATTGAAGGGGACAAATAAGCAGGTTGGTGGCAGTGCCTGAGTGAGGGAAGATATCAGTGTCTTAAGAGCCTAACTGGCTCCTACTACTTCAGCTGACTGCCTGTTCTCCTCAAGTGGGTTCAGGGAAGCAGCAGGAAACAGGAAGCTCTCTGAGAAGCTGGTGGTAATCAGTCCAGGGTCCTGGGGATGCTAGAGAGGCTCCTCCTCCTCCTCTCTCTCCCTGCAGCTCCTGCTGCTTTCTGTTATTGCCTCTCACCTTTTCTCCTTCCTGCCTGTTATGTCTCTTGTGCCCTCCTTCCTCCAGCATAGCACTCCACCATCTCTGTGCATGTAGAGCAGAGAGAATACATATGCACCAACAGCAGACACAATTTTCTACACTCTGGGTCTTAGTGGTGCACCCCCCACAATCTGGCACCTGAGGCGGCCGCTTCAGTTCACCTCATGGTAAGAAGGGGTTAAAATCCTGGTTCTTTCCTTACAACAGCTTCCCAGCAGTTTTTAGAGAATCTTCTGTCAGATGTGTTTGATCTTGAGAATATGAAAAATGAGTGCTCAGACCTTTCTGGTTCCATTCCCTATCAATATGTCAGCATGCTCTGGACCTCTAGATACTATAGTGAGAGGTATCACAGCAATGTGTTTAATGGCCAGTCTTTCTCACAAGTATTCCTTAGGTCCCGCGTTAGGCATTTGAAGGATGATAAACAGAAAGCTTATAATGAGGACAGAAGCTCTCTAGTCTTACTAAGAATGTCAAAAAGGTCGAAGAGGTGTCTGGTTTGGGAAGCACACTACACTAGATTTCTACTGACTTTATTAGTCCACTACTACTCTCGACTGCACAGAAGCCCAGTCTACTAAACTGGACTAACTGCAGTAGACTGTCGTAGGGGACTTCTACTGTGCAAATGGTGAGTGGTGCTTAAATTGTTCCTTGTCTAGGTTAAAGGATTCACCAAAGATGTAACAAAAGCATATATTCTTCTCGGAGAACCTTACTGGTGAAGTCTAAGAATTCTATTGAAACAAAAAAACAAAACAACAAAAACCAAAAGGGAGATCCGGTTTATTCAGAGTAGACATGAAATATGCTCTGCACTGAGTTGATAGAGGTCGTGGCCAGACATAATCCTTAACTTCCAATTTCCTGTTCCTCATCACAGTGGCAGCCTTCTTTAAACGTAATTTGTTTGTTTGTTTTTAACTGAATGCCTCATTTTACAGAAGGTAATTACACTGTGAATTACTACTTGGCAGGCATCTTTTGAGTGGTTTTAAATCTCACCGAAATAAGGGCCTGATCCAAAGCCCCTTGAAATCAATGGGAGTCTTTCTATTGTCTTGAATGGGCTTTGAATCAGGCCCTGAATAAGTTAACCCTTGTACAAATATAGGTTTAGCTACTTTTTATTATGCACTCAGTGGACTGCAAAGGCTCCTATCAGCAGTAACTGCTTTTTGAAGGCGAATATCTTAGCTGCTTTGAAGAGCAGCTGATGCTTTCTAGGAATGCTTTGAAAGACATTCTATTTAGAAACAATTGCATCAATGTGTCATATATAGAGTGTATTTCTCTCTTCTCTCTATTTTAATTGTTCCTCGTATCATTACAATTAATGCCATTACAATTGGTTACTATGGAGATCATAAGGAGTCTGCAAACAGAAGATTATGATTGACTTCATGTGGCATATAAGCAGCAAGAACTAACAGAGACCTTGTTTTCATGCAAATGTCTCAGTTAAAAGAAGAGGGAAGAGAAAGGGGAAAAAAGCAACATCACCACAATTGCCTCTAAATAGAGTGTTTTCTGGTATATTGCAAGAGAGGCTATTGTGTCTGGATTTCTTTTCAAGACATCAAAAGTTATTAGATATTATAGGCCTCATTCCTTATCAAATGTAAGTTTCTGAAATCAGCCCTTGTTTTGGCAGACTATAATGTTATACTTCTTTTTTTCCAACTGTATAATTTAAAAGTTGCCAGGGAGATAGAGTGGCTCCGGGAATTGTTCAGAGGATGTACGACAGAGCATCTGTCCTCACCAAGTTTGACCAAGCTCTATCACAATCAGAACCTCACGCAGCATTACCTAAGATACAATTCCAGCTACCCTAAATAAAAACAGATTTTACTGGCACATAATGGAAACAGAAAAGAAATAAGTAAAGTAGACTTTTGGCTAGTGAGATACTATAAAAAGCTCTCTAAGCAAGGCTGACATCTTCAAATTAACACTCTTGAAGATTGCTGAAAACCTTACCAGACAAGATCTGGTCAGTTTCACAGGATTGAACAAAGCATCTGTGTAAGCACAGTTCTTGCCTGCCTTCCTTTATAGCCCTGCTTGGCTTGGCAGTTCAAGCTAATGAATACCATTACCTCCCACTCCAAACATACATGGATATGTAACCAATATGGGCCTGACTTTCAGAAGTTCTGAGTACCCACAGGTCCAGCTGAACTCAATAGGAGCTGCAGCTGCTCAGCTCCTCTGACAATCAGGCCCTCTGTTGTTGCTGTTTTTCTGAGCAGCTGCAGATTTGGGGACTCTGCAATGGGTCAGTTTCCTTCCCATGGGAAGAGAAATTGGTGGCACAGACTACACAAGTGTAATTTATTTATTTACATAATATACCCAACTCATGTTTACCTTGAACAGAGGTAGCCAAAACAGCATACAGGAATTCCCTTTGCCAGAGCCCCAGCCAAGACACCACTGAGCCAAACTTCATTGCCACAAACCAGCTTGCTCTCTTCTCTCTCACCTTGGTTTCAGTCCCTTTGTTTTCAGTCCACTGCTACTCTTCCATCCTGGGCCCTGGGATTATCACCTGGGAAGCTCCTGAGTTCGAACTCACTTGCCCTTGGCCACAAGAAGCTTGTTTTCTTAATAGTAAGCATGCACTGTTTCAAGGGAGTCCTTCATTAATCCATTGCAACACAAAAGAGCCCCTAACTAGAAGGACTATCTCCAGCATCCAGATCCTCTGCTAGACCCCACTCAGACCAATCTCCTTTTGATCACCTGGGTGCGATAATGAGCCCTTATAGGATGTGATGAGGCCCTCTATGCTTAACCCTTTCTATAGAAAGTTTGTTACTGACTATGTATATCGGTCATTAAAAACATGCATTTCATTAACATCTATGCCATAGCAATATTGTTATTTGCAATATTATATATTTGGTTCCCATTTAGGAACCAAAATTGGTGATATGAAGTCAGGTATACTTTTAAGACCTGAAGCAGAGCTCTGTGTAAGCTTGAAAGCTTGTCTCTCTCACCAACAGAAGTTGGTCCAATAAAAATTATTACCTCACCCGCCTTGTTTCACTATATTTGTACTGTTATTTATTTAAAGACGCACACCAGTCCTGTTTCCCTCAGCAGAGATCCCTCAACAGTCAGCCCTCTTCTGAAGGAATGCCAGGTAAGGAATCACTACCTTGTCCCAAGAAGCAGCTGTTTTGAGGCCATGTCCACACTACAAACATTGGCTGACACAAGTTACATTGGCATACTGCCGCTAGAGTTTGTATATCGCATTTGCACATGCAGACTTGGCTGCTTGTGTTGGCATGGCATGTACTCACCGGGAGTATCTGTGTTGATGCAAAGTGCAGTGCACCATGGGTAGGTATCCCAGTGTGCCTTGCACAATGCCCTTTGGGAAATTTTTACAAAGTGGTGTGGGGTAAAAAGAGTCACACATAGATCTGTGGAAGCTAGAGGTCAAGTTTCCATCAGGCAATTTTCTCCATCCCATAATGCCATCCATTTCCAATAATTTTTGCACCTTAAAAAAAAAATCCCATAAACCTGAGTGGCACTTTTCAGTGTCTACCACGTCTGAAAGAAGCCTGGAGCTCACAGAGCTCTGTGTGTAATATTCCCCAGGGTACATTCTGGACTGCTAAACAGCTATTTCTCCTCAATTCACTAATCTGGGAGGCCTTCTACGCTGTTTTCTTGTGAGAACAACCACTCCTGGCCAGTTCACACACAGCATCTAGCATGCAAAAATCACTCCCAGCTAAATGCTCTGCCCAGTCACATATGAATTATATGCAGGGCAACATCAGCAAACTCCCAGTCCCAAACTTGTCCCCAGAAATATATGTCTTGTACTGCCCAGCTCTCTCCTTCCAGTCAATACAAGATCACAGAAGTCTATTATTTCATTAGTGAAAAATGATATGCACAAACCCTGTTATCTCAACTGGAGGTTCCCAAACACTTCAATCCATCTCCACATTGGTTTAGATAAAACAATAAAGCAAGTTTATTAACTACAGAAAGGTAGATTTTAAGTGATTATAAGTAATGAGCCATAAAGAGTCAGAACTGGTTACAAAGAAAATAAAAGATAAGATGCAAACTAATACCTAACTTAACAAGCTAAACATCCTTAAAACCCAAAGGTTTTTCTCACCATAAGCTGGTTGACCATAATCCAGACTGGCTGGATTGCTTCAGCCAGGCCCTCCCACCCATTCAATGATGCTTCCTTTGGCTTCCAAATGTTACTGATGCATGAGTAGAGATGAGGGGATAGAGGTGATTTGGGAGCCTCTGTTTCTCAGTCTTATACCCTTCTCCCCTCTTTCAGGATTACCTCCAGCTGGGGTTCAGGTGATGGTTAGTCTGTTCACATCGAAAAACCCCAGGTGTTCTATTGCCAATATGTAAAGTTCTTGCTTACACCTTTCCTCCTGCCAAAAAATGGCAGCTTAACCAGGTGATAGCCTATGATAGTCCATTTGATTAGGCTTATACCTAGCCATGGCGTCAGTGTGTTCTTTGTCTCTGAAAAACTGGTTTGGGCCTGTTTTTCTCACTTTGGGACATGTCACAGAAATGTTATACAGTAGCGCATAACTTTACATACAATGCTGCCACACATATTTTACCATGACAATAATGTTCAGCAGATTATGAGTCTTCAAATGATACCTCACAAGGCATACTTTGTACAAACTTTATTGTAGTTTTGTAAAAAGGATGAACATAGGGGTACAGTCTGTCAAAGTGTGCTATTCTCATGAACGTTGTAAATACAGGATGCATGATTATCCTGTATTTGCAAATCTTTTGGAAGTACCACAACTACAGGGGACATGAGAATTTCTTCCAGGACAATTTGCTGAGGGACATAGCAAAAAACATTTCAAGGGTGTTGGTGGTCTTCATGCAGTAGCTTCAGACAGTGGAGTGGTGCTTCTGGGCCTAAGAAATGAGCACTGATTGGTGAGCTTTCATCGTAATGCAGGTTTGAGATGAGGAGCAGTGGCTGCAGAACTTTCAGATGTGAAAGGTCACATTCCTGGATCTGTGGGCCGAGCTCACCTTGGCCATCGTGCACAGGGACACCAGAATGAGAGCTGATGGAGATAGTGGAGTATCAGTTGCAATCACATTCTGGAAGCTTGCAACTCCAGATTACTACCAGTCAGTGGAAAATCATTTTGGAGTTGGAAGATCCACAATGGGGGCTGATGTCATTCAAATGTGTAGGGACATCAGTCAACTGCTACTTAAGATTGTGACTCTTGGCAATGTGCAGGACAGAGTGGATGGGGCAATAGAACTGCAGTGGGATCTGAGACAGCATGTATTTCCCTATTTTGGCACCAACCTATCTTGCCCCAGAGTACAGCTACAGAAAGGGCTATTTTTCTATGGTTATGTACATGAGCGGCAGATATAATAGGCAAGGGGACACCTGGGCTGTGATGCCCTCCTCCTCTTCCCCTCCTTGCTCTGACCCTTCCCCGAGGCTCCCATGGCTGCTGCCTGGCATAAGTTTTTCTCCTCTCCTCTCCTCCACTCCATTCCCAACCCCTTCGGAGGTCCCCGCAGCTGCCGGCTGTGTCCCTTCTCCTCACCCCCCATCCATGAGGGGTGCAGGGTGTGTGTGAGGACGCGAGCGGGGAGTCAGTGGCAGATGGCGGGAGTGAGGAGGTGAGCAGAGGGGATCCCTGAGTAACTTTGCACAGTGAAAAAGCCTTCCAGAGACCTAGAAGCAGATCACCGAAACTGTTAAAGAGCGATTACAGTGGTAATGAAGCCATTTAACAGACATTTGCCAACACCCAGGAAGCCTTTGGACACATTCAGCTGACTTTTGTATTATAGGAAAATGTGTTATTGGGGTTAAAAACAGTATCCAAATGATGACCCCTCAGTTATTCTCTGTACCCAGCAGAAGTAACTGCTAACCTGGCTGAAGGAGGAGCTGACATAGCCAGAGAGTTTATTTCTTGATCTAGTCATTTTATTCAAACCCAGTTTAAGTAAATGAGTCTGGCAGGGAATTCTGTGTAAGAAATATTATTAAACTACTGCCTTAATGCAGGCTGTCAATGACAAACACCTTTCAAAAGGAGAGATTAGGCTTCAGGTTGGCACAGGTAGCCTGGCTTTTTGTCTCTCTCTATACAGTATATACCAAAATCCCTGCCACCCAGAGGACAATCCATTGGCAATTGAGCTATACCTATTGCCTGTTCAGTACCCTTGGGGAATGTTATTAGTACTTTAAGTTGAAAAGGGGAGAAGGTATCACGGGGTGGGGGGCAGCAGCAGGGTGAGGAGAGAAGCAGCAAGCCAGCTTCACAGCAGGTGTGGGGGGGTCTCGTGGCAGGCAGGGGGGGTGAGGAGGTGAGCAGCAGGCGGGCGAGCGGCAGGTGAGGAGGTGAGTGGGGGGGGACCTCGCGGCGGTGTGTGAAAAGGTGAGCGGCAAGTCAGCAGCAGGTGGGAGCGGTGCCTGGGGCAGAGCAGGGGTGCAGCGTGGGTAGGGCTGTGGGAGGAAGAGGCAGGACAAGGAGGCTATGGTCCTCCTAGCCTGGGTCCAGCAATCACTCACACCCCCTATAGTTATTGTCCTTTGTTCCAGTTTCTTTCAGGTATATCCTTGTGGGGTGGAGAGGCTCTCTCTTTAGCCAGCTGAAGACAAAATAGAGGGGTCTTCCAGGGGTTTAAATAGACTTTCTCCTCTGGATGGACACCCCTCCCTCTCCCTGTGTAGCATCCAGTTACAAAATGGAGTTTTGGGGTCACATGGGCAAGTCACATGTCCATGCACAACTCAGTTCCTTACCAGCCAAGCCACATTCATGGCAAAGCTCAGATGTGGATTGGTGTCTCCAAGTTCTATTGTCTGTTAAGTGTTTCCTGATTGGGCACTTAACCTGCACATTCGTTTCTCCAGACACTGAGCAAATGCTCTCACTAAGGCTATGTAGAAAACAAACAATTATACAACCAATATTCATAACTTCAACTACAAAAATGATACATGCATACAAACAGGAGGAATAGATTCAGTAGATCATAACTTTTACAGAGATATGTTACATGGCACATGTAGCATAAAACATATTCCAGTTATATCATATATACATTTATAAGCATCTCCCCATAAAGCCTTATGGGGTACACCATCACAATGCCAAATTACATTTTAAAACTATCAAGTAAACTGAAGCTGAACATCTAAACAACAATTCTATCAACCATCAGCTGAATCCCTGTAGCCAAAAAGTTATTTTTATTATAGAGAATGTCCATGCCTACCAGCTAGTGATATTTTTAGTCGGGAAAAGTAACATTACTATTTTTAAGACTCAGGTCTGCAGAACTCTCTCATTTGTTGTTTTCAGTTGAATTAAGTAGATAAAAGCAGCAAAGTAAAATAATGAAATTAGCTCCCTTTACTTACAAATGTGAGCAGTTTTCCTAGTCCCTCTTCCTTATTGAGGACAGAGTGATACATAGCATTTGGCTCTAATTCTAGCCATAACATGAATGTATTGTATGTT
This sequence comes from Macrochelys suwanniensis, assembly GCA_033296515.1. Taxonomy (NCBI): domain Eukaryota; kingdom Metazoa; phylum Chordata; order Testudines; family Chelydridae; genus Macrochelys; species Macrochelys suwanniensis. Next base: position 244,458,214 of record CM065775.1, on the reverse strand, counting down.
ATGAATTGTAAGTTCCTCCATGTCACAATACCTTTCTGCTCAGGATGACAAAAATCCAGGTCCAGTCTCCAAAACCCTTACTATCATTCATAGTTCCTTCTCATCTCAGAAGGATATTTCAAACATTTTACAAAAAAACAAATACAACACTATCCACCACTGAACACCAAGAAGGAATATTTAGCTAATATAAACTTACCCACTCTTACAGTGGATGAGAGACTGAGTTAAGTAAAATTTATAACACATAGTTTCCAAAGCTACAATTTCCGCAACCCCTTTTTCACCTGAGTTGTTCCCATTCATGTGAGTAGCCCACAATATAGAAGAGTCACATCTTATTGTATCCATGTTCCCCTTAAGATAGGGACTGCAGCTAAACTCAATTGCTCAGATGGGTTTTCTTTTTTGTGTGTGTAAACTGAACTCATAAGCATAGGGGTGATTTTGTTTTAACACACATATGCCATTCTCATATATAACCTTCCAGTCCAGGTGCTTACGTTTAGATTAGAGGAAACATAACTTTAGAAATTTTTAAACGTGCTATACATTTTACCTAGCTCTGACTTCTCTTTCACTGTAAGGGTGGCTACATTTATATAAGTGAAGTATTCTTCCGCTTCTATCATAAATACTTGGGGGTCAGATGTCTACAGTGAAATGTTTCAAGATTTGTATTCTTTTTTTCGGTTAGCCTATTATTAAGTTCCCCTTCTTCACCCAACTAGTCATTAATTACAGTCTGAGCTTCTGCCTGCTTAAGTTGCCAAGCATGGAAGTTGCCTGCTTTGTTCTCCTATTCACGCACTCTTGTTTTATGAATTTGTAATGCTTTTCCTGCCATTTTAAGCACTAACTGTCCATACTGTTCACCAGTCTTATTTGAAGTAATGACTTCAACGGCACTACATACCATGTCTAGATCATACGTAAGTCTCGGTAGGAATGTAAGTAAGAGAGGAAGGCTGGTCCAGTGGTTAGGGCACTAGCCTGAGACTCAGGAGACACACAGCTTCAGTTCCCTGCTGTGACGCAGGCTTTCTGGGTGACCTTGGAGAAGTCGCAAAGTCTCTCTCTGGGCCTTGGGTCACCATCTCCAAGTTGGGGATAATAACACTGTCCTATGACACGGGGTGTTGTGAGGATAAATGGCATTCTGATTGTGAAGTGCTCAGATATGGTGCTAAGGGGGGGGGGCACATAATGACGGAGAACATACGGAAGTGTTCAGCATCCTCCATCATTCTGAAATTATGATGACATCTGAGCTTAATTGGAAGTAAAAGAGTAGCTTGAATCTCTCTCTCTTTCAGGATATTTGCCACTTCTCTGAATCACCTCCTTCTCTTAGTAATCTCTTTGGGAAGATGTAGAAGGAATTTTGCCCCCTTGGGTGAATTTCCCATGATTCCTACCATGTGCTAAAACAGTTATCTTTGTTTCTGATAACTCACCATTTCCCTGATGACAGTATGTGGTCTGCCTTTCTGTTTTCAGATAAAGGTGTTTATGTGCTCACGCCACTTTCTATATGTACATAAAGGCATTTCCCCCCATTATCTTAGTAATTAGCTTGGTTACAAATCCAGTCGTCCTTTGGAAAGCTTGTTTTACAGTGAGAAATGGAAGAAGTTCAGGGTATGTCTACCCAGCCAAAAAAACCCAAACAAATGGAAAAAACCTGACCCGTGGTAGCAAGTCTCAGAGCCCGGTGCAACTGACTCAGGCTCTAGCTCACATGACAGAGCTAAGAATAGCAGCGTAGACATTCAGGTTTGGCCTGAAGCACGGGCTCTGTAACATGGAGAGGGAGCAGGGTCTCAGAACCTGGGCTGCAGTCCAAGCCCAGGTGTCTACACTGCTGTTTTTAGCCTTCCGAGCCTGAATCAGTTGACCCAAGCTCTGAGACTCATTGCTGTGGGCCTTTTTTTTTTCCTTTCTTTTTTTGCAGTTTAGACCAACCCTCAGTCTCTGTCTTAACAAGAGAAAGTTACGAGGTGATTGATAAGGGTTTATAAGTACCTCCATGAGGAGAAGATTTCTGATAGTAGAAGGCTCTTTATCTAAAAAAGAAGGCACGATGGGATCTAATGGTTGAAAGCTGCAGCTAGGCAAATTCCGATTAGAAATAAGACACACATTTTTAACTCTGAGGATAATTAGTAGAGTTGGTTTACCAGCGTCACACAATTTACCTAGTGATATGGTGGATTCCCCATCACTTGCTGTCTTTAATTGAAGACTGAATATCGTTATAAGAGGTGCCCTGGCTCAACCAATCTTTTCAGGAACCACTGGGAAAAATTCTACAGCCTGTGTTACGCAGGAAGCAAGACTGGTTCCTTTTGGCTTAAATTGCTAGGACTTTTTGCCTTAATGTTCCTCTGCAGCACCTATTATATTTAAGCCCAAGCATTTTCAAGAGTTTTAATTTTATTATCTGCTTATTTTAATCTTTTCCAGATCACTTGATAGGCTCCTCAATCTCTGTCATTTTAGCCATGCAGTTTTCTAATTTAGAACCTTACATTTTAGCAAACTGCTGCAACTCTGGCCTGATCTGTAGTGTTCTCACATGGATTACTACAAACAACATCTGAGTCCCTGGAGAGCTCTCTGAGGTCAAGTCAGCAGCAGTCATTACTGACTTCTGTATGCTCAGAGGGGAGCTCATAGCCTTGTGGAAATAAATTATTTTCTGTCTTGGAGTCTTGTTTTTCATTTCTTCCTTTGCTGGCAAATCCTCTGGTCTTCCTTAGGGACATTTAAATGAAACAACTTGGAGATCTGGAGGTGTTTTGTTTTTTTAAAGCATAAATGAAGAAGTGTGAAGTGAGGCCCTGACAGCACATCTCTTGACATGACAGCGGGCCCTCTATCCCTTCTGCAGTCCTGCCCCCAGAAAAACAGATTTTTGAATGTGACTCACATGAGACAGTAACAGCTGCAGTTAACAGGTTTCAGAGTAGCAGCCGTGTTAGTCTGTATCCACAAAAAGAACAGGAGAGTTATTCTACTGTATAGACAGATGTTAACAATGAATGCAGTGGAGAACCTCTATTAAAATAGTTGTAGTGTTGGGATTGGGGGGACCAGGAGTGAAAAATCATTAGTCTTACAGTCACATTCAATAGGACATAAAAGTTGGTGTGTGTGTATGTATGGGGGGGAAGATACAAGGAAACATGTTCCCCAGTCTCCCCTAGTAGTTCTCCCTTCGCATTAATGGCATTATTTCCACTATTTAGAATCCAGATCTGTGCAATGGGATATTTGCAGAGAGCTCCTTGACATTCTCTTGCACTGCTTTAAAATATTTTGTAGTATTTGCAGTGTTGACCAAACTGAATCAGAGTCCCATAATGCTCTCTGGCTTGACCAAGTTTTACTGTAGTGAAACTATTGTAATCTTTGTGTAACCTCTGTTCTATGTATGCAGGGAATCTGTCAGGAGCTAAGACCCAGTTGAGGTTTGCGAAAGTAGTACACCATCATCATGTTCCTATTACGCCTCATGCGTTTAGGGCAGTGATGAAGCTCCTCTACTCCTGTCTGTTTCTGGCAAGTCTTTCACTGGTTCCCCAGCTGTGCCCCAGGTTTTTCAGCTCGGCTTCCACAGCTCTTCACCGTGTTGTTTTCGGGTGGCCTCGTTTTCACTTGCCTTCAGATGTCCATCTTATTGCTACTCTGGTGATGGAATCCGAAGCACATGACCGATCCATCTCCAACATCTCCTGGAAATAATGGTGCTCAGATCCTCTTGGCTGCACTGTGTCAATAGATCTTGGTTTGAGATTGTTCTGGTCCAAAAGATACAGAGGATTTTTCTGAGGCAGGTTGTATGGAATGAAGACAGTTTGGACATGTCATACTTTCTCATTCCCCAGCATTCTGCACTATAGAGTATAGTTGAAAGTACGCAGCTCTGATAAAGCTTGAGTTTGGTTTTGGTGTTGTATTTTGATGATTTCCACACTGTATTTAAGCTCCTGAAGGTGTTCCTGGCTTTACTGATTTTGTTCTGGATGTCCTGGCTTGTTCCACCATCCTGGCTTATGGTGCTGCTCAAGTAGGTGAATGTTTCTACATTGGTGACAACATAATCCTCTATCCATACTGGTGATGGTGAGGCAATACACCAGGCACAAGATAATTATTTGTTGACTGAACTGGATACAAAATGCCTCTGTGTCTTGCAAAACATATATGGAGAAAGTCAAGAAAATCTGTAAGGTCTGTGTTAGCCAATATCACATACACTATTAATATACACAAATATCAATATTGTATATAATATCACATATGTTTTTATAGCTATAAATTGTGTTCATGCTAAGCTCTTCTCAGGATGCCTTTTACTTATGTGAAGCTGTTTAACCATAGGGAAAAGTGAAGTGTTGTAATTTCAGTGTTAGTTACAGACATACCAAAAAGACCAGATAAGATAAATGATCTTGTTGATGCTTAACCCACATGCACTCTGTGCCAAGCGCCCTCAAGAAGATGTCTCTAAGTTTCTGGGATGTCATATTCAAAACAAGATAAGACACGTAAAATTGCTGTGTAAATCTTGGGTAATGCATGGAACCTCCTATTTTGTTGTAAACAACTAGGATATATAAACAGGTGGTTTTTGCAGTCACTTTGGAACAGAAGTGAAGATGCAAATCTTTTCCCCAGATAGTGACCTTTACCTTTCTGTGTTGTTCTGTCTTGACTTTGACTAATAAAACTGATTGAGCCTGGGTTATCCGATGGCTCATCAATAAAATATGACTCCTAACAGCACTTTAGGCATTATCTGCCATTTTCACATGAAAGGCAGGAAATTTCAGCATCTAACTATGCCTCTGCCCTCCCCCCTGCCCACACTTAAAATCCTGTATATCTTTTCCTGAGGCAACATAAAGACCCTACCACAGAAAAAGTTGTGACTATTCCTTGATACAAGAAGTCATTCCTACTTCTTATTGCTTCAGCTAGTAGTTCTAATGACAAACTAAATAGTAACGAACACTGAGTATCTCTGCTTGTTCCTCAAGCAACTTGTTTGTGCTACAGCCTCTGGACAACTATAGATTATGGATGTACATTTTTGATAACTACAACATATTAAACATGGGTGTGTGTTATACAGTGTATAGAGATACTTCACACTATCAAACACCTTTTCTGACTCAAATGCTATAGATGCTACAGTTCCATCTTCTGTCTTGATTCCCATCACTTATGCAACAATTGCCTCAGTTTATCAGAAGCTGACCTCTGTGGGAAAGTCTTATCACTTAAATTTTCAGAGGGAAATTTTCAGGGAGGTGTCTAAATCCCATTAAAAAGTCTTATTTAGCTTGTTAAAGAAGCATTTTTATAACAATCCAAGTTTAATAGTGAAACTGGTTAATAATGCTGACACAAGGAAGACTCTTTCTTGAGCTTCTAGATAAAAGAGATAATAAATTGTTCTTATTTTACAGTGTGACAGACCCAGACCAGTTGGGTGCAGGAGTCTGGTAGAAGGAAAACACACTGGACACTGAATTAATAAAAACAATGAGGAGTCCTTGTGGCACCTTAGAGACTAACAAATTTATTTGGGCAAAAGCTTTTGTGGGCTAAAACCCACTTCATCTAGGGCCAATGCAAGGATATTTTGCGCCCTAGGCGAAACTTCCACCTTGCGCCTCCCCTTCTCCCCCCCCCTCCGCCCCCCGGAGCATCGCTTATTATAAACTTTCAAAAATTAATACTGCATAATGTGGCATTGTTCATTAGAATTAATACATGTTCAGCTTGAAATTTTATTAATTTCATTATTTAGTCTACATATTTAATGAAAATAAATGAATAACCTGACAGCGCATGGGGCTGGCTGGCTTCAGGCAGAGGGGTGCGGTAGGGGTTGGCTGGAGCCAGGGGGTGCGGGGCTGGCTATGGGCAGGGGTTGTGGGGCTGGCTGGAGGCAAGGCAGGGGGTGCGGCAGGGGCTGGAGACAGGGGCTGGCTGCAGGCAGGGGGTGTGGGGCTGGCTGGAGACAGGGAATGGCTGTGGGCAGGGTGGCAGTTACCCACAGGGAGAGCGGCTCAGGGCAGCAGCGCACGCAGCAGCCCGAGCAGCAGGAAGCAGCCCAGGCCCAGCAGAGCAGCCCGGGACCCGCCAGACAGCAGCAGCAGCGGGAGCCCCAGGGCCAGGGGAGCAGCAACAGCAAGAGGGCCTGTGGCCAGGGCCAGGCGGCGGCCCACATGGCTCCCTCAGTGCAGCACCCCCGGCAGCCGGAGGAGGAATGACATCACTTGCCAGCGAGCTGGAGCCCATCAAAGCCGCAGCGCCCCCTCGCACAGCAGCGGAAGAGGGTTACACATTAGCCAGCACCAGGTGAGCATCCCGGACATTTTGGGCAGCGCGTTTTTGGCGCCCTCAAATCTTGGCACCCTAGGCAGCTGCCTAGTTCGCCTAGTGATTACACCGGCCCTGACTTCATCAGATGCATGGAGTGAAAAATACAGGAAGCAGTATAGATAGATAGATATAATACACACACACATGCACATGAAAAGATGGGAGTTCCTTACCAAGTGGGGAGGTCAGTGCTAACGAAGCCAATTCAGTTAAGGTGGAAGTGGCCCATTCTCAACAGTTGACAAGAAGGGGTGAATATCAAGACGGGGAAAATTACTTTTGTAGAGCTAATGAGGCCAACGCAATCAAGGTATCAAAATGTCGGCAATCAAAATGTCGGCCATTTCCAATAGTTGACAAGAAGATGTGAGTATTAGCAGAGGGAAAATTACGTTTTGTAGTGAGACTCCCAGTCTTTATTCAGGCCTAATTTCATGGTGTCCAGTTTGCAAATTAATTCCAGTTCTGCAGTTTCTTGTTGAAGTCTGCTTTTGAAGTTTTTTTGTTGAAGAATTGCCACTTTTAAGTCTGTTATTGAGTGTCCAGGGAGATTGAAGTGCTCTCCTACTGGTTTTTGAATGTTACAGTTCTTGATGTCTGATTTGTGTCCATTTATTCTTTTGCGTAGAGACTGTCCAGTTTGGCCAGTGTACATGGCAGAGGGGCATTGCTGGCACATGATGGCATATATCACATTGCTGGATGTGCAGGTGAACGAGCCCCTGATGGTGTGGCTGATGTGGTTAGGTCCAATGATGGTGTCCCTTGAATAGATATGCGGACAGAGTTGGCAACGGGGTTTGTTACAGGGATTGGTTCCTGGGTTAGTGTTTTTGTTCTGTGGTGTGTAGTTGCTGGTGAGTATTTGCTTCAGGTTGGAGGGCTGTCTGTAAGCAAGGACTGGCCTATCTCCCAAGGTCTGAGAGAGTGAGGGATCATTCTTCAGGATAGGTTGTAGATCCTTGATGATGCGCTGGAGAGGTTTTAGTTGGGGGCTGTAGGTGACCGCTAGTGGCATTCTGTTACTTTCTTTGGTGGGCCTTTCCTGTAGTGGGTGACTTCTGGATACCCTTTTGGCTCTGTCAGTCTGTTTCTTCACTTCACCAGGTGGGTATTTTAGTTTTAAGAACTCTCGATAGAGATCCTGTAGGTGTTTGTCTCCGTCTGAGGGATTGGAGCAAATGCGGTTGTATCTTAGAGCTTGGCTGTAGACAATGGATTGTTTGATGTGGTCTGGATGAAAGCTGGAGGCATGTAGGTAAGTATAGCGGTCAGTAGGTTTCCAGTATAGGGTGGTGTTTATGTGACCATCGCTTATTTGCACTATAGTGTCCCGGAAGTGGATCTCTTGTGTGGACTGATCCAGGCTGAGGTTGATGGTCGGGTGGAAATTGTTGAAATCCTGGTGGAATTCATCAAGGGCCTCCTTCCCCTGGGTCCAGATGATGAAGATGTCATCAATGTAGCGCAAGTAGAGTAGGGGTGCTAGGGGACGAGAGCTGAGGAATCGTTGTTCTAAATCAGCCATAAAAATGTTGGCATACTGTGGGGCCATGCGGGTACCCATAGCAGTGCTGCTGACTAGTTTTCTGTTTCCTGAGTGACCAGGGCAGGGGCTACCCCAGAGCAGTCAGGAAGATGCTAGAAGCAGTTAAGTCAGGCAGACTCCATAAGACACCTGGAACCAATTAAGAACTGATTAGAAGCAATCAAGGGAAACAGGCTAATCAGATCACCTGAAGCCCATTTAGAACCGGCTGGGACTAGTTTAAAAGGAAGCCTCTTCAGAGAGGCCTGCCAGCTGGGAGGAGCTGGGAATAGGAAGGTGTGTTGTGGGAAGACTGGGAGAAAGAAGGTGCGCAGTAAAAGACCTGGGAGAACAAGTGTGGTCAGGTACCAAGGAGGGTGCTAGGAGGGGCCATCTGGGGAAGTAGCCCAGGGAAGGGCTATAGCTCCGGTAGTATAAGAAAACTACCTGTTTCCGCTGCCATTTAGGGTCCCTGGGCTGGAACCCGGAGAAGAGGGTGGACCTGGGTTCCCCCTAAGCCTCCAACGCTCCCTGAGAAGGAAGACAGGGACTAAAGAAGGTTCTTACACCAAACCCGTTGATGGCCAATGATGAAGGTGACTCAGTAAGCTGTAACCCTTGCCTCTAGGAGGGGAGAAAGGCTACACTGAGTGTCACAGCAAACCTCTGATTGCCTAGAAGTGCAGGACTTCCCCCCCACCCCCCTCCGAGGCAAAGCCAGTGCTCTGCCACAACAGCAAAACATCACTATTCATAATTATTTGGTTAAATAAATCCAGTAATTAAGGGGAAATGATATCATTAGATTCCATATATAGTTCTTCTGAAAAGTCATCCTCTCCAATAAATATTTCCATTCTAATTTTTAATAATCACTAATCTCCCTAGCAGAAAAATGAAAAAAAATAAATCTCTATTTCAAAAGGTTTTGGAAGCTTCAAAGCAGGAATGAAGATATTAAAGAGACACTTCTCTCCTGCACGTCTCAGAGATAAAACAGATGGACTTATGCTGATTTTTGTAGAATTCACAAATTCCACGTTAGTGTTATTAAAATATTGTAGGACCCACTAATTCCAACCCAAGGCCCTAATCCATTCAACAGATAAACAGGTATGTAAAGTGACCCACCTGAGTGGTCCATTTGAAGTGGATCACTCAGATGAATCAAGTTACACACCAATGTAAGTCTCTGAAGGATTGGGGCTTAATTTTGATTTCTGATGTCTTTGAGCTAAAATCAACTCAGTTATACCAGTGCAGTGCCCTTGTTTTCAATGGTGTTATACTCATGTAACACAGCAAAAGGTATCATGTTGTCTATCATTTTTATCATGTGTGGCTCAGCACTTTTTAAAATCAAATCACTTATTTAGGTGCCTAAATATGGACTTAAGAACCTCATGCTTAGCACCTAGTTTTGCTGTTCTTGGCCTTGATTTCTCCCTTATTCATCTCATGCCCAGCCAAATTCATTTTGTTCTTAAAAAAGAAGCAATATTTTTTAAAAAACCTGTCATATCACAGTCTCTAGACTGACTTGTAATACAAAAATAAAGCAGGCAAAAAGTGATTGAATCATGTAATTCCCTTTTACTAGGCTTCAAAGAGTATTACCAGTTCCTCCAACACAGTCTGGTTTTTAGAACATGAGCTAGGCAGCATGGTATGTTTCTTTACCAATACTCATTAGAAAATTCTAATCAATTAGTTTGCTGGCAAGAATGGTTAGGAAGCAGAGAAAGTTAGCAAATATTGGAAAATATTTGTGGAATGTGAACTTTTAATTTGTAAATGTGATTACTGTATTTGCATCAGAAATCTGCTCCAGGAATTATTAGTAAGTCTTTTGCTCAATCAGAGTCACAGTCAAGGAACAAAACCATATCCTGTGGGTTGTTTGTACAACCCAAACTCAGATTTTGAATGCTCAGTACAAACTGCTTGGGAAAGAAAAACTATAGCTGAAGAACAACAATTAAATTAAAGAATATTGTGATCTTCTCACAGACAATTCAGTAACAGAGAAAACGAGGCAAAATCAGTTAAAGAAGTTATTCTTATGCATTATTCTCTCATCTCTGTTTGACAGTATATTAATATAGCTGCATTCAGAGCCAGGATGTTTTTTATACAACTCTTTCACTATGATATACTAGATAACACGCATTATGTTGTGAATAGATGCTCATACTCTCCTAAATAGAGAATGGAATGGGATCAGAAGGGTGCATAGTTTTGAACTATTCTTATCCAGGTTGACTGAAGCGTCTTGATGTCTTATGTAGAATTTTTTCTTTGTAGGTGGAAGCAAAGGCATATGAGGAGGTGCTATTGTGTAAATGTGAGTAAGATTTAGAGAACGAGGCAGACTTCTGTATTATATTGTATGAAAATTGTGTACCTCCGTTTACCTGCTTACCATTATTCTGGCTCACTGCATGGAGTTAAATCAAAGGCTGTAAGGGGTGGGGGTAAGGGAATAAGCAGAAAATGAGAAGCAAACCAGAGATAAGTATCTTCAGGGACCATATCAAGCATCCTTACTTGAACAATGGGCGAGCTAGTCATTGGGAAATACCTACCTGCCTATCACCAGTCAGGGTAACAGGCCTATTTTTCCAAGGCCTGAACCGAAGATCAAAAGAACACTAATCCATTAAAAAAACCAGCCTAGAAAGGGAAAGGGGTGGGGAGCGAGGGCCGCAGTAGCGTGGGGACAGATGCTGTGATAGAGAGAGAGAAGGAAACGGCAAGAGCAGAGTCAGTCTCTTTCTGCCCAGATATAGGCAAAGCCTGCAGCAAGCTGAGGAACAAAGGCAAGGCCTCTGTGGGGTGTGTCTGAGGCAGCTGGGCTCATTGGTTGTATTAATTTAGATGGAATAAATGGGTCAAAGGTGTTAACAGAACCCAATCATTGGCCAACATTAAACCGTGTTAAACAAGGTTCAGGGTTTGGTATGCAGAGACCTCAGTCTGCTTAGTATCAGGGCAAACCTACCATTAAACAGCCTTTTTCACCTTTTCTTGGAGAAGGAAAAATTGTTAAAGCTTTTGACATGTGAAGAATTAAATAAGGCTTTCATTGTAACAACATCCCTTGTTCCCTTTTCCAAGGGAGAGTTTTTAGAAGGAATCCCCTCCCCCTCCCGTTGTTTGACAGTCTCTTAGAGAGTATCAAAGATGGCAATGACTGTCCTTTTTGGGGAAAAGAGACGTTAGTTGAGATGGGTTAGAGCTGTTCTTATTGCTGTTGTTAAAGTTATTTCATCCCAGGTGGTGGTTGAGATTCAGCTGGAGCTCACAGAGGTGGCGGTGTTATTTGGGCTTCTCTCTCTGGCCAAGTCTGGTCAGGGCATCTCAGGATAAGGATGACAAAGGCCTGGAGCTACAGGATATAGTGGGGGTGACAGCCATGATGGTGAAGCTCACTCCAGTAGTCAATTTTGCTGCTCAAAGTCTCCTTCTTTAAGGACCCCAAAGGGAATGGTGGGAAGAATACCACAGATCCTTATTATTTTGTCCACCAATTAGGCCTAGTTTCTGACGTACCAATTTGGGTTCACTGATTTCTGATTCCACACTCTTCTTGTTTACCAGGCATGATTTTAACACATTCTTTGAGTTATATCAGTGGGCCTTTTTGTTTGGACTCTAATTCATGCCTTCGGCCTCCCTTTTGTACCTTTTCCCATCAGCATTTGTGTAAGCGAAGCAAGGACTCACCGGTGTGGCTTTTAACCCTTTATTCTGTTTTGGGCAAATGGATATGTCTGTTAGAAGGCACTGGTTTGAGTTATTTTAACCAACCACTGGTCACAGGCACCCAGAGGGGAGTGTCTTGAAGGTACCAGTTGCAGTTAGACCTCTCTTGTTAATAGTTGGAAACAGGGGGGCTGCCATCCCAGGGGTCCAATCTAAGACTGTGAGAGCTATGGGGTTCCATCTGGAAGAGGGGAAGGTAGCAGAATCTGTCACCTGAGGGGAGCACTCATGAGGGATTGCAAAGGAATATAAAGCACTGCTCAAATCTGTAACTAGGGGGCATGATGGGAACAGGTGTAGCCTGGCGATCCAGTCTAAAGTGGGGTGAACCATGCAGTTCCACTCTAGGAAGAATGCAGGTAGAGGCCTGTCATTGGAAAGAGGCTGTGGGAGAGATCACAGATACAGCTCCCCCGAGCCATCACATAAAACATAATGAATGATGTGCAACTTATTAACTGCATGGAATCTTTATGAGCCCGTGAGGCACTGGTCTCATAGGAAGCACTCTGGTTGAACAGTACAAACCATATTTTATTCATGTCCAGGGTGTTAAATGAAGGCGGGATATTTGAAGTGAAAGGCATAAGAAAGCGGATAACATGATTTATTTTGTCTGTGCAAAGTAGTGAGAAGGACACAATTTCTTTTTTAAAATTATCATGTGCGGTGAGAAATTAAACTCAGTTGACCTTGGTTTCTGCTATCATGAGAATTAAGAAATTGGGTGTGGGAGGAAAGATGTTAAGGATTAATAGGCGCTATTCCAAAGAGTGACATAGGGAAGAGCGTGAAAAGAAGATGGATCATGAAGATGGTGAATAGTGAGGAGGTACACGTGGCAAATGTGTATGTATGTGGAGGGGGGAGAGGAGGCTGCATGAAAAGCTTTGTGAAAATGTGAAGAGAATAGGAAAAAAGACAAATGCAAATCCTGCAGAGGACACCTCCTAAATTCATGTCTAGAGACTATTTCTCATGGATGACTGACTGAATAAAAGCTAATGTGGAAATCACAGGGGGGGAGAAGAGGCTGTAGCATGGAATGTGACAAGTGAAAATATTTTTGCCTGGAGTGGTAGGAGAATTCTCAGGGAGTTGTAGGAGAGTTCCCCTTTTGGAGCAGAAAAGAGTGACATGGAGCTAGGTATTTTCTCAAGGTAGTCTGTTTTTTCACAAAATGGCCACTAGTCCTGTGTTTTGAAGCAGGGATTGTAACAAATGGCAATCAGGCAAACCCCTCTGGGAGAAACATCGAGCCCAGCACCTCTGCCTTGCCCTAAGAGACTGACAGCTCTATTGTCTCAGTCTGTCCCAGGGACCCATCCAGACCCAAAGCCAAAACCCGGACTGCTTATCGCATAACACACAGTCTCTGTTCTACCTGCAACACCCTACAGTTTTTCCACCAGCCGAAGAGACCTAATGCAAGGCTCTGTTTTTACCCAGGATCCAGTGAATTTTAAGCAAACAGTGGAAATGACTTGTGAAAAGCAAATTTTTAACATGTAAATGTGATTATTTACACCAACCCCCCAATCTTACAGTTATGTTTAGGTGCTGAACTCTTCTTTGGTCCCATTATGTCCTGTCCATTATTCTCACTCTACTCCTAGCAACTCTCAGGGTGCAGTTACCAGCCTTGCATTGTTAAGTCTTCTATGGGGACTTACTCACAGTAACTCTGTCAGTGACCCTTAATGGACAAGCCATTAGCCCCTTTCTTAAGATGAAAATAATATCCAGCTGGTGCAAGGTGTGAGAACGTAAGAATGGAGAACACTGAACACTTTGGCTTGTTGCTGTAGGAGCAGAGTGCTATAGGTGGGGACAGAATTGTGAGAAGAAATTGGCGTTGGAGAACACAGGATAAGAAGAAGCACAGAACTGATCTTTTCAAATATTTGTTCAGGTTAAACAATAGGTCATGCTCCCTCTCGGTGAAATTCAGCCCTGTGAAAACAGCTATTGCAAGGCTCATGCACCACTTAAGTTCCACATAAGCTCAGTTTTGAAAGCATGAGGGGGACTTAAGTGGCGTATAAGTCTTCTGCATCGGAATGAATTTCACTCTCAGTAGGAGAACTAGTATTTTCCATCAGAGACTTTTTGGCCGCACACTTTATGTACCAGTATAATTATTTTGGGTATGGGTGTGATTTTCTACTAAAGTAGTTAAATCAGTCCAGCTTCCTTAGTGTGGACACAGTTACACTGGTATCAAGGTGCCTTAGACACAGATAGCTTATTCCCAAAAATTTACAGGAATAATCTATAGCAGCATAAGCCCTGCTGTACTGGTATAACTGCATCCATACTAAGGAAGTTGTACTGCTTTAACTCTACTGATGTTGTTAAAGCTGTACAATTTTTGTGTGTAGACAAGCCTGAGTGTAGGAGTAGGTACTGGCATGTTTCTTCAGGTATTAGCCCTGGCACTGCTGGTGCAGATCTGAATTGGGGAGGCACAAGAACATGCTAAAAGCAGCTTTCAAAGGAACAGGAGCATTGTTCTGGGAGATTCACAGATTGTACTGACACGTGTCCAACTTCCCTGCTGCTAGAGTCATGTCCAGTGACATTATCAAGCACAAACTGGCACGCAGAGTTCAGCTCAAGGATAGAAAAGATGCTAACATGGACATTTGAAATCTGCAGGAAATTATTTTACTCTGGGAGAAAATGAGAATGTTAATATTTTCCAGTATTTCAGATGTGCAAATTAATTGAAAATTTGTTTCCTCAAGGTGAAAAATCTCAGGATGGCATTTATTTGACCAGGCATTGTGGGCACTCATAAGTAAGAAGCCTCTGGGATAGACTTTGAATAATACATATTCTCACATTAAATAATTTAATCAAGAAAACAAAAACATCACTAACAAACAGTAATTCAGATGGTGACTGATTATTATTTTAATGAACTGGTTTGGAACTCAAATCCCCAACAGAGTTTGCTCAGTCTTTAGAGGGTGGAAATTTTCCTTTCAGACCATCTGACTTGGGAAGCTCGTGGTTTCATGTTATGAGTAGAATGTAGAAAGTGAATTAACCAGATTATTCCTTATTGGTGATATTTAGCCCAGTGCAGAGAATATGCGTAAGGTGTATATATATACTTTAAGTCCTCAATGGGTATGTCTACACTGCAATTAAAAACCGGTGACTGACCCATGCTACGGCTAGGGCTGTGGGGCTGTTGAGCTGCAGTGCAGATTTCTGGGCTCAGGCTGGAGCCTGGGCTCTAGGACCCTGCAAGGTGGGAAGGTCCCAGCACTCGGACTGCAGCCAGAACTGGAACTTCTACACCGCAAGGAAACAGCCCCCCAGCCCGAGCCCCATGAGCCCAAGTCAGCTGCCACGGGCCAGCCACAGTGTCTAATTGTAGTGCAGACATGCCCAAAATAGGATTTACATGATACTAAAGTGGTGCATAGACCTGTGCTGGCCCTCGGCACAAGAGTGAATATCACCCTATTGAAGAATTCTCTTAACATTTTGTTTACAGTTGGTACCAGACTCCTTCCAGTGATGGTGATACTCTGAGATACCATGGCATCATGAATAAGTTATTCCTTGGAGCTCTTGTCAGTCATTAGAACGCATATGAAACTATTGCTGCCAGCCAAACCTGAAAAAATCCATCCATGACAAAACAATGATATTGTTGTCCCTTTGGCCTGAGCAGTTAGCCAAAAGTTGGGGCCTTGCAGCGTTCTTTCCGGTAGGAGGAGAAATCAGGGTTATGCATCAGCTGTATCTTTGCTGTAACTTTATTTACAAAGAACATACACAAAGTCCTGGTTCCCCAATCACAATGGGGAACAAACAGCAGGCAGTTTTCTTGCTCAGAAGTCCCCAAGTCTGCCACCCCAGCAAGCTCTGTGCCCAAGAATCTGTCTCTGCTTCTTCTCAATTCATCACTCACTCACAATTCATCTCTCGCTTTCTTCTTCTAACACCCACAGCCTATAAACCCAAACCGGTTTTCACTCAGTGAATCCCTCAACCCACACAATTTAGCTCTGATCAGGCCTTGCCTTGTGGCCCAGTACCTTAGGCGGGAGTTTCTATTGACTCACTGCAAAGGAGCTTAATTGTTCCTTCCATTGAGCATGAAAGAGTGCTTGGCATACCCATTGGCTTTAAAATTATTCGTTTGTCTTTCGATCAGACTCATTTGATGGTGAACATAGCACCTTCTAGCATAACAATATATTTTCTAATGAACCTATCTTTATAAATCTGTGATTTGTACCATTTTACATCAACACAATTTAAGAAAATAATAATTTCCCCAGCAGGTGGGTTTCTACTGGACACTTTATCCATATGTGGGGCAAATTGCAGATAATGGGGCTAGGATGAGACGAAACTCATTTTCCTAATGACTTAACACCAGCCATTGACCCCAAGACTCCAGAGGTCAAAGGCCAACATGATAATAATCCACGCAGCCCCACAACAATGGAGGGATTTCTAGATCTGTTCCAATTAATAACCTCAAAGAGAAGAGAATGAGCCCCATTCCAATTACTATAAGCATAGAACCTTGGCAGACAACTGTGCCAACAACTCTAAGCCCCTTTTGTGCAAAAGGGGGGTAAGGATCTGGCTGTGGGTATTCAAATGGCTAAGCAACAGTCTCCTTGTGCCAGAGCACCACTTTGCTACAAGGAGGTACCCTGAATTCAGCTGGTGACCTCAAGAACGGAATATTGGGGGGGGGGGGGGGAAGCAAGTGGCAAATACAAATAGCGTGAGGAAGAAACTCACCACAAGTCATTTTTGCATTAAAAACAAAAGCTTTTTTGCTCTTATCTGAGTTGCTTTGCAAAGCCTCATTTTAGCAGGGAGAAACCAAAAACATTTTACCCTGGTTCACAGACCTTGACTATTGCTGGAGTGGATAGTTGCTTTATTTCACAATTCTGACCTGCATGCCACAACAAACAAAGCTATCTATCTTGGTGATACTTTAGGAACTACCTGATTGGTGCTGTGGAAAAATAGTTATAAAGCAACTTTTGACCCAGGTCAAACTTTATTACAGTAGGAAATCATTGGCGCACAAGTTATCAAATTATTCACATATGCTTAGATTTCATTAGCTTTTCAGAAGTTTATGGAAATGGATTTAATTTGCACCATGCAAATTATACAATGGGTTTCCATTTGTACTTTCCCCGAACCTCCACACCCATAACCTTTCTGTTTCTTCCTAGAAATGCTGATCCAGAAAGAATCCTTTCAATAAACAAAGAATTCGTTGTCAGAAGATCTGGTTTCTTGTTCCTTCCTGTGCCATAGACTTCCTGAGTGATTTTAGGCAAATCACTTAACCTCATTATTTGTAATGGGGATATTAATACTAAATTACCTCACAGAAATGCTGTGAGGCTAAATCAATTAATGCTTAAAGATTAGAACTGGTGAAAGTTTTAATGAAAAAGGTTTTTTAAAGTGAAAAACAAAAAATATTGATATTTTTGAAAAGTTTCATGACTTTTTAATCAACATTTTATTAATATCATCAACACATATCCAAATGAAGATCAAAATGTTTCACTTACCAAACACCAGTCTTTGGTAGATAAAAAGGGTGAAATTTCGAAGGGAAAAAAAGGGACAAATTTGAATCCCACCAAATGGAAACAATTTCAATATTTGTGATTTTTTTTATGATCAGCTTTAATAAAGCATTTTTAGATACTTTGATGAAATGGACTTATGTAATAAAAAGTATTAACTCAAAATAACCACCTTTTTCTTTAGTAATTTTTAAAAACTCATCTCAAACACGCTAAATCTTGTAATAGAAGTGGGTGGCGCTGGAGATTATATTGAGATTACTTTCAACTGTAAATTATTGGTTTGAATATATATGAGATTATAGGCAAGGATGGTAGCCCCACCTATTAGGGTTGCCCAACATGTCCTATTATAAAACTTTGTTTTCAATTGCTTATAACTTTGCCAAACTTTAACCTTATGGGTTGAAATTTTCCATGCTAGGTGTCTGCCTCACATGTTCTTTAATTTCAGCCACAATAGTTCAGCCATTTCCAAGAATGAGGCTTGGAAAGAATACATTTAAACATATTAAACAATTCTAGTGCTCTTTTCTAGCACCTCCATGCTTTGAAGTAGAGACCTGAAATTTGGCAGGGAGGTGGTCTTTGCGTCAGGCATGTGCCTTTTGCTGTCCCCATGAAAACCTGCCCAAATTTGGCTGTTATAAGTCTGAAAAATTTAGTTTGCATATGTTCAATAGAGACTTCTTTTCCAAAGATTCTTTCCTCACTGAGTGTGCTCTATCCACTCACAGCTCCAATGTATGACCAGACTGCACGTGCCATCTCCTCAGAGCAACTGAACGCTCTTGAGCCAGGGCTACAGGGTTAACCCAGATTTTTCCCTGTAATAACTGTTCTAGACTTTGGTGGGCCAAGGTCTTGGCTCTTCACCTCCTCCTGGCATCCAGGAGTGTAGAGGAGGAAGCCATATGATTTGAATGCAGCGGGGACCATAGTTGGACAGTGGAGGGGAGTAGATTGGGATAAGCAGTCTGGAACTGGGACTGGATGGGCAAGGAGGCTGAGTTAAAAGATGGGGGGAAGGAAGGTTAGGACTGGAAGTGAGAGGGGAATTGGATGCTGGGACTGCTTTGGCAAGGAGACTAGGCGCAGGTGAGGAAAACAGGGGTAGTGGACTCAGAACGAGTTGCTGGTGAGTGGAACACTAAGGCTTTGTCTACACTACAGTTTTTTTGACAAAACAGTGTAGGTATATGCACTGGAATGTGACTTTTGGTGACAAAACTGTCCTGTTCTGCTGACAAAATAAAACCAGACTCGACGAGAGACATAGGGCTTTTTGCGGCAAAGTTTTAGTGTCAGTATAGACACTGCTTGGTTTTGTCACTGTAAATGGCCTCCAGGCGGTGTCCCACAATGCCCATCCTGACTGCTCTCGTCAGCAGTTCGAACCCCTCTGCCCTGCAGCCAGGTCAACAACCATCCGCCCATCCCCCTTCAAAGGCCCAGAAATTTTTGAAATGCCACTTATTTGCTCAGTGTGGAGAGCTCACACCACATCTTCCCAGCTGATCATGGTGGTTCCACACGGCAAACGCTCTCCCACTTAGACCAATGCGGAGCTGTTGGATCTGCTCAGTATATGGGGATAGGAGTCTGTCCAGTCCCAGCTGTGCTCTAGCATAGGAATTTTGATACTATGGGCAGATTTATTGTGGATTGTGTGAAAAGGGCTACAATCGGGATATGGTATAGTGCAGAGTGAAGATAAAAGAGCTGAGGCAGGTGTACCAGAAGGCAAGGGAGGCAAACCATCATTCTGGTGCTGCACCAAAGACATTCCGCTTCTATAAGGAGCTGGATGCTATCCTCAGCAGAGACCCCCACCGCCACTGCTAAAAGCCCCGTGGATAGTTCGGTGGGACCAGAGGTGGCATCAAAAGTTGTGGACGAGAAGATCAAATTGGAGGACGATGCAGAGCCCACGGCTGGGTCACCAGGTGGGGCAGTGAGTCAGGAACTCTTCTCCACTCCAGAGGTGTCTAGCCAGTCCTATCATTCCCTCTCTGGTGAGCAAGAAGCAGGAGAGGAGACTCCGCTAAGTGATTTTTTTTTAGTTGATGCTGCTTGGTTATATGATGTCCAGAAGTGTGTGAAGAGATAGAAATGTACAAGGCTAGCTGTGTTTGTGTGGCACATTACCCTGTGTGCTGCACATTCTCCACAGAGATCTCTAGGAAACTTTCCTGGAGGTCCTTGGCAATCACTTGTGCTGGGACCAAAGTGGCACACAGGCGAGCAGTGTAGGGACTGGGTCTGAAGCTGAATGCATGCAGTAGGTGCACCCTTGCATACCCTTAGGAGTGAGCTTTCTGCTTCAATGATCCCCGCCTGTGGGAAATGGTGGGAGAATTTACAATATTGTCCCTAATCGCCTGCACAGCAACCCTTGAATCACCACCATTGCTCTTTACCCCAGCTTGAACGCCCTCTTCCCCCAGCCTGGGCTGAATGCATCATGCTTAGGGTGTTTGCCGAAATGTGTGCTTGCCAAGGGTCAATGAGAAAGTGCTTGGTATGCAACAAGAGGTGTATTTTACTGTAATGATTCAGTGCTGTGTGTGAACTCACAATCCTGCTTCTGTTAATTGTTTCTTGTGCTTCTGCAGATGTGGCCTTCAGAGGAACCTCCTACATACTGGAGGAGCACCTCTGCCAGATAAGAAAGTGACCAAGATGGAGCAAGGAGGACATGTTCCAGGAGGTGCTGCAATGCTCTGATGCAGAAAAAAGGAAACTCGGGGAGTGGAGAGAAAGGAAAAGGTGGGACAGTAAAGGAAAACCAGGAGATTGTTCAAGAGGCCACACAGTGGATGATAAAAGTAATGGAGGTGGAAACAGAGATGCTGAAGTCCCTAATCACCCTGCAATCAGAATAGGTGTGTGCTCGCACCCGCACCCCCGCCCCTCCACAGCCCATATAGAACAGTTTTCCGTGCCCTCCCCAAACTCCTCCTACACATTCCTTTCAACTTTCCGGAACTTCTTGGTTTCCTGTTCACTCCACCCCTTTGGACAGCTTCCAAAATGATAGCTGGACTTACGCACAGCTATGACAATCTGCCCTTCACTGGTACTTCTCTTCCCACCAAGCCTTTGCTTATGTGTTAATTGGTGTTTAATAAAACCAAAGTAACTGAAAGGTAACTAATCTTTATTTGTGTCCTACAAATTGTGATAGCAGCTGGCAGTAAAAAATGTACAGGCAGTTTAATCATTTGATTACTGAAAACCTAGTCCAGGAATCATCCCAAGTGATTCCAAACAAAACTCGATTTAATGAAGCATGGCAGATTGCTGCATAGAAATATACATCACTGGTTCTCATTCTCAAAATGTTGCCTCCAAGCTCCCTGACTCAAATTGCCCCCCATTGAGGCCCTATAATAGCCTGGGTATCAGGATGCTCAAAATCAGCAGCTGTGCAATCTGCCTCAGCACTCCACCCCGAGCAAATCTTTCACCCTTAGCTTCACAAATATTATGCAATGAACAACACAGGGCTACGACCATGGGAATATTTTTCTCATTGAGGTCTAACCTGCCATAAAGGCATCACCAGAGCACCGTTAATCTGCCAAGTGCATATTCAATGCTCATCCTGCATGTACTCAGCCTATTGTTGAACCATTCCTTACTGCTGGCCAGGTTTCCTGTGTAAGGCTTCATGAGCTGCGGGAGTAAGGAGTGCACTGGGTCTCCCAGGATCATGAAGGGCATTTCAACACCCTCCACTGGAATCTTGTGGTCTGGAAAGGAAGTCCCCACCTACAGCTTTCTGTACAGGCCAGTGTTCCTGAAGATGGGTGCATCATGCACCTTCCTGGACCACCCATGTTGATGTCAGTGAAATGCCTTCGGTGATCCACAAGTGCCTGCAACACCATGGAGAAGTACTCCTTCCTATTAATGCACTCTGTCGCAAGGTGGTCTGATGCCAAAATTGGGATGTGTGCTATCTATTGCCCCTCCGCAGATAGGGAAACCCATTTCTGTAAAGCCATCCTCACATTGCCAAAGAGTCACAGTCCTTCACAGCAGAGTGCAAATAATGGCCCTGCACACGTGTGTTAATGCAGCCCCAACAGTTGACTTCCTGACTCCAGACTGATCTGTGACCGACCAGTAGCAGTCAGGAATTGCCAGCTTCCACACTGTGATCACCACATGCTTCTCCAGCGAGTTTTTTGACATCACTGACTGACATAGCTATGCTGTTACAACTTTCAAGCGAAAACCAAGCCTCAAGGTCTTACTCATAATTGCTTCTTCAGGATTTCTTCTGTTCTGCCTCTAGTGCACACAGACTGCAAAACCAGTCTGTGTGCACTAGCCCCTGCATTTGCAGTCAGGGAAACCCCGCAGCCCAGACGGCTTATCTCTGACCTGCCATCTGCCTTGGGGACTCCCTCCTTTTGTGTAGCAGTTGTTTTCTATATAAAGCAGCTTGGTTGCCTCTCTATGGAGCTTGAACAAGAGTGCCTGGCACACCCATTGGCTTTCATTTGGTCTAAGATGGTCTTTAGATCAAAGACTCGCTTGAATGCAACCATTAGCACCTATCATATCAATACTGAGCGACAACAAAATAAAGCCAGCAATCCAGGTTACAGTATCCCAACTATAGAATATTTTTGAAAGCAGAGTTAAGTACAGAATTTTTTAAAAATGATGGTTCTATGGTTTAGGTTGGATATTAGGAAAAACTTTTTCACTAGTAGGGTGGTGAAGCACTGGAATGGGTTATCTAGGGAGGTGGTGGAATCTCCTTCCTTAGATGTTTTTAAGGTCAGGCTTGACAGAGCCCTGGCTGGGATGATCTAATTGGGTTTGGTCCTGCTTTGAGCAGGGGGTTGGACTAGATGACCTCCTGAGGTCCCTTCCAACCCTGAGATTCTATGATTCTATGATTCTATGAAATTGCAGGCTGCATTCAAGTAGGATAGACGTGTTCTGACTATTGAAAACAAAATAAAACCCCAAACTAATTTTGAAGTATTGTGGCTAGCGCAAATCTCCCAAGATATTAATTTAAATATCTACAGATGAAAAGATTCCTTATAACGAGGGAAACAGAACAGCCCTTGCCCTTTAGATTTGGGGAAAAGATTCCGGGTCTGATCCCTGCGTCCATTAGAGTCAATGGAAAGATTAGGAGGGCGAAGCAGTATCTTTTATTGGACCAAATTTTCTTGATAAAGAAGAGGTACTTTGAGCTTACAGAGAGCTCTTCTTCAGTCTTGAAGATCCAATCAAAGATATTATCTTACCCACCTTGTCTCTCTAATAGCCTGGAACCAACATGGCTACAACAACACTGCATAGAACAGGGGCCTCAAACTCAAATTACCACGAGGGCCGCATGAGGTCTAGTGCATTGGCCCGAGGGCCGCATCACTGACCCTGCCCCCTCGCTGCCCCCGGCCCCGCCCCCACTCCACCCCTTCCATTAGGCCCCGCCCCTTCTCCGCTTCCTCCCCTGTGCGCATGGCTTCCTGCTCCTCCCCCTCCCTCCCAGAAACTACGGAGCTCTTCCCTGCAGCCCGCTGGGCTCCCCGCGCCCCACCCCCCCCTTTTTTTTTTTTACCCCCAGGCAGTTCCCACCACCAGAACAACTGTCTGGCGGCGGGAACTGCCTGGGGGTAAAAAATAAAAATAATAATAAAAAAAAATGTTTTTAAAAGGGGGCGCGGGGGGGCACAGGGAGCCCGGCGGGCCTCAGGGAAGAGCTCCGTGGGCCGCGTGTTTGAGACCACTGGCATAGAACAACGGTAAGACTGACACTTAGAATTTACCAGTCAGCCTGAGATGCTTGCTAGCTACCATGGTGCTGACATATATAAATCAGCTATTATTATTATTAAGAATTAAATCACAAGAGGACATACTACCTGAATTAAACATAAATGAGGCTAGGAACGACTTGATTTGGAGGTCAGGCTAGATTGTCATAATAGTCCCTTCTGGCCTTAAAAATCTATGACTTGTTGGATTTATAAATGACCTACATGCAGAGAAATCACGTGTATAACCACTAGATTCCCGTCCTGGAGAGAAACGGATTGGAAATTAGTGAGAGTCTTTCAGGTATTGTTCTTAAGAATATGACAGGCCATGAAGACAAAGGTGGCCCACACTGTGGCCAAATGCCATGCTCCTGTAATTGGGCACAGCTATATTTAAGTCAATGGAGCTGCCCTCACTTACACTGGCAAGAATTTGGCCCTCTGATTTTTTAACTTTTCCAGGATCCTTGTAAGTAGGCATAATCAGCAAAATCAGCAAATCAAGATTACCACTGCCTAGACAAGGTGTCAAAGCCAAGTACGCGTGAACATAGTCAGACACTGTAGTTTTTTCCTAAAGTACATTGCAGTTTCAGGTAGAAGAATATGCTATAAGAAATATCAGATTTTATATCCCTGATTTCTTCATCAGATAATTTGTGGTTTCATTAATATATAATTAACATCTAAGAACACTATCCGTAGTGAGGATTCAAGACTCAGAGGGTGACAGACTCAAATTATGCATTTACAATTTCTAATTTCTTTTCTAATTTCTTCTTTAAGGGGATAACTTCTCCTCCATCCCTGTGCATGTCATCTTCAAACAATATCACCATCAAAGATTCTCTAACTTATTCTTCTCCAACAGGTGTGGCCAAGATTTTGAAGAATGACTAATGATTTTGAGTGCTCATCTTATGACTCTGAAAAAGCTTGATTTTCAAAGGGCAGGTATGCCGCTCTTTTTGAAAATCAGTCACCTTTATGGAGTCTCAAGTTGGGCCCCTCCCCCATAATAGAAGCACCTAAAATCACTAGCTGCTTTTGAAAGTCCTGGGTGGGGTTTTCAGAAGTGACTAAGGCCGACATCCTTAAAGGTATTTAAATACCTCTCTCCCACAATGGGACCTAGGTGTCTAAAATACCTTTGAGTGACTTAGGAGCACAAGTCAATGAGTGCTCCTAAATCACATAAGCACTCTCAAAAATTCCACTTTTGACCTTTTAAAATGGTTTCCATTAAAGTTCAGCAATATGGTTCTGACTTGTCATGCCTGGTGACTTGTGAGGCCTCCATTACCCTGTCTGTTCTAGTGACATTCAAGTCAGCCTACTGATCTACCGGATTTGTCCTAAAAAGAGTACATTCAATAAAACATGCATATGCATGGGCTCCACTTCAAGGTTCTATGGTCAGTGGCTTTATACGCAGGAAAAGAATGTTCCCAAATAAAAAGCCAATCAAAATGAATGCAGAAGTTACAGAATCCTCCAAATTTGGGCCCCTCTCTAGCAGAGTACTTAAGCACATGCCTGACTTTAGCCATATTTTTAGACCCATTGACATTCTCCCTGTGTTAGGGTTGCCAATTCTCTCCAGCCAGAGTCAATGAGACAACTCATGTGCACGTTAAACATAGACCTATATGCTTTCCTGGGTAGGGTGGGAGATGAGGGAAAAGGTGAGTAACTGGAAATTCATTGAGAAGCATATCCTCAACAATCAATGAGGGTTAGGTGCCTAACATGCTTAGATGCTCCCCACAGACCAGGACACACCAACTCAAAGCGGCATCAAACCCTGCCAGAACCACCATTACAAAACCTGCAGACATATCTCAACTGCTACAATAATCAACATGGCCAACATCCATGGATCCTACACATGCTTATGACAACACATGGTGTACCTCATCCAGTGCACTAAATGCCCCAACAACTCCTCTGTTTGGTTTCACCCACAATCACTATGCTCTTGAATTAACTCACACAGGGAAATGATAAAAAACTCAAAAATACTATTTCACCCGTGAGTGAACACTTTTCACAAAGTGGTCACTCTGCAGCTGACCTATCAGAGCTCATCCTGAAAAGAAACTGACAGGTCCCCCCCAGGTGCCACCTGGAACTGGGGTACAGCTGAGCCCTCTGTCTCACCAGCCTGGGTTCCCTCTTGCACTGTGACCTTGTAACAAGCTGCAAAGCCCTCCAAGTTTGCACTCACACCAACATCCATTCACAGGCAGGGACCACACCCAGCTATATTCATGAATGCTCTGGTCAGCCACTCATGAACCCACAATAGAGAGGTTACAGCCAAAATATTCCCAGCTCCCCAGCCTAAAATCCCAGAGCTGTACTGTCCTACCCTGGTCAAAACTTGACCAATATGTGTTTATTACCCAGTCCGCCACTTCTACAAAGGAAAGTGGATGTGCACCAACTCTTGTTCCATGAGTTGAGATTTATCCCCTTTGCACTTCAAACACTCAGTGTTTTAGGTACAGTATAAAACAGATTTATTAACTATAGAAATATAGTTTTTAAGTGATAGCTAACAGATCAAAGTAGATTACCATAAGAAATAAAACAAAACCATAATCTAAGCCTAATGTACTAGTTAGGATTTGAATCAAGCTGTGTCTCACCCAGTTAGACAGTACAAGCAGGTAGGGTAACCAGATGTCCCGATTTTATAGGGACAGTCCTGATTTTTGGGTCTTTTTCTTATATAGGCTCCTATTACCCCCTGTCCCTATTTCTCACACTTGCTGTCTGGTCACCTTACAAGCAGGTTAGCTTTTACATACACAGGCAGGCTTCCTTCTTTCCTGCCCGGGACCTGCACTCTTCCCCTCCACCCCCCAGTTCAGTCTTTTTCCTCTAGTACTTTTCAGGTGTGTTGTTTTAGGGAGAGTGAGATCCAGTCATGATGTCATTTCCCCCTTTTATATCTTCTTCCAACTTGCTGGAAAGCTCTTTTGCTGTGACCTGGATCAAACGGTTCCCATTGCGTAGTGCTTTCTCTGAGAGGTTTCTATTATACACAGTTCCTGGGGTAATCCTTGAGCTTCTGTGCATTTCCTCAATAAGCCATTAACATTGTTTGGCCTTTTTTATTGTCATCCCTGAAAGGCTGCTTGTGGGGGTTCTCAACCTCACAACATGTTTCAGTAGCACATACATACCCAAACTTCATAATTTCACATACAAAGATAGCACATACAATCCAATGAGATATTAATGTTTAGCCAATCAAGACTTTTAGAATGATACCTCACCAGGCATACTTTGTACAAACCATATCCTAATTATATGACAGTGGTGAATATGCGGATGTCAGGGTGTCACAGAAACCTCCACAACACTTTCAAAAGCTGAACCTGGGAACTTAAATTCTTAATTTTGCTAGACTCTAAAAATCATGGACTGAACAGACACTGGATTTATGGTTTATTACAATAATCTGTAACCCACTCACCCCACTTCACCTTGAATGGTCCCTTAGAATGTGTTAACTACTTATGCTAAACAATCCGTTCCACCTTGTATTTAGCTGTGACTCTGAGCCCTGGTCTACAATACAAATTAGATTGAGGTAAGTTATCTTATGTCAACCTAACTCTAAGTGTCTACACTAAAATGTAGCTCCCACCAATGTAACTCACCCACTACACCGACTTAATAACTCCACCTCCATGAGAGGCGTAGCACTTTGGTTGATGTAGTTACGTCAACACAGTGTCAGTGTAGACACTGCATTGCTTACATCACCAGTTGCTGCCTTTCAGAAACCGTCCCACAATGCTACACACTGGCAGTTAAATCGGTGCAAGAGCTCTTGGTAAGGACACGCACAGCCGACACAAGGAGTGTAGTGTGGATGTGTAAAACCAATTTAATTACTGCTGTACATCGATGTAACTGAGTATCTTTCCCAGGAAGAGCTTTCTGTAGCTCAAAAGCTTGTCTCTCTCACTGACAGAAGTTGGTCTAAGAAAAGATATTACCTCACTCACCTTGTCTGTCTAATATCCTGGGACCAACTTGACTTAAGAAAGCATTTGAGTCTGAGCTTTTGTAGCAGCCGCGGGGCTGTCGACTGCACATTGTGTGGGTCAGAATGAATTGACGATTGCATTTCATAGGATTACTATGGAGTTCTTTGTGGCATTAAATTTTGTGAAAATTCACTAGGTAACTTGGAAGTTCACTTATGTCACCACAGTAATGAAATTGGCGATCGTACTCAGAAAATGCATGTGGTACTATGGTATATGTAAGCAACTTTTCAGTACACAGTGTACTATCATTTATTTTCTGTTTATCTCACAGCTGCGGACTCTCAGAATTAACTCTCAGAATTTTCATTTTGCTGACACAGACTAACACGGCTACTACACTGAAACCTAGAATTAACATGCTTAGCATAGCCTACTGGAATATAAATAGGGCTGCCACTCCACTGGGAATGGTAGTGTCACAGATTGTATGATTTCCTATTTACTTTAAGAGGTTGCAAAGGCTGCTAACCTTTTTCCATCCCTTCCTACCCTCAAGACTGAAACATTCAATTGCTGATTGTCTCTACCTCATATTATGAGAAACCCAATCAATAAGGAAAGGAACCAATGCAGTGTTCCCAATTTGGCAAGCAGGAAATGCAACATCAGGAACTTATACCAAATGTTGGAAAGCTCTTTTAGGACATTACTTACGTGTAGGCCTCATCCCCTGAATCCTGTTACAGGCTCAACATTTCCTTTTTATCAGAAAAGCAGCTCTATCAATGATAAATCTAGCTGACTTCCAAAAGACATGAACTTTGGTCATCAAATCTCTCTAGGCCAACCTAATCATACGTGTCAGCCAGGTCCACTCCTGACTACATATGCCACTAAAACCTCCACAGAAATTCTCCTGAGAGATGAGATGGGATGTTAACACCAGAGTCCTGGCCAAATTCCATTAAGGTAATTATATTCTACCTCTCTAAATGTGTCCTGCTATTTCAATTTTGTATGGTATTCTTTTGTCTCTTCCTTCCTGTCCTAAATTGTTGCATAGCATCACTGTGTGTTTTTAAAACAGCTGTAAGGTTTCAACTCTGGGTAGCTACATTCTCAGTTGAGAGAAACGATTCCTTCATATTCCTTACCTACTTTAGAGATGTGGTATAAAATGTAATTACAGTAGCAAACATTAGAGCCTATTAGAAAAGATTAAAGTATACAGCAAGAGTACAAAGTATTACTATTATTTAAAATATGGATGGACTGTAACTCTGAACATATTAAAGAAATATTGCCATATTCTGTTGTTCCTACTTTCTCTGTTGTTATATTATATATACTTTCCTACTCATAGTATGTACTTAGAAGCTTGAAAATAATATTTCCTTCCCAAGGTAATTTTTCTTTTTCCATTTGACAAACAGTCTCCCCATCATCAAACATTTCTTATGAAGCACAACCTCGTATAAATTTTCCAGTCTATGTCCTCCTGGTTTTCATAAGCATTGGCCTTTAGGCATTACTGGAATATAAATATTTTTGTTTGGTTTGTACAGTGTCCAGCACAATGGGGTTCTGGCCATGATGGTACCTCTCAAGTGCTACAGAAACACAAATAATAAATATGTGTTAAATACAGCCAGCTGAAATTGTGTCAACAAAATATTTGTTGACAAAAAACTGTTTCTCATCCAAAATTAGTATGTGTCCCTTTCTCAGTAACATAATGGAAACCAAAGCCAAAATTATTTTTACAGAATAATATTGTTTTCTGTCAATGCTTTCAGTTTTCAAAAAAATAAAAATAAAAATGTTGTTTTGGGGATTTTGAAAACTAACTTCTGTGGCAGAGCACCGGCTTTGCCTCGAGGGGTCCTGTGCTTCTAGGCAGTTAGAGTTTGCCTCAGTGGTTCGCTGTGACCCTCAATATAGCCTCTCTCCCCTCCTAGAGGCAAAGGTTACAGCTTACTGAGTCACCTTCATCATTGGCCAGTCAACGGGTTTGGTGTAAGAACCTTCTTTAGTCCCTGTCTTCCTTCTCAGGGAGCATTTGTGTAGAGGCGGGAGGCATTGGGGGGAACCTGGGCCCACCCTCTTCTCCTCTTTTGGCAGCAGAGACAGGTAGTTTTCCATTACTATCGGAGCTATAGCCCTTCCCTGGGCTACTTCCCCAAATGGCCCCTTCTAGCAGTGGCATAGCCAGGTTTAGAGCACAGGGGGAGCGGTGCTATAAAAAGGCGCCTCCCGGCTCCCCCTGTACTAACCCCGGCGGCCGCTCCCCCTGCTCCCCCCCCGGCTACGCTACTGCCTCCTAGGTATCTGACCATGCATATTCTCCCCGCTCTTTTACTGAACACCTTCTTTCTCTCAGTCTTCCCACAACATACCTTCTTACTCCCAGCTCCTACCAGCCAGACTCTTTGAAGGGGCTTCCTTTTAAACTAGTCCCAGCCAGTTCTAAATGGGCTTCAGGTGATCTGATTAGTCTGTTTCCCTTGATTGCTTCTAATCAGTTCTTAATTGGTTTCAGGTGTCTTATGGAGTCTGCCTGACTTAATTGCTTCTAGCACCTTCCTGACTGCTCTGGGGTAGCCCCTGCTCTGGTCACTCAGGAAACAAAAAAGTATTCATCCAGTGTCCAGTGTGTTTTTTTCCAACCAGACTCCTGAACCCAACCAATCTGGGTCTGTTACACTTCCTAAAAATCTTAATGTTTTTAAAATTGAAAACTGTTTTTGAAAAACTGAAAAAAATTGTGGTGAATTTTGACAAAACACTACTTTTCCCAAAAATTTCCATGCAAATGATTGGCATGTTTTTGCCCATTCAAATAAATAAATACATAATATTGGTGAAATATTTCCCATGCTTTCCAGTGTGAATGGGAGGAAGGCATTCACACTGGAGGGTCTCTGCTCTTCAGAAGCCACTCAAAACACACATGCATGCAGTAAGAGATGTTTTTCCCCCTTAAACAAAAATATTTGGTAACACTAAAATGACAGTTTGGTCACTGGCAATCAGCAGGACAATGTCAACTAAATTATAACAGTC
This sequence comes from Macrochelys suwanniensis, assembly GCA_033296515.1. Taxonomy (NCBI): domain Eukaryota; kingdom Metazoa; phylum Chordata; order Testudines; family Chelydridae; genus Macrochelys; species Macrochelys suwanniensis. The sequence goes on along the minus strand of CM065775.1, from coordinate 244,428,069 downwards.
TATGATCCAGCCATATTTTGGGCCTAGACTAGTTGAGATTCTCACTTCAGAACTCAGAGTGGTAGCCGTGTTAGTCTGTATCCGCAAAAAGAACGAGGAGTACTTGTAGCTTTGGAGCCTAATTTTTCTGAACCAAGACATATAGGGTGACCAGATGTCCCGATTTTATAGGAACAGTCCTGATTTTTGGGTCTTTTTCTTATATAGGCTCCTATTACCCCCACCCCCTGTCCCAATTTTTCACACTTGCTGTCTGGTCACCCTACAAGGCAAAGTGATTCTTTCCAATGGAACAGAATATTCAGATTATTCTCCTCTTCTCTGAGAGAAGTGAAAGGACATCATTGTGGATCATTAAGAAAACAGTACTCTATTAGCACTGACAACAATAATACTGAGAAGGAATTTGGGAGCTCTGTTTATGCACATTTAATTTCAAACAAATGGTTCTTTGGGAGCTTGAGTGGTTTTGTGTGGAGCTGAGCTAACTTTCCTGAGCCTAACAGTTGCCATCCAGAAAAAAAAATCCTGTCTCCATGGAAACATTTGAGATGGACCAACCATGGATTAATCAAAATACAATGAATCCTTTTTGCAAGGTAGTGGGAAAAAAATTCCAGTTTAAAGTGAGCACTGCTTTGCCTTCCTCCCATTCACACTGGAAAGCATGGGAAATTCACCACAGAGGCACATGTGACACACACTTTAATTAGTATGGTAGTAAGATAGGTTCTTTTTTACATCTATAATTAAAATGTGGTTATGAACTTACACTCCATCAAGGGTATTTTTTAAAGTTAAAGAAAGAGAGGAGACCAAATTAAAACTCTCATGGTGCCTCTTTTATTCATCACTGACTTTCCTATCAAATTAGCTCAGTTTGGGCTGATAATTCATAAAAGGATGCTTGTGAATTGTTGGCATTGCAAGCTAATTCCAGGATCTACAATGTTAACTGTGGTTTCTCTGTTTCACATGATAAAATATAATTCCCAGCTATCACATCACCAGAAGAGAAGGTTCTATAATCAGAATGTACTTGGTAGTTCTGCTGATGCATGAAGATGAGCAAACAATGTAATCTGTTCAAAAGAGAACCCCTGCTAGACAATGTTCTGTGTAAAGAGCCCATCCAAACAGACTACAGTTTGGCTCCAGCTTTATAAGACCACTTCTGCTGAGGAATTTTTTTTTTGGTCCCTTGAGTTACCATTATAGACAGATTTTACTGTAATTCAGCTCACACTTTTGTGACAACATCACTGTCACTGCAATGTTAATAAAAATTCATTTTTAAATCAGTAAACTGAAAAGAAAACTCTCTGAAGACATGACCCAGAAGGGCAGCACATACTGATTTCAGTGAAAACAGTTAGGCCAGTGGCGTAGCCAAGTTTAGAGCACAGGGGGAGCGGAGCTAAAAAAAGGCGCCGGGAGAAAAAAGCGTTGGGAGCAAAAAAAAATGCTCCGCTCTGGCTGCAACGTAGGCGCAAAAGGTGTCCGGAGCAACAAAAGGCGCCGCTTCTGCTCAGTGGGGGAGCGGCCACTCCCCCGTTCTCCCCTGGCTACGCTACTGAGTTAGGCCATTGTCAATTTTTTATGAAAATCCTACTCAGTCAATAACACAGTGCTAATTTTATAGCAGAAAGCTATAAAGGCTACTTGAAAGTGAGGCTCTATTCTGAAAAATGACTGAAAATGGTATTAGAGAGACAGGGTGGATGAAGTAATATCTTCTATTGGAACAACTACTGTTGGAGAGAGAGAGGAGCTTAGGAGCCACACACAGCATTTCTTCTGGTCTGGGAAAGGTATTCCCAGCATCACAGCTAAATTCAAGGTAGAACCGATTGTTTAGCATAAATAGTTAGGACATATTGTAAGGGACCATTCAAGGTAGAGTGGCCCATTAACACTAATGCATATAACAATGGTGTGGGGAGGGTTCCATGTTTGTATTTTAGGAAGGCTCAGTATCAAATATGCTTAGCTAACAAGTACTTTTTTTTCTAATGACATTCAGCCTGGGATCTGAGAATCAAGCTGGGTTTTCCTTCTCATGCATCATCACCAGTAATAAAGATTCTGATGATGCCCAATTGCCATGCCAGTAATGCCTGTGCAAACCCTTTGTCTGCAGTAGATTTGCACAAGTGTCACTTTGTAAAGAATTCTTAGGGCTTGTTAACACTTGCAATGCTACAGTGGCACAGCTGCAGCTGCGTTGTTGTGGCACTTCAGTGTAGACACTACCTATGCCAATGAGAGGGGTTCTTCCACTGGAGTAGGTAATTCAGCTCCCCAAGAGGAGATAGCTAGGTGGATGGAAGAATTCTTCTGTTGACCTCACACTCTCCACACCAGGGGTTAGGTTGGCTGTGGATTTTTCACACCCCTGGGTGACATATTGGGGTCAACCTAATATTTTAGTGTAGACCAGGCCTTAGATTGAAATGCACAATGCAATTCTGCTGATGCACAACAAGGAATAGAATCCTAGTCACTCCCTTAGCCATTGGCACCTGTAATTTTAAAAGGATTAAAATGCAGCAAAACCTCATTTTTGTCATTCAAGCTAGCAGACATAACTCTGAATACACAAAGACCTGTTGAGTAAGATAATACCATTATTTTACACAGTCACTTACCACAGCAGAAACACAGTGAGCAACAGGATACATAAGTTCAATTATTATTTGCATTATAGTAACACCCACAACATGCTAGGTGTTGTTCAAACAGGGAAGACATGGTCCCTTCCAAGACAGCTTGCAGACTAAGGGTACGTCCACACTACCCGCCCGATTCGGCGGGTAGCAATCAATGTTCTGGGATCGATTTATCGCGTCTCATGTAGACGCGATAAATCGATCCCAGAAGCGCTCCCTGTTGACTCCGGAACTCCAGCTCAGCGCGAGGAGTAAGCGGAGTCGACGGGGGAGCCTGCCTGCGCCGCGTGGACCTGCAGTAAGTACTTTGTAATTCGATCTAAGATACTTCAACTTCAGCTACAGTATTCACGTAGCTGAAGTTGTGTATCTTAGATCGATCCCCCACCCCCCCGTTGTGTGGACCAGGCCTAAGACAGTCACATCATGCAAAGGGTGGGAACAAGGAACAAAGTTATAGTAGAAGTAAAGCAAAAAAAAAGTTACCTTATTATTTCTGTCTGTGCTCTTTTGTTATGAACTGTTATCAAGTTCTGGAAAATACGCCAGAGACTTTTCAATTTTCTGCTGCAGATACATTGGTCACAGAATCACTTGCTGAGGTGTGACAGAATCTTATGGGCTACAGTAATTGTCAATGACGTGGATACATAGAAACATATTAATGTATGGGGATAACAAAGGGGTTTCCTCCTTCACTAGAAAGTTAGATGAGAATTACTCATCACTACACAAGGAATTTCCCTACATTTTAAAACCAGAATATACAGCATTTGTTCCCTACAGCAATTCTTCTAAATCTAATAGTTGATTTCTACACTGGTTTCTTTATGCTGCTCAGTATATTGTTGACAATTATTTGAGGGCTACATTATATATTCCTAAAATACCATATGAAGAGACTGGAGAAAAAAATCTGACAAAACAGAAAAACATTTAAATCCTTTGGGTTAGAAGTGCCATCTAGTGGTTCTTCTAGTCCCTGCATCACAGCAGGACAGATTTCACTAATCCTAAAACAACCCCACAGATTCAGCTCTAGTCCTAAAACTCCAATGAATGTAATTCGACAACCTCCTGAACTATTGGTTTAGCCAGCAAGATTTTCCTCATGGTAAAGTTTAGTTTACATTGCACCAGAGAGGACTTATTACTTCTTGTTCAGTCCCCACTGAGGACTGAAATAATGGACTGCCCCCCTCTTTATTAGACCCAGGCCTGTATCCAGATAGCTATGTCTCCTCTTCTTCTTTTCTCGAGATTGGAAATGCTCAATTCTATTAACCCTTCCTCAAAATTAATAAAACCATCCACACAGTAAAGGACTGAGTGGTATCTTAGTGCCATTAATAGTAATGGACAGTGAAGCCTTTTATTCAGAGAAATACGTACATTAGGAGTTCACACATGTGCAGAAGTAAAAATCAGAATCTACTCTGCCTAAAAATATGCTTGATATTACACTGGCCTGCAAACATTCTTTAAAACTGATAGGTGAACCACTGGTAACTAGTCTGCTCCCAAGTCCCAACCCCAAAATGTTTTGACAATTTTTTTTAAACACCTCTATTAGTTACATGAGAAATAAAGAATCAGGACATTGAGGTTACAGAAAGATTATAGCAGAGTGTATCAGTCTCATAACATTTCATATTTCCTCTGTGAATATATTTATGACTTTGTCACACATTGTGTCCCAAATCGGGGCCTTGCATATTGAGAAATATGGGCCTGGCCCTTGCTCACCAGCAGCTGGCAAAGAAAGGACAAAGTTGGGAGACTTCTCTATGCTCCAAGGCTGGGTGGCTGTTGAAGTGGGGTACAATAATAATAATAATACATAGCTATAATCTTAATTATAATCTTAATTATAAAATATAATACTTATACCTCTCTCTTCATAAGTAGATTTCAAAGAGCTTTACAAAGGAGGTCAGCAACATTAGCTCTATTTTTAGGTGGGGAAACAGAGGCACGGAGGAGAGACGTGACTTGCCCACAGTCACACAACAGGTAAGGGGTTGAGCCAGGAAAAGAACCCTGGTCTCCCCAGTCCTAGTCTAGTGCTCTATCCACTAGATCACATTGCCTCTTAAGGGGCTCTTCTCAGATATTGCCAAGGCAGGAAATCCAAATTGGAGCAGTTAGGCGGTAAGGAAAGGGGAGAGCGTGACAGAGACACAAACAGCAAAAAATCAATGCAAACTTCTAAAAACTGACAACTTTTAACAAAATTTACAAAAACAAAACAGGTGAAACAAACTAATTTTTAGAACTTGTTCTTTTAAGCACACATCTTCTGGAGGCCAGGTGAATGATTCACCAGTAAAACCAGTGCAGTCAGCAAGATATTTTCTTCAGAATTTAGGCCTGGTTCCCTACACGAACACACACCATTTTAATTAAAGATGGCATTTTAAAAAAACTAATTGGGTTAATGTGATGCAAGTTTGTGGGTTAATGTGATGCAAGTTTGTGGGCTTGCCTACACACACAAGTTGCACCAGTTGAATTTAGCTTAGTTTAAAAACGAATTTAGGGCTTGTCTTCATGTACAGTGCAGCTAGGGTGACCAGATAACAAGTGTGAAAAATCAGGACGGGGTTGGGGGGTAATAGGCGCCTTTATAAGACAAAAGCCCCAAATATCGGGACTGTCCCTGTAAAAGCAGGACATCTGGTCACCCTAAGTGGAACAGTGGCACAGCCGCACTGCTCTGGCGCTTTAGTGAAGACGCTACTATGCTGACTGGAGAGCGTCTCTCATTTGTGTAGTTAATCCATCTCCCTGAGAGGTGGTAGCTATGTCAACGGGAGAAACCTTTCCGTCAACACAGCGCTGTCTACATATGAGATTAGGTCCTTATTACTGCATCACTCGGGGGTGTGGATTTTTCACCCCCCTAAGCGATGTAGTTATACCGATATAGGTCTGTAGTGTAGACTTGGCCATTGTTTGGAATACCAGCTTTAACCTTTATGTTTTACTTGTTTATTGTGTTGAAAGGGAGCATGACACCGATATTAGAGCACTGAACTAGGAGTTCTGAATTGGTTTCCTGAATCTGCCAGTGGGCAAGTCACCTCCCCTCTTTGTGTCTGTTTCCCCATCTGTAAATTGTGGGTACTTAACTACCCCATAGGGAGCTGTGCAGGTTCATTAGCATTTGCAAAATTACACAGAGATCTTCAGATGGAAGGTGCTTAGAAGTGGTAAATAATACCATGATTCAGATGATTCGCGTCATTGTATTTCAGACCCAGCTATTAACATTAGAAAGGTTGGTGGGTGCAGTTGTCCTCTGAAAAGGGACATGCTGTTTTGTTATCTCCCATTGTTCCTGTGCTTTGCTCTGTGGCTTTCCAAAGAAACCTGGTTTCCCTCCCCGCAGGTTGTGAAACACTACTTTACTGATTCAGATAAGTTCAGGCTAAATTGTGCTCCCTTTAGAGCACAGAACTAATTAGATTTTCTGAGGAGGAAGCAGTTTTTTTATTCTGGCTCACCCATCATCAGCAAAATTGCTATCAGAGTATCAATGCAGCAGCATAATTTCCCAGGGCCATTCACTGCAAGCCACCTCTGTGGAGCCCGCTCTGTGTTCTACTGTCTTTCTACCTTCCTCTGAGCATCTGTGTGAGAGGAGTGAGAAGCTCAGGGGGAGCTTACCCCTTGCTCCCTGGGCCCAGAGTGTTCCTGTGCCTTTCCCCAACCCCGCTTTCTGTCTCCAGCAGCAGCTGCTTTCTTTTTTCTCTCCCTCTTTCCTGATTCTATCTTCCCCTTTCTTGGGAGACAATTGAGATTCATCATTCGCCTACAGCAGAAGTTGGTTTCAGCCCCATCATACATAACAAAGCCGAGAGAGAGAGATGTTTAAAACAAACCACCTTATTTTCCTTTCCATCAAGTATCATGAACATGCCTGGAACTATACAGACACATTCCTGGCAGAGCACTGTCACAGCTCCCCCAAATCAATGGCCCATGTCCCATCTGCACGCACCCCTCCATGTTACCAGGCTTCTGTGGTTACAAAGTATTACAGTGGAATCATCCCTGCATAAGTCAAAACTCACTGGGGACTTACTGCTCACATTCATCTTCCTGTCCCAGAACATATGGTATCACAACAAGGGGATGGGGTCAGCTCTATTGTGCTACCGGAGATCATAAGGCTGCCAAAAACAGACTACAACAAGAAGCTGTTGAACTTGAATTGATATGCAAACTAGATACCATCAACTCAGGATTAAATAGAGACTTGGAATGGCTTGGCCATTACGTTAATTGAATCTATTTCCCTTAAGTTAACGATCCTCATTCACACCTGTGTGTCAACTGTCCACAATGGCCATCTTGTTTATCACTTCAAAGGTTTTTCTTCCCCTGCTGTTATGGTTCCTCTCAATTAATTAGCCTCCCAAGGTTGGTATACGCACTTCCACCTTATCATGTTTCTCTGACTGTATAAATATCTGTCTACTGTATGTTTCATTCCATGCATCCGATGAAGTAGGTTCTAACCCATGAAAGCTTATGCTGAAATAAATTTGTTAGTCTCTAAGGTGCCACAAGTATTTCTTTCTTATTTTCTTTTAGATATTGTAAGGGCATTACTGGATTAGCTGGGCACTGTTTCCATTTTCTGGTGCTTTGTGAAAGCTGAGTGAAACGTGTAGGGTGGGATGGATCTGTCGTAGCTTTATTTGACTGCACACATCAGTAGCGCGCTAACAACTACGTCTACCAGAGGGGCTCTGACAGATGGTTTGAGCATTGGCCTACTAAACCCAGGGTTGTGAGTTCAATCCTTGAGGGGGCCATTTAGGGAGCTGGGGCAAAAATCTGTCAGGGGACAGTACTTGGTCCTGCTTTTAATTGCCTTCTGATTTCTGAGCTTTTAGGGTGCATTTGGGTCACATTTTCAAGCGTTTCTCTGAAACTGTGAGCCACCATGCCTCAGTGACAAACTGCTGAGAAATGGGGCAGACTCACCCCAAACTGGTGGATACTCTACTAAGCCAGTAACAAAGTGAACCTCTGTAGCACCACACTGGTTACCAACATGCCAAAAACATGATCTCCTTAGGCATTCCAGCCCTTGGCTCACCACCCAGACACTGAATTTTATGATGAGTGGTTACTGAAAACCAGTTTAATTATATATAGAGTCCTTCCAATCCCAAGAGATCAGCCACATTGCCAGGTCAATCTATAACTCAGATCTTACCCAATAATCATGCTGATGCCAATCCTTTAGTACACGGGTGGCCAACCCGAGCCTGAGAAGGAGCCAAAATTTACCAATGTACATTGCCAAAGAGCCACAGTAATACGTCAGCAGCCCCTCATCAGCTCCGCACCCCCCACTCCCAGACCCTCCCGCCCACCGGCAGCCCTGCCGATCAGCGCCTCCCCCTCCCTCCTCGCACCTCCCGATCAGCTGTTTTGTGGTGTGCAGGAGGCTCGGGGCGGGAGGAGCGAGGGCACGGCAGGCTGAGGGGAGGGAGCAGGAAGGGGTGGAGTGGGGGCAGGGTGTGTGGCAGAGCCAGGGGTTGAGCAGTGAGCACCCCCCGGCACATTGGAACATTGGCACCTGTAGCTCCAGCCCCAGAGTTGGTGCCTCTACAAGGAGCTGCATATTAACTTCTGAAGAGCTGCATGTGGCTCCAGAGCCACAGGTTGGCCACCCCTGCTTTAGTAACTAAACACTAAAGGTTTAATAAGAAAAGAAGAGAAGAGAGTTATAAATGGTTAATAGATCCTATACATACAAGTGATTGCAAAGTCCTTATATCAGGTTTGAAACAGTGATGGAAGAAACTGAAAGCTTGCAAAAGTCTCTCTGGAATTACCCAAACAGATTGGGGGTCATCAGTCCTGGTTCAAAGCTCCCTTGTTAGAAATCCAATCCAGAGAAAAGAAGCAGCAAATGAAGAAAAAAAATGGAGGTGTCTCAGGTGCCTTTTTATATCCTCTCCCCATGTGCATGGAATTTTACTATCCCAAACAAAGCCCAGTTTCATGGAAAATTACTAGCGCAAGATGGAGTCCAGGGTCACATGAGCATATCACATGCCCTTATAAGCTTTGATGACTCACAGAGGCAGCCATTGCCCATATTCTTTCTGAGGCATCCACAGGAAAGGCTTACTGGGTGGGATGGATAATTTCAATGGCTCATTGTGAGTTGAGAGGCCTTAATGGGCCATCAACACATAGCTGTCTGGCCCTAATGTACATTCTATCTGGGGGTGTTACCCAGGAATACAACACATGTGTAAGATACCAGTATATAGCCAATATTCATAACTTCAGTTACAAAGATGATACATGCATAGAAACAGGATAATCATACTTAGCAATTCAGAACTTTTCCATTGACACCTTTCATGACATACTTAGTTCAAGATTTGTTGCAATGGTGTAACCGTGGCAATATCAATTATACAAATGGTTATATTCAATCACACAGCATCACAGCATGAGGGTTAGAACTTACAAGAAAGAAAGAAAGAAAGAAAGAAACTCACAAAACCACTTGACTTCAGGGGCTGGGAGTTAAAAAACCAATAACACAAACTTATTTCAAGACTCGCGATAAAATTGTGAGAATTTGCAACACTGTGTTTATAACATTGCTCGAGATCTTTCCAGGTAATAATCAGTGTGCTGCCTATCCTGAATCTGTCTATACAAATGCCATCTTGTGGCTGTCAGATAAAGTTGAAGTGCCAATCTATGGCAAGTTTCAGTGTAGTAGCTGTGTTAGTCTGTGTCAGCAAAAAGAAAACAAGAAAAATACCTGTGGCACCTTAGAGACTAACAAATTTATTTCAGCATAAGCTTTCGTGGGTTAAGAACCCACTTCAAATATCTGATTACTGTATGTTCCATTCCATGCATCCGATGAAGTGGGTTCTTAACCCACGAAAGCTTACGCTGAAATAAATTTGTTAATCTATGGCAAGACTGTTTGAGATATTTTTCCCATCATGGGGGTTTCACTTGTCAAAACACTCCCTGAAGTTTGAGGCTTCAGTTTCATGGAATGAGTTTGATGCACCTGAGCCTAATAAAATACAAGTCGTGCTACAACTTCAAGCTGCCTGCTTTAGATTTCACTCTGAAAGCCTTGGGGGAAGAAACCTCATGAGTAAGAGAGTAACACCTCATCAGATTCCCTTGATAAACTCCAATTTGCTAGGTGGCCAAAGTTTCCTGACTTTGATGTACAGTACAGACTGCATATGACTGCAATCCACTAGTGATATGGTGTGGAGTGGTTAAATGTTGTTAGCGCAGGCTCCTTCTGTTATGGGGGCCTCTGAACCTTGATGGGATGCTTTGATTAGGTCTCTGTGTATTGGCTCCAAAGGATTACAACTATTTCCAATTGAATTGGATGGGCTAGCCCAGTGGTTGGCAACCTGCGGCTCATGGGCTGCACACCAGGGTAATCCGCTGGTGGGCCACATGACAGTTTATTTACATTGATCATCCACAGGCAGGGCCATCCCTAGCCATTTTGGTGCCCTACGCAGCCCCCCCATGGGGGGCGGGGGGCTGTGTGGGGCCCCAGGCCTCTGTGGGCGGGGAAATCACCTGCTTCCCCACAACTCCCCCGCTAGGGTCTGGGCTGCACTCAAGGCCTGCGAGCCTGGGAGGCAGGAGCTGTTGGGGGGAACTTTGGGGGGCCCCACAGGCCCAGAATGGGCCGAGGGATTAGCGTGGGGGGGGGGGGGGCTTGAGAGCAGCCCGCTCCACTTCCCTCGCCCCAGCTGTGTCGCTCGGGGGAGGGGGTTTGGGGGAAGGATCCCCCTCCCCCGCACTCACCAGCAGCATCGGGAAGCGGAGCAGCCCAGCCTCAGCCCACTCTACTCCGCCAGCTCCCAGTCGCGGCGCTCCGCTTCCTGCTGCCAGTGAGTGTAGGGGGCATCCTTTCCCCAACCGCCCCCCCTCGAGCGACACGGCTGGGGCCAGGGCGAGGGAAGCGGAGCAGGCTGGGGCTGTGGCGCTCCGCTTCCGGCTGCTGGTGAGTGCAGGGGGCGTCCTTTCCCCAACCTCCCCGCACTCCCTGGCTGGGAGCTGGCAGAGTAGAGCGGGCTGGGGCTGGGTTGCTCTGCTTCCCACTGCTGCTGGTGAGTGCAGGGTCGCTGGGGGGAAGAGGTGGAATGGGGGCGGAGCAGGGGGAAAGGCTAAGAGGTGGGGTGGAGGGAGTTTTCCAGGGCCCCACACCCGCCTAGGGACAGCCCTTCTTACGCCTAGCGTCAGTTCTGCTGCTACGGCTCAGGGCCGTGACACCAGTAGCCAACCCACAAGCAAAAAAGTTTTAATCATGGCTTCCCCCAGCCTAGTTACTCTTCGGCAGGGGACACCAACAACCCTGCCAGCCCTGATTCTCCCCAAATCCATCCACCCCGAGTTCCTAAATTCCAGATGCTGGAATGTTTCCCCTCTGGTTCATTGCTCCTGAGGGTGTGAAACCTGCCCTCTCCACCCCTTATCAGTTGACCTGATCAAGTTTAGACTTGAAATTAGATGATGGTTTCTAACCATCAGAGGAGTGAAGTTCTGGAACAGCCTTCCAAGGGGAGTAGTGGGGGCAAAAGACATATCTGGCTTCAAGACTAAGCTTGATACGTTTATGGAGGGGATGGTATGATGAGATAGCCTAATTTTGGCAATTAATTGATCTTTGGCTATTAGTGGTAAATATGACCAGTGGCCTGTGATGGGATGTTAGATGGGGTGGGATCTGAGTTACTGCTGAGAATTCTTTCCTGGGTGTCTGGCTGGTGAGTCTTGCCCACATGCTCAGGGTTTAGCTGATCGTCATATTTGGGGTCGGGAAGGAATTTTCCTCCAGGGCAGATTGGCAGAGGCCCTGGAGGGTTTTCGCCTTCCTCTGTAGCATGGGGCCCGGGTCACTTGCTGGAGGATTCTCTGGATGATTCTCTGCTCTTTGAAGTCTTTAAACCATGATTTGAGGACTTCAATAGCTCAGACATAGGTTGGGGGTTTATTACAAGAGTGGGTGGGTGAGATTCTGTGGCCTGCGTTGTGCAGGTCAGACTAGATGATCATAACGGTCCCTTCTTACCTTAAAGTCTATGAGTCTATGACTTTGGGGGGACACATTCCATACTATTTGCACACCAGAGACCTGCTTGGGGTAAAAATAAATTTAAAAAATTATTTAATAGAAAACTCACAGATTCAAAGATGAAAGGCTAGGGAAAGGAAACGTACAAGTTACACAGAACATAAACATAAAGATGCAACTTCAGGCTTTACACTTCTATAGGAGATAAATTGCCTTTTCTAATGTAAGTTACCTAGTGCCGCTGAACAGTTTCCCAGTGTACCAGAGGGGATCCAACATTCACAAACAGGCCTCTGCCTTCAGTTCTGGATGCCAAGCCTCAGACACAAGCCTGCTTTTACAAAGCTTTTTCTCCCTTTTTTCTGTCTTATTCCTGCCTGATGACTCATGGTTACTCAGAGTGGGGGGAAACTCCCACCTTTGGAGTTTACCAAGCTCGGGGCTTTCTTTTCCATGCCAATGTTTTTCCATTAACTTTAATAGTCCACCATTGTCTCTTTCTGGCTGGACAATGGGTCCTTACTTGGAGCCAGTGTCATGTAAGCAGCTGGCTTGGGAGATGCCCCTCTTTCCCTGCCTGCTTGCTTCACTCACCCTCTTTTGAGCTTCTGCTGCAGTTGCACCACAGCTGCAATTACCATGTTCTATATGTACCCACATACATTCCTAACCATAACCTGGGTATATATCTCCTAATGACCAGCATGTTCAGGCCATTACATGCTTTCACAAAAGACCTTACTTGACATATTTTCGTACACAGTAACATTGTATACAAACAGTTGATTCAACAGCTTATTCTTTGGGGGTACAGGCCGCCTGATCTCCCTTGGGGTGTTTGGACCCTGTTTGTCACAATGACCCCCAAAATTAGGAGGGTTTTTAAAAAAAAATACATGTTGGTTTCTTTTTATTTGCTTTCTGGTTTCTGAGCCTTTAGGTTTCACTTGCTTCACATTTTTGAACTTTTTTGTGCAACCAAGATGGCTAGAGACTTACTTTTTTTAAAATGAAAGCTTTAAGCTTCTCTTGCAATCTCTTGATTCCAGGAGCTGGGGCTTTAAGTAATGCACCAAAAATCACAAGAGTTGGAAACACTGCAGTCTTAGGTCTCAGGCAGTCTATTCAGTTCTACAGAGTTCCCCAAATATAGAAAAGTATGTACCCCCTTCACCTGCAACCTCTTAAATTCGTTACCTAATCTGAGAGTAGCACCTACTGGAGATTGGAGCCCTAGTATGCTAGGCACAGTACAAACATGATGGAGATGGTTCCAGCTCCAAATAGCTCATTATCTCATTATTTACTATTTATACTGTATGTAGCACCCAAAGCGACAACCAGTGTGGGGCCCATTGTGGTAGGCCCTGTACAAACAAATAGCAAATGGCAGTCACTGTCCGAGAGCTGACAATCTAAAAGTCAAGATGTAACAGATAGATGAGACAAAGAAATGGGCTAAGTTGTTGTGTAGAAAAGACAGGGTAACAAGGTGTAGGACAATGTAATAAGGTGTGCAGGATTCTCAGCCATTGAATAGTAGGCACCACAACATGCCAGCTGCCTCAACCATTCCCAAATTTCAGTTTCTTGTATGTATCACAGCAGAGATGGGTTTTGAGGCGGGACTTGAGGAGAACAAGACGGTGGCTTTGCAGATTTTTACTGTGTGCTTTCCCCCCTTTTTGGCAGGAAAAAAGGGAGAGAAGTAGGAAACTAAAGAAAGCCTCGGTAATGGTTTTGACTAGAAAATGTAAATGAAAAATTTTAATTTAATTTGGAAAACGAAAAATTCACAAAAAATTGTGAAAGAGAAAGCAATGTTTTGAGTCATTAAAACAATTCCCTGGAAAATCATTCTCATTTTTTGATCAGCCCTAATGTTTTGTCTTTTCTACTTTTGTTTGTGATTCAAATTGTTTGGCTAGTGGATTATGGGGTTTGGATGGGAAGGTAGGAAGGGAGGAGTTAATTAAGAGCAAGGGAGTAGAAAAGGCAAAAGGAGGAGGAGAGGGACCTTGCACAGGAAGGGAAGAAAAGGGAAGGTGAGGAGAAAAAAGAGGAGTGTGAAGCTGGAGAAGAGCATGAAGAGCAAAGAGCATGGGTAAGGTACATTGGGAGAAAGGGGAGGAACTCAGAGGAACCAGCCAATCAGCAAATTGAAAGCCAGTCTGACATCACCAGGATACAAGAGCTCAGGTAAACTATCTAGCTCCTGGAGCTTTCTACACCCCTGGAAGTTCTTACTTTTCCCTCCTCTGAGTCCACATGGCTGGATGAGGGAGCCAAATGGAGTTTGGTATCTCAGAAACTCCTCTAAATTCAGCAGCTGTGGAACAAAAACTAAAGAGTGAATAAATCCATAGTTATTGTAACCCGCTCTTCTCTCTGGATCACCTAGGAGCAGGCAAGTGTTCACCTCCTGAATGGATGCCTGATGTCCTTGAGGATAATGAAGATCCTGGGGAGGTCCCAGCAGTGGTGTTGGATAGGTGGGGATCTTCTATCCACGCATCTGCAGCAGCTCTCTTCTCATAGGAAGAATGACAGTTGGCAGTGCCTCCACCTGGTTATGTCCTGTTTACCTCTGTTAGGGTACCTTGGTAGCTTCCAGGAACAACTCTGGCCTAAACCATGCAATAGGCCTAGCAGATAAGAGCAAATGATAATCATTGTTGTAAGGAAAATATTCTTCTGCTGCTGCTTTCACATGGAAATAGCAACATTTACAAGTGAATAGAAAGGTTTGAAATCTATTTGAGGACTTCAGGAGATGCAGAATGGACCTTTGCTATGCCTCTTGGAAATGAAAAGATGAGGCACTTATTCACAATGTGATTGATGGTTTGGAGGTTTCTGCATTCACATGGTGGAGAATCCTTGATTTTCCATTTGTGCATCAGATGTGTGCATCTTCCGTGTAAGATCTTAATATTGTTGATGGTTGTTCACTGTCTTCAGTGGAGAAAGAAACCAGGTGGTTTGACAAAGGGGTAATCAAGGAAAGCATTAAACTACTTTTGGTATTGGCAGCCCAGACCCATGAAAAATTGTGCTGGCAGCTTTCCATCTCAGCAATTTTGAAGCTAAGAGGATGCTGAATGTAAACTTCTGTGGTGATGATCCTAACCCCTGCTAACTAGGAGTCACCATCGATTTCAAGCCTTATCTACCAACAACATCTGAAGCAGGTGATCTATAAATCAAAGAGTCACATTGTCATATTCGGGGGGGGACACGGACAATCCAGAGCAGTGAGGGCTTGTGTCATCACCTGCCCTCTAGCCTTGAGTGCCTCACAATGCTTTACTGCTGTAGCTCCCAACCTGGGCTGCTCAGCTACAGTCTAACGGCATGCAGGTCACACCCTGAGTGTCTAGTGTGCTAGATAGCTCAAGATAGTTCAGCAACTCTGACCCCAGCAGCCTGTATACAGCCCTGAAGCTCCTCTCTGGTTTCCACCAGACTCAGTTACTAATTGCAGCTTGACCCCAACACATTCCCAGTCCAGAATTTCCCCCACACACTGTGCTCTGCAATGTCCAGCCCTCTCCGGGCCAGTTCAGAGAAATAATAAGGTTCATTTGCTCTTTTAAAGACACAAAAACAAGTCACAGCTTATTAACTTAATGGGGGCGGGGCTGGGGGGGGGGAATACACCCTTCCCTTTAACCCCAGCACTGAGTTGGTTTGTGGTAAAAATGAAATACATTTATTAACAAAAGATACATCAGATTAAGTGAGTTCAGGTATAAGGAATGAAGGTGGAAAGAGTCACATGTAAAACAAAACAAAACACACTTCTAAAAGTCTAAAACTTAATCTAGCAAGATACAAGCTTTGTTCAAGATGGTTTCTCTCACCAGTCATTCATCCAGCCATGGCTGACTTTCTTTCAGTCAGGACCTTCCACAAAAGTACAAGATGCTGGCTTCCCTTGTCTTCTCAGATGAAAGATCCTTGCCTAAGCAGGTTTCTCACCTATATTCAGTTTCAGAGACTTCAAAACCCCCACTTAGTTGAAGGACCCCTCTTTCTCAGCTTGCAGGGGCTCTGTTCTCTTGTGTCTGTCTAGAAATGGATGCCAAAGATGGCTTCTGTCCTAGCATATATCTCCCACAGTCCAATGAACTTGGGTGACCTCATGCTGTTTTCCCCTTCCTGTGGGCTTTCCACCCCCCTGTATGATTTCTATGTAAATGTGGCTTCCTTTGTTTCTGATTCCATCATGCTTAGTTTTACATAGGAGACAGGTAGACAGCTGTGACATTCCCTCCTATCTGGGCAAATTGTACCGCCTAATATCAGTGAGTATCCATAATTCTTTATACAGTGTTAATACATACATTTCACAATGCTAGTAATCACCAGTATGTTATTAGCTTTCAGAAAAGACCTCACTTTATTCACTTTTATAATACAGTAATATTGTACACAACCAGTTGATTCAATTGCTTGTCACTTGAGGTTCAGCCCCGTCTTTACAGACCAGTAAACCTTTGAAATGGATTCTTCTGAAAAGTAAAACCCAGACCAAGCTTCTCTCTCCTGCTGGGTGTAGATGCCAAGCTGTCTTCTCTCCCCCTTGTTAGTGTGAGATTTGCCTCCAGTGCAGAGTTTTGTGCCATTGGAGTCACCCTCATGCCATCCAACAGCCACTTTCCTTTTCAGCTGGGGGCTATACCCAGAGCCACTTTCCCCTCTCTTCAAGCTAGCAGTAGGCTAGAAAAGGAGGAGACTTTCTTGCCTCCAAGCAACTGCTGAGAGAGGGAGGGCAGAGGAGTCATTAGCAAATGGAGGCAGAGAGCCATGAAATAACCAAAGTACCAGGTGTTACATTGCTTTGTGAAATCTGCCCAGGAAAGGGGCTCAACTTTTCTTAGGGAAAGAGTGGCTAATCCCACCCCCAGCCCAAAACAGAGAAGCAGCTTCTAAAAACCAAGGTCACTGTCCAGCGAGTATTCAGGTATTTTGTTATCCCATTCCAAATTTGCCCAGGCAACGCAAGAGTCCCTGCATCTTTCATGAAAGTGTCATTGGGGATGGGTTTTTACGCTGCTTTCAGACTCAGCTAAGCAGCCACTAGTTGGCACTGTTGCTCCATTGGAAACACTGATGAAAAGAGCTGTGTGATGAACAGCAGCAGCAATAGCGCCCCAAAGCCCGACCACCAACAAAACAGAAGGAACAGGCTTTAAGAGAGCAGTTTGTCTCATATAGATTAACTAACACCACTGTACTCAGACAGTGGTGCTGGCTAACCGTATTGGTCCAGCTGCATTTAACCAAGGACTATCATTGGCCAGGAGCATTGCCTTCAATAGTGTTTGCAGCCAATGTGCCCTTTGTTATGCCCAGTCTAAATTTTATAATTATCACCAGGTCATTGGCAGTCATGGTCTGTCTGAGCTCCAGCAATAAGATGGGTTTCAGTGTAGTAGCCGTGTTAGTCTGTGTCAGCAAAAAAAAAAAAAGAAAAGAAAGGAATACTTGTGGCACCTTAGAGACTAACAAATTTATTTCAGCATAAGCTTTTGTGGACTACAATCCACTTCGTCGGATGCAATAAGATGTGCATCCTTCTTCATGGTCTGCAACACTGCCCTGAGAGAATTAAAAGTATCATGGCCCAAATATTCAAAAGTACAAACACAAATTGTGCATGCTAATAATTCTAGTACCTCTGCATATTAGTAACTGTGCATGAAAGTAACAAGGCAGATACTTTGCTTGTAGTTTGCATGCACAATTACTAGTCATGAACCCAGTAACTCAGTAAACCAATTCTATGCATGCCTTTTTTATGCACAATTCTTAACTTCTTAAAAAGTTTAACTGTGTGTATACATTCCATCCTTGTTCAAATTGTATCACTGACATAAAGGCAGTACAACTTGCAAAATATTGATGAAAAAAGCAATGTCTGAATGCAAAAGATTTTGAAAAATTCAGAGTGATTTGCAAAGTAATGCACAGCAAAATCCTTCATCACAACAGCAAGATTACTTAAAATTGCCTAAAAGGGAATCCAGAATGAGGTGTTTTCTTCTACATGTGTGAGACTTGGCATAGGCACCGACTCCATGGGTGCTCCAGGGCTGGAGCACCCATGGGGAAAAATTGGTGGGCGCTCTGCACCCACCGGCAGCTCCCCGCCTGCCCTGGGGCCCGCGCCTAGCTTACCGGAGCACCGGGCGATGTTGCGGGGCCCCGCCCCCGACGCCGGGCGACATTGTGTCGGCGTCGGGGGCGGGGCCCCGGACGTCACCCGGCGTCGGGGGCGGGGCCCGGCGTCAGCACCCAGCGACGCTGACGGAAGTCAGCGTTGCTGCTTGGGAGGGTTGCTTTTTCACTACTTTTTGAGGCCGTGATCACCGGTGTGCTTGGGAGAGGTTGAGAACTGATGCTGGGCAGCTAAAATGGAAATGCAGCCCAGACAGAACTTGTGATATGGAGACAGAGACATTTGACTTTGGAAATATTACAGTGAGGCAAGAGGAAAACTAAAACCCTGTAACTTTGCCACTCTGTAGCTTTTCAAAAGCTGAGGATGCTTTGAAAAATGAGGGTGGAAAAAGGAAAAGCCCCCCCCCCCTACAAAATAACCCAACAAAATACCCCCACAACAACCCTGGATAATATTCAGTGCACTCACCGGCAAAACGTGAAAAAGGCGGTCAGGGGGCGGAATATACATTTTGAAATTGTGAAACTATTTTAAAAATTGTTTGCAAAAAATTAGAAAAAAAAATCGAAATTGTTTCACTTTGAACCCTGTGAAATGGGAACAACTTCAAAATTTCACATTTTTTTTGAGCCAGCATCGCTTAGGGGCTTTTATGACAGCTGCATGAAAACCTGCTCTCACCCAGAGACCTCCACTAATGGCTGAGCACTGGCACGGGTGCACTGCTGCAGGCTGTGGCTGTAGGACAGGTAGTGATTGTTGTAATGCAGATGTTTCTGAGAAGGGCTGAGGGAAGCTTCGGTTGAACAGAAACAATAGTGAGAGGTGAGCGGGGTTTTCTGGGTGGTGGCTTTGCTTGTTTTATGGAGAAAACTTTCTAGAAAAGAAGAACGAGTGAGAAATAGCAAAGAGTCATTCATTGAAGGAGACGACTCAGTTGAGAGGGGACTTGGAAGAGAAAACTGGCAAAGCAGCCAAAGCAGAAGTTACCTCTTTTATTAAAAAAAACAAGAACAAGAGGGAGCTTTGTCTAAATATTGTGCCACGGAAAATATGGCAACAGATTTAGCAGCAGCGGCAGCAAAATACTTTCCTGCTGTGTTTGCAGCAGCAACAACTAGAGAACACACTAGGGGGTCATCTGCACATTGAACAGGGGTTAATAGCCTGAAAAATAAGCAATTAGTTCCTTTATATTCAGGGAATATGATAAATTCCTTCGAATAGACTGGGGGATGGGTGTGGGACTGAGTTCTCATTTCTGACTCTTCCCATGAACTCCGAGGTGGGAAGGGAAAATTGTTCCCTTCTGCAGTCCCATAAGAGTTTCTCCACTGATTGTTAGCTAATCCGAGAAGAACATTATGCTAGAGATTTTTCCAGTGCGTACGTATTCACTCAGACCAAACCCATCACTAATATGAAGGCAGCCAATAATTGTAAAATATTTACCAAGGAAAATCCTTGCACATCTTAAAAGGAAACAAAGATACTAAATATTCATTTCCCCCTCTTTTTGATATTTATTTACAGTACTGGTTATGTTACTTTATCTAGTTACGTACAACGACCCCAATCACAGTGGTATCTAGGCATGGGGATTACAGGCTTAAGGGTCCCACCTATGCACCATGGAAAGATGGCATATTGCTGGAACATCATCAACAGCCCAACAGGTCAGTCAGAGCATGGCTTTAGACAATCTAGGACAAAAAATCTCTGAGTCCAAATTGTACACTGAAGTCTCTCTAATACACTGTCTAAACTGAGGCTGTAAAACACATTTGGTGAAGTACAAACTACTTCAATTATGGTTTATGGACAAGATCTACAAAGTTAGGGGCCACTCGCTACTCTTTAGTCCACAACAGATCTTCCATGGACATCAATGGGAAGTTCATGCAGTGACTGAGGGTTGAATTTGGCCCTTTGTAGGAACTAAAGTTTTAGTTAGTAATGTCACATTCAGATTACTTCAGTGGGAAAAAGTAACAAGGAACTTTTAGGCCCACGGTTATCTCTGTTCTTTGTTTGCTAAGCCATTTTCACATGCAGTCATAGTAAAAGCGGAAATTAGGTGCACCTAATTATTTGAAAGTCAAGTTCATAAGGTGCAATCACTAGACTTTAGTGTTAATATACCTCTGAAAAGAATGTGGGCAGATCACATCATAACCTGAAATAGCCTTTCTGCAGACTCTGGAAGGCCACAGCAGGTTTTGCACTGATTGCTCTTCATTTACATTTGGAAGGTTTTCTTCACTCCCCTAATGGCTAGAAACTGAGGGCCAGATCCTCAACTGGTGTTAGGGAGTGTAGCTCCATATATTTCAATGGAGCTATGCCAATTTACACCAATTGGAGAGCTGGCCCTTATCTTTTAAAAGACAAAAGCTTGCATTCTGCAGAACCTGAATTTGCCCTGGGAGTTAGATAAATACCATTAGACAGCAAAATCTGGCCCAGGGAGCAGGTGTTGGACCCCACTGCCTTAGATATTTCTTTGCAAAACCTGCTCTTTTCAAGTCTGTGAAGTGCTTCTTCAGTTTTATTCAGTTCGCTCTTGTTGCATTCATTGCAGATGACTGATGGATGCTGTGCTAAACATTTGGTGAAGATGGTAGAAGTTGATCCCAACTCACATACACCATTGACTTCACTGGTAGGTCTTCTGTAAAACAATGAACACTGCCTGCCTTAATGTGGAGTTCAGACTGCTTAGGTACGCAAAGGTGTTAGCCTGTTTTTCTGAAAGCCATGCCTTTTTGAAAAACAGTATCCTGCTTCTGAGGTCAGAGCTCAGGTCTTTTCTCAAGGTTCTCAAGAGAAGTGATGGAAACCTAGTCACTTGCATCATTTAAATCTAGAGTGGATAAATTAGTGGAGAAACTTACAGTAGAGAGCAATTCTGCTGTAGTAAAATGTCCAGGGGATGGATGAAATGACCTAATACAATATTTTTTCATGTTCTCTAATTTCTATGAATAAAGTAGTTGACATCAACCTCTGTACTATTTAGCCTTCTAATTAACATTATTATGCTATTCCCTCCACTAATGGGGAATCTCATGAACAACCTGTTAACACTAATTACTTTGAAATAATTGTAAATATTTTAATGACCACTGTTATAGGACTATCTGATATGCTGCTATTATCAGATATTCCACTCTTCATTCTCATGCATGCTCGTCTCTGATCACCCTAAACTAAGAGGTGACAGACTCACTGCTGTTCCTTGCTTCTACAGGATGTCAGACTGTTCCAAAGTCCAATCAAATGCTGTGACAACAAGCTCCTCCCACCACCATATCTGGACTTACGCCTTCCTTCCACAACTAGCTTCCAAACACTATCATGCATTAAGTTCTGGCTTGTTGATAGAACAAGGGACACTAGTATGTCCCCTTTAGGTTCCTGAAAACTATAATGGGATCACCTCCGTCTTCTGTTTTCCAGTCTGTCCCCTGCTTAACTTATCCTAAGCCAGAGCCTTCCAAACCATGAATTAACTTTGTTTTTCACCTATTTGCTATCTCCACAATCTGAATATTGTATTTTAAAGCCAGGCTAGGTGTACACAATATAATAGATGGGGTACGCTTAGTCCTCTGATTTGAAATGTTTCTCTCATTTCCATTCTTTACAGCAGTGATACTCAGACCTCAGTGGTTCAGGAGCCAAATTAGCAATCAACATTATCCAAAAGAGCCACAGTAGTGTGAATGCATTGTTTCATTTACTATAGTACTATATATTCATATTTAAACAGTATGACAGGGGAAATATTTAGTTTGGTTAATATAGTAAAATCATCCTGATTTAATTATTAATCAATCTAAGGTATTAACCAATCACACACTGTTTTAATATCATGTGCTGCAAAGAGCCGGAGGAGACGCATTAAAGAGCCACTTGCAGCTTGAGATCCACAGTCTGAGTATTACTGCTTTACAGGAACAATGAGACATACTCCCCAGTGCGTCCATTATGGTGCGTTAACAGATGCATAATGTACAGTAAATGTTTCTCCTGCTTCCCTCAGCTTGGGTCATGTTAAGAGGAAAATGTTCAGAATTGATAAGAGAGCAATGATAAAACCACTTCTCTGCCAATTCCACCATGCATGTGACATGCAATGAGTAGATGCCAGGCTTCCCTTACTGGACTTGGAACTTTGTGCTCGAATTAGAAGGGGATCCAAAAGGTATCAGATAAGAAGATGGACAAAACAAAATAATCAAATAAAACCTGAAGGACTTTGAAAATGAACATATGCAGGGGTGATACTTTAATAAGGGTTTATTTGTTTCAGCATTTAGTAATGAGATTCTCTTAGAAGGAAGCTAGTCACCAACAGTTAAATGCTGAGGTTTTTAAAACAATGCAGGAAATGTAGTCACACATTTTTCATCATAATGAATGTGAGATGTGTGTCTAAATCTCCTGCGCTACTTTGATACTCAAAGATTGGGGGTGGGGCAGGCAGAACAGATGTGGGGGTTGGAAGGCCCAGGCAGATTTGATGTCACTTTCATTTCTGCAGAAAATGATAGACCTCCCACTTTTTTTCAGCCCACTGGAAGCACTGACCATTACACCATCTAATCGGACGTCTTGATAATCACAGGCCATTACATTTCACCCAGTTACCTCTGCATTGAGCCTAGGTAAAAGTGGTAGAAAAAAATAACCATTGTATTGACAGGTAAACAGTGGCCTCCCCAGGAATTGAAATGGGGGGGGGTATTCAAATGTACTGGGGGTGGGGTCACTAAATTGGCATGTAACTAGTTCACAAAACTGGTGGGGGGTGTTGGGGAAATTCAGGGGGAGTGTAGGGAAATCACTGCAGGTAAACATAACAGAAGGGTGCAGAAGGGTCTGGAAGTAGAGAAGAAAAACTGACTAAGTTACATTCCATGTAAACATCTAATGCAGAAACACCAGAGAAGATTCCCTCTTTAAATCGCTCCTTTGCTGTGTTGCCTACAAATCCTGTTAGGCTGCTGGTGTGCTAAGACTATTGTCTATCATGCTGACCAATATTATCTCATTGTTTCCGTGTATTCCCACATTGGTCTCTCTCTTTTTCCACCTGTTGTCTTTTGTCCTGTACTTAGATTGTAAGCGCTTTGGGGGCAGATACGGTCTTTTTACTGTGTGCACACAGCACCTAACACAATGGGGTTCTGCTCCAGGATGGTGACTCACAGATGCTACACAATACAAATACGGTCATAAGAGAAGCAGAACAACAGAGAACTTCACCAGACTACGCTCACCAGGAAAAACCTGGCCATCTCTCCAGAAAGATACTGGCAAGCACCTTATATGAACAGAATTTAACTGATCTCTATGGCCAGAGGGCAACGTAACTTTAGCTAAAGTACAAGACTGTTAGTGGTATAAAATATAAAACTTCAACGACATGACAGAGGGAAAGATCTTTAGGAAAATTGAGCTTGTCTACATGCAGAGTTGCACTGGCCTAACTAAAGGAAGTGATTTTAAACCAGTGTAGTCAAGGCAGTGTTCAGTTTAAATATACTGAATTTAGAGCAGTTTAAAGAAGTTTATTTCGGTTTAGCTTAAGTCAATCAGGAACAGGTTAAGGTAACCAAAAATAAACTACTCCTACTAAAGTAAGTGTCCACACTAAATTGGTTAAAAAACAAAATCATACCAGAGTCAAAATAGTGCAACTTTCTCATGCACACAAGCCCTTAAATTGAATGTGATCATTATCACATGTAACACGCACTCTCAGTTGTTTCCATTTCCACACCCTCTGAAACAAACAGTTATGATGCAGGCGCTTCAATGTTTGCTTTATCGTTTGCTGACCTGGTTTTTCCAGCAGCTATCAGGATAAATGCCCCCCACTGCTCCACAATTATCCCTGTTCCTTAAGATTTAGATACTTGATAAGAGCTCCCCCCTCCTACCTGGACAGGGAGCAAAGATTATAAGTTTCACTTTTACTCCAGAAAGGTATAGTTCATTGAACTTGCACTGTGGAAACCTCCAATTGCATTTTGATTGTAGCACTAACACGTAGGTCAGGATATAGAGGTTTAAACCAAAGGTCCTTTAGTGTTCAGTATCAAAGAGCAACTCTGCTTACTATGTGGCCGGGATTCATGAAAGGAGTTTGTACCATTCGCCCCCTCCAGCTTGTACCACTTGGAAGCCTGAATCAATGTTCAGTATTTGAGCAGCAGCTCATGAAATTTTGAGGGCTTCGTAATGCCTAGGGAAGAGTTCCTCAGGACAGAAAGAAGTGGGTTTTATAAAGCCCTACCTCCTCCTTATGCCTTCCAGAAGAAAACTCCTAAAGTAGAGTTTCCTGCTGGATAATAGTAGAATGTTCTGTCTTTGTTAAGGAGGAGGGGAGAGGAAATATGAAGGCTTAACCTTAAACACTAGTGTTTTCCTGAATAGGGATGGACTTGAAGTTAAGCACTTAAGTGCTTTGCTGAACTGGGGCCAAAGAGGGGTAGAAGTAAACAGAAAGAAATACATCTTGCAAAGAGCTTCTTAAAATAAGTGACATCATCTGGTAAATATAATAAGAGATATTTTCAATTGATCCAGATTAGTGGGATCTCAATGATGGTTTCAAATTCCATTTTAATACCATAAAATAATTAGTAACCGACCCTAAATTCGGAGGGAGTGAAATTCCTGTCCAGACCTGGATCTGATTCTGAAAAGAACCCCTACATTTATAAATAACTGGCCAAGACAAAACCGCAGTCTCAGAACTTCTCCCTCTTGTCCCCTCACCAGTCTTGGGGTATTTGACGTAGGAATCCAAAGCTAGATTGTGTAGCTTGAGCCCATTTCTAATATTAGTTAACAATAAATATCAAGCAGTCCAGGTTTTACAGAGGCCTCAATTTAAATGCACTACAAAAGTCTTAATAAAAAACATTTTTAAGCCAATGTAGACCTATACCATAGTGCAACACACAGGAGCTTTCTGGAGGGAAAACGAGGGCACTGTAATATGCCTCAGGCCTTTTACCACACTTCCTATAGCTCATCTGAGAGCTCTGTCCTGGGATAATGAACAGCTGGGCCTGACAGTTGGGATGTGTCCTACGCTGAAGTAACTCACAAGGGAACTACTAGCATGCAAAACTCTGCTGTTTGACTGCTTCAGCTGAATGATGCTGGCTAATCAATAGTGATCAGCAAATACAGGGAGTCGCAGTGTTTTGATTTATTCAGTTCAATGACACAGTAGATGCTGTTGTATGCTTCTCAAAAAGTAGATTCTGCCTCCCAAAGTTTTCTAGCACGCAGGAGGAAGCCACTGTAATCTCTATAGTGCAAGAGAGCTTATCTGCAGGGAATTTCTAGAAGGTTCTTTAGGGTGTCACTTGGCCTTATCACACACTGCAATGTATGTGCAAAAAGCGTAGGGTATGTTTACATTAGAAACACTACAGCGACACAGCAGCTGCAGCGCTGCGGATATACTGCTGTAGTGTAGACATGTACTACAGCAAAGGGAAGCGTTTTTCTATCACTGTAGTAACTTCACCCAGTGCCAGATTAAGCTATAAACTAACTAAGCTACATCTTGGGGCCTATAAAAAAAAAAAAAAAAAGAGAAAAAAACCTGACTATTTCAAATTTTATCAAAATCAGTTGATAAATAAAGGAGATGTGGAAAAAAGAAGATTCTCTCTAAATATAGACATTTTTGTTCAAATATGACAAAAATATGCACATCTGGCTACTTAAATACCCTTACCCTACCCTTATGCTTCACTAATTGTTTATTATTGACAAGCAGGAGGCCAGAGCGGAGAAAAGAAAAAGAAAAAAAAAAAAAAAGATAATTACACTTGTAAAATTATTATTTCTACAAGTAAGTCTGCTATCAGTCTCCTAAGGCAGCTGCTACAATTCTGACCGTGCCTTCATAACTTATTAAATAAAATAAAATAAATAAAAAAAAATAATCTCACTGCCAATAAAATCGGGGAAAATGCGAGGTCGGAGACGGCAGTGACCTGAAGCAATCCTGCCAAGCTCATACTTGTATGTTAGTGTGTTCTGTCTTTTGATCTGTACATATGTACAATTGCGTATTTTAGTGCACACGGCGCTTTCTGCTTCATACACTATCCATGCTTCACGTGATTGAGTTTGCAGGTGATCATCTTATGGACTTGGGTTGAATGGATCTTGAGGAGGATAAATTTGTGCTGGCTTCCCTCTGTCAGTTTTGGGAACCTTCACAGTAAACATCAGAGAGTGCTGACGAAAGGATAAATAGAGGGTTTTGAGAGAAGTGAAGGAAGATACACACATATATCAAAATATTCTGAGTACTTGGTGACCGAGTTATTTCAAACTATGTGCATATATGATTTATAGGCTATTAAAGCCTATAATATTCATTATATTTGCTTGAATATGTTGAGCAAAACTAGCCTCCCTCAATGCCTGTCTGGAGATTACCAGTCTTTTTTATGGTAAATTCTCTCTCTCTCTCTTGCACATATAGCTTGTTGTCACTCTGTGTCATAGGTGTTTACTCAAGATTAATTAATGGTCCTGGGAGAGTGTCGCGGGTTGGGTCCACGGTCGTGCCTGCGCACCCCCAGGCAGGGCTTCACGGTAGAGTGGGCGGAGTCAATAACTGGGCGGGGCTTCTACCCCTGCTGTTTTCTGGTGGTCCCCCCGCCGTCAAACAGGGATGGGGGCTTACATCCCTTGGCTCGTGCGGGCGGGTGACTTGCTCCGAAAGTTGGCCTGAGTGCCTGGGGGTCTCAGACCTTTTACCTCGCACCTCCAACACTTCAGCAGCCAGGTAGTCTTCCAGGAGGGTGGTGGCCTCTGAGAGCGAGGTCGGGCGATGACGTTTCACCCACTCCCTCCCTCCGGAGGGGAGGATCTGCGTGAATTGCTCCAGAACTACCACTTCATCTACCTGAGCCCCTGTACACTTCTCTGGCTCCAGCCAGTGCCAACAGTAGTCCCCTAGCTTCTGGGCCACAGCCCTGGGGCGAGCCCCCGGTGGGTATTGCTCCTGGCGGAAACGTTGTCTGTAAGTTCCGAGGGACATGCCTGTCTGGTCAAGGGTAGCTGCTTTGACCTTCTGGTAATCTAAAGCATCCTGCAGGTCTAGATTGCGATTGGCAGCCTGCGCAGAGCCAGTCAAATATGGCGCCAGGAGGGTGGCCCAGTGTTCCTCTGGCCACTGTGCTGCGGTGGCAACGCTTTCAAAAGGTGACCAGAAATGCCTCTGGGTCGTCACCAGGCCCCATCTTGGTCAGGCGTAGGGGTAGTCCCATCAGACCCCCTGCGGCTCCCAACCCTCTGGCATGGGTGTCCGGTGAGGGGGTGGGCCTCCGTAATGTCACCACCTGTTGCATCAGGTGCTCCTGTTCGGCCTGGTGCAGGGCGGACACCTCCCACAATAGCTGTTGCTGGTGTTCCTGCTGCTAGGTCAATTGCTGCTGAACCACCATCTGTTGCAAAAGCTGTACTTGATGCTGCTGCTGCTGCTGCTGGGCCGCCTGTTGTTGCTGGCTCTCCAGTAGCCATTTTAGAACCGTCTCAGCCTCCATTCACATATGTCATAAATATAAAGGGAAAGGGGAAAGGGTCTGATGCAGATAAAATCCTCTTACCAGTAAAGGGTTAAGAAATGCACATAACCAGACCGACACCTGACCTGGCCGGCATCTGACCAATAAGGGGACAAGATACTTTCAAATCTTGGGAGGGGAAAAGCTTTGTGTGTGGGTCTTTGTCAGACTCAGAGTGATCTTGGAGTCAGAAGGAACCAGTCATCTTTCCATCAAATCCTCACTTTTCTAAAGTAAGTTTAGATAGCATAGCGAGTAGATTTCTGTTTATTTTTGCTTGGTATATTCCCTGTGTGAGAGGGAGGGGTTATTCCTTTTTTTCCCCTGTAACTTTAAGGGTTTGTCCAGAGGGGGAATCCCTCTGAGTCTGGAAATTGAGTACTCTGTAAAATAGTTACCATCCTGATTTTACAGAGCTGATTTTACCTTCTTTGTTTTAATAAAATCCTTCTTTTAAGAAGCTGACTGTTTTCTATGGTTTTTAAAACCCAGGGGGTGGGTTTTTAGATCACTGTGTAACCAATTGGTTAGGAGATTATTCTCAAGCTTCCCAGGAAAGGGGGGTACAGGCTTGAGAGGGTATTTTTTTGGGGGCGGGGGAAGGGAACTTCAAGTGGTCTCCTTTCCTGGATTCCTGTTTAAAACACTTGATGGTGGCAGTGGGAGAAGCATTTCTCAGGGTGCAGGGAATTTTGTACCTTGGGGTTTTTAACCTAAGCTGGTAAAAATAAGCTTAGGAGCTCTTCATGCGGGTCCCCACATCTTTAGCCTAGAGTTTAGAGTGGGGAGGGAACCCTGACAACATAGGTCACTAGAGGACCTTCACAGCCAAAATAAAGAATGGCCACAGAAAAAAAAAAAACAGGGGAAAGAAGAGGGGTGACTGTAGCAGTCCTCTCTTTCAATGGGCCTCCCCGCAGGCCCGAATTGTTACCTGCATTCTGCACCAAGTTGTCAGGGGTCAGGCCTGCACGGCAGAGCGGCCGGAGTCAATAGCTGCCCCCAGGCTCGGGGCTGTGCGGCCCAGCGGCCGGAGTCAGTCACTGTCAGGATGGGCCACCACCTCAGGCGGGGCAGTGGCCAGGATAGGGGGACCTGGGCCCTCTCTCTCCACTGGGTCCCAACCCAGGACCCTGTCGGTGGCGGGGTTGCCTGCCACCAGCTCAGCGGGGATCCGACTGAAACACGCCAAGCTAGCTTCCAGTTGTCCAACCAACTCCCCACAAAGACTCCCCAGGTTACTTCCTACCCGCTTCTCCACATCTCGTGGCTTCCTAGTTCCCTCGGTTCCTTCGCCCTCAGTTGTGTCCAAGGCCTGGGGGTTGAGGGTTGCTTTCAGCTGGCTGGCCTCCATGTCATGAAGTGCCCGCGGCCCTTCAGCAGGAGCCAGAAGCACACCTCCTTCCGTTACAGCGATCCATCCAGACTGAGCCAGGCTGCTCCTTTTTATACTGGTGTTGCACTTTGAGCATGCCCAGTAGAGCCGTGGGGGTGTGACTTCCTCAGCCCACAGTGAGGGGTCAACCCTCACAGTCCCAGTGCAGGGCATGCATGCCTCGTCACAGGGAGACAAAGAATAGAGAAGCAAACGCGAAGAGAGATGTCTGCTTAGAAAAAAGACTGATTTTCTGCTTGGCAGGTTTGGAGCGCACAAGATATTTTATTATAGGTAGTATGCTATGTAAAAATTCTTATATAGACTTATAAATCACAAACCATATGCATAATACATTGTATTTTTAGAGTATGGCAAAAGAAAAATCCCAACAATTAATTGTTTTGTAGCAAAAATTAAATCAGAATAAACATTTGTAAATATATTTTATGTATAGTCTGGATAAATTTTGTATTTCCCTAACAAAATTAATCAATTTTTTCATTTATTCATATGAAAAGAAGGATAATTTTCCTTATTCATGGTGTGAAAAAATTATATATCCTCCTTTGTTTTCCTGTGAGAACACAGACAAAATAGCACTAACTTTCACAGAAATATCCTGGTAAAATAACAGGTTTTTGGGATATATATATATTTTAATAAAATATTATTTGTTATTGTATAGATATATAAATCTCTATATTTTAAATATAAAATTAATTTTTACTGGTTTCAATAAAACCTGCTACTAATTTTAGTATCAATATTATTCAGCATAACCTTCTATAAAAACAAAACAAATCAAATTATTAGAAAAATACAACTTGCATACAATTTTCTGATGGTTTGCTTATTATTTGGGTGTAATTCATATCTATTGTGATACAGCATGGCCAGAAGGCAGCAGGAGAGTGATCTAGAGTGAGGAGGAGCTGGAGCAGAGTGGTTTGGTGGTGGAGCAGAGAGCAGTTTGGAGGAGTGAAGCAGAGTGAATTGGTGTTGGAACAAAGAGCAGTTCGAAGGAAAGTGGAGGAGAGTTTTGAGAAATGCTGCAGTGGGCTAAGAAGACCAAGATCCTAGGTAAAGGGACACCTGGCTTGTGCAGAGGGAAGGCAGGAAGCCCCACAAGCTGAAGGTCAGGAGAGGGAAGTAGCCCAGGGGAAAGAATCACTGGTACAAGTGGTTCACCTACTATCATAGGGCCCCTGGGCTGGGACCCGGAGTAGAGGGCGGGCCTGGGTCCCTCCCTCTCCACTCCCCTTCCCTGGGATACTAGTAGGATAGCTGTTACCCCAGTTCAGGGGCAAGAAATGGCACCCTGAAACCCCCCCACAAGAAGAGAAAGTGTGGGACCCATCATAGTAGTGCTGGCAATTTGCCACACTGTATAAGTAATAGTTGAGCTTTAAGCTTGTGGGTTATCTGCATCCTATATCCTCTATTGCCTCTTGTATCCTCTATTGCCATCTTATGTGCTCTAAGAGTCTCATTGCATATTTAGACATTCCACAATTTAGATGCCCCAATAGAGAAGAAAAATTTCCTCAGAACTCTTCTCGTAAATGGTATTATTTACTGTATTTTTTATATTGTATTGTTTACGTCTACTTTACTTACATACGCAATTAGTTTAAAGAATTTGTCAAATTTATTTGTCATGATGTCATCATTACAGAGATGACTGCTGAAAATGAAGATTATTATTCTATTTTTACAACTTCGCCCATATTCACAAAATGTGCCCATATTCACAAAACCACTGGAGGTGGTGGTGGGTGGCTCATTGGGCCAGAGAGAGTTAGAGCCTGGTAGTTAAGGGCACTTATGTGGGAGAGTGGACACTTGAGTTCCAGTTCCTGCTCCAGTGACTATTTACATATGTTATATACAAAGTGGAACAAGTTCTACAGGAGATACCGAGAAAGACCTACCCCAGATTACTGTATAACCCACCGGTTAGGTGCTCACCTGCAATATGGGATATGCACGTTAAAAACCCTACTCCAAATTAGAAAGAGCGGGGACTTGAACCTAGGTCTCAAACACCACCTAGGTGAGTGTGCTATAGGTGATAAGGAGAAATACACCCACCTCATTTTCCTCTTCTTTTGTCAATGTTATTTCCAAATTTCCTTTCCTTTGTTTAAAAATACCTAAAATCAAAACAAAAAAAATCTCATTCGATCCAACACGAACTTTTTCGGTTTTCTGTTTTGCCAAGAAAAAGAAAACAATTTTTGTTTTGGGTCAATCTGAAATTAAGGGGATTTTGTATCTTTTTTTCCTTTTCAATTTTTCACTTCAGCCAGCAAACTGAAAAAAATCTATTATTTGCGTAACTCTAGTGATAAATCTGCTCATGACCAATACAATTTAGACCTGAACTCTCCAGAAGGTTCATAAACCTTTCAGAAAGCTACCCTGAATTTTGATTTATAACAAAGTATCAGAACTCAACTTGTCTCGTTTCAGATTTCATGGGAAGAGTTTTGCTCTAACACCGACATAAAAAGGAACTTTTGAAACAGCTTTTTGGCAAGTGTTTGTTTTCTAATAAAAACTGGAATGAAATTCAACAGGGTTTTTACAGATCTACTATACCAGCACTCAGTCACAGGGAAACATTTTAAAAAGTCATGGGAGCTTTCTTTTAACATTAGATTCAGACAAATGGAACTAACCTTTTTTTTAAAAAAAAAGTAACTTAAAAAAATGAAATCCAGGAAAGCTTACTTATTCCATTAAGGCAGACACCGTCTATGGGGGAAGACAGTCAACTCTGAGCACTTTTAGGTAAGTTCCAACCTATATTTAAGTGTGTATGATGAGAAGATGTTCTTTCATTCTAAAGAAGTAGCTGATTGAGTGTTAATACACTAGATCCTGTTCCCCCTGAAGTTAGCAGTTAAATCCTCACTGACTTCAGTGAGAGCAGAAGCAAGCCAGTAAGTAGCAATCAAAATCTTCTGGTTTTCCTGTTTTGTTTTTAAATCAGCCTTTTCACACAAACATGGCCACCTTCATGGTGTAACTGCAACCTTCCATCTCCCTAGAAATACTGCAATTTTTGCAGATTCCGCTTACAATTCTTGTTTTGATCTGACTGGAAATAAGGTGTAAATTTTTACCAATGAGGATAATCAATCATTGGGACAATTTACAAAGGGTTGTGGTGGCAAGTTTTAAATCAAAATTGGATGTTTGTCTAAATCATATGCTCTAGTTCAGAGGTTCCCAAACTGTGGCATGTGCACCATTGCTGGTACATAGGTTTGTTGGAAGTAGTATGCCAAAAGCTCTGAAAGAAAAAAAAAAAACCAAACATTTCAGTTTCACTCATTGCACTCACTGCAGCATGCCAGGAAATGCCCCAAAAGTACGATGCTCTTTCCTGGCTGCTTTCAGCCATAACGGTGAACACTCACTGACCGTGCTGGCAGAGCAGTTTTATTTAGCAGTGTATCGTGTGCTGTGGCTGCGCAGATGGGCGCTGTCCTCAGCTGGCTGGCTTTCTACTATGCCTAGCCTTCAGCTTGTGCTCAATTGCACAGTGCAAGATACTGAGGCGAACTTGCAAAGTCCGTATCGCACTGCCAGAGCTCCTGTCATTCCAGAAGATATGTGCATACAAGGCTGGTTCAGAACAGCTGCAAAACCTGCAGCCCCAAGGAGTCCCAAGATCAAAGGCCCATGTCTAGGATTGCTTTTACCTGTAGATGGCCACCAAAGCTGAGTGAGTGTTATGGCAAGTCTGCCTCAGTTTTCTTTTCATTCAGCCAATCGACAACTAGTGCCTTGTCTGGTAGTTGCTCACTATGACTCCAGCTTGCTGGATGGATTGTTAAGAGTCTCTCCCCTTTCAGGGCAGTAAAGAGTCTAGCGAATCTCTTTATACCAAAAGCAGCTGTGCAAGTTAATGGGGTTATAGCTCCCCGTGTTTGAGATACACAGAGGGACTAGGCAGCAATGTTCATTGTCTCCTTTACTTTTTACATTGTGCAAAGGGCTTCATGGCCAGAGGATAAGGAACAATGAAACTATGAAAGAATAAACCTTGCAGGAACACATCAGAAAACAACTTTATAGGATGATCATCTAATATTTTTATCTAACCCAAACATTTTCCTAAAATTAACAATGAAAGAAATCCATGACTTTGGGAAAACATCTGGATTCAAATAGCCAAATTTGAAATGAGAGCTATTAATTTTCCAAACGCTAAGAAGTCATTCTTCCAGAAAACTTATGGATGCAAATCGGCAACAAGTTCTATACGATCCCTGAGAGTTCAAATCTCAAAACAACCTAGAAGAGCTCTATGATTAAAATGTCAAACCACTGCTTCAGCAAAATGAAAAAAGATCTGGAGTGTTTGGGGAAGTATGCAGTTTTTTGGTTGTGAAGAGCAGCCACTGTCAAAATGAATATTTTGCCAAGGATATCTTTCTTGTTTCAAAATCGGTCTGTAATCATCCCAGATAAAAATCCTAGCAGGAATACAGAGGGTGGTGTTAGATTTTATATGGAATAATGAAAGGCCAAGAGTAAGTGCAGGGTGGCTGCTAGGCTACTGGTAGCCTCTCATAGGAAAACAAATAGTTCAACTTTAGAGGAATGTTTAAAATATGGGAGGTTGTTATGGAAAAATTAATGTACCAGTTACATACCCAGCAAAATAGACAGAGGACAAATAGATACTTCGCTATTTGGTTACCATTTATTCAATACTCAAAGTCCACTCACCTTCAGAGAAGCCCAGCACCTGTCCAACTTCTTTGAATTACTAAGATTTGATAGATATCCCTGCTTTGTTAAATATGTATAATCAGAGGTTTCACTCAATTTAATAAAGTCCCTAGAAACAGCATGTCATGTAATTACATTGCTTCTTTGTACATGTCACCCCTACCTTTGCTTCAGAGGTGCACTGTCTTAACTTTTTGTCCCCCTCCTGCAGTTCTTAGTTGCTATTTATTGCCAAAATATGGATCCAGAATCTCTTCCCATTCTCCCAGTTCTGGCTGCCCAGCCAGGGTCACTTTCCCTGGTCTTTATTTAAAAAGATATTAAACTTTATAAAAACATGGAAGTACCCAAAGGGTTACATGCTAAATACCAAAGCCACATCACACTTGCTGCCTCTGTCTGGCACAAGGGTCTATCAGTGTTGCAACTTTGAATGAGAGATTCAAATGGAGTTTTAGTGGCATTGGTTTTTTGGTTTTCTTTTTTTTAAATTTAAAAATAAAACAAAACCAACCCAATTTATCTTAAACCAACAAAAAGGATTTTACAAACCATGACTGCTGGTTTAGGTCCTTAAAACCTTACATAATTACACAACAATATTTACACACACACCCACCCACCCACACACACATTCTTTTTTGCCTAATACCCCTTGCACTGCTTTCATTATTTTTTTAACACAACTGTATCCAGATTACATTCCCACCCTGTACAATCAGAGACAGTCAAGTTTCAATGGAAACCCCTTATATTTCTTTTGCAAATATGATTTAATCAAAATCACTAACCATTTCTGTGGTAAAAGGGCCCATTTACCTTCAGAATAGATATAAAGGCTTCTGGGGACAAAAACAGTGGTGGTAGTAGCCACCTGACCCCCTTGTATAATTTGTTTAATTACCAGGGTTTCACCCAATATGACTGTACTGAGCTGAACATATATTTACATAACTGGGTTTTATTATCAAACCAAAAACTTCCTTTTTATGACACCACAACTGTTACTTTTTAACATTTCCACAACTCCCAACTGTTTACTTCCCTTCAAAATTCCCTCCAAACTCTGTAGCATTAATTTCTGCAAAAGCTACTTGTAACTCTTCACTCACTTTAAATCACTTACTTCTGCATTCAATTCTTTAAGGTGGTACATTTTGCCTGTAACCCCTGTGACACAGCTGCCTTACCCTGTGCTTCCTTTATTTTGGGATTATTTAAAAAGGCACTAAAACATTTGTCTCCAGGGTTGCCCATGGATCTTTTACTCCAAAAATGTCAGTGGAATCCAGAAGACTTCTGTCATGCCTTGTCCAAAAAAACTTTTCACTAAGTATCCAAAGTACCTTCCATTAAAACTTCAGAAACCAAAAGTGAGAGAGAGGTGGGTGGGGTAGAAAGCAACTGATTAACCTTGTGAGGTTAGGTTAAAGTACAGTCTAACAGTTAAAACAGTTGGGAACTCTTACCCCTAGATTTTTATCCTTGCTCTAGGAGAAGAGTTAGGGTTGTTACCCGCTCCTGCAAACCCAGAATTTGTTCCCTCAATGCCCGTTTCTTTTGTTTGCACCCCAAGTGATTTGCAGGAGTGCCTTTCTCCGTTGCAGTTAACTACTTCCAAGCACCTCCATCAGTTAACTGGCTCACTAGCCACTTTTCACTTTGAATTTTTTTTCTTCTTCACTCCCATACAACCAAGTCTCAGCTCCCCTCTCTTAAGGTGGTCTGTTAACTCTGCTTCTGACTCCAAACCCTGTTTTGCAAAATTATCTTTAGTCACCCCTAACTCTAATTTACAATCCTCCAGTTGCCTTTGATGGAGTAGCACTGAATTTGAAAGATTACTGGCAGCCTCCCATAATGCTGTCTTTACCTCAAACCTCTTAAAAGTGGACTTAAGGGCCTCATTTCCCTGGAAGGCATCCTGTCCCCATGGGCACAGACCTCATTCTGCTACTCATTTACCAAGGAGGGTGGGCTCCTCAGCCAGCCCCCATCCCTCTGGGTCCCTGTAGGGGTTTCTTGCCCCTCTCTGGGGCGGCTGGGGACCAGACCGCCCGCTATTCTATTATAGTTTGGGGAATAAGCGCAGTTAACGGTGCCCGGGCCCTTGGTCGGGGCGGGGCAATAAACAGTTCACCGCTCAGGCCCTTAAGCAGGGGCTGAGCAATCAATAGTTAATAGGCCCTGGCCCTTGGTCAGGGCGGGGCAAGGAGCAGTTTCCAGCTCAGGCCCTTAAGCAGGGGCTGAGCAGTTAGTAAGTCAATAGGCCCTGGCCCTTGGTCAGGGCGGGGCAAGAAGCAGTTTCAGCTCAATTAGTACCAAGCCCAGGTCCTGGCTCTGGCAAACCTGGGAGAGGGGGGAGACTGCCACCCACAGGTTGGGTGGCAGGGGGGACGCAGGCCCACCCACTCCACTGCGTCCCAGCCCGGGGCCCTAGCAGCGGCAGAACAGCCCGCTGCTGAGTCAGTGGGGATCCTGGCCGCAACACACTGACCTGGGCTCTGGCAGTGCTGCAGCCAGACTAGAGTCGGCTGCCCCCGGGCTACTTCCACCTTCCCCCTCTCCGGGTACCTGGACCAGGGGGGCGTCCTCCAGGAGGTCGCAGACCATCAGCACTTCGGCGTCGTCTGCGGGCAGCAGGCTCGTCGGCTCCTCGGGGTAGCGGGCCGGCGGCAGGCCTGGCAGCTCCTCGGGGTAGCGGGCCGGCGGCAGGCCTGGCAGCTCGTCGGGGTAGCGGGCCGGCGGCAGGCCTGGCAGCTCCTCGGGGTAGCGGGCCGGCGGCAGGCCTGGCAGCTCCTCGGGGTAGCGGGCCGGCGGCAGGCCTGGCAGCTCCTCGGGGTAGCGGGCCGGCGGCAGGCCTGGCAGCTCCTCGGGGTAGCGGCTGGGCGCTGGGGCCTCCCGGCGGGGAGCTGGACCTCGGGCGTCCGGCCTCTCCAGTGGCTGCCGCCCAACTGCGGTCTGAGGGCCGGCTTTTCTACTTCCTGTGCCGCCCCCTGATCCTTGAGGGGCGGGGACAGGATTCTCTGGCTCCGCCCACTTAAGCGTCCGGGAAGGTTCCTGGTCTTTCTCTGGGGCGGCTGGGGACCAGACCGCCTCGCTACACACCCCCGCCCTCAAGTCTGGCTCCCGTTCATCGGGGCCAGACCCTTCCATACCTCCCAGGCGGGACAGGAAGTCAGCGTTAGCGTGGTCCTTGCCGGCCCTATGGCGAACCGTAAAGGCGTAGGGCTGCAGCGCTAGGTACCACCGCTGTATCCGCATGTTGTTGTCCTTCATTCGGTTTAGCCACTGCAGGGGGGCGTGGTCCGTCACCAAGATGAACGGGTTTCTCAGAAGGTAATAGCGGAGGGCATCGCAAGCCCACTTTACCGCCAGGGCTTCCTTCTCCACCACCGCATAGTTCTTCTCCCGCGGGAACAGCTTCCGGCTGATGTACAAGACGGGATGGTCCTGCCCGTCCACGTCTTGGGACAGGACCGCCCCCAAACCCACCTCCGAGGCATCCGTCTGGAGGATGAAGCCCTCATCGAAATTAGGGCTGTAGAGGACCGGGCCACGACAGAGACTTGCCTTAAGTTCCTGAAAGGCGTCTTCGCAGTTCCGGGTCCAAACCATGCGTCGCGGGCTGTCCTTAGTTAGGAGGTTGGTTAGCGGGGCGGCGACAGATGCAAAACGGGGGATGAACCGTCGGTAATAGCCGGCGACTCCCAAGAACTGTCGCACCTGGCGCTTTGTGGTAGGGGGCGGGCAGGTTGTCAGGGCCTGTACCTTACCCACAAGGGGCTTCACTCGTCCATTCCCTATGGTGTAGCCCAGATATGTCGTTTCCTGCCACCCGATGCGGCATTTTCTTGGGTGGGCCGTCAACCCGGCGGCCCGCAGGGATCTCAAGACGGCCGCTACCCTTAGCAGATGGTCTTCCCAGTGGCGGCTGTAGATAAACACATCGTCTAGGTAGGCAGCCGCGTAGTCCTGATGGGGCTGGAGGAGCTGATCCATCAGCCGCTGGAACGTGGCAGGGGCACCATGGAGGCCAAAGGGCATCCAGACGAATTGGTATAGACCCGTGGGGGTGGCAAACGCAGTCTTCTCCCGTGACTCAGGGTCCAGGGGTATTTGCCAGTAGCCCTTGCTGAGATCGAGGGTGGTGAGGAAGCAGGCCCCCCCCAGCCGGCCGAGCAGCTCATCGATGCGCGGCATCGGGTAGGCATCGAATTTGGAAATGGCGTTGACGCGCCTGAAGTCGATACAGAAGCGCCGTGTCCCATCGGGCTTGGGTAGTAGCACGATGGGGCTACGCCATGCACTCCGGGAGGGCTCAATCACACCCAGGTCCAGCATGGCTTGCACCTCCTCCTCGACACTCTGGCGCATTCGGTGGGGCAGGGGCCTGGTCGCTTCGCGGATCACCACCCCGGGTTCCGTCTGAATAGTATGACAGACTAGGGTGGTGTAGCCCGGGTGACTGGTGAAGGTCCGCGGGAACGCCTGCAAGAGGCACTGGACTTGCTTCCGCTGTTCGTCGGTGAGGGTCCCCGCCAACTGGGGCCCTTCCGTGTCCTGGGTCAGGGCGACGTGGGGGCCCAACTCAGGCTCGGGGGGGTAGGGGTTAATTAATAAGCCCTCACGCTCCCGCCAGGGCTTCAGGAGGTTGACGTGGTATCTTTGAATTTTTTTTCCGTCGATCCGGTTGGCTGACCTCATAAGTGACGGGCCCTACCTTCCGCACCACGTCATAGGGGCCCTGCCAGCGGGCCAGGAGCTTTGACTCGCTGGAGGGCAGGAGGAGCAGGACCCGATCCCCAGGTTTAAAGTCGCGGCTCTGCGTGCCCTGGTTATAAGTCCGCGCTTGGGCCTTCTGAGCAGCCTTCAAGTTTTCCTGGGCCAGCGCCCCGGCCTGAGTGAGCCATTCCTGGAGCTGAAGGACGTACTTCAGGAGACCCTGGGTTGGTGATGGTGTTTGCTCCCAGGTCTCCCGCATCAGATCCAGGAGACCCCGTGGGCGGCGGCCATAGAGTAGCTCGAAGGGAGAAAACTTGGTCGAGGACTGGGGCACCTCTCGGACCGCCAAAAGCAACGGCGGGAGGAGTTGGTCCCATTGGCGCAGGTCCTCTGGGGGGAACTTGCGTAGCATCTCCTTCAGTGTACGGTTGAACCGTTCCACCAGCCCATCGGTTTGTGGATGGTACACCGAGGTGCGCAGCTGCTTAACCCCCAGGAGTCCACACACCTGCTGCAGCAGCCGTGAGGTGAAGTTGGTGCCCTGGTCCGTGAGGATTTCCCGGGGCAAGCCTACCCGGGCAAATATCTTCACCAGCTCCCCGGCGATGGTCCGGGCGGTGATGCTCCGCAGTGGCACTGCCTCCGGGAAGCGGGTAGCATAGTCGACGAGGACCAGCACGTACTGGAACCCCGCGGTGCTCTTGTGTAGGGGCCCGACTAGGTCCATGGCCACCCGCTCGAAGGGTGTCTCGATGATGGGCATGGGGACCAACGGGGCCCTTGGGGTCCGCGGGGGGGGCAGCTAGCTGGCACGCTGGACAGGAGCGGCAATAGTCTCGTACTTCCTGGTGCACCCCAGGCCAGAAGAAGCGTGTCACGATTCGTGCCAACGTCTTCTCAAGGCCCAAGTGCCCGGCCGCCGGGATATCATGGGCGAGTTTCATGACTGCCCGCCGGTGGCATCGAGGCACGAGCAGTTGGCTCCGGGGTTCTCCGGTGCGCGGGTCCCGTTCCACCCGATAGAGTCGGTCTTGCCTCAACTCAAAGTGGGGCCACTGCTTTGCCCGTTGAGGGTCGATGACTGCTCCATCTACCGCGGCTAGCTGCTCGTACGCGTGACGGAGGGTGGGGTCTTCCCTCTGGTCTCGACAAAAGTCCGTGTGGAGCAGGGGCGCCGTGGCTGTCTCCGGGGGGGGGGGGGGGGGTCTGGGCGTTCCTCGTCTCTTTGTCCGGGGTCGGGTACACTCTCCCTCTCCGCCTGGGTCCCCGGAAGGTCCCCTTCCAGCACTGGAGTGGCGATGGGGACCTCGCCGGCCTTTGACTGGAGGACCTCCATGAAGGCAGGCCAGTCCCGCCCCAGGATTACTGGGTAGGCGAGCCGGGGGGCCAAACCGACCACCATCGATTGGGCGACTCCATCCACGGTCAGCCAGACTTGGGCACTGGGGTAGGGACGTACGTCGCCGTGAATACATTGGAGCCGGATCGCCCCCAGGCGGGGGTCTGGCTGAAGGCCGAGGCTCTGGCGAACCAAGGTCTGGCCACAGCCTGAGTCAATCAGCGCCACGGTGGGGTGCTCCCCGACCATCACCAGGACCGTAATCTTAGCCCCCTGGGGGCGCCGGGCGCGAGCTTCTCCCGTGCAAACCTGGCCAAAGCTACAGTCCATCTCTGT
Source organism: Macrochelys suwanniensis (assembly GCA_033296515.1). Classification (NCBI taxonomy): domain Eukaryota; kingdom Metazoa; phylum Chordata; order Testudines; family Chelydridae; genus Macrochelys; species Macrochelys suwanniensis. The sequence goes on along the minus strand of CM065775.1, from coordinate 244,387,972 downwards.
ACAATCCCGCTGTAAGTGGCCATGTTTCCCACAGGAGAAACAGGGGCCAAGGTCCGTGCGCCCCGGCCGGGACGAGGTTCCGGCCCGGCTCCTAGGAGGGCTTCGGCCAGGCCCTCGGGCGTCAAGTCGAGGTGCAGGGGCCTGTCGAGCCGGGCCCTCGGCAGGTCGGGGTCGGGGCTCTGGGCCACGGGGTGAATTCCGGGGCTCCATCCGAGCGGCCCCCTTCCTCTCAGGGGGAGTGCGCTCTGATCCGGGCAGGATGGCTCGAGCGGTTGGTCCCACTGGGGCCTCTGCGGCAAGGAAGTCCTCCATCAGGGTGATGGCCGTAGCCAACGATGCGGGCCGGTGCCGAAGAACCCAGGCCCTCCCGCAGGGCGGAAGTATATAGACGAACTGCTCCAGGATTATCTGGTCGATAATCTCGTCCAGCGTCCGTCCTTCGGGCTGGAGCCAGCGCTTGCAGGCCTCCCTCAGTTCTTGGGCTACTACCCGGGGACGGGCTCCCGTAGCGTAGGCCAAGCTCCGGAACCGTTGACGGAAGGTCTCGGGGCTGATGTCTAAGGCATCCAAAATTGCTGCCTTCACCCGGGGGTAGTCCCGGGCTGCGTCCGTGGCTAGGCCCCGGTATACGGTTTGGGCCGTCCCGGTCAAATATGGGGCCAAAATGGTCGCCCATTGGGCGGGGGCCCAGCCCGCGACCAGGGCCACCCTCTCGAAGGTTACTAAAAATGCTTCGGGGTCGTCGCTGGGGCCCATCTTGGTCAGGCGGAGCGGGGGTGCGAGGTGGGGTGACCCAGCAGCACCCACCGGCTGGGATTCCGCCGGACGGGGCAGCGAGGCCGCCAACTGCTGCAGACCTTGTTGTTGCTGCTCCTGGAGTTGACGCCCCAGCTCCAGCATCAGCTGTTGCTGTTGGGTGCCGAGCTGCTGGAGCAACTGCTGCTGCTGCTGGAGCTGAGCGGCCGCCTGCTGCTGCTGCTGCTGCTGGAGCTGGGCGGCCTGCTGCTGCTGTTGGCTCTCGGCCAAAAACTTGACGAGCTTCTCCATTTCCATGGTCGCTCGGGTGGGTCCTCCGCAGATCCCTTCTCACAAGGATCGGGGGACTCCTGCCCGCATTCTCCACCACGTGTAGGGGTTTCTTGCCCCTCTCTGGGGCGGCTGGGGACCAGACCGCCCGCTATTCTATTATAGTTTGGGGAATAAGCGCAGTTAACGGTGCCCGGGCCCTTGGTCGGGGCGGGGCAATAAACAGTTCACCGCTCAGGCCCTTAAGCAGGGGCTGAGCAATCAATAGTTAATAGGCCCTGGCCCTTGGTCAGGGCGGGGCAAGAGGCAGTTTCCAGCTCAGGCCCTTAAGCAGGGGCTGAGCAGTTAGGAAGTCAATAGGCCCTGGCCCTTGGTCAGGGCGGGGCAAGGAGCAGTTTCAGCTCAATTAGTACCAAGCCCAGGTCCTGGCTCTGGCAAACCTGGGAGAGGGGGGAGACTGCCACCCACACGTTGGGTGGCAGGAGGGACGCAGGCCCACCCACTCCACTGCGTCCCAGCCCGGGGCCCTAGCAGCGGCAGAACAGCCCGCTGCTGAGTCAGTGGGGATCCTGGCCGCAACACACTGACCTGGGCTCTGGCAGTGCTGCAGCCAGACTAGAGTCGGCTGCCCCTGGGCTACTTCCACCTTCCCCCTCTCCGGGTACCTGGACCAGGGGGGCGTCCTCCAGGAGGTCGCAGACCATCAGCACCTCGGCGTCGTCTGCGGGCGGCAGGCTCGTCGGCTCCTCGGGGTAGCGGGCCGGCGGCAGGCTCGTCGGCTCCTCGGGGTAGCGGGCCGGCGGCAGGCCTGTCGGCTCCTCGGGGTAGCGGGCCGGCGGCAGGCCTGTCGGCTCCTCGGGGTAGCGGGCCGGCGGCAGGCCTGTCGGCTCCTCGGGGTAGCGGCTGGGCGCCGGGGCCTCCCGGCGGGGAGCTGGACCTCGGGCGTCCGGCCTCTCCAGTGGCTGCCGCCCAACTGCGGTCTGAGGGCCGGCTTTTCTACTTCCTGTGCCGCCCCCTGACCCTTGAGGGGCGGGGACAGGATTCTCTGGCTCCGCCCACTTAGGCGTCCGGGAAGGTTCCTGGTCTTTCTCTGGGGCGGCTGGGGACCAGACCGCCCCGCTACAGTCCCCTAACACCATCCCCATTTCCTTTTTAATCTCATCCCAGATTGACCCCATCTTGCAAGGACCCACAGCTACCATCATGAAAGCCTGCTATACCCCCTCCAAACAGCTGCACGGACAATTGGGGACTTACATGGCTGCTACTTACCTGTCCAGCATGATGCATCCAAGTCACGGCACCAAGATGTTAAAGGGCCTTCCCTTCACCCTCTCCCTTGGTTCTTGTCATGCAGACAGAAAGCAGAAGACCAGAAGTCTGAAGAGCAAGCTGTGACGGAGTAGGGAGGGGGGAGTATTGACCTGGGGATGCTGCAGGGGAGTTTTACTGGGACCGTCTGCATTGGGTATGGGATGGCAGGGTGTGACCTCACTTAAGGGACGATACCTGAGCCCAGGAGAGGGTTGGGGCCAAGTGACACCTTTTGCCTGGGAAACTGGACAAAGGCTGGAGGAGCCGGGAGGAGGCTGCTGGAGGTGGTTTCAGTTTGGAGCTGTCTGGGGAAACAGAGGGAGCCCCAGGGCTGGGGTCTAATCTCCCTGCCCCCCAGAGGGACCTGACTGAGGGGTCCTGTTTGTACCTACAAGCTCTGTTTGGGACTGTGTTACTGTTGTCTAATAAACCTTCCATTTTACTGGCTGGCTGAGAGTCACGGTGAATCACAGGAAATGGGGTGCAGGGCCCTGACTCCCTCACAGTCTGTGAAACAAGCAATTTGATGTTTATTGGGGTTAGCTCCAAGCAAGCATATTCATAGCTCTACACGCCGGCAGAATCTGTATCCCAGTGTTCCATTCCCAGCTCTGATGCCACAGAGCCTTTACCCCATGTCCCTCTTCCCAGCTCTGATACCACAGAGCCCTTACCTCATATTCCCCTTCCCAGCTGAGCCCAGTGGCGTAGCCAGGTTCTAACACCAGGGGGAGTGAACACATAAAAAAAGGCGCCACCCCAACTCTCAGCCCGCTCCCAGCCTGGGTGAAAGAACCCAGGCCTGCAGCGGGCTGAGAGACCCCGGCAGGCAGGAGCCCGCGGTGGGAATCCCAGAGCGGGGCGGGCTGAGCAGTGGCTCAGCCCGCCCCGCTCTAGGATTCCCCCCGCAGGCTCCTGCCAGCTGGGGTCTGTCTCAGCCCGCTGCCAGCCTGGGTTCTTTCACCCAGGCCAGCAGCGGGCTCTTGGTGGGGCCAGCAGTGGGACCCAGGCGTTCTTTTGCCGGCCCTACGTTATTTTGTGGCTCCACCTCCATCCACTCCGTCTCCACCCTTTCAAAATTAAAAAGGCGCTACTTTTGGAAAATGTGCTCGGGGGAGCGGCCGCTCCCTCTGCTCCCCCCCTAGCTACGCTACTGGCTGAGCCTTACCTGTGTCCCCATTCCCACCTCCTCCGACCTGCAGTGCATGCCCCTAGTCACACCCCTTACAACGTACGGTCCTGTTCCATTTTCGAGGGTCATGAGTTGGGGTCTTCGTCCCACCCCTTTTGTACCCCATGGGAGGGGTAAGGAGTGAGGTTGTGTTCTGGCCAAAGCCAAGCCTTTCTTCAGCTTTTAGTGTTTCTTATGCCTTCCCCGCCGAGTCCTCCTTGTTCCTCCTAACTGGTTGCTTGACCTTGCCTTGAGATAAGGAGTTGAGGCAATCTAAGTGTGCGCTCATATATATTACATTCCCACCATGCCCAGAAACACTTTAGCTGTATCCCTTATCTTTTCCCATTGTACTAAAAGCCCCTTCTGGTTGTGGGAAATGCAACACACAGTCTTTGTTCTTCACACATATTATAAGATATGAGTATCAAAGCATCAAACCCAAAATTCTCTCTCAGGCTGGCAAACAAGCCTATATCCCAACAAAGAGGCTCTGGCTAGTGAAGATCCCACGGCTTCCTGGATTGCCGTGTTTCACCCCCTGGGGTCTGGAACAGTTCATGGGCTGCTAGCTGTCTTTCCACGAGGGAGACCAACTCATCATAGGTGGAGGGGTCATTCTGGCCAACCCAAGCCCGGAGGCCTGGTGGTAGCCCCCACATATACCGGTCCAGTACCAGGAGCTCCATCTTCTCAGAGCTGAGGGCCTCAGGGCGCAGCCATTTCCGGGTCAGGTGGATCAGGTCAAACAATTGCAATCTGGGTGTCTTGTCCTCTGTATACTGCCACTCATGGAACCTTTGGGCTCACAATGCTGTAGTTACTCCGGATCTGGCCAGGATCTCTGCCTTCAGCTGAAGGTAGTCTGCTGCAGTCTCTGCGGCCATATCGTAGTATACCTTCTGGGCCTCCCCACACAGGAACGGGGCAAGGATACCGGACCACTGGTCTCAGGGCCAGGCCTCCCGCAGGGCTGCTCTCTCAAAAGCCAGGAGGTATGCCTCCACATCATCCTCCCGTGTCATTTTCTGTAGGCAGTGGCTGGCCCGTATAGTCTGGATCCCATCGCCATTCTGGCTTCGCTCCATAAGGGCCTTCATCTGGTTCACCAGCTCCTGCAGCAGGGCTCGGTCCTAGGCAGCCTGACTCATCAACAGACGATTAGTCTCTTGCTGTACCCTAGTCGCCTCCTGTTGGGCGGTTGCTTGGACCCGGGTAGCCTCCTGCTGGGCCGCGGTGGCTTGTATTAGGGCCTTGATTACGTCGTCCATCTTAAGGACTGGATTGTTTTGGCTAACCCTGGTTTAAGTCCCCAGTGCGGAGATCCCACCCCTGACACCACGTGTGGCAAATTGCCGGCACTACTATGATGGGTCCCGTACTTTCTCTTCTGGGGGGGGGGGGTTTCAGGGTGCCATTTCTTGCCCCTGAACTGGGGTAACAGCTATCCTACTAGTATCCCAGGGAAGGGGAGTGGAGAGGGAGGGACCCAGGCCCGCCCTCTACTCCGGGTCCCAGCCCAGGGGCCCTATGATAGTAGGTGAACCACTTGTACCAGTGATTCTTTCCCCTGGGCTACTTCCCTCTCCTGACCTTCAGCTTGTGGGGCTTCCTGCCTTCCCTCTGCACAAGCCAGGTGTCCCTTTACCTAGGATCTTGGTCTTCTTAGCCCGCTGCAGCACTTCTCAAAAACTCTCCTCCACTTTCCTTCAAACTGCTCTTTGTTCCACCACCAATTCACTCTGCTTCACTCCTCCAAACTGCTCTCTGCTCCACCACCAAACCACTCTGCTCCAGCTCCTCCTCTGGCTGATTGAAGCAGGGGGATTTTATCAGGTGACTGGTTTCAGGTGCTCTAATTGGTTTCAGGTGCTTTTAATTAATCTACAGGGAATAAGGCTTCTCCTCACCCTAGATCACTCTCCTGCTGCCTTCTGGCCATGCTGTATCACAGGTCACAGAATACATTTGTTGAACCAATCCTGTAGGCCCAAGATTTAGAGAGAGGCTCTTTACCTTACATTAAAAGCTATAAAAACAGGATTAAAAAGGAAATTTAGCAAGCATATGGTAAAAAAGTGCTGTCTCCCCATTCCCATGACCCGTCTCCTGCTTCCCTTTCCAGCCAAGACTGGCTTGTGTTCAGCAATAATCCAGATACGAACTACCAGGAACTTTGAACTTAAAAGGCAAGTAGAAGAGTCAAACCATTGACTGTACCTCAGCTGCACTCCCCAAAATGGATCACAATGCTATTTATGAGAAATGTATTGTTTCTTGTAATTGGAGTAATGCACAGGACATAGTAATGGCTGCTTCCTTGTTTCGTTTTGATGCATGTCTAGAAGCCCGAGATGTTTAAAAAGGATGTTTATAAGTAAACATTTCATTTTAGGCTTCCTGATGAGTCATTTTGTTTTACTATTTAGTCTGGGAATATGTCAATTAGGCTTGCCAGGACCTGAAAGAAATGTGCACAAAAAGAAGTTTGCAGGTGGTACTTCAAATATCAATTCTTTAAGAAGGTGGTAGGTATGTAGATCAATAATGGTTAGGAACGCCTGTGCTAGGACATGAATACAAATGATCTTGAATGCTTATGGATCAGAGTTGTCTGTGATATGGAAACCAATAATGCCATATTTGACAGTGCCATTCTTCTCCTGCCCCCCTCCCCCCCCCTTGTGCACTCCTAAATAGGTTCAGCCAGTGACACTCATATGCCTCTTCAAATTGCACACCTGCTACAAAGCAAGGAAGTGGGGTATTAGGATGTATAAACAGTGAAATAACCTACACCACAAAGATGGGGGTTGAGGAATAGTTCTGCTGGGTCTCCATTTCAATTGGATAGAAGGCAAGACCCATAAAATGTTTCTACATGTGTAGATTTAAAAGTGGAGCAAAAACATCAAGACCTTAATGATAGGATAGAAAATAACTAGAGGACGCACAAATGGAGCTGGGAAATCTACTTACACCGTGGGATAAGGGCATAACATAGGAGCATGGCGTAAGATTAGAAAAGGAGAGACTCAACTTGGATTTCAGAAAGGGATTGTCCCCTCAGGCATATTATTGGTATGTGGGATAGTTTATTGCAACAGAGCAGGAACTATTTATGTGAGGGGGGGTGGGATTTAAAAATTCAGAATGAATAAATGAAGAAAATCATCATGGGATAAAGTTAGAGAAGTTAGGACTTCTGCTCACAGTGGATGGACCATTCATTGACTCCCTCTGCTCTAAACTTTCTTCATTGCTATCAAAATGCATAAGTATAGCAGCATTTTTCTTTATTTCATGCCTCTAAAGCTATTTGGGGGTGGAGGGCTGCAGTCATTTGTGACTGCAATATACTAACTCAAGCACCTAGAGTTCCTAAAGTTAAGCTCTCAAATCTGTGTTTAGCCACCTAAATAAGTTGGCCTGTTTCTCTTCTCCTCTCCCCTCCCCCTTTCCTAAAATATCCAGCCGCTGTTACGGAAGTCAGTGGAAAAGATTGGATGCTCTATCTCCCTTCTGAAAAATCAGGGCCTGTAAAGAGGTTAGCCAGGGCTCGACCCGCTCCGGTGCGGCGGGGAGCCACACCGGCTCACTACCCACAGGGGGTAGTTGGGGAATTAGTCCACCACCATGGGCTCCTCCGGGTAGTGGGCCAGCGGCAGGCCCGGCAACTCCTCTGGATCGCGGGTGCAGGGCAGGTCTGGCCAGTCCTGGCATGCACCCGGTGCCGCGGGGTTTTCCCAGTTGCGGGCTAGGCTGGCTGCATCCGGTCTCCCCGGCAGCTGGGTCTCAAGTCTGTCCTGAGGGCCTGCCTTTATACTGCCGGGTCGTGCCTTTCTACTTCCAGATCGCCACCTGGCCCTCTGAGGGGCGGGCTCAGAGCTCCCTGGCTCCTCCCATTCTGGTGTCTGGAGGGGCTCGATCCGCTCCGGTGCGGAGGGGAGCCACACCGCCTCACTACACCCTCAAGTCTGGCTTCCACTCGTCAGGGCCAGGCTCTTCTATCCCTCCTAGGAGGGACAGGAAGTCTGCGTTCGCATGGTACTTGCCGGCCCAATGCTTGATGGTGAATGTGTAGGGCTGTAAGGCCAGATACCACCGCAGTAACCGATCGTTGTTTTTCATTCTTGTTAGCTATTGGAGGGGGGCATGGTCCGTGACCAACGTAAACGGAGCCCCGAGGAGGTAGTACCGCAGGGCGTCACAGCCCACTTCACGGCAAGTGCATCCTTCTCAATCACGGCATAGTTCTTCTAGCGGGGGAACAGTTTTCAGCTGAGGTATAGGACCGGGTGGTCATCGCCATCCACGTCCTGGGACAGGACGGCCGCGAGCCCCACCTCCGAGGCATCGGTGTGGAGGATGAACCCCTGGTCAAAGTCTGGGCTGTATAGGACCGGCTCCTGGCAAAGGCACGTCTGGAGCATCCTGAAGGCGTCTTCACAATCTCGTGACCATAGCACCCGTCGGGGACTGTCCTTTGTCAAGAGTGCTGTCAAGGGTGCTGCAATGGAGGCAAACCATGGAATGAACCACCGATAGTAGCTGGCGAGCCCCAGGAACTGCTGTACTTGCCGTTTCGTGGTGGGTGGCGGGCAGCCTGCCAGGGTTTGGACTTTTCCCACAAGGGGTTTCACTCGTCCACCTCCAATGGTGTACCCTAGGTAGGTGGCCTCCTACCATCCGATGCGGCATTTTTTTGGGTTGGATGTCAGTCCGGCCTGCCGCAGGGACCTCAGGACTGCAGCTACGCGTTCCAGATGGTCCTCCCAGTAGCCACTGTATATCACAACGTCGTCCAGATAGGCCACCGCGTAGTCTTGATGGGGCCACAAAAGGCGATCCATTAATCATTGAAAGGTCGCCAGTGCCCCGTGAAGACCAAAAGGCATCCAGGTAAACTGGTAGAGTCCTGTTGGGGTGGCAAAGGCCATTTTCTCCCTAGAGGTGTAGTCCAGTGGGATCTGCCAGTATCCGTTGCTGAGGTCGAGGGTGGTAATGAACCGGGCCTCCCCTAGGCGAGCAAGTAGTTCATCTACCCGGGGCATCGGGTACGCGTCAAAGTGAGAGATGGCATTAACCCACCAGAAATCTACACAAAAGCGCTGGATGCTGTCAGGCTTGGGTACCAAGACCATGGGGCTGTGCCACTCACTCTGCGATGGCTCAATGACGCCTAAGGCAAGCATGGCCCGTACTTCTTCCTCCACCTCCTGCTGCATTCGATATGGCAGTGGCCTGGTCATCTCTCGGATCACCTTCCCTGGCTCGGTCTGAATGGAGTGATGGACCAGGGTCGTATAGCCGGGCAGGGCCATGAAGGTTCCCTGGAAAGCCTGTAGGAGGCATTGAGCTGGCTTGCGCTGTTCCTCTGTGAGGATGTCGCTGAGCAGGGGGGCAGCAGGATCCTTGCCCAGGGGCGCGCAGGGACCCAACTCTGGAGGTTTTGGGTTAATCAGCAGGCCCTCCTGCTCCTGCCACGGTTTCAACAGATTTACGTGGTAACATTGGGTCTTTTTGCACCAGTCGGGCTGGGGGATCTCGTAGGTGACGGACCCAACCCTCCGAGCGATCTCATAGGGTCCCTGCCAACAGGCCAGTAGCTTCGACTCACTCGATGGCAGGAGGAGCAGGACCCAGTCCCCTGGTTCAAAGGCACGCATCCGCGCTTCCTGGTTGTAGGTTTGTTCCTGTGTTTTCTGGGCGGCTTTTAAGTTCTCGCACGCTAGGGCTCCTGCCTGAGTAAGGTACTCCAGCAACTGGAGGACAAACTTCAGGAGGCCCTGGGATGGAGAGGGGGACTACTCTCATGTTTCCCGCATTAAGTCCAACAGGCCCTGTGGATGGCGTCCATATAGCAGCTCAAACAGGGAGAACTTTGTCAACGACTGGGGTACCTCGTGGATGGCTAGCAGCAAGAGAGGGAGCAGCTGGTCCCACCAGCACAGCTCCTCTTGGGGGAATTTCCGCAACATCTCCTTTAGGGTCCGATTGAACCGTTCCACCAACCCGTTCGTCTGCGGGTGATAGATGGAGGTGCATAATTGTTTAACCCCTAGGAGCTCGCATACCTGCTCAACAGCCGGGAGGTGAAATTGGTGCCTTGATCCGTTAAGATTGCCTGGGGCAGGCCCACTCAAGCAAAGACCTTCACTAGTTCATCGGCGATGGTCTGGGCAGTGGTGCTCCGCAATGGCCCAGCCTCCGGGAACCAGGTGGCGTAGTCAACGATGACCAAGACATACTGGAACTCTGAAGCACTTTTCAGGAGCGGGCCCACCAGGTCCACAGCCACTCGCTCAAATGACGTCTCCACTATGGGCATGGGAATTAGAGGGGCCCTGGGTACTCACGGGGGAGCGGCTAACTGGCACTCCGGGCAGGAGCTACAATAATTCCTCACCGCCTGGTGAACACCGGGCCAGAAGAACCGCGTCAGGATCCGGGCGAGGGTCTGTTCATGGCCTAAGTGCCCGGCAGCTGGGATGTCATGTGCGAGCTTCATCACGGCCTGCCAGTGACACCGTGGTACCAGTAGCTGCGTTCGGGGTTCCTTCGTGCAAGGGTTGCGGTCGATCCGGTAAAGACGGTCGCGGCGTAGCTCAAAGTGGGGCCAGTGGATTGCGCGCTGGGGGTCGACCATGGTCCCATCGACTGCCGCTAGTTGTTCATAGGCCCGGATAAGGGTGGGGTCGGCTCTTTGGTCTCAGAAAAAGTTGGTATGGAGTTGGGGTTCGACGGAGGGTCCCGGTCAGGGGCCATCCTTTTCCTCGGTTCCTCCCTCAGGTTCCGGGGTCCCGTCTTCCCCCTCCAGTACGACCTCAGGGCCCTCTCCTTCCAGCGCTGGGGTCGAGCGGAGGACCTCCTCGAAGGCGGGCCAGTCCTGCCCCAGGATAACTGGGTAGGCCAGTCGGGGTGCCAGGCCGACAATGATTCGTCGGGTGATTCCGGCTACTGTTAACGGGATCCAGGCACTGGGGTAGGGCCGCACATCACCGTGGATGCATTGCAAGCAAATGGTTCCCAAGTGGGGGTCAGCATGGGGCCCCCAAAGCCTGGCAAATCAGCATCTGGCCACAGCCGGAGTCAATCAGGGCCTAGGTAGGATGGTCCCCAACAGCCACCAGGACCGTAATCTTGGGAGCCTGCGGTAGCCGGGCCCTGGTCTCGCCCACACAGACATGGCCAAAGCTGCAGTCCATTTCCGAGCAGTCCCGCTGCAAGTGTCCATGTTTCCCAAACAGGAAGCAGGGCCTGAGTTCAGGGCAGCCGCCCCAGGCGGGGGCTCCCATTGGGCCCCTAGGGGAATTCTGATTGATCCCTGAGACAGGCGGCAGAGAAGGCGCAGATCCTTGCCACGGGGAAGGTTCGGGGCGCCTAACCTGAGGCCCCGAGCAAGTCTCTTGCTCATGGGAAAGGCTCGTCATCTCAGCCGGGGTGCCCGTTTCCTTTCAGTGGTAGGGCATTCCACGCTGGGGGGTTGGGCCCAGCCCACGGGCCCCACCGGGGCTTCAGCTGTGAGGAAGTCTTCCATCAGCATTACGGCGGCTGCTAACGTCGCTGGCCAATGGCGGTGCACCCAGGCCCGCCCTCAAGCCGGGAGGATGTGCACGAACCGCTCTATGATGACCTGTTCCGTGACCTCCTCTGCTGTCCTCCTCTCCGGTTGTAGCCATCGCTTGCACGACTCCTTCAGGGCTTGGGTCACCAGCCGAGGTCGGGTGCCCGTGGGGTAGGTCAGGCTTCAGAACCGCTGTCGGAAGGTGTCTGGGCTGACATCCAAGGCGTCCAGGATCGCGGCCTTTACCCGGTGATAATCCCTTGCCTCTTCCAGCGCCAGTCCCCTGTGTGCTGTTTGGGCCGTCCTGGTCAGGTATGGGGCCAACAGAGTGGCCCAGTGGTCAGGGACCCACCCGGAAACCAGTGCCACCAGTTCAAATGTTACCAGGAATGCCTCGGGATCATCGTTGGGTCCCATCTTGGTTAGCCGTATTGGCACGGTGGGACGCGGTGTCCCAGCCGTGTCTCCTGGTGGGGGCTCCACAGGATGGGGTAAGGTCGTCACCAGATGCTGCAGCTGGGGCTCCTAATTGCTGTATGAGCTGCTGCTGTTGCTGAAGCTGAGCCGCATGCTGCTGTTGCTGGAGGTGGGTGGCTAGGGTATCCAGACAGCAAGTGTGAAAAATCAGGACAGGGGGTGTGGGGGTAATAGGCACCTATATAAGACAAAGCCCCAAATATCAGGATTGTCCCTATAAAATCAGGACATCTGGTCACCCTATGGGCAGCCTGCTGCTGCTCCTGGCTCTCCGTCAGGAGCGTAACCAGTTTGTCCACCTCCATGGTTCTCTCAGGGTGGCTCTCCCCGTCAGACAGTTGTCACGGAGTGTGGGGGAGTCAGCGCCTGCACCCCTCTTCCCCGGATTCACTGGGAGTCTCAGCCAGCCAGTAGAACAGAAGGTTTATTAGAGATGCCAGGAACACAGTCCAAACAGAGCTTGTCAGTACATCCAGGACCCCTCAGTCGGGCCCTTCCGGGGGGCAGAGAGCTTAGACCCCAGCCTGGGGCTCCCTGCGTTTTACCCCACAGCTCCAAAAGGGGGGAAGGGAGGCCAGACTGTCTGCGCTTCCCTCCATGTTCCCCAGCCAGCTCCAAACTGAAACTGTCCAGCCCTCCTCTCTCTTTGTCTCCTTCCCGGGCCAGGAGGTCACCTGATCCCTTTGTTCAAACACCTTCAGCTCTCACCTTTGCAGGGGAGGGGCCGGGGCCATCAGTTGCTAGGAGACCGAGTGTCGGCCATTCTCTGTGTCCAGGCCCCTGCCCTAGGGCTCTGTAACAATCATGCACCCTTGTCCCACCACCTAGATACTCAAGCACTGCATAGGGAAACCGAGGCACCCACACAGTACTCAGGGAAAACATTAACAACAGTCCTATTTCGTCACATCTCATAACAACAGTCCTATTTCGTCACATCTCTCCCCCCTTCGAGACCGAACTGAGTGGGGTCACTTTAGCCAGTGACCTGAGGAAGTTCGAACCTGGTCACACCAGGCCATTACAGTTCGACGTCCTCCCTTAGCTCAGGTGTGCTTGATGGCACCCGCAGGCCGCATGTGGGAAGGTTTATGCGGCCCGTGCCCTTTTTCCATCCCAAAACCCCTGGGGTTCAAGCTGAGATCAGGTCTTCTCCCAGCGCTCTAGTCTGGAGGGCTGTAATTCGGGCTCTCTTGGTTAAGAGCCTCCCTCTTGATCTGGTCCCCTCTCTGACCACGTGTCTCTGTCACCAGCCACTCGGCATCGGCCCCTTTTCCTGGGTGCAGCCACATCGGGGCGAGGTGGTGAATACACACCGTAAAGCGCCACCCAAATAGATCCGGCTGCTGCTTCTTAAGGGCCTGCCCCATGGCCAGGCATTCCCTCTCTATGGCCAGACCGTTCTGCCCCCGGGGCAGTAGCTCCTTGCTCAGATACCTGATGGGGTGTCTCTCCCGCTTCACATAGGCCTGCATCAGCACCGCGCCCAGCCCTGTGTCTGAGGCTTCAGTGAACACTGTACAGGGCTTGGCCCTGTCTGGGTTTACTCGATCTAATGGGCCCTGGATTAGAGCCTCCTTCAGCGCAGAGAGAGCCCTCTGGCCCTGCTCGGTCCAGTCTGCCTCGTCTGGCTTCCCCTTCTTACATAGCTTAGTGATGGGGGCAGCTAGGGAGCTAAAGGGGGATACAAACCTCTGGTAGTACCCCGCCATCCCGCTAAAGGCCTGGACCTGTTTCTTGGTCTGGGGAACAGGCCAATCTCTGATCGCCTCCACCTTGGCCAGCCCTGGGCTGCTGAATGACTGGATCACCTCTAAAGCCAGCCTGCCTTGGCCTCTCTCTCCAGGTTCCGGGCTGTTTTCCCAGTTACTCTGAATGGGGGACACCTGCTGGGAGGATTGGCTCCCATCTCAGGGGAGAGATCCACCAGGGGGTCTTCCCCCTTCTCCTCCCAATCATCCCTTACCGGTTCTAGGGGTCCCCTTACTCTCCTCCCATACCACAGCTCGAAAGGGAAGCACCCTGGTGATTCCTGGGGCACTTCCCTGTGCCATTGTTGGGGCAGGTACTTGTCCCAGTCCTGTGAATGCTGATTTATACAAGTCCTCAGCATCAGCCTCACGGTCCCCTGAAATCTCTCCACCAGCCCGTTGGACTGAGGGTGATATGCAGAGGCCCAGATGGGCCAGACCCCACCTTTCTCCCACACGCCCCGGAGCAGGGCTGACATGACCTCGGATCCCTGGTCTGTAAGGACCTTGCTGGGGACCCCCACTCTATACATAGCCACCTTCTGGAAAGGTTCCTCTCTGATGGGCAGGGACCTCCAGGGATCTTCTCCCTTACCCCGGGCCAGGTACAATAGCCGGTGATGATACTTCTGGGGCTCCACCGGCTGCCTCCTGATTCCCCACAGTTCTACTTCCCCTTGGGAAGCCCATTCCCGGCACAGGAATCCCTTCTCCCACAGGGATCTGTCCCTGTAGCCTTCCCCAAGGGGGTTTGCAGCGCTGTGGCCAGCAAGTTCCCTCAGCTTCTCCAAGGCGGGATCCTTCTGCAGCTCACTGGCGTGCCCACATTCTCCACCACGTGTAAAGGGGTTAGCCGGGGCTCGACCCGCTCCGGTGAGGCAGGGAGCCACTCCGGCTCACTACCCAAAGGGGATAGTTGGGGAATTAGTCTGGCCGCAGGGGTCTCTCCCTCTTGGTGGCCTTTGCGGTAACTGAAACACACGTCATACACCCAGGCCCTGGGTCAGGGCAGGGCAACAGAGTCAATAGCTCAGGCCCTCAGCCAGGGACTGAGCAAAACAGTTTTACAATTAACAAGCCCAGGCCTTCAAGGGCCTGGGAGAGGGGAGACTGCCACCCACGAATTGGGTGGCAGGGGGGACGTAGGCCCACCCACTCCACTGCGTCCCAGCCTGGGGCCCTAGCAGCGGCAGACGACCCGCTGCTGTGTCAGTGGGGATCCTGGCCGCAACACACTGACAGGTTCTGGCCAAGCTATAGCCAGACTAGGGTCAGCTGTCCCCGGGTCACTTCCCAACTCCCCTCCTTCTGGTACCTAGGTCACGGGGGTGTCCTCCGGGGGGTCCACCACCATGGGCTCCTCCAGGTAGTGGGCCAGCGGCAGGCCCGGCAATTCCTCCGGATCGCGGGCGCAGGGCAGGTCTAGCCAGTCCTGGCGTGCACCTGGCGCCGCAGGGTTTTCCCAGTCACGGGCTAGACTGGCTGCATCCGGTCTCCCTGGCGACTGGATCTCAAGTCCGTCCTGAGGGCCTGCCTTTATACTGCCGGGTCGCCGCCTGGCCCTCTGAGGGGCGGGCTCAGAGCTCCCTGGCTCCGCCCATTCTGGTGTCTGGAGAGGCTCCACCCGCTCTGGTGCGGCGGGGAGCCAAACCACCTCACTACAGGGCCCTTTAGGCAGCTAACCATGGATTTAAAGGCCTAATTAAAAAATAAAATAATATGTGCTATGTCTGGTGAGGAGGGTGTAACACACTTCTGTGCTGAGAAGAGAGACTAAACCTTATTTCCATCCTGGCCCCAGCGCCCTGGTCCTTTTGTATTTAATGCATAGATGGGTAGATTGCAACTGAATGAGTCCCTAACACTTTTTTGCTTGATGCATGGACAGAACTGTGAAAAGGTGCTTAAATGAGAGTAACCAGGAGAAAGATTTTTTTTTTTTTTAATGCCTGGATGGGGGAGGACAAAAGGGCTGTACGAAGATTGGGTACAGAAAAAGGCACATGCTGAATGCATTTGAAATGGAAACTAAATTGGCCAAGGGATCTCCTGAGTGTTTTGATGCACATGTAATTCCAATTGACTTCAAGCGGCTGAAGAAGGGGAACCCTAAATGTCAGTTTCTGAACAGCATTAATTGCAAATAAGATTCAAAAGGAAATTCAATGTGCTAGTTTACAAAGACAAGTTTAGCACAGACAGAAGTGATGGGAATAACTGAGACCTCATGCTAGTAACTGGGATATTAATAATCAAAGGGATAATCGCGACTACTAATATAAAAAGCAATGAACAGCTGGTGCCATTGATTGACATGCTAAACTGAATGTTGCTCCTGTGAGTCTTTCACATGGGTTGGAGTTGTCTTTTCATTACTGGAAGAATAATGTAAAGGCTGAAAAGCACCCCCCCCCCAAAATAATCTATGACTTTGGGCAGAGGAATGCATTAGCCAAGTCTGATCTAGAGGCAAACAATGACAACGGGGGGATGAGTACTGGATTTCCTCCCCTGAACGCAATGAATGGACTGATGTAAACGGGGGTTTTAAACAAGTCTTCCACTAATAAAAAATGGGCCATAGTTCTGGAGGTGAAAATCTGAACCCGCATGCTTAGAGCGGCACTAGAAACAGTGAATGAATCAAGGCGAGGGAGAGCAGAAGCCACTGAAGGCGAATCCAAGATAGTGTAGCTACTGCACTCAATGGCTTGGCACGCGTGAGCCGCTGGGGCGGTGACGATTGAGATAAAGGCTGATGGGTATCTCCTGGTGTGACAGGAACAATGTCTTGTTCCAAAACCCCATACTTCCTGACCTGTGATGAGCCCTGGAATGATTTGAGGAGTCAGCAAACAGACAAAGCTTGTTTTGTAGTGGAAGCCCGTTGCCAGCATAGTCACACAGACACCCCCCTCTCTCCCCCCAAACCCCCCTTTCAATCTCCTCTCTCTACTCCTAAACTCCTAGCGCACCCTTGCTTTTAGCAGATACTTAAAGCCACCTGGAAAAGAAAAGTCGCCTGCTTCTGATGAAGCTGATTAACTGGGACCATCTCTCAGATCTCTAATGCGCTGAATCACTTACCTCCCCCCTCCCCGCCTAACGAGAGCGGGCAGTTAATATTTCACCCTCCTGCAAATTTGCTTTTAGGAGAATGGAAGGGTAACCCTGGGTTGGCCTGTCAGTCACGTCCAATGACGAAGTTGGAAACGCCACCCCAGGCTGTTCTTAAATGATCGCACGCGCGTTGCTGGCACAGAGCAGGTTGAGAAACAAAAGTTTTCATTCTCTCTCGCCCTCTAGTGCCATAGCCTAGAGCACGCGACACACAAAGTGGGCTCCTCTTGCTGCTTTCATTCAGTCTGTTAGAAAGTTGCAGTCAAGTGTTTTATCATCTGCATCATGAATCTAACAGCTGCAAACCACCGCATACCTCTGAGCGATGGGAACAGCATCCCTGTGATTGGACTTGGCACCTATGCTGACCCCAAAAAAGTAAGTATCTATCCTCTACTTTTCCCTTTGATTAACACACTTATTGCTCGAGCAGGCTGCCAGACTTTGTTCTGAGCGCACAGATCCAGGAGGACTGTTAAAAGTTGATACTTTCCTTTCAGAGACACTGCTGACTTAGGCACTTGCCTTACAATGCCTTTCTGCTGACATCCTGGAGGGTTCTTTCAATGTAAGATTGGCCACACTTTGCCTGAACTGCTAACAATCTACAAACTTATTCCCTGGTTCTCTTGTTCAATTTACTGTGAAAACTTTAAAACCTCCAGTTAACAAAAGGTGCTTTCACATCCTGAAAGCAGGAAGGACTAAAAATATTATAGCAAAGTTTGGACTCTTTGTTACTAACTTCCAAATATTCCCAACTCAATATTTTACAGCAAGCAACCAGTGATTGAAATGCTAACTAAAGCAGTGGATAACTCCTACCCCAAGTAATCTGTTCTCTTTAGGAATACTGAATAATCCCTAGCATTGATACAGCATTTTACATCCTCAGTACTTTACAAAGATTAATTTATTATCTGGGTTGATAGCTAGCTACAGACCATGATACAGGCATATTTAATTAAAACTTGATAGGGCAGGCTGGTTGAGCTAGCATTTGTTTTACTGTAGTTCAGTGCTGTATTGTCATAAAATATAGAGTGCACAGACACTGAGATAGGCGTGTACTTTGTTGACCAATTCTGCCATATACAACTCTGACTTCATTAAGGTTGCACATGCTGCTAATCAGGAAAGTTTGAAATTATTGCTTGTCATCTTAGCAGCTGCAGACTGGCTTTAGCTTAGTCCCCAGAAACTCTGATTCCAGCTGAATCTGTTGAGAGACAGATGCTGGAGAGCAAAGTGTGCTTGCTGCACAGTGACTGGGGGACCATCTGCCTTCCCTAAACTGAATAGCCTTCCAGTGCAAGCAATTTCAGAGGCTGTGAACTGGTCAGCAGACCTGCTGTGCTGAGCAAAAAGAGAAACTCAATTTCTTAGACCATCTTACAGCTGGCTTGGACACTTTCAAAGGAATATTCCTGAAACAAAGACTCCGATTCCTACATCCTGATTCCTGTGGCTCCCTAAAGCTGAATGCCAAAAGGTTCCAAAATACTCTGTGCTCCTTGATGTGATGTCCTGGGTATACAGCCCATAGAACCTTTGCCACTTTTGCTGCATCACTGCCTTGGAAGCATACGTGATATCTCTTCTGTTTCCACACCTAGCAGTGCAATATGAACAAATTGGCTGCCTCCCTCTCAAATTACTTGACTTTTATATGCTCTCTGTCATTGTCCTGTGTGAAGTGAGATAAAAATTGTGGGCAGAACCCTGTGCCCTGTAGTACAGTATTGGAGTTAAAATGAACAACTAAGTGTGAGCCAAAACACACCTGTTATGAAGGTGATTACTTGGCCAACAGCAATCTTTGTACTTTAGCATATACCAACAAATTAATACACCAAGGTAAGTATGATCAAAGAGAAAATCCCTTTTGAATAAACATAGCATTGTTGCAGGCAGTACAAGAGTGATCATCGCTGAAGGCTTCAGACTGTCTGTAAGACACACTTACTGCAGTTGCAGAAGAAGGGGCAAGAAGAAGGGACACAGCAGCGAGAGAGGTTCTCAAGCCCAGACACTAGGCATCACTCCCCCCATTTCTAGGGCTAAAGTTCTCCAGTAGTTTTACAATTGCATCAGATGAGTATTCAGAAGGTAGTTGATGGGTGGCTATAGAAAGTTAAGGCTGGACTCTTGGCAAGTAAAATGTAGCAAAGCAGAATGTTGCACAAACTGGGGGATGGGAAGGGAGTCAGTCTGGCAGATATAACACCTTACTTCAGCCATTTCACACTCTGCTTAGCACCAGTTGCTCTAGGCATCTAAAGCTTAGGGCTAGGACATCAGCCTTAGGACATCTTCCAGTGCCTCACCCGCCGTAAACTGGATGCGAGTCAGGTGTTTGTGGCAGGGAGACGTTGGACTCATGAGAGGGTT
Organism: Macrochelys suwanniensis; assembly: GCA_033296515.1. Lineage (NCBI taxonomy): Eukaryota > Metazoa > Chordata > Testudines > Chelydridae > Macrochelys > Macrochelys suwanniensis. The sequence goes on along the minus strand of CM065775.1, from coordinate 244,369,155 downwards.
AGGCATTGTGAGAAGAGTCAGGTCACTTCTCAAGGGAGAGGTGGAGAAACTAGGCAGTGGGGAAAGGGGTGGTGGAAATGGGGGGCTTGGGGCCATGGCCCCATCACTTTTTTTACATCCTATTACTGGCCATAAGGGTGAGCAATGGGGGAGAGGGCAGAGAGGAACAAGCAGGGGAAGGGGCAGCGTTGGGGGCAGAGGCCACGGTTTGGGCACTGGTCCCCCCCAGACACACACACTTGTAGGGAGCTTCCGCTGCTCCTGGGTGGATGTTAATGAACGTGCTAGAGAGAATTGCAGGAGTGTTTGCATTGGTGACTGGGGCTGTGGCTGCACTACAGAGCTTACCGCAGCACCGATGCAGCTGCAGTGCTGCTAGTGCAGAGGCTCCTAAGCTGATGGGAGAGCTCTCTCCCACTACCCACAGCTCGCAGGGGCTATCAGTGGGTGGAATAGAGGGCAGGACACTTGACTGGGTAGTGGTTAAAGGTTTAGCAGTTTGGAGATGGGCGGCTCACCTGCTGGGAGAGTTGCAGGGAGAGTCTGGCATTTGTCAGTTGGCAGGTGATCTCCTGACTAACTTGCACTGCACTACAGACAAATTGCTTTGCCTGAAAGTTCTAACCATCCTTCCTTCAGGACCTGAAGAAGAGCTCTGTGTAGCTCGAAAGCTGTCTCTCCGCAGAAGTTGGTCCAATAAAAACTATTACCTCACCCACTTTGTCTCTAATCTCCTGGGACCAACCTGGCTACAACTACAACACTTACACACACATTTTGCCAGGAACAAAGCTGGACAGTTAAGTAATCTGATAGTCTTGTTGAAAGCCTTTTCTAAGTAAAGGGGGATTTTCTCATCAACTGGATACAGATCAAGAGTACAAGGAATAATTATTTCATCCCTCTCTAGATATTGATAACCTGCAGAGGGCAATGGCTTTGTGCTTTATCCTCCATAACACACAGCCTGAGAATTCAGTACTGATTCAATATCGGCAGCCACACTTGTGGCGAGCGAATTCCTTTTCACTGGAGTATAGTCCCAGTTTTTTTGCCCTTGTCTATACTTCAGAATTACTTCAGTATAACAACATCACGCAGGGGTGTGAATAATCCATACCTCTGAGTAATCCACACCTCTGAGTGCTGTAGATCAGTGGTTTTCAAACTGCGGGTCACGACCCAGTACTGGGTCATGGAATGTAAGGCACTGGGTCGCGGTGGCTCTGGTCAGTACCGCTGACCGGGCCATTAAAAATCCCATTGATAGTGTTGCCCAGCTAAGGCAGGTTAGTCCTTACCTGTTCTAACACTGCACTGTGCCCTGGACGTGGCCAGTAGCAGGTCTGGCTCCTAGCGGGGGGGTTGGGGAGCATGGGGCTCTGCACGCTGACCCCACCCTGAGAACTGGCCAATGGGAGCTGTGGGGGGGGGAGTGGTGCCTGCAGGTGAGAGCTGTGTGGAGCCGCTTGCTTGCGCCTCTGCCTAGGAGCCGGACCTGCTGCTGGCCGCTTCTGGGGTGGAGCACGGTGCCAGGACAGGCAGAAAGCATGCCTTAGTACCATCTCTGACCGGGAGCCACAAGAGGTAAGCCTGTGCCCCAATCCCCTGCCAAAGCCCTGAGCCCCCCCCAAACCCAGAGCCCCTTCCTGCACCCCAAATCCCTCATCCCCAGCCCAGAGCCCTGACCCTCCCTCCTGCATCCCAACCCCCAGCCCAAACCCCCTTCCCACACCCTGAACCCCTCATTCCCAGCCTTACACCCGCACCCCAAAACCCTCATCCCCAGCTCTATTGGGTCGCGGGCATCAACAATTTTCTTCAACTGCGTCACCAGAAAAAAAGTTTGAAAACCATGCAGTTTACACTGGCTCTTAGGTTGGTATGACAGCACTCTGTTGGCAGGAGAATAGCTTCTCCCACTGACATAGCTACTGCCTCTTGCAAAAGTGGAGTAATTAAAGGCTATGTCTACACTACACAGCTTTTAGCGACATGGCTGTGTCACTACAGCCGTGCCACTAAAAGTTGCACAGTGTATCCACTGTTTGTCGTCTCGCCTGCTGACTAAAAACTTCCACCCCCAATGAGCGGCATTTGCATTGTTGGCTGGAGAGCACTGTTCACGCTGGTGCTTGTTGTCACCAAAACTTTTTTGTCTTTCAGGGTTTTTTAACACCTCTGAAAGACAAACGTTTTGTCGTTCAATTGCCAGTGTAGACATAACCTTTTGATCATATTCTTAGGCTTTCTTGTTAATGCGTTACTATTTCAATTGGTCCTTCTAGTCATTTTAGAGATGTGACTGAGTGCAAGGGCCAATGTTTACAGGTGACTTTGGCCACGTTAGTCTTAATTCATCTCTGACTCAACCTTGATAATTACTGACCTGAGGTAAAGAACAAAGTAGCGGTTGGGTCTATGAAAAAGGCTGGTGTACTGGAGATTCCTAGAGCACTTGAGGTCTCCTTGAAAACAATGAAGGTTGGGCTCTCGAAGTCAAGAGGCCCTTTTATAGGAATGAGAAGAAGAAACTCTGGAGGGGTCACTAGTCAACTTCAGTCCTTTCCCCTTCAAAATAGGTCAACTGTCTTTTTGCCACAATACCTAATATCCAGCATATTGAAAATCTCAGATGAGCTATCCCACTTCCAGATGCTTCTGGAAGCTGCCAAAGCGCAGCACTCACAAGACTTTCAGTATGTCCTCTTCTGGTCCTAATGGGAATCTACCTTGTTGTTCGGCAAAATGAAATACCTTTATGAAAGAATACCTCCAACCTCAAAGGTCACACTTAAATCCATTCAAGAGCAGAGTGAGTAATGATCATTTACATGAATAATTCAGATTGCTACATGAATTAACTCACATCATAATTGTGCTTGTGTGTATTTAGCATAAATATTCAGCCAATAGAGGTCACCTAATCTTTCCACTACAGATTAGGATCAAACTTGAGGGAAGAGGTGAGGATATTTGCTGGGTTTGGAAGTTGCCTCAGTCCCATCTTCCTACTGGAACCTCTAAAGCACCTAGTGCATAGGACATAGTGACTGCAGATGACTAGAAAAGCCATTGGCTCATCTTCTAAACAGGTGTTGCTACCTTTGGCTCTTTGAGAACTGCTTTGGTGAAGAGGCAAGAATTTCACTGGGCTATTAAGGTAGCACATGTGGGACTTTTTTGTTTGTTTCAGAGCTTGACGTTGGGGATGGCCGATGGCTCCTCTGCCAGATCAGGCTGGCTGCCTATCTTCAAAATGTGGGGGGGGCCAAATGCTACATCCACCCCCATACACAAGCAACAGGAAGGAAGTATAGACCGTGTTCTTGGATCCACTAAAAATCTCAGAGTTCCTGCTTGGCTGCTAATACCTAATCTGTCCCCAGATTGAAGTGTTCTACTGGTTGATTCGTAGGAGAACACTTTCAACCTCTCTGGTCACTCAATAACAGACTTGAAGGTGACAATTTTAAAACAGAAAAAACTTCAAAAACAGACTCCAACGAGAAGCTGCTGAACTTGAATTAATTTGCAAATTGGATACCTTCAACCTAGGGTTAAACAGAGACTGGGAATGGCTGGGTCATTACACTCATTGAATCTATTTCCCCAAAGTTAAGTATCCTCACAACTTCTTGTCAACTGTCTGATATAGGCCTTCTTGATTATCACTACAAAAGGTTTTTTTCTTCTGCTGATAATGGCTCATCGAATTTAAATAGCCTCTTAGAATTGGCATGGCAGCTTCCAAGTTTTCTGCGTGTGTGTATATATACATCTTACTTCTGTGTTCCATTCTATGCATCCAATGAAGTGGGCTATAGCCTACGAAAGCTTATGCTGAAATAAATTTGTTAGTCTCTAAGGTGCCACAAGTACTCCTGTTTTATTTTGTTTTGACAGATACAGACTAACATGGCTGCTACTCTGAAACCTGTAAGCAAAATAGTCTGTAACCTGCATTCCCTTCTCCTTTTTGCTCTTGGGACTTGCTCTATAAACAGTAACCTGGGGCATGGGAGTCTGTTGCTTATTCCTCAAATAAGCCGTAGAATTTTTGGTGAGATTTAGTTGCCAAGAGTGGATAAAGATGGGATATATTTGGTATTGGTCCCCAGCTGCTATAAAGAAGCACAGAAGCAGGCATAATTTTGTAGCAGGCAGCAGAACCAATGCTGACTTCTGGTGGGAAGAGCTGGGCTGCCTTACTTAGGAATGAGATCAGACTTGAAAAAAGACATTTGGGGGAGGAATCAACATGGGGATTTGGGAAACTTCAGTAGCTCTGGGCCTTAGTTTTGTCTTAATTTGCCCCAGCTATTTGCTGCAAAGATGGCAACTAAATCAGACTTCAGGTAAGGGCTCTTTAAGCAACAAAGATCTCACCTTCATGAATTTCTTTTGCAACAACACAGTTTACTGGGATGAGGAGTCAGTGGAAAATGTGGCATGGGCAGATGTATCTCTAACAAATGCTCTTCAGGTTTTATCACTAGTATCATAGGGTCTTTTTATATTTTTAAAAAACAAACTAGACTTTGTGGCAATTCTCAGTGAGGTTTTTTAAAATTCAGACTAGAACTTTGCTTCCTTTTCACAACTGGCAAAACTTTCTATTTATGGATATGTCTCCCTCAGTTCTCCACTCGTCTGGCACTAGCATTGTTTGCCCTTTTTGTACAACTCTTCTGCTGTTCAACTCTGGAGCTTGTAGGCTGTTCCAGATGGTACCTGTATCTCAGCCTCCTACTCTCCTTCCTCTTGGTGCTCAGTTAAGTCCTCTCCTCTCTTCCCTATAGCCTCCTCTTGATTTCTTGCCTACTGCTCTTTACATGAAAAGTATGAAATCTTTTGCAATACAATGTGCTTTTTCCACAAGTCAAAATTCTCATTTTTAACAGGGGGAAGAAATTAAATCACTTAAGTCTTATCGTGAAAACAGCAAAATTGATGAACTTTGAATTGGGGCAAGCATGAGAATTCACAATATTTGTCATGGGACAGAAAATTTTTCCTCCTTGCCACTAAAAGCAGAGTTTGACAAACTGATATGTATCAAATTGGAAAATATGCAGACTCTTCACATACAAACCCTTTCCCCCTCAAAAATAGCCTGGTATCGCCCTACATCTCTGGTTCTGGCAAAGATTATACTACTGTAACCCTTCTGCCAGGATGAGTTGACAGCAGCAAGGGCCAGGTTCAGTACATAGGGGTTCCCTTCTCAACAATGCAATGCAAAACCGGCTCAAGCCCCCACCCAGTAACCTGGGAAAATCTTATACACACCCCTGGGCGCCTCAAAGAGGCAATACTTCCCCCTCTCGCAAGCACAGAGCCTCAGTGTAACAGAAATCTTTAATAGCAGCAGGTAAACGATACCAGCCTTAAATTGGGAAAACACCGCAACTAGGATCTATAAGCCAACCTGTGAGCAAGACCCACCTCAGCCAATTGGGCCGTGCCCTGTCCCTTGGGTTCTTGAGTCCAGCAACCCAAACGTCACCCAAAGTCCCCAAAAGTCCACGAACCCAAAAGTCCAGTCCCAGAGTTCAAAAGTTCATCTGCAGGGTGCTACACGCCACCCGCCTGGGCAGCAATGGGAAGGGGCGGGGGGTAAGGGGCACCTTACGTGGCGTGAAGATGATTGCCTCACCCCTCCGTGGGGCTTCACTCTGCTCCGCCAGCCGTCTCACCCGCCGCTCTGCTCCGCCAGCTGTCCCGCAAGCCGCTACCGCTGTCCCCACAAACTGCTCTGTCCCACCAACAGCGCCGCTCCACCAGCCGTCCTGCAAGCTGCTCCAACTGCAACCACGAACTGCTCCACTCTGCCAGCAGCACCACTCCAACTGTCCTCATGAACTGCTCTGCTTTGCCAGCAGCACCACACCATCAGCTGTCTTGCCAACTGCTCCACCAGCCACTTATCTTCAGGCTCCCCCACTACTTAACACAGTGCTCAGTGATTTCAGCTTAGTGATTTCAGCTCATAAGGCTGTTAGCACTTTAGTGATTTCAGCTTGTAGTTTAGGGGAGCCCTAGTGCTCAGTTGCACTATTAGCTCAGAGCAATTTCAATTCAGCAGTCTGAAACCAGACTCTCAAGGAACTCAACATTAGCTCTGATATTCCACAGTGGAGAGAGGCAGAGATGCTGCAATTGGTGTCTCAGACCCTCACAAGGGTCCTACACCACCAGGTATTATGCTTGATCTTAGCCAAAAGGCCAAGAAGCAATCCCCTGTCCCCAGCCTCTCTCAATTCACTGGGCTTTGGAACCCATGTCCCTTGGCTGGCGAGTGTTGTTTAACATGACAAAAGACCAAGTACAGTTCCACTGGCCATGATTTACATAAGCAGTATAACAGTTTATTCTTCCTGCCCCAATAACAGAAATTCCTGCCCCAATACAGAAAACTGAGGATCCTACAGCAGCCCAAAATGCCCATTTGGGCCACTATGGTTCGTACCAGGCAGGGTGGGTGTGCCTATGCAAATTGGATCAGCCCCTGGAGTGCTTTGCCATGACTCACCACCAGATGTCAGGGTGGAGCTCATCCTGACTCTGCTTACACTACACTGTAAGATGAATGGCTTTTTATGTTAGCAGAGAGTCCTGTTCCCCTATGTGGGAAGTTGACTTTACTAAAATCTCCATGTTGAGGACCTTATTTTCATGAATTTTACAGTTCTTTATAGAAACCAAATTAGGACTGTATGATTAATTCTTCTTTAGCTCCAACTGCTTCAGTGGCCATGCATGCACTTAGTGTTTAATGAACTGCCACTAATTAAAGATTGCACTTAGTGATATGGCTACCATACAGAATCTCCAATTAAACAGGAGCATCCTTCTTTGTGGTGGTGTAGCAGTGTCCGTCCCAGGCTATTAGAGAGACTTAGGTGAGTGAGGTAATAGCTTTCATTGGCTCAACTTCTGCTGGTGAAAGGCCATTCTGGTTTACACTTGTGTAACTGAAGGCCGTTGAAAGATTGGAGTCAGGATATGAAGTACTTCTAGGAATTACCGCCCTTCTCACCCCCCCCCCCCCACCCCCCCCGGAAATTTATATTCCCTTAAAATGATACCCATTGTTGTATCACTCAAAAGCTGAACTTGTTTTTTAGCCTGGCCTGAGGAAAGGGATATGAATAGCAGACTCTCTACAGGCCTAATTGTATTTCAAGGCTCAAAGTCTGTTCTAAACACTGTAGGATTTGAAGAAATGGTTCCTAAATTCCAGCACTCTTGATACCTTAGCTGGACCTCTTCAGAACACTCTAGTACACAATGGCATAGTTCTATGTTGCAAAGTGTAAAACTCAATTTAGTGAAAATATTAATAGCTTGATCGTCAGCTGGTGCCAATGGAGCTATGCCAATCTACGCTAGCTGAGAAGCTGTCCATAATAGCCAAGCTGGCACTGTTCACTTGGCTTCAGAACACTTTGACACATGGAGACCTGCTCGTATGCAAGAGTAGTCCAGCATGAAACTCCCAGAGCACACGATCATGCTGGGGAGACAGCAAGTTTTAGGCCTTGAGACTGCACCCCTTTCTGATGCTGATTGTTGGTTAATTTCCACTGGCACTGACCTATAGCAACTTCTGTATGTTAGATGTAGCTGGGTGAATGGCTGGCCACTTCAGTCAACTTGATTACACTGTATCGATTCAAGGGTATATTAACCAAGAGCAGCAGAAATTTTGAAAGAATAGTAATACTTCAGAAACCAGAGGGGATTTCCCACTCTTCAGCCAGAACCACTTGAGGAGTCTCCAAATGAATAGAAGAGCTGCTCACACTGGTGTCACAGCTGTTTACTGTAATGACTAGCCTGAATGTTAAACTGTTTCTACTCCCACCTGTGCTACTGTGGGTCATGCATCATCCAAAAGCCATTCGCTAAGTGGCATGACTCGACTCTGCCCCAAGTTGCACAAGTGCAACCCAAGGGCAGAACTTGTCCTGCAGACTCATTAATACTGGTGCTGGGGCTTTAAGACTCATGATTTGCAAACTCTTGGCAATACAGACTTTGGGTTCTTTTTAGTTGCCTTCTAGATTTTGAGCCTGTAGGGCTCACGGTGTCGTGCTCTTCTCCCAGCCTGGCAGCCTAGAAACTCTTTCTAAACAAAAACTCATATTCTTGCAATCACATGACTACAGGAGCTGTCATGAACTGAATGTCATGAACCTGTGCATTGGCAACACGGCAGAAGTGAGAAGGAAAACTGAGCTCAGCACTCCAAGCTCAGGTTAGTCTAGTTCAACTGGAAGCCTAAAAACTGTTATAGGGCTCTAACTGGTCCCTTACTTGTGAATGAAGCAGACTTGATCTGGAAGTTAGGGAGGGGTCTGTCTCTAGTGTCTTGAGGCTAGAACCACACTTCAAGTGACCACCATAATATGTCCCATGACTTAGTTTCTCTTTAGAATGGCATAAGCCTCCTGCAAAAACAGGTAGCAGCTCTGCTCATAGGGGACCATGCTTAACTTTGGCCTCAGTCTTTCACTTGTTCATGAAGCCAGGCCCACTAAAACTCCAGATGATACTACAAGAAACTTGGCTGTTTTTCAGGCTTCACTGAACCAAGCTTTTGCTGGTTCAGCCTCTCAGCTAGCTTGGTGTTGAGGCTCTGATACAACTGCAAACTCCACCCATACCCTCACAACAATCCCAGAAATTTCCCCTATTACTTGATTAGGGGATGAAGAGTGAACTGACTTGCAAACCACTTCCCTTATCCCCAGTCACCAGGGATGCTGGTGCCCTTGCTTTTCCTGAGATCATCGGAAGACACTGGGGAGGGGCCACATAAAAAGATTTAGTTTTTAAAGGTGTTCATGGAGTCTTTTGATAGGGTGGCTGCCCTTTCAATAACTATGTAGCATAGTGTAGCTGTGATGGTCCCAGGATAGTAGAGACACAAGGTGGGTGAGGTAATATCTTTTTATTGGATCAATTTCTGTTGGTGAGAGAGACAAGCTTAAGTTAGCCCAATATAAGCTATTACCTCACCCACCTTGTCTCTCTTCCAATTAATAGATAGCTTCTGGGGCTGTCAGGCTGCCTTGTCCTCATGCTGTCCAGGAAATTGTCCTACCCTATTTCAGCTGCCAGCTGAATGATCCATCGGGATGTGACACGTAGAGAATTTAAGCAAGCCATCTAACCCAGAAGCATGAGGCATTTTATGCCCTGTAGTGCTTTCAACCACTAGCTGTTGAACAGTTCTGTTTCACATCTGACACCCAAAGAGGTGGAATGGTGCCCATAAAGACCATTCCTGATAGGTAGCAACAGCAAATGTTAAGGCAATTGGTAATTTGCAGGCCACCTGCTAGCACCTTTTCTAGGAAGCTTCAAAGGTAAAGGGCTTCCCCAAAACTTGGCTTCATATGTAATCTGCAGGTTTTAACAGAGGTTTTCATGGATCGAAGTGCTTTTATGGCTCATATCACCAAGAAATTTGACTGCTTCATGAGAATTAATAAATGTCTTCACATCATCCCCACTTTACAGAGATTGGGGATGGGAAGAGAACTGATCCCTAGAAGGATTACACAACTTGTACACAGAGGCGCTTGGAATTGAACTAACATCTCCTGAGTTCCAGTCAGTTCTTTGACCACAGGACTATCGTTGTAATTGAAACCCCTTAATATGTGCTTGAGTCTCAAAGTCTGCAACCCCGTGAACAAAACTTCTGAGTTCAATTTGAGAAACTTATTAAATCAAAGCCAATGGATTTCTCTACTAACAATAAAAACCTTTAAATGTTCCTAAGAAAAGTAAGAGCTCAAAAGTGGCTTGGTTGCTGCATGGGAAGGGCCTAAGGCATGTTTATCAAACAGCTTTGCTTTTCTGCAAGGCTGGGTTAACATGACAGCAGCCCATTGGCTCATAGAGGATATATTCACAATGCTTCAAAGAGTTTGTATTCTATGGAAAGTTGCAGAGACTACAAATTGCAGATTCTGCAATCTTTTATTTGCTCTGGTAAAATAACTGGGGCAGACTATGCCAGCTACAATAGTCCTTAGCACAGCTTTGGCTAAATCCTAGAACAACAACCTAACAGGAATTTTAGAAATGCTAAATCTGATTATGCATGCTAAGTTGCTATTGCAAGGGGTAGGGGGAATCAAACCTCGCACTTCAGAGTATAAATTGATGGCCTGTTGCATTAGAGAAGAAATCCATCCCCTTTCCTCCTAGTCATATCATGGCACAAGAGGTAAGATGCATTATGGATTTTCTCCTATTTTCTTCAGAAGTATCTGGTACCAACCTCTGCTAGAAGCAGGATACCAGACTAGATGGAATAGCACTCTGGTCCAGTGTATGGCAATTCCCCCAGATTGCTTCCCCATCAGAGTGAATAGTGTATGGTACATGGGCTGCCAGCAGTGCTCTTCAGCCATCATTTCTGCGCCCTGTCAGCTTTTTGCAGGGATAATGTCTCTGGATTTTGCTTCCTCATTGATGGTTGCTGGGGATAGCTGCCAGATTTTTCTGTATAGAAGCTGGTTATGTTCTGGTGATTGGTATTTTCCAAAAAAGAGGCACAGTCCAGTTTCTCATCTGCAAGAGTAAGCAATTCTAAGAATGTTCCCTTGTGCTGTTTGCATCCTTAGTCCACAAAGTAGATCTGGCTTTTCCTGTAACATCTCAATTACTTAAACCAGGTGCTTTTCTACAGTAAGTTCCCAACTTTGGACACTTGTTCTCTTGCCTACTTTATTCAGAAAATAGGCAAAGGGAAGTAGGCTCTGGAAGATAATGAGGCTTCCAGAAACTTTAATATGAAAATCTGTTTGTAACTTCTGGGCTTTTGCAAGGTACATCCCAACACTCAGTGTCCCTATCTTCTTTCTGTATCTAGTCAATAAAGATTCCTAAACAGAAACTTGAAAAATTATGATTGGATTAAATATACCAGTTGCACAGCTTGCCTCTTCAGCATGCTGTATTTAAAATCCAGTGCTTCTGGAGGATGGCCCAATTCATCCCAGCACCCCATGGCAATCCTTCCTCTAGTTTTGTGGTGGGCTGGATACCACTGGCCAGATCGATTGCTCAAGACCATTGCACACTGCTCTTTCCCTTCAAGTGTTGCTTCTGCAGCTCCCAGTCTCTGCCAGTCTGGGAACAGACAGCAAGACTGACAAACCTACATAATTTTATTGAAGCGAGAGACATGTCAGGATGTACTCATTCTTACTGGTTTTCTGCCATTAGTCCACATTTATTAACATAGGAATCACAAAGTAATATAACCCTATAAAGGCATAGCACAAAAGCATTGCTTGTAATAGCCTAACGTTTTCCCCTGTGTGTGTGCTTTTTTGCAGGAGCAATCAGGCACAGTCAGGAAAAATTATTACTCTAACCACTAAGCTAGTGAAATAGAAGCTTCCCCACTGCCCTCCATCAGCTGGAAAGCTGAAGAGGTAGATTGCAGAATTACCTCCCCATCACCAGCTAGGAAGCTCTTCGGTGGGAGGAAAGGGAACAGGGTGAGAATTCTCCCCATTCTGGCAGCCATTATGGGGCTGCAGTGGCTCCAGAGATTGTAGACAACCAATAGCTGGAGGCTGTTATGAAAGATGGAGACATTTGGTGTCAAGGGACAGGGCTCTAAGAATCCAGAACTTTCCCTGGGCACTGCCCCTGAGTAGTACCATCCCTCAGATCTCCATCTTCAGTTTGTCTCTGGTTAGTAGGATTAGCCCTCTGGATACTGAGTGGCTAAAATGTCCAAGCTGGTGCTGAGAAGGGGAGAGAGATGGGATACATTAGAAGTACTCTGTGTGAGGACTTCAGTGAGAGAGAACTCAATAGAGAGAAAGAAGGGATGCTAACATGACAGGGAAAAGAGACTGTCTTACAGGAAAGAAAGTGGAATAAAAACAGGAAGCAAAAGTGGTAACAGGTGAGAACAGTAGTAAAAAGGGCTATTTGAATATGTTGGATGAGTACCAGTGCTGTTTGCCTTTTATGCACTAAATATTATTCAAACAGCTTCTCCGTAAATACTTAAGCTAGAAAAATGCCAGTGCAACAAATATATCCTTCTGTTGGGTTCGTAAAGCCTAGTAGTAAGCAAACTTTTAAGACTGAACGTTCTCTGGGCCAGGGAAGAGCTGTTTTAGACCAGTCACTGGGACTGGAGGATACACATCCAAGAGTTCTGACGGAACTCCAGAATAAAGTGGCTGAGGTGCTAGTAATGTGCAAACTCGTTAAAATCTGTCCTGTCGGAGGAATGGAAAGCAGCAAATATTGGACAGCTGTAAGTGCTTGGGTGAACCAGGTAATTAGGCGAGAAAATCCCTCAACAAACCCAATAATCGGGGTAAGAGGTGGAGTATCGAACAACTGGCTAAACCCAGAGTGGAGGTAGCGAGTTTTATTTGCTTTTTGCCCTGTCATCATGACTTGTACTACATTAAACATAGGGCCTACTACTGATGTGGAAAATGGGATACATGGAGGATAGAAAGGCCAAAACTAAACTAGGTTAATGGGTAGCATGATTACTTGGCAATTCATCTGTTACCTACACTGGTGGGCACAACCTGAACTACTCATAGTGAGTTCTAAATTAACTTCTGGTAGGGAAGGAGATACTTTCATTGAGTTGTCTACCCTTTGTATAGTAGGGTCAAAAAAAGCAAACCTCTGTTTCAGGAGGCAAAGAATGCAATTACACAACTTCCATTATCTGCCACTGTCAGCTATGGTTTGCCCTCAGCTGGAAACCTGAATCCTGATTGCTGTATCTCCACAGCTCTAGTAGTTCAGAGACTAAGGCTATGACTACACTAGCGATCTTACAGCTGTAAGCTCTGTGCAGCCTCTCTAAACTGTTCTTCTAGGAACATTACTTCCATGAGAGGAGATACTAAAAAGATTAGGAATGCTTTCTTTAGAGATGAGACACGGTAGATGTGTCTAAAACAAGACATGGTATTGAGTGGAGCTGTCTGAAACCTTTCTTTGTTAGGGGAAAAGCTCAACTATTTTCTGATCTAGAACAAAATTAACATGTCAGGTGGTTTTGTTTCAAGCAAAAACTGGATTTTTCTTCAGTTCTTCCAGTCAAAAAAACCTTCACCTGACATTTTCCTGTGTGGGGAAAATCTGAAATTTGACAAAACACCCTCAAAGTGTGAACTTTCCTTGTGCTACTTTGCCCAGCTCTAGTATAGAGCAGACTTTATCAGTTATGCTTAGTTGCCATAATTTCTCAAACGGGGGGAGGTGTCAAACAAAACTGAAAGGCATTATCATTAAAATTATAAATACCACTTAACACAAGTCTTCCGTGGAACTCATGGCCACAATGTACCAAAGCCAAAAAGCTTAATATTGCAGAATCCAAAAAAGGATTAGTCACATGGATAAGCTATACACCTCCACAGTTGTACTAAAATAAAAAACATAGCGGGGTTACTAATTCACTTAACTGGGGCTAAGACAACCTGTCTTGAAGCAGGGTTGGTAGCAGAGCCAGTCTATGGGCAACCTAACAAGCACAGCTGGCCTGTAGTATGCTGCCTGATTAGTGGGAAGTAACTGGACCAGCTCTTAAGCCCAGCAACAGCAGCAGTTCAGTGACCGTTCAAAGCATTTACCTATTAAGTGAATGAAATTGCACTCTGTTTGCCCCAACGTGGGGTGGGTGGGTGGCCAAACAAATACATTTGGCCTCTCAAGTTTCCCTCAAACTTTTAAACTTGAGTCTCATGTCCGCATTTTAAAAAAACCTTGTAGTTTTAATACTCCTGCTGAATCACGAAGTTATCTTTTTCTTGTACCTTCTTAGATATAAATGTGAGCACTGGCATGTTGAGAACTCTGGATAAGGATATAAATATAATATTGTACAGACATAGCATCAGTACCTTCCAAAAGGTGAAGTTAAACTATGTCACCACAAGGACCTGTGAGTAGGGTTCCCTGGCAGTGTCCTCTATTTGGGAACTTGAAATATGGTATCCACACCTGCTGTGAGTCCTTTGAGCCACCCTCCAATAAGCAAAGACACTGGCAAGAGCAAGCCATAGCATCAAGCTACTTGCAGTGACCATCTTAGATGTGGTGATTGTGATTGTACTTCTGCTTTACACACTGTACTCTCCCCCTAAGCAATGTTCCCTCTAATTTTTGACAGGCCGTGTGTGCAAAAAAATTTCTTCTGAGCAAATTGTTGTGCTTCTGTGCAAATTTTTGTGCGCGTGGTGTTTTGCCGTGTGCCCGGGGTTTAGGTTACTGTGTACACGCGCACAGCTTAGAGGGAACAGTGCCCCTAAGTGAACTTTTTGTTTGTTTGGCTTGGATGATGTGCATCTTGAACTCCAAGCTGGTACATGGCAAAGAGCCGAGTTGCTCTGAAACAAACCCAAATTTATTGATTTTTTTTTTTTTAATTTTTTTTGTTAAGGGTGAGTCAGCATGGCTGCTGACCGGCAACATGAGGCCCAAAGTACAGCAAGGACTTAGCACGTTCTTCATTTGGAGATATCAATCCCATACAGTCTCTCCCTCAGTTTTAATTTCTAGACTGCAGCAGTCAGGACCTTTTTAAAAAAAGAATCAAGTGTAATATACATGTTGTTAAGCAGACTGTGCGGCCACTGCCTACCTGCGATATGCTAATCCAACAGGGCCCAATTCTACTCTCACCCCTGGGTAAAATGTAGCAACTCCAATGGTGTTGAGCTCGTGAAAGTGATGAGGATCAAGGCAATGTCTGAATTCCTCTTCCTCCTGCCTCAATAAGTTGTCACAGGTTATTAGCTGTGCAGACAATGTCTGATCTGTTTCAATAGCGCTGTATTTCAACCATGGAGTGCATTAAAATAAAGCATGTCCAAGAGCTTTTCCACTTTCTACCCCTTTTCTATTTTCTGTGCTAACTCTCTTCAAAATGTGTCCAAATTTGGAAAAGTAGTAGCAAAAGGAAAAACTAAATTCTCTCTCTGTAGCTTTTCAACTCTTGAACAGTTAGGGTGGGAGAGGGGTGCACATGGAGAACCTTGGCATAATTCTATTACATTCAGTGGTAGAAAGGGGAACTTAAAGTCTCCATAAATCTAAAGTAATTTATAGCAGTTCAGTCCTCGCTCTTTCCCAGGAGCCTAGTATGTGAACAGAGTTGAGAGTTGTAGACCAAGGGCTAGTCTACACTTACCCGCTGCATCGGAGGCGTCGGATCAATCTTCTGGGTTTGATTTATCGTGTCTTGTCTAGACGCGATAAATCGAACCAGGAAGTGCTCCGTAATCCTGCTCCACGAACGGAGCAGGCGGAGTCGACGGGGGAGCCTGCGTGCCGCCGTGTGGACCAGCGGTGAGTACTTTGAAGTTCGAAATAAGATACGTAGCTGAAGTCACGTATCTTAGTTCGAACTTGGGGGGGTGGGGGTAGTGTGGACCAGCCCTAAGAGGTAAAATGTTGACTTGTGCTTCCCACTCATTCAGATTTAACACCGTACCACTGCTGCTCAGATGAGCACGAACAAAGTTGTAACCATGTTGCCCTTTCTCTTGTCTCCATTAGACTCCCAAAGGTACTTGTGCAGAATCAGTGAAGATTGCCATTGATGCTGGTTACCGTCATATTGATGGGGCCTTTGTGTACTACAATGAGCATGAAGTGGGACAGGCCATCTGGGAGAAGATTGCAGAAGGAAAAGTAAAACGAGAAGAAATCTTCTATTGTGGCAAAGTGAGAAGTTACATCAGACTACTTACTCTTAGTCCTTTGATTTATGTTTGTGGGTGTTCTGGTGGGCTGAACATGCAGTACATTTCCTTAATTTCAAGTTAAATCATCCAAACATTTCAGTACTACTTCAAACCCAACCTCCTGAGGTTTTGCCCATCGTTAGCTTCTTGGAACGTGTACAGTGACTCTTTCTTTGCATTGCACATGCACATTTTCCATTGCAGGCCTTTTCAAACACCACTGCTTGAATGAATTGTTTTAAAGAGACTTAATGAATTTGCAGGGAAGGGAGGGAGCGGGAAAGGACATGGGAGGAAAATCTGGCAATTACATGGGCGGGGTGGGGGAAGGTTCCAAAAAGAAAAACACTACCTATAATGCTAGGTTTCACTTTGACAGTCATCTCATACAGCTGGATTTCCAAGAAACACTTCATATAAAAGCCAGCTTTTGTTGTGGGATTTATATCTGAAATTCAGTGATCAATGCAGAAAACTGTCTTGTGGTGATGTAGTCTTGTGCTTGATTTCAAGAGGGGAAAAGGCTCCTGAGAATGAGTCATGAGCTAGTCGAAGTTTAGAATCTTAAATCTGACACTTTTAAAAAATCATCCAAAGAAGTGAAATGGAGAACTTTTTAGTTCAAAGAATTGATAAAGGGATTCAACTTTAACTTTAGGTCATTGGTACAAAAGTGGTACCAGTCCAGTTAGGTGTGTCATAAGCTAGCAGGCTCGGGTCAGTTTTTTACAGGCAGATGGTTCATGTTATAAAATCCCCCACCACACTTAACACAGTGCTTCTCACATTTTCCTTTCTCTGTACAGTGAATATTAAATGTGCACCACAAAACACTAGTTTAATAAATATT
This sequence comes from Macrochelys suwanniensis, assembly GCA_033296515.1. NCBI lineage: Eukaryota > Metazoa > Chordata > Testudines > Chelydridae > Macrochelys > Macrochelys suwanniensis. The sequence goes on along the minus strand of CM065775.1, from coordinate 244,352,541 downwards.
TCAGACATATAAAGAGTATGCATTCAGTGTTTTTGTACTGAACAATGGTAGCTGTTTACTTCCATAGCACCTTCCATTCTAGGAGCTAAGTATTCTGCAAACTAGGATTCTAAGCCACAGCTTCAGATGGTTTTAGGGTTTAAGTGAATTCCCAGAGGTTAGAGAGCTCATGGCAAAGCTGTGAACAGACTTCCAATCCTATGCTTCAGCTAGTCTATGCTAGCTGCTTTCTGTCACAGATGCAACTGGGTGGGAAACTGTTTTCCTGTTACAGGGGGAAAAAAAGATTTCAAGTTCTTCCCCAAACTGAGGCAAAGTCAAGGCATTAGTTTTTCACTAATCAAAAATCTAAACTCTGGATCAGATCGGTCAAAGCAGTTTGTATTGAGCACTCAAAATTTTTCAAGTGATTTCAAACAACTTCTCGTTTCAAAAATGTCAAAACAGAACATGACAATTTTGAAATGTCTCCATTTTTAAAAATGGGAATTCAAGGAAACTGACCCTTTCTTGCAGGAGGCTTTTGGTTTCAACAAATTGGCATTTCTTGCTGGAAAAACATTTTGAAAATTTCCCACCCAAATCTAGAAGCAAAGTCTTCTAACAGTCACCTGATCTAACCCCCATACAGCCTTTCTATTAAACGCACTTTGTCAAACCATTGGCAAAACGTCTTGTATTTGTCCTTGAGTCAAAGTTCAGTTGGACAGAGCTTTTCTTTAGGGAGAGTGGAACATGTGGTTCCCAGAAATGAGGTTGTGATCCTGATCCTATTTAGACTGTAGTTTTTGTTGAGAGAGAGGCATTCTGGTTCCAACCTTGGCTGCAATAACATGGAATATGTGGAAATTGCAAATTCCTCAACTGCGGCTATCTTTCTAGTCTCTTGTCTGGTCACTACTTAACAAGATAAAGATTTAACCTGAACCTTTGGGGTTAAATGTATATTTCATCTGTGATTTCTTCCCCCCTTCCCCCCTCCCCCATCCTCTTCTTTTTCCTAAAGCACAAACTGAGCTAATGGCAAATCTTTAGCTTATAATGGCTGACCAACCCTAATTCTTTGCACTATTAGAGATGCAATGGTAAGCTCACTAGGCCACTTAGCTCTTTCTCATGTTGTAGTAATATGCTTGTTTCAGACCTGACCCAAACCAGCAAGTACTAGAAATTTCACAGGAGAACCTGGCTTTATTGTGCAATTTCTCAACTGAAGGAGTTCAGGTAAGTCTTTAAATGTTTTGATGATACAAATCTCTCACTAGCCCATCAGCCGTGGTTAACAAGACTAGGCTCAGTTGTACTGGAATAATGACTTTGTAAAGTCATACACTATCTGCCAGCTGAAATCAGCATTTGTGCTTGGCTCCTGCTGTTAACATGTTGATCACAGACAAAGCATCCAAAGATTTCAGAGGCTTTCCATCAATTGCCAACAATCTTTGGCTTGTGTACTAAGGCTTTCATGGTCGTCTTTCACTCCAGATATCTATCTTTTATTAATCTAAAAAGTAACATTTCCAGGGAATGTGGTGGTCTAGAATACCACAGCTGCTTGGCAGCTTTCTGATAGGCTGAATGTTGACCCATAGATGTAGATAATAACTTTTACAAATTGTGAAGACCGGTTAGGAAACCTACCTAATATTTTTTGGCATTACTGAGTGTTTATATTTTATTAAAACCCCTCTTTGCATTACAGTTTTTAAAAAGTTAATACATTGACTTTTAGTAGAATACTCTATTACTCTTCATTTTTTTCATTTTTTGACTATACTTTTGTATCATTGTATGAAAAGGTTTTAGTGATGCGGCCCTCGGGCCAATTTACTAGTTCTCATGTGGCCCTTGTGGTAATTTGAGTTTGAGATCCCTGATCTGGGCCCATCTTAAATGGTCATTCCTGGGAGCTGAGTCAGGTAGGCAATTAACCTCAGGGACCTCTGAATTGTTCAACAGGTCAGCATGGCTGACATTTAAATAATGCAAATTATAAACTGCCTCCTGATATTTTAGACTCTTATCTTGTGTTCAGTGCACATTTTATTATGTGCAAGCAAAGGATGCTTTCTTGGTGTGTTGTGTGTGTGCTGATACTGGCATATGCATGCTCTTAACACTTGTAATCAATTTGCAAAGACTTTTAAGGAACACTTTAAGGCATGTGGATCTATTGCAAGATAAAACACATCACCATTACCCCATGGGTAACTGTGTCTGCTGAAAACGACTTTGTCCCAAGCTCACCCACATAGCAATTGCAGGTTTTTCATTAAACATCCTGCACCCTAAAAATGGCCAGCTGCATATTAAGAGGAAAGTTCCAAAATCGAGGCTCTCTACCAAAAAAATGTCCTGTTGCTTATGTTCAAAAATTCCCCATCTCATTTAGGATTGAGAAACACCTTGAATTTCCTCCAAAAGCAGATGTAAGGCTTTGTGCTGCACAAAGCATAGATACTCTGCTCAACTCAAGCTGCCCCTTTTAAGGCCTTGGCTACACTCACGAGTTACAGCGCAATAAAACTGCATGCAGCGCTGTAACTCACTAACCGTCTACACTTGCAAGGCACGTACAGTGCTGCATCTCCGCAGGTACAGCGCTGCTTGTACTCCACCTCCCTGAGAGGAATAACATTTGTTGTGCTGCTGCTGGTGCGCTGCGGCTCCAGTGTGGCCACCCAATGCGCTCTTATTGGCCTCCACAAGTATTCGGAAGTATCCCACAATGCCTGTTCTAGCCACTCTGGTCATCAATTAGAACTCTACTGCCCTGGCCTCAGGTGACCGACCGCCAGTCCCACCCTTTAAATTCCCTTGGAATTTTAAATATCCCCTTCCTGTTTGCTCAGCCAGGCGTGGAGTGCTCTCAGCGCATCTTTCCAGGTAACCATGCCTCCACGTGCCAGACAAGCCCCAGTATGGCACAATACCGAGTTGCTGGACCTCATCGCTGTTTTGGGGGAGGAAGCTGTCCAGTCCCAGCTGGAGCGCAGCTGGAGGAATTTCGATACTTTCAGCCAGATATCAAGGGCCATGATAGAAAGGGGCCATGACCGGGATGCAATGCAGTGCAGGATAAAAGTGAAGGAGCTGCGGAGTGCGTACCGCAAAGCCTGTGAGGCAAACAGTCGCTCGGGTGCTCCCCCACAACCTGCTGATTCTACAAAGAGCTGGACTCAATACTTGGGGGTGACCCCACCTCCGTTCCAAGCACCACCGTGGACACGGGAGAGCGGGGGGAGAGGAGGAGGAGGTGGTTGAAGAAAGCAGGAGCGAGGGTGCTGTGGCTGGGGGAGACACCCCTGACTCCCTGGGGGCATGCAGCCAGGAGCTCTTCTCAAGCCAGGAGGAAGGGAGCCAGTCGCAGCGGCCGGTACGCAGTGGAGGAGAAAGAGAAGAGCAGGCTCGCGGTAAGCAGCTTTTTTTTTTTCGGGAAGGAGTTTTGTCGGTGTGGGGTCTTTGGGCGAGGAGGGTTTGGGCTGCATGCATGCCTAGATGTGGAAGAGCGCATTGATGTGGGCTATCACATCGTGGAAATCAGCCACTGTAATCTCTTCGAAAGTCTCAGCCAGAGCGTGGGCAATGCGCTTGCGCAGGTTTATTGGGAGAGCCACCGTGGTCCTTGTCCCAGTCAGGCTAATGTGTCTGCGCCACTGTGCCGCGAGGGGTCTGGGGACCATTGCTGCACACAGGCAAGCTGCATATGGGCCAGGGCGGAATCCACATTGCAGTAGAAGACCCTCCCTTGCTTCCCCGGTCACCCTCAGCAGCGAGATATCTTCCAGGATGAACTCCTGTGGAAAATGTGGGGACAGTGTTCAGTGTAGGTTCCCCCTGCAGCTGTTGGCTCTCCCCAAGGCACAGAAACCCGCCGGACAGTACATCCATGAAACAATCAGTCCCCCTTAACCCTGTGCTTACTCACCATTTTGGGGCTTCCGTGGGTTCTGTGTGCTCTGTTTAGGACGGGAAAATTGTGCTGTTTTGGAGACTGTGTGCGCCCTCCTTAAGTGTGGGGGAATCATTGCTCTGTCCGGCATAAAACAATGATGCCTCTGTTAAGTGTTGCATTTTGCCTTCAAGATGCAACCTTGAGATCTCCGCCGTCCTTCTTATCACCAGCTGAGAGACTGCAAAGGCTCAGGAAGAGGCCCAGAAGAACGAAAGAAGACATGCTGCAGGAAGTTATGAACCAATCTCTTAAAGAGAATCAAAAGGCTCGGGAGTGGAGGGAGAACAAAAGCAGGCTCTGCCACAAAAACGCTTTGTACCGGCGGCAAAGCATGCAGCTCCGGCACAAAAGCACAAAGGAACTGATTAGCATCATGGCGCGCCAAGCAGACTCTATCCAGGCGCTCGTCGCCAAGCAGGCAGAACAGTACCACGCCCGCACCCCCCTGCAGTCATTGTCCTAGAACTCTTTGCCTTGTACCACCATGTCACCTCCTGCCCACTTCACCCAACATCCAGGTTCTTATCACCCACACCGGCTGCCTCCAACACCTGTAGCTTCAGCACCCAGCCCTGGAAACTATAACCCCCCTTACCCACTGCACTCAACCCCCATCCTGAAGTGCAGCAGTCACTGCTCAGCATTCCAGACAGGAAGGCTGAGTATGAGAGCAGGACATACCATAACCTGTGATTGAACCATTCCTCAGACCACCCACCACCCCCTTGCCCTTTCTGTCTCACAAGCAGCTGTGTTTCTTTTTAATACATGTATTTTCTCTTTAATAAATGGATGTGAAAACAGTCTTTATTATTGTATAAAGTAAAAGATACCTTAGCCCAGGAAAGAAACAGGCACCGCAAGTCAGCTGAGCAAACACAAATCAGCTTAGCAAAGACAGATTACTGATAACATTGGAACCACTTCACTTGAGGGCTGTGCAGGGCAGCAGACATTACTGGTGGTTTTCAGCTTCAAATTGCTCCCTCAAGGCATCCCTAATCCTTGCAGCCCCACGCTGGGCCCCTCTAATAGCCCTGCTCTCTGGCTGTGCAAATTCAGCCTCCAGGTGTTGAACCTCTGAGGTCCACGCCTGAGTGAACATTTCACCCTTCCCTTCACAAATATTATGGAGGGTACAGCACACGGATATAACCGCGGGGATGCTGTGTTCGGCCAAGTCCAGCTTCCCATATAGAGATCGCCAGCGGCCCTTCCAACGGCCAAAAGCACACTCCACAGTCATACGGCACCAGCTCAGCCTGTAGTTGAACTGTTCCTTGCTGGTGTCAAGGCTCCCTGTGTAGGGTTTCATGAGCCATGGCATTAAAGGGTATGCGGGGTCTCCAAGGATCACAGTGGGCATTTCAATTTCCCCTACCATGATCTTCCGGTCTGGGCAGTGTTCCGAAAGATGCGTGCATCATGCACCTTTCCAGGCCAGCCTGCGTTAATGTCAATGAAATGCCCACGGTGATCCACAAGCGCCTGGAGAACCATGGAGAAATACCCCTTCCGATTAATGTACTCGGATGCTAGGTGGGGTGGTGCCAGAATAGGAATATGCGTCCCATCTATCGCCCCTCCGCAGTTAGGGAAACCCATTTGTTCAAAGCCAGCCACAATGTCCTGCACGTTACCCAGGGTCACGGTTCTTCTGAGCAGGATGCAATTAATGGCCTTGCAAACTTGCATCAGCACGATTCCAACGGTCGACTTTCCCATTGCAAACTGGTTCGCTACCAATCGATAGCAGTCCGGAGTTGCATGCTTCCAGATTGCAATAGCCACCCGCTTCTCCACCATCAGGGCAGCTCTCAATCTCATGTCCTTGCGCCGCAGGGCAGGGGCGAGCTCCTCACACAGTCCCATGAAAGTAGCTTTTCTCATCCGAAAGTTCTGCACCCACTGCTCGTCATCCCAGACTTGCATGACAATGTGATACCACCACTCTATGCTGGTTTCCCGAGCCCAAAAGCGGCGTTCCACGGTGCATAGCATGTCTGTGAATGCCACAAGCAAGTTCGTGTCATACGCGTTACGCAAGTCGATGTCATCGTCGGACTCCTCGCTGTCACTGTGGATCTTAAGGAAGAGCTCGACTGCCAAACGTGACGTGCTGGCGAGACTCGTCAGTATTTTCCTCAACAGTTCGGGGTCCATTTCCCGCTGACCAAAACGGAGCACAGATCGCGCTACAAAGAAACCATTGAAAGATGGCGCCAAATGTGGACGGCAACACGGATTGCTGGGCTGCGAAGCGATGCGTCACGGGGTATTGGGACAGGACCCAGAATGCACCATACCCCACGCCCCCTTCCCACAACCCACAGCACCAGAATGGGAAGAGGTGTTCTGTGGGATACCTGCCCATAATGCACCGCTCCCAAAGCCACTGCAAGTGCCGCAAATGTAGCCACGTCAGTGCCACATCAGTGCGCTGGCAGCTGCCAGTGTGGACAGGCTTTAGTGCTTTCCCTACTCAGCGGTACGAAGATGGGTTTAACTCGCAGCGCTGTACAGCTGCAAGTGTAGCCATGGCCTAAGACAGGTGGTTACATTGGCAGGCGGTAGCTGAAATTTTGGTGTGGTCTTCACGAATAGCCCTAAATAGAGAAAATTTCCATTAACCCAGATGGGAGAAGACAAAGACCTGGAATACTGCATCAGAAAGGTCTGTCTTCACGCTAACCAGATGATGGGTATCTTGGTCACCACTGACACACAGGAATCCAAGAACAGTGATGGTTTTAAAATCATTGACATCTGGGAATAATCCCTCAGTGGAGGAAGCAGGCATAATTAGGGACTGTATAAATCATGGGGGTGGTTTTAGAAAATTCATGACCGCGTAAATGGCAAAGTATTGAATTTCACAGTTTGCACAGAATGAACTTAACCAGCAAACTTTAGTCAATTTCATTTGCGCCTTCAATTTTTTTTTTTTTTTAATCCATTCTGTTTCCCGGCTAGGTGTTTTTCATACACATGTGCATAGCACTCAGTTCCTCTGCATGTGCACAGCACAGTAAGCTAAGGTAATACAGTATTTAAAAGATCCTAGTATGGGGGCATTTTCATTATTTCTGTGCCCCCTATGAAATTGTTATTTACACAAGGCACTAGGTCAGTTTTCACTCTAACCACATCTGCTTCATGCCTACGGAGCATCAATGCAGCATTTATCTTTCAGTGAGGTTCTGAGCTTAAACAAAACTTCCCTAGAGCATGTAGATACTCAGTGGCTCTGGCTACATCAGAAAACCAAAGATTCCGCTCAAACCTACCTAGTCCTTTCTTCATAATATCATTTAATCACATGACATAGCCTCAGCATGATAAAACTGACCACAGACATTGGAAAACTTCAATTAAAAAATCAGTATATACTAAGGCTGTCAAGCAATTAAAATTAATTATGATTAATCGCACTGTTAATAATAGAATACCATTTATTTAAATATTTTTGGATGTTTTCTACATTTTTAAATATATTGATTAATTACAACGTGTACAGTGCTCACTTTATATTTATTTTTTATTACAAGTATTTGCATTGTAAAAAACAAAAGAAATAGTATTTTTCAATTCACCTAATACAAGTACTGTAGTGCAATCTCTTTATCATGAAAGTTGAACTTACAAAAGTAGAATTATGTACCAAAAAACCCCCTGCATTCAAAAATAAAACAATGTAAAATTTTAGAGCCTGCAACTCCACTCAGTCCTACTTCTTCAGCCAATTGCTCAAACAAGTTTGTTTACATTTTGTTAATGCTTCGCTTCTTGTTTACAATGTCTCCTGAAAGTGAGAATAGGCATTCTCATGGCACTATTGTAGCCAGCATCGCAAGGTATTTACATGCCAGATGCACTAAAGATTCATGTGTCTCTTCATGCTTCAACCTAGGGTGACCAGACAGCAAATGTGAAAATCGGGACAGGGGATTGGGGGTGGGGGGGTAATAGGAGCCTATATAAGAAAAAGACCCCAAAATCAGGACTGTCCCAATAAAATCGGGACATCTGGTCACCCTACTTCAACCACTGTTCCCGAGATCATGCGTCCATGCTGATGACCAGTTCTGCTCGATAATAATCCAAAGCAGAGTAGACCGACGCATGTTCACTTTTATTATCCAAGTCAGATGCCACCAGCAGAAGGTTGATTTTCTTTTTTTGGTGGTTTGGCTGCTGTAGTTTCCGCATCGGAATGTTGCTCTTCTAAGACTTCTGAAAGCATGCTCCACGCTTCAGCCCTCTCAAATTTTGGAAGGCACTTCAGATTCTTAAACCTTGGGTCGAGTGCTGTAGCTATCTTTAGAAATCTCACATTGGTACCTTCTTTGCATTTTGTCAAATCTGCAGTGAAAGTGTTCTTAAAATGAACATCATGTGCTCAGTCATCATCCGAGACTGCTATGACATGAAATATATGGCAGAATGTGGGTAAAACAGAACAGGAGACATACAATTCTCCCCCAAGGAGTTCAATCACAAATGTAATTAACACATTATTCTTTTAACGAGCGTCATCAGCATGGAAGCATGTCCTCTGGAATGGTAGTCGAAGCATGAAGGGGCATATGAATGTTTAGCATGTCTGGCACATAAATACCTTGCAACGCCGGCTACAAAAGTGCCATGTGAACGTCTGTTCTCACTTTCTTCTTATTGTAAATAAGAAAAGGGAAGCAGTATCTCCTGTAAATGTAAACACACTTGCTTGTCTGAGCGATTGGCTGAACAAGAAGTAGGACTGAGTGGACTTGTAGGCTCTGAATTTTACATTTTGTTTTTGAGTGCAGTTAGAACAAAAAAAATCTATGTTTATAAGTTGCATTTTCACAACAAAGAGATTGCACTACAGTACTTGTATGAGGTGAATTGAAATACTTTATTTTGTTATTTTTGCAGTGCAAATATTTGTAATAAAAATAATATACACTTTTATTTCAATTACAACACAGAATACAATATATATATGAAAATGTAGAAAAACATCCAAAATATTTAATAAATTTCAATTGGTATTCTATTGTTTAACGTGCTATTAAAACTGTTATTAATCACAATTTTTTAAAATCGCGATTCATTTTTTTGAGTTAATCATGTGAGATAACTGCAATTAATCGACAGCCCTAGTATATGCCAAACTTGATGAATTTGAGGAGTTCATGTTTGTTTCCAAAGTCACTTGCTCAACCCTGAACAGATACTCAGTGACCTCTACTTGAAGCCGCAAATCGCTGCAATTTTGTCCATGTGCAGACTTCTGAGCATGAATACAAGTGCACAGCTAAAAAAAAATATTTTTTGAAATCCTCTTGCTAGAGAGGGAAGGGGGAGCACTCCAGTGGGAATAAGCAAACTTCAGAAGGTTCAGAGTCTGGCTGTGGCTTAGATAAGTATTTAAACTATTCTAACCATGAGACCTCTCTGAAATCTTCCCTTCTCTTTTAGCCAATCCTTTCCAATCACAGGATCCTTGCGAAACATCCAGCCAAATTCAGGAAGTAGAAAGTTGTCTACACTTAAGTATGTGGGTGTGTTTAAAATCTACTAGGTCAGGGCAGGTTTGAGTTATGGGTAAAGGTTCAGGTCAGTTCTCTATGCTGATCCATCCTAGGGGGAAAAAACAGGGCTCTTCCTTTGTGTACATAAGTAATCAAATAATGCACTGACTTACATCCTGTGCTAACCCAATTGTAGTCGGTAGTGCTGTCTAAAGGGGAGAAAGGTGGGGAAATCAAGTAACTGAATTCCTGTTTATCTCAGCACCAAGAGTGTTTTATGTTCCCCTCCCCTAGTTGTGGAATACATGTCACCCACCGGAGCTGGTGCGTCCAACTTTGGAGAAGACACTCAAGATTTTGCAGATGGATTATGTTGATCTCTATATTATCGAGCTGCCAATGGCATTCAAGGTAAAGAGAAAAGTAGCCCTAATGCTTATTACAGTACCTGCCTGTGTGAACTAAGTCCTCTGATTCAGTATAATTCTTCAAACTTACAGACCACTGTTTGTTTAAAAAAAAATGGTACTTTGGTGGCAATGTAATGCTTGACATTCTTTGCATGTGCATATCACTCTTCGTTGAAGAAGACAAAGCACAATAACATCAACTTTGTTAAGTGGAGAAGCCTGGCTAAATAGAGTAAGCATAAATTGTAAAGTGGAATAAAAGGGGCCTTCAGCACTGGGGCTAGGAGACCTCCTTTAGCTGGGGTCAGAGGGGGGGGAGGGATATCACTCCTGAGGGCACTCTGCACCAAAAAATTACAAATTTGATGCCAAAAAAATTAAAATTCTGTGCACCATATTTTAAATTTCTGTAAAATTCTGGAAATTTTGTCAAAAAAATGTGGAGGCTCTGGCATGGCATTGGGGAGTCCAGATCACTGGCTGCACAGAGGTGGGAAATCACTGTGCAGCTCTTCTCCCACTCTGGGACATGGACTCAGCAGTGAGGCTGCACCCAACCCTGACACCGCGCAAGGGCCGCACCTGCCCCAGAAACACCCCAGGTCCCTGCCCCTCAATGCCAGGTGCACCAGGTATGGGCAGGCAGGCTCAGCATGGCAGCAACAAAGTGTGGAGGGACTTAGTGTGGAGGGACCCAGGTGTGGGTTGAGAGAGTTCTGTGTGGGGCAATCTGGGTGACTCAGTGGGGGATCCGGGTGTGGAAGGGATCTGGATGCACAGGGGTTTGCTGGTTTTTTTTGGGTGCAATGGTAATGGGACTCTGCAGGGGGTGTAGGTGAAGGTGATTGGGCCTCAGTGTGGGGGGGTGTCTGGGTGTTGGGCTCAGTGGGGAGTCCAGAATCTGGAGAAGTGGGGCTCAGTGAGGTGGGGATCCAGGTGCAGCTTGGTGGGGTGGGGATCCAGATGTGGGTGGTTTGGGGTGGTCCAAGTGCAGGGGGAGCGGGGCTCATCAGTGGACTTCTGAGTGTGTGTGTGTGTGCAGGGGTGGGGGTGAGGGCGGGGGTGAGGCTCAGTGGGAGGATCTGAGTATGAGGGGTTCTGGATGCATGGGAGTTGGGCAGAGGGGGCAGCAGCTCCCTGTGCAGGGATCCCGCTCCCTGCAGCTGAGGAGCAATGGATGCAGGAAGGGGGTAGTTTTCAGAGCTTCCTGTAGCTGGGGGACAAATCTAGGGATGGGTCTTACCCGGCCCCAGATGCTATGCAGGGGAAGAAGTCGTCCTGTCCTGCCCTGCCCTGCCCAGCCCAGCCCAGACTACCAGCTGAGCCTGGCACATAGTAGGAGCCACCAGCCAGGTCTTCCCCAGTCCTGCCTTCTGCCCCACAGTGATTTACATCTCTGCCAGCTGCCCTGGGCACCCGAAACATACTGCTGGGGAGAGTCGCATGGCCATTCTTGTGGCTTCCCTTTGCTTCCCCATCAGAAAGTCATTTTTCTGCGGGGAAGCAAAGAAATCTATGGGGGACAGAATTCACTCAGGCGTAGGATATAGAAGTCTGTAATAGCCTATGAAGCCATCTACGAGCCTAGTGTACTATCACCATTTTCCAGATCATAGAGTCCAGTCCCCTGCTATTACAGGCAACCACGTTATTTAACCCCTTTTGTAAGCTCCATCTTAAAACCACTTAAGTTTCTTGTCCCCTATTGGAAGGTTGTTCTAGAACCAAACTCCTCTGATGGTTTTAATTTTAATCTAAATTCACTTATGGCCAGATAGGAAGATTAACAGGAGTTAAGTGATTTACAAGGCAACAGAGAGTTAGTGGTAGAGTTAGGGAATAAAACCGCTCTGACTCCCAGCCTTTGTTCCAGACACTAGACAGTCTACATAGTATTTAAAGGTATTGTGGCAAACCATTTTCACAAAAACTTGCATATCTGCTCGTTTGTGGCAATCAGACAGACAGCTTTAGGAGGACAGACCTAGCATCTAAACATAGCTTCTCTGAGGCAGAAATTTAAACAGTCATGGCTTCTTGTTCCCTCATTCTGGGGATCACTGGTGTTTGGGGAACTGGTATCATTTCTTGCAGTGTTGCCAACTCTTGCAATCTTATGACCCCTCTCATACGATTTGATGCTTTTTCTTGAAGCCCCAGCTCTTAAACAATCTCAGGGGCTGGGGGGATTATAAAAGGAAGTCACTAGCCCTCATGGTTTCAGAGAGAAAGTTGAAAACACAATACAAGTGCTCCCCAGAGGCTTAAACCAGAAGGCAAATATAAAAAACCCAAACAGAACTAAGCCATTCATAATTTTTTGGGGGGGGGATGGGGAGGCTGGCTCACTTTTAAATGCTCTGAGTGGACAATACTGCTTCTACCGAGAAAGGAATCTACCTGAGTCTTTTTTTTTTTTCTTGACAACTTTCAAAGCTCATGCCTTCCTGTGACTGGTGCATTCTGAGTGCCTCTAGAGATCAGAAACCGACACATGGAACTCACTCAGTTAGAGGCCCAACATTCCCTTCTCTCCTATGGAAGTGGCATCCTGTTCCTTACACAAGAGTAATTGGCCTCAGATGTTAAGGATTATATAAATAAAGCTCTAGTATGGAACCCTTTTAGGTGCACTTTAGAAAATAGTTCCCACCATCTGGAATTTCCCGTTTCCATTTACTCCTGTTGCTTTCTTCCCCTAGTTCATTCTCCCATATGGTGAAGGTCAGTGTCCCACAAAATAAAGATACTGACAGCTGCCTTTTAATAAATCTACTTCTGATTCCCTAAAGCTTGCATCAAGATGCTCTCATTTGCTATTACAGTGGAAGTCCTGGAGCTCCACTCATGCTTCCCTTTGGGGAGGGGAAAATCCCTGTCTCTCTCACACACTATGCAGTGAAGTATTGGAGCAATGTCTGGACCAAATCTGGGAAGCATCTCTTGGAATTGGAACAGTTGTTTCTGCAAAAACCACACACAAGGCAGGATTTGTTGGGACAGCTTTCCAGCTCTCCCCCATCTGCTACAGCTGTTGTTGGGCTAGGTGTTTAATCTTCCTAAAGCATCTTCCAATTTAACTATAAATGTGTGTGTTAATAGTACCCTATCAATTGGCCCACAGATTTGTGTATTTTGTATAGTAACAGTTGTGCCAGCACACATTTGCCAGAGAAAGTGGCATCACATTACAAAAAAACTCATATTTTGCCCAAGACAGAGGCTTGCTAGTTGAAGGAGACTTCCTTTCTTGAAGCCAAATATCTCACCTGCAAAATTAGCCTTTCATTAATACGTGAAAATATTGATGCTTGAGGGAAAATCCACAATCCTGCCTTTTGTAAAATTGTAAACTCATCTCTTTGCTGATTCTACTGATGCAAACTTTTTTCATATAGCTCTTTGGGAGGACTTTTGTTCTGAGAGCAAAACAAAAAATTCGCTCTGGAAGAGTTCTGAATATATCTAGAAAGGCTTGTTATCTGGGTTCTTCTAGTGTCTCCCATCACCATAGTATCTGAGTGCATCCTAAGAGAAAATAGATACATTGGCTTCTTTGGATTAATTTCCTGCCTTCTTCCCCAGATGCAGAAGTGGCTAGGAGTTGTTAAATAGCCATTTCGCTCTTCCTTTGTTTTTGATTGCCAAGTTAGTGGGTTTGACACTTGTTTCTGAAGGCACTGAGATCTAGAGACCTTATTTCTTCTGGAAATGAGTGGGTGGGTCTATTTAAGATAGCCCAGTTGTAGGTGGAAAAAAGCATTTATTGTAGCCATTGCTGTGTATCCTGCAGCCATAAGAAGTCTAGGAGGACCCCATTCTATGGACTAACTTGACAAGTTGTGGGAAGAAGGTCTCTGAAGATCTAGTAAGCACAATCGCTTAATTTTCCAAACTGTCTGCCTCTTCCCATCAGCATTGCCTGCATCTTGTCTGGTTCCTATTCAGCCAGATGTTTCATCTAGGTGCATTCTCTGGAATGCAGGTAGCTGTGAGATGGTCCTATTTGCATCAGTGATAAAGGGAATGTAGAGATGAGTACCATCTGCCTAGTAAGGGATTTTTAGATACTGGCATCTCAACTTCCCACAGCAGCTCCGTGTAGATGTTATAAAGGATGGGAGAAGGGATTAAACCTTTTGGGAATCCACAGGAGGGCACTCCGGATCTTCCTGTTTCTTTGAGCCTTTCTTTTTCTTTGCTGTCCAGAATACGAATATTAGGTGCAAAGGAATTTGGAGGTGGTCCCAAGTTAAACATTCTCTTTCTATCTAATGAGAGATGGCCCTAAAACCAAACTCCTGGATCCAGATCCAACCCATGAACTCTGAGTTGGCTACAAGTCCATACCTGTGTTACAATGACCCTTACCTTTATAATGATCCCTATAGAAGACGCCAAACTTTTGAGTAGGATGTTCCAGAATCCTGAAGTGTTTTGGCTAAGATCCCATCTTCATGAAGAACTCCAAACCCCACTCTACTCTTCTCTCGCTCTCATGCAATTTGAGATGGAAAAAACCTAAAAGCCATCTTACTTTTTCCTGACAGTGCAAGGTTCTTCCAGTGAGACATAGTAAGAAGTAATAATAGTAACAGGCCTGTCTCTTGGGACTTGCTTTAAGGAATGCTCTCATTTTTGAGATGAGAAACCTACACTTAATTCCACATCATACTCCAATCTCTGAAATGTGAGGATGCTTTGTTGTACTAGGGTTCATTTTCACCCTAAAATGCCTTGCAGCTGCATGTGTTGAATGTGGTGGCGCCAGTCACTGAGCACATTAGTCACAGCTGCATATTCCTGAAGAATTACCCTGTCGACACGTTACCCCACACTTTTTGAACTATGGCTGTCTGAAGTCAGATCAGCTACCAGACACCACAAAAGGCATTTAAGGAAACAAAGTGAAATTAATATCAGATGAATGATTGGCATTTTAAAATATACTGCCTGTAGTAGCAACAAATTGATCAGCAAATGAGAGAAAGTGGTGCACTTATGTACCAGGCCTACAGATGCTTGCAAGCATCCTTAAAGTTCTCTCTGGAGGTATCAAGGGAGATAGGAGAACTTGTGGCATGATCCTGAAAGGTTCTTGGCACATCCTGCCAGGTGTCCAATGCACACAACTCTCATTAGCATCACTGGGAGTTGGTCCCTCAAAATTATCTTGCAATATCAGATGTTTAACTTTCATTGCTCTTCAGTGTCCCTGAATGGTAAATAGCACAAGCAAGCAGCCTTGGAGGGGAATTGGGCTTTTGCAGTAGTCTAGCCACGTGGAAATGTTTGGCCGCCACAATGGAATATCTGGGAAATAGGGGATTAGTCTCTGGAAAGCCATACCCCCTTGCAACCTCCAGGATCACATGGCATAACTCAAAATGGAACTTTTTAATGCATAGCCATATGAGGGGACTATTTCAGGAAGTGCACTTAATGACTATAACATTAAAGTGCTGGTAGATGAAGGGAGGATGTGGCAAGCGCAACATGAATAACCTCTTGAACTTGGTGTGTTTAGAAAGCCTCTGAATTTTTGGCCACTGATAAATGTTGTCGGAGAATGTAGAGTGTGCGTGTAAAACCTCTGTTCTGAGTAGTGAAAACTGTGACTTTGTTCTTTCAGCCTGGAGACGCAATCTACCCTAGAGATGAAAATGGAAAATATATCTACCATGAGACAAACTTATGTGCCACTTGGGAGGTACGGAGTTCTAACATTCCTAGGCATTTAAACGCCATCACATCTGGGAAAGTGGCTCCTCTGCACTCTGGCTGAGGAACCTTGACAAGGCAATGTAGGTAAACTTGCGTTTCCACGGACCATGCTACTGACTCCCTGGATAAACAGGACTTCTGTGTGCAGGGGTGTCTCATTCCACCAGCATTAAACTGACTCTGAGGGTACATCTATGCAGCAAATGAACGTGTGACTAGCGCGGACAGGCGCACCTGTGCTAGCTTTAATCTAGCTCATGCAGGTAACAAAAGTGAAGGTGTCCTGCTGAGGACTGTGGGTGGCTGTCTTGGGTTGCTAGCCCATGGCAACATCTTTACTACCAGCGAAAACAGAGCTAGCACATATGCCAACACGTGCTACAATCACACTTTATTTGTCATGTAGATCTAGCCAAAAAATGTTTTTAGAAACGCCTTTTCACACCCCCTGATCGAGACATTGCACTTGCCTTCTGGAACTCTTCAACTAGTTTTTAGTGGGCTGTCAGAGACCATCACGTTCATTGCAGTTGTAGCCTTTCGAGTCTTACTACTTTCAAAGAGATGGAGGAGATAGTGGTCCTTAGTAACATATGACTAGCTCCTTCTTGGTAACAAAAGATGTACAGTTTCAAGGTCAGATAGAAAATTATGTTGCCTCACAAAAAATAACTTTCCCTCTGTTCTGGGGTATAAGTTACCAGAAGGGAATTCAACATTTCTTTTCATTACCAGGACTTTAGACCAGTAGCTCTCAACCTTTCCAGACTACTGTACCCCTTTCAGGAGTCTGATTTGTCTTGTGTACCCCCAAGTTTCACCTCACTTAAACTACTTGCTTACAAAATCAGACAAAAATACAGAACTGTCATAGCACATTATTATGGAAAAATTGCTTACTTTCTCATTTTTACCATATAATCAATTGGAATATAAATATTGTACTTACATTTCAGTGTATAGTATACAGAGCAGTATTAACAACTCATTGTATGTATGAAATTTTAGTTTGTACTGACTTTGCTAGTGCTTTTTATGTAGCCTGTTGTAAAACTAGGCAAATATGTAGATGAGTTGCTGTCCCGTCCCCCCCCCCCCCCGAAGACCTCTGCTTTAGGGCGACAAGACGTCCCGATAAAATCGGGACTGTCCCGATTTTTAGCTCTTTGTCCTGCATCCTGACCAATGCATGGTCGGGACGCCATTTGTCCCGATATTGCGGCTTCGACCACTCCGGCCGTTGTTGTTGTTGGGTTTTTTTTGTTGCTTCCCCCATGTGTCCCGATATTTTGTCCATTTCATCTGGTCACCCTACTCTGCATACCCCCAGGGGTACGCATACCCCTGGTTGAGAACCGCTACTTTAGAGGGTAGTAGAACTGCTTAGGGAGCGGAAATTGTCAATGGGCCGTGCCTTTCAATGGGTCATGCCTTTCAAGGCACATCCTTTTAAATATCTCAAACCTGCCCTTACTTAGAAGTAGAAACTTTGGTTCAAGTAAAGGGAGCAGGGCAATACACAGCCCATCCTTAGTCACTTCTAGACACCACACTTTTTTTTTTTTTTTTTTTTTACACCGCAAGTAAAAGGGAGTCTGGAGCTCCGTCTAGTCCTCACTTTTGCACGTCCTAAGCCATGTGGCTTTTATCAACTTACTCAGCACAAGCAGTCATCTCTCCTCAAGAGATGCGAATAGCCCAGGGTGCTACATGTCCAGATTGAATCTGCACTGGCAAAAGTTGTGTAGTGATGCCTTGCACTGGCTTAGCACGAGGTGCTGTTGGTCAAGATTTGGACACAATGGCAAAATTCTGAGGTGGGCTCCCAGGACTGGACTAAGAGAGGGGTGCTTCCAGGGAACTGAGCTGTGCGGGTAACTTCCAGAGTAGCTGCTCACGGTATGCTTGGCCCGAGCCAGTGCTGTTAGTTCCTCAGATTCACAAGTCAAAATCACTTAAACATGAAAAGAAAAACATCTGTCAAACGTTGTCTGTTCAGTCCCTGCAGCTTGTTACCCTCAATCTGTTTCTTATTGTAAGGCTATAATGTAACATGACAGCCTCAGTAACAATAGGCAGGAAAAACCCAGCTGCTGCTGCTGAGAAAGGGGTCGTCGATGCCCATAAATATTAGGATTAGTCTATATACAGCCAGCTAAACTCTTCCCTGGAGTAATTTAATTGTTTCAGTGTGGCCTCAGCAGCCAGGACTGTGGCTATTATGGTTGCCTCACCATTGAATGATGAAAATGATATGACCAGAAGAGGCCAGCCAGAGGCCATAAAATAAATGGAGCCTTTTGCTTCCTTAATTCCCCTATTCATTTAAATCAGAAAAGAATAATAAAACTGACAAGCAGGACATTCAGTACCCAGATGTTGGAGACAAGAGTAGGGTCTACTGTAACTGCTTCATTGCACCACTGAACAGCCCCTGCATTTATCAGAAGACTCTCTCTAAGCAAAGATGCTCTTCTGTTAATGAAGCATGGCATCAACTAAAAGCAGAGTATCAAAGGATGCTTCATGAAGGAATTGTATGTTTACCTTGTTCTTATAAGCTTCCTTAACTGCATGGCAATACATGTTTGAGATGCAAATCCTGTATTCCCCTCTGCCCCATCTTCTCCGCCCGCTTAATTTTGCAATGAAGTCTTAACGCTGATTTTTGTGATGCACAATTTCATGGCAACACTTTGGTGTTACAAGCATAAAATTTTGACTTAACTGTTGACTCTGGCAGGAGGAGAGCCTGGACTAACACTGGCATGGTAATTCAGAAAGGGACAGGGAAGGGAAACTGTCTCTTGTTCAGATGTCGTCTCCCTTTCTCCACCCCTAAAGCTGGAGCAGTGTGGAAGTCCCTCTAAAATTTGAAATTAAACTCTGGAAGTGAACATGTGAAATTTATAAGTGCTGCAAAGAGTCCTGTGGAACCTTATAGACTAACAGATGTATTGGAGCATAAGCTTCCGTGGGTGAATACCCACTTCTTCAGATGTATTATAAGTGCTGTATCTCAAATGTTTCTTCTGATTTGCTCTGCTTCCTGGGAAAATTCTACCCTAGTATGAAGTAACATTGAAATCTGAGGTGCCTTAGTTTGGTCTTCTGAAAATCTATGGCTACATGAGAATTGGGCTTAGAATAGGAAGAAAGCATCAATAGGAGTGCTAGTCCCTCCAAAGTAAAGGCCTTTCCTATAAGGCATGCACACTTAGCTCTCTAGACGGAGTCCTGAGTAGAGTATATTTCATCTAGTTAATAATGCTGCCTTTCCTTCCCTGGAAGGTTTCTATTGAGGCTTTCTTTCTAATGCTCTCCGTTGCTATCTTTGCAGGCTTTGGAAGCATGTAAAGATGCTGGCTTGGCAAAATCTATCGGAGTGTCCAACTTCAACCGCAGGCAGCTGGAAATGATTCTGAACAAGCCAGGGCTCAAGCACAAACCTGTCAGCAATCAGGTATGATCCCAAGCAGAACCCTTATTCTACCTGAAACTGGCACTGTGGTATGGTGCTCAGAGGGACTACAAATACTTCTGCACATGAGGACTTGTGTGCATGCACACATGACCTAGTACAGGTAGTAAGCTACCCACTATATCACCAAAGATTGAAGGCCAAACTTTCCTCCTTAGGAGTGAGCGTGACTGATTTTTCACTGTACACTCAATATAAATATCCGAATTTGCTGGGAACATCCATTTCCTTCCAGATTTCCCCTCCAGCTTTTGAAAACCTGAGTCTGTCCCATGTTGTATGAGTTAGTTTTAAGGGCTGTATGAATTCTTGTCACTGCAGACATGATCAAAAAGATTCAGCCATGTACCTCAAGTGATCCAATAAAGTTCCCAACAGCCTGAGACATGCATGCCACTACCCAGAGGCTCACCAGCCATCAGTGAAGCAAGATGGCTACCTCATTTAAAACAATTAAAGCCCAACCCTATAGCATATGGGATATTGTGCTATTCTAAGCTTTGTGTGTCTGTTATAAGGAACTATCTTTAAGAAACTACAACAAGCCAAAGAAGTTCTAAGGCACTCATTTCTATGTCCTTTCCACAGGTCATTCTGTGGAGGTACTAGATCAAAGAACTAACTTGGCAATAAGACCATGTCATGCCATCAGCTGAAGCTAAACTTGCCACTGAAGTCAATGGTCAAGTCTAAGTAAAACCATGACAATGGGGCCCATAACCATTTATTTCTAAGTAGCTGGTCTGGATACAAGTCATTAGCATCTGGTGGTGGTTGGGGTGGCCTCTGATTTGGAGTTGGAAAGATGGTGGTAGAGATGTCCAGTGACTGATATCATGACTAGTGCTAATGGATATCCTTGTTAGCAGCGTCAGAAGAGAGGCCAAAGAGATGGGAAAGAGAGGAAACTATCCTTTCACCCTCTGAAGTTGGCCTTGGAGGGACACTGGCAAGGTAGTGTTGGGGAAGTCTGCCACTGTCCTTGTACCTGTTCTTTGGCTACACAGGAGTTTCCTAGTCTCTATGGCTGTCATTCTAATACTTTTTCCCCTACCAGCATTAAAGTTAGTTACCAAACAAGTTACCATAACTGTTTCTGGCTGGATTGTCTGACTCCGTACCCCCAGACTACATCAATACTACCCTCTGTGGGCCTAATAAAGATGCAAGGAAGAAGGTTATGATTTAAAAAAAACCAAGTAATTTTTAGGGTTTGCATTAACTTCAGGAACTTTATTATAAGAGCAAGCTGCTTTTATTGCTCAGGAATGGATCTCAGAGAAGTTGAGCACATAGCCAGAAAAACTCACTACGGGCGATGGTACACAGTAGCTGCAGCCTGGAAAGGTAGATGTTTGGAGAAGTCCGTACCAAAAAATGTGGGTTATTTATTTATTTCCCTCAATTTTCTGTTGATGGCATAAGCAGTCACCAACTTTCTGGAGGCAAACTAAGACAGCCATCGTTTTGGATACAAAGAGAAGAGACAAATACAATCATCAGGTAGCCAAGATGCCCCTGCCTCCTGGCATAGATCTCTATTCAGATGGCTATACATAAGTGTTGGGCAGAACATAAAGGCTGGTGAGTTAGGCCAACAGTTACCCTCATGCACCCAATCTCTCTTCCATATCTCATTTGCCTTCTATCCATTGGGGAGAAGGCAAATTTCCCCCCGTGTAACTACAATCATGAATTGCAAAGGTGTTAAACTGTCTGAATTGTTTCCCAAAAACGAGGTCACATTCCTCTTAGACAACTGTATATATTGATTTTTTTTCCTCTTGCCTGGACCTGCTCAAGGTCTGTCATCATTGGAGCTGGGTGAAACTTTTCAGCTGATAACTTTTTTATTTAAAAACTCTAAATGCTTAGAAAAATGAAGTGTTTTGCTTCGGGTCAACTTCTCAGTGAATCAGAAGTTTCAAAGTTTCTTTTGGGTTGATCCGGAACACACTCTTCTTGGTATGGCCAGTGAAGTGAAAAATCAATTATTTCCACAGCTCCTGTCACAGTCTCTCCCCTGGTAAGGTCAGGATGGCCTGCCACCACCAGCCTGGCCTGGATTTGAGTGATTAATCCAGGGAGTGAAAGGTTCCATTTTCTTAAAACATCTTCCCCTACAATCTCTAATTCATCTGAGATTATAGTTGGTCAAACATGCAGAAAGAGATGTCAAGACGTTATTCAGTATCTGTCGCTATTTAATTTAATTGCTGCTTCTGTTTCATTCATGTAGGTTGAATGCCACCCATATTTCACCCAGCCCAAGCTCTTAGAATTTTGTAGACAACATGATATTGTCATTGTTGGGTACAGTCCACTAGGAACCTCAAGGGATGAAATGTGGTAAGTCTTCATACCAGCCTCACTTGTGGGGTGAACACTGCTACTAGAGTGTTGCAAGTCTCCCCACAGAGATCCAGCAAAAAGTAATATAATGGCTTCTCCCAAACCCTTGCTGTCCTCCAGTGGGGCAAGTATGAGCATTTGGAGCTGGGCTTTCCTCTTTTTGGAAACATGCTTCAGAGAAGCCAAAGTTCTTAATTTGGGATTTGGGTAAATCTATCCCACCATCCTTTTTACTAAGCTGTAGCTTCTCAGCTCTAACTTGGGAATCCAAAATGTGATTTTCAGTATTCCTCAGGCCAGCAGGCTATACAGGATACGTCTACACTGCAGCTGAGATCAATCCTCACAGCCTGGGTAGATGGACTGAAGTTAGCGCACTAAAATTAGCAGTGTGGACATTCCAGCTCTGGCTCAAGACCACCCAACCCCCTGGGTCTGAGTTCAAGTGGCTTGCCCGAGTCTCCACTGGAGCTGCACTGTTTTTAGTGTGCTGGCACAAGTCTCTTGACTTATGCTGGGAGGCTTGCTCCCAGCTGCAGTGTAGACATCGGCAGCACTGACTAAGCCTTTGAAGTGATCTCCTTGCCTTGCTCTGTCAATGAGGAATGCCAGTGAGTAACCCCCTTCCAGTTGGCCAGAAGAGAAGCAACTGTAATATGGAGCTCTGAGGCTGAAACGAGTAGCTGCAAGGTGGGCAAACACAGATCATTTAGGGCACTGTGACGGGGTCCGCTTACCCCGCACTAGCCCAGACAGGGTTGAGCCCATGGGATTGACAGCAGAAGTCCCGCCCCCCTGGCAAGACTGGGCATGCTCCAAGTGTTCTAGTATAAAGGGAGGGAGCCCAGCTCATTCTGGGGAGGAGACTGCAGGGGAAGGACCTGCTGGGGGAGCTCCTGCAGAGGGCCACGCACAGCCACAGACTACACCAGGAACTGAAGCCTTTCACGGCCTGCCTGGATCCCCATGAGTGGAGAAGCCCGCGATGATGACCGGCCCTGCTGACCGCGGAGGACCCGACAACCTCATGGGGTACCCCAACACGGATTCTGGTAGGGGGTGACCCAGGGAGGGCAGTGGAATGGTACCTCCCACCCCGGTGAAACTCAGCGTGTTTCGGCTGGACCCTCCCCGCTGAGTCAGAGTGGCGAGTTACCACGCTACTGTTCTGGCCACTAGGCCACATTGCCCTGCACCAAAGGGTGGTGCTAGAGACTCTGGCCACTAGGCCACTACCCTGCACCCAAGGGTGGTGTTTCAGACTCCGGCTGCTAGGCCGCGCTGCCCTGCACCGAAGGGTAGTGCTAGAGACTGCGGCCACTAGGCCACACTACCCTGCAACAAAGGGTGGTGTTTCAGAATCCGGCCGCTAGGCCATGCTGCCCGACACTGAGGGGTAGCATCAGAGACTGTGACTGGTAGGCCGCGCTGCCCTGACCCTAGGGGCGTGGACCATCACAGGCACCAAACAGAACAGAGGACCTACCCAGTGGAAAACAAATGGAACTCTTCCTAGAAGTCGTGAGGAACATTTCTCTTCTCTTCTCTACACAACTGATCCCATGATAACTTGATCTGGGCTGTTCAATACCTGACTCAGAAGCAGATCAGGATTATCAGGAAACAAAAGTACAATATCAGGCTTCCCAAAGGCTAGAGGATGCCGGTATGCTTTGAACCTGATCAGAGGTTAGAGGTGGACAACTTATTAGATCACCCAGTCCATCTCTCTGCTCATTTAGGACTGATCCCCTTGGTACACTTTCTAGAGTCCTGTCCTGTTTACATGTAAAAGTTCTGAGTGGTGTTGCTTCCTGGGGGAGAATAACTGCCTTCCAAATCTTATTGCATGATTTATTGTTCAGCTCATGTCCTACTGTAATATATTTGATAATCAAACTTCCAAACACTTTCCATATTGAATAGGACGAGTGCTGGCTCATGATCTGTAAAGTGCAGGTTGAGAGTGGGCAGATGAACTTATGCATGTTACTTCCACAAATCTCATTGATTGACAGAGGCCATGGGAAAACAGTGCAAACGTGTTGATAACTGATGCAGTTAGAATTAATCTTCATTTCATAACAGATTGTCCGAATCAGTTTTTGTTTCGGATTTCTGCTCTCTGCCACTTTCTTTAAATACTCCAGAATCAAAATATAACCCACTTTTTTTTTTTTTTTTTTTTTAAATTCAAGGGTAAATGTGTCTTCCCCTCCTTTACTGAAGGACCCTGTGCTGAATGCCATTGGGGAAAAATACAACAAGACGGCAGCACAGGTTGCTCTGCGCTTCAACATCCAACGAGGAGTGGTGGTCATTCCCAAAAGCTTCAATCCACAGCGGATCAAAGAAAACTTCCAGGTAAGTTATAGATTCGTCTCTGCTCCACTGATATTGCTGGCCCCTGCTGAGAGTGTCTTCCCCTTCCCTCCTGAGGCAGAGAGGCGGCTTAACAACCCTGTAAACCTTTTCTATGTTGACACTCTTACTCACCACCATTTCTAATCACCTGGTGATGGTGCAATAGAGGGGAAGCTAGTATGGACAGGACTCTGGACTCTTCATCAGTGTCATCTAGACCTATTCTGAGTAGGCTAAAATTCCAGCAGCCAGTCTACACTAGTGCTCCCACCTGTAGTAGTGCAACAGTGAGAGATCAAGTAAACACTGAATATAGATCAGTAGGTATTAGTTTTAGCTGTTTTAATGACACGAAACATGTGTGCAACTTGTGTCCTCTATTCCCGGCCATGGCTCAGGGCTTGTAATTAGCCAGACATAGAAGAGGAGGTGTTGCGTACCCTTCTGCCTACATGGTATGAAGGTTTGCAAATTTCCCTAAAGAGGATCAAGCCTGGCTCACAACTCCTTCACTGCATGGGTCTCTCCCTTATTGCTCCCCCTTTTCTAGGCAGTCTCTCCCCCTTAAGAAGCCAGTGGTCCAGAGGAGTTAGCAGAATTGCCATTCTGTCCTTGAGACTGAGCTTGGCAAATATTATAGGAATCTAATAAACTCTCCCTAGAATTTGGCTTTCATATTTAGTTAAAATGTGCAAGGACTTTTGCATTTGTTTCTGCAGAGTAGTTGAAATTTCATAGAAATGTAGGGCTGGAAGGGATCTCAAGAGGTCAAGTCCAACCCTCTGTGCTAAGGCAAGACCAAGTAAACCTGGACTATCCCTGACAGTTGTTTTGTCCAACCTGTTTTTAAAAACCACCAATGGTGGAGATTCCACAACCTCCCTTGGCAGTCTATTCCAGAGCTTAACGACCCATATAGTTAAGTTTTCCCTAGTATCTAACTTAACTCTCCCTTGCTGCAGATTAATCCTAATATCTTCTTTCCCCTAGATTTTTGACTTCTCACTCACTGATAAAGAAATGAAGGACATTGAAGCCCTGAATAAAAACACCCGTTACGTGGAGATGCTGATGTAAGTCCAAGCTGAATCCCGGCCCAATAGCAATGGAGGCTCCTGAACAGTGCTGGGTTCTTAATGTAAACCCTGCCATGCCAACACTTCCATACACAATCACATCTACCTTCTTTCATGAGGTTCTCTCAAGGTGACAAAAGGGCATTTGAATTTCAAACACTAAAGCGTAGGGGCGTTCAGGTCTAGTGGTTCAGCACATAAGATGATTTGTAAAACTTCAAAACTTGCAACATTTGCATATGATTCAGAGTCTAAACAGCCTCCAAGGTCAAGGAGCTTGTAGGTGGTGGTTGGCTCAGTCCCATCTCTGTTTTAAAACTCTCTCTCCTCTTTCCTCAAGTGGTGGTGACTGCCCCAGACAGCTAAGGAGCACACTATGGAGCTCATTCAGTAAAAGGAATCACTCAACAATTGTCACTGTCTCACCACTCCTAGGAGTGGAGTTCTGTCTCTTGACTCTACTGCACTGCCATTGCTTTCCTCATATGAGTGGTGTCACAGTTCAAGGCAACTGCACCTGTATTTCCCCTCAGTGGTGCAGTAAGGGCATCCATTCTTAGGCTTCCGGCTCCCCACACGATGCCTCTCTTGGGTGGAAATAGGGTGACCAGATGTCCCGATTTTATAGGGACAGTCCCGATTTTTGGGTCTTTTTCTTTATATAGGCTCTTATTACCCCCTCACCCCGTCCCAATTTTTCACACTTACTGTCTGGTCACCCTAGGTGGAAACGTGTTTTTGTCTCTCCCTTCTGATTGGGATATTTCTATGCTGAATAGTCCCCTACCTTCCTTGTGATTATCCCCAGCAAAAGGCAGGCTGCCTAAGCAAGCTGTTTTGCCTTCTCTTCAGAGATGGTACACAGTGTAATTGTCACAGTTCAGCTACCACACAGCTATTTCTAAGCAAGCACGTTTAATTCTTAAGCTAGTCAGCATGCACATAATTTCTTTACTTTATTAGCGGTCACTCCAAGTTCACCATGGGCTCTGGTTGGTGATTTAGTCCATTCAAACCCTACCCGGAGGTTTTTCTTGTGGTCACGAGCTCATCACAGCGTCAGCTCAGAACAAGCACCTTCGTGACACGGAATCATTCATTTACCCATTTGGGCCTTTGAGGAGACTGCGATTAATTAATCAGCCAGACAATGGTTTTCTGCCCAAGCCAAAGCTTCAAAAGGGGCGTGAGTCACTGTCATTCCCTTCACATGAAGTATTTCCTAGACAATCTGCTTAACATATGTTCTCCCAAGAAGTCCTGTTGAAATTCCTAATACATCTCAGAGATTGCATTAATCACATCTAAAGAAGTTGCATACAATAACACATAAATAATGCATTTTTTAATACAATGGACCCCAAAGGCATTAATTTAATTCAATAAGATTTATCTTAATTCCATAAGGTTTGTCCAGGATAGTGTTATCTGTCGCAAGTGAATGCTGGAGCTGAATCTCAAATTCCTATCATGTGCATAGCGCTATCACTTGACATTTGCATAGTGCCTTTGATCCTGAAGCATCCTAAAGCACTTCTCTTAGGGCTTCAAGTTTGGCTGAGAATGAGACTATCCACCTTCAAGTACAAGAGCACGTTCAGCCTATGGCTATACTGCATGTTGGCCCCTTTTCAGGACACTCACTGTGTAACCTAAAGCAACAAAGGCATTAATTTTGGTGTAGCCCTCTCCACCTTCTTGGATTAGCTCTCGTCTCCTGATGACTGTGCTGGGACAAAAGGTCTAAAAATTCAAGGATTGGAGCATCTCTAGAGCATTAACAGCTTTTTCCCCGCCTTTATCTATGGTTAACAAAGTCCAACAGGAACAAGTTTACCTAGCTACCTAAAAGGTGATGGACTATAGATGATAGGAAAGGTGAATTAGGTTGAAGATGCCCTAAAATCTCAGCAAGGTGGTTGTAATCTATAATTACTGTTTATTCATTCATTCAGTGAATCTGGCGATAGCCAAGTGATCAATTTGCAATATGTTTTTAATTATTGTCTTTTTCTATTTTAAAATTGTCTAAAATTATCATGTACTTGATACTAGAAATTGTTTGGATTTCTTAGCTAAAATTCCTAACCTGAAGATATTTTGAATTTATAATTCAGACTCTGCTTGTGAAAAGTGAATCTTGGCTGGAATTCATAAATATCTTCATGTAGGGAAGTTTGATGCCCGTGGGGAAGAGGGAGAATGTTGAAAAGAGGGAGGACATTCAATTAAGTTTAAAGGTGGTAAATTCAAAACTAATCAAGGAAATACTCTTTCACATAACACATCATTAGACTGTGGGATTCATTGCCACAGGAAGTCAATGAGGCCAAAAACTTAGCAAGACTCAAAAAGGGAGTGGACGCTTTCTATGGATAACTAGAATATAGAGTTGTCATAATTATCAGCATTTGGGAGGAGATGTTAAGCCTTATGTTTCACTGTTTAAGCCAATCTCAAATTTTTAGAACACAATTTTGCCTAATTTGTGTGGGGCAGAGGACACCAGATCTGCTTAAGAAGGTGTTAGAACACTGTATTAAGCATCTGGACCTGCCCCTGTCAGATATGGTCTGTTCTGATCCAGCCTGTCCTGTCAATCCTATGTGAAAAGGTCAAACAGTCAACTGAAAATATACTTTTTACGTAATGTATTTGGGGGGAAATATTCCACTATTGCAGGTATGAATGAACGTTTTTGACTATCCTGTGTTTTTCCAGCTATAAACTAGAATGGAGTTGTGTACAAGTACACTTCATTTTGATAACATGAGTAAGCCTTGGTAACTAAGATAATGCTAACTACAGTGGAATTTGTCAAAAGATGTTGATGTAAAACAATGCAGTGTCTGAAATCTAAACTGTCTTCAGCAAAACTCTGGTTTTGTTGAATTTTGTTTGTTTGTTTTTCCAGTGGGAAATCTAAATGTTTCAGGTCAGCTGATATATGTCAACCTGATATACCATAGTGCATGGGAGTTGAAGTTCAGGTGCCTCATCCCCCCCCCCCCCTGCCCCCCTACCCTGTGAGCCAGGCTCCTTGGCTGGACTACATCTCCCATGATGCACGGTCTCCACTTTCATTGAACCAGTAGCAGTGCAGCATGACCACAGTATATCGTGAGATGTGGGGAGCCCAGCCCAGAAAAAAATGGAAACATGAGGCACTATGGCTACTCAGGGGAACACAGATTAATGCAATCCAAGCTGAAACAAAACCTCTTGATTTGGTTCAACAAACCTAGTTTGTTTGACATTCCCAGATTGAAAAAACATTGTTTCATTTTTGGTTGAAAATGTCCCAACAAAATGTCTTAACATTACTGAACTGAAATGTTTGGAACTTTCCATTCTACAAATTTCATCCTTAATTCGGAAGGAAAAAAGTCAATATCACTTCCCATGGGACAAATTCCAGTTTTTATCCAGCTTTACTGGTAATACACTAATGGTGCAGGTAAATAACACAGCTCCATGATGCACTCAGCAGTGTTTCACACAACCATTAGTTTTTACTGACAGGAAGTGCTGGCCTACATCTTCATTATAACCTACTTTATTTCAGAAACCACCTATAATATTTGCTTAGTTAGCCAGAAGACTGGAAGTGTAGTGTAACCTCCGGGTTTTCTGGGACTAAAGAGGGAAATGTGGAAGATATTTGTACTTGCTTGCCTTTGGCTCTGGGAACATGTCTGCATTTTATGGCCTTCCTAGATCTTCTTTACTTTCCCTAGACATACACAACTTATATGGAGTCTGAAGTCTTGCAATAGAGTCTGCAGTCAGATGGACATAAAACAATTGCACTAATGTACACAAACTTCCCCTTCACCCTAATTAGGTCATTCAAAGGCTCCTTGTGACTACTCAAACATGAATGCTATTAAATAACGAAGTAGGGTATCCACACCCATGCTGAGTCACTGCAATTTAATTAAAGGGGACAGCCAGGAGTAGCTTGGATGCAAAAGACTCATGGAAAAAAGGCCAAGCCAGAGCAGACCCATCCATGCCAGCTCAAACAACTTGAGCTAAAGAAATGTATCTTTACATTTACGTTGAGCTGCTGTTTCTGACTTTCCTCTAAGTTTAGCCAGTACTAGGACTCCAGCTGAGGAGCATTCTAGCCATATGGCATCCATCAAACAAAAAGTGGCATTTTTTTCCCCCTGCAGACGTAGGAAAACCTGCAGACTTACTCCTATTTTCTGAAACCTGTATAGAATGTTTTGCGTAAAGAGGGTTTAAGATAGGTCTGAAATCTCTAGCAACAAGGCAGGGAGCGCTTGCCCTAATCTGCCCTACACTAATGTGCCTCATATCTGACCTGGAGGGGACCACCTCTTTTTTTTTTTCCCCCATGCCTGGGAAGTCTCTGGCTTCCTGAGTCTACCCACAAAGCTGTCACCGTGCCAGTGCTGACTTGTGCGGTATGAATACCAGTCCACGCAGAACTTAACTAACACGCACATCCTGCCCCATAACTCTTCAATGTCAAGCTGGGTCAATGAACAGCTTTTGATCACTTTCACGCTGTAAGCTTCAAATGTTAACTGAAGGACTCTACTGTCTTCTTTACTTAAGTCTATTTTGGTTACCTCTTGTAGCATTTTATTAGAGTAGCAGGCAGAGACCTCAACCGGGTCTGGAGCCTGTTGTGCTAGGCACTGTATAAATAGTACTAGTGTCTGGTGTTGCCGTATGTAATAGCTTTTGTAGTGGCGACTCTTTATTTGAATTCTCTTTGCAGGTGGCGTGACCATCCGGAGTATCCCTTCAACGATGAATATTGAAAATAAACCGTAGCGGCGCATATTCAACTCAGTATTGTTGGGTTGTGTCCAAACACACCTAGTTCTAAAGGTGGGGCTTTCACTGTAATGGAGACTTTCCAGAACATCAGAATTAAAACATGAATGAAGTTACGTTTCATTTGTCTCCAAACTTTCTTTGTCACCCTTGCCAACAGCTGAAGGATAGTTCTGTTTAAGTTACTGATAGGCCCAAACCATGAGAGCTGAACACCTTAATTTTTCATTTGGGGCAGGGTTAGGATGACCACATGTCCCGTTTTTAAAGGGACAGTCCCGTTTTGGGGGACTTTTTTTTATATAGGTCCCTATTACACCCCAGCCCCTGTCCCGTTTTTTCACAGTTGCTATCTTAACCCTACGCTGGGTGGGAGGGGAGAAGAGCACGCAGGATCCAAAATCAATCCTGTTTCTGAATCTTAATGTGCAGTCTATATAAAACAAAGATCAGAACATTCCTGACTTGTAGAGTTTTTAAAAGTGGATCGAAACTGTGCAGTGCAGGCTCATTGCTACCTCAAATTGAACGCTGCATGTCAGCTCACCATCATGTATGATCTTGCAATGAAGCCATAGCACTGAATTTGTGACATCAGAATAATTTCAACAGCAGTAGGCTGGCAGCACAAACACAGCATTATCAAGATCCAGTGAAAAGGCTGGTTGGGAGGAGGAAATTACTTAGACAATTTTTTTTTTTTAAATGCCCAACGGAGGTTTTACTTTTGCATATGGTCTCTTCTGCTTGAGTGTAATGTGGAAACCACCACTTTAAAGAGCTGAAAGTGAGAGAGTGAGTGAGTGTGTGTGTGTGTGTGAATCAAGCAGAGAACATGCTTCTTCAGCCTTCTTGCAAATCCCAAAAACGATGATCCATCCAAGAACCTATTCATTTCAAAGCCCTGAAAAAAAACTCTTATTTGTAGCGTGCTTACAGTGAATACACCAAATTCCTGACGCAGTCTTTCCTGCTCTAGTAAATGTGAATTTAGAAGGGGTATTTTGTTAAATATCATTGTCTTTATATTGTGCTTGGTGTGAGGCAGTACAAGATTTGTAATGCCAACAGTAGCAAACAGATGGGTGAAAGGAATCTGGCTGGACATGGTACATTTGTAGAAATTTCCTTCTATTTCCTCCAGAAGCAGAAAACATCTCAATTTGTGGAAGTTTGACTGGATAAACAGGGCCTGCAGTAAGGGAAGGCCCCAGCCCCTTCTAGCTGGAGTTTTCAGGTTAAGTATTAGAAAAGCCACTCTCCACCTCATACCCAAATACACCAAGAAGGAAAAATTGTCTTGGCATAGCCCAGAAAATTGAAGTCCATTGTTGAAGGAGTGGGAGGGTTAGGCTTGTATTTTTCTCAGATAGGAAAATGGTCAGACAGGAGATAAATAATTCTTTGAAAGGACATAATGGTCTTGTGTTAGCTTCCATGTATACAGCATAGGTTGAACCGGAACAGTGCTGCTAATGCAGAATATCCGTATATTGATTAGACTAGAACTACTCTGAAGTCTAGTCTGTGTAGGTATAGAAATGTTTCAGTGGAAACAGAATCTGTTTTGTTCAACCTCTTTCCTAGTTCTTGTAATGTTGTCTTTAAAAGGAGACACTGTCAAAGATCACCATAGTAAGCAAGACACTTTAAAATGGACATGATGGTGCTAGAGTAATTTTGGGTAGACTGGAGTGGTGAGAAGTGTCAACAAATAAATTCACTGGGGAAGAAGAGGCTTTCAGCCACAACTGAACCTCCTAATGCTACTATGTCCATAGGGGGGTGTCACAAGTGGTGCACTAACTCTCTGTAGATACTAAAGACCAAGAGCATTCAGAGCTTCTTCAATTGTCCATTTAGGTCACCAGATGCAAGCTAGGAAATGAATGTTCTCAAGGGTCAGTCTAAAGTTCTTCCTCCTCCTATTTGTGAGGAAATAAAGAACCAACTCCTTGGCTGCTGAAATGGTACTATGCTGATTCACAACAGCCAAGGATGTGGCTGAAGTTTTTTTATATCTTAAATTCCAGGTTCAGAGAAATAGGCCTATTGCCATACAGAACAACCTGGGAGTGAGGGGGTAAAACACAACTACCTCTGCTCTGGTTAATAAACTCAAGCCTTGAATGGACATATGTCTTGTGCTGAATTGCCTAACTGTAGCACTGTGCACTACTTTCATACTGTAACCTGAGCAGGCTCAGGTTGCACACCCAGCACTCAGGCCAGGTTTGGCAACATTGTTTTGTATATTAAAAGTTGCCTTGATTTCTCAAATCTTGTCCTTTAAACCAGGCCTGCACAACTCGTAACGCGGCGAGGGCCATATTACTCCAAAGAAAACAGCTGAGGGCCGAAACCCTCCGGCCCCGCTGAAACAACCTCCCACCCAGCGCCGCCTGCCCCACGGAAACAACCCCTCTTTCCCCAGCGCTGGGATGTGGAAGCCTGTAGAGGGGGAAAGAAACAGCGCGCATAGGGTGACCAGATCATCTGCCTGCCCCCTGCTGGCCTCTTACCTTCTGCCGCTGCCCCTGCCCCTTGCCGCTGGCTCACCCTCACTCCCCAGCCTGCCACTGGCCTCTTCACCACCCTGCCCACCGGCCGGCCGTTGACTTGCCCCACCCCGCCGCTTGCTTACTCACTCCGCGCAGGCCGCACAGTGAGTCCACCTACTCACCCCCCCGCGGGCCGCACAGTGAGTCCACGCAGGCCGCATGCAGCCCCTGGGCCGCATGTTGTGCAGGCCTGCTTTAAACCATTCTCTGCAAAACCTAGAGATGAGATCTGCAATAAAATGCTGGATCTAACCTATTCATAACTCTTGGCTAAATCTGGATTCCAAACACCCCTCTGCATCTAGACTGCCTGAAGTTCTAAGAAATCAGCATCCCTTCATTTTCCCTTGTAAAGGGGATATGCAGAAGCCTCTCCCCTCAGCAAGCCCTAATGATGTACATATACACACATCATCTTTCAGTATGGCGGTAAAGAAAGGGATAGGACTGTTTGGAAGCTTCTCCACTCTATACCTCACAAGACTGTCCCTTCATAGACTTTTCCTGGCCCATGTGTTTTGCCTAGCTGAAATGGGTGATGAAAAAGATTCTACTTCTTCCTAGCGGGAGATTTTTCCAGGCTGATTGTCACTTACTATGAAACTATTCCTGACATCTAGCCTAGTAATCCCTTTGCTCAGTTTCAGACCATTGCTTTCTATTGTTCTACATGTTGCCCTAAGACTATGAGGTCTAGAGAAGGGGAAACAAACAGCCCTGCAGATGAGATCCTGAGTCATGCATTCCCGCTGCTGCTGCACAAAGTAAAAAACAACAGAACATGGAATTCACTTGCCTGTAACCCATTTCGAAGTGCAGTTTAATTCCCTGCCTGGTGTGAAATATGTTCCTCGTGAGCACTTCATGCAGCCCTGGGGCTTAAGTGCCTGCTGTTCTAATAATTATTACAGGTGAAAAGAACAGACCTAAAAAACAGTAAAACGTGTTCACTTTTACTGCACCCAGTAAACTGACCACTGCCAAAAATTCTTCCAGACTCAAACACAAAATGAGACCCAGACCAAAGATGTCTACTTTACACTTTCATGTGTTTGAAAGGGTTTTTATTGACAATAGCACACAAAGGACTGCCAGTCCAACAGTATAAATCTCTCTCTCTCTCTCTGTTACATGAACAGCACAATAAACTCTTCACATTCAAAGTGAGCCACACCGCTGAGGCGAGGTTCAGCAAAATCTACAGGTGACCAAGGCCTGCTCATCACTACAAAAATCTTATATCTGAACATTTCAACAATGGCATTAGCTGAATATAACTTAACAGGTGTCAGAGGCCAAAGAGTCATTAACTAACACGATGCTGAACATTAACAAGTGTGTTCAGCCAAGGTAAAACTCTTATGTAGATCAGACCCAAGAGCTGCTATGCAGTGGCCTGCATGAAAAAGGCCCTTTTAGTGGACAAGTGTCCACATCAGAGAAACAATCCCCACTGCTGGCTTTGTTTTCTAGAGGGTTGGTATACCTGAGTATCAGCATAGAACACAACACCCTGCTGCTGCTATAAACAGAATTTTGGGCTGCAGAGCTGTGAAGCTGAGCCCTTTCATGAGTGTTGAAAACAAGCAAGCAAATTAGAAAGGTCCTAGAAACAAAAATCTTCTCAGTCCAGGAACAAGATCCCCAAGTAGCAGAATGATACGGATGGGCTCTGATGTCCAGCTTCATCTCCTGCCAGACATCCACCAGAACCTCATTTTCTAAGTGATGCAACAACTTTGCACTTGCTCCTTCCAAATACCCTATGTGTATATTCAATCGGGCCAAAGTAGGATTAAGCACCTCGTTAAAATCCCCCCCTAGAATAATATCCCCTTCCTTAAAACATTTTAAACTCCCCCCTCCCCGCCCCAAAAAAACCTGATCAAAAACAGGTTGCCCTTGATTGGGAGTATATACATTGAGTAAGGTTGTAAGAGCGGCAGAAGCGTGCTAAAAGTGGAGGGGCCAGAGGCACCTGAACTGTGCCCCCCATGCCACACTATTCTCTAGGCCCTCCCCACACCACCCCTTCTCTCTAAACCCCCCACCCTCACCGCCCCTTCTCCATGAGCATCCATCCTGTTGTGCCGCCTCTTCCACTCAAGACTCCACCCCCGCTTGCTCCTCTCTGTCCCTTCCCACCATTGCTCCCCTTATTGCTTGGTAAAAAGTGGGAGGGCCATGACCCCCTAACCCCCACATTCTGGCACCTCTGGTAAGGTGAGAAGTTTACCTTTCAAGGCCCCCTTAATTAATACATATCTGCCTTCTAACTATGAGTTTGCTGAGACAATAAAAGGGATGTGTTTAGCAAACAGTATTGCCACTTCTACTCTATTAGATTCCCCTGGAGTGACATGTGGTAACCAAGAAGTATTCTGGTATGAATCATAATTTTTCTTCAAGTGAATTTCTTGTAAATACATTATACTACAACAATACTTTTTTAGTGCGCAAAATACCCCTTCCCTTTTTGTTGAATCATCCATCCCCTTAACATTAACAGTCATGACATTAATAGACTCTCCCATGAGTATTAAGTCTCCTCTCACCCTGTATATTACCCTTTGTTAAAAGCAGAAAACTCCCTCCTCCCCGCCCCAGCTAGATGCGAGCTCTCCATTACATTTGTGCCTCTTTAAATAAGACATCTGGGAGTTATAACTTAGTCTGCTCATGCCCCTGCATATATTAAATTAAAAGATTGGAGCTCAGTGGAAAAACAAAGGGCCTGGCGGTTGAATGGAGCTTTGTTGTACGATCCCCTTAGAATTCAAGACCAGGAAGAAATTTTCCAGAAGTATATAGACGAAAACGATACAGAAGGGACCAATAGAAGTGTTCTCTGGTATGCTGGAGATGCGTAATGAGGGGGATCCCTGTAAAGCATCATTTCACAAAAAGATGAGAACTGTAAGAAGAGAGGGGTTGGTTAAAGTACCTTCTGCTTTGGAAGGGAGACATAAATCTACCAAATCTATGAGTATATAAGTAAATAATTGAGAGGAGAGAGAAGATTAACCTGTTACAAACAGGTAAAGCTGAGAAAACACTTAGATATAGTAAACAAAAATATTATGAAAAGGGCAATGAAGCTGATAGGCTTTTAGCCAGAAAGTTAAAAAAGAAATAGGATAAATCAGCCATCCTTCTTGTTAGAAATAAAAAAGGAGATTTAGTAACTGGCACCAAACAGATCTCTGAAACATTTGCTAACTTTTTCCATACTTTATATGCTTTAGAACATCCAAATCCTGACCCTATAAACAGCTATTTGAGAAGTGTGAAACTACCTCAGCTCTCAGAGGATGATATGTCAGCTCTTGAGGGGCAAATTGCTGCAGAGAAAGTTGAAGATGTAATCAAGAAGTTAAAATCCAATCCAGCTCCATGTTTTCTAGGGTGTATTATAAAGCTCTAAAGCGAGTGTTGGTCCCTATTTTAACAGAATTGTTTAATGGTATATTGCAGGGGAACGAGTTTCCAGATTCATGGAAAGGGGCAAAAAAATGTGGTCATCTGCATCATTTAAGACCTATTTCCTGACCAGTGTGGATGCTAAAATTTACGCCAGGGTGCTAGCAAACAGATAGAGTGTTATCTTTCCCAAATATGTTCACCCTGACCACTATGGGTTCATTGCTGGTAGGCATCTATTTGATAATATCAGAAGAACTCTGAATTTGATTCAGAATCCTTATTTCTAGCAATTCTTTCTGTGCACTATTGTGTTTGGATGCTCAATAACCTTCAACCAGCTGGAGTGGGAGTACCTCAGACAGATTTTGGTAAGGTTTGCTTTTGGAAATCAGCTTTATTGGGGCATAATGACCCTATATACTCATTCGCAAGCATCTGCTTTGGTCTTCAATCCCCTCCTGTTAATATGTTGAGGGATCTGAGACAGGGTTGCCCATTATCCCCCTGTTTGCTTTGGCAACGCAGCCATTTGCAATAAATGAGAGAAGCATTCCCCCGGTAAAGGGCATCAGAATGTCTTCTGGCTTAGAACACCAAATAGCTTTGTATGCTGACACTGTTTTGTTATATTTGCATGAGCCAGAAGCCTCATTAATAATTATAGAACAATTGACTCTGGCATTTGGACTGGTATCAGGCTTCAAAATAAACTACTATAAATCTGCAATTTTAGGAAATAATATTCCCCAAAGGGTCAAAACAAACTATTGTCAGCTACATAAATGTAAATGGGTAAAGGAATCTTTAAAATATTTAGGAATAAATATTGTAGAGAAACATAGGCATATTTTTAAGGCAAATTACCCTCTACTACAGAATAAAATAATAAAAAGACTTGGAGGAATGGAATAAATATGAGCTTTCTTGGCATGGCAGGGTAGCCTTGGTAAAGATGAATGTCTCCCCAAAGTTATTGTTTTTGTTTCAGTGCATCCCAGCTGGCAACCCCGACATGACAGTAAAAACATGGCAGGATGCACTTTTAAAATTCATATGGAAATATAGAAGACAAATGGCGAATTCTGAAGGTCCATCTAAGCCTATAGAGTGGGGTGGACTAGCTTTCCCCAATTTGTCTTATTATTATGCATCACAATTAAAAGATGTGATCAGATGGGTTAACAAGAGACCATCCAAACAGTGGGTAAAATGCAAACAAGACTGGAGTCCAAATATTCATAGTACTTGTTGGATTAAAATGAAATTTAGGCCACCAAAAATAAAAAAAAGATCATCCCTTCTTCCAGATGACCTAAGCAGCTTTGAACAAGGCTCCCTCCCTTAGCTATGTTCATTAATAATCAGCAATTTATCCCTAGAAAATATCAAAGCGACTATTTTTTGTGGGTAAGAGATGAAATTACTCAATTTGCACAGCTGTTGGTGGGCCCTGATTTGAAATCCTACCGGGAGATGAGTAATAATGGAAATAATATAAAGATCCCATATTTTCAGTATTTACAAGTCAAAAGTTTTACTGTGAAATCTGGATACGAGGCAGCTCTATCTAGACTTTTACCCACATTTGAGGAGTTGATCCAGGAGCAAGCTGGAACAAAAGGTTTAATTTCTAAGATATATTATACAATTTTGATCAAAAAAAGTTGTTGATAAGAAACATAACCAGGTGAAAAGATGGGAGAGGGATTTGGACAAAGAAATGGATCTGCGTGAGTAGGTCTCTATATAGGAAAGGGGACGTACAACTTCAATTTGTGTAGCTCATGAGGAAAATGTTTATATATTACTGTATAGGTGGCATTTGATTCCAGTTAAGATCATATTGTTGCTAGTAGGGAGGTGATCTTTTGGAGGGTGCAGGGAAAGGGTAACATACTTACACATGCAGTAGTTGTGTCTGGGAATTAGACCATTCCGGGAGAAAATTATTAAAGAGATTGATTAGGAAAATGCCAGCTTCCTAAACATCCCCTGACCTGCTTACTGAATGCTCCAGTAAAGGAGCTACTTTTTAACAAAATTAATTTGTCATTCTGTTTATTAGCAGCTAGACTTTGTATTGCAAATTACTGGAAAAATGTAATCCTTCCTCCCGTGGAACCGTGGTATAGTAAAATACCTTGCAATGGAAAAGCTTTCACACCAAATACATACACAAAAGAAGCACCAAAAAGAGGACAGGTATTTAGATATTTGTTTACCTTTTTTTTAGCATACTCTGAGGAGAAGGGCTCCCCAGCTAATAAGCCAAAATCTTTAGCCAGGTTCTTTGAATGCTACCCTGATCCTGACAGTAGCGTAGGCGGGTCTGGAGCACAGAGGAAGCGGCGCTATAAAAAGGCGCCTCCCCGCTCCCCCTGTACTCACCCGGCGGTGCTTTAAAGGGCCCGGGGCTCCAGCTGCTGCGGAGCCCCGGGCCCTTTAAAGCACCGCTGGAGCTCCGGCAGCGGGGCTGGAGTGGGGGGCTTTAAAAGGCCCGTGGCTCCCCGTGGCTGCAGGAGCCGCAGGCCTTTAAGCGCGCCCCCCTCACCCACAGCCCGGCTCTGGCAGCGGGGCTCGGGTGGGGATTTAAAAGGCCCGCAGCTCTTGCAGCTGCGGGGAGCCGTGGGTGTTTTAAATCCCCGCCCGAGCCCGGCTCCAGCAGCGGGGCTCGGAGGAGCCGCGGGCCATTTAAAGCACCGCCCGAGCCCCGCTGCCGGAGCCGGGCTCGGGCGGGAATTTAAAAGGCCCGCAGCTCTTGCAGCCGCGGGGAGCTGCCCGTGGGCCTTTAAAACGCTGCTCGAGCCTGGCTCAGGCAGCGGGACTCGGGCGGCGCTTTTTAAGGCGCCACTTCTCCTCACAGGGGGAGCAGCCGCTCCCCCTGCTCCCCCTCTGGCTACGCTACTGGATCCTAAATAAGTAATGTACAATGAAATATGTTATTATTTTATTGAAGCGACAAAGAGTCCTGTGGCACCTTATAGACTAACAGACGTATTGGAGCATAAGCTTTCGTGGATGAATAGCCACTTCTTCAGATGCAAGAAGTCTGTTAGTCTATAAGGTGCCACAGGACTCTTTGTCGCTTCTACAGATCCAGACTAACATGGCTACCCCTCTGATACTATTATTTTATTGGTAGGTTTCAGTGTAGTAGCCGTGTTAGTCTGTGTCAGCAAAACGAAAATAAGAAAGAAAAACTTGTAGCACCTTAGAGACTAACAAATTTATTTCAGCATAAGCTTTCGTGGGTTAATACCCACTTCATCGGATGCATGGAATGAAACATACAGTAGACAGATATTTATAGTCAGAGAAACATGATAAGGTCGAGGTGCATAGACCAACCTTAAGAGGCGAATTAGTTGAGAGGAACCATAACAGCAGGGGAAGAAAAACCTTTGAAGTGATAAACATGATGGTCACACAGGTGTGAATGAGGATCGTTAACTTAAGGGAAATAGATTCAATTAACGTAATGGCCGAGCCATTCCAAATCTCTATTTAATCCGGACGCAATGCAACCTAGTTTGCATATCAATTCGAGTTCAATAGTTTCTCTTTGAAGTCTGCTTTTGGAGTTAATCTGTCACAACACTGCTACCCTCAAGTCTGTCACTGAGTGATTAGGGAGGTTGAAGTGTTCTCCTACTGGTTTTTGAATGTTATGATTCCTGATGTCAGATTTATGTCCATTTATTCTTTTGCGTAGAGACTGTCCGGTTTGGCCAATGTACATGGCAGAGGGGCATTGCTGGCACATGATGGCATATATCACATTGGTAGATGTGCAGGTGAATGAGCCCCTGATGGCGTGGCGGATGTGATTAGGCCCTGTGATGGTATCACTTGAATCAATATGTTGACAGAGTTGGCATCGGACTTTGTTGCAAGGATAGGTTCCTGGGTTGGTGTTTTTGTTGTATGGTGTGTGGTTGCTGGTGAGTATTTGCTTCAGGTTGGGGGGCTGTCTGTAAGCAAGGATTGGTCTGTCCTCCAAGATCTGTGAGAGTGAGGGATCATCTTTTAGGATAGGTTGTAGATCTTTGATGATGCGCTGGAGAGGTTTTAGTTGGGGGCTAAAGGTGACGGCTAGTGGTGTTCTGTTTTTTTCTTTTTTGGGCCTGTCTTGTAGTAGGTGACTCCTGGGTACGCTTTTGGCCCTGTCAATCTGTTTTTTCACTTCAGCAGGTGGGTATTGTAGTTGTAAGAATGCTTGATAGAGATCTTGTAGGTGTTTGTCTCTGTCTGAGGGATTGGAGCAAATGCGGTTGTATCTTAGAGCTTGGCTGTAAACAATGGATCGTGTGGTGTGTCCAGGATGGAAGCTGGAAGCATGTAGGTAAGTATAGCGGTCAGTAGGTTTCCGGTATAGGGTGGTGTTTATGTGACCATCACTTATTAGCACAGTGGTGTCTAGGAAATGGACCGCTTGTGTGGACTGGTCTAGGCTGAGGTTGATGGTGGGATGGAAATTGTTGAAATCATGGTGGAATTCCTCAAGGGCTTCTTTTCCATGGGTCCAAATGATGAAGATATCATCAATGTAGTGCAAGTAGAGTAGGGGTGTTAGGTGATGAGAGCTGAGGAAGCGTTGTTCTAAGTCAGCCATAAAAATGTTGGCATACTGTGGGGCCATACGGGTACCCATAGCAGTGCCACTGACTTGAAGGTAAATATTGTCCCCAAATGTGAAATAGTTGTGGGTGAGGACAAAATCACAAAGTTCGGCCACCATGTTAGCCGTGGTAGTATCGGGGATACTGTTCCTGACAGCTTGTCTGGAAGACAACACCATCCTGGCCACTATGGATGTAGAAGAAGCCCGATGCCAACTCTGTCAACATATCGATTCAAGTGATACCATCACAGGGCCTAATCACATCCGCCACGCCATCAGGGGCTCATTCACCTGCACATCTACCAATGTGATATATGCCATCATGTGCCAGCAATGCCCCTCTGCCATGTACATTGGCCAAACCGGACAGTCTCTACGCAAAAGAATAAATGGACATAAATCTGACATCAGGAATCATAACATTCAAAAACCAGTAGGAGAACACTTCAACCTCCCTAATCACTCAGTGACAGACTTGAGGGTAGCAGTGTTGCGACAGATTAACTCCAAAAGCAGACTTCAAAGAGAAACTATTGAACTCGAATTGATATGCAAACTAGGTTGCATTGCGTCCGGATTAAATAGAGATTTGGAATGGCTCGGCCATTACGTTAATTGAATCTATTTCCCTTAAGTTAACGATCCTCATTCACACCTGTGTGACCATCTTGTTTATCACTTCAAAGGTTTTTCTTCCCCTGCTGTTATGGTTCCTCTCAACTAATTCGCATCTTAAGGTTGGTCTATGCACCTCGACCTTATCATGTTTCTCTGACTGTATAAATATCTTATTATTTTATTGTAACTTTGCCCTAATGAAAAGGGTTTTTTTTAAAAACAAGCATTGTTTCTAAAGTAGTTAATACAACTTTCTAATATTGTCACTGCAAAGCAAGCACTTCTGAACTGCTCATTTAGCTGAAATCAATTCAAACCACAGGAGCCTAACTTTGAGAAGGATTTCCATTACAAATTTCACCTTAAGTTTTATGCATATACACAAAGCATCGGATAGATGGGAACAGGCCTGCATGGGACTGTGTGTGTGAGATAGTTATGAATTAGGAAATTAGCAAAAGACTATGTCTGTGTCTACAGCCCACAAACTTATAAACAGAATAGCCTATCATTTAATATGAGTATTAATTGATACCAAAGCGATCTTAAAAGACTTTGTAAATGCATGAAATAGATGCTGTTCATGCAGTGAATATAGCCATTGTACATTCAGTAGTTATTAGTATACAAGCTTTGAAATTAGAACCGATACCTTTTAGAACCTGTAAGCTATTAGAACCTATACCTCTCAACCCCCAGACTCTGAAATGAGGGACAGTGATCCTCAAAAGGAGGGACAATTTTTTTTACTGAACACTTCTTGTATTTTAAAAAAAATGTACAAGCATGCAAATAACCTGGACTATAACTTATTGTCATGAAACTAAACAGTGATTCTATGTACTCAAAGCATCCTGTATGTGGATTTCTCTCTGATAGCTCATTTTTCCACTTTGGTGAAAGCTTTACGGTTTCCCCTTACTCTTTCTGTTAGAGAGCCTCAAGGACCACAGGACAACTTTAACAAATTGGGCCAGGTATAGGATGCCCGCACAATGTGGGACACTTAGGAGATATGCTATGTTATTATGAGAGGAAGGGCAGTTAACACAGCAGTTACCATACTTTTCACTGTGATAGAGCCCAAAGGCTACCTGCAATTAGGAGCAGGACTCCATTGGCCTGTATGCTATACAAATACCTGAAGACATGGAAGTCTTACAAATTAACTTGAACCAAGTGAGGGAAGCACATGTGACAAACAGCAGGACGGGAAGGAGGATGACGGTAACAAAAAATGTGATCATTTGGCTACCTGGGCAGGTACAGGCACAATTAGATGACTCCAAAGCACTCGAAAGGTTGGTGTTTTTAAAAAAAATTAATGGAAAAAATCAGCAATCTCTGACTGCTGTTCAATCCAGATAGTGTTTGAATGATTTCTTGTAGGCATCACAGCAAAAGTGCGTAGAAGAGGAATTTGATGGCTGAGAGAGTAGTGGCCTCACTGCTTTAATTAAGGGTTAAAAAAATGTCTGAAGGCTATTTTCTCCTTTTCATTGCCCCATTCCTGCGGTTTCTATGACCCTTTATTTCCCCTTAGACTGCTAATTAATTGCATCTTTTGTTCTTTTTCCAGCCATTTGTAAGGGCAGGTTCCATTATCTATGAAACGCTCGTTAAGATGTGTCGTGCTGTGTCCTTCCTCCCCTGAAATACATTTAAAATATATTCAGCACTCCTATTCATACAACTATGCTTTGAAGGGAAATATCCTCTCCCTGCCAGAAACAAAACTGGGGAGTGGAGAAAACTGTGGCTTTGAATGTCATGGATGGACCCAAGCAAGCGCTGAACTCTCCAAATGTTTTCCAGGGGGTTGGAATCGGCTTGTTTCCCAAGAGCACCCTTAAGCAGGCTACCCTGTGTCCATGTTTGTTCTTTTTTTACTGGGTTATTTCCACACACTGGGTTCTGAAAAAGCAGAGCAAGTTATGGACAACTGCCTGTATACTAAGTGAATAGTCAACAAACCCCCAGGCCACCATTGGAACTCTCCCCAAAAAGCCAGAGCTGTGGTGTGAGCAGAAGTACACAAAGGGGAAAGCCTCAAAGAATACTTGTAGCAAGGAGACCAACAAAGGGGTTAAAACCTATTAGAAACAAAGCCTAATGTGATTCCTCACAGGACAAAGCATGGGATTCAAATCCTAGCAGGCTAACCTTACAGGAAAAAGCTTGAGCTAAATTCCTATGAGGACAAACTAATCTATTCCTGACAGGACAAACTATTGTAGTTTGTTCCAGGGCAACCTAGAAGAATCCTGGAAAGACAAACAAATAGGATGGAATCCTTCTGGACAAAATCAAGGGGAGTCAGGAATTTTGCTAATTACCTTTTCTGTTATTCTCCCACTGATATCTATCAGCAGGAAAGGACTCGTAATTTTTTTCTGTGTAACCCTTAAAATAGCCCTATCGCTTCATATTAAAACCTCAAGATCACAGTAATTGCATAATAACGTTCCATCAACTCCCATAGAAAAAGTGCGGAGGTTGAAAAGTAAACACATACAGAGGTGTTTTGATTTCCCGAATATGTGTACACAGAAACCTACATTTATGAAAATGACAGGTAAAGAGCACTGGTTTAAATCAGGGATAGTGTGGACAGGCATTGGATCCCCTACACAACTGCCAATGCACCATGAGCATGACATGAGACTCACTGTTACCTGAGTCCTAGCCCCCCCACCACATTCT
Source organism: Macrochelys suwanniensis (assembly GCA_033296515.1). Classification (NCBI taxonomy): domain Eukaryota; kingdom Metazoa; phylum Chordata; order Testudines; family Chelydridae; genus Macrochelys; species Macrochelys suwanniensis. The sequence continues at coordinate 244,308,925 of CM065775.1, read as the reverse complement.
GCCAATGCATTCAGCTCTGCTCAGCAGTCCAGTCCTAAGGTTTTCCTGAGCAGCAATGCAAGATTGTTCAGTGAATGGGTAATGAGTAGCACGAGAGTCAACATACTCAGTTCACTTGTGATCTAAACCAGGATTGGCAGGTTGGGCCTCTAGGAACAATACTGTGACTACCACAGCCTCTATGCTAATTTGATTCTCAGTAGTGCCTTGTTTCAGCTCTTCCCAATATTCTGCCAATCCCTGGAGCGGAATTCTAGTTCGCCAGAAAGGGCTTTCAAATGTGCAGAAAAGAATCATTTTTAATTTTTCGGTGCCCGATGCCTAAAATTCCATGGGAGCCTTAATCAAAAATAACTCTGAGCAACACTCACAACAGAACAACATACCTCCCAAAGAGAAAACAGAGCCGAGCAGAGCGGAAAAGCGATGCCCAGAGGGAACACACACACAGCTTGACAAGACAGCTCAGTTTTATTCCACAGACTTCAAAGCTAACAGGACATCAAACCAGTCAGCCCATTGACCAAAGAGGATGCAAATCCTGCCTTGAGGCAAGTACACAATCATTTACAAAGGATATGAAGTCTCCCATAAACCTGAAACCTCTCTCACACTGGCCACATGCATGAAGCAATGGGGTTTGTGCAAATACAGCATTTCTAGGACACTGGATAGAATTTTGCTCTCTGTTATATGGCTGTCATTCAGAGTCACTCTATTGATTTCAGCAGAATTACTCAAGTTCACACCAGCGTAACAGAGCAGAATCAGGCCCATGTTTCCTGCCCCAAGGAACATACAGTCCAAGAATTCCCTCTCCCCAGTTTAGAGCACTAGAGCTGTTGCAATGTTGTGCAATGGCATAATCCTAATTTTGGATAAATCATATTTAGCGTTTACATGCAGAGAGTTTTACGTCTTCAAAGGGTTTTATTGGGGAGACCGCACGTGAGCCTTATTGCCTCAGCTGCAAGAAAGAACACCAGAGCTGGAGTCCTCTCAGTCTAAAACAGAGGAGGCTACTGGCAAGGCATCCTAGATAATAAAATAATAATAATAATAGTTAATTATGGTACTGCCTAAAGACCAACCAAGATTGTGCCAGGAGCCCATGACTTTGGAGTTCACTCTTCCACTTAACGCAAAATAGCCCCAATCTGCTGATCATCAAGGCATGTTGTACAACCCATCTCCACTTGGCCAGGCGTGGAGCAGTGACTGAAGATGGGGCTGGGCATACGCGAGGCCGGGGAGGGGAGGATCCACAGCTCCTTTCCTGGGAAGCTGTTCAACTTATTCTCATTGTGTAAAATTGGCATTTTTAATGCACATCCAAGGTGCCTGAAGCTTTTGGATAAGGTGCTTCTTAATATAGCTCAGAAATCCAAATAAAAACACATCAGTCGCCACAACACCCCACTGAGGAATTATCATCCCCATTATACAGAACCAGAGCGGTTAGAGTTGGGATTTCCAGACACAACTCGAGGATTTAGGAACACAAGTCCCATTCACTTTCTATGGCAAATGTGCTCCTAAGTCACTTAAGTGCTTTTGAAATCCCATCCTGACTGACTTGCCTCACACCATGGAGGGAATCCGTGCCAGCGCTGGGATTAGAATCCAGGATTTTTTGGCTCCCATACCTTGGTTTAGACCAGGGGTTGGCAACCTTTGGCACCCGACCCATCAGGGTAAAGCCACTGGCGGGCCGGGCTGGTTTGTTTATCTGGTGTGTCCGCAGGCACGGCCGCCCCCAGCTCCCACTGGCCGCAGTTCGCCGTTCCTGGCCAATAGGAGCTGTGGGAAGCAGTGGCTAGCACGTCCCTAGGCCCACGCCGCTTCCCACAGCTCCCATTGGCCAGGAACGGCGAACCACGGCCAGTGGGAGCTGCGGGCGGCTGTGCCTGTGGACGCTCCAGATAAACAAACCGGCCCGGCCCGCCAGCGGCTTTACCCTGATAGGCCGGGTGCCAAAGGTTGCCAACCCCTGATTTAGACCATCTGTCTCTTGGGCCCTGTCTACATGGAGAGAATTTGCAACAGTGTATCTAGATGTGCGTAACGCAGGGGCTCTCAAACTTCATTGCACCACGATCCCCATCTGATAACAAAAATTACTACACAACCCCAGGACGGGGGTCCAAAGCCAAAGCCCAAAGGCTTCAGCCCCAGGCTGGGGGCCTATAACCTGAGCCCCGCCACCCAGGGCTGAAGCCCTTGGGCTTTGGCTTCAGCCCCGGGCAGTGGGCTTGGCCTTCGGCCCCAGGCTCAGGCACATCTAACTCCAGCCTTGGCAACCCCATTAAAACGGGGTCATGACCCACTTTAGGGTCCCAACCCACAGTTTGAGAACCGCTGGTAACTTAATCCAGTAACATACAGGGTAAAAGGCACCAGCACAAACCCTACTTATTAATGGAACTGAGTATCTATATTAAAGGTTTGCAGCAATGTGATTACATTGATGTAGCTAGCTAAGATTTTGTGCCAGCCTGTAATGCAGATGCTCCAATCAATGTAGTAACACCGTGTGAATTTCCTCAGTGTAGGTAGGGACTTAAACAGGGCTGAAAATAGCTGCACAGGTTGCAAACAGGTGCCTCGTATCTTGGCAAGCCACAGCTGTTATGTGATCCCGTTATTGGGCCTTCAAAGTTTTCCTCTGCAGCGGCACCTGCCTTTCCATCCCAGGGGCCATGTTTTCATTCTAGAATAGTTTGACGTCTCTGTACGTGTTAGAAATGTTTGATTTGTTTTATTTCAGAACCTCGAGCAAGCCTCAGCTGAACCCTCTCAGGTTACCTCTCTCTAATTGTCACCAGTTACAGCAGCCAGTTTGCAAGTAACAATCGGCCATTTTAAAAAATCGTTTAACGGCATGTGGAGCAAACCAGCCAGACTGTGCCTGCAGATGTTTCTGCTGCGTGTGCCATCTTTGGCAAGCTCTTAATTGCACACAAAATCACAGCAAGCATGTGTATATGTTCCAAATGGTTTGGAAACACAGTGTTTGCCCTGAAATATTCATCCACCGTTTCTTGTGTAATATTTTATATATTGCGAGTGACTGTGCAAAGAGTCATTACATCACAGGCTTAGTATTATCAAGTGGTGCAAAATACTAATATGTGGATTGGCATTTTGTTTCTTTGAGGTTTTAGGTTTTATTATTGTGATAACATTAACCCTTAAAATATTGCTTAGCAGAATGTTTTTCCCCAACAAGTTGCACTGAGATACTACTCAGACCTTCTATATTCAGTTGCAATTGCCACTACTTCTCACAAACACCCTCCCCGCCCACACGCACACTCAACTCCTCAACCCTCCCACAATCCTCAGTGAGTGACCCAATACCCTTGCAAATTGACTAAGCAAACCCTGGATTTGCCCCACAACCAGACTCCCTTAAATCTCATTCCGATTCAACCCCCAGCCAGATAACCGCTTCCATCCATCCTACTTCCTCTCTCGTGTGCCTTTTAGGTTGCCATAGACCTGGATATCCGCTCCGATCAATCTTGCTTCCCAACCGGAAGTTCCCCAAATCTATCTATCTACCATCACACACACACACACACCTATTCCCTGCTGTAGTGCATCTGCCAACTTTCTCCAACCTTTTGGTTTCCTCCCCCTGACTAAGGACAACAAGTGCTTGACCTGACCTGGCTCCCAGAACATCCACCCCACACCTGAGCTACTTCCCAGCTCTTACAAAATCTAAGATCAGTTAAAAGAGGTTGTTTGGACTAAAATGTCTCTCCCTGTAGTGTTTGTAACCCAAATATCACTAGTGCAGGAGAGCCAGAAAGCGATGCTAAGTATAGGCTATTGTGATACTGTCTCTTTAAAATTAATCATGCATAATCACCAGTGTAAGGGGCCTCTCACATGATGCAGATGCAGTCAGGGCCTGTGCGTAGAGTCTGCAGGACTTGTTATGCGTCTAATAAAAGGAGTGTTGTGGTTTTAACTTTATATCCGTGGTCTCTCTACTCAGGGGCAGCACTAACAATTTTGCCGCCCCAAGCAGTCGCCGCCACCGCGGCAATTCGGCAGCAGGTCCGCCGCTTTTCCCGCTGCCGAATTGCTGCCGCGGGACTTGAACTGCCGCCCCATTCTCGATGCCACCCCAAGCACCAGCTTGGAAAGCTGGTGCCTGGAGCCGGCCCTGTCTCTACTTCAGGAACCCAGAATGAGTCTGCAGCAGACTCACAAGGAAGAATGGCTGCCTGGTTGTGTTAGAAAGCACAACGCTAACTGGAAATGAGAGACAACATAAGAAGGTGCCTTTTTAGAGTAAAACCACACCTTGAGAGATGGAATCTCAACTTGAAAGAGACACTGATAAGCCTGTCATTGGGCATAGGTCCAGTTTACCCCAGAACACCCAAGGCCTGGGACATGGCTGAGAGAGAGAAGGCTCACCCAAGGGTGACAAGAGTGGTGATGGGGAATGGGAGATTACAAATTGCAGTGCTGTTTAGACCAGAAAGGAGAAAAACATAGTGATTCAAATTATGATACAGGGAGAACTGATTCATCTCTCCTGTGTAACCTATTGCATGAGACAAGAACAAAGGAGTACTCCTACAACCTAAAGGGCAGTGAAAGCGGAACAAAGCCATGAAAATGTTACTTTATGTTAAGGCGCCATCTGGAATTCACCATTACAGAATGGCACAGTGCCAAATGTTGTGACTGCAATTTTCAAAGTAGTGGATAAAGGTCACTAGTAACATTTGAGGCTCAGATAATATGGAAAATATATGGAGCTAACTAAGCAACAAAGAGTCCTGTGGCACCTTATAGACTAACAGATGTATTGGAGCATTAGCTTTCGTGGGTGAATACCCACTTCTTCAGATGCATGCAATGCATTTGAAGAAGTGGGTATTCACCCACGAAAGCTAATGCTCCAATATGTCTGTTAGTCTATAAGGTGCCACAGGACTCTGTCGCTTCTACAGATCCAGACTAACAGGGCTACCCCTCTGATACTTGGAGCTAACTAAGGAATTTTCTCCCATGCTAACCCCATGCATAGCATTGTTCAATTATATTGGTGGACAAGTGAAGGGGGTTTGTCCCTCTTCTAAAGAAGCAGGTATTGCTGGGCACTTTATGAGGGCCCAGTGAAACCTGCATGTGATGTTTTTAAAGTCACATACTGTAAAAATACCAGTTTAAAAGAAAAAATTCCTCCTCAAAAATCTCTGTAGCTCCAGAACAAGGGCTGAAATATAGAAACATCGCTTTTCACCTGAGTGACCTAACATATATACTCGTGGGCATACACATGTAGTGCAGACCGTCTCTTCAATCTTTCGTGCTCTCATGATCTGGCAAGGTATTACACTTTCCAAGAATCCAGCTCCTTTTACAGAACAGTGCTCTGCAAAGTGTTCCTAGAAAGATGCTGAAGCTCAGAACTCATTCCCAAAAGAGCCCCACCGCATCACACTCGCATACCCATGTGCAGCAAAATCTGCCCTATCACTCTGTCTGTTTACGATTTACAGATGCTCAAGAATCACGTCAGTATTCAGAAAAATACTGTTCAAGCAGCTCAGCACTCAAGTTTGTAAACTTGTTATAATGTGATGGAAAACATCACCTAGCTCTAAAAATCTAAGAGGACAGGCATAAGAGTTTGGATCCTAAATCAATATTAGCCACAGTTTTAATAACATTGCTTGGCTGTGGATTGGGTAAGTGTTTTATGGCTTTATGCTTTTTCTACTCAGAAAGAAAAAACAAGGAGTGGAACAAAACAAAACAATGGCAATGATCTGTGCTTGTAAACACTCCCCCCCCACCCCCCGCCCCACTTAGCCACAGTGAACTATACTACACTATGGCTAAGTCTCATTGAGCTAAAGCCTGTTCAAACCACCTAATGAACAGCAGCCTTGTTACATCCTCCAATCGCAACTCCTGCTCCTACAAGCTGTTCCATGCAGACTGAGCCCTATGGTCCTGTACAGGCCCATTGACTTCAACGGGACTGTACACTGTGGATCCACCCATGCAAGACAGCTCGCTGGATCAGGACCTGGACATATTCATCAGTCCTGGCCCCTGCTCGTCCAGAAGACTACTTTTCCAATTGTTCTGATGCCCTGGAAATCAATTATGGCTATGTGTACCCTGTTTTAAAACCCACAGCTTCAGAGCCCAAGCCTGAGCATTTACACTGCGGTTTTTAGTGCTGCCGTGCAAGCCCTGGTCTCTGAGATTCGCTTCCACAAGTTTTAAAACACAGGGAAGGAGAACGCTTAGGGAACTGCACACCCAGGACCAAGGTTTTTGTCATAGAGAAGAAAGATGGGCCAGCAGTTAGGGCACTACCCTTGGAGTTGGAGGTCTGGGTTTTAGTCCCTGCGTGGCCACAAGCTTCTTGAGTGACCCTGGGCAAATCATTTAGGCCCAGAGCCACATCGAGGGAAGTTAGCTCTGGAGCTTTGTGGTTCTGGACCTTATTCTTTCTGTGCCTCAGTTCCCCACCTTTAAAATGGGAATAGTTGTGCTGCCCTACCTCCTGGAGCATTGTGAGGGTAAGTACATTAAAGATTGGGAGGTGCCCGGATACTACCGTAATGGGGGCCATATAAGTGCCATAGCTAGCTATGCCCCTTAGCTTTCTCTATTAAGAAATCCCTAAGAAGTGAAATCCTACACGTGGCTGGAGGAAATGACCCTCCCTCTGCTCTTCAAACTCTGGGGCTGTTCTCTTTTCACATTTCAGCCTCTCTTGGCACTGAAAAGCTCTTATCTTGTGCTGTGTGTGAAGCAAGGACCACAATATGGATGGTGTATGGAAGGCATTCACCTATCACCTTTCCTCTTCTATTTAAATCTCTGCAGCATTCTCTTTCCAGCCCTACCTCAGAGCAGAAAGGGACCCCTTTCCCTTCTCCCTTGATAATCCGAGGTAAGGAGCTAACTGAAAAGGGGCGCTGTGGTTGTATTTCTACCTAATTAGGAGAACCTAGATTCATTTAATTTGTTTCTCCTTTCCCCCTTAGCTCCAGAGATAGAGGCTCTTACCTGATAGAGGCAGGGTGGAATAATAATAGGGGTCCTCACCAGCTTGAGCCCAGGAGAAAGGCTGAATAGGTCAGTTAGTTCCTGATAATCTGCTACCTTTAGGCCATAGCCAGCCCAACTGCTGCTAATTTAAGCAGTCCCAGGTGCAGCTGTCATCAATTAGTGAGGAAATGAGGCTGTAAGGGTAACTGCAGCAGGAAACAGTCGGACATTTCTAAGATAGGCTAAAGCGATAGCATGCTGGAGATAAGGCGGGAGAAGGTCTTGGAACTTCATGAAACTACAACCCACGTGTATTTAGTTTTCCTTTTCTTTATTATAACTTTTTGATGTATGTATTTTCTCTCTGCTAGCTCTGAGTTTGCAGTTATCTTTGTCATTTGGCTGTTGATGACAACGGAAGTAAATACATTAGCATGTTACTGTCAAGCTTCATTTGAAAACAAATTCCACAACACCTTATTTTGCCATTCCATGTTTTCCTAATTGAAAAGATCCAAATGGACAGCACCTACAAAAGAGTCATAGTTAGACATCTAAGGTAGCACAAACAATGAAGTGTTAAAAATAATGTGAAATTAGTTTGAAAGCAAGAAACGGACACTTGTTTGCTAGCAACCTTGCAATTTGTGAATACTAATGGCTCCCTCTAGTGGGTTGCTCTAGCTTTGTTATAGATCTTTTTTCCTTTTGATTTTACCTGCCAACTGCCTGAACTGGAGAAAATTTAGTGTTCTTACAAAGTCAAATTTTGCAAGAGAAAGCAAGAATCCAAATTGCAAAAGAAAGCTTCTGCTACATAAAGTGGAGTGCACATTCTAAGTCCTCACTGGTGAAGGACATAGGACAGAGGGACAGACTTGAATCTATGATATATGTCATACTGCTTAATTATTGAAGTCATCCTATTTACAAATAGCTGAATGTAAGGTGGAAGGAGACAGATAAACACAGTGGTTTTGCTAATTTGTATTACAGAAGCACTTAGAGGCTCCAATCTGGATTGCATCGCTTTGTGCTAGACCCAGTCGTGTTCATCCTAGCCTCTATGGTCTGGTCTACACTACAGAGTTAGGTTGACATAACGTAGCTTACGGTGACCTAATAATGTCAGCGTCTGCACTACAATGTTCCTCCCACCGACATACCTCACCTGCTACATCAGCTTAATAACTCCACCTCTGTGAGAGGCACAGCGTTTTAGTCAACGTAGTAAAGTCGACACTGTTACAATGTAGACCCTGCATTGCTTACGTTGACTTACTTGGCCTCTCCCCCACAAACCCCACCGGCCTTGTGGATACATTGGAGGCAGAGTTACCTGCCACAGCAGGCAATCCTGAAGACAAGGTGTTGGCCGAGGAGAAGGAGGATGAGAATGGGGGGCAGGCGACAGGGGGCTCCATTGTCACAGCGACCCAGGAGCTGTTTGTAATCCCGGTGCAGGCCAGCCAGTCGCAGCACTCCGGCACGGGGGAGCATGATGCCAGGAAAGGAACCTCTGGTAAGTATGCAGTTTGCATTGATATTCCAGGGCCACAGCTTCTCATTTACTACTTTTTATTCATGTCACAAGAGGTAGTGAAATAACCAGTGGAGGTAGCGTGGCTATCTGCTTCTCATTGCCCGGCCCAACTAGGCAGAGGGAGCCCTGTGAGACAGTTTATGTGCACCGGGATGTCATGTGAATCCTCCACAGAGATTTCCTTGAACCTTTCCTGTAGGTACTCTGCACTCCGTTGCCGAAGGGAGGGCAGCCTTATTTCTTCCACCATGGTAGGACACTTTCCCTCGCCACTCAACTATTAATTCAGTAGGCATCATTGCAGCACGCTGACTAGCAGCATACGGACCCAGTCTGCAGCCGGATACATGTAGCAGCTGTTCCCTTTCTGTCTCCATTACCCTCAGGAGTGAGATACCAGCTAAAGTCACTGCTGCCTGTGGGAAACGGTGCCAGTATTCAGTTCAATTGCCTGAACAGCAAACCCTAGTGTCTGTGTATCATCCCCTCCAGCCACTGTACTCACCATGGATGGGACAGCCAACACATTCAATGAATACCTGGCCGAAATGCAAATGTACTGCTTTATACTTGCATCAATAAAGGGGAGTGATTTAAATACAGCAAGTTTTCCATATTGCTTGTCTAGGCATTCACAATAGCATTTCTGTGCATTGTATCTTTTGCAGCTGCAAATGTGGCCTTCACCTTGCCCGCCACACCAACGGGGAGGCTCAACCAGCTAAAGAGCAGAAGCAAGTGAACGCGGGCTGGCGTGTTTTCAGACGTCATGCAAGCCTCTGGATCAGCGGACACAGAGCAGAGAGCGTGGAGGCTCACTCTCTTGCTCAAAATGGGCGTGGACATTCAGGACAGGAGAAAAGCTCTGGAGAAGGAGCGTGATGCGCAGCAGGAGAAGATAGCGCTTCTGAAGGAGCAACAGACATGCTGAGACGTCTGGCTGACCGTCAGGCACAACAGCTTTGAGGTCATCTCCCTCTGCAGCCTGTCCAGAACTACATTCCAGCACCACCATGCTCCCTCCCTCCCGCCCCACACACATTCCATGTGGTGTCAGGGGCTGGTGCCCCATCTCTACCGCTCCACCCCAGGGGGAGGGGCGGGAGCATTCAGACAATCACACCCGCACCTACACTGATGTGTGGTAGGCAAGGTCGGTGCATGTGTTTTTAAATAAAAAATGAATGTGCTTTCCCCCCTCCCAAGTTTATTCCCCTTATTGCTAAAGTTTACTTCAGTCATGCATGGATTTGTTTGTGTGTGTGCAATTAAGGTCCATTTTTGGAAACTTAATTAATCTTTTAGTTCAAAACATAGGGGGGAAGAAGGGGACCGCGAAATTGAGGCACTGAGTGGGGGAGGGATGTGAATGAGGTCACACACGGAGTCAGAGCCAGAGCTGGGGATAGAACCCAGGAGTCCTGGCTCTCAGCCCCTCCCTGCCTCTAACCACTTCCCCCACTCCCCTCACATACAACAGCCTGTGGGGTGGCCCCTGTGTGGCATGAGTTGCTGGGTCTGAGCCCAGTCCCTGGGGGCACCGTCACATCAAGCAGTCACTCTTCACCAGCAGTCCCAGTGGAGGGGCCAGGAGCTAAATGGAGTGTGGGGACCCCCCTTCTCACCTAGGGGGAAGTAGGTGGATCCCTGGTATCTGGCGGCTCAAAATTAGCAGCCAGCCCATCCCCCTTCACACCGGCAGAAATTTCTCTCCCTTTGCTCCACAGATATGAAGCACACAGCAGGCAGCTATAACCGTGGGGATATTTTTTCCACGAAGGACTAACCTAGTGAATAAACTGCACCAGTGCCCTTGGAGACGACCAAAGGCACATTCAACAGTCATTCTGCACCTGCTTAGCCTATTGTTGAAGCGCTCCTTGTTGCTGTCCAGGTGTCCAGCTTCATGAGCCCTGGGAGTAAAGGGTAGCCTGGGTCTCCCAGGATGACTATGGGCATTTCAACATCTCCAATGGTGATTTTGTGGTCTGGAAATAAAGTCCCTGCTTGCAGCTTTCTGATCAGGATTGTGTTTTTAATGATGCATGCATCATGCACCTTCCTGCATTGATGTCAGTAAAACATCCCCGGTGATACACCAGTGCTTGCAACACCATAGAAAAGTATCCCTTTCTGTTTATGTACTCTGTGGCAAGGTGGGCTGGGGCCAAGATAGGGACGTGCATGCCATCTACCACCCCACCGCAGTTAGGGAACCCCATTGCAGCAAAACCATCCAGCATCTCCTGCACATTGCCCAGAGTCACAGTCCTTCTTCGCCCTAATGGCCCTGCGACCTTGTATCTCAGCAATGCCCACGGTGGATTTCCCGACTCCAAATTGATTGCTGACTGATCAGTGATAGTCAGGCGTTGCAAGCTTCCACACAGCGATCGCCACTCGCTTCTCCAATGTCAGCACAGCTCTTATTCCGGTGTCTCTGTGCTGCAGGGCTAGGGGAGCTCTGCACACAGTTCTAGGAAAGTGGCCTTGTGCATACGAATGTTTTGCAGGCACTGCTCATCATCTCATAACTGCATAATGATGTGATCCCACCAGTCACTGCTTATTTCTCGGGACTAGAACCGGTGCTCCACTGTGTTCAGCTGCTTCGCAACTGCCAGTAGCACCTGGGATTTTTTCTTTCCATGGCTTCCAGCAGGGCTATATAAAAGGAATTGCCATATTCTGCCCAGCATCTCCTCTGGTAGCTGTGGATCGGGCGTGTGGAATTCACAACGCTCACCACAATAGTGCAGAGCTGTGCCAGATCCAGGCTTCTCTACAGGTGGCAGACGTGTGGGTGATGTTAGGCATTTGAAAACAGGCTTGAAATATTATGGGCTGTAGCTGAAATTAGGGGAGGGAGAAAACTGCATCATAGGGTATTCACGCCATGTTCCCAGTCATCCCTGTGAGAATGTTTTGCCCCCATGGGGCATGGCAAATGCTTCCCATAACACCTTGCGCTAGATGGTGGTGAATTGCACAGTGGGATAGCTACCCATGGTGCACTGCTCCTCTGGGTCAATGCAAGCACTGCTAGTGAGGGTGCACTCCACCGACACAAGAAGCATAGTGTGGACATTCACAACTGACAATTACTGTGGTAGCTGCATGTCAACTTAAGCCAATTTAATTGTGTAGTGTATCATAGAATCATAGATTATCAGGGTTGGAAGGGACCTCAGGAGGTCATCTAGTCCAACCCCCTTCTCAAAGCAGGACCTAATCCCCAACTAAATCATCCCAGTCAGGGCTTTGTCAAGCCCGACCTTAAAAATCTCTAAGGAAGGCAATTCCACCACCTCCCTAGGTAACTCATTCCAGTGCTTCACCGCCCTCCTTGTTAAGAAGTTTTTCCTAATATCCAACCGAAATCTCCGCCACTGCAACTCAAGACCATTGCTCCTTGTTCTATCATCTGGTACCACTGAGAACAGTCTAGATCCATCGTCTTTGGAACCCCCTTTCAGGTAGTTGAAAGTAGCTATCAAATCCCCCCCATTCTTCTATTTTACAGACTAAATAATCCCAGTTCCCTCAGCGTCCCCTCGTAAGTCATGTGCTCCAGCCCCCTAATCATTTTTGTTGCCCTCCGCTGGCCTCTTTCCAATTTTTCCACATCCTTCTTGTAGTGGGGGCCCCAAAACTGGACACAGTACTCCAGATGAGGCCTCACCAATGCCAAATAGAGAGGAATGATCACGTCCCTCGATCTGCTGGCAACGCTCTATGATTTTTCCAGGGACTGAGGTGAGGCTGACTGGCCTGTCATTCCCTGGATCCTTCTCCTTCCCTTTTTTAAAGATGGGCACTACATTAGCCTTTTTCCAGTCATCCGGGACCTCACCCGATCACCATGAGTTTTCAAAGATAATGGCCAATGGCTCTGCAATCACATCGGCCAACTCCTTTAGCACCCTTGGATGCAGTGCATCCGGCCCCATGGCCTTGTGGTCGTCCAGCTTTTCTAAATAGTCTTGAACCACTTCTTTCTTCACAGAGGGATGGTCACCTACTCCCCATACTGTGCTGCCCAGTGCAGTAGTCTGGGAGCTGACCTTGTTCGTGAAGACAGAGGAGAAAAAAGCATTGAGTACATTGAGAACATGCTGCTCACAGAAGCTGGCAAGGAAAGGCCTGATGTTGCAAAAGTACACAGACCTAAAAAGTACCAGAACATTTGTACATTCCATACAGATAACAAGGAACAGGCTGACCCATTCTAAATACAGGGGCAAAAGGGTAATATGATGGATAGAGTTGTTTTGTTCAAACCAACATGTACAAGGTGAGAGGCAGCACCTTACTGCGTAGAAGGGTTGCACCTCAATACGTCATAAGCGTTATGTAACTTGTTTGTACCTGTGTATAAGAATACAGCCCTGGGGCAGTGTCTTTGTCTGGCCTAGGGGGCAGTAAAAAGTCCCGCCACTGACTGAGCTGTGTCCATTGCCAGGAAGCACAAATTCGTAGTATGCTCAGTAAAGTCTATAGAAAACTCTCACTGTGTTTCTCTTCAACAGTAAACCTGGCCGGGTGCCTTCGTACCTTATCAGTCTGTGGTCACTGGGGGTTCTCTCGGGGTCTGCTGTGTCAACTACCTGCACAGAGCCGGGGCAGCACACAGAGGGAACACACGCACGCAGCCAACTAATATCAACATTAAACAAAGCGAAGCACCACACCGGTAGCCTCTGACAACATTTTGTTCCTGCAACCTCGATAAGGATTCTTTAAAATACAGCCAGCTCTCCTGGACTCCTTTCCCCCTCATGTTATTCTCCCAGGGGATCCTGCCCATCAGTTCCCTGAGGGAGTCAAAGTCTGCTTTTCTGAAGTCCAGGGTCTGTATTCTGCTGCTCTCCTTTCTTCCTTGTGTCAGGATCCTGAACTCGACCATCTCATGGTCACTGCCTCCCAGGTTCCCATCCACTTTTGCTTCCCCTACTAATTCTTCCCTGTTTGTGAGCAGCAGCTCGAGAAGAGCTCTGCCCCTAGTTGGTTCCTCCAGCACTTGCACCAGGAAATTGTCCCCTACACTTTCCAAAAACTTCCTGCATTGCTGTATTGCTCTCCCAGCAGATATTGGGGTGATTGAAGTCCCTCATGAGAACCAGGGCCTGTGATCTAGTAACTTCTGTTAGTTGCCTGAAGAAAGCCTCGTCCACCTCATCCCCCTAGTCTGGTGGTCTATAGCAGACTCCCACCACGACATCACCCTTGTTGCTCACACTTCTAAACTTAATCCAGAGACTCTCAGGTTTTTCTGCAGTTTCATACTGGAGCTCTGAGCAGTCATACTGCTCTCTTACATACAATCTGGAGACCTCCTGTATGACCTTACATAAGTTACTTGGTCTCTGTCTGTGCCTCAGTTCCCCATCTGTAAAACAGGGACAATACTATTTCACTACCTCACAGGGACATTGTGAGGATAAATATGCTAAAGACTGTACGGGGGGCCATATAAGTTTCAAAGTGCTCACAGCTTCCACATTTGCATACGCCCAATAGCCAGGAATTCCTGCCTCTAGCAGGGGTGGAACAGTGCTACAATTCAAATACATAGACTGCACCAAAGGGACTATACTTGCAACCCCTTATTCAGATGGTGAAGTTAATCTCCCCTAGCCCCTGCTCAGTCCCCATCCAAAAACCATTAACTTAGGCTTTGGCTAAAGAGATGAATCTCACTGTGTAGAATAGAGGGACTCATGAAAGTTGGACATTCATTTTGTTGGTTTGGAATGGCTATTTTGACTGTTCTTTACTTGGTCAGGTTTTGAAAACTCTTGTGAGTAATTTTACCTTCTTTCCTTTTAACATCCAGGGATTTGTGAATGGCAGACTGGAGCCATTTAAATCAAGGCAATTTAAAATCACTTGATTTTACACAAAATAATCTGATTTTAAAGTCAGATTGAGGCTTTGTAAAACTATTTAAAAATTTATGCTATTGCAATTTTAGATTAAAATTTATAATTAAATAATAAAAGCTTTTTAAAAAATATGCTGCTAATGGTAAAGTAACTTTGAATTTTACAAAAAACACTGGCAAAAGACAGTGAAAATTAAGGTCCAGATCCAGCAAACAAGCAGGTACATAACTTTATTCACATGAATAGTTCAATTGACTATTTAGATTTTCTATAAAGTTGGTGAACATTTTATATACATGGGGCCAAAACTTTCAAAAAGAGCAGCCTAACGTTAAGATCCTAAGCGCATATGTAGGCACCTAAGGGAGGGATTTTCAAAAGCGACTAAGTAATTGAGAAGCACACGAGCCCATTAACTTCAAACTGCAAATGCTGATGGAGGAGTAGAGCCTGATCAGCCATTTCAGTTTTCTTGACTTGTGGCAGTTCAACCTATTGGAGGGTGATATTGGTTGCAAACAGGGCCGGCGCTATAACTAGATGACCCTAGGTGGTCACCTAGGGCGCCAAGATTTGGGGGGCGGCGGGCAGCTGCCTCCTGGCTGAGCGGGGAGCCGGGACTCAGAGGCAGCCACGGCGAGCCGCCTCCCTGCTCAGCACCTGAGCGGGGAGCCGGGACTCTGAGGCAGCTGCGGCAAGCTGCTCCCCGGCTCAACGCCTGAGCAGAGAGCCGGGGGGCAGCCGCCACTCAGCGCCTGAGTGGGGAGGCAGAGCCTGGGGGGCAGCCGCGGCAAGCCACCCTGCTCAGAGGAGCAGGGAGCCAGGGGTTAGCCACAGAGAGCTGCCCCACTGCCCCCCACTCAACGCCTGAGCAGGGAGCCGGGGGGCAGCCGCGGCAAGCCGTCCCTCTGCCCCACTGCTCAGCGCCTGAGCGGGGAGCTGGGGGGCAGCCGCAGCAAGCCGCCCCCCTGCCCCTGGCTCCCCGCTCAGCTCCCACGGGTGGGGGGGGGGGGCGCTGAGCGCCCTTGGCCTGTAGGTGGTGGGGGGGGGCTGAGCGCCCACGGGCGGGGGAGTGGCAGCGCAGGGCTAGTACTGCTGAAAGGGATCTGGAAGTTATAGGAGATCACAAACTGAACATGAGTCAACAGCATGATGCATTTGCAAAAAAGGCTGATATTCTGGGGTGTGTTAACAGGAATGATTTATGTAGCAGTGCATTGCTTTTGTCGACTATGAAAAGGCCTTCGATAGCGTTGAGTTTAATGCAATATTAAAGGCGCTCGCAGAGCAGGGCATTAACACGCAGTACATTAGTTTGTTGAAGGAAGCGAATACTGGATGTACAACAGACATTACTCTCCTGAAACTCCCCTCCGCATCCCAATCGAGAAAGGCGTAAAGCAAGGAGATACAATTTCACCGAAACTATTCACCGCCTGCCTCGAAATGGTTATGAACAAGATCAATTGGAGGAGTGGTGTCAACATAAACGGAGAGAGATTATCTCATCTCAGATTTGCAGACGACATTGTACTAATTGCCAAAAGCACCAACCAACTGCAGAGCATGCTACGAAGACTCGACAAGAAAAGTAGTCAGGTCGGCCTGAAAATGAACCGCTGCAAAACGAAATATATGCGATCAGACGTCTTATGAAAAGCCCGAATAACGGTAACAGGAGACGACATCGAAGAAGTGGAACAGTACATATATTTGGGCCAAGAAGTTAATATGCGCCAGGACCTGAACGGAGAACTCTTGCGAAGGATTCGGGCAGGATGGTGTGCGTTTAATTCCATCAAGGACGTCCTCAAAGGAAAAATTGACAAGACCACACATAAAAATATTTTCAATTCAGCAGTGCTGCCAGCCATGCTGTATGGCAGTGAAACGTGGGCACTGACGAAGAGAGAAGAGCAACGGCTGTTGGTAGCTGAAAGGGCAATGGAACGAGCTATGTTGGGAATCTCCCTTCTGGATCGTATACCAAATGAAATCATCAGAGAGTGCAGCGGTGTGAAAGATATTGTCATGGAAAACAGACATAACAAGATGCGATGGGTGGGCCACACAGCACGGCTCACAGATAACAGGTGGACCGCAATCATTGCTGAGTGGTACCTGCGAGAACAGAAAAGACCCCCCAGTCAGCCTCCAAGAAGATGGGAAGATGACATCGTTAAACGTTTAGGACGAACGTGGAGAAGAAAGGCAAGAGTGTGAGAAGAATAGCAGACATGTTGTGATCTTGCCTTAACGACAGCTGAAGTCCGATCGATCCAGGTGATTTATGTAAGACACAATAAAAATGTGGACAAATTGGAGAGAGTACAGAGCAAAAAAGAAAGTTTAGAAAACCTAACCTAAGAGGAAATACTGTGCATTTTAGCTTTGAGAAAAGAAGACGGGGGGAGGGATGGGACATTATGGGCCTTCAAATATATCAAGGGCTGCTATAAGGAAGACAGTAATCAATTGTTCTCCATGTCCATTGAAGGAAGGACAAGACCCTGCAGCAAAGGAGATTTAGTTTAGATATTAGGAAAAACTTTCTAATTATAAGGGCAGTTCAGCTCTGGAACAGGCTTCAAAAGGAGGTTGTGGAATCCCCATCATGGGAGGTTTTTAAGACCAGGTTAGACAGACACTTGTCAGTCATGGTCTAAGCATACTTGGTTCTGCCTGACCACAGGGGGATGGACTAGATGACCTCACAAGGTCCTTTCCAGCCCTTTCCTTATAATTACACTGGTATACAATTTTTGAGAAGGCATCTGCTTCAGAGATAAAATGTGCTATTTAGTATGTATTTTGATGTGCTGAATTCAAATATGACAATTAAAACAACTGATTGGCTACTGTTTCTAAGATATTTAAGTTTTTACATTTTATGTCTAGGTATATTGTGTAGATAGTAGAGTTTTAATCATAAATTGTAAACCTAGGTCTTTTCATGTGTTTATGATTGCTTTACATGATACTATTTCACCTGTCCTGTTTATGTAACACTTAAAAAATCAGCAAAGGGGTTATATAAATAAAATTTATTATGAAACAAAAGGCAAAAAACTATTATGTCCATAGTTTAGTCCTATTCAGTGTCTACTCGGCGCTTCTTGGCTTGTCTCTTGTATTTATTAAATGGAGCATCTCTTGTCACTGTCCAGCAATAGTCTGCAAGCATTGATGGGCTCCATTTGCCCTGATAGCGTTTCTCCATTGTTGCAATGTCCTGGTGAAATCGCTCGCCGTGCTCGTCGCTCACTGCTCCGCAGTTCGGTGGAAAAAAATCTAGATGAGAGTGCAAAAAATGTATCTTTAGTGACATGTTGCAACCAAGGCTTTTGTATGCCTTGAGGAGGTTTTCCACCAACAACCTGTAGTTGTCTGCCTTCTTGTTTCCGAGAAAATTTATTGCCACTAACTGGAAGGCTTTCCATGCCTTTTTTTCCTTGCCACGCAGTGCATGGTCAAATGCATCATCTCGAAGAAGTTCATGAATCTCAGGACCAACAAAGACACCTTCCTTTAGCTTAGCTTCACTTAACCTTGGAAATTTTCCATGGAGGTACTTGAAAGTTGCTTGTGTTTTTTCAATGGTCTTGACAAAGTTCTTCATCAGACCCAGCTTGATGTGTAAGGGTGGTAACAAAATCTTCCTTGATTCAACAAGTGGTGGATGCTGAACACTTTTCCTCCCAGGCTCCAATGACTGTCGGAGTGGCCAATCTTTCTTGATGTAGTGGGAATCTCTTGCACGACTATCCCATTCGCAGAGAAACCAGCAGTACTTTGTGTATCCAGTCTGCAGACCAAGCAAGAGAGCAACAACCTTCAGATTGCCACAAAGCTGCCACTGATGTTGGTCATAGTTTATGCACCTCAAAAGTTGTTTCATGTTGTCATAGGTTTCCTTCATATGGACTGCATGACCAACTGGAATTGATGGCAAAACATTGCCATTATGCAGTAAAACAGCTTTAAGACTCGTCTTCGATGAATCAATGAACAGTCTCCACTCATCTGGATCGTGAACCATGTTGAGGGCTACCATCACACCATCGATGTTGTTGCAGGCTACAAGATCACCTTCCATGAAGAAGAATGGGACACGATCCTTTTGACGGTCACGGAACATGGAAACCCTAACATCACCTGCCAGGAGATTCCACTGCTGTAGTCTGGAGCCCAAAAGCTCTGCCTTACTCTTGGGTAGTTCCAAATCCCTGACAAGGTCATTCAGTTCACCTTGTGTTATGAGGTGTGGTTCAGAGGAGGAGGATGGGAGAAAATGTGGGTCCTGTGACATTGATGGTTCACGACCAGAAGTTTCATCCTCTCTCTCTTCCTCGTCTGACTCAAGTGAGAATGATTCTGGTGCATCAGGAACCGGCAGTCCTTCTCCGTGGGGTACTGGGCGTATAGCTGATGGATTGTTTGGATAATGCACAGTCCACTTTTTCTTCTTTGACACACCTTTCCCAACTGGAGGCACCATGCAGAAGTAACAATTGCTGGTATGATCTGTTGGCTCTCTCCAAATCATTGGCACTGCAAAAGGCATAGATTTCCTTTTCCTGTTCAACCACTGGCGAAGATTTGTTGCACAAGTCTTGCAGCATATGTGTGGGGCCCACCTCTTGTCCTGATCTCCAATTTTGCAGCCAAAATAAAGGTGATAGGCTTTCTTAACCATAGTGGTTATACTGCGCTTTTGTGATGCAAAAATCACTTCACCACAAACGTAGCAGAAGTTATCTGCACTGTTCACACAAGTACGAGGCATCTCTGCTCACTTTGGCTAAACAGAAATGTGTCCCTTTGCAAAATCAAACACTGACAAATAAGAGAGCACGACACTGTATGATTTCTAGAGCTGATATAGGGCAATTTGTTCAGCAGAGTGATGTAAGCTTCGTTATGATTGCATCATCCATGACTTCTAGGAATACCATGATGCAATTCATATCATGTATGACGCAATACCAGCTTCAGATTGCATCATTCATTGTCTTTCCTAAAAAGCAAGTACTGTCCAAACCCAGTCATAGATTTATTCATAGATCCAGTCAAAGATGTATTTTAGTCATTTCTGGTTTAAATTGAGATCCCTTCCCTTTATAACTCACTTATCCTCCGCCATTCCCAAGTCAAGGGTCGTATATACTGACCCAATAGCATGTCTTGAAAACTAGAGCCAATCAACAATTTTAAGCATCATTTTCGTTCTCAGTGACCCAGAATTAGTAAAGCTTGACTACATTTATTTCAGAAGCATTTTGGCTGTAGAGCAGTGTTATATTACTCTATGACTATATAATTAAAGAAACAAGTATAAAACACTTCCTTTAGCAATTTGGCTATAAAATGGGAAGAAAATAAAGAATGAAAAATCTGCAAATTAAAAATGTGATTTTTTAAAAATTAAATTTTAAAAAATTATTTCAATTTTAACTCTTATTTTTAAATCATGATTTTTTAATCCATGCTGGTTAATGGCTTTTAGCAATGACATGGTAGCATCAACCACAGACGGAAGTAAAGTACCCAGAGGAATGTAAAATCGTGGAGGTAACGTCAGTCCTAAAAAACTAATTCTCTACCTTTTATCTGCTGGCTCTGTAGAGGCAATAGCACCCTCTACTGGAATAATTCCTTTGACCAAAGAAGATTTTGGAGTCCAATTTAGTCCAAATCTTGCCTGCTTGTACTTTGGGTTTTTTTGGGGGGGGGGGTTTGGGGGGGGGTCCGTTGGTGTTTGTGGGGGTTGTTTTTGGTTTGTGTTTTTTGTTTTGTTTGTGGTTTGTTTGTTTTTTATACGCACAGGGTGAGAAAATTTTAGGAATGGATTTGTGGTTAGACTCCCTGGAGTCTTGGTGTTCGCAGATGGCAAAGGAAAGGACCTTTCTAATTTCTTAGGTAGAGCTTTAGCAGGGATGCTGGTCTAAACTAGGAAGTTAGGTCAACCCAACTATATTATTCAGGGGGTTGAAAAATTCACACCCCTGGGAGATGTATTTAAGCCATCCTTAACCCCAGCATAGATAGCACTAGATTGACAGAAGTCTTCCATTGACCTAGCTACTGCCTCTCAGAGTGGTGGGTTTACTACAGCGTTGAAAGAACCCCTCCCATCACAGTAGTGTCTGCACTACAGTGGCACAGCTGGAGTAGTGTTTCTAGTGTAGATATAGCCTAAGGCTATCTCCATCCTGAATAGCGAGGAATATAATTTTCAGAACCAGTTTATCAGTCCCTACAGTGAAGGTTCTGGATTCAACATCTGAGACTCCATGGGAGCACTCGTAGAAGGTGGAGGAGTCAATCTTTTTGATGCTTTTTAGCAGATTTTCCCCAACCATTTACAAGCCTTAATATTCCTAAGAGAGGAGCCCGAGGAGGACAGGGACAACTTGGCAGGGGACTTTGGTGGGTAATGGTGAGCTTATCACCTGGGCTTTGGGATAGAAAAGGGCAGGAGGGGGGGAAATCAATGGATGTGGAGCAAAGGCACCTGGATCTCTCCTGGTAAAATCCCTGGGAGGGGAGAGCAAGTTAAGATGGGTTGGGTTGGGTTGGGTTGATCTTTTATTGTAACTGAAAGTCATTGTGCCTGGGAAATCTGCCCCTTTTATCACAAGAAACAATGGAAGCTCTTGGTAAGGAATCGGAGTACAGATTAAAGTACTGTAAATCGGAGATACTATACCTTGTTTCCAAAAGATATTTGAGCAATGATAAATGCCCACTGAAAAAATAGTGGATAACTAAATTAGCTAGTTAGGCATTAATGTATCACCTATAGTTAGGGGAACTGTTTAAACTAAATATTGATAAATTAATAACAATTATTTACAACACACTTAGACGGACATTACCACCATTGACATTTATTGGTAGAATTCATGTGAATATCTTGCTGCCCAGTGAATAAAGTGAATATCTTGCTGTCCAGGGTCCTGTATCCTTTTTCTATGAATCCCTTTACACGCCCAAAAATGTCTTCAAGAAATTTTTAAAAGTTATCCGAAGATGCCTATGGTCAAATCAGAAACCAAGAATCCAAATGGAATGGCTGGAATGTCCCGCTGAGATGGGAGGCCTAGTGCTACCAGATTTTAAGATATATTATAAAGTGGCACAAATCAGACTGCTAGTGGAATGGATCTCTGCTGGAAAGAATCCATCATAGATACAGACAGAACAGAAACTGGCAAACCCAATCTCATTTGTGTGCTAGATCCAGAATCTAAAATTCTGGCATTCATAAAACAATCTTTTACCTAAAAGTGCACTTACTAATTAGGCATATTGGAGGCACTTGACTGAAGAAATATTGGAGATCACCATAATTATCAAAAATAAGAAATAGTGTTTTCATACCCATGCTGAATAAGAAAGTATTTAGATGTTGGGGCAATTATCACTGTGATAAATGGAAGAATTTCTTTAGAGATGGACAACCCTTAAAAGAAATAGATGAAAGTGATGTATGAAAAAATGCACAATATGAGTTTATACAGACTTACTTTATTGAAAATCACTTTCAGAGAAGAAGTAGGGTGACCATATTTTTCCAAAGAGAAGACAGGACACCCTATGGGTCTGGCTCAAGGCCCCCCGCCCAAGCCCTCCCTTCCTCCTGTTTGCATGGACTGGCCCAAGGCCCCCCTTTCTTCCCCATGCATGGGGCTGGCCCAGAGTCCACCTCCCCCACCCCATGCATGGGGCCAGCCCGAGGCCCCCTGTTGCCTGCCCGCGCAGGGCCAGCCCGAGCTACTCTCCTGAGTCCTCCGTCCCATGCAGGACTTGCACTGCCGCTTCCCCCCTGCATTTTCCTCTGCACCCCGCTGGGAATCGCACCCCACTTTTTTGGCAAAACTGATGATCAATTGGCAAGAGCAAATGGGA
Organism: Macrochelys suwanniensis; assembly: GCA_033296515.1. Classification (NCBI taxonomy): domain Eukaryota; kingdom Metazoa; phylum Chordata; order Testudines; family Chelydridae; genus Macrochelys; species Macrochelys suwanniensis. Next base: position 244,286,548 of record CM065775.1, on the reverse strand, counting down.
CAAATACCCAGTTTTGCTAAAAAAGTCTGGACGCCTGGGACATGGCTTAAAAAAGGGAGTGTCCCGGCCAAAATGGGGCGTATGGTCACTCTAAGAAGAGGGGAACCAACAAAGCATTAGAAAGTTTCATACAACGGTTGATGACCTCTTGAGGTCCCTTCCAGCTCTACCTTTCTATGATTCTGTGATGAAATAATGAATTTAACACACAATCTTGTAATGAAGTAAAAATTAAAGCAATGTAAACCATAATCTCATTACTAAATACGAGTTACATGGTGAATTTACAACTCTGACAAGGTAACGTGCAAGCAAATCCAGTTTTATGTTCTTTTGAATTGATTTGAAATTAAATGTTTAAGGTCAATTCAATAAAATGAAACATTCCAGTTCAGATTTGACCCTCTCCCCTCCATCCTCCGAAACAAAATATATCATTTTGATTTCCCCAACAGAAAAACAGGGAGTTTGTTTGTTTTGTCTAAACTGACATTTTCCCATGGCAAATTTTGATTTCAGAAATTGCATTTTCTGATGGAGAATTCCCAACCAGCTCTATCTTAGAATTTGTGGAGCTAAAGGGTATTAAAAAAATATGAAATTCAATAACAAAAGAAAACCACAACCAAAAAGAAATATAAATGCCACAGTTTAGAAACACAAAATTGCTGTCCATTACAGAATCACACAATCTGACTCTTGCATACATTGTATGATATATTCTGGATAAATCCAATGTTTCTTAAAGATGACAAAAAGAGAGGCATCAGATGCATTGTTCACACAGCTGTCACAAAACTATTTGGATTGTTAGGTTTGGCAGAAGGATGAAGATAGCTGGAGTCTCCAGAAGCAATGTCTCCCACCAGAACTCTAGCTACCAGTATGCGCTTGAATTTGCTGTCAGCCTGACAATAGAGATAGGAATAAGTGGCATCTCTGACAAAATGAATTCCTAGGAATAACAAAAAAACCCACAAAACAATTAAGAATTAAACCACACTTATTTTAGATCGACAAAATAAATATTAGTATAACTGATGGCTTTACCTCTCAGCTTTGCTACAGTTGTTCTTATCATTAATATACTTTCAGGTAACTACAGGCATTTCCTTAGTCAGATAAATGCACACACTTACTCATTTATTATGGATATGGCAGCAAGTAATGGTGATTTATGAAGTAACATCCGCTTCCACCCAAAGCGCTGCACAATTTATATAATTAAAATAAAATCCATATTTAAAAAGGCCAAATAGTGGCACTGTTTATTTTTGGATCTTGAGCCAAGTCCTGCTCCTACATACATCAATATCTAGACTCCTGTTGACTTCGACGGGAGGCGGGGGAGAAACAAGCATTTCTGGACAACATCCAAAGACACAGCACCTGGGTGCCTCTTTCCAATTCAAACAAAAACAAATTAATCAATACTGATTATTTAGAAAGATATTACAAAAGGGGTTTCACTTTTTTTTTTGGTACAAGTTGGCTTACACAAGATAGTTAGCTATGATTTGTGGGGTTAATATTCCAGGAAAGTGAGCTTGTGTCTTCACAAACCACAGAAACGAAGCTTGACTCTGGAAAGACGTGCTACTATATGTACTAAAGCTACTGCAACATTAAGGTCAAGAAACCAACCTCTCAGAGGTTAGGGAACTTCCATTAGATAAGGTTGCCCTAACAATACTTCATCTAATTTGCACATCATAAATTTTATGGTATATCTTATCAATAATACAAGAAGCTTGTTAAGGAAAACAGGAAAAGAAAATAATTATTTCCAATGTGGTCAAGTTAGCATTGTCAGAGGTACCTTAACAAGGGTAGAATGACCTAGCAAGCTTAGGATATTTGGCAAATGGCCCATAATTTTGCTCCGTCCAAGGAAAAACAATGATTATTTTAAGATATTGCATCTCAAGAAACAGCAAAGAACATTATAAGCTATTAGTAAGTTAGAAAGTGCAGGTGATAGCATGCCTACTGTTTGGACTGACTTCTCCCTTCTTGTCTCCCCCTTCCCGTTCTATGAGCCCGATTCTTTAATATTCATCTTGAGGGCTGGTCCTGGTGCTTCTTGGGAGCAGTGTTGGGGTGGGTGGCTTGTGTGTAGGCAAGAAGTGCCAGTGAGTGATCCTGCTGAACTTGCTACTTAGACCTAATTGGTAGGACCACTGTTTAGAAAAGTATACAGGTCCAGAAACATAAGTACAGGTTTTCAAAGTGTTTCCTAGCCCTGACATGACACACAACATTGAACCTATCAGCATGAGTGTCCTCGTTTATTTTTTTACATGTTTTATTACTAACTTAATTATATAAGATTCCAATAATGTAATGAAAAACTTAATTTGTCCCTCAGTTGCAATTCCCCCTTCCAGAACAGTGTGAGATCCATGCTGCTGCTGTCAGCAAAAGCAGTTCCTAATTCCACATTCAAGAAGAACTGCCACAGTCCCATTGGTTTTAAATGTCCAATATATTCTGCGCTAATTTCATTAGGCAGTTGTAGCTTCTTTTGACCATGAAAACTAGAAATGTTTACAACGTCATAATAGGAGAGGTGGATTGAGGGGCCTGAACAGAGGAGGGAGAACTGTATGGGTCAAGGGGTGCATGATGGAGCTTTCTAGAGAAAGTGGAACATTTCAGTTCCTGGCTGACTTGCATGGAAACTGCTGATTTGACAGGAAAATGGCTGTTCCTTCATTAGCTCTCTGAAAACTATATTAAAAAGAGGGAATGTCCGTGAGGTGTGTGGGTGTGTGTGTGTGTGTGTGTGTGTGTGTGTGTGTGTGTGTGTGTGTGTGTGTGTGTGTGTGTGTGTGTGTGTCTATATTGTAGATTAGAGTGAGAAGAGTTTTACAACAGCATTTAGGACACCTTAATTTCCAATGCTAGAGCATAACACAAACAAAAACTACTTTTACTCACAGTTAAGGTGCACAGTTCCAGCAGACTAACCTCTCAAGCACTTAGAACATGCAACAGTCAGATATGCCAATCTGTTGATACAAAACTATGAAGACCCAGGGCTCTGTGGCAGGCAGCGCGGAAGCCCTGGGGTCCCCAACGCTTGGGTATTCCACATAGCGACGCTTCCCTGGAGCTGTGGGCCCCAAAAGCCAAGCTCTCCAGCAGCCCACCAGATGAGCTGGCATGAAACCAGGCAGGGTTCAGATGGAATCCTGCTTGCGGATTGTCAGAAGTTCATCAAACCCAATACATTTCCATGAGACATTTCAGCTTTGGCAAAACAGCATTTTGCAATGAAAATTCCCAACTACCATTGGGGAAGAGCAGGTATCTAGCTAAGGTACTCATATGGCACCTGTTATCATGGTACCTGAGTGCTTCACAATCTTATAATATATTTATCCTCACAACACCCCTGTGAGGTAGGGAAACGCTAACCCCATTTTATAGAAAGGGAATGAAGGTACAGAGACTATGTGACTTGCTCAAGGTCACACGGGAAGTCTGTGGCAGAGCAGGGAACTGAATCTGAGTCTCCCAGGTCCCAGGCTAATGCCTAGAGGACACTCAAGCTATCTGCTGCCTTAGGCAAAACTTCAGTGTGCCTCTCCCATGCCACTCAGATTTGGCCCAGCTACTGCTCTGGGAGGGGCGGCCAAGCCAAATTTAAGCAAGTGGCATTGCAATCTGGCACATAGGTTCGCAGCACCACTCCAGTTTGGCCTGCCCACCCCTCTGTCATGACAGAGGTGAGTATAGCTGAACCATTCGGCGATAGTGACCATAATGTAATTAAATTTAACATCCTTGTAAGGGAAAAAGGCCAAAGAAACCCACCACAGTAGCCTTTAACGTCAAAAAAGGAGTTAAACAAAAATTAAAAGGAACAGTCACAAGGTAAAAATACCTGCAACCTGCATGGAGACTATTTAAAAACACTATAATAGAGGCTCAAACTAAATGTATACTCGAAGTAAAAAAACAAACCCAAAAAAACCCAAAACAGTAGTAGTATTAGGATCAAAAATGCCACCCTGGCTAAACAGAGTGAAAGAGATGGTTAGAGGCAAAAAAGGCATCTTTTAAATATTGGAAGTCAAATCCTACTGAGGAAAATAGAAAGGAACATAAACTCTGCCAAGTCAAGTATAAAAGTATAATAAGGCAGGCCAAGAAAGAATTTGAAGATCATCTAGCTAAAGACAAAAAAAAATTGCAGTTAGTTTTTGTAAGTACATCAGAAGCAGGAAGCCCATCAAACATTCAGTGGGGCCACTAGAGGATAAAGGTGCTAACGAAACAATACACTCAAAGAAGATGAGGCCACTGCGGAGAGGCTAAATGAATTCTTTGCATCGGTCTTCACTGAGAGGATGTGGAAAAGATACCCACTCTGGAGCCATACTTTTCTGGTGACAAATCTGAGGAGCTGTCCCAGATTGAGGTGTCAATAGAGGAGGTTTTGGAGCAAATTGATAAACTAAACACTTAATAAGTCACCAGGACCAGATGGGTATTCACCCAAGAGTTCTAAAGGAACTAAAATATGAAAGTGTAGAACTACTAACCTATCGCTTAAATCAGCCTCTGTACCAGATGACTGGAGGATAGCTAATGTAACACCAATATTTTAATAAGGCTCCAGAGGCGATCCTGGCAATTACAGGCCAGTAAACCTAAATCCAGTACCAGGCAAATTGGTTGAAAGGATAGTAAAGACCAAAAGTATCAGACACATAGATACACATGATATGCTGGAGAAGAATCATCACGGCTTTTGTGAAGGGAAATCATGCCTCACTAATCTATCAGAATTCTTTGAGGGTATCAACATGCATGTTTACAAGGGACGGGGGAGGTGCTGTCCTTCAAACCCTCCTCAGAAAGCTGAAGGAAAATATTGTTGAGTGGAGCAATTTTGAGGAGAAAAACCTTGAGGCCAAAACAACTGGAGACGTTTAGTTAAAGAAAATCTTTTAGAACCCCATGAAAGCTCTGCTCCAAAGGGAGCCCTGCCATGGATGCGCACTTGAAGGCAGAGGGTTCTGCCAGAAGGACAGGGCAAAGGTCAGTCTCCAAGCAAAGATCTAGTCTGCTTCTAGTCACCATGGAGATGGGGAACCACCCCACTGTGGAGGTTGCCTGACATGGAGGGGAGTGAGAGTGAGGTAAAGTGCAACTACCCCTTTCCATACCTCACAGTGCACCGCTCCCCTCCCCTCCAAATCCTAAACTCTATGTGAATTTCTCTTTTTCTGTGTGGTACAAGACTACTATATACAGGACATTTTCATGTTCAAACTGGGCTAAGAAAAGTCGCACCGGGAAATTGTGATATTTTTGCATTTATGGCCTCTAGTCTCACTTCCAGTTCCAGTGAGCCAGAACAAACCATTTTAACCACACAATTCAATTATGAAAAAGTTCTAAACGTCTTCAAACTGCAGATTTTGAAAAACCATGCAAACTGTTTCTCTCTCTCTCTCACACACACACACACACACACGATTACATGAACCCATGTGAAACCAAACAGGCAAGGGGTTGCAAAGCTTTAGTAAAACCCCTCACAGATCTATAGACCTGATAAAGGGACCCAGAACTACACATTCATGATATAGAAAATATAATTTTTTATACATCACAGTTTATATTCAGCACTCAGGAGACATTCATCATTTGGTGACTCACATTAACAATTATCAACACATATGGAGGGAGCATATGGAGCCTCCAGGATTTATTTTGACCACGCTAATAAAAATAAAATAAAATAGATACAAACCACTGAAAAATTTGCCAAAGGGATGGATTCTGAATCCTCTACTCTGAAGATCTTAGAGTCTAATTGTCTTCCAAAAAAAAATAAAATTAAAAAAAAAATCTATGAATGAATGTTTGCTTCTTCCCAGTTTACCAAGCAATCCAAATTGCTCTGAATCAGTGACCTGTCCTTTTCATTATTTACCACTCCCCTAATTTTTATGTTGTCATCTGCAACCTATCAGTGATGATTTTATGTTTTCTTCCAGGTCATTGATAAAAATGTTAAATAGCACAGGGCCAAGAACCAATTCCTGCAGGACCTCACTGGAAACACACCTTCTTGATGACGATTCTCCATTTACAAGTACATTTTGAAATCAGTTAGCCAGTTTTTAATCCAATTCATGTGTGCCATGTTAATTTTATATTGTTCTAGATTTTTAATCAAATGTTATGTGGTACCAAGTCAAAAGCCTTACCGAAGTCTAAGAATGTTACATCAGCACATTACCTTTATCAGCCAAACTTGTAATCTCATCTAAAAAAGATATCAAGTTAGTTTGACAGGATCTATTTTCCATAAACCCATGTTGTTTTGTATTAATTACTTTATCTTCCTCTAATTCTTTGTTAATGGAGTGGCTAATATGGGACTCAATTATCTTGCATGGTATCAATGTCAGGCTGATCAGCCTACAATTAGCTGGGTCATCCCATTTTAAAAATTGGAACATTAGCTTTGTTCCAGTCTTCTGGAACTTCCACAGTATTATAAGACTTTTTGAAAATCAACATTAATGGTCCAGTGAGCTCATCACCCAGCTCTTTTAAAACTCTTGGATGCTGATTTAAAACTGTCTAGTTTAGTATTTTCTGGTTAACATCCTCCAGAGATACTAGCCAAATGGAAAAAGTGTTATCGCCATATTATGAGACTATATCAGCTGTCCCCTCCCCCAATACAGAACAGAAATATTTATTGAGCACTTTTGCCTTTTCTACATTATTATTGATAAGTCTACCATTTCCATCTAGCAATGGACCAAAACCATTATTAGGATTCTTTCTAGTCCCAATATATTTTTAAAACTCCTTATTGTCCTTAACACTGCTGGCTGTAAATTTCTCCTTGTGTTCCTTTGCTTCCCTTATCAATTTTCTACAATTCCTAATTTATTATATTTACTCATTACTATCAACTCTCCTTTTCTTCCATTTGTTACATATAGTTTTTTTTATAGCTGCCTTTACTTCCCCTCTAAATCAGGTCAGTTTTTAAAATCTGCACAGCCTTCTTCCTCGATTGTGGTTTTTTAGAATTCTAGTAGGGTGTTCTTAAAATTATTTCCAATTATCATTCATAATTTTTCTGATTAAATTCTTCCTCCCAGCTGATTTGGCTAATAATTATTTTCAGCTTTGTAATGTTGAGAACAAAATTTATCAAGGAACCAAAGGACATGGAGAAAAGAAATTACTGAATTCCTTATACCCCACTGCTAGGAGCATGGACAATAAACAAGAGGAACTGGAATCACTCAATTATGAGCATACATTTGATCTAGTTAGTATTACTGTACCTTGTAGGATGACTCGCATAACTGGATTGTTAAAAAGCATTGGTTACAGTCTGTTTAGGAAGGATCGAGTGGGCAAAAGGGGAGGGGAAATGGTATTCTGTCAAAAATGGCCTTACTTGTTTCCAAGTCACTGATAACTTGGAAAAAATTATCTTGAATGCTTAAAGATCAATGTCCCAACGTTAAAGCATGAGATCGAGTATTAATTGGTGTTTGCTACAAACCACCAAATCACACTAAGGAACAAGATGACTGACTCCTTATGCACCTATATATAACGCATAGGAAAAATGCTGTGTGATCATGGGAGACTTTAATTTGAGTGACATATCCTGGAAGTCTCATGCTGCCAGTACTAAAACATCCTTGGAATTTCTAAACATTGTAGATGACAATTTCTAACTCAAAAAGCATTGCAGCCAACAAGGGGGAATTCTTTTACTTCCCTTCTTCTTTTTAGGTTGCTTTCCCTTCGGTTGTTTTCCATTTGTATAAAACTAGCTGTATCAGATTCCGTGACATGGTCACTCACTATTCTACTTCTCACTGTGAAACATTTTGTGATACTCTGTATGGAGGATGGTATATAAAGTCAGTTACATTGGAATGCATTAAAGTTTTATTAAGGAGGCACTACTACCTTGAAAATTGCTCTCAGACTAGTGAGAACCAGCCCAAAATCTAACAGTGTCTTCCTAGTCAGCTAGAAATGCAGCCTCCAGCTACGCAGGAGTTACTGTGGCAATATGATGCTTTGTATGTTATGGAACCAAACATAAGAAAACTACACCGATTAGAAATTGACTCTGGCTCGCATGCACACAACAGAACAGAATTTGGCCTGTAATCTATGACTTTCTTTTCTTTTTTTTTTTTTAAAACAGATGATTGTGGTACATTAAACCAGCCTGGTGTGTTTCTGCCTATGTAAGATTAGTAAGGATTCAACTGTTTTCTTAGAAGAAGGGTTAAACAAATCAGTCCCATAGGAATCAGCTAAAGAAAGAGGCTGCAAATCTTGATTGGTGGTGCTTACAAGGTCAACATTCCCAAGTATAAAAGCATTGAATTCCCCCTTTCTTTTCTCCCTGCCAATGAGAGTGGGGCACATTAGTCTTAGTGCACATTCACCATCTTCAGAAAAGATTGTAAGTACTGGCCTCCCTGAATGAAAAATGGTGTGAGGTTAAACCATAGAATTTCCATATAGCTACAAAGGAAAACAAATATGAAAGGATACAGGAGAAGGCAGAATATTTTTTGAATGAAGCAAACAGAACTAGGGCTCTGCATAGTGGGGGTGTCATAGATAACTCACCTAGAAATAGCCCTAACAAGTTTTTTTGTCCTTACTAATGAAACTCTGAGGAAAGACTAAAAACAAAACATATGGGTACATTTGGGAGGACTGAATGAATATCAGTGTGATATTTAATGTGCTCTGTCTCCAAAAACAGCCAACTGCAGAGGGAGCTGCCTGGCTCAGAGTGTTGTAAGCTCACTTCTTTCCCATATTCAATCCATTGGCTGGCGTCATCCAACCAAGATCAGCTATACACTATTGTCATGGTAGAATACATGAGCTGTGTGACAGATACCAAAGTGGTGCAGAAGTACAGGTAATCTTCTGGTGGCTTCCTAAACACCAGTATTAAGAATGAAAAATTCAGAGTTAATACTCAGAACTGTAGAGCTAGAACTAGATCTGCTTTAAACTTAGGGAGACTGGTCAGTTGCCAGGGGACTAATTTCTAAGGTTTTAGAGAAATCACTGTTTGGTGGGTGAGGGCAAGCTACTGAAGGATCATGATCATCTGTGCCACTGGGAGGCAGTACCAGGTCAGACTTTCTGCACTGAGTGAAATCCAATTTCCCTCTTTCTCCCGTGCAAGAAACCAAATCCCCACTGTAAACTATCACACTAATGCATGACCAACATGAGTATCCAGCAGCCAAACACGCTCGTGCTATTAGGCAAATTTGTTCCTGTCTTGCCCATTCCAAGTTATGACTCCAAGCAACTAATATTCTTGCCCTCTTTCTTACTACTTTAGTACATTGCAATCTCTTGTTTAACACTCTCATGAGAGATACTTTCTAGTTATACTATACACTTATAATTGGCTTTGTATTTAGAGGATATTATTTTATAATCTACTACTGGGTCTAAAAAAATTCCAAGACTGATTTTCAAGACTGGTTCCCTAGTATCCAATGACTAACAAGGAGAGAAACCTTCAATGTAATAGATCTCAAAAATATTCTAGTCTAAATTACAGGATAAAAATTGGAGTGCAAAAATAATCCAGTCTGATTAATTCTATGAACAAAAAGACAGAATGATTAAAGATTTTTTTTTTAGTTTCATGAGTTGATAAAATTCACTATTTCAATTCTTTTTTCCTTATTGTTTCTACTGTAGCTATGTCTGCATGTACCACTCCTCAGAAGAGTTAATTTGGGCAGACCATAAAATGTAAATTTGATTAACATCCGTGGCACTTGGATGAATTCCCGTGACCAAGTGTTAATTAGCCTTGACATTTGATTTCTGGCTCTCAGGCTAACCCCCACATCTTCTCCCACATTTCCTATGAGTTTCCATTCTTTTAGCAGAGCCAGCAGCTGTTATTTTCCAGGAGAGCTACTAACCCTGTGGAGTCATTACAGTTACACACTCCATGCTTTTCCCATACAAAAATAAACTATTGATATACAATTACTACATTTAAATATACAGGATGCTTTTACTGTAGTTGGAAGTTTGATTTTACCTATTTGACAGTCTCCTCTCCCTCGTCTGGATTTTTAGATTCACCATCTTCAGATACCTCCTCTTCAGGCCAATAAAAAGCCATTTTCAGTAATTATAGTATTTCAGCTTCAATTTCATTGTCATTTAAGTTCTGTCAAAGTATCTAGTCTATGTGCTGCTTCATTATCTCCCCTTGAACCACTAAGCATGTGGGTCACTGGGCCTGATGTTAGCCTGAGAATACATTTCTCATGTCCCTTTTTCACAGAGGGTAACTGACTTTAAATTCAAAGGGTTAATTTATAAAAAGGTTCAGTAGTGCTCCAAGCAGTGCCCTCCCTTCATGATCTGATCACTCAATGAGAGTCTGTTCCGATGAGACATTCCACAGAGGTGGAGCTTCTATGGAAGCTAACAAAAGGGAACTCCCTCTTTTTGCCTTGTGCAGAATCCCTTAAATCCAATGCCGTCATATGCTTCATAAATGAAAGTGTTATTTTTCTAATGCTTCCAGACTAAGTACTCAAACTGATGCCATTTAAGAAATAAAAGAATATCAACATTCCCTGGAGAGGAAAAAAGGCTTGGAAAAGTGAGACTGGATAATACTTTGAAAAGAGAGTTTTAGGACATATGAGAAAAATCTTGATTAGATCACGTTTTACAGAGCAAGGAAGGAGATAAAGGGCTGTGTTCCTATCCATGGTTCAGCCCACCAATGTTTGCTTTGCTAAAGGCCTTGTAAAACGGTGTAACATGGCAAGTATCCTGACCTAAGATCCCTCCCAAACAGCTTTGGACACCTTTTGGTTTGTTCTCACCTCTGTGAGTATTATTTATTACCTTCCCACAAAGACCATCACAATCCTGTGCACTGCAGCAAATCTATTTGCAGCTTTTCCTAATCCTCAGCCCTTTCTCCAGGGAGAGGGTGAGCTCTTGCCACCTTAAGACCTTTCTTCCTCTAGCCCAGGCCTGCACAACTCGTAAAGCGGTGAGGGCCATATTACTCCAAAGAAAACAGCTGAGGGCCGAAACCCCCTGGCCCTGCGGAAACACCCTACCCCCCAGTGCAGCCCGCCCCGCAGAAACAACCCCTCCTTCCCCAGCGCTAGGGTGTGGCAGCCTGTAGAGGGGGAAAGAAACAGCACGCATAGGGTGACCAGATCACAACAGTAAAATAGGACCCGCCCCCCTCCCCACTCGGCCCCACCATCACACCCCTCTTCACCCCCCCAGGGGTCACTATATTACTGTACACAACAGTCAATCAATGCAGTTGTAGATAAATCTCTGCATTATGCACTTTTGTATAACTTTTATATGACTTTGTATTGAACCTTGGTAATATGTTATAGCGGGCCCCTAAGGTAGTATAATTAAGGTAAAAGAAAAATGTCTTTTTGGTAGAAGTAGAATAAGATCTTCCCCCCACTTTGTATTCAATTGCCCTGTTGAATGAATGAGGTGTGAATGAGGAAGGCGTGGAAGGCAGGCACCTCCAGACAGCTGCAACCCTTGGAGAGGGGATGGGAACCAGACCAAGGACAATCAAACTTGTCAAGTGGCTGACTAGAGAAGAGCAGACATACTGACGGCCTCGGGGGTTAGAAGCAAGCACCTTCCTTTGGGAACACCCTCTTTGCAGCATTGGGACAACCCCCAGCCCAGAGACAAGCAGCAAAAAGGACCAACGGACACAGTCCCAGATTTTGGGCCGCACAGTGAGCCCACCTACTCACCCCCCCGCGGGCCGCTCAGTGAGCCCATGCGGGCCACATGGGGCCCCCGGGCCACATGTTGTGCAGGCCTGTTCTAGCCTCTACTAACCTTCCCCCCTGTGCACTTCCTTAATGTGCTTTTAACTAGCATCCCTAGCTGGGAAAGGTGTGTTGGGGGAGGGGGGAATAATTAGCTCACTAAACCCCAGTCCACTTAAGCAATTAAGTACTTTCCTCCTCCACCAGGCCATTCCTTGTGGAACTAATAAATGCTTAAAGTGAGCAGAGTGCTGGGTCAGCTACTGGCTCTCGGTGCTCTGTCACACATGGGAAATTTAGATAAACCTGAGTTCTAATGTTTGTTACGGACCATCTAAAATACGTAGTTACACAAAAATTACAGCCTCCCATCCCAGTCCCTGATCCTGCAAACGCTTCCATACATGCTTAGCTTTACTACCATGAGTAGCCCCATTGAGATCATTACTCTAGATTGTAAAGTTAACAATGTGCCTGTGTGTTTGTAGGATCAGGGCCCAATGATCCATTCTTGTAATTTATGCACCCATGTACCTTACCTGAGTAGCTCCACTGAATGCTATAGGGCTGAGCAATTATACACATGTGTAACTTTACTTGCAGGGTTGGCCTCTAAGATCCCAGTCTTACAACTGTATTCACACAGGAAGACTCCTGTGCCCATTGATCCATTTTCAGGACCAGGAACTAGGGAAGTTGACAAACCCTAGATGAAGAGTTGTCTCAGATCAGATCAGATTTAATGTGTGGGTGTACTGGGTTTGGAGCAGGGATGGTTGCAGGTTTATTTTTGGACACTGATATTTTGGTTATTACATAAGGTGAGGGGCAGAGACTTTTTAAAAAATTAATCATACATTTTATCAATTACAAAAATTCAGTTTTCCTTTCCCTCCTGGTTACATGGAAAGTGCCAACCTTGTTCATAGCTGCCAAGTGGGGGTAGCTCCACGTGTTACATTTTGTGCACATTAGTTAATAGGCTGTTTGCATCAGAACATAAAATTCAGTTTATGGTCAATAGATGCTGCTCCTAATGGCAGCAGAACATGGAACTTCACAAAAGTTGGTTGCTAAGAGTCTGGTTACATGGACAACTTTAATTCTGGCATTTCCTAAATTTGAAGTAATCTAAATAATATTGCATCTAATTTAACTTATCATTGGACTTCCCTATTAATAATGCAGAGCTGTTGGGGTTTTTTTTAAACTATAGCAATTTAAAATATTTTTTAAAAAAACAAGTATCAGAAGTACATCGTTTAGGGAACCATCCTACATCATCAGGAGGGCCAGCGAGCCTACTAGGCACCCCTAGGCGGTCGCCTAAGGCGCCGGGAGCAGGGGGGTGGCTGGCCATGGCTGCCTCCCACCCTCCTGGCTCCGGGGCTGAGCCAGGGGATGGCTGGCCGTGGCTGCCGCCAGCCTCTGCAGCTCAGCTGGGAGTCGGGGGGGGCGGCTGCTGCCTGCCTCCTGGCTCCGCCGGGAGTGGGGAGGCGGCTCCCCGCGGCTGCCTCCCGCCCGCCCGGCTCCGGGGCTGAGCCGGGAGCTGGGAGGGCGGCTGGTCGCGGCTGCCGCCCACCTCCGCAGCTCAGCCGGGAGCAGGGGGGTGGGGGGGGCAGCTGGCTGTGGCTGCCGCCCGCCTCCTGGCTCCGGGGCTGAGCCAGGAGGGCGGCTGGCCGTGACTGCCGCCAGCCTCCGTGGCTCAGCCGGGAGCAGGGGGGGGGGGGGGGCTGGTCGCGGGCGGGGGGGCTGAGCTGCCGGCCCGGAGGGGGGGCAGCCCTCTGTGGAGAAAGAAGTAGTTCAGGACTATTTAGAAAAGCTGGACGAGCACAAGTCCATGGGGCCGGATGCACTGCATCCGAGGGTGCTAAAGGAGTTGGCCAATGAGATTGCAGAGCCATTGGCCATTATCTTTGAAAAATCATGGCAATCGGGGGAGGTCCCGGATGACTGGAAAAAAGCTAATGTAGTGCCCATCTTTTAAAAAAGGGAAGGAAGAAAGATCCAGGGAACTACAGGCCAGTCAGTCTCACCTCAGTCCCTGGAAAAATCATGGAACAGGTTCTCAAGGAATCAATTCTGAACCACTTAAAGGAGAGGAAAGTGATCAGGAACAGTCAGCATGGATTCACCAAGGGCAAGTCATGCCTGACTAACCTAATTGCCTTCTATGATGAGATAACCGGCTCTGTGGATGAGGGGAAAACAGTGGATGTGCTATTTCTTGACTTCAGCAAAGCTTTTGATACAGTCTCCCACAGTATTCTTGCCAGCAAGTTAAAGAAGTATGGGCTGGATGAATGGACGGTAAGGTGGATAGAAAACTGGCTAGATGGTCGGGCTCAACGGGTAGTGATCAATGGTTCCATGTCTAGTTGGCAGCCGGTATCAAGTAGAGTGCCCCAAGGGTCGGTGCTGAGGCCGGTTTTGTTCAATATCTTCATTAACGATCTGGAGGATGGTGTGGACTGCACCCTTAGCAAGTTTGCAGATGACACTAAACTGGGAGGAGTGGTTGATACACTGGAGGGTAGGGATAGGATACAGAGGGACCTAGATAAATTGGAAGATTGGGCCAAAAGAAATATGATGAGGTTCAACAAGGACAAGTGCAGAGTCCTGCACTTAGGACGGAAAAATCCCATGCACTGCTACAGACTAGGGACCGAATGGCTGGGCAGTAGTTCTGCAGAAAAGGACCTAGGGGTTACGGTGGACGAAAAGCTGAATATGAGTCAACAGTGCCCTTGTTGCCAAGAAGGCTAATGGCATTTTGGGTTGTATAAGTAGGGGCATTTCCAGCAGATCAAGGGACGTGATCATTCCCCTCTATTCGGCACTGGTGAGGCCTCATTTGGAGTACTGTGTCCAGTTTTGGGCCCCACACTACAAGAAGGATGTGGATAAATTGGAAAGAGTCCAGTGGAGGGCAACAAAAATGATTAGGGGGATGGAGCACATGACTTATGAGGAGAGGCTGAAGGAACTGGGATTGTTTAGCCTGCAGAAGAGAAGAATGAGGGGGGATTTGATAGCTGCTTTCAACTACCTGAAAGGGGGTTCCAAAGAGGATGGATCTAGACTGTTCTCAGTGGTAGAAGATGACAGAACAAGGAGTAATGGTCTCAAGTTGCAGAGGGGGAGGTTTAGGTTGGACATTAGGAAAAACTTTTTCACTAGTAGGGTGGTGAACAACTGGAATGGGTTACCTAGGGAGGTGGTGGAATCTCCTTCCTTAGAGGTTTTTAAGGTCAGGCTTGACAAAGCCCTGGCTGGGATGATTTAGTTGGGTTTGGTCCTGCTTTGAGCAGGGGGTTTGACTAGATGACCTCCTGAGATCCCTTCCAACCCTGAGATTCTATGATTCTATAGAAGCGACAAAGAGTTCTGTGGCACCTTATAGACTAACAGACGTATTGGAGCATAAGCTTTCGTGGGTGAATACCCACTTCTTCGGATGCATGCAGTGGAAATGTCCAGGGGCAGGTATAAATAAGCAGGGAAGAGCCAGGCTAGAGATAACGAGGTTAGTTCAATCAGGGAGGATGAGGCCTTCTTTTAGCAGTTGAGGTGTGAACACCAAGGGAGGAAAAACTGTTTTTGTAGTTTGCTAGCCATTCATAGTCTTTGTTTAATCCTGAGCTGATGGTGTCAAATTTGCAAATGAACTGAAGCTCGGCAGTTTCTCTTTGAAGTCTGGTCCTGAAGTTTTTTTGCTGCAGGATGGCTACCTTCAAATCTGCTATTGTGTGTCCAGGGAGATTGAAGTGTTCTCCTACAGGTTTTTGTATATTGCCATTCTTAATATCTGATTTGTGTCCATTTATCCTTTTGCGTAAGGACTGCCCAGTTTGGCCGATGTACATAGCAGAGGGGCATTGCTGGCACATGATGGAGTATATAACATTGGTGGATGTGCAGGTGAATGAACCGGTGATGGTGTGGCTGATCTGGTTAGGTCCTGTGATGGTGTCCCTGGTGTAGATATGTGGGCAGAGTTGGCATCGAGGTTTGTTGCATGGCTTGGTTCCTGAGTTAGAGTTATTATGGTGCGGTGTGTAGTTGCTGGTGAGAATATGCTTCAGGTTGGCGGGTTGTCTGTGGGCGAGGACTGGCCTGCCTCCCAAGGCCGGTGAAAGTGAGGGATTGTTGTTCAGGATGGGTTGTAGATCACTGATGATCCGTTGGAGAGGTTTCAGCTGAGGACTGTAAGTGATGGCCAGTGGAGTTCTGTTGGTTTCTTTCTTCGGTTTGTCTTGCAGCAGGAGGCTTCTGGGTACACGTCTGGCTCTGTTGATTTGTTTTCTTATTTCCTCATGTGGGTATCGTAGTTTTGAGAATGCTTGGTGAAGACCTTGTAGGTGCTGGTCTCTGTCAGAAGGGTTGGAGAAAATATGGTTGTACCTCAGTGCTTGGCTGTAGACAATGGATCGTGTGGTGTGTCCGGGATGAAAGCTGGAGGCATGTAGGTAGGCATAGCGGTCGGTGGGTTTTCGGTATAGGGTAGTGTTAATGTGACCATCGCTTATTTGCACCATGGTGTCTAGGAAGTGGACTTCCTGTGTAGACTGGTCCAGGCTGAGGTTGATGGTGGGGTGGAAACTGTTGAAATCGTGGTGGAATTCTTCCAGAGTTTCTTTCCCATGGGTCCAGATGATGAAGATGTCATCAATGTAGCGTAGACAGAGAAGGGGCGTGAGTGGACGAGAGCGGAGGAAGCGTTGTTCCAGGTCAGCCATAAAAATGTTGGCATATTGTGGGGCCATGCGGGTGCCCATAGCAGTGCCACTGGTCTGGAGGTATACATTGTCACCAAATTTGAAATAATTGTGCGTGAGGATAAAGTCACAGAGTTCAGCAGCCAGTTGTGCTGTGGCAGCATCAGGGATACTGTTCCTGACAGCTTGTACCCCATCTGTGTGTGGGATGTTTGTGTAGAGAGCCTCTACATCCACGGTGGCTAGGATGGTGCTTTCTGGGAGATCACCGATGCATTGTAGTTTTCTCAGGAAATCAGTGGTGTCACGGAGATAGCTGGGAGTGCTGGTGGCATAGGGTCTGAGTAGAGAGTCCACATATCCGGACAGTTCTTCAGTGAGAGTGCCAATGCCCGAGATGATGGGGCGTCCAGGATTTCCAAGTTTGTGGATTTTGGGTAGTAGATAGAATAACCCCGGTCGGGGCTCTAAGGGTATGTTGATTTGTTCCTGTGTTAGCGTAGGGAATGTCCTGAGTAGATGGCGCAGTTTCTTAGCGTATTCCTCAGTGGGATCTCAGGAGAGTGGCCTGTAGAAGTTGGTATTAGAGAGTTGTCTGGCAGCCTCCTTTTGGTAGTCAGACCTATTCATGATGACAACAGCACCTCCTTTATCAGCCTCTTTGATTATAATGTCAGGGTTGTTTCTGAGGCTGTGGATGGCATTGCGTTCTGCACGACTTAGGTTATGAGGCAGGTGATGTTGTTTTTCAACAATTTCTGCCTGTGCACGTCGGCGGCAGCATTCTATGTATAGGTCCAGACTGTCATTTCGACCCTCAGGAGGAGTCCATGTGGAGTTCTTCTTCTTGTGCGGTTGGTGGGAGGGTATCTGTGCGCTGTGCAGTGTTATCTTGAAAGTATTACTTGAGTCGAAGACGGCAAAAGTAGGCTTCCAGATCACCGCAGAACTGGATCATGTTGGTGGAGGTGGTGGGGCAAAAAGAGTCCCCGAGATAGGACAGATTCTTCTGCCAGGCTGAGTGTGTAGCTGGATAGATTGACGATATTGCTGGCTGAATTGGGGGTACCACTGTTGTGGCCCCATGTGGCAGGTAGGATTTTAGACAACTTACAGTCCTTTTTCCTTTGTGGAGAGGTGAAGTGTTTAGTGTAGATCTCCTGTCTTATTTTAGTAAAGTCCGTTTTTGTGGAAGGTTGGTTATTTATGAAAGTCTCCAGGTTGGAGAGCTCTTTTTTGATGTTTTCCTGTTTGCTGTATAGGATGCTGATCAGGTGGTTCCTCAGTTTCTTTGATAGTGTATGGCATAATCTCTCACTGTAGTCCGTGCAGTATGTAGATAGCAATGGATTTTTCACCTGCAGTCCATTGGGTATGATGTCCATCCGTTTGCATTTGGAGAGAAAGATGATATCTGTCTGTACTTGTGCAAGTTTCTTCATGAGGTTGATGGATTTCCACTCCATATGGCTAAATGCAGTGCCTTGCATGGTGTCAAGTATCAGAGGGGTAGCCGTGTTAGTCTGGATCTGTAGAAGCGATAAAGAGTTCTGTGGCAGCTTATAGACTAACAGACATATTGGAGCATAAGCTTTCGTGGGTGAATACCCACTTCTTCGGATGCATGCAGTGGAAATGTCCAGGGGCAGGTATAAATAAGCAGGGAAGAGCCAGGCTAGAGATAACGAGGTTAGTTCAATCAGGGAGGATGAGGCCTTCTTTTAGCAGTTGAGGTGTGAACACCAAGGGAGGAGAAACTGCTTTTGTAGTTGGCTAGCCATTCATAGTCTTTGTTTAATCCTGAGCTGATGGTGTCAAATTTGCAAAGGAACTGAAGCTCGGCAGTTTCTCTTTGAAGTCTGGTCCTGAAGTTTTTTTGCTGCAGGATGGCTACCTTCAAATCTGCTATTGTGTGTCCAGGGAGATTGAAGTGTTCTCCTACAGGTTTTTGTATATTGCCATTCCTTATATCTGATTTGTGTCCATTTATCCTTTTGCATAAGGACTGCCCAGTTTGGCCGATGTACATAGCAGAGGGGCATTGCTGGCACATGATGGAGTATATAACATTGGTGGATGTGCAGGTGAATGAACCGGTGATGGTGTGGCTGATCTGGTTAGGTCCTGTGATGGTGTCCCTGGTGTAGATATGTGGGCAGAGTTGGCAACGAGGTTTGTTGCATGGCTTGGTTCCTGAGTTAGAGTTATTATGGTGTGGTGTGTAGTTGCTGGTGAGAATATGCTTCAGGTTGGTGGGTTGTCTGTGGGCGAGGACTGGCCTGCCTCCCAAGGCCGGTGAAAGTGAGGGATTGTTGTTCAGGATGGGTTGTAGATCACTGATGATCTGTTGGAGAGGTTTCAGCTGAGGACTGTAAGTGATGCAGGGGCAACTACACACCGCACCATAACAACTCTAACTCAGGAACCAAGCCATGCAACAAACCTCGATGCCAACTCTGCCCACATATCTACACCAGGGACACCATCACAGGACCTAACGAGATCAGCCACACCATCACCGGTTCATTCACCTGCACATCCACCAATGTTATATACTCCATCATGTGCCAGCAATGCCCCTCTGCTATGTATGATTGTATGACTGGCTGCCGTGGGGAGGGGCGGTGTTAGCTGGGGAGGGAAAGTGCGGGGTGGGGGGGCAGTGTTAGCTGCCTAGGGCGCAAAACTTCCTTGCACCAGCCCTGATCATCAGGGCGATAGAATAGGTCTTTTTCCATCTCTAGCCTCAGATGGAGACCAAAAGAGGGTTTCTGTAATAAAAATAAAAATAGAGCTCAGAAAGGGAACAGTCTTTTAGGCTTCACAAGGGCATTACTATACTATTATGAATCCTAATGCTGGAAAAAAGTGGGCATGTGATTCAGACATTAATAAGAGAAGGATATTAAAGAGGACTTCAATAGCTCAGACATAGGTAAGAGGATTACTGCAGGAGTGGGTGGGTGAGATTCTGTGGCCTGCGTTGTGCGGGAGGTCAGGCTAGATGATCATAATGGTCCCTTCTGACCTTAAAGTCTATGAGGTATAGTTGCATCAAGCCAGTGTCAGTGTTAATTTACGGGTTTTTACACCCTTCCTCACCATTTATGTCTTATTCCTCCCACATGGAGAGTTTTTCACAATTGAAAAAGGGGTTCCTTTACTCCCGTTTTACACAGTTCTGTGATGGTAAATACTATATTGCTGATGCTAGTATGACAATGATTTATAAATTTGTTAAAACTTCCTAAGTTACAGTACTTAAGAATACTGTAAAGGACATTTCATATACAGTGGATTCTGCTTAATAGCAACCTGTCTATTGACAACTTTTTGGTTAACAGCACTTGGCTGGAACCAATCCTGTCCCATTGACTTTAATGTTAGTGGGGTTTAGACATGGCAATGGCATGCCACCTATTAAAGTGTTTTGTAAGAAAGGCTCCAGCTGCACGCAGCTTCGCAAGGGTGCAGCCAGGGAAGGAAGTGCTGGGACGTGCCTTCCCCAATTGCAGTCCTACAAACCTACCTGTGCACAGGGACCACACCGGAAGTAAGGGGCTATGGGAAGGGAAGTAGTGAGGCGAGATCCAGATGCCAGAACTGCAGGGTACCTCTCCCTGTTTTCTCCAGTCTGTGCCCTGCCAGTGGGGCTGCACCCAGAGAAGGCAGTGCTGGGATTAGGGTGACCAGATGTCCCGATTCTATAGGGACAGTCCCGATTTTTGGGTCTTTTTCTTATATAGGCTCCTATTACCCCCCACCCCCTGTCCCAATTTTTCACATTTGCTGTCTGATCATCCTAGCTGGGATGTGCTGAGCTCCAGCCCCCATAGTGGGCAGGGAGAGGTACGGTGCAGCCCCACAGGCCCCCTGCTCCCAGTAGAAAGCCCCAGCATCAGGCTGTCCACAGGCAGGTTTGTGGAGCAGCAACCATGAAAGACACATCCCAGCACTTCCTTCCTTGGCTGCAGCCCCATAAACCTGCCTTGTGCTTAATAGCACCTGGCCAATGGCAGCTTTTTGCTGGCACCCAAAGGGCTGCTAATAAGCAGAATCTACTGTATTCAGGCATTATCCCAAATTAATCTTTCAGTAAGAGAATAATGAAACAGTATCAAATCAGGAGTCCCAGGAGACCTTAGTCTAGATATGCCTGTAAAGGAAAATTTATACTTGATATTAGAGTTATTCATGCAAATTGTAGTGTTAGTTTACTTACCCTTTGACAAATAACCCTTTGCTAGAAGGTTGACGTTCTCCCTATACAAGAGAGGATTGTGCTGTCTATGGACACATTTCTCTGTATGATCACTCGTAATCTCTAGAGGAGGTAAGATTTCTAGGAAATGTCAATTCTGCTTCTGTCTGTTCTTCAGACATGATCACCCCAAGTATGAGAATTTCAGCCCTGGCATATTGTCTATTGCAATAGTCCCTCAGTTCAAGGAGATACTGACCAACTTTTAATGAGTGTTTCTGGCTATCATAGTGGAATATAAAGCCACTCCAGTATTATGATCCTTGTTCCAGAGTACAGAATGTGCCTTAAACATTTGCCCAGGGGATGCTGCAAGTTCTATACTTCGTGTTTTTTCTTATGGGTAAATCCAGGCCTAGCCACTGGTGCAAGGAGAGCAGAGACAACCCTTTGTGGGAAATAGCTGATGAAGGATTTCATCTGAAAGCGGAGATACTGTACTGTGGCATGCTGCGCTATCTGTACACCAGTAGATGCCAGCTGGAGTTGGGTGCTAATAGGCGCCGGTCTTGTGGGGGGCAGAGAGCAGCGATACTTCTCCGAAGTGCAGGGCATGAAAATGGGGCCTGACTAAACGGAGGCTTCTACACCTCTTCCAGCACTCCTATGCATTATGGGAAACAGGCTCCCTTCTTCTCCAGACCCCAGCTCCTGTCCCTTTAGAGCAGGAGTAACCCTTAGAGTTCTGTATTTTTAATATATAGTTAATATACCAAAGTGCCTATAATCCATGATGGGACTGGCTACTTCTGTTTCGTTGCACTTCAAACTGTTTCGTAACACACACAGAGACACACAAAGACAGTAGTTCTAATAAATATATTTTAAAATAGGAAATATGTAAAATCATTTGACTGTCTCAGTGTAGGAAAGTGATATTGCTGTCCATTACAAGATCACACAGCTGTATCCTTCTGCATATTCTATTATATATGCTGGGTAAATCTGGTGCTTCTCAAAGATGACAAAAATGGAGGGATTCTCTGGGTGGTCCACACAGCTGTCATAAAAGCTGTTCGGATTGTTAGGTCTGGGTGGAGGGCGAAGGTAGTTATTGCTTCCTTGAACAAAGTCTCCAACTAGCACTCGAGCTACGATCATGGTCTTGGAACTGGAGCCAGTCTGACAATATTGATGGGAATAACCAGCATCTCTGGCAAAGTAGCTTCCTAAGAAGAAGAAAAAGCGAAGATAAGAATTATTTCTGTAGACCTTATTTTATGCTTGTATCTATTACTGCCATAACAGTTGATGCTCTAGCTTATAGCATTTCAACAAGTGCCCGTAACACTGTATGTGCCTCAGGTAACTATAGATGTCTCCTAAATCATATACTCATACATTATGTTTATTATGAATAAGGTCAATATCTAATCATGCTTTCTAAGACACCCTCTATCACCCAAAGCTCTGCACCATAGTCAGTAAGTTAGTTAACTAACTAGTGCGACTAATTTGCCTTTTTAAATGTGTGTTTTACTTCATGGACTGCATCCTGCGCCTAGTTAAGTCAGCATTGGGGCTTGTCTACACATAGAAGTTGAACTGCTTTAACTATACTAGTATAGTTAAACCGGCACTAACCCTCAGCGTGGTTGCACTTAGAGGTACAACAGTACCTTATTCCAATATAGCTTATTTCTGTACTAGAAGAGGAACAAACTGTACCAGTATAAGACGCTAGTAAACTGTATCAATCAAGGATGTGACCTTTTTATCCAAATACCAGTAGAACTCCTAGTATGGACACATGTAAATAGGTATAACAGTATTTTATATAACTTTGTCCATACTAGTTACACCCCCGACTGACATAGTTATGCCAGTACTAAATCTGTGTGTAGACCAGATCTTAGCTGGTCAGAAAGTAGTTCTCTCCCTCTGGGAAACTTACTTTTCAGATTAAAACAAACAAAAAAAGCAAAACTTTGGCACGGCCTGTACTTAAAAATGTATACTGGCATACCTATGTTGGTCAGGGCTGTGAAAAAACCATACCATCTCGTGACATAGCTATGCTGACAAAATCATCATTGTAGGTGCAACTGTGCTGACAGAAGAGAGTTTCTGTTGGCGTAGCTAACATCACACAGGGAGGTGGTGTTCCAGTGCCAGCAGAAAAACTCCTGTCCGTGTATGGTGTGTCTACACTAGATTCACTGGCAGAGTCAACATAGGCTCTATTAGCATAGACACAGCCTCAGAGAAAAGAAGTTGCTTTCTGCAAAAAGTTCTCGTTTTGTCAAAACCACAGTTTTCCACAGGAAAAAAAAAAAAAAAAAAAAAAATTTTGACCAGCCCCAGTCAATATCCAAGCTCCTATTGACTACAATAGGAGAAGGAGGAGGCCCTTTGAACAGCATCTAAAGCAGCGTTTCTCAACCTTTTTGATACCAAGGACTGGCTTGCTGCTTTTCTAAACTGTATGAGGGAGATCTCTGGGATTGGCGCCAGTCCACAGACCATTTGTTGAGAAACACTGATCTAAAGCACATGGTTACCTCAACAGTGTTCGGCAAACTATTTCTTTGGATTTAAGAAAAAGAGCTTCTGCAAGAGGGTTCTCAATCAGGTTTTTTTTTTGGTTTGGGTTTTTTTTTACAAGCCAGCAGATAGTAGCTGGCTATGAATTCTGCAGTTAATATTCCAACAATGGAATCTTGAGACATCAGGAACCATGAAGACAAAGCTAGAGTTTTTAAAGTGATGCACAATAAAAACCTAGTAATAAAGTTAAGAAATGATGGATTCAAATCAGGAGCTTCCAACAGATAAGGTTGCTCTGCAAATATTATACAGAACCCAACAAGCCCTTCTACAGTTAACTATTCACTGAACTCCTACCTGAAAGCAAGTATCCTTTCAATATTTCTAAATACCAACACAAAAACTAGTCAGTCATTCTATTTGAAAAGGCAGGACAGTACTTGCCAAACACAGACACAGACCAAAAGTGTTGCTAGAAGGCAAGCACGCATTCTACATGCCCTTTGATATGCCCGACTAACTGCCATTAATATTAAAACACAATCCCGTTAAAGTCAGTGGGAGTTTTCAAACTGAGCAAAATACCACTATTGAGTTCAGAAAGATAGAACAGAACTTTTAAATTTGAAACAATATTGCTCTGCACTTTGAGTAGTCATTTACACCTGTAAAAAGTAGATGTAAAATGCCAGTTCAATAGCCTTTGCACTCACTCTGCATTGGTGTAAGTGGCCACTAAAGATGCAAGGCAACAGAGAATCAGGCCCAGTATGTAGGAAGTTGACTTCTGCAGTATTAAGTCTGTTTCATTACATTCCAGGGTGGGGGGAGGAGAGAGAGAGAGAGAGAGAGATATCACGGTATATGTACACACAGTACCGCTATACCTTTTCCATACAATGTTCCATGGGTCCCACAGATTCTCCAGTCAAAGTTCTGCCCGCAGATGGCATGCAAATGGGATGTACTTGTTCCATGGAATAAGAGCCTCTCATCCACATCTTTTCCTCTCTTTGTCTTCCTCATCTGCTCCTTTTGCCTAGTGATAGGAATGTGTCAAGATCAGCGCAAAGCAAAAAACCCCAAAACATTTATGTCAGGGCAAAACGAGGTTTCCAATCTTCCTCTCTGCTTCAACCATATTCCAGTTAGACCTTAAACCTAGAAAGTGGAACAAAAGAAACACTGAAGGGTAAGTGGGTTTATCCTGGTTTTCCTCTTCCCACATTATCCAATAGATCCCTTGTGCTATGTGTTATGGCTCTACCTACCAGAAAGCAAGGAGGCCACCGTCAAGACAATACAAGGCAAGGAGGCTGCCAGTTCCACTTCAGTCTAGAAACTTCTACAGCAAGAACAGAAGTACGATTAGGGTGACCAGATGTCCCAATTTTATAGGGACAGTCCTGATTTTTGGGTCTTTTTCTTATATAGGATCCTATTGCCCCCCACCCACTGTCCCGATTTTTCACACTTGCTGTCTGGTCACTCTAAGTACGATAACACATTGAGTACAAAGAGAGAAACGTCACCACAGAAGAACGAACCTCAAGAGGATGTAGGACGGAAGTGGGGTGGAGAAGAGACCATGACACAGAATTGCTGGTAAGATCTCTCGTTGTAAGTTTCCTCATCCTTTGCCCTAGCTTCCTTATACTAAAGATACGTAGCAATAAGCTAAGAAGAGAGTTTACTTTAAAACCAGCTTGTGTGCACACATGCATGCACTCACACACGAGCATACCCTTACAGTGCAATTAAGATCCCCAATGTCAGGGCATTTTGAGGAAGGGTTTAAGCCTGCCTGAGGCATTCCATTCTCTAAATTGGCCTTCTATTTTGAACTAAGTAAGCCAGCCAATAAAGTCAAAAGGCCTGCAGGACTTCCTGACAAATGAAACAACCCATGGCACAAAAGCAGTCAGAGCAACTTCTTAATACCAGATTTCTAGCTTTTTAAGTTTCCTAATGGATGAAGGAAGGAATGCCACCACCGGTACTCTGACTGAACTAGTTATAGTGGCATTTGAAACCAGAATAGCAAATTCAGATCAGAACTCTCTTTCTGAACCCAAGTCTTCATCTCACACACATTAGGGGAACAATAACAGGGAACCCACTCAGCTGAATACAGCTTCTGTTCAGCTATGGCATATAGCATGTCACCCATAGATCAACCTTTCTGAGCTCTGCTGCTTTTGCCAATCCTCCTGGTATCCATTCAGTTCAGCTTCAGGGATACAGGATTCAACTAATAAAGAATTAGAGGAGGATAATATAACTAATGCAAACCAACACAGGTTTATGGAAAATAAATCCTGGCAAGCTAAATTGATTTTTTGAATGAGATTACAAGTTTGTTGATAAAAGTAAAGCATTGTTGTAATAAATTTTTGTAAGGCATTGACGTGGTATTGCACAACATTTTGATTAAAAAACTAGAATGATACAAAACTAACACGGCAGATACTACATGGATTAAAAGCTGACTAACTGGGAGGTCTCAAAATGTAATTGTAAACAGGGAATTTAGTAGGTGCGTTTCGAGTGGGATCTCTCAGGGAAACTGATCACAGCCCTTTGCTATTTAGCATTTTCATCAGTGAGCTGAAAGAAAACATAACATCATTTCTGCTAAAGTTTGGGGGAATGCTAAAATGATGAAGAGGACAAGTCATTGATACGGAGAAATTTGGATAACTTGGTGAGCTGGGCACAAGCAAACAATATGCATTTTAATTCAGCTAAATGTAAATGAATACACCTAGGAACAAAGAATGTAGGACATACTTACAGAATGGGGACTCTATCCTGGGAAGCAGTGACTATGAAAAAGATTTGGGGGTCATGGTGGATAATCAGCTGAACAGGAGTTCGAAGTTCAATGATGCGGCCAAAAAAAGCGAATGCAATCTTTGGCTGAATAAACCAGGGAATCTCCAGTAGGAGTTGAGAAGTTATGTTACCTCTATCTGGCATTAGAGGTATACAACTTGAATACTGTATCCAGTTCTGGTGTCCAGAATTCAAGAAGGATGTGGATTAATTAGAGGGGGTTCAGAGGAGAGCCACACAAATGATTAAAAGATTAGAAAACATGCCCTTATAGTGATAGGTTCAAGGAACTCAGTCTACTTAGTTTAACAAGAGAAGAAAAAATCATTTTAGTTTGACAGGATTTATTTTCCATAAACCTGTGTTTAAGGGGTGACTTGACTTTAGTACAGTCTGAATACCTACATGGGGGACAACAATTTGATAATCAGCTGTTCAATCTAGTGGAGAAAGGTATTGCAGGATCGAACGGCTGGAAGTCGAAGCTTGATAAATTCAGACTGTAAATTTAACGGTGAGGGTGTTTAGCCTTTGGGACAGTGTAGCAAGTGTTGTGGTGGATTTTCCATCTCTGGTAATTTTTAGATCAAGAGTGGATTTAAAAAAACAACAAGATATGCTCTAGTTCAAATGGGAATTATTTGGGGGAAGTCCTGTCGCCTGAGTTCTACAGAATGTCAGACTAGAGGATCACAATGGTCCCTCCTGGCTAAAAAGTCTCTTTAGCTTGGTGTGGAGCATATTAAAGGAACAGTCTTATCACACACGCATAGCTTCACACCGGTATAGATCCTTCCTTTTTGTTAGTTGCACTCTGGTAAATCCCCAAATGCACTAGTCAATGTACATACACGCACAGGAAGACAGTTCCAGTCCCGAAGAAGTTCTAATACCCCACTCTATGGGCAAGTCTACACTACAGCGCTACACTGGCACGATGGGAGAGCGCTCTCCCGTCTGTATAATTACTCCACCTCAGCGAGAAGCGTGAGCTATGTTGACAGGAGAGCGTCTCCCGCTGACATAGCACTGGTGTGAACAGCGTGAAACTTGTGTTGCTTGGTGGAGGAGGGGGGGTCCACACCTAACATATGTTGCTCAGGGAGCGACTTAAGCAGTAGTGTAGACCTGCCCTATATCTTATTTGAGTGGCAGTCAAATGAGGAAAGCGTAACTGTCTCACTTTAGTTATCCTCAAACGTTTCACATGGCACATCAAGGGTTGCCGGTCTTTCTTCATGTTTGACTTGCTAGCTAGAAACACAATAGCCTCTGTTTTTGTAGTTCTTCTCATTCTCCATTCAGCTATTTGAAACGCCCAACTTCCCTGCTTTCCTCTAACTTTTTCCGCCTGAGGTGGTCACTTCTGGAATCCTAACCAGTACTGATGAACGGGTACAATGCCATCTTAACTAAGTTCTTAGGTCCAATGAGCCATGGGGAGGAATTTAGAGCCTGCTTTTGTATCAGTTTTACTGTTCTAGAAGGAGTATTTTAGCATAAGAAAGGATTTGCTGTCTTTTCAGATAGCTTTTATTTGCTGCTCACTTAGAATTAGCCAGCAGAAATCCATGTATGTCTGTTAAAAAACCTGCAACAGTTCTTTCCCCCACACCTTTCCTTGCCCCAGGTAGTCCTTAACTTGTGAACAAAAGTAAAATATAGCCTTTCCATTTCCTTATTCCTCCTTGTTTCCCATGACATGACTGGGCTAAGCAAGCACTTCCTTTTCCCTTTAGGGACCCTACCACAGCATTCTGCTGAGCCCAGTTCTGGTTTGATGAGCCCTTAGTTCATTCTGCTCTCCTACATTAGTGTGGGGAAGCAAAAGCTGTTTGTTACATAGCTAACTTGTTCTCCTTAATTATCCCCTTCTTTCTTCTTCTCCTCTTGCCCACCCCAAACCCCACAAAACAGCCTTCTCAGCAAAGCCAACAAAATCAAATGCAGTTGGTGTTTCTAAGAAACTGGTTTGGAGATATTCTGAATCCTGACCCTATCTCCCAAAATAGAGAGAAACTTCCAAGTGAACTTCACCCTCTCCTGAAATAGACCCCTAACCTCTGGCTGAGTTACTGAAGTCCTCAAATCCTGGTTTAAAGACTTCAAGTTACAGAGAATTCACTATTTACACTAGTTTAAAACCTGAAAGTGACTCGTGCCCCATGCTGCAGAGGAAGGTGAAAACCCCCCAGGGTCTCTGCCAATCTGACCAGGGGGGAAATTCCTTCCCGACCCCAAATAAGGCCATCAGTTAGACCCTGAGCATGTGGGCAAGACCCACCAGACAGATACCTGGGAAAGAATTCTCCGTAGTAACTCAGAGCCGTCCCCATCTAGTGTGCTGTCTCCAGAAGTTGGGGATTTTTGCTACTGGTAGTCACCGATGGGCCACATGCCATCATTGGCAGTCCCATCATACCACCCCCTCCATAAACTTATTGTGCTCAGTCTAGAAGACTGAGGTTTTTTAATGACATAAAATGGATACAAACCACTGGAAAACTTGCCAAAGCGATGGGTTCTGAATCCTCTGCAATCTGCAGATTTTGTAATCTTTCATTGTCTTCTCAAATAGGTCCTTGACTTCCTTGTATTCACTGGTAGTGTCACTCAGCTCCACCAACTAAAAATGATAAGCACAACAGAAATCAAGGCATTAAAGTGTTTTCATTTAGCACTCCCCAGTCCTTTCACAAAAGGAAGCACCCAACCACACTGCATTAAAGGTGTAAATACCCAGCAACTACACTCACAATTCGAGCTGAGTGAATAGTTGATTTTTTTCAGTTTGGCCCCTGAACTGGGGGGGGGGGGGGGGGCGGGGGAGAGAGTTTGATTTGAACCAAAGAAATCTTTTAAAAAAAAAATTTAATCAAATTGAGACCACATTTTTTTCTCAAGTTTTGAATCAAAATGTTTGAGTCAACTCAAA
The DNA here is from genome assembly GCA_033296515.1 of Macrochelys suwanniensis. Lineage (NCBI taxonomy): Eukaryota > Metazoa > Chordata > Testudines > Chelydridae > Macrochelys > Macrochelys suwanniensis. Next base: position 244,257,466 of record CM065775.1, on the reverse strand, counting down.
ATGAATTTTCTTCAAGTTTTTCATTTAGTTCTAGTCATTTTTTAGTATGTTTCACCCACGTGTGCAAGTGTGTTTTTTAAATTGGTCAAATTTCCAAAAAGCAAGCAAGCTGTACTATAGTCCAAACTTTCCCAGAGCCCACCCTTACTTATTAGAGGTCTTTTCACACTTGAAAACTTTACTGTAGCAAATTGTTTAAAAATAGCTTTGCAACCAAAGTGGGAGACATTTTAATGAGGAAAGCAATGCAAGTGTCTCCATAATATTTTTTTACGTGACTTGATAATCTTCAGAATTCCTCTCACTATGAAATTCTGCAGTGTGTTCATTTTAAAATAAAAATACTGCTGGGGATTAAAAAAAAATCTGCATTGTGCTATGGAGCTTCATGCTCTAAGTCATTAGCTGGAGTCCAGATCAAGTCAGTAGTGACCAAAAAGTCATTATGAACTGATGGCTGTTCAGTCATGCACTCCTGTGGAATGAGTTGGTGGTCTTAATTAGCTTCCCAGCGGACATGTCTATGTCAAACATGCCAACTGTATATTTCCAGCTTGCATATGTCACTGGAAACACCACATGAACCTCATCTCTTGAGTTTGAGGGTTGCATTTTAAGTAGTCTAGTCTCCCTTCCACAAGAACCAGTATAGGAAAGATCTCTTCCTGAGTACAGCTAACAGGTCAAAGAGTACCTTGTACCCTACGTCAGGCAGTGCCGATTGGTCCCAGTTTGGAGGAAAATGATGAAGTGGATAAGTAGTTTCCAATTGGCTGTTTGCAAACAAAAGAAATGAATACCGGTGAGCCTACAGTACTTCCACACTGATTGAAGCTCCAGGGTAGGATAATCAGCTCTAAATGCTGTCTTGGAGACACAAGCCACATTAACTATTTTATCTTAGTAACACTAGTTGCCAATTCATGCATATTACAGTGACAGGCTATCATAGGAACAAGAGGTAATTTGTTGCCAGAGAGAATAAAGAGTATTGTAATGGTCAGGCAGCACAATTAAGAGATGTTAGAATGAGTAGGAAAGCTGTTGAAACTTAATCTTAAGGACACTTCACATAATGCTTCCAGAGTGAGTTCCAATAGCTGCTTGAACCCCTGGGAAATTAGGATGTTACCCCTTTCTCTTCACCTGGGCTATGCACACACAAAGTAGCATGCCAGATCAGATCAGTGGTCGGTTTAGCCCACTATCCTGTACCAGACCCTTCAGAAGGAGGCACAAGAAACTGAAGTGGACAGTTATAGCATAACGAGTCCCTAAGGAAAGTTTATTCTAACCTCCATCAGATAGTTGTGAAACTCTCCTGCTTCAGGGTGTTATATCAAATAATTATATTTGGAAGGACTATTTATCAGAGGGGTAGCCATGTTAGTCTGGATCTGTAGAAGCGACAAAGAGTCCTGTGGCACCTTAGAGACTAACAGACGTATTGGAGCATAAGCTTTCGTGGATGAATATCCACTTCTTCAGATGCATGCAGTGGAAATGTCCAGGGGCAGGTAACTATAATTATTTTATGTTAATTAATATGACTGTGATTATTCTTATCCATATAAATCCTTTTTTAAAATCCTGCTGAACTCTTGGCTGCAATGATATCCTGTGGCAATGAGTTCCAGAAGCTAGTTGTTTTGTGTAAAAAGAAAAGAGGCACTGTAACTCTTGTTCTCCCAGCTGGGGTCTGAAATTTTGTTGAACCAATCATGCTTTAAATTCCCTATCCCTAACTTTATTGAGCCATATTCTGGAACTTCCTCAAATTAACTGAAGTTCCCTAAATCATCATGTATGGTTCGCTTTAACGGAACCTGTCTGCACATCACAGCATCCCTGGGCCTCCAGGGACAGCATTCTCCAGCTCCATCCTAGCTCTCCAGAGTGGCATTCCCCAGCTCCTATTTTTTGTATGAAGGAAATAATTTTATTCCTTTGATCACATACATTAAAGAACAAATAGATGCTTGCTCAAGCAACACAGAGATAGTGTCACCAATAGTAGCAAAGAGTACACAACTCCTCCAGCTATCTGCAAGCCATCAGTCGCCACAGAATGCCATCAAAGCCTACATCCTGGAGGTGCTGTGGAACCTACACTCACCGTTGTATCCACAACACAGCCTAGCATTAACCCAACCAGCAAAATGTATCTCAAGTGAACTATCGTATGCCAGAGGCTTCCCTATGAACTGACACTCCATGTAGGGCACAGTTTGGCAATAAAATGAAAAAGTAAGTAGTGAACACTCTCACCAGTACCTTCTCTCATTCTTGTCTCTACCTCCGAAGAACACAAACTTTGGCCACCTACAGACTTTTCTCCGAGTTTGATAGTACAAGTTTATCTGGACCATATCTTGAAAGGAAAAAAAAATTAATGTGGCAGGAGTTAAAGAACCTTCATCAGCCAGGAACTCTGTTTATTTAAATAAAGCTCTAGTACAGCTATGCATTGCTCCTACCCTGGCCTCCAATGCTTCACAGGTTGGGGTCACTCTGTCACCTTTTCTACTCCTACTTGAAGCCCTTTTTGTTATTCTGACCCATTTCCGGTTCTTCTATTTCACTGTAATTAGGACTTTACGGGGGAAATCTGACTAGATGTAGTGCTATATCAATCATCATCATCATCAGTTTTCCTGCAGTTCCTCTTACCAGCTAGGTTTCTGCTTATGGAATTATACGGACTAAAAGAGGAAGGCGCATTAGGTCATCTAGCTAGTGCATTCTTCCTGACAGTACGGGATTGTTCCTTAGGGTTTAAACAAAAGCTTTCCCCTTGTTTGCTGGGTTTAGTTTTTTTTAATCCTGTACTGATCTCACAGATAAAAGCATTATAACACCAGTATCACCTTTGTCGTGAAACACAGACTATGGCACTCGAGGTGTTCTATGTGCACATGTATTTTTGGGAGCCACACCCCCTTTTTTGTTCATGTGTCAGATACCAAATACTTTTGAGACATTGGAAAGCCAGTTGAGCTTTTACTGTATTTCACAATATTTTATCTATGTCACAAACACAAAGATCTTCCTGGATTTGCAGTTCATTTTCTTTCCATTTTCACCTTAGTCTGAGCAACTGACCACTACCTTGGCTGCATCCTTTATGCCTCCCCTCACCATAATTAGTCTGCAAGACTGTCCACTGGTCTTCGCATCTTCACCATGTTTTAAGGTTCAGTTCTCCTCTTTTACTTTCCCCTTTGTGTTTGCTTGAGAGTGGTTGTCAGAGAGTTCACTCACTATTCCACTTGTCGGCATAGAGCATCTGGAGAGACTTTGTACTAAGGAAGCTGTGTTTAAGTCAATCATGTTGTAATGTGTTAAACTGTAAACAAGCAGGTACCTTACCTTGAAAGTGTATCTCATACTGCTGAGAACCAGCTTGAAACAATACAGTGCCTTTTCGGTCCGCTAGAAATGCCGCCTCCAGATCCGCAGAAGTTACTGTGGCAGCACAATAATCTGTATGCTATAGAATGAGAGTATGGGAAAATTACACCCATTGCAAATGGACCTTTGGCTTCAATGGCATTGGATGCATGCAACAGAGCAGAGGTTAATAAAAATGAATAGATTATAGGCTAAGTCAATGATAGTGTTAAATTAGGTCAGTTTGGCATGCTTCCTCCTACCATTGAGCAGAGCTAAATACTCTCTCTCCTTCCAGTGACTATTAGTCTGGTTTAAGGTTGAGTTAGTGTACAAGAGATAGAAAGGATTTACTCAAGAGGAGCCAAATAGGACTCACTCAAATAAGCATCAGCTGAAGATCTGTTACAGATTTTGATTGAAACGGTGCTTACAAATGCCAATACTATTCCTGAGAAACAGCATGAAACTCTCCCAATCTTTGGTCCCATCCCGTGCAGAGTTCCACTAGGACCAGCTATAAGTCCACTGTGACAGATTAGTGGATATAGCACAGCTATAGATCCAGCATGTTCAGAGGAGATTGAAAGGACTATCGAAAAAAGGGCAGTTGGGCTACAAACGCTAGGATTTCCATAGAGCTACAGTGAAAAGCAAAGGTGAAAGGATACGAGAAGGCAGAATCTTTTCTGAATGCAGTAACTGGAAATGGGGCTGTGTAACAGAAAATACTAGAGCAGATCAAAATACAGGTTTCTCCCCTCTGGAAAGTTTTCACAAAAATGGTTTGTTTGTTTTCTTAAATTTTCTGCAGAAGATTTCGACTTTTCAGCAAAATATCAAAACCCAAAATATTTTGATTCAAAGGGGTGTCGCTGTCCCTCCTGGGAGTTGTAGTTTGGGTGCCTTATACTCCCATTTTGTTCCATGGATTAGGCTGTCTGACCAGACTACATCACCAGTGATGCCCCATTTTCTCCTCTTTTGGTGGGGAGGAAGGAGTGCATCATAGGAGATGTAATACATCCAGAAAGCCCAGCCCACAATGAGAATGGGAGCACTCAAACGATATCCAAAATACTGCACTTCAATTCAAAATGGCACCTGGGGAGTTTTCGTGCTTTCAGCTTTCCATGAAATATCAACATTTTCCTTGGAAAACCAATACCTTTCTGGCACAATTTGTTTAGCTGAAAAACAGTTTTTGACCAAAATTATGACCAGCCCTAGAAAAATACACCAATTTTTAGAGCTACTCCTCACAAGCTTCTAAGGAGTATTAATGAAATATTGAGGAACAACTAAAACACAGAGGCATATCGGAGAATAAAGTAATACACCTGTGCACATAGAGAGCACTGAGAGAACATCTGTGTGACATCTAGAATGGCTCAGAGCTGGCTGGCTCAAAGTGGTGGGTGTCAGTCAAACACAAGCTCACCTGTTTCCCATATTCAATCCACTGCCCGGATCCATCCAACCAGTACCAGATGTATTCCATTCTGACAATGGATTGCAAATACATGACGACGGTGCAGAGAGATGTCAAAGTGGAGTAAAAGAGCAGATAGAGTTCAGGAAGTTACCTGAAGCCAAATATTGAAAGAGAGAAGTCCACACTTAACACCAGCCTTAACAGAACTGTTCAGATGGTATCTTATCTTCTTTAAGCATTAGAACACTGGCCATTTCTGAGGGAAATGGCTAGTTTCCGATTTTTTGGGGAGGCCAGTGCAGATACAGCATGATGTGCCAAGACAGAGGAAGGGTCTGTGGTTAGCAGGAGGCAGGCCAGCTCAGAACTCCTGCCTGCAGCAAATGCTAAGTGACCTCTCTTCTCCGATGACAGGATAGAAATTTTGACTGTAAGGCTCCATGTCCTGCCCTCTCCTCCTCTCACAGTAAATTAAGAGCAGGCAAGCAACATAGAAGGGCATTAGCAGCTGCTGGGGGAGCCAGTAGCGTAGGCAGGTCCGGAGCACAGGGGGAGCGGCACTATAAAAAGGCGCCTCCCCAGGCTCCCCCTGTACTCACCCGATGGCGCCCTGGGTCTTTGGTGGCGGGTCCTCGCCGGTCCGGTCCGGCGTACCGGCAAGAGCCAGTACACCGTGCTGGACTGTACCACCTTCCCCGGCGGTGATTTAAAGGGCCCAGGGCTCCAGTCACTGCGGGGAGTCCCAGGCCCTTTAAAGCGCTGCTGGAGCTCCGGCAGCGGGGCTCAGGCAGTGCTTTAAAAGGCCCGTGGCTCCCCGCAGCGGCAGGAGCCGCGGGCCTTTTAAATCCCCGCCCGAGCCCGGCTCCAGCAGCGGGGCTTGGGTGGTGCTTTTTAAGGTGCCGCTTCGGCCACCGCCCTGCTCCCCCTCTGGCTACGCTACTGGGGGGAACATAGGGGAAAGTGTGTCTTTCCGGCATGAAGCCTCAAGTGACAGCCTTCTCTTCAGCACATAGCCAGGTAAGAGCAAGACTCACTGTATGCTTGGCAAGAGCTCTATTAACAGCAATAGCAGAGTCTGTGCGCTGCTAAAAAAAAGTGTGTGTGGGGGGGGCACTCTATTTGGACTGTGATGGAGCTCTGCAGGAATCCGGTTGTAGACCTTTTCTGGAGGTGTCCTGCATGAGCATACTGGCCCTCAGTATATCCCTGCAATGTAATGAGTATACTTATCTTCAGGAGTCCTCCTAAGCAACAATTGGCTTAAGTCAAAGTACACCCCACAATAGTGGCTTGAGGATTCAGGTCCAGTGATTTGTGCGCGCGCACACACACACACACACACACACACACACACACACACACACACGAAGTGTTGTCTATGCATCTTGTGGCAAATTGCCGGCACTACTATGATGGGTCCCGCACTTTCTCTTCTTGTGGGGGGGTTTCAGGGTGCCATTTCTTGCCCCTGAACTGGGGTAACAGCTATCCTACTAGTATCCCAGGGAAGGGGAGTGGAGAGGGAGGGACCCAGGCCCGCCCTCTACTCTGGGTCCCAGCCCAGGGGCCCTATGATAGCAGGTGAACCACTTGTACCAGTGATTCTTTCCCCTGGGCTACTTCCCTCTCCTGACCTTCAGCTTGTGGGGCTTCCTGCCTTCCCTCTGCACAAGCCAGGTGTCCCTTTACCTAGGATCTTGGTCTTCTTAGCCCGCTGCAGCACTTCTCAAAACTCTCCTCCGCTTTCCTTCGAACTGCTCTTTGTTCCACCACCAATCCACTCTGCTTCACTCCTCCAAACTGCTCTCTGCTCCACCACCAAACCACTCTGATTCAGCTCCTCCAAACTGCTCTCTGCTCCACCACCAAAACACTCTGCTCCAACTCCTCCTCACTCTGCTCCAGCTCCTTCTCTGGCTGATTGAAGCAGGGGGATTTTTATCAGGTGACTGGCTTCAGGTGCTCTAACTGGTTTCAGGTGCTTTTAATTAATCTACAGGGAATAAGGCTTCTCCTCATCCTAGATCACTCTCCTGCTGCCTTCTGGCCATGCTGTATCACAATCTATAGGTCCAAAATGTATTTTGGGAGAAAGCCAGTTTGGCGGGGGCAGGGTTAGGCTTAATCCATTCCATAAAGACCAGCTCTGCAGTTTGGATTTGAATCAGACTTCCATAAAGTTCAGGCATGTTTGGCTCCAGGTTTTGGTTTGGGCCCATATCTCAAGACTAGTAGCAGAAGGCCAATGATGAGCACTACATGGCCATCCATCAGCCAAATAGTAAGGATCCTACTGTTTGGAGAATTTGGGGTGTTTTGTTTTGGTTTTTAACTTGATCATCTCAATTTTTGACTCCAAACAATTTAATATCCTCTCTGTTCTTTAGTGCTTTGCTATCCCTTGTACAACCTTCCTTATAACAAGTTGCACACACATTCAAGAAGTGCCCATCTGCTTGGAATGCGAGTTTACAAGACGCTGTGGCTGAGATTTTTCAAAGCTGCCTAACAAGTCTGCATACCTCTTAGCAGGATTTGAAAATTCCACCAAACCTGCTTCTAGGCCTGAAAAGAGCAACTTTCAAGACCCAAGCACCTGATTAACAAAAAGAAACCCAATCACTCAATTTTAAAAACGTATTAAAAAAAGCCCCCAGTCTATGTTTATCTGAGTACAAAGATTAGAGCACAAAGGTCCAGCCTGAGTAATTCCAGGAACTAAAAGGCCCGTGGAATGATCAGAGTTCTCATTTTTGGATTGCCTTGACAAAATCCTTTATTCAGATTCTCTCCCCTGCACTGTTATTCCTCCTTAATCTATAGTAAAATGTGCAAGGCCCTTTCCTATAAAGATGAACCATGTTTGTTCTCATTCAAATCCCATTGCAGGGGATTTGCTAGGCTTATATTAGCACCGGTTTCTTTTTCAAAGCCTTCCAGGGTGGCACTTGGGCAAGCCTTTCACTTTCACTTTCCAAAGTTGGGCCTGTCACTACAATTTCTCATATCTTTAATTTACTATAAGATCATGCCAAAATTGACTGTTTTAAATGGTTTTACACTCATTAAAAACTCTCTCTCATTTTTAGGCCACTTCAACGGATAGACATCCCTCACCTTGTAGTAGAGCCTACAAGCAACCAAATAGAGGGGGCTTCTTAAATCAGAAAGCCAAGTTCTCCCTTCATTATAATAGTTTTTTATGCTATCATCTATTGTGCACATAAAAAGCAATCTTACAGTACATTTCTTACTGACAGTAGATTTCAGACAGAAGAGTGAGAAGCAAGCAATAAGGAAAATACAGTTTCTTAGCAGACAGATCATTATGTTACTCACTGCAAGCAGGCATTCTTCCCAAACGACTTTTAAAGCAAAATCCACATGCTGTCTAAACACAAACACTCATTCCCCCCTCTCCCTGGATTGGCTTTACTAACAAAGCCCAGAATAAGCTATTTTCTCCACACTTGGGTGCTCATAGGGTTCTTACCTAAGGACTGTCCAGCCACAATCCTCTATAGGCAGGGAGCCCCTCCCACCACCCTTATACACAGGTGGGGTAGTCAGTCACCTGCCTCTGAGTCAGAAGAGCCCACTTAACCCCTTCTCAGCAGAATTAAGACCTGCAGCCTGGGAAAGGTGTTTCAGAAAAACACTGCCATTCTGTTACACACAATCTAACGATACCTCTGCATGCTGCTGCCTTTTCTCAAGTATTTCCCTCCTGGAGGTATCGTTAGATTGTGTGTAACAGAATGGCAGTGTTTTTCTGAAACACCTTTCCCAGGCTGCAGGTCTTAATTCTGCTGAGATACTCCTTAGAAAACTGAAGCCAATAAACATTTCCTTGCAGTTACTGTCACACACAGTAAGACTCTGGTGTTAGAAGGAAGTGCAGCTGGGACAGATGGCTTTGGCAGGTATGCTGATTCCAGTCTCCATGCATAAGTCAGTAATTTTACCTTTATTATTAGTTTCCTGTATCTCCTACAATGTGCTCGAACTGTAAAAAGAGGCTCGGATCCTGCCCAAAGAGCTCATTTTAGGGACAGGAAAGGCCGGGACCAGACAGAGAACTCTAATACAGTTTATGTTCTGTGTCCACTTTGTCATTGGTGGCACTACAACAACACTCCAATCAACTAGTATTAATTATCCTTGACATTTGATTTCTGCTTCCCTCACCCAGTGTTTGTCTCAATCTAATACCCTCCTTCCCTGCTCCAACTGACATAGAATTTTCTGGAAGCTTCTCCCTTCAAGGCTCTTGTCCAGAGTGTCCTATCAACTCAAGTTTCATTTTTTCTAACTTACAAAGCCAAAATCAGCTCTTTCCCAGCAGAGCCAGTAACTCAGATGCAGCATTACAGTTACATACGCCACACTTTCCTTTAAATTATTTTTTAACAAGTTTTATTGGGGGGAGGGGGGTTTGTGAGCACTTTCCCTGTAACTAGAAATAATTTTATTTATTTGACAGTGTGCTCTTCTGCCAATCCCTCATCTGTATTTTTAGATTCCACAGTATCTTCAGATACCTTCTCTTCTGACCAACACAAACACTGTCAGTGATTGTATTGTCATCAGCTTCAATTTCAATGTCCTTTAAGCTTGTGTCTAAATATTTGATCAATGTACTTCTTCATTATTTCCCATGGAACTGCTAAGGACATCTAGATCACTGGTTCCAACACTTCCCTGATAATACGCATCTTATTCGGTGGGAATTATTTCCCTTTTTCACACAGGGTAATTGAAATCAAACAGTTACTTTATAAAAGGCTCAGCAGTGCTCCAAACAGTGCCTTCCCTTCGGGATCTGATCACCCAAAGAGAGTCTGTTCTGATGATGTAATGCCCAGTGTAACCCTTCTGCCTGGTTGTGTCGGCAGCAACGAAGGCCCGGTTCAATATCTAGGGGTTCCTCTTAACATTACAAAACAGAACCAGCTCGAGTCCCCACCCAGAAATCTGGGAAAACTAAACACTGCCCCTGGGTCCCTGTAGGAGGCAATACTTCCCCATTCACAAGCACGGAGGCTGTGTATAACAAAAAAAAACTTTCATTAAAAGTGAGAGAGAACTTAGCATTAATTTGGGAAAACATCACAGCGACGATTCAAAAGCATGCAAACTATAAGTGAACACCCCCCAACCCCCCGGTATCTCGGGCAGTGGTCTTTTACTTCAGTTTCCCACCTTGCGATGTGAAAGTCCAACACACAGAAGTCCCTTTAACACACCATTCTCTCCACTCCGCTCCACTCACGGCTGGTTGTCTGAAGACGGTGAAGTCCCAGAATTCATTGTGGGTTCCCCTCCCCCCCCCCCCCCAACAGCTGGGGGGCAGGTTTGAGCTATGCTTCCGCTGCCACAGTCACCGTCTCTGTCACTGCTTGCCACTCGCTGCCTCCTCCGCCTCTAGCTGTGATGCCATGTTCTGAGGTTCCACCACGTAGCCCAGTTCTCAGTGAGTTTAGCGCTTAGTGATTTCACCTGGTAGCGGGGAACCCCACTACTGCTGCAGCCTCTGCATTGTCTTTCGCTGCAACACTGTCCCCACACCAGAGCTGAGGCTTGGCCCCATGAGACCTGCTCAACAGTGAGTTCAGCTCTAGTAATCAGTAATAAGATCTTTCAATTTAATCTGATCAGTTTATTTTAACCATAAACCAACTCAGTGCAGTGTTAAAATGAAAGCATCTATTAAACCCCGCCCCCCCCCCCCCCCGTTAAATTAATAAACTGGAGCGTTTGGAGATTTTCAAGAAGAAACAGAGGTAAGGCATGAGGGGTACCCGAGATTTCTGCCAGGGTTTGCCAGCCTGCTCAGTCACCTGGTGCAGCTGGAACTCCTTCCTGCACAGCAGCTATGGGAGCTGGCAAGCTGCGCCCTGGCGGGAGAAGCAGGAGCAACAGCTGAGAGCTGCAGGGAGGGGCCGCTGCTTTTCAAGAGGGGAGACTGAGGGGAAGGGGGGCCTGCGTGTGTGAGGGGACGTGACTCGAGCTGTTCCAGGGGCAGCTGAACCTTTAAATTGTGCCCCCGCACTATCAGCAGGGAAGGGTCATCTCTGAGAACAAATGAGCCTTATTATTTCTCTGAACTGTCAAGGAGATGACTGGACATTACAGAGCACAGGATTTTGGGAAAATTCAGCACGGGGAGTGTGTTGCAGTCACTGTTCTGGTTGTAACCAAGGCTGGTGGAAGCCAGAGTGGGCTGTAAGACAGGCTGCTGGGGTCAGAGCTGCTGAACCAGTGCTGTCTAGCACACAGACGCATAGGGTGTGATTGGTTGTGAGCAGCCCAGGTTGGAAGCTACAACAGCAAAGCATTGTGAGGCACCCAAGGTTACAGAGCAGGCAGTGACCAGCCCCTCGCTGCTCTGGATTTCACACACCCCACCACCGACACCAAACTGAACTCTGACAGTAGTCCAGTCCCCACGCTCATTGCAGTGTTGGTCTCTCTGCTAAAACTGGCAAAGAGGAGACCAGCTCTCATGGAAAGGTTTGTGATCTGGGCACTGTATGCTAAAATCAGCACTGAAACCACCCATTGATTTTATAGGCTGTAGAAAGGCCATCAGATGGTATTGATTTGGTGATAGTACAGGCCTGGGCTATGTTCACAGCAGCAACTTAGTAGAGGAGGCCTGTCTTTTGAAAGTGTGCGGGCTCCCTTTGAGGCTGAGGATGGACAGGTCAGACAGAGTGATCACATTTAGTGCCCTGGATGAGGTACATATGTGTGGGACCCATGGATCTTGAAAGGTGCCTTGTGGGTGGGGGGATGCTGATCATTGTAGCAGTGGAGATATATCTGTAGATTTTGCATCTGTTGTTCTGGCAGGGTCTGGTGCCGCTTTGAGTTGGTGTGTCCCGGTCTGTGGGGAAACCTGTGGGGAAGAGTCTGCAAGTCTGAAAGCTTTTCTCTCACCAATAGAATTTGGTCCAATAAAAGTTATTACCTCGCCAGCTATGTGTCTCTAAGATGCTGCAGCCTCATTTTCAAAAAGGGAAGCTACTGGCAAAAGATTCTCCTGAACTGAGACCAAGAGCAACAGTTAGGTGCCAGGTGTCAATTCTAGCAATTCTGACTCGATGGAAAATCTCTTCCAGTCCTTGCCAGGAACAGCCTAACTCACTTTCTAAAACAAGCAAGTGGACACGAATTGAAATCACCAAGTTCATCCAATACTGGTGTTTATTTTTTGTTGAACATTAAGTGATCTGTTAATAAATGATGCTTTTCATCAAAACAGAAGCCTCCATCCTGCCATAAGATCGATGGTGGTAGACCCTTGCCCCCATGGATTTCTAGTGTTAACAGTGCACAGAGACTGCCACTATTTTAAAATTCCCAGTGTATAAAACAGCTACTTGAACTATTTTCTTTTGTAATGAAGCAGGTAAGGACTGATAACCTGCCTCATATGTTGTAGGAGAATTTCTGGAGCACTATCAGACTGTTAGCCATTGAACTGGAATGGGGGTTTCCTTTATTTAGGAACTAATTTATCATCTGTAAATGATTTTCCGTAAGAAGAAACTTGACCTAAACACACAATATGTGTCTATTTCACACATTCCTCATTAGGTATGAAACTCAGTTCCTGTTAATTTCCCCCTATAATGGGGGAAAGGTTTTATTTCATCCATTTAGGGATTCCTCTGTATGGGGGAAGTGGAGCTGCTCTGTAGTAGTTTAGGAGTGTTGACCTGGTTATTGGGATAGTTACTGTCTGAATGTTGGTTTTTAATAGCAGGCTGTTGGAAAAACAGGCAGGAAGCAGAACAATGGCTCAAAAGCCACCATCTACCAACACTTACAGGACAATACAAGAGCCATTCATTCTGGTGTTCTACCTCTGCCCCACTCCTGAGCTCAGCAGACCTACTTTGTCAAGGGGGAGTCCAAATCAGTGAACACAGGAGAAGACCTGACTGGATTTAAAAGGAGACTCCCCCCATCACCCAGGGAGAGAGAGAGTGTTAATGGGAACCAGACTCAGACTGACAGCCAGACCCCAGAGGCTAAGGGTGACTGGGAAAGTGAGGCCGGCATAGGGTACCTACCAAAGGATGGCAGGACCCTAAGTAAAATAGACATGCAGATAGACCTTTTGTTGTTTTAAAATCCTCTCTGATGTCATGCTGTCTTCATACTGTAATACTTTGGTTTAAGAAAGCTGCCTGGTCACAAGCTCCTGAAGGGAAGACCCTGACCCCAGTCTGACCTATTGGGGTGTAAACAGTCAATACACAGGATGCTCTCAGTCGCATCTGAAAACTTTATTTAAAAAAGGCTTGATAATACATTTAATAGGGTTTTGATTGATTATATTACAATTCTGTAAATGCTACTTTGGTTTTGATCTAAATATTTAGAGGCTTAACATGAAGTACTTAAAGTATTTCGCGCTCTGGCCTTCCCCTCTTCAGAGGGCTAGATGGACAATCCCTGATACAGTGATTCTCATTTTTTAAAATCTGAGTCACACTTTTAAACATTGTTGTTAATAATGGATTATTGTGGCACCTGGACATAATTTTCCAACATCAATATTATACTGTAAACCAAAAATATTAACTTAACAGAAACTTTGTTCAAATGAGCATTTAGGTCCTGATTCAGCAAAGTATTTGAGCATGTGCTTACAGTTAAAGCACGTGCTTAAGTGCTTTGCTGAAACAAGATCTGAAAATCTATGCTTTCTTATTGCATCGAAGGATATGTTTATTAAAATCCCTGCTCTCAACTCACCAAGGACTTATGGTTGAGATTTCCTTTAAAATGCAGTTATACCCTGAAAGTGACAATATAAAAATTGCACCTTCTTATTGAGACCTGCTCCCTGTGTGAATTCAGGGTCATAGGTGCTGGCTTTTGTGACAAAAGATTCTAGTATTTACTCCTCTTAGGCAGGGCTGGCTCCAGGCACCAGGTGCCCTGTAGGGGGTGGCAGTCCAGGGATTCTGGGGCAGCGTTTTTTTTGCTTCGGCGGTTTGGATGGGTTTTTTTTTTTTTTTTGCTTCGGCACTTCGGCAGCAGCCTTTTTTTTTTTTTTTTTTTTTTTTTTTTGCGCTTGGGGTGGCCGAAAAGCTGGAGCCGGCCCTGCTCTTAGGTGCATTGGCTGTGAAGAACTCCGAGAAAGACAGGTGTTTTCTAGTTTAACTTATGCATCATCTACAGGGGTTGATTGGAGCTGCACAGATGTGAGGTCAGAATTTAGCCTGGAAAATCTTTACTACTAATGATGCTTATGAAAGAGAAAAAAGGTTGACTTTCAGATTTCGGGCGGGGCTCGTACATCAAAAAATGAATAGGTTTTGTTCTTGTAAACCAAGCAAATTTGATCGGGAAATCACTGAGACATAAGGCATTTTTGAGTCATTTTTCAAAGTAGAACTGAACTCTTAAGTCCCAAAGATCATTTTGTCCAATGGAGGGAGAATGGGAGTTCACCTACCACTCTGCTTCTCTTAACTAGTTCTCTTATTTATTTTCCATCTCTCCAAATTTACATTAAAAGCATTTGACCATCCTCAGCACATCATTTCAGATCTCCATAACCTTCCATCCGAAAGCTGAATTTGTTTTCCATAGCTGTCCATTTGAATGATATTTGGATTGTGAAATAGGCACTCTTCTTCACCTTGTCTTTCCTCAAGGTCTAGGAAGTCAAAAATCATTTGTGTCGCTGAGAGATGGACCAACCTACAAAATTTGAATCCTGATTTTTGAACACCTCCAAAAGTCAGATGTGGAGTTTGGGTTTAGAAAGATAGAAGCAGATGCAGAATTCTGACCCAGATCCTGAGTACCAAAGCTTGGAGGTGTTTGGATCCAGGTTATTTGTTCTGGACATCTCTAGTTTCACCACACTGACTGCAAAATTAAGAGTGCCTCCTGGTCTCTTTGCAGGCCAAAAGGATCAGAAATGGGACTAGTGGCTTTCATTGGACAAGCCACTGAGTGTCTTCTCCAATAAGATGTGGTCCTCAATAAGTCCTGATTTCCTGTCTGACTACTTCCAGCAGTACCTGAAGTTTGAATGTAAAATAATCTGTCACAAGGAAGAAAAAAAAAAAAAAAAAAAAGGAGAGAGGAATGTTTAATTTGGGGATGTTTTTGAACTATGTTAAAACTGGTGTTTGGATGGAGTATTTTGTGTGGAGAAACAATTTATTCCAGTACAACTGAAACTATGTCTAATACTGCCCATTCTTTAGCAAAAGGTATCTCTGCTACCTTTTCTTCTGTATCTTCTTAGACATTTTCAGTGGTTGTTGACAGTACAGAACCCAGGGTCAATTTACTAATGCACCAAGTCTAAAGAAGTCAGGGTGCAGGATAAAACAAAGATGTGATCAATGCTTTATCTGAGAGACAAACATTGTATTTAAGGTGGCAGGGCTACCCCTGAAACTTTGTGCTTGATACCACATGGGGAAATCCTCTCAAAATATATCTTACATGTATTCCAGATCCCTTGTCCATACATACTTCCTTAGACTTTTCTAAAGACCGGATAAAATCTTGGTGTTCCATGACCAACATGTATATTTTGCCTGTTTACAAGTATATACTGGGAACAAGAGAGAACATATACTGTATTTCCTCTCTCTTCCTATCAATGCTTTCCCCAGGTTTTCAGCAGAAATAGGCATGTACAGCAGCATAATTAGGGGGTCTACCAAATTCGCGAGTGTGAAAATCACATCATGGACCGTGAAATCTCGTCTCCCCTATGAAATCTAGTCTCTGACCACTCAGCTGTGAAGGCAGAGCAGAGAGCTGCGGCTGCTGCCCTGGTGCCCAGCTCTGAAGGCAGCCCCACCCACCAGTCACAGCAGAGAAGTGAGGGTGGCAAATCCGTGAGCCCCTAATAGGCTTGTGACCCCCTTTTGGGTCCAGGCCACTATTTGGAGAAACTCTGCAGAGAAATCACATATTTTTCATGGATTGGTCATGGCATAAATAGCAAATTTCATGGATGTGTAACACACCCAAGAAATTTGCTATTTATGCCATGGCTGACCCATGAAAATGGTGTGATTTCCCTGTGATTTAAGTAGACTCCTAATCACAATACATTTTTATTAGAGACTGGGCCAAATTGCAACCCTAGAAACAAACCCCTGAACTTTGGTAACATTCAGATCTGGAGCCAATCACTGCAGCTTGGGTCATCCTCTAATTTTAATTTCTATAGTTCCTTGTATTAAACCCAGACTTAATATACACAGCCTCTCATAGGTGGTGATTTATGAATCCCGAGTAGAATCGAATACTACATTATGTTTAAGGTTATCCCTTTTATCAAATTTATACTCACAGAATGTGGTACGGCAACAGTCGGGTATTGGCCTGCTGATCACCAAGAAGTAGACTGGAAAACCACTTAAAACCATGGCACAGCCAATGCTGATATATACTGGGTCTGAGTAGACAGACATTCCCACTGCAAAGAGGCAGATGATGGTAAAGGAGATAGGAATGAAGAGGGGAACCTGGGGAAAAGAGCACAGACCTTTCTAATCATATCTGACCATTGTAATTTGTATGTGTTAGCTTGTACCCAAGTATTTATCAAGAGCTAGACTCCTGTGGCCAGAAGACAAGAAACCTGTCCAGTCCAATCTTTCTGTACAGTCAATCTTCAACAAGTGGGATGCATGATCTCTTTGATGTGGTCAAATTTGCTATCTACTACATTACAGTAACACCACCAGTGCATACTCACACCTCTCTTGATGAGGCATAAAAACAGACATTAGTGACTATCTCAGGAGTCGTCATATATAAAATGTAACGCCTTATCCAGCCAGGAATTCAGCAGGAGGCAGAAATCTATCATGCCCCAGCTGCTTTCTGAGTTTATTACCAACTGGTCTTAGCTCTCAACTGTTGATGTTGCTGGTGGAAAATCATGAGCACGTGCCACCATGAGTAGCATGTGCCCTTTCAAGTAAATGATTTTCAATGTGCTTATGTAGTGGCATAATTAAGTTTGAGCAGTCTCTAGTTTGCCTCAAGGAAGGCCAAATAAGCTTGAGAGACTGCTTCATGCTAGCAGCACCGTACTTCAGCGTATAGTTTATAGTAGCTACCACTGTAACTTAGAAAGCTCTCTGGGAAGCCAAATGACCTGGGCTGTTTAAAGTTCAGGATAAATTAACAGACCCTAATAGAACTGCAGAAGAGATTTTTTTGGACTCTGGATCCAATCTCACCCAGTTTCCATACAATCCAATTGAAAAAATGTGATCCTAATCTCTGGGGAAATCTGACGGTTCACCTAAAATAAAAATCTCCCTTCAAGCTTTTTAGACTCTAGTCTTTCATAATCAGAGGTGATCTGCTGTTCATGCCATGACTGCTATAAACTAATAAACAACTCACAGGCTAGTTTGGTTCTCTTTCCTAGTCTGTGTTCCTCAGGGTCAGCACATTTAAGCACATATACCAGTTAGTTAACTGTGATACAGCATGGCCAGAAGGCAGCAGGAGAGTGATCTAGGATGAGAAGCCTTATTCCCTGTAGATTAATTAAAAGCACCTGAAACCAATTAGAGCACCTGAAGCCAGTCACCTGATAAAATCCCCCTGCTTCAATCAGCCAGAGGAGGAGTTGGAGCAGAGTGAGGAGGAGTTGGAGCAGTTTGGAGGAGTGAAGCAGAGTGGATTGGTGGTGGAACAAAGAGCAGTTTGGAGGAAAGTGGAGGAGAGTTTTGAGAAGTGCTGCGGCGGGCTAAGATGACCAAGATCCTAGGTAAAGGGACACCTGGCTTGTGCAGAGGGAAGGCAGGAAGCCCCACAAGCTGAAGGTCAGGAGAGGGAAGTAGCCCAGGGGAAAGAAAGAATCACTGGTACAAGTGGTTCACCTGCTATCATAGGGCCCCTGGGCTGGGACCCGGAGTAGAGGGCGGGCCCGGGTCCCTCCCTCTCCATTCCCCTTCCCTGGGACACTAGTAGGATAGCTGTTACCCCAGTTCAGGGGCAAGAAATGGCACCCTGAAACCCACCCCTCCCCACAAGAAGAGAAAGTGCGGGACCCATCATAGTAGTGCCGGCAATTTGCCACATTAAGTAATGAAAAAAAGCCAAGCAACTAATCACCTAGGAAGAAATTAAACAACAGGTTGGGAGTTAGTAAAAAAAAACCTCAACCTCCTGCATCTTCCATATGTTCTGAACCAACCCCTTGTGGTAACGGAGATCATGGTAGCCAAGCCAACTGGGGATTCAAATTGCAGTTCAAGGATCTCATTCCTGTGCAATTACCAGTAGTGCTGCTCCTCTGTTCAGGGGTGTGTAAGGGATGTAGCTTCTTGCTTTTGTTAGTTTTCTATTATTTTTAAGCATAAAATCTTACAGAAAAAATGAGCAATCATAATAATTATACACATAAATGGGACAATATCAACAGTAAGGATTTTCCTCTATGGCCACTAGAGAGCAGCATCTGTACATATCACACTTAAACTGGTCTTTCCTCTTTCAGAAAGGCAGTTCCACAGGCAGAAGAATAAAGCCCCTCTACATTGTCATCGCTTCTATTCAATTTGTCTCTTTTCAAACTCTCAGAAGTGCTTTAAAGCCCAAATTTAGATCCAACAGAATTAGGTAAAAACTTTGGGAGGGGAAAAAATCAGTATGTTGCTGATTTCTTTGTTAAACAGTCACGCTTTATCAAATGATTCTAGTTCAAGAAAATATATTTTAAAGGGTGGTTCTGGGTGAATTTGTGGGTGCTGCCAGCATGTGGTCTGAGAAAGTTGAGGGTGTCTTTTAATACACTCCTTTAGCAAGGACTTGGAGTGGGATGGCAGGCTGGGATGGAAAGAAAATTCACCCAGAAAAAAGGATCAATACAGTTTGGGAGATAGACAAAGGTTCAAGCTGGTGCTTGTTTTTTCTTGAACTGCTTCACAAATCCCTCCTCTAACACATAGACGACAGCACTCTTGCACCGGTAACTGGCTGGAAGCACTGCACAGGCAGAGAATGGATATGAACAAATTCTTAGCATCTAAATCAGGGGTGAGCAAACTTTTTGGCCCATGGGCCACATCTGGGCATAGAAATTGCATGGCGGGCCATGAACGCTCAGAAAATTGGGGTTGGGATGTGCGGGAGTGTGAGGGCTCTGGTTGGGGGTGTAGGCTTTGGGGTGGGGCCAGAAATTAGGAGTTCACGGTGCAGGAGGGGGCTCCGGGCTGGCGGGTGGGGTGCGGGGTGAGGGCTCTAGCTGGGGATGAGGAGTTTGGGGTGTAGGAGGGTGCTCCGGGCTGGGATCGAGGAATTCAGAGATTGGGGGGGGGATCAGGATTGGGGCAGGGGTTTGGGGTGGGGGGGGTGAGGGCTCCGGCTGGGGGTGCAGGCTCTGGGGTGGGGCTGGAGATGAGGAGTGCAGGAGGGTGCTCCACACTGGGATTGAGGGATTTGGAGGGCAGGAGGGGGTTCAGGGCTAGGGCAGGGGGCTGGGGTGCGGGGGAGGCTCAGACCCCACTCCCCAGCGGGAGGTCGAGGGCTGGATTAAAATGGCTGGCAGGCCAGATTCGGCCTGCAGACCATAGTTTGCCCACCCCTGATCTAAATAAAACCCCATCCATGCACTTAGAGCTCAGCAGACTGTCCATCCATCTATGACACCCAACCTGGGGAGTAGACCTGACAAGAATGGCATGGGGCAGAGA
Organism: Macrochelys suwanniensis; assembly: GCA_033296515.1. Lineage (NCBI taxonomy): Eukaryota > Metazoa > Chordata > Testudines > Chelydridae > Macrochelys > Macrochelys suwanniensis. The sequence goes on along the minus strand of CM065775.1, from coordinate 244,237,933 downwards.
AGAGGAGCATTGTGGGAGTCAGGAAAACTGCCTGATTCCCCATTGCAAACATGATGCAGCAGGGAAAAGGGTAGGCAGGTTGAAACCTACCTTCCCTTCCTGCTCCTAAGGTGGTCCCCTAATACAGCTGGAAATAGGAAATGCTCCCACATACAGGACCATGGGCTCAGGATGCAGCTCTCCAGCCCAAACTTTGTGGCTCCCAGCTGCCAGAGTATGTGTCTCCTGACCCCACCGAGACGGACGATGCACATGAGTCGAATGGGCTAGATCAAAATTACGCCTTCTATAAGCTGCTGTTGGTTGATTGCTGTGCATTTCTTACTCCTCTACAGCCTGTATTGGTGGTGGCTGTACTTGAGCAAACCTACAGCATAATGTTTGGGAGTGGAATGGAAGAGCTGCTGGAGGACCTCTCTGGGGAGAGGAAACGAGGGGCTGGGATAGAAGGGTCTTGCGGGGAGAAACTCTAGGAACAAACTAAGCTCAGGAGGAAGCTTTGGCTGAGGCCTGTGCTTTGTTGCAGCAAACCCCATGTGGGGTGTTTGGACACTAGCCTTCTTGTGTGCGTGTATATCAGAGAGCGGGGTGGGGACTGTCTATTCTCACCAGATCTCCTGACTCCCAATCTGACCCCCTACCCACTGGACTACGCTACCTTCTTAATTAACCCTGACTGTTCACACCTGGGTAGAACACTGCTTTACTGAAGGCTGGCTGACCTTTCCAGTGGCAGACAAAAGGTCCCCCATGTTGGGTTACCTCTCCTAAGTCTAAATGGAACTGAGGTAATGTGTTGCATGTTCTAGTGCTCAGTGAACGATGCGGAGAGAAGCCAGTTACAACAACGATGGGCCTGTGCACGCCTGGCTTTGAAACCGGCCGTGTGTTACCTTGAATGGCCTGGGCAGCTCCGGGTGACGGTAACGATGGATGATGAGCCCAAGTGTGGCTAATCCTATGAAGAGCCATCGGGAAAAGCTGAAGAAATTCAGTAGGTGGTAGATGTCTCCAATGCACACCATGGCAGTAACCAATGGGAACTGGGGGTTGTAAAGATGAAATACGTTCATTAAATCCTCATCCCAGCCTTTAGCAAATTTAAACATGGATGGGTCAGAAACTCACATTTACAGTCAGCTGCAGTAAAATAAAGCTGGCGCACTCTGGTTAGGGACAAATTTTAATGCTGAGCTGAGACCACTATAGTCTCTTCATATGAGGTTTCAGGGTGGGAATGCATGGTAGGTAAAAGGCTGCATTTTGAATAAACAAGTTTTCACCGCTTCAATCAAAGACACTGCTGGTGTTAGAAGGTACCTACCAATGCCCAGGCAAAATTGGTGAAACATTTTGCGCAAAAATTCATTCCATGTGATTTCACTCCATCCCTGACATGTCAGTGTTTGTAACATTTGAAGCACTGAAGTACTGACAAAGAAAGCAGACAAAACCTTGAATAGACATTTTTGTGTGATAATTTTGAGAAGTGGTTGTGGAAGATGGAGGTGGCAGCAACCCTCTTAGTTTAAGCTACATGGTCAAGTGGATTTTAAACTCAAGACAAGGAACCAGGAAGTCTTGAGTTCTAATCCCACCTCTGTCACTAAGCAACTTTGATAACACTTTCCAATATGCAGTCAAGGTAAACTCATTTGCAGGGTGAATGAATATCCACAGAAACCTTCTTGCAGTATTCTACCCTTTTTACTCTTCAGAGACCTGAGAGAAACTTGATTCCCTTTAAATCTCACACACCTGTCCAGACTCTGCATAGTGATACGTAAAATAAGAAGCCAATCAGAACTGCAGGACAGTAAAAATTCCAATTGTAAAATCGGATCTCCTCACCATTAACATCACGGCTGGAAGGGGAGTGTGCCTTCGGATGTGGATCATGGAGAAGAGAGGAGGCCATTGACCCTCCCTTGAAGCCACAAATAGAGTCCTGAGAGAAGACATGGAGCAGTACAAGAACCTGAGTACCAGTCTCCTGCATCTGCACTAGAGAACTGAATCACTGGTAGTTGAAGCGGTGGCATAAAGCCAGCGTAAGTACCAACAATACAGGCTGTCCACACTAACCATGCTAATTAGGGTGCAGTTTTGCCCCAAGTCCACACTTGTGCTTGACTACATCCTTGTAGCTGCACCATCCTCTGCTAACCTATCCCACAGTTCCTGGCACAGCTTCCTGAAACAGTAGTTTGTGGGAGATTTTGAAAAACAAAGTCAAACTCCCTTTATTCTCTGGGAAAATCCCATAAGTCCCCAAGAACTGGCCCCATTTCCAAGTTCATTTCTCATGTGGGAGGTCAGGATGTTCTGGAACTGCCTTGGAGAACCAGTAATTCCCAGGATTGCTTGTGTGTCCCCTAGCTGATGAGTGGTATCTACTTGTGTGTTGTCAACAAATTTGGTGCCAGTGCACTCCTCCTGTTTATACTGCGAATCAGTTAGCAAGATTTAAAAAAATCTGACCTTGAAAAAGTAAAGATCCCCCCGTTCATGGTTCCAAAGCAGGACAGGGCAACCAGGATGGGAATCACGGAGATAAGTCTTTGGAAAGCTTTTTGCGCAAAACTCTGGAGGAAAGACACGCTTCGGTTCAGAAACACCCTGGTAAACCCTGAATGGCATCAGAATTAATGGAACGAGCTGGATGGCCTTCCACTGAAAGGCTTAAAACAGAACTCCACTTACTCCCTAGTCTGTATTACCTATTCCTCTTCCCCACTGCCACCTTGATCTCTATTTCTTATTCCATCTCCTCAGGCAAGGCTCAGAGATGTTATTGCTTGCTGATACTCTTGAAAAGTGACAAAGCGGAAGGCCTTTCCGCTATAAAATCCACTATTACTGTCCACATCCTAGAAGCCTCCCCATCCCCACCCACTTAATGTCAATTGATCCCTCTGAAGAAAACTAATAATGGGGTTACAACTCACCACAGCCACAGCCTGGGAAGCCAGCACATCCTCTGCTGTCAAGACCGTATAATAGGAAACGTTGGTGAGCATGTACCCCACAATTACAGTGACCACAGACACTATCACAGCCAGTGGGTTATTTCTACAAAAGCGGGAGAGAGACAGAGCGCTAATGAACAGAGCTGGGTTTTTTGGTTTTTTTTACTCACAGATCAGTACTACCATGCCAGGCAGTTAGAACTAGCACTCATTTTTCTTCCATTTAAAAGGCAGCTTATTTTGAAATAATGCTGTTTCCAGTGGCTGATCTTAAAGGCCCCTCGCCTATTCTTACCGTTCAGGTCGGACTAGTTCTTCCCGCACAAAGCTAGTTTGAAACCTGCAGAGTGAAAAAAGACAGGTTATGGCAGAGTTTAAATGATGGCTCAGGAGAAGCACCGTAGACTTAGGAGTAGATGCTGCTATTCGTTAAAGGACCCTGACTGCACATACCAGCCTGAATATGCAAACATCCCAGCATAAAAAGCCAAGGGCAGCTTGTCCAAAGCCAGCGATTGACTACTGAAAGCATCCTGGAAATTTTCAGTGTGGCCTAAAAAAAAAAAGGAGAGAAAAATGTTTGCAGAAGAGGTTCGATTTCTCTGTTTCTCATACAACCCCAAGAGTTTGTGGTTGCAGGATCTTCAATTATTTATAATGAATTTCAGATTTGTTTTACTTTAATTCACAGAGCTCAGTTGACTTGTTAGTGCACAATACAAGCTCTGCTGTAGGAGAGATTTTTGAAAGGGGAGTGATGGTGATTGGTTCCCTCTCTCACAGAGTCTGCTCTGGAGAAAGCAGATCATAGAGCTGAGGAGGCCAAACATGGCCTGAGAGAGTCTCTACCTGTAGAAAACCTCATTCTAGACCTGAAATGAACTCCCTGACCCCCAAACTCTGGAGGTGTGCTCTACTTCGAGGTTGCGCAGCCAGCTAACGCTGCTCAAGCTATGCTACCCCGACTCCTCAGCATAAGCACCGACCCCAGCCTCATGCTGTGTACAACATGGGAACCACAAAACAAAGAGCTCTAGGAGGTAGCACAAAGAGTGGAGATAGAGGTCCTTTGGAGCAACTTCATGAAAGCACACTGCCCCGCCTACACTGCCCTGCCCTCTCTCCACTGACTGCTGGAGAGGGAAGAAAAATTGAAGCAATTGAGGGTTGAGATGGACAAAAACAAAGGTGGTTTGGATGGGGATCCCATTTTATTAGGTGACTGAGAAAACAAAGCTCGTGGAATCAAAAGAAAAGCCGAGGTTGAAGAAAACTAAGCAGCAACTTAAAATGGTATTAAAGAGCCTAGAAAAAAGGGACAGTGTTTTTTAAAACACTTAAGAAATGGTAACTACAATAGAAGGACAAAAAGGAAGGGACGAGAGAAGATAGGACAAAATTCTCTGCCGGGATCAATGGAATGGTAAGGGGGTACAATGAAGAAAGCAGCCTCTATTTCGGGGAGGTTATGCATCTTCTAACATGTTTGCGGATAAACAATAAATTGTTTTATTATGTATTTATTTGTGAGACCCTAATGAATGATTTACAATCCCTGTATAGTTACAGTACAACCTGTAATTCTGAGGTCTCTGACCACACTTCCCAGATATCACTGGCACGACTCCTTCTACCGCGGGGGTGGTGCCAGGCATCCAGAGTGTCATTTGAAGGCATTCTGAACAATAAATTGCTGAGGATTTTCTGGTACAGGGGCTATCCTTCAGGTCAGAAGCACGGCCAGCCTGATGGGTTTTTTGCATGTCCCATGAAGCCAGTTCCAGATGACAACCAGAAATATGAACGTTCACCCTGATCCCTTTATTCTCTCAGTGGAAGATACAAAATGAGGACACAAGATTAATTATCCCGACTGTGAACACTATGGAGGACTGGTCTACACAGGAAAGGAATACCAATATAAGCTAAGGTGTGAATTTAAATCTATATAGTTTTATATATAACCAGTGTAACTCCCAATGTGCTCACTATTGTTCTGGTATGTGTGCCCTTTTTCAGTTTAGCTTATGTGCTTTGGAAGAGGTTTAAGTTAAACCAAACAAAAAAATGACACTTATTTCAGAATATGAGTATCTAGACTGGGAACTGTAACCCCCTGTTAAACTATGCCGGTAGAATTATACCAGTAAAACCTTCCCATGTGAACAAGCCCTTAATGAATATCCCGTAGATCACAGCTGAGCAGACCCACCTTGGGCCAGAAGCATCATCCCTGGCACAATGATGAGCGCGAGAGCCAGGAGTTTGATGACGGATAGGACATTCTGAAGCCTGGCACTCCAGCTGACGCTCCAAGAGTTCAGGAAGAGGACAATGTCTGGAGGAGAAGGCAAAGAACACCGTATATGGATGGAGCTCAGAATAAATCAGAAGAATTTTACTCTCGTGATTTTCTCATTGTCTCAGCCTATTGCCCTGAGTACACTGAATAGAGACAGGAACACTCCCTGTCCTTGGTGCTGGGGAGAATTCTTAGTGACCAGAATGTTCAGAGTGACAGATATTTTAAGACCATATACACATGACCCAGAGTATGACATTTCAAGGGGGAAATGAGGTTACAACCTTGAGAGTGGAGCACAATCTGGTTCACTTCCCTCACATTTCTTGTTGTGTAATCTGTGCCTGGCTGATGAAATAATCCATGAGTGCCATTTCATTTTAGCTTCTCTGCTTCAGAGCGGTCCTTGAATTTGAATCTACCAGGACTGGAAAGGCATGGAAGCTTTCACCTGCCAACTGCACTAGTTGGCATTACCGAGTCTGAACCATATGCGGATATGTTTTCATGGAGCTTGCACCATATGCAGAATCTCTACTCCCAGCATCACTGAGCATAGCCCAGACATCTCCAATTCCTTTCTTCCAAAATGTCATCAACCTGACGCAGCATCTAGCAAATACTAGACCATAAGTAAAAACAGACCTTGAAACTTGCTGGCTACAACTCTAGTTTCATTTCCCAGCCAATCTGATAGCAGTGCATGGCCAGTGATGATTTCTACTCTCCACCCAGCTTCGCAATCCACATCAGCTTTGTCACTTCACTTTCTAGAGATGGGGCCAAACCAGAACCCCAGACCCTGAACTTTGGGTGGCTCAGCATTTACTATGGAATCCAAGTTTCACAGTTTTATCTGTCATGGGGCAAGCCCAAACCCTAGATGTAAACACCTCTGAATTTGGGGAGAAGGGGTTCAAAATCTGAATTAAAATGTTGTTGCTTAGGCCTATATCTGCTTTATACTTACAGTAGCCCAAGAGAGCTACGAGCTTCACAGCAGGGAGTGGGGCTGCACAGGGGGCAAAAAATGGTTCCAATATGTAGTTTCCAAATGCCAGAGAAATCACCGCACTGTTGGCTGGCCTATCAGGAGGGACAGATTCATGGAGTTAAAAACTGACTTTCTGGTGTTAAGCTATTTTATATGCAAAATTGGACAAATTGGAGAAAGTCCAGAGAAGAGCAACAAAAATGATTAAAGATCTAGAAAACATGACCTATGACGGAAGATTGCACGTATGCATGTATGCTGCCTTACAATAAAAGATTTCCTTAAGTGATCCCACAACAAATATACAGTAAAACAAAATGCACCCTTCTGTTTGTGCATCTAAATCCATGTAAAAGCTTCATTTTAAACATGAAAACAAGAGCAAAAGTTGAGATTAGTTATATTGTGGGGACTGTGACGGGTTGAGTAACACAAACCCCTTTGGGACTGCCACCTAATGTGTTGAGACTACCTCTGAGCCCATTTTCCCTGGCAGCTTGGGACTTCAGTACCCTGTCTTGCTGAGCCAGACATGCTAGCCTGCTACAAACACAGACCCAGGTCTGACCCACGTCCCCCAAAAGCTGCAGGCTTAACTGAAAACAGCTTAAGAAGCACTTCTGTCTCTAGAACCCAGATACCCAGTTCCCAATGAGATCCAAACTCCAAATAAATCCGTTTTACTCTGTATAAAGCTTATACAGGGTAAACTCATAAATAGATTGCCCTCTGTAACACCGATAGAGAGATATGCACAGCTGTTTGTTCCCCCAGGTAATAATACTTGTTCTGGGTTAATTAATAAGCAAAAAGTGATTTTATTAAATATAAAAAGTAGGATTTAAGTGGTTCCAAGTAATAACAGACAGAACAAAGTAAACTACCAAGCAAAATAAAACAAAAACACGCAAGTCTAAGCCTAATACATTAAGAAACTGATTACAGATGAAATCTCACCCTCAGAGATGTTTCAATAAGCTTCTTTCACAGACTACACTCCTTTCTAGTCTGGGCCCAATCCTTTTCCCTGGTAAAGTCCCTGTTCCAGTTTAGGTGGTAGCTAGGGGATTTCTCATGACTGCAGCCCCCTTTGTTCTGTTCCACCCCCTTATATAGCTTTGGCACAAGGCGGGAATCTTGTGTCTCTTTGGGCCCCTACCCCTTCTTCTAAATGGAAAAGCCCCGGGTTTAAGATGGATTCCAGTACCAAGTGGCATGGCCACATGTCCTGTGAGACCCCAAGCCTTCATTCTTCCCAGCCTGACTCACAGGAAGGCTTGCAAGTAAACAGAGCCATCTACAGTCAATTGAACTAGTTGATGAGAGCTATCAAGATTCTAAACCACCATCAAGATTCTAAACCCACACTTTGCATAACTACAATAGGACCTCAGAGTTATATTTTATATTCCTAGTTTCAGATGCAAGAATGATACATTCATACAAATAGGATGATCACACTCAGTAGAATATAAACTTTGTAATACCTTACAAGAGACCTTTTGCATGAAGCATATTCTATTTACATTATATTCACACTCATTAGCATATTTTCATAACATCATATGGAGTGCAATGTCACAGGAGCCAGTATTAAAATTCAGTTTTTGCTCTCTCACGAGTCATGTTTATCTTACCTTCCATGTGGGATTTTTTCCTAGTCATAAGTAAAATATGGGAGAAAGTGATTTGTTTTACACTTTCCAAAATTATTATTTATTCCAAGGACTGGACCAATCCAGAGAATTTTCAGCACAAGAGAAACAAGAGAAAGCTCAAAGTGACTGAAAATAGAAGGTTTGAAATAAAACTAACCTCTAACTTCAATTATAACATTGTTATCGCAATGCTATGAGGGCACCAAATGTCCTGGAAAAGTGAGGTTTTTGGACATGCTGGTCTAATGTGCACATATGGCTATTTACCCCTTCTGCCTTCTTTTTATTTTATAAGACTTATGAGGTAATGTGTATGGTTTCTCATTTTATGCATTTTTTAAAATCATATGAACTGGTTATCCATTTCCATGACTTTCCCAGGTCTCACTAACACCTCATTTTAGGTAGCAGAAAAGAAATCTTACCTGATAGCAAAGTACTCAGCCCACAGATACAAGAAACTTGGCAAAGGCCCCAGTGTCTCCAGAACATAGATATAATGTCCTCCAGACTTTGTGATTCTTGTTGCAAGCTCTGCATAGCACAAGGCACCTGGAATAGATGAAGTAAAAATGCAGTTAGCAAATTGTCCCATGGAATTACCACTGGACATAGAATTTATTGAGAATTAAAGGAATCTGTTTAAAATGAGCTAAGAACACAGAATATAAGAGCTGCCATACTGGGTCAGACCATGGTCCATCTTACCCAGTATCCTGTCTCTGACAATTGCCAGTACCAGAGCTTCAAGGGGAGAGTACAAAACAGGCTATTTTGGAGTGATCCATTTCTGTCTTCCAGTCCCAGCTTCTGGGAGTCAGACGTTTAGGGTTTCCCTAAGCATGGGGTTGCATCCCTTACCTTTTGGCTAATAAGCATTGATGGACCTATTCTCCATGAACTTATCTAGTTCTTTTTTTAACCCAGTTGTATTTTTAGCCTTCACAACATCCCATGGTAATGAGTTCCACAGGTTAGTTGTGCACTGTGTGAAAAACTACTACCTCTTGTTTGTATTAAACCCGCTGCCCATTAACTTAACCGGGTGACCCCCTAGCTTTAGTATTGCATGAAAGGGTAAATAACACTTCTGTATTCACTTTCTCCCATCAGTCATGATTTTATAAACCTCTATCATATCTCCCCTTCATGGTCTCTTTTCTAAACTGAACAGCTCTAATATTTTTAGCATCTCCTCATACAGAAGCTGTCCCATACCCTTGATCATTTTTGTTGCCCACCGCTGAACCTTTTCAGATCTACTATATCATTTTTTGAGATGGGGTGATGAGACCTTGGCATGGTATTCAAGGTGTAGGCGTGTTATGGATTTATACAGTGGCATTACGATGTTTTCTGTCTTATTTTCTATCCTTTTCCTGATAGTTCATAACACACTGTTAACCTTTTTACTGCTGGTGCGCATTGGGTGGAGGTTCTCAGAGAACTATCCATAATAGACGAAATGAAGGCTTTTAGTGCAAATCCGTTTATTTGCAATAATGCTGTTCCCAGGAGAGATGTATTTTCATCTGGTAAGACATGCTTGTCAGTTTAATGGCATAACTTCTCCGCTGACTTTATGTGAAAAATTGCATGGAAGGAAGTTTGTCTTTGCCTTAGAGATTTACTTTAAAACACTGCATTTCCCCCCATTTACCTAGCTCTAAGTCTCAAACACACAGGGCCGGCTCCAGGCACCAGCCTACCAAGCACGTGCTTGGGGCGGCACCTGGAGGGGGGCAGCACTCAAGGTTTTTAGGGTTTTTTTGTAAATTTTAAAAAAAAAAATCTTCTTCTGGCGCCCCTGCTGGGGGAGCGGGGCGGCAGGCGTGCTCCGCTCCCCGCCGGTGCTCTGCCCGGGGCAGCGGGGCGGCCGGCATGCTCCGCTCCCCGCTGGCGCCCCGGCCGGGGCAGCGGGGCGGCCGGCGGGCTCTGCTCCCCGGCCGGGGCAGCGGGGCGGCCGGCGTCCTGGCCGGGACAGCGGGGCCACCGGCATGCTCCGCTCCCCGCCGGGGCAGCGGGCGTGCTCCGCTCCCCACCGGCGCCCCGGCCGGGACAGCGGGGCGGCCGGCGTGCTCTGCTCCCCGCCGGGGCAGCGGGGCGGCCAGCGTGCTCGGCGTCCCGGCCGGGGCAGCGGGGCGGGGCAGCGGGGCGGCAGGCGTGCTCCGCTCCCCACCGGGGCAGCGGGGCAGTAGGCGTGCTCCGCTCCCCGCCGGCGCCCCAGCCGGGGCAGCGGGGTGGCAGGCGTGCTCCGCTCCCCACCAGGGCAGCAGGCGTGCTCCGCTCCCCGCCGGGGCAGCAGGGCAGCAGGCGTGCTCTGCTCCCCGCCGGCGCCCCGGCGGGGGCAGCGGGGCGGCAGGCGTTCCGCGCTCCCCACTGGTAGGGGGAGCGGGGCGGCGGGCATGCCGCCCTCCCCGCTGGGCCCCCCCGGCGTTTTGGCAGGGCGGCGTTCTTGGGGCAGGGGTGTTTTGGCCGGTGTTGGGGGGGGGGGGGGCGGCGCTTGTGGGTTTTTTTTTTTTTTTTTTTTTTGCTTTGGGCGGCCAAAAAGCTAGGGCCCGCCCTGCAAACACACATACTTCCTCCCTCAAATATAGGTGAACCAAGGTGTCATAAATATAAAGGGAAGGGGGAGAGGGTCTGATGCAGATAAAATCCTCTTACCAGTAAAGGGTTAAGAAATGCAGGTAACCAGACCGACACCTGACCTGGCCGGCATCTGACCAATAAGGGGACAAGATACTTTCAAATCTTGGGAGGGGGAAAGCTTTGTGTGTGGGTCTTTGTCAGACTCAGAGTGATCTTGGAGTCAGAAGGAACCAGTCATCTTTTCATCAAATCCTCACTTTTCTAAAGTAAGTTTAGATAGCATAGTGAGTAGATTTCTGTTTATTTTTGCTTGGTACGTTACCTGTGTGAGAGGGAGGGGTTATTCCTTTTTTTTTCTGTAACTTTAAGGGTTTGTCCAGAGGGGGAATCCCTCTGAATTTGGAAATTGAGTACCCTGTAAAATAGTTACCATCCTGATTTTACAGAGCTGATTTTACCTTCTTTGTTTTAATAAAATCCTTCTTTTAAGAAGCTGACTGTTTCCTATGGTGTTAAAAACCCCGGGGGTTGGGGTTTTTTTAGATCACTGTGTAACCAATTGGTTAGGAGATTATTCTCAAGCTTCCCAGGAAAGGGGGGTACGGGCTTGAGAGGGTATTTTGGGGGGAAAGATAAACTTCAAGTGGTTTCCTTTCCTGGATTCCTGTTTAAACACACTTGATGGTGGCAGTGAGAAGCATTTCTCAGGGTGCAGGGAATTTTGTACCTTGGGGGTTTTAACCTAAGCTGGTAGAAATAAGCTTAGGAGCTCTTCATGCGGGTCCCCACATCTTTACCCTAGAGTTTAGAGTGGGGAGGGAACCCTGACACAAGGACATGGAAATATATGTCTCTGATCAAAGCCATGAAGCAGCTACATAAGAAGAAGAAAAACTTGGTACAGAAGGATGTAGAGAATTTCTAATCAAGTGGTTCAAATACTCTCTATTTCTCCTCCTGTATCTATGTAAAGACAGATTTTAAAACTGTCCACTTCTGTCCCAACTATAAACCCCTCAGAACCTTCCTACATGCAATGGAAGGAATATAGGCCCCGATTCACCAAAGCACTCAAACACATGCTTAATGTGAAGCACGTGTGGTCCCATTGATTTCAATGTTCTGTTCACATGCTTCAAGTTAAGCATATGCTTAAGTGTTTTGCTGAATTGGGGCCATAACCACGTATCAATCTTGCATTTCAAGGGAAAACATAAAAAGGGGGTAAGCGTCATTTAAGGCACTATAGCAAAGAATAATAATGGGACACTAATAAAAGGAAGTCTTCAAGCTGGACATTAGGGGAAAATAGTTGAAGAAGGAAGTCAGTTAGAAAATTTAATAACTTGACAAGGGAAGCCATTTGGGTGCCACCAAGACAGGTTTTCAAGAATACATTCCATTTCAAGAATAGACATTCCATAGACAAGAGAACTACTCCCATGTCTGTGCCCACATGTGGCACCATATTCACAGATCTTAAGTCTTGGGGTTTCCCCAAGTCCCTCAGACAAACCAGTTAAACAACAGATACTTGGAACCCCGTGGACATGGGAGCTTATTACTGCTTCAATTCTCTGGCCTTAGGAGATAGGAGTTTTGGTCCATTGTGTTCCCAGCTTATTTTTCTTGGAGAAGTAAAGTTAGGCCTTTTTTATAGAACTATATCATTCGCTAGTTTCCCCATCTACCAAGAATTTAACAAGGAGGGTAAAGAAACTCAGCACCCACCAAACAGAGAGAGAATCCCGCAGGCAAACCAAACGATTAAGGAGACACCCACGTTGCCGGAGTTTCTCAACACCCCTTTTGGCGAGATAAAGATGCCACTGCCCACCATGCTGCCAATGAGGAGTGAAAAAGCCCTCAGCAAAGTGATCTTTTTCCTCAGAAAAACAGCCTCCTCTTCTTTCTTGGCTTTTCCCATGGCCTCTACAATTTCAGGGCAGGGGTGGACATTCAGAAGTTAAGGATTCCTTATGGGTCCTTCCCAATCCCGCAGTCAACAGAGCTCACCTGTGATAAAGTAAAAGAAAGTCAGGGATTTGTGGAGCTTCTTTTGGGAATGACTGTTAAAGCCACTTTACCAATAACCCTTCAAAATCTGCTGGATCTATTCTCCTCACCCATTGGGTATCGGGTTGCTAATTAACTTTTGTTCCTCCTGCTGCAGCAGAGCATAACACACTGTAGGCTGTACATAAACAGTCCTTTAGGCCAAGGTTTTCAAAAGTGATGAGTGATTTGGGGTGCCACTATAGTTCGGTGTCCAACTTGAAGTTGCCCTCAAGGGACCCAATTTTCATAAGCTGCGGACTTGGAGCACCCACACCCTGAATATCAGGCCCCTTTAAGATGCTTCGAGTTGGGCACCTATACATTTAGGCCGAGCAAAATCACTAGTCACTTTTGAAATTTTTGGCCTTAAAAATGTTTTTTCTTTGGCAACAGTGGAGCAAAGGGTTTAGTTTAATAGACATTTTGTATAAACATGTCCAGGGCATCTGTTCTTGAGGCAAAATTGGCTGCTGAGCCTTTAAAACAGTGGTGGGCCACCTGCGGCCCATCAGGGTGATCTGATGGCGGGCCACGAGACAGTTTGTTTATATTTGCACGGCCACCTGCAATTCCCAGTGACCGTGGTTCGCTGTTCCCGGCCAATGGGAGCGGTGGGAAGTGGCAGCAAGCATGTCTCTGCAGCCCGCGCCACTTCCTGCAGCTTCCATTGGCCGGGAACGGCGAACCGCGGCCACTGGGAGCCGCGGGTGGCCGTGCAAATGTAAACTGTCTGGCAGCCCGCCAGCAGATTACCCTGATAGGCCACATGCGGCCTGCGGGCCGCAGGTTGCCCACCACTGCTTTAAAAAGTCAAAATAAGCTCTTTGAGTCCCTGATGTGCCAGATTATCTGCTACCGCTCATCAGGGCAGGGAGTAACTTTATGAGTCTCCTAAGGCTCAGACAGGTTGCTGGAACTGATGAGGGTTGGGGAGTAAGAACCACTCAGGCTCCTGAGCTGTGAATTGCAACATACAACTGCTATTACAAGTGGACGGTCTTACTCAGTATCTAGCTAATTTGTGTGAAATGGCTACAGGCTGGTACGTGTCATATCTCTGAAAGTAGAATTACAGAGCATGTGGGTCCAATATTCAAACGCAGGATTGGTTAAAGATGTCTAGAATCAATCTAAATGAAGGAGTTCTTCTGAGCACAAATATTATTGCTAAAACTTAAAAAGTGCACTTATCTGGTTGGTTGGTTTTGAACGAAGCAGAGAGGTTTACAATCTGTTCCAGACGGTCATCCCTTGCTGGAGTCTCAGAGCAGTTTGATGTACAATAACCAGTAGCTTCTTTTAGTTGGCTGTGAAATTCCATAGTAAAAATAAAAAGAAACAGGATGTAAAACCAAATGTATAGACCAGATTAAGGATCTGAAGTAACTCTTGAACTCTACATGTTTAGCCACATGGTCTGAGACACCAATGCCAGCCAGGAATATCTGGAAACATAATGGGCAAACACCACAGATTTCAACTGGGATTTGTTCTACAGGCTATTGAGGGGGAGATGGGGAAAACCAACGAGCTATTGCATACCACTTCAAACAGAGACCTAGCAATGAGAAGCACCTGAACAAATTGTTCCAACTCTGCTTTCTAGTTGAATTTCTGTGCCTGACACATTAAAATGCAGCTATGCTAATCCTTGTGGCAATGCTTAAGAATGTGCACAATGTGCTTAGCATGAAAAACTTTGTACAAAGCTGCTTTTTGTTCACCTTTTTAGATGACTACTGGCTCAAATCCTTCTCACTCCCAAATACAGTATTGCATCTACCAACAGCACTGCTTAAAATGACAGACCCTCGGGTTGCACTTCACACCAGTGTTTCAAGCAATTTTTACCAACATTTTAAAACAAAATAAAGCACTACTCATCTTACCTAGGAGGACCCAAAGCCTGGCATGGGGTGGAGATGGAGAAAAAGCAAAACTAGGGTAAGGGGAAAACCTTGTATTACCATAGTGCCTCTAGAGACCCAAGCTGAGATGGGAACCCCATTGTGCTACAGTCTACACACACACACGGCCAATCAGAGGGGGAGCCAGGAGGGCCATTTGGCCTGCGCCTCAAGCTCAAAGGGGGGCTCAAATTTAGACACTTGGTAATTTTTTGGCATCTGATAAGTTTCGCAGCTTGTTTTTTATGCGCATCCCTATCGGACCAAAAGTGTTTGAATGGGCTCGCCATGCTTAATATCAACTGTGACATTGCACAAAAGCTAGGTTTTTCCTCAATAATTAGTGCATTTGCACAGAAACAGGCTAGAAAAGCATTTGTTAAATAAAAAAATATTCAAATTATGTTTCACTCTTTTTTTGATGCCTTATTTTGTTTTCATGTGTCATCATTTTTTATTTTTATTATGGCTACGGGCCTCAAAAGGTGGAAGTGGCCAGGGCCACTCTGGACCTCTGAGAGGGCCTACATGTGCTTGCGCGCACACACACACACACACACGGCACAGCTGAAACTGAACCTAGATCTCCTGAGTCCAGTCCAATGTCTTAACCTCCAGACGGTCTAGCCTCTCTACCACAAACTGTATAAATATGTATCCAATTATGTCCACAAATCTAATTTATAGTTTCTGAGGACTATTCCTAACTACTTCCACCTATATTTTCCCTGCACAGACCTCAGTTAAAATGACACCACCAAGAACCTTTTAACTATGTCCCCTTCCTTTTCATACAATAAAAGATGTAGCCACTGAGCTGTGCTAACCAGACCTGCTTCTTCCTTTTCTCTGCCACAAATCATCACTCTGTTTCAATGCCCACTAGAAGATGCTGGGTCCAACTAAAAACCAACTGTGAATATAAGCTTGTTCATTCATGTATTAAAGTAGTGTGGATAAATTGGACTGGTGGCGTTATGGTCTGCGTACCTGACCGGACAATCTATTTAGGAAAGCTGAGAGGCATTTGTTTACGAAACTGTAATTAACACAAGAAATAAGGCTAAAGAAGAGAAATCTGAATAGACTTACTTTTGGCTTTCTTTATCTACAGCAGACTCACTATCTTACTGTCCTAGACTTAAAAAAACCTGGAGGAATAGTAGCTGGTAAAATCAGAAGTGAATTTGCCATGCCAGATACTGGTAATAAAGCCAATGTGATCCTGAGGTTCAATATGAGAGCAAAGTGAATAATTCTTAATGACTCATTTATTTAAGCAATTTTCACCTCTTTCTGTTTGTGAATTGTCCATGCTCAGATTGGAATTTTCTCAAATTTTTTTAATTAAAATTACTTGCCAAGTAATTATGGGAAATTATCCTTGGGCTGGGTCACTTTTATCCCCTTGACCTTGGTCCTTAAGCATTTCCTGGTCCATCATACCACATCACGTCTTCTGCAAGAAGACTCCTTAGCCCTGGTCTACACTGGGGTGGGGGGAATCGATCTAAGATGCGCAACTTCAGATACGAGAATAGCATAGCTGAAGTCGACGTACTTAGATCGATTTACCGCAGCGTCTTCACAGTGGTGAGTCAACTGCTGCCGCTCTCCCATCGACTCCGCCTGCGCCTCTCACAGCGGTGAAGTACAGGAGTCAACGGGAGAGCACTCAGGTATCGATTTAGTGCATCTAGACTAGACGCGATAAATTGACCTCCGATAGATAGATCGCTACCAGGCGATCCGGCGGGTAGTGTAGACATACCCTTATTCTATGACCTTTTAATGAAGAACCCAGGATGGAGTAGGCACCACTCACCCACCCCCTTTGGCAAGAGTTTGAAGTAAACTAAGTTTGTCCTTAAAGCAGCATTTTTGTTTAGTTGCCTCTTACCAGAATTTCTATTCTTTTTCAAATATAAAAGTTTTGATTAAGCCCAATCTGTCAAACAGGTCATTGCAAGTATTCAATATTTTAATTCTAGCTGTATTGATTAGATTTCACTGGCCATATAGATCACATGGTGTTGTTTCTGTTCCTCAGTTGGCTGAGTGTAACTCTAAATTTTAAATTCATGGCAGAGAGAACTTGCTTTGGTAATCTAATAAGTCATGTCCCATTAATATTCCGCAGTATTTGCTTAATATTGATTCTTTTCACAAATGTGCCAGCCCTTAAATTCTTTCACTATATTAGCCAAAGGGAACACAAAAGGGAAGTGTGTCAGACGAAAACAGAATACTTCCCCCTTCTATACCACCTACTGCTAAAGAATCCCAAATATTAAGCCATACAGCTTCCCTGTGAAGTATTTAAATATTGTCCCCATTTTTACAGTGAGGGAAACCGAGGCTGAAGAGGTTAAGTGACTTGTCACGATGGAACGAGGGGGGGAGTAGAACCCAGGATTCCTGGCACCGAGGCCCAAACAACACAGCCAACTTGAAGGCAAGCCAGCTAATATAGATAAGAGCTTCCAGAGATTAGCATTCCGGTTTGACAATATCTATTATGGGATGCTACTATGAACCTGCTACACTTTCCCCTGTGACTTGTCCTCCTTTCACTCTCAGGAACAGGCCACATGCAGGGACTGAGACAATTTGTCCAGTTTTTAAATTGTTAGCTCAGCTGCAAAGGACAAAAATAAAAAACAAACAATCTAAACATTCCTAGCAGAAAGATCCCACAGAGGGGTCTGATCCTCCTTCAAAGCAAACCCTTCCTGAAATTCTCGCTCCCTTAAACATGCCAGTGCAAAATGAGAACTCAATCACAGTACTCCCATGTACAATTAGAAGATTGTTTGTTTAAAACTTTGTCCTAGTGCTGAGCAATGCTAAGGCCCATCAGGGCTAAATCCTGATAGAGAAACTCCTTCCGCAACTAGTTCTTTGCTTTAGATCTGATCCAGGGTGACAGTGGTAACAATTGTTAATGCCTGATGCCTGATTGGTGGCTTACGGGAAGTGCCTTGGTGGTTTCAGTCCAATTCCTAGGGGCCGTGTGCCCACCTCACCAACACATCCATTACCATTAGCACCCCCTAGAGGCCCAGGGCTGAATGGGGATGCAGGCTGAACTACCTTCCCCCCACCTCCAGAAGCAGTCTTCTCCAAGTTGAGGCACAGTGGCAGGGCAGCTTGGGGAAGGTGCACTGCCAGTGATCACGCTGTGCCTGTTGTTTAGATAAAGGACTCCAGCCTTCAGAACCGGCTGACACTTTTGACCAGCAAATTAATTCCTAAAGTAATTAAAAGATTTCCAGCAATGTCTGTCTTGTGAGAGCCAACAACATTACTCCAGCAGGGCTCTAAAGTGATCACACACCCTGCCACCTGCACACTTAAAGAGAGAGGCCTCTGCAACTATCAACTCTCTTACCCAGCTACTTAGCGCACGCCCCAGGGCCCATTTTTTCCAGGAGAAACTTTTTCTTTGTATGAGAGAAATCATTCCCCTTCTCTACTGCACTATACTGTTAGTGGATGATGGGTCACCTCTAATGAAAATCATCTGTCTACTCTCACTCTGTTTCAGCTCTGTGTCGCTTCATTCTTTCATTTATCCACTCAGAGCCTAGAGTTACTGGTACTGGAATGCTAGGTTCTGGGTCTCCTCATATTTTACACTAAGTGTACCCTTAAGCTAACTAAACTGCTGTTGATCTACCCAGAGGCAATGCCTGTGTGTCCCCCCAGATTTCGGTCTTCCATTTAGCACAGAGGTTTTCAGTCCCACAATCTGAAAGCCGTCGGCTCATGCCAGGAGCTGGCGGATCAGAAGTTGGTGGGAGCTGCCCAGCCCACTCCAGCCCCTGGCTCTCCACGCTTTGGGAGCTGGGGCACTGGCTGCTAGCCTGGCAGCCCTCCCTGCCCTGCTCCTCAAGCCAGGATGCCTCTGCATGGCCAGGCACTCCCCAGGCAGGGTGGGTGGCACAGTTCTGAGCTGCGCCCCTGACACGCTCTTGACTCTCCCCTAAAGGAGCCCGGTGCCAGCCAGTGACACCACCAGGACCTGGTCCGTGCCCGCAGAGCCCAACCGCCATGAGATGCTCTCGGAGACGTTCACTTGCCGCTGCCCGGGTGGTCTTGGCTCTGCTGCTGCTCCTCAGCCCAGAGGTGGGGTGTGGAGTGGTCACGTGCCCCCACTGTCAAGAGTTACGCGTTGTCTCTGGACCTACCTTCCTGAGCTGAGCTTTCTCCAACACCCTCTAGGTTCTAACTCAGAGCCTGGCTATTTTTCCCTGTGCCTAGAGATAATTCCTTTTGACTCTAACCTCTTGGCCACTCACCGTTAGTCGCTGACTCAGCTTCAGTGCAGACACCTAATACGTAATTACTCTACTGCGTATAAGTACTAATTCACTCGGTACTGTACCTAGCTCCTACTCAGACCAAACTCCTCCTCAGACCCGATCTCTCGAGTGCCTCTGCGCTGCTGGCCTCACAGATCAGCTGTTATTGATTTATTACAATTTAAGCTAAACACAACTGTAGCCAAGCGAGCACATTTTCTTTTTAACCCATTGAGGCTTTTCTTCCTTTTGTTCAACACTTCCCAGGCTGTTGCTATTTACTAGACACAATTTCATCCACCATTTTGCACAGCTCTGTTGGGGAGCTTCCCCATCAGAACCCACTCAGGTCCTTTGCTGAGGCTAAAGTGACAGTAGCAGAATTAACATGTACCTCAGATAAATTAGCTAACAATTGTTGATACCGTAGAATCACAACCTGCTGCATGGAGAGTGAGAGTCTGGCTCTGCAACACTCCCCGCTTCCCTCCGGCCTTCCATGAGACCCTTGGTCACATTCTGGTGACCCAATTTTGGGTTGCAACCCATAGGTTGAGAAGCCCTGAGCTAGACCATGTGGCCTCATAGACTCAGAAAAGAGAGGAAACCCACAGAGCTGGAGGGGGAAGGTTGAGGTGGAGACGCCACATGAAATGTAAAAGGCCTTTCTAGTTGAACTTTGAAGAGCACCAGCAGCAGTAGGGAGCTTCAGGTTGGGACTGAGCTGCATTGGCAGCAGGGAGGGCTTGGGTCTGGACTGAGGTGCCAATGAGGAGGAGGGGGCTAAATTTCAGGAGCGTAGGGGGATCTGGTTCACAATTAAAGGGTATTGGCAATAATGGTTTGGAACTAAAGTCAAGGTATGCAGTCAGAGCTGCGGGTGAAGAAGGGAAGGCTCCAGTGTTGGAAAAGCATTCTACAGCATACGTAGGCACCGGGTGGAGGCTATTTTAAAAGGGACACTATTTAAGGACCAAAAAATAAAAAATAAAAACAAAAAAATTTGATTTTACAAAATTAAATATGAAATGAAAACGTGTTCATGATTGTGTTTGAAAACATCACGTCAGGGTTTTGGGTTTTTCCCCCCAGCGGAAAGACTCCCACTCAGTGTTGTAAATCCACACACAATGGCTTTACATTAGTGCATGAGAAACAGGAAGCAAAATGAACTCTGAAGAGAAAGTGAACCTCACCCACCTTTCATGGCCCAACCTAAATGAAGTTCAGAGGATAAAGAAATAGCGTAAGTGGTGTGAAAAAGTACAACCGTTGTCTATTTGTTGTTGTAATTAATGATTCAAGGTGTTCCCCAGCAAGGAGTTATTCAGAGATGATTGTATCTTCACAGCAACCCTTTAATCCGTTGCTTTTCATTTTTTCCTATTGGAACCATTCCTTGCCCTGCCCTCCATTTTCAGGTATTTCATAGAATCATAGAATATCAGGGTTGGAAGGGACCTTAGGAAGTCATCTAGTCCAACCCCCTGCTCAAAGCAGGACCAATCCCCAATTTTTGCCCCAGATCCCTAAATGGCCCCCTCAAGGATTGAACTCACAACCCTGGGTTTAGCAGGCCAATGCTCAAACCACTGAGCTATTCCTCCCCCCCTGCTCCAGATCATGACTTATGGTGTAATCCCTTCCCCTCCTGCTCCAGCCTCACCACCTGTGAGGGGTCACAGCCTCATCCCCGGATTGGCCACCCTTACATTATAACAATGACAGTAAACACTAAAGGGAAACACATCATGAAGAGTTTGTGAAGGGCTACAAACCCCCTGCTTGAGGGCATAAGCCAACCTCTGACCGCTGGGGGTTTGGAGGCCTCTTTCCCTGGGAACAGTTTATCCCATTACTGTCTGCTGCAGGGTTTTTTGTGCCTTCCTCCAGAGCAGCTGGCGCTGGCCATTGTAAGAGACTCTGTCACCATGGGACTGCATATGCTGCCGTGCTACTTTCCCAGCACCTGCAGGATTGGGAATGAGACGAGAACCAAATCAAACCCATCTTAGCCACATACCTGTACAGATTCCTAGTCCACCTCTATCAATACCTCTAAACGGGATGCTTATACTCAAGGGGTCAGGGCATTAATAAAGCCTGGCTTATACCTATACTGAATGAAGCTAAATCAATACAAAGAAACCTTTGTTCAGTTTAAAAAAGTGAGAACAAAAAGGGTTGCACTGATTTAACGAAACTGCTTTAGAAATCTGGTTAGTTAAATCGATGCAAGTGATAGGAGCTGGTTTCCAGAAGTGCCTGAACACCCACAACTCCAGTTAAAGTCAGTGGAAGCTGCTGGAATTTAGCTCCTCCTGTTCCTGGTCAGTTGAGCATTGCACATACACTACACTGCCCTATGCATTTGTACAGCAAGTCACAATGTTACAAACCCCTTAAGATTCCCTTCATGATTTTGGGCCTGATCCAAATTCCACTGAAGTCAATGAAATGACTCCCACTGACTTTGGGGCACTTTGGATCAAGCCATATAGAACTGGATGCATAGAGGTGCTTGAGGGGTACCTACCACTACTTGAATGGGACATTATCTTTGGAGATTAGGCAGTCTAGGCCACTACTCTCACCACTCGGGGTGGCCAACCTGTGGCTCCGGAGCTGCATGCGGCTCTTCAGAGATTAATATGCGGCTCCTTACCTAGGCACTGATTCCGGGGCTGGCGCTATAGACAGGGCCGGTGCAAGGAAGTTTCACTCCCTAGGCGAAACTTCCTTGCACCAGCCCTGCGCCCCCTCCCCCAGCTAACGCCGCCACCCCCCCTCCCCGTGGCAGCCAGCTCCCCACCCCCCCACCAGAGCTCCCCACTCCCCAACGGCCGTGGCAGCTCGGCCCCCCGCCTGCAAGCCGCGGCAGCCTCCCCCACACCTGCGGTGCCCCCCTAGCTCCCGGCTCAGCCGCGAAGCCGGGAGGCAGCCGCAGCCAGCTGCCCCCCCCCCCCGGCTCCCAGCTCAGCCATGGAGCCGGGAGGCAGCCGCCCACCGCCCCCCAAATCCTGGCGTCCTAGGCGACCGCCTAGGGTCGCCTAGTGAGCGTGCCAGCCCTGGCTATAGATGCTAACTTTCCAATGTGCTGGGGGGTGCTCACTGCTCAACCCCCTGCCCCCACTCCACCCCTTACCCCAAGGCCCCTGCCCCTTCCCCTGAGCCTGCCACGCCCTTGCTCCTCCCCCCTCTCCCCCATAGCCTCCTGCGCACGTGAAACAGCTGATTGTGGTGGGCAGGGGGAGTAGGCACTGATTGGTGGGGGCTGCAGGCAGGCAGGAGGCACTGGGGGCTGGGGAGCTGATGGGGGGCTGCTGACATATTACTGTGGCTCTTTGGCAATGTACATTGGTAAATTCTGGCTCCTTCTCAGGCTCAGGTTGGCCACCTCTGCTCACCACTGCTCTCCCTTGCTCCATTTCTCTGGGCTGTTTTGGCCTGCATTCCACATCCTGCCTTAGACCCTCTTCTCTTTATTTTGCCCCTGGACTTTGAGCCTGTTTGTTGTCTTTGCTTGTAATAAATTGCATCATTAATGGCAGGTAAATTTAGAACAAACAGAAGGAAATGCAAACTGTGCTTCATACAGTGTACAGGCAGCTGGGGGGATTCACTGCTGCCAGAGGTTCTAGACCCTAATTGGTTTTATTAGGGAACCAGATCCCTCAAGGACCAGTCACTGCATTTGTAGGTATTCATGTTAAGACAAAGGGAATCAAATCTCCGTCTTCAGGGGCTAATTCGATCGCTTTGGGCGGTGGGGGTCCAGAAGGAACTTTTCCTTTGCATATAGCAGTGCACAATAGGCTAGACCAGCCTTGAAAAAAATCTACTTGTGTAGGGCAAGTAAAAACATTATTTTTCCCCCATTATCACCATAGCAATGGATGGTTGAGCAGATTCGGTGCCTGGTCTGGTAACTTTTATAGGGATCTTTATCTACACTGATGTAACTGCCCGAGAGAAAGCCATGACACCCACTGGTGCACTTCAGCCTCGTTTGAAACTGAAATAAGCTGCAGCAGACCAGCACATGAGAGCCGTGGATTTGCATCAGTGCCACTAAACTGGTGGGTCTAGACCTCAGTATAGACAAGACACTTTGTGATAGTTGTAGGCAGGGTAAACCGTCCTCTGAAGTGTCAAGTATTGGCCACTGTTGGAGATAGATTTGCTGGGCCAGGATTCTGATCCACCATGACAAGCCTTATGTTGCTATAACATTTTGCACCAAACAGAGCTTTAGCTCTGAGCCTGCTTGTTGTTTCTTCTGGATTTTAAATTAGCACTATAAAGCCAACAGGGAAATGTATGGGTCTGATTCTGATCTGAATTACCCTAATGTAAAACAGGAGCAAGTCCTCTGAAGACAGGATAAGTGGGATCAGAACTGTGCCCCTTGGGTATGTCTAAACTGCACACTAAGCCAAGGTTCTGACTCAGGTTTGAGCCCAAAGCCACTTCTCTCCACTGTGATACAGCATGGCCAGAAGGCAGCAGGAGAGTGATCTAGGATGAGGAGAAGCCTTAGTCCCTGTAGATTAATTAAAAGCACCTGAAACCAATTAGAGCACCTGAAGCCAGTCACCTGATAAAATCCCCCTGCTTCAATCAGCCAGAGGAGGAGCTGGAGCAGAGTGAGGAGGAGTTGGAGCAGAGTGGTTTGGTGGTGGAGCAGAGAGCAGTTTGGAGGAGTGAAGCAGAGTGGATTGGTGGTGGAACAAAGAGCAGTTTGGAGGAAAGCGGAGGAGAGTTTTGAGAAGTGCTGCAGCGGGCTAAGAAGACCAAGATCCTAGGTAAAGGGACACCTGGCTTGTGCAGAGGGAAGGCAGGAAGCCCCACAAGCTGAAGGTCAGGAGAGGGAAGTAGCCCAGGGGAAAGAATCACTGGTACAAGTGGTTCACCCGCTATCATAGGGCCCCTGGACTGGGACCCGGAGTAGAGAGCGGGCCCGGGTCCCTCCCTCTCCACTCCCCTTCCCTGGGATACTAGTAGGATAGCTGTTCCCCCAGTTCAGGGGCAAGAAATGGCACCCTGAAACCCCCCCACAAGAAGAGAAAGTGCAGGACCCATCATAGTAGTGCCGGCAATTTGCCGCACCACCCACAAATCAGTCTGATTCAGGTCAGATCCCAGGGCCTAGGACCTTGTTAGGGGGTAGGTCAAAGCCATGTAATTTTGCAGTGTGAAAGCAGCTCAAGCTGCAGACCTATCTCCGAAGGTCTGCAACATGGAGTGTGGATAATGAGCACAGCTGAGACACCCGGGTCCAGCAATTGTGAACCCAGGTTTACAGTGCAGAATGGACGCTCAAGCACTGGCTTGGGAAAACTGAGTCCAAAAGCCGGAGTCCCACAGAGCTGAATTTAAGTGTAAAATTCAGAATGTGACACGTGTCATCTCCCCCTTCTGCCTGGGCTACAAAGCACCTATTGCCTTCCTAAGGATTCTAATCTCTTTCACCTTTTCACTTTGCTGGTTTTGTTTGTACGCTTCATGCTTGTTGTGCCTAAAGGATTCCAGCCAAGGCCGTTCTCTGGCAGCCTGAAAGCCTAGAGGGAGGGGAGCCCATACAGGGCTGGGGAAAAAACTGGGGAGGATGTGTCACTCCTAGAAGTCGGGTGTTAGACACAGAGCTCTCAGGAAGACTTGTGCTTGCAGGGCTCAAACAGAGAAGACAGACAGAGAGCAATGGGATTTTGCAGAAAGAAGTCAAATGCAAAGGAGGAGGGAAAAAAGGAGGCAGTGTACCTGAGAAAGAAGATCACCCTGGTGCGGGCCATCACACTGACTATCGGCACAATCGTTGGCAGTGGCATCTTTATCGCTCCAAAAGGGGTGTTGAAAAACTCCGGCAATGTGGGTCTCTCCTTGGTTGTCTGGCTAGCTTGCGGGGTCCTCTCTCTGTTTGGTGAGTTGCTTTTTCTAATTCTCCTGTGTGAGCCAGCAACACTGTTACAACATTCCAAACATCTGTGCCTGTTCTAGAGCGGTATAGATTTTTCACATGAAAATACAGGGAAATTATCAGCAATACATTGTGAAGAGACTGCAAAGCAACTAAGTAGAAAATAACCCAGAGTACTGTGGGCTAGACCAGGGGTGGCCAAACTTACTGACTCTCCGAGCCACATACAACAATCTTCAGAAGGTCAAGAGCCGGGGGGCGCCTGCCGGGGCTCAGGGCTGAAGTTCCAAGCCCCATCAGGTGCGCCCTGTGGGGCTGAAGCCCTACGATCCCCCTCCCTGCTGGGCACAAGCCAGAAGCAACGCACTGGGGGGGCTGCTAAGGGTAAGAGGGGGCAACTCAAGCTGGTGGGGGGGCCAAACCTTTAAATTGTGCCCCCTCCCCCACTCTCAGCAGGCACCAGTCACCTCTGGCAGAAGCCCCTAGTCCTACCACCCCACTGCAGGGCAAACGCCCCTGAGCTCTCCCCCTAGGATGGTAGGCGGGAGGAGGACGTGGGGGGCTCAGTGAGCTGCATTTTAACTGTAAAAGAACCACAGTTCGACCACCCCTAGGCTAGACTCTTGGTGGACGTAAAACTGTATAATCTAAGCTCCATGCATCAATGGAGCTGGGCTGAGCCACGCCAGCTGAGGAGCCGGTCCTGTAAATCCAAACCCTATTCAAAACCCTTGGCTCCACAGCACAAAGCCTGCTGAGACAAGGAGGCCTAGCTGGGTTCCCAAGCTGTGGGAAAAGCCAACTTCCAGAGCCCACGAAGCATGCTGCCATGGCAACCCTACGTGGTTGGGATTCTAAAGGCTTAGCTCAGCTTCCACTCTTTTCTTAAAAGTAAGTAAGTTTCTAGCCTTTTTCCTTGCAAGGGCATGCAGGAAAATGTAAAGCAATTGTTGGGATTAAAAATCTGTAAGGCTGGAGCTCAGGTCATGAGACCCCCATGAGGGGAAGGGGCTCCGCCGAGCCCAGGGGCTCCAGACTGAGCCCAAATGTTTACACTGCAATTTTATAGCCCTGCAGCCCAAGCCCCATGAGCCTGAGTCACCAGACCCAGGCCAGGAGCAGCCATGCCTCAGGTCTTTTATTGCCTTATCTACCTACCTTAAGGGTATGTCTACACAGCGAGCCTCAGAACCTGGGTTGACAGATTTAGGCTTATGGTGGGGTGCTAAAAATAACAGTGTAAACCAGGGGCGGCTCTCACAATTTTGCCGCCCCAAGCAGTTGCCGCGGCCCCGCCCCCAATGCAGGCAGACGTAGCGGGACCCCGCCCCCGACGCCTGTTTGCATCGGGGGCGGGGCCCCGCTACATCTGCTTGCGTTGGGGGCAGGGCCCCGCCCCTGACGCAGGCAATCCCAGTCCGCGGCGGCAAGGGGATAGCAGCGGACCTGCCACCTCATTGCTGCCGCGGCAGGCAAGAATGGGGCAGCAGTCCGAGTCCCGCGGCGGCAATTCGGCGGTGGGAAGAGTGGACCTGCTGCCAAATTGCCGCTGCGGGACTCAGACTGCCGCCCCATTCTCGATGCCACCCCAAGCACCAGCTTGGAAAGCTGGTGCCTGGAGCCGTCCCTGGTGTAAACATTGCAGCTCATGCTTCCCAGCTCAGGTAGACAGACACACTAGCTCTGCTCATGCTAGTGTGCTAAAAATACCTCAGGCTAGCCCCCTGTTTGTAGGCAGAGGCTCCAGGTAGGTTTGTACCCAGATGGCTAGTCCGAGCCACAACCCTTTCTACTGCTGGCTACACTACTATTTTTAGCATGCGAGCTCAAGCCAAGCGACTGTGTTTCTGTCCACTCGAGGTAGGATGCATGCTCCCACTTGCAGGATCATAGAATCATAGAATATTAGGGTTGGAAGAGACCTCAGGAGGTCATCTAGTCCAACCCCCTGCTCAAAGCAGGACCAACCCCAACTAAATCATCCCAGCCAAGGCTTTGTCAAGCCTGACCTAAGCCCTGGGCTACACTAGGGTGGGGGGGTCGATCTACGATACGCAACTTCAGCTACATTATTCACGTAGCTGAAGTCGGCGTATCGTAATCGACTTACCTGGCTGTGAGAACGGCGGCGAGTCGATCGCTGCCGCTCCCCCATCGACTCCACTTCCGCCTTTCACCGAGGTGGATTTCCGGAATCGACAAGGAGCGCGTTCGGGGATCGATTAAGCGCGTCTAAACGAGATGCAATAAATTGATCCCCGATAGATCGATTGCTCCCTGCCGATCCGGCGGGTAGTGAAGACAAGCCCTTAAAAACCTCTAAGGAAGGAGATTCCACCACCTCCCTAGGTAACCCATTCCAGTGCTTCACCACCCTCCTAGTGAAATAGTGTTTCTTAATATCCAACCTAGACCTCCCCCACTGCAACTTGAGACCATTGCTCCTTGTTCTGTCATCTGCCAACAATGAGAACAGCCTAGCTCCATCCTCTTTGGAACCCCCTTCAGGTAGTTGAAGGTTGCTATCAAATCCCCCCTCACTCTTCTCTTCTGCAGACTAAATAGCCCCAGTTCCCTCAGCCTCTCCTTGTAAGTCATGTGCCCCACCCCCCTAATCATTTTCGTTGCCCTCCGCTGGACTCTCCAATTTGTCCACATCCCTTCTGTAGTGGGGGGACCAAAATGCACACAATATTCCAGGTGTGGCCTCACCAGTGCCGAATAGAGGGGAATAATCACTTCCCTCGATCTGCTAGCAATGCTCCTAATAATACAGCCCAATATGCCGTTGGCCTTCTTGGAAACAAGGTCACACTGTTGACTCACATCCAGCTTCTCATTCCCTGTAATCCCCAGGTCCTTTTCTGCAGAACTGATAGGCATATCCTAAGTCAAAGACCTGTATAGCACAGGTCATCGGTATTCCCTGAATTCAATTCTGTTTGAATTAGCCTCTTTTAGAAAAATTTCCAGTCTTGATTTGCCAGTGGAGAATCCACCACAATACTTGGTTAAATGTTCCAATGGTTAATTACCTTCACTGTTATTACAAATGCATTCCTTTTTTCCAGGCTGAATTTGTCTAGCTTCAACTTTCAGCCATTAGATCATGTTAGACCTTTGCCTACCAGACTGAAGAGCCCATTAGCAAATATTTGATCCCGGTGTATGTATTTATAGACTGTGCTCAAGTCATGCCTTAATCATCTCTTACTTAAGCTAAATAGCCTGAGCTCCTTGAGTCTATGACTGTAAGTACGTCTACACTGCACCTAGAAGCGAGCCTCCGAGCCCACGTTCACAGACTTCTGCTAACAGGGTTCACACTACTGTGATAAAAATAGTTGTGTAGATGCCGCAGCTCAGGCTCGGAAGGCTGGTGGGAAGGGAAGAATGAAAGTCATGTTTTCCAATCCTTTAATCAACCTTGTGGCTCTTCGCTGAACCTTCCCCAAATTTCTCAACATCCATTTTGAATTGCGGGCACCAGACCTGACCACCGCATTCCAGCAGCATCATATCAGTCCAAATACAGAGGTAATATAATGCCTACAGGGACTGACACTCCCGTTTATGCATCCAAGGATCGCATTAACACTTTCGGCCACAGTGTCTCACCGGGGGCTCACGTTCAGTTGATTATCCACCAGCAGCCCCAACTCTTTTTCAGGATAGAGACCCCTGTCCTGTAAGCATGGCCTGCATTCTTTGTTCTGTGACAGACCCAGACAAGTGGGATAGAGAAATCTCATAGAAGGCAAATATACTGGCCCTTGGATTAATAGTTTTCTGTTCACTGAGTGACCAGAGCAGGGGCTGCACTAGAACAAGCAGGAACTTTCTGGAACCAATTTAAAGACAGGCAGGCTAATCAGGGCACCTGGGTTTAAAAAGGAGCTCACTTTATTTTGTGGTGTGGCGTGCGAGGAGCTGGGAGCAAGAGGCACACAAGGAGTTGACAGGGAGAAGAGTTGAAGGACTGAGGAGTACAAGCATCAGCAGACCACCAGGAGGAAGGTCCTGCAGTAAGCGTAAAGAAGGTGTTGGGAGGAGGCTGTGGGGAAGTAGCCCAGGGAGTTGTAGCTGTCACGCAGCTGTTACAGGAAACCCTATAGACAACTGCAATCCACAGGGCCCTGGGCTGGAACCAGGAGTAGAGGGTGGGCCCGGGTTCCCCCGAAACCTCCCAACTCCTGATCAGACTCAGGAGGAATTTGACTGTGGGTTCTACCAGAGGGGAAGATCTCTGAGGCGATCAAAATCCGCCAATAAGCGCAGGACTCACCAAGGTAGAAGAGGAACTTTGTCACAGTTTCTAGATTTATACATTTATCCCTATTAAAACGCATATTATTTGCTTGTGCCCAGATCTCTCAGTATCAGTAACCAGACTACACAGCGATGCCAGACAGTCAGTGGAGAATCAGGGCCATAGGTTTCGGGGGCGTGAAGGGGGGAGAGGGGGAGGGAAAGGAAGAGGAGGAGTGAGGGGAAGTAATAAGACTCCACAGGGAGTGGAGGACAACTAGCTCCAGGCTAGGAAGGAGGGTTTACAGGATTCCTACCTGCTCCCAAGCCTGGTCTCAGGCCCTGCTGGATCCAGCTCGTGCCTTCCCCTCCCCTCCCCGCCCTCCCTCCCCCAAAGTGTGCATATTTTCATTGCAGAGGCGCTAGCTGTACCTGGCCCCCAGTTCTTCTGCCCCTACCCATAGATTCTAATCTTGAGTCTGATACTTGATCAGAATGTGAATACCCTTAATTTCTTTGAATCCTTAACCTGGAAAGCAGGGCAGCACCCCTGAAGCCTGTTTTGAGATCCCTAGAGGGAACCTAGTAGAAAGGATTACGATGAGATCAGACTTTTCACTAGGTTGAGCAGGGATGTTTTTGCAGCCACCATGTGGCTGGGGTAATGGTCCACTGGATCTCTATACATGCAGTTCCCAGGGTTCCATGGTCTATCTCCAACCATGCCTACCTTGGTCTTCCACATTTGCCGACATGGGGTTGGTGCAGAGACCTGAAGCCTATAGTGATGATGCTTGGTTATGTTATACAGAAACATAAGTAGGCCCAATAACCTATTTCCTAAAAATAGGCTTGACAATAGTCAAGCGAAGTCTGGTAAAATATGAGTGAAGTGAAGTGAGACAATTCAAAGGCAAGTGAGAGATAAATTAGAGCCAGGGGTAAACATTGTTGGCCCTCACTGGATTTTACAAGTGTTTTCGATAGCAGCATTTACACAGCTGTTAATTAAAGAGGAGTTCAATATGAAATAGCCAATGAGGGAGTAGAAGAGGGTATTTTAATTATAGTAGTGGAAATATAGATATGGTAAAAGGCAGGCTTAATGTTCATTAATTTGGGTGTTAGGTGATTATAAAAAGGGTATGTCATAAATATGAAGGGAAGGGGGAGAGGGTCTGATGCAGTGCTATAAAATCCTCTTTCCAGTAAAGGGTTAAGAAATGCAGGTAGCCAGACTGACACCTGACCTGGCTGGCATCTGACCAATAAGGGGACAAGATACTTTCAAACTTTGGGAGGGGGGAAGGTTTTAGTGTGTGTCTTTGTCTGAGAGAGGGTGATCTTGGAAGACAGAAGGAACCTACAGAAAATCAAACCTCCCTTTTCTGAAGTAAGTTTAGATAGCATAGCATATAGATTTCTGTTTATTTTTGCTTGGTGTATCCCCTGTGTTAGAAAGGGCAAAGGGGGGGGAGGGGCATTATTCATGGTTTTCTGTAACGTTAAGGTTTTGTCCAGAGGGGGAAATCCCTCTGAGTTTGGAAATATAGTGCCCTGTGAAATAGTTACCATCCTGATTTTACAGAGATGATTTTACCTTCTTTATTTTTAATAAAATCCTTCTTTTAAGAAGCTGACTGTTTTCTATGGTGTTAAAACCCAGGGGGTGGGTTTTTAGATCACTGTGTAACCAATTGGTTGGGAGATTGTTCTCAAGCTTCCCCAGGAAAGGGGGTGTACGGCTTGAGGGGGTATTTTGTGGGGGGAGGGAAGTTCAAGTGATTCCTTTCCTGGATTCCTGTTAGACATTTGATGGTGGTAGCGAGAAGCGTTTCTTGGGGTGCAGGGAATTTTGTACCTTGGGGGGTTTAACCTAAGCTGGTAAAAATAAGCTTAGGGGCTGTGAATGCGGGTCCCCACGTCTTTACCCTAGAGTTTAGAGTGGGGAGGGAACCCTGACATGGTGGCAGAGCGGTGGGATATATTGAACCAGAGATTTTTTTTGAACCAGACACAGGGAGTTTAGAATTTTTTTTTCTTCTCTCTGACTCTTCCCTGTGCTGCTGGAAGCAGGGAGGGGGGAGGTGTTAAGCTGCTAGGAGCTAGAGTATCTACATATGAAAGCAGGTAGTTAACCCCTACAGGGAATACCCAAGCAAGTTTTTTTTTCTTTTCTAACTCTATCGGGTTAAGACAGATTAAAAACAGAAAGGCTAAGATGACTGCCAGTGAAGCAGCTATTAAACTTGAGATAGCCCGGCTACAAGCTGATGAGGAGGAGAAGAAATATGCAAGACTGCTACAACTTAAACAGATGGAGATGGAAGAGAAAGAAAGAGAGAGGAAGCATGCTGAGGAAGAGAGGAAGCATGCTGAGGAGGAGAAAGAAAGAGAGGAAGCATGCTGAGGAAGAGAGGAAGCATGCTGAGGAGGAGAAGGAGAGAGAGAGGAAGCATGCTGAGGAGGAGAAGGAGAGAGAGAGGAAGCATGCCCTGGAGATGGAGAAGACCAGGGTGGAGCAGAATCTACCGGATAACACTAATAATCCTTCTCCAACAACCCACAAATGGGAGCGACTATGTCCACCGTATGATGAATCCTGTGATATTGCAGAATATTTTCTCACCTTTGAGAGACTATGCAATCTCCATCACATTCCTGATGATCACAAAATGACCCTATTGGTAGCAAAGTTGACTGGAAGTGCTCTGGACATATTCAATGACATGCCTATTGATGAGGCTTCTGACTATGAGAAATTCAAGGATTTGGTTTTAAAACAATTTCAAGTTACACCTGAAATTTACAGAGTAAAATTTCGAACCCTTATCCGAGGGCCTGGACTAAGTAATGTAGCTTATGTAAACCGGATAAAGGAGCTGTTAAAAAAATGGGTCAAGGGAAGGAACGTTACTAGCTTTGAAGGAGTGTGTGATTTGATGGCTCAGGAACAATTCCTGAATATGTCCAAGGATGATATAAGACAGTGTTTATGGGATAAGAAAATGGACTCAGCAGACAGCCTTGCTGCTTATGCTGATCAATACAAAACAGTCCCAGATCAGCAGAGGGGCAAGGAAATTTGGCACACAAGGGGTGCAGGAAGCAGAGAGGAACAACCCTGGTCATAGTTTAGGGACATATCAGAACGGAAAACCCGAGACCACACCCCCTCACCAGGAGCAGCCCAAGGCCCCACAAGGAAAAACCCAGACCCCTTATTGCCCCACCACCCCATTCTCCAGCAACCCACCTCACCCCACTGACCAGTCAGCTGGGCGATGTTTCAAATGTAACGAATTGGGGCATGTGAAGGCCAACTGCCCCAAGAACCCCAACAGAATACAGTTCATTGCACTGGGGTCACACCAAAGGTCCTCAGGCCCAGATGCCTCCCAGATACCCTTGGAACGAAGGGAAATGGTGAGTGTGGGCGGAAAAAAGGTTACAGCGTGGAGGGACACCGGAGCACAAGTGTCGGCTATCCACAAATCCTTAGTGGACCCCAGCTTAATCAACCCAGAGGCGCAAGTGACAATTCAACCCTTCAAGTCCAACTCTTTTGATTTACCTACAGCCGTGTTGCCTGTCCAGTACAAGGGCTGGTCAGGAAATTGGACTTTTGCAGTCTATGATGATTATCCCATTCCCATGTTGCTGGGGGAAGACTTGACCAATTGTGTGAAGCTAGCCAAGAGGGTGGGAATGGTCACCCACAGCCAGGCTAAGCAAGCTGTCACACCTAGCTCTGTTCCTGAGACTTCCACCAGAACCCCATCTGTACTACCAGAGACCCGGATAGAGGTGGTGGAACCGGATACCCTGCCAATGACTGCAACAGCCGTCCTAGATCCAATCACAGAAACCCGACCCAAGCCAGTCTCGGAACCGGAACTGGCAAAGCAACCAGCACCAGAACCATTGCCAGCACTGAGTCCAGCGCTTGCAACCCCATCTACAGTGCCAACACCTGAGGGCACCACCGAGCCTGCAATGGCAGCAGCAGCCGATAACTCAATACAAGAGGCTCAGCCAGAGCCTGAATTACCACATTGTGCACCAGCGGAGAGCAGTTCACAGTCAACGGAAACAAACCCATCACCTGCATCGCTTCCAGAGGGACCCAGCCCAGGTCCACAACCCAGTGAGGAACTGATGTCTCCAGCATCTAGGGAACAGTTCCAAGCCGAGCAGGAAGCAGATGAAAGCCTACAGAGAGCTTGGACAGTGGGACGGAGCACCCCACTGCCTCTCAGCTCTTCTAATCGATCCCGGTTTGTTATAGAAAAAGGACTTCTATATAAGGAGACTCTTTCTGGTGGACACCAGGAAGACTGGCGTCCTCAGAGACAGTTGGTGGTTCCGACTAAGTACCGGCTAAAGCTCTTGAGCTTAGCCCACGATCATCCTAGTGGTCATGCTGGGGTGAACAGAACCAAAGACCATTTGGGGAGGTCATTCCACTGGGAGGGAATGGGAAAGGATGTTTCTACCTATGTCCGGTCTTGTGAGGTGTGCCAAAGAGTGGGAAAACCCCAAGACCAGGTCAAAGCCCCTCTCCAGCCACTCCCCATAATTGAAGTTCCATTTCAGCAGGTAGCTGTGGATATTCTGGGTCCTTTTCCGAAAAAGACACCCAGAGGAAAGCAGTACATACTGACTTTCATGGATTTTGCCACCCGATGGCCAGAAGCAGTAGCTCTGAGCAACACCCGGGCTAAAAGTGTATGCCAGGCATTAACAGAGATTTTTGCCAGGGTAGGTTGGCCCGCCGACATCCTTACTGATTCAGGAACTAATTTCCTGGCAGGGAGCATGAAAAGCCTGTGGGAAGCTCATGGGGTGAACCACTTGGTTGCCACCCGTTACCACCATCAAACAAATGGTCTGGTGGAGAAGTTTAATGGAACTTTGGGAGCCATGATACGTAAATTCGTAAACCAGCACTCCAACGATTGGGACCTAGTGTTACAGCAGTTGCTCTTTGCCTACAGGGCTGTACCACATCCCAGTTTAGGGTTTTCACCATTTGAACTTGTGTATGGCCGCGAAGTTAAAGGGCCATTACAGCTGGTGAAACAGCAATGGGAGGGGTTTATGCCTTCTTCGGGAACTAACATTCTGGACTTTGTAAGCAACCTACAAAACACCCTCCGAGACTCTTTAGCCCTTGCTAGAGAAAACCTAAAAGGGGCTCAGGAAGAGCAAAAGGCCTGGTATGATAAACATGCCAGAGAGCGTTCCTTTAAAGTAGGGGACCAAGTCATGGTCTTGAAGGCGCTCCGGGCCCATAAAATGGAAGCGTCATGGGAAGGGCCATTTACGGTCCAAGAATGCCTGGGAGCTGTGAACTCTCTCATAGCATTCCCCACCACAACTCTCAAGCCTAAAGTGTACCATGTTAATTCTCTAAAGCCTTTTTTCCCCCGAGAATTGAAGGTTTGTCAGTTTACTGCCCAGGGAGCAGAAGACGCTGTGTGGCCTGAAGGTGTCTACTATGAAGGGAAAAATGACGGTGGCATGGAAGAGGTGAACCTCTCAATGACCCTCGGATGTATGCAGTGCCAGCAAATCCAGGAGCTGTGCACTAAATTCGCACCGATGTTCTCAGCCACCCCAGGACTGACCGAACGGGCATACCACTCCATTGACACAGGTAATGCCCACCCAATTAGAGCCCGACCTTACCGAGTGGCTCCTCACGCCAAAACTGCTAAAGAACAGGAGGTTCAAGACATGCTACAGATGGGTATAATCCGTCCCTCTAGCAGTGCATGGGCCTCTCCCGTGGTTCTAGTCCCCAAACCAGATGGGGAAATACGCTTTTGCGTGGACTACCATACGCTAAATGCTGTGACTTGCCCAGACAACTATCCAATGCCTCGCACAGATGAACTATTGGAGAAACTGGGACGTGCCCAGTTCATCTCCACCTTAGACTTAACCAAGGGGTACTGGCAGGTGCCGCTAGATGAATCCGCCAAGGAAAAGTCAGCCTTCATCACCCATGTCGGGCTGTATGAATTTAATGTGCTCCCTTTCGGGCTGCGGAATGCACCTGCCACATTCCAGAAACTGGTAGATAGTCTCCTAGCGGGATTGGGAGAATCGGCAGTTGCCTATCTTGACGATGTGGCCATATTTTCTGACTCATGGGCCGAACACCTGGAGCATCTCCAGAAGGTCTTCGAGCGCATACGAGAGGCAGGACTAACTGTTAAGGCTAAAAAGTGTCAAATAGGCCTCAACAGAGTGACTTACCTTGGACAACTATTAACCCCCTACAGGCCAAGGTGGAGGCTATCCAAAAGTGGCCTGTCCCAAAGTCAAAGAAACAGGTCCAATCTTTCTTAGGCTTGGCC
This sequence comes from Macrochelys suwanniensis, assembly GCA_033296515.1. NCBI lineage: Eukaryota > Metazoa > Chordata > Testudines > Chelydridae > Macrochelys > Macrochelys suwanniensis. The sequence goes on along the minus strand of CM065775.1, from coordinate 244,202,622 downwards.
GGATATTACAGGCGATTTGTACCGCACTACAGCCAAATCGCCGCCCCTCTAACTGACCTAACCAGAAAGAACCAGCCAAATGCGGTTCAGTGGACTGATGAGTGTCGGAAGGCCTTTAACCAGCTTAAAGCAACACTCATGTCTGACCGTGTGCTAAGGGCCCCGGACTTTGATAAACCATTCCTAGTAACCACAGATGCGTCCGAGCGTGGTGTGGGAGCAGTCTTAATGCAGGAAGGACCAGATCAAGAATTCCATCCTGTCGTGTTTCTCAGCAAGAAGCTGTCTGAGAGGGAAAACCACTGGTCAATCAGTGAGAAGGAATGTTATGCCATTGTCTACGCTCTGGAAAAGCTACGCCCATACATTTAGGGATGGCGTTTCCACCTGCAAACCGACCATGCTGCACTACAGTGGCTTAATACCGCCAAGGGAAATAACAAAAAACTCCTTCGATGGAGTTTGGCTCTCCAAGATTTTGATTTTGAAATACAACACATTTCAGGAGCTTCTAACAAAGTGGCTGATGCACTCTCCCGTGAAAGTTTCCCCGAACCAACTGGTTAAAATCGTCCTTGCAATGTGGACAATATTGTTTAGTCTTTATCCAGTTATTAGTATATTTGGAGATTCATGTGTCTTATTACTTTGTTTTCTTTTAGAGCTCCAGGAAGAAATCACAGCCAGTGTTTCACACTATCGGTGATTTGGGGGGCGTGTCATAAATAGGAAGGGAAGGGGGAGAGGGTCTGATGCAGTGCTATAAAATCCTCTTTCCAGTAAAGGGTTAAGAAATGCAGGTAGCCAGACTGACACCTGACCTGGCTGGCATCTGACCAATAAGGGAACAAGATACTTTCAAACTTTGGGAGGGGGGAAGGTTTTAGTGTGTGTCTTTGTCTGAGAGAGGGTGATCTTGGAAGACAGAAGGAACCTACAGAAAATCAAACCTCCCTTTTCTGAAGTAAGTTTAGATAGCATAGCGTATAGATTTCTGTTTATTTTTGCTTGGTGTATCCCCTGTGTTAGAAAGGGCAAAGGGGGGGGGAGGGGCATTATTCATGGTTTTCTGTAACGTTAAGGTTTTGTCCAGAGGGGGAAATCCCTCTGAGTTTGGAAATATAGTGCCCTGTGAAATAGTTACCATCCTGATTTTACAGAGATGATTTTACCTTCTTTATTTTTAATAAAATCCTTCTTTTAAGAAGCTGACTGTTTTCTATGGTGTTAAAACCCAGGGGGTGGGTTTTTAGATCACTGTGTAACCAATTGGTTGGGAGATTGTTCTCAAGCTTCCCCAGGAAAGGGGGTGTACGGCTTGAGGGGGTATTTTGTGGGGGGAGGGAAGTTCAAGTGATTCCTTTCCTGGATTCCTGTTAGACATTTGATGGTGGCAGCGAGAAGCGTTTCTTGGGGTGCAGGGAATTTTGTACCTTGGGGGGTTTAACCTAAGCTGGTAAAAATAAGCTTAGGGGCTGTGAATGCGGGTCCCCACGTCTTTACCCTAGAGTTTAGAGTGGGGAGGGAACCCTGACAGGGTAGCACCCTATTTTTAAATTATGTGCACTCATCCACCAGCAAGTAACCGTTAGAGAAAGGATTATAGGCTAGTCATTTTTACCATCCCGGGAGGGTCCAGATGCATCGTTTCATCTTGGAGCGTGAGTATCAACACAGTGTAGTCACATTATGACTAGGGCTGTCAATTAATCGCAGTTAACTCACATGATTAACTCAAAAAAATTAATTGGGATTTTAAAAAGTAATCACGATTAATCGCACTTATAACAATAGAATATCAACTGAAATGTATTAAATATTTTTGGATGTTTTTCTACATTTTCAATATTGATTTCAATTACAACACAGAATACAAAGTGCACAGTGCTTACTTTGTTATTATTTTTATTACAATTATATGCACTGTAAAAATGATAAACAAAAGAAATAGTATTTTTCAATTCACCTCATACAAATACTAAAGTGCAATTTCTTTATCCTGAAAGTGTATCTTACAAATGCAGATATATTTTTTTGGTTACGTAACTGCACTCAAAAACAGAACAGTGTAAAAAACTTTAGCGCCTACAAGTCCACTCAGTCCTACTTCTTATTCTGCCAATCGCTAAGACAAACAAGTTTGTTTACATTGACGGGAGATATTATTGCCTGCTTCTTATTTACATCACCTGAAAGTGAGAACAAGCATCCGCATGGCACTTTTGTTGCCGGCGTTGCAAGGTTTTTGCATGCCAGATATGCTAAACGTTCATATGCCCCTTCATGCTTTGGCCATCATTCCAGAGGACATGCTTCCATGCTGATGCTGCTTGTAAAAAAAATAATGCATCAATTAAATTTGTGACTGTACTCCTTGTGGGGAGAATTGTATGTCTCCTGCTCTGTTTTACCTGCATTCTGCCATATATTTCATGTTATAGCAGTCTCGGATGATAACCCAACACATGTTCATTTTAAGAACACTTTCACAACAGATTTGACAAAACGCAAAGAAGGTACCAATGTGAGATTTCTAAAGATAGCTACAGCACTCGACCCAAGGTTTAAGAATCCGAAGTGCCTTCCAAAATCTGAGAGGGACAAGGTGCGGAGCATGCTTTTAGAAGTCTTAAAAAAGCAACACTCATGCAGAAACTACAGAACTCAAACCACCAAAAAAGAAAATCTGCCTTCTGCTGGTGGCATCTGACTCAGATGATGAAAATAAACATGCGTCGGTCCACTCTGCTTTGGATCGTTATCAAGCAGAACTCGTCATCAGCATGGAAGCATGTCCTCTGGAATGGTGGTTGAAGCATGAAGGGACATATGAATCATTAGCACATCTGACACGTAAATATCTTGCAACGCCATCTACAACAGTGCCATGCGAATGCCTGTTCTCACTTTTAGGTAACATTGTAAACAAGAAGCAGGCAGCATTATCTCCTGGAAATGTAAACAGACTTGTTTGTCTAAGTGATTGGCTGACCAAGAAGTAGGACTGAGTGGACTTGTAGGCTCTAAAGTTTTACATTGTTTTATTTTTTAATGCAGTTTTTTTGTACATAATTCTACATTTGTAAGTTCAACTTTCATGATAAAGAGATTGCACTATACTACTTGTAGGAGGTGAATTGAAAAATAATTTTTTAGTTTTTTACAGTGCAAATATAACAAGTGAGCACTCTACACTTTGTATTCTGTGTTGTAATTGAAATGAATATATTTGAAAACGTAGTAAACAAAAATATTTAAAATGATTGGTATTCTATTGTTTAACAGTGTGATGCCTGTTTGCTTTAACTAACTGTTTTATTTTAAATAAAGTATAATTGTATCACTCATTGTGTCATTCACAGTCCTTCACTAAATTAAATCATGTGTAAGGTTCAAGCCTCCAGCGTGGTTTAAAAACTCTGTTTGGTTTTATGCCTTGTCCTTAAAACTACTAATTGGGAACACAGAAATCAAATTCCAATTGTAACTGAAGGTGTGCAGGGAAAGGGGCAAAACTCCCCTATTTCCTTGCACTAGTTGTGTAGTACAGAGAACTCTAATGGGGGCAAGGTGACGGAATAGCTTAGAGGTTTGTAGTTTTTTTTAAATAAACAGAAACTTCATCATAGCTGTAAAGTGAAGCCTTCAGTTAAATGGCAATTTTGGAGCTGATCCAAAGCTCATTGAAGTCAATGTCTTTTCATGTTAGAACAAGCCCTCTGATATAGACAAAAATTCTCTCCACAGATTAGAGCAAGCCAGAAAAAAACAAAAACAAAAAAAAACCCTTTCATCTGGGACCAAAGGAGGATTTGAACACATGCTTCCAGATACAAAACACTCATTCATTAGCTCACTGGGATGCCCAGTCCCTTGTGGAACTGAAGTCCCAGGTTAAGATAGTCTGGTAGCATAATCTTTAGTAACAGCGCTGAGATGGCAGGCCACAGCCAGGGGACAAACTAAGCACTAGTTATTTGTACTCAGTCTGCAGCTGTCTTCTCCAGGACTCTGAAGACAGATTAGGCATTCTAGTGCCGATTCAGAATTTTTCAGCACATGTAATGAACCCCACCACTGGCTCAGGGTCCTGCTGCTGTACAATGCCAAGCCCACATTAGCCGCTGTATAATAAATACTAAATGCTAATAATCCTAGCACTAAGTATCACCACAGCACAAACTTGCCGAGTTCCCGCCTTTTGCCTGCCTTTCAGGGCCGGCTCCAGGCACCAGATGACAAAGCACGTACCTGGGGCGGCGCCTTGTAAGGGGCGGCAGTCCGGGGATTCTGGGGCGGCCTTTTTTTTTTTTCTGCGCTTCGGCAGCGGCCTTTTTTTTGTTGTTGTTGCTGCTGCTGCTTCGGCAGGGCTTTTTTTTTTTCTTTTTTTTTTTGCTTGGGGCAGCCAAAAAGCTGGAGCCAGCCCTGCTGCCTTTACATAACCCCATGGCCTGGATGTGGCTCAAGCCTGCTTGACAGCACAGGCCAAAACAATCCAGTGAAAAATGTGAACCCATAAAACAAGCCAGAGGAAACGCACCCTATTTGAAAAGAAAAAGGCGTCCTTATATAGTGAATGCTAAGGACTTAAGAGAATAAAGGCATGTTGTAAGACTTCACATTTCAGCATCCTCGATGTTTCTACCTTTGCTTGCTCTTGTCCTTCCCAGGGGATAAACGTTTAGATTATTAGTACAATGAAAAGTTCACTGAAATCTGACATGTAATGAGTGGCAGGTGGAGAGGGCATTGGGGCATCAAAGCAGAGAAGTACACACACACACACACACGCGCACGGGAGGCTGTCACTAAAAACGAATCACAGACACAGTAAATCTATAGGAGCCTGCTATATATTTGCTTTGTTCGCAATTCATATTTAGCAGCAGGTTGTTCTCCACCAGTCCTGTGGCACATGTTCAATCTGCACAGCCCAAGGTCGGACCAAATATAAAGCAGCAGAAGTTTCCTGTAGGGCCTGGGGCACTAGATTCACTGCTTTAGCCACAGGCAGTAGTGACGGTAAAAAGTTCTAAAAGGTTGCGCTTTAACTGCGCCATGTAGACCCTGCTGGTGAACAAGGTACCATTTAGAGCACGCTACCAGGGTCTACATGAGGCAGTTAAAGTGCAACACTTTAGAGTGCTCTACAACTTACACCCCTCCAGTCATCAGGATGGACTCCAGGAGGCAGGTAGGTCCAAGGGCACAACACAAGGGGAAGCCAGACACTGCCCTCTCCCACACCCCAGACATAGTAGGAGCAGAGAGAGGGCAAAGTCTCGCTCATTTCTGGCTTGTCTGGTGGGAGGGGAGTGGGAGAGGTCACCGCCAGTCCCTCTCCTCCTCCTCCTCCCCCCCCACCTTCCCCACCACTGCCAGGCCAGGGCGGGTGGCATGCAGTAGCAGGTCAGCACAGAGAGAGTTGGGACGCTGCAGCCAGGACTGGGCAGGGGAATGTTGGGGCCGGAGCCACCAGGAGCACAGGCCAGGACCACCCAGGCAGTGCAGCCCCTGCAAGGAGCAGGATCCGGGCACAAGACAGGCTCTGTAGGGAGTCAACCCCTGAGCCCTCCCAGCTCTCTTGCTGCCTCTATCTTCTTCCCAACTCCCCCAATTACAACCCTGCTCCTCCCAGCTGTGCAGGTAAAGTGCCCACTTGCCCCAAAATTCACCAGCCACCACAGTACGTAATCAGGCTGTTGTATATTATGTGACCCCTTTACAGTCATTAAATCCCAGTCCTCCACAGCCAGGCAAAACAAAAATAAAAACCGAGCACCGCCCCGCCGAAACAAAAAACAAAATAACAACAACAAAACACAAAAAACAAACCCCCCTCCCCTCCGAGCACCGCCCCACCGAAGTAAAAAAACAAAACCCCCGAGCGCCGCCCCACGATTGGCTGCCCCTTAGAAGGTGCCGCCTCAAGCACGTGCTTGATCGGCTGGTGCCTGGAGCCGGCCCTGTCCATAGCAGCTACTGTTATCTCAGAGGAAGGGTGGTCTTGTGGACTAGGATGCAATAGATCTGGGTTCAGTTCCAAGCCATTGATCTCCTGTGTGACCTTAGCAAGTCACAATCTCTCTGCCTCAGTTCGCCAACTCTGAGGGGAGATGGTAATACTCCATTATTATTCTTCACCTTCTCCTGTCAGTCACGGTCGTTAGCTCATTCTTTGTCTCCAATCATTTCTGTTAAGTGCTCCTTCCATGCTGACACCAGCCTTCTGGAGGAGGACATGAAGCTTCTCGAACCACCTTTTCCTGGGTCTGTGTCATGGTCCTTTGTCCTGTGACTAGAAGACCTTGTACTCTGGGACCAACACCTTGGCCATGACAGCTATTCAGGAGCTCCCACCTTGTTTATGTAGATTAAGTTCTTCAGGGTAGGGACTACCACTGTGTATTTGTACATTTAGGGTCCATAGGAACTACTGTAATATAAATAAATAATTTCCCTTCCTTATTTTTGTCTAGGCGCTCTGTCTTATGCAGACCTGGGAACAAGCATCACAAAATCTGGGGGCCATTATATCTACCTCCTAGAAACCCTTGGGCCTTTGCCAGCCTTCTTACGACTGTGGGCTGAATTTGTTATGATCCGGTAAGAACAGTTCTGCTTTCCATAGGTGTGTAAGGACAGGAGTGATATGTCGTTGCTGATTTGTATTTATAGTCTCCTCTCTTTAAATCTCTAATTGGGGCAGATTCCAGCTGTGCGGCTAAAGGAGCCAGCTGGTGAATGCAAAACAGTAGCAAACACATGGACGTCCAAATGACTAGAGGGAGGATAAAGAGAAAGAAGGGAGGTAGGGGGAACCTAAGACAGGGAAATGGAGGGGGAGAAGGAGGCAGAGGGGGGGAAATGAAAGAGTAAATGGTAAAAAAAAAAAAAAAAAAAGACGAAGAATTAAAAAAAATGAAAAACAAAGAACAGCTTGCAGCAAACGTGGTAATGAGACAGATGGACATTTTCCTGCAATCTGCCAACACAGCTGGGTTTTCTGGAAAAAGGCTCCATGCTGCTTAGAAATCTGTTTGATATGTGACCTCCTCCTCCTCTCCCACCCACCCCCCATCTCCAATAGCTGCTGAATAAACACATCTGGGCTTGGCCGTAAGGTCTGCCCCCATGGAGAATGAGATCACAGCTTACGCAACTGAACCCCTGTAGAACTGGGACAAAGTAACCAACCCCTTACTCAAAGGATACAATCAATATTTTTTAAAAACACATTGTTCGGCCTGTTAACCTTGCCTGTGTTTATGGCCATAAAAAATGAGAAAGGTCACAGGCTGAATGGAAATGGAGTCTGAAATATCCTTTCATGCCCATCTATAAATCTGTCTAGATTCTACATAGCCTTCATCAGCAAAGCAGCCCCAGTTCCTGAGTGATACCTCCAGGGCTGGAGGTAGGGTGACCAGATGTCCTGATTTTATAGGGACAGTCCCGATTTTTGGGTCTTTTTCTTGTATAGGCTCCTATTACCCCCCACCCCCTGTCCTGAGTTTTCACCCTTGCTGTCTGGTCACCCTATCTGGAGGGAGCAGGGGTGGGGGGGAAAGAGCACTGGTAAAGGGTGGGGTGTGCACAGCCACTGCCCCACAATGCATTTTATTTCATCGGCACTGCATGTCATTGCACTGTGTGAGATCTCTAGCTATTTCTGTGGTTGGGGGCTGGGGAGAAGGCCTCAGATCCTCACCTCAAGGTTACCAGTTCAAATCCCCTCCTAGGGAAGCAGCAATTGAAAAACAGTCCCACTCTAATGGCTCTTCAGCGACCTCATGGTGATGTGTTAGTAGCATCAACCCATTTCCTACACAAAATAAAGATGGTCCAGCGGGTAGGGCACTAGCCTTCAACTCAGGAGACCTGGGTTTGATCCCCTGCTCCATCACAGATTTTCTGTGTGACACTGTCTCAGTCCCTCTCTGTCAAATGGGGATACTTGTACATCCCTACCTCCCGGGGGTGATATGAGAACAAATACATTAAAGGTCGGGAGGCACCTGGATACTCTGATAACAGGGGATGTAAATACAATAAATAGATTGCAAAAACTACTGCCCACACAACCAGCTCCCAGTCTCAGCAGGAATGCTGGATGGCCCATGAAGACAATTCCCTTCCTCTGCCTTGTGGTGGGCCCTTCACGTACGTTGGTGGGGCAGCGTGGGAAGCTTACACAGCTGCCAAGCAAGCATAAAGGACTTCAGTTTCCAGAGCTGCCAACTTCCAGCAGTACTAAGTTCTCTGAAAAGAGGGTCTGGGAAGAAATTCAACCCAGGTCCATAACCCTTCTCAGCTGGAGAGCAAAGAGGGCATCCTTAAGGCACATCTACACTTTGAGCTGGGAATTGCACCTCCCCACTTGAGTAGCCATACTCACACTAGCTCTGATCAAGCTGGCATGCCAAAAATCGTGTCCTCGCAGCAGCATGAGCGGCTAGCTGCCCTGAGTACATACGTCACATCTCAGACAGGACTGCAATCAGGGTGGCTAGCCCCAGGCACTGCTATTTTTAGTGGGCTAGCTCACTGAGAGCGAGCATGGTGAAGTCTCAGCGAGCAGGGAATCACACACCCCCCTCAGAGTACAGGAATACATACCCTTACTGTTGCAGGGACAAAGACATCGATTGTCCCTAACCTCCCACAGAGAGAAAAATCCTATTTCCTCCAACCTCAGAGGGGAAAAGAGAACAGACAAAGCTGAAGAAGTACCTGTGCTCTGGGAAGACAGCCTCCGGGTCTTCACCTTTCACCAGCGTTAAAAGAAATCTGTGGATGTTTTTCTCTCTGTGAGGGGGCTCCCTCCTATGAAGGAGGAAGCTAATGAGCTCGGTGAGCCCTAGACACACCTGAAAGGCTTGCTCTGCTTGAAGGGAGGAAGCTTAAAAAGGGAAGGCCTGCCACATGAAGGGGTGGTTACAGGAGAAGACTGCTGTCTCTCAGGCAGCTGATTACAGGGATAGATCAGCAAAGGAGATAAGCACTGAGCCAGAAATCCCTGAGACTGCTTGGACCAGGTGTTACCAAAAAAGGAGGAGTCTAATGAAGAACTCCAACCCTGATCAGGACAATAAAAAGCCTACAGACAAGCCAGGACCCAAAGGGGTGAGGGAGAGACCGACCGCCCAAGAAACTGAGCACCTTTTCCCCCACCCTTCCGTTCTTTACCTTGTCCCTCCCTGCCCTCAAAGAGGGGAAAGGAACTCTCTGTTCTGGGAGAGACTCTTGTTTAGGCTAGCCCAAGCAAGGTTAGGACTCAGGGTTACTCTACACTAGAAGCGCTACATCAGTGCAGCTGCACCACTGCAGAGAGCTCTCCCATCTGCATAATAAATCCACCAAGCAGCAGTAGCTATGTCAGTGGGAGAAGCTCTCCCATCAACATAGCGCTGTCCACACCGGCCCTTAGTTTGGTGTAACTTACATTGCTCAGGGAGATCCTTATTCGCACCCCCAAGCAATGTAAGTTATACCAAAATAAGTGGCAGTGTAGTCCTGACTTCAGTGTCAGAAAGGAACCAACCCAAACCACAGTCTGATAGGGACTCAAGGGCCCCCTACCCACCGCAAGTGATGGACAATGCAGGCAATTTATGCCTGATATAAGGAAAACAAAAACAAAAAAACCGAGAGGGGGATAGAGGCTCAGCAGGTCTGAGCCAGATGGAACCCAACAGTGCTGTAAGTGGTTAGCTGAGATGCAGGAGCTGCAAGCAGCTCCGCAACAGTGGCTCCGGGAGCAATTGCTGCAGCAGTGGCTCGTTCAACAGCAACTCCAAACAATGCGACAGCAAAAGCAGCTGAGGGAGCTGACGACCTGGCAGCAGGAGTTCCACAGCATAGTGCCAATCTTACGCTCTCCGGGAGTCCCTGTGGGGCACACTTCCACCAAGGTGAGTCTCCCACCGATGCCCGTGAAGCTAACCAATATGGGGCTGGACAACGATCCTGACATCTTTTTAAGTACCACCAAGAGGGTAGCCCTAGCTTCCCAGTAGCCTCCTGAGCAGTGGACTTTGATTTTGGCTCCATACTCGAGGGAACTAGCCCAGGCGACCAACCATAACCTGGACTCAGAGCAGGCTAAGGACTAGAAATAAGTCAAGTCCACCATTTTGGACTATTTGCATACTTCTGAAGAAACCCATCCTCAAAGATTTAGATTCAAAACCTATCCTAAGGGGGTCAGACCCTGCATAGTAGCTTAGTGTTTGAAGGAACACCGCTGGAAGTGACTCCACCCAGAAGAACAGTCCAGGGCCCAGGGTGCTAAGTCAATTCTGACTGGACAATTTACAAGGATATTGCCAGCAAAAGGCAGAGTGTGGGTATTATGGCACCGTGCTGGGACCTTTTCAGATGCAGTATGGTTAATGGAGAGCTTTCTAGCAGCCAAAGGGTCGCTAGGAACAGAAATCGCTACGGCTTCAAATCTGTGCAGGACAGCCCTGAGAGAGATCAGGGAGGCCAACCTCGGAATGGTAACATCCACCAAACAGTCTCCAAAATAATCACTCCAGCCCCCAGGCCATGGGAAGCATGGGGAGCCTAAGGGGTTGGGCTCAGACACTATATCACCAGTGGGAACAACAGACATCTCAAGGAGCTGAAGTAGGACCAGCAAAGTACGTCCTGGCTTCTACTCCGCAGCCAAATTTGCCCCCAGCTAAGAAAGGTACCATCGGTGTCAGCCCAGTGACTTGCCACTCCTGTGGGCAGACAGGACACAAAGAAAGAATACCCTCATATAGAATGTGAGTATAGCCCAGGCTGGACTGCAGAAATGCGCACCCAGAAAATAGCACCCCCTCAAGTTGACAGTACCGGTGGGGATGATCCAAGGGAAAAAGAGTTCAAGGACTCTTGGACTCCAGCTGCAGTCAGATAGTATCCAAGTCTCCTAGGTGTGAGGTGATGGGACCCCTAGAAGGCATCCAAAGAAGGAGATGAGTGGGCCAAGGAAGGAAGGGTGGTAGGACAGGAGATATAATGTGGATAGAGAAGGGGGAAAAAACACAAGTGTTTTCCTCTGGCTAACCTGCTTTGAATTTCTATTTTGCTTTCCAGTCCTGCCAACATTGCCGTGGTGTCCTTGGCTTTTGGTCGTTACTTAATTGAGCCTCTCTTTGCCCCTTGCCAGGCCCCTGCCCTGGCAGTGAAGCTGGTCACCACCACTGGCATCTGTGAGTAACCCTCAAAAACAATCAAAGCAAAAGTGGGGAAGGGGAAAAGAGCAGGCTCGACTGGCTATTCCTGGTATGATTCCTCTAGGGTGACCAGATATCCCGATTTTATAGGGACAGTCCCGATAATTTGGGGCTTTTTTTTTTTAATATGGGCTCCTATTACCGCACGCCCCCGTCCCGATTTTTCACACTTGCTATCTGGTCACCCTAGATTCCTCCCTACCTCGTTTTCTGCCTGTGTCAGCAAGAATTGCCCTTTTCCATGTCTGTCAAGCCCCATACAAAGCAATAGGATGCTCTATAAATTATTTATCTGTAATGTCACCCTCCCTATAGTAAATCAGGGGTGTAGCCACAGGTGGGCCTCGGTGGGCTGCGGCCCACCCACTTAGCCTCCACGCCCACCCAAATCTGAGCAGGGGTATAGTGCTGCCACAGTGGCCTTGAGCATCACTCAGGCACCTGAAATCCAGGACGGAATGTGGGCAGGGCTGGAGCCCCACAAATCCACAGGCTGAGAGGCGGTGAGTCATCCAAGGTGGGGGGTATGCCCCGTGGGGGCAGATCTGGGTAGAGCCGAGCCAGGCCGGGCAGACACATGACTGGGCTGGGCATGAGCAGGACGCCGGGGCAGCAGCACACGGTGCAGGATGCACAGACACAGCAGCGCTGGCAGGACAGAGGGACATAGCCAGGCAGCTGGGCGACACTGAGCCGGGGTCGGGAGGGGTGGACGGAGCTTGAGTGCCTGCAGGGTCCCCCCTCCACCCCATGGGCGCACCCCGCAGCCTGTGCCCCCCGGGCAGCCTCACCCTCTAGTGCCTGCTGAGCGGTAAGGGCCGGCTGGAACGGGTGGAGGGAGGTGGGCGCCCCGATCCATCATGCACCACAGTCCTGTCCCTATGCCCCTACCTCCAGACTCTGCTATGCCCCCCAGTTCTGTTGCCTCACCCATGTCCTGCGGCCCCTTGGGTCCTGTCCTTTCCCCCTAAATCTGGCCCTTGGCGTCTGCCCTCCCCCATCCAGCCCCCCTTCCCCAGACTTCCCTCCCCGCTCTGGATAAACTTTTCTCTTCCCAACATAGTGAGGCTCAGGGAACCCATTTCCCTGGCTGGGTATCCTGTGGGGGAGGAGAGGACATAGCCTTTGGAGTCTGCTCAACTGAAGGGGGGGGTGTCAGTGCCTATTACCCCCCTTCTGCCCTAAGGAATGTGGGGAGTGTCAGTCCAAAGGGGGGGGGGGAAACCTCTTTTACCCCAGCAGCTACCCACACTGGAGCATGGGGGTGGGCTCCTGGTCCCATGCGCATGCCCAGCTTGGCAGGTGAAGCCCTATGTCTGGGGGCACCAGGGCTAGGAAGAGGGTGTGGCATCAGGGGAGAAGCTGAGCTAGCATAGTCTGTCACTGCCCACCCCCCGAAAGTCACGGCCCACCCAAATTTCCACTCCTAGCTATGCCGCTGCGCTAAATCATCAAAATCCTGCAACCACACCCTCTCAGACTAGTCAGTGTTCACCTCCATGAGGCTAAGTAAGGGGGGGTGATTTAATTTTCTTGGGGCAGGAAGAGTCACTTCCTATGCGTTTGTATAGTGCTTGGTAAAACAGGGCCCCAATCCTCACTGGGGCCTCTGGGTGTTACAGTACAAACAAATAAATCCAAAGCTAGCACAGTAAGGCCAAGGACACATTGGGTACATAAAGCACATAGAAAATACTGTACCAGCCTAAGGAGCATAAGGCCATTAGAGGCCCAAATCCCTTTGTTTCAACGGAGATTGAACATCTCACTCACATTTGTGAGTTTGAAAATCTCGCCCATAAAGAACAAGAGTCAAACCCCACCTTGGATGTAATGTTCAGTTACAACAGGACACCTATCTGTCTCATCATAAGCAACAGGCTTAGCACTCTGGGGTCATGCAAGATATTACACTACGAAGTTCCAAACACATGCACTCACTCCCAGAAACTAGAGACTAAAAACCTGTCAGGCCGACTAGCCTATCCCCTTGTGTTTGCCAAGAGGATGAGGACTTTGTCTAAACCAGTGGTCCCCAACCTTTTTGTGGTCAAGAGCACCTTTCTGTGGCCAACAGTCTGGTGGGCAGTGACGCTCCTCGGCGGCATTCCGGCGGAGAGACTGCTGCCGGAAAAGTGCCTTGGCAGCATTCCTGACAGCGGTCGCACATAAATGCCCCGGCAGGCGCCCTGGCGCCCACAGGCACCGCGTTGGGGACCACTGGTCTAAACCAGTTTACAGTGATCTAAGATATGGGATTTGTACAACTGTCCCAGTACTGGACTCCCCATGAACATAAAGCTCCCATTGTGGGGAACATCGATGCCAGGCTCCCTGAAGAGGAACTTCCAAGATGAGGGGTCATAGAACAAAATACTGACCTCACACTAGCCCTGCCCAAAAGTGAATTCAGTATATTGCAAGTAGGCTTTTCGGGGCCATAGACAGAAACTATCACTTCCCTCCTTCTGGAGGGCATTGCCAGCATGCATGAAACTCCAACAATATTGAAAACCCTTGCAGCCAGTCTCCAGCTCTCCTCAGCCCTGAACATCAGGGTTTGGGATCATTTTAGACAGATGTATTTTTCAACTTGCACCTCATCTTAGTTATTTCCTCCTCAAGTTGCTAATGTCTTTCTATCCTCACCGGTGTTTTCAACATGTCACAGTTCACTATCCTCTAAAAACATAATTAATATGCTGGCGTGCTTACACTTTATTCCAGATCATTCATGAAGATGTTAAACAGGACAGGCACCAATCTTATTTCCTACTGAACCTCAGCTAAGCACCTGCCCACACATCCATACCTTGCCATTTACCATAGAACTGTAGGGTTAGAAGGGACTGACAGGTCATCTAGTCCAACCCCCTGCCAAGACTCTTTACTTAATGCCTTCGACTTCGATTTCAGTCTACATGAATAACACTGTTCTTCTGCTTCTTTTCCTTCCCTCCAAGCCTTAATTATTGCTCTGAACTGCTGGAGTGTCAGCTGGTCTGCAAATATACAGACAGCTCTCGCAGTCCTCAAGATGGTCACCATTGGCCTGATTATAGTCCCTGGGATGATGGCGCTAGCTGACGGTAAGACAACTGCAGCCTTTGTGTGACCCGAGACAGGAAGGGGATAATAGCGGGAGACAGGCAGAGGTAGGGGAGTCCTAGGGAGAGGGACAGACAGATGACAAGGGAGCTAGAAAGCAGAGAACAGAGTCAGAAAGAGACCAGAAAAAGAAAGAGGGTTTGAGAATTTTAGCCAGGAGAAAGATCTCTACTGGGGAAAAAAACACGCTTACCTGTGTCCTGCCTTCAGCTCATTTCCCTTGCACTATCCTTCAGCTCTTGTTTTGTCTGCCAAGGGAGCCAAATCCGAACAGCCCTTCCAAAGTAGGTTGCATTGTTTGAATGGATTTCTGGTCACTTGCCAAGCTAGACAGTGCGTGACAAGAACATCTGAAATGGAAGCAGTTTGGTCAACATGCAGAGACATCTCCTGACATCCCACTGTGTAGTCCATTTGTGCCAAGCCACCGCCTTAAACGTTACCCTCTCAGGAGCAGCAATGAAATGGGAAGTACAGCATCACAGAACATGAACTGCAACCACCTAGGCACTTGGTGAAAATAGGTCCTTTACCATAGTGCTTGCCCCCCATCCCAGCCCCTCGGTCACACAACAGGTACTTGGCTGCATTGTTCCTAGCTCACCTAGGATGGGTGGTGACAAATACCCCTTCCCAGGGGAGAATGAGATGAAGGCTGCATGTCATTGAATCAATTGCCAGTCCAGCAGATGATGTTCTGGGATGTTCCATGCCTTGGGATGTTCCATGCCAGCTGAGTGCAGGTTTGGACTTGTCGTTCTTTCTGAGAAATGGAGGCACATTCAGGTTGCAGCAGAGCTCTGACATTGATGGATTGCACATCATTTAAAAATAGTATTTCTGTGCAGACTGATGTTGGATCAGAGAGGCATCTTTAAACTATCAGACAAAGGCATAATAAGATCCAACAGCTGGAAGCTGAAGCTAGATACATTCAGGCAGGAAGGTCTCTTTTTAGCAGTCAGGGTAATTAATCACTGGAACAGATTACCAAGGAATATGGTGGATTCTTCACCCTTGAAAATCAAATGGGATCTCTTTCTAAAAGACATGTAGGTAAGTATAGCAGTCAGTAGGTTTCCGGTATAGGGTGGTGTTTATGTGACCATCACTTATTAGCACAGTGGTGTCTAGGAAATGGACCGCTTGTGTGGACTGGTCTAGGCTGAGGTTGATGGTGGGATGGAAATTGTCTTTACATGGACTGTCTTTACAAAAACTAGAGAAACCTTTCTAAAAGATGCGCTCTAGCTCAACCCCAAGTTATCGGGAGGGGCTGCATTAGTTACTGGGTGAAAATCTGTGTTTTGTGTTATGCGAGGGGTCAGACTAGATGATCATAATGATCAATTTTGTCCTTAATCTTTCAAATTTGAGGAGTCATTTTAGACTGGCTCTGTAGAGTCTCTCTGAGCTGACACTGTGCTATTGGAGCTATGGCAGTGGTTTTGCTGGTTGAATTCTTAACACCAACTTCTCAGAGACCATCAGATTTATTTGTTGTATTTCCATCTCCTCTTAGGTCACGATGAGAATTTCCAGAATGCTTTTGACACTAGCTCACTGGCTCTGGAGAAGCTGCCTCTGGCATTTTACTCTGGAATGTTTGCATATGGAGGATGGTAGGCTTCCATACCTATACTGAACATCTATTCCAGTCACTGGTGAAAGCCAGATAAGTCCCAAAGAGTTCAAATCGCTACAGTATGGAACTTGTGTGGAACCTGTCTCATCGCAGTTACAGATTCAGATGCACGCTGGACCAGCAATGGCCAAGTCATCATAGTGGCAGTTTATCTGTCCCCTAGAAACTGGACTGAGACCATTTCACTCAGGCAAAACATAATTCGAGTGCCAAATGAAGTAATGTTGGGGACCTCCAAAAAGCACCTCTGCTCTATCTTAAATATTACAAAGGAAGCTAATGTCCAGAAAGTAAAGATAATGATTTTTCAGGGTGCAACTCAGAGCATCTAAATCCTTAATATTTGTGGGGGTGGGTAGTGGATGGAGGGCACTCCAATCCCAACAGTTTGATTTTCTAGAAAGAGATTCTTCCCTCACCACCACCTTTAAGAGGAGGCATTTGACTTTCTTTGTAGAAAGTCTCTCTCTGTTTATGTAGTAAGACACATGGTCTAAGAAAGGGGGCCCCTCTATTCTGGAAGCAAACACCCAGATGCAGCTCGGGAACAGTGACAGATGCATAACCTCTTCCATCTCACTCTTCAAAGCCCAACGTGGAAAATGGAATCTCAGGTCCAGACGCTTTTCTCTTCTAATTGCAGGTTCTATGTCAACTTTGTAACTGAGGAAATTGTAAACCCTGAAAAGTGAGTACCACGGCCAGCTGCTTGAATTCATATCTGGTAGATAAACAAACCACTGAAGAGAATGTCAATTCCCATGCTCCAAAGCTGGAGCAGCGTAATAATACAAGCTGTTAAAGGGCACGAACTCACTTCAGCACAACAACATGATGATTCATAGAAGCCTTAATATTTTTCATAGTGAGATTTGACTTGGGTGCAATTCATTTATGCACCTACCAGCTGTTGTCCTATTGGAGCAGACCATAGGCTGATCAAGGCCTGTTGCCTGGCTTGTGTGGTGGTAGTGAGCCTGATGGTTCAGTGGAGGAGGCTGTGTTGGAGGGGCGGAATTTCTTCTTTAGCCCATTAAAGAAAAACGTACGTTTTTAACCAATGGGGTCAGTCCCAGGATAACCACACTAGCTGAGAATTGGGCTTGGTTAGTGTTCTCAATGCCTATTATGCTGGGCTGTACAGCATAGCCTGACTCAACCCTCTTTGAAGCAAAGTTACAATGAGCATCAGGT
The DNA here is from genome assembly GCA_033296515.1 of Macrochelys suwanniensis. Classification (NCBI taxonomy): domain Eukaryota; kingdom Metazoa; phylum Chordata; order Testudines; family Chelydridae; genus Macrochelys; species Macrochelys suwanniensis. The sequence goes on along the minus strand of CM065775.1, from coordinate 244,185,447 downwards.
GTTGTAGCCATGTCGGTCCCAGGACATTAGAGAGTGGGTGAGGTAATCTCATTTATTGGACCTCTTTGTAAGGTCGAAAGCCTCTCTCTCTCTCACCAACATAAGCTGATCCAATAAAAGATATTACCTCACCCACCTTGTCTCTCTAGAAGCGACAAAGGGTCCTGTGGCACCTTGTCTCTCTAGTGAGTACCAAGGCAGGAATTTCATCCCATTGCCAGTGGATATGCAGGGATGAAAAAAGTGACTGAGAAGGGGAGAAGAGATATTTAGGGCTGATCCAAATGAAGAGCCTCTGATTTTTTCCTTTACCATGAGGTTTATTCTAATTGTAAATAGGATTTTTTAAAAAGGGACCTAAAATGAGCTCCAATTCCCATAGCTATTCTCCCTCAGCGACTGGGTGCCTAAAGTTAGATGCTTTAGCCGCAGTTTTGGGTCTTCATAGGATGTCTTGCTGATGCAATAGAGGACAAAGGGGACCTACTCACATTTAGCCTTTAGTATCTCCTGATTAGGAAGTATTATTTTAGACACAGCTCTCTTCTGCCCAAGACAAGTATGGGTATTTTGGAAAAAGGTCTGAACTGAGAGCCACAAGCAAAAATGCCACCACAAGGGAATTTAACAATCCTTTGCTATAACCACATTCTGACTATTCTGCATTTATATAATCAGCAACCTACAATCATAATCAGGAGATGCAACGTAAGTTCTAGAGCTGGGAAAGACACCATTTTCCCATCCTGGTAAAAAAAAAAATCCAATTTTCTTGTCCTGAATCAGGACGAAAAGTTGAAATCTCAAATTTTCATGAATCAACAACTGGGAAAACAATTTTACTGTGGGTCAGTCAAAAACATTTAACCATTTTGAAATGTTCAGTTTGCCTTTATTTCTCTATAATTAGCTTAGGTTTTTAAACAAAAAGTCATTTCAAATGAAAACCAGATGTTTCCATTTTGGAAGCGCCAAGATGGGTTGACAATTTCAAAATTTGTCCACACCAAACCTTTCCCACAAAAGTTCTGGTTTCAACATATCTGCATTTTTCAGTGAAAAAAATGTGATGATGCAAATTCCCAACCAGCTCTACTATATTGACACGGGATAGAGGTAAACCTGATGGACAGTTGCGAGGTGCAATAAAAGGGTTGTTTTTATTCTATTGTAGGACTATCCCACTGAGCGTGATAGTGTCCTTGCTCATTGTTACACTAGGGTACCTCCTCACTAACGTCTCCTACTACGCAGTCCTGACAGCAGAGGAAGTGCTAGCCTCTGAGGCTGTGGCTGTGGTGAGTGTGGTCCTTTGTTTTTATTGGATATTTCAATAAATAAATAGTTCAATAAATAGCACAGATAGTTCACATCTGGGACCAGAGGGGCTACTGGAGAGAGGCCAGAGATTCATTAAAGGAAGGAACAAATTGAAGATTCTTATGCCGGGGCAAATGTCTGTTTAAACATATGGCAAGAAGGAAGAAGTATAAAGGAGATGGTCTAGGAATAGTATAGCTCTCATAAGGAGTCTGTCCTCTTTAGCAAGAAGAAATATACTTACAGCCACTGGATTGCAGAGGTTTGCCCCCAATTTTTCATAGGGTTTATATGATCCATTACCCCTTCCACGTTTTGTCCCCCAGCCTTGCAGGCTATAACATTATATAATGTTCTTTATACTGACAACTTTGCTCCTGCCTCCCAGCAATTCTTCTGAAATGACTCACCTGTTGGATTGCTTGTAAGGTTCTCTTGCCTCTTAGTAATAATGGAGATGGGATTATCTTAAGGTGGTGATAAAACCTGGCTTTTCCACCAGCACAATTATAGGAACAGACATGTGAGACAGGGATAACTGACCCTGAATAACTGGGTTCTCTATTTTTTCCCCAGAGCTTTGCAGATCGAGCTTTTAAGAGCATTTCCTCAGCAATTCCAATCCTAGTTGCTCTGTCCTGCTTTGGTTCTCTGAATGGAGGAATCTTTGCAGCTGCAAGGTAAAAGCCTGTCCTTTCTAAAAACCAAGTATCTCTTCCATACTCAAACCAGCTAATCTTTAGTTCAAACACTTTCTGCAGCCCCCATCTGCTAAAAAACAAACATTCATGTCAATCAATGAACTGAAGACACCCCATCACTAATGAAAGCTATATCAATGCTATAACAAGTATCATGCCATCAGAGCACTTCACACTTGAGGTTGCCATCTATGTTGTGTTCCTCTTGTGGCTTTCGTTTTGCTGGTGCGGTTTGATTTCTTTCATTGTCTAACATGACGCTTAAGCGGAAACGAGCCGGGGAGCTGCAAAACCACACATGCTGTATCGTGAGCTCCCCCTGCTGGTGATGAGTAATATTGTATCTATCTTTGTTTCTACCTCTGGTAAAAAAATTTCCAAACCCTGCCCACCCCCGCAAAAAAAAAAATTGCATGATCAAAAATATTTTTGTTTTTAAAAAAATCGCAAAACGTAACTGAAAATGTTGTACAACATTAAAGTTTTTCACAAAATATGCTTACCTTTTCTCCATCCAGTTCTGTTTCTTTTTAACAGGATGTTGTTTGCAGCTTCCAGGGAAGGACAGTGGCCTCCAGTCTTCTCCATGATCCATAGCCGAAGAAACACCCCCTTCCCAGCCCTTTTACTAATGGTGAGCAGAGCTTTCTGGATTCTGAATGAGGCTTGAGGGTTTTTTAACTCTCATTGGTAGAGAATGAACTCATCTCTTCCCCCACCCCCACTTCATTAATGGACTATGATAATAATATTAAAAAAATCAAATGTATAATTTACTATGGGATAGCACCTAAAACTCCACTGTACAAATGTATCATAAATGACGGCTCCTGTCCCAAGCAGTTGACAGTCTACGGGTGTGTCTACGCTGCATGCTTTTTTTTGGTGGTGCGTAGAGTACCTACCCGTGTCGCCTCTCCCCCAGCACAGGTATAAATAGCAGTGTAGCTGGTGAGGTACAGCGTAGGTGAGTAGAGAATAGACACACCTGCAGGGTGTGGCGGGTATGTATGTGAGGACCTACTTTACAGGCTCTCTACTCACCCAAGCTGTCTCCCTGTCTACACTGCTATTTGTAGGGCTGTAGTGTCCCGCTGCCTCCCTGCAGCTGGAGCCTCCTCACCCCACCCCACCCACACAGAGAAAGACACCAGCTGTGGGAAGTTAGCAGGGAAAGGGTGTTCCAGCTCCCTGTTGTTGGAGCCTATACCTGCAGCAGGGAAAGGCCACGTCAGGGGGGTTTCCTCGTTGACTCCCCCGCCAGAGCCTTTCCCTGACACATGAAGCTACACCCCTCAGTGTGGATGCAGCCCACCTTTTCACTACGGCACATAGCTCACGCACCCAGCGTGCTGCGGGCAGCGCAGTGCAGTGCTGACGTAGCCTAAAAGACAACGCAGGTGAATGAGACAAGGGAAGGGTAGAGAGTAGCAATAACGATGTTTTTGCACATACTAGTTGCATGCGTCATTCTTAACCAGTCACTAGCAGCAGGGCTGGCGCTACCATTAGGCGACCGTAGGCGGTCGCCTAGGGCGCCAAGATTTGGGGGGCGGCATCTCAGGTCCCTCAGCGGCCACCGGCAGGAGAGGCTGCTCCCGAAATGCCGCCGAGGTCCCTGGCGGCCGAAGAAGCTGCCGCCGAAGTGCTGCTAAGGACTCCGGAGGCATTTCGGCAGCAGCTTCTTCGGCCGCCAGGGACCTCAGCGGCATTTCGGCGGCAGCCTCTCCCGCCGCCGCCGAGGGCGGCAAAAAAGCTGGTGTTGCCCCTGACTAGCAGGGATCCCAACTCCCACCTGCCTCGCCCTGAATAGACGGCATTGTCTGGTCTGCCCCAACAGACTGGAATTCTTAAGTGGACTCTCCACTGTCCACATAAACCCCCTGCCATCAGAACTGGCACTGTTCAGTGCCTTCGCTGCCCAAGAACACAATGAGTATGCTGGCTGAACTACTGTACCTTCTCTAGAGCAGGGTTTGGGACTCTTTGGTGGGACAGCATATGGGAAGCTTGTACTGCTACTTCCCATGTTGTAGCCATTCATTGCCTAGACAGAAGATATCAGTTGACAGCACTGTCAAACCTACCACTCTGTAGGAGTGCTAAATTCACATGAACACATTTTTATAGAAGAAAAAACTCCTATTTGGAATCCAATTGTGCAGTAACTAATCCATATCACAAGTGATCTGATTTCAGAGCCCTGGACATCACTTCCTTCTTTCCTTTCTTGGTCACAGGAAGTTGTTGTGTCTTGTTTCATATTAAATTGTAAGCTCTTCAGGACGGGCTGTGTACCTGTTTCCACGCAGCATCTAGCACAATGCAGCCCTGGTGCCTTCAGGTGCTACCACAATAGAATAAAGCCCTTCAAAGATCCTTGTGGCACCAAGTAACCTGAGACTAATAAAGTGCTTCCTGGAGGGGTCCAAATTCTAGCTTTGGTGGACTTTGCATCAAAGGAAAGGGTTGGCTTTTCATCTATTTCACATGAGAGAGAAACTTTTCAAAGGACAATTTGACACCCAACTCCCATTGACAGTCAGTGGGAACTGGAAACCTAACTCCCATTTGTTCCTTTAAAATCTCCTCCTAAGCTAAGTTTTTTTTTAAAAAAACCCTTCTCAACTCAGGGTTTCTTGTAGTGCCCCATGAACACAGGATCTAAGAGTTTCCAAAGCAAACTAAATCTGCATAAGGACTTAAGTCTCCTGCTCTTTTCATTTATAGGAGGCCCTGTGATTTAGTTAATACCATAGTTGCACGTTGAGAAAATACACCAGCACCATTGAGGAGACAGAAAGAACATAAGACAATGCACTGTATAACTGTTGTAAGACCTACACAAGTAACACGGGGTGGAAAGGAAAAGCTTCTTCCCTAGGTGTTACTGCAGGAAGTAATACTGCATTTTTGTCTGTGTCCTAGTTGCCTCTGATCTTCTTGATGGTATCGATTGGCAATCTCTATGGCCTACTGAACTTCTATAGCTTTTCACGCTGGCTCTTCATAGGACTGGTGACCCTGGGGCTCATGATACATCGTTATCGGCATCCTGAGATACCAAGACCCTTCAAGGTACAAGGAGATCCAGCTAACACAGCCACATAAAACAACACAATGTGGGGATTTTGAAAAAGGAGTAGTTTAGATGTGAAAGGATAGAAATGTCCATCCATCCGATGAAGTGGGTACTAACCCACGAAAGCTTATGCTGAAATAAATTTGTTAGTCTCTAAGGTGCTACAAGTTTTTCTTTCTTATTTTCATCCATACTTGGTTGGCAGAAGCAGCTGCATGAGATCAAATGGTCGTCCAGTATTCTGTACTTGTTTCATCTGGAGACAAGGAATCCAAATGGCAAACTATTGTAATTATAGTGAGTTAGATAAGGCCGCTAGTTTGTTTCTGCATACAGAATAGCAACAATTGCAGCCTAGTGGCTACTAGCATAGCTTGCAGCAGTTCAGTACTGATATAGTTAGTGGCAGTGGTAAGACATGAAAAACGTAGCTGATTTTGCTTGTTTAAGTTTTGTATCTGAGCAGGCAAATGCTCCTACTAACCCACCATAAGTGACAGCTGCAGTGTCGAAAATGACCATATGATGCTTTCCCACCAAGCACAGCACACTGCAAAATGCAACCAGTTGAATGAAAACTGTATGCATGTCAAATGTTCAGCACAGCTCTCAGCTGCAACAACTCATTAAAGTAAATGGAAATCATGCAGGTAAAACTGCAGAAATCCAAAACTTAGTCCAGTTATGGTAAGCTTTGTTGCAACAAAAAACAAAGCTCAGTACAACAATGTGATCAAGTGGACCCCAAACCAGAATAATGCTCTCTGTTCTCTGAAGTTCAGATCTTTTCAGGACTACTATAGCTTAGAACAGGAGTCTCAAACACGCAGCACGCGGGCCGCATGCAGCCCGCAGAGCTCTTCCCTGCGGCCCGCCAGGCTCCCCGGCCCCCCACCCCTTTTTAATTTTAATTTATTTATTTTTTTACCCCCAGGCAGTTCCCGCCGCCAGACAGTTGTTCTGGCGGCAGGAACTGCCTGGGGGGTTAAATAAATAAATAAATACCAAAAAATGGGGGGGGGGGGACGGGGACCGGGGAGGCACGGGGAGCCCAGCGGGCCACAGGGAAGAGCTCCGCAGCCGCATGGGAAGAGCTTCACGGTTTCTGGGAGGGAGGGGGGAGGAGCGGGAAGCTGCGCACACAGGGGAGGAGGTGGAGAAGGGGCGGGGCCTAATGGAAGGTGTGGAGTGGGGGCGGGGCTGGGGGCAGCGAGGGGGCAGGGTCAGTGATGCAGCCCTCGGGCTATGCACTAGTCCTCATGCGGCCCTCGTGGTAATTTGAGTTTGAGACCCTGGGCTTAGAAAGTGAAAGCACTACCACGCAGTTTCAGTGCTTTGTACAAATTTCTTGTTTGTTGTTGCTCGATATTATAATGACAGCAATCTATTTGGTACATGACTGCAAGCTCTGACAGCTGACTGCTTACAAAGACCTTCCATTTCCTAGATTTCCTCTCTTTTCTAGGTGCCTCTATTCATCCCATTGGTTTTCACAATAATATGTCTCTTCATCGTGGGAATGTCCCTTTATTCAGACCCTGTGAACTCAGGCATTGGCTGTGCCATAACTCTGACTGGTCTGCCTGTCTACTACCTGGTGGTCCAGAAATCAAGAATACCAGTCAGCTGCAGTGCAATGTTCAGTAAGTACAGGCAATAACTTTAGATCTAACACTGAATGTCTTTCTAAAAAATAGGCTGTTGTTCAAACATACGTAATGCAGGAGTCTCACTGCTAAGGTTCTATGGCCGGTATTAATGCAAGTGGTCAGATAGATGGTCATCATAGTTCCTTCTGACCTTAAAAAGGAAGAGATTAAGAGACTCAGACTTTAAGGCCAGAAGGGACCATCATGATCCTCTAGTCTGACCTCCTGCACATCGCAGACCACAAAACCTCATCCACCCACTGCTGTCACAGGCCCTAACCTCTGCCTGAGTTACTTGATTTAAATCTTGATTTAAAGACTTCAAGTTACCGAGAATCCACCATTTACTCTAGTTCAAACCAGCAAGTGACCCCTGCCCCCACTCTGTTATTGTGAAGCAGGGATATTTTAAAGCAAAGAGTGAGTCTTGCATATTCCCATGCAAAATTATGCATAGACTAGCAGTGACTCACCACAAACATCCAATTCTAGGATTAAAAAGCATCATTACCCTTCCAACTACAGTTGATAGCAATAGCCTAGACAGCACTACAATTATAATCTCCTCACCCTTTATCCACTAGCCATATTCTGTCCGATTCAGGTTCTTACAACTTAACACTATACATCTGATGATCTGTTGTCCTTGCCCGCCGTCAGGCCTATTTGGGAAATAAAGAATTCTCCAGAAAAAGCACACACAAGACCTTTCTTATGCAACAAATTGAAAATCATATGTATTATGCTGTTAGAGTAGCACCTTGATTCCATAAATCAGGGCCCCATTGTACTAGGCACCTCCTGGTAAGTAGAGGTCAAACAAAACTGCACTGGAAACCCCATAGGAATATTTTAAGGCAGCTGTTTAAGATAGAGGGTTGCACAGGGGAGTTGGTCCTTGGTGCAGTTTTCACTAATTCTGTAGAAGGGGTGCAGCAGGAGGAGTGCTGGGGGACTCTTTGGACAGAGATTGCCCTAGTTCAACAGTTTTCATTTATGGAATAAACTTCCCCTTTCCCACCCCCAAACTAGCTTCCTATTCAGACAGTGTTTTCTCCTCTCACCTCTTCATTGCATTGTGTTTAGATTCCATGACGGTGAAGCTACAGGTCCTGATGGAAGTCATCCCACAGGAAATCCAGACTTACTGAAGGTCTCTTGCATCAGTGCCCGGACTTCAGACTTAACACAAAAAGGCCCATTCTTGGCGGCAGCTGGTAAAGAATCCAAGCAAAGAGATCCACAAGCAGTAGTGTAGCCGGGGGGGAGCAGGGGGAGCAGCCGCTCCCCGTGAGGAGAAGCGGCGCTAAGGCGCCGCCCGAGCCCCGCTGCATGAGCCGGGCTCAGGGGCACTTTAAAAGGCCCACGGCTCCTGCCGCTGCAGGAGCCACGGGCCCTTTAAAGCGCCCCCCGCCCCCAGCCCTGCTGCCAGACCCGGGCTCGGGTGGGGATTTAAAAGGCCCAGGGGCTCCACAGTGGCTGGAGCCCTGGGCCCTTTAAAGCGCCGCCGGGGTGAGTACAGCGGGAGCGGGGAGGCGCCTTTTTATAGCGCCGCAGCTCCCCCTGTGCTCTAAACCTGGCTATGCCACTGTCCACAAGACCTTCAATAAGGTCAGACCATAAGTGGGGACCAAGGCTATTTTAATGTTAACATTACCGTGGTCACTTTCATGAATCCTTACCTAATGCTGCTTTGTTCAGATGCTCACATGTAAAAATGTTTCTTTTTAGAGTCAGACTCCTTCAGTGATGTTACAATCCAGTACTCCCAACACCAGTAATTCACTACTGTAGGGGTGAATCTGAAGTCAAACTGGATAGAGGCATTTTCCGATTAAGGGAGCAAAGGACAAAGCTAAACTTCGAGGCATATCATCATACGAAGTAATAACGGGGAAGAGGAATAAGAAAATATGATCGTTTAGAGAGAAGAAATCGTTTCCCCAAAGTATGCCTGAGCAACTTTCACATTGAAGCTGCTCAGGCATAGACTGATCAGAGTGGCTCTAGACTTTTTCAGCATATGAAGGGACACATCAGTCTTCTCATCGAACAATTTGGTTCAACCCAGCCGCAACGTGGGAGATCACTCTCCTATCAAACTTCTGAACTCCACAACCAAGCAAAAGAGGATTGGGAGTAGCGTTCATGATAAAATTATTGTGCAGGAGGTCACTACTAGCCCTAGCCCTTAGGTTTATTCTCACAGAAAAAAAAGGATTCTTTAAAGGTGATGCAGGAAAACGATAGTGGCAGCAGAACTGTTGTATTTAGCAACTAGAATTTTTCCTTCTATTTTAAAGAAAAGGGAAATTGAAAGAAATAGGGTGGAGGGTAAGGATATGCTGAATGTATTATTTTGATGCTGCTGTCTGAGGACAATTTGAGTTTGGGAAAAAAGTTTAGAAACCGCTACAGTTAGGGTTTCTCATTCCAGAGTCTGGCAATGCTGCAGCAGGGCTGCTCTCAGTTTCAGAGAGAATATTATCTTTCCAGCCACTGTGAGCAACCGCACAAACTACAGGGAATCCTCCCAGTAGGCATTATAACACATGCAATACACATGGATTCTACATATGCAATACACATGGATATTTGTCAAGAACACTATTGAAAATTAAATTTTTAAATGAAAACCCACAAAATAAAAAAAAACAAAAAACATTCCTGTCGGCAGCCACTTCATTACTGAAAAATGTCATTTCTAACCAGGGCAGCTGAGACACCCACTGGCGCATCATAAATCACTTCCCATTGTGCTTAAATATTGTGGATTTAACTTTTTAAAGGTGAATTTCATATGGGTAAAAAAGTTGGGTTAAGAGTGTTGAAGCTTGACATTTTATTTAGCCACAGAAAAGGTACATTTGGTACACTGCATTTCTCCATAATGCCCCACTAGTGCCTCAATCCTAAACTGGAGAAACAGTTGCTGGGATAGATAATTCAGATTGATGTCACATTTAATGCTTTATCTCCCTGCTAAGACTGGAAACTTTAGTGTCACTTGTGGCACTCCATTTATGATGTGCACATCTGTTCATTAGCATTCGGAGTGTGATCAACTCATTTCACAGCCATGAGATAAATAGTAACCTGATCCCCACCGACACATGCTAAATGTGAACGGACAAAGTGCGTGAAGCAAAAGACTACCTATTATAAATCTGAGCCCAACTTCTCAAAGTATGAGTTGGGACCCCAAAATGGGTCGCAACCCCATTTCAATGGGGTCTCCAGGGCTGGCTTAGACTTGCTGGGGCTTGGGGCTGAAGCCTGAACTCCACCGCCTGGAGCTGAAGCCAAAACCTGAGGTATTCAGCCCTGGGCGGCGAGGCTCTTACAGGCCCCCTGGCTGGGGCTGAAGCCCTTGGGCTTCAGCTTTGACCCCTTCCCGACACAAGGCAGTGGGGCTCAGGCTTTGAATCCGGCTCCCCCACCCAGGGCAATGAGAATCAGGTGGACTCAGGCTTCAGTCCCCCATCCTGGGATCGTGCAGTAATTTTTGTCAGAAGGGAATGCCAGTGAATGAAGTTTGAGAACCCCTGATCTGAGCCATCCAAGCACCTCCTAACACCACTTTTTAAAACATTCAGTTTAAAACAGTGAAAATGTTCTTCTGACTAAAACAACAAGGATTCCAGTGGCACCTTAAAGATGAACAGATTTATTTGGGCATAAGCTTTCGTGGGTAAAAAACCCACTGCATCTGAAGAAGTGGGTTTTTTACCCACGAAATCTTATGCCCAAATAAATCCATTCATCTTTAAGGTGCCACCAGACTCCTCATTGTGTTTGTGGATACAGATTAACATGGCTACCCCTCTGATACTTGACACCATGCAAGGTTCTTCTGACTGCTTCCCACTCTGAGGATTCAAAACCCTCTAATGCAGAAGCACTTTATCCACATAGGAAAGGCACTATATTCTCATAAATAAAATAATTGTCACATGTTGGAACTTAAGCATGTAATTCCCCATAGAATTAATTGCAAATTTGCAGTATAGCAAAACAGGAATTGCTATACTGGATCAGTCCAGTATCCTGTCTGACAGTGGCCAACCCCAGATGTTTCAGAAGGTGAAAGAAACCTCCCAATACCTACTAATTATAGATTGGCTTAAGAGTGAAGCATGAAGATTAATATCTCTTACAAACTGTATATTAGCATTAACTAATATACGGGGGGGAGGGATAGCTCAGTGGTTTGAGCATTGGCCTGCTAAACCCAGGGTTGTGAGTTCAATCCTTGAGGGGGCCATTTAGGGATCTGGGGCAAAAATTGGGGATTGGTCCTGCATTGAGCAGGGGGTTGGACTAGATGACCTTCTAAGGTCCCTTCCAACCCTGATATTCTATGATTCTAATTAGGAGTTTGTTCACACTCCTCCCCTCCCCATCACAGGAGGCTGTATTAGCAGGTCTCCGTTTTGCTGACTTTTTCATAAAAGTGTTGCTTGCAATTTCACAAGTTACCACCAGAGTATATACTTGGATCACAAATATTTCTTGCAGGTGTACTACAGTTTAAATCTCTGCGCATGGGTGGAAATATCACTCCCAATAATTCACAAAGTTAAATTGGGGAATTATTTTTTCTCATTAAAAATTATCTTTGGGGAGGAATAAGAGATAGTATGATCCCTTTGTGGTAGATTCAAAGCATCACAAGCAGACTCCATGTACTGTTCTTTTAGTTACCTTGTATGTTCTAATGAAGGTTATTTTCCAAAACCACAGCACATAAAGCAGGAGCACTGAGTAGTACAGATAATTAGAGCTATTAATCCAAATACAATTCTTTACAAATTTGCGGCACTTGTTCTAAAGTCTCGATATAAGATGGCTTCAGGAAGTCAGACTTTAGGTAGTAAAGACAAAAGCATAGTGGCTCATGAGCCTGCCTTCAGATGGAACAGGAACAAGGTGGGTGAGCGTACAGAGAGCTCTTCTTCAGGTAAGAAAGCTTGTCTCTTGCCAACAGAAATCCCCACCCGGCTTGTCTCACTAATATCCTGTGACTGACATGGCTACAATACTGAATGCTTCAGATGGAAGCATAAGAATTCTGACTTTTGAGACTTTGGTCCTTAATCTTCTTAGCAACTACCAGTAGAGGAGAATAAATTATCAGTGATTTCTCCCACATATAAACCAACTGTCTGTTTATATTTTAATTTCTAAATTAGTTTGGTGTGTTAAATGCATTAATTTCCACAGCAATCTTAAAAGGAATAAAAATGGTATACTAGCATTTCCATTCCAGTCCTAATTAACTTTTGTTCTGGGAGTGTTCATGCATTATTTACCAGTGTAAAAGCTTAAGTTCCAAGGTCTCCCAGAGGGAAGAGTACTTCTAAAAGGAATGAATATTCAGCATAGCATATTCCAACATACCCATCCTTGTGCCTTTGTTTCCAGTAGCACTGACAAACACTAGCAAAAAAGGTGTGTATTTAACATCCTATTAACTAACATGTTAAATTTGCAGTATAGACAAGCAATTGTAACCTTAAAATGCTACGAGGACAAGGTAAACCCTATGGAGGAGCTTAGTTTTACCTTCAGTAGTGAAGACAAGGCCAATGTGCTAAGCTAAGTACAATGGATGGGCTTCAAATGCAGTATGGTATTAACCACGAGAACTACCCTAACCTCTCTTAACAGAAGAGGTTATCTTGTTGAGTTTTTAAACTGAAAACTCAGATGTTTGCCCCATTTGGTACAATCTTAGAGCTTATCTAGTAAAATTTCACCTGTCTGGTAAAAAGAGAAAAAACCCTTCCGTGTTAAAGGGAATAAGAAAATGCTGTAGTAAATGTGCAAAAGTCCATTCAGTGATGTTTCCATTCAGTTATTCATTAAATATGTAAGTGTGGCTATTTTATTGTAATATCTATGCTAGGGCACTTTTATGTGTAGTTCTTGTTCAGTCTGCAATGAAGTGAAACTGGTAAAAGGCAAAAAATGATTTATAGTAAAAGGCACAAGGGGGGAAGAAAGAGCATATGGTCTCTCCTTAACAGCCACCACCACCTCTGAAAGCAATAGATTAGTACTTCAAGCAAGCTTCTATATGGCTATGCAGTTTCCTACTTATAACCTGGTGAGAATGCCGCTGCCATTGCCTGCATCTCACTCCTGCTTTATTTTAAAATCAGATCAGTATGAAAAGCCATTTGGCGCATGAGAATGCAACCAGCCTGTTTGGTGAGAACATCTAGTCTTGCCGCAGCACTCTTGGACAGCTTAAGTGCTCTTAACACTTTTTGAAATGTGTGCTTGTTAGATTAACATCTTGAGATTTCGTGTAATTATGTGGCTGAACAATTTTAGAAGAGTTTCACTAGGTGAAGTCAAAAAAACCTATGAAAGGCACATGAAGCACACACTTGGGAAAGTTAATTAGTGACATTTTTAATATTTGATATCTCTGCCCCATTTACTTAAATTAAGATTTTTCTCATCTCAGAGCCTTCCCTTTAAAAAAAAGAAAACACCTTACTTCAAATATGAAGTGCAGAAGAAATTTCTGTTCAGAAAAATTATGATGGCTGCATGTTTTAAACATGTGGACCAAAGAGCCTGATAATTTACCTTTGGACCATTTCTATCTTATACTGAAGCTTTTCGGGGGCAGCGACTGTATTCTGTTTTTGTACACTACCTAGTATGTTGGGGTCCTAGTCCATGGCTAAAGAATTTTCTCCCAGTAAGCTGAGAGCCAGCCTGAGAAGGAAGTGACGTGGCCAGCTACACAGGATACAAAAACAAAAACACAACTTTTGCCATCCTGTTCTCCTGAACCCACTGACACATCATCTAAGATTTTTATACTGTAGCGTGGCCATCACTGTGGTATTGGAGCACATCACTTGCATAGGATAGAGGGAGTGTTTTGCCCATGCAAGTCTTTGAAGCAGTTCAGCAGCACACAGCACTATCTCTATAGAGAAAGAGAAAGCATTACACTAACTCTAAATGTAGTGTGGCAGTGCTTCCTCCTCCAAGTGATGTGGTGACACATGAATACAAAAACTGGGGACCAATGATGACTGTGAAATGAAACATGATGCAGTTGCAGGTGGAATGGACAGAAAAGCAGGCAAGGATAAAGGAAATGAGAATGTTGGTAAAGGAAAAAAAAAAAAAAAAAAAAAAGGGTGTGAGCGAGAGAAACCCATTCTACCAGAAACAGTACCTTATCAGTCACAGACAGGAAGAGCTGCTCCCAGAAAAATGAGAGGCATCAAGAGCATCAGGCAAACTTGACCAAAAAGTAAGAATATGAAAGAAAGAGGCAAGAAGAAAAGGAAAAAATAATTTCTTTCGGCATTAAAATGCTTCCAAATTGGATCAATTTCTTGACGTTTACTAAGTGATGGCACGCTGGAAGTCTCAACCATTTCTTTTTACATTTAGGTGTCAAAAAAGACTGTATACATCCTCACAAAATGCATTCAGCTCCCAGAGAATGTTTTGATAGAAAGCAAACTTACACTTTAAAATAGTAAGAAAATGTACTCCACTCCCCACATCTCTCAAGCACATCTTCATCAAAATCAAGAGTCAAATAACGGGCACAAAAATCAGACCTAGAAACAGAATTAAGCATTTTTTCCTCATAAGACATTTTTTACAACTTTCTGTATTTACACTTTTAAGCAAGTGAACAAAACCTGTAGAAATTAAACACTATCGATTGCTAAAATCAAAACATAAGTAATACAACTTTTTAATTTCAATATTTTAAAGTACAGAAACTGGAAACTATGAATATCAAATACAAATTTAAACAAGCCACTTGTCCTCCCCTAGAATAACCAATGTGAGCTACTTATAGAAACTTACACATTTAAAGTAAAATTGAAACAAAAATAAATACTGTACATACATTTTCCCTGCCTGCAGGCAAAAGAGGATGGGAAATACTGTTATGAATTGAAAAAAAATGCTCTTAAAGCTGCAGCATCCCCTTTCCCAGCCAAATACTCAACACTGTAGTGCGTTTCTGTAAAAAGACACACACACACACACACACACACACACACACACACACACACACACACACGGAGACCCCTATTCAGGCAGACAAGCCAGTATTTTCCACAGCTGTTCAAAAAAGGATAGAAATTAGACAGAGTAGAAAAGGGAGAGGGAAAGACAAATGGGCCAGCAAAACATTACTACAAAACTAGTAAATATAGCCAAGAACTATCCCCTTTTCAAATTTCATGGATTTTAAAAAAAGAAGTAACTGCCAAAGCACTGACAAAATTAGACATATCCCAGCAGAAGTGATAATTCATATTAATATAATCTCTTAAAGTGATCCCTTTCACTCCCGTCCCACAGCATGAAACTGTTATGGCTTAGTTTTTATTAAACGTAGAAAAAAGTCCTTATCCAAAAGGAAATGCAGCTTATGAAGAAGCACGTGCATTTCCTAATCAGTGCTATTCATATTTCCCCACCCCCTGCATGATTCACCACTTGTTCTGCAACCAAAAATAGTTTTTTTATTTTTTGAAAAATGGATGTTGCAGCTTTTTAATCCAGTTTAACCACAAACAGTAAGGCCTTGGTTTCATTTATGTTCCTTCTGCAAAATAAAGCGGCTCTAGGTTTGCTTAGTCCCAGGGCCATGGACACCCTTTAATGGTCTGGAAGTATTATATAACAGAGCTTTAAAAAGACACTAAGATTTTTGGTGGCATGGAGACTAGAGGGGGCCACTAGCTATGGTTTGGTTCTAGCCTCAGCCCTGCTCAGTCCCCACAATTACCAACCAAGGGTCAGCCAGATAATGACTCAGCCCTGGGTTAAAGTCCTGCAAAGGTTTCAAAATTTAGGACTTCATGCCCTGGTGAATGAAAGCAGCCTATGACATATAACAAAGCTTGGGAAAGCTGAAGCTTTTCAAAGGATGGCCATGACACTGTGCTCTCTTATCTCTATTCAAATTAATGCAGGTACTTCAGCTTAAAAACGTGGTCAGAAAGTAACAATTGTTCATTCTTAACATCAAACCCTTTTGAAATGATTTCTTCAAGAATTGTTTCATGTAGAATATTACAGGTTGCATAGGTAATCTACCTCCGAGGTCATTAAGGGCTACCTTGTAGCCAGGCTATATTAGCAAGTATAGTACAGGAAGAAAGGGGAAAGTTGCTGGAAGAGTCCTTGATATAATTTTTAGGTGGTCTTTCCATTTTCTCATTTTTCTTTTTAAAAATTATAAGAACTTGAGTACTTGGAGAAGAGCAAACCCCAAGTGTTCCATTTCATACCATTTTTCCTTCTAGCAACAGAAAGTTTAAAAAATAAAGTACAGTAATTTTATCTTAAAGTCCAAATTCTTCATGTCTTTTTTTTTTCCTTTAAATATCCTCCTTGAAAATGAGTTCCGATAGGAGGACTCAGTCCCCCGGCAGCCCCCTATCAGTGCGCCTATCCACCTACTCCCCCCCGCGGTCCAAAAAGTGAAACATGAGAAAAAAAAGACAGGTTATTTTCT
This sequence comes from Macrochelys suwanniensis, assembly GCA_033296515.1. Lineage (NCBI taxonomy): Eukaryota > Metazoa > Chordata > Testudines > Chelydridae > Macrochelys > Macrochelys suwanniensis. Next base: position 244,169,175 of record CM065775.1, on the reverse strand, counting down.
CTCCACCTCTATAGCACCAGGTTCAGTCCATCTACAAAAAGCTTGGTGCAACAGTGTTTTCTTCCAAGAATATAATAAAAACATCCCAACATACAAATACATGAATAAGTGAGGTCAACACATCCTCTTCATCAAGCTAACAAAAGGAGACTCATTTGTTATTAATTATCAAAGACAATTTCTTTTAAAAACTGATTGACTGAGGTTCCCTCTCATACCAAATAAAGTTTTAGTCTCTTAAGGACTTCTGCTGGAAGCATGGAAATAAGGAGAAAATGGACATGAACCTCTGCCTGTTGACAGCCTATGAAGAGACATTAGTACACTCACTACAATGGAGAGCCACCTTGAAAAAGTGGGAGAGAAGGGAAAAAAAGAAAGAAAACTAGAAATAACCATTAAACATATATGGGTCCAGCCAAGTACTTTTTCCACTAGTAAGAGGATAGCTATATACTTTGCTAATGAAGAGGCTTAGAAGACAAGTCACAGGGAAAGCAGCATTGTGTATGTTCCATATTCAAAACCTCCTTATTCCAGATTCCATTATGGCATATTTCTGTTTCAGTAAGCAGTGTTGTCAGAATCTACATTAAAAAAAAAATCAGTCATCGTTACTCCCCTCTAGTTCTGCTTGATGTCCCTTGTGAAATACTTCTGTTGTCTTAATAAAAGAAGATAGCTAGTAAGAGAAAAGTAGTTTGGTTTGGTTTGCCAGAACTGATCCAGTTACTCAAAGCCTGGCAGATATGACCTGGTTTTCCTTGAGCTGACACAAACAGATCAGAGGTAAGCTTTTTTCTTATAATTTAAACCAGTATTGATAACATGGTACACATTTATCAAATATTTCCATGAGAATGTATCAGAAGATAGAATTAAAATTTCATACTGAATGTTGAAAGTATTTTTTCCTCTCATTATTGACTGGCAAAGTTCTTGCCTGAGAACACTATTATTTTTTGTCACTTTTGAAACCTGTAGAGTAACTGCTCCCTATCTTTTGTTACTTGGTAATTGGTGAGGATCACTTTTATTGTCTCCTTTCCCCAGCACCCTAAACAAGGCTGGTAGCATGGATTAAATAAAAATGGTCTGCCAACAGAGCTTGAACTCATCCAATGTGTTTTTGGCTATGGGTTAGCAAAATCAATTAACTCTGATGTCTACACTACTTTCAAATTAAAAGCTGGACTGGGACGAAGAGAAACGAGCAATAATCTGCAAGTTCTGGAAAAAGAAAAATCATTAATGCTATTTGCCCTATGCATACCCATGTTATATTTTGATATTTTCTCATCCAGAAATGGGCTGGCCCTCAGCTAGCTAGTTCAGATCTTGCAAGAATCGGGAAATCCAGACAGCATATATTTCCATACATTTCCAAGGGCATTATTCATATTCTAATCTAGCTGTATACATGGATATAGCTACATGTAAATCTGGAAGGTAAAATTGAATTTGTTTTAAGCACAGCAGGAAGAAGCTATCCAGGACAGAATATGGAGGACAGGCAAACTGAGTGGAGTTAAGACAAATCAATAAATTGGATAGCTAAGCCAAGCCTTTTCACTCTCACTATACAGGAAAAATCCAAGATGGTATCCCTAGCACATCAATGTTTACTTTTGGCTGGACCCTGCAAAATGCCCTTTTTACAGAATCAAGTAAAGTTGTTCCCCTCTCCCCCCACCCTGAAAAGTTAAATATTTAATTTTATATTACAGAAAAATACAAATTTAAAATCAACATTATTTACAGGTAATTCAGAATTGGCATGTACTATCAGCTCTATGTAAAGCATGGCACAAATGATCATTCTGAGATCAGCTAGCTACTAAACTCAACACTTACATATGCACCTGTTAAGACTCCAATTGGCTGATGATCTGTGCAGCCTTGCAAGCAGCACATGTTCAACTGCCTCCTTAGTTCCTCAGTAAAATATATTTTTGAAGTATACTAATGATTATCACTGGTTTTAGTGCTCCCTCCACCCACCACAGGAAGTAATCTGCCAAATCTTAATTCTGCAATTTATATTTAAACACAATTATTCTGAAATGTGAAACTTAACCCATCATATTGCACTCTCCCCCATCCCCCAGGAAAAGATAAAAGCTGCTCTCCTCTGTACTAACATTTAAACTAAGTTGTATAAATAAAACTTCTCAAAGCGATTTTATTTTCTCCTTAAGAGAGAAAAATCACATGGCCTGGACCGAACACCAACCATGTCAGGAGGAAGAGCATAAACCCCAATCTGAGGGAGAGGTGCTGTTTGAGACATGTTAGCTACTGAACTTGAGTAATCATGCCCTTCTTATAGACAGAAGAGTCTTTGCTTCTCCACTTTGGTGAGTCAGCAATGTGTACAGAATGGGAAGAGGCTAAGGGAACTAAACTGGCAGAGCACATGCGTCTTACAGGGCAACAAAAGCCCAACCAATAGCTTATAAAGAGCAGAAAAAAATATAAAATATGATTCCATATGACTTAATTTAAAAATAATTAATAATGCATCACATCCCTGTTTAAGACTATAACCTGAATATCAAATTTAGGAGTCCAGACTAATCACCATTAATGTGGCTCTCCACTGCACCAAACATACATTATCAAGAACAATTAAAAACCTTCACATTCTTAAATCTAAATTAATAACCCCCACAAAAAAGTCTTCCAAATAAATAGATAAAAATGAATTTAAAAGTTGTAAAAATCTGTCAGAAATAAATTATGGATAACCACCTTTATCATCTTCCCCTCATGAATTAGCTCAAACGCTACCAGCAACAAAGTGATATTCAAGCCCTGATGAGAGACTGTTTCCCAGTCCATTGTCTCTCTGAAGATTTCCCCATTCCCAAATGGTTATTGCTGAGCAGGTGTGGCACAGTGAAAATGCAGCATTGGTTTTTTTTGTTCATTAGGCAGTGTTCTACATGGTACATGCAAGTCTGCTTCGGGCAGAGGAACAGCAGCAGCTCCAGGCTCTGTTGCCCTCAATACTGGCTGTGAAGGAAAGACAGCAGTAGTAGTAGTAGTAGTAGCAGCTACATCAAACAAAGAAGCGTGCATGGCCATTTCGGTTCAGTTTAAGGATCTTCCCAAGGCGCTGTTTGGCAGTTGCCATTCCTTTCTTTGGACGCTTGCCTGGAAAATTGAAACCAGTATATCAGTCTACTTTTAGAACAGATTTTGTAAAATCAGATCAACCTAAATGGAAAGCAGATTCTCCCCTGGAGTCTGACTTTTTCAGCTGAAATACTTTCTACATTGCAGTTCATCTCTGTCCACTTGTTTTGGACCAAAGCAATGGGCATAATGGACATATATGAAATTCAGAGTTACTTCTCCTAAGCTACTGTCAGAATTATAATAGATAATTTGATTATATACTTCTAGATTTTCCTAATTTAAATAGGAAAACTCACTAGTCTCTGCTCCCTGAATTGTGCCCTTCCCTATTTGTACTCAAGTAAATTACACAGCTAAGGAGATAACTAGTAAGATCATCAAGATACCTTTTAAAGCCTCATACTTTGAGTATCTCAACTCAGAGAGAGGAAGAAAAAAAGCCCTGATCCTTAATCTAAACTAGATATCATTACTTCATAGCTGATAAATTTGCAAAAGTTGTCAACACTAACTAGGGAAAACTCAAATTGGGCATAACCCAATTAAATCCCTCTTTATCCACTATACAACTACTCCATGCCAAAATTTGACTGCAAGGTGATGCTTATGTTGGATTTTTTCTCAATGTCTATGTCTGCAAGTTTTGCTGCATCTGTTTCAGACAAGTTTTTCTTAAGTTTACAGATAATCAAGAAATAGGAAACCAGGTTTTTTGAGGGGACAAGAGGACAGAAGAAGAAAAGATGTTACCTTTTGTGGCCTGATTGCTGATAGGGGGTGGATTTGATGCTGGCCTCTTGGTTGGGTGAAGGGGTATAGACAAGGACGTCTCACCATATGGCCTATCAGGGCTGAGGCTGCCGTCACTCAACCGACACTCCCCTTGGATCAGGGCCGAGTCCCGCATGCACTTGCCATGTTGGAAGCTCAAGCCATTGCTGTGTGTAAAATTTCTGTTCTCCTGAACCTTATGACTAGCTTCTGATGCACCCTCCTTCTTAATATATTTCTGAGCTTTACTTGTATCCTGGAGCAGAAGTGGGGGCGGGGAGAAATCAATCACACATGAGGATTTATAATTTCTGAATGCGAACACCTTTTAATTCTTCTCATTGTACTACTGGACAAATTAAATATTTCTGAATGAAGATACAGTTCTAACAGGAATAAAGCTGGTCTGTTTTAGCATCCTGTCTTTCTCTACAGTATATGCCCATTCAAACACTTAAGTTATAACAACATGATATTTCTGTGTAACTTTTTTCACATGCAGTTATTAAAGTCACTAAAATAGTGGTAAACTGTTTAACTGTTGCCAATATAGATACAGGGAAGTAAGGAACACACAAAAATATATAACCCACTTTTTCCACTATTTTGCAGGGACTAAAGTGTGAACACAATGTCCTTGATTTTACAGACAGTTCCTAACTATAATGAACAATATCACAATCAGTGAATATTTAAATTGGCACTGTCTCAAATATTCAGTAGTTGAGACACAGCCAGTATACTTTAGGAAGTATAAAACCATAAGCCCTACCATGTAATTACATATTCCTGTAGAATACTAAGTTACCATGCAATTAAAATATAGTTACTAAATAGTATCAGTATCCTGTAACTTGAGGTATTACTAACATTTCTAGTGAACACAAGCTATAGAGGTAAGATGGACAGCATTTAAGATGCCAGGAAAAACTGGAAGGCTCGGAGAATTGCTAACAGGATTTAGAGTCTTTCATCTTCAGGCCTCTGGCTTGAATCCAGTCCAGATTAAGAACTCAAAGATGACACCAACTACTGACTGTTTGGTGGCCTATGTGAAATGAGTTGAGCTGCTTCAGTCCAGTTTCCAATGGGCAAGTGTCCACATCTCAAAAACCACAGCACAACTGACAACCTTGTATGGCAGTATGACTAGAGATGACAAGAAGGGTGAAGAAAGAGGTGAAGTTTCCAAATAAAGTTTGACTGGGCAGTATGGGAAAGCTAGAACTTACTCTGTCTGAAGTAAGACTCCATGGCTGTGGATCATCAATCTGGAACCTTTCATGAACAGTAAATGCACCCTTTTTCTTAAGATACCTAGTGTCTTTATAGTAATTTTATAATATACTTAGGTTTCCTAAAACATCCAAAAAGGCAGAACAGCTCAGATAAAACATGACACAGATAGTCATCAATTACCAGCTCCAAAATTATTTAGTTACCAGACCGGCAGTAAGAAGATACCTTCATCAAGTTTACTGGTTTTGTTTTTGTTGCCAGCTGCCTATTCCTTGTTCTATAACAAGGGTTAAAATGTTGTCTTACCTGAGGGGTAACCCTGGAAGCTGCATTTAGCGGTCTTGCCCATATTGAAGTCCCCACACCTCTTTCCTCTTCCCTCATGTGCTTACCTAAAAGGAAATTTAGCAAGTTGAAACTTAGAAATTCTTAACTGTGACTGAAAAACTTGAAACCTACAATTGAGATGAAATAGAAAGAAAGAATTGCGAAAGATTTCCTAGACAAACAATTCTCATAATACAAGTGTCCGTTACCACAGTTTTCACACATAAGAAATGTCAGATTTCTCACTTCCCCTCCATACCTATTTGGCACATCAAATTGCCCAAATTTCTGCTGAATTTCCAAATTAGGGCCCCAGAATAGCTAGGGATGGCCCTGTGCCCAAGAGCATCCCAGGACAGCAATTCAGTCAGGTTTGGATGGGTGATCGGACTTAGCTGAGAAAACCAATGTGGGCTGGGAGCAGAATAGAAGAACTTAACCTACATCAGGTTAGAGACTCACACCTTCTTGGTCGGTACAGTTTTTGTCAGGTAACAGAAGCTTTTTTCACTTACATATTGTGTGTAACTTTGGTTAAATGGGAGATGGGTAGAAAAGAATATAGGAGATTGCTGGGTCAATTTCTGAGGACTAAAAACCTTAACTTTAATAAAAATAGGCTACCTAAGAAACTAACATCTAAAGCACTGTTTAAGAGGTTATCGTCTCCAGAGCTGTTCCTCATCTGTCATCTCTGGCAGGTGGAAGGAGCAGAGGTAATTGGAGTACTATGCCTCCTTTTACAGACACGCCCTAGAATGCTCATGAACAGGTAAGGGCCAAGCAAAGAGGAGTGCGTGAGATCTCAAATGGGCAATGCTAGTTGCATTCCACCTTCTGAGCTGCACGTGGCTGCTGTATCACAAATATATGACTATGCAGAGGCCACTCAAAGAAGAATCAGTGATTTGACTCTGAATTGGTGAATCATCATGGTAACAAGTCTTTGGCTGAGACTTGATTCCACTTGGTCTAATTCTTGTGTCATAGCCAAGCAGTGCTGATCTCTCTTTTTCCTTTCATGTGAGGAGTTTTCAAGAACAAATTTCTCTTTTCCCCATGACAGATGGTGGACTGCTTTTTAGACAGACGCCAATTAGATTTCTCTCTTCCTTGGGAAATGATGCATGTTATTACAATGGTGGTGTCTGTCATTCCCAGAATATGTTTAAAACATCTCTTCCTAAAACTCTTACAGACCTAGTCAAAATGGCCTGAACTCTAGTCAGTTTTTTGACATCTCCTGAAAGTATAACCCCTGAACCATTTTACTAATGTAGGCTCCCAGAATTGTGTCCATTGTAAGTAGTGTTTGGTTCTTCCTGAGTGATAAGCGGGTATTTTGGAACTATCTACTTTTTCCCAGACTGGCTGATGTCCAAGGAAGAATGGACAGCGTAAAGGTCTGTAACACCTCTATGTTATCTTGTCCAGATAAGAATCAATGCAAGATCCAAGCATCCCAAGGAATCTCACAAGGTGACAATTGTGACTTCTGGTTTCTGCTGAAACAGTCTAAGTATAACCGTAATCTTTGATTGCTTCACCTACACAATAAATGATCTCTCTTTGTAACTATCTGGACACCTACGTGAGTCATGATCATGCTGGCTGCAGGTGGTTTTTGTGATTTATCAGGAAGTCATATACTTGAAAGAAGTGAATTGTAGTGTTATTGTACTGTCTGACATTGTCTTCTAAGCTCTGATAAACAGTTTAAGAAAGGATGGTATGGATTCTCTTCTCTCAAAGAGCTGCTATGTGGACCACTAAGACATCTGTGAAGATTATGGGACAGGTCAATAATCTCAATCATAAGAATTTGTAATGGTAATACAAATTGTTATGACAAAAATGGAGGAATTTCATGTGGAGGCTTGGAACAGGCATGTGTTTCTTTTAGATCTATTGAGGTTGAAAGAATTTGCTGATACTAGAGAGACTATAAAAACTCTCTCTGTGAAATTTAAATCTTCTTGGTACCCTGGTCCAGTATCAGCACAGATTCCTCCCCACCTTACCCAGGGCTACAAAAAGTATTGAGAAGTCTCCAGTTCCTAGCTCTGCCGAATTGCATGCCTCTATTATTGCTTCCATCCTACCTTTATTCCTTGGGGGTTTGTTTTTTGTTTTTAAACTTCTGATGCTATTCTGTATCTTTGGGATCTTCTTCAATTCTGTTACATATCCCTTTCTATATTATGTCTGGGACTCATTTCTCCAGCATAGTTCATTTCTATAAATAAAACTTTTGGTATCACCCGATGAGCTGCACCCTTGCACAGAGGCCACAGCTAGTCACACTGTGCTTGAATAGAGTATTTTTCTCTGAATATATCTTCTATTCCAACTCTGCAGGACTTTCTCCTTTTCCAAACTATTTTTGTAGGTATTTGAATATTGTGGACAAAATGATTTCCCCATTCCTGAGACTGTGATCTTTCCTTTTTCATTTCACCAAAGGTAAAAGTTTCCTTTATCAGCTGCTTCAGCTATAGCATTTTCTAAACTGATCTCCCTATGAGAATAAGGTTGCAGCAATTAACTGTCTAGCCTTTACATCTGCATTCCAGGAACAAATCCAGATATGCTTTTTAGAGAGATAGTATTAGAAGCCATCAAGCAGACTGAGAATCTAAGGTTTATCTAGTAAGGCATATACCATGAAAGCAGCAGCTAGGGAGATCTTATGAACTACTGCTTTCAGCTTTTTCTCCTGGAGGGAATTATAGCTTTCAGTTCATCCAGCCATACCAGTGCAACTCTTGTAAAGCCGAAAGATGCTGAAGAAACTTTTAGGTTGACAGCTAAGGCCTCACTAAAGTTAGGCTCCTAAATAGATTTGGCCTGGTTTTACAGAAGTGTTGAGCACACTTATCTCACTGACTTCTGGAAAGTATGCCAGACTTATTTAGGAACTTCACTATAGATCTAGGAACCTAATTTTAGGCACTTATTTTTGAAAATCTTAGCTCCAGTGTAACAGCATAGTGTGGCAATGATAGTTAACATAAGTACCTACCACATTGTGTTTTATGACTCTGGGATGGCTGCCTGTCCTTATGCTTACTTCTGGGATAACTTCTGTGTTCCTGATGAGAGGTTCTTTTATCTGTACAGTCTGTGCTTTGTGTATGACCTGGTAAACATGTGGTATAGTGCAATCCTGCCATAGAAAGCATGCCCTGAATAGCTTCTTCTTCTGTACTTGTCGAGGTAGGACATTCCCTAGAAAAACAGATCAGACAGTACAGAAGGGAATTTTAATTTCACTGAAGGAAATAATTTTTATATTCATATTAAACAAAGGCTTACAAATACATTTGTCTGGAAGTTCTTATTAATTTATAAACCAGACCTCCCACATCATTTCTCTCACCCTTTACTTGGAGTTTCGTTTTTAGATGGCTTCTGGATAGTTTGACAGAGGTCCCTTATCTTAAATTCCTCCTTGAAATTTGATGTTACCTCCTGTTTCTCTTCATCACCTGAGCTTTCTGACTCCTCTGTAGAGGAATTCTTTAGCTAGAACAAGAGCAAATAGTACATAAGATGATCATAAATTCTAAAGATATAATTGCTATTCTAATCTAGACTTAAAGGTTCTCCATCTTTCAGTTAATTCATTTTTCAGAAATAGCTAATAGTGCACAGAATGCCATAACACTGAAAACAGATATAGGTCTAATATATCCGATTTTATCAAATTTGGTCAAAAAGGTTGAAATTGTGTTTCAGAGATTTACAGCCAACACCTCCAAAAATCCAACTTGTCTAACAAAAATGCTACACTTCTTTAACTTCAAAAATTAAAATTTGAAAATAGGCAATTAAAGAATCCATTCAATTTGCATGTCAGATGATCCATCATTCACTATTCATCTCAACTGGCTTACAGTGCCCACCCAATCTTAAATTAGGCCCCCTTGTTCGGTTCTGTAATGGAAATGTGCTCTGGATATATGCTGTTGAACTTATATATTCCTTATTGAGTATAGAACAAAAGATTACTAAAGCAATATAAATCTCAGATTTCTATATGTTAAGTACTCTAACAAACTGATGTGTTGATGAAGTGGAAGAATACCTTTATTAACAGAACATAAATCAAGGCTGTGAAAAATCTGGGATTGGGTTGTCTTTTTTAAGCAAAAACTCAGTGGAGGTTACTGCGGGGAGGGAATTTTTTGAAATTCTGACGTATTTACATGAACACTTCTTTTGGTACTATAAAACTTTAGGCTCTAATTTCGAATCTGTGAAAAGGCAAGTGATGAGATTTTTGATGTCACCATCATTCTCAAAACATAACTGGGATTATAATTTAGGTCCCTGTTCCATGCCTTTCAGCAGCTCTTTATTATTAAATATATGTATTACTGTAGTACCTCAGAACCCCAGTCATGGACTAAGATCCCATTGTTCTAGGCACTGTACAAACAAAGAACAAACATACAGTCCTTTCAACATCAGCTTCATTTACAAGAGAAGTCTGTTAATCTTTGCCTACCAAAAAGTGACAGCTCAGCGATTATGCTATAACAACTGAAAGGCCAACAACTAACTTTAACAAGAGGAAGTTACTCGCCTTGTGCAGTAACGATGGTTCTTCGAGATGTCACTCTCTGAGTGCTCCACTGTAGGTGTGCTTGCATCCCTGCACTGCTGATTGGAGAACTTTGATAGCAGTGTTCATTCAGCCTGCACATGCTTTGTTCCCTCCTCGTGCCCCCCTCCCGTCCCGCCCTCACAAGGCTAACTAGTGTGCGCTGGCAAATCCCACTCAGTTCCTTCCCTACCGCAGAGTCCTTAACAAGAACTCCAAAGTAGAGGGGAAGAGGGCGGGTTGTGGAACACACATAGGGACACAGATCTTGAAGAACTATCGTTACTGCACAAAGTGAGTAACTTCCTCTTCTTTTTCAAGTAGTATCCCTATGGGTGATCCACTGTAGGTGACTTCCAAGCAGTATTTCCAATGGAGGGCTGGGGCTTCGGAGTCAAGTCTGTTACAGATGAAAATACTGTGCAGCTGAAGATGGCATCAGAAGCAGAATCACTGGTAATCATGTAATATTGTGTGCAGATATGTGCAGACTCCCAGGGTGCCGCTCTATGGATTTCTGAGATAGGGACAAATTTGAGGAAGGCGATGGAGGAGGAAACCGACCTCGTGGACTGAGTGCAGACTCCGGATGGAGGTGCTATGTTGTGAACCCGATAGCATTATTTGATACAGTCTGAGACCCATTTGGAGAGTCTGAGCTGATATCACTGTGCCCTTAGACCTCTCTGCAATGGAAAGGAAAAGCTTAGGATACTTCCTAAAAGCCTCCATCCTATCCACGTAAAAGGCCAGGGTACTCCTAACATCTACTGTATGCAGTATAGACTCCCTGTTATCATGGTGAGGTGGGGTAAAATGTCGGGAGGTGAATCAGTTGGTTTATGTGACAAAGGGGAGGTCACTTCGGAGATGAAGTTCAGGTGTGATCAGAGAGTGACCTTCTTATTGCTGACACAGACTAACACGGCTACTACACTGAAACTTGTCCCAAAAGAATATTATATACAGGGGGATTGCCATCAATGCTGCTATTTCCCCTATTCTTGCCAAGGTGATCGCCACCAGGAAGACTGTCTTCATCAACAGGTATGTGAGTGAACAAGATGTTGATAGGAAGGTACTATTCTGGAGGAGGAGCAGGAGTGCAAGATATCCAGGAGCTTATGATGGGTATCTTTTACCTTCTCTAGAGATGTCTACTACCCTTTTAGCTAAATCCTGAAATAGCCTGAAATCATCAGCTAAGGATGGTGGAGGGGCCATCCCTGCCTAGTCTGGGGAGGAATAGATGTTGGTCCTCGACATGACTTCCTCCTCAAATCTGCCCTCTATTTCTTCTATGATCTCCTCTGGAGGTTCGGCGGTTCTGAACGCCGTGGCCGAGACGGAGAGTCTCAAGGGCTCATGATGAGTTACATGCTAGATGCCCGGGAGATGTGAAGTCTATATGCTGCCCATGGATCCCAGTATGGCCACTAGGGCAGTGCGATAGTGCCTGGTGGTGGTGCGATGGCTGGCCGTACCATGGTGGCTGAGGAGCAGGAGGAGGAGATGACTGGGGAGCCCCAGGTTGATATCAGGCACCATAAGGAGCGTGCAAGGAGTGATCAGAGATTATCTCCTCCAGCTCTGTATCTAAGTCACCACTAGAGAGTGGAGGTGCGTTACACACTGCCGGTGAAGATTCCCATGTCTGGAGAAGACTCTGTACAGGAGCCCCAGCACCAATCAAGGGAGACTCTGGTATATCAGATACCATGAGTTCTCTTGAGTGCCAGAACTCTTGTGGTGCTGACCGAACTAGTGCCAATGGCAGTTGTTGGTGGGTTGGTCTGGAGGGAATAAGGGGATTTTGGCCACATCGAGTGCTCCGAGGCTGGGTGGCTCACTGTTGACAGTGCCGTACTGGAAGCATCTTCTTAGTTGTGAATGGTCTCTTTTTCCCCCTTATCTACCGGTACCGTTGGCTCAGTGCCTATGCCCACCAGGCCTTTAGACGCATCAACAGTACCTGTTGCTTCTGACCCTCGTGAGCTATGGGTACTGTGTTTGGACTGTCTCGGTGCCGACGATACGGAGCATGACAACAATTTTTTTGGCTGGCTTGGGGCTCTCTTTTTACAAGTCTTACATGAGGGGTCTGTGGCTGTTTTCTTTGACCCATAGTCCCTAAATGTCCAGCGCTATGGGGAAGATTTGTGACATCTGGGTGACTGCTGGCACGGGTCCAGCGGAGGCTGAAGAGCTGCCTCCATCAGGATAAAGTTTTGTCTCAGCTCCCTGTCCTTCCGAGACCTGGGCTTGAGTTGCTGGCAGAGAACACACTTCTGAGAAATGTGTCCTTCCCTGAGGCAGCAGATACAGTGAGAATGTTTAGCTGCTAGAGGGATAGCTTATTTACACAAGAGGCACTTCTTGAAGCCAAGTGAGCCGGGCATATCCCACGCTGGGGGGGGAAGGGCCCTAGACAAAGGGAAACTAAAAGTCTTTTCTTTTTGGGGAGGAGGGAAGGAGAGAAAATCTACAACTAAGAGAAAAAGGGGATTAACTAGCTATTGAAATGCTGAAGGAAAGTGAGAAAATGATCCTCAAATGGACTGCTAATGGCTCTGTCTCTAGCCAGCGGCGGTTGAGAAGAAACTGAGGGGGTTCGCCTATGCGCACTGGTTAGCCTTGTGACGGGGCATGAGGAGGTGACGGGGCATATGCAGGATGAACGGACACGGCTATCAAAAGTTTTCTGATCAGCAATGCAGTGAGACCAGCACACCTACAGTGACGCACCCACTTCTTCTTACCCACTTCCACCTTAATTCAATTGGCTCGTTAGCACTGACCCCGCACTTGGTAAGGCAACTCCCATCTTTTCATATGCTGTGTATACCTCTCTACTGTATTTTCCACTCCGTACATCTGATGAAGTGGGTTTTAGCCCATGAAAGCTTATGCCCAAATAAATTTGTTAGTCTCTAAGGTGCCACAAGGACTCCTCATTGTTCAGACAAACAAGTTTGTTTACATTTGCAGGAGATAATGCTGCTCACTTCTTGTTTACAACATCACCTGAAAGTGAGAACAGGCATTCTCATGACACTGTTGTAGCTGGCGTCGCAAGGTATTTACATACCAGATGCGCTAAAGATTCATATGTCCCTTCATGCTTCAACCACCGTTCCAGAGGACATGCGTCCATGCTGCTGACGGGTTCTGCTCGATAACAATCCAAAGCAGTGTGGACCGATGCATGTTCATTTTCATTATCTGAGTCAGATACCACCAGTAGAAGGTTGATTTTCCTTTTTGGTGGTTTGGTTTCTGTTTCCACATCAGAGTGTTGCTCTTTAAGACTTCTGAAAGCATGCTCAACACCTCGTCCTTCTCAGATTTTGGAAGGCACTTCAGATTCTTAAACCTTGGGTCATGTGGTATAGCTATCTTTAGAAATCTCACATTGGTACCTTCTCTGCATTTTGTCAAATCTTTAGTGAAAGTGTTCTTAAAATGAACATGTGCTGGGTCATCATCTGAGACTGCTATAGCATAAAATATATGGCAGAATGCAGATAAAACAGAGCAGGGGACATACAATTCTCCCCAAAGAAGTTCAGTCACAAATATAATTAACGCATTATTTTTTTAAATGAACGTAATCAGCATTGAAGCATGTCCTCTGGAATGGTGGCATACAAATGTTTAGCATATCTGGCACATAAATATCTTGCAATGCCGGCTACAAAAGTGCCATGCAAATGCCTGTTCTCACTTTCTGGTGACACTGTAAATAAGAAGAGGGCAGTATTATCTCCCATAAATGTAAACAAACTTGTTTGTCTTCACGATTGGCTGAACAAGAAGTAGGACTGAGTGGACTTGTAGGCGCTGAAGTTTTATACTGTTTTGTTTTTGAGTGCAGTTATGTAACCCCCCCCCAAAAATCTACATTTGTAAGTTGCACCTTCACGACAAAGATTGCACTACAGTACTTGTATGAGGTGAACTGAAAAGTACTATTTCTTTATCATTTTTACAGTGCAAATATTTGTAATAAAAATAATACTTTTATTTCAATTACCACAGAATTCAATATATAAGAAAATGAAGAAAACATCCAAAATATTTAACAGATTACCAATTGAAATTTAACAGTGAATTAAAACTGGAATTAATCACGATTATTTTTTTGAGTTAATCGTGTGAGTTAACTGTGATTAATCAACAGCTCTAATTTAAACATGTCAAATACACTATTATATGTTGTACATGAAGAGAAAAGAAAAAATACAGGAGGAGCTAAAAGAATCATCATCAACATTAATACGAAACCGTTGATTGAACATCAAAAATAATTCAATATTGGCTACATATATCCAAGGGAAAACCACATTGCTATGTAATGTTACTGATTCTACAGCTGAAAAAAACCCAATAAAATATTGAGCTGAATTGCTGAAGATGCCATCCATGAATGCAGACAGAAGCATGACAAGACGGTCTCTACCCCCTACTCAGACAACGAAAGTAAGAAAGAGACAACTTCTCAAGGTCATAAGTATTCAGCACACAACTTAACCCTCATTGAAAAAGTAGTAACACTTAACAGTTCAAAAGCACATTACTGAAATTTAAAAACTCTTCTGTAATTCTAAATCCTTTTCATGCTTGGCTGACTGCAAAAGGAGGACTGAGGCCTTGGCTTCCCAATGACTCCTGGCAGAACTTTAATGATGACAGCCTTGCTATATTTGCATCTACCATTTACATGTGTTTCAACTTGTGCTGAGCACAAGCAAGACTTATCAAAACAGCATGTGTATTACAGAAGAATCTCTACAGAGGAGCACTGTGCTTACAAAAGCAGTCGAGGGAATGAGAGTAGATACTTTCCCAACCTATTTTTTGAAAAGTGTATAGTTGAAATTCATATCCCCATTCCTGAGCTTTGCCTTTATCATCAAAGAAATCGAAGCAGCTAAACTTAAGCCTTTTCTGAAAGCTTAGCTTGTTCTGCACTTCCTTCCTTAGGACTGCTCAGAAAATATTCCAGATCTTCCCTACAGTCACCTCCATCTCTTTTTTACCAGGATGGGATAACAAGCCACCTGCCTCAAACCACACAACACTTTCCCTGCAAGATCAATACCTGGAATGGGATGTTTTGGGCAAACATTGTGAGGCTGTTACACGCTTTCCTCACTAGAGCTTATGGCATATGCACTTTGGTTTCCCTGTTATCCTACACAAACCCCTTTGTTATCCAACTCTCAAAGATCCTTACTTAAGAAATCGTATCTTCCCAGTGACACTCCAGTATTGGAGTGAGTGTGAGATTGGCCCAATTTGGACATGAATGGATTTTTAAAATTGTTTTGTACATGTACCCAGAGATTTAAATACATGAATATAAATAAATAAAATACTATTTTGATTTTCGTTTGACCAACTCCTGTTTCCTTCTCTAGCATTTACCTGGGTAGTGCAATCAGGCTCAGATTCTTCTGAATCAGAAATATCAGAGTATTCTGAGGATCCATTCCTGAGTTCTGATTTCACACTTTCAAAGAACACTGGAAATAAAGGACAAAATGAGTTCTTAAATCTGTCATTTCACATTCATCTTCAAAAACAATAATCACATGTATTTAGTTTTCAACATCTGGTTTCAAAAGCCCCCGCAAATGTCCAAAAATCAATCTATAAAATCTTATGTTATGCTATTAATGAAGCTGCTTTCCTTTTAAGAGAGATCTCTCTCTCTAGATGCCTTTACCCCCAAATTAACGATATGTAGTCTCAACCTTAAACTACATCTTAACAGTTTGTGTCTTGGAATTTCTTTGTTGTTTCTAATTAAAAGTTTCATACATGAAAACTGAACAA
This sequence comes from Macrochelys suwanniensis, assembly GCA_033296515.1. Lineage (NCBI taxonomy): Eukaryota > Metazoa > Chordata > Testudines > Chelydridae > Macrochelys > Macrochelys suwanniensis. The sequence continues at coordinate 244,153,253 of CM065775.1, read as the reverse complement.
GAACCTCAAAGAGACTATTGCCATGTGATTTTTTTAATGATTTGCAGATATGAACACACAGTTTAGGTTAGTCAAGACCAAAGAGGATTTCAGTCCTTACCAAGCTAGGTGAATGGGCAACAAAAATGGCAAATGAATTTTAATGCTGATCATAGTGAAGTAATGCACATAGGGGAAGGGGGAAACATACACCTTATAAAGTTCTACCTATCAACTCAGAAAAGGGACCTGGGTATCACTACAGACAGCTCAATTAAGACTTCTGCTTAATGTGCAACTACAGTGAAAAACAGCAAACAAAGTGTTATGATAAGGAATGTGATGGAGAACAATATGGAAATTTTAATACCATCATATAAAATCTATGGTACAGCCTCATCCAGAATACTGAATGTAGTACTGGTCAGCCCATTTCTAAAAGGATATTGAAGAATTAAAGGGGATTCAGAGAAGGATGTCAAGAACATTTGGGGCGTGGAAAAATTCATATGAAAAGACTCAGACCTTAGAAAGGCGCCGAAAAGGGGCCATGATAAATGTACATAAAATAATGAATGGTCTAGAGAAGGTAGATCAGAAGCTTCTGTTCTCCCTGTCTCATTACACAAGAACAAGGGGACATTTGATCAAATTAAAAGGTAGCAAAATTTGATAAAAGGAAATACTTTATCATACAACAACATGTACTAGGTCTATCGAACGCATTGCCACAGGAAACCATTGAGGCCGAGAAGGGATCAGACATTTGGGTAACAAAAATATCCAGAATTATCATAGTTAATGCTAGCATAAAGTTTAGAAGGGATATTAAAACCTCATGCTTTAGGGCTTAAGCCAATCTTCAATTATGAGACTTAACATGGGGGACATATCCTACATCTGCTTACTGTGGGGTCCTTACATCATGGAATCATAGAATATCAGGGTTGGAAGGGACCTTAGAAGATCATCTAGTCCAACCCCCTGCTCAAAGCAGGACCAATCCCCAATTTTTGCCCCAGATCCCTAAATGGCCCCCTCAAGGATTGAACTCACAACCCTGGGTTTAGCAGGCCAATGCTCAAAACACTGAGCTATCCCTCCCCCGCTCCTTGGAAGCTTTTGGTGCTAGCCACTGTTGGAGACAGGATACTTGACTACATAGATTTCAGGTCTGATCCAGTATGGCAGTTCCTATAAGCAGTCAGAGCACATCAGCCAGTTTTACCACTACTTTGTTTTGCGAGAGCAGTACAAAGCAGCTAGAAGGTACGTCCCAATTTCCTTCTCCCTCCTGTCTTTCAAATTCCCCATGTCTGTTGCAACTTTCTATATTCCCCTGCACACATCCCAACTTACCCCCTCCCCACCTGTCTTCCACATTCCCTGGCACAGACCTGCCGCAGTTTCCCCCTCCCTGTTGCACTATCTACAACTTTCATGCGCCTGCATACATTCACATATACCCTTCTTTACCCCTCCCTCCTGCTCTAGCCATTGAGTAAAACTCGTGCAATGGATAGCTTTTGAAAACAAATTTAAGATATTTTTTTTTAATTATTTTTTATAACTGAAAAGTTATCTATCAGCAGAAACTGGTGCATAAAATCTTCCTCAGAGAAACTCAAAGAACTACCCTCTTTCAAAATTGCCACCATCGCCCCCTGTGAAAATGAACCCAATCTGCCCCCATGGAAGATGATGGCGCCTTATGTTGTCAAGAGGCAGAAGGGAACATTCTGAGAAACAAGTGAATGGAGACAGTGGCCAATCTTTGCTAAGGACAAACTGTGGCCTTAGCCCCATTAAGAACAATGGAAGATGGCAGCTCTTTTAAAGAGGGCAGTTTCTTCATGGAATTCTCTGCATGAGACTATTCTTTAGCTTCTGCATACAACTTCAGTTAATGGCAAAAAAAAATTACTATAAGTCTTCAACTGCAGCCTATGCACAAAATCTCAGTGAATTTAAATTATAAAGGAAGTTCGAAAAGTCGATTATTCAATTAAAATCACTAGAGATAAAGTCTGACACTGGGTGCTAAATTTCTTAAAGATCCATTTTCAAATTAATTTTTACTCAAATTATTTACCAGATTTACTTGAAAATTCTCAGAAAATTTATTCTTTACTTCAAGTAAGTGCTGTAATTTTTGGAAGGATAGCCCTGTATTTTTCCATAAGTAACAAAGAGGTTGAATTCCTGCTTTAAGTGAAAAGCTCAACTCAACCTTAAATGATGGAGGCATCAGTTTCTGGTTCATAATTATCTACATACCTACATGTCACACGCATAGCCAAATGTACCTAAAGCAAGAACCATTTGGTGAAAAGCCATATTCCAGTTGCTTGGTACAAAGTTCCACAGACAAGGTTCACAGTACAAGTGGACTTGTTCTGGTCATAAAGGATGCGGAATTGTTTGGTTCCAGCAAAAACAAGCTTACTGTTCAGTGGTTTCTGGGAATCCGCAGTTCCTTGTCCTTCCAACCCTGAGCTCTGGTCTTCCATCTTAATAGTCTTTGTCTTTTTGGACCTCGTCCTGTCATCCTCATCCTCACTGTCTGCCGTGTAAAGACTGCGATCTGTAAATGGTCGTCGCTCATCTCTATCTCACAAGAAATTGAAATGTTACAAGCGTTATATACTGCATTTTATATTATTTACAGAGTCTTACATAAAATAGTTGTTCACATTCTTTATTATTTGCAATATTCTCTTAGAGGCAAGATTCTCATTCTCACACTGTCTGCCCTTTTCTTCTCCTTTTACCAAACATTTTCTCACTGCATTCCCTCTGTAGCAACAGCCACATGGTTCTAATTTGCTTCCTTTTTTGTGTATCATAATTGTGTCCGCATGTTTTGGGAAGATTTATTAGTACATTCATGTTCCTCCTGGAACCTGGACTCTGAACATATTAAACTTGACCCTATGGTATTTCTGATGAGAATTTTTCGTTTGAAGAGTATTTACTTTACCCTTCTAACAAAGCTGTGGATTTTAAAATATTTACAATTTGAAGTTTAATCAAATAACTGAATTTAATACTACCTAAATGCACATGCAAGACACTTCCTTTTTCCTTCCCTCCCACCATCCTAGTATCTCTTTGCTTCCCTAGCAGCACAGCAAACAGAGGTGCTAGTGGATCCTTCTCCACTCTGCTTCCAGCATGAAGCCTTATGGTAAGTGTGAGGGAAGACACAAGCTACCAGAAGTAGAAGGGAAGAACTCTGTCAAAAAAATGAGAGTGCGCCAATCCAAAATGACTGAACAAGTGATCCATAAGCAACTTTTTATACCTAATGATTCTTCCATTTGAAAGCAGAAGGCGTAGATCATTGTCCTTTGTTCTCCATTCGGGTACTGTAGAAGATGGCTGAAAGGGCTTGTTAAATCTTCCATTCAGTTTAGAGTTTGCTATGTCCTAAAAAATCAAAAGCAGGACTGTTTATTATTTCCTCCAATGACAAGAGTTTACAACAAATTTCTTTTCTCTGCAATCCACAACAGTATTTCTCCCCAAAAGATCATAGTGAATATTTCTGATAGCCAGGAGAGGAAAGCTGAAGCTGGCTTTCAATGGCTGAAGTGGCTGGATAGAACAGGCTTGGACATAAGAAATACAAAATTGCTGGATTTCATTCCCTCACCTGTGGATTTTTTCTGGTTATTGTGACCACGCTCCATTGCTATATTCCAACAAACATCCTTCTAGACAAGTATGTTGAAAACTGCTCCCTCTAGAAGTTATCCTTGTTCTCGAATCATAGGAACAGCAACAGGGTGATGCAAACCAAAGGCTAAGTGGGCAATTGGTATGGCAACTACTACCTAGCCCACCGTGACAATCGGGTCCAGACACTCCAAGGGGAGGACAAGAAGGTTTAAACCCAACAAACTAAACAGTTAAGCCAAATAATTACATACTATGTTATGTTACTATAAGAGTATATCAAGTAAGATCGTTTATGAAAGCTTGTAATGCACTGAACTGAATAGTTGTGACGGGTTGGGATCACAGAGACCTGCTTGGTGCTGCCACCTGGTGTGCCAAGGCTACCTCTGCCCCTGCTTCCAGGCCTTTTCCAGCTTGGGACTCCCGAATCCTGTCTGTTTTGAGCCAGATTCCCCTGATCTGCTGCAAACACAGACCCAGGTCCGAACCAAGTCCACACACCACTGTAAGGCTCCTGGCAGCGCTCTTGCCTTTGACACCCAGGTGCCCAACTCCCAAGGAGGTTCAAACCCTTAATAAATCCGTTTTACCCTGTATAAAGCTTATACAGGGTAAACTCAAATAGTTCGCCTTCTATTTCAAAGATAGAAAGATATGAACAGCTGTTTGCCTTCCCCAGGTAACAACTCGTACTCCAGGTAACTTAATAAGTAAAAAGTGATTTTAATAAGTACAGAAAGTAGGATTTAAGTGATTCCAAGTAGTGACAGACATAACAAAGTGAATTACTAAATAAAATAAAATAGAACACGCAGTTATGTCTAATCACCCTGTGTACAGATAAAAACCTCACTAGGTCCAGTAAACAGGCTATCTTCCTCCTAGCCTGAATCCAGCAATCACTCACCCCCCTAATGTCTTTGTCCTTTGTTCAGTCTTTTTCAGGTGTGTCCTTGGGGGGTGGAGAGTCTCTCTCTCTAGCCAGCTGAAGACAAAATGGAGGGGTTTCCCAGGAGTTTAAATAGACTTTCTCCTCTGGGTGGACACCCCTCCCTCTCCCTGTGTAGCCTCCAGTTACAAAATGGAGTTGGGGTCACATGGACAAGTCACCTGTCCATGCACAACTCAGTTCCCTTCTCAGTCAAGCCACATTCCTGGCAAAGCTCAGATGTGGATTGGTGTCTGCAAGTTCCATTGTCTGTTAAGTGTTTCTTGATTGGGCACTTAACCTGCACATTCCTTTCTCACGAAATACAACCAATATTCATAACTTCTACTACACCAATGATACATGCATACAAACAGGAGGAATAGATTCAGTAGATCATAACTTTCACAGAGATATGTTACATGGCACATGTAGCATAAAACATATTCTAGTTACATATACACATTTATAAGCATCTCCCCATAAAGCTTTATGGGGTACACCATCACAGTTATTATGAGCTAAGTATACATGTTATGGTTATGAAGGTATCTGTGTATATATATGTAGAAAATTTAAACTAACTGTGGTGCAACTTCAGCAACACCTCCTATCAGGCAGAGGGGGGCTACCTCCCCAAACAGATGAGCCTGACTTCAAACACCTAGCCATTGTCCAGTCCAGGAAAAATCATGAGGAACCAACCATCACAGCAAATGAGAACAGCTTAAAAGCGAAAAGAAAACCCCAATCTCCAGAAACTAAGAAAGAAGGACATTTTCCACAGTTTGAATATCTATAGTGACTAAAGGAAAAAAAAACCTGCAAACTCTTAAAATGGAAGACGTTTGAACTAAAGAGCATCCAGAACTTGGAGGAAAGTCTTTTCGTGGGAAACTGCTCATGAATGCTGGGCCCCTCCTGTAGCTAGGATCTATGCTGGGAAACTTTTAAGACAATAGGTAACTATTATTAGAAAAAAGATTTTATGTAATATGAAAGTGTAAAGCCTGAGCTTGCAACTCTGTTTATTTTTTATGTAAACTTGCATATGTTTGCTTTCCTTACTATTTCATCTTTGAATCTGTGTTTTTTCTATTAAATAAACTTTTTGTTTATTTTTACCCCAAGCAGCTCTCTAGTGTGCAAATGGTGTGGAGCATGTATATGCCAAAGTAAGCTAATAACTGGGGGGCTGGCTTCATGCCTCGGGTGTGACACACCAGAGGGGAATGGTCTGAGTATTTGGTAACTAAGAACTTGGGGAGAATGTATTGGGGGAGACCTGGAATTGGAAGGTTGGTGTCACTCAGCAAAGAGTAACTAGGCTGGTGAGAGCCAGGATGAGACCTTATGCTTGAGGCCATACTGGTGTCAGGGAACTGAACCAGTAAAAAGGCCCCCAAAGTTACAGGGCAGGCAATGACAGAAACCCTTACCGGTCTGGGTGGACCCCAAAACATCATACCCACTAGCTGGTCTCTGTCAGTGGAAAAATCCCACAATGCCCAGTAACCTGCCCATAAATTGAACTTTCTTCCTAACTCCAAGAATGGCTTATCCTCTGAAACAGGAGTGTTTACATCCCTTTTAGAAAATACACAACTACATTAGATGAAAAACTTTGTCCTCAATATCCATATAAATGGAGAAATATTTTTGAATCCTTCTAGGCTCTTTTTCAATTACATCTTGTGGCAATGAGAACATAAGAACATAAGAATGGCCATACTGGGTCAGACCAAAGGACCATCCAGCCCAGTATCCTGTCTACCGACAGTGGCCAATGCCAGGTGCCCCAGAGGGAGTGAACAGAACAGGTAAGGATCAAGTGATCCCTCTCCTGCCGTCCATCTCCACCCTCTGACAAACAGAGGCTAGGGACTTAACCTCCATGAATTTATCTAGTTCTCTTTTAACCCTGTTATAGTTCTAGCCTTCACAACCTCCTCAGGCAAGGAGTTCCACAGGTTGACTGTGCGCTGTGTGAAGAACTTCCTTTTATTTGTTTTAAACCTGCTGCCCATTAATTTCATATGGTGACCCCTAGTTCTTATATTATGGGAACAAGTAAATAACTTTTCCTTATTCACTTTCTCCACACCACTCATGATTTTATATACCTCTATCATGTCCCCCCTTAGTCTCCTCTTTTCCAAGCTGAAAAGTCCTAGCCTCTTTAATCTCTCCTCATATGGGACCCATTCCAAACCCCTAATCATTTTAGTTGCCCTTCTCTGAACTTTTTCTAATGCCAGTGTATCTTTTTTGAGATGAGGAGACCACATCTGTATGCAGTATTCAAGATGTGGGTGTACCATGGATTTATATAAAGGGCAATAAGATATTCTCCATCTTATTCTCTATCCGTTTTTTAATGATTCCTAACATCCTGTTTTCTTTTTTGACTGCCGCTGCACACTGTGTGGACGTCTTCAGAGAACTATCCATGATAACTCCAAGATCTCTTTCCTGATTAGTTGTAGCTAAATTAGCCCCCATCATATTGTATGTATAGTTGGGGTTATTTTTTCCAATGTGCTTTACATTATCCACATTAAATTTCATTTGCCATTTTGTTGCCCAATCACTTAGTTTTGTGAGATCTTTTTGAAGTTCTTCACAGTCTGCTTTGGTCTTAACTATCTTGCACAGTTAGTATCATCTGCAAACTTTGCCACCTCACTGTTTACCCCTTTCTCCAGATCATTTCACAGGTTAATTATTTTGTATATTTTGTATATAAAAATTAAATTTAACTTGTTGCCTTTCAGTTTAATGGAATGTCTCTTGATCTTGTACTATGAGAAAACAGCATATAAGAGCATCTAATTCACTTTTGTCTATGACAGTCACTGTTTTGCATACTTCTAACATACTCTCTCAACCTCTCCTGTCTGAACTAAATATTCCCAATATTTTCACTGTTTTAGAAGGCCTTTCATGCCATAATTATTTTTATCCTCTCAATTTCCTATGTTTTGCTATATCCTTTTTGGAGGTAGGATGACCAGATCTCTATACAATAATTTAGGTGAGAGTTACCTAATTTATACAGTGGCATTACAATACATTTTTTATCCAATTTCCTATGCTGTTTTTCACATCTTAACATATGGCTTAAACTTTTTAACACATTCTAGTTTTTGTCTTATGTACGCAATGTAATACTTGCCTCCTCCCATGGGGACATCTCCAGCCTTTTGAGTACCTCCCTTGTGTGGAGCTCCAGGATATCCAGATTAGAAGGAACTTTGGTTGTATGATCTCGCAGTTTCCTCACTTTTCTTCTGGAATGGTGAGGAGAGGTTGCTTCATGTGAGGATCGTGAAACTGGGCACATACCAAGAATTCCCTGAGTTTTAACTGGTTTGCTGTTCTCCTCCTTTAATTGAAAACAAATATTTGAGAGGGCTCTGTCAGGGACAAGTCCACACATTTAATTAGGGTTTCCCATTAACAAACGAATGAAAAATCATAAAAAAAACAAAAACTATAGGTTTTTTGGGGAGGTACTGCATCTAGCAGGAGACCCCTCTCCTAACTGGGGCGTTTAGGTGCTACCACAATATAATCACCACCAACACCACATGCAATTGTTAGGGCAGCATGTTTGTAACCGCGGTAAAAATTTCAGATACCATGATTTTTCTGTTTCCCCTTGATTTTCTGTATGTCCCTGATCCAACCCAACCATCCCCATAGCACTCCCCCTTTAAATGACATTCCTGTGATTTTACACATCATTTCCTCCTAAATCCAGTGACTTTTACTAAATTTACTTTTACTGTGATTTTTTATAAAAATTGCCATGACAACTCTGCTGCCTTAATCACTGTTTACACTAAAGAAGTACAGGGCATATACCCACTACACCAGGGATCTCAAACTCAAACCACCACGAGGGCCACATGAGGACTAGTACTTTGGCCCGAGGGCAGCATCACTGACACCTTTTCATATAAAGGTACAAAAGCCCTCCCTGCACTGCCCCTGGCCCCGCCCCCACTCCACCTCTCCCATGAGGCCCTACCCCTGCCACGCCTCTTCCCACCCCTTTCCCGTTCCTATTCCAACCCCTTCCCTAAATCTCCTCCCCTGAGCGCGTGGCTCCACACTCCTCTCCCCTCCCTCCTGGAAAGCACTAAGCGCCACCAAACAGCTGTTTGGCGGCAGGAAGTGCCTGGAGGTAGGCAGAGGAGTGGGGACCCACTGGGGGTGGGGCGACGGGTGAAGGGAGCTTGGTGATCACAGGAAATGACTCCGGGGGGGCTAAGGGGGTGCGCAGGGAGCTTGGCAGGCCGCAGGAAATAACCCCGCGGACCGCATGTTTTAGACCCCTGCACTATACTCAGACCACTACTCTCCTTAGTTTCCAGCACTGCTCTCATCACAAGACTATGCTCATTTCAAAGAGACTAGGAATCATTGACTAAGTAGTAAAGTAGCCCAATACAAAATACAGAAAAGGAAAAATGAAGAAAGAAAAGATGGTGATATACCAGACAAAAGAGCAGAAAATGTTCAAAAGAAAACGGACAAGGGGAGAAGGAAGGAGACAAAACATTAAAATCTAATACAGGACTCTCAAACGTACACCACCACAACTGCATAATCTTAAAAAAAAAAAAAAAATGTAAATATTTAAAAACTAGAACTCTTAGAAGTTTTCACTTGCTTTTGAAAAGATCTAAGTTTTCTAATTTTAAATAAAGATTATACAATTTAAAAATTGCTATGTTTTTGATTAATCAAAAATACTAGCAGTTAGACAACCTCAAAAAAATTTCCACCTGGCCTTCTACTTTCAAAACTAAATGGCAAGGACAATAAAAGTGATACCGCAGAAAACAATGACCCTAAAGTTGCAACTACTGTAAAGCTATAAGGCTCAAAGTGATCAAGTCCTCTTTTTGTAAATATGACAGCTTTTAAAATAATTCAAGGATACAAGAGAAACACAGTAACCTGTGTACAGTTCAGTAATGTCTTCTAGTCTTACCTCTACAGAGCGAATCACTTTAGAGAGTTCTTTAATGAGATGCCCAGGCCTAACATTGTCTGGAATTTCAAAGGCATGTTCTGTTACAAGCTGTATGTGAAGAGTAGAAAAAGATAAAATAAATTATACTAAGATAAAAATCAAGTCTACTATAAAGTAGATTAAACTATGAAAATCCTAGATTCAAATAAAATCTATTCAAATTAAGCCAGTGTACTTACTAGTAATAGTTAGAGTAGATTGCCAGTATGAATGAATATACATGCATGGGAATCCAGTCAACTCTAGAAAGCAGCACTACATGTTTGGTCTCAAGGATATTTAAGGGAGTGCAACATCAGCTATCCCTCAGCTTGTTCCATTTTATCAGAATCCTTAGCAAAGAATCTAAAGAAGTGGGGACAGGAAGCCATACTGAATCTATTTAACTGACTACTTGTACTGGAAACAACTTCTCTTTCTCCTTTGAGTATGGTCAGTATGGAACCTTACTTGGGGACATTACTAATAGTAACAACAATAAAAGCAGTTGGGGTCTGAAGAGAATTCAGTTACATAAAGGTCACAACACTAATTTAAATTGGGCCTCAGCTCTAAAAGCCAAATCAAAAGCAATGCTGAGTAAATGCATTAATTGATCTCCAGGCAGCATCCTTGTATATTTCAGTGATGGAGCCTATTTTAAACCTGGTAGAGCATGATCCAAGGCCTTATGGTACTGAAAAGCCTGCAAGGCCATAATAGTGTATGTTCACTTTAATCCATTTAGACAATATCTGAGCATAGATGGGTTTTCCCCATAGATTTATCTTCAGTCAGTATAAGTAGTCTAAATGACCTAAGATGAAGGCTTAGTTCTAGCTAGTTAACTGAGAATTTGCTTAACATCGAAAAACTATATAATCTAACTTCTCCAAAGAGCCACATATTGGAAAAAGCACACCTATACAGAATGACTGGGATGAAATCAGAGACCACATTAGCTGAGAACTGATGCCTTTTCTTACGAAACACACTGTATGGAACAATCAGCCATCAGCCTGTACTGATTTCATATTTCTGGCACCTTTTTGAGAATCTAGTTTTCTTTTGATAGTTGGAAAGAGCAGGCTTCTCCTTTAACAGATGATGTAATATAATACATAGCTGTGATGTTAAATCTGTATTAATATCATGATCATTGATCTTACAGAAAATAATAAATTGACTGCTGTGAGGTTACTTACAGTTACTTACAACTGTTCTTCTTTGAGCAAGCAGTGCACACTGGGGCTACTCATTCCTTCAGTCCCTATCCCCTCAGATGATTCAAAGGCGGAGTGGCCCCAACTGCCCTTCAGTTCCTTCCCTAATTTCATATTTATTTACTGGAGGCCTTGTTTACACTAGAAAGCATTTGCCAGTATAGCTAAATCAGCAAACCCTAGTAGTGGAGACAGTTTATAGCAGGCGGGAGGGATAGCTCAGTGGTTTGAGCATTGGCCTGCTAAACCCAGGGTTGTGAATTCAATCCTTGAGGGGGGCCATTTAGGGATTTGGGGCAAAAATCTGTCAGGAGACAGTACTTGGTCCTGCTAGTGAAGGCAGGGGACTGGACTCGATGACCTTTCAAGGTCCTTCCAGCTCTATGAGATATGCCTATTTCCATATATTAAAAAAGAGTTCATTTGCTAGTATAGCTTATACCAATTCCCCAAGCAAAATAAGCTATGCCAGCAAAAGGACTTATTTGCCAGTGTAACTGCATCTACACTAAAGCTTTTGCTGGCATAGCTTTGTCAGGCAAGGGTGTGATTTGTTTTACACTCCTAACCAACAAATCTATGTCAGCAAAACTTAAGTGCAGAACCAGACCTGAGACTCCAAAGAAGAGGGAAAGGTGGGTGGTAAGTATTAATATCCAGAGACAACATTAGAAGAACAGTTACTGGAAGTAACTTTTCTTCTTTGAATGGCCTCTGCATATTCCCACTTGGAGTTTAGCAAGCAATACAACCCCCCTAGAAAAATGGGCGGAGGAGTTCTTGGTAAACAAGGATTGCAAATCTACCCAAAAAAAACAAACAAACAAACAAAACAAAACCCCGCATCAGCTGTAAACAGTAGGTCAAGCTAATATTGAAAATGACCACAATTTCACTCTCTAATCCTTTTCAACATTTCTATGCAACCACTAAGTGAACTGGTCAGACGCATGGACTCAAGTGCCAGCAATATGCAGATGATACACAGCTCTACCTATCCTTCACTACATATAACCACCTTACCACCATCAAGATGACCCAGTGCATAGATGAGATGAGCTCACAGATGAAGAACAGCTGGCCGAAGCTGAACCAGAGCAAGAAATGGATGATGCTGCTGGGCAGATGAAAACATACTACAGAGTACATACCCACAGTGAAGTCTCCTTTGACTGAAGACACATCCACAACTGGTCAATTCAATCTGTAGTTTAGGATTACTCTTGCATTCCTTGGAGACACTAGACTCTCACACAGCAGTATCATTAGTAGCTTTTTATCGTCTCCAGTTGGCTAGCAGACTCCTTTCCATCCTGGCAGATGAGGACCTGGCCTCTGTTATTCATACCTTTGTCAACTCTCAGATGGAATAAGCATGCCAATATATCTGGGCTTGAAGCCTTCAGCACTTCAGACGCTCCAACTAGTACAGAACGTTGCAGCACATCTTTTTAGCAATACACGCTACTGTGAGCGCATCAAATCTGACCTCTGCTCCCTACCCTGACTTCCCATAGAATAGTGAATTGAATTTAAGGTCTTGATCCTCATCTTCAAGGTACTCCATGGTCTGAGCCCAGGATATCTAAGAGACCACCTAAAGCTCCAGGATGAAGACTGGGGCTGACAACTTTGCTCCTCTGGTGCAATGGAACTCTACACAACAAAGATAAGTCTTATTTGTGCAGGAGACAGACTTTTCCCAGGGACCACTCCAAAAAAGTGGAATGAATTCCCCCAGGAACTAAAGACCATCACACATCTTCCCACCTTCCACTCCAAGTGCAAGGCACATTTCTTTGACCTTTCCTTCTCTAACATACATACCAACATGTATATTTTTAAAAAACCTTACCAAAACAAGACAGGCCCCTGCATATACTTCTCCCCCATGGAGAGGATAAGAGAACAAACATATGACATTGGTCATCTTGCTTAATACACTATTGGAACACACTCAGATACAACAGTGATGGGTGCAGTAAGAATCTACTGGAATCACCTTTGTCCGGCTTGTCTTCGTCCATCCCTCCACGAATACAAGTCGACGCCACACCATTCTGTTTTGTTGCGAGCACGTTCTTTCCATTTCTAGCCAAAGAGTTTTGTCATGGGATCGGCCCAGCACATTTTCGGTATGCCCAGCAGTCGCTTGTGGTTTCTGGGGATCCAGTCACTGATGCAGGTTGTTCACCTATTGTCTTGTCTGTGTACTACCTGACCCACTCATCTCCTCTTTGTGTTATGCATCGCCTGCACTACATCGGTCACCTCTGTACTCCTTTTGATCACCTCATTCAATATGTGATCATGGAGCGATATCTTACACATTCACCTTTCCATTGACCTCTGGGTGACAGCGAATTTTTCTTCCTCCACTTTTGATGCAACTTGCCCACCCCGCCTGTCTTCTCCTACTGCATTCCCCTTTGAATGAGTTGTCTCTGTTCAGCTGCTGACCCAAGTAAATATTTGTCGACCTCCTCAGTTACTTTCTTGTTTACAGTGATGATTCCTGCTGCACAATGCTCATTCTGCATCCACTTAGTCTTCCATGTGTTCATTTCCAACCCAATATCATGGGAAAGTATTTGCAGTTGCTGCAATTTGTTCTCCAGTCCAGTGTCCTTTGCCAATATTACAGTCATCAGCGAAGAGAAGATGCATTAACTGTTCTCCATCAATTTTGATTCCTTCTTCCCAGTACAATTTCTTAAAACAGTGACTCCAGTACTGCTGCAAAAAGCTTCGGTGACACTGTCATCTTGTCTGACTCCTCTACGTATAATAATAATGCACGGGACATTGAATAATGTTCTCTCTGTCGAACAATTGCAATTAATTTTTTCCAGCAGGTCAATGTATCTCGGGTCGATTCCAATTTTGTTGAGCACGTTTTGTACAGCGTTAATCTCCACCACGTCAAATGCCTTTTTGTAGTCAGTGAAACGCCCCTTGTGATCCACCAGTGCTTGCAGCACCATTGAGAAGTACCCCATGCGGTTTACATACTGGTTGGCAAGGTGGTCCGGTGCCAAGATAGGGATATGCGTTCTATCGCTCCACCACAGTTAGAGAACCCTATTGCAACAAAGCCATCCACTATGACCTGCACATTTCCCAGAGTCACTACCCCTGCTAGCAGAAGGTTAGTGATTGCATTGGCTATTTGGATCACAGCCCCCACAGTAGATTTGCCCACTCCAAATTGATTCCCGACTGACCAGTAGCAGTCAGGTGTTGCAAGCTTCCACAGGGCTAATGCCACTCGCTTCTCAACTGTCAGGGTAGCTCTCATCTTGGTATTCCTGCACTTCAGGGTGGGGGAAAGCAACTCACAAAGTTCCAGGAAAGTGGCCTTATGCATGCGAAAGTTTCGCAGCCACTGGGAATCATCCCATACCTGCAACACTATGTGTTCCCACCAGTCTGTGCTTGTTTGCCAGGCCCAGAATTGGCATTCCACTGTATCGATCTGCCCCACTGCCGCCATGATGTCCCAATTGCTACATCCCGTGATTTGAGGAAAGTCTGTGTCCTCACAATCGTCTTTGTGCTGGCGTCTCCTAGCCAGGTTCTGCACATACTGCAGGATAATGCGCAAGGTGTTTACAATGCTCACAACAGCAGCGGTGAGCTGAGGGGGCTCCATGCTTGCCATGCTATGGTGTCTGCATGGGTAACCCAGGAAAAGAGGCGCAAAATGATTGTCTGCCGTTGCTTTCACGGAGGGAGGGGGAGAGGGAGGGAGGGGAGACTGACAACATGTACCCAAAACCAACCGCGACAATGTTTTTGCCCCATCAGGCATTGGGAGCTTAACCCAGAATTCCAATGGGCAGCAGAGACTGCAGGGACTGTGGGATAGCTACCCACAGTGCACCGCTCCGTGAGTCAATGCTAGCCATGGTATTGAGGATGCACTCCGCCGACTTACTGCGCTTAATGAGGACACACAATCGACTGCATAAAATTGCTTTCTAAAAATCGACTTCTATAAATTCGACATAATTTCGTAGTGTAGACATACCCTTAGAAAAAGGGAGTTTGTCAGGAACACTGGGTGTTGTTTGACCCTGAAGTGACCTCTCTAGCAGAACAGGAGACAATGGATATTTTCCTTGGTAACAAAGAGGTCTAGTCTGGTCATACTCTTTACACAATACATAATGGCAGAGTGAGACCTAACGAAGACATTTGTGTTTTATGGTCGATGAGTCTCTAGTCTTGATTAAAGGGAGGATTTAGGGTCTCCCCATATTCATTTCTGAATGGTTTAATCTGCTTTAGAGCACCTACAAGGAGCCATTTCTGTAGATAAGCTTTTAAAGGCTACTAGGTCTAAGTTACTGTGCACCATATGTGCAAAATGTGGAGGCAAACAAAAGCAAATTCTAAATCAGAATATAGTTCTGCCAAATTCTGATCATGTCTGCGGTATAGAAGTGATATCAGTGGACACACAGGGTATGTTTTGCCAACATGCAATAATAATTTCACATGGGGAAACTTCATGTGATTGCCATCTAACTCCTTTATCATACACTGGAAAGAGAAAGCAATGCAACCCCAAGAGTTAAATATAGTAATTGGTCTATAATGACTGATGGTTTTATATTGTATGACACTATCTCAGACAGCTTTTCCCCAAGCCATCCATCCTTAATTTCTAGCAAGTTTTCCAATACTTGCAAGTGGATGAAAGATCTACAAAATGGCAATACACTCTAAAAGGACTCAGACTTTCATGTAGTTTTAAAATTAAAAACAATTCACTAAAACAACAAACAAACAAACAAATACACTTGCACTTACTTCTTTTTTCATCCATAACTTTAAAGCACTAAGTAAAGCCTTCACTCCTTGGACTAAGAAGTTCTGGGGCTGGAAACCATCTTCCCTCAGTTCTAAAAAGGACGGAGGTTCCAGTTTATAAGCATATTACAATGTAAAACCACAAATCAGGTACATACTTCTCAACCTTTAATAAACCTGCCAATGTATTACACTACCAACAAAACATGCAACAAACAACTGAAATGTAGTACTCTATGTGTTTATGTACAACAAACCATAAGAAAGAATGTTTTAAAGTACAATATCTGTTTTCAAGGATGGCTTCTTACTGCGTGAAACAATTACATGAGTTTTGCAATGTGTTACAGATTACTTAGGGCCAGGGGGAGCAGCATATAACAGACTGCACAACTGGTTTAGAGAAAACATCCTTAATGACAATTTATGCTGAAACAATCTTTAGTTTCTAGTTCACCACCACAAAGGTGTTCCACATTTTTACCAGTTGGGGCTATAAGAAGGGTGGTGTGGATGGACAGTCTCAGTACAAAATGCCTCAATTAAATTCATGCAGCCCCTCCTCACTCAAATAAAATTCATGCAATTCAAGCCAGCTGCCTTATGCCACCCCAAATCTCTGCCATAATTCCAATCAATGCCATACACACACACACACACACACACACACTATTAATGCGGTCTCCCCTTCAATGAGTGGCCACCCTCTTCTTCCCTTAAGGATGATGGCTGCTGCTGCTGGGGTGCAAGGACTCCCAAAGGCTGCTACAGCTCCTGGGGGCTGCCGCTCAATCTTTCCTTTCACTCTCTTCCCTGTAGCAGAACTGCCTATGATGAAAGGAGAGCTGGCTAAAAATACTCAGCAGGTTTTATTCCTCCTGCCCCCAGACTTACAGAAAGTGGATGAGGAGGGAGGTGGCTACTGGGCCAACACCTTCATGGGGAAGGAGCAGATTTGGCCTGGAGCTGCTGTGCTCTTTCTGCTCCCTCCTCCTGTGAATAAGGTGTGGGCCCAGTCATTGGCTTTTTCCTCTTCCCTATCTAAAAACTCCTTTCAGCTTCAAGGCAGCTCTGTTTCTTCTTTGCCAGGATGCTCTCTGCTCTTTGAGGGGTGGAAGTGTGGAGGAAAAGAGCAGGGGGCCCCAAAGGTGCAGCAGAAGCATCTCCGCCCGCCAACTATCCCTTGTGAAGGGAACCTGCCATAACCAGCTGCAATGCAAATATATTGCATGATTGTGGCACTCTATACCCCCATATTCACCACTATCATATAATTATGATACGTTTCGTACAAAGTATGCCTTGTGAGATATCATTTTAAAAGTCTTGATTTGTTGAACATTAATATCTGTTGGACTGTATGTGCTATCATTGTATGTGAAGTTACGAAGTTTTGTTATGTGTATGTTACTGAGGTATGTTGTGAGGTTGGGAACACCCACAACCAACCTTTCAGGTACAACAATGGAGTAACCTGACATGCTGATGGCTCATTAAAGAGAATCCAGTATCCCAGGAACTGTATACAATAGCGATTTCTCAGAGAGAGCACGTAGAAAATGAAGAATGCTTGATCAATGGGGGAGGACCCCCCACCTCACGAGGATAGATCTTTCCAGCAAACTGGAAGAAATTATAAAAAGAGGGGGAGTGACATCATGACTTGGCTTCACTTCCCCCACAACTCAACACCTGGAAACATGACTGGATGACAAAGACTTTGAACAGGTGAGGGGGTCCCAGGCTGGAGAATTCTAACCTGTGTATTGAAGATCTGTGACCTATTTGTACTATCCATCAGGGCAAGACACTACTCGATTCAAATCCTGTCTAGTTCATAGAACTTAGACTGTGAATTTATTTTATTTCTTAGGTATCCAACTTTAATCTCTACGCTTACTACTTATAATCACTTATAAATTTATCTTTCTGTAGTTAATAAATATGTTTTATATTTTACCTAAAGCAGTGTGTTTTGGTTGAGAAATCTCAGCTCACATTACCAAGGCGTGTGTGTGTCCTGTCCACATTGAAGGAGGTGTTGACTGGGTACTGAACTTACACTGGTCAGGCTTCTGACCAGGGCACGACATTACTGTTCAGGGGTGCAAGGCTGGGGAGCATTGGCTGGAACCTCTATTGTTGGCTCATGAGTGGCTAGGAGAAGCATTCATGTAACTCTGTTGGGTGTGTCCCTGCCTGTGGATTTCTGTGTAAGTGCAGTACCTGCCAGAGGTTTGTAGCTTGTCAACAGCATCACAGTGTGAGAGGGATACCCCAGGTTGGTGGGACAGAGGGCTCAGCGGTCCCACAGTTCAGGTTGCACCCCGGGAACCCCGTCACAATGATACAGTACAGTTGAGAGCTCTGTTTAGGAGAGCAATCAATGATTTTAAAGTTCTGATTGTGAAACAGATCAGTTTAATGCATGCTACAACACTCATAGTACCACAAAAGTACCTCTGTCCAGCAAACTGTACAAATTAGTTTAGCACTGAAACTTGGCATGAAAGGTTTCTGTTCAGATACTGTTCTCGTTTTTCTAAAAGTACATTTCTATTGTCATAGCAATGACAGAATGAACTTTATACATGAAGAATGTGACTCTCTCCAAGTCTTAAAACTATTGATCCATAAAAAGGCAAAAGATCAAAAAGAACCTCATACCAAATGGCACATTGTCCATTCATAAAAGGAAATTTTATTGGGATGAGGTGGTTACTCACCCTGTGCATTAACTAAGGTTCTTCAAAATGTGTCCCTCCAATGTAGGTGTAGCAGTGCCCCCTGCACCTGGGACAGGAGATCATCAGCAGTGCCCGTTGGACTGCACATGCACACCTCCCCCTTCTTGCGCTCTGAGCAGGATGTATATAACACTGAGGTCCAACTGCCCTCCAGGGCCTTCTCTGCAGAAGAGCATATGTGTTGGCTCCGAAGAAGAGGGGAGGAGGGCAGGTAGTGGAGCACCAATAAGGACACACATCTCAAAGAACTTCAGTTACTGCACAGGGCGAGTAACCTTTTCTTCTTCTTCTTCTTCTTCAAGTGATGCCCCTATGGATGCTCCACTGTAGGTGACTAAGAAGCAGTGCCCCTAATTGGAAGGCTGGGGCTTTGAAGAAGCATTTACTGCAAATGATAGAACAGTATGTCCTAGGAAAGTGTCTGCTGTGGTGTCATGAGTAAAGGTGTAGTGATGGGCAAAAGTGTCTGTTGATGCCCATGTGGCCACTTTGCAAATGTCAGCAATGGGAACATTACTGAGAAAGGCAACGGAGGTGGAAAGTGAGCCAGTGGAATGTGCTCCAATTGCAGTAGGAGGTTGTTGATTGCGTAGTTGGTAGGACAGATGTATACGCTGCAAGATCCATTTGGAATGGCATTGTTAAGAGATGGCTGTGTCCTTGGATCTTTCGGTCCGTGAAAGGAATAAACGTGGTGATTTTCAGAAAGGTTTAGTCCTGTACAGGCAGAAAGCTAATGGCATAGAATGCATAGAGTAGTGGTGCATCCCATGTGATGAGGAATGCATCTCCCAGAGATACGTGTCCCAGTCCCACACTCGAGCAGAATTGAGGAAAGTGGGCATTTTGCAGTGTGTCAAAAAAGATCTATGGTGGGGAATCCCCAGCAGTTGAAAAGGAGCTGAAGGATTTGTGTATCCAGTTCCTACTCACAGTCGTTGGAGAATCTCATGCTCCATGAGTCCGCAGTGCTGGCAGTGGTAGCGGCGGCCGGGAGCCCCGGGCCCTTTAAATAGCCGCTGGAGCCCCAGGGCTCCCGGCTGCCGTCACCACTACCGCAGCAACAAGCGGAGCCCCAGGCCCTTTAAATCGCCGCCGGATAGGGTGACCAGATAGCAAATGTGAAAAATCGGGAGAGGGGGTGGGGGGGTAAATAGGAGTCTATACAAGAAAAACCCAAAAATCGGGACTGTCCCTATAAAATCGGGACATTTGGTCACCCTACCACCAGAGCCCCATGGTAGCAGTAGCAGCAGCCGCGAGGAAGGCCAGGCCCCGAGGAAGCGGCCCCTTTTGGCCCCCCTCATCAGCAGCACTTCCGATACAGTCGGCTGTGTACCGGCTCTTACTGATATGCCGGAGCAGACCGGCTTACTTTCACCTTTGGCTCTAGGAGGTTGATGTGTAGGGTGGATTTGATTAAGTACCTTCTACCCTGCACTGTATGATTGTGAAGGTATGCTCCCCAACTGATTAAAGCGGCACTGGCTGTTAGAATCATGGTCAGCACTGGTTGAAGGAAAGGATCCCTGACATAGATGTTCTTGGGCTGTCTCCACCAGAGTAGTGAGTCCTTGACTCATCAACATGGATAAAAGTTTGCGGAGGCTGTTCCTATGAGGGACATATACTGTACGGAGCCATGCCTGAAAACATTGCATATGTAACCGTGCATGCTTTACCACAAAAGTGGCTGCTGCCATGTGGCCAAGTAGTTAGAGACACGTCCTGGCAGAGATATGGGGAGCAGGCTTGTACTTTGGATATAAGATCCACTATAGTTGAGAATCTGTGAGGTAGAAGGAAGTCTCTGGCTTGTATGGCATATAATTGTGCACCAATGAACTCCAGATGTTGTACCGGCATTAAAGTAGACTTCTCTTAGTTCACAGAGGCCTAAATTCATAAAAAGGTCCATTGTCACCCACATAGCACAAAGAGCCTGTTTTGGATGGGGCCTTGAGAAGTTGTCTAAGTATGACGACGCCTTATTTCCTTAGGTAGGCAGCGACTACTGCAAGAACTTTGGAGACTACACAAAGGGCCGTCAACAGTCCAAAAGGCATTACCTTGTATTGATAGAGGGCGGTGCCCATGATGAATCGGAGAAACTGTCTGTGGGCAGAGTACTGTGATATGGAAAAATAAGTCTTGGAAGTCAAGGGCAGAGAACCAGTCCTCGTGTTCCAGTGCTGGGATAATGGTGGAGGGGGTAACCATCTTAAAGCGCTACAGTTTGATAAATTTGTTTAGGTTTCAAAGATCCAGGATCAGCCTCCAGCCGCCGGATTTCTTCTGAGCCAGATAATAAAGGGAGCAGAAACCCTGTCCTCTGTGATGGGAAGGGACCAGCTCTATGGCTCCCAGTTGCAGAAGATGATTTATTTCTTCTTGTAGAAGGGGGTCCATAAAAGGGGTCCCTGAAAAGGGATGGGGAAGGAGGGTGGCAGGGCGGGATAGACAGAAAAGGGATGGAGTATCCTTCCCAACGATCTCTAGAACTCATTTGTTCGCGGTGATTAGGCTCCATGATGGAAAGAACGGAGCTAAGCATTCGCCAAATTAATGGGATGTTGAAGATGGTTGGTATGACTGGCACAGGGGGAGGCTTCTTGGGGGCTTCAACCACACCTTCAAAATTGTTACTTGGCTGGAAGTTTGAGAGAGGTAGCCCCTTGAGGAGTGGCCTGTCTGCGTTTGGTAGGGGGCTTTTGTTGTTGGCACTGGGTGTCATACTTCAGCTGGGGAGTGTACTGCAGTGGTTGGGATTGCAGGGGAAGACGATACTTTCCCTGGACATCTCTTCAATGAAAGCGTGTAAATGTTGAGAGCAGAGAGTAGCTAGGGAGTCTTTAAGGGATCGTAGTGAGTAATCCGTATGCGCTGCAAATAATTTGGGGCCCTCAAAGCTAAGTCTTCTACTGTGGTTTGTACCTCCTTAGGAAAGCCTGAGAGGTGTAGCCATGATGCCTGCCTCAGGACTACAGCAGTTGCGATGGACCAGGTGGCGGTATCCACAGAATCTAAAGAAGCTTGTAGGGCTATATGGACCAGGAGGTGTCCCTCAGACATACGTGCCTGGCATTGTTCTTTCTTGGCTTCAGGCAGATCTTGGCAGAGTTCCTCTACCTTGAAGTAGTTGAGGTAGTTGTACTTGGCCATAAGAGCCTCATAATTCAATATGTGAAATTGGAGCATGGCAGATGAATAAGCCTTGCGTCCGAATAAGTCTTATCGCTTCCGATCTCTGTCCTGATGGGTAGATCAATGTTGATATTGCTGTCTTTTTTCTTACACCGCATTAACTACTAGAGAATTGGGAGTGGGATGCGAGAAAAGAAATCCCATCTCTTTGGGGGAACATATTTTTTGTCTGCCATTTGCAGTTCAGAGGGATGGATGCCAGAGTCTGCCAGAGCACTTTCGTGGGATCAAGAGAGTCTCTCTGATAGATAGGGCAATTTTTGCAAAGGAAGATGTGTGCAGGATATTGAGTAGTGTAGTTTATGTTGTTGATCTTTCACTTCTTCCAAAGGAATCTAGAGGGAGACTGCAATCCCGCGAAATAATTCTTGGAAGTGCCTGAAGTCAGCAGCAGCGGTAGGAGATGGGGGCATGACAGCCTCATCAGGGAAGAAGAAGAGAAATGTAGTCCTGATGGAGATTCGGCCTTCTGTTCGGTACCAAGAGAGGTTCAGTTTCTGGTGGGCGAGAGACTGATGGAGAAGGCAAAGATGCAGGTCTCTGGCTCTGCACCATGGAAGGCTTCCCAAATTGTGCCCTATACGTGGTCCAAGGTCCCAATATGGCCAATGTGGGGGGAGCAGAACGTGGGGTTGCATCCACAGTGGTCCAAACCAGGGTTGTGCATAGTGAAGGTATCTAGATGAAGTTGTTGGCTCCTGTCTGGAATAAGAAAGTGCGGTGGAGCCCTCTTCCTCCTTGTCACCGGGGAAGGGAGGTGCTGTCCTCAGGGGAGAAAAGGAGGAGTGTCATGAGTCTGGAGAGGAGGGGGGAAGTCAGGGGAGGTTCGTGTCTCCTGGAGTTGGTGTTTTTGCTGAGGCAATGTCATATGAGCTGCAGACAAATGAAAAAATGACAACCACTGTGGGGCTGAAGTGAGGACACATTTTTAATACCTTGGCTTCAATGTAGATGGCACAGGCATCCTGCATGTAGTAGGCAAAGCTCAGCTGGTAGAATTCAGCAGGAAACTTCAACTGTGTTGAAACAAGCAGCACCAAAACAGATTCCTAGTCATCAAAACACAGGGCCTTGACTCTCACTTTTGCTTCCAGGATAAGTTACAGCAGCTGATTACATCAAAGCTTCAACAGAAAAAATGCCAAGAACTATAGGTTTTTTTGGGCAGGGACTTAGTCCTTTATTTTCAATGTAAAGCACATACCAGGCTTTGGGGTTCTATAATGATTAGCAAAAGATGAACTAAATAGGTACTTCAGTAAAAGATCGACTAGAAAATGGGGAGACAAAGGAGTGGAAGTCTGATTACAGACTAAAGTAGAGTTGAGCAGCAATCACTCACAAGACTCCAGTCATAACTCCTTCAGGGAGCTTCCTGTCTGACAGTCATAAAAGAACGGAGTGGAAGGTGGAGGCAGCCAGTAATGTGCAACTGATCAGTAAAGTGCAGATGCAGTCCTTGGGATCTGATCTCCACTACACAGAGGACCAAGGAGGTCTAGGAAATGAGAAATCCTGGAGTCTGTTTCTTGGATCAGAAGGGCAAGAGTTTCCTCCCTGAATGGAATCTTGAGCACTCCTCTCAGTCCAGATTGTCAGACTTAACCCTCCAACCTCCCTAGGCTTCAGAGCCTGAGCTCCAAACTGAGCCCCAACTTCAAAGTGTTATCTACACAGCTATTTTTAGAGTGCCAGCGTGAACTCCGCTAGCCTGAGTCTGTCGACCTGGGCTGGAAAGCTTTCTGTTGCAGGTTTTGTACACATACCTTCAGAGAAGAGACAGGCCCAGGGTCAGGTAAAAACTCCCACACCATCCACCCCATTTTTTTATTTTTTTTTAATTACCACAAAGAATCAGGAGCAGAAACTGAAGCCTCTATTCTGACAGAATGGGTGATTGTCCCAAGGGAAAGAGCTTTTGTGATACGGTTCAAGATAATGTTTCTTTTCACTAGGTCTTGAAAGAGGAAACCAGGAAAGTTAGTAGATTGGGATTTTTTAAATCTTTGAAGAAGCCCTTCTTTGAAATGGTAGTGGGTCAGGTTTTAAAGATGTTCTTGAGTCTCTTAGAGAAGACGATCCTGGGTAAGAAGGATTTGTCCATGGAGAAGGTCTATCTGAGACAGCCCCTCAGGGTGGGGTAGGAAAATGTCCTAACCCCAATGGCATGAAAGTAAGACTGATTTCCAGGTTGACTGGAAATTCCAACTGTAGCAAAATGAATGAAGCTCCCCTAGCATTTCTAGATAGATTTAGTTAGATCTAAGGACTAACATATCTTTCAAAAAAAAAGTTTACAGACTCAAAATAATTCACCCTCAAAAGGGAGCCTGAAGAGGGTTTCGCTTGGAAGAGGTGAACCAAAACCTGCAGTCACACATTTACCTGTGCTAGGGTGTTAGAGAAGACAGACCTGCCAGAGAACTGATGTCATAAGAAGCACTGCAGATACAGCCTAATATCCTCCTGACAGAAGGAAGCTTTTTCTTAGCATCACTCTTTCCAGTTGTGATGGGATTTTTTTTTGAGAGTATACAAAGGAGTGATTGATTGGGTCATATGAGCTGACAAGAAATGCTACTTCAGCATATAAAGTAATGGAGGAGGATTCAAGGCTCCTCTTCAAAACCTCTTTCAATCTTGCAGTCCAAGTATGGTGAGGATAGTGCTTCATCTAATGGGGACGAGATCTTGGGTAAAATTTTCTAAAGAGACGACATAATTTAGAACCCTAAATCCCACTGCCTTTCAATGGGCTTAGGCTCCTAAATCATTTAGGTGCTTTTGAAAAAAATTACAGTTTAGCATAAGGGCCAGTCAAAGCTGAAGTTCAAGAAGGGTGAATCAATTTTGAGGACATGAGCAACAGATTCCCACAAAAGGGGAAAATGTCAATGGAAGGGAATAAATGAAAAAAATGGACTTTGTAAAAGTGACACTTTATAAAGAAAGCAAAAAACTTTTAAAATGAATTTGTGCTGGCTGTGTCACTAAAAGTGGAGTTCACTGCTTCTACAAGGCAAAGAGACCGTCACCAGAAAAACAGAAACAATATCCCATATAAGTTACTTGAGCTCTTTAAAGAGGGTTACATTGGATCAAGAATTTCTTCTCAAACACTTAGTTATGACATATAAACACCTCAAGATGATATGAAACCCTGACTTCTTGAAGGAGTCTCTTTTATCAAACTGAATCAAGAATCTCACCATGTAAGACAATAGGAAGAGTTTTACAGAGATATATCATGCATGAAGTTATGTATCTTAAATGCTCAATATCTTTGGAAGGTACCTCATGAAGAGTTGAGCTAGAGGAGTTGGAACGCATTTTACAACTATCAGGCTTAACATGGTCCTTTCAGTCAGCAGGGAACTAATTCTATTACGTTAGGTTTAGCCTTCCCAGTAAGATTATATTGTCCCAGGATCTTAGATACCCAGTGTGTCCAAACTTAAAACTTAATACTGTTTAGATAAATTTATTTTCACTAGCCAATTACGCTGTTGGCATCTGAAAAAAAACCCTGACATTGAGTTTCACTTCAAATGCTAAAAAAAATACCAGAGTAATCAATTTATACACCTAGATTCAGTTTTACTGTTAGTCAATCTTCACATCAATATTCAGAATTACCATTTACTGAAAACAAAAATGATTAGATGAAAATCTAACAGTGCAGCATTTGCAAAATCAAAAGAAGAGATTTTGGTAAACAAATTATACAAGCTTTTCCCAGTTAGGAACTCAAGCCACACAAAGACTACGTTCCCCAGCTCACCCGACTTCCCCAGATTACATATTTGTCATGAGAAGGAGACTATGACCGTCCCAAGGTGAAAGAAAGCCAAGATGCTCAAAATCTTATTAAAACACGAAATTAGTTACCTTTCAAAGTTTCCAGTAAGTTTTTGGCCACAAACCAACAGATGGCTTCAAAGAAAGGGAATTTGAAAAGATCTGGGGTTTTTAGCCTTTTCTCCATTTCATAACACCTAAACAAATAATTTAGAAAGATTATTATTATGTGTACATTTAGAATTAATCAGTGCAATATCTAACTCGTACAATGTTCAGAAAAATAAAACCAACAGACCATCGTAAACAAAATAAATCAAGTTCCACATAGTCAAACCCCAACAAGACCACATTTGGACAAGACTGAACTATGATCTTATACTATCAAGTTTGACTGCTGTACTTGCAAAAATAAAGTTGGACTTCATAAAACTAGAATACAAACCCAATGTGTAATCTTTTAACAGATGGGATTTAATTGGGATTCCACTGTAATAAATAAAACAGTATGTTTAGAAGACAGCTCCACATCTTGGACAATAATGAATATAGCTGTCCTGACAGCAATCCTGACTGAAGGTTGCTCCTTCCATCTCAGAATTTCACACCTGAGCTTGACCAGTTTTAGCATCTCTCTTTTTTTATACTAATCTCGAAAGTAGAGCTTGTTTGATTTTAGGATGGAATTAAATTTGTGCAGACCATTCACTGGAGACTATTCTTGTTGAAGTGAAACAGATCAAAGTCTGCTTCTGGCACAATCTAACTAAAAAAGTCAGCAATGTTCATTACTAGAGCCTGTTTCCATTTAATCCCATTTAACAAGCATGATGAAAACTATCTATTAAATAGAAGGATGTCCTGCTTGTGGAGGAAAAGGTATAGTCAAAACAGACAGATGAAACTAACCTGAGCTGCATGCCAATATTGAGGTTGTGCAAAAAGTTTCCTCCAAAAGCCATACAGTCCTGAGATGTGAGCACAGCATGAATCCAGCCTGCATTGACAAAAAAACATGAAACTTAATATGCATCTACACTACAAAATGTTGTACCTGGGTGTGGGCACAAAAATATTAGCTGTGTGTGTAAACAAGGCCAGAGAGTGACAATTTGCATTTCAGCAAAATACAAGTTAAAGGGACATTATCAATCTGAAATCTAGGTTTGTTTGTGTTTGTTTGTTTTTCCAAGTTAATAGTAGTTACAGAAGTTACACCTATCCAAGGCCTTTATGGTTTTAAAACCACATTCCTATTAAAAAACTAAACATTTTCTCTCCCTCTCCTCCCCCCGCCCCCCCATTTGCTAAGGAAATTGACTTTCGTGAAACAGACTAGACACAAAGTAATCAAAATAAAAAGAAAAAAATTTTCTCTAATCTTTCAGTTCATTGTAATCTTAGGTGTTATTTGTTTATGTTACAAGTACTTCTGTCTGAATGTTTTATCTAACAAGTAATTATAGCCCTATTTAAGTTATTCAGAAAAGAATTAGAAGGTACTTCCACTAATTATCCTAAACCGCAGCCATTATATAATAGCCCAATGAAACTATGATCAAATTAAAACCAAGACTAATAATTACTCGTACACTAATTTGTCATGTAATTGGAAGATTGTTCTCATAACACCACAATTTAATATGATGAGCACAGGCCAATAATATTGTACGTCTCTACCTAGCTACTACTGAAGCTCAAATAACTTCAAATATGCACACAAAAGTATAAATCTATTGGTTTCTTATTTAAAAGTGGATATAGTTTAAGTTTGCCTTCAACAGCTTTAATTCAGGTAAATAGCATAAACTCATTTTCCTCTTCCCAAATTATTCAACTCTATAGACGTATATTATTGGTAGAATCAATTCAGCAAAGTTCAGTCAACTGTTCCCAGACCTGCTGCTAAATATTAGGCAAACTGTTTAATCTCCCTTACCCGTGAGCAACTTCTAACTTCAGGCTTTCAAGTTCATATCTGTTATTTGCTCCTTGTGCAAGAATGGTTTCTTGAACTACGTTTAAGTGATGATCTAGAACAGAGGTCGGCAACCTATGGCACGCGTGCCAAAGACGGCACAAAAGCAGATTTTTAATGGCATGCTGATGCCTACCGGGGTCCCGGGAGGCAGCAGCGTGCCATTAAAAATCCTACCCGGCCCAGCCCGCTCTTCTCTGCCCCCCACCTCCCTCCAAGGCAGGGGCAGAAGCTTGGTCCTGCAGGCTGCTGCTGCAGGGTAGGCTCCCCTGCCTCTTCCCACAGCGTGCTGGGTTCCTGCCCCTCCTCTTCCTCTCTCTCCCTGCCGCCGATCAGCTGGTGGCCTTTGCGAGGGAGGAAGAGAAGGAGGAGTTGCAGCATGCTCGCTGCTCCGGAGAGGAAGCGGAGAAGAGGAGGGGGCAGGGCCTTGGAGGAGGGGGTGGAATCAGGGCATATCCCCTCCAGCCCCCTGCTGTGAGCAACCCCACGACCCCAGCCCACACCCCCAGCCCTCTGCCCTGACCCCTGAACCCCCCTCACACACACAGCCCTCTGCCCTGAGCCCTGCACCCCCCACCTCCCCGCCCTGAGCACTAAATGGGAGCTCCAGCACCCACCCCCGCACATATTCCCACCTGCACCCCTCGCACCAAATAGGAGCTGCCCAGGTAAGCGCTCCACACCCAAACCTCCTGCCCCAACCCTGAGCCCCCTCCCTCATTCTAGCTCCTGGCCAGACCCTACACCCCAGCATGCTCCTTCACCCTCAGCCCTGTGCTCAGTGCACTCCCACCCTCAGCTCGGGGGGGGGGGGTGCGTGGGGAGAGGGGGGAGCCCAGAACCAGGGAGAAGGTAGGTACCCACTCTATGTGGGCAGGGCTGGGACCCCAGACCGGCAGCGGGCTGAGCAGGTCCGGAAGCCAGGATTCCGGCTAGCAGGAGACGGCGGATGGAACCCCTGAGCGGCAGCGGGCTGAGCTGCTCAGCCCACGGCCGGTCTGGGATTCTGGCTGACGGCCCCTTGCCAGCCTGTGTCCCGGCCGCAAGCCCCGCTCAGTCCGCTGCTGGCCTAGGTGAACGGAACCCCAGGCCGGCAGCGGGCTGAGCAGGCCGACGGCCTAAGATCAGCAATTTTAAATGAAGCTTCTTAAACATTTTGAAAACCTTGTTTATTTTACGTACGACAATAGTTTAGTTACATAATATATAGACTTATAGAGACCTTCTAAAAAACATTAAAATGTATTACCGGCATGCGAAACCTTCAATTAAAGTGAATAAATGAAGACTCGGCACACCACTTCTGAAAGGTTGCCGACCCCTGACCTAGAACATACCCTTTAAGCGCTACTTGTCCGAATGCAAGATTAAATGTGAATTACAACTCCATTTGTGAACATATTTTGGAGGCCACCTAACAATCACAGGAAATGTCCATTTGTACCTGGACAGAGAGAGAGAAATAGCCAAAATGTTGCATGTCCTTAGAAATATTAGAAGTGACTGGATCCCACATAAGAGGAAACACGTTTTAAATGTTTTGCTGGAGAAATAGCTAGCAAATCTCTATCCATGCTGGAAAGTTATCAAACTCTAATCTTGTCTTTCTCCTTAAACATTACTACTATGAATCAAGTAACAAAAACCCAAGTCAATTTCTTAAGAAACTTTCCAACTAATTAAACATTTTAAAGGGCTGATATTTTGCTCTGTTTGGGTATCAATTCCAAGTATTTTTAAGAGACAGACTCTTCCTCGAACTTTAGGATATTTCTAAAAATGATAATTTAACACATATATCTTTTGATATCCTGAATTTGCTGGTGATACAATGTAAGTACACAAACTGCTGGGGGCAAGAAGGGGAAGGAAGTAAACTCTTACCTGTAGGAACAAATAAGGTATGTCCTTGTTTCACCACACATTTATAACATTTGTCTACCTTATCCCCAAAATACACTTCACTCTGAGTGACAGAGGAACTCCAAGATTCATAGAGAGCCAGATTTTCATCAGTCGGTTTGATCAAGTAGAAGATCTTCTCACCCTGTACACAAAAAATATCCCATATGAGGTATGGTACAACTTTTTAATGGTTTACATAAACAGTATTATTGTCAGGCAAGCCCTGTAATCTAATAATAATATCCTGTACTTCCATGCGAGTGCCCTAGGGTTTTCCAACCCTCTATGTCACTCTTTGGTCTACCAGAAGCTAACTGTGTAGTATATTTCTTGCCCCAAAACCCCAAAAGGGTGGAAAGTGCCACATTAAGGAGCAATTTATTAGTTCTGGTGGAAGTTATGTCCAGTCATCCTCAGCTACATGGTTGCTGCAAATTCAGAAAGCAGTGTGAGCTAATGTTTGATAAAAGTTCAGTTTGTCATTTCATTAATTTTCTCCTACAAAATGCTCAGGATAGCATCCACCTATCTGCTAGAAAGCAGAGATTGGCATTTTAATTCTAGGGGGTTAACTTGTACAGAGGACTGAACAACAGTGCACAGTCAATAATCCTCCTCTGTCCCCTTCTCAAACTAACAATTTCATTCAAAATACATGAGGAAATCCCTGAACACAGGTTTCTTTTGTGGCAAAAAGATGTTCACAGGACAAAATTGTTTTCAAACATTCAGGAAGCAAGGACCTTCTTACCCACAGAACATGGTACCAGACTGACGTGCCCCCAAAATCAATATGAAAATCAGTGTAGCTGTCCTGAACTCCCATCAAGCAATATTTCTGAACAAAAGGCTTGGGGAAGACAGAGTCATCTGGCCAGTAGTTTTCCACCCACGAAAGCTTTGTGGCAATGTCAGGGACTTCCACCAATTCAGACATCCTTAAAAAGTAAGTAAATGATGGGTAAGTGCAAGTAATGAGACATCTTTAAATGTTTACCTTTCCTAAATCTCCATCAAATCGTAAAAATGTTTACTTGTATATGATTCCATACTGTCCCCAAATCCCAACACAAAATAGTCTACTAGAGACCATTTCATTTATTTTAGAGAAATACCCTTTGTTTTAGCAAAATCTACTCTCTACTTCAAAGGAGTCCAAGTCAAGTTGTCTCAGTCATTTACTCACTTTGTGTCTGAAAACTCCAGACTGATCACATTTAATACTTTTGGTCGATCAGGATTCATGAAATACTTAATATAATTATGAAGCTTCATTTTACTGTCTGCCTGCCTTGCCACATCGATTACATCTATCACTTTGTCGCCACCTGTAAAAATAAGAAAATTAACATTTTCACAAGACATGTTTCATATTTTCTGCAAGATATGACAATCCATTTCTACACAAATAAACTCCACTACCCCACCCTCCCCAAAACAAAGAGGGACAAGAATAAACCAAGATCTTATCCAGATATAATTTGTTACTGTTACTTAATAATATAACTGAACCTAATCTAAAAATAAAATAAGTTGCCACTTCTGTGGTTAACCAAAAGGAAAAGGAGGAACCTAACATGACTGTGGCTGGTTCATATGCTTGGTTTTGTGGCTTCTGTCACTGTAAGGAAGAGAGGGTAGGAGGAAGTTATCAAAAAGAAATTTATTTGTATATATTTCTATAGTAGTCATCACCACAGTATCTGAGCTTTACTCAATGTCTACTACAAATTTTCTACAAGCAATAATGAAGCTTATAGCCCTGATCCAGCAAAGGTTTAAGCATATGAATAACTAAGCATGGAGTAATCCCACTGGACTTCTTGCATGCTTAAAGTTACGCACGTGCTTAATTCTCTGCAGGATTTGATCCTGTGTGTATGCATTTTCTTCTGAGTATTTGTAGTGATATCTTGTGGAACTGGGCAAGTAAGAAATTATCAAGTTTCAGAGTCAGTAAATAAGGAAAGACATATTTAACAACCAACACCACCACCTCCTCGGTAGATTACAGAACATTTTAACTCTAAAAGGCAGTGCTGTCCAGTGATCATCAACCCAAAAAAGAGTTAGCATAATTCAGCCTTGTGAAGGGCCATTAAGCAGAAAATAGTGGAGGCTGAGAAAAAGACACTGTTATATAGTCTTACTGTTATAGTTCTGGTAACAAAACTGACAAGATGGACACCATTTACATTTCTTGCAGTAAATACGCATACACAGCTAACAGAGCACACTGGTGTGTTCTAGTACTAATGCTACTCAGCCAGCTTTCCTGTTCCTTGACTTCACAGTAACAGGCACATACCATGTATGGCATGCCAATTCACATCTGAAGAGAGGGTTACTCACTTTGTGCAGTAACTGAAGTTCTTTAAGATGCATGTCCCTGTGGGTGCTTCACTTTAGGTGAATGTGCATTCCTGCACCTGCAATCAGAGAATTTCAGTAGCAGTGCCCGTTTGGGTCACACATGCACTCTCCCGATCTTGCGGCGCTTCTGGCCAAAACGCCCTCAGTTTCTTCTCCACCACAGAGTGCATATCTAAATTCTGAAGTATAGGGGAGGACGGTGGGTAGTGGAGCATCCACAGGGACACCCATCTCGAAGAATCTCAGTTGCTGCACAAGGTGAGTAACCCTCTCCTTCAAGGAGTGCCTGTGTGGGTACTCCTTTTTAGGTGAATGTAGAGCAGTGTCCCTTGTTAGAATGATGGGGTTCAGAGTTAGATCTGCAAGTGAGAAGACAGTGAGTCCTAACAGAGCATCCGAGGTTGAGTCTTGCTCAATTGCATAGTGCTCTGTGAACATGTGGCCTGATGCCCAGATGGCTGCTTTACAGATGTCCGTGATGGGTACCATTGTTTAGGGTGGCTATCGAAGAGGAGAGCAATCTGGTGGGGCATGTTCGAGCCCCCAGTGGGTGTTGCAGATCATGTTGGAGGTAGCAAAGATGAACACACCAGGAAATCCATTTTGAGAGTCTCCACTTGGATATGGCGGCGCCTTTAGATTTTCCCATAACAGAAAGGAATAGCTTTGGTGACTTTCTGAAGGGTTTAGTCCTTTCTAGATAGAATGCTAATAGCCATCTAACACCTAGAGTGTGGAACATCACCTCTTGTTTGTTCTCATGAGGTTTAGGGAAGAATGATGGAAGGCGAATAGGTTGGTTCAAGTAGAATGAGGAAGGTATTTTAGGTAGAAATTTGGGATGTGGTCTTAAAGTGGCCTTGTCTTTGAAGAAGACTGTATATGGGGGGTATGCCATGAGTCTCCCTAGTTCTCCCACTTGTCACACAGATGGCTCTGGATTGTTTGGCTTTTATCTTGTACATCACCCTTGATAGCAAAGAAGTAGGAGGAAACAGACAGGAAAGGCACATCCCATATGATGAGGAAAGCATTGCCCATAGACTGGTGCCCTAATCCTGCTCTTGAGCAAACCTGCAGACACTTGGAATTCTGGGCTGTAGCAAAAAGGTCTACATACAGGAAACTCCAACATCTGAATATATTCTGTAGGACCATGGTGTTTATTTCCCACTCATGGTCCTGAGAAAATTTTCTGCTTAGCGCATCCACTGTGGTGTTCTGACATCCTGGTAGATAGGTACCTGATATGTTGATGTAATGGATGCACCAGTTCCATAATCTCAGTGCTTTGGTGTAAATGGAGCGTGACCTTGCTCCTCCTTGACAGTTTATACTAAACATGCAAGCAATATTGTCTATAGTACCTTTATGGTCTTGTTCCTGATCAGAGGTAAAAAGTGTGGGCATGCGTTGCGGACTGCTCGTAGTTCCAGGAGGTTGATGTGTAATGTTGACTCCGAGGGGTACCCCCTGTCCTGGACTGCATGGCTGTGCAAGTGTGCTCCCCAACCTAAAAGAGATGTGTCCATTGTAAATATCATTGACAGAGAGGCTTGCATGAAGGGAACATGAATATTGTGAGGTCAAGTCCACCATGTTGAGAATTTTTGACTTTGAGTGGCATTGTGAGTCGCTTGTTCACGCTTGTCTGTGCAGTACGTATACTGTCCTGCGCCAACCCTGAGGACAATGCAGATGTAGCCTGGCATGCCGTACAACAAATATGGTTGCTGCCATATGACCTAATAATTGCAGGCAGGTCCTGGCAGATGTCTGTGGGCTGGTTTGTGTTGTGGTGACCAGGTTGATTACCACTACACAGATTTGTTACGCTAATGAGGCTTTGGTCTCCAGTGCACGAAGGTAGGCACCAGTGATTCTAGTTTTTGTACGGATATCAACATTGATTTTTTTGCATGTTTATTTGTAATCCCAGTTGCGAGAAGAAAGCTGTAGACTTTTGAGTAGCTTCTAAGGTGTCTTTCCGTAGATAGTCATCCAAGTCGGGGAATATCATGACCCCTTGCTTGCAGAGGTGGGCCGCCACCACCACCTCAAGAATCTTGGAGAACACCTGGGGAGCTGCAGAGAGGCCAAAAAGCAGTATTCTGCACTGGTAGTGATCTTGGTCCCAGAACAAATCTGAGAAATCTCCTGTGCGACGGATGTATGGTAATGTGAAAATATGCATCTTGGAGGTTGAGAGCTGAGAACCAGTCCCCCTGTTTCAGTGTTGGGATTATAGTTGCTGATGTGACCATCCTGAACCACTGAACCCTCATGAACTTGAGTTTCTTTAGGTCAAAAATGGACCTCAATCCCCCACTCTTTGAGGTAAGTAGTAGTGGGAATAAAAGCCCTTCCCTCTGTGTTGTGTCAGTACTGGTTCTACAGCACCCAAGTGCAGGAGGTGGTTTATTTCCTGTTGTAGAAGATGCTCATGAGAAGGGTCCCTGAAAAGGAACAAGAAGGGAAGCTGGGGGGGGGGGGGGGAAGGCGGGGAGAGGAGGTAAATGGGATTGAGTAACCAGTGTTGATAATTTCTAATATCCATTTGTCCGAGGTGACGGTCTGCCATACTGGGTAGAATGGGATTAGACTGTCTCTGAAAGGATGGACAGCTGTTGTTGGTTTCAGCATTTGGAAATGCAGGAGGCATCTTGGGCGCTCAAACCCTCAAAATTGCTGTTTCAAGGGAGGTTACTGGGATGTCGATGGCTGAGATGGGAATGGTCTACAACTTATAGGCATCTCTCTAGGTTTTTGTGGGTCAAATTGTCTCTATGGTTGGACATATGGCCTTGTTTGTTGTACTGAGTACTGTATTTTCCTGGCTTCCTTCTTTGTGCAGGTGTGTAAATGCCAAAAGACCAAAAAACGTTGCCCTGGAATCTTTTAGGGTATGGAGAAAGTCATCAGTCTTGGCTGCGAACAACTTCGATCCCTCAAAAGGTAAGATCCTCAACAGTAGACTATACCTCTTTCGGAAACCCACGAAGCCTGAGGCATAACAATCACTGTAGCAACAGATTATGCGGCTGTGTCTGCCACATCCAACAAAGCTTGTAAAGCTGTCCATGCAAGAAGATGACCCTCCGAGATGACTGCTTTGAATTGTTCTTTTTTATCATCAGGGACATAACCAATAAACTCAGACATTTTAGAATAATGTGTGTGATTATATTTGGCCATCAGTGCATTGTAATTGGTGATGCTCAGCTGCAGAGTTGCTAACTAATAGGTCTTATACCCAAAGAGGTCTAACCGATTCCAGCCTTGATCATATGAGGTGGTTCTGGAG
The DNA here is from genome assembly GCA_033296515.1 of Macrochelys suwanniensis. Classification (NCBI taxonomy): domain Eukaryota; kingdom Metazoa; phylum Chordata; order Testudines; family Chelydridae; genus Macrochelys; species Macrochelys suwanniensis. Next base: position 244,118,295 of record CM065775.1, on the reverse strand, counting down.
TGATTTTGTCTGCTCAGTTCATTCACAGCCTATACCATACCAAGCAATTCTGGGGTGGGGGTGGGGGTTTAAAACAAAAAATCCAGACCCTAGAGGGGACATTGTATTTCTTGTCTCTGACAAGTTGGTGGTATCCTTGCGGGGGGCCTGCCAGATTATCTTGGGTGGATCCATGAATGCCTCATTTATAGGGAGCGCAATCTTCGATGAGGTTGATGTTTGTAAAATGTCCAACACCTTGTGTTGAGACTCTTTAACCTGTTCCAAGGGTATCTTGAGTGAGTAAGCAATCCTTTCAAATAGCTTCTGGAATTGTCTAAAGTCATCAGCTATTGGGGGTGAAGGAGGCACGACAGCTTCGTCCAGATAGGATGAAGAGATATTGGTCGGTAGGGTGACTTCCTGATAAAAGTTTCCTCTTGCTCTTCAAAAGTCTCCTCTGGAGGCTCAGAGGGTCCACCTACTGAGGATGGGGAATATCTCAGTCTCTCCCTGTGAGCGCTAGAAGTCCTAGAATAGTATTGCCTGTATGCAGCCCATGGATCCCAACAAGGCCATTGCAGTGGGAATGGCATTGGTGGTGGCATCCATGGATGTCCATACCTTCAATTGGCATTACCCTTGGGGTGATATGTGGGTTGTTCCCAGTGGACCTGGTCTGGTGGTTGTCTGAATGGATGAGAAGTAAACGTCCCCTTCCTATTTATTCTCCTCCTCACTGGAGAAAGGAGGGGCCTACCTGGATAGGGGTGTAGATTGGCACTGTACCAAGCATGCCAGAGTAATATCAGTACCGAGAAGGGGAGATTCCAGTGTTGCAGAGATTGGAAGGGCCTTGTGGAGAAGGAATTGTTGCAGTACCACAAGCACAGGTACTGAGGAGGAAGTTGTTGGTGGTGCCGCTGAAGTTGTAGTGGTTGTTGGTACTGATTTGGCTGTGCTATGCACTAGGTGACTGGTAGGCGGCGCAACAGATTACAGCAATGCTAAGCTGCCCAGTGCCACACGTTTAAGCGGCTCCGTCAGTACCGTGGAGGAGGAGGTAAGCTTCTCTTTGCCACTCCTCTCAGAGACCGCCCCCTTAGGGTCTTTGGCTTTCACGGTATCAACAGTATTGGAGGATCCTGCCCACTCAGAGGGGCTCAACCGGACTGTGGTCAGTACCAAGAGTGTTGAATTGGGGTGGGGGGGAGGGTTCTTTTTAGCTGGTTCCCTAGTAGGGGAAGTTGTTGTCTGCTTTTTGTCCACCTTTTTCGAGGACTTCCTCTGAGGGTGGTGGGTAATGTCTGCCGGAGGCTGTCACTGGGATTGGCGGAGACTGGTGTCCAGGGTGCAAAAGGGTCAGGGGGTCAGAAGCCAGGTGCAGTGACTTGTCCATCGGGATAAGTTTCAACTTAAGTCCCTTGATTTTCTGATGCGAGCCTTGAGGTTGTGGCAATGGTGGCACTTCTGAGGTATGTGTGTCTCGCCCAGACATCGGACACACTGAGAATGCCCATCACTGACCGGGGATTGCCTAAAGCAAGAAAGGCATTGTTTAAATCCCAGGGATCTGGGCATGCCCGTCAGTAGCCTTTCCCCTGGTGAAGAAGGTTAAAGGTACACTACACTATAAGGGTGAAAATAAAGAAGAAAGAAAATAAACGATGAGAGAGGAGGGTAGCTATAGTTAACTAACTCTACTCTAAAACTATATAAACACTAACTCTAAGAGGTAAACATGAAGAAAGCAAACAGGCGCTACTATGGCTCCGCCTCAGGTCAAGAACAGATGAGAAGAAATTGGGGGTGGTATGGTCACATAGCGCTATGTAGCCACCAGGAGTGGCACAAGACGGGGAGAGCACATGTGTGACCCAGACGGGCACTGTCACTGAAATTCGACGATCACAAGTGCAGACACACACATTCACCTAAAGCGGAGCACACATAGGGACACTCCTTGAAAAAGAACCAGGGAAACTGATGTGCCAAACTGAGTGTGTGGAAGTGTGTGTGGGATAAGGGGGTTTATCTTCGGCCCGGGAATAGCCAGACTTCCAAAATAAAGTCACAGAATTGTTGAAATGCCAGCTATTTTTCCGAGCAACCATGAGCAATTAATAAGGGGACTGAGTAATCAGTATATTGCTCAACAACTTTGGCGGCATAGGCTTTTCCGGTTTTTTTTTTTTGCTCAACAACTTTGGCGGAAGAGGCTCTTCCGTTTCGGTTTTTTTTGGGTGGGAAGTCCCGATTTTTGGGTCTTCTCATCTGGTCACCCTATCCTGAGGTGGTTAGAGACTGCCCAGCAAGCCTGACGGAAGACTAAATGCTCCTGCTGAAGCTATGGTGCTCCCTGAACTTCCCCCCCACTCCTCCAAGGAGCAGGGGGAAGAAAGCTTATAAGGGAAGGATCAGATAGACTGAGGAGCCAACAGTTTACAGATATAAGAGAGGTGAGGGACGGAACTGATCTGACCCTGAGCTTTCAGTCTCCTCCTGTTCCCTCATCCCCGCAACTCCTCACCTGCCTGAAATCTACTGTCTGCTCCTCTCCTTCCCCGTCTCAGGCTGCTCTGCTCCTTGGAGGTGAAGGGGCAGAGAGGAGCAGGGGGTGCCAGAGATGCAGGGAGTCCCTAGACCTAAGCAGCAGCTATAACCTCCATGTATTAACAGTGTAGGTGGGGAGATTGTATTTCGGTGCAGCTGGGAAGGTAGCATTCCTCTTTTCCTAAATTCACCCCCACCCCTGGAGCCACATAAGAAGCCCAGGCAAGGACCTTCTCCCCAACATCCCAGACACCCTAGGGACACCCTCACATATGCAAAAGCTTTGTTGTGCAATGCACCATCAGCAACAGATGATTGGTAAGTGTAAAACCCTTTAAAAGATGTTCTCACTGTACGACAAACCATTTTTAAAATCTGTAACAAAGCCCCCCATCCCCATCATTAGACTACAGATTGCAAAACTAGCTTCTGTGATTCACAGTGTAAGAAAACACACTCAAAAACCATTACAATCAGTTGCTTATGGTGTGTTGCAGAACAAAATACAGCTGTTCAACATTTCAGTCATTTATCACACATTTTGATAGCTTGTGCCACAAGTTGCCAGGTGTGAATGTTGAGAGCTATGGGCATACAATTGTCACGCATAAACGAAAACCAAATTGGTAGGTCTAAATTCCCCTTGCCAACCTTCTGGTAAGAACTGTTCAATTTAGATTAGGAATATAGTAGCCTTTAACTGCTGTAACTGTGCAAATATTTATTGTATTTAATTCACTCTACGCTGAAGAATTCACACATATTCCAGGAAGTCCCTTACCTACATAGCGTTCCACATCCAAAACGGAGAAAGTAGGGGGCGGGAGTCTGAGCCCAAGACCATCTAATTTAGGAACCATAATAGGGACATCAAACCCATGTTTCTCCAGGTATCTTTGTGTCAGCTGGCTGCCATGCATTTTCAAAATGATGTCATCAGCACTGGTGGGGGGGGGGGGAATCAAAATATTAGCACTGAAAAAACAGTAAACCTATTTGAAAGATAAATTAACAAAAACGTTGTTAGGTTTCAAGGAAACATCTTATTGGAGTTACATATTTTAATTTGATTTATATTACCTAAGTGGATACAATTGTATTAAATTAAGCACTCAAGGTGAAGGCAAGCCTGCTGATTACATTTAATGAAACTAAAAGACAACAAATTTAAAACCAATCAAGGAAGTACATTTTTATATGCATAATTAATCTGGGGAACTCTGCCATAAAATGTCACTGAAGCCAAGAGATTAGGAGGATTCAAAAAAAAAAAAAAAAAAAAAAAAAAATCACTTATACCAATAAGGACAACATATTGATATATTAGAATAAAAAGCATTTTCTTTTAAAAGGGATATAAGTCATCATGCTTTAGAGAGTAAGCCAACCCTTAACTGCTGGAATAAGGAAGAAATTTATTTTATGACCAGGTTATTACATAACTGCACCAGGGGAATCTCGTTCACCTTCTTCTGAAGCATCTGGGACTAGATAAACCACTGTTCCGATGTTCGTGGTCTACACTAGAGAGAGAAAATGGGAAGTGATTTCTGAGTCTCTTATTTCCTGGACCAGACGGAATAAAAATGCTGAGGAGGCAACACACCTAACAATATGGGTTGGTAGTGATTGACTCCATAGGAAATTACACCCATGTGTAGTAATTTGATTGCTGGATGCTACAACAAGGTGCCTTGAAGGCAAATATATGGATATGAAATGCTGGATGAAAAAAATTAGATCTCAGTCATAGAGGAAGGGTTTTTTGTGATGATGGTGTTTTTGTGGAGGCATGTTAGGAAGATCTTTTAGACATGATCAATACCCAAAGTTTTCCCCCCTTTTTGTGATTTGACTTCTAAGCAAGTTTCCATACCTTGGGAACGAGCGAGCCCGCAGTTGTTTAACAAACGTCCGTGTTCCAGCTTGGACTGGTTTGGAACCATCATCAAACTCTGTGTAGTCATGTCTGTGCCAGTTCCTCCTCTTCTTCACTAGATTTTTTTGAAAAAGGATTAAACTTAAAATTAGTCAGTGTTGATGGCATGGGTCAGACTGGCTGATGTTCCATCAGTGAACCAATCACGTTAATTAGACTGACAGTCTATTTTTAATTCAGTTGACTTCATCTGTTGCATAAACAAAGTCGTCTAATATATTATGGTGGTAATAACAAAATATTAATCCTTTGCATTTTTATAGCTCCTTCTATTTGGGAATCTCAAAGCAGTGTTTGAATAATGATTTAAGATTCAACACTCCTGTAATAAGGGAATACAAAACACTGACAGCCTGAAACTTGCCCAGAAAACTAAAGAGGAAGCCTACAGCAGAGCCAGAAATAGAACTTAAGGTTTCCTAATGCTCACTCCTACATTTTAATCACAAGATCATCCTGCATCTTCAAGATAAGCTAAATTATTACTTAATATTTATATTACCATAGACCAATACATCCCAATAATCCTGAGTGGGATTTCCGATATGCTAGCAGTTGTATAAACATACGAAAAATCTAGTCTTTGGCCATTATTACAATGACTTATTTTTGGTTACATCCACTCATCCTATCCCATTTGTTTGCCCCATCCACTGGTTACATCTTGTCTTTAGTTTGTAAGCTCTTTTGGGTAGGGACTGTTATTTATTATGTTTGTACAGTGCCTAGCACAAGGGGTCCAGACCTAAGTGAAGCCCTCAGGTGCAACTGCAACATACAATCATCAAGCTCCAGGTGGATGATTTTATATTAATAAAAACAAAAGAATAAATAGATGTTCCTTTATCGTTTTGGACAATTGACTTTGGTTCTCTCCTATTAGCTACATGGTATATTCATACGAAGGCTTTAGACTTCTAGAGCTAAGCACAAATGTAAAACTAGAAGTCCTCATACAAATTGCTTTGCCAGTTGCACCATTACAAATTGCAGATATGTTACTGAAAAAATTACACAAAGTCACAAAGGAATTATACGCAGTCGCCCACGTCACTTTGTTTGTTTTAAGAGAACTGAAAAACTTACAAATTTACTTAATCTTAAAAGCTCCCCAGTTTAACATAAAATGATTGAATATTACCTGTCCTCAAACCTATTTAATCCTTTCATGAATTACTCTTAATTTCTATCAACCACTTGGCACCTGTGATACAGCATGGCCAGAAGGCAGCAGGAGAGTGATCTAGGATGAGGAGAAGCCTTATTCCCTGTAGATTAATTAAAAGCACCTGAAACCAATTAGAGCACCTGAAACCAATTAGAGCACCTGAAACCAGTCACCTGATAAAATCCCCCTGCTTCAATCAGCCAGAGGAAGAGCTGGAGCAGAGTGAGGAGGAGCTGAATCAGAGTGGTTTGGTGGTGGAGCAGAGAGCAGTTTGGAGGAGTGAAGCAGAGTGGATTGGTGGTGGAACAAAGAGCAGTTCAAAGGAAAGCGGAGGAGAGTTTTGAGAAGTGCTGCAGCGGGCTAAGACCACCAAGATCCTAGGTAAAGGGACACCTGGCTTGTGCAGAGGGAAGGCAGGAAGCCCCAGAAGCTGAAGGTCAGGAGAGGGAAGTAGCCCAGGGGAAAGAATCACTGGTACAAGTGGTTCACCTGCTATCATAGGGCCCCTGGGCTGGGACCCGGAGTAGAGGGCGGGCCTGGGTCCCTCCCTCTCCACTCCCCTTCCCTGGAATACTAGTAGGATAGCTGTTACCCCAGTTCAGGGGCAAGAAATGGCACCCTGAAAGCCCCCACAAGAAGAGGAAGTGCGGGACCCATCATAGTAGTGCCGGCAATTTGCCACACACCGTAATTCAGACAGAATGTAAGGCTATGGCTTCCTTTAGAAGCAACAAACATTCAACCATGAATTTGATGGCAAAGAATGCCAACACTTCATTAGCACTTTCTATCAACACAATGAATACTGTGATTCTCTTTCACTCAGCTTCTATCATTTCAGAGGCTGCGAACCCCAAATAAATTCCCAACTAGGTGCTGCAGCAAAAGGATCATACCACATCAGCTTGGAATGAACTTCGGCTGAGTTTAGCCCTAGTTTCTCAATACCTTTTTATTGATCTGCAATGTACCAGTTACCACTTGAGGGAAGTTGAAGAAAAACTTAAAACTCAGACTATGCTTATTTTATTCTGATTAATTCTAAAACAAAAAACTATGCCAAACTGTGATCAGTAGTATTTGATAGCTGCTAATAAAGACAGCTGCCCAAGATATATACTGAGATCAAGTGCGTAATGTAATACACCGGACCCTCGCTATAACACGGGGCTTGGGGTCTATAACACTGTAAGTACAGCGTTATAGCGGGGACCACGTTAAAACGAAGTTAACTGGTGTCCCGCTCAGAGCAGAGACAGGGAAGGGAAACAGGCAGGGAAACAGGGAAACAGCTAGCTCACAATGACTGTGGAGGTCAGGTTTGAGTTAAAAGCTGTTCAGTTTCTTAGCAATGGATTTGAGCTCCATTTCAAAAATATACATTTGGGATCCATGGCCGCAACCTCTTTATAACCAAATTTGCGTTCTATCAACGCGCGTTCTAGCAAGGGTCCGCTGTAATTACTTCTCTAGTACTGATCAGGAACTTGGTTACATCTGCTGAAAAGGAAAGAGCTCGGGTTAGTAGCCTGCTCACACAAATGGCATCGCAAAATGGAGGCAAAAAGCCTGGCTAACAACATTTGACAACTAAACAGTTGTATTAATATGATATTATTGGATCTTAATTCAACCCAAAATAAATTAACCAAATATTCCATAATTCCAAATATTAAATAAATTTAGGATGAGCTCCGGTAAAAAGTTTATAATGCACCAAAGATTGCAATAAAACCTAGCAAGACTGAACATTCAATTATTAGAAAAAAAAATCTGTCATTTTATTTTAATAAGCTCTAGTATTTTTTGCTGCTGGTTCTTCAGAATCACCAGCTGCAGTCCAGCACTGATTAACAGCTAATTAATCTATTTGCATCTCCCAGTCATTATACATGACAGGTGATTATTCCTAATGATGTATTGTTTTCTGAAGAGGCAACAAACTGTGCCCTTTAAAAGACACTTAGGAAAATAAATTGGCTCAATTAAACATGTGACGTTTATAGTGACTTGCTAACCTGAAAATCAGTGTTGTAGAGCTAGTTTAATGAGTAGACTATTCAAATATTCAGTAGTACTTCATGAATAATGAAGTCAAGTTTTAATTAACTTTCCAAATCTACTCCTCAATCATAAATAATTTGAATAATGCAGAGTACTAGCCACTAATTTGATTATGTGCAACATACAGCACTTCCACCAAAATTCATCTGTGATGTAATAATATACAGGCGAGTCGCATCTTAGGCGCATTTAACATGTGCGAATTCAGCTTTGCGCGGTTGGCAAAACCAGAAAAAAAAAAGAAAAATAACTATTTAAAAGCTGAATCGGTACTGCGGGTGATTCCGTCCGCCATTCAACTCAATGGCGTTTCACTATACACGGTTTTTCGCTTTATGCGCGAACCGCGGAACGGAACCCCTGCGTAAAATGAAACTTGCCTGTACTGCAATGAAAGAACCCAGTAGTTGCATAACACATTTATTTTTACAGTGCAGTACTGATGTTTACAATCAGTTTTTAAACATTTGAGAGCTGGGAATTAATAATTTTATTTCAGTTAATTCTTTTTCACCACTTGGTACTTAGGGAGGAGGTGCATCATGCTTCCTCAAGCAGGAGAGAATATTCAAGAATACAAAGCAGTATGAAAAGTACTTTTCTATTTAACTGTCAATTATTTTCCATAGTTGGTAAAATCCAGTAAGACACACTAGAACAATACACAAGCAGATAAGAAAATAAGTACAATAACTTTGTTGTTTAAAAGACAAAATTTCTCGACTTTTGTAATTTAGAGTGGACCTGTCGTAAAAAAACTCAAAGAAGTCGAAGGAAAAAAATATTTGTCCCCTCACCAGTGCAAACAAGAAAGTCCCTGCCACAATTACAACACTACAAATGGATTAAGGAAATCCACTGGAGAAGCAGAGGTGTTTTAGGAAAAGGAGTGACAGAGAATGGGCCAGAAGTTCATTTTAAGATAGTACAAGAGAAAGCATTACTTAAATTTTAAATTGTTTTAATTACGATTTTTACATTCTGCATACCAGGCCAGTAACCACTTCTGACTAACTTATGTAAACACACCTTTACTATTCCTACCTGCCCTCCCCTCTTTGTTTGACCCTTGCCTATTGTCTCAGAAAAATCACAATCTAGATTTTAGACAGGGACTGTCAGTGTTATTTGTTTGTACAATGGGGATTTAATCCTGTTTGTGGTCTTTAGCTGCTACCACAACAGAAACAAGCTGGACCTATGGAATTTGAAAAAGGTTAAAACAAGATGAAAAGCAGTGTTGCCAACATTCATGAGTGTTTTTCTTGGAAGCTCCTGATCCTGCAGTCAACTGACTACATGAGAGTCTCAGGTTTTAAAAAAACAAAAACAAACAAAAAAAAAAAAAAAACATTCTAGCCCTCGTGATTAGTGAGAGAAACTTGAAAACATAACCCAAGTGTAACCTAAAGGCTTCAAAATCAGTAGGCAAAGAAAAGAACCCACAATGTATTAGTAATTTTTAAAATACCACCATTTTTAAGCAACTCATGATTACTCATTTTTTAATGCTTCGGGTTGGCAATAGTGCAACCCTCAACTAAAACACATTTGCAGTGACCTACATGTCTACAGAGGAGTAGGAATAGGATATGGTGGCCCACATTTTCAAAAACATGTATGAAATATCTGGTAAGTGCACAAGTCAAGTTGACATGTGCATACTCAACCTGCATACCCATAGGTGCCATGCATTGTCAAGTCAGGAGCACACACTTGAAAATTTGGGCTCTACATATGTGGTTGCTCGATGAAGCTCCTGTCGATCTGTTGCTTGCACTTTCAGCATCAGAAGCTGATTTAATTCTAGCTGAAGTGTAAAAAATAAATTGAGTAATTTTCTGATATTAGTAAATTTGATCTCTACATCTTTAAACTACACAGCAGAGTTCCTTTAAGGTGCTGAAGTCTGCCTTTATTAGCATAGTGGATTCTTTGGTGGGCCGGAAGTCAGCCTTAATTGACATTTGGTAATATGGAGTTTGCTCTTTTTATAACTTTAGTCTTACAAGTTAAATTGTTATGAACAATCTTGTAATAATTAGGTGGGAAAATATCCATAACATATATACTCCCTGGTATGGCGATACAACTTTCTTTTAATCTGAACATAAGTATGTTAAAGCTTCTTTCAAAACAATTTTGGAAAAACATAATAATAATCCCTATTATTTGAAGTAACAAATACAAGTAATATTTCACACTTATGTAGCATTTCATATGTGTGGAGCACTTTCAAAATATTATTTAAGGAACCCCATCATCCGTCTTTCCACCACCCCCCCATTTAAAATGTAGATGCTTAGAGTGCGGGCTACCTTAAAGGAACAGCCACTTCTACTAACTGATTGCTCTTCAGTTATAACTACGGCTGTCAACTGATTAAAAGCTTCCCAGTTTAACATAAAATGATTGAATATTACCTGTCCTAAAAAAAATATTTGTACTGTAACAAAACAAAAGAAATAGTATTTTTCAATTAACCTAATACAAGTACTGCAGTGCAATCTCTTTATCATGAAAGAGAAACTTACAAATGTAGAACTATGTACAAAAAAAACTTCATTCAAAAATAAAACAATGTAAAATTTTAGAGCCTGCAAGTCCACTCAGTCCTACTTGTTCAGCCAATCACTCAGACAAACAAGCTTGTTTACATTTGCAGGAGATAATGCTGCCTGCTTCTCGTTCACAATGTCACCTGAAAGTGAGAACAGGGGTTCTCACGGTACTGTTGTAGCTAGCATCGCACGATATTTATGTGCCAGATGCGCTAAAGATTCATATGTCCCTCCATGCTTCAACCACCATTCCAGGGTACATGCGTCCATGGTGCTCACGGGTTCTGCTCGATGACCATCCGAAGCAGTGTGGACTGATGCATGTTCATTTTCATTATCTGAGTCAGATGCCACCAGCGGAAGGTTGATTTTCTTTTTTGGTGGTTCTGGTTCTGTAGTTTCCGCATCGGAATGTTGCTCTTTTAAGACTTCTGAAAGCATGCTCTACACCTTGTCCCTCTCAGATTTTGGAAAGCACTTCAGATTCTTAAACCTTGGGTTGAGTGGTGTAGCTATCTTTAGAAATCTCACATTGGTACCTTCTTTACGTTTTGTCAAATCTGCTGTGAAAGTGTTCTTAAAATGAACAACATGTGCTGGGTCATCATCCAAGACTGCTAGAACATGAAATATATGGCAGAATGTGGGTAAAACACAACAGGAGACATACAATTCTCCCCCAAGGAGTTCAGTTACAAATTTAATTAACTCTTTTTTTAACAAGCGTCATCAGCATGGAAGCATGTCCTCTGGAATGGTGGCAGAAAGCATGAAGGAGCATACGAATGTTTAGCATATCTGGCACGCTTGCAATGCCGACTATAAAAGTGCCATGCAAATACCTGTTCTCTCTTTCTGATGACACGGTAAATAAGAAGAGGGCAGCATTATCTCCTGTAAATGTAAACAAACTTGTTTGTCTGAGCAATTGGCTGAACAAGAAGTAGGACTGAGTGGACTTGTAAGCTCTTTTACATTGCTTACATGGTTTTGAGTGCAGTTATGAAAAACAAAAATCTACACTTGTAAATTGCACTTTCACAAAAATTGCACTACAGTACTTGTATGAGGTGAATTGAAAATTACTTTATTTTATCATGTTTACAGTTCAAATTTTTGTAATAAAAATACACTTTTATTTCAATTATAACACAGAATACAATATATATGAAAAATTTGGAAAAGCATCCAAAATATTTAATAAACTTCAACTGGTATTCTATTGTTTAACAGTGCAATTAAAACTGCGATTAATCGCGATTAATTTTTTTTAGTTAAATCGCCTGAGTTAACTGTGATTAATCGACAGCCCTAGTTTTAACATTAGAGCCACTTAATGAAAGCCCAAATCAAGATTTCAGCTCAAACAAACAGAGGTGATCTGCTGAAGAATAGAGACTTCACCTATTGGGCCTAATAAATCTAGATGATTTACCCACTTGAAACAACGTGAAGCAATTAAAGTAATTTTTACTCTACATCTTCTTCTCTTTCAAAGGATTTCCAATGCAAAGTTCACCCTTATCCCTATGTCATATTCCTGCAGTGGAGATCAGTGCAGGTACTTGAGCTGTAATATAAACCTTGATATAAGTGAGGGAGATAGAAATCTGCTCTGGACTAATTTTTAGGCCTGACCCAGACCCAAGCCCATCCAAACCACGACTGAGAGGGTCAGGTCATTTTCCAACCCAACCCTTCTTTCAAAACCTGAGTCAGCACTGCCACCAACTCCTGCCTGTGGAGTCAGCTCTCCTCCTCCTGCCCACAAAGACAGTGCTGCAATGGATGAACAGCCTGTTTCTGCAGTTTGTCACCCTCTACTGTGTTGTGAAGTGCTGCAAGACCTGACACTTGTAGTTGCGTCCAACTGGGTTGGCATTGGTTTGCAGGGCTCTAAGAAGGAGGCTGTCAACTGAACATTCATGAGGCATACTTAAGTTTGGAACTTCTCTCTCTCCTTGATTTGGCAGAGCCAGGATTTATTAGCAGTCAAGGTAAATTACAAAGCCCATTTCCCTCCCCACCCAACCCCAAAAAACCTCCATCCATCCATCTATATGGGGGGGGGGGGGGGAGGGGGGGAAGTTGGAGGAAGTTGGTGGATATTTCCATGCACTATATCATATTTTGATCCATAGGACAGGTGCACAGTGATGAAAGGTTAGAGAATTGATAACCACCCCAGTGCAAAAAGACATTTAACAAGGCTTTTAGCCCCTAAACTAAAGGTTGCTAATCCTGAAGCTATTAATTACATTTTATATCCTATACAAGAGATTAATTTTCCAAAATAATCAGGGCTACAACAACTTTAACAACTCATCTCTAATGTTGTTAATTGAGGAGCAGATGTCACCCATACAGATCAGAAACACTCTAGAAAAGGCAGGCAAAGCTGAATTCTTAGGGTGTAATCCCCATATGCCATGCAGAGAAAGGTTGGTTACCCAACCTCTCAGCAATCTCTCAAATATCCTCAGAGAATTGGTGTGGGGGGCAGGAAATCAATGCTGATAAGCTTTTAGAATAAAATTCAAAACTCCATCCAAAACATTTCCTTAGGTAAGAGTTTAACAAGAAGATGGTTAGCCTTTAAAAAACCAAGACCACACCGTTATATACATAAGCGTTTACCAAGATTTACTTTTTTCCATTCAATATTATTCTCTCCATTATTAAAATGTTTTAATCATTATGCTCCAAGATACATAACTCTTTGCTCTTAGGGGTGAATGAAAAAGGAAGAACCTGCTCCATCTACTCTCGGCACAATTTAAATATGCTCACAAGAGGAAAACAAACACAGTTTGCCTCCAAAGAGGCTACTATTTTCTTTTGACAGTAATCTGAATGCCCTTGATATTCTTCAAAAGCAAATTTACTCCCAAACTAGCCATTACATTACAGGAACAGGTACTGAGATTTAATGATCCAGAGTATTTCATTTTGAACATTTTCTGAGACCAAATAAAAGTCTAATAGGAGCCAATTTCCCAGAAACCAAGGTTAAGAAATTATACAAACTTTACAGTATACAGGAGTCATCCCTTTGGGAGGAAAAACCAAAAATATTTAAAACCCATCATATAGTAAGAATCAAACAGCATAACAAAGTATGTTGTATACTAAAATTCCTGTGTGACATGCTGACAAAGTTCAAAAGTTATCAAGCACAGAAATCAAGCTCTGAGTCTAGGGAGTATTGGGTGAACCCTGCAATAGGATGAATTTATGAGCCTTTACTTCAAAACAGACTATTTGATCACTTTTGAAACTCCTCCCTGCCCACTTCCTGTCTCAGCAAAATTATAATACAAATGAAAAAAAATATAAACCCTAAAATATCAGTGTGTGTGTGATTAAACATGAACCCCACACATCCATCTTCAGAGAGCTGCAGAAAGTAGGGTTCTATCTTAATAATTCTGTTCTTGCAAAGAAATATGGGAATGATACTATAGTCCATGTAATCCCATAATAATATGGCCACATAATAGCATAATTTTAGATGAAATATTGCCAAAATTACCCCTTATCAAAAAGATATTGTGTCACTTAATTTATAATCCATGAAGACCCAGTCAGGAGACAAAAACAAAACCACAGAGAAAATGTTTGAAATAAATCCAGCTGCTCAGAACAGATTCAATTTTGCCAATCCATGACCAGAAATCCCTGTTTATCTTCAGGTGAAACATGTATAGGTGATCCATTGTACACAACCTTGAGTTTGGGAGGATACAGCATGTAGAACTTATCCTTTATTTTTCAGGGCTGAACCATAGTTCACTACTGGATGGGAATCCAGAAGACAACAGGTCATGCTGATTTTCACCTTGCCTTCTTTTGGAGAAGAGATTGAATATTCAGGGGAAATCAAGGAACTGAAGATGCCATCAGTGCCTACTAGCAGACAGAATCTTCAGATTTTTGCTTTCTGTGTGCTTTCTCTAACTCTTCAAGGAATGGATGGACAAGTCGTCTCTGCTGGCACTTTGTTTGAATTACTGTTTCTTTTGCAATTCCTAGGAGATTTAGGTTCACATAGGGATGTGTGGGGATTTCTTTATAAATCAAGAAACTGGAATGGAGACAGGCAATGAGGGGGAGGGATAGCTCAGTCAGGGGGAGGGATAGCTCAGTCAGGGGGAGGGATAGCTCAGTGGTTTGAGCATTGGCCTGCTAAACCCAGGGTTGTGAGTTCAATCCTTGAGGGGGCCATTTAGGGGATCTGGGGCAAAAATTGGGGATTGGTCCTGCTTTGAGCAGGGGGTTGGACTAGATGACCTTCTAAGGTCCCTTCCAACCCTGATATTCTATGATTCATGATTCTATGATTCTATGAATGAGAAAAATTACAGACATAAGAGGATAATGTGACACTGCACCCCCTATTCTTCACAGTAATATTATATGATTATGACAATCAGACCCACTTCGGCCTTTGGGATCAAAAAAATAGCAGGAGTAAAACCCTTTTCCCCTTAAGTGCAGAGAAACTTCATCTACCGCTCCCCCCTGCAGAAGACCTTACACTTCCTGAGCGAGTAGATGGTCGTGAGAAGGATCCCTGAAGAGAGATGGGGAGGAAATAAACTGGAGGGTATACCTCCCTGCTACTGTGCTGAGGACCCACTGGTCTGATGTTATAGAGGCCCAGGCAGGGAAGAAGGGAAACAGGCAGTTGGGAAAAAAACAGGGATGCTGGATCCAAGACACAGGCTGGAAGGTCACACTCGAGCACACCCTCAAAATGCCTACTTATTACCCAGTTGGGTGTGGGTACAGCTTGAGTGAGCTAAGGAGGCTGGCTGATGGCCTTGCCAGCACTTATAGCCCCTGCCCTTTTTACAGAAGGACTCTGAACGGGATGGGCCCCCAAACCTGTAGGACTGTTGCGGCTTGAACTGCTTCCTCGTGGGCAACCAGGGTGTACAGGCCCAGCGAGCGTGAAGGGGCCCTAGAGTCTTTTAGGCCATGCAACTTGCTGTCTGTTTGTTCTGCGAACAGCGCCAAGCTGTCAAAGGGGAGGTCCTGGATGGACTTATGAACCTCTGCCACCAAGCCCGACGACTGCAACCAGGATGCCAGCCTCATTGAAATGGCCGAAGCCATAGACCAGGCCACAGAGTCTGCCGCATCTGAGGCCACTTGGAGGCCTGTCCTGGCTACCGCTCTGCCTTCCTCCAGAATAGCCAGGAATTCCTTCCTGGGCTCCTCACGCAGCAACTCTACGAACTAGGCCACGGACTGCCAGATGTTATAATCATAGCGGCCAAGTAGGGCCTGATGTTTGGCCACTCTTAGCTGGAGGCTGACCATAGAATAAATCTTTCTACCAAAGAGATCGAGCCTCTTCGCCGCCTTATTCTTAGGGGTTCATCCCGGTTGGCCTTGTCTATCATGCTCATTGGCTGCTGACACTGCCAGTGAGCCTGGGGCGGGGGGTATGTACAGTGTGACAAAGCTCTGTCCTTGTCTCAGTGGTTCCCGCTCTTCCTGGCACATTTTGCTAGCCTCAGAGGCTCACCGTGACCCACCACGTAGCCCTTCTCTCTCTAGAGGGAAGGGTCACAGCCTGAGACATTTTCATCATAAGCCAACAAGGGAGGTGAGAAGAAGCAACACTCCCTCACACAGTCTCTGTAGTCTCCCAGTCTCCGTGATTAATCGAGGAGGGAAGTTGGGGGAGCCCAGGCCCACCCTCTACTCCGGGTTCCAGCCCAGGGACCCTAATAGTAGCAGCTATGGTAGCTGACTTTTTGGAAATAGGACATGTACAATTCCGTGGGCCACTTCCCTGCAGCAGCCCTCACTTCCTTAATATCTACTTCACTGTTACCTCAGGGCCTCCTTCCTTGCGCCTGATATGGTTTGTACTGCTTAGTTCCTCCAACAGTGTGGCTTCCTCCTACAGCTCCTGACACGCGCGCCCAACTGACTAACTGGGAGGCTTTTAACTAGTTTCAGCCAGCCCCTAATTGGCTTCAGGTGTCCCAATCAACCTAGCTCTCTTCCCTGCCTTCTGGAAAGATCTTAATTGGCCCCAGGTGTCTTAATTGACCTGGGTAAGCTGCCATTTACTTAGGTAACAGGGATTTGTTTAGCCTGGGGCTAATATATCTGTCTTCCACTACTCCACTGCCTCTGGCCTTGCCCCATCACAACAGGTATTCAAACCCCTTAGTGGAGACATAGTACTCCCACTCCGCCCGCTTAGAGATGGGTGGCAGGAAGGAGGGGGTTTGCCAAAGGGCTTCGATCAGTTTTACAACTCCCTCATGTACTGGTAATTCCACCTTCAAGGGGGCTGCTGCACTCAGCACATTGAATAGGGAGCCTGAAGGCTCCAGCAGCAACTCAGCTTCCAACCCAAGGTTCAATGCCACCCTCTTCAAAAGCTCCTGGTGGGCTTTTGTGTCATCCTGAGGGACCGTGTGAGAGGGCCCTGCTATCGCCTCATCGGGCGAAGATAATGAGGAGACTGGCATAGATGGGCCTGGTAACTCCACTGCCTCTGCCAGGGGAGCCTCAACTGGAGCTGGCTGTCCCTGGGGAGCTCTCTCTGATTCCGCTTCCAAGTCAAGGGGTGGGTGGGAGACTGTGGCTGTCCGTCTTTCCGATGCCCCTGAGACTGACCAATGCCCCTGTGATGGTTGGGGAAAATGCCCTGGGATTCCACAGGTGTCAGGGATTGGCCATGCAGCCCCTGGGGGCCCAGAAGGAAGTGCTGATGCCCCTGACAGGTGGCCTTGGCCTGCGGGCAGGTCTTTCTCCTCACTTTCAGAGCCCGAGAAAGGGGAGGCTCATCTGGGGGACAAGAATGGGACTGATGTCACCGGTCTACCCCATTCCCGTTGGCTCTCTCCACGGACCTCCGCTGGGGAGCTGTACCAGAGCCATTTCTCTCGGTTCTATGATCAACGCTTCACGCTATGAGAACTGTGCCACTCCATGGACTGGGAGTGAGAGGATCAATGTCTTGGAAACCATCAATGTACCCATGGGTATCTGTACCAGCAAACCAGAGATTCGGACGCTCTGGGCGCCAGGGCTCTGGGGACTGGCAACACGTCTCCAAGGGTCTGCATCAGACAGCAGACAATCGATGCCAGGATCCCGGTGAACACTGCCTACAGACTGGGGAACAATGCCAGGAACTCTGGCAGGTAGGCCGACCCACATCCAGCGGCTGGTGGCGCTGTTCAGGTGAGCACTGGTGGGGCACCTCCTGCACTTACGAAGACTACTGGAAGGGTCCCAGGGCAGGTTTTCCCCTTGAACGGGACACCTCAGTAGATGGCGTGGACAGCACCAGAAGGGACCATACGTCTGCAGCAACCTGAAAGACCTTCGGCATGGACAGTACCACCAGGTGCCGAGTGCCTCTGCCGTTTTCCAGGGTGGTGGGCGGGGATCGAAGGGGGCTCAACAGCTCAGTAGGTGCTGGAGCTTGCACCTCATGGGTCTTTGCTCTCCTCCGGCTCTCTCCTTCCCTTTACAGGACAAAGGAAAATGCCCTCTCCCGGCCTTTCTTTGCTTTTGAGACGGTACCGGGGATGGGATCGGCACCGGTCTGAGGTTAGTGCAGGCGGCACGCTCAGCACCGAGGCTGCGGTGCTCAGAGCAGAGTTCGATCTAGTCGGCTCCGATGCCGGTGTGAAGGCTGACTCCATAAGGAGCGCTCAAAGACGAACGTCCCACTCCTTCCTTTTCCATTTGTGGACTGAAGCTCTTACAGAGGCGACACTTGTCACTCACGTGGGTTCCCCCCAAGCACTTTAGGCAGCTTTTATGGGGATCACTGACTGGCATAGGTTTCTTGCAACAGTCACAAGGCTTGAAGCCCAGGGACCAGGGCATGACCCGTCCCTAGGCTAAGTTCTGTCCAGGACTAACCAACTATTACTAACTCTAACACTACTGGAACTATAATACTATACAAGTTTTTAACAACTATATACAAAAAGTTCACAACTAGACACAGCTGAGAAACGTAGGCTTGCCAAGGCAAGGAGATGCTCCAGCACCATCATTGGTGGTAAGAAGGAACAGAGAGGGGGGAGCCGACAGCGCCCCTTATACCACCACAAACGCGCACCACTCTAGAGGGTGCCAGACCCAGTCCTCTACGGATATCTCTGAGGGAAAAACTTCCGGCACCGATGCATGTGACAAGCACACACACACCTACAATGGAATGGACATGAGCAATCACTTGAATAAGAACTCCTTGTTTTTATAGTGTGGTCCTTTAGGATTTTGTCAGTTTTCACTTCCCTGCTATGTTCACCAGTGTACAATGAAGCATGAGAAGAATGATGCAACGTTGCCTACAGTTAAGTCACTTAAAAAGTCACCACCGTCCTCTCTCTCCCCTACAACTCAGTTTTGTTTTCTTCAAACTCCAGTCACAATCCAAATATTCAGTTACATTTCTTGTGTTTGATCTTTAGTTGTTGTTTACATTTTTATGGGATAATGAGAGTTAGGCAAAAAGTCTGTAGGTGCTCTAACCCAATTTATCTGCTGCCATATATCATGTGACCCTCCCCAGACTATTTTTTAAAAAACTTATAAATTAGCCATAAACAGCCTGTTAAATTTTGAATGTCCTGCCCAACAATTTTTTCCAGTTCCAGGTTGGAGAAAGAATATACATAGTCATGTACACCCTTGATCTTTGTTTGAGCATTCAGTACTTACTTAAAGATAGTCCATGCAGAACTGCACAGTTGGGACAGTGGTACAGATCAATGTCAACAGCATGGTGCTCCTCTACTTTGACACAGCTGAAAAGAAAAAAAAAATTCAATGCTCATGAGAATAAAAAAAAAAATCAAGAGTTCAAGTCCTTTTATTTTCCTCTTATCCCGCCCCACCCCTCAAAAAAATCAATGTTCAGTCTAGCAACATTTACCAGACCATACTACAGCTCTATACAGTCAGAACTACACACATCAAGACTCCACTCTAAAGCCAAACTATATTTGTCACTTTCAACATCTATACAGCTACTTTAACAATATGCAAATGAAAGTTTAATTGGGAATACCATTAAAGTATCTGATAAAAAGTAACCAGATGGAAGTAAATTCCACAGTGTAACTACACAAATGTTTTGATCTTAATTACAAGAAGCAGGGTGTGCAAGGTAATTAAAGCAAAGCCAGAAAAAATGTATTACTAAAGTCTAAGTGCTGGTAGTTTACAGAAGACATCACGGAAGCTTTGTTGCTTCCCATGTGGCAATGCATGTCTTCGGTAACATACTGTACATAAAAAAACAAAATTAAAAAAAGCACACAGACCGCTATTCTCTCAAACATCAAAGGGAAATAAGGTATGCTATTCATTTTTCCTCATACCTTCCCTTGCAACAGCAGCTAAAAGTGACCACACTAAGTGTATTCTTCTGCTCTGCAAAACATATGCATCCTTTTGAATAAATAAACTTTTTTATAATGCTTGTTATAAATTACCTACAATTAGGCCATTTATAAATACATTAAGACCAAATATTACAGCAGGTTACTTCCTCTCTTGGTAAGATTACACTAATACATAGGGATGGCTATAAAAACCCAGCAGGGTTGGAAAAGGTCAGTTTTTCTATTCAAGATAGCTGGGTATGAAATGAAGTATTGATAGTGATATTTTGCAGGTTTTGCAACACTAGAGATAAATGATTAAGAATTTTCTCAGGACAAATTTTATTGTTTAAATACTCTTTTTGCTGAGAGGCATCTGAACTTTGGCAGAATTCCTCTCTCTTCAAAGTATGTGACTTGTTCATCAATAATGATGAGAGATTAAAGAATGGTTTTTATATCATAAATAGGGCCCTACCAAATTCACGGTCCATTTTGGTCAATTTCACAGTCATAGGATTTAAAAAATTGTAAATGTCATGATTTCAGATATTTAAATCTGAAATCTCACAGTGTTGTAATTGTAGGGGTCCTGACCCAAAAAGGAGTTGGGGGGGAGGTCACAAGATTATTGGGGGGGGGGGGGGGGGTGCGGTACTGCTTTTCTTACTTCTGCGCTGGTGCTGGTGGCAGTGCTACCTTCAAAGCTGGGTAGCCGGAGAGCAGCAGCTGCTGGCTGGAAGCCCAGCTCTGAAGGCAGATCCACCGCCAGCAGTAGCACAGAAGTAAGGATGGCATAGTATGGTATTGCAATCCCTACTTCTGTGCTGCTGCCTTCAGAGCTGGGCGCCTGGTCAACAGCCACCACTCCCCAGCCATCCAGCTCTGAAGGCAGCACAGAAATAAGGGTGGAAATACTGCGATCACCCTAAAATAACCTTGGGATACCCCTCCCCACAACCTCATTTTGGGTCAGGACCCCCACTTTGAGAAACACTTCCCACCACCACCAGTAATAGAATCCAGGTTGTTTTGGGTTTGTTTTTTTGTACAATGAAGAAAACCTTAAAACAAAATGATTTAGCCTCACGGAAGTGTATAGAATGCATATTAATAAAACTAATATTTTGAAGGGGCTTTAAAATACATTTTAAAAATGACATCTCCACAGGATTTTCTCTCTCCAAAAGATGCTTTTATAAAATAGAAAGAAAATCCCCATTTTAGCTACTTTGTGCTTGCAATAGTTATGTATGTGTTAAAGATTAATACTATACCTTTTTAAATATAACGGTATTATTGTTAATTTTCAAACGATCACAAATCAAAACAAAATTCTACAAATGTACTATATAACAGGTTTTTCTATTAAACAGGTTTTGCAAATTTTTCCATTATATTTTGACTAAAACATGGCCTACAGTTCCTATGCTCGGTTTTGTCTCTAGATTGCACATGCCAACTAAACACTTTTACATTAGTTGTACCTTTATTAGCAGAACCAGCTTTCAACTACTGCAAGGTAAGCAAAGAATAACCCCTCCCACTCCTTGTCCCTAGAAAAGAATGCCAATGTGAGCATTTTTATCCAGGGGAATGGGGGTGGAGATACCAAATCAGTTTGGCAGATCCCATGGAAGTCTGGTTAGTCATTAATTCAAGTCAATTGTCTCCAAGTGTCAAAAGGACGCCAAGTAAGCAAAATCTGAAGATTCAGACAACAGAAAGTGCTAAAGATGTCACTGTCCCAATCCACCAAATGGCTCTAGAGATATTCTGTAAGCAGAAATTGTTCTGTTTAAGTCATGATTTGTCACTCCTTCAGGGAGCAAATTTAAACAATCAAAAGATTTTAGAGTTGGGTTGCAGATGAAGACTGAGAAACAGACTGAAAATGTTAGACACAAACATTTCCTTCTGTAGAGAAAAAGCAAGCTGTAAAAATTGTATTTGAAGGCTAGTCTAAATAACTAAGACAGATCATTAATATTTGGAGAATAAAACATGGAGAATAAAACTAAGTCATTTAAACCGTAGATCTAAGATAAAACTGACAGGCAAGAAAGTAGCCTTAGACACAAAGGATTCCAAAGATGTTCGTTTTTATATTACGCTACTAAGAATTGACCAAACTGAATTTTCCTTTTTTTCTTTTGTGAAAAAAAATAACCAATAGCCATCCATTAGTCCTATTATATTCCAGTGTCATTCCAATACTGCATTGGTAGTAAACAAAGATAAGACCAGCCATACTAGATCCATCTAGCCCAGTATCCTGTCTTCCAACAGTGGCCAGCGCCAGGTGTTTCAGAGGGAATGAAAAGAACAGGTAATCATCAAGAGATCCATCCCTTGTCACCCATTCCCAGCTTCTGGCAAAGAGAGGCTAGGGACACCATCCCGGCCCATCCTGGCTAATAGCCAGGACCTATCCTCCATGAACTTATCTAGTTCTTTTTTGAACCCTGTTATAGTCTTAGCCGTTACAACATCCTCTGGCAAAGAGTTCCACATGTTGACTGTGCATTGTGTGAAGAAATACTTCCTTTTGTTTGTTTTAAACTTGTTGCCTATTAATTTCATTTGGTGACCCCTAGTTCTTGTGTTATGAGAAGGAGTAAACAACACTTCCTTATTTACTTTCTCCACACAGTCATGTTTTTAATAGATTTCTATCATATCCCCCCTTCGTCATCTCTTTTCCAAGCTGAAAAGTCCCAGTCTTATTAATTGCTCCTCATATGGAAGCTGTTCCATACCCCTAACAATTTTTGTTACCCTTTTCTGTACCTTTTCCAATTTCAATATATCTTTTTTTGAGATGGGGCAACCACATCTACACACAGTATTCAAGATGTGGGTGGTACCAGGGATTTATATAGAGGCAATATGATATTTTCTGTTTTATTTTCAATCCCTTTCTTAATGATTCCCAACATTCCGTTAGCTTTTTTGACTGCTGCTGCACATTGAGTGGATGTTTTCAGAGAACTATCCACAATGACACCAAGATCTCTTTCTTGAGTGGTAACAGCTAATTTTTGACCCACTACTTTATATGTATAGTTGGGATTATGTTTTCCAAAGTGCATTATTTTGCATTTATCAACACTGAATTTCATCTGCCATTTTGTTACCCAGTCACCCAGTTTTGCAGTCTGCTTTGAACTTAACTATCTTAAGTAGTTTTGGAAAATTTGCAGATGATACCACATCATTATTTACCCCTTTTTCCAGATCATTTATGAATATGTTGAACAGTACTGGTCCCAGTTCGGGTAGGTGGGGCTCGTCAGCCTTGGAAGGCAGCCCACCTAGGAGAAGGAAAACTCTGATTTAAAACCTCCGCTGCCTTGTGGTAATACCCACTCATGGGAAAGGCTACGGGAATCAACCCTGAAACCAAATCCGGTGTCGGAGTCCCGATGGCGGTCTGACATTGTCCTCAACGTCATTCCAGCAACTCCTGCGACGCCACTGGTGCCAAGTTGTATCGACATTGTCTTTCCCTTGGATCCATCAGTTGCGTGGAGAGGGGGGTTCTGCTGCATGGGCAACAGCTGTTCCTCCATATCACCCTGCCCTGGCTTGCGCCCTGGAGAGGACACTCCAGCTGGCGCGGACACTCCAGCTGGCGCATATCCATCGTCTCTCGAGACTAACGGACGCCAACAACTGGTCCCAGTAGAGAGCCCTGGGGGACACCACTATTTAGCTCTCTCCATTCTGAAAACTGACCATTTATTCCTACCCTTTGTTTCCCATCTTTTAACCAGTTACTGATCCATGAAAGGACCTTCCCTCTTATCCCATGACAGCTTACTCTGCTCAAGAGCCTTTGATGAGGGACCTTGTCAAAGGCTTTCTGAAAGATAACATTCAGCTCTTATGTTGATTACATTATGCTGACTCATTTGTTTCTTACACCTATGCCAAACTGCTATGAACTAGGTAAATAAGTAGTTCCTCATACATAAAAAGCATAATTATAGAACAAACTACTCAATATGGGGCCAGTGAATATTTCTTCCTCAGCACTGCCCTCCTGTTCCTCCACGATTTCTTCTGGGGGTTCTGAAACTCTGGATATTGTCTGGATACTGTGACAGAAGTGGGGCACCTCAAGAGGCCTGAAGGGATTAGCTTAAAAGGAGTACATGAAGAAGGGAGATAGAGGAGGAAGAAAACTGAACACAATACAGAGATAACAAGAAATATTTAAGAGAGGGGGAGTAGAAAGAAAAAAACGCCATACTAAATACAGAAAGACACATGAGAGGGTAGGAGAGAAGAGTGGAGTGAAACCAGGAAGAGACAATTTAGCAAAAGCACAGGTGACAGTCCATTCTGTTAGAATTTTAAAAATGTTTTAGTTGCTAATGCTATAGTTTCAGTATAAAGCTGTTTTATTCCTTTAAATTGCAGGAGCACAACTGTATTTTCACCTGAGAAACTAGTAAGTATGTCTACACTGCAATTGAAGATGTGATTGCAGCTCAAGTACACATATCCACGCTAGCTTTAATGTAGATAACACAACTAAAAACCAGCAACAAAGCCACAATGACACAACCTTCAGCATGGGTTGGATTAGCCCACCAAGAATCCTGGATACACAGGTTCCCAGCCTGTACTGAAGCCCAGGCCACCGCGACTTCAAGTCTATTTGTGGTCATGACAGCTTGATTAAAGCTAGCGTGGGTATGTGTACTTGAGCTGCAATCACATCTCAACTGCAGTGTAGACATACCCTTTGACTTCACCTAGTAGGTGAAAGGCTTGAAAAGTTTATGTATAAAACAGAATATTGCTTCTCAGGGCTTGTTGCTTCTTGAAATCTGAAAATATAGAACAACGCTTGGCTCGCTTAATTAGAGTAACTGTCTCTACTGTTTCCACTAACTTTTCAGGAAATGTGAGGGATTAAGCTAACAAGTGGTGTTAATCTGCAGTCTAATAAATGAAAGCAAATTGAAATTAGAGATGGTTCCTTATGAAGTTAATGCATCCATTCTTTTGGGCTTTGAAAAAAAATCCTTGATATCCAACCTTCCTTTTTACAGTACTTCAATAACATGAAAAGTCCATCCATGAACTACCACCGTGCCTACTTTAAGAACGGGATAAAAAAAAATTGTTTAAAGTTTACTGGGGAGAGGGGTCTACATTTTGTACCCATATTCATTTTTCCTTATGTCTCTAAAACCTGACTCATGTCTGGCATATCGGCTGGAAAGTAATGTCCATTTTTATTAAAGCCTCTTTTCTATTTTGCAGATGGCAAAGAATGTTTTGCTTTTTCTGCAGACTCTGCTACTGTATCATTAGGCTCTCCCAAAAAGTTTTCCTCCTGAATAATTAGTGAAAGCTAATAAACGCTTTCCATGACAGTCTACTATCTGTTAGTCTATAAAGTGCCCCAGGACCCTTTGTCGCTTCTACTATCAAGGTGTTCACCATATGCATCTCCTATATACAGCTTTAGAGGTCACTGATCTCACACAATCTTAATGAATTCAATGATTCACTGAATACAAAATATGAGGTTATCTTAGTTCAAACCTGGCTTTAATGTCAACTTCAGAACAAGCTATCTTTCAGTTAATTTGTTCATGCTAACAGCTCTGGGTAAACAGAGATGCTGTAAGATTTTAACAAAGATAGAACTAGAGAAATCAAGGCAATCTGTCGGCTCTTCTGATGGAATCGCTATTTTTTTAAACAATGCAATTAATACCACATCACCTTAGAAACAGTCACTGCATTAGGGTTGCCAAATGCCTGTTATTTTCTGGGTTAAATTTTTTTTATTTTTTTTTTTAATAAAAATTTTTTAAAAAAAACCCAGGTCAAAAGGAGGTTGACCAGTCAGAAGTACTGACTGGACACAAAAGTCCAGTTACCATCTGCCGGGGCTCCAAAACAGTGGGGTCGCTGCATGCAAACACCACTGCCAGCCTGCTGCCTACCAGCCTGGGGGGCGGGGAGGAGGGGGAAGAGAGGGAGGTGCTGGGTCATCAACCCGCACCAGCCCCTTCTCAGCCAGGGCCATCTCTACCTGCATCTCGTGGGCGGGCAGGCAGGCAGGCAACACATCAAATAAATCACTAGTCCTACAAACAGCCTCCTTCACTACACAAGCCTGATGCGCTCCCTTAGCACCATCTGTACTGTGCACCGAATGAGGGAGGGCCCCTATAGAAAAAAATATGTAATCCTGGACCTAAAGGATGCCTCCTAATGCTTATGGACAAGGGGGCCAAATTAAGAATACACAGGCAGTCTTAATTCTGGCATTTCATAACTTCTGAGTGTTTGACTTTGCAAACTTAGTTTATTTTTTATGTACAGCATTTAGTTTATTAAAAAGAAAACTAAAAATAATTTCACAGTATGGAACAATACTGATCCTATTTGTGTTATCAGCAGGATTGGAATCTTTGGATCCACAGCACAGAACTCTAACATTTGAGCTAACAGAGCACCTGCTGGTGGTAGTAGGCTATCTTCTATATGGACCAGCCACTAGAAGCATTTCATTGTCAAAAGAATATTTTTAATAAAGCAAGAAAGTAAACTGGACACGTGATTCATAAAATAGAATTTTCATCTCTTCACTGTGAAAAATATGGCAATATTTTTACCCTAGGATAGCTCAATTTGATCTAGAAATTCAAAATTGAACATAATCTATTACTCTGATAAAAACTAATGCATAGTTCCCCAATCTGTGGGGTACCCCCCCACACCAGGGATGCACGGAGGAATGTTCAAGGGGTGCGGCTGGGGCCCAGGCCAGCCTCCAAGGGGCACTGGCTACCAGCCCTGCACCCATCTCCAGCTATGGCTCCAGCCTCAGCCCCATTACCTCTATCTGCGTCCCCCCCATCCCAGAGCCATGGCCTCACTCCTGGCCCTGGCTCCTGGGGGCAGGCACGGACAGGGGTAAGGGCGGGGGCAAGGTAAAAAGTTTGGGGACCACTGAACTAATGCCTTTGAGTGTTTTTGAAATTTTACAAATTACATTTTTGAATTATTTAATATTTATGCACAGCTTAGGCAAGTCTGTACGGTCCAACACACACAGTCCAATCGCTAACAACTTTGAAAGGTGATGTAGGTATTAATCATGGATTTCTAATTTTTATAATGTCAGTAATGAGTCTAAAGTTTACAGCCAAACTGAGCTTGTGGGGATTACAAGTGCCTAGGCTGCTACCCACACAGGTTTTTGAAACAGCAACAGTGTAAAACTGACAAACTAATAAGGGCTTGCCTACATGAACGGTTAGTTTGCAGCAAGCTAGGGTTTAAATCTACCCCACCCTAACCTGCCCACAAACTAAGTGTCCATGTGGACCCTGCTGCCACACACTAGAAGTTCTGTAATGCCCTCTGATCTATTCCTGTTTCAAAGCAGAATAGATTAAATTGCACAGGAGAACTTCTAGTGCATTGCAGTAGGGCCCACACAGACACTTAGTTAGGGTGACCGGGTGTCCTGTTTTTGACCGCAACACCCGGTTGAAAAGGGATCCTGGCGGCTCCAGTCAGCACCGCTGTCTGGGCTATTGACTGTCCGGTTGGCGGCGCCACACAGCAGGGCTGGTAGGCTCCCTGCTAGCCTCCACGCCGCATGGCTCCTGGGAAGCAGCTGGAATGTCGCCCTTACGGCTCCTACAGGTAGCGGTAGCCAGGGGGCTCTGCGTGCTGCCCCTGCCCTAAGCACTGTCCCCGCAGCTCCCACTGACTGGGAACCGCGGACAATGGGAGCTATGGGGGTGGCACGTTTGGACAGGGCAGCAGGCAGAGCCACCTGGCCGTGCCTCCGCCTAGGAGCCGTAAAGGGGACATACCGCTGCTTCTGGAAGCTACTTGAGGTAAGCACTGCCCAGAGCCTGACCCCTGACCCCCTCTCAGGCCTTAGCTCCCTACCCCAGCCCCGATCCCCCTCCCACCCTCCAAACTCCTCACTCCCAGCCCGGAGCACTTCCTACACCCCAAACCCCTCATCCCCAGCCCCACCCCAGAGTCTGTACCCCCAGCCAGAACCCTCACACACACACACAAACACACACGCACCCCAACCCCCTGCCCCAGCCCAGAGACCCCCTCCTGCACTCCGAACCCTTCAGCCCCAGCCAGGAGCTCCTTCTTGCACCCCAAATCCCTCATCCCCAGCCCCACATCAGAGCCCTCACACACGCCCTGCACCCCAACCCCCTGCCCCAGCCCAAAGTCCCCTCCCGCACCCTGAACCCCTCATTTCTGGCCCCATCCCAGAGCCCTCACCCCCAGCCAGAGCCCTCACCCTCTCCCGCACCCCAGCCCCCTGAACCAGCCCGGTGAAAATGAGAGAGTAAGTGAAGGTGGGGAGAGCGAGCGACTGGGGGCGGGGGGGGGAATGGAGCGTAAGGCGAGGCCTCGGAGAAGAGCCGTGGCATGGGCAGGGCAAGAGTGTTCAGGTTTGTGCGAGTAGAAAGTTGGCAACCCTACACTTACTGTGTGCATAGGCTAGTGCCAAGTAGATTTACACCCTAGCTTGCTGCAAACTAAGCGTTCATGTAGATAACTCCTAAAGTTTCACTGCTATTCAAAAGGAGGACTGGTCAAAATTTGACAAATATTTTCATCAAGAGCCTGAATTTATTTTAAACTTTTGAATGTTTTCCCTCCATTATTTTTTAAACCTTGTACAATTTCCCTCTCCCCCTTCTCTAATGGGGAAAAGGGGACAGGGGAAGAGTGAGAAAAAGGAAAACAAACAAAGTTTGCATCTCAATTTTTTGCCAACAAAAATGAAAAATTTTGAATGAGATTAAAACTATTTTCTTTGTAAACATTTGAAAAAAAATTACAACTATTCAGCACCTGATGGGCAGCTGTGAAATTGCCTAGATTAATGTAAATTTCACTGTGCTAGTGCTTGACAAAGATATGACCAACAACAAAGGTACTGGAGCTATTAACCTCGATCTAGCTGATTTCCCTCTGGCACATTTTTCAATGCATGTCTTTCCGCTATTCTTTCTAGATGTCCTTCCCAATTTTCACCTGCCATAGGATTCACTCCTATACCATTCCTCATTCTAGCCACTGAACATGATCAGCTATTAAACAGGCAACAGTTATATAAAAGTATCATCACTGACAGAGTTAACATTCCAGTAAGATTAGTTGTCCTACTACACACGTCGCTGTACTGGGCTGTCTGCAGACTCAGAAATATAGCATTGCATTGATTATACAGTTCACATTAGGAAGGTTTTCTTTGCAACTGTGAGTGCTAGAAACTCATTTTGAAAGCAAAAGCTGGATTCCACAGAATCTGATATGTCATGGGGGCCACATATCCAAGAGGATGAATCCAGCCCATGGTTTGACATTCGTGCCTTAGAGTGAGAGTTTGTCTACACAGCAATTTACTATGCAGCAAGCTAGGGTGTGACTCTGAAGCACACCATCTTACCATGAAGTACTGTCCTGTATGGACACTGCTACAGCACAGTGAAAGTCCCAGAGTTCAGTTTGGCATACTACTTCAAAGAGTAGTAGGATGCCAAACCATGCCCCAGGACTTTTCGTCTACTGTATAGCAGTGTCCAAACAGGACATCACTGCACAGCAAGCTGGTGTGTTACAGAATCATACCCTGGCTTGCCACACAGTAACATGCTGTGTAGACAAGCCTTAAGACATGGCACATGATCTAACTCTCCACTCCTATGTGTTATATCAGGGGTCGGCAACCTTTCAGAAGTGGTGTGCCGAGTCTTCATTTATTCACTCTAATTTAAGATTTCGCGTGCCAGTAATACATTAACGTTTTTAGAAGGTCTCTCTCTATAAGTTTATATATTATAGAACTAAACTATTGTTGTATGTAAAGTAAATAAGGTTTTTAAAATGCTTAAGAAGCTTCATTTAAAATTAAATTAAAATGCAGAGCCCCCAGGACCGGTGGCCAGGACCTGGGCAGTGTGAGTGCCACTGAAAATCAGCTCACGTGCCACCTTTGGCACGCATGCCATAGGTTGCCTACCCCCGTGTTATATTATATATTATTGCTCACGGACTAAATTTTGAGGTAAGAAAAAATTGCTCACGTACGATTTTAAAATTCAGTTTTCTGTAGTCAAGCAAGTCTTTAAGAAAAGCACTGCACGGTTGTCAAAAATGTTGATGAAATTTTGGGGGCAAATGGATAACAGCAACAGCAGAATAGAAGCTAAGCACCAGCAGTGAAAAAGACCTTTTTAAAAATACAAATATACAGCAGACTTCGGGGATCCAGTGTTCTGGTCCTTGGAGATGCAATCAAGCACCAAACTGAACCAATATTGCAAAGTGTTACTCAGCTACTATCATGGGGTACAGGCATTTTTTGTTTTAGGTTGTTTTTGGGGGTAGAAGGAATGCTGGTAAGTACAATTAGATTGTGGTAAATTTTAATTGTTTTGCAAAGCTTCTATAAACAGTTCAGCTCCAAAAGGCAAATGAAATTAGCCCTTATTCAAGGTAAAAACAGAGGGTAAAGTTTTCAAAAGCAGTATATGATGTAGGAGATGAAGTAACTGAAAGTCAATGAGACTTATGTAAACAGGACTTAAAAGCCTAAGTGACTTGGGCTCCTAAGTTCCCCAGGCACTTCGGAAAATTTTACACAGATTCTCATTTCCTCCTATTTATGGAGGACCCAAAGCTAAAACTAAAAACAGGTAAAAAGTGCTGGGTAATGCTTGAGGAGAGGCTTAAAGCATTTTCATTATTAGGGCAGGTCTACACTACAACGGGGATCAACGCTCTGAAATCGATCCACTGGCGGTCGATTTAGCGGGTCTAGTAAAGACCCGCCAAATCAACTGCAGATCACTCTTCAGTTGACCCCTGTATCCTACCCGCAACGAGAAGAATAAGGTAAGTCAAGGGGAGATTTTCTCCCATCGACCCCGCAGTAACTCAACCTAAGATACGTCGACTCCAGCTACGTTATTCACGTAGCTGGAGTTGCGTAGCGTAGGACGACTTACCGCCGTAGTGTAGACATAGCCTTAGCTACAGCTATTTTATAAAACATAATGGGTAACCAAACAAAGCTATTTGGCTATATCTCATTCATCTAGTTTTTCCTTCATTTTTAGCCCTAGAAAATTAACATCCCAAAGCTATGGACACAACTCTGTTTGGAAAATGTCAAGAGCTCACTTTCTAGAACAGGGGTTCCCAAACTAGGTTCACGACTTGTTCAGAGTAAGCCCCTGGCAGGCCATGAACCGCAGTAACTGGGGGCTGAGAGCAGCCGTACCTGTGGACGCTCAGGTAAACAAAGCGTCTTGCGACCCACCAGGGGCTTACCCTGAAGAAGCCATGAACCAAGTTTGGGAACCCCTGTTCTAGAACGATCCAGACCAAATCAAATCTGTCTTCTTTAAAAAAAAAAATAATAAAAAAAAAAAAACAACACGAAAAACTTGAATTCTCATAATGTTTTCTTTCCCTCCCCCTACTTTCATGCATGGTGTTTTTAAGACAGCCTTACAGTGAATAAAATACAACATTAATGTAAACAGAAACATAATTAAATTAAATAAATGTAGGAATAAGTTTAGCAGGCTAGCTGCAGTCTCTGTCAACTGAATTTCAAATGAAAATAGATTTAATACTACAACATATTAAAAATTTAGAATATTTTGACTCTCTGCATTTGGCTTTTAAAATAATGTAGAATGATCTTCTATAGAAGCTTTTTGCTTTTGTGGCAAACCTAAGCACTTATGCCATGCAGAGCAAGAATGAAGTCGACATTTTCAGCAAGAAAACCTACTTTACTTAATGCCAAAGTAATGGAGAGAAAGGTATTAAGTATTCATTCAATTTGAAGCAGAACTAACCTGGAAAGACAGAACTATACATTTAAACCCATGTTACTGGCATGAAGCAGAAACATCTGAAGACACTTGAAACTTCTAAAATGTAAGTTAGTTCTATGTATTCATGTGCCAATGTCACAATATGGAAAAAAAGACTGGTAGATATGAGAAATGGTTCAACAATTTTAAACTCCCTAAATACTTCACCAAAACAACTTAATAGTTCTTCCGCATCACTAAACAGGTTAGTGGCAATTTGCTATTGTCTCATAGCTGACTGGAATTCTGTTATTAAATGAATAAATTCTTTTTAGACTTTGGAATATTACTTTTCAAGCATGTGAACTGAATATATGGAAGTCTTTACACGTTAGTCAAAATTGTTTAGGTTTCAGAGTAGCAACCATGTTGGTATAGGTACTTCCACCTTTTCATGTTTCTCTCAATGTATAAATATCTTCTTACTGTATGTTCCATTCTATGCATCCAATGAAGTGGGATTGTACCCACGAAAGCTTATGCTGAAATAAATTTGTTAGTCTCTAAGGTGCCACAAGTACTCCTGTTCTTTTTGCAAAATTGTTTAGACATGGTTCTGAAAAGAAAAAACAATGTACTAGAAAGTACAAGTATTTGTACAACAGGCAATATGTTTGCTTAATAAACATGTGCAAACTAGGGTTGGCAACCCTCCCGGTTTCGCCAGGAGTCTCCTGGAATCGGGCTCTATCTCCCGGAGGCTACTAAAGCCACACCAGGAGATTTTAGGCCGCTAAAAGTCCAGCAGTGCAGTGGGACTAAGGCAGACTCCCTGCCTGCCCTGGCCCTGGCCCTGCACCTCCTCTCCCAGAAGTGGCCAGCACATCCCTTCAGCCCCCCTCCGCCGCCCCCCCCCCCCCGGGGGGGGGGGGGGGAAGAAGAGGAGATCTCCACGCGCTGCCCCTACCCTGAGCGCTAACTCCACAGCTCCCATTGGCTGGGAACTGTGGCCAATGGGAGCTGCGGTTGCGGTGCCTGCAGGCAGGGGCAGCGCACAGAGCCCCGACCTGCCCCAGGGGCTGCAGGGACGTGCCAGATGCTTCTGGGAGCGGTGCGGGGCCGGGGCAGGCAGGTTGCCTGCCTTAGCCCTGCTGCACTGCCAACCGGAAGCTGCCCAAGGTAAGCACCACCTGGCCAGAGCCCCACCCCTCGCCCCCTCCTGCACCCCAGCCCCGAGCCTCCTCCTGCATCCAAACTCCCTCCCAGATCCTGCTCCCTGCACCTAACCCCCTGCCCCAGCCCTGAGCAGCCAGCACGTCCTGGCAGCCCGTCATTTCCCGCAGCTCCCATTGGCCAGGAACAGTAAACCGCGGCCACTGGCAGCTGCAGCGGGCCATGCTTGCGGATGGTCAACGTAAACAAAATGTCTCACGGCCCACCAGTGGATTACCCTGATGGGCCACAGGTTGCCCGCCATTGCTCTATCCTAAGAATTAAGGACCATCCAACTAGGGATCCCATTACGTACACAATTAAGAACATAAAAATACTGGATTTATTAAAAGAGCAACATGACCTACATCCACGAAAGTAAGAGCACCTTTATAAGGCTGATTGAATCCTCTGAACACATGCTCAACCAAAAAAAAGTACTGAAATCATTAATATCTCTCATCCAGCAAAAAACAGTTACCAAAATAAATGTTTATTTTCAAACAAAACCTAAATGAGAGGCCTAAATCTACACCTAGCAACTTTTGTCAGAACTGCTCTCAGAATGTCAATGCACACTCCCTGCTCACAGCAACAGGGCCACATGCTGGGGATATGAGAACACAAATATACCTGCAATGGTCAAACAAACCCGATAAAAAGTTTCAGAGCTGACTATGCAGCAGAATAATTGACTGATTTTTTTTAAATTTACTGGACAGATAACTTTTGGGCCTGTCACTGACTCCAGTGTCCTCTGAATCTAGAAAACTGAACTGAGCACTAACAGCATGTGCTCGTTCCTTTAAATTCGACTTCCCATCCACATCCAGCAGAGGGAGACTCGGCTGTCTAGCCTGCTTTACATCGTGAGTCTGTTTTTATTAAATGGGGGTATTTAAATGTCCTGCTGTCAATCAAAACGTACTTCCTACAATCGCAATCAGCTCCTCAGTAAATATCCCAGCGCTTGGTCTCTACAAATAACAGACGCCAGACCTGAGCCAGGCAGCTGGGGTCAGAACCGAACAGCCAGTTGGGCTGCCGAGCCCCCAACTTGTTTCTTTGTTTAAATGCCCGTGAATACTCCCCCCGCCCCCCATATACCAGGCTGCCGCTGCTTCGGGCCTCTCTCACGCACACTTTACAAAACACACACGAGCCGGCCGCGGCCGGGGAAACCGCTCGGGAGCGGACAAGAAACGTCAAACCCAGGAGAGGCAGGAACGGACCCAAAACACAGTGTGAGCCACGAACCCCAGGCACAGCCGCAGCCCGGACCTCCCGGGCCGGGTGAGCCCTGACGGCCGGGGGCAGGCAGCTAGGGAAGAGGATGTTCTCCCTCACCCCATCTCCCGCACTGAGCGGCCGGCATCCCCGACCCCAGCATGACGGAGGCAGCCGGGGGCGGGGGGGGGGGGGAAATCCCCCCCACCCACATTTACCACCACCACCCCCCGCGAGCTCAACTTCTGGGCAGCTCCGACCTGCCCCCCGCTCTCCGGCGGCCCGAGAGCCCCTCATCTGTTGCTCCCTTTACTTTCATGGGTGACACCCCACCAGCGCCGGGCACCCCCGCCGGGCACCCCGCACGCGGCTGCCCGCGGGGGCGCAGAGGGGAGGGGCGAAGCAGGGTTATGCCGCTCGGTGGCGCGGGGCAAGAGGGCATCTGCGGGCGGGCGGGCGGGGGAGCTCGCAGCTGCCCTGCCAGGAGGTCCGGACGCAGAGACGCGAGCGGACCCCGCCGGGTCTCCACGTTCCCCCATTGTGTCCCGCTGGGGGCGGTGGTTGTTACCGGCGGGGGAGCTGCCACCCCCGGCTGTTCCCCTCATCCCCAGGCCCCGGGCGGGGGCTCTCCTCGCCCCGCGGGGCTCGCCGGCCCCTACCTGCCGTGGAACCAGTCCTTGCAGATGTCGCACTCGATCATGAAGCGGCTCACGTCGTAGGGCTCCCGGCACACACAGTACACAGGGGTCGCGGTCGCCGCCGCCGCTCCGGCCATCTTTAAAGAACTCCCTGACTGAGCCACCCTCCCCCTCCAACAGCCGCCGCCAGCGGCACCAATAACAACAGCGCGCGCGCGCCAGCCCCACCGAGCGCGCGCGACAGCGGCGACGCGAGAGAGGGCGCGCGCGCGCGCGCGTGCGCCCCCACACAGTCATGTAGCCAGTGAACGCTCCGCCGCTGAGCATGCGCGCCTGGGAACGTCGCCTCCTGAGAGAGAGGGCAGCAGCAGCTCGAAGACGTACGAGCGGATGCGACACTTGAGCGTGCCCGCCAGCCAGCCGTCTACGCTATGTTGGACGCGCGACAGAAAAGCACGTGCCACAACTCCCTTTGGAGGCGGAGCAGGCAGGCAGCTGGGGCACGCGCTCGCTCCTCCCCCTCCCTTCCCCCGCGTGACAGTTCCGGGCGGGGGGAGGAGGGAGAGAGAGGGGAGCGAAGGGTTCCGCGAGGACACAGAGAGAAAGAGCTCGAGCGCTGGGAGGGGGGGGGGGAAGAGCCGTCGCCCTTATGTAACCGAGCGGGGCAGACGGACGGAGGGGGCCGCCTCCGCCTCCCCTCTACGGAAACTGCCGACAGCTGCCGGACTTGCCCGACGTTCTCGACTTTGTTTTTCACGCTTCCGAATGACACGGGGGAGGGGGGATCCCCTCTCGCGGGGAGCGGGTCGCGGCAGTGCCCGCGGCATCTGGCCATGGGGAGCCCGGGGGAGGGGAGGGGAGGTGGGGGGAGTTTGCTGGGGAGCCCGGGGGAGGGGAGGTGGGGGGAGTTTGCTGGGGAGCCCGGGAGGGCGGTGCTGGCGTTATAGGGACACTAGGGTCTGGCGGCACGAGACGTTTGCTGGGGTTTCCATGGGGCCTGCCTGGTGCAATACGGGACACATGGTGGCTGGCGCCAGGTGGCACAAGCCATGTGCTGGGAGGCCAATGGTGCTATAGGGACACGGGGTTTGCCATGAGGCGGCACCGGGCATCTGCTCAGAGGCCCGCAGGGCCCCAGGCTCTGGGGCAGTGGAGTTCAGCCTGTGGTGTGCAGTCCCCTGGGGGGGCCGCAGACCATGTCTAAGCTTGCCAAGGGGGTCCCCACCTCTTTGTGCACATTTTTAGGGGCCTGCCCTTGAAAAAAGGTTGAAAGCCACTGTGACATGCAGGAGGGGTGTAAAAAACGATTTAAAAACAATAAATGAAAACCCAATTTTTTTTATTTAAATTGGACTTTTGTTTTTGTACATATTTTTTCCATTTAAAAATAAACCTGATTAAAATGAAATCTGCTTTTAATACAAAATATGTTAAGGCCCACACTTACAATCTTTTAAAACATTCAATAAAAAAATGCTGAGTCTGTATCAAACACTTTTCCATTAAAGGCTGCTTTTCCGTATAAAGAAAGAATCAGGAGGAAAACATCTAATGTTTGAGGTCAAGCTTTATAAATATGGCACAATAGGTCATGTGCTGTATTAAGGGGTTGACCCTGTCACTGTGCTACTGGGTGAAAGAAAAAGGCATTGGGACCTGACCTCTGCCTACAGGAGATACCTTTATGATCTTATCAAGATCATCCATTGAGCTCACCTCGATGCTCTCCCACTCCTGTTTTATAGCTTTTCCCAATGTGACACCTGATTGTCTCAATACTCACATTATGAATATTATGACTTCACCCACTTTCTCTCCAGCTCGTGAAAAAACACTGATCTGCCCAGTAACTACCAACCCTTGCTTCTGGATGGGTCTGGTCACTTCAGGCAAATGACATTACTCTGTCTCTCTGTGTACACATGCATGGAAACAAACAGAAATCCAGTAATTTCTCACCTGCCTCCCTCTCAGTCTCCAAACAAATAAAATACTGTAGTGCAAAAGGTATGTGGGTTACACTAGCAAAAGTGTTGGATTGTTGTTTGTTCTTTTGCTTTTTGGCCGGGGGCGGGGGGGGATGATGTAACAAGGGAGAAGGAGCAGAGTTTGCAACCAGAAAGGAGCAACACTGGTGTCAAAGCAGGACCCTGTGGGAAGGGACAACATTCTTCGGAGTGCAGCCTCTAGTGTTGATTTCAGTACCTGGGAACTGGAGGAAAAAAACTGCCAAGGCTGTGGGTAATTTAAAAAAAAAAAAAAAACTATTTGGGAATGCTTTGAAGAAATCCTGTACCTGTGGGTAAAAAAGAGAACACATGCCAAATGTAAACAGTGCAACAAAGAGAGAGGCAAGGCCTGGTTGTCAGAATGAAAGAACAACTTTATGAAAAATGCTCCTCAGAAGACAATGACTTTGAAGAAAATGATGTGAACATATCTGAACAATCTGGATCAGCTGGTTAGTAAACTTATTTTTGCACCATTCTTATGGATTGGCTTACCATGTCTTACTATGCTAGTAAATGATTAAATGATGGTTACACATTTGTGTTTTGGGTGAATTATGTATGAATTTCAAAATGTTTGTGTTCAAAATATAACTAGTATGTTAGTTTGTAGGACAAGGATTTATCAATTAAATTTTTACTGTAACTGCTGGCCTTGTAAAATTATTTTTATTGCTCAATATAATTAAACATCCTAGGTGAAGATTTCCTGTCTAAAAGTAAAGTTTTATTAGGCATTTATGAATTTTAAAAATTTTTAAAAATTCAAACTGTTTGGTATGTTAGAGATAAGAACTTAAATCGATTCAAAGAATCCTTATGATTTATTAATTATTTTCACTATAAAAATTAGTGCAGAATAACTTAACTTTTAAATAGTAGTGCGAACAACTGCAGTAGGAGGAATCTTTCCTTTACAACTTTTTTTAAAAGCAGTGTACTGTGTAATACTCAATACATGAGTGACTTTTTTTACCATTTTGTTTCAGGGTCCAGCTCAGGCAAAAGGGTTATGAACTGCCATAATCTGCAGTGTCTATAATTTCAGAGTCATCTATTGATACCACTACAGCTGTAACTACACAGACATCAGACAGTAAATTACCTGTATTAAAAATAATTTAAAAAAAGGACTCTTCATCATCCACTAAAACCATGGATGAGTTTATAATCAGGACCAGCAAATCTAGAAGAAGATAACGTAGGGAACCTGAAAGATATATGGGTGCAGTGCTCAATTGATGCATCTTCTAGCCAAAACTTAAGTACAGCTCCAGGAGTAAAAGAAAGTAGTGTTGAAATTGCAAAGTACTTCTGTAACAGCCACTTTGCTTCAGCTTCCCCAAAGAGAGCAGGAGGAGCCAAACTAATTCTCCCCTAAGATGTACGAAGGAGTTCAGTGATAGACTGTTTTGAGCTGTTTATTAAGAACTGGCCTATTCTGATGAAAATTTGTGAAGAAAATTGTGACAAAATAGATGGAATTATCATAGACAAAATAGTCAGCATCGGACTAAAGAGAAATGTAGAAGATATGCTGAATTTACTTAAACCTATTTCCATAGCCTTGGACAGACTTCTTAGTGTATGTGCAACATGCCTCACGCACGTGGCACATGACCAGGATTCATCAACGAATTTTGGTCGACTGGTTGGATCATTAGCTTCCCTGTCCCGGGACAGGTACTGACAGGGAGTGCAATGTGAATGCTAATTCATGCCCCACTTGGACAAACTCTAGAAAGATTACTGCTGTGTTGCTGACACTGTTGAAATGTGGAAAGAACGTCAAGAGACACTGAAGAAAGAATACCCAACAACAAAGGTAATTGCAGGCAGTAAAGAAGTACATGAATCAAGCACTTACTCCACCTCTTTTCCTTGCCAGTATTTTCAACCCAAAGTATCAGGGTAGATGCCTAACTGCTGAAGAACATGCTGCTGTTACGACATGGACATCTAATAATCACCCCTCAGTCATTCCAACTATACTAAATGTCAAGGCTGGAGGTGAACCACTCAAGCAGTACCTGTTTGCTGATGATGTTTTAAAGAAAGTCACACCACTGAACTGGCTAGGCAGCTGGGACCAGAGTTAGTTGAAGTGCTAAATCACCTTTGGCAGCAATAGCTTTTTCTGCAGGCATAGAGAGAATATTTTCTTCATTTGAACTAATTCATTCAAAGTTGAGAAATCGATTGGGAGTTGAAAAAGCTGGAAAACTTGTCTTTCTCTTCCAGTCTCTGAATTAAAATGAGGAGGAAAGGGATGTGATCTACTAGCGTTATAAGTCTGAAGGACAGCCCAAGTAATTTACAAAACCGATGTCTCGTTTTCAAGAAACTTAGGTGAGTAGGAACTTAAAACTCCAGTCACTTTCACTTAGGCATATTTGAAAATGTTTGAGGCTGACCTGAAATAATCAATTTAATTCAATGACTAGTTAATCCTGCTGCTCCTTTAATAAATCACTTAGTTGTAAATCTGAAACTAAAAGAGAAGTTTATTTAAGGTTGTTTTAAGAAAAATAAATGTTATATGTTATTGTGTGTTTAATTAAATTCCAGTTACCATCCTAATGCAGCTTGTCACAAATCATGAGCAAAAACTTAATTATCTAACAAATAAGAGATATCAATCACTATTTTCTTGCATACTAAATATGTACAATTAATAAGAATCTGAAAAATATTAAGCTATATCACTACTTAAATAAATGTATATAGTGTACCTTCTCAAGGGGCAGAATAATGTACCAAATCTAGTGTAAAGGCTCGACCTAGTCGTAAATCAGCATGTTTTGATGGTGAAACCAACTAAAGAGAATGCACCTTTCTTTAGAAAATAACTGCAGTACAAA
Organism: Macrochelys suwanniensis; assembly: GCA_033296515.1. Taxonomy (NCBI): domain Eukaryota; kingdom Metazoa; phylum Chordata; order Testudines; family Chelydridae; genus Macrochelys; species Macrochelys suwanniensis. The sequence goes on along the minus strand of CM065775.1, from coordinate 244,078,861 downwards.
TGGAAAAGTTGATTAAAATTGATTTAAATTGAAGCTTTCCACTTGGTGATTTAAATCGTCTTGGTTTAAATCAATCCACCCTGGGAACAGGTAGGCCCTGGCGTGAGGAGACACAGGGCATCTGCTGGGAGGGGCACAGCATTATAGCGACATGTAGGGTTTGGCATCAGGCAGCACAGGGCACTTACTGTAACACCCACAAGGCATGGTGCTATACGGATACATAAAGCCTGGCACTAGGCAGCACAGGGTGTTTTCAAGGAAGCCTGTAGGGCATGGCATGGTAGGGACACACCGGGCATTGACTCATAGAATTTAAGACCAGATGGGAACATCATGATCATCTAGTCTGACCTCCTGCATCGCAGGCCACAGAGCCTCACCCACCCACTCCTATAATAGGCCCATCACCTCTGGCTGAGTTACAGAAGTCCTCAAATCTTGATTTCAAGTTATAGAGAATCCACCATTTACTCTAGTTCAGACCATGCCCCACACTGCAGTGGAAGATGAAAAATCCTAAAGGTTTGTCAGTGTGACCTGGGGAAAGATTCCTTCCATACTCATATTATGGCGGATCAGTTAGACCCTGAGCATGTGGGCAAGACCCACCAGCCAGACACCTTGAAAATAATTCTCTGTAATAATTCAGAGTCCTCCCCATCTGGTGTCTCATCTCCATCCGTTGGAGATATTTGCTAATAGCAGTCACAGATGGGCCATATGCCACAGTAGGCAATCGCACAACACCATCCCCTCCATTAATTTACCAGGGTCAGTCTTGAAACAAGTTGCAATTTTTGCCACCACTACTCTCCTTAGAAGGCTACTGTAGAACTTCACTCCTTTGATGGATGGAAACCTTCATCTAATTTCAAGCCTAAATTTATTAATTTAAATAATTCCTGTCTCTCCCTGTTGTTTAGTCTTCTGATGTATTTATAGAAAGTAATCATATCCCCTCTCATTTTTCATTTTGTTAGGCTAAACAAGCCAAATTCCTTAAGTTTCCTTTCATAAGGTAAGTTCTCCATTCCTCTAATTGTCCTCGTAGTTCTTCTCTGCACCTGTTCCAATTTGAATTCATTTTTCTTAAACATTGGAGACCTCAGTTGCATACAGCATTCCAGGTGAGGTCTCACCAGTGCCTTGTATAATGGCAATAACACGTCCCTATCTGTACTAGAAATACTTCCCCTGATGTATCCTGGGCTTACATTAGCCTTTTTCATGGACATATCATGTTGGCAGCTCATAGTTGTCCTGTAATCACCCAATATATCCAGGTCTTTCTCCACCTCTGTCACTTCCAACTGATACATCCCTAGCTTTCCTGGGAGGCCCATGAGGTACAGCATTATAGGGCCTGGCATGAGGTGGCACAGGACATTTGCTGAGGGGGCCCATGGGGCAAGGCGCTATAGGGATGTTTAGGTCTGGCACAGGACATTTGCTGAGGGGGCCCATGGGGCAAGGTGCTATAGGGATGTTTAGGTCTGGCACAGGGCATTTGCTAGGAGGCCCACACAGCACAATGCCTATAGGGACATGCAGGGTCTTATGCAAGGCTGGCACTGTGCTGGTACACACTGATCACCAAGATGTGCCAGTTCCCACCAGGGGCCTTGGCGCCCCTGTGGTTTGTTGTCCTGCAGCACAATTATATCACTTTTGCCGCAAGGCCTGTCTCCTCAAAGTGAGACTGAATCTCTTACATCAGGAATCTGTACCATCTCAGAGCAAGATGCTCTTGCATGTGATTGAGGCCTGTTGTTTCAGCTCAATATAGCATAACACACCACCGAAGCCTGTCCTCTCAGTGCAGTGTGACAGGTCCCAGGTGCATGGTGTTTGCCATCTCTGCAAACCACACCTCACTTCACTGAGGCCAGCAGCAATCTGCTCCATTTGATGGCAATTAAATGCAATACTTGGGCATCTGGCAAGCTGCCAATGCAGCCTCTGTAGTTAGGCAAAGTTTGAACTCCCTAGTACTATCCATATCAGTATCACACCCCCCTTTGGCCCTTCTGGACAGGGCTGGATTAACTAATCACTGGGCCCCTACCTTCTAATACGAATAGAACAAACAGCAGATATATATACACTGTCCTGCCTACACTGACAAGGAAAAATATTTTTTTAAAGGGGAGCGTGAGTGAGGAGCCAGCTCATGGCCTAACCAGTTTTAAGCAGGTATGTGTCCAGAGGCAGCTCAAGGCGTGAGGTCACAGTGCCTTTCAGGGTTGGCCCAGCCAAAACTCTGCCATGACTTTATTATCTTTAGTAAATCTGGGAGACAGGAGAGATTCCAGAAGACTGGAAAAGGGCAAATATAGTGCCCATCTATAAAAAGGGAAATAAAAACAACCCAGGAAACTACAGACCAGTTAGTTTAACTTCTGTTCCAGGGAAAATAATGGAGCAAGTAATTAAGGAAATCATCTGCAAACACTTGGAAGGTGGTAAGGTGATAGGGAATAGCCAGCATGGATTTGTAAAGAACAAATTATGTCAAACCAATCTGATAGCTTTCTTTGATAGGATAACGAGTCTTGTGGATAAGGGAGAAGCGGTGGATGTGGTATACCTAGACTTCAGTAAGGCATTTGATTCAGTCTCGCATGATATTCTTATCAATAAACTAGGGAAATACAACTTAGATGGGGCTACTATAAGGTGGGTGCGCAACTGGCTGGATAACCGTACTCAGAGAGTAGTTATTAATGGTTCCCAATCCTGCTGGAAAGGTATAACGAGTGGGGTTCCGCAAGGGTCTGTTTTGGGACCGGCTCTGTTCAATATCTTCATCAACGACTTGGATATTGGCATAGAAAGTACGCTTATTACGTTTGCAGATGATACCAAACTGGGAGGGATTGCAACTGCTTTGGAGGATAGGGTCATAATTCAAAATGATCTGGACAAATTGGAGAAATGGTCAGAGGTTAAACAGGATGAAGTTTAATAAGGACAAATGCAAAGTGCTCCACTTAGGTAGAAACAATCAGTTTCACACATACAGAATGGGAGGAGACTGTCTAGGAAGGAGTACGGCAGAAAGAGATCTAGGGGTTATCGTGGACCACAAGCTAAATATGAGTCATCAGTGTGATGCTGTTGCAAAAAAAGCAAACTTGATTCTGGGCTGCATTAACAGGTGTGTTATGAGCAAGACACGAGAAGTCATTCTTCCGCTCTACTCTGCGCTGGTTAGGCCTCAACTGGAGTATTGTGTCCAGTTCTGGGCACCGCATTTCAAGAAAGATGTGGAGAAATTGGAGAGGGTCCAGAGAAGAGCAACAAGAATGATTAAGGGTCTAGAGCACATGACCTATGAACGAAGGCTGAAGGAATTGGGTTTGTTTAGTTTGGAAAAGAGAAGACTGAGAGGGGACATGATAGCGGTCTTCAGGTATCTAAAAGGGTGTCATAAGGAGGAGGGAGAAAACTTGTTCATCTTAGCCTCTAAGGATAGAACAAGAAGCAATGGGCTTAAACTGCAGCAAGGGAGGTTTAGGTTGGACATTAGGAAAAAGTTCCTAACTGTCAGGGTGGTTAAACACTGGAATAAACTGCCCAGGGAGGTTGTGCAATCTCCATCTCTGGAGATATTTAAGAGTAGGTTAGATAAATGTCTATCAGGGATGGTCTAGACAGTATTTGGTCCTGCCATGAGGGCAGGGGGCTGGACTCGATGACCTCTTGAGGTCCCTTCCAGCCCTAGAATCTATGAATCTATGACAGGGGGATAGCCAGTCCAAATTTGAGTGAGTGACGTTGAGACCCAGAGCAAATCTATGCCCCCACATACACTTTAAATGGTACTCTGCAGTCTATGCTTTGTTGAAATGGTTGGAATGTCCATCAGTTAGTAAAGTTCTTTCAGTTTTCACACAAATCCACATTGGTTATGTAGCGGGGTGGAACCCCACTCAGGCCGGAGGGGCTTGAAACAGCTCTGGGAGAGGGGCTGAGGCTCAGAAGCTGGGCTGATTGCGGGGACGGGTGGCAGGCGAGCTCCCTCCCACCCGCGCTTCAGGCCATCAGGTGGAGCGCGGGTCCGCTGCTCTATCTGGGCGTTTACCTTTCCGCCACGCATCCATCTCCGCCGGAGAACTGGCACGGTTTACAGGGCAGGGTGTCGGAGCGGCTCCGGAAATGGACAGGACTACTCCAGTGCCTCTCCCTCCGAGGGCGGGCACTGGTACTCAATCAACTAGTCCTGTCCATGCTCTGGTACCGACTCAACACCCTGAGCCCGGCCCCGGGGTTCCTTGCCAGTCTCCAGAGGCTCGCCCTGGAGTTTTTCTGGCCGGGGCTGCACTGGGTCTCTGCAGGGGTCCTGAGTCTTCCCCTGGAGGAGGGGGGACAGGGCCTGGTCTGCCTGCGCAGCCAGGTCCATGTCTTCCGCCTCCAGGCCCTGCAGAGGCTCCTTTATGGTGCAGGTAGTCCGGCGTGGAGCACGTTGGCGCACGCCTTCCTCCGCCGCCTCCGAGGGCTCCGATACGACCGGCAGCTCCTCTTTCTCCACCCGAGCGGTCTTCCGCGAGACCTCTCCGAGCTGCCGGTCTTCTACCAGGACCTCCTCCGCACCTGGAAGCTCTTTTCAGCGACCAGGTCCTTTGTGGCCACCGAGGGGGCGGATCTCCTCGCGGAGCCCCTGCTACACAATCCCAACCTACGTGTGCAGGTGGCGGAGTCTCCCTCGGTGCGCCAGAGGTTGGTCCTGGCAGACGCCACCAGGGTCGGAGACCTCCTGGACTACGGCACGGGGGACTGGGTGGCTCCCCGGGCGCTCGCACGGCGCATGGGGCTCGCCACCCCTCGGACCCCCCGGCGCGTACTCCGGGAGGTGAAGGCCGCCCTGTTACCCAGGTCTCTCGATTTCCTGCGGCGAGCCCTGCGAGAGGGCGCCCCCCGCCCGCCCCTCACCCCGGGCCCTCCGGAGATTTTTTTAGGGCCCCGTTTCCGCGAGCCCCCCCGGCACCCCCGCACCCATGCGCCGAGCCGGCTGCACGCTCTGCAGCCGGTCCGGTTCCGAACCGCGCCCAGGGCCCATCTGTGCACGCTCGTGCTTCACACGTTGCATTTCCTCACCCTCGCGTCCCGCCTCGATACCAAATGGCGGGACTATCTGCCACCTAAGGAGGGTGAGGAGCCCCGGTGGGCCAGCCTGTATTCCACCCTGGTTCCACGGCCCGCCGGGGATATTGGCTGGAGGCTCCTTCACGGAGCCGTGAGCACGGGCGTACACCTGGCGCGGTTCACCCCAATCCCCGAAGCCTGCCCTTTCTGCGGCGCGAGGGAAGACCTGGCGCACGCTTACCTCGAGTGCGCCAGGTTGCAGCCCCTATTCCGGCTCCTCCGGAACCTCTTGCTGAGGTTCTGGCTGCACTTTTCCCCGCACTTGTTCCTGTTCGCACACCCTGTCCGTGGCCCCACCAAGTCGCGAGACCTCCTCGTCAACCTCCTCCTGGCTCTAGCTAAAGTGTCCATCTACAAGACCAGGAGGAGGATGCTAGACGAGGGGGAGCTCTGTGACTGTGGGGCCTATTTCCGATCCTCCCTCGTGTCACGGACCCGGGCAGAGTTCCACTGGGCAGCGTCCGCTGGCTCCCTCGACAGCTTTGAGGAGCAGTGGGCGCTGTCCGGGGTTCTCTGCTCGGTCTCCCCCTCCGGTCTCCTTGTTTTGAACCTTTGACCCTCACTCGATCCCTGTTTTTTCATTAGTTGTCCCCCGGATTTACTTGGCCCCTGGGTCTAGTGGTCCCTCCCGCTAGGCTGGGGGAGGGGCTTTTCGCAGTGGGCGGGTTTGCGCCCGCCCACCTCCTGGGGATCCCAATAGGAGCTGGGCTGATTGGCAAGCAGCCACAGCTGTGGCCAGTTAATCAGGGCCCAGCTGGCCCTTATAAGAGGGCAGTGGGCCTAGTGCAGATAGTCTCCCTTTGCCTTTAGAGGGAGAAGGGTTTGGCTGCAGGGACCTGAGCCGGTACTTAGGGTGGAGCAGGGCTGGGGAAGGCCAGAGGAGCTGGGGAGCTCTGGCCTGAGAAAACCCCAGGCTGTGGCCTAGGGTTAGGCCCCACTAGGTACTGGGGTTGTGGAGGCAGCCCACAGGTAGGCCGAGGCAGCACGTCCAAACCCCCTTTGCCTGTGATGAGTGGCTTATACTGCAGTCTGCCCCAGGGTGGGGGGGCTAGCTGGTGACTGGCAGTAGCTTATGACTGAGGCAAGGTGGGGATAGTGGGTTGGGGGTCCCCTGGGGAGGGGAGACCCAGATCTGGGGGGCAACATCCCAGTTAAAGGGGCACCGGGTCCTGGGAGGGACTTGTGGGCCCGAGTGGTCAGGTGGATCACTGGCCTGCAGAGGGTGCTCCAGAGGCTGGTGAGCTAATTCCCAGAAGAAACCAGCAGGAGGCACCGCAGGGGTGAGTCCAACCCTGTCACAGGTTACAAAAACAACCCTCTTCCCCCCCATAAATTTGGGCCTTAGGCATGGTGCCCCATTTGCCTGTGTGTTAATCCAACTTTGCCTCTAGGATGTGGGTATATAGCAAATACAGTAACTCCTCACTTAAAGTTACCCCGGTTAACATTGTTTCATTGTTAAGTTGCTGATCAATTAGGGAACATGCTCATTTAAAGTTGTGAAATACTCCCTTCTAATGTCGTTTGCAGGCTATCAATGGCAGTTCAACTGTCCCTTCCCCCCCTGCCATGTGCTGCTCCCTGAGACTCCTGCCTGCTTGGTGGGGGGGAGGGAAAGAAGAGGGGGGCTAATGTCCCCCTGCTCCTGCATCTCACTTACCCCATCTTCCATAGAGCAGGGGGGGACACACAAGGAAGGGAGCTGCTGCCTTAGGCAGAAGCTGCAGCTGCAGGGCTTGCTGATCTAATTAACAAGGCAGTGTACTTCTGACCCCACTCTTGATACTTAAAGGAGAAATGCACATCTCTATCTCTGAAACACATCTGCCCTCCCTCCTTTCCTGCTGGCTGGTAGAGTTAGAGTTAACCCTTAAGGGCTCAGCCAACTGCTTAGTTCATTTAGCAGTAAGACATTCCCTGGGAAATATCCCACCCTCTGACTCCTTCACCTCAGCCAAGCTTCACTATCATCATCGCTGTGTACCAGTATTCAATTGTTTGTTTTAAAACTTAGTGTGTGTATGTCTTTTGTCTGGTGAAAAAAAATTTCCCTGGAACCTAACCCCCTCATTTACATTAATTCTTATGGGGAAATTGGATTTGTTTACCATCATTTTGCTTAAAGTCGCATTTTTCAGGACCATAACTACAGCATTAAGTGAGGAGTTACTGTATGTGTGCCCTTTTCACTGGCTATCAAAAAAGGAACAAACTTGATTTTGCTGGGTTTTAAAAGAACATGGAGGTTGAGTGTTCAAAATGTGTGTTAAATTGTAGGTATGCACCTGAAGCAGTTTCTATCACACAGTGAAGAAAGTGTTTCACTTTCAAAAGAAGGATACACTTAACTTTTACTGTTAAGGTACAGCACAAAATAAAATTTCTATTTGTGCCTATTTTAACAAGTCTGCTCTTTGTTTCAAGATGTAGAATTCAAAGTGCATTTGGGTGACACTGCAACTTCATTGCATTGGAACTTTGAACTGCAATTTGTAACATCAATACTTCTCAGCACAAACATCAAGATGTTCTGATATGAACACTGTTCTCACAAAGAACAATGTAAAAGGTGAAAATCAATTACAAATGCTGAGAAGGGAAGTGAGAACTTCATTCTACTACAACCTCTTCTGGATCCTGAATTCATTTAAATGCAGGGGATGAGATGAGTTTGCTAAACAGTAAATGGACAGATAATATAGGGAAGGGTAGGAACTGAAGTTATTCTGATTTAGCTCAAGCTATTGCTGAGCAGAGAATGAGACTTATCTTCACAGAAGGCCTGAAGTTTTTAATTGCTATGATTCGAGCATAAAAATGTCTTCAAGGTATCAGATTCTTTCCTCTAGTATGTTGCATCTGGTTTAGGTAAAGGAGCCATAAGCACCTCACTTAGATACCACTGCGATATAAGAACCCACACAAAGAGCTTGCAAATGCTGTTTGATTACTAGCATTGCCATCTTTCATAATTTGGTTTGCAGTTTAAAAAAAACCATGATGTCATACCTCAGTGGAAAACTTTTACCAACCGGAAGTAAAATTTAGAAATTTTAATGTTCTTCACATTAGATAAATTTGGTGGTACCTTCCAAAACAAGCTGAAGGAACTACTGCTGAAAGAGAGGGACACTTTAGTATTTTTCTGTGACAAAGAAAAATAGTTACAGCATGTGACGAAAGAAAGTTTTCTTTTGAAATGGTGAAGGATTTCTCACTCCTCCGCCCCCCTACCACGTGTTTGAAGAAGGGACAGATTGCTGTGGTGTATTTGCATTTCTTTACATTGCCCAATATCTTCTCAGTAAGGGAGCCATAATAGGAGGAAGTTATGGGACACAATGGACTGTACAGTATATGGTCTTGAATTAAGTCTCAAAGAGGTAGCAACAGAAGAAAAAAACTTTGAGTGAACCTATGTATAGCGTGTTATAGTTATTCATTTATTTTGATTTTCAGCATCTATCCATGGCATAAGGTCCTTCAGAATATTTAAAACAAACTATTTCATACAGTTTAAGATCCACAACGCATTATTTAACTGTTCAATATTAATCTCACACACAGAACTTTGTAAGTTTGTAGGCACATCAGAAATGTGAGTATATTATATTTCAAGAGTATTAGTTTTCAAATTAAAACAAAAATCTTAGAATCCCAGAAAATTCAGTTACGGTTGCAATTTTCAAACAAGGCACCCGAACAACTGTCCCTCTGCCCTCCCTTCCTCCCCAATACAGATGCCCTGTGAAAATCAGAAACTCACACTAGAGACCTGCTGAGATGGGAAGTGGGCTGTCAGGAGGTGAGGGATCCAGATGGGATGGGGAGGCATGCAGGAGCAACTCAGGGGGACTGGGGAAGGGGAAGCACTAGCACTTACCTGTTTTTTCCAGTCAGTGAACCAACTGCTGTTTCCAGAAATAAAACTGACTTCCGATGAACCATGTCAGGTTTGTCAGCTGCAGAAGCATGGGATGTTGTAATGCCTCCTGCTTGCTACATCTTGAGCTGATTCTGAATATGATCTCCAATCATCAGCTCTCTGGTGTGACTGCCAGGAGCAGAGGGAGCCCATTTACTTCTGTGCACAGCACCTGCAGCGATCTGATAACTTAAGGAAGCTGTGACAGATGTGGCAATTTCCTGCAATATCCTTGAAAAACCTTATTGAATTAAGTTTAAATATCCTTGGAGTTCATTGTATTAAATGCAAAGCTTATATATTATTGTGGGCCTGGATGATCAACGGACTATATTGAGCAATGTGGCAGATGAAAATGGTCTTTTGGAACAATACTTGTAAAGTGGATTTCCTGGGAAATATCATGGGGGGGGGGGAGGAGAGAGGTTGGAAAGCAAAATCCTCATGCTAAAACCTAGCCTTTTGAAGCTATGCCCTGAGAAAGGGACCACTGATTACCTGTTCCCAGAATCTGAATATCAAAGGCTCAGGCTGTATAAAGGAAAGACTAACCTACGCATCGTGTGCTTATTCTAAGCTGAGACTGTCATGAGCTTGTAATCACAGAAAAAACTCTTGGTGGAGTTTGAAGGACGACTCCTACCAAAACCCAGGCTGGAGTTGGGGGGTGGTCTCTGGTAAACTTATTAGCATGTGTGCAGGTTGTTTTATTGATTTTAATATCTTTTCTCTGTAAGAATAAATGTGCTTGCTTAGAAAGAACTGTGTGGTAACTTATAACTGTGAGCAACTACGCTGTTTTCAGCCTCTGGAGAGGGAGCAAAGTGCAGATGCTGGCCTCTTTAGTCAGTCTGGCTTGCTGGGAATATCAGTGTAGGCAGGGAACTGTGCAACTTTGAAAAAAACCCAAGTCAGGAGGGAAAGAGAAGTGGGTCTCCATCCAAGAGAAGTGATGGCTGGGAGCCAGAAGCCTAAGAGCGGGTCCCCTTGAAGGAGTGGGAATTCAGGTGTGGTTGTCCTGAACTGTGACAAGTATTTTCATAAAATGGCAAACCATTATTTGTTCACCCTGTGGCTTCAATGAAAGTGGTTAATGAGCCAGCCAAGGGTCATGGAGAAACAATGAAACAGCATTAGCTGACTGAGTGTTTTGGAGAAACCACTGACCCAAGCAAGGAACATTATATGGCTGTCATAGGTCTGCAGTTCCACTTTTCCTTGGGAGATCTGTGAGCTCTGAGACACATCTAAGTTATAAGGAGCCTAGAAAGGTCCATTGTTCTTATACTGTTCAGATGGTTTTGTAATGATTTTAACTGTTGTGGAACTCCCAATGTATGTTTTAAGGCTATTCCATACTTTATAAAATCATCCTTCATTTCATGGCAGAAAAGAAATGTTGACATCTGATATGCTACTCTGGTGAAGAAACTATAATTTAAACCTAAATATTTCAGCCTTCTTGGAATCACCTGTTTCCTACAGTTCTTACTGTTCTGTTAGTGAAGCACTTAAATTCCTAATAAGGTATTTTCACTAACCCTGGTTTTCCATCTGCTTGGAAAACCTTGTATTTTTTTAGTCTGCTGGCAGGCAGATAGCATCTCAGGGGGGCTGTAGATTGTGCTTCCACACGGGGGGACATGCCCCAATAGTCTTATCTTCCATAATAATTATAGCAAATAAATAGTAGAACAATAACAATTACGATGTGGCAGTGCATGCTACCATGGTCATTATGGTTATAGAATCATATCCAACATTTTTCGTTTACATCCCTTGTCATACATCACCAGCAACTGCAATAATCCCTATACTTGTATTTGGGTAGGGAACACTATAAAGTAAATGTTTCATTTGCCACCTGCCATTGTGAGGCAAGCTAATGTTAATATTTACAAAGGGTGGTAAGCCTTGATTGTTATATCACAGATCACTGAAAGAAAGTGGGCAACAAAGCATTCTTATACAAACAACAAAAAACCCAACACACACATTTCTTGGTAATCAGAACTAATGGAGAAATAAATACAGGAAAAGTATAGGACTTTTAAACAATGATAAAGGATGCTGGTCCAAAATTTGATCTTGTTACAAAACACATGTAACTGTATGAGGAGGTGTTTTTAAAAGTCACTTCAGTGCTATTTCTTCTGCAAAATACTCCTGTATTTCAGCAGCTTAGAACACATACACACACAAACGTGTAATCTTCCTCTAACAAACTAGTATGAGCATAATACAGATAAAAAAATGATTAGGGAAACAAATGATAGTTTCAAGACCTAAGGGTTTATACTGTTGATAGTTACCCTACTGTTTAATACTTTATAATAGATTATGATAATCTTATCCTAATGCATATCTCATGAGCTGTAGATGGCTGGACCTTACTGGTTGAACCTACAAGATCTTGCAAGAGCAATTATTGCATAATCATACAACTACTAAAAGACCAAAAAAACAGTTCAGCTTTAAGTTAGGGTTGTTATTATGTATGAGTATGGTGGAACAGCAGTTCAAAAAACATAACCATTTGACATACGAATCTCCACTCGAAATAAATGTGTCTCTAAAATCCTCTAAAAACCAAGTTACCTCAAACCTTTTCATAATGAGGACCACATTATAGGAGTAGAGTGCCCAAGAGCAGGAGTGGATGCTGTAACCCCCAAAACAGGGGACCAATGTTACCCTAGTGGAAGATTGTGCATGTGGGGGCCTTCAGTCACTCACATTCTATGGGGAATGAGAGGTCCCCTCCACTGCTACCACCATGCAAACAGAGGGCCCCGCTGGGGTAATAGGAGAAGCCTTACACACACACATGGCTCTTTGCTTGGTGAGGTGGGGTGTGTTTGGAAGAGTCCAAAACAGTGGTCTACCACAAGGGTGGCAGGCAGGTGCTAGCTACCAATGATCTTCAGGCAGGCCATGGCCATTGCTTCCTTGTTTGGGGTGGGTGAGGGTCTGGTCCAGAAAAGAAACCTTAGTCATAACCCCAGCAGAGGGCTGTGTATGTGGGGGGCCTCTACCCACCTCTCCCATCACTCCAGTGGAGGGCCTGTGGTGAGGGAGAGCATCAATTGATTTAGCATTCATTTACTATGTGTGCAGGATTTGTTTTGTTTGGGGATGGCTCAGCATTGGTTGATTTAGTGCTGGGGATGGCAATAATTGGTGTTCAGCCAGTGGTAGACAACTGTCTTTGGCCCAAACAGTAGAGATTGGGCAGGAGGAGGAAAGACTTGGGCCACCAGTGTCTTTCAGCTCTTCACAGGGTTCTCCATCTATCCTAGCCTTTACTACAACATAGAGCTTAGGTGCTTTGGACAGCTCCTAACAACTCCTTAGGGTTTTTATAATAGAATTCAGGTACAGTGTTAACCATGAGGAGACTATTTACAATGTAATCTAAGGCTAATGCAATTGACTGCTATTGCAAACAGCATTTCATTGTTCATTGAATCATAATTTAGGATGAGAAGATATTGATGGTTGGTGGGAACCCCTTGGGGAGAAAAAAAAACTAGTTTATTTCCTATAAAATATGAAAAATAAAATAGTCGTAAGCTAGCTCTACTCTCAGACAGCTCCTTTCTGTCAGTCAGATTCTAACTAAACAGGGTACTGTACATGAATATTCAGCAAAAAGGTTATAAAAGGCCAAGATTACCCAATAGGTGAAAAATAGAAGACTTAAAAAAACACCTTCCATCAATATACTTCCCAGAACTGAGTGAAGCATTTATTTAACAATTTAATCAAATGCATTTAAAAAATACAATTTCATGCCAGTTACACTGAACATAAAAAAGTATAAGTAGATAATTAGGCAAACTAGAAATGGTCCTCATTTAGCCTTGATCTTTGCAAACATTTATGCACCTGTTTGACTCATGGTCGTAAAATTAAGCACGTGAGTAAGAGTTTACAGGATCAGGGCCTTAATTCTCTAGACTCTAGAGACAGTAGTGGCACAGTTTGGCAGGAGAGCACTGGTTACACGTAATTACTGGAAGTAACATATTCCATAGATCAAGAGATTTAGGATATTGCTGGGGAAAGAGCAAAAAAAGGATTCACAGTCCTAAATAGCTTTTCAATGTATGTTTTGCACATTTTGCCAATTATTCATTTTGATGTTTTGTTTTGTTTTAAATCAAGAAGTTTCAAGCTGGCAAAAATCAAAGCTCTGAAATTTCCCAGATCTCAGCATGAATCTACCCAAAATTGGCAATGTGATCTTTGCATCTGCCAAGAAACTACTGAGTCATGTTGTCCTCCCACACAAGTCTTACAAAAATAAAAGCAGCCCAAAGATTCACCCACACGTCATTTGAAGAAAATACAAATCATTCAGTCATGCCTCATGCTTCAGAGACCTTTAGAGAACTACCAGTGCACAGAAACACTCACCCACATTCTGCCTACGCACGACTTGAAACTGGCAATGTCATTTTAAGCTCATTCACTATTGGGTCTTGATTGTGTTTGGTGGGTGTGCCCAGAAGGAGGCTGCTTAAATGCTTTTTACCAAAAATTAACATGTTACTTGCAGCTTCATGTGAGAGTAAGACGAACTCTTGAAACTTTATAAGCAAGACAAGCAAGGTCATGGATTCTACAAGACTGACTTATTCAAACCCTCAGGGCAGACTAGAAAGTGTCTTGTACATCTAAATCCAGAAGAATTGGCAAACTTGTGGAAGAACGTCTAAAAGGTGGCCAAAGCACCCTGTAAGCGGGGGGCACCCCACTCAGGCCTGACGGGGCTTGAAAACAGCCCAGGAGAGGGCTGTGGCTGGAGCAAGCAGCCCCAGGCTGAGTTGAAAGGCAGGCTCAGCTGGGGCCATGCTCCCATTAAGGCTCAGCTGGCCCTTATAAGTGGGCAGTGGGCCTGGAGCAGAGAGGCTCCCTCTCTGCCTTCAGAGAAAGAAGAGCCTGGCTGCAGGGACCTGAGCAGGTACCTAGTGTGGAGCAGGGCTAGGGAAAGGCCAGAGGAGCTGGGGAGCTCCGGCCTGAGAAAACCCCAGGCTGTGGCCTAGGCTTAGACCAACTAGGTACAAAGGTTGCAGGGGGCAGCCCACGGGTAGGCCGAGGCAGCAGGTCCAAACCCAACCTTGCCTGTGATGAGTGGCTTATACTGCAGTCTGCCCCAGGGCGCGGTGGCTAGCTGGTGACCACTGTTCCCTCTAAGCTATGCGCGCGCACACAGATCCTAAACCCCGTGCACACAGTGAAACACCGTGCACACAAAAATTTGCACAGAAGCACAATTCATATAGAAGATGTTTTTGCGCGCACGGCCTGTCAAAAATTTGCACAGAAGAAATTTTTTGCACACACGGCCTGTCAAAAATTAGAGGGAACATTGCTGGTGACTGGCAGTAGCCTATGACTGAGGCAAGGTGGGGATAGCGGGCTGGGGGTTCCCCAGGGAGGGGAAACCCAGATCTGGGAGCCACACGGGGCCAGCGGTAAGGCGGATCACTGGCCTGCAGAGGGCGCTCTGGAGCTGGAACTAACTAATTCCCTGGACGACCAGCAGGAGGCGCCGCTGGGTGAGTCTGACCCCCGTACACACCCACTTCTTTCAGAGACATTCATGTTGCCCAGTATTGCTTCTCTGAACTGAAATGTTAGGTACTAAAAGCAACACTATGGCCATACTACATGTCAGTTCAGTATCTCTCAGTGTAAAGTCAGTCATCACAGTGTAATGACTTGGGAGCGTTTGTGCAAATGTCAGGATTTGACTAGTAAATAATTAACAAGGGAAACTACTTGCTTTCTACCTTCTTCCTAGTTATAATATTACATTAATTACTTTATCCGAGCAGGGGGAAATAAGTTATTTCAGTTCAGTCTGTTGTTAGAATGAACACTTCCTCCTTTAATGGAAGGAGATTATTGAAATATTAATGAGTAAAGCAAGGTTCTGCATAAGCCACTTCCGGCTTGTGAGGGAAGGGGAAATGGTGCATTGAGTACAGCAGAATTATGCAATGTTTGCAGCTCTGAAGGCTGCATATGAAACTTGTCAGGAACCCAAGGGCCGCACCTAATTTATATCTCCTTTTACATAGCATGATTTTAATCAGAACAAAAGGCATGTAGTTGTGTTTTAGTTACAGAGTGCGGTAAGCATAAACAGTTTCACAGGACACACAGAAAGACAGAACAAGCTTTGAGGGCAGCAGAGGAAGAAGCATGAACAGGAAGCCTGGCACTACTTCTCCCAAACCAAATTCTTGATTTATCGTTCAAGAACCACATGCAGTACAGAGTGAAGGTCTGAGGCTGGCAGTTAGGCAATTGCAGTGTTCTGATTTGTTCAGATTTATAACAGACAAAAGGCTATCCCCAAATACAAGAGACTCCCAAATAAGCTTGCATACAAATAGCCCTCTCCAATAATTCTGGCTTTGTCACTAAGCGAGCAAAATGTTTCCTTCATGAAACCCGAATCAGAATGATCTAACACAGTAAATCACTTGATTCTAAATGAGCTTTGACCTCCACTTCTTTGGTTTCAGCTGAAAGCAGGTGAACATATTGTCTTGTTGAAAATCTCTAAGTGGTTGAGCAAATGAATCTTGTAGTTTCTTGATCCATTTACCTAAGGGGCAACCATCACACACATACTTCCTGAGCATTTATTGGTAACTTATAAAATGGGGAAGGTAATTTGGTTGAAGCTGTCCATCAAAGATAAGCTCTCAGTTCCAAGCGTCCTCTGCTCACCTGGCAGCTACAAATGCTCACTCCATTCCCTAGAATCTGCAAATAAAGGCGCATATTCTCCAGACTTCACTGGCAGCTACAGCCGAAGGCCTCTGCATCTCAAATTGTCCTCATCCATGGCAAGCACAGGTCTTGAGTTTTAATATTTTTAAGTACATGGAAATATTTGTGTCAGTTAAGAATCAAGACGTGTCTCCAGCCTTGCAGAGAGGGTTGTTGTTGGAGTCCCCCCTCATAGTTGACATATGAGAGTCAATTTGCTTCAGTGTGTCTTCTTGTACAAATGTAATCTGATGAGGGATCTAGACATGGCCACACGTTTTTACCACCCCCTGCTTACTTTGCTCACGCGTCTCTTTGGAGGTGTCAAAAAATGGAAAAAATAAAAAAATTGCAAAAAAAAATTCAAGAAAGTAACTTTTCATAGGAAATTTGTTATGAAATGTACTTAACATTGTTCCACGAGCGCCATAAGAAATGAAACATGAAACTCAAAATGCCAGTGTTCCAGGGCTTTGCACTGAATGCCCTTCCCTGTACTGCACGCCCAGGAGGCAGCAACACCCTCTCTGTCGTCATCCTTTTTCCAGGATAGTCTTTCTGCTCCCACTTCCTCATGCACATTTGCTCCCCAAATATCAACAGCTCCTGGAGGAATTAAGAGCATGTGTGTTTTGGGATGGGGGAAACAGAAGACAGAGTCTGATGAATCTGTAAACTATCCCATTTGTAGCAAAGCATTTGCTATCAAAGACTCTGCAATCATGATGGAAGTTTCTGCTTTTTTTAACTTTTTATTTTCATCATTATTAACATACATTAACTTTCCATGCACATAGTAACAGATCTGATTCATAACCTGCATTTATTACCTTTGAAAGACCCATTTGTGTTTGGTTAATCTCTTATCACTATCTATATCTTTAGTTCATTCAAATTCCAAAACATTCCAGACATTATAAAATCACAGGATCCTGATATAAGGCCATCGGTCATTTTTTCCATTGAAAGGATTTAATGTACTTTATTTCTCCATGCCACTAATGTTGGGTATGGGAGCATTTCCATTTACACGGGAAACATTTTTTGAACGCAGCGCATCGCAATTGGAATACAATTGCTTTTGCTCTTTGAGACATCGTGTTTGCAAAGCTGCCTGTCTAGCTTCTTTCCTTTGCAGAGTCTAATGAAGCAGCAAAGACATTGGCCTGGCTGGGAACGTGCAGCACGTGCAGTGTATAGTGATTGGCAGGCTCCTCCTCTTATTGCCGTGGAAACACAGACACCTCTAATAGGCAGGAAGTTAAGGCACTGGGCAAAGGTGCAAAGTCCTTTGATAGATGTGGAGATGGCAGCAGCAGCAGCAGCCCAACATCCAGCAGACAATGGCATCATCCTCAACCCAGGCCTAAGCAGTAGCCCTAGAGACTGGGGGGTGGAGTGAATCAAATCAAAAGCCTGGTGACAGGCTGGGAAATCTATTAATATGCATCTGCTTTAGCATGTCACCAGACTCCTCCCTTGTGCACCACTCACCTGCCTGTCTCACCCTTGGCAGACAGCCACAGCAGGGACAAAGGATCCATGTGAAGGGGACCACTGTAACTGCCAAAAAAGGAGGAAGGCAGGGACTAAAACCAGCTAATTTATTTGCTGAGAGAGTTTTAAGGAATGCTTTCTTTTGACTATGGTTTTTATTCTTTTGTGCTTCTGAACCAAGACTGTAGTGAGGCAAATGCGAAAGGCTGAGATAGGCTGGAAAGTGTTGTCACCCAAAAATCCCTCTATTAAACATGTTTTTAAATAGTGAATTCAGAGCTGTCCATCTGGTACATTCCATCCGGACTAAAGGCTCAAGTTCTTTTCATCCGGGGAACAGGTAGAGCAAAGGCTGCAGTAGTGCAAGCTTTCCAATGCTGCCATGGCTTTGTGCCGGGACTGGGTTACCTAGGGAGGTGGTGGAATCTCCATCCGTAGAGGTTTTTAAGGCCTGGCTTGACAAAGCCCTGTCTGGGATGAGTTAGTTGGGTTGGTCCTGCTTTGAGCAGGGGGTTGGACTAGATGACCTCCTGAGGTCCCTTCCAACCCTGAGATTCTATGATTCTACCTCAGTCCTGACCCGGGGGATGAGAGTGGGGTGTTATCAAACAGTTTGAAATTTTTTTACACACACTGATTCCTTTGTTAACTGAGGGCATGTTGTCACCACTAGAAACACTGCCGTGGCACAGCGACAGCACTGAAACTGCGCTTCTGTATCGCAGACACGACAGCAATGGGAGGGGATCTGCCCATGCTCTAGTAAATCCACCTCTCCAAGAGGCGGTAGCTGGGTTGGTGGAAAAGTTCTACTGTTGACCTAATGCTGACTAGACCACACTGGGGTTTAGGTCAGCTTAACTATGTCTCTCAGGTGAACCTAAGTTTTAGGTGTAGACCAGGCCTGATTATTTATAGGACACCCAACGCAGCATCACTGTATGTGACCACCTCCCACATATTCCTCGATGAACGCTATGTCTACACTACAGATGTTATAGTGGCACAGCTGTACTACTGCACATAGGCGCCGACTTCCCCTCTGCCCCATGGGTGCTGGACACCCCCCGCCCCTGACCCCGCCCCTGCCCCACCCTCACCCCGCCCCAATTCCACCCCCTTCCCCCACTCCTTTACCGCCTCCTCCCCTGAGCGCGCCGCGTCCCCACTCCTCCCCCTCCTTCCTGGAAAGTCCTAAGTGCTGCCAAACTGCTGTTAGGCGGCGGGCAGGAAGCACTGGGACGGGGAAGAGCGGGGATGCTGCACACTCAGGGGAGAAGGAGGAGCAGGAGGCAGGGGGAGCTTGGCTGCCAGTGGGTGCGGAGCACCCACTAATTTTTCCCCGTGGGTGCTGCAGCCCCGCAGAACCCACGGCGTTGGCGCCTATGCCTCTGCAGCTGCACTGCTGTAAGATCTCCCTTATAGCCACTCTATGCTGGCAGGGGAAAGCTCTCCTGTCAGCCATGAGCAGGAGTAGCTATATCGTCAGGAGAGCATCTCCTGCCAACATAGTGCTGTCCACACCAGCGCTTTTGTCAGTCAAACTTATGTTGGCCAGAAGGGTGTTTTTTCACACCACTGACTGTCAGGAGTGGTGGTGTAAACATAGCCTTAACCTTGCACCAACCTTGTGAGATAGGGAGTTATTATCCCCATTTTACAGATGCAGATCTGAGGTACAGAGAGATTAAGTGATTTGCCCAAGGTCACACAGAAAGTCTGTGGCACAACTGGGAGTAGAATCCAGCTCTCCCAAGTCCTAGCACAGAGCCACAATTGCAAGGCCATCTTTAGGGATCAAGTCTTGGCTGCAACATGACAAACTCTCAAGTATTTCTTAGAGTAGGCTATTGCATATTATGTGATCAAAAAGGCCCCAATTCTGCATACACTTAATTCTTTGACATCTTCATTCAGTGAAATCAGTAGAACCACTCACGTGAATGAAGTTATCTGCATGCTTAAGTATTTAAAAGACTGGGGCCTAATTTAGAAGAACCTGCCAGACTCCACAGGAAATGTTGCTGCTCTAGATAAACAACACATGATGGAGCACATGGCGTATGTCTACCTACCCCCTTTGCTGATGGTCTCCAACACCATCTCTGATGGGGTGCCAGTTATGGTGGTTTTGTGATACAGATGCTTGTGCACTAGGAACTGGTCTGAGACTACTCACTTTCTTTTTATAGGCCACCACAGGGGCCAGCACGGGATGAAGGGCACACAGCAGGGGGTGGGGGTGGTGTTAGGGTGGGGAGCAGATTTATTTAAAGAATATCTCATGCTTTTATAAAAGGGCATTTTAAAATTTGCTCGTAGAACTCATTCTGCAGGTACATGAGAGGTTTTTTCCTGCAGATTTTTCGTTTATGCTAAGGATTTTCCATCAGGATTTCTGATTTAAAGTTCAGCTTCTCTTCCTGCTTTTGAGCTACATAAAAATATATTTTAAAATAACTGTAAAAATGAAATAATGCAACTACAATCCTTCATTTGTGACCTCAAAGCCTTTCCATAGCAACCAGCTATAATGTCAGTGAGTTATGATTTTGGTTCAGAATTAAGCATCACGAGAAAGAATGAACTGTGAAAAATTCTGTTTTTGTCGCCCACCTCATAAAA
Source organism: Macrochelys suwanniensis (assembly GCA_033296515.1). NCBI lineage: Eukaryota > Metazoa > Chordata > Testudines > Chelydridae > Macrochelys > Macrochelys suwanniensis. The sequence continues at coordinate 244,058,877 of CM065775.1, read as the reverse complement.
AACAAGGGAATAGAAGTAATAAACACAAGTAGAGTTGATTCCTTCTAAAATTCAAACTTCTCAGTGAAGTTCTTTAAAAGCCCAGTCAGAAAGTACACCCACCTGACACTTCCACTGAAGTCAAGGGGTGGTAGGCATAGTCCAGCCATAGAAGATATTAATATAATAGTAATGGTAGTTCCTAATGTCCCGACGGAGGCTTTGTTGTGCTAGGCACTGCACACCCACCCACACACACTTAGTAAGAGACAGTCCTTCACCAAAGAGCTTACGGTCTAAAAAGACAGACAAAGGCGAAGCAACTCACTCAAGGTCACGCAGCTGGTCAGTGGCAGAGCTGGGAATAAACTGAGGCCTTCTGACTCCTAGTCCTGTGCTTTATTTGCTAGACCACACAGCCTCTCAAGTGAAAGGTCAAGCCCTAAAGCAAAGATGCTTGCCAGGGCATCCCTGTTGTTCTGTTTCTGCCTCTGCCCTTGTTCTCCCTGCAGCAAGCTGGCATTTCCCCATGCAGCACTTTCTGCCAGCAACTGAAAAGGGAAAACATCTCTTGGGTGGGTTGTTACAACCCAGAGTGGAACAGATGAGCCAACAGCATGAGCAGAAGACAAAATGTGATGGAACAAAGAGACTACCTGCATAAAGTGAGGCCATTTTCTTTCTTTTTAGATTAGGCATGATGGGGGACAGCTTACTGAAAAGCAGGGAACTTACCATCTCTGTCCAGCAAACTACTTACATTTGTGCTTAATGTAACAACGTGAATACCCCTGTGATCAAAATAAAGCATGTTCCGTACTTTTTTCATCAAGGTCTTAACTGAGACTTGAAAGCACATTACACCAGCTTTCAAAGAAAAAAAAAGATTTTGGGGAGAAAGCATGACCTTCCCATATCTCCACTAGCCCCAGACACATTTAATTTACAACCTTCTATTTGTGCTGTAAATTGATCTTGTTTATTTACCCAACCACCCTCAGATGTAATCAGCTTCCACTAGTGGTACTGGAGTAATTTACATCAGCCGGTACATCCAATGCATGTGTCACCCGAGCCCTATTCTCTCACAACAAAGCAGCTTTGCGCCTCATTAAAGCCTGAAGCAGTTCATGGTATCAGTAGGAAATTCTCGGTCTAAAAGGCAGTTGTTTGGTTTTGAATCAGATAAGTGGATTTGTCAAGTCGGAAATGCTGTACATTTTTAATATTTCCTTTATGCCTAGTTGTTAGCCCTAAATAGAACTATGCCTCCAGTGCCCTAATTTGGAGACAGAAATGTTCAGCAAACTATGTCACTTGGAAAAAACAATATCTTTGTCACTGCATGAGGAGGGAGTGGTAAGCTAGCCAGCACAGATCTGAACATCAGATCAAGAGGCTGAACAGGCTGTTTCTCCCAGGAGTCTCAGCGCAGTCATGTGCAAGAAGCCAGCTGTGATTCCTGTAGTCAGTAACCTAATGGTACATTAAATCCTCTCAGGCTGGTTTACTTATTTTAGAAACTCAGAGCTAAGAGATCAGAAACTCTCTATATGTCTACATACTGTACTGACCACTAAGCCAATGGGAATGACTCCTTAATAGATAAATAAAAATAATAATGTGGGGGTGCTTTACAATTTGATTACCTTGCCCCTGGATGGAATCCCTAACCTGTTTGAGAGAGCGCCAGAAAGACCATGTCACCCTCTACTGGCTAAATAGTGCATCACAAACTATAGATAGTATGATCATGCCACACACTAGTGGTTCCAGCCTACAAAAAACATAAGCCCTACTACCGCTACAGAAATCTGTTATCACTTGGGGGTATAACAGTACTTACCTAAAAGGGGAGTAGTGAGGTTTCATTAGCTTTGGCTCTGTGCGGAGTGCCGGGGCTCGGCTCGGGGCTCTTTTGTCAGCATCTCCCATCTGCTACCTACCTTAGGCAGCTTCCCACCTAGCATGCTGGCTTTTGTGGATTGCATTCTAAGGTGCCTGTCTCCCCATTTCTTGTACAGGGAGCCTAGGTGCCTAACTCAGGCTTTGCGGATTGCAGTAGGTGCATCCGATGAAGTGGGTTCTTAACCCACGAAAGCTTATGCTGAAATAAATTTGTTAGTCTCTAAGGTGCCACAGGTATTTTTCTTGTTTTCTTAGTGTTGTTTCTGTGATTTTGCAGCACCTAAGTGTCTTTGTGGATCTGGGTCCAATTCCTCAGGTGAAAGATACTAGGTAAGTGCAAATTATTTTCACCTACCTTTTCCTGGACATTTACAGCCGTGTATATCGACACATTAATTAACATGGTTCGAAGAGACACGGGATCAAGCACAAGAAAGGAATAAAAACGAATGGCCCAAGTGAACGGAGGCAAATACAGGCCAAAACAGACTATCAGCACCTCCAGTTTCTTTTCACCGCGCACGATGGCAATACAGGTAATTAACAACATGACTAAAAATGTTACCTCCTCTAAGTGATAAATCTGAGGAATTTGGGTAGCAATAGGCTACTTATTAACCAAATCAAGGAGGAGGATGCTAGGCTAGCTAGTTGCTGTTCAAAGTTAGGCTAGAAGCACTAAAGGATGAACCTGTGAACTTGATATTCAAAGAGGAGTATTTGCCAGGGACTTAAGAAGAACAAAGCTGCAAACGTAAATTTGTGTATCCGGGAGACTCTGACAGATCACAGTCAACGAGTGTATCTCTTGCTTTGAATCCTGGCTCCTATTACAGCACTAGGATTACACCAAAAAATTAGCTATTGTAATAGTTTAAATCCTTGGCCTGAAGAGTCTAATACAGTTTCTTTCTGCAAGGCAGAAGCCCAAGCTGCTATCCTCCCACTGGTCTGAAGCAGGGGAACCAGTTTCTCCTTCAGGCAGTAAGGGCGGGAGCAACAGAACTGGAATGCAGGATAAGTCCAGGACCTTCACCGCCTTCCTTAGGGCAAGATTCCGCCAGCCCTACTCACACGGATTCCATTGACTTCAACAGGACTACTCAAAGGTAAGGGATTACTCAGAGCGAGTAAGGGTAGCAGACCTGGGCCCTGCGTGTGTTAAGGGGTCACTGAATTGTGATTGTCCTGCTCTATTGTCCCTGCCTTGTGTTATGCCCTGCAGCTTTATCACCTTGGCTCTGGAAATGCCAATGTTCAGGCTGCACACATTAGCTTAACTCTCTCCCCTTGTGCAGGAACCTGCTTAGGATACAAATACACCCAGTGTGTTCTCAAGTACACCATACCATCATACAGTTTTTCTACAGCCTCGCAAACATCCACCTTGTAAAGGTCCTCATTCACTGTGCATCTTGTACACAAACAGCTTTCGTTGGCTCCTGCTGGTCTGGCATGTAGAGTAGTCAACGGCCCTACAAAACACTACACGTGTGTCTACGCTTGTATAAAAATACTGATATCTCATGTAAGGAAAAGCTTCTTGCAATACATACATGCAGAAGAACAGAGTTAAAGGTGCGCATGTAGCCTTATCTTAGACAGGTGCTGGTTTTTGAGTGCACACCCAGGCAGCCTAATATTATTTTTAACAATTTTTTGATGGCACTAATATGTCTGAGTATCATTTACTTTGGATCCATTAAGGGCCATTGCTTTCATCCTGTTTAAAGTAGGTGCTAACTGCACTGATAGTTACTAGGATGCCTACTTCCAAGCTTTTGGGGGCATATAGTATGTGTGGACTTTTAATCACTCTTAATCACCTGCCAGATCTAGGGGAAAAGACTCTAAGCTGTGTTCTCTCTGTCTATCGTTAAGGGGACAGTTTATAACATATTCATCACACTTCTAATTGTACTTTGAGTCTGCAGGGACAAAGTGTTCCCTATTCCTCACACTTCTAAGGAGAAGTATAAATCAGAGTGATTTTCTACAGCCATGTTCCAGGACATAAAAAAGGCTGTTTTGTTAATTTGATCTCCCCACATAGGCTTGCTTGCCAGGGCTTTGGAAGAAGAGAGAGGAGCTTTGACTTCAAATAAGGATTCAGTCTCTGGGAAATGGGGGGCGTGGGGCGCGGAAGGGTACCACAAGAAAATTCAGAAAACACTGAAGACAAGAAATGTGACGGGCAATCAGAGAGCCTTGATATCTTTGAATTCTCTAAGATAGAGACACAGAACCTGTTCTACTTGAATGAGCAAAAAAGCTGCAGGGGTTCAGTCCAGGCTAGACTTATATGATATTTTAAGCAATAAAGGATTTGAGGGGAGGGAGACACCACCTTTGACTGGATTAATTTACAAGTTAAGGTGATTTGCATAGAAAAAAAATTGGTTTGTGCCATTTTTATTTCTTTATGAGGGATAAAGAATACCTGAAACATTTTAACAAACCCCTCTCTATTCTCCACCCCACCCCCCCAAAAAAAGTGGGGCGTAGAGAGGGTTCTACTTGTCTTTTATATTAGAAAGTCAGGTCCTGTCTAGCCTGAAAGACTCTATGGTGACTGGAGAATTACTGAAATGGTGACATCACAAAGGAGGAAGTTGAGTAGCCGAAACGGATTTTTAATTCAGCTGCTTAAATCTTGGTTTTTTGTAACACCTTTTTGACCTCAGTGAATAATTAACATTTTGGAGAAAGGAAATCTTTGTTACAATTCAATACCCTGCCCCTGCAACGAAGATGTGAGAGCTATTAGTACACATCTACTGAGACTTCCAACAGGACTTCAAGCAAAAACAGAGTTGATATTCCAAGGGGGGGGGGGTGGAGAGGCAGAAAATTATTTAAAAACAAAAAAAAATGCAGGGTTTCTTTATACAGCATAAAACAGCAGAAAGAACAACAACAAAAGCCATCTGCAGGGTCACACTGAACATTTCTAAAGCACTTTGAAAATGTAAAAAGAACGAGGAGTACTTGTGGCACCTTAGAGACTAACAAATGTATTTGGGCATAAGCTTTCAAGGGCTAGAACCCACAATGTAGAACACTATATAGTGCTAAGTATTCTTACCTCAGTCACTCACCTCAGGCTGGGCAAGACGAGGACTTGAGATGGTTCTGATGGAGTTTTATAAACTTACTGCTTAATGACCCTGCTTCTGAACAAAGTTCACCCCAGTCTTCTCCAGTACAGCATGCATTTCCATAACTCTGAAACCAAATGGAGAGCCAAAGAGCTGTGCATCCCACCAAGCCATCTCCCTCATTCATTTTAATATTGAACTAACAGTAAATATTTTGGCCTCCTGTTCTGATATTCTTCTCGTGATTAGGAGGGCAGACACTGGAAGGTGTTTGTAATGGAGCACCTCTGTATCCTAAGTGTTGGGAGACTTCTCCATGTTTTGAGCTGTCTATGATGGGGAGGACAGCTAGCATGGCTCTCTTTGAATATTAACAGCATTTTTGATACTGTGGAGCATGTACTTACTTTGAGGTTTATGGATGTTTTGCATTTGGCTCTGGCTTTCTTAAATGGGTGCAGACATCTTACAAGTGACCCAAGGCAGTGGTTGACACTAATTATTATGCAGACATACTTAATTCTGAGTTGGGCCACTTAGCTCTCCCTGTAAGTATTCACACTCACCGTGGTGACCTTAACAGAAGGAATACTACATAGGGGATATTGGTGAACAGACATGTAGAGCTAGCGCTCTGAAGGTTTGGTTGTTCCTGTCTTCTCTTGAACTGCCTATCACAGCATTAATCTCCATCCTAAAGGACTTCAGGTTCACGACTAATTTAATAAGATCAGAAACATCGCATATTTAACAGGGTAGTAGGGTCAAGAATTCTCAGGAAAGCCTTCCATTTGGATTAGCTAAAGCAGACAAAACACATGGGGGTGACAATTCTTTTCCAGACACCTGGTGTGTACAAATCATACTATTCCGTCTCTGCTCCAGCAGATTCAGGAGGTGCACATGAGAGAGCAAGTTTCTCTTGGAGAAGTGTTGGGGCAGGATTATGGTGGGGAGCCAGCTCCTTTCTTGGTCTTCAGGAGGGAATGACAGCTAACAGCAGCCTCCCTTTCTCATAATCCTGCTGGTGGGAACGGAACAGGAGAGGAGAAAGATCACTACCAACAACTTTCCTGCACATCCCAAAGATCTGTGCACTGGTACCAAAGAACCTGATAGCTCAGTGGTTCTCAAACTTTTGTACTGGTGACCCCTTTCACATAGCAAGCCACTGAGTGTGACCCCCCTTATAATTAAAAATACTTTTTATATATTTAACACCATTATAAATGCTGGAGGTAAAGCAGGGTTTGGGGTGGAGGCTGACAGCTCGCGACCCCCCCATGTAATAACCTCGTGACACCCTGAGGGTTCCTGACCCCCAGTTTGAGAACTCTGTGATAGCCTATGCCACTTCATGTGCATCTTGCCTATTGTTCGGATAGGGATGGGCAGGGATTAGAGGACTGAAAGAGAGAGATATGGCTGCACCATCTTGGATATTAAATCCTTTATGCCTTACACAGATACGCTGTGTGATGAATTCTCTAAAAACAAAATAAGAAAGAAAGAAAGACTTGTGGCACCTTAGAGACTAACAAATGTATTTCAGCATAAGCTTTCGTGGGTTAGAACCCACTTCATCGGATGCATCCGATGAAGTGGGTTCTAACCCACGAAAGCTTATGCTGAAATACATTTGTTAGTCTCTAAGGTGCCACAAGTCTTTCTTTCTTTCTTATTTTGTTTTTGCTGACACAGACTAACACGGCTACTACACTGTAACCTCTCTAAAAACAGTTGCACTGCATGCTATTGCGTTTCAAGCAAAGTCTGGTGTTAATGGCATACAACGGCCATGCTTATGATTGAAAATGCAGGATTTGGAATTTGCCACCTAGAGGCTGCTGGTTAATAAAAAGGTTTTGTTTTGTTGCTTTTAAACCCGAGCTGCTGTGAGCAGTAGCTGAACAGGGTCCCCTGGGGCCTTACATGTGTGCTTAGGACTTGGGTGTCAGCTGTGAATTGCAAAGCACAGGTCCTGTTACAAAGTAAACACCTTCAAGGCATTGGCCTGGAATGTGTCAAAAAAACCAATAGAAATAATTTGATCATTAAACACTTCAGGTGCTGAAGCGAATCAGCAAGTCACTGTCGTCCTGCTATCTGACCTGGAACAGTAAATACCATTACTCACATTCAGATGTATTACAGTGCAACACAGGAAGCTGCAGTCTGTGGACTTGTCTGTTCTGGGGATTTGCCTTGATTTCAGCCATCATGGGCCAGCTGCCAATGTAGCTGCACCAAGGTAACCTCATAGCACAGACTGGCAACACCACTAGTTGCACCAGTACAACGTAACTGCAGTGGAATTGGGGCAAATCCCCAGCGTTGTCAAGACCCCAGTCATGGGCTACAGGGAGACTTGTTCTAGAAGTAAAATATTGACTCCAGTTATCATTCAGCCAGCTCACACCTCTGCTACTTCTCAGGGCCGGCTCCAGGCACCAGACGGCAAAGCGCGTGCCTGGGGCGGCGCCCTGTAGGGGGCGGCAGTCCGGGGATTCTGGGGCGGTGGCGGCCATTTTTTTTGCTTCGGCTGGGGTGTTTTTTGTTTTTTTTTTTGCTTGGGGCGGCCGAAAAGCTGGAGCCGGCCCTGCTACTTCTCAACTCTTAGGTGCACTGACCAACTCTGCTGTTTGGAGATTGGCTTTCGGCACTGTAAGCTTAAGGCTCTGTCTGCCCCACACAAACCACAAAGATCAGCAATTCTGTTAAATGCAATTGCTGCCTAAGTAGGATCTAAAATAGTTTGGCCTGGCCTGCATTGAGGAGGCCTAACAATGTTATAACATAGGGGGATCAGAAACTGCCATCTAGCCCAAGGTAACTTTGGGCAGAGAGTGTGGGAGGGGTTAAAAGTCCAGTTCTAAAACAATTTGGGCCCTTCCACACTGACTGGGCTGAACCATTTTACATCATACTTGGGGGCAACAATCAGTCTTTACCGATTGTTACACTTAGTTTGTGTAGTACAGATGGGACCCAGAGTCTTTCCTCTTGCACATTTCTCCCGGTGGACCAATGGGCCATTTCAGCAGAGGAGGCCTGGAGGATGCTCCCTTTAGAGTCCCATTGGGAATTAGATGCCTACGCACTTAAGCAAACTTTACTAGGCACCTATCTGTATCTTTAGTGCACCTAAATAACTTTAAAAGCTAGCCAGTAATCTCTGTTCCCATGTGTAAAATGGAACCATAATCCTTCCTATCTTGTGTATTTAGATTCTAAATTCTTCAGGGACAAGCTCCACTGTGTGCACCGTATAAAGCCTAGCACAATGGGGCCCACCATCTCAGAAGGGTCCTCTAGGCACTGCTGGAATACAAATAGTAAATAATAATCAAAGAACATAGATCAGATGGGGACCTACAAGGTCAGTCACCCTACTTCAAAGAACTTTGATACAGTGTTATTGCTAAGGGAGGCAGTCTAAGGGTACGTCTACACTACCTGCCTGATTCGGCGGGTAGAGATCGATCTTCTGGGATCGATTTATCGCGTCTCATGTAGACGCGATAAATCCATCCCAGAAGCGCTCCCCGTCGACTCCGGAACTCCAGCTCAGCGCAAGGAGTAAGCGGAGTCGACGGGGGAGCCAGCCTGCGCCGTGTGGACCCGAAGTAAGTAATTTTAATTCGATCTAAGATACGTCGACTTCAGCTATGCTATTCTCTATGCTATAGCTGAAGTTGCGTATCTTAGATCGATTCCCCCCACCCCACCCCCCGCCCGCCCCCACTGTGGACCAGGCCTAATACATTCACTCCTAAAGTCTTGTCTCCCCCCCCGCCCCCGAGAAGCTGATTGGTCTGCCTGCTTGATAGAGGAAACCATCTGAGCTAAAATAGCATCCTTATCTGCAAAATAGCAGCAGAGTAGAGTAGGCATCTTAATGGTATTAAAGGAAGGCCATGAACTACCATACAGGAAAGAACAAGAGGAATTCTGTTAAGACAAGGCCAGGAGTTTCTCTCCCTGGTTTGGTGGAGACCCAGAGACTTTTTGTGGCAACCTTAACCAGAATACTCCCACAGTCCCACTTCCTCCTTTGGTATTTCCAAATTAACTGAAACTACAGGGTGCTTGAAGTCTTGTAGAGAATTTGCTCACAAGGTAAGGGGTGCTGCAAATTATAATCCCAGCTCTGACACTGTCTCTGTTTGTGGCCTTGTGCAAATCACTTACACCTTATCTGTAGAATGAAGATAACAATCCAACAAAAAGTGCTAGGTATTATTACAGTTTTTATTGTCCTAATCTACCTACCTTGCAGGGGTGTTGGGAGTATCAGTTAATGTCCGTAAAATGCTTTGAAAATAAAACATGCTGTGTTAATATGTAAATAAATGTATTCAGTGTCAATAACCAAAAAGGCAGTTGGACACTGCATAAATATAACCAATAGTTAAAAAGCATAAAACAGACCCAAATGCCAATCCCAGCCCATCCCCCAATCTGCAGAGGTGGGTAAATGGAAAGGAAATAGAAGAGGTTAAATGACCATGGATACACTCCCTTGGAGTGGAGGACATCAGCCAGATAAACAACCAACATACTGCATAACACTAGGGAAAGCAGAGGGAAATTTTGGTCAGGACTCCAGAGCAAAATCCTTCTCTTACAAAAAGTGCCCCACAATCTTTATTAGTCACACAGAGTAGACAGTATTTTGGTTTTAATGTCTCATCCTCCAAAAGACTCTCATAGAGTAATCTGCAAGGAACTCGATGTATTTACTTCAGAGAATGAAGGGGTTGAGTCAATCCAGCCAGGATTAGATTTTGAGAAGCCGAGGAATTTCAGACCTGATGCTTAGTGCATTCAGCTATCCCTTTCAGCAAAGAAATTGTTACTATTCATCCAACTCAGTTTCTACGGTGATGAGCACCATAGAAATTGCCTACAAGCAGAATAAATACATACTCATTGGATTGCAAGCCTGAGGAGTGGCCGCCTCCACAGATAATTTGGCATGTTACTAATGCTCTTGAGAACATTAATGGGAGGGAGAAATCTCTGGATTTGTGTTGTAAACTTCACTCCTGAAGATGATTAGAAGGGAATTTCTCAAAACTGTCATCCTAAATTGTACAAACAGAGCAAGTTAACAAACTAACCATTTTGGGGATTCAATTATTTACCCCAGCCTGAACAAGATTGTTATAATAAAACAGTAATTAAATTATTAACCATCAACAAGCAATAGACCCAGGGAGAGTATAAATACCCATCAGACATTGAGTATTCATGGCCTTCAGTACCTGACTCAATATCACAACTTGACTAGAGTTTTAATATCAAAGAATCATAGCCAGAGATGACAAACCACACAGTACAGTGCCTCTATGCCATCAGCCCACTCCCAGCTACCTGAGGCATTAAAACACGCCAGAATGATAGGGCTGAAAGTCTGGAGAATGGATTTTTCCATACTCAGAAATACAGCATTGAAAAATACACTTTAAGGTTAAGCGTAAGACTTTTCAAAGACGAGAGCCCAGTTTAAGAAAAAACAAGTACATTCCTTTCGCCCCCACGGCCATTTACAAATATAAGGCCTGATCCTGCCCCCTTGAAGCAATTGTGAAGCGCACATTGGCTCTAGTGACAGAGGAGCAGAGTGATAGGTCCTGACTGTGCAACTGGATCTGAGGTGGCATATCGTACCACACACAAAGCCTCACTGAAATCAATGAAGCATCACATGGGCACAAAGGTCACCCATATGGATCGGGCCCTAGGCTAATTTTCAAGGATTCATAGATTTTTAAGGCCAGAAGGAACCATTATAATGATTTAGTCTGACCTCCTCCAAAGAACTTCACACAATTATTTCTATATCAAGCCAATACTCTCTGTTTGTGCTATAGCGTATATTTGAGAAAGAGATCTAGTCTTGATTTAAAGACTACACGTGATGGCGAAGCCACCACATCCACCATAGGCATAGGTGCTGCTACAACCCCACAGCTTGAAGTGGTTTCCATCTATACAGGGTTTGCAGTTTGGTTCAATGGCTCTCAGTGTAACACTGACAGACCCTGATGGTTGACGGGCAGGATCAAACCTGGGACCTCTGGTGCTAAATGCATGAGCCTCTACTGCATGAGCTAAGAAGCCACGTAGCTCTTAGATAAGGCTGTAGCAGGCTGACTCATTTAGGCTTGTCTTCACTACCCGGCGGATCGGCGGGGAGCAATCGATCTATCGGAGATCGATTTATCGCGTCTCGTTTAGACGCGCTTAATCGATCCCCGAACACGCTCCTCGTCGGGAAATCCACCTCAGTGAAAGGCGGAAGCGGAGTCGACGGGGGAGCGGCAGCGATCAACTCGCCGCCGTTCTCACGGCCAGGTAAGTCGATTACGATACGCTGACTTCAGCTACGTTATTCACGTAGCTGAAGTTGCGTATCGTAGATCGAAACCCCCCCCCCCCCAGTGTAGCCCAGGGCTAAGTGGTCTTGGTGCCACTAGAAGGGACAGAACACCACACCCAGGAGATGTGTGGTTTACATCAGCGCCACCACTATACAAATTGTTCCAGCACTGCTGTCCATAAGTGAGTTGTTCCAATAGTTAATAACATTCTCTGCTAAAAATTTACACCTTATTTCTAGTCCGAATTTACCTAATTTCAGCTTCCAGCCATTGGATCTTGTCATGCCTATTTCTGATTGATGAAAAACTCATCTACTTTCAGAAACCTCTTCCCCATGAAGATAGTTGTAGACTGATCACTTCACTGGTTACTGAAAAGCAACCACAAAATCCATCACCGCTGCAATGAAATGCAGAAGCAAAACTACACAGTCCTTTAGGACAGAAAGTGAAAGAGCCATCATAGCTGGTTAAAACTGCAGAGGGAATGTGGGGAGGCAGGATGTAATTACCAGACTTGGAATTTGGCCTATACACCATGGAGATGAAATACAGCAGATGGTTAAGGTATACTGGAAACATATGCATAGCACCTGATTATTGATGAGACCTAGAAAATGAAAAAGAGAACCATCAAAGGGAAACTTTCCCCAGAAATTGTTAACTAAAAGACTGGAATACTGAACAATACCTACAGAACAGTGAATAAACTAAAGTCAGAGCAGATGGAGAGAGAGAGAGAGACAAGCCACGGTATGTATTAGTCTGGCTAATAAGTAAATAACTGGGAGATAAAAACATCACCACAATTCAGAGGGCGGATAATGTTCAGCATTTCTACAACATTCCACATCGAAGGCTCTCAATGTGCTTTACAAGTGTTAAATTAAAGCTCAACCTTCAGCGCCCTTGGAATATGGAGCCCTAACACAGGATCAGGAGGGTATTTTATTTATTTACGTAATACATTAAGCCTCCATTGCAGAAAAGACACCTGGGGGCTGTACAGCAATTTAGTTAAAAACCACAAATCTGCCCCAGTGTCCCAGCTTACTTAAACATAGTATCCAGACTTCCACTCATCCCCCCTCCACAGCAGGGTAATCCAGAGAAATAAGAGAAGTTAGATGGCCCTGGAGAAACTGAATCAAATGGAAAGGCATTCCAGGGAGTTCTGAAAACAGACAGCTCCTGATGGAGGTCCTTAAAGGCGGCAGTACCACAGACAATGCTCTGCCGCCTACCTAATCCAGAATGAATCCTGGGTGATAAACAAGGACAATCCAACTGACTGCAACTGCCATAGGTGCTGGGGGGTGCTGGTTTAAAGTAGTAATAACAACCCAGCAGACATGGTTTCTGCCTTCAGCACCCCCACTATAGAAATTGTTCCAGCACCACTGGCAACTGCCCTTGAGCGACAGAACATCACAGACAGTTTCATAAATACCCCCATCCTACATTTTTCCAATGGTACCTTTAGAAAATGTTACCAACATTTATAGGCCCTGACCCTGCAAACGAGTCTGCGAGCAGCTTTACACACAAGTAATTCAATTGAGTTAGGTGGGACTACTCCTGTGGGGAAGGCTCAGGGCCGTGGATGACAAAATAAATAAAATTAAAGGTAGTAAAACTTGGGAACGTAGCATCAGAATGCGGGGGAAACAGCTCCAAGAAGAATAGAGAGAGAGAGTTGACAATGAGGTTAGTGCAATGAAACAACAGCCACACTGGCGAGGTCATAACTCCCAGCCTGGAAGGGCATCCTGGCAAATTTCCTTGAGCACACACACAACACCAAACACCACACCTGAAAATACGTTTTCATTAAGTCCCTTTATAAAAAAAAAAAAAAGAGAGAGAGAAAATTACCCACCCTTTCATGATGCCCTGTCCCCATACCCATGTACACCCCTCTGTGTGCTCCTCACATAGCCCACTGGCTGCTGGAAGCCAAATTCATAGTAGTCACAGCTTGGTAACCAAAATAAAAACAAACTCTTTTTATCAGTTCAGACTGACTGGAGTTAGTTCTCAGCTTTCCCTCTAAATTCTCAAACAAAAGCCCTCCTGTCACTGTATTGTCTATGTAAATCCTAAAAATAAACAAACCCTGAACTGCAGACAACATGTATCACCGATTTTACAGCATGGCTGCTTGGCGATAAGCCCCCTGACAGGCACATCTTCCAGCAGTCTCAGGTTTATGAGTGAGCAATGGGACAAATGTTGGAATCTACAGGTTACTCTTCATACCTAAGCATTGCCTTAAAGTTGACCTTTAAAATGGAATGAGGTCTTTCATGGATTTTTCATGATTCCTGAAAAGCTAGTTCCCCCCCTCAAAAAAAAAACTTGAATAGATGTTTAAGTCTTATTTATGCTCGTAGGTGACCTTGCAATGTACCTGGAGCACAGCAGTTTTCTACAATTGCAATATATTTGTGCACAAATGACAATCTGTTTGCTCTTTTGGGGAATCCTCTTGGGTTTCACTGGCCCTCTCATTGATCACCCCAGATGTTCTAAAACAAAATCTGCTGAGAAGCCTCCTAGTTTAGCGATCTGAGCACAGGGCAAGAAACACAGAATTCCTGACTTCTAATCCTGGTTTTGATTCCCTCTGTGGCTTTGAGAAAGTCACTTAACTTGTCCTGTTCAGTTTTTCCACCTGTAAAAGGGTATAATATTTTCCTCCCTCACAGGGGAGTTGAGAGGATTAGTTAATCTTTGCACAGTGCTTTAAAAGGCTAAAGTGCTATGTATTAATCATTAGTCCCTGAAAAGGCTGATCGGCACACACAACTCCCATTAGCTGCAATGGAAGTTTCTTGTGTGCATTGACCCCTTACTCTGAACGTATTCCTTTTGAAATTTAGAAACAAAATGACTCAGTATTAACATTTTAAAAGTCATTAAGAGTACATGCTCAAGAAATACGTATCCTTTTATTGGATCGAGAGTTCAGCTCCATTGCTTTCCTTGCAGAGGCACCTGTTAACATATCAAAGCAGCGAAAAGTCAAAATGGGTCCCTGGTCCTTTGCTGGCAGCTGCTGGATCACATGAGCCAAAAGGCGTCGTTCCATGTCCAGGACTATAGTAAACTTCCCCCACCTGCAAGATGCTCTTTGCTTGATTTAAAGCAGCCTGTCCAATCAGATTTCAGAGTGGTAGCCGTGTTAGTCTGTATCAGCAAAAAGAAAGGAGTGTCTTTGTGGCACCTTAGAGACTAACAAATTTATTTGGGCATAAGTTTTTGTGGGCTAAAACCCACTTCATCAGATGCATGGAGTGGAAAATACAGTAGGAAGATATATATATACACACACACAGAGAACATGAAAAGATGGGGGTTGCCATACCAACTCTAACGAGACAAATCAATTAAGGTGGGCTATCAGCAGCAGGAGAAAAAAAACTTTTGTAGTGATAATCAGGATGGCCCATTTCAAACAGTTGACAAGAAGGTGTGAGTAACAGTAGGGGGGAAAATTAGCATAAGGAAATAGTTTTAGTTTGTGTAATGACCCAGCCACTCCCAGTCTTTATTCAAGCCTAATTTAATGGTGTCCAGTTTGCAAATTAATTCCAGTTCTGCAGTTTCTCGTTGGAGTTTGTTTTTGAAGTTTTTGTGTGGCAGAATTGCCACTTTTAGGTCTGTAATTGAGTGTCGAGGGAGGTTGAAGTATTCTCCTACTGGTTTTTGAATATTATAATTCTTGACGTCTGATTTGTGTCCATTTATTCTGAACCGAACGCCACTGAAATCAGTGGAAAGACTCATTATTTGATATCAGTGGGTTTTGGATCAGGCCCATAGCACTTTTCCTCTATGGATTGATAACAGCAACATTGGTAAAGGCAGGGGAAAGAGGGCATCATTAACATTCCTTTCCACCTAGCCCACAGCCGTGTGTTGTATATTTCCATGTTTGAAGGTAGGACCTATACTGTACTTCATTGCCCCCAAGGGATCTGAGGGAAGTGATCTATAATAATAATGAAAAAAACCCCTTACATTGTCAGAGTACCTATCATCCTAATGTACGTTGCAAGCTAGCACACCCCCAAAGGGAAAGGTCGATCTACATTTTATGTCATAAGCTCATCTGGAAAAAAAAAGCAACCTTTAAATGCCGTGTATGAACTCAGTAATGTAGGTGTGTCACTTGCTCTCTCAGTGTTGTACATATTGTTTTCTAGCGTGAGAACAATTATGTGTCACCTCCACATTGTGTTACTCACAGTCTCATTTCCCTAAACCACTTCCTTCTCTGCCCTAGGATCATCATCTAAACTTGCTCCACCAGCTCTCTCGCACTCCAACACAAGTGCACACCCACATATGCACCCACGGCTTCATTTCCCGGTTTTCTTGAGAAAGCCAGCAAATGAAAATCAAAACACTGTTAAACGAAAGCCCCATTTGATTCTTCAATACAGAATTAAATTAATGAAAGGGCCTCACTCATTTATATTGGCATTATACCCAGTGTATGAGTTTAATTGGGGAAATAAATCTGTGCTAATAATGGACATACATACGGTTGTTGTTGACCTTTTAATACTAGGGAAAAGCAGACTCAGCAGAAAGCCTTTGAATATTTGCCTCCATCAGATGGAAGGAAAGTGATATTACACATATATGCTTTCAGAACACTATACATTCTTGGGCAGAGGAGATAGTGTCTTGTAGAAACAGAGGATTCATATATTACACCAATATCATTGTTTTAAAACTAAAAGTTTATTGTAAGTCGGTAGTACAGTACAGAGACAAGCACATGCACTCACAAAATAGGGAAAAGGGTTCAGTAAGATGCAAAGCACCAATCTACAAAAATATAATAAATCAAGAATGATCTTCCTTTACAGAATACAAGAAACCAGCCACCTCACTGGGAATAGAGCAGATAGGTCCTTTTCTGTGTTTTATATAAAGTCCAAGGACAACAAGGTGAAAAACTGACAAAGATAGAAGGCTTCTTTATGTAGGCTTCCCTTTCAGGAGAAACCACTGGTTTAATAAGGTATTTGTTTTGTGTATCTATTTTCAAATTGTTGTTTAGGAGCAGCACTTCCTTACGTTCATTAGGCTGTCTGTTGAAGAGGCTTATGGATTTCAGCACTCAGCAGCAGTTTACTATGCAAGTCCCTAAGGAACAAAACTATATAGTGTCAAGTATCAGAGGGGTAGCCATGTCAGTCTGGATCTGCAAGAGCGACACAGCGTCTTGTAGCACCTTATATATATTGGAGCATAAGCTTCATAGCTATATAGTGAGCATGTCTGTTTAGAAAGGTTACCATCCTAGCTTAACAATACTAACTTCAGACTCAAAAAGATACATTCATTGATGATAAATTCCCATTATTCAGCTTCTAGTCTCCAGAATTCCTGGCTCTGGGGACAACCTCACCCAAGCCTGGTGAAGACAATCAGAAAGCCATCTCTTCTCCAGCATGTTTCATTATCTACTCCTCCCATCATACACAACTTCCTTGAGGGCAAGATACACTGCGTAATCTGATACTGTGTGGTAAAGTGAGAAGTACAGATTGAAATACTGGACTAATCTCTGTGTACCTAAGGCCAAGAGTCATTATGTTTGTGAACATGAATCCACCTCTGCCACAGTGTCATAGGTATTTTTAAACAGGAAGTAGATAGTGGACATTTGTATACATACAAAAGTGTATGACTTCTTCATTATTCACATAGTATTGACACTTATTTATGCAGTTTTAAAGCTCAATTTAATTGTGCTCAAATTATTGCATCTTTGGTTTGTAGCAAGGTATTCCTAAGCACTCAGTAATGATAGGTAAGTACGGTGATCTGAATTGGTTCTCAGTTTCTTTCACTGACAATAATATTTCATTCTGCTTTATTAATTGCCCAGTTTCAGTTATACCCAATCCTTCCAACCATATAGACTGAGGTCAATGAAGATGGACAGTTAGATTCTAGGTTTTTGGAGGGTTTGTTTGTTTTCCAAATTAGCAGTATCCAAGTTTAAGTGGATTTTTAAAAATGATTAATACAGAATACCACATTGCAGAGAAAACAACATGATTTAAGAGCTGGATAAATGCAGAAAAAAATGTTCAGGCTCAAGCTAATATTTCTGAGATAGGGCACAGAATCCTAGTCTGGAAGGGACCTTGAGAGGTCATCTAGTCCAGTCCCCTGCACTCATGGCAGGACTAAGTATGAGATGGGTACTCACCGTAGTAAAACTGTTGTTCTTCGAGATGTGTTGCTCATATCTATTCCAATTAGGTGTGCGTGCGCGGCGTGCACGATCGTCGGAAGACTTCTACCCTAGCAACACTCGGTGGGCCGGCTGGCGCCCCCTGGAGTGGCGCCATTGCGGTGCCTGATATATACCCCAGCCGGCCCAGCGCCCTCTCAGTTCCTTCTTGCCGGCTATTCCGACAGTGGGGATGGAGGGCAGGTTTGGAATAGATATGAGCAACACATCTCAAAGAACAACAGTTACTACGGTGAGTAACCGTCTCTTCTTCTTCGAGTGATTGCTCATATGTATTCCAATTAGGTGATTCCCAAGCCTTGCCTAGGAGGTGGGGTCGGATTGTGATACTGCAGAGTGTAGGACCGCTGTTCCAAAGGCAGCGTCCTCCCTGGAATGCTGAACTATGGCATAGTGAGTGGCAAAGGTGTGCACCGATGACCAGGTTGCTGCCCTACATATCTCCTGTATAGGTATGTGCGCTAGGAAGGCGGAGGACGAGGCTTGAGCTCGGGTGGAGTGGACAGTAGGGTGCATGGTGGGAACCCCAGCCAAGTCATAACACGTCCAGATGCATGACGTGATCCAGGAGGAGATGCGTTGGGAGGAGACCGGGAGGGCCTTCATTCGGTCTGCCACGGCGACGAATAGCTGAGTCGTTTTCCAAAAGGGCTTCGTCCGCTCGATGTAGAAGGCGAGGGCCCTACGGACGTCCAAGGAATGGAGTTGCTGCTCCCTTGGAGAGGCATGCGGCTTTGGGTAGAAGACTGGCAGAAAAATGTCCTGGTTAATATGAAAAGCCAACACTACCTTGGGCAGGAAGGCCAGGTGTGGTTGCAGCTGTACCTTGTCCTTGTGGAACACCGTGTAAGGGGGTTCCGAAGTGAGTGCTCTGAGTTCAGATACGCGCCTCGCCGAGGTGATGGCCACGAGGAAGGCCGTCTTCCAGGAGAGGTACAGGAGCGAGCAGGTGGCCATAGGCTCGAATGGGGCCCCCATGAGCCTGGTTATGACAAGGTTGAGGTCCCAAGTGGGGACCGGATGGCGAACCAACGGGTATAGACGTTCTAACCCCTTAAGGAACCTGCTGACCATGGGGTTGGAAAAGATCGAGCGCCCATTCTCACCAGGGTGAAAGGCCGAGATCGCCGCCAGGTGGACCTTTAGCGAGGAAAGCGCTAGACCCTGCTACTTCAAAGATAGGAGGTAGTCCAGAATGGTATGCACCGGCACCTGCGAACGGTTGACACCCCGAGGGCCGCACCAGCAGGAAAAACGTTTCCACTTGGCTAAGTAGGTGGACCTGGTAGAGGGCTTCCTGCTACTTAGCAAGACTTGTTGCACCGGGTCGGAGCAGTGTAGCTCGGACGGGTTCAGCCATGCAGCAGCCACGCTGTGAGGTGGAGAGACTGCAGGTCGGGATGATGAAGCCTGCCGTGCTGTTGAGTAATCAGGTCTGGCCACAACGGGAGAGCGATCGGGGCGGACACCGAGAGCTCTAGGAGAGTGGCGTACCAGTGCTGCCTGGGCCACGCCGGGGCGATCAGGATTAGGCGGGCCCTGTCCGTGTGTAATTTGAGCAGGACCCTGTGGATCAGCGGCACCGGTGGGAAAGCATAGGACAGGTGGTCTGACCAAGGCAGGAGAAAAGCGTCCGTCAGGGAGCCTGGGGAGCGTCCCTGGAGCGAGCAGAACGCATGGCACTTCCGGTTCTCGTGAGTCGCGAACAGGTCTACGTGGGGAAATCCCCACCTCCGGAAGACAGAGTGGATAACATCCGACCGAATGGACCACTCGTGCGCCTGAAAGGATCTGCTGAGGCAGTCCGCCAAGGTGTTCTGGACCCATGGGAGAAAGGAGGCCACCAGGTGAATGGAGTGGGCTATGCAGAACTCCCACAACCGCATTGCTTATTGGCAGAGCGGGGAGGAGCGTGCCCCTCCTTGCCTGTTGATGTAATACATGGCTGTCGTGTTGTCCGTGAGTACGGCGACACAATGACCCTGCAGGTGCTGGGAGAAGACTTGGCAGGCAAGGCGCACTGCCCGCAGTTCCCTGACGTTGATGTGCAGGGCTAAAATTCCTGCGCCGACCACAGGCCCTGTGTTTGGAGGCCCTTGAGATGGGCTCCCCAGCCGAGTGATGACGCGTCTGTGGTTAGGGCTAGGGATGGCTGTGATGGATGGAATGGCATCCCTTCCAGCACTTTCTTGGGGTCTAGCCACCAGTTCAAGGAGGCTAGGACCTGCGATAGTACTGTCAAAACCAAGTCTAAGCTGTCTCTGCGTGGACGGTATGCCGACAAGAGCCATGCCTGGAGTGGACAGAGGCGTAATCTGGCATGAGCGATCACGAATGTGCAGGACGCCATGTGACTGAGGAGGCTGAGGCAGCTGCGAGCCGTCGAGGTAGGGAAGCTCTGAAGGCCGCGTATGATGGTTACGAGGGCCTGAAAGCGTGCCTCTGGCAGAAAAGCTCGGGCAAGAGTCGAGTCCAGTACTGCCCCTATAAAGTCTAACCTTTGGGTTGGCTCCAAAGTGGACTTTTCTACGTTCAGGAGCAGGCCGAGCTGATTGAACATGCTCAAGGCCGTCCGAACCTGCGACTGGACTTGGCTGCTGGAGTTGCCCCAAATAAGTCAGTCGTCGAGGTAGGGGAACACCTGAATCCGTCGTCGATGAAGGGCGGCCGCCACAACGGCCATGCACTTCGTGAACACACGTGGTGCCGTGGAGAGGCCGAAGGGAAGAACCGCAAACTGGAGATGTCTTTGGCCTACCACAAAGCGGAGGAAGCGTCTGTGTGGTGGGTAGATCGCGATATGGAAATACGCGTCCTTCATGTCGAGGGCAGTGTACCAGTCTCCAGGATCCATAGAAGGGATAATGGTACCCAGGGAAAGGATGCGGAACTTCAACTGTACCATAAATTTGTTGAATCCCCACAAGTCCAAGATAGGGCGTAGCCCCCGTTTTGATTTGGGGATTAGGAAATAGCGGGAGTAAAAACCCTTGCCCCTGAACTCCCTTGGAACCTCCTCTATTGCCCCTATGGAGAGAAGCGTTTGGACCTCCTGAATTAGGAGTTGCTCGTGAGAAGGGTCCCTGAAGAGGGACAGGGAAGGAGGGTGGGAGGGAGGGGAGGAGACAAACTGAAGGTGGTATCTGCTTTCCACCGTGCGTAGGACCCAGCGGTCCGTGGTGATATTCGACCACGCACGGAAGAAATGGGAAAGGCGGTCTCGGAAGGGGGGGAAAGGATCATGAACTGAGACTGGTACTCCGCCCTCGGGCGTCCCTTCAAAAGTTTTGTTTGGGCCCCGACGACAGTTTGTGGGAGCCCTGGCTGTGGCCAGTCTGGTGACCGGGCTGCTGCCTTCTACCGCCCCTGCCACGTGGTCTCCTCGAGAAGTCCTGCTGAGGCGCGGGTACGGTGTAGGGACGCTGCACGAAGGGCCGGAATGGTCTGCGCTGCGTGGCTGGGGTATGCATCCCCAGCGTGCGGATGATGGTGCGACCGTCTTTTAGGGTCTGCAACCTCGCGTCAGTCTTTTCTGAAAACAGACCCCGCCCCTCGAACGGTAGGTCCTGGATGGTATGCTGGACCTCCGGAGGGAGGGTAGAGGACTGAAGTCAGGAGATACGCCGCATGGCGACTCCTGAAGCTATTGTCCTGGCGGCTGAGTCGGCTATGTCCAAGGAGGCCCGCAGCTCAACTGAGCTCAACGATCCTTGCAGTACCGGAGTCATCGGTGCTGGCGCCGGGCCGGGAGGTTTGGCGCGGTCTTGAACCGGCTGCGGATGCAGCGGCGCCGGGGTCAGAGCCGGTCCCAGACCCGATTTTCTCAGTCTTGGAGACATCGATTGGCGCCTCTGGGGAGTCCCAGCCTGAGGTGCTCAGTGCCGAGGCTCTTTACTGGAGCTCGGGTGCTCCGGGGCCACCGGTGCCGCACCGGCTGCGGAGGTCAGTACCGGGTTGCGGTGCGGGGCCGACATTGGGCTAAGAGACGCTTCCAAGAGGAGCTGCTTCAAACGAAAGTTCCGCTCCTTCTTGGTTCGCGGCTTGAAAGCCTTACAGATACGGCACTTATCTGGAAGGTGAGACTCCCCGAGGCACTTCAGACAGGAGTCGTGGGGGTCCCCCGTGGGCATCGGCTTCAAACAGGCCGAGCACGGCTTGAATCCCGGAGAGCCAGGCATTGGCCCGGTACCGGGAGGGAGACAGGGGAGAAACCCCTTATCTCCCACTACTATTTACACTAACTACAACAAACGAACTATCAGTAAACTATTAACAACTACTTAAGAAGTTCTTAAAAACTATCAACAAGATAGATAGAGCTCAGAATTCTATGTTGCGCTTATATTGCTAACACAACATATACTTTATAAGTAATTAATACCAATCTATATTAGAAAGAGGCACTTTGGTGCAGTTTGTGTGTGTGATATTTGTATTCATGAAGCAGCATACGTTGAGCTGTACACACCAGCAGAACCTTTCCATGAGCTGTACTTGCACAATCCACTTCTCAAAGAAGGATGTTTCTGCTAGCACCAAAGTGTATGCAAAATGTTTAGATTATAATAATTGTATGTGTTATTTCTACACCAGTTCACTTTGCTATGGCATCTTCTCTTTTGGTGCCCTGGAAGCTTGTTCTTTCAAAATAATTATTCCTTTCATTTGAAAGGGGCTTATTGCATTTTGTATTTGTCAAAATGTGATGGTGAGGGGCCCAGCCTGAGATCCAGGCCCCATTGTGTTAGGTACAGTACAACTGTAACAAAAAGTCCCTCCCCAAAGGGAGAGGAGAGATTATCCAATGGTTAGAGCAGCTAGCCTAGGACTTGGGAGACCCTCCTTCAATTCCCAGCTCTGCCACAGACTTATTCCTGAGGGAATTCTGCACCAAAAAATTAAAACATTTTGCGCACATTTTAAAATTCTGCTCAATTCTGCAAATTTTATTTGTCAAATAAATGTGGAGGCTCCAACATGGCAGTGGGGAGCACAGGCCACTGGCTTCTCAGAGGTGGGAGATCACCCTGCAGCTCCCCCCTTGGGACACGGACTCGGGTGAGGCTCAGTGGGAGGGTCTGGGTATGAAGGGGTCTGGATGCACGGGGGTTGTGGGGGATGGAGGAGTTGCTCCCTATACAGGGATCCCTCCCTCTGCAGCTGAGGAGCAATGGGTGCAGGAAGCGAGGGTGTGGGAGTTTGCAGAGCTTCCCACAGCTGGGGGAGAAATCTGCAGGGGGGATCTGACTCAGCCCCAGACACCATGCAGGGGAAGAGGAAATCCTGTCCTCCCCAGCTGAGCCAGGACTAGCAGCTGATCCCAGTGCAGGGTAGGAGCCACCAGCCAGGTCTTCCCCAGTCCCGCCCCATGCCCCACAGTGATTTACCTCTCGGCCAGCTGCCCTGGGCACCCGAAATATACTGCTATGCAGGGTCGCATGACCACTCTTGTGGCTTCCCTTGCTTCCCTGTCAGAAAGTCATTTTTCTGCAAGGATGCAAAGAAATCTGCAGGGGACATAAATTCTGCACATGCACAGTGGCACAGAATTCCCCCAGGAGTAACTACCTGTATGATCTTAGGCCACTCACTAAATCCCTGGGTTCAGTTCCCCATCTGCAAAATGGGGATAATAGCACATCCCTGCCCCACAAAGGGATGAGAGAAGTACACTAAGACTGTGAGGCACTCAAATGCTGTGGAAATGAGGACCATAAATGTACCCCACATAGAAAGAAATTGATTACAGTCTAAATGGACAAGACAAAGGGCGGGCAGAAGAGACTTATCCCCATTTTATAGATGAGGAACTAAGGCACATAGCAACTACGCAACTCAGCTAGGAAGTCTGTGAGAGTAGAACCCAGACCTTCTGAGGCTCAGGCCAGTGCTGTCTCCACAGGACGCCCCCTTCCTCAAGGAAGCTGTAACACACTCACTTTACACCCAGGAAAATGCAATTGTTTTAACAGCACTGTTGCATTAACAAGTATAAATGTCCTATAAGAATTACAGAGGTGTTTCTTCTGAATACAGGTACCATTTCTCTCTCCGCTCTACTGTGGAGTCTATCAAAGCCAGTAAAGCCCAGCTGCTAACAGGAGACCCGAAATCCCAGTGCCGGTACGAGAGCTGAAGCAGATTGTTGGTCTAGGGGAAAATCTTCCGTGTGATCCTGCCTCCCACTTCCTTCAAAGGCCCCACGTTGCCCTTCCCTTCTGGTTGCGAAGGACTGGCTGGGTAGCTCTCACAAGACCCCATCAACATTGTGCCATTTCCCTCCCCAGTCAGATGGCTCAGATGAAGGACAACCATCCAGAAGTTTGGTGTTTTCTCTGCAGTGCTCTCTAACACTGCCATTTCAGAGAGCTAAAGGACCACACCTGAAAACCCCCTGGACTGGTCATTTAAACAGTGGGGCCAGGCCAGATTTTATGGTAAAAAAGATGGTCGTCTCTTCTTGATGTCTCAGGCTTGTCACATGATTGCACCACAGACTTCTGTCTGCATTGTATAGTAGCTGCAGGCCAGGTTAGGGCCCTGTAGTTCTAGTGAGAGTAGGGTAGTTGTATTGTCTGATGGTTAGAGCATGGGAGGGGGAGTTGAAACTCCTGGATTCTGTTCCTAGCTGTGTGTGGCCTTGGCCAACTCTCCCAACTACTCTGTGCCTGTTTATCCATCTGTAAAATGGGAGTAATATCTACTGCACAGGGTGTTTGTAAGGCATGTTGAGATCTTGGAATGAAAGCACTAGGAGAGGCAAACACCCTGCGTTTCATAACATCTAACAGTCTGAATAATTTGCTCTGACACTACACATCAGATCCAACCACCCAGGCATGTTTTTGTAGGCAAACGGGGAGGTGACAAAATTCTTCTCCCTTTGTAAAGACAAAACAAGAAACATGCATCAGTTTCAGATTGAGATTCCGAAGGTAACAGTTGCAAAGGAAAATATCCCAGGTAGGATTTACTGTAGTTAAACCACTTTGCCAAAGATTATAAGTGGGGGAGGGCTAAGGGAATTGGACTAAGGATAGATTTAAAAGGAATTAATACAGTTGGGACCACTGCTGCAGAATGCAAGTGATGCCAGCTAAACATTTCTCAACAGCAGATCAGTCTGACTGGTAGAGAGCAACTTTGTTTTCTGTAGTAAAGGTTCTTTCCCCCACTCCTTTTCACCTGTTAAGTGAGCAAGGAATGTATTGTACCAAGAGGCCAACTAAACTGCATGGACCACACCACGAGTCCCTAACTAAAATGTTCTCACCTAAACATAATCTGGGTTTTTTTCTACTTGATTTGAACACATTGCTTCTACATAGGTACTACCCTGGGCTCTGAAGGAGGCTCCTCACCATGGAAATATTTATGCTTTATGAGCACATACTATGTAAATATATTTGCCTCTGACACTTCATTTGTCACATTTTTTCACCCCCTTTTAATTCTCTAAGGAAGTTGAGTGTGAATTTATGCAATTCCAAAGTCACCTTGAGTTCCAATCCACACCCTACTAGAAGGAATACATCCTTCATCCCTCACATCCACCCATACCGTGATTACATTACAATGTTCACTTTGTTAGTACAGAATGTGCCGGCTCCTTCCCAGGCAGCCCAACAAATTAGTGAAGGGAGGATGAAAGAAAAAGGTTGTGGATTCAGATTGAGATTCCAAAGGTAACAGTTGCAAGGTTCCGAAGGTAACAGTTGCAAGGCAACAGTGGAAAGAAAAAGGAGTCAGACCTGCGTATTTAGTAGTAGAGGCAGAAACATGAACCAGTCTGAAGATTTTAAGTTCGCTGGGGCAGGGACCATCTTCCCTGTATATCTGTACAACATCTAACACATTTTGGATGCTACTTCAGTGGCAATCATGCTTTAACAACATCCTCCTTTCCTCAGGGAAATCAGTCTTTGAGAACAGCCGGTGCATGAGCTTATAGAGACAAGGCACTAGTATAAAAAGGTGTCCTCATTATCAAACAGTACATCCCACCCCAGAAATATCTTGTGTAGGTGCATGCACATGACACTAGATACAAAGAGCTATTCTGCCGTGCCTACCAACTCAGAGTTTGTGCTCCATTACACTTTCCAAGAGAGACAAAATGGGGCTTGCGGACTTTATGCAGCTCTAATTTACTAATTGCTGTGGCTAATACAATTCCAGCACTGCAATAATATGGACTGTGGTAACATGTTCACCTGTATGGTCCCCCGTACAGCTGCTTCTTCACACGCCAGTGGCTGAAATGCAGTCACCTGCTTCCATGTGTTGTGCTTGTCATCATGAGGTAGGAGGAATGAAGAGTTGGAGACCAGACCAGTTCCAAGCAGATGTATGGGAATGCTTTGATGTAAGCGTAAAGATCAGAGAGAGCAGCAACCCCTGAGACCATTATTGTACCTCCCCAAACCTCCATCCACTTGCAGAACCTCTCTTCCCCACAGTAGCAAATCTGGGGTAAGACCTTCTGTAACCACTGCTCTTTTACTAGCTGCATATAAGCATCTAGCTTTGAGAAGACACATTGCTCCCCTCAGACATGCACTTGAGATCAGTAATATCAGGAAGAGCTAGTTTTGGAAAGCCTGTCCCACCTGCCAGATAGGTTCACTGGCTTTTTCAGTGCCACTGGGGACAAATAAGGGGAACAGGATTTCTTCCAGCTGCATCTGGAGTCCAAGAATCCAGAGCATTACAACCCATCCTGAATCTCAGAGACCTCAACCAACAGGCTACAAAAGAGGAGTTTTAAACACTGTCAGAAAAATTTCTTGTAAGAAGGCAGAGGACTTATACAGTCCGGATCTGAGGGCCACTTATATGCTTCTAAGGATGAATCCATATGGGGTGACCAGACAGCAAGTGTGAAAAATAGGGACAGGGGGTGGGGCAATAGGCGCCTCTATAAGACAACGCCCCAAATATTGGGACTGTCCCTATGAAATCTAGACATCTGGTCATCCTAAATCCATATGGGATGAGAATCTGGGTGTTGTTCCCATGTCTGGATAGACGGCTGATCAAGAACAGCACACAGAGGAATTGAAGGGTCTGAATGCAGAATTTTCCATACCAGATCAGCTACTTGTTTGCCATGTGAAGCTCATTATAATTCAGACTACTCAAAATAAAACAGCTTTTTCCTAAGAAGATAGACCATGTAGGAGCCCTGCTAAATTGATCTCAGACAGAAGCCCTCCTTCTCTATTGAATAGTTTGAAATATATTGGAAGGACAAAACAGAGTCCACTAGCATCAGGGGACTTTGGTGCAATGGTTTTCATAGGCACCCCGGCACGTCTCCTTTTGTGGCATCCTCAAAGGGCATTTGCCAAATCACAGAGACTCTGGAATCAATAGTCTGACACATGGACTCTTGGGAGAAACACTGGCTACATGGGAGTCCAAGAGAACATTTAGAATCAGTTTCCCAATTCTTACTCAATATTGTAGTAACCATAGAGATGAATCAACCCTAAGCTTAGGAGACAGAGAAAGGTCGCACATACAGCGTACTTGGTCACACCAGGAATCCAACCACCAAAGGGGTGTCTAGGAATTATAAATCTTGCTTGTATTTCAGGTTTTCAGAGGCAATTTTAAAAGGATCAGATGTTTTAATGGGGGGGAGGGGGAGAAGGAGGAGATGTAAGGGAAAATGGATGCATGGGGAGAAGGAGAGTATTTAAAGTGCACTTTCCCCTTTAGATCAAAGGTTCTCCTCAAACACTCAGGAGAAAAAATACATTACATAGAATCTTTATAGGTCCCCAGTGGTTAAGGCAAAATCAGGTTCCTACCTGATAAGGTTCCTACTGGAGATGGCAATGGCAGATGATATCCAGCTAAGAGATGTGCAGTGTCTGATCACACAGACCCAGGGCATTCCAGTGCATGAGCTTTACTGGCAGGATCAAGACTGACCAGCTTAGTATCTATGGCATGATATTCCACTATTCAAGATGCTTGAAAGGGGTCTACTAGATGAGTGTAATTTAAAATGGGAAAGCATCGTAGTGTGGGTGGTGCAAAGGGGTAGCCAGTGCGCATCCTTTTAATTTGTTCCCACCAACTTGATTACCCCCTAGATTGGTCACATTCTGGGTAACAGCCAGACACCTGGGGAGCATTTTGGGTATTTTGCTATTCTAGGATTTTAACCTCTGAAAATTAACCAATATTTCTGCCTCTCTCTTTGCTCAAATGATAGGTTCCAGAGATCTTGGTCATGATCATAGTGGTGGGAGGGTTTTAGGTTGTTTAGCATTATCTTGTTCAAATAGCCATTAAAGTGAAGGAAAATTTTCTTAAAGTACCTAGAGGTTAGGATATTCTGATCCTAGTCATTCACAGAAACATGGGAGCAGGGGGAGAAATGAGATGAGCACTACTTCTCAGAAAAATTACTGCTAAATAGTTTTCTTGTATGTAGTGAGGGGCCAGGCACATGACCATGATCTCTGGGTGTCTCAAGAAAGCCAGTGTCTCACCCAAATCTGAGTTTACAGTGTGCTATGAAATAAGAACACAATTAAAAAGCTCCCCGTGTCCATCTAAAGACAGGAGCCAGGGCGAGTTCAGGTTTGTGCTCAGAGAAATGAGCAAAGAGGGCGCTGAGCAAGGATGTTGTGTTTAATACTGAATGAGTAGCATAGGACTTCTACATTCAGAGGGGAAAAAAATCAGGTATGTGTGGCTTTTCTCAGAGGCCATTAATCACACTGTTCTCAGTGCCTCTGGGGAGTCTCACAAAGCTTCTTATGAAATTGATCAGGAAGTGTGCCAAACCGACAAACAGCAACATGTAGCCTCTTTCTGGTTGGGATGGGGGTTTGTTTTAAGTGTTCGCAAGAGGTAGGAAATGAGAACACCAATGAGAAACAAACATACTCTGCAGGCAAGGGCTGTGTAGGCCCGGCTCTTCAGAACTAATTACTAGGAAAACTACTGCAACAACACCATTACACCTGAAACTGGGAACTATACATAAAAGGAGGAAGAGTTCTGTTTGGTGAACGTTCTGATTTTAGAAGGGTGGGGTGAAGTGGAATAAAGCACACAAAAGAATTCCACATCAGTTCACCAAAAATAATAATTTATTCAGATGACATTGATTTGACATTATCAGAATCAAAACATTTCTCATTGCCACTGCTTGAGGAAATACACCAGCCAAAGGGTCTAGTGTAAAAATAAATATATTAAGACTTGGGTAGGGGAAGGAATGCACAGCCAATCAAGTATTAGCAATACATAGGCCGTGCTCCAAAATACCCTCTGAATGGCTACACATGCTCTGCAGCTCAGTGTGCAGATGGAGTTTGCAGCCAATTTGACATGAAGTGACTTGCACTGAAGACTGCAATCTTCATTTCCGTCAGAACTTACTTGGCACCTTGACAATCAACCAAAGCCTGGAATCCAAAACCTCCATTCTCAGACACATGAACACCAGACTGGGCAAACAGTGCCACCGACCATTTCCAACATGACTTTCAAGGAGTTCGCCTCCATTTGAAAATGGATTAAGGACTGGGTTGGGATTGGAGTAAGCTAAGTGCCCTAATGAGTTGAGGGCACAAGGGTTGGTCCCCAAACAGCATCTCCTCAGGATCATCCTGAATTAAAATGGCAAAAATTGGAATAAGGGTGGGAAGAAGAGACAAGAACATGGGTCTCTTATATGATTAATGGTGTCTTCTCCCCAACCACTGGACTGGCTGAAGGTTAACTAAAAGCAGAGAGGAAGAGATCTAAAAGTAGAAACTATCTCAGACAAAGAAGGACGACGACTTTCAGAAACCATAGTAGAAACAGAGCAACCATGTTCTCCCAGTAAGTGAAACTGTGAAAACAGCTGGCACTGCAGGATCAGCAATCTCTGAGCAATAATTCAATACAATAAGGCACTAACAATGTTCCACATTAATCACATGATTAAACATTTACATTCGGACATTAAAAAAAAAATGCTGTACACCAAGTTTAAAAAAAGGCAAGTTTTCTACTTTAAAAATTTCCTCCCCCCCCCAATTCTCAGCTACCTAAGAGTTTTTCCATCCAGGAAACAACAATTAATTGGATTGAATATTTGATCAGAAATCTTGTTGGTTAAAAAGTGTCTATGTGAATACAAGGAAAGTCATCCGAGGCAGTAGACAAAAAATTATATATAAAGCAGCTGAGAGGTTGTAAAATGATTCATTAACAAACATGTGACAGATGTTAGTCACTTGCTTAATGCACTATGGGAAGGTGCTCAGATGCAATGGTGTTAAGCATAGAATAGAATTACATGCTTTTGTGGCTGGCTTACATCTATTTTTCTTATGAGTTATCAGACTGACAGCCCTAGTGCCTGGAGGCTTCTGTCTGTCCATCACATCAGTAAAGACTGGGCAATACAGTGTCAGTTTCGTCACACTACCCCACTAATGTGCCTCAATCCTAACCCAGAAGCATCACATATAAAGGCAGCAGAATAGTTCAGACTCACTTCATTCAATCCTGGGTCTGCTGTGCCGAGGAAGGATAAATGGCCAACTGTCCGCAGAGAACAGGACCGATGACACCAGCTTCTTTCAGAAGTGTCACCAAAACAGCCATCAAATGCAGAGAGCAACAACCGTGGGTCACAACTGATCTGACAGCCAACTGGTAAAAGAATCTGTATCTCAGTCCCAATTCTCAAAGCTGTTTAAGTGGCTGCTGTTAGATCTATAAAGTTTATCGCACTTCTTGAAAATTAGTGTTAAAAGATGATTATCCCCCATTCTACAATATTTGGCTACTGAAATATTCAGAAATCGCAGCGTTTTGCAACAATAATAAATAGATCAAGCATGGAGTTAGCTTCTGATGGAGAAATTATCTGTATATGGGAGGGTTATTAACCAAGGATAGCAGAGATTAATCGGTGTATCAATTTAACAAAGGTATTTTAGGACATTTGGACAGCTCAAATGCATCCGATTCCAAAGAAACTTTTTGCCCATTCTTCTAAATCAAAGCAACGAAGAACTTCAGAATATTCATGAAGTGGGGTGTACGGTTTCCCCAGCATAACGAGGTCTCACCATTCACTGTAAGACTGACTCCCCATCTTCAGGTTTTAAATATCTGATCCTTGCCAGGACATCCAGAAATAATCAGTAAAGGTTATAGCAATGGGACCACAAACTAGGAGGAAAGAGCGCACTTGCTGACTTGAAAGGCTCTGGTGGGACTACAGCCAAACTGATTAATTCCTCTATCTTGGAACAGTAGCTCCATGTCGCAGATGGCCTCAATCCATTTAAGTATTTGGTATTCCAACAGCAAGTTCTCAAAAGGCTGTTCTGCAAAACCTTGTGGGACATTCTGAATTAGTCCAAACTTGCACGGCAGGAGGGGGAGAAAAGAAAACAAACGTAAACCTCCCAGAGTTTAGATTTGTCTCCCAGCTGTTGATTTTCCTTGGACAGTCCCTCTGAAGGGAAGCAGCAGTCACCCAGTCCGCCTACGCAAGTGTCTCTCCCGTAGGAGCAATCTAATTTCCCTCACCAGCAAGGGTGAGATGAACAGGATTGTTGAACTTGTCTGTGGAAAGAAACAGCATGAAGGACAATTAGCACATGCCGCTGCATCTTCCCTCCAACACATTTTAGAGGCATTTGTAAGCACAGAAAGTTGGAAGTGAAACAGGAAAGTCAAAGTTTGCCTATCAGAAGGACAAAGGTGGCCTTTAGACTTTCAAGAAAGTTTCTGAATAAGCTACTCAATGGCTTTGCACTGCTCTCTCTGGAGCCTATCAAAGAGCTCTCTCAGTTGTTCAAAAAGGAATCACAGAGCAAAGCAAGGCATCACCCCAGCCTTCGCCCTAAAGGAGAAGCAGGTGGGCTATACAACACTCCCAGCCACTACCAACCTGAGCAGCTCAGGATGTGAACTCTGATCTCCTAGACAGAAGCACTGTGCTGCCACCATGCTGGGCAAATAAAGTAGAGCATTTTCATTTTGGCCCCTCAGTGTCCGATCATCCCTCCCACCAACCCAAAAGAAAGGGCTGCACAAATTACCAGCTCAACATCAGCTCCTTGGAAACACTGGCAGCCATGTGACAATGCACTTGCACACAGTGGAGTTAGAGGGGGAAGAACCTTAACTTGGAAATTAGAGTGAAATTCAACCAAAATGAATGTTGCACACCAGAGACGAGAATTGTTAAAGGGGCAATATCAAGTGCTTCACTTTCTATCACTTACAAAACCTGCTTTAAAAATCTATTCTTGTTCATTTGGCAATAATAATTCAACGTCCATTTTTTGATTGGTGGAAGGAATCAATATTACCATGGCTGATTTAGATCACTTCCTGGTGTGCCCCAGCCTTATACCAGGTCTGGGAACAGCATTATAATTAATGGATGTGGCAGAAACAGTTTAAGGTGCGAAAGTCATGACTTTAAAGTCCTCACAAAAACGGCCCTATTATTTATTTGTTTATTATTCTAGGGTTCAGACATTCTTTTCAGCTGCAGACTCAACACGGGTGAACAAGCTAAAGAAAAGACCTCTTACCATAAGAATGAAGAAATAGAAAACCCACATCCATCCCAGATTGTCCTGAATCACAGAAACTAGATACTGTAAAGAAACAAAATATGATATTTATATCATCAACACGTGCACAACTGTGAGGGGTGTTTTTCTGGTGCCACCCTTTCATTTGCATCTCCCTGAGTTTGTGGACATTTATCGAAAAGGGGGGGAAAAAAGAAAAGAAAAAGCCAATCACAAATCTTTTTTCAGTATCTAGCGGCTCCTTGTCTGGCATAATAGGAGACTTGCTGCCTTAATCCTTCTATATAAACCCATACAAGATAGGTGAAATAGAGATACCGGCGTGAAGCTTTATAGGTAACTGTGCAGTGAGGAGAAAAACTAATTACAGCTTCGAGGGGTGACAATTTAACCAGACTGAATAAAGGATTTTTTGAACAGAACATACAGTTATGTAAGTGAATGTAAATACCCTCAGAAAAGCTGCACACACTGGGAAGATGTACAACTTTAAAAGGACATGCATTTTCAGCAGCTATACAAGCATTAACTAGTTAACCCCTTCCAACAGCCTGTTATGCAGATAAGATGCTCAAGCTTCTGCACTGATTTACATCTTGAGCTCAACAGGGCTTTGCAAGCTTCAAATAAAGGCAGAAATTATCCCTTATATGCAGTATTTGAATACAACTCTGTTTAAAGGGCCTCTGTACCTCTCTATTACTGAGCACATTGGCACAAAAATAGGATCTTCATTTCGGAAGCGCTCCTGGTGCTTCTGCTGCTTATTACCCCACCTGGAGTGACACAGCAGCCATTCCCACTGAGATGACTAAGTCCAGGGAGGGAAGCTGTGGCAAGCAGAACTTTTCAGAAAGAGACACCCACTTTTCACGATACTCTCCTTAAGGCGTGGGTACGTGTGTGAAAAAGGGAAGATGCAGGACGCATGGTACACTGGGGAATTTATTTCCAAATAAGATGTGAAAGGTGTTAGCAGCCTGTTGAATGTGGAAAACTAAGATAGCATCTCTCAGAGAGAAAGAATAAATGTTTCATTTACTGGGGAGAACCACCTCAGTCGGTAGTTAACAAGTTCTTCTCTGCCTGCAATCAGCACTGCTGATATTCACAGGAATATTCCCACAAGTGCCAATTATGAACCCTAATTCCTTTGGGAAATGGGGGTGTGGACTCCACTCCAACATACGTCTTGGTATTTCATGATGTTACACTCTCTCGCTAGTAGTCTGGGGGGGCCAGTTACATCACAGGCCCTGCCCAACCCAAAAATCAGCACTATGTTCTTTCATGTGCATGAATTTTGTTTCTGCATAACAAGTATGTTCTTATTGCCAATGCCCTCAGCTTCTGCTTCAATGACAATCCGTGGTCAATTCCTATAACAGCGTGGAAGATGAAAGCAAGTGATACCAGTCTTACAGGATGTGAAGTCTGCCCTAGATAAAGAGAATCACACTCAAAGTAGTTTAACAGGAATTTGTTATGTTCTATTTAAAGGGGACATTCATCTTAAAAACAATATTTCATAAATACATTTCTTCACCGGGGCTGCTAACACCACCTTAGATTATTTAAAAACTGAAAATAATGTACAAATCCAATTTTCTTTTCACTATTTATGGAGTTTACATTTTTTTTTCCATTTTGCAACAGCTCAGGTTATGGAAGTGTCTAAACCCCATTTCATTCTCAAAGTTCGTTGCCACAATATTTGCATTACAAACTCTGCAGAGGTTTGTTTGTTAAAAAAAAAAAAAACCCCACTGTTTCCACTGGAAAATAAAAAAAATCTGAATGGAAATGTTTCAGTTGGGGTTGGAAGCTTCTCCCCCTCCTCACCCCCCACCAAGAATTTTAAAGGCACATTTCCTAATTCCTCAGTTCCTCTCTGGTAATCTCACCTGGCCCACTGCAGCTCCAATGCTCCCAGTTCCGTCCACAATTCCTGTGACTGTTGCCAGAGCCTCACTGTTCCCTTTGACCAAGTCTTGACGTCCCAGGTCAGCGGAAATCGCAGAGCTGATCATGTTAGATGGGCCTCCAATGAAAAATCCTGAAAGCACCAAAAGACCATCTTCCAATGACAGCACTGCAGGGCGGCTGCCATTGGCGCAACCCAAGAGTTTCACAGGGCAGGGATTTTCTGCCACCCACATGTCAAAGGCTGGGGATGTTCTGGAAGTCTGTTATTGCAGTACTGGGCAGAATGCTTCACTCCCAGAGGGCTTAGTTATCCCTCACAGTGGTAGGTGTCGTGTTGTGATGTGATTCTCTGTGCATCTAAGGGAGGAAGTTGGGGGAAATTCACAGAAGCCCCTAAAATATGGGTGTTTGAAACCAAGGACCCTCATTCATGCTGGTTAATATAGAGTCCACATCACGGGGTGCTGCCAGGGAAGCTTCCAGGTATGCACCTTTGGTGGCAGAGGAAGCTTACAGCTTCTCGTAGTATAAAGAACACAAGAGACACTTGCCATCTGAGCTATTCTAGTCTGCAGCATAATTCCTTATTCTACACCTCTGTTTGGGAAAGTTTCTTAAAACAGTGTTCTTAAAAAAAAAAAAACGAAACCAGTCGGGCCTTCACGGTAACTCCTATTGCAGCCACGGCATTTAGCTGAGAAGGCAGCACACCTGAACACATTAACAAGGTTTTACAGCAGTGTTATTGTTTCTTTTGTGTCTACACAGTTATTTGGGTGAAAGTGGTGTTTATATGACATACCTGTAATGGCCATGATGAACGCATTGATGGGTTTGCTGTTTGGAGAACCTGCCGGGGACAGATAGAAAAGAGGAGTGTTAATAAAATAATAAATAATTATATCTAGCTCTTGTACAGAGCTTTTCATGTGTAGAGGAACATGCCAAAGGTCACCCAATTCACGGATTCCCTTGGTGCAGCCAGAGAGCACACATGGAAACATGAGATCTTCAACTGTATGATGACTCCCAAGTCCACTGTTTTGCTGACCCTAGATGTGTCCTTTAATTAGATGTCCTAACAGACTGTTTCCAAATCCCATTGGTTGCCAGATGCTAGAGTGCTTCTGTAAATGGTGTGAAGTCTAAGAGCTTCTGACTTCTCATCCTTTCCTAGATCTTCTCTCACTCTTTGCCCACTCCACTCGCCCTTTTCCTCTTTCAAGATGTTCGCACCTTTGCATTATTGCTTTATGGGGTGTAACTCCGACACGTCGGCAATGCTAGACCATACAGCCAAAGGAGCACATCTAATGCCAGCTTCATCACTGGCACAAAGAAACCCAAGCACTCAACCCACATCTTTCCCCCTCGTTAACCAGAATCTGAAGAAAGACTTCTTCCCAGATGCCATGACCTCTTGGCGCAATACAACCTTGCAGAGTGTGACTGGCCCAGAAAATATACTCTGAAGGGCAATATCCTAAACCAGAAACAGGTTCAAGGCATAGAAACTGGCAAGTGTCCATCCATCTGGCCCAAAAGGTCCCCCCTGCTGCCCGCCCACCGTAATGCAAAATATACTCACGACTGTATCCAAAGAGAGACCCTATAGCCAGAAGCAAGCTGATCGCTAGTACTGGAGCTCGCTTCTGTAGCATATCAGAAATCAAGCCTTGGATTGTCCCACCTGCAAAAATAAAATGAAAGCTCATCGTGCCCTTCCAATTAACTTATGGAACACACACACTGCTGCACTTACTGAATTCTGTTCTTTTCTTTTATCTTTACCTCTGGCACCTCTATTGTGGACAAAACTCTCACTGCCACCTGAGACACAGTCAAGGCAATATCAAATCAGGGTACTCAGGACAGAGTAGTGAGAACTGATTACTATGTCTTGCTCTCTCTGCATGAAGCCAAGCCAGTCAGTGCTTCTACTGTTTGTTCCTTTCCCCACACACACTTCCTGCAATCTCAGTTCGGGTCTGTGCAATGTAACACATCGGGGCTGTCTCCAAAGTTTCCTACTGTTCCTATTAATGGCTCTGCTCCGCTGGTGGGAACCAGCGCAGAACCGATTTTAGGCATCCCAGTGACACTTTTAACACTTTGTTGTCTAACCCTGCTCAGAGTAGATCTAGACATCACAATGGTTACAATACTGGCAGCTTTGTCTACACTAGCATGCCCATCATTGCAATCACCAGTGGAGCTGCACTGCCAGTAATGCATTAGGAAATAATCCTAGTGTAAACAAGGCCATAGAGGCAGCAAAGCAGACCCAGAAATGTCTTGCAGGAAAGCAGAGTGAACTACTTACCAAGCCAAGAAACACTGAACATGGGAGAGCAGAGCTCTAGCCATAAAGGGAGGCTTTCTTCATTCTGGCTAGGAGGCACAGGTACAGATTTGACCACTGGCATAAACAAGCACAACTACACTTGGCTCCATTGAAAACAATGAAGTTGTGCCAGCTCCCCCCAGTGCTGAACTGAGCCCTTTGTTTGCAGCAACGTGGGAACGGTTGCTAGGGCAGAGTGTACCCCTAATCCAGGCCTACTCTCTCGCTCAGGGATTCCTGTGGGAAGTAGGACAGGAAACCTGGGAGACATCTGTTTGAGTGGGATACTCTTGAGTTCATAGCAAGTGAAGAAAAACTCGTATTGCTGAAGTGTACAGAAATAGGGTAGCATCCTTCAAGCAATCTGTGAGCTCTCTAGTGGTACTCATTGCGTCCTATGTTTTACAATGCAGTCAGAGCAGCAGTGTATGTAACCAGGCCTTGCATGCGGGGAACATTCAGTAAACGGTTATTTAGATCCCACTGGGCCTATGTGGTTTCTTCATGTTAAAGAGCAAGAGACCCAAGAGCTGGGCAACCAAAGAAAGAAGTTGTTTGCTTGCTGCACCTACCTATGATTCCTCCCACATCGTACCAAATCGAAAGCTGGTCGGCTTCAGCCTCCTTCCATCCAAAGTTGTTGCTGAGGTAGAACGGCAGCCAGAAGAAGAAGGAATAATTCACTAGTTTCAAGCAGGCATAGGCCAGGGAATACTAAGACAAAAATAGCCAAAAAACCAGCAAGCAGTTAGCATTAGAAAAACCACAAGCAGTAACTCCTCCTCCTTCCAATAAGCCCAAAGCTGAAGCTCCCATGGTAAGTGCTTCTGCATTTCACGTGAGAATGCAAGGTCAGGAAAGCCCAATGCTGAACATCAAAGGGACAGACTGCGGGGGGAGGAGAAAAATCAATCAGGACGTCTATTTTTAGTGTTCTTTTCATTGGACACAATGGGCTGAAATACCAATTCTTCCAGCAGCTTCACTTGAAGCACACTTGAAGAGGAAAACTATCAGTTCATCTCCTAAATCGGAGGAAGTTAACCATGTGACACTAAGAAAGCCAGGGGCTCTTAATTTGTACACTATGTTGAGAAAGACTATGGCAAGCACCACAAGTATCTGCATCACTGTGTGCCATTAAGAATACTGCTACATACTCAAAGCACCCTACAAAGAACTCCTCGTAATACCCAAACGTTTGTATCCCAGAGCGCAAGACACAAGCTTTGGGCATGCTTGAGAGAGCACCACGTCTCCCTTACAGCTGAGGCTGTCTGTGGTACTCTTGCTATGGTTCTGGGGAGTGAACTTGCCTTAGCTTGTAGGAGGGCACTCTCAGTGGAGTCTTTACCTGTGGAAAGACCTCCCCTTGGGCAGCTCAGAGCCCAGGCTCAGCAGCTTTCAGGGCAGGTGTAAGCTATGCTTATTTTGTCAGGCCTTTGGCTGACCATCACTGTCGCAGTAGAAGGGAGCCATGTTTGCAGAGTTCCAACACTGAGCGGCAAGTGCCGTAGCTTTTTAAGGTACCCAAGCGGATAGACTGTGGATGTGTAATTATCGGCTTGTTTTAATATGGTAAAGAGATGTAGGTGATATAGTGATTAGTGCCAAAGACATTTTGATATAAAATAAATGCCTCCGAACACACAGATTTCTTCAGCAGGTGTTTGATTAGCAAGTGGAACAATGGCGGCTTGCCTCCCTTTAAGCCTCCTGTCTTATAGGGCCCAACCCTACCTGCTTCATGTGCAGGATTCCTACTGAAGTCAGCAAGAGTTCTTCAGGTAGAGCAGGACTGGGCCCTACCGAGCCCACTGCTTATTACAAAGCACTTCAGAATGGTCGACTAGATTGCTTGAGAGATTAGCCATTCTTAATCTTCAGAGACCCGAGAGGAAGGCTGTCAGTGTAAAGACAGTTCCATTGCACTTGTTCAGTTGGAGAAGGGGAAAAACTGAGGAAAACCAGAGCAGAAATATAGTGTATTTGCTTTATAAGTGTATCTCTTGGAAGTTATCCTTGTTTGTATTCAGAGATTCACATTCACTTTCCAGTCTCACATCCAAGCTGCTCACAAGGCCCCCTTAGTACAACGAAGTAATTCTGGAACAACACAGGACAGACGATCAATTTCATCTTCCAGTCCTTTGCCCTGGCCACGCAGGATCGTTCCTCCAATGTATTTCTTAGCGCTCTGACCAACCTAATTTTACAGGGCTCGAGTGAGGGGACTTCCACTACTTCCTTGGGGAGTTATTCCACCATCCGATCACACCATCAGGACCTTTTTTCAATTTCAGCTTCCATTTCATTCACCATTTTATCCCATTTCTCTCAGAACCATCCCCCGTCCCACCAAAAAAAGAGTCCACTTCCTGCATGGCCTTTACACAGCTCAAACTGGTTATGCTCCCCTTAGTTATCACTTCACCAACTGTATACATGGAATTCCTCAGTGATAGAGGTGTCTGTACAGCACCCCGTCCAATGGCAGCCCTACTCTCACTGTGGCCTTTAGGTGCTTCCGTAAGCATAGGCAGTGCTGCCAGCCCCACCTGTTATTAAGGTCGTCAAACAGGTCTCAGTATAAAACCCTGTCTTCAGTTGTTTATAACTTTGCCAAGCTTTAATGTTGGGAGTGAAGTTTTCCAGGCCAGGTGTGCCCCTCAGGTTAGTCGGGTTTTGCCTTTAAGTTTAAGCCAAAATTGTTTAGCCATTTCTGAGAACAAGCTTGTTTTGCCCATTGTCACAGGGCAGAGTTCCTTCACCCTGGATTCCCATCTGCAAACAGTCCTCACACACAGCTAGTGACAAGTCCAACTAAAAGGGCTATGGTCACACTGTAAATAAAACAGAACAAGTTCCTCACAGCTGAGGGTTCATACCTTCTCCCTAGGCACAGGGTGAGAGGGAAGGGATCTTGGGATTCTCTGGCCCTTCCAGCTTAGCCCTCCCTGCTCCCTGTCTGGCTTTTAGCTGTTCTCAGCTGGTGTGCTGAGTCACCTGGTTAACTGATTAATCATTCAGGCCTTAACCAATTATCTCCCTAATTTGCCCATGTGGGGATGTTTACCAAGTGCCCAGAGTGGTGAGTCAGCTTAAGGCTACTCTCACCCTGTCCTTCCCACATTAAAAACATTTCTGACAATTTCTTTGAAAAGTTCTAGTGCCCCACACGTGGAACAGGAAGTTGATGCTTCGCAAAGGGTGGCATTTGTGTCAGGGATGGGCCTTTTGCTATTCCTGTGAATATCTGCCAAGTTATAAGCCTTTGGGGGGGAAAAGTCCATGTTTGTACCTGCCTTTCAATGTTAGCAGCCACTGAGCATGCTCCAGCCCCGCCCCCCTCCCAGCATTGACCAGACTACACATGTGCCATCCCCACAGAGCAATGGAACATGCTGCATCTCCTCACAACTCCTGTGTGTGACTGGATTGTGCATGCTACAGCCCAGGGGTAGAGAGACAAAGTCAGACATTCCATACAGTTGCAGCTCCCAACTGCTCCAGGTTAGGGCTAGGCACCAGAACAGGGCAGGGAGCCCCTCTCTCTTGTGCTCTCAAGAACCACCCTGCTGGCACCAGTGCAGCATGGAGGAGGAAGCTGACTCAAATGCAGAGGGGACAAGAGCTGAACCTGTAGACGGGAAAGGAGTAGAATGGGACAAGGAGCCTGGTGAGGCTGGGACAAGGAGGAAGAGAGAAAACTGTGACTGGGAGCTGTGGGAGAGGAGTACTGGCTGGGGTGGAGGAGAGGCTGGGACTGGTGGAGGAAGGAGACGGAGTCATTTGGGTGGGGTTGGATGTGTGGATCACTGAGGCCAGGTCTACACTGATATACATCAGTATAGCTACGTCACTCAAGGGTATGAAAAATCCACACACCCCGAGAGACATAGCTACAAAGACCTCACCACCAGTGTAGATGGAAGAATTCTTCAGTCGACCTAGCGATGGCCTCTCAGTGAGATGGATTACCTTCATCAACGGGAGAAATTCTCCCGTGGGCGTAGGTAATGGCTACACAGAAGCGCTGCAGCTGCGCCACTGTAGTTTTAAGGGTAGACAAGCCCAGAAATTGGATGAGGTGCCAAGAGGAGGGATGGAGACTGGGACTGGCTGGACAAGGAGATTGGGAACCGGGGTCCGAGGTGGGGGGAAAACAGCAAGACAGATCTCACAAGGAGCCAGGCTGCAGGGGAGAAACTGAACTAGAGACTGGGACTGTGAGATGGGCGGGAAGTGTGGAATAACTGGATACCAGTTGGGCAGCGGGGAGGGGAGAGATCGGACAAACGGAGTGGAGGAGACAGAAGGGTATATGCCCACTAAAACACTCCCCTCCAGAACCTGGAATGGAACCCAAGACGGACCGCACCGTCCTCTGCTGTCAGTAAACATCTGTGAAATCCCCTGGCAAAGTGTGTCTCAGCCCCTTCTAGTGCTGGTCCACATGGACAACAACCTACTATTGCTACCAGTTACTCAGTTAGTTCCAGTGGCAAACGTCTCTGCAGACCTAAAAATTCCACCCGTCCATTACGCATGTGGATGTCAATATGATGCCACCTGATGGATGTTTTTCCCCAGTTTACTTAAAATAAAAACCTAGGAAATTAGACACAAAATACTGTGTTAAAAGAACATTAAGGGTGCAACACTAAGGGTCAGATTTGCAGAAGTGAAGAGCACACTCAGCTGCAACTGAAGTCTGTGCTTTGAACATCTAATGCTAAGTACGCTGAAATAAAAAATATCAGACCCTAGGCATCTCAAATTGGTTACCCAAAATTAGTGGGCACTTTTGACCTCAATCTCGCTGTGCCTCAGCTCCCCAGCTGCAAAATGAGGATAATACCACCCCTCACCTCATCTGGTTATTATGAACATAAATGACTATTTGTGAAGCATTCAGCTACTGTAGTGATGAGCGCCATCGGAAAGCTCACGAGGGAATTAAAAATTCTGTATTCAGAGCAGGGTTTGAATAATGTGTAGTAAATAAGGCCTGGGGCCATAGCTTGAACAACAACAAAATATTGAATAGCTGCTCATTAACTGAGCACTGTCCATCCTGTGCACTGAATGACACAGGTGTCCTGTGGGGAAAAAGTGCAATCATGTAATTAAATACTACCATAATACATACACACAAGGGCAGTATTGCCAACCCCCAAAGTTTGACATGTATGACTCAGAGCCCTTAAAATTATGACTTAAGAAAAAAGATTAGCATGGCTTTTGATCTGTCTTGATTTTTGTACTCCCCTGACCTGCCACGTGCGTGTTCATTCTCCCAAAGTTATGGGGAAAGGTAATTTTGGCCCTCACTGCAGGACCTCGTGCTGGTTACCTGATGGTGTGGAGTTCCCAGCTTCTCCCCAAGCCTCAACATTTTATATAATCCTGTGTCCCCCTTACTTCCATATGTGTCCATCCGCCTGTGCAGCAGTCAATTCTGGTTGCATAAGTAACCTTAATCCTGGCATTTCCTAACTTTTGAGTGCTTGATTTTGCAACCTTAACAATGTTCTTTTAACACAATTTGTTTGTCCAGTGATGTATTCTATGCAGATGTCCCTCGACCACCTGATGGCATCTGACACCATGAGTTGTCGCATCAGCCGAACGTAGCGTTGACCGATTCCACATTCTCTCAGCACTCGCTCGTTACTGGGGTCCCGTGCACCCAAGGCATGTGTCTGAACCTGGTAACACTTAGCTCTCAAGGTTTCGGGCTAAGGGGCATATTTCTCTACCTTTCGAGCTTGGGCATCATGGAAGGCCGGGGTCCTGTTCTCGAAGGGCACTGTGACGTCTACCATGACAATCTTCTTCCGGTCCTCATTGGTGATGACGATGTCCAGTTGCAGTTGGCTGTCAGTTCCGGGGATGGTGGAGTTTACGGCAACCTTCCCCACGGGTGGGGGGATGGCTCTGGCAAGGCGATCTTGGATGGTGTTGTGTTGCAGCTGCCAAGCTCTCGAATGGGGCTTGCAGCTACACAGGACGTGGGGTAGCGTCTCGTTGGCATAGCCGCACTTCCTGCATCGCTTGTCCCGATTCCTGTGGCAGACAGCTCCGTTCAGTGGGACGCAGTTGAGCCGGGCCCTGTCGATGAACCTCCAGTCAGCAAATCAGGTGAAGCTGCCCCCTGGGAGGAAATGGTTGCTGGTGTCCCACTTGCATGTCACCTCAAACGCCTTGCCCTGGTCTGGCTTCCATTTCACATTTTCCACGTATTGGCAGAGGATGAGATCCTTCAGGGTCCTCTCCAGCATGGTTCTAGCTCTCGGAGTGATGATAGTGTGATCTGTATTCTTCACTGGACATCGGCAAAACCAGGAGGGATGAGCTGGAGTGCCGATGAGA
This sequence comes from Macrochelys suwanniensis, assembly GCA_033296515.1. Classification (NCBI taxonomy): domain Eukaryota; kingdom Metazoa; phylum Chordata; order Testudines; family Chelydridae; genus Macrochelys; species Macrochelys suwanniensis. Next base: position 244,016,005 of record CM065775.1, on the reverse strand, counting down.
AGCGCAGTCAGGAAAGTAACACATACTTTCCTCATGGATTGTATTTTCTAAATGGACAACCAACCTAATTCTAAATTACTGAGACACAATTGCCACTCATTGATATACTGTGCTTTCCACAACCAAATCTCTGTACAACTTTTCATAAGTGATGTACCTGAGTATTTGGATTCTAATATCTAAACTGTATTGTTAAATCTATTCACTTAAATTTGGTTTATTGTTGATTATGCACTCTATGTATCTTATGACTTTTAAAAACTAACTTTATATTTGTGGATAATCTAAGCACTATACCCAGATGTACAGACAGTCTTTTCCAAACCTATGTATTATATACTTTTTTTTTAACATTAGCTTTAATTTTTAATTCTGTAAATTAAAAAAAAAAAAAAAAATCTGTAAATCATAATCACAAACAACAATGCTGAGTCCTTACCAGTAGAACACCTGGTAGACAACAAGCTTGGAAAAAGCCAATGGCCTTGGGCTGGTTGCTAGTATCAGGTGCTTGAATAGAGTAATTTTGATCCTCCTCATCCTCCTCATTGTTGCTGATTAAGGGTTTGTTTGCATCTTCTTCAGCACCGCCCTCCTGTTCTTCTCCAAGCTCAGGGAGGCCTACAACACATGAGTAGGCACACTAGTAACAAAGGACAACACCGTTCTTTCCCCACACAAAACCCATGCTCACTCCTTTTAAGCATTTCTCCCTTCTGACACCCCGCTTGCTCTCCCATACCTCCATCCTCCTTTGGCTTAGAAACTCTTCTAGATGGTGTTCTGCAGAGTCACCAGTAGAAACTACCCCTTGTCTTCTAGCGCTCTTGAAAGTATTCTGTCTGATCCTGGCGTCGGCTTTGTCTGTTCTGAGTGTCTGGCCATTAGTTGGAAGACACAACAAATTAGTGCATTTTCCCCTATTTAGTGGCTAGACTCCCTGTGCGTGGGTCCTGCACACATCACCTCAGGCAGTATTTGGACATGGATGCTCACATTGTAACAGCAGCAGTTCTGACAGATGAACTAACAGGAAGACTTCGTATGGTGGATTTGCTAGAAGCTGTCCTAGGCTGTCTGACCTGGAGGACATCCTTATATACATTCCAGCACTACAAGTTACCTCCTCTGCAACTCCACCATGTCCCTGACAATGCTCTGAAGATCTATTTTCTACTCACACTGAAGACCCTGCCCTGTCAACCATCTTCTCAGATAAGGCCTGTGCCCCCTTCAGAGCCCATATGTCAATCCTTAATCAGCTGGCGGAGTTTTGCAAACCCAAGGCATTCTTTCCCCTCGTGGGATGGAGAGGATTCTGAACCTAGTGCTCAACACAATTTACTCCCATGGGAGTCACTTGCATGTTCCTCTATTAACTCTTAGAAAAACACCTAGTTTCCATAGGCAGGACACTTGGGAACTGGGTGCATTCTAAGGAATATAGTTTGTTCACTTGTCAGACTCCTCTTTGACATTCTGTCCATGTGAATAACGTCTGCACCTAGCGTGTTACAGGCCAGGAAAACGTTCACTCAGGTAGCCACTACTGGGCTACGAGGCAAGTTTACATCTGTGTCAGTGACATGAACTTTTGGCAGCAGGAGTTGGGCTTTTGAAATGACGTGGCAATGTTAACCACATTTTTAATGCCACACAGAGGATCTGCAAACCTGCTTGCTGACCAGGGTTTAAGATGACGTGGACCTCTTTTACTTACCCACTTCTTTCGGGGAAATCAAAAGTCCAAAGAAGACAATGATTCCTCCAGCAAACTGCACCGATGCTGTCACCAGGAAGGCATACTGGAGAGGAGAGAATAAAAGCACTACCTTTCACATTGCTCTTTGGCATCTCATTCTAAATTAAACATTCATTTCTATTTTTCCAACCACTTTCAATCACACAGGGTCTCCATGCAATTTCTCTGCACCCCAGCTCTGTGTGAGAGTAAGCCATACCAACATAGACGGTCTCCATAAAACCTAGAAACACAGTCACCCCTGCCTCCGGAGTAGACTATGCTGTTTACCTCACTTGAGGGGGAGCACTGGAATGGAACACATGATGATGGGGAAGGAGCTTAGACACTGAACACTAGATTTTATTCACTTTTCCTTTAATGCAGGCAGATAACGAGCATTTTGTCTTACAGTAATGGCCACAGCGGGCACCTCACTGCTCTTTGTGGTTACAAAGCAGAGTACGTACAGGCATCTACCATTCAGAAGGGTGAACCCTAACGAATGTTCCTGGAGCTTAGCCACCTGTTGGCAGAGGGGAATAAATTAAAATAAGAAGCTATTGTATTTCTATACTGTTTTTCAAGTTTGTGCAATAAGGACCTTCAGGCACCTGAGCAGAGCGCTTGAACATTTCTCCCTTTACACTCAGCCGCATTTAATTTTCCCAGGACAGTGAATATTGGAGATGTGTGTATTTAGTCCATAAATACTGCCTTGTTCTCAGGTATTAGCTTTACAAGGGGCAGGGGCGGCCGGACAAGGAGAGAACGTCCTAAAAATCAGGTTGTATTGTCCAAAAGAGGAAGACTGGAGTTGCAGTCAGTGGACATGCTCAAGCTGGACCCCCCTCCGTATAAGAGAGAAAAGGCTGCCAACAGGGGGTTCTCTGTGAAGGGTCCTTGACTTTGGAGCTCTTCCCCAAACTTGGTCCAAAACAGCTCACATCTGGCCTTTAAGCCATGATGCAAAACCCTTTTCTTTTCTCCCTGGCTTTATAAGGTGGGTTTAACGCAGAGCCGTAGCTAAGAGTTTCTGCGCCCAAGGCAGGGGCGCAGAAATTCCTAGGGGTTTACCTGCGGGAGGTCCTCCCCTCCGCTGAATTGCCGCCGAAGCCGCAGGACCGGCGGACCTTCCGCAGGCAAGCGGAAGCGGCTTCGGCGGCAGGGCGGAAGCAGCTTCGGCGGCTGTGAAGAACATACCCTCCGCCGAGTTGCTGCCGAAGCCGCTTCCGCTTGCCTGTGGGAGGTCTGCCGGTCCCGCGGCTTCAGCGGCAATTCGGCGGAGGGTACCTTCTCTAACAAGACCGGCGGACCTCCCGCAGGTAATCCAGGGCGGCTTCAGCGGCGGGGGAGGAGGGGGCGCCCCTGGCTGCAGGCTTTTGCACCCCTGCCAGCCGTGCGCCCCAAGGCGAGTGCCTCACTGGCCTCGCCCTAGTTACGGCTCTGGTTTAACGTCATCTTTTTGTTGCTTGGCCATTGTTGGGTGGGGAAGTGCTGGAGATCAAGTTGTAACTTGTAACACTTGTATATTTCAATATTGTCAAGAACACCTAGAGCCTGGGATAGCAGCCCTTTTATCCTATAGAACTCAAAATCAATAAATATGTCTACCTGAAGGAACTATTTTTACCCAAGTGATGGCTGGCAGTTGGGGGACTTTTTGTTTTTAACTACAATACTATTGTTCTCAAGGACCAGACTGCACCTGCTCAAGCCAGGCAGGCACAGGGATGTCATAAAGGAGGCCCAGCTTTCTTAGACTCCGCTAAAAATCTTACAAGATGCTCACTGAGCACAGTCAGATTGACTTTAGCACGGATTATTTTTATATCCCATCCCCAAGAGAAGGAAAACACAAACTCCACAGTGAACTACATTTCAAATTTCTCCCTATTTTGGCCTAGCCTCTTTAAAAGTATGTATAAAAATATGTAGTGGGAAGGGAATTTTTTACTCATCCGTAACACAAAAACAGCTGAAGGTATTTTACTCAAACTTTCAAAAAGTGTTTACCTCCAGGAGGAAGCCAAGAATAAAAAATTCCAGCCCCAAAAGTGGATGTTTTGGGAAGCTGAGAGTGGCTGAAAACAGGTGGTTATAATGAAAGCTGTTTTGCTACCTTAACTATATTATAATTTGGGTCTATTTCTATAAGAAGCCATATTAATTACTAATCCTTGTTAAATGCTCCCTGAAGCAGTGGCATGCCCATCCCCACACCCTGATGGATATCCATGCCCAGGACCGGATTATGGTTATGAGAGCTAAGGCTAATGGGAGAGAAGGGTCTAAGTATGAATTACATATTGAAAAAAAAATTATGAAGTCATCAAACATTTATCTATATACGTATTTACAGATTATTCATTTATGTAAAATTAACAAGTTTATTCTACTCTCACTACACACAATTCTTCAAACAAAAAAATCCCCCCCCCGGCTTTAGCTGTGGCAAAGTCATGAATGATGTCATTGTAATTCAAAGACCTGACAATTTCATTCTCAATGCTCAAGAGGGACAAAGCACTGAGATGCTCTTGAGTCATGGTGGATCGGAGGACATTTTTGATCCTGGTTAGAAGAGAGAAGGAATGGCTCTCCATTACAGTTAGTGATCATTAGTGACAAATACAGGCATAATGCAGTTTCAACATTTGGGAAACGTTCTATCACACTGGATTCAGTGATAACTTGGTACATCCAAATACGATTTGCTTTCGTTACCTTTTCTCTATATATCCGAGAGTGATGCAAATTCAACAAATTGAAGAAATTATTTAGTAAAATCTATTGCAAGATTGTCTGGGTATTTCTGACACAGATGTTTGATACCTTCACTGACTTCGGAACTTGAAATGTTAGGTGAAAAATTTGTCAGTACACTAAAGGTTTTGTCAATATTTGCCGATGTTTTAATGAACTCTTCAGTTTGTCAGTGATTGTGATGAAGGTATTAGCTCTGAAGGGCTCCTTGTCACTGACTGAGTGGGCAGTTGCATCGTCGCATGTCCTCGGTCTTTTGTGGCATTTGGCTGACTTATACTCATGGTTAGCAGTCCTTGCAGCCCCCTGAATTTCATACTCATCAAAACTATTCTGCATTTGTTGAAGAATGGTTCCAAGACGCCTCATTAGGTTTACAGCAGTGGAAAGGCAATTTGAGCACTTTGTAAGCTTAGACTGCACCTGCTGAATGGCTGAAGTACATCATTCCAGACCTCTCACAAAATACCAGTTTCCAAAGTGCGCATTGCGTCACTCAGGATCTTTGCATCTTTTCTTGTTGCTGATTTTTGAGATTCATCATCCTTGACACTCTCTAGCACTTCAAGGATGTTGGGGTATCCCAGAACAACTGCATTTGCAGCTTCAGCACTGGCACTCCGCCGTGTCCCTGAGAGTGATGGGCACTGGGCATCCCTTTGGTAGTGAATCTCTAAGAATCATCCAACGACTGGCTGATGCAGAGAAAAAAAAATTGTACAATTCTTGGACAAATCCAAAAAAAGAAACAACATAACAATCCATGGCAGACTGGCCAACAAGGCTGAGTGAGTGAACAGCACATGGTATGTAATCAACCAAAGCATTGGGCTCTTTTATCTTTGCCTGCATCCCTGAATATTTGCCACTCGTATTACTTGCATTGTCATAGCTTTGGCCACGACAAAGGCGGATGTCAATCCCATTTTCGGTGAGGAAATTGAGTATGTACGAGGCAAGTTTCTCCCGTGTGGTTGGTGATGTTTATGAAGGTCATGAAAAGCTCAACTGGTCTGCTGGGTAGCACATAACGCAAGATGATAGTCAGCTGATCTACATGTGACATCCGGTATTGAGTCGACACTGAAAAATATCCCACATCTTTGATCTCATCTACAATGGCTGATAGTGTCTTCTTTGCCAGCAGTGCAATAAATTCATCACAAATAGTCTTTGATAGATATGATTTATGGCTTTTTCCATAATTTGTGTGTTTGTTAATGTGCTGAGCTAAGAAAGGGTCGCACTTAACGACTAGCTCTAGAACACCAAGGTAATTGCCATTGTGTTTCGATCAACGGTCTCATCTGAGCCACAGAATGGCAGACCACGCTCAGCAAGAAAAACTATGGTTTCAACTACACATCTGAGAATGTTCTTCCAATAAGCAGGAGCTTCCAAAAACTGGTTTTCCATTTGGGTATCAATTCTGCCACTAACTTTCTTTCGGGCATGGTAGTTGCTAACTGAGAACGTATGCTGCTCACTCATTGCATGATTGGTAATGTATGCAGTATTCTTCCAACCACTGAAGCCTTTGCAGAACATTCCCCACTTCAGAAAACAGGTGGCAATAAAAACAGTACACTTTCTTCTTAGAAGGTGAATGGCAAGCGAGAATGGCTCATCTAATCTGTTAGGCTTCACATATTCAAACATTGATTTGGTCAGGAAACAATTCTGATTGGTGTACTCTTGCTTTGTCAATGACAGGTCAGTATCTAGATTCTGGCATTTCCGTGGGCCCTTCTCAGTCCAATATGCAATGAGATCTTGAAAAGTCACGTCCCTCATGCCTGGATGGTTGGAGAAGGATATTTTTGTATTACTATCACTGGGAAAGTCTTCAGAGGAGTGGGGTGAGTCTGCATCTAGAGAAGTCACAGGAGGCTGCTCCTTTTCATCAGACGCAGGCATAGCAGGTTCACTTGGGCTGGTATTCGCCTGGGCTTACTCATCACCAGACTTAGGAGGAGGAAAAAACATTAGGCGCAAAGGAGAGCCTTTCAGTTCTACATCTTGTCTTTGCCCTCTTTCTTTGGCCTCCTTCAATTTCTGCCATCCTCCTTTCTTCAACATGGTTTCTATTGTTCAGTGTAGGCCTACTGTGTACAGAGTTCTATATTGCTTGGGCCCACAAACAATTACTTAGCCCACAAAGACAAAATCACAACCACCGTAAATTTAATTCACAATCTTGATGGATTAATTTGTACAAAGCAATATCTAATGAGACAAAAAAATTCCAATGGCCCCGCTACTGTCGCTCACTTCAATATGGAACGGAGGGCCTACAATAGGGTCTAAAAATTAGTGCCTAAAGTAGGGCCTAAAAATAGGAGGGCCTAAGGCTATAGCCTTCTTAGCCTATGGGTTAATCCGGCCCTGGATGTGCCTCACCACTGCTTAACAGCAGTGTCTGTCAGCCAGCTGACGTGCAGCATTAGATTTGGCTCCAAACAGCACTTTGTCCTCTTCAAGTCAGGAAGACAGTAGGTGACCACGACATAGGGGCTCAGCAGAAATGAGTAAGTTTTAAAGGGACTGTCATAAATATGAAGGGAAGGGGGAGAGGGTCTAATGCAGTGCTATAAAATCCTCTTTCCAGTAAAGGGTTAAGAAATGCAGGTAGCCAGACTGACACCTGACCTGGCTGGCATCTGACCAATAAGGGGACAAAATAATTTCAAACTTTGGGAGGGGGGAAGGTTTTAGTGTGTGTCTTTGTCTAAGAGAGGGTGATCTTGAAAGACAAAAGAAACCTACAAAAAATCAAACCTCCCTTTTCTGAAGTAAGTTTAAATAGCATAGCGTATAGATTTCTGTTTATTTTTGCTTGGTGTATCCCCTGTGTTAAAAAGGGCAAAGGGGGGGGGGGGGGGGCGTTATTCATGGTTTTCTGTAACGTTAAGGTTTTGTCCAGAGGGGGAAATCTCTCTAAGTTTGAAAATATAGTGCCCTGGAAAATAGTTACCATCCTAATTTTACAGAGATGATTTTACCTTCTTTATTTTTAATAAAATCCTTCTTTTAAGAAGCTGACTGTTTTCTATGGTGTTAAAACCCAGGGGGTGGGTTTTTAGATCACTGTGTAACCAATTGGTTGGGAGACTGTTCTCAAGCTTCCCCAGGAAAGGGGGTGTACGGCTTGAGGGGGTATTTTGGGGGGGGAGGGAAGTTCAAGTGATTCCTTTCCTGGATTCCTGTTAGACATTTGATGGTGGCAGCGAGAAGCGTTTCTTGGGGTGCAGGGAATTTTGTACCTTGGGGGGTTTAACCTAAGCTGGTAAAAATAAGCTTAGGGGCTCTAAATGCGGGTCCCCACGTCTTTACCCTAAAGTTTAGAGTGGGGAGGGAACCCTGATATGGTGGCAGCGGTGGGATATATTGAACCAGAGATTTTTTTTGAACCAGACACAGGGAGTTTCGAATTTTATTTTCTTCTTTCTGACTCTTCCCTGTGCCGCTGGAAGCAGGGAGGGGGGAGGGGTTAAGCTGCTAGGAGCTAGAGTATCTACATATAAAAGCAGGTAGTTAACACCTACAGGGAATACCCAAGCAAGTTTTTTTTTCTTTTCTAACTCTATCGGGTTAAGACAGATTAAAAAAAAAAAAAGCATGCTAAAAAAAAAAAAGCATGCCCTAAAAATGAAAAAGACCAGGGTGGAGCAAAATCTACCAAATAACACTAATAATCCTTCCCCAACAACCCACAAATGAAAGCGACTATGTCCACCGTATGATGAATCCCGTAATATTGCTGAATATTTTCTCACCTTTAAAAAACTATGCAATCTCCATCACATTCCTAATAATCACAAAATAACCCTATTGGTAGCAAAGTTAACTGAAAGTGCTCTGAACATATTCAATAACATGCCTATTAATAAGGCTTCTAACTATAAAAAATTCAAGAATTTGGTTTTAAAACAATTTCAAGTTACACCTAAAACTTACAAAGTAAAATTTCAAACCCTTATCCAAGGGCCTGGACTAAGTAATGTAGCTTATGTAAACCGAATAAAGAAGCTGTTAAAAAAATGGGTCAAGGAAAGAAATGTTACTAGCTTTAAAAAAGTGTGTAATTTAATGGCTCAAAAACAATTCCTAAATATGTCCAAAAATAATATAAAACAGTGTTTATAAAATAAAAAAATAAACTCAGCAGACAGCCTTGCTGCTTATGCTGATCAATACAAACAGTCCCAGATCAGCAGAGGGGCAAGAAAATTTGGCACACAAGGGGTGCAAAAAGCAGAAAGGAACAACCCTGGTCATAGTTTGGGGAGGTCATTCCACTGGGAGGGAATGGGCAAGGATGTTTCTACCTATGTCCCGTCTTGTAAGGTGTGCCAAAGAGTGAAAAAACCCCAAAACCAGGTCAAAGCCCCTCTCCAGCCACTCCCCATAATTAAAGTTCCATTTCAGCGGGTAGCTGTAAATATTCTGGGTCCTTTTCCCAAAAAAACACCCAAAGAAAAGCAGTACATACTGACTTTCATGAATTTTGCCACCCAATGGCCAAAAGCAGTAGCTCTAAGCAACACCCGGGCTAAAAGTGTATGCCAGGCATTAACAAAATTTTTTGCCAGGGTAGGTTGGCCCGCCGACATCCTTACTAATTCAAAAACTAATTTCCTGGCAGGAAGCATGAAAAGCCTGTGGGAAGCTCATGGGGTGAACCACTTGGTTGCCACCCCTTACCACCAAACAAATGGTCTGGTAAAGAAGTTTAATAAAACTTTAAAAGCCATAATACGTAAATTCGTAAACCAGCACTCCAACGATTGGAACCTAGTGTTACGGCAGTTGCTCTTTGCCTACAGGGCTGTACCACATCCCAGTTTAGGGTTTTCACCATTTAAACTTGTGTATGGCCACGAAGTTAAAGGGCCATTACAGCTGGTAAAACAGCAATGGGAGGGGTTTACGCCTTCTTCGAAAACTAACATTCTGAACTTTGTAAGCAACCTACAAAACACCCTCCAAGACTCTTTAGCCCTTGCTAAAGAAAACCTAAAAGGGGCTCAAAAAGAGCAAAAGGCCTGGTATAATAAACATGCCAAAGAGCGTTCCTTTAAAGTAGGGGACCAAGTCATGGTCTTAAAGGCGCTCCGGGCCCATAAAATAAAAGCGTCATGAAAAGGGCCATTTATGGTCCAAAAACGCCTGGGAGCTGTAAACTATCTCATAGCATTCCCCACCACAACTCTCAAGCCTAAAGTGTACCATGTTAATTCTCTAAAGCCTTTTTTCCCCAAAAAATTAAAGGTTTGTCAGTTTACTGCCCAAAAAGCAAAAAACGCTAAGTGGCCTAAAGGTGTCTACAAAAAAAAAAAAAATGACGGTGGCGTAAAAGAGGTGAACCTCTCAATGACCCTCGAACGTATGCAGCGCCAGCAAATCCAAAAGCTGTGCACTAAATTCGCACCAATGTTCTCAGCCACCCCAGAACTGACCGAACGGGCATACCACTCCATTAACACAGGTAATGCCCACCCAATTAAAGCCCAACCTTACCGAGTGGCTCCTCACGCCAAAACTGCTATAAAACAAAAGGTTCAAAACATGCTACAGATGGGTATAATCCGTCCCTCTAGCAGTGCATGGGCCTCTCCCGTGGTTCTAGTCCCCAAACCAAATGGGAAAATACGCTTTTGTGTGGACTACCGTACGCTAAATGCTGTAAGTTGCCCAAACAACTATCCAATGCCTCACACAAATAAACTATTAAAAAAACTGGGATGTGCCCAGTTCATCTCCACCTTAGACTTAACCAAGGGGTACTGGCAGGTGCCGCTAAATAAATCCGCCAAAAAAAAGTCAGCCTTCATCACCCATGTCGGGCTGTATAAATTTAATGTGCTCCCTTTCGGGCTGCGAAATGCACCTGCCACATTCGAAAAACTGGTAGATAGTCTCCTAGCGGGATTTAAAAAAATCGGCAGTTGCCTATCTTGACGATGTGGCCATATTTTCTGACTCATGGGCCGAACACCTGAAGCATCTCCAAAAGGTCTTCAAGCGCATACAAAAGGCAAAACTAACTGTTAAGGCTAAAAAGTGTCAAATAGGCCTCAACAAAGTAACTTACCTTAAACACCAGGTGGGTCAAAAAACTATTAACCCCCTACAGGCCAAGGTAAAGGCTATCCAAAAGTGGCCTGTCCCAAAGTCAAAAAAACAGGTCCAATCTTTCTTAGGCTTGGCCAAATATTACAGGCGATTTGTACCGCACTACAGCCAAATCACTGCCCCTCTAACTGACCTAACCAAAAAAACCCAGCCAAATGCGGTTCAGTGGACTGATGAGTGTCGAAAGGCCTTTAACCAGCTTAAAGCAACACTCATGTCTGACCCTGTGCTAAGGGCCCCAAACTTTAATAAACCGTTCCTAGTAACCACAGATGCGTCCAAGCGTGGTGTGGGAGCAGTCTTAATGCAAAAAAAACCAAATCAAAAATTCCATCCTGTCGTGTTTCTCAGCAAGAAGTTGTCTAAAAGAAAAAACCACTGGTCAATCAGTAAAAAAAAATGTTACGCCATTGTCTACGCTCTAAAAAAGCTACGCCCATACATTTGGGAACGGCGTTTCCACCTGCAAACCGACCATGCTGCACTACAGTGGCTTAATACCGCCAAAAAAAACCCCAAAAAACTCCTTCAATGAAGTTTGGCTCTCCAAAATTTTAATTTTAAAATACAACACATTTCAAAAGCTTCTAACAAAGTGGCTAATGCACTCTCCCATAAAAGTTTCCCCAAACCAACTGGTTAAAATCGTCCTTGCAATGTAAACAATATTGTTTAGTCTTTATCCAGTTATTAGTATATTTAAAAATTCATGTGTCTTATTACTTTGTTTTCTTTTAGAGCTCCAAAAAAAAATCACAGCCAGTGTTTCACACTATCGGTAATTTGGGGGGCGTGTCATAAATATGAAGGAAAGGGGAAGAGGGTCTAATGCAGTGCTATAAAATCCTCTTTCCAGTAAAGGGTTAAAAAATGCAGGTAGCCAGACTAACACCTGACCTGGCTGGCATCTAACCAATAAGGGAACAAAATACTTTCAAACTTTGGGAGGGGGGAAGGTTTTAGTGTGTATCTTTGTCTAAAAGAGGGTAATCTTAAAAGACAAAAAAAACCTAAAAAAAATCAAACCTCCCTTTTCTAAAGTAAGTTTAAATAGCATAGCGTATAAATTTCTGTTTATTTTTGCTTGGTGTATCCCCTGTGTTAAAAAGGGCAAAGGGGGGGGTGGGGGTTATTCATGGTTTTCTGTAACGTTAAGGTTTTGTCCAAAGGGGAAAATCTCTCTGAGTTTAAAAATATAGTGCCCTGAAAAATAGTTACCATCCTAATTTTACAAAGATGATTTTACCTTCTTTATTTTTAATAAAATCCTTCTTTTAAGAAGCTGACTGTTTTCTATGGTGTTAAAACCCAGGGGGTGGGTTTTTAGATCACTGTGTAACCAATTGGTTGGGAGATTGTTCTCAAGCTTCCCCAGGAAAGGGGGTGTACGGCTTGAGGGGATATTTTGGGGGGGAGGGAAGTTCAAGTAATTCCTTTCCTGAATTCCTGTTAGACATTTGATGGTGGCAGCGAGAAGCGTTTCTTGGGGTGCAGGGAATTTTGTACCTTGGGGGGTTTAACCTAAGCTGGTAAAAATAAGCTTAGGGGCTCTAAATGCGGGTCCCCACGTCTTTACCCTAAAGTTTAAAGTGGGAAGAAAACCCTAACAGGGACCAAGTCCCCCCGATGGGTAAGTTTTAAAGGGATAGAACCCCTCCAAATCTCATGCAATATTCTGTACTCTCTGGAGTTGAGAAGGAAAGGAGAGGATTACTATGCTCTGTCTACCGCCTGTCGCCACGAAGATATAGGGATCAGAGTTCCCCCATAGACATGGGAAAGAAGAAAAACACGTCGTTTATCTGCTCATCTGGTCTCAGTGGGCCAGAGACAGGGAAAGACTCCCTGGGATAAGACAACCCCTACGCATAACTGCAAGTCAGACAGCAACTACTCACCTCATAGCCATACTGCAGAACACATGAGGCGAGGAACGCTCCCAGAATGTTCCCCACTGATGCACAGGCACTCCAGAGTCCAAAAACAAAACCCCTCCTGAGAAAGCACAGCAAAATGAAAGCGGGGGAGGGGGAAAGAAGAGAGAGAGTTAGAACTGGCTTTAACTGACATGTAATAGTATTAAATCCTCCACTCCCACCCCACACAGAAGTAGCTTCATTTAAAATAAAATATACTGTAAAATAATCAGTTCATGATAGACAGGTTTGTCTATCATGTCCCATTCTGTTTCACTTGAGTCAAACTAAGGTCTAGGTCAGTGGTGTCAAGACCCCAGATCAGATCCAGCCCACAGAACACTTGATGCATTTATCCACGTAAATCTGACAAATTCTGATTCTATAACAGGTCAAAGTTTCTATCTAGCCCTTATGAAAGTGACCTGCTGTTGCCCTACCTTAGGTGGTCTGAAACAGCCTTCGGAGATGTTTGAAACCTTAACTCTAATGACAACACTTTATGGGCCAGATTTTCCAATAATTTAGCTGGCAGTTGTGCACTCTGTGTGCGCTCACAGTCATTGCAATTGCGCGTTCAAACTGAGTTTTATATATGCCAATGGCCAAATCAACAAAGAGCAGAAAACATAATAATGATACCCAGCTCTTACAGAACACTTTTGATCCCTAGATCTCAAAGCACTTTACAAAGGGAGGTCAATATCATTATCCCCATTTTACAAGGGGGAAACAAAGTACAAAAAGTAATGCAAGTTTTGGCACAATACAACAGCCTTAATCTGACCCAAAATGAAAACTATTTTGTCAGAGTTAAAGCTGTTATGTAGTGAAGAAATACGCATTACTGTATTTTATATCTGATAAGAGCAGTTTGTTTATTTGGGACGTATAAGAGTTATGTCGTTCACTATTCATTTACTGCTTGACAATGCTCAGGTTACAATAGGTTAAGTACTTTATCATTTAGACACCATAACAAGATTTGCCAGGGAATTTTTTTTGGTTTGGGAATTCAGCAGAGAAATCTGTTTTGCATCACAGATAAGCTACTAAACCAAGGAGAAATACCAAGTACCCAGCTTTTCCAAACCAGTTGCCCATGATGGCAACAACACAGGGCCAGCCAGTAGACTGCAGCAAGCCATTCACAATCCATAGGCAGCAGTAGAACCATTTGTTGTAGAAATGCAGCCATTCTGTGAGAGTGCCGAACACAAACTCCTGTGGGGAAAGAGAGGAAAATGGTGATCCTGCTACAAATCTTCCAGGCTGACCGGAAGTGTCAATGGAAAATTGAAAGGAAAAAAAAAAAAAAAAAAAAAAAAAGAGAGGAAATGGTTCAGGGCCTATGTTTTACATTTCATTCAAGTGACAGCATCTCCAACAGCTCAGGTGTTCCTAATACCACGCGCAGGCAATGTTCAGTGATGACTCAGAGGTAACAGCACCACCTGCTGAGTCACCAACAGCATGTCCTGCAGCATCTAAACGTGCCTCCCTCCCAAGTGTGGGACCTAGCTTATTTACAGCCCACCCCAGGAATAGTGGCTGCCACTAATTTACAAAAATAAAACTTTAATCAAAGATTGATAGACAAAACACCGGTCATATTAAATATGCAACAATACTGAAATACAGGCTCTCACTAATTCCCACTTTACTGATGCATAAACCCCTGCAAAAAACCTACAATGGTTTCAGTCTTTATCAGCAAACATTTAATAGCAAAGAGTGCTACAGTCAAGTCTCAAATTACAAAAATGTCACCAATATAACAGATGATGACTGTACTTTTACTAGAACACTAGGGAGCATAATAAATATAGAATCTCAGCAGTGTATGGCTGAAAGGACCTCCATCCTCCCACACTGCGGCAAGATTAAATATACCTAGAACACCCTTGACAGGTGTTTGGTTCACCTGTTCTCAAAAACCTTCCCAGGTAACCTATTCCAGATCTTAACTATCCTAATAGTTAGAAAGTTTTTCCTAATATCTAACCTAAATCCCCCTTGCTGTAAAGTAAACTGATTACTTCTTGTCCTTCCCTCAGTGAACATGAAAAGTAAAAATTGATCCCTGTCCTCTTTATAACTACCTTTTACATATTTGAAGATTAACAGTCCCCCAGTCTTCTCTAGATTGAGGCCTGGTCCGTACCTAAATCTTAAGTCGATCTAGCTACGCTGCTCATGGATGTGAAAAATTCAGACCCCCGAGACACATAGTTAAGATGACCTTAGCCCCAGTGTTGATATCATTAGTCAATGGAAGGGAATTCTTCGGTCGACCTCTTGAGGGAGTGGATTAACTGCAGCGATGGAAAAACCCCTTCCATCGCTGTAGCAAGTGTCTACACTACAATAGCGTAGCTGCTGCTGTAGCACTTATAATGTAGACATGCCCTAAACATGCCCAGTTCTTTCAACCTTTCCTCATAGGCCATGTTTTCTACACCTCTTTTGTTGCTCCCTCTGGACAGGGAACCACTGATAACTATTCTCTGAATGTGATTTTTCAACCAGTTGTGCACCCATCTTACAATAATTTAATCAAGACCGTATCTCCCTAGTTTGCTTATAAGAATGTCATGTGGGACAGTGTCAGAAACTTTAGCCCTAACCTACACTATCCAGGATAAACAAAGCATGCTTTGTGATGCAATATACTTGCATGTGCTTTTATCCGTATTTGCAAAATGTAATAATCCACCAATAGGTCTCCCAGTCATTGGGATGAATTAATGTATGGGCATATCCATGTAATGTTAATGATTAAAAACCCAGTAAGATAAAATACATTCAGTGTTTATCCATGGAAGCCTGAAACTGAAGAAGTCTTTCCTTACAGATATTCCCTTCTGACTTATTTCACCCAGCGCCAGCTGTAAAATCAAGTAAGTTAATACTAGTTTATTAGTGTTAGTGTTTTCTTGTAAGAGAAACTAAAAGAAGGATTTGTTTGGAAGGAAAGCCATTTTAAAAAGTAATGTGGGTTTGGAAAACAGTCCTGATACACACAGAAAACAGACTGAAGAAGAGAATGTGTAGGCCCAGATTTGGGCCCGTCATACTCAAGCAACGCTTCGAGTCTTAGTAGGTCACAACATCTATGTTTGAAGAAATGTCTCCACTATCCTTACACAAATGCATACTGCCACAAAGGCTTTAGGGAGGGCTGGGAGAGTACTCTTCTGTAGGCCTTGGACTCTGGTCATGATACAAAACAGTAAGTCTGGCCCAACGCCAAATTCCATAAATGAACTATTTTTGCCACAAAGTTCAAAAAAGAGGCATTCTGAACAGCTTAGCATGGCACTCTCCAAATAACACTACCTAGGAAGCACTGGGGTGTAGGGCAAATATTATTACTATGCCAACCCCAGCACCAGGCTAGGGGCAGATACATTTTGCCATTCTACTCTAAACAAAAACAAGAGCCAAGTGTTTTTGAGGGAAGTAGAGTTTCTAAATCACAGTAATCACGCTTCACCGAAACAGAGACATTTTTCAACTTACCACTAAAGCAGAGGAGCACATGCCGAAAGACAAGACCCATCGTAAATCTAGGCGATCCCCAACTATGCCACTGACAAAAAGACCCTAAGAACACATGAGTATGTTAAGCAAAGACACAGTTTACATTTGTTTTCAACATGATCTGTAAGACGAGTTGAAGGAATGCTGGGAGCTCAAATCTGACCCCAAGCACAGGTATGTAGAATTTTGGTGGCAGTGTTTGTTTTTACAAGATCTAATACAAACAGAAGTGCTTCCATGAATTTATACTTCTGAAATTTCAATGACAATGACTTTGTTTTGACAGAGGCTCTCCTGCAACATTTGCACTGCAAACATGGCAACATTGTGCTAGTGTACTAGATTGAGAAAGTGACATTGATTGGACTATGAACAGAAGTGAAAATTACTAGTCTGTGTTTGCTGTCCAACTATAGATAAACACAAAGCAAACAGAATGGTGAAAGCTTAGATTTCTAAAAATTCAGCTTTAATAATCTAAGGTGTTACTAATAACACAGGTAAATAAATTTGCCTAATTTTAGAAACATGACTTAAAAGGTTAAGAAAACGCCATCCACTTTACAGTGATATAATAAGTGTCCCAAAACAGCAAGGGTAAATGTATCAGCAAATATTTTACTTTAAATATAGACTCCCATCTTCCACATTCCTTTCAAGCCTCCTGAAGTGCAAATTCCCATGCACCTGTGGGATATTCCAGCATGTACCACATGCAGATGATGTCACATAATTACTACAGCAGACTTCAGTAAGGAGCCAGAGTACTGGGGGAGGTGCCCAGGAAGTGTCTTTTGCAGAGTGTGTGTCACCCTGCATGATACAAAACCACTTGAAAAAGCTTCCCTAAATCTGTGCAACATACCAGTGCAAAAGGTATTTATTTGATCCTACAACTCTCCTCCCCAAACGCCTCTATTGTCTGACTCCTTGCTATGTCAGACTTCTGTGGTGGATGTGACATGCCGCTAGTGCGTGTTGTTGGAGATAATGCTGGATTCTAGGAGACCTGAAAGAGGTTGGGAGGACAGAGAAGGTAACTTCAAAGCAGATTATATGACGACTGCCTTTCACCATTGCTATTTGGAGCATTCAGCATGTAATTCTGAATTAGATGGATTTCTCTTAAACCTATTTGCAGACCCATTAAAAGATGTAACATATCCAGTGTGGGGTGAGGGCAAAAATAACGTAGCCTAAGGGAATCTGTTCACTTCCCAAACCCTTAGCGTTAGTCAGGAGCAGAGAGCAGATCTCGTCCCTCCACCCTCAAGCGTGATGGGTCATCCTCACCATCCTTCCCACCCAAACTTTGGCAGCTGTGATTAAGTTTTACTCACCACAGCATAGGAAAAGAGAAAGATAGTGTCCAATGTCCCCAGGAAAAGAGTGGCATCTTCTGCATTGGGAAATAAATGGCTACTGTTCCAGAGCTACAAAGAGAAGCAATTGCATCATGAGTCTTCCAAAGAGACAGATCTTATCCTACAATACACTAGAAATACCTGGCTCCAGTAACAACCCATCTCTGAAATGCTTTAGCTAATTGATCGAGTCAGGATCAACTTTGACTTCAAATTCTATGAAAAGCACTTTTTTCCTGCTAGAGACCTCAACTAACTTCTAGCACACCAGGAGTGAGAAACACTGCAATTAATATTTATGGTAACAATGTTGCTGATCTACATGCTGCTTTATATATAATGCCTCTGCTCTCAGGATCTTGTAATCTACATTAAATGGATAACATAACAGGAAATGACCAGGAGGAGGGAAAGAACAGAGGAATCGGGGGAAAAGATACACTGTTCTTGGAAGAGTGATATTTACAGAGAATTACTTATTTTGTTCCAATTTTGTGTTTAAACTGAACTTCAATTTTATTTTCAAAGTGATCTGACACAGGAAGATAATCAGTAGTCCCAGAGCTGGGATTAGTGACAGAAGACGAGCTGAAAGTAGCAAGCTTTGAGGATGGATATGAAGGAAGAGTAGAAGGAATTAATTAAGGAGGGGGAGGGGGAGAAGAGAAAAATCAACCTTAAAAGGGACATTTCCTATGCTCAACTTTCATCAACTCCATTTTAGTTTTTGCCATAGATCAAGTTCTTCGAGGTAGAACCTTTTAATTATGCATTTCCAAAATGGTGCTCTGCTCCATGATTGGGGCCCTTAAGCACTATTGTAAGAATAAATGATAGCTGTGCTTCCGCACACCTCATTGCCTACAGTCAGAACAGGCTTGGCTGTATTTGGAGTGCCTTCTACCCAAGTAATGGTCACAGCTAGCCTTATTCAGCTGACCAGGCAGCAGCCGACAGATGTGGCTTCTATTTAGTTATGTTTTCCAAAAAATGCAGTGTGTAAAAAAGAGATGTAATAATAAAGGTAAAGCCACTGAAGAAAACTATTGCTGCCACTAGAGGTCAGTAGTATCCATCTGTCAGTCTATTAATAAACTATATTGCTAGCTCAGAATGCTGAGCATTAACCACCATATCAGAGTGGTTAAATACTGATTAATGGGTAGAATATACATCCACAATACTTCATTTTACAGCACCCACAGGTGTGCTAGACCCTTTATTATAACGTAAAAAAAACCTAAGGTCCCTGATCCAGTCAGATTACAATCCAAAAATTTACACTTTACATTTTACACTTATTACACAAAAGCATCCAAGTTGGAAAGAAAGGGTTGCAAGTGCTTTGGAGGACAAGATTAGAATTCAAAATGATCTTGACAAACTGGAGAAATGGTCTGAAAAACAGGATGAAATTCAATATGGACAAATGCAAAGTACTACACTTAGGAAGGAACAATCAATCGCATAAATACAAAATGGGAAATGACTGCCTAGGAAGGAGTATTGCAGAAAAGGATCTGAGGGTTATAGGGGATCACAAACCAAATACGAGTCAAAATTATAATACTGTTGCAAAAAAAAACGAACGTCAGATGTTGTGACTGAATGAACCCCTATATTCACACCACTGTAATAATCTGTGCACAATATTCCACGTGAGATATCATTTGAAAAGTAGTAACTCATAGGTCAATAATATCATGGTGAAATGTGTATCTATAAAATGCTTATATTAAGAGTTATGGATGTAAACTGAAATTATGACTGAAATGCATTTATCAGACAAGTCTGGGAAAATTCTGTTTCTCAAAGACAAAGGACAAGCTGACAGCTCTAGACGGGTGTCATCAAAGCTGATTGGCGATCACTGGTCAGTGGCCATTCTTTGGCAATGAAGGGGGGCAGGAAAAGATTGATCTGCATTTTAACAAACAACATGGAACCTTTTTCACCACAAGATTCCATGTCTCCATCTTCACAGGGGAAAGGAACTTTATCTAGGGTAACTCTCATGAAAATGCATTTCAAAGGGTAACTGCGCTATAAAAGTGAGGGACAGGGATTCTATCTTTCTTTCTCTCTCTCCCCCTCTCTTCTCTCTCACACTCTATCACCTAAGATGACAAAAGAACCAGCCCTTTGGAGTGTGGGGGCAAATCCTGCCTTGAGAATTTGGTCAGTTATGTTGCTTGGATCATGTGGTAAAGATTTTACCTGGAGCTAAGTCTAGTTTGTTAAGTCTTAGCTACTAGGAAGCATTTTATCTTTATTTCTCTTGTAACCATTTCTGACTTTAATACCCTATATCTGTACTCACTTAAAATCTCTCTCTTTGTAGTTAAACAAATGTGTTTTATTTTTTTAAATAAAAACTAATCCAGTGCTGTGTTTAAACTGAACTGTCTGGGGAACTCCAGTAGCAAACTGTTGTATAATAACCCTGTACAGGTGCAACAAACCTCTAATTTCTGAACTGCCCAGGAGAGGGCTGGACAGTGCAGAACACAAGTTTTTGGGAAAATTCAGGACGGGGAAGGTGTTGGGGTTACCCTGCACATGTTAACCAAGGCTAATAGAAGCCTGAGTGTGGCTGGCGTGTTGCTGACAGGCTACTGGGGTCAGAGTTGCTGGACCAGGGCTGTAGCTACGCGCACACGCATGGTGTGATGTGAATGGTGTTTAGCTGTTTGTGAGTGGCCAAGGTTGGGAGCTACAACAGCAAAGCATTGTGAGGCACCCAAGGTTGCAGGACAGGATGTGACACAACCAATCAGTGGTCTGGATTGCACCTGGGAGTGTTGTAAGCAAGACACGAGAAGGAATTCTTCCATTCAACTCAGCATTGATAAGGCCTCAGCTGGAATACTGTGTCCAGTTCTGAGCACCACACTTTGGGAAAGATGTGGAGAAATTGGAGAAAGTGCAGAGGAGAACAACAAAAATCATTAAAGGTCTAGAAAACATGACCTACAGGGAAAGATTGGAATTAAATTGCAGCAATGCAGATTTAGGTTAGAGATTGGGAAAAACTTCCTATCAGGGTAGTTAACCACTAGAACAAAGTACCTAGGGAGGTTGTGGCATCTCCATCACTGGAGGTTTTTAAGTACAAGTTAGACAATCATCTGTTCAGGGATGGTCTAGATCAGTGGTTTTCAACCTGTGGTTTGCAGAGCCCTGAGGGTCCACATACTGTGTGTAGATTTCCAAAGGGGCCGCACCTCCATTTGAAATTTTTTAGGGATCCGCAAATGAAATAAGGTTGAAAACCACAGGTCTAGATAATACTTAGTCCAGCCTCAGTGCAGCGGACTGGACTAGATGACCTACTGAGGTCCCTTCCAGTCCTATATTTCTATAATTTTTATGATTTATCTTCTAGCCAAGAATTCAACAAAGGAACGGACATTCCTATGGATAACAAGAACATTCAGCGTTACAGTAGAAAGGATTTAAAGAAACAACAACATCCAAGAGGTTTGGAAGGATAATATCCAACCTCTAACTAACGGGGTTAGGAAGAAGTTTTCCTTATGTGCAGGTTATATACAAGGTTTCTTGCACCTTCCTCTAAAGTATCTGGTGCTGGCCATTATTGGAGACAGGATACTGGACCAGATGGACCATGGGTCCAATCCAATAGGGCAGTTCTTGCGTTCCTAATAAAAGTAGATCTATCCCGCTTGTGTTGCATGTTAATGGGAGTTACTTGTTAGTATGGAAGGGAGAACAAACTTTTTTTTTCTCCAATATGAGAGTCTAAAAATAGGAGCCTAGGAAACGTGCAGTCTGAGGAAGAAGAAAGTCAGAATTCCTCTCTCTGCCGGCCTAGCCAGCCAGCTGCTCTAAAAACCCCACACCTGTCATAGTAAATATTTAGCTGGCTCAGGGCTACCTCCTCACACTCAGGTAAGGCCTTGTAGAAGATAATAGGCCATGTTCTATGCTCATTTACCCCTCATGGAACTCCAGTAAAACTGCATGTAAACAAGTACAGTACACTGACTTCCATAAGGCCAAATCCTGGTCCTACTGACCACAAGGCAACACTCCCATTCATGTCAAAGGAACTGAGATTTTAAAGGCAGTGGGAGCTGTTGGTAGTTCTGCATTTCTGAAAATCAAGTCACGTACTAAAGTGTTTAAATGTGAACATATCACCCTAGTTTTAGGCACCCTGTTAGGAATATCTTGGCCGCTATACATAACTAGCTTGGATTGTAGCAGTTTTCTTCCCTCCCACATCAGCCATCCTTTCCAGAAGGAGACCAAAAGCACTACCATTGACAAAACCATAGCTCCAATGTTACTAACACCTCTGCTTCTGAGGTGCAACTCCCTCCATTGTTCATTTCACGCACAGGCACCTGAAGCTACAGTCAGTGGGTTTTCCATCTTTTGCATTCTGCTGACTACCATACACAGGTGTTTCTGTGGACCCAGTTCCCATCCCAACACCATGACTCCCCAACTTCTCAGAAAGTAGCAAACTGTGGCCCACTACGAAAGGCTCTGCTGACCAATGGTGGTCTAGAGACTATAGTGTGTGATCTACTGTTTTAAGTCACCTGAGACTCCCACCTATGCAAGTACTCAAGTAGCAAGGGGTATCTCTGGCAAAAAATAAATCTCTTTCGCACCAGCGTCTGAGTTGGGCCATTCACATACTAGCATTCATGTGTCTGTATTAAAACTTGCCAGCTAGGTTGATAGTCCTGACTGTTCTCACCTCATATGGCTGGAGCTCAACGGCCGTGGTATTCAGGTAAGAAGGAGTCCATTGGCTGGAAATGCTGACCTTGACATTGCTGAATGTCTTTCTGGAAGCATGGAGCAGGGAGTAACTGTAAGACAGAATGAACACACATAGGTTTGACAGATCTTCACTGGAGCAGAAAGCAAAAGGGACCCAAAATTCCATACACAGTCTGCTTCAAGGCCCAGCCAAGAACCTATTTTTATTTTTTGGTGGGAGTGGAAGCACCCTAATTTGCAGTTACATACTCTGATTGTTGTTAGTGGGGGGAGGAATGCCAGGCCTAGGAGTGTGATCAGCATCTCAATTTGGAGGGACTGATTTTTTTTTTATGGGTGGGGGGCAGATGAAATGTCCACCAATAGTTATACGCTTAACACACACACACTTGCCCAGCTAATCACCACCATAGGTTCTCGTCTAAAGATAGATCAGATATCCTCTCTCCTCCAGAACTCTGCATGAATCACTGTGTGTAGAATGCAGAGAGGAGAAGGAAGCTACCAACAGCAATGGCAGAGCACTTCCCACTGGTTAGAGCTCTCATTAAATGTGCTCATTGTTGGGATTGAGGGTTTATTTTCCCCTGGTTTTGGAAGGCTCCACTTGCTTCCACTCTTCCGTAGTGTAATTCTTCATGCAGTGAGATGGCCAGGTCAATGAAGTCCTTCATCATGAGCACTATTTATGTCAGTGGTTTTCAACTTTTTTTCCATTTGCGGACCCTTAATAAATGTTGAATGGAGCTGCGATCCCCTTTGAACCCCCAGGTCCACAGATCACAGGGGCATTCCTGCCCACACTAACAACGAGAGTATTTAACTGCAGGGCTTCAACTTCCACCCAAAAATAAAAAATAGGTTCTTAGCTGGCCCTGAGACCACTATTCTAGGGTAACAACAACCTTTTATGGATCCCTTAGACACAGCCTGCAGCCCCTCCGGGGTCCACGGACCATAGGTTGAAAACCACTGATTTATGTCAGTATTCACAGAGGGATGCATGCATTTCGTTATTTGAACGCACAGGAAACCCCGGCACAACATTACTGACACTGTGCTTCCCTCCACACATCACTATTACTACTTGGCTATTTATAGAACCAATGGTCAGATCTTCTCATTATCCTCCCTTCTGTTCCCTCCACACGTCCGCCCCCCAAACTCAACTGGACGAATGTCATGCAGATCCAGGAGCGGCCAACCTACCTGAAGAAGGTGAGCAGGAACACAGCAATGTGGTGATGAGTGCAATGGGACACAAGGGACCTGTTTGCAGGCTGCCTTCGCAAAATCCCAGGCACAGACATACTTCTGGCCTCGCCCTCCTTCCGGCCCTTGGCCTCAAAGGCTGGAAGTTAGTTTAGGTCATTTCTCTTCTCACTTAAAAGGAAAGAGGGAAAATTTTTTTTACGAAAAGCTCACATAGAAAACTATGTTCAGCAAGTAGCTGGAACACAGCAAGGGGTACAATGCTATTCCGCTCATTCCCAGTGAAGTTCAAGTCTCTAACCTCACCTTTAATGTTCTGCACATCTCTGTGCCCATCTCATCAGCTTCTCCCTTCCCGGCACCAGAAATGCCTGGAACAGTCTCTCTCATGCACCAAACACTTACACAGTCCCACTTCTTTCACATGCACTTCCTATGTCCTGTCTGTCTAGGTTCTTAAAGGGTGCCCATCAGCAGACAAACTCCCCACTCCCTGAATTGTCATTCATCCCCTGTTCATATTTGTCCAACTTAGATTGCAAGACGCTCAGTGAATGAACACTCTTTGCACCATATAGACTGATCATAAGAGTCTTACTTGCTACTGTTGTATGACTGACACGCACCAGTGATCTTAAAGCAATAGTTCACATTCACATACCTATCTCTTGCCAGCATCTGCTGGAGTCAAGTGTGAGATTTTGAATGTAAATGTCTCTTCTTTTGCCAATAAGATGTCAACGAGAGACCATATACAAAAAAGAGTGGACTTACACCATTGGAAAAGGGGAAACACAGCTCCCTCCATCTCCCCACACCCGGTTGCTAATTCTCCCCAACCCTCACTCACTTTCACCGGGCTGTGGGTTGTGGTTCGGGGTAGGGTGTGGGCTCTGGGCTGGGGCTGAGAGGGGACTCCAGGCTGAGCCTGGGGCAGGGGATTGGGGTGCAGGAGGGGGTGAGGGTGCGGGCTCTGAGAGGGAGTTTGGGTGCAGGAGGGAGCTTCGGGCTGGGGCAGAGTGTTGGAGTGTAGGAGTGGGTACAGGGTGCTGACTCCGGGAGCGGGTCAGGGCTGGGGCAGGGGCTTGGGATGCAGGAGGGGATTTGGAGTGCAGGAAGGGGGTATGGGGTTCTGGCTCTGGGAAGGGGCTCAGGGCTGGGCTCCCACCAGGCAGCACATACCTTGGTCGCTTCTGGCGGCACAGCGGGACTAAGGTAGGCTCCCTGCCTGCCCTACGCCGCTCCTGGAAGGGGCCAACGCCCCCCTGCAGCCCGTGGGAGGGGCACGTGGCTCTGCACGCTGCCCCTCTGTGCAGGCACGGCCCTCGCAGCTCTCATTGGCCGCAGTTCCCCATTCTCGGCCAATGGGAGCTGCAGGGGTGGTGCTTGCAGGCAGGAGCAGCATGCAGAGACTCTTGCCCCTCCCCCCCCAGGCCCGTGCTAGCTGCTTCTAGGAGCAGCGCAGGGCCGGGGTGGACAGGGAGCCTGCCTTAGTGGAAGCCCTGCTGTGCCGCCAGACTTTTAGTGGCTGGAGACCGCGATCAACTGGGAGAGTCTTCGGGATGAACCAGTCAATGGCGATCAACCGGTTCGTGACTACTTCTCTAATACATCCCCTTCGCACCACCAGGACTGAACTGTTCCCTAGACAGCATATCTTTAACACTGCTATAAAGTTGGCTCTGGGAATATTATCAGTAGCTATTGGTATTACCAGACAATTTTCAGCTAGTTAACACTCGCTTTCCCTCCCACAGTTTGTTTTATGCAAGTAAAAAAAAATGTCAATACAAACATTTAAAACACTCCATGGGTGGGGAGACTTGTGATTTAGCCCTGTCAACATTGGCTAGCCAAATCAAATTAGAAAACTATTCAGTGGGAGTAGTGTTGCAAAATAGCACTGAAACCCACCACACATTCTGAATTCCAGCTATGGAAACATTCCTCCTTTGGGCTGAGAGTCAGTTTACCACAGAGAACTTAGCAGGACAGGAGAGAAACAGAACTCCTCTGTCTTCCTTCACATGTGCAGATGCCTTTGTGATGCTTTGCATGTTTGACAGGACTAAAATAAAGTGGACGCATCTCAAATTTTCAGCCACACAATTCAATCTGGAGCACTTAACACTCATCACCCAGTCTCCCTCCCTCTTTTCTGGGTTATTGGCTGCTGCATTGCTTCTCAATTGAGCCCTAGGGCAGAAAAGCAAAATGTTTATGGAAACCCCTATCCCATGGTTACTCCACAGGTTCTTTTTTCCCCTCTTCCTTTGAATATACATTTTAAAAAAGATTCCATTACATGAACCTCCACAGTGAAAATCTTACTGATAAAGTCTCCTAAGGCAGACATGCCTGGCACTAAATATGCTATAGCCACTAACTGCTGATGAATGTTAAGTGGCAAAGTGTTCTAGGGTTGGTTTGTTTCTTTAAATAGGCAAAGCATCTACCCTGGGAATAGTGGAAGAGAAATATAAAGGGACAACCATCTTTTTTTGACTGCAAATCTAGCTGCAGGTTATAACTAGGGCTGGCTGGGGAGATGGAAGGATACAGTGTACACATGTGCCTCAGAATAGCCATTAGCCTGACAGTGAGAGCACTCACCAAGGATGAGACACTCTGGTTCAAACCAGACTATTGGGCAAGTCTTGGTCTCTCATTTTTTTCATAAAATCATTCAATAGGTTTTCATTCCATATTGGAACAAAGACAAATATTGAAGCCTCGAAGTGTTTCATGAAACAAATCTTGTTTTCTGGCCAGCCTTAGTTATAACAGCATTTATACACTGTTACAGTCCCTTCCCTCAAGGATCTCAAAAAGTGGTCTTCAAACATTAATTATTTAAGACTCAGCATTTCTGTGACAGTCAAGCAGTATTATCCTCATTTTATTGATGGGCAAAAAACACAGCTCTTATTCCCAGTATACTGGGAATCAAATGATTGCTGCATCAAATTAAATATCCTGACATCTTTGTCCATCCCCCCATCTCTAGCCACCAAGCAATGAAAAAAACCCAGTTCTTTAGAGGAAACCTAAGCACCCCATAATGCAATTTGCCAATGGTACTGAGAGGGAAAAAAATCCTTCCTGATATGATCAGCTTACAGGGATAGTCTATTTTTTGTCAAGGTTCAAATGTCTTGGTCAACATATAGTCAAGGTCCAGACTTCAGAGAAAATAAACAACAAAATAACAAGTAAATACGAAGATTTCAGGGTCCATTCAAAAGCATCTGGCGGTCCAGATTTGGCCCTCAGTCCATCCATTGACTACTCCAACTTACTCTCTGAAACATGAGTGTTACCTGACACTGCTTTAGCATACACCAATGCAAATCTTACTGGTGAGAGTTGACCCACCCTTTTCAATATCTAGCCACAGTTTTGACCCTGTGGCCTCTACGGTATTTATAGAGCACATATCTTTATTGTATCTAGGATGCCCTTCTCTGGAGGTTTTCAATCCCAGCTACATTTCCTGAAGGTGACCTGCAGGGATATGGCGAGGGAAACATACTTTATGATGAAAATAAGAAAGAAAAACTTGTAGCACCTTAGAGACTAACAAATTTATTTCAGCATAAGCTTTCGTGGGTTAATACCCACTTCATCGGATGCATCCGATGAAGTGGGTATTAACCCACGAAAGCTTATGCTGAAATAAATTTGTTAGTCTCTAAGGTGCTACAAGTTTTTCTTTCTTATTTTCGTTTTGCTGACACAGACTAACACGGCTACTACACTGAAACCATACTTTATGATGTATAAAAGAAGGCCTGAGCTTTTTCTTTTAAGTTTTTTCTTGACTTTTACACATTAGGAATTAATGCCCGGTCTAGGCTAGAAGATACTTGGCAACGAGAAAACTAGTGAAGTGACAGGAACCCAATAAGTGAAAGTTAAGCCTTTAAGAGGGGAAGGTATTAGGACTGTTTAAAATCGTCTTGTCAGTTTGTTTATACCTATTTAAGTTCAACCAATTAATACTCTGAATAAGCCTTTGTTAAAGACTCAACACCCTCCTCCCCTACGTCAATTAAGGTGTTAAGAGCTCACAAACATTCCTGATACCAGCCAGTGATCCTCCAAAGCAGCTAGAGAAGACCCAAGTTAATATTCTTGATATTTCTAAGGTGAAAAACTGGAAGAAAAGCTTTAACCAAAAAAAAAAACCAAAAAAAAAAAAACCCACCTTTTCAGACTCTCTCTCTCCACATTATAAAGAACAAAAAAGAGTACGAGAGCAGATCTCTCTAAAGCCATTTGCAGGTCAGCTCTAACGCTGGACTATTTTCAATTTTTAACACATCCAAGTTTTCTAATTGCTTTAACGGTCTTTGCAAGAGGGAGAGATTTCTTCACATATCTACAATGACTCCTAAGTAGAGATGAATAAATGCTACAGAGTCAGTGAATTCACTCAAATTTGTGAACACTTTCTTTTGACTGTGTTCACTGTTCTTGAACATTATAACAACTGAGTTTACTGGAAAAAAATCTTCATTGAAAGAGCCAATGATAAGGAATTATTAGTAAAAAGTGATTTTTGAGTTTGATTACCAGTATTTGCATAGCATCGTTACTTGCTATTTCATTAACTTTTTCAATAAGCTATAACCATCTAGCACTGGCACTATGCCTGTTAAAACAGTTTGCTGCAGAACACTGGGGTCATTAGCCTAAATTCCAAAGGATACTGCATTGTCTCTGGTTTCACACCTGCAGCGGAGGGCCTGCATTTCTGCACACAAAGGTTCTGAACGTGTGCATTAGGAGCAGGAGTATTGCCTTTTTTTAAAAAAAAGGCCTCAGAGAGGACTCAAAGCATCACAGTTCGCAAAGCATTTCGAAATTCTCAGATGGAAGACACGACTGAGCATAAGCAGGTTTTGTTTCCGATCAAGGACCCCAAACCCACTCTTCCAGACCTGAAAACGGTGACAACTCCTGAGCCATACAGACCCTAAACCCCCACACGTGGAAACACGGGGGAGCCCCACTGATATGAACAAAAACAGCAGGGCGCTTGTGGCTGAAGAGAAGGCAAAGGCGACCACGGCTCTGGAGCAGCAGAAGGGCTGGTATCTCCCAGATGGCACCTAGGAGGAAAGCTGGCAACACCCCCACCCTGGGGGAAGAAGTCCATTATTAGAGCGAGTGAGGCTCAGCCCCAGGGGGAAGCAGAGAGACCACATGGCAGCTGCAGGCAGATCGCGCCCCCCACCCACTCCCTGAGTGCAGTGAAACGGGGGAGGGATAGCTCAGTGGTTTGAGCATTGGCCTGCTAAACCCAGGGTTGTGAGTTCAATCCTTGAGGGGGCCATTTAGGGATCTGGGGCAAAAATTGGGGATTGGTCCTGCTTTGAGCAGGGGGTTGGACTAGATGACCTCCTAAGGTCCCTTCCAACCCTGATAGTCTATGATTCTATGAACGGGGAAAGAGCTTCTCCCCCTCCCCAGGCACAAGGCCAGGCCCGGCGCTCACCTCCCTTTTAACGCGCTCAACAGCGTCCCACCGACTCCTTCCACGTCAACGCAGCTCACCTGCCAGCAGCTGCAGGCCAGCTCCCGGAAGTCACGTGATCGCGCCTCTTCCGGGGGGGGAGGCCGCCCCTGCCTCCCTAGTGCATGCTGGGAGTTGTAGTCCTTGCCCAGCTAAATCGCTCTGCGGCCGGCTGAGCTCACTCGGGCAATAGCGGCCACGCTAGCGAGTTGCCAGGCTGCCCACGAGGCTCGCGGGCTGTGGCTGCTGCATCCCCTTCCCAGTGCCACTCCCCCGTCCTGCCCCGTGCACACCACTGGGACTTTTATTTTTAGTCCTTCTCCTAACACCGGACCCCCGCGGAGCCTTTTAGAAAGCGGGGGCGGGTTTTGGGGACCCCCCCCCCCGAAGGGCTTATACAGGGCAAAGGAGATACGATAAAACCCCAAGAGCACTGTGTAGACTGGGAGGGCTGCTAGCTGGACTAACTTCCCGGGGCACGTCCAAGGGAAACCCAGGTCTTACAGCCGGGGTGTGAAGGGCGACCCAGTAACTTGCCGCGGCAGCTGTGCACACACGAGCCTTCCAGCTGTGCGGGGGAAGGGGGGGGGGCAAGCCAGTTTCCAGAGGATAATGACGTCATGGGAGAGACGACTGCAGGGCCAGGCACCGCAGCAACAACTAGTCAAGCAACCACGTGCGCCCCCGGCAGCCCCCGGTTAGCCCGCTCCCAGGCACCGGGGCAGCCCGGTTCCCCTGTCTACACCATCAACCCCCGGCGCCCTTCCGCCGCTCAGCGCTTCCCGCCGGGCCTACGCGCCACCCGGAGCTTTCCTCTTTTACGGCCCCTCTTCTTGTCATGAACAGACCGCCCCGGTGGCGACCCTCCGAGCTAATCATTTCATTGACCCCCCCCCCCTCCTCCCACGTGTCACGCGGAGCCCCCCCCCATGCTATTTAAGGAGACTCGGATGCGCTCTGCAGGGAGGTCAGAGATCGACAAGGGAAGCAACGAGGGGCCGCTCTGTGAGCGTTTGCGGCGCCCATTCCCCACTAGTCTCCCCGCAATCCACAGAGACCTATTCCGGGGGGGGGGGAGACGTGGCAGGGGCCTGTTTCCACCCTGGCTCGCCAGCGACCGCTGGCCCGGGGGCACTGAGCGCGTTTCTAGGGGGAGCGCTAGGGAGTGGCCAGAGACGCGGCGCTAAGCAGCGCTACCGGTCTCCGGACTACGTTTCCCAGCAGGCAGTGAGGGAGAGGCCAGAGGGGGCGGGCGAGGGTACAAAGCGAGCGGGCGATACCTGTTCGCACAGGTAAGGGAAAGGGGTGAGGTGAGTAGCAGGTGAGTAAGCCCAGGCGGGGGCGGCGCGGCGCGTGCAATGGGGCTTGGGCGCTTCTGGCTGCGGGAGGCTCAATGCCCCCGCCCCGCGCCTCTCCGCCCGTGGGGGAGGCAGAGCAGCTCGCCGGCCGGCCGGCGCGCACGCCGCGTTGGAGAAGTTGCGAAAGAAAACGAGCTAAGATGGACTCGATTCGAGGGGGCAGGGGAGACACGTGGCTTTGGAGGTGAAGCTGCGCGTTCCAGACATAGCGTGGGGTGTTTGTTTGTGTTGGTCTTCAAGCCGCTTTGCAACGCCCCGGGAGGGGCGGCCAGCCCGGCGCGTGTTGTGGCGCCTGTCTCCGCGGGCGCGCAGCGCGGATTGAACTCCCGCAAGAGGAGGGAGAAGCCTTTGGCGGGAAGGGGACGGAAAGGCGGCTGCTTGCTCTGGGGGGGGGGGGAGGCGTGTCCCTCGCGTACCCGCGGCTCTGCATCTGCCCGCGAGCCCTGCGCTTGATCTGGCCCGTGCGGGAGGCCGCACGCGTCTCGCCCCCTCCTCCCCCCACCGCGTGCATCACGGGGGGGCGGGGGGGGGCATGCTCTGGGGCTCTCAGGGCTTTGAATGGCGTCTCTGTGCCCTCTCCCAGGGGCGGAGAGGCTGAGCCAAGGGGAGGAGGAGGAGGAGGAGGAGGATGTCCTTCTCCAGCTCCGGGTCGGAGGAAGCCTTCGACTACTTGTTCAAGATCATCCTGATCGGAGACTCCAACGTGGGGAAGACCTGCGTGGTGCACCGCTTCAAGTCGGGGCAGTACCACGAGAAGCAGCAGAACACCATCGGGGTGGACTTCACCGTGCGCTCGCTGGAGATCGATGGCAAGAAGGTGAAGGTTAGTGGCTGTTGCAGGCTCGGTAGTGACCCAGATCAGGGGACAGTTGGGACTAAACATCCTGATCAGCAGATCGGGGGGAGAAGACGAGTCCTCCCTCTCAGGGGCAGCAGATTTGTAGAAATTTTGGTGGTACCCAAACTCTGCCCCCTCCAAACTCAACCCCCCACCTGCCTAGGCTCTGGGAGGGAGTTTGGGTGCGGAAGGGGTGAGAGGTTGGGCTCTGGAAGGGAGTTTGGGTGGGGGAGGGAGTGAGGGGGTACAGGCTCTGGGAGGGAGTTTGGGGATAGGAGGAGATGTGGTGGGAGGGGGGTGCAGTCTCTGGGAGGGAGTTTGGGGGTGTGTGGGAGAGGGGTGGGGTTTCAGGTCTGGGAGGGGGTGGGGGTTGCAGTGTTTACCTGGGGCTCCTAAGCAGGGTGGGCCGGAGGGGCTCCGTATGCTGCTACCCCCAGGCACTGCCTCCCCCTCTCCTCCCCCCCAGCTTCCTATTGGCCGCAGGGGCAGCATGCAGCTTCCTGCCAGCTCAGCTCCAAGTATTTAGCTATAGAATAGACTGATGGATTTCATCCTTTTCCATACCTTGGCTGCATAAGATATGGTCTCTTTTCTTCCCTCCCACTCTTAAGGCCACAACATGTTGGCCCTCTCCATAATACAGTTACAACCCAGTTAGGGAACATAATTCCTCCAGAATAATGTCCAAGCTACATTATAGCATGGTTTGGTTCTGTCTGCATAGAGCAGCCTGAATTGTGTTATAACCATGCTGCACCTTGGTTGTAACATAGTTTGTCACATGTACACAGGCATAACCAAACCATGTTGTCAGTAGGTTCACTGAAGCGGTTGTAGCCTTAAGCTATGTCTACACTTCCACAGATATCTGCAAAACTTCTGTCGCTCAGGGTGTAAATAAGCCACCCCCTCGAGTGACCTAAGTTACACTGACCTAAGTGCCAGTGTGCACAGCACGATATTGGCAGGAGAGCTTCTCCCGCCGACATAGCTGCTGCCGTCTGTTGGGGGTGGATTAATTACGTTGACAGGAGAGCTCTCTCCCATTGGCCTGCCCTAGAGCATCTGCACTAGAGAGCTTACAGCAGCACAGCTGCATTAGTGGAGCTGTGCTGCTGTAAGATCTCTAGTGTAGCCATACCCTGAGTGTAGATAAGGCCTAGTAGTATTGAATATCATAAATTCCAGTGCAAACTCTGAAGTGGCATTCACTAGACTTCACTGGCATTACTTTTTTTTTCTCCTGCAGATTCAGGTATGGGACACAGCAGGCCAGGAGCGCTTCCGGACGATAACTCAGAGTTACTATCGCAGTGCCCATGGTGCCATCCTTGCCTATGATCTTACCAGGAGGTCCACATTTGAATCTATTCCTCATTGGATTCATGAAATTGAAAAATATGGAGCTGCTAACTTAGTCCTGATGTTAATTGGTAGGAGTCGGAGTCAAACTTTTTTCTATTTGAATTTTTATTTTTGATACATAGCCTTCACCTCCCTCCTTCCCCACACTTCATCTCAGGCTCTATTTACATGAATTTTTCAAAATACAGAGAACAGAATGAGCGTAGTAACTTGAGCTATTTTTTTTATTTTATTTTATTTTTAAGAAAATGTCCTGTTCCTGTCTATACAGCAGAACCAAGCTGGAAATGGGAATTAGGTGATTGTCCTCACATTATCAAGCATTCATATCCTGTTCCTTGTTTTTGCCCCATTGTAATAGAACAAGCTTACTGCTAGTCTAACTGGGGCAACTCTCTTGAGGTCACTGGACATGGCCCACTTTCAGAAATGAAGAATTTGGCCCAATGGTTCCAATACATACAAGCATAACAAGTTGTCAATGGGCAAAAATGCACCCATCTCAAACCCCTCTCTGATACTCCATATATTCTCTTTCCGGTGTCCATTCTACTGCCGTGCACTTGCTTCTACTGCCCAGGGGGTGCTGATCCTAAGTGGAAACAGGCTGACAATGGGGACCCTCTTCCAGAGCAGGAAGGATGCTGCCTGTCTCCCCCCACCTTCTTTCCCCACAGACAAGGAGAGTGGTTGATGGGAAGCATGGTTATTCCTCGCTTCCCTCCCTCCTGCAATCAGAAGTTGTAGTTATTGTTCCTCTCATCCACAGGCAAGGGGGTTGAGCTGGCAAAGTGAGAGAGCCTGCCTCTTTTGCCTGTTCTGTTATCAGCACTGTGCTGAGAGCAGCATATTTATATAAGCCGCAGAACAACAATCTGACTTGGCCCTGTAGCTTGGCAAGGCTGGGCCCCCAAGCCTGGTAGCTGTGGGCTCTGGGAGCTGTGAGCTCCTGCTAACACACACTTTAAAATACTATACTCCTATTTATGAAGAATTCGGTAAGTCCTTCCTAGTCCTCTTCTGAAGCAGTGACATGAAAAACAAGGTCTGACTTGCGTGGAGCTGTAGATCTTGGTGTGAACAAGGGAATAGGCATCACTTGAACTCTATAGCCCTTAGTCTGTTTATTATTTCTTTCCTGAAATGCAAACACAATCTATTAGGCTCAACAAAATAATGAAGAAAGCCCTGAATCCTTTGGAAATTGTCCAGTATAGATTCATTGTCTCAAGATAAAACATTGACTCTGTATTTCAAAGGTTGGTACTGCTTAGCTTTTACTTGCTACTCAAACTGTCTGCCTGAACCTTTCCCATTCAGTTATAATAATTCATTCTAGTGTAAATTTCTAATGCAAAATAACTTTTATGATTCCTACCCTTTCACATTTGAAATGGGTGGGGGAGACAGAGGAGACATGTAAGAAAATAAACAGATGAAGCTGGGGTGTGGGTTTTTTTTGTTTTTTATAAAGCCCCTCTAGAAAAGGTTGACTTCTGATAGTATAAGTTTCGAATTTGCTGAAAAGACAAGTTTCAACATCCTTGAGCAGTTTGAAAGTTACCACTAGTAAAATATCGTACATGCCAGGAGAATATGGAAGTTCATGCAGGGGAAGAAAATCTCTTTAAGAAGCCTCTGTATTTGGAGCGTTTTTCCTACTTTGTCTATCTGTACTTTTCTATCATCAATGGAGATATTTTTCATTTTGTGTGTGTATGGTAAAATTGATGTTTAATGACACTTACCGATAAATCTAATCCTTCCAAGCCTATTTATTAGCTAGAGGTGCCTTCTGGTTTTGGACTAGTTTTTGATTTATACTGATAGAACTGTTATACAGTCAATCTGCCTATGCAAAGTTGCTGCTTTATTTTTAAATTGTAGCCTAGATTAAGCTGGCCAACAGTGATAGGTTCATCTATCTTCTGACTTTACCCAAAAACTCCTTAATTGTAATACTGGATCTTGTTAATATCCAAAGCTGGGAAGGTAGTCCCTTACTATGGGCTGAGGCTAAAATGTTCCTATTTTTACATAGCCCACCTGAATTAGTCCAGCAATATCCCAGTATTGGTGTTGGGATCTCAGCATCCACCTAAAGATATAGGCCAAATTAATTGGTAGTACCAGAATATATATGGCTTCTATTAATGGTCTGAATGGATGTTTCATACTGGTGAGAAAATTAACAGAGATTTGGAACATGTGGAGACCTGTTTATTGTGCACAATATAGCACCTTATATATGGGCATTTTTTGTGTGATCACTCTAACAGCTAACCTACCTAGAAAGAAAAAATAACCACATTAGAAAACACCTGTCTAGAACTGAATTCTCTAACTCAGCAAAACCTCTAAGACGTTACAAAGTGATAGGTGAATCTCTAATTCTTTCCAAGTCAGTGCTGCTGCACCATTTCCCTACAGCAAGTCCAGGAGCAAGAAAATGTATTAACCATTTGCAGCATAAATTTGGTAACCTTCACCACAGGCCCCAAAAAGTTGATGATGTTTCCATGCATGAAACTTGTTTGGGTTTAGTGTTTCATGTTCTGCTCACTAGCAATCTTGTTTGGCATAATTTTATTCCGCGGCACAAAATCCCTCTTAAAAATAAATATTTTAAAAAATTGGGAAACTAACCAATTGCATTGTCTGCATTCATACATTAGAATGCAGACCATTAATGGAAGCCTTTTTTATTTAAAGGGAACAAATCGGATGTAGCGGAGAACCGCCAAGTCCTTTTTGAAGATGCCTGTACACTGGCAGAGAAGCATGGGCTATTGGCTGTGTTGGAGACTTCAGCCAAAGAGGCCCAGAATGTAGATGAGGTGTTTACATTGATGGCAAAGGAGCTGATAGCCCGCAACACCTTGCAGCTTCACGGGGAGCATCCTCCAAACAGCATCTATCTGGACTCCAGGCCTGTGATTGTTAATCCAAATGCAGAGAAGTCTCAGTGCTCTTGCTGATGAGATGTTTCAATTATAAGAGCTATGAAGGTGTGGCTGATGATTCCATACGTTTCCTGTTTGGCCTCAAACCATCATTCTAATGCATCACTGCCTTGCAGTTTTGGCCTGTAACTCTCCAGAAGATAGGTGTTGCAATGGTCAAAAGTGCTGGATTGCCTTGAACATGGCAGCTGTTGGTACTTAAACAAAGACTATGAGCTGAGAGAAGACTAGGTGCTGCTAGCCTGAAGAGAACTGTGAAGACTCTTACTCCTAAATGGAAGCAACTGCCTTTGAATAGAGTCTTCTGGCTGTGCCAGAGGCTGACTGTAACCAGGTTTTGTGCTGTTTCCTTTAGGATATACAACCTGCTGTAGGTCAAATTATTTGGTCTTCATAAATAACTTTACAATGTGTGACATGCGTACTTACACTTTTTTTGTTCGTGGCCGTTTGGCTTGCATTACTCACGTGTTCAGATCTCCATTCAGGGCAATGCTAATGGCAGATCTGTGGCAGATACAGCACTATAACTTGCTACTGGTATTGTGATCAGGTAGACAATACTGCCACATCTATCTTCCTCCCTTTGCCACACAATTTAGCCTTCATCCCTATTGCTTGCATAGCAGCCAGAACAATGTGACTGATAGGCCTAGGGGTACCCCCAAGACTTTTTCCCAACTTCAGTGGGTGAGAAGAGCTGCCTTCAGTTGTCATCTTTGGTCTTTCTGCTGACACTGACTAGTACCAGGGCCACTTGGGTGGTTGCAGTTGATATAGACTCTCTAGTGAAGCCCCTTCCAAGCCAGTAGTAATGGCCATAATTCAAATTAGAACTGAAAGACTCCCTATTTCTTACTAATCCCTTGCTTAAAATGAAAGGCTTTTGACTAAAAAATCATCCCATCTAAAACAGTTGCTGTTCAGGTTGTGGAAATGACACCATAGTTTAGTCTTAGAACTCAAAGATAGCTTTCAGGCTTCTGTACAGCTGGTTAGACAAGTAGAATGGCTCACTAAGTAACTGATTTTCAGTAATGAAACAGGTTGGGGATATCCTTAGTACTGCTATTGGGTTGCATTTTTGCAGTAAAACATTGTCCACCAAAAGCTGGCCCCAATACTAGTTTCAAACTTCTGTATTGTGAAGCTTATCTTCAGCAAGGCGCTGTCAGTGTTTCCTGTCATGACATTTCAAAACAGTATGCTCTGTAAATTGATTCTAGCTTTCTCTGTAAACCCAGAATTTCTTCACTGCTTTGAGAGAAGTCAAATGAGAAATTTGAGGGGAGAGCTGCTAAAATGTTGTGTTAACAGTGGACACATTTCTACCATTCCTGACAAAGAAGCTTCTGCTTGCATAGGTCTCCTACTCAGTTTATTGGAAGGCTCCAGGAAACTGTTCCTTTAACTCCATAATATCAAACTAGGGGTTGGGGGAGGTGAGACAATACCAGTTTGTAACCCTTTCTGAGGAGATTGCCCAAGGGATACTCAAAGCATAGCCCTAAAAAACATTAGCTGTGTCCCTCTGTAGTCTATTCAAATACTCATTAGTTATGCTGTCACTAGTGAATTACAAGCTAGAATTCCGACTTTATTACAATAAAATACAGGCCTGCTCATAATGCACAGGAGCCCTAGAAGTAGGTGTGGTAGGTTTGGTAAAGTGCCTTTGGTAGCTTAAGGTTCACATTTTCTGCTCTGCTTTTGAATAACAGGTGGTAGAATCTCTCCTTTATGAAAAGGCTTGTCTGATCAAGTACAAAGAACCTTAAAAGCTGACTGTTAGAGTGAAGGCTTGGGGTTTGTTGGGCATACATTTAAACACAATAAAACTTCCTCTGGCCTAATTTCTTCTAGGGTTTGTTAAACATAGCTGTTAACGTGCCTAATGTTGGTTCATAGAATGGCATGGCAGCTAAGATCTGAAGTAATGGGGGATTCCCACCACTGGCTACAGCTAGAGCAGTCACATTTGCCACCTGCTATTTAGCCTACATTTACCTTGTCAGCCCAATACTTGTCTGCATAATTCTATTCTCCCATGGTTGGGTAGACCTAAGGGAAAATTGCATCCTATGTTGGTTGTCAATTTGGTTGTCAACCAAACGTGCTGCTTCAATCAGTCAATCCTGCACCTTTGATCGCTTATTCCTCTTTACTCTTACCTCCTATTTAACTTCTTGATTAGGGGCCTAGAATTAAATGCAGACTTAGTTGAACAGAGATGCTGCTCCCTCTGCTGTAATGTGGTGTTTTAACAATCCAAAAATCACTTGAGTTTTTGGGCTGGTACAGTGATCTATGCTTGCTCCTCTGACATTGTTACTTAACAGTGTAAAGGCAGGGGCTGTAGGTGGTTTGTTTTTTTTTGTTTTGTTTTGAAATTTAAAGAATTCCTTCATGCTCTGCATGCAAGCCAAGTCCCACTTATGTGAGAGTCCAGTTACATCTTTGTACATCATCCCTCCTTGAAAGCAACTTTCCCTCTTAAAACAGCCTTAAAATAAAAACAACCAAAAACCATTTACCCTGGTGCACATTATCTGGCCTCTTTCTTTAGAGAACCAAGACTGATGAGCCAGGCCATTAAAGTTACCATGATGAGTAGCCTTTCCTAATACATCTCTTGTGCTGAAAGAGTGGCTGGAGCCTGGGTACCTACCAACAAAGGTTGCAGGACGGTTAGGGAAGCCCCTCAATACTCATCAGTCCATTTGCTAGGTTAATTACATGTCCCTGCACACCTCCAGCACTACTGGACCTACTGTAACTTCCCCAGCCTGATATTCCACTAACCAGTAATTGTCCAGTGTAGGCAGCTTCCACAGGGCTAGTGCTGCTCGCTTTACTTGAGGGAATAGAGCTATCAAGGATGGTCTCTCTTCTCATGAAGTGGTTCTGCAGCATTGCTCCATGCACCATGTGGAGAACACTGACTGATCTGCATCTGATTACTTCACCTGGCACAGGCCCTCTACCTTGTAGAGGAGGGAGCAGAGCTTTTTGCATGAAGTGAGTGTATGCCAACTCTTGCTGGGGGGCTCTTGGCAAGTCTTCAATAGCTCAAGCAGATAATCCTACCACTGAGGATGAAGCCTACCCTCCATTTTGGGATGATATTAAGGAAAAGGCTATGCTTCCCTGAAACTTTTAGGAGTTTGAGCCCATCTCCCACAATTCTGCTGAACGCCCTACTCATAGATGCCCTTTTGAAATCTCTCCCAAGCCCTTGAATAAAGTAATCATGCTGGGTCAGAGCCCATGGGGCAATGTGTTTAACACCACTTTACTACATTGTTGTGTGCGAATGCACAGAAAAGTGCAATAGGATTGCTAATGCAGAAGCTCTAATACCCTGGGCAATATTAATGATTACAGAGTATTTTCCAGTGTAAATTAAGCCATAACAGTGAGAAACATTATCGAAAATGGAAGAGTCTGGGACACAAAATGGCAACCACCAGAGGAAAAATACCCATCTGCTAAATTAGAACAACTTAACTCTATTTAGCAAGTGTCTCGCTAAAAAGCACATGGGTATATAGTCTATAACTGTATTGTGTTGAACATCTCCATTAAGAAGCAGGTAGACAATAAGGCTAGACATTCATGGTGCCATTTCACAAGCTTGTTGGTATTCCATGTCCTCTATTTAAAAGCCCTCTTAGCTACTGAAAATATGGAGGAAGCTAGTTTTGCTAAAACCACCTTTAAAATCTCATGAGTTTCAGATGGCTATTACATCAGACCTTTACACTGGTGTCAGATGAGACTGTTTGACACAAGCCTATGGGTATCAGTGGTGTTCGTAACAGGTCAACCACAGTATGACCAATCCTGAGCATTTAAGTCACTCAGGGCCTCAAAATATCATGATTGGCTTAAAAGCCACAAGTATTAAGTTGGGGGTCTTTTTACTTGCCTTCTGGCTTTTGAGTCTTTAGGGTATGCTGCTTTCAACATTTTTTCCCACAAACATGAGGGAAACAGAACTTTTTTTTGGTGGGGGGTGGAAAAGGGGAAAGACGTGAGGTTTATAATGAAAGCTGAGATTCTCATGTAATCACTGTAGGAAGTGGGGCTGTCAAACTTAACATATTACAAGACTTGGAAGAAGAGTTGCAGTGTTTCTAACTGCAAGAGTCAGGTAAGACCAGTCAACAGGAGAGTTCAAATGTTATCCAGAGTCATGTTTTAAAAGGTTGTACGTGGAATGATGACAAACACTTTTATATCCTCATACAAACAGGGGTCTTGAGCTTTTAGGATCTGTTTACACTGGGAAATTAACTAACTAGTTACACCTGTAGCGTAGAGCATGATCCATCTTGAAATTTTCAGTACAAACAAGTTAGGCCACCAAAACCCAGTTTTACATAACTGCTCTGTTTTAGCTGAACTGGTTTAAAACTGGGTAGAAAGTTCCCCTTAGGAGAGCCTATGGGTACATTTTTTCAGGACCTTAACTCCCTTTTCAGAAGGAATTTAGGAGCCTAAATCTCACCAGAAGTCAATATTTTAATCTTACATTATTAGGCAGTAATAGAGTTTTTACAAAACATGGTATAAAAAGAGTAAACACTACATATAACAAGATTTAAAATAGCAATATTGACCACTTCGTGGAAGTGTTTACAAGGTAGCTCTGGTTAAGGCTATATTCCATTACACCTGCCTGCAGCATTGTCTATAGTATGAAACTGAACCATTATTGATTGGACACCGAACCCAGATTGACTGCAAAGGACAAGCCTATGTTCAGCAAGCCAAGGCTCTAGTGACTGCATTGTCAATTTGATCTAATTAAATCAGTGGGGTTTTTTTTAATTTAAATGTAGCTGCCATATAATTTCCTGTCTACTCCACCAAAAGTGTCAAAAAAAAAAATCGAGGAAATTTGGCCCAGATTTAAGATGAGCTTGCTGCCGAGTATTCCAGGAATTGAGCGGGATTCCACTCGTCTTCACACACAAAACAGATTACCATGATGCACAAACTATGCCATCCCTGTTGCAATTTTACTTGCTTGGAAGAAGATTCAACACAGTTGTGTATATGCTTGAGGTCACGACACCATTCTAATGCAATTAGACTGAAAGAACGAGCATTACAGTTGCACGGTTGCAAATGGTCCTTACAGCACAATCCCACAAGGCTCCGGCAATCTCTGGAGTCACTACTCTTTACCTTAACTCCCATTCTGATGATTTTTCCAGATTTGAGCTATTGTAGTGCTGGTCATTGTACGTATGCATTGCTACTTATAAAAGAAAACTCATGCCAATTTAAGGAGTATTGCTTAAAAATAAAGGATATTGCTATGCAATACGATTTCATTTTACAAAATGCATGATATTTTAACATGTTAAACAGCTATTTAAATAAATAAATATTATATATATATATATATATATATATATATATATATATATATATATATATCTCTATCTCACCTGTCCCACTGCAGACTGCTATGGAAAATAATCCTGCTCTCAGGACCTAAGTTCCCTGTAAGCTGCGCAGCCATGCAGCCAGCAGGCTATCAACGGCCACACAAGCTGGGAGAGACACCCCCCCCCCCACACACACCCCTGGCCCAACCCAGCCCCAACGGAGCTTCCACAGCAGGGGAGAGAAGCTCCTTCTCCAGCCTGGCCCGGCCCAGCCCAGCCTGAGCTGCTAGGGAGAGCTCCTCCCCTGGCCTGGCCAGGCCCAGCCCAGCCCCGACGCAGCTGGGGAGAGGCAGTGGGGGGAGAGGGGTGGGGGGAGTTCTCTTTCCCCACCCCAGTCCTGTGGCCACCTGCACCCCAAACCCCTCATCCCTGGCTCCACCCGAGTTCACACCCCCACACCTCAACCCTCTGACCCAGCCCTGAGCCCTGTCCCAGAGCCTTCACCCCTAGCTAGAGCCCTCATCCCCTGCACCCAACCCTCTGCCCCAGCCCTGAGCCCCCTCATCTCCCCCACACCCCAACCCTCTGCCTTAGCCCTGAGCCCTCTCCTGTACCCCAATCCCCTCATCCCTGGCCCCACCCCAGAGCCCACACCTCCAGCCAGAGACCTCACCCAAACCCTCTACCCCAGCCCTGATCCCCCTCCCATACTGCAAACCTCTGGGCCCCATCCCCGCCACACATCACCTCCATATTGGTGCACATAAAATTCATTCCGCACATGGACGTAAAAAATTAGCGGGAACACTGCGCCAGGACCGAGGCTGGAATATTTACCCACACTGCAACAGCTGAAGGAGTGCTGTGTGAGCACATATGAACAACTTTTTACTATGTGGGATGGGTTGTGTGGACCCATTGCACTACTACAAGATACAAAAGTTAAGTGAACCAATGTAAATTTCCATCGCATAATTCTTTAGGGGAGATGAAATTTAGCAAGGACTAATCCAAGATGCCAGAAGAAGGAACATGGCTGTGGGAGAAGTTTTTCTAATTCCAAGTTTTCATTGGCAGGATTATGCCTTGAAGCATGAGAGTTTATACATCTTTTATACATTTTTATCCTGAAATTACTGTGGAAGTTATTAATCTCATCTAGTTCTGAATCTAAAGCTTTAAAAAACAAACAAAAAAACCAAAAACAAACCCCCACTGTAGTAGCACATTTCACAGATCAACTTGTTTACAAATATTTCCCCTTACCATTTCAAAAATCTGTTGCCTTTCAATCTTATTGAACTTCCTCTTACTCTTGTATGCTGAGAAAGGGTACATAGAAGCCAATGATTGATTATACCATTTATTTTTTGTATACTGCTCACATATCCTCTTCTCTAAGATTTAATCTTTTGCATTGCTAACCCCGTCAGAATTAAGTCAGAATGAAAGTTATTAATAAATAATCAGACTTGTTTATAATCAGACCCATAGCCAGCCAAGTTCAAGTGAAGAGGCTTTGCAATGACATAGGAAGGCACCTCCACTTGGGGAGGGGGGTGGGGGTGGGGGGAGAAACAGGTGCAATTTCTTGCATTTTAAAAAATGTAGGAACATTTCATAAGAAAAAAAAATCAGAGAAAGAAAGTGCCTACCTTGTACTGAGCTGGAATTCTGTACTAGGAGAACCTGTCTGTGGCCAGCTAGATTCTGTTGATACACCCACCAATGAATGAACACCCAAAATAACTCAAGTGCCCGACTGCATCTCACGTCAGATGCAGAAACAAATGGTGCATGAGACTATCCAAAATCAACGTCTTTCAGTGCACACAGCTTATTCTCAATTAAGATAAAGCATACTATTCTATCCCTAATCCCTACAGAGAACATTGGGCTTCCTTATTCCTTTCCTTTGCACCGCCAAATCTGCTACCTCCCCGCCTTCCCTCTCAACACTTCCTCTTCTCCCACAAAATATCCTACAGAAGTTACAGAACCACATTTTTTGTGTTATTTAAACAGTATGTGCACGTTTGTAAATGATTTGGCACCTAGCTTTTTACAGGAAAGTTAAGTTGTCCATCATATTTGGTTCTGCTCTCATTAAACTTGTTTTCCCCTCCTCCTCTCCCATTTCCTTCCAAAACTGTTGTTACTCTCTCGCTGCATCCTTCCCTATTTCTCCTATGCTTTCATCTCCCCCCACCTAGCTCTGTATCCTTTTCCCCCCCACTCTGCCTGGCCTTGACCATTCCCACACTTCTCTCCCCTATTTGGGATCTGTGCATTCTACTAGCCACCACAATGTGTGTGTGCAGGATAAGGTATCTGGATAGTCTAAGACCAGTTTCAACAGTACTCACCTCTTCCTTCACCTCCGCCCCCACAGTCAGTTTGAAAATATTTTCACAGCTGTTTACTTAAACAGCTCCTGATTTCCAGTGACAAGGGTGCTTTACAATGTAATATACACAGTGGCCCATAAAGGAGGGTGTGGTCCACCAGGAAGTAGTTAGCCTACAGTAGTGCTTTGAGTTCTCTGGATAAACAGTACGAAGTACAAAGTATTATAGCAGGCATTTATTACCCACTGACAACAAGCAATATTTGATGTGCATATTGTAAAATGTACAGCCCAGAACAAACTGACAGAATTGAGCCAGTCTCAGAACTCAAGTCTGATAAGGAAAGCCACCTCGGTTATCACTCAGTGGTAATCCCAAGCACTTTCATAGTTTGGTGGTCTCAGCTGTCTTTGTTCACAAAATGTTCTCTCTCTTTATATATTATAGAATTTCCTGTTTTGCATAAGGCTGTTAACAAGATACAATTGTGTATTAATGCTGCAACATGACTATGGCATTGCACAGGACTCAGTAATTAGTAGTAACCAGACTAGTTTACACTAAGGGCATACAAACAGAGGCTGAGATCTAGAGACTCCCAGCTTAAAGAAAGAACAGACTTCTTGTTTACTTGTTTGTTTGTTTTTTATTTGGGAAAAGTGCTTCTTACAAAAGGCAGCTGCAAAACAATACATCATAGACCTCAGCAACAACTTCTTATTCCATTTTAAAAGTGAAAGGAGAGGCTGTCTCAGGGCAAGAGAAGCAGATCATGAGGCATCTATGAGTCATTAAAAGAGCAGCAATAATTTAACCCAAGGTTAAAATTCCTGCATTGGAGCTTTGGTGGCAAAATATGAGCTCTTATCAATGGAATTCTATCTTGCTATTGCATGACTGCTAGTTCTTCTCTAGGTAACCCAATAACTCACAAG
Source organism: Macrochelys suwanniensis (assembly GCA_033296515.1). Classification (NCBI taxonomy): domain Eukaryota; kingdom Metazoa; phylum Chordata; order Testudines; family Chelydridae; genus Macrochelys; species Macrochelys suwanniensis. The sequence goes on along the minus strand of CM065775.1, from coordinate 243,971,846 downwards.
TTCACAGCTCTTCCAAGCAACCTGCATAACTCAGATGGGATATGAGCCAGGAGTGCCTTGAATCAACTAAATAGTATAGTGATTTCCTGGATAAGCTTGAGTGGTTATCGATGGTATACAACTACGTGAGCCACGCAATTAAGGGATCCGGACTTGATGTTCTACTGGATAACAATATGGTGAGAACCCTCTTCTGGCTAACCAGATTCCTACTTTTAGTCAGTCCCTATAATATACATTAGAGAGAGCTGGTGTATTAAGGAGCGCTAAGTTATACCTGATGGTTAAGACCATTGCCACAGACTGGGCTGAGACCACTAAACCAGTTTCATGTCCAACTGAAGACTACAATTCATGCACCAAAAGGGGAGGAGAGTTAGTTTTTGGTTTTTTAAACATATACAGAGTCTCCCAGCCCTTGAGATCCAACTCTGCGTTTATTTGTTTATACACATTGAAAGTTCTCCTTTCACGTACAAACACATTTTCCTTTCATGCTAAACACAGTAAAAACCTGGAACATTCGCACCTGGTTCTGGTTACACAGTAGTAATAGTAATGTGCAAGTAAACAAGAGACCAAAACCACAAATGAAGATGTGTACATGAGGGGGTTGGAACAGCTGAAGCCAGCAAGAAGTACGTGTGTCTGGCCTGAAATTGGAAGTATTGATTTGAAGTCCACAGCAGAAAAAGGCCACTGGCCAATTTATATCCCCCACTGCATGGCCACTGCTCTCATTTTTGTATCTGGGCTCTTCAAGATGAGTGTGGAAGTCCTGTAAACACTTTAACCCTGGAACTGGGTGAATCCTGTCGGGAACACAGATGAAGCAACAAACCTAGGCTAACTGTTTGACAGTTAATTCATTTTACAAAAACTAACGTTTTAAAGATTTCTTGTTATTTGTTTAAACAGAGAAAAACAAACACTCCTGGGGCAAGGGGAGGAGACAGACCCTGGGTAAAAGTTATTACAACAGCACCTGGAATTGATAGGCCTGCCTAGGAGAAACACAGGCACTGCCACAACACCACAGGAAAGAGCTACTGCCTGATGCCGAGCAGACAGTCCAAACTCCGCTGACGGGTGCTATAGATCCAAGTCATAATAATCTTCCAGCTCGTCGTGAAACAAGTCCCACTCGTCCTCGGAGTCTGTCAACTCATCATCACCTCCTGCTGCCAAAAGCATGAGCAACATCTCGCCGAGCTCAAAGGTCACAACCTCATCCTCGTCGTTCTCGAAGGGATCGCTGCTCTCCCTCTCCTCAATGAATTCCCAGAACCGATTCCTTCGCTGGGCCTGCAAAGGGAACACAGTTATTGCTCTTGTGTGACCGAGAATTACAAGATACATAGCTCCTAGGGCTTACAATGCTCAGCTCCCAGGTATATAACATGCAGGTAGTCATGCTTCACATTGGGATCTGCACTTACTCCTGCTATAGCTGACCACCAACATTTCTGCCTCAAGATATAGGTGACATTAGGAAATGGGTCTCTTCCAAAGTCTGCCCTCCATCACTTCCCCACTCTCCCCTCCCATCCACTATGTATGTTTTACTACATAAGCAAATCTGAGGCATTCACACCTTCTCCTTCCCTCTTCCAAAAAGTCCACCCCTGTTTTAGAAAGCAAAAGCAGTGAGACTTACCCGATATCTACTCGATGTTCCCACTTTCTGTCTCTGTGGCTCCTCTCGGCGACCATCGGGATATGCATGTTTGTAAAAACAGTTCCCTCCAAATGGACAGCTCCCACGGCCTTCATCAAAATACCTGCATGGCTTGTTGCTGGAAAGGAAAATATCGCAACCCTTACTCACAGCAGAGCCAGTCAGAATTCAGTATTGCATTTGCCTATCGTCCAGGGGGTCTCTTTAAATTTGCACCATTTGCCGCTGACGCCATTTTATCAATAAAAATACATATACAGAAATTATGTATTACATGATGTGCATACCCAACAGATGTGCGCGTGGGTAGATGCATGCATAGGGAAGCTTATGACTCTCAGTGCACAAGTCTACTACCTTATGGCTGTATCAATTATGTCTTGGGTGGGTAAGGAAAAAGCTTGTGAGGTCAATAAGTACATAGGAAAGCTAGGTGACTGTGTGGATGCATGCATCTGCGGGTGGATAAGTAAGGATGCACTTCACACGTGTGGGGGTGGAAAGGAGGTATGAGAGGGCTTTAGATAAACACCCTTGTTCTCCAGGTGTGCCCTTATCTCTGCAGTCTTAACTTGACAAAAGGCTGCAGCGCTCGTACCTCATTGCCTCCTTGTATTTCTGAATGAGTTTCTGCTTCTCTTCCTTCTCCTCCACCCAGTACTCACTTGGAATGACAAAGTTAGATGTGATCCGACATTCTGGGCAGGACCTGGGGAACGAAGAGACTGCACTGCAAAATTCCACATTACAGGGGCGCTCTGTTCCTACTATAAAACATACCATGGCACATATCCCATCTTTAAAGATGTATCCTATTGTGCCTGGGCACTTACTGCCAGGACTTTGTACTTCTTTTTCGATCTATGTTCTCTTTTGCACAAGAAGACACCCTAAACTCTTCCTCTTCTTTCAGAGCTCACCTCAGCAGCTGATCATTTTGTTTCCAAAGAACTTAGGGGGGAAAAAACATTTCACACAGACTCCTTTTTCTTTAGATTTAGATAAATTTATTTTTTGTAGTTTTGTTTGGTTTTTGTATTTGTTTGTTTGGGTTTCTTTAGAACGCCTTAAAGAGGGTATGGGTCGTTGGCCGACTAATTAATCAGGGCAGTGAAAAGTTAGGAAACATACATTCAGAACTGGTTAATCTGTTTTCACCATCTAATCTGGGTGCCTAAAACCTTTAAATGGTAACTAACTGAAGACAAAACATGACTTTCATCCAAATAAGTGGATTTTGCAAACTAATCTAGATTAACTAGGTCAGAGTGTAAATACAAACAAAATGCTACCCCTGGAAGATGACTTCAATTCTGGATTAACGTTAGTTAGGATGTATTAAATGCAGTCTTTGTGGGGGGACTTTGTTGCAAGTTGTCACAAGATACTAAATTCTTCCCATGTAACAAAGCACAATCAAGATGGGGAAGTGCCTCACTTTATAATCTTGCTTTCAAATTGTTTAGCGCTCCTCCACTTGCGGATGCATTTGAGACAGTAAGTATGGTTGCAGTTGGAGAGGATCCCAAAGCGGCGCTCGCTGGGGTTGGCTTTTTCATATACCACCTCCATGCAGATCCCACACACCATGTCTTTACTACGCTGGACGGCAAATGAGAGCTCCATGTCCTTCTCATGAGCCTCAATGCAAGACTGAAGAGGAGAGAGAGAAAACCAGCCTGTAATCTTGTGCACTATTTAATGGGTTTTAACTCACTAGTTTCATCTTAAATTTATTCTCCCCACATTCTACACTAAAAAGGACATAAACCACCTGGGAGGTTCAGGTCCTCAAAAAACAGTCTTTCAGGTAATTGGAGGCAATGGTCAACTTCAAGTTTAGGCTTTTTTCCAAGAACCCAGGCAGAAATAGCTGAACTAAAACTTCACAAAAAGTGACCTAAGTTACCCACATTTGAGTGTTTGAAATGAGTATCAGTACCATTATACAGACTTTATCCTCAATGCAGACAGCGTCCAGCTTCTTTTAAACAAGGCTGCTTTGAAAAACAGCCTTGACAGGAAATAGTTCAGTTTGCAATGTGAACTTTCTTGTTCACTGACTGACTTGCATGCAGTCAACTTCAGAAGAAAGGGACTGAATGACAAGTGATTGCACAAGGCAAGGGAGTAACTTGAAGCTATTCAACACAAGCCATTTGTATGCTTACCTTTATGTGTTGGGATCTCTGGGCAGTATCAACTGGATGTAGGACCTGCAACCCACACATGTCACACACATCCCCATGGATATACACGCAGTTCTCTCCATAACGACATTCTCCTACTGCAGCGTAGGGGCACAGTTGCTTCTTCATCTCCACATTTGCTTGCTGCTTCTCATACTCTTCCTCAATTACCATTCCCTGCAAGGGTGTTTCGATACAGGAAGGGGCAGCTGCAGGGGGAAGTTAGAGATAGTAAATGTGTTACATTTGAGTGTTAGGATTTGCAATGCACGCTTTTCAGCTATAAAAACTTTGGGTAAACCAACTCAGTTTATCCAAGGCGCATAACAAAAAATGCACAAGGCGTGTGTCAATAAATCCCTCAAAACCTCGCCCTGAAATGACTTAGCAATTTCTTCACCCTAGAAGGAAGTGAGGAAATAGTTTCAACTCTGATTTTCTCAGCTTTGAATATAAGCAAGGCAAGGCAATCAGTGCGTTAGTGGTGAGATTCAACCTTATCCAACAGGACAAGCTCAATACTAAGAAAACTGACCAATTCTGAAAGTGGGTAAATACTCTTGTGGTTCAACCATGCTTGTAACAAGGTTTGGTCCAAGTATGAACTCAATTAAATCATGCTGAAAGTAGGTTAAAAACCCTGTCCCTCTTGCTTTTTGAACCAGTTCAAGCATGATTTACGTGGGCTGAAACAAGCTTCAGTACATGGTGGTTAAACTCTTGTGCTTCAACCATTAAAACTGGTGTTTTGTCCCTATACAGCCAACACCTACGCCACGTAGAAGAGGAAAGATACTTACCAGGAGGACTAACTTGGAGCTCCAAAAATACTGCCTCAACAAATTCTTATGCTCATGAGTCATGTTAGTTAGCATGCTGTTGCACAGGCTGCAGTTCTTAAGCAGTTAGTTGCTGGGGTGGCTTTCATTGCTGGACTCTCAGGAATGTTCTAGAACAGAGGATATAAGAACCCTGCCCTAGTCTCTTACTACTTGTCTGGCAAATCTCAAATCCCCCTTCTGAAGTGTAAGGAGGGATAATGAGCATGGATTTGTTGAGATCATACCTGCAGAGAATTCTGATCACAGGTAAGTAATCTTTGTTTCCTCTTCATAAATTGCCTCGGCTGTTCTTCATTCTGGGGAGAAGAACTAGCAGTATTAGTCCCCCAGGAACTAGCTGAAATAGTGATTAAAGGACTGAAGGACTTCTGTTCCTAAACTGCCATATGATTTGTCCTGGTCATCAAGAGAACAGCATTAAGTAAGCTTGTGAATTAAATTTAAAGAAAATGCTCTCCAAGCTCCTAGGTATTTCTACAGACAGTTCTAAATTAAATTGGCAGTGTTGCAGCAACCCTAGTCAAAGGAGTCCCAACAGCTTTTGATTAGCAGGATCCCTGCCTGGTCATAAATTGAGCTGAAAATCTTATTAATTTGTCTACTCTCTCTGGGCTGAGATGGATTCCTCTTGGGATTTCTCCCTCTATGCCAGGAACCTACAGGATGATTTGTGAAATGGTATAACTGAATTTCCTTTTATCATCCAAATTATGGAATAACCTCACCAACTCAGTCATGAGCTAAGAAAAGACAATGGTTCAGTTTAAATGACAAGTGAGATGTCACTTTGGCATAAAGACAAAACTTAAAGTTTATCCATATTGAACACTAAGGAGGATCAGCAATGGCACCTTGCACTTCACTTGCATTTCTGATCAACATTTAAAAATAAGCAATGAAGAAAACAGTCAACTATAGGTTCGAATGGATCTTCTGTTGGCCTAGTGAGCACCAGGTTCGGATAGGTGGAAAAAGACAGCTATTCTTAAAGGCTTAATAGATGCTTACTTTAAAGGCTTACTTTAACTGTGGAGAAAGATAATCCACGATTTGATATGGGAAAGAGAAAACAATCCAATATAAAACAGAGGACAGGATCCAGAGGTTCTTTCCTTAAAGGAACAAGAAACATTTCCCCTTTAGGGCATAAGATTTCCAATGGAAGGCTTACAAGATTCTAATGTAATTTGCTGGGTTTCTTCCAAGAGCAGTCTTCATCTACTAAACTCCAAGATGTAAAATGCCAGAGGGAGGAATTATGGATCTGGGTGCAGGTTCAATCCTCCCTTGTGAGATAACAGGCCTGGAAAAGAAGAGAAGAATCACCTGTTGTTCCTCTGCCAGAATGAGACCTAGAACCAGAACTACTTTATAACCTGGTACTACAAGAATTGCGTGTTGCCTCTTGCATCTCCTCTACAAGACAGGCATCACTGCTTTTGGGCAAATTGTCAGGCATTTGGTATTCTCTGAAGAAGCAAATAAGTATTTCTGGATGCCCCCACTTCAAGATAAATTGAACCACAAATGGCTTACGTTAAAGATCAATCATTGATCCTGGCTCAGCTTGTTTGCTATGGATTTTTATTTGCCTCAGGCAAGTGAAAGACAAAAGAATGACTTAATTCTCAACTAACTAATCCCAAAGAATTGCTTCTTAACAAAGAGCAAGCTCTCCAGTTGCTCCCATTCTTCAATCCTCCATGCATGATGATACTACATTGGGATGAAGGGACCTCCGTTGGTGTGTCTGGTTGCCAGAGTACATGCAACTCTCCTGGCTGAGCAAAAAAAAAAAAAAAATTTGGTCCAGCAGGCTGTTGAGTGAGCCTGCAAGCTATTCTTTCATCTGCATCAAGGGAAGGAAGCAGTTTTCAAGATGTTTACAATGGAGAAATGGGGTAGAGCCATACTGTTTGGCTGTTCTTCTCAGTCACTCCACAGACTAGTCTGGCATCCCCAGTGTGGCTTGCCTCACCGATTAGGAAACACTGGGTTACGGTGATATACCTAAGTGCTGGAAGTGAATTGCCAAGCTTGAACCTCAAGAGTATTTCCTGGGTGTTTGCTACTCCGAACATAGATGACGCATACAACTCAAAGACCAAGGCTTCCAGACTAATCTTGAGGAAAAGCATTGTTACTTTTCAAGTTACTGTGCATAATTTACCGTGAAAGCTTGAATCTGAACTGTACAGAAACAACCTGGAAGCTCTGAGATACAGATGTCTTCTTAAGGTCACTTTCAGAACATCACATGTATCAGATATATTGTTAGCAGCACACAACATTATCTTTAGCTGCTTCCTGACATTCCCAAGTAACAGCTTTCATTTCTCTTGGCTAACAATAATATTCCAAGAAGGGCAGGAGCTTGGACTAAAGGTGCAAATCATAATTTTGCCATAACACTCTGATAAATGTGTTCTTTTTTTGGTTCTTAATGAAGATTGACAACTGCCTTGGCTCTTATCCATTTGACCTAGTGTCCTCGAATTACTGTCCAGAGGTGCTGATCTTACAGCCTTGAAAGACCTGATCTTCTGGTCCAAATAATGGCGGTCATAACCAATTGAGAACCTGGAGTCAGGCAAGTCCTTGTGGCCCTGAAAAAGCCCATCAGGTTCTTTGCTACTGAAACAACTGGCTAGCTGCAACAGAAGCTTTTCTGTAGACTCCATAAGGCACACTAATACAGTACTATTTCCCTCCTTTGATTCCCAGGGCTAGATTTTTAAAGCTAGCTACCTTTTAAAGTTATCTTGGCACCAAAAAATGCAGATAGTCCTCTTTGAAAATCCCACTAGATGCTTATCCTCAGCTTTATGTGCTGGATACCTTTAAAAATCTCCCAACATACTAAAGATTTTGTCTTTTCCTGAACTCCATATAAAAAAAGTTCAAGAGTCTAGTGTCATTGGCATGTATTAAAAACAGGAAGAAGCTGAGATGTTTTCCTCATGGAACATGGAAGGAATCTCCTCAGTCATGAGTTCCTCCTCCCCTCCAATTCCAAAGTGCCATTTTAATTCGTAGGTGCTCAGGAGAAATCTCCCCTGGAGCTAGTATATTATTTCCCCCCCCAAAGTACTGCTCAGAATCCAGTGACTGATGAGCACTTTTTACTCCTGGGGGAATTTTACGTCACTGCGCATGTGCAGAATTCATGTCCCCTGCAGATTTCTTTGCTTCCCTGCAGAAAAATGACTTCTGATGGGAAAGCAAAGGGAAGCTGCAAGAGCGGTCATGCGCCCCTCCCCGGCGGCACAGGCAGATTGGCTCGGGTGCCCAGAGCAGCCGGTAGAGACGGGGGAGGGAGGCAGTCATGCAAGTGAGAGAGACACTATCCCTCTCGCTCACTATTGCGGCACGCTCGGCATGGAGGGGCAGAGCTTCAGGGTGTTTTGGCAGGCTCTGTCCCCTCAGGCAGAGCAGAATGTAGAAGCCTGCCTGCTTAATGAATTGTTCCCATTGTCTTTGTGAATTCCCCCAGGAGTATAAAACAGGTGTAAAAGTTTTAAAGCTCCATTACATTGCCAGAGTGGTGTAAATGAGCCTCATTGTAAAGGACAGTATGGCCTTATAAATATTTATGGTGCTTTCATGATTAGAACTGGTCTACATTTTTGGACTAAAAACATTTCCTATCAAAATGTGCTCCATGAACTGTTTGCTACTGACCTTTCTGGAGATGGTCAGCAGCCAATATAAATTGAGTTTGATTCCCCAGCACTCACTTACTCTTCAGTTGCCTAGGATGTAACACTGAGCATATGGCTGCGTATATTTGTTGACTAATAACTAGAAATAAAAGGGTCAAACCTAGCTACATTACTATTTGGCAAGGGGGCTTAGGGATTTCCTCCATTGCTCCCGATTCCCATTCACCATCCACTGTATTGTAGTTTAAATAAATTACCGAAATAATTGAAACCAGAGTGATTATTATTGCATTATTTTGACAAATAAAATGGCAGAATTTAAAAAATTTTAGTGCAGAATTCCCCTAGGAGTAACTTTTATAAATTAAAATAAATACCCTGAAGAACTCCAAGGAATAGAAAGTATTTTTTAAATAAAAGAATGTGGAATGAGACTGGGAGAATGGAAAGTTATTCAGGAACATGGAACTAGGAGAGGCCTCCTGGGTCGACTCCGATCCCCTGCTATTGCAGACATCCCTCTCATATAATTCTATTCAGAAACTTACCAAGCTCCATCTTAAAACTAGTTAGGTTGTTAGTCCCCATTGTTAGCTCCCTACTGGAAGGCTGTTCCAGAACATCACTCCTCAGATGGTGTAGCAGGGTGGAACCCCGCTCCTACCCTGAGGGGCTGAAAACAGCCCAGGAGAAGGCTGCTTCTGGAGCAAGCAGACCCAGGCTGAGTGGGAAGGCAGGCTCAGCTGGGGCCACGCCCCTATTAAGGCTCAGCTGGCCCTTATAAGTGGGCAGTGAGCCAGAGACAAAAAGGACCCTTCCTCTGCTTTAGAGGAAGGAGGAGCCTTCCTCTGTTCTAGAGGAAGAAGGGCCTGGCTGCAGTAGAGTACCTAGATTGGAGCAGGGCTGGGGAAGGGCCTGAGGAGCTGGGGAGCTCCGGCTAGGAAAGCCCCAGGCTGCGGCCTAGTGTTAGGCCCAATAGGTACAGGGGTTGCAGGGGTAACCCACGGGTAGGCCGAGGCAGCAGGTCCAACCCAACCTTGCCGGTGATGAGTGGCTTATACTGCAGTCTGCCCCAGGGTGCGGGGGCTAGCTGGTGACTGGCAGTAGCCTACAACTGAGGCGAGGTGGGGATAGTGGGTTGGGGGTTCCCTAGGGAGGGGAGACCCTAGAAGTAAGACCGGTGGGGTACTGGCAGGGGGCAGCACCCCAGATAAAGGGGCACCGGGTCCTGGGAGGGACACGGGCCAGAGAGTGGGCAGCCGGATCCCCGGCCAACAGAGGGCGCTCCAGAGGCTGGACGAGCTAATTCCCAGAAGATACCAGCAGGAGGCGCTGCTGGGTGAGTCCAACCCTGCCACAGATGGCTAAAAACCACATTCTAATTTCCAGCCTGAATTTATGGGCAGAGCTATCCATTTGTTCTTATGTCAACATTATCCTTCAGCTTAAATTGCTCTTTAGCTGTTTAACTCCCCCAGCAGTGTATTTACAGAGCAATCATAACCCCCCTCAGCCTTCATTCTTCTAGGCTAAGCAAGCCATGCTCTTTTGGTCTCCTCTCATAAGTTAGGTTCTCCATTCCCCTGCTCATCCTGGTAGCCTCCTCTGCACCTGTTCCGATTTTTTTTTTTTTTTTTTAAAATCATGGGTGACCAAAATTGTACAAAATTGTACAAATCTGTACTATCACTTCTATTAATACTTCTAATCTCTACCGGAAATACCTCACCTGATACATCCTAGGATTGCATTTGTCTTTTTCACTGCTGCATTACACTGGTGGCTCAGTCATCCTGTGACTGACTAATACACTCAGGTCTTTCTATTATTTCCACCTAATGTAGGATGACCATATTTCCCTATGCTGAATACGGGACACCTGGTAAAATTACTCGTATTCAAGTGAGTTCAACGACAATCAATCAGAACTATGCAGTACAAACATTCAGATTAATATCAAGTTGACTGAGCCTCTGTTAAAAAGAAATCCTGCATAGTTGGCTTCTTTTTATTTACCTTCTTACCTTTAAGGTTCACATGGGGAGGGGTGACACACATACAGTCCCCTATACCTCTCTCACACAGGGAGGGTGACCAACCGACTTGACCCTCCCTGCCCATCGCTCTCCACCCTCCTTGCCTGGCTGGGCCTCTGGCACAGACCCGTCTCTCCTGGTACCTGGCACCGCATCTTCCTGAGGCAACTAGTGGGGAGGCATGCAGGGTCACATGCTCCCCTCCCCAGATTTCTGCCAGGGTTCACGCCAGAAATGTGGCCTGCAGCAGCCTTCGGGCACTGTGTGGGAGGGAAGGGACGGAAGCTGCTTCCAGCCACAGGGGGGATGGGGTTGGGGGGAAGGGATGACCTGTAGAGTCTTTGCAGAGCTCATCTCTTCTCCCCCCCACCCACCCCGTGTGGCTGGAAGCAGTTTGTCCCTTCCTGCCCACATAGTGTCGACAGGCAGCTAACACCTCCAGGCTGCTGCTGGCCACAGACATAACCCAGCTGCCTCTGGCTACAGCACGGGCAGGAAGGGGTTAAGCCCTAAGGATGCATTGTGCACTGGGGCCCAGGGAACCTGACTGCAGGGATGTCAGTGATTCTGGCCAGAGAGGTGGCTCAGCAGGGGAGGATGCCTATGGGATGGAGCAGCTCTGCGCTCCCTGGGGGCAGGACCCAGGGCGGGGGGAAGGGTGGGTGAGGAGGGTGCCAAGACCCTGCCCCAGGGATTACTGTGGAGCCTGCAGTTTTGGGGCATGAACAGGCTGGAAATCGCTTCTCCCCACACCCCGCCACTCCAGAGCTTAGCTGAGGGGCGGAGAAGCTTCCCCACGCCAGTGCTGTGTGGGGCTTTGGCACATGCAGGGCTCAGCTCCTCCCAGCCAGCACCCCAGGCCAGAGGTTCTTGGGCTTTCCTGTAGTGCTAGCCCATCCAGAGGCAGTGGGGGAAGGAAGGAGCCTGCCAGCCAGGCTGCTGATGAGCTGAGCGCTTCGACCAGGGGCTGGGGAGGTGAGGGGCAAAGCAGGGAGTGGACAGCAAGAGGGGGAGCACGTAAAGGGCTGATGTGCTCAGAGGTGACATGTAACCGGCTGCCGCCTGCCCGCACTCACCAGCCACCACAGCGCACAGCCAGCACTGGCAGGAAACGGGACAGGGGGCAGGGCCCTGCTGGCCAAGAGCCGGCACACAGCAGGGGTTGCGCTGATGGACCAGCAAGGGGACCAGCCAGCCCCACGCACTGCATCTTCACCCCGCCACTAGCCTTTCACACCCACCCCGATCGACGGCCATTAGACCCTCATCCCTCACCGCTGGTGGGCAGGTAGGTGGCTGTCGAGCAGGGATCCAGCCAGCAGGAGGACCCGCCAGTACTGATGGGGGGGGTGGGGAGACAGAAGATACAGGACAATCTGCCCATTTTTAAGAAAAAGTTGGGACACTCGTAGGAGGGCTTAAATACGGGACTGTCCCTTTAAAAACGGGACATCTGGTCACCCTAACCTGATGACACCCCAGTTCATAGCAAAAATTCTTGGTAGTCCCTAAATGCATGACCCTACAGTTTATACTATTATTTTTAATTCAATTTCTATTACTCCAGTCCTCAAAGTCATCCAATTCTTCCAGTATCCTCCTCTGTATTGACGATGCCCCTCAGCTTTGTTAGACTCATGCTCTGGTGACCCTGAGTCTCCATAAATTGTGTCCCTGACCAAGCATGAAGAGGACCCAGCCTCAGTAAGACCAAGCCAGCTAAGAATGTTGGCCAGACAGCATTCCTAAACGTCAAGGCACCGAAGAAGAAGAAACATCAAAACACACAACTCTGCTCTCAGATCCAGTATTCAACTGATTTCACAAGCAGAAGTGTTTTTTTTTAAACTATGTGCCCCTTTGCCCCAGTGAAAACAGAGACCAGCATACTGTCACTATAGATAAGAAGCACTGCAAGGGAAAACAGGTGGATGTTTATCCCTGTGGACCTACTGAAACCTCCAAGCTACATGGATCAAATGATTATCTGCAGTCACCAATTTGATACCTCCAGAACAGAATTCACCCTGCAAGATGACTGCCTTCAAATCAAAAAGCACCAAAAACTGCCCTTTCCTTGGAGTCTTAACTGTAAAATTATTCTCTGTTCACATTAACAGTAGAGGTAGATGGTGGACTCAGTATGCAGATATGAGGGCCTCAAGGGTTGTTGCAGGAACAGAATGGGTCTAAAAATCTCAGAACTATAATGACTCAACCCCAAAGGTCCCTCCACCCCAGCCATGATGGTGTGGTGTAACAGATACTCATGCTCCAAGGTTTTATTTGGAGTGTTTGTTGCCCTGATTTATGAATGCTATATGGGCAGGCAGCAAAACCTCTTCTAAGTAAGCATTTTCAGCCAGTTTGTTTCCTCCTGGACCTGGGAATAAAGGCAACACAAAGATTCTCCAAGGTAGACCAGACAACATATGTACTGATCACATATTTTGGTAACAAGAGGGGCACCCTCTTGAAATCTTATTTCTTGCCAACATCATCCATGGTGTCCTACGAAAAGTCAACTATGGAAAGATAAACACTAGAAAGAAAAGAATCTAATATTGTTTCAATTAAAAAAATTTATATGTACAACACACACATGCACCCCTTCTCTAAGGGGGGAGAGAGGGAAATTGAAGGAGAAGGTTCTGCAACCTTAGACCAGGGGGGAAAAGGGAACTGAGGAACTATAGGGTGAGACCTTCATTATATAGGTTCTAGAACATTTGGGTCTGGGCCCCAGGTGCTCCATTGTCCACAATAACTGCTGTGCAATCACTGTGCTGCCCATGCAAGAGTGTGAGAGCCAACTTCAGAATAAGGGGGTTAATTAAAAACAATTCACGAAGAAGAATATATTCCACTTTAAAAACACAAACATTCACGCTCATTACAGATGGCTTAAGATGACAAAACACTGAACAAGTAGTTTGCACACTGCATGTAATTTGTGAACCCACAAAAGAAAATTACCGTTATCCCATGATCAGCTTACCACGTCCACAATATGGCTGCCCAGGGACAAATTCTACAGCATTCACCCAGTCTTCAGCACCTGCTCCTGTAGCTGCCAGATCTGTATCTTCAACTTCAGTCTCACCAGTGCTTGCTTCAAGTGCTTCAGGCAGAGACGGGAGGTCTGAAGATGCCGATGGATAAATTTTTGCAGCTGGATTCACAGTAGTCACTTCTTCCCGCTTCAATGGCTTGGTATGTTCATATCTAACAAATTAAATGCTGCATGTGAACTCAGTAAGAAGTCACCCATACAATAGCCTTGTACAAAGGACTGATATGCAAGCACAGGGAGATTGAGTCACTGAGGCATAATACCAGAGGTGCCCTAGATATCCCAGAGCTAGATTAGAAAAGTGACCCTTTACATAAACAGAAACAGTTTACTTTAAATAAGGCCTCCACAACTCGTAAAGCGGCGAGGGCCATGTTACTCCAAAGAAAACAGCTGAGGGCCGAAACTCCCCGGCCCCGCAGAAACACTCCCCCCCTCAGCGCCGCCCGCCCCGCGGAAACAACCTCTCCTTCCCCAGCGCTGGGGTGTGGAAGCCTGTAGAGGGGGAAAGAAACAGCGTGCACAGGGTGACCAGATCACAGCAGTAAAATAGGACCCGCCCCCTCCCCGCTCAGCCCCACCATCACCCCTCTCTTCACCCCCCCAGGGGTCACTATATTACTGTACAAAACAGTCAATCAATGCAGTTGTAGATAAATCTCTGCATTATGCACTTTTGTATAACTTTTATATGACTTTGTATTGAACCTTGGTAATATGCTATAGTGGGCCCCTAAGGTAGTATAATTAAGGTAAAAGAAAAATGTCTTTTTGCTAGAAGTAGAATAAGATCTTCCCCCCGCTTTGTATTCAATTGCCCTGTTGAATGAATGAGGTGTGAATGAGGAAGGTGTGAAAGGCAGGCACCGCCAGACAGCTGCAACCCTTGGAGAGGGGATGGGAACCAGACCAAGGACAATCGAACTTGTCAAGTGGGCTGACTAGAGAAGAACAGACATACTGACGGCCTCGGGGGTTAAAAGCAAGCACCTTCCTTTAAGAACACCCTCTTTGCAGCATTGGGACAACCCCCAGCCCAGAGACAAGCAGCAAAAAGGACCAACGGACACAGTCCCAGATTTTGGGCCACACAGTGAGCCCCCGCGGGCTGCATGCTGTGCAGGCCTGCTTTAAAACCTACCAGCACTGTTTAAGGGGACAGTAACTACTGGTGATTTTGCAAGAGATGAAGCAGCCCACAGCAAAACTTGCCTGTGTGCTTCTTACAAAAGCTTATTTCAACCATATCTGAAGCTGGCCCTTTCAAAGCATATGCAGATATGTCATTATTGAATACTTCCTACTTGCTCAACATTTCATCACTGTGCCTCATTCAGATATCCTTCTGTCTAACTTCACACATTAAAAAGCCAAACAGCTACTTTGACTCAGTAAACATACTTTCACCCTCCCCACCCAAACTCCCTGGCCTTACATTCCCAATGAACACAAAAGGTGTCACTATTTACTAATGAGAGCCTTTAATCCCCTATCCACCAAGAGACTGAAAATGTTGCTTCCTTAGAAGTCCTGACAGCCCTCAGGCTCCACAAACTAGAAAATTAGTTTCATTCACAGATCTGAGATTTATTTTTCTGTTAATATTTCAGAAATATTTGCCAAAGATTTTTACACTGATGGGAACAGTTAATGAAGAAGATACAATTGTTAAAACATAAAAGGTGGAGAAGTACTCAGTCTGACTGGAGAGGTTATCCTAGTTCTGTGTAAATGAGTAACCATTCTCAAAGGGAAGTCAACCATGCCTCTCAGCATGGTTCCCTTGCTCTTTCAATTGAGAATCTTAAGCCTTCACACCTATGCACATCTTCAAATGGATGATGACTAAGTGGTATAGGCCAGCATATAAAAATGGCTGTTAAGAGATTTCCCCAGGTTTACATTCACACAATAGTAAATTCCACTATCCATGAGAGAGAAAAAAAAATTGTACTGGGTTTTATTTTGATAACATTAGTGTTTCTGCAGTGTGCAACTGTACACAATCATGCTATAAATATTTGACCATATGCAGGATTCAATAATTAGGGTGTTAAGTCAGAGACCTAAGAGAAGTCTTTGAAGTGTGTTCAATTTATGACTGATTAGCCTTGCTAAACCCGTTCCACACTGGGACAATTTCAAAATCCTTTGCATGCACACTCCTCTTGTTGGAGAGTTACAGGTCTCTTATTTTAAGTAAGGTTAAGTTTGCATGAGCAAATTCGCATCTGTTTGCACAGACAATACTTTAGATGCCTCGCTACTATACTTCAAAGTTATATTCCCTAGAAAGGGCCTCAAAAGTGTCACATGCTCACTCTTCAACAGCTAACAGTACAATCAGAAGCACTTCTGAAAGGAGAATCAGTTATTTCTGAAGACAACGACTCACTTACCAAGTGTAACTGATTATCTCACCAGCCCTGTCAGTTTGAAAGTCATCTAGATTTTGACAAATATATCTAATTATGCAATTGTTACCACACATGCCAAATGCTTGTGTCTGAACAATGGCCTCCTCCCTCCCTTTGCCTGTTTATTCCTGCTGTGAAGTAAGCAATAACATTTGAGACATCACAGTAGAGCTCAGCAAGAGGGAGGAGGTGGGCTGTGAAGGAGAGATTCTTATTAAAACAATTTGGTAGTTTCAATGGAATATAGGAAAATATTGTTCAAGTTTTGTTTTATCTTCTATTTTCTCCCATTAATAGACATCCTCCATTGAGTCTTCCACACTGGAACTTGAGGATGAAAGTCCCTCTTTCAAAGAAGTAACATTCAGCAATATTTTCTTACCGGCAACGATCTCCGTAAGCACAGCATCCTCGCTGATAATACCTGCACACCATAGCAGACTGACTTGTGGAGAGATCATGGGAGTAACGGCAGTTGTTCCCTTCCTTGCAAACCCCATGCATGAAATACCTGCAAGACAAAAGATTACAGAAGTGAACCAGTGGAAGAGAGCTGTGCAGATTGGATGGTAATAGATCTGAAAATCCTAAGTAAGCGAAAGCAATGTTGAATTAATAAGAACTTCAGTATTAAAAGAGTGACGAGCTCTTGGACCACATGCCACTGTAAGACTATAAATAAAATTTAAATGAAGCTGATTAAGAGTAAATCATGGTGAGAGGTACCCTATTTTAAATGCACCTGGGTTGTACTTTTAAATTTAAGATTATGTTGAGAGACTGCAAGGGTAGACTGCCAAGAGGGAAAAAACGCCAGTTAGCCACATGCTGCCCTGACACTCTGATGCAGAGGGTAGCAAAACCCAGGAGGAGGAAATTGGAACACCAATTCTGTGAGGAGAGTAGCAGTTTATTCCCTCACTTTGACCAAGGTACCACAGAAGCCCATTGATGGCTCTGGGCCAGTGAAAAGCCAAAACATGTTCCCCAGGGGGCTGAAATCTACCTGAAAGATACTGCTTATTCAACCAGCTGTAACACCACCTCTAATAATGCAACCTCTACCACTGAGGCCTTCAGTGCTGTCACTGATAAGACCACATCAGCAAACTTTCTGAAGGAGCTAAGCTGCCATAGTGAAGTCAGTATCTGAAGGAACCTTGCAGAGGTACTCGGTCTCAACAGTATGCTTCTGCTGCCTGCAAGCATTATGAAATCAGAACCAATTTTGGGCCATCAGTGAATTCAGATAGCTGAGATCCCTGGCAATCCTGCTCCTTGCTGGATGACTTGGAAGAAACGGAGTTTCCTACCCCATATAGATAGTGAAGCTCTTCACTCAACCTTTAAAGACAATCATAGAATCGTAGAACTGGAAGGGACCTCAAGAGGTCATCTAGTCCAGTCCCCTGCACTCAAGGCAGGATTAAGTATTATCTATACCATCTCTGACAGGTGTTTGTCCAGCCTGCTCTTAAAAATCCCCAATGATGGAGATTCCACAATCTCCCTAGGCAATTTATTCTAGTGCTTAACCACTCTGAGAGTTAGGAAGTTTTTTCTAATGTCCAACCTAAACCACCCTTGCTGCAATTTAAGCCCCTTGCTTCTTGTCCTATCCTCAGAGGTTAAGAACAATTTTTCTCCCTCCTCCTTGTAGCAACCTTTTATGTACTTGAAAAGTGTTATCACGTCCCCTCTAAAAGTTAGCTTAAATATTGTAAACAAAATTCACTTGAATATCACGGCTATAATTAAACAAACACAACATTGTTCTTGAGATTCAAAAGTCAGGAAATTCAAAGTTCTGACTACATAACAGTCACATATTTTAGAATACCATATATGGTGCTTACTTATGTCTACATATGTCCCTGAAAGGCAACTTGAGATATTATGGTTCAAACTGTAAACACAAGTATGGCTTCATATTCCAGATACTAGAAATTAAGTCATGATACAAGTGTTCAGATTCCAAAGTGAGCATTTATAAATTTATATTAAAGATAAGAATCTTTAAAATTTAGCTGGAAGCAATAAGCTAAACAGAACACATTATTACATCCTGAGAGACTGAACTAGAAAAAGTAGCGACTCAAACTTCTTACATTTTATAAGTATTGCCGCTTCTCAAATTTAGCTATCAGAAAACTTTAGCTATCAGAAACTTAACTATACTGATTTCAATATATTCAATATTTTTGACAAAGTCAATAAACCAGAAATGTTCAAGAGAAGGTGTAAATTTGAGACAACACCCCCAATTTACCATCTCAGGATCAAGATATACAAGTTGGTTTATAGCAATGAACCCTCATACGATCCTTCACCAAAGACCAATTTAGTCATTTTACCTAAGGTGCCCCTGAATTCTAAGTTAGTCCTAATGACACACTGCCTTGTAGCAACAGCTGTTTCTGAAGGGTTGGAATTACACATACATGGAGAACTAATTAATTTGGTTGTAACATGATTCAAATACAGATTCTTGGTGTCCTTTCAAGTTTAACCATGTTTTATGAAACTTATGTGGTCATCAAGGTCTGTGAGAGATTTTGCTGATGTGTCAAATGGAAATGAGCACAATTGGAATTAATAGTTGGACTGAGTAGATTTCTTTAGGAGCCCCTCCCTCCCAGATTCCCAGCACGAAGGCCAGACTCCATCTTTAAGTCAGTCTTCTTTCTGCCTCCCAATAAGCAGAACTGGCTTGAAAAGCTGCATGAGACACAATAGCACATGGAGAGGAAAACTGAAAATATACTCAAAACTCAACTGTGTAATTTGGACTGCCAGGACTGAGGCCAGAGTGGAATATGAGAAATGACCAGAGCCCAACTGGAAGAGACTACCAGGAAAGGTTCTGAGTGTGTACAACTGTAACTTTCAGTTCTTCAATAACTCCATATTAAGCACCAAAATGATTCAAGTTCTGGAATTCATCTGGTTTAACCCAGGAAAACCCAAAACTTGTCAGATGCCAAGCACCCTCAACTCCCATTGAAGTCCATGGGAGTTGGGAGAACACAGCATCTTGCAGGACCAAGTCTCAGGTTTCTACAGACGTTTTAAAATCTAATTTAAAAAAAAAATTGGTATAAAGTGATCCCCTGCACACTGAAGAGGGCCGTTTAATCCCACAAGAGAAAGCATGTCACATAGCAGTGGCCAAGACTTGTGTCAGCACAATTTGAAACATGGAGGATGTAAGTAGCCAGCTCATTCACACTCATCTTCTGTGAAGCCTGTTTAGAAATGAAGATATGGCAATCAAACAGTGAGATGGTTCTCCTATATTCTACAGCATATTGGACATAAATTCTGCAGACATTTCAAATGCCTGCAGCAATGTAAAATGAAAAAGCACAAGAAAAAACTAAGCCCCACATCCACCCCAGTGAAAGACTTTGCTTATAAATTTTGAATTGTTGGTGTTGTCCTTAGACTATTTTCCTCAATTTATTTTATTATGAGCCAAATGCCCCACCATGCTCCAGAAGTAGTTCACACTGTCTGCAATCCAATGCATATCACCTATTGAGCATGACCTCTACTTCGCCCACTTTTCACAAGACTTAACATAGTGTTAGACTTTTTTGACTGCTGCTGTGCAGTAAAAGTATTTCTGAGAACTATCCACGGTGACTTCAAGATCTTTCTTGAGTGGTAATAGCTAATTTTGGACTCAACATTGCATATGTATATTTGGGATTATGCTTTCTGGTGTGCATTACTTCGCATTAATCAACACTGATTTCATCTGCCATTTTGTTGTCCATGGTCTTGTGAGATCCCCCTGTAACTCCTTGCCGTCTGCTTTGGACTTACTGATCTTGAATAATTTTGTACGGTCTGCAAACTTTGCCACTTCACCGTTCAGTCTCTTTTCTAGGTCTTTAATGAACATGTTGAACAGCACATGTTCAAGTACAGAGCCTTGGATGGATCGCACTGTTCACCTCTCTGCATTGTGAAAACTGACCATTTATTCTTGCCCTTGGTTTCCTATCTTTTAGCCAGTTACTGATCCATGAGAGAGGACCTTCCCTCTATCCCCTGGCTTCTAAGTTACCTTAAAAGCCTTCGATGAGGGACCTTGTCAAAGGCTTTTTGAAAATTCAAGTACACATCAAGTAGGTCACCCTTATCCACATACTTGCCGACTCCCTCAAAAATAATACTAATAGATTTAAATTTCACCGCAGCTAAAGAGCCGAGAAGCGATACATACATAAACTCAAATACATAAAGACACATACATAAACTCAAATTGTTGGGGAAGAGTCAACATGGCTTTTGTAAAAGAAAATCATGCCTCACCAATTTGTCTGGTACTGAAGTTAAGCTCAGTGGCCTGTAACTGTCAGGATCACCCCTGGAACCCTTTTTAAAAACCGGCATTGCATTAGTTCCCTTCCAGCCATCTGTTACAGAGACTTGTGTCAGCGATAGGTTACATACTACAGTTAGTAGTTCTGCAATTCCATATTTGAGTTCCTTCAGAACTCTTGGGTGAATACCATCTGTCAGGGTTCCCTCCCCACTCTGCACTCAAGGGTACAGTGGTGGGAACCCACAGGAAAGACCCCCTAAGCTTATTTCTACCAGCTTAGGTTAAAAGCTCCCCAAGGTACAAATTCTCTCCTTGTACCCTGAAAAAGATAACCACTGCCACCACCAAGTGATTTAAACAAGAGCCAGGGAAAAGGACCACTTGGAGTTCCCCTTCCCCCCAAAATATCCCCTCAAGCCCTTACACCCCCTGTTCTGGGGAGGCTTGAGATTAATCTCTTAACCAATTGGTACAAAGTGATCAAAGACCCAAACCCTGGGTCTTAGAACAATGGAAAAAAATTAGATTCTTAAAAGAAGGATTTTATTTAAAAAAAGGTAAAAATCATCTCTGTAAAATCAGGATGGAAAATACTTTACAGGGTGCTCAATTTCCAAACTCAGAGGATCCCCCCTTCTGGGCAAAACCTTAAAGTTACAGAAAAACAGGAATAACACCTCCCTCTTAAAACAGGGAAAAATTCACAAGCAAAAAGAAAAGAAAACCTAATTGAAATGCTTGACTAATCTAGTTGGAATTTCGGAGATTTGGTTGAGGATGCGTTGGAGGAGATGGATTTCTGCCCGGTCCCTCTTAGTCCCAAGAGAGAACACAACACACCAACAAAGAGCACAAACAAAACTTTCCCCCCCTCCCAAGATTTGAAAGTATCTTCTTTCTTCATTGGTCCTCTTGGTTAGGTGCCAGCCCGGTTATTTGAGCTTCTTAACCCCTTACAGGTAAGGAGGAATCCTAGGCTACCCTTAGCTGTATGTTTATGACACCATCTGTTCCTGATGACTTATTACTTTTTTATTAATCAATTTGTTCTAAAAACCTCTTCTATTGGCACATCATTGCTGGACAGCATTTTAGATTTGTCACCCAAAAAGGATAGCTCTATGTGGATATCTTCCTCATATCCTCTGCAGTGGAGACTGATTCAAATAATTCATTTAGCTTCTTTGCAATGGCCTTGTTTTCCTTGAGCGCTCCCGTAACATTTTGGTCATCTAGTGGCTCCACTGCCTGTTTGCCAGGCTTCCTGCTTCTGAGGTACTTAAAAAAAAATTCTTACTGTTAGTTTGTGTCTCTTTGGCAAGTTTCTTCTCAAATTCTTTATTGGCCTGCCTTATTATATTTTTACACCTAACCTGCCAGAGTTTGTGAATGTTATTATCCTCACTAGAATTTGACTTCTGAATTTTAAAGGATGCTTTTTTGCCTCTAATGGCCTCCATTATGCAGCTGTTTAGCCATGATGGCATTCTTTCGGTCCTCCTACCGTCTTTTTGATTTGGGGTATACATTTAATCTGAGCCTCTATTATGTGTTTAAGTAGTCTCCATGCTGCTTGCAGGCATTTTATCCTTGTGACTGCTCTTTTTAAATTTCTACCCATCTAGTGTCCTCATACTTGTGTAGTTCCCCCTTTAAAGTTAAATGTCATTGTGGTGAGGTTTTTTGGTCCCGTTTCCTGCCCCCCCCCCCCCCCCCCCAAAAAAAAAAAAAAAAGGATGCTAAGCAAAATTTAATTGTATTATGGTAACTATTACCAAGCTGTTCAGCTACAGTCACCTCTTGAACTAGACCCTCTGCTTCATTTAGGATTAAATCAAGAATTGCCTCTCCCTTTGTGGGTTCTAGGACTAGTTGCTCCAAGAAGCAATCATTTATGGTGTCTAGACATTTTATCTCTGCATCATGCCCTGAGGTGACTGTCAGTCAATGTGAGGATAGTTGAAATCACCCATTATTATACTGTTTTCTGGTTTTGTAGCCTCTTTAACCTCCCTTAGCATTTCACAACCACTGTCACCATCCTGATCAGATGATCTGTAGTATATTCCTACTGCTATAATCTTATTATTCAAGCATGGAATTTCTATCCACTGAGATTCTATGGTACAGTTTGATTCATTTAAGATTTTAATCTTGACCCTTTTTTTAAACATAGTGCCACTCCTTTACCAGCATGACCTCTTCACCAATATGACCTACTCCATCACTCCTATTTTTACTCTATTTCCATGTTAAATTTTAAGTGTAACCAACTGTAAATTGCCTGGATATAAGACTAAAGTATCCTATTGAAGATTTTCACTTAATTATTTACAACCTTGACTCTAACTTAAAGCTCACCTGAGAAGAGAACAAGTATGTTTGTAACCCACTATTCCAAAGTGGTCACCTCCACCTTTGAGTGCAGATAATCAGAGTCTTGAATTAAAAGTTTCTATTTGCTTTTCCAGTAGCTCCTGTTATACATCAAATGTTTTATCAATAGTACAACTATTAGTCAAGTCAATATGCAACATTTTCTTTCCATGGATTTGGAATGTCTTTCTAATAGATTTGTCTCTTCAGATGTATCAGTTCCGAATTTAGTGTACTTCATTCTGTCTCCAAGTAACTCCATTTTGTTTATTCAGCCACTGCCTCCACCCCTTTCACTTCAGTGATGTTGACCTCTATTCGGGCCCTGTGAAAATTGATCTAGTTCCTCTTCAGAGGATGCCCAAATGCCAACAAAGGAGAAAATATGTATACAATTGTTATTAGCACCTTTTAGCATTTTAAAGTGCTACCTGGGGACTGTGCCAATTTTTAAAACTCAGAAAGCCACACAAACCTGTCAGATCATGCTAATTTGTATTTGTTTAGTGTCCTGGGACTCAAAGAAACTTGCACGCTTGATATGAACTAAAAAAACCCTCTCATTTTATTTCTAAACATGCTATCTATTTTTAACTGAAATAAATATTTTTCTTTCAATCTTTTGTCTTATCCATCTGAAAAAGATGTATTTTTCTATTTGTTTCAGATTAAGTTAACAAGCTAACCAGGCTCCATGGCCACTTCATTGTACTCCCGTAACAGATACCAGGGACAGAATTTCGTTAGTTAAACTGAGTTCTCTCTGCTGGCTAGGCAGCTGCTGCTAAAGCATAAATAAATGGTCTAAGTACTTAGCAAAGATGGTGCATTGAGATGTGGATGTGTATACAGATCATTCAAAAGACATTATGAGCCAGTTCATATAATTTTTATAGGTAGCAATATAAGCCTTCACTAAGATCAAAGCAATTGAGTTAGTAGTCCATTGGGGAAAACAAACAATAAAGAAGTCTGAGAACACACAAAAACATTTGAAGTTAATATTTCAATTCCCAAATCAAAGAATCCAGGTCAATTAGAGAAAAATCTACTATAGTCATTCGAACACTCTTGGAAAGAGTTATCCTTCTAAAACTAAAAGGAAAACAAAATGAGTTTAATAAAGGCTAGTATTCTCCTTTCAAGAAGATAGCATTTCATGGAAGGATCAGGATACTCAGTAAAAACAGTCTTTTAAAACACAGTTGTTTCATGAGTTCTCTTTGTTCAGAAGCTACAATTAATTCCTGAATGGGAGGGTTATGTGTTATTCACAAAGAAAAACAAGACTATATTCAAATACAGATATGTAACTGATAAAAATCTAGATATAATAATTTATTACCAAGATACTAAGTCATTCACCTAACCATTGTCCATCTGTTTTCCCCCCAAAAAAAGTTGTCATTCTTCTGCAAGTCTTACACTGTCTAAGAAAGCAGCCAAACGACAGTCAATACTGCTGTTATTAAAAAGAGTGAATGCTAGATTTGTTCTATTCCATTCCCCTTAAGAATTACCATCCTCCAACAGGGTATGCAAGAATGTACTTCAGGTAGAAATCGGAAAAAAAAACTGGTTACCTACCTCTCGTAACTGTTGTTCTTCAAAATGTGTTGTTCACGTCCATTCCACATTAGGTGTGCATGCGTCGCGTGCACGAGCGTCGGAAACTTTTCCCTTAGCGGCTCCCATCGGGCCCCGCCCCTGGCACCACTGCGCCCTGCATATATACCCCTGCTGGCCCGACCCCCTCCAGTTCCTTCTTGCCGGCGACTCCGACAGATGGGTAGGAGGGTGGGTGGTGGAATGGATGTGAACACATCTCGAAGAACAACAGTTATGAGAGGAAGGTAACCGTTTTTTCTTCTTCGAGTGATTGTTCACATCCATTCCACATTAGGTGAATTACAAGCTTACCTCTGGAGGAGGGTAGGAGTCATGGAATAGCTGAGTGGAGGACCGCCCTGCCAACTGCCACGTCCTCCCTGGCCTGTCTATTGACCACGTAGTGGGTTGTGACGGTATGGACTAATGACCAGGTGGCCGCCCTGCAGATCTCCTGAATCGGGACCTGCGCCAGGAAAGCCGCAGAAGTCGTTTGCGCCCTGGTCGAGTGGGCCGTGACCGCCGGGGCCGGAACGCCTGCGAGCTCGTAGCACACCCAGATGCAGTCCGTAATCCACGATGAGATTTGCTGCGCCAACACCGGGAGTCCTTTCATCCGCTCAGCTCTAGCTACGAACAGGTGTGTGGATTTACGAAAGGGCTTGGTACGCTCCAAGTAGAACGCCAGCGCACGAAGGACATCCAGGGTGTGCAGGCTGCAGTAGCTCCGGTCTGCATGGGGTTTAGGGAAAAACACCGGCAGGCAAATATCCTGGCCCAGATGGAATTGCGAAACCACCTTAGGGAGGAACTTAGGGTGCGGTCGGAGCTGCACCTTGTCCCTGTGAAACACCGTGTAAGGTGGTTCGGAGGTGAGTGCCCTCAACTCCGAAACCCTTCTGGCTGAGGTGATAGCCACCAGGAATGCCACCTTCCAGGACAAGTGGAGGAGGGAGCAGATGGCGAGGGGCTCAAACGGGGGCCTCATGAGCCCCAAGAGAACCAAGTTAAGGTTCCATGGCGGGATAGGGGGACGTGAGTATGGGAACACCCTCTCCAGCCCCTTGAGAAACCTCCCTACCATCAGGTGGGAAAACACCAAACCCCCCAAAAACCTTGGGTGAAAGGCAGAGATGGCCACCAGGTGTACTCTGAGCGAGGACGGGGGAAGCCGCTTCTCCTTGAGGCTCAGGAGGTACTCCAGGATGGCCTGCACTGGGGCGTGGCACGGTTGCACACACTGGGGCCCACACCAACACAAGAACCTCTTTCATTTGGCCAAATAGGATGCCCTGGTCGAGGGTTTCCTACTGCCCAGTAGAACCTGTTGCACGGGAAGGGAGCACTGACTCTCCAGGGCGTTCAGCCACGGAGCTTCCACGCCGTCAGGTGCAGTGACTGCAGGTCGGGGTGGAGAAGCCGCCCTCCGTCCTGCGTGATGAGATCCCTGTGCAAGGGCAAGGGTATCGGGTCTTCCACCGATAACTTTAGGAGCGTCGTGAACCAATGTTGGCGGGCCCAGGCCTCGGTGACCAGGATCACCGTTGCCCTGTCCCTGCACACCTTGAGGAGAACCCTGTGGATCAGGGGAAGCGGGGAGAATGCGTACGTCAGGACTCCCCCCCCGCCCCCCCGAGATCGCGAATGCATCGGCGATCAACCCTGGGCTGTGGCCCCGGAAGGAGCAGAACCTTGGGCATTGGGCGTTGTCCCTGGTGGAAAACAGGTCTAACTGGGGAGACCCCCACCTGCAGAAGAGCGAAAACGCAACGTCTGCTCTGAGCGCCCACTCGTGAATGCATTACGACCTGCTGAGGTAGTCCGCTAGCTCGTTCCGTACCCCCAGGAGATACGAGGCCTGCTTGTTTATATAAAACATGGCCTGTTGTCTGTCAAAGCTGACTCTGTAACACCCAACAATCCGATGTGATGCTGGACCATGAAAGGTAGAAGCAGGACAAAAGGTTCAGGAAGGACGGGGACGGATCCTGTGACTGGTCTGGTACGCTGTCCTTGAGTGCACCTTCAAAAGCCTGGCTTGGGGCCCGGCTGAGACTTATGCTGGCCCTGGCCCGGCACATTGCCGTTGTTATTGCGCCGCCTCCTGTTATCCCTGTTGCATCTGCGGTAAGGCTCTTGCCTTGGCCGAGGCTGGAAATGGCGCTGAGGGGGCGGCTGCGGCTTGAAGGGTTTTCTCTGGGTCACCGGGGTGTGCATACCCAACGACTTGAGTGTAGCCCTTGAATCTTTGAGGATATGAAGCCTCGCATCCGTTTGGTCTGAGAAGAGCCCGGATCCTTGAAAGGGAAGGTCCTGCAGCGAGTTCTGGACTTCTTGCGGAAGGCCTGACTCCTGCAGCCACGCCGAGCGTCTCATGACCACGCCGGCCGCGATTGTCCTGGCCGCCGCGTCCGCAGTGTCTAGGGACGCTTGGAGCGAGGTCTTTGCTACCTCCTTGCCCTCGTCTACCAGGGCCGCGACCTCCTGCTGGGCACCTTGCGGGAGGTTATCTTTAAACTTCTCCACGGACGCCCAAGAGTTAAAGGACAGAGTTAAAGGACAGAACAGGAACTCATATCCCTTCAATGGGGCGAAGTATTTTCACTCCATGCCTTTGGCCGTGGGAGCGCTGGAGGCCGGGGTCTGCCATGTAGTCTTATAATTAGACTGGATGGTCTTAATGAGCGGGAGCGCTATATCCTGGACGGACCTTCTGGGCTTATGATGTCCACCACAGGGTCCTCCTGCTCTACCGTCTCCTCGGCTTGCAACCCCAAATATTGGGCAACCCTCTGCAGCAACTCCTGGTGGGCTCTGTGGTCTATGGGTGGAGGCCCCGACATCGCTGTGCCCACCACAGCTTCGTCCAGGGACGAGGAAGAGTTCAACATCTGCTCTCCTTCGTCCTGTTGGGCTTCTTGCCCTTCTCCTGCTGGAGCGGTGTCTCTGGCCCGGGCCGGGCCCGAAGGCTACTGTTCGGCACCGACACCTCTCACTCGTAGGGGACCCTGGAGGTCTGGATACCGTGGCCTCCCGTCTGGAGGATCATCAGTGCAGGGATCGGGACCACTTCACAGAGTAGCTGGCCCTAGATGGAGCCCCTTGTCTCTGGTGATAGGCCCAAGGGGTCCAGAAAGGCCAGTGTCCTGGCGGCCCCCACTGGAGGTGCCAACCTGTTTGGGGCTCTCCGCCCTCCAGCACCCGCTGTGGGTAGCTGTACTGGCTCGAGTCAGTGCCAGACTCAGGTGACGCCGAATGAGAGGGCCACGTTGCCGTAGACCTGTAGCGGCAGGAGGTCGAGGACCGGCTCCTGGCCAACCTTGAGCGGGAGTGGTATCGGCGTTCTCGGGACCTGAATCGGTGTCAGTACCGGCGTTCTCGGGACCGGGATCGAGGACCTCTAGTGTCCACTGGGAGTCCCATTCTTGATTCCCCTTGGTACCAGTCCCCAGTCGACGCCGGGGAGCGGAGCACCTGTCCTGCCGGCTCTGCCCGACTCTCCACATCCAGCACCGGGACTTCCCTCTGGGTCAGGGGCAGCTGGGAGTCCTCTGATGCCGAGCTCGACCAGGACCATCTCCAGGAGCGATGCCGGGAGGGTGACCTCGAGCAGTTCACCATTGCCAGCTTTCCCTTCGACGGCACCCTCAGTATGGGTGCCGGAGGCTTCTCCCTGGCCGGGAGGGGGCTCACCATCGACAACTCAATGAGGTCCTTTGCTGCCTCAAAGGTGTCTGGTGTCGAGGGCTGATCCAGCACCCCCTCGAGCCCATCACCCGCACTGAGCTCAGTTAGACTTGGGCTTCGTGGGACTGACTGCGCCGGTGCCACTGAAGTTGGCTTCGGCGTCTCTTGTCCTCCTCTCCTCCCAGCGTCCGGGGCCTTGGGCTCCGCCGGTCTCCTATGCGGGAAGAGACTGCGCCCTGTCTTTGTCTGTGCCTTGGACCGCAGTGGGGAGGACGAGCAGTGTCGGTGCTTCGGGACCAACTGCTTGCGGTGCCTGGCCAGTACTGGGGCTCCCGACGACTCTGGGGCACTCCGTACCGAGGAGGCCGGGGCTGAAGTCGGCTGCTCCGGGCCCGGAGGTCTTAACGCGGCCTCCATTAGTAATTGTTTAAGACGAAAGTCTCTCTCTTCGTCCTTGGCTTGAAAGCCTTGCAAATCCGACACTTTGATGTGCTTCCCCCAGGCAACGAAGGCAGGAGTTGTGGGGGTCACTGATCAGCATGGGCTTGCGGCACGTGGCGCAAGCCTTAAACCCATGGGCCTGCAGCATACCCTGCGGCCCCAGGCCGGTGCTGGAAGACTCCAAGCACCTAATCACTGTTGACTTAACAATAGGTTGTAAACTAGCTACTAATTCAGGTACTTCTAAGTAAATGCTAAGGAACTGCTCTCTCAAGGAAGAGAGCCACGGTTCCAACGTCTCACGGATGGTAAGACGGAACTGGAGGGGGTCGGGTCAGCAGGGGTATATATGCAGGGTGCAGTGGTGCTGCGGGAGGGGGGGAGCGCCCTGCTGGCCCGATGGGAGCCGCTAAGGGAAAAGTTTCTGACACTCGTGCATGCAACGCGCGCACACCTAATGTGGAATGGACATGAACAATCACTCGAAGAAGAATTGTTTGTTCTTAACATACAGACCACTTTGTACAAACTATTGACAGTGATCAAGCAAGCCATCATATCAGTTTCATTCAAATCCTCCAGTCTGCTTATGGAAAAATGGACAGGAATATTTAGGAATCTGAGACACCGCAATACATATCCTTATCTAATAATTAAGTTGGGGACGCCTCAAAATAAAAGAGGCAAGAGGACCAATATTCATATTGCACTGTGAAAGTGTTGGAAGATATTAACAAATGGTGGTAGTTTCCCAGAAAAAAAGTTGAGGAGAAACTTCTTATAAATATAAAAATGGTACAGTTTAAGTGACAATTGCTCTTAGTACAGTTAACAATATTTGTTTCTATATTTCTATCATATGGTTTGACAGACACTGCCATATTTCTTGTAAACTGAGATTAAGAGAAACATTTCATGGGACTCATTAAGAAATTCTACTTTTTAGTTAAGTGCACAAAAGTACCCCTAGATTTATGGTGCACTGGTTGTACCATTATTACAAACAAGAAACCCCACAGTAAGTTTCTGCTTCTGATAATTGGTCAAAGTGTCAGTTAATACATAATTTTAACCCCTTCAGTCTTGGTTCCAGAAATACATAAGTGGAAGAGCGGCAACAATGGAATAAAAGGGACAAACTAAGGTTCTTCACCCTGTTCACCTTGCCCCCCCCACCACCACCATCTAATGGACACCATACTTGTAATATACCATGGCTGAGTAATCAACAGATTAACAAATCATACATTCAAAGGAGAGGTGAAAACTCAGATGAGTGATCATTTTAAACCCAAGTGACATGAATTTTTTGTCCACCATTCTAGACACTTTCCACCTGTTTGGATGAAACAATGTAATTTACAGGTAGGAAATTCCCTAACTAGCCATAGGTATGAAGAAACTATAGTAGAGGCTTTTACTGCCCCTGCCCCTCAAAAAAATCAGCAAAGAGTACTACAATAGAACCTGCTTGAAAAACAAATATTCTGCCTGAACTCTTGTGTTGGGTGATAGAGTCACACTATTACTAAGAAAGGAAGTTGCTCCAAATACTTGGGTTTGAAGAAATATTCTACGGCTAAGAGAAAGTTTTACTGAAAACTTAAAAGGATTGGAGCATGTCTAAAACATCCTCTGTTTGATTAGTTCTAGTCAAGTGGCAGACCAGTTTTCCTTGGAGTGCCTAAGAGGTAATTTAAATTCTCTCTGAGTCAAAGACTGAGTTGTTTATGGAAGGCATCCAACTAAATGTATGTATTTATTTTAAAAAATTCCTATCCCACTTGTGATCTAGGGCTTGATCCTGCAAGACAGATAAGCACCTGCTTAACTTTAAGCATGAGACTAAACTGTGTTGTGACTGGAGCCAAAGAACTGAGCATCTTGCAAGAACAAGCCCCTGGCTACTGATGGCATTACAAACAGTACCAATGCGTGGACAGTTCAATCTCTTCCCAAGACAAAACCTGCTGTGGTGCTCCCCCTCTAGAATGATTTGGGTGCAGCTGATTACACTGGTCTACAATTTGAGAAGTCGTCTGCTTCAGAGATAAAATGTGCTATTTAGTATGTATTTTGATGTGCTGAATTCAAATATGACAATTAAAACAACTGATTGGCTACTGTTTCTAAGATATTTAAGTTTTTGCACTTTATGGCTATGTATATTGTATAGAGTTTTAATCATAAATTGTAAACCTAGGTCTTTTCATGTGTTTATGGTTGCTTTACATGATACTATTTCACCTGTCCTGTTTATGTAACACTTTGCTGATTTTTAAAGGGGTTATATAAATAAAATGTATTATGAAACAAAAGGCAAAAAACTATTATGTACATAGTTTAGTCCTATTCAGTGTCTACTCGGTGCTTCTTGGCTTGTCTCTTGTATTCATTAAATGGAGCATCTCTTGTCACTGTCCAGCAATAGTCTGCAAGCACTGATGCGCTCCATTTGCCCTGATAGCGTTTCTCCATTGTTGCAATGTCCTGGTGAAATCGCTCGCCGTGCTCGTCGCTCACTGCTCCGCAGTTTGGTGGAAAAAAAATCTAGATGAGAGTGCAAAAAATGTATCTTTAGTGACATGTTGCAACCAAGGCTTTTGTATGCCTTGAGGAGGTTTTCCACCAACAACCTGTAGTTGTCTGCCTTCTTGTTTCCGAGAAAATTTATTGCCACTAACTGGAAGGCTTTCCATGCCTTTTTTTCCTTGCCACGGAGTGCATGGTCAAATGCATCATCTCGAAGAAGTTCACGAATCTCAGGACCAACAAAGACACCTTCCTTTAGCTTAGCTTCACTTAACCTTGGAAATTTTCCACGGAGGTACTTGAAAGCTGCTTGTGTTTTGTCAATGGCCTTGACAAAGTTCTTCATCAGACCCAGCTTGATGTGTAAAGGTGGTAACAAAATCTTCCTTGATTCAACAAGTGGTGGATGCTGACCACTTTTCCTCCCAGGCTCCAATGACTGTCGGAGTGGCCAATCTTTCTTGATGTAGCGGGAATCTCTTGCACGACTATCCCATTTGCAGAGAAAACAGCAGTACTTTGTGTATCTAGTCTGCAGACCAAGCAAGAGAGCAACAACCTTCAAATTGCCACAAAACTGCCACTGATGTTGGTCATAGTTTATGCACCTCAAAAAGTTGTTTCATGTTGTCATAGGTTTCCTTCATATGGACTGCATGACCAACTGGAATTGATGGCAAAACATTGCCATTATGCAGTAAAACAGCTTTAAGACTCGTCTTCGATGAATCAATGAACAGTCTCCACTCATCTGGATCGTGAACCATGTTGAGGGCTGCCATCACATCATCGATGTTGTTGCAGGCTACAAGATCACCTTCCATGAAGAAGAATGGGACAAGATCCTTTTGACGGTCACGGAACATGGAAACCCTAACATCACCTGCCAGGAGATTCCACTGCTGTAGTCTGGAGCCCAAAAGCTCTGCCTTACTCTTGGGTAGTTCCAAATCCCTGACAAGGTCATTCAGTTCACCTTGTGTTATGAGGTGTGGTTCAGAGGAGGAGGATGGGAGAAAATGTGGGTCCTGTGACATTGATGGTTCACGACCAGAAGTTTCATCCTCTTTCTCTTCCTCGTCTGACTCAAGTGAGAATGATTCTGGTGCATCAGGAACCGGCAGTCTTTCTCCGTGGGGTACCGGGCGTATAGCTGAGGGAATGTTTGGATAATGCAGTCCACTTTTTCTTCTTTGACACACCTTTCCCAACTGGAGGCACCATGCAGAAGTAACAATTGCTGGTATGATCTGTTTGCTCTCTCCAAATCATTGGCACTGCAAAAGGCATAGATTTCCTTTTCCTGTTCAACCACTGGCGAAGATTTGTTGCACAAGGGTTGCAGCATATGTGTGGGGCCCACCTCTTGTCCTGATCTCCAGTTTTGCAGCCAAAATAAAGGTGATAGGCTTTCTTAACCATCGTGGTTATACTGCGCTTTTGTGATGCCAAAGTCACTTCACCACAAACATAGCAGAAGTTATCTGCACTGTTCACACAAGTACGAGGCATCTCTGCTCACTTTGGCTAAACAGAAATGTGTCCCTTTGCAAAATCAAACACTGACAAATAAGAGAGCACAACACGGTATGATTTCGAGAGCTGATATAGGGCAATTTGTTCAGCAGAGTGATGTAACCTTCATTATGATTGCATCATCCATGACTTCTAGGAATAACATGATGCAATTCATATCATGTATGACGCAATACCAGCTTCAGATTGCATCATTCATTGTTTTGCCTAAAAAGTACTGTCCAAACCCAGTCATAGATTTAGTCATAGATCCAGTCAAAGATGTATTTTAGTCATTTCTGGTTTAAATTGAGATCCCTTCCCTTTATAACTCACTTATCCTCCGCCATTCCCAAGTCAAGGGTCGTATCTACTGACCCAATAGCATGTCTTGAAAACTAGAGCCAATCAACAATTTTAAGCATCATTTTTGTTCTCAGTGACCCAGAATTAGTAAAGTTTGACTACATTTATTTCAGAAGCATTTTGGCTGTAGAGCAGTGTTATCTAACAAAACTTGAAGTGCAACTGTGACGGGATCGCCACGGTGCAACCTGAACTGTGGGACCGCTGAACCCTCTGTCCTCCCAACCTGGGTTCCCTCTCACACTGATGCGTGACAAGCTGCAAACCTCTCCAGGTACTGAACTTACATAGACATCCACAGGCAGGGACACACCCAGCTGAGTTACATGAATACTTCTTCCAGCCACTCATGAACTAACAATATAGAGAGGCACCAGCCAATTCACCCAGCTCACTAGCCTAGGACCCCAGAGCTGTGCCGTCTTGCCCTGGTCAGAAGCCCGACTAGTGTAAGTTTATTACCTAGTCTACCCCTCCCTGGGAGAGGACATGCACCAGCTTTTGTACACTGAGTAAAGGTTTCCCAAGCACTCCAAGCAAAATACACTGTTTTAGATAAAATATAAAACAGGTTTATTAACTACAGAAAGACAGATTTTAAGTGATTATAAGTGGTAGACATGAAAGGACAGAGATGGTTACCAAATAAAAATAAGTGCACAATCTAAATATTAAACCTTATCACACCAGACAGTATTTACATCAAGCAATGTTCTCACCCCACTGGATGTTAAAGTCCCTAATGCACAGCCTTCTCTCCTGAAGCCTGGATCAGTCTCCTCAGTGATCTTCATCTTCTCAGCGTCCCTCTTGTTTCCAGCATAGGTGGAGGAGGAGAAAGGCCCCCTCATGCTGCAACTGTTCCTTATTTTATACTACTGGCTCATGTGCCTTGCAAACACTAGCCCAGACATGTCCTGGTGGGCTTTGCTGAGTCACGGTGAACAAGCGGCCCCCAGGTCACAGTGCAGTTCCCATTATGTGGTACTTGCATAGTTAACCGCCCATTACAACTGTATGACTCAACACCCACCTGGCCAGGGATCCTTTGTCTGCCACCAACAAACTTACAGCATTTCAGTAACAATACAGCACAATCTCATAACTGTACACACACTAGTGATAAACATATTTAGACAGGACAACAGGTTTCAGCAGATCATGACCTTTCATATGATAATTCACATGGCATGCTTTGTAAGAAATATCACAACCATATATGAATGATGAATATGGGGGTTACAGGGTGTCATTCTGAGGTACAGTGTGTCACAGTAACCATTACTCCTTTCATTTCCACCCATAAGCATTTTAGTGACTACCTAACATCAAAAAGAACACAGCTCTACAGGGCATATGGTCTTACACAGAGGTGTTGTTAAGATAGATTCAGTTCCACTATAAAATTCCAAAGCAACAACTAGAAACCTTTACCACAAGCTGTAAAGCAGAGGGAGAGTTCCCTATACACAAGTCTTGAATCTCTGTGGATAACCATCCCAAAGTTTCACACAGTACTGAAGAGTGTTGCTGACAAACACGACAACTCATCTAGAACAGTTATCTAGAATATTTCAGCTTTGTTTCTTCCTCCTCCTGCTCCCTAACCTCAAAATATTAAAACCTTAAGAATCTTCCCGTCTTCGTTTCATTATTACATTTTGTACCACAGATTGAGAACATCTGCCTAATAGCTGATATCCATCTGAGGTTAATATCTCCAACATGATGCAAGAGATTAAAACATCCGTCAGAGCAAACTACTTGCTCTGGACATGCTTAGGGTAGGAGAAGCATTTCTCATGAGTATTTAAGATCAAAGAAGCTGCTTTTTGAGACAAGCCAGTAATCATCTTTGTTTAGGAAGACTATTATGTCCTGTCACATTTCATGGTAAGATTCAGGCTTGTTTTACTAGAACTACAATAAAATTTCAGAGCAAGAACCAAGCCTTTTTACCCCAACTAACAAAGTACTATAAAAACCTCAAAGCAACAGCAACAAAAATTCTCTACTACTGAACCCTATTAGCAAATTTAACTTAGGCAAACTATTCTTTTTATACGTTCACAACAGCTCAGAACTGCAACGTACATTTAGCTTTAAAATCAGTGCTTCAAGTCTATTGAGTCCATCAGACACAAGAAATTCACCAGAAAAAAACAAATCATAATCAGGTAACTAGAAAGTTACTGAAACAGAATGAATTCCTCCCCATCACTTTTTGGCTCCACAGCTAATATCACAGTTTTTCTGCAAAGCTTGCATTAGAGCACATCAGGTTAGCAGTTATCAAAGAGCAACTTTTGATAGCCTACTAACAACTTGTGGTTGCATGCATCTGATAAATTGTATAATTCCAGGTCTATTTCTACTACACTCAGCAAAATTATGTGGGCTTGAATACCTTTATATACAAGTAATTAGGTATGGTCATTGGCTGGGCAATATTGACATTGATAGATATGATACTTATGTACCATGGCAGTAGGTGCTTTCAAAATGACATGACTAGATAACTCATCCATTCATCTGAGCGAATTGCAAACAAGAACGAATACACACCAGATCACTAGTTTATTTAATTTCATGTAACCAGCTTGGTCTTCAGAAATTAATAGGCTGCATTCTGTATATGGAAGACAAACGGTTTCCTTCTCCTCCAGTCAGTCCACTTAGTACGTGGCTGAGAACTGTGCCTAGCTATTTCTCCTCCTGCTGCTTCACATTTAACAGCTCCGCACTGAGTCTATAAGCATGGTTAACTGCCTTTGAGATAAATGAGAGTTTCACTTGTGAATAGAGTAGAGTAGACCCAATAGTCCATGCTAAGAGCATACTTACAAAAATGCACCAGCCAGCCTCAATATTCTCTCAAAATTCAAAATAAAATTTCCCACTATGTAATCTTATCAGATTTGGGATTCCTTCCATTAGAGGCACCCCAAAATAGCTATACTAATAGCACAAAAGAGACCACCTCTTACTTTCCAAGGAGTCAGGCATGACCATGGCTCACATTATTTAAAATAGACCAGTTTTCCAGCTTGTCAGTTCTCTTACAGGACCTAGCTTTCCTTATCCAAATAGTCACATCATTTTACAGCTCCCCATCACTCAGAATGGAGATATCCAATCCTAAATATCAACACCATTTATAATAGCAGGCTGTAGAGACTCCAGGCCACATTCAAATGAGCAAACATCTGAAACACGGTCAGCCAGCTGCCTAGCTAGCTTCTTACAGTAGAACCACAGAGTTACAAACACCAGAGCTACGAACTGACCGGTCAACCACAAATCTCATTTTGCAACCAGAAGTATGCAATCAGCAGCAGCAAAGACAAAAAAAAGCAAGTACTGTACAGTACTAAGGGTAGATCTACACTACCCACCCGATTCGGCGGGTAGAGATCAATCTTCTGGGAACAATTTATCGCGTCTCATCTGGATGCGATAAATCGATCCCAGAAGCGCTCCCCGTCGACTCCGTAACTCCTGCTCTGCGAGAGGAGGAAGCGCAGTCGACGGGGGAGCCTGCCTGCGCCGCGTGGACCCGCAGTAAGTAAAATTTATTTCGATCTAGGAAATGTCGACTTCAGCTACGCTATTCTCGTAGCTGAAGTTGCGTATCCTAGATCGCTCCCCCGCCCCAGTGTAGACCAGCCCTAAAAAAAAATAAAGGGAAAGTTTAAAAATTTTTTTGACAAGGTATGGAAACCATTCTGTGCTTGTTTCAATTTAATTAAGATGATTAAAAGCAGGCTTTTTCTTCTGCATAATAGAGTTTCAAAGGTATATCATGTCAATGTTCAGTTGGAAACTTTTGAAAGACCAACCATAGTGCTTTGTTCAGAGTTACGAACATTTCAGAGTTATGAACAATCTCCATTCAGGAGGTGTTTAACTCTGAGGTTCTACTGTATTACTTTCAGATAATGGTTTAAATATTTGAGGGTGCATTTGCTCTACTAGAAGAATCGACAGGAAAAGAGACAGACAGCATGTGATTCAAAGCTAGAACTTGTTTTTTATACTTCCTCCCAAGAATAGTTCTCTATTTTACCTCCCCAAGTGGTTTTGGAATATTTTTACTATAGTATATTAAATACGTCCATTTTAATTGCAATTCAGCACAGATTTTGCCTGAAAGATAAGCAGCTCCTTAATTATGCTTCTATATAACTTGACATTTTTACTTTCTAAACAATGGATTTTATTTAAATGTTTAGATCAAACTCGACAGTTTTTCTCTTGCTAATTTCTAAAAGCCCGATATCATTACTTAATGTTTTCTAGTAGAGTCAGCAGTTGACTGACTTTCAAGACAGGAAATTATTTGTCTCTGTCAAAATACTCTTGTTTTCAGTGAGTTTTTTTGGTAATCCCACTTATAGTTAAAGAAGTGACAGGAAAATGTGATATGTCAAATTGTCACACCCCTACTTTAATGAAACAAGTGTTGTATGTTCTACTTAGAATTAGATTTTAAAGTCAGCAAAGCTGAACAATTAGCTTGTGAAATGAAATACATTTCTCCCCCTCTCTCTTCTCAGCACAAGAATTAGAACTACAACAACATCCACTCATATCAATTCTGATTATCAGAACAAAACATTAAGGATTAAAGAGCAGAGAAAATTTGTATAGACCTGCTCAGGACTGGACCGTCATCCTGTGTACCTTATTATCAGAATGTGATTATAAACTCTTCAGGTCAGGAACCTGAAGCATCTTTGTGGTTTGTAGAGCTCTATGTACATTTACAGAACTATTGTTATTAATAGGCAAAACTCTCCAAGCTACACACTCTGATAGCAACTGCAACGTTGCATGTCTTCTAGCTTAGAGAATGGCCACACAGCTCTTTTGTTTAATTGCTGTACAAAGCGACAAGGCATATGGTATTGCAGAATGACATGATCTACCTCTTAATCCAAGAGAGGGATACTTTTTTAACTTTGTAAACGTTGCCACATCCAACGTATTTATATGCCAAGAAACTAGAAGATTGAGCCCAGATATTAGCCTGAATTTTCATTTTGCTGTGTGATACTGTAGTATTTGAATTATTGCAGACTGCAGTATGACCTGATTTTTACCTTAATTATTGTGAATAATCAATACAGCAATATT
Organism: Macrochelys suwanniensis; assembly: GCA_033296515.1. NCBI lineage: Eukaryota > Metazoa > Chordata > Testudines > Chelydridae > Macrochelys > Macrochelys suwanniensis. The sequence goes on along the minus strand of CM065775.1, from coordinate 243,933,955 downwards.
TCATATTTATTTCTACTTGCAAACACCCCTGCAATATATGGTTCAAAAAAGGCCCATCCTGCCAATCTTGCCCTGTAGAGTTTATGATTTGCAGATTTCTGTACACTGAGAAAGTCTCAGCAGAATGTGTCAAACCTCTGTATTTCTGATGGTCCTGAAAAAATAAAAAGCTTGAAGGAAGCAAAATTATATAGAAGTTCAATAAAAGAATGATAAGTGTGCCAAAGATCTACATAATGCACTGCAAAAGTGAGAAATTTCCCAATTTTTTTGTTCTTTTTGTAGCTTTCTTTGTGTCCTTGTTTATTAAATGTCAAACTTTGGCCAGGTCAGCCATAAATCCAATATTTTAGTAAATGCTACATTATTTATATCTGAAACTTAGACTGTAACGCTCCCACATTTTACACTTCCTGCATTTATCATCTTCTTTGGAACATCACTGTGGGTCTTCCACATTGTGTTCTGACAGCTATGTGCATCCACCATTGGTGGGACATAATCTCACTCAAAGAAACAGTTCATGGTGTCTAACCAAGAACAGCCAGTTGGCTCAACTATAGTTATTTCTCAATGTAAATACCTGCCTAGGCACTTTAAAGAGATCCTCAGAATATGTCATTCCCACAGCTGAACCAGGTAAGGCAGCAGCCAGGAAGAACACCCTCTCCATCTACCCCTCCCCACCCATCTGCTACGCAAGTTCCACCCTTCAGCATTTTCCATTTGGAAGAAGCTGAAATTAAATGCATCTTACATGAGCTGGTATTTTCTGCTTGGGCAATCCTACTTTTCTCCCACCAGTCCAACTTGAATGAGGTAGGATAAGGTCTGCCTCTGATTTTAAAAAACAAAAAACAAACAAAACCCAAACACACCGGCTAAGGTTTTTCATCACACCTAGTCATTTGGATTACTTTGATTTTTTGGGTGCCCAACCTTAAAAGAGCCTGATTTTTAGACTGCAAGCACACCCAACATTTTCTGAAAAAAACCAGGCCTCTTGAAGAGATCTCCCATTTGACCAGCAAAATCTCTAGTCACTTTGGCAAATCTGGGTCACGGAGATGTCGGAGGGGAGGGGGCCGTTTTAAAAAAACAACCCTCCCTCCCCCAGCCTCAGAGAGCAGATCCGATGCCTCACTCTCGTTCACACGGCAGCGCCCAGAGGGCAGGCAGCTCCAGCTTCTTCACCACATAAAAGTTTGAACAATTGTACCGCGCCGGGAGGGGTGGGGGGGAGCTGCTGGGTTAGAGGCGGAGCCCGGTCTGGCGGGGGCCCCTCCTGGGCACAGTCACGGGGGTGCAAAGCTGCCGGGAGACGAGGCCTCCCTGGCCAGACCGCTGCCCGGGAGGCGACGCGGGGGAAGGGACTGGGAAGGAGCCGGCAGGGCGGCAGCCGCCGGGGGACCCAGGCGGGGAAAGGGCAGCAGCCCCGAGGGGGCCCCGGTGTCGCTCCGCTCCCCTGGCAGCGCGTTACCTGCAGGTGACCTGCTTGGTCCAGCCGCCCCCTCCTCCCGACCCCGCTGCGGCCGGCGGCGCGGGGGGCGCGGCTGTGGGGCTGGAGGCCGTGGCCGCTGCTCCCGGTGTTGCCGCTGTTGTTCCCGGAGCCGCAGCCTCCGCCATTACTGTTTATCCCACACAGCGACGGCACCGGAACTTCCGGGAGCACATCCTTCCGGTCAGGCAGGGGAGGGCGGGCGCGGCGACGGGTCGGGAGGGCCTCAGGGGACCCCTGTGGCCCCGCCCCTTTGTTTTGCTGCGGGTGGCGGGATTGGGGCGGGGGGGGGGGGAGCCGCCGGGAAGGCGTAGACTCGGGAAGAACACACCGTGGTACCGCCCACTCGGAAGGACAGCGCTGATTGGTTGATCGGCTCGTCAGCAACGCCCACTCCGGAGCGCGACGTGCGAGGCTGGGAGGGGCGTGGTCACGAGCCCGGTGGGCGGGGCGCTTGGAACCACTTGGCCACGCCCACTCGCCCGTAGCATGGAAGCTGCGGGAGCTGGGGAGTGAAGGGCTTTGGGCATCTCCGTAGGCTGCTTCCCCCCGCTGGGCCACGAGCCCCCTCACTGCCCGCTTGACCCGACCCCAGGGCAGCAGTGGGATGGGCCTGAGCCTGTGGCTGCGGGGGCTGCCTCTGACAGTGGCCCCAGTGGCTGGGCTCAGGAGCTGCGGGACAGTCTGAGGCCCAGCACATCATGTTTGGTGGGGGCCCTGGTGCAGCTAACACTCCTAGGGGGCCCCAAAGGTCAGTTCTGTGCCTGGTGCTCTACACCACAGTGTGGTGATGCCCAGGATCGGCGCCAGCTTTTTTGCCACCCCAGGCGGCGCCAAGGACGGAACAGGACGAAGACCAGGGTGGCCGAAGATCCTGCCGCCGAAGACTGAGGCGGCCGAAGACCCTGCCGCCGAAATGCCACCGAAGACCGGGGCGGCCGAAGACCCCGCCGCCGAAATGCCACCGAAGACCGGGGCGGCTGAAGATCCTGCCGCCGCGAAGCGTTGCCACCGAAATGCCGCCGAGGGACCCGAAATGCCGCCCCCCAAATCCTGGCACCCTAGGCGACCGCCTAGGTCGCCTAGTGGTTGCACTGCCCTGGTAACGCCACATTGCCAGGCACACGTGCAGCTGCCAGACAGGGACCTCACCCTGCCCGCAGCATCAAGGAAGCCATGGCCACAGAGGCATCACAATCCTCTCACCCTAGAACTGGGGAAGCACACGGGCCAGCCATTTGGGAAGCCTACACGGATGCTGCCCTGATGTACTTGCTCTGGGCATAAATAGAGGCTTTTAGAGCTGGCAAGCCAGTAAAGCTGTCAGGAGCAATAAATTCCTGCACACAGGGAAACATTCTTGGTCACACACAAAATGTCCACATACACAAGACACAACTGAAATGTCCTCAGTGACATGCACACAACTGAAACATCTCAGCCTTTCTCACACACACACCTGAAATGCCCCCAGTGACAATAGATATCTTCATTTCTTCAAGGTTTATATAGACATGCTCTTCGAGTCAGCTCATGTGATGTGCAGGCTTCCTGACCTCTCCCCTCATCTATGCAGATTCAGAAACTTGGGCAAATCTCTTCACAGCAGCAAGAGGATTTGCCTAGCATCCCTGGGAACTGAATGGTTCTGCTTCAGAACCCTTCTTTGACCTTTTATATTACAGAAGTAATTGGATATGTCAAAGGTATGAAATGGCTTAAAAGAAAAAAATAAAAGTTTGAATAGAAGTTCAATAATTTAATGGCATTTGCTCTTTTCGGATACATTATTGATATTTTAATCGACAGGCTTTTGTTTTTTTCCAGGAGAGGCTGAAATACGGGGGATGCCAATTCCTGTCTGTAATAAATATGTTAAATTTACTGAGCCCATTTACTTCCAAGTTTTATTTTTGAGATGTGCACTGGCAATTCTATTTCCACAGACATCCATAAGCACATTCATTTAAGACCACAGAAGCAATTTTATAATCTGTGATTGTTTTATAGTGCCCAAATGTGTGCTAAGTCCTTCACAGATGATATAAGAAAGCATGGTCCACCCGACAAAGAGTTTACAGTGATGCAACCTAAGAAGTCCAGGTGACAAACCAGAAGGGACAGGGTGAAGAAGGATGTGGATTATAACAATACAGTTATGTGGGCACTTTGTTTATGTACTTGAAAAGATTTCATAATTTGAAAAATATGCAGCTGCAAGAAGGAAAATACTTAAATCAGGAAGATAAATTCTTTTACCCCCATTATGCGTTGCAAATTAGCCATCCCAGAGAGAATCTGAGTGGTCACTAAGTAAACCTTTCTGCCCAATCCATGTCTTAGTATTATTTATTATTTGTATTATCAGCGCACGGGAGCCCTAGTCTTGGACAATGGCCCTATTGTGTTAGGTCTGTACAAACACAGAACAAAAAGACAACCCCTTCCCCAAAAAACTTACAATCAAAGTATAAGACAAGAGAAAAGAGATAGATATAGACAGATCAACAGGGGGAGTACATGAAAACAATGAGACAATATTAGCATAATAAGCAGGACTCTCAGCACACTAGCAGCCAACTTCTATCCAAACTTTTATTTTTTTTCTTTTAAGCCCTTTCCCTAGTGCAGTAATTAGGAACTTGAAGAACAATGAATATCATGCATGTCAGTGTTGCCAACTTTGCAATTTTATCATGAATCTCACAATAGTTGTTGGTTTACTTAAAAGCCACAGCTCCTGGAGGTAAACGAATATTTGAGAATCTCAGCTTTCATTACCCCTCCCCGCCAAGTTTCTAGCCCTCACAGCTGTGGTGAAAAGTTCAAACATGTGACCCAAGTGTATTCTTTGGTTTAAGCCTCATGATTTTTTGGCACCTGACCTATGATTTTTTATTATTTAGGGTTGGCAAAACTGCTCATTTCATCTTTCTATCAAATACCTTGTTCAGGGCCAGGTTGTAGTTATTTCGTGGAGAAGATCGTTTAAAATTTGTGCTGAGTTGTCAATCTCTGATTTATACTCCATTTGGCACTGGGAGGGTATTAAATTACATTTTACTCCCTTAAAACAATTGGCCAGATTAACTGGCCTCTAACCCAGGCTTTCTATTTTAGTCATTTGATGATAATACAGTACCATGCTACTTTATTTTTATAGTTTCTTTCATGCAAGCTGTATCTCAAAGCGTGTACAGAGTTAAAACAATTCAGTTACAAAGTTACATAGCAATAGCAGAAGAAATGAAGAGGTACAGTCAAGGGAGAAAACATGTTGAAATTAGATTTGAAAAGAGGAGAGTTAGTGAGATGGAAAAATGCAGAGGAGCTACTCCAGATAGCAGGAGCTGCAGAGGAAAGGCTCTTGCATCAACAGTGGTGAGTTTGTCCACAGGGGCAGAGAACAGTTTAGTGCTGAATGAGCAGAGGAGGATTCAGAGAAATACAAGGTCCATTAGGTAATGAACGTTTTAAAAAATAAGGTAGTCAATTTTGAGCTGGAGAGGGAAATGAATGTGGAGTGTGTGACGGATATGGAATTGGCTGTAATGATTTATCAACGTTACGTGTTCAGTGGGTTATTGTGATGTCTGCTGTATGCATATATAAAGTCAGTGCCATAGCAGGTTGGTCAGGAAACGCAGGCAGGAAGGAGGACAATAGCCTAAATAACAGCATCTCAGTGAAGTCCCATGATGATTGACTTTAATGTTGCTACTCCAACACCCCACCTAGTCACCTGACTGGTTTAACCAGGCTCAGAAAACACAGGAGAACAAAGAACTCATACTGGATTCCAAAGGCGTCCCAGGGGGTGGGGTGCGGGGTGGGGTGGGGTGGGGTGCGGGGGAGGTTGGGGAAAGCAGAAACTGGTGGGGAACTTGCTGACATCCAAACCCCAGAGATTAGAAGTCTGGGTTAAGATAGTCCTACCTACGATTATAGGTAAAATAGTCATGCAAGATATCAGAGGGGTAGCCGTGTTAGTCTGGATCTGTAGAAGCGACAAAGGGTCCTGTGGCACCTTATAGACTAACAGAGGTATTGAAGCATAAGCTTTCGTGGGTGAATACTCCTGTTATTGGAGCTCATTGAAAGTTGGAATTTACATTCTGTAGGAAATTCTGCAGAAAGATCCAGCCCGCTTCTGAACCAAAAGTAGAATGTTCAGTATTTCTCGTGGAAGGGAAAGTCTGAAAAAAATCATTTACAAATGTTAGAAACTTTCCATTTTGAAAGTTTTGAAACAAAACTGAGCCAGGGAGCCCAAGCTCTGAGGCTCCTGGGTCAGTCATGGCTTCTGGGGCTTCTAAGTTCCCAGCTCCCTTGCAGCGTGGACTGATGGGGAGCTGGAAGCCTAGAAGCCCAGCGAGCCATGCCTGAGCCAGGAGCCTCAGAACTTGGGAGCTGCTGGGGTTCCCGGGGTTTCCAGATTCTCTGTCACAGAAATGGGATCCCAGAATCTCTGGCATCACTGGGTCCCTGACCTTGGGGCAGCCTGCAGAGTGGGGCTGCCCTGGACCTGCTCACCTGGACACCCTTGTGAACTGGCAGGAAACCGATGGACACCTCCATGTGTTTCATCAGAAGTTGATCAAAACATTTCTGTTAGGGCTTTCAATCAGTCGCAGTTAAGTCATGCGATTAACTCAAAAAAATTAATTGCTATTAAAAAAATTAATCATGATTAACTGCAGTTTTAATCACACTGTTAAACAATAGAATACCAATTGAAATGTATTAAATATTTTGGATGTTTTTCTACATTTTCATATATATTGTATTCTGTGCTGTAACTGAAATCAAAAAGTGTACAAAAACAAAACAATGTAAAACTTCAGAGCCTACAAGTCCACTCAGTCCTCCTCCTTCAGTCAATCGCTAAGACAAACAAGTTTGTTTACATTTACAGGAGATAATGCTGCCCTCTTCTTAGAATCATAGAAGGTAAGGGTTGGAAGAGACCTCAGGAGGGCATCTAGTCCAACCCCTGCTCAAAGCAGGACCAACCCCATTTAAATCATCCCAGCCAGGGCTTTGTCAAGCTGGCCCCTTAAAACCTCTAAGGATGGAGATTCCACCACCTCCCTAGGTAACCCATTCCAGTGCTTCACCACCCTCCTAGTGAAATAGTTTTTCCTAATATCCAACCTAGACTTCCTCCACTTCAATTTGAGACCATTGCTCCTTGTTCTGTCATCTGCCACCACAGAGAACAGCCTAGCTCCATCCTCTTTGGAACCCTCCTTCAGGTAGTTGAAGGCTGCTATCAAATCCCCCCTTACTCTCCTCTTCTTCAGACTTAATAAGCCCAGTTCCCTCAGCCGCTCCTCATAAGTTATATGCCCCAGGCTCCTAATCATTTTCGTTGCCCTCTGCTGGACTCTCCAATTTGTCCACATCCTTTCTGTAGTGGGGGGCCCAAATCTGGACACAATACTCCAGATGTGGCCTCACCAGTGCAGAATAGAGGGGAATAATCACTTCCCTCGATCTGCTGGCAACGCTCCTATTTCTGTAGCAGCATTGCAAGGTATTTACATTCCAAATATGCTAAACATTCGTTTGTCCCTTTGTGCTTCAGCCACTGTTCCAGAGGACATGCTTTCATGCTGATAACGCTCGTAAAAAAAATAATGCATTCATTACATTTGTGACTGAACTCATTGGGGGAGAATTGTGTGTTCCCTGCTCTGTTTTACCCACATTTTGCCATATATTTCGTGTTATAACAGTCTCGGATGATGACCGAGCACATGTGGTTCATTTTAAGAATACTTTCACTGCAGATTTGACAGAACACGACGAAGGTACTAATGTGAGATTTCTAAAGATAGCTACAGCACTTGACGCAAGATTTATGAATCTCAAGTGCCTTCCAAAATCTGATCGGGCCAGGGTGTGGAGCATGCTTTCAGAAGCTTTTTAAGAGAGCAACACTCCAATGCGGAAACTACAGAACCCGAACCACCAAAAAAGAAAATCAACCTTCTGCTGGTGGCATCTGACGCAGATAATGAAAATGAACATGCGTCGGTGCACACTGCTTTGGATCGTTATAGAATAGAACCCGTCATCAGCATGGCCGCATGTGCCCTGGAATGGTGGTTGAAGCATAAAGGGACATATGAATCTTTAGTGCATCTGGCACGTAAATATCTTGTGACACCAGCTATGACAGTGTCATGAGAATGCTTGTTCTCACTTTCAGGTGACATTGTAAACCAGAAGAGGGCAGCATTATCTTCTGCAAATGCAAACAAACTAGTGTGTCTGAACAATTGGCTGAACAAGAAGTAGGACTGAGTGGACTTGCAGGATCTAAAATTTTACATAGTTTTATTTTTGAATGCAGTTTATTTTGTACATAATTCTACATTTGCAAGTTCAACTTTCATGATAAAGAGATTGCACTAAAGTACTTGTATTAGGTGAATTGCAAAATACTATTTTTGTTATTTTTTTTTACAGTGAAAATACTTGTAATCAAAAATAAATATTAAGTGAGCACTGTATACTTTGTATTCTGTATTGTAATTGAAATCAATATATTTGAAAATGTAGAAAACATCCAAAAATATTTAAATAAATGGTATTCTATTATTGTTTAACAGTGCGATTAATCATGCGATTAATCACGATTGATTTTTTTAATCGCTTGACAGCCCTAATTTCTGTGATACATTTGGTTTCAATGAATTTTCATTTTCCAACGAAAACCTCAGAAAATTCCCGACGAGTTCTAGCTGCAAATTCCTTTTTCCTACAGCTTTGGGAAACAACTTACTTCAGTATAGAGTCTGATCTGCTGGCTCCCAACTCTCTGTCAGTTTTCCTCTCTTTGACTGACACAGCTTTGACTGACAAAAGCTGTCACAGTCTTTTAGACTCCCCACCCCACTCCTGCCCCTGTCTGTGGTCCCTCTGAAATTACTCACTGTATTCCCCATTCCAGAAGCTTCTGTTGTCTCTAGAACATTGCTGCCAGTCTGCCTCTTATATGGGGGAGTATTCAGTATCAAAGTCATTTATTCTCTTTCACTGATTATGAAGCCTAATGGCTTTAACTGAACTGAGGGAAGAACTGGTCTCAGTGTATTGCTCACCAAAGTTCATATGTTCATTATGGCAAACCTAAAATATGTACTCCAGATATCTGAGGTGTAAGGTTACAAGAAGTGTAAGGTTACCAGCACATGACCAGGGTAGTATAGTGGCACCTGTGCTCTGCATGGCTAAGTTGCAGAGCTGAGCTGCAATCCTGACACCCACAAAGAGAATGGTTTTCATTTGGTTTGGGGAGAAAAATAACAGAAGAAAACATACACCAAAGGCTGCATTTTCTTAGGAACTGTTACACTTGGATTTCCTGATATGGCGAACTGCATGCTGAGGTCACACTGAGTGAGAATGGCCGGGGCTATCCTTGGCTAAAGTGTCAATTTACTAAAACAGGGGTCAACAACTGGTTATGCAGCTTGATTACCAAATTGATTTGTATGGTAGCCGGCAAAGATTTTGGCTGTGACACTGGGGGTACCTTTCCCAGACCTGAAGAAGAGCTCTGTGTAAGCTTGAACGCGTCTCTCTTTCACCAACAAAAGTTGGTCCAATAAAAGATATTACCTCCACCTGGTATCTCTAAAAAATAAAGTGATATCCCAGCTAAGTTTCTACAGTACTGCAGTGTTTCCAAGAAGACCTTCCTGAAAATAAAACAAAGCATTTGTACTATGTATACTCCCCACAGAAGATGACATTAATTCAAGAAATGTGCAAACCCACTTGCTGTATTTGTGGACACATCCTATCTTTCCCTGCAGTTAAATTCCTGTGCAGTGTGTACAAGTCAGAATTGGATCATGCACATATTTTTGCATACAGTTTTCTTGAGGTGTTTTATTGAAACAGTGGCGGGAGAAGGAAACATTAATGCTGTGCTTAACAAAATTGTAGAAAGCTCAATATGGAAAGGGTAACTGCAAGGCATAAATGTTACTTTCCAAAATAATCTTCTAGGATTTACTGATTACTGGGTTTCAATGGAATCAGTTACATATTACTGATTACTCTGGTATAGAAATAATAGGCTACTGATTACTTTAGTTACGTTTGTGTTGGAAATTGTGGCTGTACTGGATCCCATGAGATCATAATTCATGCCAGATAAAAGGATTGACAACAACAGTAATGGATAGTAACATGTGTTTAACCCTAGACTGCAGACTAGCATCCCCTTCAGAAAAAAGTACACAGAAGAAAAAAGATGGGTCCAGTGATAAGGCAACTTGTGTAGAACCTCCTCCAGCCTAAGAGCTCTGGGTTGGATTAATGATCATAGGGGACTCTAGTAAGGTCCTTTTGGTGGTCGCTAATAAGGGGAACCTGTGATATAGATGAATAAGGTTGACTTAGAGTCACTCATTGTTCTCAGGAAGGTACCATATGACAGAATTTGTGTGGGTGACTATATATTTGTATCCTCCCAAAGGTTTCGATTTTGTTTGTTTGCTTGTTTTGTGAAGTGGAACTTTAACTTGAAATTTAAATTGGATTTAAATTTAGATTGGAATTTCCAGACTAAACTTAATGTCCCCTTAAAGGCAGGGCCGGCTCCAGGCACCAGCAAAACAAGCTGGTGCTTGGGGCGGCACATTTCTAGGGGCGGCATTCTGGCACCGGCCATGCCGCCCCTAGAAATGTGCCCCGGCCGCCCCAGCTCACCTCAGCTCTGCGCTGCCGGCTCAGCTTCTCCCCGAGCGGCAGCGCGTGAAACAGCTTCGCGCGCCGCCTCTCCCTCTCCCTCCCAGGCTTAAGAGCCTGGGAGGGAAGGGGAGAAGAGAACCCTAGCGGCCGCGACACTCGTCTCCCCCTCCCTCCCAGACATGCCACCCTCCCCGCCAGTGCTCCAGCCTGGGGAGAGCGGGGCAGCCTCGCTCCCCGCCGGCCGGGAGAGCGGGGCCGCCGGCATGTCCCGCTCGCTCCCCGCCGGCCGGGGAGAGCGGGGCCACCGGCATGTCCCGCTCGCTCCCCGCCGGCCGGGGAGAGCGGGGCCACCGGCATGTCCCGCTCGCGCCCCGCCGGCCGGGGAGAGCGGGGCCGCCTGCATGTCCCGCTCGCTCCCCGCCGGCCGGGGAGAGCGGGGCCGCCGGCATGTCCCGCTCGCTCCCTGCCGGCCGGGGAGAGCGGGGCCGCCGGCATGTCCCGCTCGCTCCCTGCCGGCCGGGGAGAGCGGGGCCGCCGGCATGTCCCGCTCGCTCCCCGCTGGCTGGGGAGAGCGGGGCTGCCGGCATGCCCCGCTCACTCCCCGCCGGTTCTCCGGCCGGGGAGAGCGGGGCATCCGGCATGACGCGCTCACTCCCCGCCGGCCGGGGAAAGCAGGGCCGCGGGCGGGCATGCCCCGCTCGCTACCTGCCGGCGGGGGAGCGGGGCCGCGGGCAGAGAGGCCGGGGGGGGATGGTTGTTTTTTTTGTTTCGGGGGCGGCGTTTGGGGTGGTGGTGTTTTTTTGCTTGGAGCGGCAAAAACATTAGAGCCGCCCCTGCTTAAAGGGTGACCTCTCTTTCCCACACTTTGTGACTGCACTTGTTATGTCATATCCACATATACAGGGGCGGCTCTAGGCACCAGCAAACCAAGCACGTGCTTGGGGCAGCACATTTTCAGGGGCAACATTCCGGCCATCCTTTTTTTTTTTTTTTTTTTGCTTGGGGCGGCAAAAGGACTGGGACACTCGGGCTGGGGGCCGCCCCACAGGGCACACGGAGCTGCCTGCAGGTGCCGCAGGGCAGCCGCCCCCCTCAGCACCACAGCCAGGGCTGGGTGAAGTGCCTGAGCTGCTCAGGGGCTGCGGCAGGGTGGCCAGGAGCAGCAGCGGGGCCACAGAGGGGACCGGTGCCCGGGGTGCTGCCGTGCGGGGTCTGCGTCCCGCTCTCCGGGGCTCTGCTCCCTCTGGGGCTGTCCTGCCCTGGCTCCTCAGCCCCATGCCGGGGCGGTCCCCCCAGCTCTGCCCTCCCGGGTCCTGGCCAGTCCTGGAGGCAGGAGCCCTGGCTGGAGAGACCCTGGGCTGAAGCGCGGCCCGGGCGCCCCACTTCTTACCCTGACCCTGCCAGCGCCGGACAAGCTGGAGGTGAGGGGGGAGCAGGCAGAGTCAGCACTGATGGGGGGGAGCCCAGGGCTGTGGCGGCAGGGGGTGCGGGGAGGGGAGAGAGAGCCCAGGGCTGGGGCGGCAGCGGGGGAGAGCCCAGCGCTGGGGTGGCAGGGAGTGCGGGTGAGAGAGGGCACTGGTGCGGGCAGGTGAGAGCCCAGGGCTGGGGTGACGGGGGGCGGGGGGAGAGCCCAGCGCTGGGGCGGCAGTGCGGGTGAGAGAGGGCACTGGTGGGGGGAGGTGAGAGCCCAGGGCTGGGGTGACCCGGGGGGGGGGGAGAGCCCAGCGCTGGGGCGGCAGGGAGTGTGGGTGAGGGAGGGCACTGGTGTGGGGGGGGGGTGAGAGCCCAAGGGTGGGGTGGAGCCCAGGGGTGAGGTGGGGGGCAGCCAAACATTTTTTTGCTTGGGGCGGCAAAAAACCTAGAGCTGGCCCTGCACATATAGGCCCTGATCCTTCACTGAGCACTACATGGGTGGACCCCGCTGACTGTATAGAGCCCAGCTGATTTCAGTAGGGCTCCATGCAAGTGCTCACCCACACAGAGCTCAGGGAAGGATCAGGGCCCTAGACTGTAAGATATGTGTGGCAAACTAATTCCTAGTGTAAGTGCGTTCAACTCCACTTGAAATGAATGGGAGCTAGGCCTGCTTATGACAGAATTTTAAATTCCCACTGAATTTTAAAGTTTTCAGCTTCTTCTGAGTGGATTTAAACAATCTTAACACAAAACCCAACATTAAATGGATGAACTATCAGTGTGAAAATGCAACAGGTGGCCAGCGACACTGGGACTACCATTAACTATGCCTTTTGTCTTTAGCAAGACAAAGGAGATGGAAGAAAAAAAAATCTGCACCTTCAGTGTCAGAATGGATTAAGGGAAGAAAGGATGCATATAAAGACATATTGCTGATCAACTCAGAGGTCACCCGGAGACATTTGTAGAAGTTATGAGATCCATCCTGACTTTAAATCTCATATAATCTCTTGAAAATATGACATATTGTTTATTTTAATTGTTTAGTTCTTTCTAGAGGTTTTTATTTGATTCATCTAAGCAAACACTGTGTTTTAGATAGCTACATGTAAGCTTTTTTTGTCAAGGGGATAAAGACCATTTCATTTCTAGGTCCAAGTCTGAGTCCAGCTCAGATCTGTAGTGTCTGAAAGTAATTATAGTTTGACAGCTATCCAGCGGCCTTTGTGAAAAGAGCTTGTGTTCTCCGTAAATGTCCTAGGGGACAGGTATCCACGTCAGAAAAAGCATGACCAAACCTGGCACTAACTCCAGCGGCATTCCTTGCGGAGCATCCAAGGACTGAATGGGCATTTAGCGTGAACTACCTGCTCTCCTCCAATGGTGGGTTTAACATCTCCCATGTTGGCAGGGCTGTAAAGGAAACTTGTACTGCTACTTTCTGTACTGTGTGTGGATAAATAAGTAGAACTTAAATCTCCAGGGCTCTCTCTTTAGTGGCTTTCACCAGCACTAAGTTCACATTTAAAATCTAGTACAAAGAACAAAGGAATATGAAAAGTGGAAAAAAAGTCATGTGAAAAGAGGGAAAAATATTTGGCACCGAGTTAGCAAAAGAAATCTCCATTCAGTTGTGAAATGCTCTCCTATCCCCTACACAGGGACCAGTTCCAGAGCCCCAGCTGCTTATGCTGTTAATGATAGATAGACTATCTCAGCATGGAGCATGTGGCTGGAATGAGGAACAGCTCAAGCCAATTCTGCTGCAAGTCGCACTAGTCCCACCTCCCCGCAGAGCCGCTCGAGTGCCAATTCAGTGCAGACAACAGCCCATGTATGTCAGACAGAAACCCAGAGGTAAGAGACTGATAATATACCAGTCCACCACTTAATGAAATCAAATGCTGATGGTGCATAACAAAGGGCTTCTGGCTGGGAGGGTTTGGGGAAGGGTTACTTGGGAAAAAGCTAGTTTAAACTAGAAGTGTGTGAAACTTTTGTAATGAAACTCCATATCTTTTGTTATAAACCAAAAGGTCAGGCAGGGTTTGCTAAAATGTCTGCCAAGTTTCAAAAATCTCTCAGCAAACCTAGGCTGAATATTAAGTGAATGTTGGCTGAGTAGTTTTTCTAGTAAACCCAAGATAATATAAGGTTTCGGGTGAAAACAAGTTGGTTTTGATCCACAAATAGGTGCAACTTGGCAATTTCAGCTGATGTTTCACATTCGGTTTGGGGGCTTGTTTAAAACTGGAAACTCAGCACAAAACTTGTGACCCGATACCCAACTATCTTCAAAGGAGTCACACGAGGGCTGAATTTGGCCTGTGGGTGCCAGGCTCACACAACTCAAAACTAGAAAGTTTGTGCAAACCCTTGGGGAACCCAAACTGTTGGGAGTTTAGCACAGATCCAGGGCCGGCTCCAGGCACCAGACGACAAAGCACGTGCCTGGGGCGGCGCCTTGTAAGGAGCGGCAGTCTGGGGATTCTTGGGACGTCCGGTTTGTTGTTGGGTTGTTTTTTTTGCTTCGGCAGTTCGGTGGTGGCCTTTTTTTTTTTTTTTTTTGCTTGGGGCGGCCAAAAAACTGGAGCTGGCCCTGCACAGATCTAATAAAGAGCACATGGATCGAAAGGGGATTTTGCTACCTCTGGATCATATCTGATCCCAAACATTTAATGAAATGGGGGGTTTGTTTTAGTAAGGACAGATTAAAAAAGGAGTATGGACACCTGGGTTTGGCCCACTGTTTAGGTCAGGAGTGTCTCATCTCTCTTGGCAACTGCTGTTTGGGGGCTTGAGAGAGGATGTCTATAAGAACTATTCCCTCTCTTTGTATCAAACAGACCCATCCCTCAGTTACAGGTGGATTTCTGAGATTCTAGCAAAAATTATCTACTGAGGGTGTATATATTAATTATGATTAATTATTTCTATTATAGTAGTGCCTAGAGGTCCCAACTGAGAACAGGGCCTCACTGTACTAGGCACTGCATGAACCCATAGTAAAAAGACACTTCCTGTCCTAAAGAATGTACAGCCTAACTGGACAAGACAGACAAAGGAAGTATTATCCCATTTCACAGCTGGAAAACTGAGACCCAGAGGGTTAAGAGACTTGCCCTGGGTCACACAGGAAGTCTGTGAAGGAGCCAAGAATTGCTCCTGACTCCCAGTCCATTGCCTTCACCACAAGCCCATCTCTCTCTATGGAGCTAGCTTTCTATTTAGATACGTAATTTTTTTAGAATGAAGGAATAATTTCACAGACATTAACAGAAGTCGTTCAGAGAAAAAATAGCTTCTGGAGAAGGATCGAAGGAGCTATTGCTGGAGTTGAATTGAAACTCCCCATTTCCAGCCCTTTGTACCCTTTGGACAGAGTGATTACATAAAGTAAGAGATTAGTTAGACCGCTTGTTTCTGGGGAAGCTAGTCTGTCTCTCCGTATTTACTATCTGCCATCTGGCTTTCTCTTTGTCTGCAGGTTTCTTTCTTTGCACATTTTACCATACTGCTTATCACTTTGTTTAAGGCACCCAAAACCCCAGTTCATCTATACATAGGATTTTTCCGTCTGTTAGCCCATCCTCTACAACACATACAACTTGGTTTCTCAGACTTGAGATCACAGGGAGTCAGGCTGCAGTTCATGATTAACAAGCAGTTTGGGAAACAATAAGGTTTCTTCTATACTACTTTCATTTGACGTGACATTGCTCTCCTGACAGTGCCATCCCTGCACACAGAATGATTGGAAATCTGGCCTGTACCTTCGGAAGACAAACAGCTGCTATGGCTCCTAGGATCATTCAGATGAGAAGATTCCTGCATGGTGAGTAGTGTCCTCTGAAAGTCCCTGTGATCGGAATGCAGCCAGGATTCTGAACTGGCAGTGTCTGGGAACAATGTAGAGGCAGCTCACTCAAGGTAGCCTGAGGCCTTTTAAAACTAATTTCACAGAGAGCTTCTGTTTTATGGCATTTATAGAAAAATATTTGGGGCAAGGGAACTTCGGTGCATGATACTGTAATGTCTTGGCTGTGGTGATATTTTTAGCACTGACAGCTCCACTCTTTTAAAGTGCACACCCTTCTCAAAACATGACAGACTTGCAAAGCCCAGTTCTCTTCTCACACCAGTGTAAATTGGGACTAGCTCCATTGAAGTCCCTGGAGTTACACAGCTATAAAATTGGTGGGAGAGGATAATGAGGCCCAGAATGTTCAATATGAAATTGATTGACAATTGACTTCACAGTTCAGATTTCAGGAGAGGCGTGACGGGGACCCTTCAATGCTATTGCAATACAAAAAACAATAAAGAATAATCCTAGGGTTAAAAAGATCCTAATCACTCTTCAAGCTCTACACTGCTCCTAATAAAATTGTTTGTCTAAATCTGATGGCACCTTGGTCATAGATCTAAACTTGGGCTATCTGAATTCCTGCCTTTGGTGAGTGCTGTAGGTGCTGAGCTGATACAGAATAAATTCATAGCATTCTCTTCTCAAAATTTCCCCTAAAATTGGTCTCAAAATGATTAATTCTTTTCTGGTTTGTGGCACTAAGTAGTATATTTACTTGAAAAGTCAGAATAATTTTTTTAAACCATTTATCTTTTAAAAAATCCTGTAAATTCCATACTGAATTATCATATATGCAAAACAATTCTATATTTGCTCTTTTTACAATCTGATGCCACTGAAAATATGGAATAAAACACTCTTTTTTTATTTTGTTGGGATTTTGGTATATTCAAGAGAGGCAGAGGGTTCAGGATTCCAAATGCTGGTGTGTTACCACCTTTCCCATATTGTTCAGCAGGACAAGAAAAACACTCTGATTATGGGATGAAACTACGTTGCAAAGCATAAACAGTTTTTTTTTCTTACACAAATGATTTAATCATTTCAGGCAGCTTTGCTTCTTGCATGGCTTTGCAGGACACAGGACAGATCCACAAACATTGGGACTGTCCCATAAAAATTAGGTTGTGTGCTCATCCTAGTCTGATCCTCCAACTCCCTATACAGCTATTCCCACACTGACTAATGTAGATCAGTTTGATAAATCAAGAAGTCTATCGTCTCCTTAAAATATAAATTATTTTCCTATATTTTATTCCTAGGAACTCATTTCAGGGTTTCATCTTCTGTGGAGGAAGCTCTGGCTGATGGGAGACCGATCGTAGCCTTGGAGAGCACCATCATTACACATGGCATGCCCTATCCCCAGAATTTAAGGTTGTAGATTTGATGATTTGATGACCCTAGTGCAGCAAAATTGTATGGTTGTGTCTGATAATCTATGGGCCTGTATCTGTATTTGTGGTTCACCCAAAGCTGCCACTACAATTAGTGGGAACTGATGGTGTGACAAGCATGCAGAATATGACCTCGGTTACAAAACAGCTGCATCTGGGCTTTCAAAGGTAGCAGAACTACACAACAAGCCCCAGATTTACATGTACTATACATATCTATCTGTAGCATCAAATCCCTGCCTTTCTTCACAAAGTGGCAGCAAATGATGACACTGCCTTGTCTGGATAGAGACCCCAGGCATTTGTGGCTGGATGGCTTGTGGAGACCTTGCAAGTACTCATAAGTGTCTTTGGCTACATCTTTTATAATGTAAAAGTTACTGGAATACAGTGATGACTTCTGCTCAACTGTACCCATAAGAACATTGACTGTAAATGCCACTACAATGTTCTCCTGGACTCTCTTGCTGGCCTATGCTAAGACAGCACTGTGCCAAGGAACCCCGTCTCTGCAACCAATCCTTTACTTGTGGGTACCCTCTACATCAGTATTCCTCTGAGTGACAGTGCCAAAAATCGAAGCAATCTCCCATACTTTGCTTAGCTACTGAACCATGGCACAGGAAGGTTACTGTACTGAATTTTCTATTTGTTTCTTATGCAGCCATTATTTTTCTCTGGTGCTGTTCCTTACAGATCAGAATGCAGTGAGTTCTGTTTTTGGGAGAAGGCAGCTTGAGGCTGTCTAGGGCAGGTACAGAAGCCCCAGGGGCAGAAGGACCTGCCAAATCTACATTCTGCTCAATAAGAAATGAAGTAGTCTCACAAATTAGTAAATAAAAAGCCTGCAAAGATGAAGAAGCCCCAACTTGCAGCCCTTCAGTATCCCATGCCTCTCACTGTCCATATCTAAAGTCAGCAGTATGAGAGGAGGAATTTGAGTGTCTAATGAAGACTTGGAATAGGTGGCTATCCAGTAAAGGTGTTTGAGCTGTGACTCATTAGCCAGTTGATACAAAATGTTTTATAAAAAAACAATCCCATCCTTCAAGAAGATCATTTACACTAAATACCCTCACTTTTCAGGGAGCTGACAGCACTTGGCCTACATCAGTTCTAAAACTTTTGTACTGGTGACCCCTTTTACATAGGAAGCCTGAGTACAACCCCTCTTATAAATTAAAAACACTTTTTTATATATTTAACACCATTATAAATGCTGGAGGCAAAGCGGGGTTTGGGGTGGAGACTGAGAGCTTGCGCCCCCCCCTCCATGTAATGCCCCCGCAATCCCCTGAGGGGTCCCGACCCCCAGTTTGAAAACCCCCGGCCTACATCTTTATGTCTTACAAAACATGGCAGGTATGGAGGTACCTAATATAAGCACATACCAGATTATGTAATTGCTTCCTTAACAGACCAAATCATTACCCTTCATTTCTCCATGAGATTCACATTCAGCTGTTTGGTGGAGAGAAAAGCTGGCAGGGTACAGTAAATCAAGTTAATGAAAACAAATCCCATCCACACCTGTTTGCTTTGCGATGTGGAAAGCCACTTTTAAACAAATAATTTATGGCACAATTTAGGAAGAGTTCTCAGTCTTTTCCACCCACACCTGCCCTGGTTTACCTTTTAGGATAAAGTCAGAACTGATAAGTGACTCGGGACATACAACACTTTTTTGCTCACTGGCCACAGAATAGACCTGGCTTCATATTAGGGAGGGAAGACTATAATTAAACACCTTCACCACAAATCATATCTCCTCTAATCTATGCAACACAGACAGGCAGGTCAGACCTTCAGAGACCCACTGGAAACTAAACATATAAGGGGCCCGATTTTCAGAGCTACTGAACATTGGCAACGTGGCAATGGGAGCTGTGGGAAGATCTGCACCTCTGGCAATGAGATCCAAAGACTTCTGCTAGTTGTAAGATGCAGGAGAGGAACCACATTTAGCAGAAGTTGAGGGAATGCTATAAAGTAGGAACTGGAACATGGTGGCAGAGAGATAAAGATAAAGATATTTCCCACCTGATCATTTTTCTGTTTTATTTTTTGTTGCTCTGTCTGTATTATTCCAGCATGGCCAGAGAGGTGGAAGAGATTGTAAGGACAAATGGGTCAGTACCTGCAACCGTGGGCATTTTAAATGGCAGGATCCACATCGGCCTCAATGATGAGGAACTTCAGTTTCTGGCAAAGAGCAAAAATTTAGTTAAGGTATCTCGGAGGGACCTTCCCTACGTTCTCAGCCAGGTACTGTATGTAGATCTTCATTGCCATCAAGTTTTCTTTATAGCAATGTTATGCTGCCCCAGCCTAAAACCAGGTGGGAAAAGTACTTCTCAATGTCTTGGAGATGTCATACACAATTTTCTATTATTAAGATGACATGTTCACAAAACGTGCTCCTAAGTAGGTTCCATATTAGTAGAGCTAGGACACCACAATTTGATAGCCATTTCCCCAAGGAAATCATTCTGTGTTGGCTCACAGCATGAAAAGTGAGGCTTGGCTTAGAGTATTTACACTATAGTGAAAAAGCACTGGTGTGTTGCAAATGATGGCCAATGCAACAACGATAGGCCATACACTTTAAACATGTACACAACTGTTAAATTGACTTTAACTGCTCAGGAGAGTTGCCAATTTGAAACCCCTGGTGCCTGAAATCTTCTGTTTATCAGCAAAGCACACATGGCAAAAATGGCAGCAGTACAAGACTCCTCACATAGACTTGCCAATGTGCCTTAATCCTGGCATAATGGGAACACTTCCAGGAATGAAGGGGAGTTCATTCTTTGCCCTCTCTCCTGGGATTGTTAACAAGGGTGCCAATTATTATGGTAGCGACAAGAGTTCTGTGGCATCTTATAGACTAACAGAGGTATTTGAGCATAAGCTTTCGTGGGTGAATACCCACTTCTTCAGATGCATGCAGTGGAAATCATCTGAAGAAGTGGGTATTCACCCACGAAAGCTTATGCTCCAATACGTCTGTTAGTCTATAAGGTGCCACAGAACTCTTCTCGCTTCTACAGATCCAGACTAACACGGCTACCCCTCTGATAATTATTATGGTGGGTTTTTTGTTTTGTTTTTTTTATGATTTGGATGACTATCCACAAGGAATTAGACTGAGACCATCTGCTCATTTTCCATAGGCCAATGAACAGCAATAAGACAGCAATGGCTTTAGGTTGTTATTTGTCTGGACTGGATTCAGCTTGGTGACCAGCCATTACTAGGATTTTTTAAACAAATATTTACAGTATAACCTCATGAATTTGGGGCTTCTTGCTTGTCTTCCTTCCCAATAGCTTGGACAAAGATTTGTGACACAGATGCTCCATCTGAGTAGTCTATACAGGAAGACTCAAGAGACTTTATCTCCATTCATGATGAGAGACTCTCCTTTCTCTTTCTGGTGTTATGGCTCGTGTGTCTAGTGCTGATCTCTGGAGCCCAACATCAATGCATCTGCCTGCATGAGCATCTAGAGACCATAGTACCCATGAATAGCAACACTGAAAAGAAAGGATGTCTGATAGAGAAATGATGGATCAAATTCTCAGCTGGTGTACATGGTAACAGCCCCATACCTCTGGCAACAGCAGCCATGTAATGCTATCCTTTGGGAGCCACATCATTTCATTACTCCACATCTCATCAGCAATATCTAATAGCGTCTTATCTCACACCAGTCACGATCATTCCTTTTCTTGTATGAATCATGCCTCATTAACCTTTTAATTAACCAGGTAGTCACTACTATCCAGAGCACAAGCTTACCTGTTAGCGTCCCCTACAGAATACTGAACACGTCCCTCGCAGAAGTTAGACATGAAAAATTCCTATTAGACCACCCCCTCCATAAAATGCCCTACTCCACTGAAAAATGGCAAGAGCCAGGCTGCATTAGTTACCCTATATTTGCAGCTCAGCAGCTTGTGTTTTGTACTGTGTGCCAAATGTAAGATGGCGTAAGACAGACTCCCTTACACTCAGTTAGACTTCCTCAGACCTACTTACACCCACTTACTGATATGTTAAGGAGCCCAAGTTAGTGTAATTCACATACTGCGAGGCCAGAAGATTCAATAGATATAATAGTATAACCGGCTATACAAAAGAGAGGGCTACAGCAAGAAAAGCAGCAACTATCAAGGTGCAAGAATGTGGAAGTTAAAGACACTGCAGTGTATCAGTTTCCTCAAAATAAGTTTCCTCGGCACTTACTTTTCAGTCCCAGTTTTTACACTGCACGCACACACCCACACACACACACCCTGTATTATTTGAGTGCCCTAAGGAGTCAGGCTGCGTAAGGGAATTTAAGGTATGCTTCCTTACTCAGCATCTCTGAATATGGCCCTATTGTTTATAATTGCAAATGAATGTTTTTGGTTTTCCCTGAGGGTTTGTTAAAAAGAATACTGTAACAGTACTCTGTTACCTGCAAACTGGGCACAGCAGAATGTTTTGCAACTGCTGGTAGTTTGTCTATGAACATACAGTTCCCCATGTCACATAGTGTGTGGATTATGACTGGCTGTTCCATGACAGGGTTTGTCTGGCGGTACCACTGTGTCAGGGACGATGATTGTGGCACACAAAGCAGGAATCCCCGTGTTTGTGACAGGAGGGATTGGAGGGGTCCATCGCGAAGGAGAGAAGAGTAAGAGGAGCATTGCACTTCATATTGGCTCTTTGTTGTTGAATTAATATTAAAGTTTCATTTGTTTACATCCACCTTTTTCCTCTTTCCTGATTAGTCTGTACAGGCCCACAGTATTCTCCTGCTGGGAAGAGTAGATCAATCACCCCCTGCCTCAGTCCAAAGATGGGGATAAAGCTACACTAAGGCTCTGACAACACTATGCTTGGTATCTATAGCACAAAGTTTAATTAGCACACTTCTCAGAAAAATATCCGACTACACTGGCCAGGGAAATCATACAAGAACCTTACCAGGAACAGGCCTGTAGACACATAGTTGATGCTAGCATGGTTTCAGCATGAGTGTCGTCAGGGCCTCTAATATTTCACCTACCTTTCTTTCCAATTCTTTCTCTCCACAATGCTCAACTTCTTCCTCTGGAACACCTATATTTCCCAAGGGAAGTGGGAGCTTCTCTTGACCTTTCTCCCATCCACAGAATGGTTTCTATACCATTTGATGTTGCTTGCTAGCCGGTAATTCTGTCCAATGGGAGCTGGCTGCACGCTTTGTAGTAGCAAGCTATGCTGATACAGACTATCAGGGAAGCTGAAGTTATTGGGGATACTGATAAATATGCTTGGCTCTCTGTACTCAGGTGAGACTCTGTTGCAAGCGAGCAGAATTGGGCCCTGGTCAGTGCTTAGGATGGGTGACCCATAAAGGACAACCTAGAATGCTGTAGGAACATGACTTTTTAGTGGCATTCTCCCTTCTGAGTCAGTACTGAACCAAAAGCTCCAGCATAGTGTTGGAGGCTCTGTGCTGCTGACAGTGCTGTCTTTCGGATGAGATGTAAAACCAAGACCATGATCCCTTACGGTCAAGAGAGATCCCACAGCACATTTTGCAACATGACTCATTGTGTTCTGGCCAATGTCCAAATTTAGAGAATTATATTCCTCTTCTGTAAAATTTGCACTGCAATTTTAATTGGACACAACTTTCTTCTTCACTTCCATCTCCCCAGCAAGTGAGGCGACCATGACAATTAGGAATGTAACTCTGTCACTAACACAAAGGCGACTTGTCTCTTAACAGCTATGGATGTGAGTGCTGACCTGACTGAGCTAGGACGCACTGCAGTTGCTGTGGTTTCCGCAGGCATTAAGTCTATTCTGGACATTGGTAGGACGCTGGAATATCTGGTAGGTAGTACAAGTTGCTGTGTGGGCTGCTGAAAATAAGGGCAGAGAACCAGTCAACCCCCAAGAGCCCCATTGTTCTTGCCAACATTGTCTCACCAAGCCAGGTTCTAAGGCCATCACATTTGCCTCCACAGTTACATATTTGACTCCTTGCTTTGAAAATTACTGTGCAATATCTAGAGTAGAAAAGAGGATGTGTAAAACTAACCAAATTCTATTCTACAGTGTGGCAACTCTTAGCTGGGTAGGTGGGAAAGTAGCCACTGTGGGCAGGGCCGGCACACCCACTAGGTGACCCTAGGTGGTCACCTAGGGCGCCAAGATTTGGGGGGCAGGAGGCAGCTGCCTGCCGGCTCCCCGCTCAGCCGCTGAGCAGGGAGCTGAGGGGCAGCCGCGGCGAGCCGCCCCGCTGCCCCCGGCTCCCCGCTCAGCGCCCATGGTGGCGGGTGGTGGCGGGGGGGCTGAGCTCCCGCGGGCGGGGGAGCTGGCTGGGGGAGGGTGCGGCGCAGGGCTGGTGCAAGGAAGTTTCGCCTAGGGCACGAAACTTTCTTGCACCGGCCCTGACTGTGCGTGGCTTTTCATTCCATCTGCTGATTATTGTTCATCTCATCGTCACTGCTGTAGGAGACTCAGGGTGTCTGCGTGGCTGCCTTTGGAGAATCAAGGGAATTCCCTGCCTTCTTCTCCCGCCAGAGTGGCTTCCAAGCACCCTGTCAGGTGCAGAATGAGGAGGAGGCTGCCAAACTTATTGGTGAGTTTGCGGTAGAGAAAGGCCCACGCTGTGAGGTTCAGATTTGGATCAGGAGGCAGAGGTTCATATAGATCGCTGTGTTTTAATGATGTACTTTCTGTGTTAATTTCACCTGGAGAGGTGGCTGTCCAAAAGAACACCTTTCCTGTTCCCCTTGCTTTTGAAGCAGAGGAAGAGAAAAGGGTCGGCCTTTAGATGGAAACAACTAAGCAGAAGTTACATATGCCCTGAGTCAAGGGTGCTGGAACAATTTGTATTGTGGGGGTACTGAGACCTGCTGAACCAAACTGTAAACCCTGTGTATGATGGAAACCACTTGAAGCCCAGGGGTGTGGTAGCACCCCCAGCAGCCCCAGTTCCAGCACCTATGCTCTGAGTTGCACAGAATTATTCGCACACACCCTGGCAATCTTGCATACATGCAGTTTGCCTGCTCTGAGGATCTGGATGGGTTTCAGGTGAGCCCCCTTGTTAACAAAGCTGGCCTCTGGGCCTCAGGAAGGAGAATCACAGCTATCTTTAAAAAAAAAAGAAGTCTCTGTCCCTTTTCATTGCAAAGATGGACTTGAAAACATAAGCTGATGCAAACTGATTGCTAGGGCTGAAGGGAATATGCAGCTGGTCTCGCAGGCTGGGAAGACAAACAGATCTCCCTCTTCCCCCCTCCCCCGGCTTTGGAAATTTTCTGATATAATGTTTTCCCATCGATTTGCTGAAAGCAAAACGTTTCTCAGACATGCATCATGTCACCTCTGATGAAAATTAGTTTTGAGACAAAAATAGAAAAAAAGCATTTCAATAAGGTTGAAACATGCCATTTTGATTTTTTCAGAACAGAATGTTTTGATTTTCTGTTTCAAAATGACTTTTTGTTTCATTTTTTTTCATTTTATCTTATGAAGTCTAATAGAAAATAAAAAAATGGAAACAAAAAGTCATAAAAAAGTCAAAATCAGAACCAAACTATTTTACTGTGTCAAAACAAAAAGGTTCAATTGACCCAAAACACTTTTTTTCTTTTTTGGAATGTTTGTTTGTAGGGAGTGTTTTTTGTTTTCAATCCCTTCTGGAATGAAACAATTTTGAAATTGTGAAACTCCCAGCGGAATGAAAAATCTGGGTCCAGCACTGCTGTGGAGTTTAGTTTGGGTATATCCTGAAGAATCATCTCTCGAACTCTCCCCCAAAATCCTCAGTGCAGCCCCGTGCATGGTATAATTGTGGAAAAAAACTGGTTACATATAGGGGGACAAGAAATTGTTTTGCAGTCTGCCCGGGAACATGAAGCTGGCTCTGCTCGTTAAAATCTTCAGCCCTCTCTGAATTCAGCCACTATTGCTGCGATCACTGCAGCTGCTGCAAAGGGAATTCTCTCCTTATGTCCCCTGTCCTGGGGGAGAACCAACACGGTCCCTGCAGCCCCTCCAAACTTCCACCAGCAGTCATAGATTCATAGGATTTTAGGATTGGAAGAGATCTCAAGAGGTCATCTAGTCCCTGCACTCAAAGCAGGACCAAGCATTATCTAGACCATCCCTGACAGTGGGGGACCTCCAGGGGCCAGAGGAGACCTGCCCACCTTAAGAACCAAAAGGAACTTATTGCCCGACTACCCAGCCCACCACCAGTAGGGACCTGCTACCCACCCACTCAACCATCCCACAATCAAGGCCACAGGAAATCTTGCCTGCCAGCACTGCCACTGTGAGGACCAGCTGCCAGGCAAGAGAACTGCTTAGGCAATATGTCTACACTAGCCATTTTCAGGAAATCTCCCACTGCTGCAGCACCACCATTGGCAGCAACAGTGGGAGCACTAGTGTAGACAGGGCACAGACGCACAGGTGTTACCACCACCCACTCATTTAACCCTGCTCAAAACAGGTCTAGACAACAAGGGAGCCCCTTCTTAAAATGTTGTCTTCACATCACTGCTTTCCGCACACATACACCTGACATATACATAGACCTCCCCTCCCCGCATCAGAGATTACACATACAACCTACAGGCTCATGTAACTTACGTGTCCCCAGCTGTGCCTAACCCACAAAGGATGTGTGCGCTATAGCCCCCTGCTATGAGGCCTGATTCTTCTTTAGCTCAGTCTGCAGAGACTTGTGCTTTCAGCTCTGGAGATCACTGGTTCAGTCCCTGATGTCAGGGAACATGCCATCACACTTATGCGCGTGCTCTCACTCTCTCTCTCCTATGCCTTGGTGTTTCACAGTTTGATTGGATTATTCTGCTCACACAGACACAACTAACAGCTGTCTCGCCTCTCTCAGCCAGCACCTTGGCACTGGGCCTTGGCAGTGGAGTGCTGATCGCAGTGCCCTGCCCTAAGGAGGAAGCTGCTTCTGGACAGGTCATTGAAGATGCCATCCAAGAAGCTCTAAGCAATGCCCGGTGAGAAACACTCCAAACTTTGTCCTTAATTCATTCTGTGGTTGTGACCGGGTAAGGGGCTCTAGCGCTTATCATAAGTACTCAATTCCTTGGCACAGACCAGGGATGGGCATTTTAAAAGAGAACAGCATTGCCTTAAAAAAAATTCAGTATCCCCATCTCCTCTCCTAAATCAGAATTTATGGGCAGACACAGAAACTGTAAATATATTTGTATTTCAAAACAAACATGATTTGAAAATTAGCTCCCCTTTCACTTTCCCTTGCAACTATTAATTGTTTGAAATTCACCCTTGTGCAGATGGCCAAAACAAGATCTATGTACTACTTGAACTCTCTTCTGCAGAGTGATAAATTTCACTCCACATCAGTAATAACCCCTAAGGCAAGCTAAAGAAGTAAAGAAAAATAATGTTCTTTGGGAGTGAGGGAAACCCAGAACACAATTTTTAGCAGCTAAGTAAAAGGAGGAAATGTTTTTCTAACTACTTTGCTTTGAAAAATGAATAGTAATTTAAAATCTATACTTAGATTATGTTGCAGATCTCAGGGGCCCCAGACTACTCTTGCTGTGATCGTTTCTCTAGACTACACTGCAACAAGGATATAGTGCAGACTATGTCCTTAATCTCAGGTCTGGGTAACTCGCTGATATGGCTTTCACTATAGTTCTATGTATACTGAGACTTGTTTACTGGGTTTTAGATGGCATGCAGTTATATAGCTAGATTATCTGTTAGTAACCAGTGTGTCCACTCTGATGCCCTGCTAGCTCACTTCTTATCAAAAGGTATTTTCTTTTTGTTTGCAGGTCGAAAGGGATCACAGGGAAAGAGCTGACTCCCTTTACACTACAGAAGGTGAATGAACTGACTAGTGGAAAATCGCTGGACTCCAGTATCCTTTTACTAAAGGAAAAAAAATTCCACAACCCCCCCCGCGCAAATGTCATTGGACAGGTTGACCACAAAAT
Organism: Macrochelys suwanniensis; assembly: GCA_033296515.1. NCBI lineage: Eukaryota > Metazoa > Chordata > Testudines > Chelydridae > Macrochelys > Macrochelys suwanniensis. The sequence continues at coordinate 243,907,060 of CM065775.1, read as the reverse complement.
ACTCTCACTGTTGCTAATCTGGAAACTTGAAAGGGCAAATACGTTAGCATTTCAAAACAGTTGAATGCACAGAAACAGTTAAGCTTGTTAATAACACTCTGTCTCCCTCAATTTCTGCTGTAAAAACTGGTGACTGGCAAAGAGAGGAGGTGTCCTAAAGCCAAGGCTCTCCTGCAATTTTCAGGACAGGCAGAACACCATACACTCAAGCTGCCCGGCTCCCTCGGTCTTAGAGAGAAGACTCTGGGCATCATTATTATATGTCACCTGAGTAGCATTTGTGCTTGAGCGTACTGGAGTATGGTCAACCATGTCTGCAGATGAGGCCTAATTCCTCATTGCTTTGTGCAGTCAGTTACACCAATGCAAAGCGAGAGTTAAGTGCATATCAAATGCCAGCAAATCAGTGTGTAAGTCTACTTGGTGCAGTTGAGAAAAAGGATGGCCCAGCAGTTAGGGAGTGCACTTGGGAGTAGGGTGACCAGAGCAAGTGTGAAAAATCGGGACAGGGGGTGGGGGGTAATAGGAGCCTATATAAGAAAAAGACCCAAAAATCGGGACTGTCCCTATAAAATCGGGACATCTGGTCACCCTACTTGGGAGACATGGAGTCAACAACCTAGTCCACTAGACTTCCTGTGTGATCTTAGGCAAGTCAGGTAGGGCCAGATCCTCAAAGGTATTTAGGCACCTAACTGTTAGGCTCCCCATCTGATAGCGTTTCCCTGGGTCCGAGGTGTGTGGTAAAGATAAATGCCTTTAAAGATTGTGAGGTGTCCACGCACTAGGGAAATCTGGCATACGTACAATAACTAGAGTGGGGTGAATTAGGACCAAGAGGTCCCCCTGTGTCATTGTCCCAGCCTCCACTTCTTGTTCTCTCCCTCTTAGGGAAGGGAAGTTCCTACGCAGGCTTCTCCCAGGCCAGGTTCTTGCTGTTCATTTCTTTAAAAAAGAATATCCATTCAGACATCGCTCTGATCCAGAACAATGCCAAAGTGGGCAGCCGCATAGCTGTGGCCCTGAGCAAGATCCAAACTGCCACAGGGAAGGGCAACCTGCCTCGGCGTGAGAAAGTAACTGCACTTAGGCCTGTGAGTCCTCTGCTCTTCGGTGTGTAGTGCCTATCTACAAATAGCATTATAGATAAGTTCACAGCCAGTCTCAGAAACATGGTAACTCTCCACTGAGGGGCAAGGACCATCCATTCTGCCATAAACAGCTGGAGAGTCTCTCTTCGCTCTCTAATTTCCCTCAGGTGCTTTTTAAATCCTCTTCATTCTTTAATTTCATTCCCCCTTTCTAAAAGCTTCTCTGAGCCACAGTCCACAGTGATTAGCTCTGGCATTGGCCTTAGTTATCTGTGGACCCCTAGGACATTCAGCTTGGGTTTCCTACAAATCCCTTTAAGCTCCTACCTTGTTTTCACATTTCCCCCTTTCCCCCCACATAGATACCTTTCCCAACACAAACATCAACTTAGATCAATTGATGTCAATGCAAAGTAAGGTCATGTCTGTACTATAGAGCCTTGGCCAATATAGCTATGCTGGCAGAGCCCCCTAGCGTAGGCACAGTGTAAACTTGCAGAAAGAGCTACACCCCTTCCCCAAACAACATTAGCTAGGCTGACAGAAGCACTCTTCTGTCAGCCTAGTTGCATTTACACTGTTTGTTTGGGGGTTTTGAATGATTGTACTTTTGGTGTTGTGTGTGCATCTAATACCCTGCATGCCCCAAGCAACTTATTCTTCTGCAGCTGGTTGTAAGGAGGACTAGTTCAGAGGGTAGAATTCAGAATAGATTTTCCTTTCTTTCCAAAGGCGCTCTGTGGAAGAAGGACTGTCTGGTCTGGCCTAGCCAGATAAGATCAGGCCTTCACAGTATGATTTTCATCTACTTTGAGAGGTTGGTGGGAGAGCGAGCTTGAGAAGAGCAAACAAAACTCAGCACTTCTTCTGGCCATTTTCTTTCTCTTCCCACCCCCTCTCCCCCCCTTAAGGTGGTGATTGGAGGCATCAATGTGGACTTCATAGCTAAGGCGAGAAATACCACCATACAGGTACTGTATCTAAAGCACTTGTAGAAACTACCATTCTCAACTATTTTCACGCGAGTTCCAAGCCAAAAAATGTGTGTGTGTGTGTGCGTGGTGTATCTGAATATGGAAGTGCCTAATGTGAGTAATTGCTGGAGGAATCCAGCATTCATAGCTAGGGAACGTGAACCGAGAGGTTATAATGAACACAAAAGTGATAAGATGCAGGCCATACAAGATCCCTAGTCTATTTAGGCTTTTAGGGCCAGATTTTTAAAAGAGCTCTCATTGTTCTGCATTGCCGATTCATATCAGAGCACTGGTGTGATGCACTCTCATCATGCTGTCCCTTTTAACAAGAAGACAGCTGCCTTCTGTACTGGTTGTAGCTTCTGAGTGGCTCTCAAGGGTAGCCCAAAATAGAGTGCTTGAAAAGGAAAGTAATCTAGCCTGCAGCAGAAAGGCCACCATTTTTGACAAGAGGTGGATAAAGGCTCTCAATAACAATGAAATCACAGTCCCTATTTAGTTCCCCAAAATGCTTTCTCCTGCCAGCAAGCATCACCTCTGTCTTATCTTGAATAAGCTCAAGTGAGCAGATTTTTATCCAGTTTCTATCTTAGAAAAACACAATGAAGCAAACAGGCTCTGTCTGGGCTCAGCAAAAAAAAAAAGAGAGAGCTGAGTATCACCTGCATAATTGTCCAAGGAGATCCAGAACCTATTCCACATGGAGTCATCTCTTTTTGCTGTGAAAGCAGGTTGCTAGTTTTTCCATAACAGTAATCACCTGCTGCTTTAAAAAGATGTTCTCCATTGCTGTACTCCTAACCAATGTTAGGGGGGCGACAAAGCTTCACATGCTCTGATCTATGCACAAAGTGATGGTAAAAGAATTGTAGTGGCCACACTCTGTTTGAAGAGACTGACCAATACCAGGAATTTGAAGGGTTTGCTGTGATGAGAAAAATGAAGTAGGGATTGAAGAACAGGGAGTGTGAGTGTAACCCACACCTCTCCTGGGTGTGGTGTTCTGTCCCATCTAGTGACACCGAGAGCACTTAGAGAGAGATAAAATGAATCTTCTCTACAGCCTTACCCAACAGCCAGTTGGCTTTTAGCTCATTCGGTAAAGGCTCATGCACTAAGCTCCCAAGGTCCCCACGTCGATCCCACTTGTAACGCCGACAGTGTGTGGGTTACATACTTCCCCTAGCTGAGGAAGCGCATCCCGAGCTTCAGAGACTTCCCAGTTGAAATCCTGGATGAGCCCCCACTTGTAATGCTGACAGACCTCGGTCGCCGGTGGACAGGATAGGACCTCTGGAGCTTAGTGCATGAGTCTAGAGCAGACTCATTTTCTTTCTCTCTTTAAGTGGTCTAGGTGCCATTAGATGGGACAGAACGCCACACCCAGAAGGTGTGTGGGTTACATGAGCACCTCTCAATATTCTTACTGGAGCCAGTTTTGAAATCTATGTAACTGAGATTGCTGTAAAATGGATTATTTGCTCTTCAGTGGACTCACACTGCGAGCAGGTTGCTTTAACATTAACATAAGGATGAGTTTTCAAAGCAGTGCCTTTGACTCACTCAGACAGGCACCTTTAACTCCTTGGTGGGACTTTTTTGAGGCTACATCTATTGCTGACAGTGGGTGTCAGAGTTAAAATAACCACGCTTAGGGCTTTGAAAAATCTGCTGCTGGCAGATGGGGCTATGTAAACCTTGCAGCATTCATATAGGCAAGCACTTAGGGGAAGTAGATAGGGAAATTCTTTACTCCTGGTAGTGCTGAAAGCAAGCAGGAATTCATAGATACCATTGACAAATTTAACCTATGGGCCAGGTGGGTCAAGGCCAGAGGCAATAGTAAATGAGGGGCAACAGTCAATGGTGAGGGGAGAAAGACTGAAGGGATACCCAGGTGCTTTGTTATAATATGTTTCCATTTTGATTGGACTCAGTTGTGTTTTTCTCTATATTAACCGGCTAAGTGTAAGAGGGGGAATGGTCCCGCTATTGTGGGGAACTTTCCTGGCTTATACACTACCCCAATGAAATGGGCTAGCAAAAGGATCTGAGTCCTCGCTCCCACTTCCTTTACCCAGAGGCCTGCCTGACCTCAAGGGCTCCCCTTCCACTCTCCTATGTGGCAGAGTCCTCGTAACCCCAACAAGGCTGGGCCCAGGATTCCTGGGGGGCTCAACCCTCAACCTTGTTGTGGTCATTTAGGGCAGGGGCTAGGGTGTCCCCACTCTGGGGTGCTCTCTCTGCATTGACACTTCCCTGACCCACTGATCATTACATACAGTTCAAAGCAAATACAGTTTATTAAACAGCAATCAATTAAAAAAATAAGGAGAAAATGGGAAAGATTAAAGGAAAACCCGTCACCCCGCTCTGTGGCACGGGGATGTCACAACCAGCATCTCTGGAATGTAAGGGAAGTTCAGTCTGTTCCTCACAAGTCCCAGGCCCCTTCTCAGGCCCTGGCTGTGCTGGAGGGATGCTACGGTCAGACACTTGCTCTGGCAGTGGCCACACACTCTCAGGCTCTAGGTGGCAGGACCCTTCTTCCCAGCGTCGCCCCCGCCCCGTCCGGGTTATGATCCCCCTCCAAGTCTGGCCTGCAGGGCCTCTTGGCTGGGGGCGTCTCCCTGCGCTGGGCCCACTGCCCAGGGTCCCCCTCGCTCTCCCCAGCTGCTCACAGCACATGGCTCCAGACTGCTCCAGCCCCAGCTCCAGCACTCTGCCTCAGCGCTGCTGCCGCTCTGCCTCCAGCTCCCTGGGCTGCTTCTCTGGCCTCTCTGGCTCTGGTTGCTGCAGTTCCCCTCCCAGCACAGGTCTGCTCTGTGGGCTGCTTTTGTGACTCTGCTCCCAGCACTGACCTGCTTCCTGGGCTGCTTCTCTGGCCCCTCTGGATGACACGGTTCTGCTGCGCAGCTCAGCTCGGGCCCTTGCTTCCTCCTTAGCTCGGCCCCACTCTGTCTGACCCAGGCAATTCCAGCTCACACGGAGGCTTCTCCCCCAATCCCCGGCTTTCTGACTCCCTGATTAGCCTGCCCACCCTGTCAATCAGGCTGACCTGGAGCACTGGTCTCTCCTCATTGCCCCTGGGGACTGTCAGTCTCAGGGTCCTGATTTCCCATGGACTCTTCCCCTTTCTTTTGGTACTGGGAGCTAGCCAACCAAAACACCCCCACTGCATTGTAGTAAGGGGACAAGAGTCCTCTTACATAAGGCTCTCTGATCTCTGTGACAGTATTCAATGCATACTTGTGAATATGTGAAGTTTTGACTGTTTGCCAGATCCAATGCTGGTGCTCTCAGGGACAATACCTTTACATCCCAGCCTTACACGTGGGGTGGGGCAGAGGAAAGGAACAACACTTTTAGACTAGGCCCAGAACAACTGAAAAAGTGTAAATCTCTCATTGATGGGCCCTGCATTCTGACACCATTTCTCTGCAGGAATGATGTGCCAGCACTTTCTTTTAAAGTAAAACATAAAACAGTTTTATTTAAAATGGGGTCAAAATATAAAAAAGATACAAAGATGTAATAGATGCCAAAGGATTAGGTCATTGCTGGGTTGGTCATTGCAGCTAGGCAAAATGAGCATTTGCTGTTCGGGATATGCTACGGACAAGACAAGAGTTTCTTTCCTTTTAAATAACTGTTTGTGTGTGTGTTACAGGATTGTACACAACTGAGAAAGCTGTTAGATTCACAGATTATACAGGCAGTTACACAACTAAATGATGAGAACAGGTAGTAACCCCAGGGTATCAACCATTTATTGTTACTGGCTTTTTTCCAGCTTCCAGTATGCATAGTGCAATAGAGCATGAACTGGTAAACAAGGAGCAGGCAGAAATGCAGGTGATTAAAAACTTGGGAAGGTAGGGTAGCCTTGTGATTACAGCATTGGCCTAGAAATCAGGAGATAAGAGTTTAATTCCTTGAGTCTGACACAAACTTCATTTCTCTGTGCTTATTTCCCTGTATCTAAAATGAGGATAATAGTAATTCTTTCTTCCTGCCTTTCTTTCTCTCCTGTCTAGTTTGTAGTACAATGGGGCCTTGATTTCTGTTGGGATATTTTTCCTGGAAGGCTGGAATTATTCTGTGTCCGTATCTTAGTCTGAAATTATATGTTGTGAGTAGTAGATTTTTCTAAAGCCCATTTTTCCTTGTATTTTGTCTAGTCTCACCTTAAATCATAAGATTCTTTTGTGAGCTATAGCATAGCAATACATTTCTCAACAACTACTGTTGCTATTGTGAATAGGTGGCGTTCTGCAGTGGGAAATACGCCATAATATTACATTCTGTATTTGGAAATATTTCCCTGAATACAGTAAATTGGATTTGTATTAAACCACATGCTAAAGGTATAACACACTGGCTATGTTTTGTCCCTCTCTAATGGCTGCTCCACATGGAGGATGAGTCTACTGCTCCTCTACCAGTTAAATGAGTAAATCTGGTAACTGGTAGCAGTAATAGGCGTTTACAAGATAAAACCCTACTTGTAATACCAGCTAATGGCATTACATGTATAGGTCATGTGGTAGGGGCCTGGCTTTTGGTGCTGATGCTCTAGATTCAATCCATGCAAATGACCCAATGTGAGGATTGTTACAAAGGTATTTTTCAGGCTATTTATGTGACATCAGAAAGTTTGGTTCCGATGGCAGTGCCAGAAAATGTGTCTAGTAACTTCTCTGACTGCAAGCATCTCCAGCAGCCACTGGGAGGCGGCGTGAGTTCATTTTGTTAGTGATAGCAGTTATGTAGCCGAAATAGGTGGCAGTGTTCCACTGGAATTCTCTCTAAGGGCACATCTTCACTACCCGCTGGATCGGCGGGTAGCAATCGATCTATCGGGGATTGATTTATCACGTCTCGGCTAGACGCGATAAATCAATCCCCGAGCGTGCTCCCCATCGACTCTGGAAATCCACCTCGGTGACAGGCAGAAGCAGAGTCGACGGGGGAGCGGCAGCTATCGACTCGCCGCCGTCCTCGCGCCCAGGTAAGTCGATCTACGATACGCCGACTTCAGCTACGCTATTCACGTAACTGAAGTTGCGTATCGTAGGTCGACCCCCCCCCCCTCTAGTGTAGACCAAGGCTAAGGTGGCAAAGACACACAGGCATCTTCATACCACCGTATCTTCTACAGGACTCCAGAACTCGATTGCTCATTACACTTTTATATGCAGCAAACTGCCTGTCTCTGCATCATTGTGGGCTGCATAAAGTCGGGCTATTAGTCCTTCAGTTCATCCTCTTTGTCTGAGCCTTTGCAGACAACGTGTTTCCCCACTTAGATCTACAGTACAGTTGGTAGAAATATTTATGAAAGCATGACCCTTCTAGTTTGTTCTGTTAAGTCAGAGATTTGAATGATTGCAGATGCTGCTGGCACGTGGGGTTCCACGTGGGGAGGTCAGTCATGGCTCGCCGGGTGAGGGCAGGCCTCAGGAGCAACCCTGGGGTCAGCTTAGCACACCAGCTGCAGCCTGTCCTCCCGGCTCAGGGGGCAAGGGACGCAGTTCATTTGTAACCCAGGGAAGCTACACTGCACCTCAGACAGGGCTCCCCAGGATGCAGGATCACTGGGCGGGGGGCAACTGCCCCTCCACTTAAATCGTGCCCCTGCCCGTGAGCATTTTAGGTTTTGAAAAGTGGGGGGGGGGCAGTGGCCCTTTTGTCCCCATCTCCAGTGCCTACAGGAGGCTGGTTGGAGCTGCATTTTGGTACTTGACACCCCTGTGTTTAAACATATGCTTGGAAAATATTCCTCCCCTCCTTGAAATCTGTGGGACTTCCAGAGCAATGACACTGCTCACGACCTCCCCTGAAAGAAGCTTGCTGCAGAACAGGAAAATGTGTTTCTCTGGTTCATGCGCTAAGAGCTCTAAGACCTTTTGATAATAAGCGATGACACCCCAACTGACTTGAGAGAGATCTTTCAATCGCCAGGTGCGGGGAGGCAAGTAGCCTGTCCTGTTTCTAGCTGGGGGACTTGGGGCTGCTGCATCTCAGCAGGAGCTAGGTGAGGTAATGTACTGGTAGGGGAAAGCAGGGTTTGTTCCACAGCCCAGAATCTGGCCATGTTTTGTGACAGGCTGACAGAGCACTTTAAAGAAAGCAAGAGAAAGTTGAAGGAATGGGCAGGAGGAGAGAGAAATCAGCAGCCAGACAGATGGGACAGAAGGGCATTCATGAGGACAGAGACATTTAGGAAGAGACTGGAGGGGGAAAGGATATATAGATAGTGAAGCAGACACTTCCGGGGACAGAGAGAAGGATGCACAGCACAGGCAGACATTGCAAAGCAGAGGATTAATCCAACAATATCTATTACATGATTTAAGAACGATATTCCTACACGGCTTAAATGAGGGACTGAGTGGGTTGGAGGCTGGTAATGAAATACAGAGCCTTTTGCCCAAGGGCCAGTGGTTCAAGTCCGGTCTGAGTTGGTCACTATCTTGTACAGAACTGTTCAGAACACATAAAGCACTACAGTTGGCATCCTTGTAAGTAATCTCAGCACATAAGGCCAAAATATTCAATGAACTAGGACAGGGGTCTCCAAACTACGGCCCGTGGGCCAGATCCGGCCCGGGGCTTCCATTTGTCCGGGCGTCCAACCAACCAGAGAAGGGAACAGCTGAACAGCTGAGTAGCCACGCAGAGCAGGCAGGAGGAGGGGCCGCCGCCAGCAGCAGCTCACGCAGGGCTGCAGCACAGCTGAGCTGTGCAGAGGGGTGAGTGCCCCCAGGAGCCAGTGTCCCCCCAAAAGGGGAGCCAACTTAGGGGAGTCACTGCTGCATCCAAGGAGATACAGGGAGAAGCAAAAGCAGGCTACAGCTGAGTAGGCATGCTGAGCAGGCAGGGGGAGGGTCTGCCGGCAGCAGTTTGTGCAGGGGGGGGGAGCAGTGAGGACAGCTGAGCTGTGTACAGGGGTGAGTGCCTGTACACAGTGTCCCCCCAAAAGGGGAGCCAATTTTGTCAGAAAAACATCAGTACCATACTTCTCATTAATCCTAAAATAATATTTCTTTATTTTTGAATATGTGAATGTGATTTTTAATATATTGACAAATATTTTGTGTGATTTCACAGTACCTGCATCGATTAACTTTTATATCTGATTTAGAATTAAATGCAACACTGACAGAGTAGAGTAGTGGGTTTTTGTTTAAACAATGTTGCATATTTTGCATATATTTGCATATATTTAATTTCTTTCACCGTTGCTTTGGCCCGCGATGCCCCTTCAAAAATCTAATATGGGCCTCGTCTCATAAAGTTTGGAGACCCCTGAACTAGGAGCATGAACTGCCCTCCGACCTACCCCCCAAAGTGGTCCTTTCTGCTCAGAGTTGAAGCAGGTGGGTAGGATAGGAAAGCTTGCACTGTTTTTTGTTCTGAAGCTAGAGGACGTCAGTCTCCACAGCTGTGTTAAGCCTACCATTTCAGACGCATTCAATTCACTTTACACATATTCAGAGAAATTCTCTCTGTTCTCTTCAACTTTCCCAACTCAACTAACTTCCGATTTACTCTTGCAGGCTGGCGGACAGACAAATGCTGGGCAAGTGAGCCAATCTTTCGGAGGTGTGGGGAGAAACCTGGCAGGTGCTTAGTGGTGGGTTTTGTTTGTGGGGGCATGCAAGTAATGGTTTATTGTGTATTGTTTGTATTGCAGGAGTGAGTAAGCCCCAATCAGGATCAGAGCCCCACGGTGCTAGACACTGTACAAACACACAAGTGGACACAGTCCCTCCCCTGAAGAGCTTACAATCTATTAGGAAACCAGACGCAACAAGTGGGCATTACAAGAAATTGAAGGGGAGGGCTGGAGGGCAGGCAAGGGTAATGAAAATAAGGTCTTGCAATTACATGCAGTAACTATTTCACAGCTGAATGGCTCCAAATCAGAATTAAACCAACAAACATCAGTCTTCCCTGATTAATGCTGACTAGGTTTGCAGCAGTTGTTAGCTGACTTCGTACAGGAGCCACAGTAGCTTTAGAGATTAACTCAAGGAGGACATGCCACGCATAAACAGCAAGCATGGAAATATTTGTGGGAGAAGCAGACAAAGGGACCTTCAAGGCTCTGATCAGTAGGATGACATAATAAGATATGTGCTGTAAAGTCACTGGCACCACTCCAGTAGCCCAGGTTTAGACTATTTGAATTACTGATGCCATAATGAGCAGAGCCTGAAATGTTGTTTATTTGGGGAAAGGAGAGAAGGTTTAAAGAAAAAACCCTAACATATCTCCTGTAGGAGCAGAGAAGTCATTTCACCTCTGTATTTGGCATTGGTTCGACTGCTGCTGGAATACTATGTCCAAAGTTCTGGTGTCCACAATTCAAGAAGGATGTTGATAAATTGGAGACAGTTCAGAGAAGAGCCACGAGAATGATTAAAGGATTCGAAAATGTGCCTTATAATGACAGGCTCAATCTATTTAGCTTATCAAAGAGAAGGTTAAGGGGGGACTTGATTTAAAAATTGTCAGTGGTGAAGAATCCACCATAAACTTTGGTAAGTTGTTCCAATTGTTAATTACTCACACTGCTACACATTTATGCCATATTTCCAGTCTGAATTTGTCTAGCTTCAATTTACAACCATTGGATCCTGTTATACCTTTCTCTGCTAGATCAAAGAGCCCATTATCAAATATTTGTTCCCCAAGTAGGTACCTACAGACTGTAATCAAGAATGGATGTTTTCCTAAAAGATCTGCTCTAGGAATTATTTCGGGAAAGTTCTCTGGCCTGTGTTATACAGGAGGTCAGACTAGATGATCACAGTGGTGCCTTCTGGCTTTGGAATCTGTGAACCCTGGAGTTTAAGCTTTGTGGTCAGTCCCCAAATCTTGCTAATGTGAATCTGTCATCACCTTAGAGCAAGGAACGGATGGGCTTAGGAAAAAAAAGTCCATGCAAGTGAAATATTTCTGATAGCTTGGGAAACTCATTCTCCTTTAGGAGTCAGTTCTAGTCCAAGGTACAGCTGGAGCAGAGGAGTGGGAAGTCTAGCGGTGATAAGGTATGTCTACACAGCATTTTGGAGCGAGTCTCCCAGCCTGAGTTGATAGATTCAGGTTAGCGAGGCTTGCACTAGTGCTCTAAAAATAGCTGTGTAGACAGCGGTCTGAAGGTGCAGCTCAGGCTGGAACTTGGGTTCTGAAGACCATTTCCTTCCATAGGCTTCAGAATCCAAGCCACATCTTCAAAGTGCTGTCTACACAGCCATTTTTAGAGCACTATCCTGAGTCTGTCGACCCAGGCTTGGAGTGTAGACAAAATGCAGTGTAGACATACCCACAGAGTCCATGCATAGAAATGATAGCGGGGAACTCTAGGTCGCACTTCTGCAGGTGGGATCCGAAGGAAGAAAGGTGTTGTTTGGGGGTGTTTCTTCCTTGCCCACCTCTCCACTTCCCCCATTACCCATCCAAACTAGCCACACAGCCAGAAGTTTCTGTGGCAGAAGACCAGCATATCAACTTGTCTTTTCCCCATGCTAGACAGACTGGTGGGCAGCCACAGGAAGCCCTGATAGAGAGTTCTGCTGAAGACGTACTAGAAAAGGACTGGTGGATGGGGAGAAGGGCATCAGTTTTTCCAAGAAGGACCTTCCTACAAATGCTCAAAGATTTCACCCTTCCCAGGTTGGAATTTGCGCTCAAGCACGTGGTCCTCTGCTGGGATTATAATCTTGCTCCTTTGCCATTTGTTTTTAGATTGTTTAAGCCGTCTTGGGAAGACCCCTCTCTTTATCTCAGCTCTGGGGAAGGATGAACATTCAGAGTCCATCTTGCGTTACTGCCACCACATGGTAGGTCATGCAATGACAGTTCCCCAGAGCAGTGATGGGCAACCTGCGGCCCATCAGGGTAATCTGCTGGTTGGCCACCAGTTTGTTTACATTTGCATGGCTGCCCGCAACTCTCAGTGGCTGCGGTTCGCCGTTCCCGGCCAATGGGAGCTGTGGGAAGCGGCGTGGGACAGAGATGATAACTGAACTTCTTTGGTGTACAGAAACCCCAGAGTTGCATGTGTATAATCCCCTACCCTCATCCAAATGTACACAGCTCTCTAACCTGTGCCATCATGCTCCTGAATGCAGGCAGAACAAATTGACCTGGGATAATAGCTCAGTGGTACTTGCTTGCATTAGAACAGGGGTCTCAAACACGCGGCCCGTGGGCCACATGCGGCCCACGGAGTTATTTCCTGCGGCCCGCCATAGGCGCCGATTCCACTGGCAGCCAAGCTCCAAACATTACTGAGTGTTTATATTTTATTAAAACCCCTCTTTGCATTTCAGTTTTTAAAAAGTGAATACATTGACTTTTAATAGAATACTATATTACTCTTCATTTTTTTCATTTTTGATTATACTTTTGTATCATTGTATGAAAAGGTTTCAGTGATGCGGCCCTCAGGCCAATTTACTAGTGCTCATGTGGCCCTCGTGGTGATTTGAGTTTGAGATCCCTCCCTGCATTAGAACATTGGACCAAAACTGCCAGGACTGGGAAGGAACTAGCTGGTTTCCTTCAACCCACTAACTGTATTGTGCATCAGCGGGATGTGTCTGGCTGATCATCCATATAAATACCAGAAGTCACAGACCCCTTTCCTTCCTCAGGCAGAGCATCAGAAAGAGACAGGGGCAGGGTGGGGGCAGGGCTCTACCAAACTCTATTGGAGAGATCTGTCACTTCTGTTTACTAAATAATGTATTAGGCACCCCTCTCCCTGGAGCCTTGGTGCCTTACACCCATTAAAAACAAACCACCAACCAGTTCTGTCCACATTGGGTATTATGGGATTCCTCACTGATGTTGCTCAGCTCAAGATAGGGAGGAAGTGGAACCGAGAACGGATAGGTGGGCTGCCACAAAGCTGTCTGCTGGGGGAAGAGAAACCTGAAGTCAGCCGAGTGTGGCAAAGAAGGGAAATTGACTCCATTTATGACTCTTCCTCCTGTTTTAGGACATGGCAGGAGTCGTTCAGCTTGCGGGGCACAGTACAGCCACCTACTGTGCAGTGATTACAGGCAGCGGGGAGCTCAGCCTTGGCTTGGGAGACATGGACATCCACCAGCAGATAACAGAGCAACACGTAAGGACTCCCTCTGACCTGAGGAGGACCCTCAGCAAACATCTAGTGCACGTGTGCAAGATAACGTGCGTGGGCTTGTGGGTGGAGGATGCCTAGATAACATAATTATACATTGCAAGTGGCGGCATGCTGAAAGCAGCATCAACCTGTGGAAGCCTAAGGGTAGCCTCAAACTTGGGTCAGTGAAACGGCACTGCAGCAAGCTGCTGCCCAGCCAAAGCTACTTATTTCCAGCAAGCCAGATGGAAACGGAGAATGTTCTTTTCCCAACTGAGGGTCATCAATACTGCCCCATCCACAACGTCTATGCCACAGACTTCTCGAAAACTAATCCAAGGCAGCCTATTTCTCTAGGCCCCTTTGAGCCCTCAGTAATTTTATGCCCACCGACCTGGAGATGGTGTTTCTCCTTTGGAAACCAAAACAGATAGCATGGATAAGCAGGGGCGGCTCTATGTTTTTTGCCGCCCCAAGCACGGAAGTCAGGCGGCTTTTGGCGGCACGACGCGGATTCGGCGGCGTTTCTGCAGGTGATCCACCGGTCCTGCACCTTCGGCGTGCTCACCACCGAATTGCCGCCGAAACCGCGGGACCGGCGGACCTCCCGCAGGCATGCCACCGAAGGCGGCCTGACTGCCGCCCTAACAGCAACCAGCAGGCCGCCCCCCGCGACTTGCCGCCCCAGGCACGCGCTTGCTGCACTGGTGCCTGGAGCCGCCTCTGTGGATAAGGCCCCGAAAGCCCATTTTCCTGTCCCATCACCTTCTCTCTACTCCCCCGTCCTCTCTGTTTCTACATGCTGAGCTATTTAAACACAGCTAAACAGATTCTGCTTCTCAGCCTGGTGGTTAGGGAAGGTTTCAGGACACTAATGGAAGTGATGATTAAAGATTGATTCAAACAAACCCCCACAGCCCTACCCCTTTCCCCCACTAATTCCACTGTTGACAAAACAAGAGCCTGTACTTAACAACTGATGGTGATTTGGAAGGCAAGTGTAATTTACTTATCAGCAGGACCCCCAGGAGGTTCAGAATTCCTAGGGGAAAAAAGTAGTCACTGCTCTCACTTCCATCTCCACCCTTCCCCTCCCCACATCTTGCCATCAGACAGGAAAACAAAACCATTACATGACGGGTTAATCCTCCTGAGCTTTGCAAAATAACCAATGGAAACTGTGAGCCTAGCTACTGATGAAAGCTGCATTCTGGTGATGTTTACTTCAAGGAAATTTAGCAGAGACATGTGTGAGAGAGAGAGAGAGAGAGACTACTGGAGTAGGGATGGAAGTGTACAGCACGAGGCAGCCATTTGTGCAACGTGTCGTCACGCCAGCCACAAAGAGCCACAGCAGGGCTGGTACACGCATTACCAAAGTGTCTTTGAATTCTGCACGTCTGCCTCGGGGATGCCAGGGTTGTGGGAGATGGCTACTGTGATAGGAAGCGTTTGCTAAAATGAACATGTCGTACCTTAATATTTTCAGCTGAGTAACAAGAAATGCTGGGCTGCTTACTTAAGTGATCAGTCCTCTGCTCTTTGCTGCATTCACCCCCCAGGTGGTCAAGATCTGGAAGTACCATAGAGACAGTATCTTCAGCCCCTGGGAGAGAGAAAGCTTGATCTCACACCTGTCACCCCTTTGGGTAATTAGGGAGCAGCAGAGATGATGCATGCTGAAGAGAATCTCAATTCAGTTCTCCCTGGAGGGAAAGATGATTGCGCTGAGGTGAGGCCTCAGACCTGAGAGATAAAGGCAGAAGGGAAAAAAGATTCCCTGAATGGATGTTTAAAGGCCAGTTAACAGGTTATGCATAAAAAATTGGGGGCATTTGAAGGCCTGTAAATGGAGTAATAGACACAAACACAGAGGGAAGAGGAGTGATTTGAAGACCCAGGAATATAGGGTAAGTATGAATAAGGGCGTCTGAAGGCCTGTGAGTGGGATATGTTCAGTATAACCCATACAGGAGCTCAAAGGCTTAAGACAGTGCTTAAAGTTAGGCTCCTGTGTCCATATTTAGGCCCCTAAAAAGTGGTCTGATTTTCCAAGGTAGTGAGCACCCAGAAGCTCCCATTGGCTAAATATGGTGTTTGGAGCCTAACTTTAGGCACCCCACTTCTGAAAGTCTTGGCTAGAAAGTTGGTCTGTTTTTGGTGGTTTCTCCTTGGCCTTCATAGCATGCAGGAAATTTCTAGCTAGCTACTCTCCCCAAATGGGTTGAATGCAAACTTCATTTCCTTCTGACATTCAGCACAGGCTTCATATGCAGGTAGTGCATTTGGTAGGATTTCTTGGGTGGCAGGTACTCATGATAAAGGAATCTGGTGTGAGACTGATTGATCTGTCACCATTATATGTTGGGATGTCCTCTTCTAACTCAAATCAGTCTTTTGTCACCTTGATACTCATATCTTCTATTTATACCTTCACAAGGCTTCAGAGACATGAGGAAAACATGTTGGGCTGAATTCAGACCCGGTGCATTTGTTTATATCAGGTCTGAATGTGGCCTGTTATTTCTATTGTTTTGGTTTAGAACTATTATTGAAAATGGGCCAGATCTCAAAAGGTATGTAGGTGTCTAGCTGCCATTGAATTAAAATATTTTCAAGGGTCTGAATAAACTGCCCCCTCTAATCATTCTGGCTTGACTGTGAGACACATTGTAAGTATTAATAGCGACTCTCCAAGATAGTCCTGCAATTTAGTGTTGGTACTGCAGTAGACTGACACATGGGCATCTGAGAATGAGATTTGGTCCTTTGCTCCCTGGCCTAGCAGAGATTGGGAGCTCTGTAGAGGCACCACACTGGACCTCAAAGGGAGGAAGCATCTCATGTTGCTCACTAGAGACCTTCAGTTGATATAGGAGCAGCAGTAAAAATCTTGAGGGGGAGCCACCAGAAACCTCCCTCTGTGCGGAGGACAGGCTGATCTGGTACAAGGCTTGATAGTGGCAGATGGGAAAGAGAAGGAAAAAAATTGAGAACCTGTAAGACATAACTGAGGGGCCTATAGTCAAATCCTTTAACCCTTGTTTTCACACCTGCTTTCTCTAAGAAAATGCTCTTCTTGGTTCATGTCAAGCCTGCGTCTAAGAGTTTCAGCAAAAATGGATATTTCAAATACATCCTATCCACCTGAGTCTATCAGCAAGATGTGTGCTAGGTTCACAAATCTCATTCTTGTCCAGTTGAGTCAAGCTGGATCAAGTTGGATCAAGCTGCCCCTGTTCTGTATTTTCACTAGGTGTCCAAGTTCAAGGAGAGTCTGTGCTTGGCCCCACTGGTATGTATTGATGGGAACGTGCCAATTGCCACCATTCAGTATGTCTGTGAAATTGCCAGAGAGCACCAGATAGCAGGTAAGGAGAACTCCCTGCGAGTGGATCCCTTGGGACATAATCGTGCGTGTTCTGAAACATGACCCGCAAGGGGCTGAGCACCCTCAGCTCCTGCTAACTTCAATGAGAGACTGAGAGTTGAAGGCACCAGCACTATCTTGCATCTCAAGTTATTCCCCTCCTCCCCCATGGTTTTTTTTAAAATATATGAAACGTTTTCATATATTCTTAGTTTTCTATAAGGGTAACCTCTACAGCCCCTAGCACGGACAGAAAACCAGCAAAGGTTAAAGGTGAACTGAAAAGCTAAGCTGAAATCTGAGGCAGGCACAGACTTGTGCCTCCCATGGTGTGTGGCATTCAGCAAAGCAATACATTTTGACTTACCTATTTTTAAAAACAATTTGCCTGCCTGCTCCCTGTGAAATACACTGGCCCCTTCTTGGTTTGCTGAAGACTCTTCACAATCCATTTTAAGACTTCAGAATTGTTCCCCCACCTTCTTCAGAAGTAAGCTCTGCAGGGGGAGACAATTCTCTAGACTCAGCCAGTGAGCAGAGACTACAAAGATGGTTCCTGCTGGCTGGCTGGTTCACTGGCCTGTCTATCAAACTAAATCCCATTCCTCACTGTGCCTCTCATCACATCACCCCAGAGCCAGAAGCAGTTTAATCGTTACTGGTGTAGCAGAAAGGGAGATTGAAGATAGCTAGCTAAAATAAAGTGTAGATACCAAACACTGTAAAAATCACAATGAGCATTCCAAATAGCTGTCCGTCCTGAAGCAGAGAGATTGTTACATCAGCTAACCAACTACAATGTTGTTTTGAAGTGTGCTATGAGCCGACAGATGAGAACAAGGCTTCTAAGCCATTCCTTTCAGACAGCTGGAGAGCGCTGACCTACGTCTCCCCCAATCTGCGAGAACTAAGGGCAATAAATCGGACCCTCGGGCACCCTGTGCCAGCAGGTACAGTACAGTGATGTGGTAGCGAGAGAGAAATACTTTCAGATAATCTCTAGACACTGCAGAGAGAGCTGCATTTTCCCCATCCCTGCCGCCATTCCAGACTGACTGCTCCCACTGACCGCTAGTCCCTTGCTATGCTGAACCAGCACTTCTAGAAACAGCAGAGCTGTTTGTCATAGTGCTGCCTCCAGAAGAGTTAACTTTGGTTACCAAGACAGCTACAGCAGCTGGAGATTTTACAAAGCCCAAGCAGCAGGGAAGGCCGGCTTTGGGCAGGGGAGTGATGAACTAGCTTAGCCCAGGGCTACACTAGGGGAGGGGGTCGATCTACGATACGCAACTTCAGCTACGGGAATAGCGTAGCTGAAGTCGGCGTATCGTAATCGACTTACCTGGCGATGAGGACGGCGGCGAGTCGATCGCTGCTGCTCCCCCGTTGACGCCGCTTCCGCCTTTCGATGCGGTGGATTGCCGGCACCGACGGGGAGCGCGATCGGGGATCGATTAATCGCGTCTTAACGAGACGCGAAAAATCGATCCCCGATAGATCGATTGCTACCCGCCGATCCGGGTAGAAGCTGCAGTTCACTGAAGCAGAGGAGTTGGTAACCATTGTGTGTGTTCTGAAAGAATGTGGATTTTCTAGGGTTAGTACACAGGCTTGTATTTTAATTAATTTCTATTTCAGTCCCCTTTTGGGCTTTTGTGTGTATGTGTGTTAAAACAAATGCACTGAACCTAAAGATCCTGGTTAACTAATGAGTCACCTAGACCACCTCACCTAGACCACCTCCACAAGTTCTGAAACTTGACTAGGGTGACCAGATGTCCTGATTTTATAGGGACAGTCCCGATTTTTGTGTTTTTTTTCTTATATGGGCTCCTATTACCCCCCACCCCCTATCCCGATTTTTCACATTTGCTGTCTGGTCACCCTAAACTTGACTCAGATAAGGCAAAAAACTAGTCCAGCAGAAAGTGCTGCATGTCTGGGGTTGCTACATATCCTAGAGTTTGAGTCACTGTTTTTATCGTGCACGCTACAAGCCCAACCAAGCAAAGAGGATCACTAGTTTATTTCACGGTACTTGTTGACTATCGGTCTCGTGCCAGTATTTAGCCTTAGATGGAGTTTACCACCAGCTTTAGGCTGCATTCCCAAGCAGCCCGACTCCAAGAAGACCCCGTCCCGGCGCGCCGGGGGCCGCTACCGGCCTCACACCGTCCACGGGCACCTCTTAACGGTTTCACGCCCTCTTGAACTCTCTTGAACGTAAGGGAAAGTTGAAAAGAACTTTGAAGAGAGAGTTCAAGAGGGCGTGAAACCGTTAAGAGGTGCCCGTGGACGGTGTGAGGCCGGTAGCGGCCCCCGGCGCGCCGGGACGGGGTCTTCTTGGAGTCGGGCTGCTTGGGAATGCAGCCTAAAGCTGGTGGTAGTTTATTTCAGATGCCCCAATGAAGCATCACAGTATGACGGTATTTGTCTTCAGACTGTGATGCTGTCTCTATAGGAGATGAAACATCGCCCTATGCTAACACCAACGCAATGACATTAAGACACGGACAACCTGACAGTTTTTTTTGTCCCCCTGCACACACATACACAGGTGTAAACTCATGAGAGGGGGTATCCTCATTTCGGAATGGAGGCGCACTGGAGGGGCTATGTGGAAGCCCAGGATTGGAATAGCAGGGATGGGGAGGGTTGCAGCAGGTCAGGAGTGAGAAGCACACAGTGGAGCTGTGAGTGGGAAGTTTGCACAGTATGTCAGCTCTGCGGCTGCCTCTGGCCCACGCTGTCAGCGTTTTCCATGAGCACTGTAAGCTCCCGGCTAAACTTTGAAAACCACTCACAAATAGGCCAACATCCCAGCGACACGGAAAGCTTAAGTCAGCAGTTTTGTGGTCTGAAGTGATGTCGCGGCTTTTCTTCCATTGCTGTCTGAAGAGCTGCCGTCCAGGCTGGAGGATGTTGTCAGGACTGCGATGACCCTGACCCGCCCCTTGCTGACACAACTGCACTGTGTGGTGGTGACACTCGGCATGCATGGAGTCCTCTTGTGCGGCAGGAGAGTGGAAGGGAGCTTCTCGCTTTGCCCTGGAACTCGCAAACAGGTAGGGGGCTCAGGAAGACCAACTGAGTGGCAAGGAGTTCTTATTCCCTTGTGCCTGGGAGCACTGGCATAGTAGTGACTCTTCAAGCCGCTCTCACCAAGGTTAATACTGCTATACGTTTACCTGTCCCTGGAGGACTGGACGGCTCTGCAGATTAATAATGGAAATTAAGCCTTCCTTTCCTATGCCACTGTGTGTCACAGGGTGGCAAAGGAGGCAGGTCCAGGTCCACTGTGCCAGAGCAGGTGCCCTCAGTGTGGCCAGTTAAGAGGCCGAGGCAGCACCTGGGACTATAAATAAGGCCCTACCAAATTCACGGCCATGAAAAACACATCACGGACCGTGAAATCTGCTCTC
This sequence comes from Macrochelys suwanniensis, assembly GCA_033296515.1. NCBI lineage: Eukaryota > Metazoa > Chordata > Testudines > Chelydridae > Macrochelys > Macrochelys suwanniensis. The sequence continues at coordinate 243,887,060 of CM065775.1, read as the reverse complement.
CCCCCGTGAAATCTGGTCTTTTGTGTGCTTTTACCCTATACTACACAGATTTCATAGGGGAGACCAGCGTTTCTCAAACTGGGGGTCTTACCCAAAAGGGAGTTGCAGGGGGGTCGCAAGGTTATTTTAGGGGGGGTCATAGTATTGCCACCCTTACTTCTGTACTGCCTTCAGAGCTGGGTGGCTGGAGAGTAGCAGCTGTTGGCCGAGCGCCCAGCTCTGCAGGCAGCGCCCCACCAGTAGCAGTGCAGAAGTAAGGGTGGCAATATCACACCATGTCACCCTTTACTTCTGTGCTGCTGCCTTCAGAGCTGGGTGGTTGGAGAGTGGCAACTGCTGACTGAGGACCCAACTCTGCAGGCAGCAGCACAGAAGTAAGGGTGGCAATACCATACCATGCCACCCTTACTTCTGTGCTGCTGGCGGTGGTTCTGCCTTCACAGCTGGGCTCCTGGCCAGCAGCCTCCGCTCTCCAGCTGCCCAGCTCTAAAGGTAAAGCCACCACCAGTAGCAGCACAGAAGTAAGGGTAGCAGTACCCCAACCACCCCCTACAATAACCTTGTGACCCCTCCCTTCCCGACAACTCCTTTTTGGGTCAGGACCCCTACAATTTCAACATCGTGAAATTTCAGATTTAAATAGCTGAAATCATGAAATTTATTATTTTTTAAAATACCATGGCTGTGAAATTGACCAAAATGGACCATGAATTTGGTAGGGCCCTAACTATAAAGGATCAAGGAGAATTTGAAAGAGGAGGGAGACTCGGTGAGTGAAAGCGGTCTTAGAGCACAGACTGAGTCTAGGGTGACCAGATGTCCCGATTTTATAAGGACAGTCATGATTTTTGGGTCTTTTTCTTATATAGGCTCCTATTACCCGCACCCCCGTCCCGATTTTTCACATTTGCTGTCTTGTCACCCTAACTGAGTCAGTCAGGAAAAGGGCAGGTGAGCGCTTCCACACACCAAGGGGATGGTAGAAGGTCCTGGAAGGAAGCTGTAGTTGGTTCTTGAGAAAAGGCTAAAGACAAGAGAGCAGCAAGAGGGGTTCGGTGGCTGGCATGTGTCCCCAAGCCAGAGGGCTGAGGCTGAAGGCCAGAGGGCAGCAGTGGGAGTTGCCTGCTGATGCCTAAGCTGCAGCCCAGGGCTGGAGAGGGCTGAAGACGGGAATAGCAGCAGGGCTTACTCCCCTCCACACTGGCAAAGCAGTGAGAAGGCCACGGGGAGTGAGGGATGCACCCCTGGTAAGGCTCTGGGGATTCCTGCTGGGGAGAGTAGGGCTTACTCTTGCTGGAAGGGCTGGGGTGGCTGTCTTGGCAGAAGGACAGAGGAGGACTGACAGGAAGCCTAGGTGTGGTGGAAAATTCTGGGGTGTCATGTCGTTGCATTTTTAAAGACTCTCTGTACTGGGATGTGAGAAATGGACTATGTATAGTACTTTTGTTTTGGATGATTTTAAATATGTTTTTGGTAATAAACCAAAGGACTGGAGGATGAGCTTGCAAGGAGTTACTGGGGACTCTGAAAGGGAAACTAAGGCAGATGCCTTAGTCATGCTGTAGCTTGCCAAAGGAGGACGCTCCAGGAAGGGCCACCCTATCATACAGTGATTCATATCTGTGGAGTGATCGCAGAAAGCACATTTAAAACGTGCTTTCCCCTGAGTAATTAAGGATGCAAGTTTAAAAACACACTCTCCATGAGCCTACATGCTAGTAAAACTCAGTTGCACAAGTCTTGGTGGAAAGCGAACCCCAAAAGGGTGCAAACGTAGGCAAAGTGAATGTGATTCAAAATGTAAAGAAATATTATTTGGACTCTAAGTATTGAGGCAGCTGTGGGCAAGATCAGCCAGGTCCAAATATTGCTTCTCGACATCGGTGAGTTCCCAGTAATGTCACTCCTCTTCTCCCTCTCTACAGAATGCTGCAGGCGAGCTGTGTGCCACCCACTACCCAGCAATCCCCATCTCCAGGGAAGAGATAGTGAATGTCTCAGGAGCGGGTGACAGGTATATTACTAATTACCCAGAGAAAAGATGCAGTTATGGGATTCCTTTTTCTGCAGCTGAATTCCAATCTGGAATTTTTAACACTACCACAAAGACAGATTTCACTCTGATACTTGGGAATTAAACACTAAATCCACCTGATAAGGAGTAAGGGACATCATTCCCCACAATGTGTACTAAGAATTTGCCTGTAACAGCGTAATGTTATTGAAGCCCGTCTGGCCGCTCATCCTCCTTTTCCCAGAACCGGCTTGAACATATGCTACAGCATCCTAGGTCCCAGCAGCACAGCTACACGTTCTGAATTACTCTGGGCTGGGCTGCCAAACTTCTTGAAGTTAGTGGCTATTGAAGAACCACGGCAATAGTCAAAATAAACTACCTTAAGATAAAACTGAATCAGTTTCTCGCCAGTGGAAGTGAGACTTAACCTTCGTTGTAAGGTTTGCTAAAAGTGGGACCCACCAGAGCCAGGAAGGGCCTTAAAGGCAGGAGCTGCCATACAAGTTCAGTTCATCAAGTCCAGTTTTCTGCCTGTGGGAGTGGCTGGTACCTTATGGTTCGAGCTCTCACCATACCTTACCTAATAATTGATGCAATGCTGTACACTAGGGTTGGAGGGGACAGGCATTACTTACTGACCCCATACTGATCAACTTACATCTTTATTATCCTCCTTGTCTTGTATAACTACATGTGATACAGTCATAATTATCCACACTTTTTTTCATAAGCTGCAGTGACTGATATTTTACTGCAATGAACTGTCTGGGAAGTCTGTAGGAGGCAGATTTTTTTCCACATTTATTTGCCACTAATTTAAAGAAGTGATTAGCCTCCCCCTTTTCTCATGCTGGAGGACAGCATAAAAAGGGACTGGTTAATTTCATGGAAACGTTAGTAATTCTGAGTACCTCAGTCAACTCTCCTCTACTTTCTCCTTTCCAGACTAAATAATCAGTGTTTCTGATCACTCCTCATATGTAAATCCTGCCATATCTCTGTCCCTCAGCATTGCATTTCTCTAGACTTTTTCAATCTCAGCCACATCTTGAAGGTGGGGTGACCACAACTGCGCACGATACATTGAACAATGACCTAACCTCCTCCAGAATAATTGTTATACGTAGCCTAATATCTTATCATTTGCTCTCTTTTAAAATTTACCTAAGCTTCCTATTTTCTTTAAGCTGCTCCCCTGCCAGACATTTGTCCATGATATGTCTGATGACTACACTAAGCTTTTTCTTCCTAGAGGACCCTGAAAGTTCAGGCCCATTAGTACTGTAGTCCTATTACATTTAAATTGATCTGCTCTCATGAAGCTCAGTTTCTCTGAGTCCATTTGGCATGTCTCAGAATCTTCTAGTGTCTATGGTAATTTCCTTCTCCTGCTGTCTAATGGCTGCTCCTTCGCTCTGCAGAAATCCTCTGTTCCATACAGTGCTTGGTGCAAGAACAGACTCCTTGTTGCCAGGCCTTTAAGACCAATGCTGACACAGGCTACGTGTCATGTGTGCTGAGAAACCAAAGCTGCATGCACCCACAGCGTACAGGGTGGCCGTGAGCAGGGACTGAACAATGGAATCTAACCAGAAGTAGGCAACACATTCATGTCTAAGTTAGTTGCACCTTCCAAATGCTGTGCTGGGATCGAGCAAAATTCACTGTGCTGTAGTTAATGGTGCCAAAGCTCTGGCTTGGGGAAGGTGCTCAGAGCTACTCCAGTCTCAGTCTCTCCCAGCAGGGGCCACTGGAGGGAATAGTGTAGGTAGGGGCACTGGCTCAAGAGGAGCGTGCCGCTCATTTGTATCTTAAGGTTCTCTTGGAATCCCTGCCCAGATGGCTGAGTCCGTTGTCAGTCTGTGGAAGCTGTTTGCTCCCTGTACCCTGGTTGCTGTGACAACATAACAGTGCGTGCACGTACACAGCACTGCTAAGGAATAATCCCCCCCAAATATTTATTCCAAGTCTCAGGAGCTGTTGAGAGATTGAAAGGTCGTCACAAACCACAATGTTCTGTGCCTTTTGTTAAGCAGAAACTGAGGTAATTCGTCTAAGTAAGAAATGGAAGCTTTTTCTTTCCATCCCCTAGGATGTAGTGAGAAGCACCTGGAAGCTCTTAGCAGTAGCCGCTGGCCATGCTGGTACTGAGTGTAAATCTCTGCTGGCCTATAGCTACAAGATAGAGTGCTTGCCTGCACAGGGCAAGGGCAGCTAAGTGCAGCTCCCCAGACCCGATGAGGCCCTAGCGCTACAAGCTATCTGCAGCTGCTGTAGCCTTTACTAGGCAGATGAGGCATGCAGAGACCTTAGATGAACCACTGTCTGAAAGTTGACAGCACTACTTTATCTGTAGAGGACTCCCTCCCCCTGCCAACATGGGAGCTCTGTTTTAGAGCCCTAAGCCCCTCCCCTCATATTAGCACCCTCTCTCTGCTTTTTTTAAATATCTCCTCCGTCCCTGTAGGACCTAGGACTTCCCATTCATCTTCCCCACTCTCCATCTCCTTCACGTCACCATCCCTTTTCTCCTCTTATGATCTCCATCACCTTCTCTCTTCCTCATCTTCCCTTTTTCCCTTCTTCCTCTTCTGCCTCGTCTTCACTGCTGTTTCCTCTGTCTCGGTACTTATTTATTTAGATGTGGACAAATGCTAGAAAGAGGCTTCTATCCATATACCCAGGTGCCCTTCATAGAACTTGAATACATCACAGAGAATGCCCCACATGCAGCAGCAGCAGAAGTCAATAGGACCAGCCACCAGCAAGTCAGGCAGCTTAGAAGCTCATACTCCCATCCCTCATCCTTCAACTCCAGCAATTCCCTACCTTTATCCTAACTATTCCCCACCCCCATTGTTAAGTGCCTAGGGCAGGGAAGATCTTGAATGGTCTCCTGCAACATGTGGTAACTCCTTACACTAAGCCAGGGATCTCAAACTCAAATTACCACGAGGGCCACATGAGAACTAGTAAATTGGCCTGAGGGCCGCATCACTGAAACCTTTTCATACAATGATACAAAAGGATAATCAAAAATGAAAAAAATGAAGAGTAATATAGTATTCTATTAAAAGTCAATGCATTAACTTTTTTAAAACTGTAATGCAAAGAGGGGGTTTTAATAAAATATAAACACTCAGTAATGTTTGGAGCTTGGCTGCCAGTGAAGTCAGCGCCTATGGCGGGCCGCAGGAAATAACTCCGCGGGCTGCATGTGGCCCGCGGGCAGGGTGTTTGAGACCCCTGCACTAAGCAGTCTGTTCCACCTTGTATTTAACTGTGATGCTGGTAGTACCTTTCCTAGATCTGAAGGAGAGCTCTGTGTAGCTCCAAAGCTTGTCTCTCTCACAAACCAAAGTTGGTCCAATAAAAGACATTACCTCACCCATCTTGTCTCAGAAAATTTAAAAACAATTTCACAAACATCTCAGAGGCAGTACACTCTGCCCAAGGAGACTGGGAGTAGCCAGTTGTGCATGACAGAGAAAGGAATTTCTCCTGTTGACTCCTCTGTTATGATAAGAAACATCACTCAGAGTCTCTAAAGGAAGTTCTCTCTCTTTTTTATGTCCCAATGGCACTGGGAGCTTCTTAAATTAAGGCACTGAGAGCTTCTTAAATTAAGGCATTAGTGAGCTACATATCAGGGCGCTGGAACAATTTGTATAGTGGGGGTGCTAAGAGCCACTGAACCAAACTGTAAAGCCCATATATGATGGAAACCACTTGAAGCCAGAGTTCCAGCATCTGTGCTACATAGTCTGAGCTCTACTGGTCACATCTGCACTGAGTAGCTATGCAGCACTGATTAACCTTCCAAATAGGGCTGCCAATTTTGGTTGGACATATTCCTGGAGGTTTCATCCCATGACATAATCTTTAATGAAAGGTTAATCTTTAATTCCTGGAGACTCCAGGACAATCCTGGAGGGTTGGCAACTCTATTTCCAAAGCCAGTGGCATGCTGGGACAGTATAAAATGACGGGGCACTCACTGTTTTAAAGTCTTGTCAGGAACCTGGGAAGGGACATCTCCAGGACATGACACCCTTCTCCATTAAAAGGATAATGTCTGTGACCCAGCGTCCTGAGGTTGGGACACGACAAGAGAGGGGACTTTCAGTCTTCCTTAGGGATACCCAAACCCCTTGTTAGACCCTCATCTCCCCCATCCCAGTTTCTGTTGCTTGTAGGTTGATTTGCTGTAGGGACTCTTGGCTCTTAGCTTTGTTTTGTGTGTAGAGACACTTTAGTCTCTCTTTGGGACAGCAAGGTCTGCAGAATCAAAACCATTCCCCAATGTTCAAAGTTGCCTTTTCTTTCTCTTCCCAGTTTAATGGCAGGGATAATCGCTGGGCTACTTTCTGGGTATGACACAGATACCTGCGTCCGGATGGGCCTGCTCTCTGCCTGCCTCTCCCTCCGTTCATACGAGCCCATCTCCCAGGAGATCAGTACTGTCAGCGTGAACCTGGAACAGGTCAAGGCTAGGAGCTGGCCAGAGGTGAAGATGTGGAAGATGAATTAGAGTTTATGCTCCAGAGCTCTAGCAGATGTTACCTCCCCATTCCAACCACACCTGAAACGCTACATGACTTCAGATTTCCACCCCCCACTGTCAATCCCCCAATGCCACACAGCCAATATCTGGTACTGCACCTCCCAGAAAGCAAAAAAGAATCAGGGTGTCGGAAACAGCTTGGATTTCACCTTCCTGAAAAAAACTTGTATTTCTTCCTCCCATCTTCATAGTGTAGACGCCAATCAGCTGTTCCTCCAGCCCAGAGAGTTGAACCAAACTCCTTTCAACAGCCCTGCTCAGCCACCACTTCGACAAAACAATGGATAGCTGAGACAATATGCTTATTATATATGGGCTGGCCAAACAGCAGCCCACTGGCACACCGTTCTAGAACATGGCCCAGTGATCAAAGTGGAGCATTGTATGCTGGGACTTAAATATCTAGAAACTTCTATAGCCTCTCTGCAATGTCCAAGTGCTTCCAAAACAAAAGAATGTAGCGTCACACCTCCTCACTGAGGCGGGGAAGCGCTGTTCTCGTATTACAAATGGGGGATGTGAGACACAGAGATTAAGTGACTTTTCCAAGGTCACAGTGAGTCTGTAGCACAGCTGGGAACTGAACCAAGATTCACTAGCTCCCAGCCCAGTGCTTAACCACAAGACCCTCCTTCTACCTGTGGCTCTTCTGGCATCCAGCTTTTTATTACTGAGGCAATAACAATTTGCACCATTAATACAAATTAGATACAGACTTTCGGCTTCTGGCAAGTTGCTAGTCCTCTGACCGCTGAGCGAACAAACCTATGAGAAGTAGGTTTATTCCATCTGGCATTGGGGTGTTCTTAGGGTCACATCTCTGCCCCCCATATAAAGCTGCAGGGGGGGTTGCCACTGGCTGACCCGGTGGCAGCAAGTCAGACCCCCTTTCCTGGATAGGACTTCTGCCACCATATTCTGGTCCCTTCATTTGGAAAAAAAGATCTGTTTTGTCTCCTTTGTCTGTTCAGTCTCCAAGACATAATATCAGCGAGGATCTATAATCTCACCTACAGTGTTGTTACAAACATTTCACAGTGATATTAATGACCAGTGTGTTAGTAGATTTCCAACGATATATTACATGTCACCTTTTATATAAATATAACTGGTGTGAGAGGTGTATGAGGTTGTCAGGCCTGACAAGAGTCTCTGAGACAGAGCAGTGAACTACCGCTAGGCCTGTGTCACAGGAGCCTAAATACCTCAGAGGACCTGGGGCTAGGTACCACCACTCAAACCATTGTCAGGTCACAAGTGACAATGAAGGTGATGATTTTAACCCAGTTCCTAGCTCACCTCACAAGAGCCACTATGCAAGTCCATGTGCTTGCAGTTCCAAATGCTCGGAAGATACCCATGGGGTTTTACAAGTTAGAGGGAAGTATATGGTTATTAGCGAAACATCCTGTTACTGTTTCAGCCTGAACTTGCTGGCAGTGCTTAAAGTGGTCTTAAAAAAGTGGGAGGTTTCACATAAGCTGAGAGCAGTGCTTAAAGTGTGTGTGCCCCTCCACCTCAACTCTTTCCCCCACTGGGTCTATAACCCCCAACCTTGCAACTTTAAGCACTGCTCCTTGGGGTTGTTCAATTTTCAGCTTCAAAGTTCAGTGGACTGGTGGCTGTCTGTGCAATTAAACCTCCTTCACTGGTACCCTTATTGACAGAGAACAGTTGTGGGGTGTGCGTGTAGCATTAGCCCTCCAGTATTAGTGGCCCAACCTTCCTCCTCTTCAAAAATCAGTGGGTGGTGTTAGTAATTCATTGGCTAAATTCAGCAGCAAGGCCAGCTAAAATGGATGATTAGCTTTTCTCTCACTGGTGAGCACTGGAAGTTGTGCTTTGCACCACTGGAAACAAAGCAGAAATCTTCTCTGCCTGTTATACAGTCTCAGGGATATTCATTTTTCACTAAGGCGATGTCCACACTACGAGCTAGGGGTGTGATTCCCTACTTGTGTGTCCACATACTCGCACCAGCTCCCATCGAGTGAACACCTTTCCCCACCACCTTTATGTACTCAGGAGGCAACCTCAGCCGAACCAAAAAGTGGGGGTAGCAAGGGTCTTTCCACTGGAAGCAGTGAAAGAAACACACACCCCCGACATCCCAGTGGTGAAAGTGCATAATCAGTCATCTAAAGTATTTAAAAATATATGGTGGTAAAAGATGCCTTTGAGACCAAATTAACCCCTTCCCCTCTGCACCTGATGTGCAGTTTGCCAGCAGATCCATTTATTTATCTCAATCCTGCCTGCAAATATTTTAGCCAAAATATTCCAAGATCACAACTGGGAAAAGTATGCTAGATACACAGATACCTTTGGAAAGGGGAGGGGTGTTGCTAGTGGGAGGGCTGTGAGAGAGTTTGGGGGAGGGGGAGTTTCCCAGCAGTAGCAGCCAGGTTTGCAGGTAAAAGACGAAAGCTAGAATTTCAGTGTCGTTGACACCCAGAAAGAGGGGTGGGGTGGAGGGAGATCTCTGCCTTATAAAAGGGTTTCAGCCACCCACACTGAGCAAGAGGCAGCTCTGATTCTCCCTAAAAGCACCTGGGCTGGGCATAGGAACACACAGTAGCTGAGAGGAAGCCAGAGCCCAAGGATGAAGGTTTATGCAGTGACCACCATTGCTGTCCTCTCGGTGCAGCTCTCTTTCCTGGTTCAGGCTGGGGATGGGAAAGGGTTGGTAGCTCCAGAGACGCAGGTGAGGGCTGAGAGAGCGAGAAAAGCACCTCAGCCATCAGATGGAGGAGAGAAAGCGCCAGAAGGCAGCTCGGTGAGGTGTCGGCCTGCTGCCAGAGTGCAGCAGAAGGCTGGAGAAGCTGGAGTTGGAGCCAGGTCCCACAGCAAACTGCTGAGCAAGCCACAGCGAGAAAGCACTAAACAGAAGGCCACTAGCAAGCAGCAGAGCCCCCAGCTGCAGCCCCCCAAGAGCAAGAGCCCAGGATCCAGCAACCACTTGGAAGGCCACGGGAAATTCAATACTGACACTGTGAGTATAACACCACACCACTGCCCTCCGCCTCTGTCTTTCTTCCCCCTCAGACTCTGTCCCCACCTAATAGCTGCCTCTGCGGTGGTGGGGAGGTGGCCCAGGTTCATCTCATCAGAGGGTGAAATAAAAACCAATGATCAAGGTCAGGGAAGACAACAGAGAATGTCCTTTGCCCCCGGCCATCCCATCCTGAAGGAGCAGGCATCCTGAGGGTTTGTAGAGTCGGAGCGAAAGAGTTCTTGGGGGGTCTCTGTGCCTGCCTAACAACCAGATAAAGCCATCAAGTGGTTCTCCTAGTCTGTGTGGCATGCACGCATACAGTTTTGTGATCCAATCTAGCTAATCTGTCTGCAGGGCTTAAAGTGGTGTCACCGAAGAGATGGGTCCTTCATTCACTGGCTCATAATCAAATTACAGCTTTTTTTCAATATTTCTGGGGAGACGGGGAGATTATCTTTAATACTAGATAGCCAGGTGCACTGGGAGGCACAGTATTGATGGAAGAGAGTTACACCACCTGGAGAGAGCAGGGATCTAGCACCATGGTCCTTCCTTCAGTCTCATTTGAGTTATGGCTTTTAGAATTTTTTTTTTTTTTGCTTGTAAAAATGGGAACTGAAGCCATTTTCTAGATCCTTGTAATCTACCATTTTCTGTCTCTTAAAGAGAACCAAGGTCTAGCTAATATAGATTGTACATCCAGACCATTTAAGAAAAATAAACTGAGGAGCTCAGAACAGGCAGCAAATGCTCATCACATTATTTCATAGACAGCTTTGCAACTTGGCTTCATTTTCTCCTGGATTCATTAAAGATCCCTTCAGGTGTCTGGGAGAGATTAAGTGGATCTTCTGAGCTCACCTAATTTCCAAACATCCTACTGCTGTCAATTTGCAAGTGCTGGAGACAATGGCTCATGACAAGTGCAATCCCGGAGATTGACTGACTGACATGGATAAAACCGAATAATGAACTGAATGGCTTTGCGCAGCTCAGTTTAGAAGCCAGCCACAATTAGTAATGGCACAGTAGCCATACAGCTTTAAACAGGAGCTCCCTTTAGTGGCTTTGGGGTTGATTTTTTCGAAGGCACAAATGGCAATTAGGTGCCTACCTGCCCTTAATGCCTGTGAAAAAAATCTACCCTTTTGCCTCTGCCAGGAAAGTAGTTAGTTTTAAGAGAAGCTGCTGTCATGTTTCAGCCCCAGGGCAAGTAATTAAATGTGGTAGTAGCTAAGCCGCCTACATAAGATAGGGCTGTTATATAATTTGCTAAATTAAAAACAGAAAGGAGCTGGTTTTTTATGAAGTCCCTGTGGAGCTAGCCTTATTAGTCCCTGTTATTGATTTGCAGCTATGCCTAGAGAAGAGGCGAACTATTATTTGCATTGCTGTAGGCCCTACAGCGCTAGGCACCATGCACACTTTAACAAAAAGACAGTCCTGGCCGAGATCAATCCAGGTTTTAAGGACTCTAAAATCCTCACCCTGCAACTTTAGAGAGTTTAAGAAGAAAGTGAGCACCACCAAGGGGGAGGAGGGAGGAATCGGGCTCAGTTCCACCTCACAATGTTTAAATATTAACCTGAAGTGCGGAGATGGGCCTTAACTAAACCTCCAACTGTGGAAACCCCAAACTTTGGAGTGAAGGGAGTTTCGGAATTGGACCCTAGATCCCGATGTCATGGCTGTTCCTCAGTGCTAGAGCAAGCCAAACCAACCCCCCAGATCCAAATACCAGGGGGTAGAAGGAGGAAATGAAAGTTGGATCAGGATCCACACTTTCATGGCTCAGGCCTATGCAGAAAGTAAATGTTTATGTTTAGAGATAACCCTCCCCTCAACTGTGGGGAATTCAGTGCACTTTACTGTGTAACCACTAGAAACCTGAATTAAAGTTCGGGATAGTTTGCGGGTGTGGGGATCACTTGGGCTGGGAGCTGGTTGTAGAGGGAGTGTGTTGGTATGACAGTCTCTCTCTCTTTCTCCTTTCAGTATTCCTGTCCCAGGATTCAGTCTAAGACCTGCCAGAAACCCTCAGACTGTGATGGCTGCCTGGGCCTCTACACCTGCAAACTGCCTAGGGGGAAGTGTGGTTTGAAAGCTGTTTCCAGGAAAACAGGTACTGCACAACTCCCGTGTCAGCCAGCCCAGTGCAGCAATGAATGCATCAGGGGCCCATTACAGATGGCCAGACAGTAGGGGCTTTACGCATGGCATGTAAAAAACCCAACACCAAAATGCCACACTGGACTTTTTCAAAACCTCTCCTTGTGTTGCACATAGCAACTCCCCCAAGCTTCAACAAGTGAGCTACAGGCAGGGCAGTAATGGGGCACTAGCTAGCCTCCATTAACTCTGTAGTGAAGACAAGCCCTGAGTGATTTGGGTTGCAAAATTAAGCACTCAAGTTAGGAAATGCCAGAATGAAGCTTGCTTGTGCAACCATCATTAAGCTCCCCTTGAGCATATGTGCACTAAGATACAGCTTATAACTAGGATCACATACTAGTTTTTTCCTCAGGCTGACTGCTACATTAGCTAACATGATTGTAAATGTGTTACACTGCATCTAGCTTAGCCTTAGCTGCTAATTGGTGTTTCAAATGGGGTTAGTTACCCTGAGGTAAGTAAAAAACAAAACAAACCCCCAACCCAAAAAACTCCAATCAAGCAGACCACCAGCTTTTTTCCTGAGCCTGGTCTACACTCTAAAAAAGTATACTAGGGCCTGGTCTACACCTAAAACTTAGGTCAACCCAGCTATGTCACTCAGGGTTGGGAAAAATCCACCCCCCTGACAGACACAGTTAAACTAATCTAAGCCCTGGCATAGACACCGTTAGCTTGACAGACAAATTCTCCCAATAACTTAGCTACCTCCTCTTGAGGGTGTGGATTAATCACAGTGACGGGGGGAAAACCCTCCTATCACTGTAGCAAGTGTCTACGCTATGGTGCTACAGTGGCACAGCTGCATCACCATAGCTGTGCTGCTGTAGCGTCTGTAGTGTAGACAAGCCACAGGAGTGATTTGAAACAGATTTAATTAAACCAGTGCAAAACCCTGTGTGGACACTCTAGTCCAGACTACCAGAAGACCAACAGAATCCCAGTGTAAGTGTACTTTGTGAAGTCATAGGAACAACATCAGCAGACCTTAAACAGCATATCTATCTATCGTCCTAATAAAATTCGGATATTCTAAAACCGTTTCTGGGAAGAAACAATTTTTCTGTGTAACCTAAGGTGTGAATTTAAAGCAATATAGTTACATGGACATAACATCCCCACCCCACCACCATGTGGACAGTCTTATTCTAGCATAAGAGCACCTTTTTTCAGTTTTTCTTTGTGTCGCTTAGAAAGGGGATTAAGTTACAGAGCAAAAAGCCATTCCTATACTGGAATAAGAGTGTCCACGCACAGGGGTTTATACTAGTATAACTATACTATGACAAAACTTTCTCATGTAGACAAGCCCCAAGTAGCTGCATTTAAGACTTTAACTTAGATCAGGGGTTTCAAACACGCGGCCCGCGGGCCGCATGAGTTATTTCCTGCGGCCCGCCATAGGCGCCAACTCCACTGGCAGCCAAGCTCCGAACATTACTGAGTGTTTATATTTTATTAAAACCCCTCTTTGCATTACAGTTTTTAAAAAGTGAATACATTGACTTTTAACAGAATACTCTATTACTCTACATTTTTTTCATTTTTGACTATACTTTTGTATCATTGTATGAAAAGGTTTCAGTGATGCCGCCCTCAGGCCAATTTACTAGTTCTCATGTGGCCCTCGTGGTGATTTGAGTTTGAGATCCCTGACTTAGATCATTCAAGCTATTGAGTCCTCACCCTGTGCGATTTAGTGTTGTGTTTGGTGCAATCCTGACATGTGCCTTTAGAAGGCAGTCTTTTGGGGACAATTTGATAGGTCAGTTAGGGTAAGTCTACACTTGGAGAGACATACTTGCGCTAGCTTGATCAGAGCTAGTGCGCTAAAAATAAAGCGTAGCTACAGAGGCGCGACAGGTAGCCACCCCAAGTACATGCCTGTCATCTCGGATGGGCAAGTACTTAGGGCAGCTAGCCCACCCACCACTTGTGTTGCTGGCAGCCACGCTATTTTTAGCATGCTAGCTTAGCTTGATCAGAGCTAGCACAAGTATGTCTCCTTAAGCTGGGAAACACCCCCACCCCCTGCTCCAAGTGTAGACATCCTTTCAGAGCAGAGTAAGACTCTGCCTGGCTAGGTGGAGTGTGCACAGCCTTGTGGTGTTGCTTTATTGAAAAACAGAAAAGTACGTGTAAATAGTGTGCTGTCCCTTTGAAGGCCAAACACAAAAACAGGGTTTTCCCTCAGCTAAACTGATGGCATAAGGCCTGGCTTGCTGCAACCAAGGCCAAAGAAAGATCTAAAGTCCGGCTCCTCTTAGTCAAGTTCCAGAGAGGATGAGGACATGATCTGATCTAAGCCCCCAGCCTCTCTAAACAGCCTGACTCTCACTGGCAAACTCAGTGCTCAATTTCCCACAGCATATCCTTATTGAAGGGTAGTGAGGGAATTGTTTAATTCCCCAGAGCTGGCTCAACCCTGCTCGCCTTGCAAGTGTCTGCACTCAGGGCAACACAACTGCAATCCTTTATTTAACATGAAACCCCTTCCCTGTCAACCCCTGGACCAGGTCTGCATAGTCTGTCACAGGCAGGGACCTGCAAAGCACAGATATATTCTGTAAGTGCTCCAACCATTCATAGTGCCATATAAATCAGTTTTTAAAAAAAGATCAGTGAAAAGATACTGCTGCTTTCCTTAGATTTGTAGTAAGATCTCAGATTTGTCCTCTGACCCTCCATCCCATCACAAGATGCTAAGCACGTCCGTGTAAGCAAGATGAGGAGGAAAGATGGTCTTGAGGTTTAGACACTAGAGTAGCAGTCAGGAGACTTTGGCTCTAGTCCCAGATCTGCACAGGTGTCTTGTGTGAACTTGAGAAACCTCTGTGCATCAGTTTCCTCATTTGCATAATGAACATAAAACCTGCCTTACTAAATGGTAGGAAGCTTAATTAATTACTGATTGTAAAGCAAATTGACATTAGGGGATGGAAAGCATTATAGAAATGCTGAATGTTACTAACACACAGGCAAATAATGTTGTCTACATGAATTTGCTACAGGTGTTTAAAGGATAGATGTTACTAGAGCCCATTTTTAAAATTTTAACTTATTTACACATTGACTGCTTCTGTTTCTTTGACTGGCAGCTCCGTTAGCTCTAAACAAATCGATACAAGCCCCATGTCTGAAGGAGGAAAACAACTGAGACTATAGCTAATCAATCCCTCATCACGGTTATTTCTTTGTGTGTGTTTTTTCTCTGTAGGTGGATTCTACCAAAGCATACGAAGCACCTGAGGTACTTGATCCTGCTAACCGTTGAACGACACAGCACGATATCAAGCTGGAAAAGTCGTACTGCAGCCTAGAGTCCCAAACCTTTTGTATTTCTTCAGAGCTCTCATTTTAAATGTTGAACTAAAAACTTCTAAGATTTAAGAATTCCATACGAGAAACATTTCACAGTCTTGCTTTTTAGTCTTCAACATTCCATATGGTACATAGGTTTGAATAGCTCTTTCCTTAAGACTACCAATGAAACTATTTCAGTGGCTACTGAGCCCCTGGGCTTTAGGAGCACATTTACATTTGTCTTGCTAAACACAGGCCACAAAGTAAGAGGAACATGGCTGTAATTATCACTCCTAAGGGAATTCTGCGCCTAAAAATTCTGTGCACAACATTTTAAAATTCTGCAAATTTTATTTGTCAATAAATAAATGTGGCTCCAGCATGGCAGTGGGGAGCACAGGCCACCGGCTACACTGAGGTGGGAGCTCACCCTAAAGCCACCACCTCCCCTGGTACAGGAACTCAGCCGTGAGGCTTCACGTGACCCTGACAGTGCAAGGGCTGGGCCTGCCCCAGAAACACCCTGGGGCTCAGGTGTGGGTGGGCAGCCTCAACCCAGCAGGATCCAAGTGTGGAGGGGCTTAGTGCAGGGGTGGGGTGAGAGGGTTCTGTGTGGGGCAGTCTGGGTGCGGGAGGCTCAGTGGGAGATCTGGGTGCACAAGGGCTCATTGGGGGTTTCCGAGTGCAGGGGCAATGGGACTCTGCAGCAGATCCAGGTGAAGGTGGTCGGGGCTCAGCAGGGGGTCTGGGTGTGGAGGCCTCAGTGGTGGGCTGCGGGTGCTGGGAGAGTGGGGCTTGATGGGGTAGGGGGTCCAGGTGCAGCTGGTTGGGGCTCGGTGGGAGGTCCGGGTGTGGAAGGCTTCTTGGAGGGGTCCAGGCGTAGGAGGGTAGGGCTTGTCAAGGTGAGGCTTCGATGGGCCTGCTTAATGGGGGAGACACAGCTGCTGCTGAGGGGACGCTGCATGCCGGGCTCCCACTTCCCCCAGCAATTCCTCTATCCCCTTTTCTTCTCCATCCCCCTCCCCTCACTCCCACCCTCCCATTCCCCTACCCTATTCCACCCCCTTCCTTCCCCACTGCCTCTTCCGCCCACCACCTCACCCCCACTTCCCTCTTTTCCCCCATCCCAGCCCCACCACAGGCACACACTGTTGCAAAGAAAACAGGAAGGCTCCCACCACACCGGGGGGGGGGGGGGGCACAACTGGCACTAGGACCCAGGAGACGGCATTCAGCTGCAGAGTCAGCGGAGTGGAGAGGCAGCCTCCTTTGGCTGGACAGCTCTGCACTTGCAGAAATGAGGGGGCGCAGTGGCACGTAACCCGGTGTGCCCCCACCATGCCTCACCTCTGTTTGGGGCGGGGGGCAATCCCCCTCCCAAAACCTGTGCCCATGGTTGTCCCATCCCTACCCTCCGCACAGCTTCCCTTTGCTTCCCTGCCATTTTCTGCAGGGAAGCACAGGAATTCTGTGGGGGGAAGAGGGCTGCGTTTTCTGCAGGACCACAGTCATGCAGAATTCCCTTCCCCCCCGGAGTAAATTATGGCCTGCTTTATCCTGGCTACTATCAGGGGTGTTTCACTAAAAGCTGCCTGGTTCACACCACCAGTTTCAGCATGTCCACATACAAAATAAACATGAATTTAGAAGGCAGTTAACATTTCGAACACGTCTGGAAACTTTCCTAGTTCTTCCCCCACTCTGGCTCGAATACAGCAAAGTACCCAAGCACATGCTTATGTCCCACTGACTTCAAATGTACTTTACTCAGCTAAGCATTTGTGATGTGTAGCAGCAACTCTGGGTGCGTCATTGGGAGCGGAAACATAACTTGAGACCTCGGGTTCTACCAGCATGAGCCTCTATTACCTGTGCTAAGAGACCCAGATTTGTTCACGAATGCCCTAGCACGTTCATCAACTTCCGTAGGTAGCCCAGACACCCCTAGAGGGGAACAGAACACTACACTGCACAGGTGTGGGTTACAGATGCAGTAAAGCACATGGTTAAGTGTTTGGCTGGCCTGGGGCTTGTAACACCATTTCTCCCCATTTATCTATCATTACATTTCCCTGACCTTTTTTACACAAATATAAAGAAACAGCTTTAGGTTAGTGAGAATAAACTTTTCAGTGGCAATCGCCACAGCAGGAGTCCACCAAGATTTTTGGTAGCCACAAAGTTCTTTTGATCGCTTCCAAAATTACTCTTTACAAGTCACAGAATCACAGAGTTGTTAGGGCTGAAGGCCCGTAATCTTGATCCAATCTCACTGAAGTAAGTCAGAGTCTTCCAACTGACTTCAGCAGACAGCGGATTGGACTCCTAGTGCCTCATCCCTGCTTTGTGTGTGTCTGTTCACACATCGCTCATATCTGTCAAGTCCTTGCAGTAGTCACACACTTTGATTATAGATCTGGATTCTGAGGCCCCCGCGTCCACAGACACAAGGTTTCAGGATGTTTGGACTAAAATGGTTGAGGTCTCCCTGTAGTTGACTCTGGAAATGAGTGACTGTAAACAGTTCCAAGAATGCTTGGTTTCTTTGGTTGATAATGAACAGGGGATTCTCTTCAGGCCTTTGCAAATGATGTTCTAGCCAACAGTTGTCTCTAACTTTTTTCTGATTATTTGTTTGATTGCATTATTATGCACAGCTCTTGCCATACAGAACAAAATCAGTGACTTCAAGTGAGCCATTCATCTAACCCACTAGAAGTCACTTCTTGCAAATGTCATTGATTTTCAAGTGGCAGGTGGAAGATATGTAGCTTATCTGTCCTATACAGAATGATTGTAAGTGACAGTACTTGGAAGTGGAATCTGACATGAAGACCCA
The DNA here is from genome assembly GCA_033296515.1 of Macrochelys suwanniensis. Classification (NCBI taxonomy): domain Eukaryota; kingdom Metazoa; phylum Chordata; order Testudines; family Chelydridae; genus Macrochelys; species Macrochelys suwanniensis. The sequence goes on along the minus strand of CM065775.1, from coordinate 243,869,170 downwards.
GGGCATGGATTTGTGCAGGTCGATGGGAAAGCTTCTAAATAAAGCAAAATGGTAAATGCCACTTGCTGTATTATTTTACATTAATTAAGTGAATTTAATGCTGGTGAAAGGTGCTATGCTGACAGCTCTAAAAACAGAAATTATCCCCAGATCAGAGACAGCAGCAACCCCTGATTCAACCCTGTTCTGGAGGAACAGCACCTAGCAGAGAAAGGGGAGTTCGGATCTCCATTCTCATTTGGCCCCCATCAACATGTCTGCTGAGGCTATTGACAAGGCGGCCAACAAACCACAAGTGGGTGGTGGGGTTTGTGATGTTGGCACTTGACCGCTAGAAATTGGGCTGTTACATGATCGAGGTGGGTAAAATAACAAATGGAACAGAGAAGATCAGTGGAGTTCTCCTCTCTACTTGCTTCAAGAACAAAGCACATTCAATTGAATTTGTAACTGATGGAAGGAAAGAGGTTTAAAAAACACACCCCAAAACCTATACATAATTAACCTTATATTATGCAGCTGGCCCCACTGATTTTTTGTGGATGCCACTCAGCTGGCCCCACTGATTTTTTGTGGATGCCACTACTGGCTTCCATGGAAAACTGGAAATTCAGTAGCACTGAGTTTAAGTGGAGTGTCCAGTACTTCTGAGAGCCAGGTGCCGAGTATCACAACTTAGACACCCTAAAATAGCAGCACCGAAAGCAGAGGGGGTGATTAAGATGACAAGCCTCTAGCAGCTTTGAGCCTGGACTGCAGGCTCTGTTGCTTCAAATTCCAGCTCTTCCCACTCCAGCGTATGCAGAAGGCTGATGCCAGTCTTCTCACATGAACAACAAAGCAGAGCCACATCATGCTCATCCTCAAACAATCCCACAGGCTCGCTATTCCCTGCCTTGTTTTTAAATCCCCTCACAGACTTGCTTCAGCCTACCTCAGGGACCTGTTCTCTGCCCTGTTCCCCTCTCACATCTAGCAACCACCCCCTCTCACATTCCCACTGTGTTTGATGCAAGAGCCTTCTCCTCCACGGCTCCTACTGTCTGGAACAGTTTCTCTGTGGCCTCAATGCTCCCTTGTTTTATACCATCTGAAAACACATCCCTTATGCTTGCTTCAATTTCTGTCTTCCACTTCTCATCTCACTCAGTGAAGCATTTTGAGAGAGACCCCAATAAATGAAATAGTATTGTACCGAGTATGTTAAAAGTCAATAACTTTGGATATATTTAGTGTTACTAAACTACCTCTGCAAACCCAGTCTCCCGGGGGAAGGCTCTTTGAGGGGTCTTAAGGGTCCAGCTGAGAATCAGCTGGTTTTACTCTGTTTTGCTGCTGCTCTAGCCCTTCCTGACATCCCAGGTTCCACTTTGCAGCTCTTAGGACCTGAATGAAATTTGTCTATTTACCACTGTCCCCATAATAGTCATACTTGTATATTGTGATTATCTCATATTTATACTGGGGTATTGCCCAGGGGCCAACCAAGAAGGAGGCCCAGTTACGCTACACGCTGTACAAACATAGTGAATATGTTAATTGCTAAGCACCATACAGACATTAGCTAATTGATGTTCACCCATCTCTCTGAAAGGCACTTGTCCACCCTGCCCACCACGCACCCATTCACTCTTTGCAGCCACCACAGCTCTAAGAGAGGTGCCAGCATTTTAAGAAGTTTTGCAGGCACAGCTCCCCAGAACACAAGGCTCAAAGGCCATCGGTCGCCCAGGTGCTGAGAGGGGACTTTCATACGCATGACTCTGGTGAAATGTAGGCTGCTCTTAAGCGGAATATATGAATTATCAAGGCCCTTCCATGGTGTGGGGGAGGGGTGTCAGATGAATATCCAGGAATGTGGATGCTTTTCTAACTCTAGGGATGTCCCCTCCCCCATAATCCCTTTCCCCAAACACCACCATCCCTAAAGCTCCCCTTACTTGCGCGCATCCTCAGGAAACATCTCCACTCACCCTCTTTCTCACAGAGGGTGGATGTGGGGCTTCTCTTCTCTTTCCACGGAGGAAGGCTTGGGGCTCCTCCCCTGTCTGGCCTCTCTCCAGGCAGTAGGTGAGCTTCAGGACTTCCCCATCCCTCCTCATCTGGGTGTCTTCATGAGCAGGGGTTAAAAGGCAATTGAAACAGGAGATGGGAGCTCTCATGCCAGCCAGGGTGGGAAGAACTTCTAGCAGCACACTTGCTTTGCTATAAGCCCTGTATGCTCTTATGCTTCCCTCCCCCACAACTTTGAGAGAGAGAGAGCGAGAGAGACAGAGGGTAGGACAGAGCATGGCTCACTGCAGCAGATGATGGGGAGGGGAACAGCTGCTGCCTGGAGCCAGAAGAGCAGGAGAGGAGAGGGAAGCTGCAACCAGCCTCCCGCCCACTCTTCACAGCTCCCCCTCGTGGTGGTGGGGCTAAATATGTTTTTTCTTCTTTTAACTGCTAGGCTGGTAGCTGGGACCAGGTTCAAAATCCCAGGTGAAATGAGGCAGTCACGTAAGCCATGTACAAACTCTCCCACTCGGTCCCGCCAAAGAGCTCTCTTAGTCCAGTGTGTGCAGGTGGAGTTAGTGATTTTATTTTTTCTCCCTTGATGCCCCTAGTTGTAGCTTGTAAGTTTTCAAACATCGCGTTGATGGCTAAAGGGACACGTTAGGTCAAATCAGACCCCAAATGTAGTTTTTTAAAAACTGATCTTTTAAAGAAAAAACAATAGAAACATTTTGCATCAAATAAGACATATCCAATGAAAACAATTTGCAAAAAGTATCACCATTCCCCCAGCAGTGTTTTCAGTCCGACATTGCAGCATTAGGCTAGGGCCTAAAAATCTAAAAGAGAAATTAACTAGAAACCCACTCTACACAAAAGGGAAGCTGGCTTGTCTATTTTCATTGTCCAAACTGAGTGTAATGTAAAAAATAAACACCAGAAACAGTGAAAGCAAATTAGATTATAAAATACCTCCCGCTTTCATAATTTGCTTTCATTGCTAACAATTTTTTTTTTCAAAATATGGTTTTAAACCTGACAGTGTCATCCTAATGTTCTATATTGCCCTGTTAGAGGCCTGGATTTGATTCCTGGGCCTACACTCTTGCTTCCTTGACTAGCAGAGGGTGAGAGTGCTGCAGCAGCAGCTCTCTGATTAACACTCACAGAAAGCGTTTCACACTGAGCCATCCAGTATCTTGCTCTTGTGCAAGCTCTGGAGGGAATCCTACCTGGGCCTCTTTTATGTGGGATCATATAGGTGGAGGGTGTAAAGCACAAGGAAACAGTGAGGAGGTCCCCAGGGCTCTGACAGGGTACGGGAGGACCTGTAATAAATCCCCAGCCCTATGAGTCATCAGTAGGGTGACCAGACATCCCGTATTTAAGCCCTCCTGCAGGTGTCCCGACTTTATCTTAAAAACGGGCAAATTGCCCCGTATTTTCTGTCTCCCCCCCAATCAGTACTGGCGGGTCCTGCTGCTGGCCGGATCCCTGTTCGCCAGCCGCCCGCCCACCAGCAGTGAGTGGTGGGGTCCACTGTTCCCTCTAAGCTGTGCGCGTACAGATCCAAAACCCCGCGCACACGGTGAAACACCACGCGCACAAAAATTTGCACAGAAGCACAACAATTTGCACAGAAGAAATTTTTTGCGCACATGGCCTGTTAAAATTAGAGGGAACATTGGACTGGGGTCCAGTGGCTGACGATGCAGATGGGTGTGCAAAGTTGGTGGCAGGGCAAACCGCCGATGCATGAGGCTGGTCGCTTCACTTGCTGGTCCATCAGTGCAGCCCCCGCTGTGTGCCGGCTCTCGGACAGCAGGGCCCCGCCCCCCATCCCATTTCCGGCCGGCACTGGCTGCGCGCTGTGGTTACTGGTGAGTGTGGGTAAGCGCCAGGTTAAGTGTTGCCTCTGCTGCCCACCCACCAGTCCTTTACGTGCTCCCCCTCTCGCTGTCCTCTCCTTACTTTTCCCCTTCATCCCCCCAGCCCTGCTGCTCCTCCATACCCCCGCCCCCCAGTGGCATGCATACCGGTCCCAGCGCTGTGCGGAGAATCAGCCCCTGGTCGGATCACTCAGCTCACCAACAGCTTGGCCAGCAGGCTCCTTCCTTCCCCCACTGCCTCTGGCTGGGCTGGCGCCCTAGGAAAGCCCAGACCCTCCGGTCCAGGGTGCTGTCCAAGAGGAGCCAAGCCCTGCATGTGCCAAAGCCCCGCGCACCGGTGGCATGGGGAAGCCTCAGCAGGGTTTGCACAGAGAACCTTCAATGTTGCAGCACAGATCTCTACCACATCCACAAAAGGAGCCACCCCATTAGCTGGGAGTAGTAATAAGTTGCTATACTCTAGTGGACCAGGATCTACAGGGGTCATGAAACTGGCTTTACCAGTGACCCACACAAAGAAATACAAATTCTAACACCACAACACCCTACTTTCAAAGGCTGAGTCCTAAAACTTTTTATTTGCCTTGGACACAGTTTGCTGTTCTCACCAGGTGTGCCCGAGGTGGTGAACCCATTGGCACTGCCCCTTCTTTACCCTCAGCCATGTCCTGCCATGCCACCACTGCCAATCAAACACTGTGAAACACTTAATAATGAATCACCCAAATTAAAAATGGTAACTTTCCACAGAACATGGAAGTCAGATCCCATGTAAAATGCAAGAACCATTCAGGAATTCATCAGCATCACAAGCTAACTACAACAGACACTGCATGTCTGGTCAGAGCAAAAGGATTTTAGCGGTGGCTGAGCAGCCATATTTTGTTACCTGAGCTGATCCCCAGTCAAAGTTGGGGTCTGGAAAAGGGAAACCCACTTGAACTTCTGGAAGCCTGTTTCTAAGGGTTGTATGCTGGGCAGGGCTCGTGTTTGAGAGCTCTTTGGTGGGTGTTATATGAAAGTGAGAGACATACGAGAGTTGTAACAGAAAGAGCCGCTTGAGCATCAGGGTGGGTGGGTGGATAAACAACTACTCTATTTGACCACTAGATGGCCCTGTTGACCCACACACAAAATGAGGCAGAAGGCTAAAAGATAAATAAATCTGTAAATGAAGCAGCGGGTTAAAAAAAAAAAATCTATAATTCTCAGCAATAATTCCCAACTCATTTTCTTTTTACACCACTCGCTTTTAATTACATTGTGTAAGGTTCTCAACTTAGAGAATACAAGGAAAGGCCTCTCCACGAGGCCTGTGACACAGCCGCCTTGCAGAGCATAGCGGTCAATTAGTTGGCTGGCATATCAAGTTCTCAGTAGGTTTAGTGGTTCCCCCTCCACCTCCTTTCCTCATTCGTAAGCACACCCTGCCCATGTCCTTCGGCATCCCTGCCGTCCTCAGCGTCCTTGTTTTTGCCAAGACCCATTTTCATATGTTTCCTCTAGTTCTTCCCTCCTTCTGTCCCCCTTCGTTCTCAGTCCAGGGTAATACGACCTTTTCCCCCAGTCCTCATTATCACATCCAACCGTGCCACTCGGAAAGGAGGCAGGGCATGTGTCAATGGTTAATATTTTTCCTAACCCCAATATAAATAGAACAAAAAGTATAATAACTAAGAAATCAAATCCATTTGGAGGTCTGCAAAATGCTACTGCAGAGTTTAGAGTGCTTGGTCCAGTGCATGTTACTGTAGGAGTCCAGAGACCTCTCCAGGCTGCTCTACCGCCATCTGTTCATCTCATGGGGCCACTTTCACACAAGAGCAAACCCTGGCCTTTCTGCCTCCAGCGCTCAGCATCCAGGGCTGTCACCCCCTTGGGAGCAGGCTAAGTGGGAATGGTTGGTAACAGTTCATTTTGTTTCTGCTGAATTGTAAACTCCGTCTAGTCCATGGAACGATGGCACGCGTGACTCTTATTTCTTGTGGAGGAATTTCATTTTGCTACCTGATGGAGATGAAGTGAAGAAAACAGCCGTTACATAGCGACATATACACTGGAGAAAGTCTGAGCTCCATCTCTCACCTCCAGAGCCAACTGGAGCAAGGACTGAAGGGGAGCTACTGCCTCGGAATCCCTCCGCCCAAGCAATGCTGGGTTTTGTTCAAGAGCAAGTTCTCTCCCCCCACCCCCCAAGGAAGGAATTGGCTCCTGCTGGAGCTAGGCACAATAGCACTGCATGTGTCAGCCAGATTTGAAAGGGACACAAGATACGTCCTTCTCCCTCAGGCAGGAGTTAAATGTTGTGCTTTCAAAGGACTTCCAGCCCTTTTTCTCTCTGTCCCCCTAGGTACTTATATGGCCTGGGCTATTGCAATAGCGGAGCGCCTTGCAGCTGTTAATAGATTTATCTTCACAACACCCTGGGGAGGTAATCGCCTCATCCTCGCCTCAGCAGGGAGGGGCTGAAGCACAGGGGGATTAGCTGACTTGCCCAGGTGGGGATCCAGTCCATCCCAGTGCCTTAGCCCACAAGACCAGCCTTCCTCCTTTGGGAGTCAGGCAATGAGCTCAGGGTCCAAACTTTGATTCCCCCCACCCAACCCCAGCAATGCAGCTCCCAGTGCCACTGACATACGTGCGAGTTAATACGTCACCCAACCCTGACCACTGACTGAAGCCCCCATAGCACATCACAGTAACATACTGGGGGGAAGCAGATTCAACTCACGGGAGAGTGGAGCTACCTAGAATGGCATTTGTTGCCAAATCACTGAACTGGTGTTAAGAGTAACATGCAACACAACCACTGTGAAAAGACAATGGTTGCTCTGGCATCTTACCGAGTCCTTTCAGGAATTTATTGACTCCACTCTGCTCCCCACTGGGGAGCGTTTCCAGGTACTCCTGGGCACGTACCTCAAACAGACCTGCGGCAAAAAAAAAACCCCACAATCGTTTGGTTCCAAATATATAACAATAATACCGACCTCTTCATTAGTAGAGCTAAAAGCACTTTACTAAGGAGATGAGTACCACTATCCTCATTTTACAGAGGAGGAAATTGCAGCTCACAGAGCAGACCTTGACTTGCCCCAGGTTACCCAGCAGGGCAAGTCAAGACAGACCTGGTCTCCAGAGCCACTGTCCAGTGCTCTATCCACTAGGCCACACTGCTTCCGCATGCAGGCACGACTAGCCAGACTGATCATCTTTGCTTCACGGAGGGAATGGAGGAATCTTTTCAAGAGAATTCGGACAGGGAGCGAGCAGAGACTAGAATGTGGGGCCATTTGAGGAATTAACATTTGGGGGCCACATTTTCACCATCTAGGAAAAGCTTTTTGATCCCTCTGCCATTTCCAATGTCCTCCGGTCATTAGATCTTTTGAGGAGCTTTCTCAACCAGCCGTTTGGATGACACAGGCCCCTCAAGTCAGTGGGACCTTAGAGGCCATGGGACAGTAGTTAAGAGCTCCTCGACACCCTTCTCTCAACTGTCTACTCCTAGAAGGAGGCATTACGATAGTAAATACATTAAACATCAATACGCTGGAGATAATGCTAGTTCTGTAGCATCCCTGACAAAAACTCAACATAGAATGGGAGAGGAACCACATGTGACAGAAGCTAGTTATGCTGCTTAACACATCATGAGAAGGTTCTCACAAGCTAAGAGAAGCACCTCTAAACTGCTGCTATTTCCCAGCATTCATTACTAATGCTCATCACTTCTAAACACTTTGCAAACATGAACTAAGCTTCACAACACCGCTGTGAGGTAAGTAATTGTTCCCCATGCCTTACACATAGGGAAACTGAGGCAGAGAGAATTTAAGTGACTTATCCAAGACCAGAAATAGAGGCTAGGAATGGAACCCAGGGGTTACTGGCGCCTGGATCTATACTCAGGCCACGCCTCTCTCAAAGGGGGATGGGATCACTGCAATCTTTCAAAAACCCATGGTCATCATGGCCTCAGCCCAGAGCTACAGCCAGTGCTGCTCCAGGGGATGATGCTGGCTGCTCACCGCTCCCAGGGGACTGATGGCAAAGATTCCACAAGTCCAGCGGGAATAGGAAGAAGAGCCCCTAACCTTTGACCCCCTGTTTCCGCAGCTCCCGTTCCTGAATGAAGCCCCCAAACATCTGGGTTTCCATGAAGACCTCCAGGAAGCGTCGAAGGCTCTTGGAGGAGACAGACTTGCGGAAGGCCTCCCGCTGCAGGGTCCGCTCCTCTCGCTCGCTGTGGGTCAGGAACAGGGAGTAGTGGCCCATGATCTCCACAAAGAAACGAACAAAGGCTTCAGACACCACTTCGTTCAAGGGGCTGGACTCTAAGGAAGAGGCGGGGGAGAAGCAGAGAAAGCCATGAGGTGACGGTGGTGGAACTGTGAGGATGCACTGGGCGGGCAGGGTCACACGCTGGTTTACTTTGAAGTTGGATTCCTGGCTGTGGTTCCACACCACATTACCAGCCCTGCTGGCCTCTTTAGGGACTGTGCCCTGCACGGGTCAGAGAGTGAGAAGCAGCTGTGGAGAGAGAGAGCACCTCAACACGTACTTTTCACTAAAAGGCTGGGGGTGGTAGCACTACCCAGGAGCACTACATAGGCTGCAGGGCCCTGGCAGGTGATCCACTGTGGCACATGCACAAGGTGCAGAACCTCAGTGTGCACCCCCATCAACCCCCACTCCAAGGGGCTGTTTGAATCTGGCGGGAGACCTTATTTCACTTTGCCGATTCACCCCTGCCCAGGCTGGGGGTGCTGAGGAGGCCGCAGGCTCAGCCCGGCTGGAGGGGAAGGCTTCACTCCCAGGACTGACACCAAAGCGACCGCCTCAACTAGAAGGAGTCTGGCTGTGGGTAAGGTGGGTGTGTGTAGGGATGACGTATGGGGCAGAGGCTGAAGGAGACCTCATGGGAGTCAGTCACATAGCAACGGTCACCAGCGTGCTGGAGAGTTTAGCAAAGCCTCAGCTAGTTCTAGCCACTGAACTGCATCTTCCAGCCAAACCTGGGCCAGGGGATGAAAACTGCCCCTTTTGGGGAAGTGCCCACGCAATGAAAATGAGCAGACAGGCTGCAGGCTGTACCGTGTCTGCCATTCAGAGAGCCCTCCTCCTTGTCGCTAGCCAGCTCATTCCTCTGCTCCAGGATGTGCTCTAGTGCCGCCTGCAGCTTCCGAGGCAGGATGGAGTCCTCGTCCTCCATCTAGAAAACACAAGCAAGCACACGCTCAGGGACCTTCTCAGGGTGGGGCTTGTGCTGGCTCCGGGAACCTGCATTTCTCCTCAGCTAGCTCGCGTGGAGTCAAGGAGAGACGGGGCAAGGGCACGGAAGGTTATCGGTTACGAGACCAGGACAGCAATAACAACAATACTCGGCACTTATCTAGTGCCTGCCATTCGGGGCTGTCCACCCCTTCTACAAGCACGAAAGTGGGTGTCTCACCCCCAGGTACCACCTCACACTGGACGGATTTGTAACCTTTCGTTTCAGCTGTTCGATCTGAGATCATGTCGCCCGTCTCCCAGCCCTGACCCCACTGCCTTGCTGGAGGTAAGGTGTTGCTCTGATAATATCAGGAGCAGGAGCCAGCCGAACAATGTCAGCAAGCAGCTAGGCAGGCACGGCGGCTAGGCTGAAACCTGCATATGGCTAAGTGATTTTCACCTCCAGCCCCCTCCCGGCCCCATACAGTGACATGCAGGGAGCAGCGGGAGAGGCACAGAGACACCACAGACGGATTGGGCAGTAACAGAGCTGGGAGTCAGAAGGGAGGGGTTTGCCACGCTCTAGCCACTGCGAGAGGGCTATATAGCCAGAGCAGCTGACAGACGAAAATTGTATTGAAAGATAAGAAACAACCGTTGTCCTCATATCAGCCTGTGAGGGAGGGCAGGGCTATTATCCCCACTTACAGAGGGGGAACTGTGGCCCCCGAGAGACTAAGCAACTTGCCCAAGGTCTTACAAGGAGTCTGTGGCAGAGATGGGAGTTGAACCCAGCACTCCTGGACCAGTCCAATGTCTTAACTAGATGATTGATTTCCTGCCCTACCCTGAATTCTGTGGGTTGTGGTTGTGATTCAGAGGAGTTGGAGTCTGCATAGAAAACAAACAAACCACCCGATAATCAATCCCTGGCTTCCAGGTCTAGGAATTCATGCTCCTCTGCTCCAGGTCAAAGGGAATCAGAAGAGGCATATTTGTCTGCTAACTGATAGCCAGATTTCCATTTATCATCTTCCCACTATGGTCTGGTAATGCAAGGACTAGACAGGGAGGAACACGAGACGGACCGATGAAGACAGAAACTGAAAGATCTACTTAAAACCAGTCTTCACTGGAAGGTGCAGATATTACCCTAGAAGGTAGTGCTGACCAGTGCTTAGAGCAAAGGACAGTGTAGAGACTCTGGGGTCTATTCCCAGCTTTGCCTGTGACTCACTCTGTGACTTTGGACAACACACTTCTACAGGACTTGTGCCTCAGTTTCCCGTCTGTTAAAAGGGGATAATACTTCTCTACTTCGCATGGATTATGGAGGGTTTAATGTTTGTAAAGGGCTTCGAGATTCTTTGAGGTGCTACCTAAGCACAAAGCACTGTGGCATTACTATTAAACAGCACCTGCCATCAAACCCTGCCTCCCAGCCTGGGCAAGCAGAATAAGCAAATGCAGGTCAAGGCAAGGAGATGGAGGGAGTGGGAGAAAAAAGCCCCGTATGGGACACTCTACTCACCTGTCTGAGGAACCGGTTGTTAACAAGATCAACCACAAGGACCTACCAAAGTGAGAATGGGGAATTGTTATTTCCTGTTACCAGAGATTATCCCAAGCGGAAATTCCTGGCTCTCCAGGAAAACTCCTCCTCTCTCACAGAACCACAGCAGCAGGAGGAGATATAAAACACTGGCCAACAGCAGGGCCCTTGTTGTGGTTTTCTGACCACTTCGCCACAAACCACAAAATGACAGCTTGAACTAAAAGAAGCTGGCCTTTCCTAACCCTCCTGCCTTCAACTCTCCCCCCACACATCCCAAACCCTTAGACTAGAACACAATCAGATCTACTGTCTAAGCGAAAAGCTTTACAAAGAAGCCACCGACTATTTTACATAGCCAATGACGAGTGAGTGACCAAAATAATATGGGGATTTATCATGAACTCCTATTTAGTATTTACTCTATCTCACAAAACAAAGCAATGCAACTTTAAAAAATGTTTTTAAACACATCATATGTAATCTGTGGAACTCGTTGCCACTGGAATATTGGAAGTAATTGCTTAGTATGACTCTGCAAAGATCAGCTCTGTATGAACAGTGTTGGTAGTTATAGAGCAGGTGTGAAGTGGGGAGGAAAACAGGGTCTCTGATCTCAAGATTATTTCCCTTAACACCTCACCACCATCAGTGCCACTAATGGGCAGAAGGTTGTAGCCCACCAAAGGTTTTTCCTGCGCTGGAGTCTAGGAACACTTTGGATGCGAGGCTGAAAATGTTATGACCCGTCATGTTGTGTTAGTGTGTTTGGCCTTGCACACCACTCATCAGTCCTGTTCAGAGTTATTCATTTATTTACAGACCTGCTTATAATTATTATTTATTTGTAATGTGGGAGCACCTAGAAGCCCTAGTCACAGACCAGACCTCATTGTGCTAGGTGCTGTACAAACAGAACTAAAACACAGTCCCTGCTCCAAAGAGCTTGTAATCTACATAAGGACATAAGAATGGCCCTACTGGGTCAGACCAAGGGTCCATCTAGCCCAGTATCCTGTCGTCCGACAGCGGCCAGTGCCAGGTGCTCCAGAGGGAATGAACAGAACAGGTAATCATCAAGTGATTCATCCCCCATTGATCATTCCCAGCTTCTGGCATACAGAGGCTAGGGATAAATATAAGACAAGAGACAACAGATGGATACATCCAGTCAGACAGACGTCTGTACTAACTACAGCCATCCCAGGCCCTGGACAATCTCTAAAAAGAACAATTCATACATGACAGACTCAGCAACTGACTCTCCGCATGCACTGTCCTGGCAGCACTATAACTATAACAAAACTTGTAATAATAAACCCCACCAGCAAAATCACCACTGGAGCCCTTCTCCCAACTCCCTGTGGGACAGGAAGGAACAATGAAGGTCATTATGTCAGTTCCCCCTATCAACTGCAGCAAAGTCACTGCTCACTAGGTAGCAGCCTGTGTGTCTTGGAGCCAAAGGTTACGGGTTCTGTTCACGATGCAGTTCACTGACAACTGGGATAGCTGTATTTCTGCAGCCACAGGTAGTTACAATGCCACCCTGCCTTAAAACAGTGACACAATCTAAGTCTAAGAGGCAAACTCTTCTGAGTGAGATGACAACACAGTGCAGCCAATGCCTGTGGCTTTTAAAAACAACAATTTCATCTGAGTTCATGGCTCACCTCTTCCACCGGTAGCTCCTTGAGGCGGGGCAGTGAGCTGGTGAGCAGGCCAATCAGGAAGGGGGTTGGTGAGCACACAATGTCAATCATGGAAGGCGGCAACACGGGGATGTAGGTGTGCTGCCAGGTGAAGGGGTAGAGGAGAGCCACCATGGCATGGCAACACTTCGACAGGGTGCTAGAAGACAACACAAAGCACTCAGCAGTAGAGGCAAGGCAGAGGGTGAGCACTCAGCACTTGCTGAAAATCAGGCCCCTTTCAGGTGTCTCAAGTTGGGCACCCACAGTTACTGTCATTTTCAAAACTCTTGTCCCCAATCTTTATTCCCTGGCCTAAAGACACATGGAATGGGTCAGGATTACTGAAAGCTATTCCTCTGTCACATGACAAGGGGCAGTGTTCCACTGCCTCCAGTGGCTGCTGTGCACGCTTGGCAAGGACACACAGAAGTGTCTTAAGGTAGGTCTACACTACCTGCCGAATCGGTGGGTAGCGATCGATCTTTCGGGGATCGATTTTTCGCGTCTAGTGTAGATGCGATAAATCGATCCCCGATCGCTCTGCCGTCGACTCCGGTAATCCACCCCGGCGAGGGGTGGAAGCGGAGTCGATGGGGGAGCGGCGGCAGTCAACCCTGCGGCGTCCTCATGGCGCGGAAAGTCGATCGAGGTACGTCGACTTCAGCAACGTTATTCACGTAGCTGAAGTTGCGTACCTTACATCGTCCCCCACCCCAGTGCAGACCAGGCCTAGCTGTGCAACTTTGCTTTCTTTAGAGAACAGAGATACAGTATTGAAGGCACAGCTTGTCCTGATGTCTAATTCTCTCTTAGCCCAACGGCACTCTTTTAATTAACAACACCTTCTCTTTCTGATACTCGGCATACACCTCAGCGAAGACCAAGGCTGCAGGGGAAAAGGGTATCAAGGCACAGATAATGAACTGTTCAGGGAAAACAGACTAAATAAATACTCAATAGAAACCAGGACAAAATACTACACTACCATACAAGTCCTGCTCAGGACAGGGCCTCAAAAGGCCAGGCTGACCCAAGAGGATGGTGGGGAGGGACTAGATTGCGAGTATGTCTACACTGCAATTGGGAAGTGTGATTGTATCCAGAGTAGGCATACTTGAGTTGCCTTTATCTAGCTGGATCAAAACCAGCTCCAGTAACAAGGGCAGGGTAACCGTGGCAGCCGGACAGGGGTATGGGTGAGTGCAACCTCATCCAGGACCTGGAGCACATGCATGAGTGACCAGCCATGCCATGCTGCCATGGCTACACTGCTATTGTTACTCCAGCTAGCTTTGATCTAGCTAGATGCCTTCAGTGCTGAAATCACACCTCCTGAGTGCAGTACAGACATACCCTGAGGAGCTGGGGTAGGGGAGATACAGTTCATGCTTTTCCCATTCAAATGCTCCCAGTGACTCTGCTGAAAGTTCCTTCACGGACGACTTCCAAGAAGGTTTGGCCAGAGAACTCTTCCGAGCGCTGGAAGGAGAGGTGGGCGGGGTGTGCGGTCAGTTTCACGGGGCTATGCAGAGCACGCTGCGGGACATTGGTTACTCATCTGTTCTGGGTTTGGAAGTCTTTGTGCATGTCAGGGGATGGGGAGGCTCGCCATAACAAGCTGTGTACATAACGTCATTTCAGTTTTACTAGCATCCAGCTCTTGAAAGAATGGGGGAGGGGAGAAAGGCTAGTCTGGCCTGAAGGAATCACATGGCAAGGAAAGCACTCACAGCTGGCTTGTATTAAACTCCATGGGGGGAATTTACAGTGAGAAATGTGGCTCTGGCAGCTGTTGCTGACTTGTAATGAGAGAGAGAGAGAAGGGAGTTTGGTAGATGTGGTCTTGTGCTTGCTCAGAAAGTAAGGCCTGATTTTTGCTCCAATTAAGTCTAGTAAATTTGAATCCCTCCAGCGTGACACTAGAGTGTAAGGTGACCAAATAGCAAGTGTGAAAAATCAGGACAAGGGGTGTGTGTGTGTGTGGGGGGGGGGGGGGTAATAGGCACCTATATAAGACAAAGCCCCAAATATCGGGACGGTCCCTATAAAACTGAGACAACCAGTCAGCCTAGAGTGGGTTTAGGAGAATATCATGGTTGGGCTACAGGTTTTGACTGCTTTTCACTGGATAAATTCAGTTTGGCAGAGTGTGACCTCTGTTGTTGGGACATCAGTGTGATCAGGTGAAGAAGCGCTCTGAGCAGTTTATACAGAGGTGCATGACAGCCAGGGGATAAGTAAATTCTGATCCTAGGGCAGAGAGAGGAATCCATTTAATACTTCAATTTAACATGGGGATAGTGGCACTGCCCTCTTTTGTAAAGCACTTTGAGATCTACTGAAAAGTTCTATATAAGCACTAGGTTTTTGCTATTCTTTAGGCTTTACCTGTGCCTCTAACAGGTGAAGAGAATATACTAGGGAATTACTTCAAGGGACTTCCACATGGAGGGAGTCTCTCTTTATAAAAGAGGCCTGGAGTTTCATTTCCTTGCTTAAAGGGACACTGTCAACTTGATTTGTTTCTAACTGACAGCTGTAAAAAAAATGGACATTTCTGATGGAGCGCCCTTTTAATACCGTCTCCTGGATTTTTAAAGGGTCCTTTAAAAAAGGGGAGAGGGCTCTACTCCCCAGCTGATGTTTAGAGGGGGCGGGAGCGTAACCACTACAGCATGTTCCCGCCCCCTTCTTGCTCTCTGTGAACATTCCAGCCTGCTGCCCCTTCACCTCCATTTGCACTTTGCTTCTGCTCTCACCAGCAAGTCCCCTTTTGTAGGGCCTGCACCAACCACAGCGAGTGACACTGACTCTGACTTTTGCAGGGCTTGCACCAACCACAGCGAGTGACACTCCACAGAGCCCTGTCAATTGCACAAGGCAAACACCGTGCAAAATAAACGTGCTTCGATTGTGTTCATTTACAGCAAACTCGTAACAAGAGTATGCCTGCCATGTGAACATGTGTCCCTTTAAAACTGTCTCCTTTAAGGAGATGTTGCTTTTCCTCACATACTTGGTGGCCAACATTATCCTAGACTGAAAAGCAGGGGTTTCCTCCTCCCTCCTCCTCCTTCTTTGTTTCCTGGCATATTTTTCACCTCCCCAATTTTATAACCTGCAGAAAAAATAGCAGCGTTTGTGTGGACGCACTGTCCGCAGTTGTCAGTAATGTTATGGGATTATTCTGAGGATAGCATTGGAGCGCCTTTTTTTGACTTGGGATGCAGGTGGCATGGGTAGAGGTTACATCTTTGCAGTGAACCAACCTCTGCCTCCTTCATTTTCAGGGCACAGCCAGCTCTTCCATCCAGGGATAGGAACTGTTGTAAAAGGTTGGCCTGAGTGACTAATGGAACTAACTGGTCTGGTTCCAGACAGCTCAAAGGAAGAACACCATGCAGCCAAAACATTATTCTACCTGGGGGCTAGTGGGATATTAAAACATTTTGTCCTCTATCAGCATTACAGTGATCCTCCATTCCCTCTTCCCTTGCTCGCAAGTCATGGTGAAATACAGAGGGCATGTGACAGAGGAAGTGGGAGGGAAGATGCCTGGGAGGACAGCTGGTGGAGGTCAGACTCAGTTGCATTGGTTATGACAATTTTTTTGTTTTGAAGTTGTATGCTGTGACTGTACAGGAAGCAAAGAAGGTTTCCTTCCCTTTCACCATAGCATCTCTGAAGTTCTGCTCACCAGAACTCTCCCAGGTTAATCCTGGTCATCTGCGCTCAGTGTGGAACATTTCTCCCATTGTGGACTTTTCAGTCTACTTTGTGGATCACATTGCTTAGCTTCAGATCCATCAGCATTCAGGAGTGCAGAGAAGGTGCTTTGGGGAGTAGGGGGGTGGGGGAGAATACAAATGTGGAGTTTCCTCTGCTTGAGTTTCAGCCAATATTGCTCACTGTGGTATTGGATGCATTCAGGGAACTTCAGCCTTTCAACTGCAAGATGGAAGCTTTAGAACGATTAAAATCTAGCAGGAAGACACGGGTCTGTTATTTGTGGAGACTGTCAATGCCTCCCTTTGGCGTGGCAGATTAGCAGCATGTCATGCTGAAATGCTTTCTAGACTGGGAATCCTATCAGTTATCATCTGTTCTCTAATCTTCTCCTTCAGGTTGAGGTTAGGGAGACGAGAGAAAAGCAACTCCAGAGTGCTCAGACAACTCCAGAGTGCTCAGACGGCGTGGGCCCTGCTCAGTCTGATTTTAGACCTAGGTACAGCATGGAGCATGTGCTGCTCTTGTTGGTTTGTCATCTCCTACTGGTGATGATCAAAATCAAGTGTCCATGCTGATTCTTTTAGATCTGCCTTTGATACTATTGACCCCGAAGCATAGTTGACACAGCTGCAGTCCCCAGCAGGGATCTATCGGACTTGTGACGGGGTAATCTGTCCTTTAAGGGTAGTGGTAGCTAATGGTCAACCCACCCCATCACATGGCCTGGCCCTTTAAGAGGGCGAAAGGTCTAATTATATATACAGGGACTTGGGAGACACTCAGAGAAAGGAAGAGGTCCCGGGAGTACAAAGCGTTCGGGATGAAATCCCATTACTGTTTCTTTAAGGACACAGAGCCAGAAGCCTGGCAGAGAGAGTGAGGCAAGGCTCCCCTCTCTCCCAGCCAATTGGAATGAACCGAAAGAAGCGGAACAGCATAAAAGCTGCCTCCTTTCTCGCAGCAGAGTGACAGTAGGCGACACCAGCAGGGAAAGGCTGGTCCAGTTGGGGGTGAAGCTGGTAAAGGTCTCACAGCTGGCTAATCCATGACTCCGTTCCAGAGAGGACAGCTGAGGAATCCTGTTTAGGGAGGACCACAAAATCTGACTAACAGAGCCCAGCTCCCGCGAGGAGGGCTGGTGAGGCTCCTAGGTGAGGGGAAAGGGTGGGATTAACTCATACAGCCCAGTTCCCGGGAGGAGAGCTGGGGATTCCAGCTTAAGGAAGGACCGAACAGGGGGAACCCTGAGAATGAACCAAGAAGTGTTGTTGGACCAGAGGCTGTTTTCGGGCACAGAAATGAAGAATCTCCTGAAGGAAGGAGCCAGAGATGGCTGGCTGGACTAAGCTCAAGGCAATGAATATCCCTGGCTGTACCTGAATGAGCTTCTACTTGTGCTTGTGGCTGTCACTAACAAATGAGACTCTTGCAAGGAGGGTGCAAAAAGATCTTTCTGGACTTGATTATAACCCAGCAGAAGGGATGTGAGACGGGGTGCCATGCCTGACCAAAAGGGGGCGCCCCAGGGCAACCTCCAGGCCCTCACAGGACTTTAGACCAAGATTTTCAGACATGGGTGCCTTAAAGGTAGGCTCCTAAATCCATATTTAGGCTCCTGGATAAGTGTTCTGATCTCTAACGTGCTGAGTATCCAGCAGCTTCCACTCAGCCCATTGGAACTGCTGCATTCTTAGCACTTTGGAGAAATCAGGCCACCTATTTAGGTTGGGTTTAAGGAGTCTGACTCTGAGACATCTGTTTTTGCAAATCTTCGTCTTTAGTGTCCAGGACTGTCACTCTGGCACTTTGATTTGAAAAAAAATCTCACTACAAAGATAGTCTAATCCATTTGTGTCACATAGCAGACCTTAAGTACTGGTGTTTCCCCTACCTGCATGAAGGCCTGTACAGGCCTGAGCAAAACTGGGGAAAGATTATCTCAATAGAGCAAAAATTTCTGGGGGTAGTCATTTTTGGGGTTGAAAGGGAATGTTTACTCTTGTTGCTATGGCAAGGGGGAATAAAACTAACAACCAAATTCTCTCTTTGTCCACTGCCATGCTTTGGATTGACAGATTTTTAAAAAACACTCAATATTCATTCCAAAGATAGAAAAGACAAAAGCATTTCACTTGCTTTACACTTGTTAGATGTGTTTTTGGCTCAGCTTGAAAACGTTTAATAATTCACACAGGACTTGGCAAGAGTCCTTTCTATGTCCTTTCACAGAGATTTCAGATTTTGTAGCAATTAAAACACATAAATAAACTATGTGTGTATCATTCTCTCTCTCGCGCGCGCTATATATATATATTAATATATACATACGCACCCTCACAAAAAGTACATGTACAGATAAACACAGTGATGACATCCACATGATAAATTAGAGTGGTGTGCGATAAATGCAATTTATCACACACTTTTCACCACTTCACCTGCACTCTGACCATTAATCCATCCCTCCCGGACTCCTACTAGCATTCCAAACCCCTGAGCAGCTTCAAAGAGCTGTCTGGTCTACTTTAAAAAAAAATCTATTTCCCAGATCAATGTTTGTTTTCCTTCCCCCAAAACGTGCAATTCCCATTCCCAAAGTAAACACTATTTAATACTTGGCAATTTCCTAGTCCCCTGTTATAGGACGAGTGACAGTCAGCCTTGAATCAGTGATAGATCTGAAGTCCAATATCTCAAAACCCATCACTGATAGGAACAGGAGCTTTCCATCAATGGATGGAGAAGATTCTCAGCTTCCCATTATGATACATTACAATGTTGCCAATGCCAAATGTTCCAAAATCATGAGTCAGGTCCCAAAAATCACGAGATTGGCTTTAAAAACCATGGATTTTTTGTTTTTAATATTACATTTGGGTTATTTTCTTTGACTTTTGGTTTCTGAGCCTTTAAGGTACTCTTGGGTCATGTTTTCAAACTCGTCGCCACAACTATGTGGGTTAGAAACTTATTTTAAGCCAATAGTAAAAAAAAAAAAGAAAGCTGAGATTCTCGTGAAATAACTGACTCCAGGATCTGGGGCTCTAAGAGAAATACCAAATATCGCAAGATTCACAATAAAATCATGAGTGTTGGCAACACGGCACATAGTACTAGATTCTAGCCCTTGTAGATTCATAGATACTGGACCTTAAAACCTTTATGTATAGGAAAGCTATTGTATAAAATGTTTGGAGGTTTCTACAGTTTGTAATACTTTCTCTCTTTCTCCAAGGCCTGGACAGTTGGACTCAGTACTAAGGCACCTGGCTTTGCTGACAGAAGAATACTGATAGAAAACATTTTTGCAATATTTTCTGTAACACACGTATTCTGGATATGCCATATGATGGTGCAATATGATACAGGAACTCCTCGCTTAGCATTGTAGTTATGTTCCTGAAAAATGTGACTTTAAGTGAAACGATGTTAAGCGAATCCAATTTCTCCATAAAAATTAATGTAAATAGGGTGGGTTAGGTTCCAGGGAATTTTTTTTCACCAGACAAAAAAAACTATATATACACACACAGTGTATACGTTTTAAACAAACAATTTAATACTGTACACAGCGATGACGACTGTGAAGCTTGGTTGAGGTGGTGAAGTTAGAGAGTGTGATATTTCCCAGGGAATACCTTACTGATAAATGATGAACTAGCTTTTGGCTGAGCCGTCAAGGATTAACACATTGTTGTTAATGTAGCCTCACATTCTAAAAGGTAGCATGGCAGACAGAGACACACACCGTGTGTGAGAGAGAGATGCACATTGCCCCTTTAAGTATGCTGACCCCACTCTTAAGTACATTATCTTTTTAAGTGGATCAGGAAGTTGAGACAGCAGCTGCTGCCCCAAGCGCTCTCTGTCTCTCTCAGTCCGTGTCCCCCACCCTGCTCTATATGGAGAAAGGGTAAGCGGGGTGCAGGAGCAGGGGGGAGGGAGACACCCTGACATTAGTCCCTCCCTTTTTCCCCTCTTCCCCCCTATCCTCCCCTCCCCCCCAGCAAGCAGGAGGATCCCGGGAGCAGCTCCAAGGCAGAGGGCAGGAGCAGCACATGCAGTGTGGGGAGGGACACTGAACTGCTGGCAGTTGATACCCTGCTGGGTGGCTGCCACACAGGGAACTTAGGGGAGTGGGCAGCTGATAGTGGGGCTGCCGGTCAACCCTGGTTCCAAGCCCCCACCAGCTAGCTCCAACGGGCTGCTTTTCCTGCAAGCAGTGGACAAAGCAGGCTGCTGCCAAACAACTTTATAAGGGAGCACTGCGCAACTTTAAACGATTATGTTCCCTAATTGATCAGCAACGTAACATCGAAACAGTGTTAACCAGGGCGACTTTAAGTGAGGAGTTCCCGTGTAAGGGTTTTACTGGCACTCATTTGGGACAATCTGCCTAACAATGTGCTGATTCCAAACTTATACCCATAAAATCCTTGCATGGCATCACATATCCTCACTGGCTATCATCATGTAAAGGTTAATCTATGCCTCTGTCTCTAATGAATCCAGTCATAATGCTGCGCTTATCCTGTATGAGAGGAAAAACCTCCCAGAGAAAACCTTGTCGTTATAAAGATTACCAAAATTATCTGTGTCGTTTAGACATGGGAAATATAGGATTGTCTCAGGTTAAGGGCAATGTCAGTGCTTTCATGCCTTGCATATTGATGTACTTTTAAGAGGATATGAAAAAAAATCTATGTATGTAACATGTCAAGCAAATGTAACCAAATAGATCCTCCCCTCCTGGACCCAAAGCAGCAGTAAAGGAGCGAAAGTGGGGAGCTGCAGCTTGTATACTACAACCCACCCAGCCTCCCCATTGGTGTGATGAGTTTGTATGAGGTCTGTCCTTACAAATCCCTGGACCCCTGCAGAGCGACTTGTTCCTTCGCTCCCCTATAAAAGGGGCCTCTCCACTTGCCTTCCCTCCCGCAGTCCCAGGGCTGTAGCCCGGCTGGCTGGGATCTGTGAAAACAGACAGCTTGAGGGTATTGTACGCTGCTGAAACCTGATCGCGCTCATAAGTGTCATTACTCATCTGGAGCTTTTCCGTCACCGAGCTTTGAGAACTCTTCTCTCTGAATCCTCCAGTGCTTAAGGGCTGGATGGCTGCCAGGCACCAGCTGCATAAAATCTTAAAGAGCCCTGGACCCCTATGCTGAACTTGCGGGAGTGAATCGGTTTAAACCCAAAACCTCAAGAACCAGTATTAAAAAATTAGTCAACAGACTCTGAGAACCTCAGTGAAAGGGCTAAGAAACATGGAATTCCCTCCCCCACTCTGGGCTTGGTTCCTGTGGTGCCAGCGCATGGCCGAGAAGGGAACTTTGTTTCCCTCCCAAGCAATAGGAGGGGTTCTGCTTCTTTATTGCAAGGAGCTCTGCCTCGGTGAGATTCTGAGTAAAGGGAACTTGGTTTCCTTTGTGCACCGGAGGAAGCTCAGTTTTTGCAAGTTCCAGAGCTGGGCTGTGGAGTTTGGGAGCATTGGCTGTATTTGCTGGGAAATAACAGAGAAGAACAAAAGAACAACACAGAGGGAGGGGCCAGTACTCACTTCTCAGTCTCTCCTTAACTAACATTTGGTTTAAAAGAACGCAAGACAAAGATGCAAAGGTGGGTACCTCAGTTTGTCTGCTATAAAGATCACTCTTCTCTCCAAAAGCAGGGACGCAAACACTCGGCTCAGGTGCCGGACACTGAGAGAGGAGAACAGGGACTCAAAATCAACATGCTCTAGTCTCGAGTCCAGAGGCCGCCGCAGCTCAATTACCTGCCAGAAGGAAGCAAAACGTAGGTCACGGCCTCAATCAGTGCACTGACAAGCAAGGGGCCAGACTCCCCTAGGACTTAAACCAGGGACCCTCTCAACCCAAAGATACAGCGTTGCTGTTGGAGCTAAAGGAGACTTTATGTTAGCGAGTGGCAAGCCTTGAGATTTAGTCTTTCCACAGGACCCACAAATGCAGCCTGCAGATGAAGATGAAGGCCAGCACTGGCTTCCCATCATATTTTCCCCACTCCCTTGAGCAGTGATGGTGAGGAGGTCTGAAGCAGATGGCCTCCCTACATGTGTGATGCCCAAGCAGACTTTTATGCTTAGCCTTGACATGGGGCACTCCCAGGGAGTGAAATTTTGTTCCCATCAGAAATGGATTCTGGGCAGCACTCTGCAGGGCACAGAGGGAAGGATGAAGGCAGGGGATGTTTCTAATTCTTCAGTCAGTTCAAACAGCCAGGATCACTTTCACTATGAGAATCTGGATGGGAAGGAGAGGGGAGCAAAGTCTAACTTTTAGACTATCCACTCTGGTATCAATTATAACACAGACTACTTTCTTTGCTTCTATCTACGTATACAGTCCTCACCATAGCGCTTCACTGCCATTAGTGTATTTCTCCTCAGAACACCCCTGTGAGATAGGGGAGAATTATCATCCCCATGTTACAGAGGGGGAACTGAGGCACAAAGTGACTTGCCCAAGGTCACACAGGAAGTCTGTGACAGAGCAGGGAATTCAAGCCAGGTCACCCATGTCCCAGGCCAGTTCCTTAACCGCTAGACCATCTTTCCTCCTGTGCACCCAGCTTCAAAGCACCTTGCCCATTCGTCCGCAGTATGTCACACGACCCACCCTTGACATTGGACCTCGTTCTCAGGTAGGCTAAGGCCCCTATGTGCTGTTGTGGCAGCTTAAAGGGCCTTAAAGTGGGCAGAAACAGCCTCCTAAGAATAACCCCTGTGCAGTGAAGCTCTCTGGTGTAGGTGGCAGACCAAAGGTGTGGGTAGGGCATGCACCACTACAGATATTCTGTATGGGTTTCCCAGAGACCCTAAGGCCACTTAAATTTACCCTCAGGGCCAAGCAAGGCTCTACCCCACACAACGTTGAATGGGTTAATGTGTGCCTGAGTGGCCAATTAACATAGACGGCTACACCTGGAGGGAGAGCCAGGCTTAACTGATCATGAACCCCGGGACTGGAACAGGAACAGGCTGGCTAACATAAAGAGAGGAAGCTTGTAGCAAAAGGGGGCTAGTAAGCTTTGAACTGCTCTAATACCTAGGTGATGAAAGCCTGAGTGTAATACTAAAATGACAGAATAGCATATGGAGAAAAGGGGAAATATCTAGGGACTGGAAACACGTGCTTATTGCCTCAGTGAGGAAACCTGGCAAGAGGCACTCTAGGCCTGAGGCATACAGACCCATTGCCCATACAGCATGTTTAGCCAAAACCGCAGAAAGACTGGGCGGGAGAGATGAGTAGCACACTCAGAAGGAAAGAGGCTCACAGATGGAACACAGTGTGGGTTCAGAAGGCAGGGGTACAACTGGCACTGATAGACACAGAAGCACAAAAAAGCTTGAGAACGAAAGAGTACATGATAGTAACCTTCCTGGACAGAAAAAACCTGCGATGTGCCACTATTATATAAAGTGGCAACCATGGATACTATAGGAAGAATATACAAATGGACAAGGGATTTCCTACGCAAAGAACTACACGGGTCCGGGTAAGGAAAGCCTTTTCTGCTGTATATTCCTTTACAAATTGAACTCTACAGGGGATTGTCATTAGCCCAACCCTTTTTAACATCATGACAAATGACCTTCCAAAGGAAATGAGTGCAGGAATAGGCATCACATGATTTGCTGATGACCAGGCCATATGGACCAAAAGCAGAAATCTTGGAATCAGCGATGCACTTTGCGGGAGTACAGAACAGGGAAACAGGTGGAGCTTCAAGTTCTCCACTGACAAAACTGAATGAATGAGATGCACAACATGCAAGATTCAGAAATTATATAAATATATGACCAGCAGATAAATATAGTGAAAAAGGACAAATTCTTAGGTGTAATATTTGATAACAAGCTCACCTGGAGGGCCCTGTGATGGAGTGTACTTCCTTCACTTGCCCTGAAGGGGTTAACATAGGCCAGATGGCCAATTAACCTATTAGGCTGCAGACCAGGGACATTTCAGCTGAGAGGAAAGCCCTAATTAAGGGAAGGTCACCTGTGCAGGAACAGGCTTCAGTCACTCTTCATGGAACAAGGGAGAGACAAGAGATTTAGACCCCAGAGGAAGGGTTTGTCTAGCAGACCCAGAGGAAAAGGGGTTGGCTAGAAGGATGGAGAATGAAAGCCTAGGAGAGGCAACGTAGGAAGTAGTCCAAGAGAGAGGTAGGAAGGTTTGGGGTAGTACAGACCTTGGCTGCCAGAGATAGGGCCCCTGGACTGGAACCCAGGGTAGAGGGTGGGCCTGGGTTCCCCTACCAGCCACTGAATTAGTGGCCCAATCTGGGCAATGATCTTGAAGACCATCCGTCACTGAGGGAGTTACTTAGCCAGGGCAGTGGACTTAAGGACTGCCTGGAGCGTTGTGGAAGACTGTGATAGAACCCCAGAAGGGGAGGACTGTTGTGACTTGGCCAGAGATGCAAGCCATGAAGACGAGGTGCTGCAGCTCCTGAGGAGCAGGAGAAGAGCCTCAGGGCAACAGAGCAAGATGATGGGCTGAGAAACCATAAGAAGAGGCGTCAGGCCGAAAGAGCTAATCCCCAAACTGGCCAGGAGGAGGCGCCCATAGCCGTGAGTTGTGAACCCCGTGACAGGACCATATTGAAAACATTATAGATAAGTGCAAAGGGAGAATCAACTTACTAAGAAAATGGCGAACGTTAATCAGACCTATTATTGAGTATGGCTGCTAGGCCTTTAGGTCAGCATCAAAAACAAATCTGAGAAAACCAGACTGTAACCAAGCACAGGCATTGCATATTGCATGCGGTGCCTTCATGACCTCGCCTCTGTATGTAATGCAGATAGCAACTGGAGAAATGCCTATCACTCTCAGAATGAAGCTCCACGACTTAGCCTTTATGGTCAAAGTACTAGGTAACAGTGAAGCTATTAATTGTTGGGAATTAAGTGGAGAGCAGGTAGGACAAAAACTCAAAATTCCTCAGTAAGTAGGGTAAGGAAGTGGATAAAGGATCTCTGTGAAAATAAAGGCTTAAAAAAAGAGGCCAAAATCTCTAGCTCTGGGAAAATACTCTATCTCCGGAGAACCACCTCCTCAAGATAGATATGGAACTATATGATCAACAAAAGGAGAAGAATGATTAATATATAAGATATAGCAAATCAATGTATCTATGATAAGTGGGAACACTATTGTCAAATGCATACTGATGGCTCCATAGAGGAAGGAATGGGCAGAGTGCGAATAGCTTTCTGGGCACCCACATTTGGACTCAAGAAAGCCATAAGATTCACTAACTTTATCTCCGGCTGAGCTAAAAGGGATATTGATGGCACTAACTTGGACCCTAGCTTTGCGGCCAGCTGCCATGGCCACCCTGTCTGATTCCTTATCAGGGTTGCAGACACTATATAATGGCAAGTCTGACAGCAGAAACGATATATGTAATGAAATATTACTGCTAACAGCTGAATTAGCACAATTGTATGTGACCATCAGTCGGGACGCGGGACAAAAGACGAAAAATCGGGACGGTCCCGATTTTATCGGGACGTCTGGTCACCCTACAAGGCCCTGAGATGAACATTCTCAGTCCTGCCATGAGTGAAGGGCTGGACTAGCTGATCTCTTGAGGTCCCTTCCAGTCATAACCTACCTCCAAAGTCCAGTGCATGGCAGTCAGACACACAGAAAGTGACTCTGCTGTGCCACAAAACCCATGAAGATGAAGGAGGAGGAGGGGGCTGCAGGGAGAGAGTCTGCAATCACTCTCTGGGACTACAGAGTGAAAAGGCTCAAGGACAAAGCCCAGGGGTGGAGAGTTGGCCCTGGGATCCTCTCCTAAACAGAAAGCTCTGGTAGAAGCCAGGAGAGAGATAAAACAGCCACTGGGAGTGGAGCAGGCACCAGTGGTAAGCCCTGATAGAAGGGCAGGATTTGGACTCTACATGGAAAGAGTGCTAGGAAGTGCTCAGTAGAGGACCAGAGCACAGAAAGGGATAAACGGTGAAGCCCAAGGAGGGCAGGAATTGATTTGAGTTTGTATACCTTTAGTTTGGGATTTGTATTAGGGGAACCAGAGGAGAGCCCTGAGAAATCCTGGCCCCTGAGAAGGGGATAAAGAGAGTGGAACGCCCTGAGAGAAGGGTGTGAGGACAACAAGGCCCAGACTTGGGGCTGAAGACCTTGTTAGAAAGGCAGTGGACAGTTTCTTTGTGGGACTCTCATATCCCGGAAGGGGAGAGACTTTAAAGTGACCTGGCTAGAGGGCTGAGTCATGGGAAGAGGCAGACCACAGAGGACTAGAGCCATTGGTGGCCCTGAACAGCCCCAGAATACAGGGAGCATGAAGGAGTTTTGAAGACACCTGCCTCAAGCTCAGGAACAGAGAAACTAAGAACCAATCCCTTTGACTCTAAACTCGAGCCTCCACTTCACAGGAATTTGCACATTCCCACAGCCCTGCACTACAGGTGTAGGCCTGACTTATTATTCCAGCAGGTGCTTGCTGGCCTGTCCTATCATCTCATCCTCCTCCGGCTCTGGTGTTGTCCTTACTTCAGTCCCTGAGCCCGGCAGGAAGTTCTTGACTGTGATGGTTCGGCCCAGCGCAGGGAAAGGAGCCTCCATGACACTCCTCATCAGAGGTTGCACCAACGCAGGGGAAATCCCCCGTCTTTTCTCAACCTCGTCCAAGATCTGGAAGAAAGAACATGAAGTCACAGATGTATAAACAGGAGGCGAGAGGGAGACAGAGAATAAAATACAAAAGCATTTACATTCCCGCCTTACCCCAGCGTGTGTGGAGCCCAAATATGCAGTATCATAATACCATGGAGTGAGCAAGAGAGACTAGAGTAGAAACCTTGAATGAAATCCTTGCTCCACTGAAGTCAACAGTAAAACCCACTGACTTCAGTGGAGCCAGAATTTCATCCTTTATCTTGGAATTTCTTTGCTCTGGTCGTTTTATTAAAGGGACAAGCCAATGTTTGCTGGTCCATATTTTTATGTAATTTTCTTTTTAATAGTCTGTTTGCAAAGTTCATGTAATGTGTGTGTTCCCCCTCTCAATGCCATCTTCCAGTCGCTCAAGTCTGAGCCCACTTTACTGAACCTCATTCTTCTAGCCTTGATTTTACTTTCAGCTTCATTTCTGCCCCCAGCGCAGGTTCTCTCTCTCTTTCTCCCTTACCTTAGAGAAGAGGTTGAAGCATCCGAGGCGGCTCACGATGCAGTAAACTTCAGGGAGACGCTTCCCTTTCCCACTGGGCTTTCAAGAGAGAAACACAAACGCACCAAAAAAGGTAGTTAGTTCAACCTAGGCAGAGAGCAAGCGACTGCATTCTCTGCGCTGCTCAGGGCTTAATCGCTCAGGGACTGGCTGGTGAAACAGAAGAAGCTCTCATCGTGAAATCGTGAGAAACGTGAAAAGGGGCTGTATTTTGGAGTGAGGGGATGGATTCTGAAGAGGGACCTTAAACAGATCAGCACAGGGAAGCAGAAAGCTGGAGAGTCCCCTCTGCGGGGCCTTTTGCTTCTTCGCTGACTAGAACAGTGGAAGCCCCACCCACTCCCAGTTGGCGCCAGCAATACAAACACCACAGAGGAGGGTTTCCCCATCCGACCCTTTTAGGGAACAGAATGGTGAATAGTTACCAGTAGCCTTCTGCAATATCCAAACCGTCTACTCCCATCCTCACCAGTCAGGACAAAGGAGAAAGTCTCACTGCAGTAGGGAGAACAGAGACCAGAAGAAGAAAAAAACCTGTCACGTTAGGAAACAGACCGTACACACACACTCTCCACTGCCCAGAGAACACTTTACTCCTTTCATATCTCCACCTTTCCCCTCTCACGCTTTCAGCTCTGTTCCCTTCTGGGCTCTCCAGGAGTGTCTCTGCCCGCACTGGGTTTCTCTCTCTGCCTTAACAGCTCACATGGCTAAGTGAGTGGTACGTACAAACCCAGTTCTCATGGGCGGGTGAGAGGGGGGGAAGAGGAAGACACTTGCCTACCTGGCAAATTGGTAGATGGGCGCCCAGTCCTTAGCATCGGGGAAGCAAAACTGGGGAATGGCTTTCAACTGATCCTCCGCCTCTCGCATGAATTTGAAGGAACGCTCGAGCTAGTGGAGAAGAGGAAGAAATGTTTTCAATTAGTCACGCGGGGATGGAATGGCTTCAAATATTTGTCCTGTGATAAATGAAGAGGTGATGACAGAGACTAAGCTTCTGCCTGGAAGATATTAAAATTGCTGCTCTACTAGCTCACCTGACCTTAAGATTTTTTTAAGCAATTCCCCTCACACGCTCCCCACCAAACCCTACTTTTGCATTTGTTTGTCCCCGCTGGGTCTCACTTCCATGCTGTGATATAGCTAAGAGCTCGGTAAAGGGAGGAGGCTATCTGCGTGGGGACGTGTGTGCAGAATAAAGCCTGCAGCAAACTCGGGTTACACCATGTTGGAAAATGCACTGCCACTTGTTTTCGTTTGGTCCTGTTTCTCATACCTCATGCCAAGAGAGACCTGTTGGTAATAGCTTTGCTCTCCCTGCAAAGACATTTTTCTGCACCCTGAGAATCACAGTCGCTGGTCTCTCCTAGCAATAACAGGTTGCTTCCCTTTTACTGAGATAAGTGGTGGAAGAATTTTTTACACATTTTCTCCCAGGGCAGTGAAGGATCAAAGTAGCTGCTCCATCTGCATTTGAGAACATCATGAAGTTCATGAAGGGCAGAGCAACCTCCAAATCCTCTGTCCCATTAAACAATAGCACAGCAGGGGATTATCCTGCATTACATTATGGCTAGCATGGGAGCTCTAACTTCCCCCGAGAGTCTCCTGTTTAAACATGCGTCCTGCAGCATGCTAGCCAGGAGGCCAATGAGTTCCAGATGGGGATGAAGAGCCTAAATGATGAAACTGCTCCACCAGTAGGCCTTTGCCCATGCACCGGACCTTTAATGGAAACTGCTGGGTGACTTCAGGGACATACGCAGCCCCAGCCTGTTTCTTGTGCAGTGATACCACGACGAAGTACTCAAACAGCTGCCTCTCTTGGTACTCGATCAAGTCTCGCTCCAAGGTTTGGTACCGTGGGGCTTGCTTCAGGCGGGACTTCACATGCACCAGCCGTTGGCTGTGAGCTACGAAGAGAGAGAGAGAGTCATTTGATATTGGAATTTGGACAGAGCTCCCACCATGCTTTGGAATGACCTACTGTGAGCTCACCGTGACTGTAGTTTGTTTTCTTTCCCCAGGGCTGAGTGAGAGGCGGAAACATTTGGAAGTTGTGCTGTACAGCTTCCAAGGAAGAGCTGTAATGGCTGAGACAGTATGTGATCCGAGCAGTGTTTCAACACAGGTGTGTAGCACTGGCCAAAAGCACACGGGAAGAGGGGACAAGAGTGTGGGTGCTCAAATTGCAACCTATGGGGTCTAGGTGGTGCAGTGATTTAATAGGTAGGCTTTTCAGTCAGGGTGACCCAAACTGAAATCCAGGTGGGGTAGCAAGTGAAAGAGACAGTTCCTGGGGTCATCCCCATCCTTATTTATCTCCATGTCAAAGCCAGTACATGTGACTGATGGATAGAGGTCACTGGCAGCGCTTGAAACCCAGAACTAGAGTAGCTGGGGGATACTGCAGGTCAGAACACAGTCAGGCTGAGTAATGTCACGGCCCCAGAGTTGTAATGGTGTGATGGGGGAAGCTGTAGGCCAGGAATGAAATGCACTGGCAGAGGGATGAGTGAGAAAGGTTGCCTGATGCCAGCCCATACTATGCCAGAAGCTAATCAGAGCTCAAATTACTTTTATTTTTTAAAACAAGGGCCAAGTTCACTCAAAGATACTGGGAAAAGAACAAAACTGACCAGCAGTCTGAGACTACCACAGTGTATAAACTATGGGACAATAAACACTCCAATCGGGAAAGTAATGAAAAGCCCCCCACTGGGGAGAGGCCAGACAAGAGTCTCTTAGAATATTTTCCCCTGTAGTTTTATAGTTAGCTTCAAAGTAAATCTCCAAAAGGGCCTCCCTCCCCCACATAAAAGTAAAGTGGTAACGAACTGCAAGATGAGACTGCAGAACATTTTACAGCCAGGCACCCTGGGCTGCTGGGTGGCAGAGTGATGCCCGCAAGTTTGACGGGGGCAATCCATGATGGTGTACTGGAACTGATCAGCACCAAATAAAGTGAATGCAAACAAGAGCTCTGCCCAAGAAGAGGCAGCCCCTTGGAGACTTATATGAATGCCTTGGGCCAGATCCTTGGCCCCTCCTTTGGTTGCTTTGTGCTGCTCATAGATTCCAGCTGAATACAACTGACAGCAGCCCTATGGCTGCTCTAAGTTACACCAGGAAGTGAAACAATGCCTGGTCAGGATATAAGGGCACTGGAAATATAGCTTACAATCATCTTTTATCCCCACCCCACCTGCACCAATCAGGACACGGCTACAGGTGGGGTTAAGGCCCTTTGTTGTCTAAGGCAGGGATTTTCAAAAACACTCAGCACGGGTCTAAATCTGCTCCCTCGGAAGCTAATGGGAGTTTTACTACTGCCTTCAATAGGAGCAGAGTAGGCTGAGTGCTTCTGAAAATGCCAGCCCCGCCCCCAAGGATGCATGTACACTGTACCCTTCTTTCGGCGGCATGTAGTGTACATACGTGCGTAGTCCCCCTGGCACAGGTATAAAGAGAGGAATAAAATGGTGAGCCACGGCTTCGGGGAGTCGGTATAGACATGCCTGAAGGCTGTGGGTATGTATGTGAGAACATACACTACATGCCTCTCCACTCGCTCAAGCAATGCCTCCCCATCCACACTGCTCTTTTTAGCAGCATGGTGCCCCGCCGCCTCCTGGCTGCTGGTGAAGGGCTCTGGCAGGGGGGAGGCAGTGGGGAAAGGCTGCTGCCTGCCCCCTTCCAGAGCCTTTCTTTGCTGCGGCTAAAGACTCCGTCAGCAGGGAAAGGCTCTACCAGCTTCCCATTGCTGGAGCCTTTCCCTGCAGGAGGGAAAGACTCCAGAAGTGGGGGAAAGGCTCTGGCAGGGAGAAGGCAGCATGGAAAGCCTGAGCCTCTGCCAGAGTCTTTCACTGACATGCATAGCTACACACCGCAGTGGGACGCAGTGTGCTTTTCACTGCAACCTGTAGCTACGCATACACCACATGCTGCCCACAGTTGTGTGCAATGTAGACGCGGCCTATACATCAAATTCTGCCTTGGCTTACATCTTGTGCAACCCCCTTAAAGCTAATGGGACTGCACCGCTGTTGTCATGGCAGAGTCTGGCTTCAGAGTGTTCTCCCTTCCCTAATAGACAGCACTTAATAGACTGTCTCAAACAGAAAGCCCCAAACATAAAACATTTCAATTACAAAACGGGCCCATTTTCCTAGTATTTAAAACAGCAGCACCATACTGTTTGAGTCAGGAGAATAAGTTCACAGGGAACACATCTCAGCAACACATCTTGGCTCCAGAGTTCTGATTCACACCTTTATAGAGACAGGTGTTATCTGTGTAATCAGATTCAGAGCCATTTTTGAAACCCTCAGTTTTGTGCTCTTTGGATCTGAGGTTTTGGTTCAGCTGTGAGTTAGTTTCCCACACCTGAAAAAGAGCTCCGAGTAAGCTCAAAAACTTGTCTCTCTCTCCGACAGAAGTTGGTCCAACAAACGATATTACCTCGCCCACCTTGCCTCTCCACACTAACCGGCTCCTACTCATGGGAGAGCAAAAAACAGGCAGACTCCATCTCCAAAGATATGCCCTTTCCAGGAACAGAAAGAGCAAACTAGCAATGGAAGAAAGAGCTGATGAAACAAGGAGAAGAAAGTCCCGACATCTGCTCTTGTTGAACACACGGAATGTCCACACACGTGTAGAATTACAATCTTTTTCAGAACATGAACACAGTGTAGTTTTTACCACTCTAGCACTGTGGTACGGTGGTAACACACTAACATTTTTTACTGGAAGATTTTTGTGTAGTGATTGGGCAGTGGCTACATGGTATTTCAGTAGAATTGTTCCCACATTGCCTGGGAACGTATAGGCCAAAGAGGTGGTGTTTGGACCCTGATCTGGATTAAGTGCAGGTTTGAGGCCCAATCAGGGCTCTAACTCAGGTTCAAATGAAAGTCTCATGAGCTGTCCTCACTAGATTTCAGCTAACTGGCCTGTGATAAGCGGTCAGGTGCTAGGACCCTGCACAGAGATACAGGCCTATTGAGCTGATTCACCCTGGCAGCCAGACCAGACAGTTCCTATTAACTCCAGTCCAGGAATAGAAAAGGGCTCTATGAGGCTCATCGAGTGTCTCTCAGGGTATGCCTGCACTGCAATTAAAAACCCGCATCTGGCCCGTGCCAGCTGACTCAGACTCGTGGGGCTTGGGGTAAGGGGCTGTGTAACTGCGTCTGCAGCGTAGATGCTTGGAATCTGAAAACCCTTATAGTCGGCGGAGTCCAGATTTCAAATGCCAGTGTTGGCTGGTTTCTAATTATGGCTATAAATCCAAACGTAATCAGTGTCACTAGTACCGTGCTGGAGTGATAACCAGGGCAGGGAATTCACGGAGATTCTGCAGGAATCCTGTGGAGGCTGATCAGTTCCTCTAGGGCTGAGCAAACAGCCTCAGGTAGGCACAGGAGTTTCACAGGAGAGCGTGTAGTGCCATTGAGCTCCCACGCTGCAATAGTTTGCTCCTCAAGTGATTGTGCAATGCGCCCTTTGGACTATGCTCATGCGGTCACATGGCAATGCTGCCTCTGGCAGCCTTCTTCACACATTTGTGACCCTTTTACTTGTCGAAACCTCTTCTGAACTGCCTCAGTGTCCAAGCCAACTCCCATGACAGTTTAGAAACTCCCATTGACTTCTGTGGGAGTTGGAACGGGCTCTCGGTTTGTTTTGGGCTCTCTCGTGTCTCAAACTGAGCTTCTTCTGCGGTTCTGTGGCCTTTGACTTCTCTCTTTTCTGAGTGGAAATGAGTCTCTTCTCTAAGAGCCTCAAGGAAAAGAGGAAAGAGCTAATTCCCCCCCACCCCCGGGAAATCAAGGGGAGGGCAAACTTTTCTTACCTTTCAGTTTCTCTTCGGTGTCACTGTCCGATTCACTATTCTCATCTGTAACTACCAGGAAACATGAAATAAAGAAAGTGTAAAAATAGTGCACTTCTTATGGATGGCAGAATAAAACCAGGCTTAACCACTTCAGGAGACAGAATGTATCGCACACAAGGACTCTTTCTTCCCAGGGGTGCCTATGACAATTAAGCCTTAGCTCACCATTCTTGATACCTTCCTGTCCATGAGAGGGCATTCAGAAAAGAGCAACAAAAGCAATTATGTGTACAGAGCGAAAGGAAAAATCCAGAAAGCTTCAAATTGACATTCAGTTGGTTGTATGGATGTAACCAAGCGCAAAATTTGGATCTAACATGCTTATCTTGGCTACACAATAACTTGAGGGACAGGGGGAACACAGTTAATTACCATTCTGGATCAGATGCATGGTCTGTCTAGTCCAGTATCCTGCCTCTGACAGTATCCAGAATCAGATGCATTAGAGGAAGGTGCAAGAAACCCCCACAGTAGGCCAATGTGGAGTAATCTGCCCCCATTAAGGTCTCTTCCTAATCCCTAAAAGAGATTGTTTTAAAACCCGAAACACAAGCTTTTATATATATATCATGACAAACATCTACAAGCATCTGTGAGAAAGAAACACCAAGAAAGGGAGGAATTGTTCAGTGCAACCCACGAGGCTACTGTTAGGAGTAATGGAATAAAACTGAGTCAGGGGGAAATTTCCTTACAGTAAGAGCTCCTAGGCTATGCATACCTTGCACTTTTGTCAGTAAAATTTTGTCAGTCGGGGTGTGAACCCCCCCCCCCCCCCCCCGGCAGACAAAAGTTTTAGCGACAAAAAGCGCCGGTGTGGCTAGCACTATGTCGGCGGAAGACGCTCTCCCGCCGACAAAGGTACTGCCCCTTGTTTTATTGTGTCGGCAGGAGACCTCTCTCCTGCCGACAAAGAGTGGCTACACAGGAGACCTTACAGTGGCACTGCTGTATTGGCACAGCTGTGCCACTGTAGGGTGTGCAATGTAGACGTAGCCTTAGATAGTGGACTAGCCTTTAGCTTCATGAACTGGGCCCTACCAAATTCACAGCCATAAAAAACGCGTCAGGGACTGTGAAATCTGGTCTCCCCCCCCGTGAAATCTGGCCTTTTGTGCGCTTTTACCCTATACTATACAGATTTCACGGGGGAGACCAGTGTTTCTCAAATTGGGGGTCCTGAGTTGCAGGGGGCGTCGCAAGGTTATTTTAGGGGGGATCACGGTATTGCCACCCTTAATTTTGCACTGCCTTCAGAGCTGGGCAGCCGGAGAGTGGCAGCTGTTGGCCGGGCGCCCAGCTCTGCAGGCAGCGCCCCACCAGCAGCAGCGCAGAAGTAAGGGTGGCAATACCATGCCATGCCATCCTTACTTCTGCACTGCTGCTGGCGGTGGCTCTGCCTTCAGATCTGGGATCCCGGCCAGCAGCCACCGCTCTCCAGCTGACAGCGTCGCCGTCAGCATCAGCAGTAAGGGTAACAGTATGGTAACCCCCACTACAATAACCTTGCAACCCCCCCACAACTCCTTTTTGGGTCAAGACCCCTACAATTTCCACATAGTGACACTTCAGATTTAAATAGCTGGAATCATAAAATATATTATTTTTAAATTCCTATGGTCGTTAAATTGACCAAAATGGACCATGAATTTAGTAGGGCCCTATTCATAAAGGAAGCCCCAGCCAGTCCTTTTACACTGAACCAGACAAAGTATTAGAAAACACACTGTACATCACAGTAAAAAAATCAAGCCAGGCAGAAAGACTCAGCAGCAACATGCTTTGGTCAATGTTCATTTACCTTTCCCTGAATTGCTCTCCGTAGACTGGGACAGCCTCTTGACGCGCTTCTTCCCCCTTCGGGCCTCATAAATGGCGTTGATTTTCAATACCAGCTGCTCAGCAAGCAGGAGACAGAAACAGGGTTAGTGCCCTTTCCCCAATAAGGGAGATGAAAATGTTATTGTTCTGGAGGGAATTTTCAGTTTTCTAATCCTGGTCAACAACCTGGCCACCACTAGACCCTACAGGTACCATAAACACTATGATCCTGTCTACCCTTTACTGACAATGAGTCCCTCTGGGCCATCCCCTGGACCAGCCCTCCCCACTCCAGTGGATTCGCAAACAGATCACCAGTAAAGATTAGGGTTAAACTGTTCTCAACACCTCTTACAGAAAGCATGTTAGAGACCTACCAAGGATTTGAAAACCTACTTAGGTTACTGAGAACCTCATTAAAAAAAAATGCTTTAGACACTTCTACATTTTCCACACCGGGGGTGGGGGTGGGGAATCGGTGCTAACTGAAGCCATTGCGAAAATGAGCTTTTAAAAAAGGTCTTTTAGTACAGTCCCTTTTGTAGACTAGTCAGGGCTGTAGATTCAAGGGGTCAGCTCATCATCCCTCTTTGCACTGCAAGCAGAGAGTGACCCTAACAGGGCAAATGGGGGTTCCTCTTTGTGAAGGGAAATCCCCAGGTGGTTTGAAGTCATTAAAGCCAGTTCAAGGCCAGGTGGCTCCTGGCAATCAGTTGGTCCAGTTGGTGTCTTAGGAGTAGAGTGAATGGGGCATGATCAGATCTGCTGTCATCTGAGGCCAGTGGCCCCTAGGCTATATAGAGCACCTGAGGCTGAGCTACCTTGGCCCAAAGCATTCCCTGGGTGTGGGACGGCAACAAGATGGCAGAATGCAACTTACACACAGGTAGACCTGAAGATCCAGCTCAGAGAGTTTTAAAAAACAATTTCAAACAAATCCCGTCCCATCTAACCCCAGCAGCACAGCTCAGTTACAGATATTTTTAAATATGAAATGGATGCCTAAGATGACACAACACATAGTGCACATGGGATCTTGGGGGAGGCAAAAGAAGGGGCCACAAGAAGCAGAAACGCTTGATGTTAACAGTTTGGCTTTGTTACTACGCTAGTACATACACACCTATGAGTGACCCTGGAGAACAACCATTGTGTAATCGACAATGATAAGAGATGCTGGACTTACTGACTTAGTACAAATTTGGTCAGAAATGCTTTAAACAAAAGCCTTTAGGATAGATCATTTATTTCTGCCTGTCCTGGTTCTCATGTTGGTACCAACATCAATGTATATAGTAAATCTTATTCCCGGGCACATAGCACTACACTCACCAATAAGTTCACACCCCTTAACTTCCCCATCCATAGTACTTGATGTGAACTTGTGTACTGTACACACATGCACATCATGAAACACACACACACACACACACACACACACACACACACAAAGTAGACACATGGGAAAAATCTGCATCTCTTTTTAGGCATGAACACGAACGTTGTGAAGACCCAATATGTACAACACCGGCATGCAAAATTAAATTTGTACGCACGAGAACACATGATCAGAAGACATAAATGCACATAAGCACACATTTTCCCAAAGGAAGACTGTCTGCTCAGAGACACAGTTGCAGCCTCGCACTGCTAACCTTTGCCAGAGCCTTGCTAAGAGCAGGAAAAATAACAATGTTTTGAAAGCATTCAATACATGGTCCACAGCCTCACTTGAATTGAACCCAACTACTCCCTGATCTAAATCTAAAATAGTGTCATGATATATGAAATCACAGTCAATCTTAAACAGGATGTGTTAAAGAAAACACCTATAACTACAGACAAAAACAAGATTCTACACAGCTTGAGTTCCAGCTTTGTCTCCTTTGTTTACGTGGGATCACACCCCTGCTTGGAACTCTTACAGCACATTGAGACATCTAGTGGTTGAATAATATCTTGAAAGAAAATATATATTATCACCAGTTAACAACTATTGGACACATGGCCCTTCATGGGATCCACTGCTCTCCATGTCCTTCACTAAACATGGTTGGAAACCAAGATGTAATCTTTGCAAAAAATTCATCAATTTTCTATCAACATTTGAATTTCATTAAAAAATCTAGTTGAAATTTCTAATTCTGAATTTTTTTTACTTGTTTTATCCCTGGAAGACCTCTGTGTACTCCCATGGATACATGTACTCCTGGTTGAGAACTACTTCTTTAGACCCTGCAGAGATCTTTGGACCCCGTTTCCCATGAGAAAAAGGGTGGGTGGGATGCAGAAAATGTTTAGTATTAACTGTGAAAGGTTAATGGAAATCAAGTCATAGCCCAGAACTCTTCCTAAATGTTATGGGCATGACATTGGAAATTGCACCAAAAATTCGTCCTTATCAATGTAACAACACATGAGAAACCAGGATAAAGGGGGGGGGGGGAACCCTGAAGTTACCTTGGGAATCTTCCTTCTCCTCTTGCCATTCTGAGAATCTCCCAGGGAGAAGAAGGTATCATCTGGGCTGCTGGGGGTAGAGGGAGGGCTGATTTTGGAAGGGGACCCAGTACCGTCACGGCTTAGTTTCCGTATGTCCAGCAGTTTGAAACTCCGCCGCTCTGAGTTTTGTCGAAAGAAAATGGGTTTGGAAAGCAACTGGGGAGGGAGACAGAATGGAGGAGAGGAAATAAATTAACACAGCACTCCATCTCACTATACTTCTCAAGGAAACATTGTGACAGCACTAATTTCAATTAGGTGAGCTTGAGCACATGGCTAGCACACAGGCAGATGCGACTTACCAGTATGCTTGGCAGATTCTCACAGACCCAAGAAATTTGCATGGCTCTCACAGTTTACACAGGACTACTGTGCACGACAATTAAAGACAATATTGTGCAAGACAATTAAAGACAATATCTCAGAGGAAGGTGCAAGAAACCCCATCATGGACAGCAATGGAAGTTAGTTTCTTCCTAACCCCATCAGTAAGTGGTTGGTTAAGTCCAGTGGCAGCCCAACAGGCTGATATATTACAGTATCAATGTTCAGATTCTAAATTCCCCAGACCAAAGGAGCTGGGAGTAGTGCCAAAGCAGCATACTTAGCGGGAGGGAGTGCCTCATATATCCTCGGGAGCAACTCCTGGACAACGCTGGGAGAAGCTCCAGAGAGAGATAGGGACACTGTGAAATGACACTTCGGGGAAAGCGGGAAGAGGAAGTAGAGGAGAGAATACCGAGGGAAGTCATGGAGGATTCTCTCCTCGAAAGTTATAATCCCTCCACTATTTGTAACTTTTTTATTTAGCAAAGCTACAGGAACCTATGTGTGGGTGTGAAAGTGCAGCTTACCTTTACATCGCCAATTTGGACAGTGCTTACAATTTCTCCTGTTGGTATAGGGTGACCAGATGTCCTGATTTTATAGGGACAGTCCCGATTTTTGGGTCTTTTTCTTATATAGGCTCCTATTACCCTCTACCCCCTGTCCCAATTTTTTACACTTGCTGTCTAGTCACCCTATGTTGGTATGTCACAGGGTGAGCTTGGGCCTTTAAAGAGGGTCAAAGTTCAACTCACTCCTGTGATAGTGGGATTTTCAAACGCACTCAGCGTTGGCCTAATTCTGCTCCCATTTGAAGCCAGTGGGAGTTCTGCCATTGATTCAACAGGCACAGAGTTAGGCCAGTGCTGTTTAGATAATAAGCTAATGGTCAGTTAATTCAAATGGATTTCAAATTCAGCTCTCTGGTTAAATCCGAGCAAGCTGCTTTTTAGTGCAGTGGCTCTCGGTAACAACTTTTATCACATTCTCCTTCTTTATAGTACAGCAGCACCCAGAGGGCCTGAGCAGGATCAGCTCTTCATTGTGTTGGGTGCTGTACACCCACAGAGACAATCCCTGCCCGGAAGAGCTTACTCTGCCCCCCTCTCCCAGGAATGGAACAGCTTTTGGGGAGTGGGGGCAGAAGGAATTGGGGGCAAAAATGAGCCATCTGCTTCTTCACGGCTTCCAAGAGGGTGAAAAAGCTTCTCTTTTGGAGACTGGTCTCCACTGCTTCTTCCATCAACCCAATGATTCAATTTATTTATGATAGGTCTTCAGGGTGGGGAGCCTCTCAGACATTCCTAGTCAGTTCTGGGTTATGGGGGGAATGGGACGGGGCAGGGCTCTGCCAAGATTTGGGTCCAGTAAGGTCCATGCTATAGTTGAAACTATGCTGGTTACCAGACAGGGTGTTAACAGCACATTTTTCCTGACCAACATTGACAGCAATTTTTTGTGTTAAGAACCATGTAGCAGTATAACTGTGTGTTATTTCAGCTCCTAGATACTACCTTGACAGGGGCTCCATAAGGATGAAATTCATCCCCATGCAGAGGGCCAGCACAAGGCCTAGGAAATAGTTCAGTCCCATTTTGAGAGCTTGAGTGGGACTTAAGAGGTGGATGGGTCCTTGTATGTGCCCTCTGCACAGGCGTGAATTCCATCCCAAATACCTGTGATGAAGAGATTAGCTATACATCTATGCTACAGTTTAGCTCTGGCGGGGTCGGGAGCTGATCAAAAAATGCAGACACATTTTCGTAAGAACATTTCATTGCAATTTCACATTTTCTAAAAATCTCAATCACTCTAGAAGCTGGTTGAAAAACAGCAACATTTTTTTGGGGGGGGGGGGGGGAAGAAAAGGTGTCAACATTTTGAAAATATTTAAATCGGCCCTAATAACAATTTCTGCAGCTTGGATAGCATGGCGAGGGCTATTGGTAAGGAAAATTGAGTTTATACCCCCGCTGTCGACATTAGTTGTTACTAGTGTGATCTTCAGCTGTCACATGGGCTGAGCCTGAGGTAGCCTGGACAGTGTGAGGCAGCGTTTCTCAAATGCAGCCACCAGGACCACCAGGGGCTTTTCTTGCGGCCACAACAGCCTCCTGGACAGTGGAGGTGGGGCGGCAAAGCAGTGGAGCCTCCCCCAGGGCCACCAGCAGGGGTTGGGCCCTGCCCCCCTCTGGAGCCACAAACACCAGAGGAGCAGGCAACCAGTGAGTTCCCCACCTTGCTAGGGGCGGTGAGTCTTGGCTTCAGCCATGGGGTGGTGGGCGGAGCATCCCGTGCCACTTTAAAGAGGAGGAGGCTACCTTACACTGCAGCAATAAATGGCCTTTCCCTGTTTTTAAATATTGTGAGTGAATGCAGCACTCACAAAATTGTGGGGCTAAAAGCGCAGGGCTGAGCGAAATAGAAAGCAGCCCGGTACAGGTAAAACATCCTCCTCATAGCTCTGCCAATGGTCCTCAACTCTAAACTGCAACCCCACCCTGCTCTCCGGTTCTGGGGTTCCACTAGATTGAAACTGAGACTGCCATCTGGTGGGGATTCTCTGTAGACATGGGCCCAAACCAACACCCCAAATGCAAACACCCCTGAACCTCAGGAGAGTTCAGCCCTGGAACCAAAGTTTGCAACGGAGGTCCATAGTTAGTTTTGTGCTGGACGCGTGTAGAGACTAGGTCACAGCACAACTCATTTTCACCTGGAACCTGGTAAAAATCTGACTCCAGGTTTCCAGAGGCGAAAGGCCAACACGAGCCCAACGCACTACCACAGCCCTTAGCATGTCTGTGCATAGATGAGTTACCATCTTGGTTAAGATCAAACAGCTGCTCTTCCTTTTGTGATCTGTTTGCTCTCCCCCAAACTGCTTGCATGATGGGGAGGCTTCACTGGGAACACATATTTACAGAGGAAATGGATCAGAACAGGATTTTGTCCCAAACAAAACATGATCCCTGGTATCACACCCTTCTTGCATAAAATCTTAATGTAGCACTGACAATTACAAACCTTTAAATCTTATCAGATGATTGAGTGAGTTCCAGACGCATGCTCCTGGCATACTGCTTAGGAGTTAACCCCC
Source organism: Macrochelys suwanniensis (assembly GCA_033296515.1). NCBI lineage: Eukaryota > Metazoa > Chordata > Testudines > Chelydridae > Macrochelys > Macrochelys suwanniensis. The sequence continues at coordinate 243,828,213 of CM065775.1, read as the reverse complement.
AGGTGAGAAAAATGAAAACAAGAAACTGTACCAAAGGGTGAACATGGGAATTCTTGTGCCCATGGCTCTCTAGTCTCGCTATTGCACCTCCCCTCACCAGTAGCTAAAACCTAAAAGGTGAAATCCTGGCCTCATTAAAGTCAATAGTAAAACTCCACTGGCCTCAATGAGAGCAGGATTTCACCCAAAGCCTTTTGGGAACTGGACACAAGTCATGCTGGTTGAACCAGGATACCTTGGGGGGCATGCCAGGTACAGAGGAGGTGGGGGATGCTGGGAAAGTCAGGACACATTTCTTCCCCAGGCAGCGGCTGTTCATCTCAATGTCTTCATAGGGGTTTTCCTTCAATGGTGGATCTGCAGCAAAGAGCCACACACTATAGGTAAGAAAAGCAGAAAATCCTGGAGGAGTTGCACAAAATCTCTGCTGGGATCCTATGGCTTTCCCCCACCCTCCACATCTGGTGGTTAAAAAAAAAAATTGTTCTCAAACATTCTTGCCAACCCTTCCCTCTCTCCAGCTCTGGGAGTCCAGCTGCTTACTGGACTGCATCCAAATCCTGACCAGGATGTATCCAGCCATAGAAGTATGTCACAGAAGTTAGAGATGGAAAAGACCCATTAAGTCCTCCAGTCCATTTCCCCATCATTGGAGAAGTCATAAGGTTTTCATATACTGTGGCCCTTAATATCTCTTCTCTTCATTCTTCTGATTCCCTGTTTTAATATATGGAGATACGCCTATCTCATAGAACTGGAAGGACCTTGAAAGATCATCAAGTCCAGTCCCCTGCCTTCACTAGCAGGACCAAGTACTGTCCCCTGACAGATTTTTGCCCCAGATCCCTAAATGGCCCCTTCAAGGATTGAACTCACAACCCTGGGTTTAGCAGGCCAATGCTCAAACCACTGAGATATTCCTCCCCGCATTCTCTCTGAATTAAAGGTGCTTCATCTAAGTCCGACTTAAGCCTTCCAAATATCATTTAAGTGGGTCTTAAGTGGTGCATAAGCCTCATGCTGCCAATTTGGGGTGCCTTGATTTGTCGGTGCCCATCTTGAGACAGCTAGTGCCTGATTCTTCAGAAATGCCGAGCACCCACAACTCCAGTTAACTTGAAAGCGAGCTGAAGATACTCAGCACCTCTGAGAGATCGGGCCCTGGGTGTCTGAGTCTGGGTACCTAAAATCAGTGATGGAAAATGTAGGCCCAAGTGTCTGAATGGGCAGGCAATTTATTATGAGCCTTCCCTTTCCTTATGCATCCCGTCGTGCCACCACAATGGAGAGCCATTAGTTAAAAGCAACCTTTTTTCTCCTAGTCTTGTACACACCTAGCTGAGAATGAAAATAGGAGGTCACTGATGCTGGGGCAGGCACTGCAGCTTAGCTTTGGATCTAGTGTATGATTTGTATTTCCTGTTTGGCTGTGCAACAGCCCGCCCTGCCAGAGGTCAATGGAGAGGGGGGGAACGCACCTGAAGTCATCATACGAGGACATAACCCCACAAGACCTTTCCCACCTCTTCTCCTATGATACTCCTGGAGTCTATGAGCGACACACTGTCTGGACTCACCACGGTGGGGCAGGTAAAAGTACTCTTGTCTATCAAAGAAAACTGCATGCAAATGTTCTGGAACCACACACTGCCCCGGAACTAGAGAACTGATTTTAGGTGTAGGTTTTACATGGATGTGAATTATTCCAGTTGTAATGATCTGATCAGCATTTAACACACTGGGGAGACAGGAGCAGTGAGAATTAGTGCTCAACAAGGGGACACTGCAGCTCTCCTCCTGCTGCCAGCACCGTTTGTAGAAACTTTGGCACCATGTCTGATCTGAATTGGTCTGGGAGGCAGCCAGGTTTCCCCCACAACTACCTGCAAACCCTGCCTCTTGTCTGTCCTACACTGAATTCCAGTGCAAGCATGCCTCCCAGCCTGGTGAGACAGATATGCATTAGCTCTGCTCGAGCTAGCATGCTAAAAATAGCAGTGTGGCCATTGTGGCAAGAGCTACTCACCTGAGCTCAGACCGAGAAGGTCCAGAGGGCTTGTGCTCATGCAGCTAGCCCGTGCCACCACTCACATTGCTATTATTAGTGAATTAGCACGGGTCTGTTTACCCATGCTGGGAGACATACAGAAAAGGGGCAATTCTAATACTGACAGTTCCAATGTGTGTCTGTGTGTACGTGTGCGCTCGGTTTCATACATATTATCATCTGTGGGGCATCGCTAGCGCCCTGTGGCAGAATGACAGACTGAACCATTCCAAACACCCCGCTCACCATGCACGGGTGGGGGTTTCTAGCTAGAGCTGTATGTCCTTTATAAAGTCTCCCAGTCTGTGCTTTTATGAAATATAAAATTGTAGCTTTTGCTGGAGCCATCCCTATCAGCCCGCTCCTCCTCCAGATTCCATGGCAACCACACCAGGACTGCAGGGGTCAATTAAAGATCATTAACTCCAGACAGAGCCCGGCAGAGCCTAAGCACACAGAAAGGAAACAAAAACCCAAGTGTGTCCCACTTGCTAACTATTATCCTTCCCACTAACTTTTTCAATCAGAAGGTAGGGAGAATAGGAATTTCAGCATGGTATCGGAGTTCTTTGTCAGCTTGGGGAGAGAGGCGTGGCTGTTTAGGAATGGAGGGATTTGCCAGGGTTTTAACCCTGTAATTTGATCCCTGTTATTCCAGCTGGAAGGGTGACACTTGCATAGTGGCTTTGACCAGCAGCTGTTAGGCGATCCCCTGTCCTTTGGCCCCCAAACCAGCTGGGGAAAGAGGGCACATAAGGGCCCCCTAACTCTTGCAAAAGAGGCAGGCAGCTTTAAAATGTACAACTAATGCCAATCTCTTCTGATCGGGGAAAGGACAGGGCATCTCCACCTTGTCTGTAGCAAATCCCAAGGGGATGCGTATCCTTTGCCAGACCTCTCTAACCAAACACCCTGAGAGTTTGCTAAGATCAAAATGGCAATGCCCTGCTGGTTCCTGTGGATCTCTCCCACCCCAAACAACATGACCCACCTCTGCAGGATACAACAGCACTGATTTCCTTCCTCTCCAGATAAACTCTGCCAAGTGGTTCACTTAACTCTAACTCTGCGACAGTTAGACTCAAAGCTCTTCAGGACACGGGATGTGTTTTGCACTATGTTCTGGAAAACACTGTGTATGTAAGTGTAGGATAATAAGATAACATTCCTGGGAATGGCGCTGATGGAATCTCTGCCATCCCCAGGCACCTGCACTAACGCTGAAGGGTAGAATAAATCACAGTGCCACAAACTCGAACCCAGGGATTGTGGGACCCAATTTTTGAATTTCACAGCCACCCGTTCACACAATATTTTTCTTCCTGCTGGCTGATATTTTGTGTGTAATGCACCTCAGTATGCTCTTGCCTAATAAATACACTCTCCTAGGTCAGCCCTTGGACTGTGACATGTTTTCATCGATGGTCCCCAAGTCTTTTTACTCATCCAACCCCTCCCCATCCCTCTCTTGAAGCTCCTACCCAGAATGTCTTCATAGACGTTTTCCTCAGATAAAGTGCGTGTGCGGGCCAGCTTGGTCTGAGCATACCAATCCACCCTGCCATTCTCGGATGACGACTGCAGCAAGTCTTCAAACTCATAGGACTTCCTGTGCCATTCGGGGGGAAGGAAGCGGGGGGGCGAGAAATAGGATGGAGAGTGATAGAGATAAACAGACTTTACAAGTCCAATAATTCAATATCATTCACTAGTCTCCAGCAAGTCATTCAGCCAGCAACATGAGCTATGGAGGAGCCAGTGCTTCACAGATCCATCCCGTACAACGTATAAAGCTGTGTTGACATGACAATCAGTTTTTACCATCTGGGACTAGTCAGCAAATGTCAGGGTTGCAATGGTTTATTTACTGTATAATGATTCTAACACACTTTAAAGATGTAAAACACTATGGCCCACAGTCTGCAACACCTAGGGCATGTATACACAGGAATCTGAGGTCTGACTGCATCATGGGTAGACATACCTAGACTAGCACAGCTAAAAATAGCAGTGTAGATGCAGCAGCACAGTCTTCAGTGTGGACTGTCCAAGCATGCCGAGGACCCTGCTAGCTCGCACTAAGCCCATGTTGCCCCAGCGACACTGCTATTTTTAGCTCTGCTAGCACAGGTAAAGCTAGCGTGGATATGCCTACCTGTGCTGCAATCACGCCTCTGATTGCAGTCTAGACACGCCCTAAGTAGTGTCTTCCTCCATAAGCAGTCCCACTGATTACTACTCAACATGAGTAAGAGTTGTCAAAACGCAGGCCTCCTATGAGTCATGCAGGAGAGCAATATGCTACCTTGAATGATGAGAAGGGACAGCAGTGGAGCATCCTAGACAGATGAGCACAGAGAGGTCTAAAGTCCTCTCCCAGTCCAAATGAAGTCAGGAATTTTTATTTTTAAGGTAGATCCACTGCAGAGGATAGGCTCACAAAGGACAGTACATTTTAAAGGCAGGTTTTCCCCCACCACTCAAATATTTGGATTTACAAAAGGGGAGGAGGTGGGGAGCAACCTCCAGCAAAACCTGAGTAAACAAGGAACGGACTTGAGCAGAAAAGGCAGCTCTACTCTTACAAGTGACAGTGTAAAAATGGCATGGCAAGGTCCCCTCCCTTACCATCTCTCAAGGGCTTCTGAACAGCTGTGCTCATTCTGCAAGCAAAAAAGATTGTTTTGTTTTGTCTTTAAACTGGCAACATCAAGAACTCATCCTGGGAATGGAGAGCCAAGCTGGAATCATTCATTCTCACTCACTGTCACTAGTCATAAGATCTCCATGTCAAAGTCATTACACCTGTGGAAACCTATTGGCCTTCAGTGTTTGCACAGGTGTAACAGAGCAGAATATAACCTGCAGGCTCGTGATCACTGACATTGCTGAGACGGAAAGAATCCTGCTTCACTTTCAGAGCCCAGGGTGAACTTAGGGAGCAGATAGAAAGCCATCCTTTTACTTATGAACAAGGTTGAGACCCAATAAACATAGACCCCGATGATGCCAGTTTTGTGGAGGCCCTTTTCAGAAGCAGAACTGTACACTACCAGCAAATTAATCAAGAACTCCTGTACCAGCATTAGAATAGTAAAGCCAGAATACCTGTGGTCAGCATTATTCTTATGTTTCCCATTCCATAGCCTTCTGCTGACAGCTGATGGCGGAGGAGAAGAAGGAAGAGGAGGGGGAGGTATAGAAGGCAGAGGGGGCAAGTTTCTCTTATTTCTAGCTGCCGGAATCCATCCCTCTTCTCCCTCGTGTTTGAACGTCCGCCTGGGCTTTGGAAGTGGGTTGATGAAGGGTTTCTTCTCTGGTATCCCTGGTTCTGTGTACACATTCTCCATGCTGTGATCCTTGCATTTCACTTGAGATGCTTTCACCTCTTCCAGAGTCCCAAAAATGGGCTCACTGATTTCTGAGTCTAAGCTGAGGAGCCTCTTATTGAGTTCAGAGCCACATATGCCTTCCTGGTCCTCTGGGAAGGTTTGTCCCTCATCTGCCTTCTCCTGCAGACAGTGTGGAGAATAATAAGTACCTGGCAACTGCGGCTGCAATTCTGCTGATCCTTCCTTCAAGGCCTGCTCCAGTTTCTTGACCTGAGTCAGTACTGAAAGGTTCTCTTTCTGGACCTCCCACTTACCACCTTTCACCTCCTTGCATTTTCCAACACCAGAATCAACCTCCTCTTCCTTCTCCTGCATTTCCACTTTCCTCTCTGTTCCCTGCTCCATGCCCTTTGAAATGCCCACTCGTCTTTCATTCTCTTTGCCTGTCCCTTTGCATTCCAATTCCCAGGTTATAAGCCTCTTGGTGTCCACTTTCCTAGGCCCCAAAACTTCCCCACTCATCTTCTCCACCACACATGGCATCTTGTGCTCCTCTTTAACTCCTTGCTCTTCCTCCTTCCGACTGACCAGAGGAGAAGGCGTTTCCTTTTTGCCTTCCCATTCAGAAATCTTGTCCTTGATACTGAAGGGCTTATTCCTCAAACTGATTTTCCCAGATGACTGTAAATTCTGAGTGCCTCCTATCTGCCTCCTTATGATTTTGCTGCTCTCCTTGACATTAAGATCCACAGATGGGTCACTGATAATCATTTTGGGACTCAGCATGTTCTGCTGAAAGCAGTCTAGCCTTGGATCCAGCATCAAGTTCTCCAGTGATTTCAATGGGCTTTTCACCACAGAAGAAACTTGTTCAGCTTTAGGTCCTAGACTCAGAGTGAAACTGGCACCTTCAGAATAATTTTCACTTGAAGATCCAAACCAAAGTCTTTCTAATTCCTTCACAGTGTTTGTATTATTTTTACTTGCACGCTTGACCCTACACAGCAAAGACAAAAGAGAAGAAAAATTCACTTTTGCTGATCATTGCAGGTTTGGTCCTCAGTACACCAGCTCTATACGCTCTATTGAAGTAGGTGAGGTTGGCAGGGATGCTCAAAGATGGGGGCTGCTGCAGAGCATTCTCAGGGGAGGATCCTGGACTCTGGAATGCACTCCTCTCTCTTGCTCTGACAGAGCCCAATTTGATGCAAGACCTGTCTATTATCCCAGGCTTTCTCTGAGGGAGTGGAATGGGGTGAGAATGAGTGGGATTATAGTTTTTGAAAATTAAGAGTGTTCATACTGAGAACAGGTCAATTTGTATTTTTGTATGCATTTTAAATAGAATAGTAGGGTTTTTTAACTTAGTGCATTAGACAGGTGCATCAAAATAAAAGTCAAAATGGACTCTAGTTTACTTAAGATTTAGTAGGTAGCGCATGATTATCAAACAGATATGTAGACTTGAGACACCGTAGGTATTCCTCTAAAGTCTACTCGGTAACTCCTTTCTAAATAGACTATTTGGCTTAATCATCAAGACAAAGCATAACAAGATCCAGTGGCTGGCAGCTGAAGCTAGCAAAGTTCAAACTAGACATAAAAGGAGGGAAATTAACCAATGCAAAAGATTTTCAAGGGACATGGTAAATATGCCGTCATTTGGAGTTTTAAAATCAAGGCTGCATGTTGTTCTAAAACATAGGGGCTAGTTCAACCAGATGGTATTGAGCTAGATGAAGGTGCCACTGGATGAAATTTTATGGCTTGTGTTACACAGGCAGTCAGGCTAGATTATCACAGCAGCCCCTTCTTGCCTGGAGATCTATGAAATAGAAGAAAGAACCTCATCCATAGTGATCCTCTCCTCCAATAATTTCACCTTCCAAGTTTTTCCAGAGTGCCCATTAGCACAATAACATTGCACTTTTATGTTCATTATTATTATTCATCAGTTGCACAGCTGTAACATCCAGGGGACCCACTAAAGGATTAGGCTCCCATTGTACAAACACACAACACACAGAGAGTTCCTGCCCCACAGAGCACACCATCTAAACCACTTAATTACATGACACCTGGCTGCATCAAACAAACATATACTTCACCCAGCACCTGTCACCCAAGGATCTTGAAGTGCTTTTATCAACATCCATTAAGCCCCCGCTGGAAAGACATTTACATTTATACATAATCTTTTCAAACCCAAAGCTCTTCAGAACACTTTGCAAAACAATAAGGACTTGTCTATGTTAGAAAGATGGCACCAGTGTAAGTAGATCAATTTTAAAACTATTTAGCTACGGAGGTGCGACCCCCTTATGTTAAACCAACATAAATGCATTTACCCCAGTTTAGCTTAATACTATAAACTCCTGGATTAATGTAAATTGGGCGAAGTATGTCTACACTAGGTGTTGGCACTGACACAACTAAATCGATTTAGTTACAATGGTGCAAAAACACAGTGTCTAGGTCAGCCCTAGGTTTCCTGCTGGTAGTGCAGTGAGCATGAAAGCAAACCTGGCAGCCATTATGCACCCAGCCATAGCTAACACCCAGCCTTGGACACTGGCATCCGTGGTTACCGACGGGAACGGAGATACTAACCAGGATATCGTTGTCCCCAAGTCTCATGCTCCTTTAACGTCTGCCTATTTCAGTGGGAGGAGGGACTTTTGTGTAACCTTTTGGACAAAGGATGATGCCCCTAATGGGGTGGACCCCCACCTCTAGTCTAGCAGTGCACTGTGGTATCATCACAGGTTATTAGACTTACATCCGGATGTGGGATTTAAATGTACAACCTGATGGCCTAGCAACACCAGCTGAGGCATATTGACACTAAAGGCACGTTTTAGGCTATGAGAGAGAGCACCAATGGAAAGTAATGACTCCCTCCCCTCTCCTCTCCCTTGGGAAAAAGAAAAACAAGAATTTAGGACTTTTTACTTCTCAATGGATTTGCAGACACCGTTTTCAGACTTGCTGCTCACGTCGGCTGCCTTGCTAGCTGTCATTGTGTCAGCACCTGGCATGGCGGCAGATCACCTGGGGGAAGTCAAAGCAACACGTAAATGATCAGAGGTACTGTGACAGACTGACAATATCCTGTAGTATCCTGACCAAAGCTTATGGAATGAAGATAAACTTTACTGAATTAAGTTAAACCTGATTGAATCAAGGTTAGTACCTTGGGGGTTCCATTGTATTAAAAATGCAATTGTGTATGTGTTATGGTGGCACTGTATGGACCTTCTCTAGTTAGAGGGGGATGCTAATGTACTTCCTCTGTTATTAGCCCTTTGAAGTCCCCCCCCCCATGTGCATATAGTAGTTCAAATGGGATTCTCCAGTGACCAACAGTCAAAGCAAGGGGCTTTGGATAAATAGTCTGGTTTTAAAGTGACTCAGAGCCTTCTTCCTCGTTCAGCAAATGGACAGGACTCTGGTGCATGGAGGGCCCCAATCCTTACGGTGGGGTTGGAAGGACGGGGCCTACTGAGACCCCATAAGACTGGGTACTTGTGCCGAGCTGAAGCGGTGATGAACTTGTGACCACAAAGGGAACTCCTCGGGTGGCGTGTCGAAGGACTGCTCCTGTCAGAGCCTGTTAAGATAATGTCTGGTACGTTTATTGACACACTGGTAGGTTTGTCTATTGTTTTAAACATGTTTTTCTCGACAGTGCTTTTACCCTAATAATAGGCTTGCATAAGAAGAGCTGTGTGGTATCTATAACCGTGGGCAGTCACTGTTAACCGTCTCCAAAGAGAAAGCAAGCGGGTGTGCTAGGGCAGTTTGTCTGAGCTGGGAATACCACAGTGATGGCAGGGAACTGTCCAGCCTGCAAATACCCTAGTCAGAAGGGACAGAGATGCAGGTCTCCATCCAAAAAGGCAACTGCTGGGGAGCTGGAAGCCTGAGAGTGGGTGCCCTGGCTGGACCCCTGAGGGAGAATACTGGTGCAGTTGCCCTGAACTGTGACAAGTAACACTGTCTGTTCCAACATGACAAAGTTCCCCGGCCCTCCTCTCTCCAAGCACACACACAAAACCTACCCCTGGAAAGCCAGTAGGATAATAGCAGCAAGTCACTTCATCTGTCTGCCTCCATTTCCCCTTCTGTAAAATGGTGATGATCATTTTTATCCACCTACCTCCCAAGAGTGCTGTGAGAATTAGGTAGTCTTGGGGCCTGGTCTGTCTATTACTCTGTGTTTGTACAATGCTAAGCACAGTGGGATTCCTGTCTCCACTAGTCCCATAGGCACTGCCATAATAAACATGATTAGTAATAATAACTAGTCAATGGCCGTACAGTGATTTGAACAGGCAATACACTACATGAAAGCTAAACATTATTGTTAGAACACTTGGGTATCTGTTTTCTCTAAGGAGACAGTTAAAAATGCCTTTAAAAATTATCTGTCTGATCCAGAGAATTAACAGCCCCATGGCTTATGAAGCCACTGTATCAGCAGCTTTCTTGGACTGGTACCCAGCTGAGACCCAGGTTTATTGATTAAACTACTGTAGGCCCCACGGCCATTTTGTGCTCAGGTTCCTGATCACCTGATGTATTCTCACTCTAGTGGGTCATTAGAGTGTTACTGATCTCCCTTGGGAATTTAAGGGGGGAAATTCATCCCTGGGCTAGATGCACTGAAATCGAGGGTGTCGGGGGTGAAATGCATCCCTGGCCTAAGGTCTTTAAACTGCAGAAGTTGTTTTGGTCACTGCTCACTATTCTTTGCATGGTGATTTCTATTCTTTGTGGGGTAGGGGTGTCAATCTATCCTCTTGGAGCACCCACGAAAGCTGCAGTGGGTATTCACCCACGAAAGCTTATGCTCCAATACGTCTGTTAGTCTATAAGGTGCCACAGGACTCTTTGTCGCTTTTGCAACACAGTCAGTGCAACAGATGTTCTCCTTTTGGTCTTGTCCTGAAAACCAACTCTGGTTCTTTAAGAGCCGAATCACCCCATAATGCAGTGTCAGTACTTCTCAGGAGGGCATAATCTGTAGCCACTGAAAAGCATTTCAATGACAGGAAGGAGTTCATTGTCTCTTACACAATACTTTGAAACCCTGAAAGCCTCTGGAGTCTATCCACTTGGCTGATCTATCAGATGCTCCCCTGCCACAGCTGGAGTTTGGCAGCAAGACCAGTCGCATCAGTAAAGTTAGTAGTTCCTAGGACTTTTGCAAGAAAATGAACACATAAAAGTATTTCTCAGTTCCATGGTCTACATACTTTTAAAGAGAAAGAGAGAGGGAGAGAAAGAGAGAAATAGAAATAATTCAGTTTTGTTCTTTTCTGAGTTTTCTTTCCCTGCTCTCACCCCGCTCAACATTCTGTAAGACAGAGTGAACTCTGGATCATCTCAATGAGTACAGATTCAGGGTGATTCATTACAAACCATGTCCTCTCTTTCCCCAGGCAATAAGCCCCGCTCCTTCTCTTCCTCATTAGTAGCTGGAACAACACCCAGTTCATTTCTAATGACAGAGCAACCTTGCAAAATTGTCAGGAAAACTGATCAGCCCAAGGAGCAAAATCTATTCACCCCCTCATTAGCTGTTATGTTTAAGGATAATGAGAAACTAAAGCTCATTCATTCCTCTGTCCACAGAATGACTCACTCAGGCAAGTAGATTTCTGCAAAGCTGTAACAGAGATTGTTCTGCACTTAGATTGTAAGCTCGCTGGGGCAGGGACCATCTCTTTGTGCTGTGTTTGTACAGCACCTAGCACAATGAGGTCCTAGTCTATAACTAGGGCTCTTAGGAGCTACCACAGTATGAATAATAATAGAGGCTGGGGTATATATAACCACTTCGTTCAATCACCATTCTGGAGTTTCTCTTCTGGCAAGCTCTGAAGTTTATCACTATAGGATTTGGGGGGTGGAGGGGGGGCCGCTCCTCTCCCTTCCTTGGCCCATGCAATCCCCCACCCAATAAACTCAGACTCTGAATCTTTGCCAGAAGAGCCCCCTGTGGAGATGCCACCCACCCGCGCCAATGGGTGGGGAAAATTGATGGGGCCAGCAGTGAAACGGGGACAGCTCCAGTAGCAAGGGAAGGAGGCACTTGCCAAAGGACAATAGATAGCTCCTCCCATGGGAGTCACTAGCACCCATTGGCCAGCTGGGGGGGAAGGGGTGCTGATTGGCCAGCACTCCCCAGCTTCCAGGATTTAGCCCAGCGAAGGGGCCATGCGGAGTCTCTTTTGGCTCCATTCCAGCAGCCCACCCTGCCCACCTGAGCTAGGAAGGGGAACCCGGCCTGACAGATGCTGTGGGGCTAGCCTGTGTAGGGGTAAGGAAGGAATTTTTTCTCCCATGGGCCAATTGGCAGAGGACCAGGGAGTTTTTTGCCTTCCTCGCAGCATCTGCAAGGTGCTTAGTGCCTAAGTGAGGTACTGGGATGGTGCCGCTTACTTGTTGCTACATGCAGCCGGTTTCCAGTGAGGTTAAGAGAATAAAATGAACGGTTCCCAGAGGGGAAAGACCTGGGCTTTTGGTGATGGGCCTTGGGCTTGTATGATAGGATGAAACCTTGTGGCCCTTGTGGGCCGTGGTCAGACCTTGTGGCCCTTGTGGACTGAGGTCCCCACCCTCCTGCACCCTCTGTCCCCCTCGGGGGAAGGAGAGTGCTAGGACTCACAGAGAACTGAGTCCTGAGGGGTAGGCTGAGGAGAACCACCTCGCATTATTGGTTATATGGTAAAAATCCCTGTAACCCTGGTGCCAGTTACAGGTTATATGGTAAGGAGCCCTGTAATCCCCACACTGGAATCAATTAAATGCCTGGTATAGGTGCCTTCCCTATAATATATAATATATATAATATAAATACAACTCAGATCTTACCCACAAATCACGCTGTTACCAATCCTTTAGAATCTAAAATCTAAAGGTTTATTCATAAAAGGAAAAAGGTATAGGTGAGAACTAGAATTGGTTAAATGGAATCAATTACATACAGCAATGGCAAAGTTCTTAGTTCAGTGATGGAATAAGCTGCAGGTTCAAATCAAGTCTCTGGAGTACATCCACAGCTGGGATGGGTCATTCAGTCCTTTGTGTAGAGCTTCAGTTTGTAGAAAAGTCCCTCCAGAGGTAAGAAGCAGGATTGAAGACAAGATGGAGATGAGTTATCAGCCTTTTATAGTCTTTTCCAGGTGTAAGAACACCTCTTTGTTCTTACTGTGGAAAATTACAGCAAAATGGAGTTTGGAGTCACATGGGCAAGTTCCTGCATACTTTGCTGAGTTACAAGGCGTGTGTGCCATCCAGCAGGCTAGGCAGAGCTAACACCAACTTGTCTGGGGTCTTCCCCAGAAGCATAGCACAAGTTTGAAATACAGACAGTATAGAGCCAATATTAATAACCTCAACTACAAAAATGATACACACATACAGACAGCATAAACACAACCAGCAAACCATAACCTTCCCGTAGACACCTCACACTACAACCTTTGTACAATATTTGCTGCAAATATATAACAGTGGTTGCAACAATGATCTATACAGTTACAGATTATGTCAATAATGTCACAGCCTGTCAGGGGGCGGGGGTGTGGAGAGGGATCGGAGCAGTCAGGGGACGGAGCAGGGGTGGGGTTGGATGGGTCAGGAGTTCGGGGGGGGGCTGTCACGGGGCCGGGGTGTGGAGAGGGGTCGGGGCAGTCAGGGGACAGGGAGCGGGGGGGTTGGAAGGGTCGGGAGTTCTTGGGGGGCCTGTCAGGGGGCGGGGGTGTGGAGAGGGAGTGGAGCAGTCAGGGGATAGGGAGCAGGGGGGGTTGGATGGGTCGGGAGTTCTGGGGGAGGGTGTCAGGGGGCGGGGGTGTGGAGAGGGATTGGAGCAGTCAAGAGATAGGGAGCAGGGGGGGTTGGATGGGTTGGGAGTTCTGGAGGGGCAGTCAAGGGACAGGGAGTGGTTGTATGAGGCGTTGGAGTCCCAGGGGTCTGTCTGGGGGTGGGGGTGTGGATAAGGGTTGGGGCAGTCAGGGGACAGGTAGGGGGTATGATCCTAGGGGGGCAGTTAGGGTGGGGGGGTCTCAGGAGGGGGCAGTCAGGGGACAAGGAACAGGGAGGCTTAGGTAGGGGGTGGGGTTCTGGGGGGCAGTTAGGGGCTGGGGTCCCAGGAGGGGGCAGTCAGGGGACAAGGAGCAGGGGGCTGGAGGTTCTGAGGGGGGCAGTCAGGGGGTGGGAAGTGGAAGGGAGTGGATGGGGGTGGGGAGGAGGGAACCTGGTCTGGGGAGCAGCCCCTGGGCAGGCTGGCCCCTGGGGTCTATAAAGGCTCGTTGGGATTTGCCCCTCAATGAACCGATGTGCAGCAGGGGCTGGGGGGCCGGGGGCGCAAGGTGAAATTTTCACCTAGGGCGCAAAATATCCTTGCATTGGCCCTGATTCCGGGACACCTGGCAAACCTACCCTCCACTTGCCCTGGGTGGGAGGCCCAGAAGGCAGGGACACAGCCTGGGGGACTGCTCTTGGTAGGACCCCCGCACTGCAGGCAGGTGGAGGGTCCCCCGCGGCTCTTATCATGACCGGGCTGCGGCTTCGAGGCCCCCCCAGCTGGAGCCAGGTCAGGGAGAGCCGTGTGGGCCACTGTGGGGAGCTTGGGTCCTCCACCTGCCCTGGGCGAGAGGTCCAGGGGTGGGGACAGGGGCTGCTTTGGGGAAGGCTCCCTGGCCCCACTCCAGCTTCTGGCTTGGCCAGGGGCAGTGCTTTGGTGGGTGGGGCCCCCCAGGCCTCCTATTTTTGGGAAGGCTCCAGCGCCCTTGCACCCAGCCAGGGGAGATGTCAGGGCCAGCCAGGAAGACAGTGATTCCTATATTCCTAAAGTTAATTCTATGCTGCAGCCTAGTCAGGCTTGAGTCCTAATAACCAGGACATTATGAAAAGGAAATAGGCACGTCCATCTCTGCAGAGACCTAACGAGGCCCACTGACGCAGTAAGAAGAGAAAGGTACATTGTTCCCACCATGGAAGATATAATCTGCAATGGTCTTGACCTTATTAGATGCAGCTAGTGGATTCTGGCAAGTTCCTGTCTCCGCGGGCAGTGACCAGCTGACAAGTTTTGGAATGAAAGATATGGCTTTCCTCACCTCACCATCAGCTTCACAAGCACCCCAGAAATCTTCCAAAGGAAAATGAGCAAAACTCTGCCAGGCCTAGAGGGAGTTACATGGATGACAGCTGCATTTATGGGAAGTCCAAGGAAGAACATAATGTCAGCCTGGCACATTTCACCAGCATTACGATGACTTTCTTTATAAAACAAAATCCAAAAGAAGACTGTGTCACGTGTGGGACCACAGAGGACTGAGCTCGGGGGCACTCCACTTCTGTGTGAACTGGGACACCAGGCTATCATGGTCCACAGATTGACAAGAAGGGAGGCAAGATGTCAAGTCCCAGTTGGAGATCCTTCCCATGACAATGCACTCAGAAATCCTTGCCATTGTTTGGGGGAACAAAGCAGCCCGCTGACACCATTTCATAACAAATCAGGGAAAGGAATGCCACCAGAAGGGGGAGGGGAGGAAAGAAGAAGGGGAAGAAGCTCTCAAACCTGTTGACTGGACTGTGGGAAGGATGCAAAGTCTCAGGACAGAAGGCTCTCCACATATCTCCCACATGCACATGGCCTTACGATTCCCAGGGTCATGTGACAGGGACTTCCTGCTGCCAGGCAGAGTGAGACCTGCCCGGCCCTCTCTCTTCCAGAGTTCCTGCCTGCTTTGTGTTTGCAACGAGGCGAGGCGTTTGTTTACTGATCTATCATTGGCATGCAGGAAATGGCCTGGAAATGAGCTGTAATCATCTGTCACCAGCAGTCGCTGTTTGGTTTTCTTCTAATTTAAGTTTTCCTTTCTTTCTCCCCAACCTCCCACTCAAAACACAGTAGTAAAATAAAGCACATGCTTCTCTTTACGGATGCTGGATGCTTTAGGGAAACCAGGGCTTAAGCATTTCGAAAAAGACTAGTGATTTTTGGTGTCCAACTTGAGATATCTTAACAGGCGGGTAATTTTCACAAAGTGCTGAGCACCAACCTCCTGAAAAGTCACAGCCCCCAAAGCAGACCTGGAATGGGCTCCCAAAAAGGTACCCCAATTCCACTGTTAGCGTTTGAAAATGTAGCCACAGTATATGGAAACAAGTAACAATCATCTTAGATGGCATAGGCTTTTCCCCAACCCCACCTCCTTGTGAGCCAACAGCAAGCATACTGACAATGAACCACTGAGACGTGTGTATGTATTGGGAGTTCATTTGTGGTGATGATAAGCTAAGGGCTGGAGTAAAAGACTGACTTACTAATCAGTCTCACTCCCTTGCCATCCCACACTGCTCAATCATGGCAAGACACGGGTATTGGGATTGGCAGGAGGATTGCTTTTGGGCATTGATTCTGTTCCAATCCAGGTCACATGGCTAGAAGTCACCACCATCTGTTCGGTTGCCTAGATGAAATAGTTAATGTGGTTTTAGTCCAATTCCTAGTGGGTATGTCTTCACATCCCAAAACACCACCACTGTTTCTACCTTACTGATAGAATACAGTAAGAGGGCAAGGATTGAGTGGGCATGGAGACTAAGTAATTCTCTTATCCCTAAAGGATAGAGAAATCTTTCAGAGGAAAATGAGCAAAACTTATTGTGGAGAAGGTGGAAGCAGACCTGGTGTTAATCTGCCCACTCTGCTATCAGAATAGGTATTCACCTTCTGCAGAATTCTAAACACATTCCTGGAAGCTGTAGGACAATTCTAATTAGGTAAGCCATGGGAGAACCAAACATTAAACAGTTTAGTCACTGTATCTAATGAAGTCATGGAGCTTCTATTCACAAACATGATCAAGCAACCACAATAAGCCTCTCAGGGCTCCCCCTTTGCTACACTGTTTATGGTGCTATAAAAAAAGCACATCCCACATATGACCTTGTGGCTTTAGAGATGTTCACTGTGCTATGAACCTTAGCCATTTGTAACCTGGAATGGAGTGCCAGCCACCAGCATGCTAGAGGATAAGGCAATAGCTCAGATTACAAGCTTTTGGGAGCAGGGATTGTCATTTGTGTTCTGTGTTTGTACAGCACCTAGCACAATGGGGTCCTGGTCCATGACCGGGCTCCTACATGCTACAATAATAGAAATAACAATACTAATAAAGAGCAACAAAGAGTCTTGTGGCACCTTACAGACTAACAGATATATGGGAGCATAAGCTTTCGTGGGCGAAGACCCACTTCGTCAGACGCATGTGGTGGAAATGACCCACTTCGTTAGATGCATGTGGTGGAAATTTCCACCACATGTGTCTGACGAAGTGGGTCTTCGCCCACGAAAGCTTATGCTCCAATATATCTGTTAGTCTATAAGGTGCTACAGGACTCTTTGTCGCTCTTGCAGATCGAGACTCACACGGCTACCCCTCTGATACTTAATACTAATAAATATCATCTCACATCACCGGAATGAGGCCAGAGCTCTTCACCTGTCAGTTTGCAGAAACTGTTGCCCAAGGAGGGTAAAGACCTAAAGATTATAGGAGGGACAATCCCCAGTTTCTCTTCTAAGATGCCCACAAAAAGGTTCCCTCTGCCCCAAGTCATTTATATTTGAAGACATCTAAACCACATCAATTTCTTATTGAGGTCCACAAGACTCAACAACAATACACAGCATTTACATAGTGCTTTCAAACTTCAAAGTGTTTTACAGTGCAAATATAACATACAGAAGGCAACACCCAGCAAACAATATATAAAGAAGAGGAAGGATGCCAGGAAGACAAAATACTAACAGGAAGATCACGAGTAGGGCTGAGCCGACAGTTGGGAACTTGAATTCAAACCCCTTCCACCCCACCCTGTACTCTATTTAAAGGCTATTTCCCTTTAGGGGAAAAAGAAATCGCACACACAAAGCCCTCTGCGTGGCCTGCGTGCAGGTTCTCGACAGTCAAATGAGTCTCCTTGTTATGCATGTGCACGTATAGGTCAGGGAATTAATTTCCTCTGGGATCTCAAACAGCAGTTTGACCTAGATTGCATCAAATCACAGAAAAACAGAGGGGAAGTCTCCAGGGCAGGGATATACGCTCCCAGTGCTCTAAAGGTAGCAGAGCCTGGCATGAAGAAGATGGGAGGAAGAACCAAGTGGCAAACTCCCCTTATGGAGCAGGAGGGCTCAGTGGGTAGGAAATGCTGACTCTAGGGGCCCAATGCTGCCCTGCTATGGTGCAAAGCATGGTTAATAATCTTGGTCACAGGATGTACCAGGGACCAGTTAGGAGACAGAAATGGGTTTTATAAAGGATGGGATGATATGAGGTCCTTGACACTCGATCACGGGATATTGACGGCCTGATTCAAAGCTTACTGAAGTATAGGGTAAGAGTTCCAGTGACCACACAACGGGCTTTTATCAGGCCCATAGTCAGCAATAGCTGATCCTCAGAACTACATTGAAGGGGCTTCTCTGAGTCACCTTCATTTCCTTCCCTCACCCATTCAGCCTAGCAGTCCTGATGCTGTGGTGACCCTCATACCTGCAAGCTGTAGAAACCCACAGTGCTTTTCTAAGCATTGGCTCAGTGTATTTACTTGAGAGCAATGTAAAGCATTCATCTCCTTCCAAGATCTGAATGTGCCAGCTGTATAGCGCTCCTGGCTTCTGCTGACCAAGTCGATTCAAGAAACTCAGAGCAGAACTCCCCTTATTAAATTTCAGCAGGCTCTTAATTGTAGATTTCTAACTCCAAGTCATACATATAAAAAAGTGAGTGAATTTATGCAACAGATGTCCCTGAAGTGTCACATGGAAGCGCTCCATTTCCAGCTTCACCCTCCATTTCACAGCAGGATGCCACATGATCATGCCTAACAAAACAACAGTAATAACACATAGCACTTTTCCTATTCAAAGTGATTTATAAACCTGACAATATCCACGTGTGGTAAGATAAGTACCATTATCCATTTTATGGATGGAGAAACTGAGTCACAGACAGGTTATGTGACTTAAAGCACGCAGAGAATCAGGAATAGAACTCAGGGGTTTCTGACTATGAGGCCTGTGCTCAGACCATTAGGCAAGACACACACGGTGCCTTTGTGTATTTATTAATTATGTACATACACACACACTTTACAAAAATGACTTTAACTGATCAGCGCCTATGAAAATCAGGCCACACGAATCTACACATGAATTTAGGCACCCAACTTTAAACACCTAAATTTGAAAATCTTGCTAACTTTCAGACTGAGTTAAAGTTGAGAAGAAATATCCGGGTGAAATCCACACTTTATTGAAGTAGACGGGAGTTTTGCCATTGACTTCAGTCGGTCCAGAATTTCATGCCAGTAATGTCAGAATAACATAAAAAATAAACAAACATCAAAAAACATGGTAGTTACTGAAAAAAATACCAACCATTAGAAACCATTATGGTTACGTTTAAAAGGAACCCAAATATTTGACAGAACAGTACAGAAAACAACCTGCCACTAAAAAGGCTTTCTTAATTCTCCCTTAAAATGCAGAATCCCCCCCCCCCCACGAAGTTACACTGCCTTAACGTGTAGAATGGGCCATATTCAGCTCTGGAACAGTGACTGTTTTATGGTCTGATACCTTGTGAGGCATCTGGGCTAGAAACTTGAGTATCATTAGAGATCTTGCAAGGTCTTTTTCCACTGGCATAAGGCTATTGTTCACCTCTAGCACTGTAGCCCATAGGGCTAGCTTGCCTTTATTATATTCACTGCCTTGCCTTCATTATATTCTGCCTTTATTATATTCAGCAGTAACCTACAGGCCTGTATCCTGTAAGGCATGGCTTCGGAAGTTAGCATGAGGCCTATGAACTTTGGCATAGATAAACAGCTCAACGGTAACCCTTAAGTTTTGGGGAACTGGAAATAGAGTGTAATGGGGAATTTTGTCCATAATGACATCGGCCAACCACAAAACCATGAGCTTACACCAACTTTTGGAAAGTTTTGGAAAGAACATCCGACCGCAAGAGTGCTATGGCAACAAATCGACGTATATGATAATTAGTTGAAATCCTTAGATATATATTAGATATACTAATCTATAAAAGAAGGACACCTCAACATTAGTAGAATAAGGAAATACAAATAAGGAAGAGGGGAGTAACCCCTAGTGAATATGCATTAGACATAGTGGCGTCAGCATAACATAATATAAAAGTTACATCCCAGCCTGTGGGCAGTGGGAGAGAGAGATGTAGCCCTTGGGAGGTGCCAGAATGATGGCCACTGGCGATGAGGAGGAAGGTGATGGTGATGAGGAAGACAATGGGTAACATTTCAGGTTGTCCTGCAAGGGATGGTGTGAGCATATGGATGTTCGAACGTACATTCTGTTGTCTCTCTATCTACCTTACTGAGTTAGAGGGTTTGCGACTTTGCTAAATGGATTAATAAACTACTTGTAAATATAGAAGAGTTCCTAGAGCGCGAGTGTTGCAGCTGTGCACATCAGGGTTCCCAGCTATGTCGTTATTTTAATAATACTGGGCCTGATCTTGGGACAAGGACCTGTCAACCCTCCAAGCAATAACTGGGATTTCTTACATAATCACTATAATTAATACATAAGCTATAGATTAGGCTACACACAGGTGACTCCCAAAATATCAGATCTCCAAATCACAACATGACTATATATGGCAAAGCTACTTTAGGCCTCAGCAAAGCACTTAAGAACATCCTTAGCTTTAGTCACATACTTAAGATGATTGACTTCATTGGATCTTAAGTGCTTATGTACATTGCTGAAATGGGGCCTTAGGTAAACTGCAGATTACTAACATATATTTCTCTCTTCCTCAAAGGCCTGGAGAGTCAACCTCATGTTACTGAGGGAGCCTGACCTTTCAGCTGGAAATAAGAGATATAGACCAATAAAATGGTTTCACGTTTTCGGAAATGGTTTTCTTTCAGTCTAATAGGTGGCAGGGTTAGGGGCTGATAGCATGGGATGGGACAGAGGTTTTATTCCTGTGGCGCTTGTTTTTCAGAAGCGTTGAGCACTTGCAGCTCCCACTGACTGCAGCTGGAGTTAGGAATGCTCAATCACATCTTTGAAAATCAGGACACTGAAGTTTTGGGATGGTCGGCATAATTTATGAGGGGTGCAGCTGTAAGAGAAAGTCAGGTCATCCTGGGTGAGGTAGAGGGCCTAGTTTTTCAATAAGCATTGGTAAACTCAGAAGGTGGTCAAGCCATGAAACACATTTGAATCTGTTTTGGACATGGGTTAGGTAACACCATATTATTCCAAGCAACATGTGAATCCTAAAAAAAAAAAAAGGGTACTGGAATGTGCTTCTGGAACCATCACTCATAAGTGATAGCACCACAGCATTCTGGAGCACTGTGGCATGACTTGAGCCTGATTCCAGTACAGATGGGACCTTGAGTGACCCCTTCCGGCCAGGTCAAGTTTGTTGACGAATGACCCCACAAAGAACTCCCTGGCTAGAAGGACAGATTGTCCTCAACAAAGAAGGGAAATAAAGAAACAAAAAAGTGGAGGATGCCAACTCCTCTCCAAAGTGATAAAAATAAATTATCACCAGGGAGTAAGTGGTGGAAAAGTAAAGACAATCCTAACCTCATCTAACTTCTCCTGCTGCTGTCTTTACCCTGCAGTGCACTGAGCATTGAATCATTCCCCTTCCTAGCAAGATTTAATAAACACCCTTGTGAGGTGCTCATCACCCTGGGATCTGGGCACCATCCGTAACCCATTAATGAGAACCCACATCCGATGAAGTGGGTTCTTAACCCACGAAAGCTTATGCTGAAATAAATTTGTTAGTCTCTAAGGTGCCACAGGTATTTTTTCTTGTTTTCTTTTTGCTGACACAGACTAACACGGCTACTACACTGAAATCATGAATGAGACTGTGTTACAGGTACCCCTCTGTGCCAATTCACAGAGGATAGACGGCTGGAGCTATGACAACCACCAACTACAGAAGCTTATCTCTTTAGCTCAAACCGTAACAGCCCATTAGTTTAGATCTCTGGTTCAGTACCCAAAGTGTCTGCTCTCACACATCCACAGAGCAGAATTAAGAAAGATGCTGTTTCCCAGAGCAGGGAACAATATGTGCTTCACCCCCTAATTCAACTTTCTTAAAAGAAGACCAGCGCCAGGAGATAACCAGCCAGGATACCAGCCACCAGAGGGTCACCCATCATCCTTGTTTGGAAGAAGCCCAAACAGATTGCTCTGCAGAAAGGACTTGAATTTATTTGTTTTTAAAGGGGGAAAACTGCTGTGTTTGTAGGTTTGTCAAGACAATAGAAAAAGGATATTGTACTGGAGCTGCCAGGAAACAGTAGACCATCTGCCTGCATGAAGAGAAATTCCCCCCTTTCTTTTGTAATAGAAGGAATGTAGCTCAGAGAGCCGCCATCCGCCCTACACGAGGGAGGAAATATGAGAGCCTGTGCACTGCAAGGGTAAAGGAAGTGTGGGGGAGGGAGCAAGCTAAGATGATGTGGTTAAGTGGGTCACTGCACTGATGGCCAATGAAAGAAAGAAAGAAAAGAGTCTAAGTAGAACACTTGGGAAAAGGAGTCTTTCCTCTCCTGCTTCCCCCTTTCAATTCTCTCTCTCTCTCTCTCATGCACGTGCATACACACACACACACACACACACACACAGAGAGAGAGAAGTAATTCCAAAGGAAGTACACACACACACACACACACACACACACAGAAGTAATTCCAAAGGAAGTACACACACACACACACACACACACACAGAGCGCAGTAATTCCAAAGGAAATATACATTTCTATTAGATTTCAGTGTAGTAGCCGTGTTAGTCTGTGTCAGCAAAACGAAAATAAGAAAGAAAAACTTGTAGCACCTTAGAGACTAACAAATTTATTTCAGCATAAGCTTTCGTGGGTTGTTACCCACTTCATCGGATGCATGGAATGAAACATACAGTACACAGATATTTATACAGTCAGAGAAACATGATAAGGTCGAGGTGCATAGACCAACCTTAAGAGGCGAATTAGTTGAGAGGAACCATAACAGCAGGGGAAGAAAAACCTTTGACGTGATAAACATGATGATCCTTGCAACAAAGCCCGATGCCAACTCTGTCAACATATCGATTCAAGTGATACCATCACAGGGCCTAATCACATCCACCACGCCATCAGGGGCTCATTCACCTGCACATCTATCAATGTGATATATGCCATCATGTGCCAGCAATGCCCCTCTGCCATGTACATTGGCCAAACCGGACAGTCTCTACGCAAAAGAATAAATGGACATAAATCTGACATCAGAAATCATAACATTCAAAAACCAGTAGGAGAACACTTCAACCTCCCTAATCACTCAGTGACAGACTTGAGGGTAGCAGTGTTGCGACAGATTAACTCCAAAAGCAGACTTCAAAGAGAAACTATTGAACTCGAATTGATATGCAAACTAGGTTGCATTGCGTCCGGATTAAATAGAGATTTGGAATGGCTCAGCCATTACGTTAATTGAATCTATTTCCCTTAAGTTAACGATCCTCATTCACACCTGTGTGACCATCATGTTTATCACTTCAAAGGTTTTTCTTCCCCTGCTGTTATGGTTCCTCTCAACTAATTCGCCTCTTAAGGTTGGTCTATGCACCTCGACCTTATCATGTTTCTCTGACTGTATAAATATCTGTGTACTGTATGTTTCATTCCATGCATCCGATGAAGTGGGTAACAACCCACAAAAGCTTATGCTGAAATAAATTTGTTAGTCTCTAAGGTGCTACAAGTTTTTCATTTCTATTAGAGGATTTCAGCAGAGACCTTGAAATACAGAGCTAGTGTCAGGAAGGCGGTGGCTTGGGGAAACACAAATTCTACCACCTGCTGCTGCAATTGCTACTGCTGCTAAAAACACAACAATCAGAGATTCTGGGATCTGATTTTACAGGGACAGTCCCGATTTTTGGGTCTTTTTCTTATATAGGCTCCCATTACCTCCCACCCCCTGTCCCGATTTTTCACATTTGCTGTCTGGTCACCCTAACTGTTCAGATGCCTCAAAATTCCTCTCAGTAGAGCCTTCACTAATCTGATCTTTGGCAATTTGAACAAAAAACGGTTTCGACAAAATGCCTTTAATCTCTTTTCTCCGCCTGCAGTGAAGCGTGCGCTTGCATGTGTAGGAGGTGTAGCATTTGTGTTACTTGTGTTTGCGTTTACATTTTTCACTGACTTTTTTATAACTTGAGAACCACACAGCAATTTATAGGGCCAAAATAATGAAAGAGCTGATCTTCTCATGGTGTTTAGTCAGCGGATGGTGGAAATACAGCAAGAGGACCGTGTCTCATGTTCTTTTGTCCTGCTAAAAGACCTTTGGAGGCAAAAATAAAATAAAATAAAATAAAAAAACCTCAAAAGTAAAATTTTCAGAAGCGACTAAATGACTTATTAGCTTAAGTCCCATTTTCAAAAATGATGTAGAGCCAGATTTTTAAAGCGCCTAATGGGGTTTTCAAAACTGCTTAGGTTCCATTGATTTCCCAGTGATTTCAATTGGCTGTAGTTGAACATTCCACTAAGCACCTATCTACATCTTTAGGTGCCTAAATACCTTTAAAAATCTGATTCTTAGAAGCCTAAGTCTTGTTGACAGTCAATGCTTCTAAGTGCCTAAGTCACCTTTGAAAATAGGACTTAGGTTAATTGCTTTTGAAATTTTACCCTAAGTAAAACAAGTATCAAATTAGTCAGGCTGATTTGGATTCCTTTGCAATCTGAATGGACATTCCAATGTGTGTCTCTGTGCAGTCCCATGCCCTGTCACAAGGTCATCAAGGTTTGGAGTGATACAGAATTACCTGAAACACATATCTTCCCTTTCCTGAAAGACTTTTACAAGGAGAGCCCTGGGTTTGCATGTGTGTGTGTGTTTTTAAGTGGAAAAAGTTTCTATGTTCAAGAGGGTTTGTTTATTTGTTTTCTGAATTTCTCACATTAACTGGCAAGCAAGCAGCCGAAAGGCGGCCGAGAGCAAATTGAAGAAAAGACAAAAAATAATGGTATTCTTGACATTTATACCCCAGCTGACTCCAAATTGCTTGTCAAATCTCACAAATGCAGTACAAACTGTTATGGAGCCATTGGTCATGACTCCATAGTTAAGGCTGCATTGCAAAATAGTGTTAAAGTGGAGACTTATTCCATTGATTTATTAGCAAAGAAAAATATTTCCTTTCCAAACTCTCATCATTTAGTAAGAGGATCCAGATTTAATTTCTGTGAAAGTTTTTAAGTGATTCCATGAAATAGATTAAAAGCCAGAAACATTTTAAATGACTCATTTGGAAATCTTTTTGCTTTTTTATTGGAATGTTTCGTTGAGTCCCTCATTGCTGAAAACTTTGAAACTTGAGACTTACCAAGTATGTAGATATTGATCACTTCTCCAGTCAGGGAGATGTGCTGAATTTCAGATGTACACAGTAAAGTATTAACTTACATTTTTGCCTTTACCTTTATTTACGCCAAGCCATTTGACAAACACATTTTGCCCACAATTTATAGATTAATAGATTTTAAGGTAAGAAGGGACCATTATGACCATCTTCTAGTCTGACCCCTTGTATAACACTAGCCAGAAAATTTCACCCGGTAATTCCTGCATCAAGCCCATATCTTGTGGATGAGCTACAGTATATTTTTTTATAAAGACATCCAATCTTGTATTCCAGTGTCCTACCCACAAGGTCATCCTTCATCCCATATGCTTTGAATCAGGCCCAAAGATACTATACTGCGCACGGGGAAGGCATTTGCTCCAGTGAAGCTAACACAGAATGCATTTCACCAGCCCTGTAGCCAGGATTTACAGGGTCCAAGAAAACATGTTGAAGCAGGACCCTTCTGTAGTCAAGTCCCTTGTAGGGGCTCCAAAGCTCCCAGACCCACTGATTGCTCCTGGCATCATCCTCTGAATCACCACTGCCGCACTTCTCCCTTGATTTCAATGGAGCTAGGATTGCACCCTTAGTTTTTAATGTCCCTCTTGCCCCAATCAGGTATCCACATTCAAGCAGTTGTTCCCTCACGCTGACAGGAATTCCCAGAGAAACAAGCACGCGGTGACAGAGTGCTGGGCAACAGCACTTGATCCAGCACTCTGATCACTGTGACTTCAATCAGTATACCTGGATATGGGTACTCTGCTAAATTGATAGATTGAAGATAGCTTCTAACTCTCCCCAGCCTAATTACCTCAGTGACTCAGAAGGTGCAAAGGCACAGGAAGGAAGTGCCAAGTGGGGAGAGCAAAAGCAGAAGAGCTGTAGGCTGGTAAAGCCAAGGACACAGGATGTCTCCCCTGCAGGGCTCAGGAGCCTTAGAGCCCCAGGATACTGTTCTAGCTGCTGCCACAATCTGTAAAGGTGGTGGGAATGAACTCTGTAAATCAATCACTGGGTCTTTTGCCTGAAGAAGGTCTCCAAACAGTTTGCTTGTCTGGAAAGAGGCAGGGGCGGAGCACACCCCTGCCACACACACTGCACTCAGTTCAATTCAATAATGCCTTGTTGACGTGACAAGTACCACAGGAGTTACCAACATGTTAACCAGACAGCCCATGCAGGTCTCTCTGAGAGATAAACACAATCTGCCCAGGATGGGAGACAGATTACCTTCGCAGTCCTTCCCCTCTCCAGTGTGTGTCAGGTCTCCCCTCCATGACCAATCCACAGAGGATGGGAGCCGGTCATAACCCCCAGTGCAGCGCTTTAGCTCAAACTGTAGCTGTCATGCTCTGAGGTCATCGGTTCAGTCCCAGGTCTGTCGGCCTAGACAGTGGTTTCCACAAGAGCATACACTCTCAACTGCATTCACAAGATTAAGTAATAGTCCATCTAATTTGGAGATCCATTTCTCAACATAACAATGTACTTTAACAGGAAGGAACTATGGTTAAACTCTATTTCGGCACTGTGTTGTTTAAGTTATCTGTGGTGGCAAATAAAGATGGCTTTGAGGATATTGTCTACATAGGAACTGTTAGTAGACTAGACCTAAGAGGAAATTCCCCCGACATCTTCTTTTCACTAGAGGAGGCCCCAAAAGTGCTTTTGTAATGTTACACTTGATCTACTTCTTGGCTGGTAAGAAATATGTTTAGCCTTTAAATATGCATTCCTCCTGCCAGCTCCTCCATAAGTAATAAACATTCACATGTGACAGTATTTACTTAATGAAAATTTGTCGTCAGCTTCCTTTAACATTTACATTAACATTAACATTAATTGCATTAACATTTACAATCCCAAACAAAAAGGAGGGGAGAATTTCCACCATAACAAATTGTGCTAACATGGAGCTAAGTCAATGCCTAATTAAAAGGAACATTAAAAACATAGAAAATCTTCAGGCAAACCTGCTTCACAAACGTGAAAAATCACTTCTTTCACCAACATTTCATCCAAGAGCTATACACTTGCATAGAAGTATAAATAAGAAATCAACCTTAACTCTGACAATATATTCATTGATGTTTCTCATAATATTGTACTTTACGGTGGATTAATAAGTTTCCATGTCAAATGTATTGTTACGATACTTATAAAATTGCGTTTACAGAGTACTTTTTATGGGAAGATAAATCAGCGTAGCAATGGAAATATGTTTGAAATAGAATCACAGGTTGTCACTAGTTCATTTCACATGCGTCATGTAATATCTTTCAAATGGCAAACCATCTTGGGACCAGAGCCTCAACTTGTTTAGATAGTTGTAACTCAACTGCAGTCAAACGGAGCTATGGCATTTTACATCAGCTGAGGAACTGACCCTGGTCTCTATTGGCCACATCCATATTCAAGCCAATGTCCTCCGCCTCTAATAGATCACCAATTTTTGTTGGCTCTTTGGGGGAGTTGTTTAAGAAAAGTTGCACAGAACAACATTCTGTTTTATTCTGGATTAAATTAATTCATTATAAATCATACCAAAATCATCTTCCATAGACAGGATTGTACACAAGTGGGAAAAGAAAGAGGGAAAATATAATGCTAATTTAATTCTAGAAGTCCTTACATGAAAGAAGAATAGGGTTGGTGTACATATGTGTGACAGCCATTTGTGGAGACTATTTTCTACATGTCTTTTATTAAGGGAAAAAGAAAGTCTATCATAGTTCAAGATCATGCTTGATTTCTTAAAGAGCAGATCCTTCACAGAGAGCCCGAAAGAAAATGAGAGTTTGAGTGGAAGCCTAACCTCGCTGAATTAGCAGAGGGATTAGAACCAGCGTGCATGAATAGCTCCAGTTCTATGTACATGAGGTCTGGGATTCTTATTTCCTCAGTGACTGCTGTCTGCATTGAAAAACCGTGGTGCTCATGAGGAACGAGTTCTTTGTCTCGGAGAAAGTCGCCAGACTGTTCAAGCTCAGAAAAGTAATCTCTCCCTACTGTTGTAAGTAACTCTTACACAAGCTGGGTATTAGGCACCCCAGAATTTACTAATGTAAAAAAACAAACAGCTCCTGAAATGCTGGCACCTTTTGGTTAAATTTGTGGCTATTAAAGAACAATACCATTTTTTCTTGAGAAGCTCCCAGCTGCTTGGCATCTTTGGGCAGCTAAGGAATGTAACAAGAATAGCCAGTGGCCCCTCACTGCACTGGCCTACACTAGATTTTCTTTCCACCTCAAATTTTCTGCTGTGTAGCTCAACAGTGATAGCAATGGTGGGAGTTAGCCAGTATTTTTAGTACTGTATTGTCTAGGATTGCTTGGAGCTAGATGTTTGGATCACTCAACGTCAGTAACCAACTAGAACCATGTCTACACTAGGTGACCAGACGTTCTGATTTTATCGGGACTGTCCCGATATTTAGCATTTTGTCCCGATATTTAGCTTCAGGATTTTTTTATTTTTTTTTGGCCGCTTACGCGGCGCTGACAGGTAGGGGGAGCGCCTTTTTCAATTCATTACACTCACACAGCACGTCCTGGTCTTCGGCGGCACTTCAGTGGCGGGTCCTTCATTCGCTGCTGGTCTTCAGCGGCAATTTGGCAGTGGGTACATATTTCTTCTGCAGCAGGACGTACGTGCCGCCGAAGACCGGCAGCAACTGAATGACCTCCCGCAGAAGTGCCGCCGAAGACCGGGACGTGCCGGGTGAGTGTAGAAAACGTGCTCCCCCACCCCGGTCCCGATTTTTTCTAGTCCTCATCTGGCCACCCTAACACTAGTGCCACTGTCGCTGCCACTGATAGGAATGCACCAGTGGGAAATCTTAGGGAAAATATTCTAATGCAGACTCAGCCACTGAGTCTTGGTTTCCCAGTGGTGAAACTCTATGCACCTACTCTGTGCTTGGCAGGACTGGAATGTTGCAGCCATCTTGGTGGAGGGATTCTTATTGGCCAAGCTTGTGAAGGCCTTGCGCTGAATTTGAAGGAATTTCTCCATTTGTCAGTCAGTACGACTGTCTGTCAGTAACACAATAATGTATGAATACAGCATCCAATCAATCTCAACATTTCAGGGAATGTTCCTGGCATCAGTGACCAGAACTCTATTGATTTGGGGTAAAACTGGACAGTGGCGTAGCCAGGTTTAAAGCACAGGGGGAGTGGAGCTAAAAAAAGGCGCCTCCCCCTATACTCACCCGGATGCGCTCCAGCTGTTCGGCGGCACTTCAGTGGCGGGTCCTTCACTCGCTCCGGGTCTTTGGTGGTACCTGCCGCCGAAGTGCCGCGGAAAACCCGGAGCGAGTGAAGGACCCGCCACCGAAGTGCCGCCGAACAGCTGGAGCGCCGGTGGGTGAGTGCTTTTTTTAGCTGTGCTCCGCTGGTAGCGCCAGGAGCAAAAGGCGCCGGGAGCAAAAAGTGTCGGGAGCAAAAAAGGCACTGGGAGCAAAAGGCGCTGGAGCACAAAAAAGGCGCTGCTTCTGCTCAGTGCGGGAGTGGCCGCTCCCCCTGCTCCCCCCCGACTATGCTACTGAAACTGGAAAACAAAAGGGAGAAAATAGGGAACACATGAAGCCCCGGCTATCTGCTGAACCTAGCAACATGGAGCCCTGGTGTGTGCAGTAAGCTTGGCCTATGCGCTACAAAGTGCTTGACCCCTCTGTGTAATTTAGAACAAAATTCATCACCCAAAGGCCGCTTCTCAGTACCTTTGAGAATTCACAGCCTAAAGTGGCAAGGCAGACGAAAGCAGATTCTCAATTAGGGCCTGATCCAAAGCCTGTTGAAATCAATGGAAAGGCTTGCATTGAATTCAGTAGGCTTTGGATCAGGCCTATGGGGTCTATTTTGGCCAGATTTTGAGCTCTGCAGTATAAAATCAGAACAGAACATGTGTGTGAAAAGAAGCCCTTCTCAATTTGGTGGAGGCATTTACACTTGCTGACATGCAACTCAGTGCTCTGAATAACCCAACACTTCACTCCTAGAAGAAATCACATTTCTAGATGTTTAACCCTTGAAATGTGATGCACTTTTGAATGAGTTACATGCCCCGGATCTTTTGATTTTTAGACTTTTTCAAAGTAAATCTCCAACCATCGAAAGAGTGAGTGGAAATGTTTTCTTCCCGTCTCAAGGTATGTGCTGGAGCATTTGTAATATCTCATAAAGTATTGTTTGGTTGATACTGGGTATTAAGATACGTGTTTATGAGTTCTAATGTTGCGCCATGAAATTTGCAGTGTTGCTCCATAAAAATTGGCACTTTTTGCTATGAAAATAAAACCTCCAGCATTATGGCCCACCAAGCCTCCTGTATTGTTGCACTGTGAAAAAGACATGTGCATTCTCCTCACTCTGCTGTTCTGTGCGGCTTTATGGCAATGGAATCTCAACAGCTTCACATCTGTGCAGTGGGAAATCTTTCAGCAAAAGATACAGAGGGGCATGTTATTCACCCCTTCCCCAAAGCAAGCTCAGCGTTTTTTTCTCTCAATAGGACACTCTGATGGGTTGATTTAATCATTCACATGTGCAGGTCATACACAGTGCTAGCAAAATACCAGCACTATTAGCACATCTCGCCTGAACTGCTTGTGGTAATGTGGCTCGGAGTCGTCAGCACAACCTTGGCAAAGAATCTCACAGGATATTAAGAGGAGGGCAACATTCCTGCATGTCTCTAGTATGTGGATTCAACAAAGGTCTTGAGCACATGCTTAAGTCCATCCTTATTCAGGAATGAACTTAAGCAGGTGCTTAACTTTAAGCACATGCTTAATTCCCATTGGCTTCAATAGGACTTAAGCCTGTGTTTAAAGTTCAGTACCTGATTATGTGCTTTCCTGAATTAGTGGACTAAGTGCTTTGCTATATAGGAATGGACTTAAGCACATATTTAAAGTTAAACATGAGCTGAAGTGTTTTCCTGAATCAGTGCCATGGATCTGAATACTCTACTCCCCAAAGCACTTCATTGGCTACATTCCCAGACAAAGCCAAGAAAAGCCCCAAGCCCACACACCTTAGTTATGCTTGCAAATATCTATTAATTTAACACAAAGTGATTAGAGCACTACTGGTATTTTAAAAGAGTCAAACATTTAACAGTCAGGAAAGCAGAACACTGCAGCTCAAATCTAAATGCTA
Organism: Macrochelys suwanniensis; assembly: GCA_033296515.1. NCBI lineage: Eukaryota > Metazoa > Chordata > Testudines > Chelydridae > Macrochelys > Macrochelys suwanniensis. The sequence goes on along the minus strand of CM065775.1, from coordinate 243,797,147 downwards.
GAGTCTGGAAATCCTCAATTAAGATTCCAACGCCAGCCTTGTCATGAACCCCTCACCATTGCAGGCTAGAACTAGAGCTGGGCAGAGCTCTACTTTGTAAAGAATTTTGAGATTTTAAAATTTAGCTTCATTCTGAATGAGAGCAAAACCCAAAATATCGAAATTCGCTGTGAAGGGAAATTTTAAAAATAACATTTTCAGGTCATTCAAAATGTTTTGTTTTGACGTTCTGATTTGATTTTGACTTTTTCGTGGGAGGTATTATATTAGTTATTTTAAAAAAAGGCTGGAATAAGATGTTTTTACGTTGTCTGCACTCCCCCTCCCCCCCGTTTTCTTTCCTCTAAATTAAATTCCGGCAACATTGACCTGATCTTTCGAAGCGTTTTGATTTTGACAGAACCACATATTCCAATGGAATATATAGCTCCATCAACGTTCCTCCAACCAACTCTAGCTAGACCACCACTTGAGTCCCAGCTCAGCAAAGTACTTAAGCATGTGCTTAATTCTAAACACGTGAGTAATCCCATTGCCTCCATCTCAAACTTAAAGTTAAGCCCACGCTTAAGCGCTTTGCTGAATCAGAGCCTAGTTATGACATGAAAGGATTTGACTCTTCCCTATACATGTGAATTACAACACAATCTTTCGCTTACATTTTTACAACTAGAACATACAATCCTGACATTTGGGGAGGGTGAAGTGAGATCTGTCTTGCCTATAGTCACCTATTAGTGAACATTTTGGTCCTGACTTAAATTTGATCTCTGAATTTTTATTTAAATATTGAGACAGCATTTTAGTTGCCTGACTTTCAGATGTTCACTTTTAACCTTAAACTCCTAATTTCAGATTTTTAAATAATAAAACCTACAACCTTCTAATAATGTTCTTTAAAATAATATTTACATTTAATGTTAAAGATAAAGCAAAGAAAGAAAGAAAGAAAGAAAGAAAGAAAGAAAGAAAGAAAAACTTCTGAAGTCTTATTTCTACATATGCCTTAAACACTGTTTTCTTGAAAAGCTCTTTTAGATAAATCAGACGCAAACTATTCACTAATTTGGGTAAAAAACAAAACAAAACAAAAACAGTGAAAGAAGCCCAAACAAGACAAAGAAAATTACAAATAAAAACTCCATTGATTCATATATAAAGAGATGAGGATTTACATTAATAAACCACAATCCAGCAGGCAGGTTAAGCACGTGCTGAACTCCACACATCAGTGGGGTTACTTGCATATGTAACATGCATGAGTAACATAAGCTACTTGTCTTTATTTTCAAGGCCCTTCATGACCTATCCCCACCCTACCTGTCATCCCTTATTCAGTATCAAAAAGTCAACTCCCACCTCAGATCGGCCCACAATGCCAGCTTCCACCATCCATTTGTTACATTTTCCATCAAGCATGTTTGTGCTTTCTCCAATGCTGCCCCTCATGCTTGGGAGAAGTTCCCCATAAACAGCCACAAAACCAATCGATCCTCCTTAAAACTCTCCTTCTCCGTGAGCCTACAAAAAATGTAACAATGGTTAGGCTGCTGGAGTGCTGAGATCACTGCCTGCTGTGCTGACCAATACTGTGTCATCCTTTCCTTGCACTGCTCCGTTGATCTGTCTGTATTCATCTGTGGTCTCATACTTGGATTGTAAGCTCTTTGGGGCAGAGACATTCTTTTTGTTCTGTGTTTGTCCAGCGCCCAGCACCATGGGGGCCTGTTCCCTGAGCAAGACTCCTAGGCGCTACAATAGTACAAATAAAAATAATGAGCCTTTGCAGACTTGAGGCCACAATGCCAAGTCCAGGTCCTCTCTGAAGCCAAAAAAAGGCTCCCATTAATTTCAGTGGGAACTGCATCAGGTCCATGCTGAGCACTGACTGGAAATTCCTGAGTGGAGCCCTGACCCTGGTCCAGTGGCGTAGCCAGGTTTAGAGCACAGGGGGAGCGGAGCTAAAAAAAGGTGCCGGAAGCAAAAAGCGTCAGGAGCAAAAAAGGCGCCGGGAGCACAAAAAAAAAATGCTTCACTCTGGCTGCAGTGCAGGAGCAAAAGGCGTCGGATCACAAAAAAGGCGCCGCTTCTGCTCAGTGGGGGAGCGGCTGCTCCCCCTGCTCCCTCCCTGGCTACGCTACTGCCCTGGTCAGGCAAAGATGGCTCTCCTGGGACAGGAAACAGAGGGAAGCTTCACCGCAAACTCCATTGCAGAGTTTGGAAACTACCATGCAGATGCTGCAATGGCAGCCCCATTCTTTCAGAACACTGTACTCTTCTGGTCCTGCAGATAGTACACGTCTGAGTGGAGGTGTCAAATCTCAGGCTGATAACTGAAAGCTAAACAAACGTGACCTGCACCCTGGAGCGATGGTCTCTATACCACATCCACACAGGAGTGCAGAAATATTGCCATCAGGCTCAGAGAAACTATCCTGCAGTGTTGTGGAAGTGTAGGGAGCAGGAACAGTTTAAGTAAATGCCCTAGGGCAAAATCCTAGTCTTATGAAAGGCTTGTCTACACTGGGAAATAACACTCGGTTAAAACAGATGTTAACTAACAACACAATATTAAGTATTAAGAGCAGGCAAGAACCACAACCAGAGGACACAGTTTTAAGTACGACAGTCCTTAAATGTGTAGAAGCGACAAAGGGTCCTGTGGCACCTTATAGACTAACAGAGGTATTGGAGCATTGGCCTGCTAAACCCAGGGTTGTGAGTTCAATCCTTGAGGGGGCCATTTGGGGATATGGGGCAAAAATTGGGGATTGGTCCTGCTTTGAGCAGGGGGTTGGACTAGATGACCTCCTAAGGTCCCTTCCAACCCTGATATTCTATGATTCTATGATAAGCTTTCGTGATTCAGATGCTTTCCACTGCTTGCATCCGAAGAAGTGGGTATTCACCCACGAAAGCTTATGCTCCAATACCTCTGTTAGTCTATAAGGTGCCACAGGACCCTTTGTCGCTTCTACAAATCCAGACTAACACGGCTACCCCTCTGATACTTAAATGTGTAGAATCACATTTAACCTCACATTAGTATGGCCTGTGTTACAAGGAGATAAGATAAACCTAGTGGCACCTTCTGACCTACAAATCTATTATATCATTATAGTCAAACCCTAGATCTCACTGCAAATCTCAAATCCATGCAGAGCAGACAGGATCTTGCTTTTTAAGCTGTCACACCAAAACCCTGAACAATACTGAATTCACCTCCTTGTAATGATGAAGCGCTCAGTCAGCTAGCAGGCTCTGCGCTTGTGACCCCACGAAGTCTAGGTACAGCGCTAATGTATCTGCTTTGCACTGAGCCACCCCTCCGCACTCACACCCACTCTGGCAGATTCAAAAGAGAGTTGTGGTACTGTCCTAGTCACTGCAGGTGGGACTAATCTCTCCATTACAATGCAACAGCTCCCCTGTAGGTACTACAACAAAGGCAACTGCTGTGAAGCAGCCCCCATGAAGCGTACATTGTGATTGTGGGGAGGGAAACACCAGCCTTCTCTCATGAAGAGAAGCCATGATGATGAGCCGGGCACTAGATCTTCAAAACAAGGGCAAACTTTTCAAACCTGGGTGCCTAACGATAGGCTCCGAAATCTATATTAATGGTCCTATATGAGTGTGGCCTGATTCTCAAAAGCGTTGAACACCCAAAGTTCCCGTTGACTTCCTGGGGGATTCATGGGCGCTCGCGCCACACTTCTGAAAACCAGGCCACTTTTATGTAGGTGTCATTGTTTGCTTCTATGTTCCTAATTTTTGGCTCCCAGGTTTGAAAACTTGGTCTAACAGTTCTATTTCCCCCCTAACAAGTGGTGTTTCTTTTAGGGAACTGGGCTGCATAGCTGCCAGCGCGACTCCTCCTGCAGCCCCAGCCAGAGAGCTGCCAACGCAGTACCAGCTGAGTGACCCAGCTGGCATCACTAAAGTTGCTGGGGGAGCCTGGCAGGGAGAGTGGGGCACCACATCAGGTATGAGGGGGACAGATTGCACTGTCAGCTGGTGAGTCACGGTTGGGTTGCTGGTTGAGAACCTGAAGATCAGATGGCATGGTTCAGATCAGGATGGTTGTGAGGGGAGGCCATGGCTGGAGGTGTATTTCTGACTGGTGGAGAGAGGAACCCTCTCCCTATCTCTCCCAAGTCAGATTTCTAACGCTCTGTTTTTACTGGCTGTATCTACTCTGGTAAACAATAGATCGTTAATTCACCCCCGGTTGCAGCTCCACCAGTGTTAGTGAGGGTGGAGTTATAGTGGAGGCCATGGTAAAAATGTCTGACACTTGTCTACGCTACATCTTCCAGCACAGCTACCACCAGCAGTGCTACACCCGGGGCAGTTTATGGGGCCCACTGTAGCCAGTGCAGGCAAGGCCTCCAACAGCTTAATTTACAATTCTTGTTAGCCTCGTTTTGGCTTTTATTTTGGTTTTCCATCCCATGTTTTTAAAGGGCCAGCATCCCACACCAAACTTACCTACTGCTGAAAGTGAGTTATTGTTGAAGGGGTATCTGAAGCCACTGACGTAAGAAAAGGCCCGTTGGAGAAGTCTGGCGCAGCTGTTACAGTCTGATCTGTGCTTGGGTTTGAGGTTTTATTTTCACTTACTCTGGTTCCTCTGCTTGTGGGCCTCTCTTTCCCTGCCCCCCCTCCTCACACCCAGCTCGTGAGGAGAGAGTTTCCATCATGGCTGGCGTAGGGCCAGTGTGTGTACGCGTAAAGGCAGCAGTCAAGAAACGCCATCTTCTGTTTCCTTTCATCACATAAACATTGCTGCTTCCCACCGCATGAGAACAGAACGGAGCAAGGCCTGCCACAGCTGTTAGGAGAGCCTGAGAATCAGTTAGGATGAGACCCGGCGCTAACCCCCTCAGTCTCCATTGAGCACAGCAGCTTGCCCACTGAACTCCTGCTCCCCCTCTCTCCGCCTCCGTCTGCTCCAACGTGCACGCCCACTAGGGTGACCACACAAGGGTGAAAAATCGGGGCAGGGGGTGAGGGGTAGTAGGCACCCATATAAGACAAAGCCCCAAATATCGGGACTGTCCCTATAAAATCGGGACATCTGGTCACCCTGACACCCACATGCCTTTGCATCCTCCACCCCTTTGGGAGGTGATCACAGCATACACACATACCACTGGGGCAAAGGTCATGTTTTAACCGACCTTCTCAGGAACTAAAGACACTAGGTAGCACTTGGGCCAGATTCGCTGTGTGAAGGGGCCTTGCTGTAAATGAGAATCAGGCCCTCACTGTTTAATCCTCTCTCTTAACGAGCTTAATCAGTCTAGAGTGAACGTCAGTGGTCATGCCATACTGCTGACTACTCTTAACTCCCCAGGTTGAAACTGGGCTGATTCTAGCCTGGCTTCCCTAACCTAGGGGCCATGAGCTTTTTATTTATTTTTTAAATGAGGATTGCACTACAACTGCCTCTCTCTCAAATCCAAGAGAGGCCATTTGTTTAAATTGCCCTAGAGTCCAAGTCCGTTTTGTTATGGACAATTATTTACATCAGAAAGGATGAAACAGAGACTATCAAAAAATATCACCTACCCGACAGGAAGGAGTGACACGGCATTTGAAACTTCCTGCATGAATCATTTCTGGTGTCCCTAACTTTGGGTCTTGGCTAGACACGTTGTGTTCCACACTGGAGCCGTGGTAGGTTGAGAGATGTGTATAGCTAAGCTCATGTTGGAGACGGCGTGGGGATATCCCAGAGCACTACTGTTCTGGACCATGCACCAGGGTTTGCGCAGAGGAAAAAAATCCTCGTCTGCAACAGTCAGGGAAAGCATGCGAGAACCATGCTATATACATGGCTGTGGCCATCATGGTTTCAGTCACAGTGTTGACAGGGCCTTGGATGGTTTGCCCTTGCATTAAATATCTGTCTAAATGACTTCATAGCCTGGCTGTCTCTCTATGAAGCTCTCAGTGAGACACACTTCTGGTATGGAACGTTGTATTCCACACTGGAGCCATGGTAGGTTGAGAGATGTGTATAGCTAAGCTCATGTTGGAGACGGCGTGGGGATATCCCAGAGCACCACTGTTCTGGACCATGCACCAGGGTTCGCGCAGAGGAACCCTCTCTCATCTAGCTGGGATCTAACCAGAGCCCCGCTCCTCTTTAGCAATATGAGAAGGGCAGGGAAGTTGCCAGCCCGAAATAATGCCATAACCCCCTCGGTTGAGAAACCAGGCTTTTACAGGAACAGACCATCCCTCTAATGCCACTAGCCACACATACCTGGGTCAGAATGTCCTCAATCTAGATCTGGACACCTAAATGAAAAAGACCTGATTTCCAGAGGTGGCGATAACCCTCAGCTCCTTCTGAAGCCAATATTTTGATACTTTGGCCACAGGCGCTATAGAAAAACCACAGATTGAATAGTGTGGTACACAAATAGCCAATCGCTAGCGCCTAGAATGAAACTGAACTCATTTGCACTTCACTAGGCACAAGGAACAGCAAGTAGATGAACCCAGTTTGATCCCAGCTGTCACTTCCAGCTATTTACATATACACTTAGAACTATTTTTACATGCAAAAGAAACAAACAAGCAAACAAACAAAAAAATCCCACAAGCAAAACTCTATGTGTGCTGAACCAGTACCCCCTGACCCATTCGCTCTCATTTTCAATGGGAAAAACACCACCTCTCCCGGGATCTCATTACAGACAAAGTAGTGCCCATCTTGTATCCTCCTAGTTCGGCAGCATCTAGTGACTATCGAGGCTGGTTTATTTTTCAGTTCATCAGAGTTGTGTCACACTAGGCTGTCAAAGAGAGGAGGGAATGCCCAGCTCCTGATGGTCATCACCTTCCCAAGGGGAAACTTTCAGTCCTTAAGAAACTGACAAGCTGGTTAATGACAAATCTTATTTCAACTTTCACTCTTTAATGCAAACGCCACCCCTTCCAAGCCTCCTCAAGCCAGCAACTGGGATTCCGTCAAAAGCGGTAACAACCACTAAAACTTAAGTCCTTACGCTAAGGAATGTTGTCCTGAAGAGCTGCTAGCCATGCCCTGACCAGCTGAGAGCACCTCTCAGCATCGGAATTAACCTGCTCCCACAACAGAATGAACTTGAAGAAACCTCCCAGCTAGATCCCCTCTCAACAGCCCTGGATTTCACAAAGGGTGGGATAAGGAGAATTATCTCCTCCCAGCTGGGCCTCCATCTGGCAGGGTGATGTTTTCCTTTTGTTCCACAACCATTCAGGAAAGACAGAAAGTGCCAACTGCTACAAAAGAAAAACAGAACCACACAAGCACATGGCAACATATCCACAGGGTGCCAAAGAGGGTGTGACATCCTTCAGGTTATTTCAAAATACTCTGTGGTATCACCCATATTTAACCAGCTGGCTTTCTGGCCCCCAAGTCAGATTGAAATACTTAAAGTTTGCAAGCTCTTTGGGACAGGAATTATGTCTGCCTCTATGTTTGTACAGTGCCCAACACAACGAGGCTTCAGTTCTGATCTACATAAATAAGTTATGTACCATCAAAGCCTGATTTTCAGAGTGCCCCATCCCCCAACTCCTATTGACTTCAGCTTGAGTTGGAAGTGTTCCGCACCTCTAAAAATCCGTGCCTTAAGTAATCTATGTTTATTCTCTATTTTTTAATACCAAAATTGTGGAATGACTAATGTGGCAGGCTTGGTGGAAAGGTAAGAAGGAAGCTAGCATCATCCTCTGGGTCTCCCAGTGCATCTTATGTTGCCTATTCATTTAAGCTGTACGTTCTTCAGAGAAGGAACCATATTTTCCTTTACATATAGCACTGAGCATGCTGTCAACACTAAACAGAAGCTGCAATTGCCCCCCTCTTTTTAACAGAATACTCAGCATCACACCATGCCCTGTATAGCCTGGGTATCCCAAAGCACTATACAGGGCTGTGAGCTAGATAGTTGTAATGCCACAGCTGTCATTAGAATCTGTTTAACTGAGACAGGGAACGATGTTTGGGACACAGAGCTTATCCCTGACTTCACAAGCAGTACCATGGGATCTTCAACAGCTACTACAAACAGGAAGAAAGGACCTTGTTTTAAGATCTCAGTTTGAAGAAGGCCATCTCTAGTACGGCCTTGTCAGCACTGAGTGCACAGCCAAGGACCGGTGTGAGACGTCAAAAAGTGCTACCAGTTGAGCTATAAATCTGCAGCTTACTTTATTCCCTCTTTGGTCACTCTAGCGCTCTTTGTTCTCAGTTCTTATTCTTCAGTTCCTCTAAGAGCTGCCTGTTGTCTTGGGAATCTTTTGATTTCATCTCATTTAAATACTTTCAGCTATTGAAAGACTAAACAATGATGATTAGGACCTACTGGCATACCGAGATTTTGTATAATTTTTTACATTCATTATTGCCAAGACCAGATGTGAAAACACAAATGATATAAATATGATGACAAGTAAGATTACAGTGAGAGGCTCTCAGTGTCAAGGGAAAATATTCCACTCCGACACAGCTAAGCGCTGGTTTCACTCGGTGTCACTCACCTCCTGGTGGTTCAGAAATGCAGCCCACAAGCTTTATTAGAAAACTCTGTGCCAGAAGCATGTAGATCATTGTGCAGTAATGAACCACAATCCATTCACAGGAATTATCCCAGGATTATACACAACTGGACGAGACGGTAACCATATGTTCCTGGGACCTTTGCATTCCTGTTGGAGCCCTCAGTATCCCCCTTCCATCTCTCCCCTACTCTTGGAGCCACCTGTCACCCTGCAAAGTGTAACTAGGCTGGTGAGAGCCAGGCTGGGACCTTCTGCTTGTGGGCAGGTTATGGGTGTCAGGGAATTGAACCAGAGCTGCATAGCCTGCATAGCAAAGCCTTCCTCACAGCTGAGGTCTCGCAGTCTAGATGCCATGTCTCAAGAGCCTAGCAACACTCCTGCTTTAATGGCGAGAGCTGCTACAGAGCCACAAGTTACTAAGCTTTGCCCGGGGTCAAGTCCTGTCTCTAGGCTCTGCCAACCTGAGCAGCAATTAAACTGTGTGGTCTTGTGAAATGCCATGCAAAGTACTAACCACCAGGCCACCAAGCAAGGCCTTTTTAGTGTTTATGATTAGGAGGTAAAAGAAGCCTGTAGTCTGTTCCTTTGAGCTACAAGTACTGGTGGGAAGATGCTGCTTCCAGCTATCAGACTCAGGTGCTATGGTGATGAGCACAGTATAAATGCCTAGATTCTATCAAGGTTCTTGTATAGCACCCCTCCCTGTGGCATCTGGGCATCCCACAGTTTAGATTAACAGACAGAACCAGAAACTCTGGGTCCGACGGGCCATGCCACCTCACAAAGTTTGTCCCTCATAGAGCATTTCACAACATAAGAACAGAGGATCAAAGATAGCTGTCAATTCTCTCCCACTCCCCTCCCAGCTCTTGTTCCCACTGAGCCCTATGGCTAGTTAATTAATGTTCATTATCTAAAGACACTATGACACGGAGGCGATTTGAGCCTCTCTTCTAAGATCAGGTGAGTTCTCTCAGGGTCACATCGAGGGTAGAAACCAGATGCCATGTTTACTGAGCCACTTAATGTAGTTAGTGTTGATAGCTCCATCTATAGTAAATTAAATAAGGACATTTCAAGCAATCCAAGAAATGAAAAGCCAATCAAACTAGAAATTACGAGTGAAATCCTGACCCCATGAAGTAATTTTGCCATTGACGTCAATGGGGCCAGGATTCCAGCCTAAGAATTAGCTCATTGAGCATTTTATGGTGGTCATTGTGTTATTTTTTACAGTCAGATTAGTGCTAGACGAAGGCGCAGGATTGAAAGCACCAAAAAGTAAAGTCCCCTGTTTAGTAGCAAAAGACCATTGATAGCTGCCAAGCAAGCTCCCTCCCATCCATTCCCCTCAGCCCTGAAACAGGGACAACCTCTAGGGATCAGAAATTAAACTAGTTATGTGCCCATGTCTATTCAATCTTCCATGCCTGTGCTGAATGCCAGTTCAGTAGTGGGTTTTGTGACTAGACACTAGTCCACTGGGAACTGGACTGAGACTAGCAACTTATTTCACATAGGTCTCACTGAACCATAATGAAATAGCTACTATTGAGAGTCACTGCTTATCTGGGCTACATTCAAACCAGTGACCTACACGTGACTGGTTTTGGAGCTCAATATTCTTTTGAAATTTGCTTTTGTTAAGAAAATGCTGGATTAAAAGTACACTACAGACTGGTACAGAGCTAATAAACTGACATAAACTGGGACTGGACAACAGGGGATGGATCATTCGAAATAGCCTGGTTCATTTCATTCCATCTGAACCATCTGGCACTGGCCTCTGTCAGAAGCCAGGGTACTGGGCTAGATGGACCACTGGTCTGACCCAATATGGCTGTTCTTACTAAGGAATATGCTTATCACCTTTGTTTTCTGTCTCATAAATCAGAAGCAAATATTTAGACCAAAAAAAAACTGAGCAGACAAAAATTTCCTCTGAGTTTTTTGCATTTCCCTTCCCTGGGGTGATACACAAAACCAGTTTGCAGGTTGCTGCTTTTACCTAATTTCTCAAGTCCTTCAGCTTTATCCCTTTAAATCATACCTTTATCTAAAATCTCCAGCCACGAGAAAGCAAAAGTCCTATTGTCTCTTTCCTGTATACCAGCAGAAATTAAAACAACTTTTCCTTGTACTAAGAACAAAAAAACCCAACAATGTCGTTTCCTTGCAAAGAGTTTTCTTTGACTCCAGAATGGGTCTTAAAGCAGCAGGGTGAAGATCAGCCATTATTACAACACACAGCCCAGCAACTTTTTTTTTATTTCTTTTCTATTTATTACAGCTTTCCCCCCTATAATTTAGAGGAAAAATGTGCCTGTCAGTGTTTCCACTTGGGAACGTGCTGCTGGAAATGTAAAGCATTATAAAGGCAATGCAATACTTACAATTTCTCCATCCAAGGGAGACTAACTGTCGTTGAGCTGGGGAAATTGTTTTCATTATTATTATTTACTTCTCCATTCTCAGGAATTCTAATGATGGTCTGTCATGAAGGAGAGTGTGCTTTTGAAGTGTGATGGGAAAGACAGCAACATTACACACTCTTTTCATCCAACACCCTTCTCACTGCCCCCGCCCCCAAGCTTTTGTTTTGCTTTCAACCCAGACTTTCAAAATGATTTAGGGAACAGTCTGTTCCTCTTTGCTGCAACACCAATTCTTTTAAAAGTGATAACTGTGTTGTAATGTTTGGGAGACTTTTCCCCCTTTCATACACACAAACACCGCGTCGCCGTAACTGATGGACTTCCACTGAGTTGCTCCTGATTAGGCGCAAGCGACGAGAGAATCAGGCTCGCAGACCTTTGCTCCCTTCCAAAATTAATCATCTTTCCTCACGGCCTCCACCCCATTCCTGCAGTCCAGAGTGTGAAATCAGTCAGTTCTCTAGATAGCTGCGCTTTCCAACTAATTAATTCTTTGGGCTGGGAGCAGGGGGGAAATGGAGGGAACTTTAACCATTTATGTTTCATTGCTGGGAAAAAATAAATAAACCAAGGGGCTAATGCAAATACTTCTCCCAGCCAAATCAAAGGGTAGAGTTAGAGAGACGTGTATGTGTACGTGCACATATCATTAGCCTTATGTTACAATGACATGAAACAGCTCCAGCCCCGCTAGACTGAGCCTCCATCTGGCTCCTTAAAACAACAAATGATCCCTAAAAAGGAAAGAAAACCCTCATGTGTAAGTCTGCGGTGCGATCTACATTCCTGGGAGCCCTGCAAGGCAACTATAGGTGGAAAAGAGAGTGGTGAGATGGGGGGGAAGCTGCTTTACTCTCTGCATTACTGACCCCCGCCCCCAAACTACCTGTGAGCAAGACCCTGGGCTCTGGCTGCCGACCCGTTTTGTTAGCATGGTTGCATTTTCTCCCTTTAAAAAAAAAGGGGGGCACCGCAATCTGTTTTGTCAATGACCAATTGGACCAATTGCAGCTAATTACAATATTCCCTCCTCCCCACACCCTGATCAATGCAGCTGCTTTGACAAGTTTGTTCCAAAGCTCCAACGCCATGCACAGAACGGATCCCCAAACTGCTCCCCCCCATCTCACCGTCCTCTCCCCACACCAGGCCCTTCCTCCCCATCCCCCGTCTTTCCCCTTCCCCACCCCAAAGCCTAATTTCAGAGGAGTTCTGACACTGGCATCCCCAGTCCTACCTTTCTCAGTGGCAATAGCTGGGCAGTTCTCATTTTGGGGAACTCCAGTTCCAGCCTGGCAGCAGCAGCAGCAGCAGCAACATCTGGATGCATGGCTTCGTGGCTCGCCCCCTCTTTTGTTAGCAGAGTTCCTTACAATCCACTCTAAAGGAGTTTTCCTTTTGCTCGAAAGCCCCCCGTTCCCGCTCCATACAGATCAGTTTCCATTCTCAACCATTCCCCAGTCACAAGCAGGAGAGCGGTTTCTTGCCCAGAGCCTTTTCCTGCCCCCGTTGGCTTTTGTGGAGCTTAGTTCCCCTAGATTCTTCTGTTACTTTTTCCCCTTTCCTGATTTCGTGACTATCTCTTCAAGCTCGTGACGTTAATTCCACCCCTTCCCCCTCCTGTGTCTTTCTTCCCACCCTTCCCTAGCCTGACCCATCCTGACTCCTTTCCAGTGAGCTAATCTGCAGCTGGCTGAAGAACAGGCCCCATTACCATGGAAACCCATGTCCCTGAATACTTGACTGACTTGGGGAAACTACAGTAAACAGGACCTTCTGCTGGACACTTTTCCTTTTTGGTGGGGAGTGGGGGGGGGTGCATTAACTCCTTCAGTGCTGCTGACTTTTAAAATACTTTCTCACCTCTGTGAACTGGCCCCTAAAGCCCGAGCAGCTTTCAAGCTCACCAAACGCGCCCTAGCAAAACAGACTCTCTCCTTTGCTGATCTAAAGGGTCACCCTTATAAAATCAGTAACAGTCAGTACTGGGTTAGTGCCTTTTCTCCAAGGACCTCAAGGCAATTTACAAACAGTCATTAACAAATAGCACTGCTCTGCCAGCCTCCTGGACATGGGACTTGTGGGAGTTTTGCCCAGCACAGTATGACAAGATTGGGCCCCGAGATTCCCACCAGCATTTATGGGCACCATTCTCCAAAACACTACAGCTCACACTGATGTCACTGCAGTCTGGCAGATCACTGCATCCGGTCAGCATTTTATTCTTTTCATTAGGGGACGTGCAGACTTTTGTAGGGTATCATGAGCAATGCAGCACGTGAGAAGTAAAAGTGGTCTTACCATTATATAGTGCTCCCCATCCTTAAAGGTTCCCTTTACAAACACACTGATATGCACAAAGGAATCACACTGCTGAAACACAGCCTGCCTCCTCTGGCGTGGAATAGGGCGAATGTTCATCACTGCACAGGAACACTATGCAACTGTTTGGGATAGGAAGTACTATGCACATGGTATCACCCACCCCAAGCATTCAGAACATATAAAGCCTCAACAATCATGAGACTGTCTTAAAAACCATGAGAAATAATAAAATAATACTAAACTGAAGGGTCTTTTAATTTGTCTCCTGATTTCTGAGCCTTTAGAATCCACTTGGGTCACATTTCCAAGGTTGTCTCTGCAACCACAAAGACTAAAAACTTCCTTTTGAAAGAACGGGAAGTTGAGAATCTCATGAAATAACCAGACTCCAGAAGCTGGGGCTTTAGGAAAAAACACCAAATATTGCAAGGCTTGCGATAAAATCACAAGGTGCCATTGTTTTTTGCATCTCCACATACGGAGAAGAGGGTTTTAAGGCACAAGAACAATTGCCTGATGCTTCCTTTTGCATTCGCTCAGAAAACAGCGGAGCTACTCATTGCTTCATCAATCACTCCAGAGTCGTGGTGTCAAAAAAACCCTCAAGGGCAACAGTATCAAAGACAACTATAGATCCAGAAGGGTCAGCATGGGCACATGGATTGTTGATCGCCAAAAGGAGATGAAAAGAAGAACAAGGCTCAATGCTCTGCCATCATAACTCAGTCTTGGTCTACACCTAAAACTCAGGTCGACTTTAGTTACGCTGCTCAGGGCTGTGAAAAAGTTTGCCCCCTGTGGGACAGAGTTAGGTTGACCTCACCCCCACTGTAGACGAAGCTCGGTCGACAGAGGGATTCTTCAGTCGACCTAGCCACTGCCTCTTGAGGGGGTAGATTTCCTACAGTGATGGAAAAACCCCTCCTGTCACTGTAAGAAGTGTCTACACAACAGCACGACAGCAGCACTGGGGCAGCTGTGCCACTGTAGCACTTGCAGTGTAGACATACGCTTAGCCTAAAACCAGACCAGAAGGGGCCCCCGAAATCTGAAGACTCCAGTGATTGCCAGTTGTCTCTCCACAAGTGAAAAGCTCCATATCTAATGCTCTGAGCTGGGTTCAAGTCCTTGCTCTACAAAGGACTAACTGAATAACTTTAGGCAAATCGCTTAATCTCTCTCTGAGCCGCAAGCCCCTGCCATAAAATGGAAATAATAATCCTACTTTCTGTCTATTGACAGTATGCGCCCCTTCAGGGCAACCTCTCTTACCAGTGCATATGGGCAATGGGGCTTCAGTTTCAGTTGGGCCCTTAAGACACCACTATAATACAAAACCCAGTACTAATAAAAGGGCAGCATTTTACCTTGCCAAGCTAAACATTACCACACTGTTGCTGCAATACAATGGCATTCTACTAAGTCAATAGCAAGATCTATTTGAGGTGCATTTTATGGAGCCCTGTTCCTGTTTTTCTTAATGCAACACAGAAACTGGCACCCCGAAAAAGCATCAGATAACTTACTAGGATGCTGCCCTCACACAATACCTTGTCCCCATCCCCATAACTTTTAGATACCAAAACACTGGCATCTCAGGCATAAGAAGAGATTGATTTCATCCCCACAGATCTCCATTCAAATGATTTTTTCTCTTGAAATGTAATTACAGCTCTTTGATTAAATTGTTTTCTTCTTCCCTGGGCTGTGCTGACCCTGTTGTGTGGGATGGCAAAAATAATAATAATAAAAAAAAAAAGATCCCTCTTCCTCCTGATTTTGTTAGGATCAAAAATAATGTCTATAGTAAAAGCAAGGACAAGAACTGTACGTAAGAAAGTCATATATAAATATCGTGGGGCAAATATAACCCATCTCCCATTGCAAATAACTGTTGACTTCATAGAGAATTGTAATATGTGCAATAGTGAAGAAAATAAAAGAGAGAACGCTGTATGATTCCAGTCTGTTTTCTTTTTACAGGATATTTCAACCTACATAGAATCTTCAGTCTGTAGCCTTTTATTTTATTTAAAGGGAATTTAGTGATGTTGTATTACACCACCGTGGCTTCGGCTCTGGTTGCTACAGTTTCAAGCTCAACAGACTGAAATTGCACCTGGTGCTTTTCTGAAATGTGGCGGCGCTAGGAACACATGAAGTCCAAGGATAATGACCACAGACACAATCACAAGTACAAAGTCATATCTGTACTGCAAGTGTTATTAAAGCAACAAGTAAAGTTACAATTCCCCAGGTATATGGAAATCCTATTAAAAAACCTCTGCACTAATTATAACTGGAGTCATACTCACAGCCTCAGTGATATTCTAGGGTCCAATGGACCTCTCAATAGACAATCATCGCTAGAGGGATGGTTCCTGCTGGAGTTTCCTGTGGGGTCGTCCGTTGGGTCTTCCCACTTTTACCAAACCATGGAACCCTCTTTTATATTGTACTTTTGACCACACCTAACACCTTATGTATGCATGACAGTGTCAACCCTCTTTTCCTTATCTGTACTTCCACACCCCATGAATATTGGTTGCCCTATTTTTCATAGGTTGTTCATACAGTAGTTCCTATTATTCTCATTAGCATTTAAGCCTGACATGTATACTGTAGTCAAGACAGACATTCAAAGATGTTACAATCAGGTGTCTCATGGTCTTGGGCAATACATTACAATCTACACCAAACACCTATTGGCACATCTTTACAGTCACCTTATGGGTATAGGGTTATGTCTAGGTCACTCATTCATGTTAAGCATTCTTAAGCCTATGGCCTAGTATGGCTAAGCTAAAATCTTACAGCTCTCAGCCTGCAGGCCTTGCATTTCAGCCATGCTTTATTTACTTGTATACCTAACACACACTCATCACTCCTAAATACTTGTCAGTCTTATACTTCTATAATCCTACAACTTAAATCTATTTAGCATACATTGATTATATATGAAATAGCATATAAATTGATCATAACATCACATAATACAATGATAAATAGATGATAAAATGAACTAATTGGCTATGAGTCTGAGGATCTCAAAGCACATTACATTTAGATCTCTGTCCTGCCAACATTTACACATGTAACTTTATGCGTTCAATGGGACTATGCATGTGTATAGAGTTACAGTTTTGTCCTTTGCTCTTAGCACAACAAAAACAATATGAAGAAAACATACAGGAACAGTTAACTCCCAGGTAACCGTGTTTACTAAACAGCTGATTAGTTTTGCTAAAAAACTGGCAGCTTCTAAAACATAACACACACAGTGAGTGCGAATAGAAGGCTCAAAAATTAAAGGGATAGTGTACTCCAATACACTAGTTACTCACATACATGTTTGTAAGAGCAGGCCCTTAGCTAGTCCTCACAACACTGCTATGAGACAAGTATTATTTTCCCTCCACTTTAGCGATAGGGAACAAATGCAAAGGGTGAAATTCTGGTCAGTTGGAGCTTTGCCACTGGCTTCCATAGAGCATGGATGTCAAGTGACTTGTCCAACGCCATGCTGCAATTCTGTGGCAGAGCCAGGAAAAGAATCCAGCTTTCCTGACTGTCTCTGCCAGCCCTGGGCTCTACTCATTAGCCCGTACTTCTGTGCCCTCTGGCTTTGTAGTAGGAACTTAATGATTTGTACGTGGCCAAACATAAGGTTGATCATTTGGAAAATGTTAATAAATGAACCAACGAAACTCTCTGCACAGAATCCCGGCATCTTTCCCTGGAGGGCCAACTGGCCACCCTGTGGAGCTGTTAGAGGCTGAACATCAGAAATGCGGAGAGTGCCATCTAGCTGTGATAACGTACAACTACAACAGAAGAGGCAGAACCTCTGGACCCTGAGGAGGTCAGGCCGTCCACCGCAGCTAGGGTGCACAGACAGCAAGTGTGAAAAATTGGGACAGGGCGTGAGGGGTAATAGGCGCCAATATAAGAAAAAGACCCAAAAATCGGGACTGTCCCTATAAAATCGAGACATCTGGTAACCCTAACTGCAGCACTGACATAGGGCATTCGGCCCTGACCCTGAAGAAAGTGCTCTTGAGCGACTTCCTCCAACCAGCCCAAATCTGGTGTTAAGAGGGGTCAGTAAATGTATCATAAACCAGGAGGCTGGGACTCCTGGGGTTAATAAAGGAGAGCAATGGAAGGAGAGAAGGATTCCTACAACTTAAAGGGGTCCCTAAACTGGAATGTGCAAAGCAAAGGTTGTCTTTCCCTCCCCACACCCTCTCAGAGGGTCTCTTGGGAGACCCCTTGCTCTCCCCTATCTCCAGAAGCTCACACCTAGCAATGAGATACTCTCTCATGGTGGCTGGATGCAGCATCCCACAGAGGAGCTGAGCTGTGGTTGTGAGCTCCCATGCTCTGTGCTGTGACACCACTGGGCTCCATAGTCGGTCAGAAAATGGAAAAATAATTTCCTGAAATGTTTAATCTTTTGTTGACCTTTTGCAACCAGCTCTTGGGTGCCACTAGCCCACCCAGGGGGCTGAGGGACAATGGGTCATTTAATGACAGCAGTGCTCAGCTCTTTGTACCATCTCTCATTCCTTTGGATAATACCTCACCAAGTTTCTGTCCACTCCACGGTCGTTTGGTGGGAGGGGAGGAGGAAAGAAGTTCCCGCAAGGATCTCCTCTCAGAGTCCTTTCACATTGTCACGTCAAGGGAAGTGGGTGGAGAGAAGTTTAACTCCAGCGAAAGATGGTATAACACGGTCCAATGGCTGGAAGCTGAAGCTAGACAAATTCAGACTGGAAGGAAGGTGTTGATTTTTAAGATGGAGAGTAATTCTCCATTGGAGCAATTTACCTAGGGTTGCGGTGGATTCACCATCACTGACCATTTTTAAAGCAAGGTTGGCTGTTTTTCTAGAACAGGGGTAGGCAACCTATGGCACGCATGCCAAAGGCGGCACGCGAGCTGATTTTCAGTGGCACTCACACTACCTGGGTCCAGGCCACCGGTCTGGGGGGGCTTTCCATTTTAATTTAATTTTAAGTGACGCTTCTTAAACATTTTAAAAACCTTATTTACTTTACATACAACAATAGTTTAGTTATATATTAAAGACTTATAGAAAGAGACCTTCTAAAAATGTTAAAATGTATCACTGGCATGCAAAACCTTAAATTAGAGTGAATAAATGAAGACTTGGATGCTCGGCACACCACTTTTGAAAGGTTGCCGACCCCTGTTCTAGAAGATCTGCTCTAGGAACTATTTTGAGGAAGTTCTATGGTTTGTGTTATATAGGAGGTCAGACTACATGATCACAATGGGTCTTTCTGGCCTTGGAATCTGTGAATCTATAAAAAAGGGCGGAGGACCAATCCTCGAACCTAGGGATCCACAGGATGCCAAGACCATCTGTGCAGAAACCCTTTGCCCCCACACTATCTCTGCCCCTTGGAAAGCCTCCATGGCAGAGCTCCTTTGAAATCCCACTACACTGGACTTCCCCTGGGACTTCCCAGAGAGTCAAGCATAGGGGCCAAGGTAAGGAACACTGGGAAGAACAGTTCTCAGAGCTCTGCTGAAGGCACAGGGAGAGCTCCCCCTCCTCTCCCTAGGTTGGGGGAGCTCACTTCCCAGAGCCAGTCCCACCCCCACTCTGGCCCATGCAGGAGGACTCAGGCAGGAGAATCTGAAGTGGAAGCAGCAGGAAGAACTGCTGGCTCACTGGCTGTGGTGTTTCTGGGGCTTCTAGTGTTTCTTTCCAATGGTCAGTGCAATCACCAGCCTGACAGATGCTGAGCCCTTTTGAAAATTCTGGTCTTACTCTCTCTGAGCCTCAGTTTCTACATCTGTAAAATGGAGATAATAATACTTCCCTCCCTCACAGAAGGGGCGGGGGAAGGATTAGAGCTGAGTGAATAATTGATTTTTGATTTGAAGGGGAACTGAAAAATAAAATTAAAAAATGGGTCCATTTCAAATGGACTGATTTTTGCCCAGTTTTTCAATACAGAAATAAAAATAATTGGGGGGGGGGGAGAGTTGAACAAAATGTTTCAAGTGATGTTTTTAAGATGAACTGTCAATGTGAAACAAAATGTGGAAATGATTCCTTTCAAAAACACCAAAACATTTTGACATTTCCTAATTTTTTTCACCCACCACCATTCACCAAATTCAACCTGAATTTGCAAATAGTTTCAGTGTTCTAAAAAAATGCTTTTTTCAACTAATTTACTATGTGCTGGGGGAAAAAAAAAAGCCCAGATCTAGTGAGGATTAATTAACATTTGTAAGGCCCACTGAAATTCTAACACAACCTACCGAGAGAGCAGTCACTCGATAGTGGCTGGGGCACAGAACAAAAGACCCGCTGGCTAAAGCTCTGGGGTTTTGGAGCTGAGGGAGGAGGGTTTCTCCTCCAGTCTCTGCAATTCCATGTGTGATTTATTTGGTAGTGTGTCTGCTGCCCTCAACTCATGGATTTGCAATTTTAAGTGTGCTGAGCACCTGCAGCTCTCACTCAGATCAGTGGGTGTTTTTGGCTGGGGGCTGGCACCTCTAAAAACTCAGACACTTCTATTTAGGTTCCCTCAGTATGGATGTAGGTACCTAACTTCAGGCACTCAAGTTTGAAAAGGTTGGCCTTCCCTTCCCTTTGGTAAGGCAGAGAAACCCCAGTCCTGCTCCCTGTGGTTAATGATCTGTCACAGGCAAGAGATTAAAAGCAAACAAACGAATCAGAAATGGGCCTGCAGACCACCAAGTTCAGACCCAGACCAGATTCCCAACTCCCTCCAAGTGGGGGTGGGAGAGAAGAGCATTCAGTTTGAATGGGTTTGGTTCCAGACCACAGTGAGCAGACAGGAACTGTTTGCAGGGCTGTAATGTTACTGGGTTGGGAGAGCTAAGTCAATACACAGTTTTTTCAATGGTATGAGAGTAGCTGAGATCCCAAGCATTTTCCTGGAGAATTCCCCCAAAGGCTCAGTACAGCCCAGCTCTCCAGTTTTTAATACACAGTTCTGTAGCCGTTGAAAAAGGACATATTGTCCTGTACTTTACCAACCACAGAGACATACGACTCGTGGTTTTCTTCACATCGTTTTCTTTTCAATGCCTGGACCATTTCCTATATTTATTTAAACACAAGCCTAGACTCTTTCCTACATTAAACCAGAGGCATTTACACCAAAAGGTGGAATTACTTGCTCCTGAGAGCAAACAGATTGGTGGATTTTCTGTAACGTGAAGTCTTTAAATCATGATTTGCAGACTTCAGTAACTCAGAGGTTATGGGTCTATTACACGAGTGGGTGAGTGAGGTTCTGTGGCCTGCAATGTGCAGGTCAGACTAGATGATCATGATGGTCCCTTCTGATCTTAAAGTTCATGAGTCCCTGTCCTGCTTTTATCTGAGCCACAGGCCCCGCAACATCGCCTGGTGCTGCGGTGAGCTGGGCGCGGGCCCCAGGGCTGGCGGGGAGCTGGGCGCGGGTCCCGGGGCTAGCGGGGAGCTGCCGGTGGGTGCTGAGCACCCACCAATTTTTCCCCATGGGTGCTCCAGCCCCGGAGCACCCACGGAGTCGGCGCCTATGATGAGCTACCCGTCTGCTTAACTGAAACACGGCAAATGCTCCTGCACTTGTTACATTCACTCCAGAGCACCCCCGTACCACCACCAACACACACATAGGTAAAACCTGTCTTGTCACTTAGATCAACTAACCTTCATGTCCAGCCATAGCTCCCAGGCATTACCAGTTATCTCCTTCTCTTTCAGTATTTTCGGAACCGAATTAATTAATTAATAATCACAGTGTGTCTGTAATCACTCCGATCTATATTAGATTAGAGATTCCAACAGTGTGATATTTCAGCTTCTTTATGAGGGTGGTGACTTTTTGTTGAAATAAACATTAGATGAGTTTAGCTTTTCTACCCATATGAAAAGCCTTGAGCTGTTGCGGGATCAGAGCTATACATACACAATACAATAACATGTCTTTTAAAAGGACTAAATGCCATGGCCATGTCTTCCACCGACCTCTTGCCAGTAACAGTTCCGAGTTTTATGAACAAGATCTCTCACCGTATCCCCGTGGATTATAAAGATAACAGACTATGTCCGAAATGAATAACTGTCCTGAATAGACAGAATTTACTGCCAGCAAAGGAGGGATCTAACTGGCTGGCGAAAGCCGGGATAACGGGGCCAGCTGGAAGGTACTAGCCAGTTATTACAAAAATACACCCTGCTATATAAACTTGCGAAGCACCGACAGTCAGGGTGTGCTTGGTACCCGCGAGCCATAGAGGACAACGCGCTCTCTGCACGCCCCATACCGCACAGCAGGGACGGGCTTCCCCTGTGCTTTGCCCAGCAGCGCCCAGCGCCAGTCGCTGTCTCTTTAAGGGGCGGGGCCCTCGTTGTCCACGGAACTTGGAACGTTGTGTATCTTTGTTCGCGTCCCCCCGCGTTCTGCGGCGTGAGACCGGAGCAGATCGGCCCGCGCCCGGGGGCTCTGCCGCGCCCCCCAGCCCCAGGTGTTTTGGATCCACGGCTGGGAATCGCCGCTGTTCACCACCCAGCTTTGCCTTCTGCTCCCGGGAGGGAAGCTGAGTATGAATGAAACTGACTCTCTGGAGGCAGGGAAACGAGCGAGATGGGGAAGGTGAAGGGGCGAGCGGTTTGGCTGTGACCGGGGTGCAGAGGCTCGCCGCTAGCAGAGCCTGGCTGTGGCCCTCTGCCTCTGCTGCTAGGCCTTGCCTGGCGGAGGTTGCGCTCTGACGTAAGAACGGAGACTGTTGACCCGTTTCTCGTGGGAGCGGGGGACTCTGCTCGCCCATGGAGGGGAGCAAGTCAGCCCAAACCCCAGCCTTTGATCTCATAACAGCAGATTCTGGTGCCGACAGGCACAGACTTGCCGATGTTGTTGTTTTTTTCTTTTTTTCTTTTTGCACTTTGGTGTAACAAACAAAACCGAACCTTATCAGTCCAGGTTTTGAGCATCACCTCAGGTGTTTTATTCTCCAGCTTTTCACCAACATTGAAGCAAAACAACAAATGACAAATGTTTGATTTGGTTGCCGTTATTCTCTATCTGGGCTGCACTGCCCATCAATAGATACACACCTTTCTCTGTCATTTTTTTGACCTCCAGGATTATGATTGCCTGGGGCTGCACTGTTAGGATTTATCTTTTCAGTTTAAGGCCCCTCAATGTAAGGAAAAACCTGGTTTGGATAAGATGGGGTAATAAATCTGGCAACTCCCCATCTAAACACAGCTTGATCAAAACTCAAGCCTTGGCTAAGACTACCTTAGTGTGCTGGGGGATCACAAAGGTGTCTGTTGTGAGATGCCAGGAAGTATCAAATCAATGTGCATCCTTATTCCCTGAACCTGCCAAAGACAAACAACCTTCAGCTGGATTTTTCTGGCATCTTGGCTTTGCCCTTCGCCTGGGACTGCGGGCTTGTGTTCTCTTGTTGAAGTTTGGCCCTTTGCTTCTGCTTTATCCCGTGACCTACCTGTCTTCGGGTTTTGCAGCCCTTTGGCTCCATCTTCTGCTCAAGGCCACGGAATCCTCGGGTCCCACTTATATCAAGCTGGGGCAGTGGGCGTGCACCAGGAGAGATCTCTTCTCCGAAGAGTTCTGCATCAAGTTTTCCAAGCTTCATGTCAAGGTGACCCCTCATCCCTGGGGTTACACCAAACACTTCCTCAGGAGAGCATTTGGGGAAGACTGGAAGAGAGTCTTCAAGTTTAAAAGCAAGGAACCCATTGGCTCGGGTTGTGTGGCCCAGGTATATCAAGCTTATGCTGATGCCACTACTATTAATGACCCCCAGTTCGAGGAACTAGTGAAGAACTCTGACACAGAATCTGCTTTTGAAGCCTGGGAGGTGTCTGGTCTTAGGGGCCTCTTCAGATGGCCCTGGAAAGGGAAGGCTGGAGAGATTTTGGAAGACAGCCGTGCAGACCAGTCACTTCAGGAAGAACGTTTCGATGACGGTATTAATAGAAATGCTACCTTTAAGGAGCCAATGTCGGGATCTCCGCTAACGACAAACACATCATCTGTTGACAGTTTAGATGAGATGGACCATCTTATCCCAGTAGCCATTAAAGTAAGTAATATATATTGTTGGATTACTGGAATTGGAGATTGCTGAGTGAATCTGATGGAGAGTTTAGTTCTCATGAAAAATGAATAGATGTGGCTAGGGCTCAATGCAGTGCAGGAGAGGTGCTGCTTAACCTTTCTGCCCAGGCAGTTTTCCCAGTACTCTTCAGTTCCAGCCTGTGGTACTGCGTGCCACAAAATGCTCCTAATGCTCCTCAAACCCGATCCTCAACAGCCCTTGCTGTTGCGTATCTGGGACTCTCCAAAATACAGACACTCCAGTCGTGCCATGTTGACTGCCATGTGGGCACTAGACATGACCTCTAAGGCCCAATTTATTTTAAAACTGTGTATTGAGCTAGACTTCACTTTTGGTTCTAGGTAAATTGTCCAGCCCTTCTCTGCTTCTTTTTAACCGTGAAATAAATACCCTGTTCAGGCCCCCCGAATACCAATAGATAGTATGCTGCAGATGAAGGGAGGATGGGGAAAGCACTTGTAAATTAGTTTGGGTGACATTGTAGGCTCTAAACTGAATAGATCTGATCAGTTTAAAGAGTATTATAAAGACTTTGTTTACATAGAGGGTGAGTTCTATGGACCTGTGGTGCCTGGGCACCAGGAATATTCCTGGCCTGGCTCCAGCACTGTTTGAGGCCAGGTCTCTCCCTCGGCCCTACCTTTGGCCCCCAGGCATTTTAAAATGGCCCCGGGGCCCCCACTGGCAGCGCAGCGGAGCTGAGCGGCTTCCTGTGGCCTCTGGGCGGGGTGGGTCAGGTTTGTGTCCACGCGCACTGCTCCTGCCCCAAGCGCCCCTGCGGCCAATAGGAAGCTGTGGGGGAAGTACAATCCCTCCTCCTGCACCCCTGCCCCAGCCCAGAGCCTGCACCCAGCACCCAAACTCCCTCCCAGAGCCTGCACCCCCTCCCTCCGCATCTCCTCCCACCCCTCACCCTCTCCCAGAGCCTGCACCCCAACTCTGTCCCAGAGCCTTCACCCTTTGCCCCCTCCTGCACCCCCACCCCCTGTCCTAGCCCAGATCCTGCACCCAGCACCCAAACTCCCTCCCAGAGCCTGCACCCCTCCTGCACTCCAATCCCCTGCCCCAGTCCAGGGCCTGCACCCCAAACTTCCTCCACACACCCAAACTCCCTCCCAGAGCCTTAGGCAGGTGGGGGGCAGAGTTTTGGGGGAGCGGGCTCTGGGCGTTCTGGGCACCACCAAAATTTCTACAAATCTGCCGCCCTTGTTCCTTTAGTCACATTTTGAAGCATGGATCCATGGGAAATGTGCATTATTGACAGAGCTAATAGCAGCTCCTTTCTAGTCTGGCGGGTATTTCCATTATAGCCTGGCATGTGAATATGCAGGAGCTATCATCTTGGCTTACTAAACTGAACGGACTGGCTTCCCTACAGTATCGGCATTATGCCCATGGGAGATGATCTGCCTACAGTTGTTTCTCGCTCAGGTCCTGCATCCTGGACTCGTCCACCAGGTCCAGCTAGATCTGCTTCTGATGAAGATGGGCGGCAAGATCATTGGGCTTTTACCGGGGCTCAAGTGGCTCAGTCTGACTGAAATAGTGGAGGAGTTTGAGAAGCTCATGACTCAACAGGTGGGCATAATTCCATGCTTTGCATATACTGAAGCACAGTTGTTTCCTCTGTCGTACAGCCACTTACCCATCACTGCCAGAGATTACAAAGAGAACCTGGCATCTTGTGCGGCATCACTGCGTTCTGGTGCAAGTAGTGACACAGTAATTACAGCCCCATATGTTTAGTGCCTCCTTGGTCAGGCAGCCAGGCCTTTTGCCTAGGGTACAAACTGTGAGAAGAGTCAGGACAGAATCAGTATCTGAGAAACCTGCCCTTGTTTCCTTTCATTTCTCTTTAGGGGGATAATAATATTCACGGGATAGTCGTCATTTCCAAATTATGGAGGGAAGCGTAGCTGAAGTCGATGTATCTTAGGTCGACTTACCTCGGCATCCTTACGACGGCGAGTTGACCGCTGCCACTCCCCCATCGACTCTGCTTCTGCCTCTCGCGGCGGTGGAGTTCCAGAGTTGACAGGGAGAGTACTTGGGGATCGATTTATCGCGTCTACACTAGACATGATATATCGATCCCCAATAGATCGATCACTACCCGCCAATCTGGGTAGTATAGACCTGGCCTTAGAGAGGAAGCATGGTCTTGTGCTTAAGGGACTGGATTGGAACTCTGGAATCCTGAGTCAGTTCCTGACTGCTGCAAACTGCCTGGGTGACCTTGGGCAAGACACTTCTAAATTCTTCCTGCCTGAGTTCTCTGTCTGTTACATGAGGATAACATTTTCTCTCTCCCACCCTGGGACAAGGAATATCTTTTATGTGTATGTATAGCCAAAGGCGCCGACTTTTGCCGGTGGGTGCTCGGGCCCCGGCCCCGCCCTAACTCCACCCCTGGCCCCACCCATTCCCCTAATCTCTGCCCCCGCCTTCTCCCCCAGGGAAAAATTGGTGGGTGCTGAGCACCCACCGGCAGCTCCCCGCCCCCCCCCCCCCCCCCCCCCCCCCATGCCCAACTCACCTTCCGGACGGTTCCCGCCGAAAAGCCGTGGCTTTTTTTAGCCCAGGCGTCGCCATGAGGCGCCTCCCCATACCCCTCCCCTGAGGTGCCTCCCCGCTGTGCTTTCCCCCGCGGCCCGCCCCTCCGAACAGCTGAGAGGCGGCGGCTGGGCTAAAAAAAGCTGCGGCTTTTTGGCAGGAACCAGCCAGAAGGTGAGTTGGGCGTGGGTGGGGGGGCCGGCGGGGAGATGCTGCCACCAATTTTTCCCCGTGAGTGCTCCAGCCCTGGAGCACCCACGGAGTCAGTGCCTATGTGTACAGTACCTAGCGCAGTGGGTCCCGATCTTGGTTGTGACCTTGAGGCACTACTGTAATACAGATAATAAATAGTAATATTTGTCACTTTTCTATCTAATTGAAGTAGTTCTAAGATGCCTACCCCTGCGGTGCCTCATTCTGTAATAGTTCCACCAGGAAAGCTTAGCTAAGAAGCACCATCTATTTTTTTTTTTTTTTCCATTGAGGTTCTTGCTTTTTAACCAGTTTTCTGGTGGAGTTGGCTGAGCTCCATTGGGGTTGAGTGTCAGGCAGTGCGATGGTAGCTCAGGCAGGACCCTCCAGGCTTCCTGTCCTCCTAGTTCTGCACCCCCTGCACCACAGTCTCCCCTTTCTCTTCATCCCTTTTTAGCTTGACCTACGCTGTGAAGCCAGAAACCTGGAGCGCTTCCAGAAAAATTTCCTGGATGTGGATTTTGTGAAGTTCCCAACTCCACTTCACCCGTTTGTAACGAGAAACATCCTGGTGGAAACATTTGAGGTAAGAGCTACTGCGGCCATGAGAAGAGTGGTGGTGCTAGAGGGTAACACTCAGTAGCTGATCTTAACCTCAACACAAAGTCCTTTCCTAGAGGTTGCCTAGGGAGGGAAAGATGAGTGGTAGGAGAGTGCATCTCTCTGCTATTGGCTTAAATGTGTCTGGGTCCTTCCTTCACTCTTTCCTTTCTTGCTCTTCTTTTCAAGGTCACATTCCCTGGAATAAGGGTGAGAAATGTAGTCTCAGCTCAGTGTAGGAAAGGGCACAGGACCCTGGGTGCCAAAAGGAAACCAGAACTGTTCTCTAGCAATCTTATGTTTCTGTTTGTATTTTCTGCCCATAAAACACACTCCAGTTCTCCTTTTCTGTGTTAGGGTTGGGTGAATAGTTCAGGAATCTAACCTGATCTGGTCCATATAAAGGGATATAGTTGGGTTTGTTGGTTCATCTTCATTGTGGGCCAGCTTTGAATCAGCTCCCAAAGCTGTTCTTTCAGCCCCACTCTGTGTGTCAATTCTACCTATATATTTTCTTTAGTATCTCTTTCCCCCCAAGTCCCTCACGGCCTGTTTCACACCCACTTAGCCAATCACCTCCCAGTCCCAAACCTTTGCTTCTCTGGCTTCATCAGCCACAGCAAATTCAGCCTGTATTAACCTAGCCCCCTTTGCGGCATCTTCATTGCTCTGCCAAGGACAGGAGAGACCATGACCCTGGAATGCGGGTGGTGGAGTAAGACGTAGGGATCTATAGGATCTGTCTGACTCCCATTCTGTCTTTGTTTAAGGAGAGTCAGCCCATATCCCAGTATCTGCACATGGACATTTCCTCAGAGCTCAGGAAGAGACTAGCCAAGATGGGCATAGACATGCTCCTAAAGATGGTAAGAGTCTGGTCTGTGTTGTTAGAGTTGAACTGAGGAGGAGGGTGCCTTCTCATTGTTAAAATAATTCAATTAGCCTAATACATATGTGTATGTGTGTGCGCACGCGCGCACACACACACACGTATTGCTCTGGGAAGCCATGGAACTGCATTTAATTAATATTTACACATCGCTTTGGAGATGTAAAGCACAATGTAAGTTTTAAGTGTCATCTCAGCGGAGGCTACAGGACTTATAAAAGCCCCAGGGAAACCAGCTAACCTAGTTCCATTGGTCAAAGCATCTGCTGCTACCAGTTTACAGGTAGGTGAAATATAATACTAAGCGTGGAGCAAAGAAAATAAATCTGGCCAGCTCTTGTGAGCAATGCAACTTACCCTCCTTATTTTTCTGTTGAGTTGAAGGTGGTTAGCCCAGCACGGGTTTTGCAGCCTGTAACTATTCAGTTACTCAGTCATGGCCAGAGTGAATGCTGATTCTGAATGGGTAGTGGCAATGAGAAGCCTGAGTTCTGTCCAGTTATGGCTTATTTTCAGAGACTAAGGCTATTCCTGGTCTGTGATTCCCCAGAACTATCTTGGACTCATAGCAAATCTTCATTTTTGCTACATGCAGCTTTGCCGATGCACCCTGATTTTTCACCTACAGCATCTCCTGCTGTTTCAGCATTGGGCCACTCCTGAGCAGAAGCTACTAACTGTATCAGTGTGTATTGGTTTTGTGATGTGGCAAAGCGATCACGGGGGGGCAGGACTGAAACCACCCCACTAATGCCATTTACCAGCTAGTCAGGTTTTGGACCCAGGTCTCACACCGTGGAAGATTTTACTCCAGTTACTTTTGTCCTTTTCATATTATAAATATCACCCCCTCCAGGTGTTTGTTGATAATTTTGTCCATGCTGACCTGCACCCTGGGAACATCTTGGTCCAGGGCACCGCCCATTTCAGCACTGGCCGCAAGGGTCAGACCACCATTGTGGACATGTGTGACACACTGATCGTGGAAGTGCAGCTGTCCCCATGCCCGCTCCGTCTGATGCTGCTGGATGCAGGGATTGTGGCAGAGCTGCAGGGAGCTGACCTTCAGAACTTCAAGGCAGTCTTCACGGCTGTGGTACAGGGACAGGTGAGGTCTGCTCCAGATGGGGGCTGATGGCTCTGGAGTTGGGGGAAGGGAGACATCTGGAGTTCTTCAGTTGTCTCCGTTGTCAGTCTCCGTACATTATACAACCGTTCCCCACGCGAGTGCCATTTTGGGTTCCTAGTAGGGGGAAGGAAGGTTGCTGCCTCTCAAACTCTCTCAGCAGCCTTGATACACAAAAGTGGGTTCCCTGGGTTACTCTGGGTTCTCATTCTGAACGAGTTCAGTTAGCCCAGGAGAGCACCGGGCTTGATTCGGAAGGCAGTCGCAGCTCCCCAATTCAGAGTTGCTCAAGTTAGGGCTCCATGCAGGCAACCCTAGCTCACGCAGCGTGCATAAGGTCCCTCAGGACTTAAGCTAGATTGGCGGAGCCCGTGTGGTGGAGCTCTGCTCTGCCCTGCCACACTGCTCCCCTCCTCATCCTCCCATGCCCTGCTCCCAGAATGCCCACACCACGCCCCTTCCTTCTCCTTGTCCCATGGACTGGGGAGAGCAACAGGCACAGAAGAGCCACCTCTGCCAGGTTTCACCCAGCGGAGAGTTCTTCCATGCAGGGGGAATTCTCCACTGGCCCTCTCCAGCCGCATTGTGCCCCGAGTGAGCTGGATAATGATCATGATTTGTTGTTTGTATTATCGTAACACCTAGGAGCCCCAGTCATGGGCCAGGCCCCCATTGTGCTAGATGCCGTACAACCATAGAACAAAAAGACGGTCCCTTCTGGTACAGCCCACACGCCAGCACTTCCAGAACCCGACTACTGCATCTCGTTCTTGAGCTGGAGGGTCCACCTCACTGCAAGAGGATGTAGTTTTAATCTTCACGCCCATTCAGTCCTTGGCCTCTCGTCTGCGACTGCCAGCACGCCTGGCAGTTAGTTGTCCGTCAGGAACTGTACTGAGACCAAACTCCTCTCACTCAGCCGCTGAAGTGAAACTACTTCCGGTCACTAGAAACACAAGCTGGCTTTGAATTCACGGCCTACAGCTGAATGGCTTTTACACAGTGTCCTGTCACTATTTCCATGGGCCAGCCAGCCCTCAGGGTATATGTAGTAGGCTGCAGCCCTGAGCCAGCTTCTCCCAGCTGGCCCTTTAAATTAGTCCCACCCACACTGGCTTGGGAGCCTCTCAAATAAACAAAACTTGAAAAACCCTTCACACCAGAATGTCCCTTTCTCGCCAGGCATCTCTGCTGGGCTGGGAATTTCCCAGTGTTCTCTCAGTTTTTGGAGGCAGAGGGTTTCGTTTCAGTCACCCTGACATGGGAGCAGTTCGCCATCAGTGCTCTTCTTACCACTGTCTCCCCTATTATGAGGGAAGAGGCATATTATATGCAGCCCTCCTTCCCAGACCGTGTCCTGATTGGCTGAGAGAGCAGGGAGTTCTGCCTGGCCCAACACTACAGGGCTCCTAGTGTCAGACCCTAAAAGGAACAGGCGCTTTAGGTTTTCCCGCATACTGACTGTCCTCCCAGAACCACTTCCTCTCTCTGTGTCAGTTTCTGTCTGCCCTCAAACTCCTGAGGAGGGTAGGCTGGCCCCTGAGAGCTCCCCTGCTGGTGGAAAAGGGCCAGTGTACCCTGTTATAGAAAGCAATTTAATTACTACAGGTGCCAGTGGAAGCCTGAGAGTGAGAGTATTGTGCAGCTGCATGACAGATCTGGTGGTATTACCATGGTCTGGGATTCTTATAGACACATCTCTTCCTACTTGTTTCACAGGGGGAGAGAGTGGCAGAATTGATCCTTCATCACGCCAGGGCTAACCAGTGCAAGGACATAGAGAGATTCAAAGTTGAAATGGCAGAGCTAGTGACCAAGGCCAGGATGAACACTGTAGCACTGGGAAAGGTGAGCAGACTAAATCTGGTACTCAGCTCAGGACACTTTCTCTTATTGAGTACACCCGTGCTTTTAAACGGGCCTGTTTAAAAGACCAGACGCTTACATTTCAGCCATCTCCCAAAAACATCATCAAGGCCCCTAGCTCCTCTTTTATTTCCTTCTAACTCAAAATAGTGTTGACTTTTTTTAATCCAAGGGGTTGTAGCCTGTATCCTTCTGGATAAATCCTGCTGGGACTCCCTTTGAAAGCAATAGTAGTGCTCCGGCGGTGAGGCTGCAGAGCAAAGCAGGGGCCGATTGTTGTCTCCTCAACCCTCTTACCTCCTTCCTGGGCTGGGGGGGGTTGAGAGAGCCATAGATAGTGGTGGAGTCTCAGCTGATGCCCTCTGAATATTTACCAACATCTTGATGGATAAGGCTGTCAATGGAGCATAGCAAATATTGTTCTCTGAGCAATATCTCTAATAATAATATCTGACATGTAATATTCTTAGACTTTAAACTGATCATACAATATGCCGATAGCTTACTCTGGTAAATCCCTCCCGTTCCTGCTGGCAGTAGTTTTCATGGTCTCCTGATCAGCAGAGTTAACTTTTTCTTTGTATCTTTACATTCCAGCTTCAAGTGGCAAATCTGCTCTCCAGTGTCTTTAAGTTACTGATGACCCACAAGGTGAGGTTCTCTGTGTTCATTTCATTCTCCTTAAAAGTTGTGCCAGGCTTTGCCATCTGAAAGATGGGCAGGGGGGAACCATTGAGCTTGCAAAGGTCTGAGGTGAGGGAGAGTGTCTGAAATGTGCTGGGGGATCATGCATGCTGTTTTGCCTGCAATTCTTGGAAAAGAGTGCCTTAAAGCCTTTGAAGCCTGTGCGTGTTTTTCCATCTATTTCAGGGGGCTTTGGATCTGGCCCTCAATAGCCTGCATTTCAGAACGGACACCGGACCTTAAAAGGACAGTGTCAGTGTCTCCACTTATTTTTTCCTTCCTGTTAAAAGTAAAATGAAAACAATTTGCCTTTTTCCCTGCATGCATTGCTTCCTTATTGTAGGGTTGCGTAGGAGCACTGGGCTCTACATGCTGGTTTGTGAGGGGGTTACCCAGGAGTCAGGAGCTGCTGGCAATTACTTTAAAGCAGGAAAAAAAAATCACTTTTGTTTAATTGAATTCAACTGAGCTATGACAAGTTATACCAGCTGAGGCTCTGCCCTATGGATTTTACAAAGATCAGAACAGTGTCTCGGTCAAATGCTGGGGTGCTTGACCTGGACAGTGTCCCCTCAAACTTTATTTTATTTCAGCTTTTTGGATGTTCAACCCCATCGAACTACCCCTCCAATAACATTAAATGTGATCAAAGCCCCAATAAGGGCAGATCCTCCCGCTCAGCAGATGTGTAAGGCGGTAGGATGTGAAGCAGTTCTCTTGCATGGCTGGGGGGCAGGCTGCAGGCAGTCCAGATGTGGAATAGGGGTCTGCTTCTGTGAACTAGGGAGCGGTGTTCCATGGGGCTCCCTCCATGGCAGAGGGAGGGGGGCACATTGCCTCTTTTCATGCGTGTGTACTTGCCAGGTCCATGGAAACTACTACAGCTGAGTTGGCAGTGGGCAGCACTCCTCCCTCCTGCTCCTCCAGGGAGGGAAAAATCCTCTCCTATATGGAAGTGCAGAGCACTGTCTACTGGGCTGACTTAAGACGTCTCCTTTGAAATGATCAGCTTCCCCTCCTCCCTTCTGCTGAATTGCAGCAAGGCTGCTTTGAAACTGAAGGGAAATGAGTGCGCTCCTGTGTCGCAGTCCAGCTGTCTAGGCACACATATGCCCTCCCAACCCCCACCCACCGCAGCCTGGTACCTCAGAGAAAGGGGCCTGGAAAGCACAGAGGCACCCAAGTCCATTACAATCTTTGCACTTGTGCTTTCAGGTGAAGCTGGAGAGTAACTTTGCCTCAGTTGTCTTTGCCATCATGGTTTTGGAAGGGCTTGCCCGTTCGCTGGATCCCGAACTGGACATCTTGGAGGCAGCTAAACCACTTCTCATCAGAACCGCCGCTTCTCTCCTAGAGTAGCAGCAGCCACTGACGTTTGTCTTGCATTGCTGGACTCTTTGGCAAGGACTGTCCGTGCTTGGCAGCTGATGGGGAAACAGCCTGAAGCTGGGGACAGACCCTCACCTCTCATCTCTGATAAGAAGCAGTGGGCTATTCCCCATTAAACTGGGTATCCGCCATCACCACCCAGGCAGCATCCAGGTGCCAAAGACCTTTCCAGCTGCCTTCACGGTCCTCCCTCCTGCCTATGAGAGAATGCTCTTCTATGACAATAAAGCCCTTTAATTTGTATCCAAGTTTGAGTAACAAGTATTGACGCTGTGCTATGGCTGGGTGAGACTGTTAGGAATCAGGCCTCCTTATTGATTAGTCCCACTTTGCTGAAAGGCACTCAGACTGCAACGAGAAGGGGTCATACAAGTGGACAGATAGAAAAGCCCTGGAAATGCAATTGCAAACATCAGACATTTTGCACCTCGAAATGGTGGGTGGGTTCTGACTCCCTTAGAGAGAACTTTGCTTTTAGCCTTATGGGCCTTTTAGAATTTTACACATTCATACAATCTGGTGTTCTTTGTTAGTTGGGTTTGACAGGATGTTGGGTTTTCCTTCAGCCTGACTGAAGTGACACTGTCAAGTCATCTAAATTCCCGAGATTGCTATAATCTAATGGGGAGAAGTCGTCTGGGTTTGAAACATCTTTTAAAAATGTTTAGATCTTACCGCTGTGGTCAGGAGTTTTAATTAAAAAGACATCTCTCCTGTGGAACAAAACCATGTGTAAGCTCCCCCTGTAGGCTAGCTCCTAAAAGTTATAGTTGGATTGGGCTTTAAAGAGCCAGATCCGTTTCAGTGTCATTTCAGTCCCAGGGGAGGGGATCAGTCATTGTCAAAGGGGGAGGGATATTATTTTCAGGCTTTGAAGAAATAGAAGCTATACATATTTTTTTAAATAGTTGCTAAGCATCTTTTACTCTGGGGAGCTGGTGATCTCCATGTGTTGTGTTGCTGGAAGAAGATTGCATCCTATTTAGTGTAGGGTCTGACACTGTGTACAAGCTCAGCATGGTTTTCCCCAAGCACCAGCAAATTAAAGATGGATCTTGGTGTGCAAGGAGCAGAAATGCTTTCTGAAGTCTGAGGAGCAGGGGCTCAAGCCTGCCCTTAACTTCAGTGGCTGCAGGATCAGATCCTGTGCTGGTTAGTGTGAATAGCAGTAAGATGAGTGCAGAGAAGACTCTGCTGTTACGACTATTTGAACAGGTAATGGAAACCTGGTTTCACCTTCCTATATCGAAAGCATTCGTTTGTCTTTAAACACTACCCTTCCTAACACCATTTGAATGTTACCCATAAGCCTGTCCTCAGATTAAATGTTACAAAATGGATTTTATTTTGTTACTATTTTCTTGAAAGAGTAAGCAGTATTTAAAAATGCACCATTTATCAATCTCTTCTTGGCTGACATATTTTTGAGTAGTTGATATTGTAAGTACCTTTACATGAAACACGATTTTACAAAAATTCTATTGCTTATGAACATATGAGTAAAATAACTTCTGAATATCCATCTGTGAGAAGCTGCTGATTTTGATAAGATATAACATGCTGAACAACTGCAACTGAGGACAAGATCAGACAGCTCGTTATATATAGTTTCAGAGGCCCATGAGTCCATTTTTATATTGAAATGTTTGGAGGGTTTTTTCTTTTTTTTTTCATTCTTTCCCCCTGTAGATCAAAGTTGTTAAAGTAACTGACTATATTAACTACTTCATCATTATATTAGGAGTGAGTAATCTGATTATTTTGAAGGAAAAACAATATTCACTACATTGTTACTTTTCTGAGCCATCCGGCATGAGTGGTGATGCCTTGGTACCCAGTGTGGCCGCAGAGGCCTGGTGCCACCTACATAAGTGATTCAAAAGTTCTGGCTATTAAAATAATCTGAAATCAAACATAGTACAGTGAAAAGTATGTTATCAATATCATTTCTATTTGTACTGCCCTGAGATCCCAGTCAGGAGCAGGGTTCCTTTGTGTTCTTAATCATTTTGGACAAAATGGACTAGTCAGTTTTTTCACTCTCAGGTTCTCATGTGCTAGCCTAATTCTGTAGAAGTTTGGGTTATAAACAATAAAGGAGATTATCTGTTTTAAAGAAAAAGTTGGTTCCATAATTAAAACACAATCATGGAAACATTTGTTAGTCATGGTTTGAGAAAGCTGCTCTACAAAACTCAAGTGAGGTATGCTGAGGTTAAAAACACAGTGACGACAAGGCGCTTTAGACTCAGACTCAAAGATCAGAAGGGACCATCATGGTCATCTAGTCTGACCTGCTTTTTCCGAGGTAAACGAGGCAAGGTCAGCCCAAGGCAGGTGTATAGTGCTGCCATTGCGTAGTTTGCCTTGTGGTAAAACTAAGATGCCTGGTCTTCACTGTGTTTTTACCTTGGCATAGCTCATGCTAGTTACCAGGTGTAAAAAAAATTGCACCTTTTTATCAGTGATAACGAGGCCCTTAAATTGCTTAGAAAGAATCTGGATCCGTGACCTAGCTCTATATAACTGGCATTCACTGAAAGATCTGAGGGCAAGACCTTCAAGCCTTATCTATGGGAATATGTTCTAATGCTTGAAGAGCAGAAAGTGCAAGTGGACAACTACTCTGCTTTAAAAACGTGCTAGAAAAAAAGTTATAAAAAGACGCTTGCTCTTTTGAAAAGGCCAGTGTCTATAAACAGCTGGTCCTGTGAAGATGTGAATTGATATACAGTAATCCCTCATTTCTGTGGGTTTTGCATTGTACAATCGTTGTTCCAAGCAATTTGTTAGTTTCACAAAGTGCACAGGATGTAATTAGTAGTAGTTTTATCTATTTAATTAAATCTTGGTTCTGTTATATTATAATTTGAAACACAGTATCTCAAGTGGGGATTATTCCTATCATACCATATAGGAAATCAGACCATTTAGAGTTGCAGTAAAAGGGATTCTTATCACATGAAATGTCTAAATCGTGTGTCATTTGTGGTCACGAGAGCATGTCAATTAGTTGCATTTCTGGCTAACTAAAGCCAAGGCTAGGAGCTCTCTGCTGCTGTCATATGAACACCTGATGCTGCCAGGTAGTGGACTGGCATTCACAAAAGTGACAGTCATCACCTCCCAAAGGCGTGGAAAGAAAAACACTTGGATGTAGCAGTAGCCTGTATTAGTCTGGGTGTGATGCTTTAAAGATACTTGCTCTTATCCAAGCAAGGCTCTTGTGGCCTCCCCTCACCTTGCTGGGAAGGCTACATGCAGGGGAAAATGTAGGAATGTACAGCAGAGCTGACAGCTTGTCTATGGCAGTGACCAGTGCTGAAAGCGTCTATACAGTATCAGGGGCATCAGGAAGGAAATGCTTCCTGTTCTCCAGCTGCTAATCAGTTTTTGCACGAAGCATGAGAAATGGTAGTCCTTGTAATTTCATCCTAGAGTTGTTAGTCTTATTCACAGAAATGTTTAGTTATGTGTCTGACTACTCTTCTCCTTGGCTATTCATAGTAACAGGGAAGGGACCCCCTGTTCCTCAGGTTGACCCATCAGTGTCCCTAGTCACATGTAGCTATCACTCCCCCCCACCCCAGCAGAACAACAGGAAGGGGTGACTTTTTACAAGAATCAGGGGGGAGCCATATTAGTCTATATCCACAAAAACAACAAGGAGTCCGGTGGCACTTTAAAGACTAACAGATTTATTTGGGCATAAGCTTCCATGGGTAAAAAACCCACTTCTTCAGATGCTGGGTAAAAAACCCACTTAATGCCACCGGACTCCTTGTTGTTTTTACAAGAAAATAACCACCTGTTTGTTTTCCAGGTTTATATGTTGCATGCTCCTCCCTATGGGTGTGGAAGTGGGAGGGAGTGTGGCCTGATGGTTATTCAGAGGCGAAGGCTCTGAAGTTAAATTAAAGCCAAACCCAGATAACGTTTGGTCGTCTATAAGCTTTTCTAAAGCACCCATCACTGCACTGACTGTCCTCTCTGCCACCCCCAGCAATATCTGTGACAAGCAGTGCAACTTGTTTACAGGCCGTGCAGCCACTGGTTCACCCTCTGTGGTTGCTCACAACTACCCCGTCCACTGGTCAGGGAGGGTGCAGATGCAGGGAGTTAACGCTGACAGCTGCAGCATTAACTTTACATGGCAAAGCATTGTATAACTAAACCTGTTTCCATGACGGCATGCCACACATCCTGCTGCTCCCTGACTCCCCCTCCACATGCTTCTCACAAGACATGGTATCACTGTAGTGGGGGCAAGCGTGTGTGGGGGGAATGCCACATAGCTACCTTTCCTAGTCCATAGTGCTCTTATTGTATATGATAAACATGCAGTTACAACCCTTGTAGAGCACAGCAAAGTAGGGCCCAAGGCCCAGAGAAATCAGAAGTGGGAAAAAAATTATTAGGTCATGTGTAGGGCTTCTGATTTTCAATTTTAACTGAAAAACACTTATAAAACGCCTGTTCTCTGTGGGGCTCACAATCGTGAGTTCCTACCTCAAGGCAGACTGTCAAAAACAGGGCAAAGACCTCAAACTTGGTGGTATGGGCTATAATTAGATTTTACCAAGCCAGTAACAAATATGAACTGGATCACTAGAACTGTCTTACCATGGAGTCACAGACAGTCCCCTTAGACTCTCCAGTCTATCTTGCCACACAGAGACAAACTAGACAGTGATAAATGGTCACTTACACCAAAAATCACACCATATTCAGGTTACTTCCAGTCCCAAGAGACTTGTCCCAGATCAATTGGTACCCTAGATCTTATACCAAAGACACCACCTGTAGCCAATACTGTAATAAACTATCTAAAGGTTTATTTTATGAATGGGCTCCCAGCCACTCATGAATCATCAATAGAGAGGCTGAAGCCAGTTCCCCTACTTCCCCAGTCTTGCACCCCAGAACTGTACCATTTTGCACTGGTCAGAAGTCTGACCATTGTAAGTTCATTATTTAGTTTGCCTTTTCTTTATAGGAAAGTGGACATGTACCTGCCTTGGTAATCTGAGCTGAGATTTCCCAAGCACGTCCACCAAAACACACAGTTTTAGGTAAAATATAAAACAGATTTATTAACTACAGAAAGAGAGATTTTAAGTGATTATAAGTGATAGGCATAAAGGTCAGAGAAAATAAAAAGCAAACATGCATTCAAAATCCTAAACTTTTAGTCTAAGCAAGAGTTGAATCAAACAGCTTTTCTCACCCTGACAGATGGTCCAAGTAGGTTACAGTTCCTCAGTACAGAGGCTGGGATTACCTTCCAACCTGGGACCAAACTGCCCCTGTTCAAAGTCTTTGTCTGCCAGATGTTCTTCCAGGTGTTGGGTTGGGGGGGAAGGCCAAGTGGTGATGATGTCACTGCCTCTCTGTTATGCTTTCTTCCAGCTTGCTGGAAAGATCTTTGCTGTGATGTGGGTTAGTCCACCCCTATGGTGTATGTGCCTTC
The DNA here is from genome assembly GCA_033296515.1 of Macrochelys suwanniensis. NCBI lineage: Eukaryota > Metazoa > Chordata > Testudines > Chelydridae > Macrochelys > Macrochelys suwanniensis. The sequence continues at coordinate 243,758,907 of CM065775.1, read as the reverse complement.
TGCGAGAAGTCTCTGGGACAGTGAATTATGTGTTGAGCTATTATTGCTGTCTGGCTCTTGATCACTACTCCTTTGTTGTAACTGAAAGGCTGGTTGTGTGTGTGCCCAACCTCACAACATATAGCAATACTTCATAACTTCGCATATAATGATAGCACACACAGTCCAACGGGAGATTAATGTTCAACAGATTAAGACTTTTAAAATGATACCTCCCAAGGCATAGTTTGTATGAAACACATCCTAATCATATCACAGTGGTGAATATGGGGGCTCCAAGGTGCTACTTTGAGGTACAGAGTGTCACACCTAGTCACATGGTTCACCTCCTTGCCTGTGCTGAATTGTTCACAACAGACTTCCTTTGGCTGTGCCCAGGCTAGTTTAAAATGGCTACAGGGATGGGGCTTCCATCATTCCTATGGGAAAGTCATCCACAGCCTAACAGACTATGCTTTCAGGAAGCTTTTCCTGACATTCAAATGTTTCTTATTTATGTCCCTACTCCTAAGTACACCTCTTGTAGAAGCCTAAATAATTATTCTCCTTCCTTGGTGTTTACAGCCTGATGTTCCTCTCCCTTGGCCCAGCTATACACTGTTTTTATTATCAGAGGGGTAGCCGTGTCAGTCTGGATCTGCAAGAGCGACAAAGAGTCTTGTAGCACCTTATAGACTAACAGATATATTGGAGCATAAGCTTTCGTGGGCAAAGACCCACTTCATCAGCCGCATGTGGTGGAGATTTCCAGAGGCAGGTATAAATATGCAGGCAAGGATCAGGTTTGAGATAACAAGGTTAATACAATCAGGGAGGATGAGGTCCACTGCTAGCAGCTGATCTGGAGGTGTGAACACCAAGAGAGGAGAAACTGCTTTTGTAGTTGGCTAGCCATTCACAGTCTTTGTTTAATCCTGAGCTGATGGTGTCAAATTTGCAAATAAACTGTAGCTCAGCAATTTCTCTTTGAAGTCTGGTCTTGAAGTTTTTTTGCTGCAGGATGGCTACCTGTTACCAAGTATCTCAAACCTGATTCTTGCCAGTGGTTTTATTTTGACTCTAATCATTATGGTACTTCACTCCCTCCAGTTCATCGCCATCTTCCTTTCACTGAGCGGCTCAGAACTGAATGCAATATTGCAGTGATGCTCTCTTTGGAGTCCTACAGGCAGGGCCTGTCACCTTCCTGCTCCCTGGGATGCCTGTGTCTGAAGCTCAACGTTGTGCTGTTTTTTTGTGGTGGCAAATCACACTGCAAATTCCTCTCTCATTTGCTGTGCATTATCATCCCTAGTCCTGACCTGGGCTGCCTCCATCTGCTAGACTACTACATGTGTAGCACATAAGGCACAAGGAAGCCAGACAGTTGGCTGGGTGTCTTCACATTGGATAGACGGGTTAGATGCTCCAAAAAGAAAGGCCTGTAAGCGACAGATACCTGAAAAGGCCCTCTGGCTGTGATGAAGGGGAGATATCAAATAGCTCTAATAATAATAATTCTGCTTGATTCAATGGCACCATTTCCTAGGCCCCAGCACACTGACTCATACTTACAAGATTTACAATGCTCAGAGGCCTGCTTGTCTACGCGGCAGTCTTTTTATGACAGCAGCGTGGCCCGGAGCATCAAAAGGTTCTGCTCTCTGAGGTACTGCTGGAGGTTATGATGTTTTTGGCTCCCCTTTTCCAGCTTCTGTTGGAAATGGTCCCGATTTTGGACTGCTCTCCATTTGGCATCCTCGCGCTTCCTCTGCTGGGTGTCCTGCTCCTGGATTTCTCGTTCTAAGGTCTCCTGCCAGGATTGCATTCTGCTCCTCAGCAAATCCTACAGCAAAGGAAGTGAAGGGATGTTTGAAGTCCTACAACCAGCTCTCGGGCTCAGTCCCATCCAGTGCCTACTGGTAGAAGTTGGGAATGGGGTAGTTGTGAATTTGCCACAGCCAGACCTTCTAAACAGTTCTCTACATGGACTCCTGCTGCAGAAGGCTGGCACGCAACATTTTGAAACAGTCCTTAGAGATATGGACATCTCCATCTCTCCTTTCATCTGTTTGTACATGTTAAATTCACATTTCATATTTGTATCTCCAAATAATATCACTATTTTAGACAGTGCAGGGGAACGAAGAGTCCAAGAAAAGCATCAGTGAAATAGCCCTTACCTGCCTCTTTTTGTCTTGATCATAGTTCCTCTGGTTGTATTCTGCCTGCAACGCCTCTCTCTGCAAGCGCTGTGCCTTTAAGAACTGCAGCCTTTGACTCTCCTTTCTCTTCTCCTCTTCCTGCAAGGAGGACTCCTTTCTGCTCCTCTCTTCCCTGGCAGTCTGGAGCTTTGCCATGTGCTGGCAGGCTGTGTTATAGTACTCCAGCTGCTTCTCCAAGCTCTGCAGTGTCCTCTGAAGAGACCTCTGTCTGTTTCCAAAACAGAATTTCCAGAAAGCTTGTCAGCAGGGCTGGCCTTACCATGAGGCAAACTGAGGTGGCCATCTCAGGTGCCAGACTGTGGGGGGGAAAGGGGGCACCACTAGGACCCAGAGCGTAGAAAATTGTGCCTGCTGCTAGTGCATATGTATTCTCTCTGCTCTAGATGCACAGAGATGGTGGAGTGCTGTGCTGGAGGGCACAAGAGACCTTTCAAAGTTTTGGCCCAAGCGAGGGGATATGGGGGTGTCATTTGAGCTCCCCGCCTCAGGTGCCAAAATGTTGAGGGCTGGCCCTGCTTGTCAGAAACCAAAAGAAACAAAGGGGAAAGGTCATCCCTAGAAGTATCAATGAATAGGATGTAAACCAGAAGTCCTGACAATTTTTGGATATTGAAGATACAATACCACTTTTTGCAAGGTTAAGGAGATTAACCCCAGTCTCCTGGCCAAATTCCTGCTCAAATAATTACTACAGATGGTGGGAAAATAGTAAAAAAAATTGAAATTTTGTTTTTGTCTAAAGTTTGCAACCATCGCAAGCTATTACATTCTGCATCCCTCTGTTCATCTTGCATTTTCAAGCCGTGTATTTCTTTACTTCTTGTCTTATTGTGCCCAGTTTTAGTGTGTACTGTTAGAACAGGGGTGGCTAAACTGCAGTTTGTTGCCAAATGCAGCCCGCATTTACAGTCTACAATATAGCCCAAGACTACCTTAATCTTTAATAGAGAGGCAGCCTGACTCTGCAGGTCCCAGCATACACTATTCTTTCTTCACCAGCATATGCTGAGATCAGATCAAGACGGGGCTTGTCTACACAGGAAAGTCAATTTGAATTAAGGTAGAGTGTGAATGTGGAATATCTATTCCTGATTAACTCCCTGTGTAGATGCTGTTATTCCAGAAGAAGAGTGCCTTCTTCTGAATTAGCATAATCAACTTCCAAAGTGGATTATACTAATTCAGAAGAAGGCACTCTTATTCCAGAATGAGAGCATCCACACAGGGAGTTAATTAGGAATAACAACTTGTGTAGGCAAGCCCAAAGATGAGGACAACTGTGATCCTGCTCTATTGCATGCAATTAGGTGTTGCCCTCGCAGGCAAGTTACCAATGTAGATTCCTCAGCTGGGCCTAATTTTGACTCCTCTGCCTCATAACAAAATATAAGAATGTTTTCGTACTAAAAGATGTCTCTGGTTTCACCACTGGAAATTCATCAGTTAATCAAACTGCAGGAAGAGAGGGTAAACTCCAGCTGCTGGGGAGAGCAGAAGGAGTACATTTCATAACCATAACTAAACCAATTGTACTATTTAAGGGCCCAATCCTGCAAGGTGATAAGTGCCTTCCCTTCCCTTGGAAGTGGATGGGAGTTGAGGGTGCTCAAACCCTCCAAGTCTTAGGCTCTAAATGGACAATTGTGACCAGCATTCAGACACTAGGGTGGGGGAACACTCTATAAACATTTAAGATGAATAGTACCAAAGCACTAGCTCAGGAAGCATGCACTACAGAATACCCGGTACTTATAAAGAGATGGACAACGCTCAGGAGTTGCTGAAATCTTTCCTCCCCGCTCTGACCTCCCACCTGCACCCCACACCGTTACCACCTGCTGTCGCGCATCAACTGCCGTTTGAGGCCTTCTGCCTCTTGCTGTTGTTCCCTCTTCTGCAGCCTTTGCTCTGCTTGCTGCCTTCTGTGCTCAATCCTGACTGTATTGAAGTTCCTCTTTCTCAGGCTCTCTTGAGTTGCACCTTTGGTGACTGATTTCTGAAAGAAAAAGTCCTTAATATCAGGAAAGGTTTGTTCCTAATGTAAATGGAAGTCCTGTATAATCAGTAAGGCTTAGTTTCCCAACGTCGTTCCTGAGCTCTGAGAGCAACACTTATTGATTGTTGTGACAGCATCATTTCCCAACTGGGAGCATGACGGGTCTGACACTAGCACATTTCAGGAGCTCTACGGAAGGGTCAAGCGTGGTCTAGAACTAGCTGGGTGAAGGAAAATCCAGGTACTTCAAGAAATGGTATTCACAATTCAGTAGGCAGCACTGTTCCAACTTAGTCAGTATTGACCCAATGCATGGACCTGCCCTATGTTGTTGTTACAGCAACTTTTGGATTAGAATAGAGGTTCTGACCACTTGTGGTTATTAAAAATCCCACATCAGCTTTTACAAGAGTTTGGGGTATTAACCTACATGTGCTGACAAATTTCAGTGGGGACAACTACATTCTGCCTACCTATGGCAAAGGAAATTTTTCCCTGTAGTTTTGAACAGATATTATATTCGTCACCTCCTGGGGTGTAATGTTGCTATCCATGTTTCACATACAAAGTGGCTGTATTTTAGTGCTGGAGAGTGTTTCTTATTTGCAGTTTGTAAAAGCATATCCTTAGGGATGAAAAGCATGAGCATAGACATACGCAAGCTAACTTCAATGATGGGGGAGGGGCTTAAGAGGGAAAGTAACATGAGGACAGACACCCAGTAAGAGGGAGACTTATTTCAATAAAGATTGTGTGTTGTTGTACAGCTGCTTTGCACCACACTACCCCATAATGCAGCCCTTAAAACAGCATAGTCTGCTCCAGAGGATTACACCATTGGAGGATTACTCCACAATAGGGTAGAGGTACCTACACCTCCAGCTGCCAGCAAAGAGTGTGACTGGGGCATGGCCAGGTATCCCTGTCCTCTTGACAATCAACATAAATTAGAGCAGCCCTCAGGCTGTGTAATTTATGCCCTCACAGAGATGGCCAAGGATAATGGGAGTTGGCTGCACTGGAGAATTTGAGCCAGTGTCCAGTAGTCAACTCATTCTCCTGACACTTGGCCAATCAGAGATCAACCTTCCTTACTTCTAATTAGGCCCTTATGGAAATAACCTTTCAGGAAATTGACAAAAAGAACTTTGTAGCACAAGCCAATCATGAATCTATTCAACTGATTTAAATAGGCTTTTGACCAGGCATTGGGTCAGCAATACCAAATGTTTGCTTTATTCTTCCTAGAAAATGTTGTGCGCTCTTAACCTGTGTACTCGGAGCGCTGTGGGGTCTCTGTATACGCAGAACTGATTCAACGGTCAAGCGGTCTTTCTTCAGTGATTGAGCCACTCGGTCAAACACAGCTTGGAGATTGGAAGTGCCAAAAGCATGGGCTTTCACGGGAGGGTTCCTTGGGGGATGCTGGGCTGGAGCTTCTGTCATGCTGGACTGAAAAAGAGCTTTCAGACAAATTAGAGATATACCAGGTGATGGACACCTTATAAAATGGTAAACAGATAGAAAGAAAAATGTGTACATGTAAAACACATTCAAGTAAGACCTTTCTATTACCAATAAGTACTAACATTCCTCCCCAAGGAAGTGAGAGCTTTTTAGTGACCACAGGACTGTCACCACTTTCAAAAATAATCTTACCATCATAGACAAGGAGTTTTTACCCAGTAATTGGAATGAAGCATTGACTGTGCTCACATCTCAGTAGGAGTTACTGGAGGGAATGCTGTTGGAAATCCTGGCTGTGAGGAAATGTGCACCTCTGCCATACCAGCTTCAGCCTCTCCTCGTAGGAGGCAGGACAGGGAAGGGTACAATGGCACTAAATAGGTGGTGTGGCTGGAGGAGGCTTTTGGCTTCCCAGTTGCCCGCACATCTCACAGATCTCTCTTAAGTGAGGAGGGCATTGATTAAAGGTGACTTAAAATATATTTTGTACTATGAACCTTTTTTTATAATAAGTGCAATTAAAGAGCAGTAATCTCTTAAACTGAAGTGCAATTAAAAAGCAGAACAAAGAAGAGCACGTATTTCTTCACACAGATTATAGTCAATTTGTGAAATCCGTTGCCATGGGCAGTACAGTCAAATATTACAGTCAGATTTTAAAAATGGTAGGATAGCTTTAGGACTAATAGAATATGTAGTGCATGCTAAGATAGGGACAATCAAAGATTTTACTTCAGGGAAGGTGGCAGCTACAGGAGCCTGAAAGGAACTATTCATGTTTCAGAGGAAGATAAGTAAATCACCATAGTGCACAATCACTAGTGCCTAAGCATACTAGAGCATGGTTGACCAGATACATTATGATGTTTTTTCATCTTCCTTTAAGGCACCAGGAATGATAAGAGGCCAGACAGGAAGAACCAATGCTCTCATCTGGTATGGCATGTCCTAGGCTTGTATGAAACAGCTAGTTGATACAATATCAATACCAGGTTCATTCTTCAGAAAAGACGGGGGATCAGCTCCATAGAGTCTGCTGTCTTCTTTGTCATTGTGCATTGGCTCCATTAGGCAGGTGTCTGGGGGGACAGCAATATCAACCATAGCACGAGCACCTCTGATCAAACCTGCTGAAGCCATCTCCTTCTGAGGGCTCTGGAAACAACAGGAAACTATCAAAATGCTGAGCCAGTGGGGAATAGAATGTATCAGTAACATTAATTTACAAAATAAGCTATTGTATGATCTTGCCATTACTGCATTAATCCCATCGTTAGTGTAAACTAACCCTGGCTGATACTACTTCAATGACTGGGGAGCCTTCAGCTGTAGGAAAATGTTGCTTGGAAGGGAAGAGCTGTCATTGCTGACACAGTGGTGACTAACTTTACTGTCATTTTGACACAGACACAAGCAATCCAAACTTCTTATTGAAATTGGAGTTTCCGAAGGAAAATAAAACTTGTTTCTTTATTCAAGGAAGCTCTGAAGCCTTTAAACATAGGAGTTTCTGCCCATTTCGTATGTTTGTCTGCATCGAAAAGCTACCCCACAACTGGCAATGTTGTGCATTAAAGGGACCCAAAATTGGAGTAGCAGGCCAGGAATAAGGTGCATTGGTAGACACTCACTGGCAGGAGGTGAGGTAAATCAGAATTGTGGTTCCCTGGAGAGCCATATGTAGAAGCTTGCACAGTGCCTGCATGAACTAGGCCTTGTTCTAGCTGATTGCCTGCCCTCCCATGAGCACCAAATTAAACAAAAAAGGAAGAAATGCATTCATTATTAAATTGCAAAATCTCAGGGGGGAGATCCTCAGTTGTGTAAATTGTCATAAGTCCAGTGATTTCAAGTTACTGAGTGAGGTTCTCTGGCTTGTTTTATGAAGGAAGTTCAACTAGATGATCATAATGGTCCCTTCTGGACTTAAAATGTATTAATCTATGAATGGAGCTCTGACAATTTATACTAATTGAGGCTCTGCCTCTAACACTCAGCCCAAGGAGTCATTTAAACTACAAACAAAGCAAATAAAATATAAACCCCAAATTCTGAAGGACTGTTTAGTATTACAAAGTAATTGCGTATTAAAAAAAAATCTTTATTCTGATCTTTGGTTTAAAAATCTTTGGGGGACCAAATTTGTTAAAGCTAAAGAGACTCATTAGCATGCACAAAAATGCCTATATTTGTACAAGCAATTACCATGATTTACACATGGCCAGTTAGGTACACTGCCGGTTAATTGTACAGACATCTGATGCAATAAATGTTATCTTTGTATGTGCATTTAACACTGTATTATTTAATATATTAATGCAGAACAACAATAACCAAGAAAATCAAATGTTAAGAGTGAAACATACAAGTTACTCTGGAACCAATAGTCAACATGTCCATGAAAGAATAAACATGCCAAAAATACCTGAGTGTGGAACCAATATAGACCAGATCCTCAGTCTTAGTTCTATTCCCTTTGTGTCATGGACAGAGTTGCCTTAACAGGGTGAACAGGGATTCTTTCTGTAGGGGAATCACTGAGTGGTACAAAACCATCTTAGCGACACCCTCTCCTGCCCGTACCCACACTGTAAAGGGGGCGTGCCAAGGCAGGATGAGGTGTGGCTAGATTGTGTTGTGCTCCTAAGCAGGTGGAGTAGCCACTAGGAGTCTATTCCAGCCAGTGCCAGAGAATGAATGAGACCCCAGATATTCCCTGGATCAAAGGCTCAGAAAGATGGTAGAAAGCCATCTATGATTTCCCCATCCTTAGCAGAGCTCAGGTATACATAATGATCTAGTCCAGTATTTCTAATATTTTTTTGCCACAGAAAACAGAATCACAGGATATTACTGCAGCTATAGCAAAGGACTTTGTAATACCATAGTCAGTATGAAGCACTCTCTACCTTCTTTAGTTCTGTAACCTTGTTTCCCATCTCCACACAGGACCCTAAATCTTTAGGGGCATTTTCTTTCTTTAGTCTCTTCTTCTTTTCCTTTTTATCTTCCTCTCTGGAGACCCTTTCTGAAATGGGGACTCTTCCTTTAGACAGCTGCTCTTCTATCTTCCTGCTCAGCTCTTCTTTGGTCAGGCTTGTTCCTGGGATCAGGACATCTTCTGGTTGTGCTTTGTTCACTGTGGGTCTGATGGGCACCCAGGCTCCAAGGCAGCAATGGCAAAGTGAGGAACATCCAGAGCTGCAGTTAGGACATGACTGAGCATGTGTGGAACCCTGCCAGCAAACTGGATCTAAATGATCCTGTCTGCATTGCCCTGAAGCTCTGTAGCCAGGTGTCACAATGTAGGGATAGTCTGAGCTTGAGTCCACTAACATTTGCCTGGCTACTAATGGCATCTGAAGTTCCAGGATGATGCGTTCACTCAGGGGCAGAGGGATCCGTAGAGCTAAGTCAGAGGACACCTTCTTAGTCTGCCCATTCCAGAAATTCACCAGCACTTCGCTGTTTTCACTGGCTGCAAATCGAAATAAATGACAAACAGCACTTTAGAAGCATGCCAAAAACATGCCTGATTGACCTCTTGGAGACCTGGAGATGAAACAAAATCTTGTACTATAGAAAGCAGGGAAAGATTTTGTAACCATTTAAAAGTGGTTTTGCTTTATATATCTAGGATTCACACTCATCTCTTTCAAACTTACTGAGAAGACAATGGGTAAAATCCTGTCTTCACTGAAGTCAATACAAAACTCCTACTGACTTCAATGAGGCCAGGATTTCACCCAATATGCATCTGGAGAGTAGCCTAAATCATCTGGGTACCTAAGAGGCCCCAGAACTTTTTTTCCTCTTTATGTCAGAAGTGGTATCACCTGGCTCCACCACAGATTAAATGCTTTCAAAGTCCTCATCACAAAGCAGCACTACAGGTTGATTCATGGAGCAGCAATTCTGGCATTGAACAGGAAAAGGTTACTTAGCAGCACTGAAAGGAAACGAGAAGGAAAGAAGAGAGGAAGAGGGAAAGCAAATTACAGATTGTATGCTCCTTGCGGAAGACACCATGCTTTCCTCTCTGTACAGTGTCTAGCACACTTCAAGGTGCTACTCCAATATAAATAACAATAGAAAAAAATGTACTGTACCTAACTGTGCTTCACTGCTCTCTGCAGTCTTTAGTACAGTGCCTGGGCCATATCGTTCACCTTTAGCCTCCCATGGTGCCAAGACTCTGTCTCCTGGAGTTAGTGGCTGTCGCCTGGCATCTTCATAGTGGATAATGTCATAGAGGGGTGTTTCTTGCATGCGAAACTGTACCTTGCCTTTCAGCAACCGACTTCTCTCAAACTCGATTAAAAAACGTTCCCTGGATCCCTGCAGGATTAAATCATGCAGTATGCAAGACAAACAGGTGAGTCCCACAAATAGCCAAACACAGGGGCTAAGGTCTGTTAACACTAGGGAGAGGGAACTGACAGAAATTCCAAGAAATAGCACGTGGTCAGAGAATCCATTGAACCTAGAACACGAATTTTTTTACTCTGTTCTGTCCAAATCAGTCTTTAAGGATAGTTAAAGAGATTGAAGGCCACAGCAGATTGACAGGTAAAGCCCTCCCCTCCCTTCACTCTTGGATCTTGCAAGTAATGTGTTCACTGGGGATGAGCAGCACAACTACCATGCTAATGAAGATCTCGGTCACTCCAGTCAGTAGAGAAAGGGTAGCCAAGACAGACTGCTTTTTGCTGCATGGTCAGTTACATAGTAATAAAGGGGGAAATAAAATGGTAAAATGCTCCCAATGCCATAATTTGTACTGCTTTAATTTGAGCACCCACCATAGGAGTGGAGAGTAATCCAGGTAATTCCTCTGCTCCACAACTGGCAAATTGTTGGGAAAGCTCAGTGTTAAATTCTACAAGTGCCAAGAAACCAACATCCTTTTCTCCTGTTTTTCCCGAAACAGTCTGCTTCCCTGCTGATTAAAATGACAGAGGGCATGGTCTTTTCCACTATTAAGGTAGGTCACAGAGTTAACAATGCTGATATAGAGCAGCTATTTCAACCAGCCTGCCCCCTAGTATCCTCATCCTGAACTCAGACACATCATCTTGCAAAATGTTTGATTTCCATGGCCCAGATAAAATAACTTCTGAAGGGCTTTGATAGCATCTTCCTTTTCTCTCACAAAACAATGACTTATATGAACTGTATTGTGGATTTCATACGGGGAGTGACTCTGCACATTCGAATGATACCAACACTTTGCAATAGTCATATTTGTTTAATTTAAGTGATCCTTAGCTCAAACCCTGGTTCTATACCCAGCTTTTCCTTGTATGGCTGTGAAATACTCAGTTGACCATAAAAGGTTGCTGATTACACATTTCCAATGAGAAGAAAGCAAAGGAGGCCTGAGATTATGTCATCTTAAAAACCAAACAGAATTCCTACCAATGAAATTTTTCAGTGAGCATTCCCTTCTTCAGAAAACCTGTTTTTAGTTGATAACTACAGAGATAGGCTCTATAACAAAAGCATCTTTGCCCACTTGTTATACAAGGACCATGCCCTCTGAACAAAGAGCACTGTAATGGCATATTCTGGCCCTTGTGGCATATTCCCCCAGAAGGGGAAGTCTTGGGGGCCAGGCCACCCCATGGCAGGAGTTCTGCTGCAGACAGGGACCCAGGGAACAACAGAGGTTGCCACTGAGAGAGAGGGGATTGAAAAAACCCACCCCAGCAGAGATGCCTGTGGAGGAAGGGATCCAGGAGAGGGGCATTTTAGTTTGTTCAGTGTTTTTGCAAGCGTTGTTTAGCTGCTAGACTTTGCTGCCAGCTTGGGTGGAGCTGGGTGTAGGCAATATAAAGGACTTGCTGGCTGTTACTGGCTCTGAGTGCAGGGATCCTTGTTGTAAACATCTGAGAGTCATTGAAAAGCAAAGAACAACATGATTAGGGAATCCCAGATACCAGCTCATGCCAAGGACCTTAAGCCTCAGCGGAACACTGACAAATACATTGCTGGAACCATTCTGGCTCATCTGTGTGTAAACAGGCATTAGGATTATAAAAATTTGCTTAGTGTTTAGACTGTATTGAATGCTTGTAAGCTGCTGCATGTATTAATCTCACTTCTAACATCTGTATCCCATATTGTAAGATAATATTTAAGCATTTGTATTATAAGTCTCTTTGACTGTATAAGTTAGCAGACAGGAGACATTAATTAGTGTAAAGTGCTGATCTCCAACAGAAGGTGTTATGTCCTGTCTCAAAAGAAAGGCCCAGGTGAACTATTGTGAAACATCAGAGAGGACAAAAGAGTTTGTTGATTGCTCTCCTCCTGCTCATGAAAAGGAGTCATGCAAGTGATTTCCTTCCACCAGCTGAGTTTGCAGCTCAAAACACATGAAGGAGAAGCAAATAAAATGCCATAACAGGGAGGAACTGTATCTTTATACTGCTTGGACTCTAAGTGGCAAGGATTACTAAGTATAAGCAAAAGATCCTCAGTGCTTACCCTGGGTTATCCTAAAGGACATATAGAGCTTGCTTATTATGGAAACTTCTATTACTTTTTAAAATTTAAGATTGGAACTCATTTGTGTGTATATATGCTTACCTGCTTTAACCTTGTAAATAACTCGTTTCCTTTTCCTATATAATAAATCTTTAGATAGTTTGTTATAGGATTCACTGCAAGTGTCGTCTTTGGTGTGAGATCTAAAGTGCAATTGGCCTAGGGTAAGTGATTGATCCTTTGGGACTGAGAATAACCTGACTATTGCTGTGATCTTTGGTGTAAGGGACCATCGATCACAAAAGTAAGCTTACCTGGGTGGCAAGATACATCAGAGTACTCAAGGGGACTGTCTGCCTGAGGAGTTTACACTTGATAATTGATTAGTGACATCTACCTATATACAACACACAACCAGTTTGGAGTTTGTGCCCTGTTTCCTAACAGTCTGCTCTGAGGTTGATTCCCACAATTGTGAGCCACTGCGGGACAGCTTGATACCCATCCACCAAAAGAGAGAGATCTAGGATAGCCAAAGGAGACCCACCCTAGCGAACCCCAAGGTGAGGGATAAGGAGAAACATCTCGTGACCCAAGGAGGAATCACTTACAACCATCATTTACATTAAAGACTTACCTTCACCTCTTGGGCAATGTGGCCCGGATAATAATATCCATCAGTCTCTCTCCTAGCCAGGACTCGGGCCCCCCTCAGCAAATGGGAAGCCTCTGGGGAACAGTCCGTTAAATCTCCCTTTATCAAGGTTGTCAGAGGTATACTAGGGGAATTTGCACAGACACACACAGGAAAGCTGTGGAAACAGGATAGTGGTATGTTCTAAGAAGGGATGACGATTCTCACAACAGATAATGCAGATTTCTGCAATTTATGAAAATTAAAGCCAAAGAAAACCCACCCAAAACTGGGGTAGTTTCCAAGTTGTTTCCTTCACTAGGTTATCAAATTGAGCTACTACTCTTAATGGTTCTGGCAGTCCCATGCTCCACATTTTCAACTTACTGTGATTTGGGATGACCCATCAGCAGAGAACAAGACGGGTATTTACTGATAGCATTGCAACAGGGGATGCTTGAGGTGCACCCTGGGTTTACCTGGAAAATGGAAGAGAAGCAGAAAATTAAACTAATTTCTGAATGAAGCCATAAATCCTTAAACCAGTTATTTTATATTTAAAGCCTCAATTCATACTCAAGCAAAATTCAGCAATCTGTCTTGGTTCTTAATCACACCCCTCAATGCAGTACATGAACTCTTATAAGTGTACTATAGTTGATTTCTCCCATTTCAAGCAATCTAGAGGCTTAAAAGGAGGAACATTAAGAGACTAGAATATAAATACAAAATAAACCAAAGCTGTGAACATATGGTAGCTAAATTATCGTCTGTTTCTTTAGTCAGTGTCCAACTGCCCTGCATAACCCTTTTATTAAGATGTGATCCACCGTGAAAAAAATCTGAACACCTTTGCTATACAAATGCTATGTGTTATTAGTATTTCGCTTACTAAATCCACTGCTTAACATTACTGTTATTTTTTTAGAAGGACAATATTCAATGTTACCTGCTGATGGTGAACCAAATAGCAATGAGATGTCTAAAAAGATATTTGGGCCTATTGTAGCCATCAATGCTGCACAAACAACTAGCATGGTAAATATGAAATCAACTGGCAGGAGTAAGGTATACTTTCTTTGCAAGGGCTTCCTCCAGGATCTCCATCTCCTTCCCCAACACTACGGTCTCTCTTTTCAAAAGCTGGAATCAGTTAATTTGAAAGCCTATCTGCACCACTTCACAGGCCAAATTCAGGTCTGGTGAAGTCAATAGGTTTGCACCTATGTATATCTAAATTTGATCCCTAATACTGGTCTCAGGTATTGTTGTTCAAGAGCACTATGAGATACTCCCTTACCCCTGAGGTAAAGCATACTGCATGCACTAAACTCCCAAGTATGAGTCTAAAGTTGTGAGCACTACAGAAAGGGAGAGAGTACTCGTTAGAACAACTGTGTGCATGTGCAATCTTGAAATTTCTGACATAATCTTTAACAGAGATTCTGAATTTATTTCCTTTCTTTATTCACAGGCAGCTCTGTTTGCAGGTAGCCAGACAACATATGTAGTGGTCACCCTTCTAGAGAGAAATTTTCCTCTGCCCTAGCTCTGGTTTTGTGAAATGTTGTTTACGTGGACTGGGATTACCAAAAATTCATTTAATCTAAAACTGTTATTGACTTACCTCTTCTGAAGGGTGCGGGGTGATCACCTGAAAGGATCCTCTAGACTGTCTGGCTACTTTCTCCATTTCTTTTTGTGTGCTGCTTTCATAGTCACCTGGCTTTTCTACCAAGTACACAGTGTGCACTGGGCGTTCCTCTCCAGTTTCTGCGAGAAGGCTACAGATTTCCTCTGAAGCACTCTCAGAGAGTGCATCAGTGACCAAGTACACCACCTGGCAGGTGGGATCTTCAAATGCCATAGCCAAAGCACTCACAGCATCTGCACCATTCCCACACTGCAGAGCTCTAATCCAGGCGGTTGCATCAATGATGTTACTGAGCGAACATTTGACCAAACTATTGCACCATTTTACCACCTGTACAAAAGCCAAAATTTTTAACCAAACACAATAAACATCTATTAAGCAAATATTTTATAACACAGACTTGTTTTAAAACTTGATAAAACTGAGAAATGGGTTAGCTAGTTGATAGTTTGGTAAATGGTTTGACATATGTGACATCCGGGACTTCATTCTGAGCCTGCTCATCCTCTGGGGTGGAGAAGGGAGTCTCTCCCATCTTGCAATACAATTGCTCTAGTCAGCTAAGATCTGATGGGCTCTAAACTTTCTGGAGAAGAAACTGGGGTGCCATTCTATGGTCTTTAAGGGTGAGGGGAATTTTGAGGCTTCCAACATGGTTGTAGAGGATTTCCTTGGAGGAAGGTGGAAGGAGAATAAGAAGAATTTACCACCCATCAAGGGCTGTGGTAGAAAGCCAGAAATTTCCCTGGTTAAAAATGAAAAGGAAATGTCAGTCTTATGATGGTATCTTATGAGAGTCTCTGTGTAATCAAAGATTCCAAAGGCCAAGTTCATTGCTATCTAACTCCACCTCATGTTTTTCTGTGTACCATCTGTATAACTCAGTATGGTAACTGTGAGCTGACTGATTTTAGTCAATATGCTAGATTACTCTAACTCCCTCTGTTCTAGAGTTATTTCAGTCATAGACAGAGAGAAAAGACCAAATCTTAGTGAAGTTATGAAGGGAAAAACAGCAAGTTTTGGACATGTCCTGGATGTGTTGGGCTAGAGAGATGGAAGAGTCAAAGATAATATCACATTATGGGGCTGGAATGATAGGAAGGATGGTACTGTTAACAATAGTGACAGATAGTGGGAAGCGAGGTCAGAAGTTCAGTTTTGGCTATATTAAGCTTAAGTTGTTGGTGAGACATCCAAGAGAAGATGTCAGAGAGATGGGTTCCATGTTCCCTCAACTAAAGGAAGATGTGGTGATAGGGCAGCAGGAAAGTCATCTTTCACTATTCTAGAAGAGAACCACATGGTTGGGCAAAGTGTGAAAGGGATGATGAGGACCAGGCAATAAGGAAGCAAGTGTAAGGAAGCATGCATGAAAGATCCCAAGGCATCTACCAGCAAATCCCATCCCTTTCCATTTGTTCCCAGAGCTCAGAGGCCAACATTGCTACTGCATGAGAATGCTCTTCCAGATTTTGGAGTATTACCATGCAAATGAGTGGACCAACCATCACACTTGATGTTAGAATTCCTTTATTTGACACTACCACAACTGTCAGCTCTTAAACAGGAGCAGGATATACCCAGGCCAGCTGTGGAACCAAGTACTCAAAACACAAGAAATTATACTATGAGGAATAATCCTATGCTGGCAGGGAGAGGGACTGGGTAATCCGTTAGGCATTTTCCAACCCTATTTTATTATACTTATTTCACCCCACTGGGGACCATTAACTTGTTACAGCCACCTCACCTGGCAGAGATTACACCAGTTAATTGCTATAATTCAAACACAGCAACAATGATAAGCATTGTTTCCATTGATGTCACCTTACTATGCTTTCTTATAAAACCGTAACCTTTTGCTCAGCAATGGCTGCGTTGGCCTTACCTTGCTGGCAAAGCTTATGATGTTGAATTTGGACTCTGTTGGACTGTTGGCCATCAAGAAGAGAGTCTTTATGAGATGCTCCTTCAGAAAATCCTGCTTGGAGGACATGCCTTCCAACATATTGACCACAAAGGTGACATTCTGGTTTTGGAGATCACCAAACAAGGGTAAGGTGGCACAGCAGGGATGAGAAAGCACCGACATGGCCAAAGCACGAAGACAACCAGCTGCCAAAACAAACAGACCATTTACGAAAAGATCCTTAAAACTGACTTTACAAAGGGCTTGGGGTACAAGGTGAATCCAATCTATTCCCAATACCTGTACTAAATTAGCAGTCATATGTCACTCAGAGTGTTTACTTTCCCATAGTTCTCCAACTGCCTTAAAAAAAAAAAACACACCCAAAGCATTGTCTACACTACAGCATCTGATCACAGTAACAGGATGCATCATGAAGGCACTCAGATTAATGAGCTTGCATCAACTACAGCACTACCCTTAAAACTTGTAGGGAGTAATTTTCACACACTGTTGGCCAGCAGCCACCAACTGTAGCATCAGTTTGTGTGTGGATGCAATGTAATTTCCCATTAACTCAGGGACATTACAGTTAACTCATCACTCTCTCATGCAGATAAAGCATCTTAAAAACAATTCCCATTGGTGCTATCCCTAGTTTAGCTGCATGGGCTAGTAGAACCAGCAGGGAACTTAGTTTAGGGAAAGATATGCTGGTTTCCAGCAGGTTAATAGTTTGTTAATTGCAGAGTTGTTGCCAACTCTCATGATTTTATCATGAGTTTCACACTACCTGGTGTTTTTCTTAAAGTTCCAGTTCCTGGAATCATGTGATTACAGGAGGCTTTCTGCTTTCATTTAAAAAATAAAACTAAGTTTCTAGCTCTCAGGCTTCAAAATGTCACCTGAGTGTGAACTAGAGGTTCAAAAACCAGAAGGAAAATAAAAAATAGCCAAAATGTATGATTTTTCTTTAAATCTCTTGATTTTTTAAGTCAATCTCATGATTTTGGGGGGGCCTGAGTAATGATTTTTGAATATTTGGGGCTGGCAATCCAACCTTCTCCTCCATGCCCACGCTTGGTACTTTCTCCCCTAAAATTCCCTATCACCCTCTGAGCCTTTTCTGTCTGGAAGGGGGTGGCCATCACCGCCTGGCCCGGCTTTCGGCTCCCCGAACAGCATGGACCCCGATGTAGTGATATGTGTGAGACATGCAGAGAATGGAGCGCTGCGGGTTCTGCCCCCTTCCCTCCACCGAGCAGGACAGGTGTGTGTCTGTCTGTGGTCTCTTCTCCCCCACCCCCCCCAGCAGGGCAGGTGTGTGTGTGTGTGTGTGGGGGGGTGTCTCTTCTACCCCTCAGGGCAGGGGTCAGTGTGTGTGTGTGTGTGTGGGGGGGTGTCTCTTCTACCCCTCAGGGCAGGGGTCAGTGTGGGTGTGTGTGTGGGGGGGTGTCTCTTCTACCCCTCAGGGCAGGGGTCAGTGTGGGTGTGTGTGTGTGTGGGGGTGTCTCTTCTACCCCTCAGGGCAGGGGTCAGTGTGGGTGTGTGTGTGTGGGGGGGTGTCTCTTCTACCCCTCAGGGCAGGGGTCAGTGTGGGTGTGTGTGTGTGTGGGGGTGTCTCTTCTACCCCTCAGGGCAGGGGTCAGTGTGGGTGTGTGTGTGTGGGGGGGTGTCTCTTCTACCCCTCAGGGCAGGGGTCAGTGTGGGTGTGTGTGTGTGGGGGGGTGTCTCTTCTACCCCTCAGGGCAGGGGTCAGTGTGGGTGTGTGTGTGTGGGGGGGTGTCTCTTCTACCCCTCAGGGCAGGGGTCAGTGTGGGTGTGTGTGTGTGGGGGGGTGTCTCTTCTACCCCTCAGGGCAGGGGTCAGTGTGGGTGTGTGTGTGTGGGGGGGTGTCTCTTCTACCCCTCAGGGCAGGGGTCAGTGTGGGTGTGTGTGTGGGGGGGTGTCTCTTCTACCCCTCAGGGCAGGGGTCAGTGTGGGTGTGTAGGCATTTCCCTCTGGGCCCCCAGGGCTGGGCACAAATGTGTGTGTGTGTCTCTTTCCCCACCTAGGTCAGGGCCGGGGTGTCTGTGATGTGCCCCCCCCCCCTTCCTCCCCCGGGCAGGGGTGTCTGGGGCTGCTCCTCCCCCGCCCCTCACTTACCCGGGCTCCCACTCGCCTGTCGGAATTTGCAGGTCAGGATCCCGTTGCCTGGTAACCAGACGCCGCGGACCGAACCATCTCGGGCGCTGGGGGGGGAGCCTTTTTCTGCACGTCCGTTAATACAGACTAAGGTAAGAAACACATACGCCCCCTACGGGAGGACGCGGCGTGTATGGCTGTGGGGAGTTGCCATGTTTCCCTCGCTCCTCTTTACCCGCCTTAATAATGGGGTTCAGCTCACCGGATCCTCCTCCCGGGACTTGGTAGCGCCTGGACCAGTACCACTCCTGGCAAAAGGGGGGGGGGGGGTAACAAGTATTTACTTACCATAAGGGTGGCGCTTCTCCGCATTATTGGTACCGGGAGGGCGTCAGTTCGGGTAAGGGTCCCCGCCGCAGGCCGAGGCGGTAGGGTTGCCCCTGTCTCTCTCTTCCCTCCCTCCGTGGTTACAGTTGGTATGTGCCAGCTGGGGCTCAGGCCAATCAGAGCGGCTGTTGTTGGGAGGCCACGTTCCCCCCTCAATACCGGAAGGTGACATTGGGGAACGGGCGGGCGGCTCGGCCGGCGGCGGCGTCGTCATGCTCGGGTCTCTGGGCCGCACCGGGGGCGGCCTGGTCCGGATCCTCCGCGCCAGAGACGTGAGGGGAGCGGCCGGGCGCCGGCAGTGAGTGGGGGTGGGGCCGGAGCTGGGGTGGGGTGGGGCTGGGGGCGCCGGGCTGGGCGCTGACGGGCCCCGTGTTTGCCTCCCTTGCAGCGCGGGGGGCGGGGCGCACATGGAGCCCCAGCCCCACTACCGGCAGTTCCCGGGGCTGACCCGCTGGCAGGTGATCCACGGCGAGCTCCTCAGCGGCTTCATGTGGTTCTGGATCCTGTGGCTCTTCTGGCACAACCCGGAGGCGGTGCTGGTGAGCGGGGGCTGGGCCCGGGGCCGGGGGGTTCCAACGCTGGGTGCGGCGGTGCCTAGAAAATCCTAGGAACAGCCCGAGTGAAGCGCCTCCGCCCCCGGTACAATGGGGGGGGGGGAGGGAGCGAGGGAGGCACCTTTCTGCAGAAGCCAGCAGGCTAGGTGCTGAGTTGTGTCAGCCAATGGGCGATGCTCACTTGGGTGGGAGATGGTATAGCAAGTCCCACCTCTTTCTCGGGGGGACTGGGTTTGGTCTTGCTGCAGGGAGGCATCTATCGCGACATGCCTCTGAAGAAGTGGGTATTCACCCACCAAAGCTTACGCTCCAATACGTCTGTTAGTCTATAAGGTGCCACAGGACCCTTTGCCGCTTTTACAGATCCAGACTAACACGGCTACTCCTCTGACACGATCTCTGCTTAGTGATCCATGAATGGGAACCCCTCTTCTGGAGTCAAGGGGCTTAAGTGATTAAGCTGTTTCTTGTGGGTATGATACTCTTTGGAGAATTCGGCATCAAACAATTTGAAATTCTGTGTGCACTATTTTAAAATTCTGCTTATTTTATTTGTCAAAATAACAATATTATCACACCAGTTTCAATTATTTTGGTAATTTATTTCAAAATACCTGTCAGCAAGTATGTCTGTAACAATACAGACAACAACAAAAAAAGATTCAGGAAATGATTTTTGACAAACCGATTCCTTACTAGGCATATTAATACAGAACTCTGAGTAATAATTCATTTAAACTACAGGACAGAACCGTATTTCCCACACCCCTCAGAAGCAGTGCAAAGGCTTGGGGGAGTCCGGGGTAATGGAGGAGCTGAGGGAGAGGAAAGTAAATTGCTGGGAAGGAGCCTGGGTGTGAACTTGGAGGGTGTTGGGTATGGGTGGGAAAAGTATGGAACAGGTCTTTTTGGGGGGAGCTTCCCCCATGCAGACCCTGGCTAACCCCTAGCCTCTCCCAATTAGTCAGGCACATCTGCCCTGTCCTCATGTGTCCCTCCACCCCCACTCAGGGACACTTCCCCCATCCCTATGTGGCTCTGTACCCCCTGCCCCATCTCCATGCGTCTTTGGGCCCCACCCAGCCACAACCCTGTCCCTCCACTCCCATTCAGCCACTGACCTAGTCTGTCCTCCCCCACTAGCCCTTCTGAGCCTCTGTCTGACCCCCCCACGCCCCAGAATACTGTGCTGTCTGTCTCCCCATAGCCTCTGTCTTCTGACCTGGCCTGACAGGTTCTGCAAAGAAGGCAGGCTCTTTCTCTTCCCTCACTGGCTGGGAGCTGCTGCTGTGCTCTATCGCTACAGTGACCTCTGGTGGGCAAAAGGTGGAACTGCAGCAACATTTTGGCAGAAGCTTTCTCCTCCCCCACCAAATATTAAAAATATGCACGGTTCACTAATTATGCATGCACGCAGTAGCGCAGAATTCCCCCAGGAGTAGTATGAGTTCAGCATCTGCCTCACTCCACACAAGATGGCCCAAAGTAGGAGGTGGCAGCACTAGTAGGTGAGCCCAGTAGTTGGAGCACTCACTTGGGATGTGGGAGACCCAGGTTGAAGCTGTGCCACTGTGAATAAATAATGAGATATTTATAGTCCTAGATTCCAAGGCCAGAAGGGACCACTGTGATCATCTAGTCTGATCTCCTGTATAACACAGACCAGAGAACTTCCCCAGAATAATTCCTAGAGAAGATTTTAGAAAAATATCCAATCTTGATTTAAAAATGGTCAGTGATGAATCCACCTTGACCCTTGATATTTTGTTCCCATGGTTAAATAGTTTTGACTATTAAAAATGTAAGCCTTATTTCCAGTCATTGGAATAAGGGGGCTTGTCCTGCGGTCTCCCATTTCCCAGATGGGTGTCCTAATCACTGGACTGTAGAGTCATTTTTATACTCTATTTAAATATTTATCTAAAGTGGAACAGTTATCGGGCCAAAGAGAGAGAATGACTGTAGTCCATTGGTTCTGACACTTGCCTGGGAGATGAGACCTCAGGGCCAGTCTTCCTGCTCCAGTCACTTTGTCATTTGCCCACAGTGGTACAGCTTTAGCAGGAGACATGGAAGGAGCCCCACATCAGAATATCCCTGAACTCAAATGGTTCAAGCACTCTCCTGAGAGGTGGGAGCCCCCCTGTTCAAATCCTTTCTCCCTGTCCGGGGGTGGGGTGTGTGTGCGGGGGAGGGAAGAATTGAACCTGGGTCTCCCACATCCTAGGCGACTACTCTAACCTATAGTCTAATAGTCGAGGTGTGCGCCACCACCTTCAGCTCCTTCTCCATCTGGAATTTGGCGCCCTCTAGGCATGCCGACTAGATTGGGCCTCGCATGTCACTTAAGTGGCCAAATGCCTATCTTAACCCTAGTTTGCCAATTGCTGTGGGGATAGGTGTCCAGACTCCTAGAGAGAGACAGCAGTGCACCTGCACAGAGGCAGAAACAGATATTGAGGGAGCTTTTATCCCAAAACTTAGGTGCCAAGCAAGTTTACGTGACCACAGGGTTTGGCAGCAGTTTTGTGGATCACAGTGGAGCCCAAACTGGGATTTAGGTGCCTAAGTACCATTCAAACCAATGCCTTTGCCACCCCAAACCACCCAGTGCAGGGGGAGATTGATGTTATAGCACCCCAATTTGTTGCATTTGTAGAAAGAATATGCCTCTAGCTTCCATTATAGTTATTAACCAAGCATTCAGGATCTCTTCTTGTGGTAGTCTATCAGAAGTTCCCAAACATTTTCCCTGCATGACCCCATTTTCTCATGTATTGCTTCCCGTGCATTTCACCTGAAATAACCTCCTCCATGCAGTGTGACTTTGCACACATTGTACATGTAAGGTCATGCCATATGGATTTTGCTTTTCAAGATAGTGTCTTCCGTACTGTATGATCTGCACACCATGTGTGTGTATGAGGTCACGTTGGAGGGGGAACACCATTTTGTGGAGCAAAATAGCATCCTCCATGCAGCATGACCTTGCACTTGTGTGTGGGAGGTCACATTGTGAAGAGGATGCCATTTAACGAAATGGTGTCCATACGCTCAGGATTGCCATGACCCCCATATGCTGATGGAGTGACCCCACTTGAGGTCACGACCCTCTGTTTGGGAACAGCTGTAGAAAATGAAATATTCACTAACTATTATTTGAATGTTCTTCCTCTGCTACAAGGGTCACTTTCCTTACCCAGATGCTTCAAAATGGACAGATGAGGAATTGGGGATCCCTCCTGATGATGAAGAATAGATTTACAGCTCCAGCTACTAATGTGTAGGTTCTCTTGAAACTTTCCCTTTTTCAGATGATCTTTAGAGTGAGCTATACTTGTAATGTCCAACCTTTGACCCCTGTGAATTGATGTAGACGTACAGTGAACATTGAACAGGATTCTCCCATAGCACACTTGATATCAAATTCAAGATGAGTCTTTAGGTGTTTGTACTGTCCTATGTGTCATGCTCGGTGTATTCCTGAACATGAAGAGGGATATCTGCCAGTAAGATTTACTGGCAGACTTCAGGAGCCTTTTGCTGTCCTCTGTTAATGTACTCATTCACAGAATAGTTTTTTTCTGAAATCTTTTCTTAGCTGTTTGCATTGTGCCCTATTGTCTGGGACTTACATGAGCTTAGAGTGCTTTGTGACTACCCTTACCTAGTTTTGAGGACAAGCTACTTTACTGGACAGAAGTACCATTTCAAATTCCCAGCCAAAGGAGTATTTTCACTTACCCTGCTACTAAGTCATTTAGTAGTTTTGTGACAGCCTTAATCTACTACATGTAGTGGAATAAACGTTTTATTTTCTCCCACTGGTCAGCATGTTTTTTTTAATAAAAGTTCAAGAATAAACTAAAGCTTTTTTTGCATCAAATTCTCCATCTCTATAACTGTTTCCTGATGCCATGACTTACTGTACCCAGTGAAGCAGAGTTGAAAGGCTCTAGATCCCATTCCTAATTTTAAACTGCTAGTGGGAGGTACCATGCTCATCCAGCAACTGCCTTCTGCTGCCTCTGCTAATGCTAGGAACTACTGATCCACTGAAGGATGTTACTATCCCTTTTAAAAGTGTAATGGAGACATTGATTTAGTTCTTCCCACACACCCCTCCCCTCATTTGAAGCTCTCCAGTTAAAGGAAGTGTCTTTCCTCCCTTCCCAAGTGTCAAAAAGGTGAAAGTATTTGCTGTCAAGCCCTTGTTTCCATCTAAGACTGGTTAAAATACAAACTTGTTCCATTTGCGGTGGGAATTCAAACAATTGCATTTAAAGAGATCTTTAAAAACCATTGCAGCTGTTAATGTAGGTGGTTTTTTGCACTAGAACATTATCATGGGAAAACAGGTTCCTGCCAAACAAGGCTTAAGTAGATGGTTTGGGTTTTATTGGCATATGCTTGTACTGATATGGGAAGGACTCTGACAACCTGAGTTTCTCTTAATGTTCTTCCCATCTGTCACTTGCAGGTCCTGTGGCGGGATCTCTGAAGAAGTTGAGGCTTTGGCTCTTGTATAACTATTTCAGCAAATCCACATTGTGAATAAAAACTCAAGTTACAAGCTTGTGCTTTTTAAGATTCTTTTGTTGACCAAATCACTGTTCTATAGAAACTGTTTGCAAAAGAATCATCTCTGTATGGGGAGAGGAAAGGGCAGTTGACTAAGTTCTCTTCTATATACTTTCCACTCTCCTGCCAAACATGCTCATGCAGTTGCTTCACAACTTTACTTTGAATTGGTCTGTGCTACACTAATGAGCTGTGGTGGCAGCTGAAGATGTGCTGAATACTATTCAGCAGCAAGTATAATCACAGACAAATCCATGTTCAGCAAGTGGCTTCATATAGGGGAGGGCAAAGCTTTTAACTTCATTTTGTTTAGGAAAGTTGCAACATGGGTGGGGGGGCGCGGGGGGAGAGACTGAAGTACAGAACAGCCTATTAAATGTCAATACAAACATTAATTCCTAACCTAAAAATAGCATCTAATGATATTTCAACATAGGAAGAACTTTCCACAATACCTGGGCTAGTTTAAAAATAACCACTGACAACTGTAGAAAAATGCAAAACAAACTCATAACAGCTTTCTGCTGCAGGCAGGAGGGGATACTGCTACCCCTCAGACACAAAGCATATGTCTAAACTCGAATTGGGCACTAGCCTAGGAAGCGTGAGATCCAGTTTCAATTTCCTGCTTCACTAGTCTTCCAGTGTGACCTTGATCTAATCATTTAGCCTCTGTGTGCCTCATTTCCCTTGCTTTAACATGTTAATGCTTCACTACCCCAGAGTGGTGGTGTGAGAATAAATACATTAAAGACAGTAAAGCACTTTGAGATCTATTGATGAAAAGTGAGTATGTAAAAGTTAGCTAACGTGTTCTGAATCCTTGATTTTACTTTCCTCAAAGGCAGTGGGGAAATTCTAATCCAGATTTCTTAAAGGGCATATAACTGCTCTAGCAGAGATCAATAAACAGACAAGGAAGACACAGCCCTTTAGCCCAAGGTAAAGTTGGGTTCTGACTCCCACTCTTACGAGCTGATTATCAAACTTCAGAGCTGTCACAATAACAAAACTACTCTTGTTAAAACACATCTGGGACAATGTCTTGTGGACTGGACCCTTAAAAATAAATCTGATCTCAGATGTTTCTCCATGCAGTCAATCTTTATTATAGCAGTAATCTCATATTCACATCAAGTACATAGAACTTTTTGCCTTTTATTATATAATACAGAGTTCTTTAAATAATTTTACACAGAAATAGTTTTCTTCAATCAAGTTCAGCTATCAAATTTTTAATGTTTTCTTTAAGTCTCCATGCTCTCTAACCAAACTGGACAATATTTCCCATTGTACAAATTTACATGAGAAAAAACTTCAAAGTACAAATGAAAGGACTTGAGCAGGAAGGGGTAACAAAAGTAGAGGGGAGGGAGACAAGCAAGAAAAATAATTTTTATTAGCAATTACTGTGGACATTGGGAAGGGAAAGAAAGGGAGTTGCCATGGTCTGTGTAACAGAAAACTAAAAATAAACATTTTCTTATGAGTTAAAAAATAAATACAAGTTTTAAAACAATTACTCCATTGTAGTTTTTAAAAGCAGCTATAGAAATCTACTAACACAATTGTTTTCTTAAGTAACCAGATTGGACCTTCTACAGTGAAGACTCAGACCCTCACAAAACTTCTGGTGGTAAAAATACAGCTTAAAGGAATGTTGTGTTAGTTAGCACAGAGTTCAAACTGTGGGATGTATATTTCATTGCACTAAGTAAAAAAATCAAATCTAAATGATTTCCCTTTCTTCTCCTTACTCGAGTATTCTGTTGCTCAAAAACAAGGTATTATGAGGCAACATCTTTATAATATTTTTTTAAAAGCCATCCCCCTTGCTCTTCCCGAGTGCTACACTTTCATTAACTTTTTAATGAAACATTGGTATTGAGTCCTTTGTGGAGAAAAGACCACCGCACCTTTCCTAACCTAGGGAAAGTGGCATGATCTTGAGCGAGGAAGGGACAGACTGTGCAACTACCGCACAAGTGATTAAAAATATGTATAACTTCCTTCAAAAGAAGGTGGAATAATAGGAGAAAACAGAGGCCAGCCTGCATGCTTGTTTTGACAAAAGGAATATAGAGGACCCAAGCAGGAAGTTGCTGGCCCTCTTCCTCATTGCTTAGGAAAAAATCCTCTGCCCAGCACCGGGGCCCATAGCCTGAGCAAATGCCAGTCATATGCAGAGGAAGGAATATTCCCACTCAGAGAGGCTACTCCAATGGTTGGAGTAGGCTCTGTACCCCTGTGAAGAGGAGCCACACAGCAGATCCTCAGGGGCCACCTGCCAGTGCTCCGGCCTCAAGGGATGTTCACAGCCTGCCCTTCCAAGTGAAGGATAGCAGACTAGCACTAGTTCCAAAGGCGTTTCCAGGGGTGCAGAAGTAGGGGCAGGATTTGCCTTGTTAGGCCTACCAAGGGGGATTTAGACTTTTTTTTTTTTTTTTTTTAATAGCATGATGTATATTAAATCATGATACTAGATAAGACGTGCAGGTTGGCCACTGCTAGATTTCAGTCATTTGGGGGGAAAGGGAGGAAAAAACAAGGTTCAGGAAGGAATGATGTGCATGTCTTTTTTTAAACAGTTCACAGCTTTGAATAAAAAGCACATTTATTGCACTTACATTTTATTTTAGACAAAGTTATTTAAATTATGCCCACCCTCATAACCCACAGTAGCCCAAAAATACCCACCATCCCAGTTTGGTCCATTTTACCCCTGTCTCGCCAACACAGATAGGGTTCATTGCTTGTCACGTCTTAACATTTTACTGAACTCCCAAACACACAAAACAAATAAACTGAGTTCAAGCAGGATGAGCACCCAAATGAAATGATATCTGTCAAAACAAACTAACTATTATTTAAAACCCAAACAACAATCTTGGCTTTGTGTTTTACTAATTCAGAAGTAAATGTCAGACAGGCTTATTCTAAACTACAATTGCTGTGGGTATGATAAGCCAGACAGAAAGACTGGATAGTACATGTAGGCTGTTAGGGCATCTGGATGGGTTGAACATACTGTTGCTATGACACACTAAAACAAATGTTTAGGCAGTTTAAAAGTTCCCCAACATTACCACCAGCCCTCTCCCCTTTGTAAAATAGGGAAATAGTTGTGTTTTTCATAGAAGTAGGGAGGATACTATTTTCTTAAGACTATTTTCAGTGCATGGGTTGGAAGAGGGAGAAAAGTTCCAGATATTTCCTGGGCATTTAAGTAAAACATTTAAAAAACATTACACCCTGATTTATAAAAGGAACTAAAAAGGGGTTAATAGAAGTCTAATATTCTGTAATAATTGTGCATTTAATTGCACTGACTTACATAACACAGAATTATGTCCAAAGTCTTCCACCAACAACAAAGGCAGGGAAAGGACTTGAAAAAATATTAAGAACAAAGACCATTCTCTTTTCTTTATGGACATACAGATGAAATATGACACTAGTATTAAAGTACTGCCAGAAGCGAAGAGAAGTTTGAAATATGAACACATCAAATCCAAACGTATCTTTTGCCCCTCAACTGATAATATACTCATCTCCCAAGGTAAACGTGATTACAGGATATATGATCATTAAAGAGTGGCTGGGGTTGTAGAGGTTTAGCAGTGTATCAATATGAGGCCTGAGGAAGAACTAAAGAAACCTGCTGATATTCCATTAAACAACATAACCCCAGACCAGGAAATTAACGATATACCATGATGTACATGGCTTATGGGTGGGTACTGACAGCCTTCTATTCTAGAACTCATACACTGCTTTTCATACACTGCTCTGGATATTATGACTTTCTCTCTTCTAAGAACTTTATATTACATTTCCCTAACAAGATGCTTGATTTTTATAGGGGTCAGAAAGTCATTTTATTAATTTTTTTTAAAAAATGCAACTCATTTTATTTTCTGTAGAGTAGCTTCAAGTGGCAGATTTTCTCAGACATGCATATGTCTCATATAAAGTTTATTTTGGATACAAACACTAGATATTTCTGTAAATTCTCCCCTTCCCATCACCTCCATATATCTTTTGCTTACATTTACAAATTCAAAAACTGCTAACTTTTGTGAAAGGTCCATATTTGCATCGAAATATGAAGACACTGCACTGGAATTAAACCAAAGCCACTGCTCTAGTTACAAAGCACCTAATATATATGTATTGTTGTTTTAAGTCATGAAGGCACAAGATCGTTTGGCAAATTGCAAAGGTAACTTTTGGGAAGCCTCATGTATACCCATTTAAGAGAGTTTCTGTATATCTTTTCTATATAAATATTACAAGCTTTCACTTCCTCAGTTTGTTCACATCGGCATCCCCATCCTGCTATTTTTTCAAAGCTGCCCCTTCATCCCAAACACACACTTATGACTATTACTATTCACTGCTCTCATGGTGCTGACTAGCTTCTATGTTAGCATCTTTAAATCCTAAAGACAAACAAAATGTTTTTACTCCAACTGTCTCAACACCTGTTTTTGATGCATTGATTAACCAGATAAGAAATAATAAAGCAGCCAAGAAAGGTGTGTGTGTGAGAGAGATAAACTTTTATCTATCAAGAAAACGTGTGTGTGTGTGAGATAAACTTGTATCTATAAAGAAATGGTATGTGATTAACTAGTATCTATAAAGAAAATAAAAACCAAACCACTGAGACACAAAACATCCAGTATCTTCAAAGTGATGCCATGACAGTCCATTTATGCAACTGGCTTTCATCTGAATCTCGAATGTACCTAAAAGGTTAGACTATCATATTACGTTCTGGTGACATTGTTTCAATGGACGGAAAGATACTTGTCTACAGTACTCTGAATAGTTTGTGCTACACATGCTGCACTCACAGTCAAGAAGGGAATATATTCCATAAAAACCTGCAGGCTGGAGAGGTGTGAAATGTTTGCACGCTTCAGCTCTTAATTCGGCCCTCCACTACACAGATACCTTCAAGAACTACTGATGCCTCAACTGATATTAGATCATTGTGTCCTTGGGTCATGGACCTTGTCTTCAAAGTGTTCAGTAAAGCACCGTGTACATCGACAGTACAATATAACTATAGAGGCAATTCTTCAGTATGTTTTTACCACTAGACATTTGCATAAAGATGTGATCTTTGTTAACAGTTCACACTTCTGTTTATTCACTTCATGTCATAGTAGGCCAAATGTTGTCCTCTAAAGAGCACATATAGCTCCAACTAACTTAAGTAGAAGCCACAAAAATATGATGGCAGAATTTGACCCAAAATAATCTGTATTATCAGTAATTGCCAAAGAACTCAATTATGAGAAAGGATGATTTCAAGTAAGGAATAAAGCAAGCAGGAACAGATTAACTCAGTGACCTGCAAATGTTTTGTGAAAAATGAGAATGTCAGGACTATGTCAAATATACATTCAACATTTAACTGATGCTGTTACTTTAAAAATAATCAGGCCCCTATGTTCACTCCGTTTGACTTCAATACCACCACAATGCCCCAGACAATATACTGTAGGGAAGACTCCTGCATTGACAGGGAGATGGGACTAGATGATAGGAGAGGTATTTTCTAGGTACCTCTGTATAGGTATATAAGATAAGTTCTGTATATGGGGGAAGAAGGGGTGTTTCACAGCTAATGTACTGCACAAGCGCATGGAGTTGGACTACAGGTGCTCAAGTGGTGGTTTTGAAAAGGTTTATAAGCTGCTCAGATATGTTAGAGCTTAAAGCAGTATAAGTGCCTAGATAATTTTGTATCTCAACAGGTATAAAAATATTTAATAAAATTTCCAAACCCAGCATGTGGGTTTATGCCCTAGTGCACTGAGCTGGGGAATCACAGATGAGCTGAAGCTGTAGGGTGTGAACAGAGAGCCTGAATTTATTTATTATTTTTTAAAAGAGTTCATTGTTTTCTTCACCCCATTGCTATCTGGGGCTTTCAATACATGTCCCTGCTATTGTCTCACTGTTTACCAAACACCTGCAAGGCACCTTTAAAACTGATCCTATTTTCATGCAAAACCTCCTTAGTAATTTCTGAAGGAAAATAAATGAAGATAAACAATTATTTACAAACCAAATTTTCCCAAAGTTTTGCATGAGGATTAAGGTGGTCTTTATACAGATAGAAAGCTGGTCTTTCTACAAACATAAAGCATTACAGCTACTTTAAGAGAGAAAAAAACTTGGAAGGCAATAGAAATGAAACCTGAAAGATTTAACTAAACAACAGTCAAACAAAGACCATGTGTTACTTATAAAGTGCTTTGCATGGACAAGGATAGCAATTTTCCTTGTGCTTTTCCTGTGGGCTCAAGAAGCATATTGTAGACTAACAGGTAATGAAGCATTACAAAATAAATTCATTTAAAATGAGGATAAAAATCATTCCTTACTGTTATATTTTAACAAATACTTCTCTACCAGCATGAAAATATAGAAGGAAACTAGGATTTTTATCCAGTACATTGAAATGATAATTCTTAACCTAGCAATACATACTTAGGCTATACCTTTCTTTAGGAGCATATGTAATTTTCAGTGTGCCCTACATTTACAAGCTACATCACAGGCCCAAAAAAAAAAAAAAGGTTGAGGGGGAAACATTGATATAGTAATGACTTCACTCTCTTGGAGTTAATGTTGGTAAAAATTCTCAACTGTTGCTGACAACTTGGTTCCTAGTTTCTCCACCTTAGTCTGTCAACTGCCTCAGACAGCACTGTATACTGCCATTACATTAACATGGCACATGGTGATTTCACGTGACTGTGCACTACTGCTCACTTCACTTGCTTCTCCACACTGGAAAGTAGACACTGCCACTGATTATTTTAATTCCTGCCCATCTCAGGAAGGAAAAAACCTAATAGCATCTGAAGACCCAAAGCAGAGAAGAAAAAAGTTGTGCTTGTTTGTTTGTTAAAATGCATGCTGTACACAAAATCAATTCTATTCATATAGCAACATGAATTGCTTCATCCTTGTAGTAACTTCACGTCACTCTCTATTGCTGTCTGGCTAATGTTTGTGGAATTATCATGAATACACAGTATTTCAATTATAGTTCTCACTTCAAATTAATCAGGATCCCTTAACCCCAGTAAATATTAATTGACAAACATAACAGGCTACCTGTATCTCCAGGGGCACCCTTCTGTACACAGTAAAGGTCCCCGCTCACCTAGTGAGGCAGAAGCAATGTGTTCAGCCAACGCCATGTGCGTTTGTACATATTTAACTCCTTTACATGTGTCTCATGATTTCATTCACCTAAGAAAAGCACTGCCAATTAGTGGCATCAATTCTCCTGCCTCATGTAGAGTGGGATAGGGCAGATATTAATCAAACTCTGAAGACTTCCGTGTGAGCTTGAATTTCTTTCTACTAAGGTCTGACTTGCCTCTGTACAAATAATTTACGTTTAATACCACATATCGGAGAATTCTGCAAACAGATCACATCACAAGATATTCTACTAGAGGTAAACAATATGCTGAACTTTATGAATTTGTCTTCTGACTTGGTAACTTGTCAAAAAGCTACCAACCATTTGAGAACTGGGCTTGGAGGACAAGGAAAACTAATGCGGATACTGCCACCTTTATCCTAGTTTGCAAACTGTGGAAAAGGGAAAAACAGAGGGATGGGAACAAGAGAGTCAAACAGAGGGAACCAATGAGGAGAAAAGGTCAGCGTGGATCCAGCAAGTACCGTTTTTTGTAGTAGTAGTTTGTTTTTTAAATCTAACATCTTGCCATTCGGACAAGATTCTCCACATTTACACACACACTTATCAGAGAACACTGAGTTAACAGGATAAAAATCCTTTTAAAAAAGCTCTCTAAGTACCAAAACACAATTTGCAGAATATCTAATTCGAGGATGGGAGGGGGGGATTTTTTGTATTTTTTTTTCCAGTTCAACCTGAGAACTATTTTTTCCTGTTTGTGAAAACCGTATATATTGGTAAGGTACCTGGCATTAACCTGCACCCTCATTTAAAATAAAACTTTTAAAATAGGTACATACACCACTCCATAGTCCGTATTAGCAGTTTTACAGACTTCGGATGCCATTATCGCATTTCTGAAAAATACATTGAATTAGATGATACAAAAAAATATTTTGAGAACTTGCTACATTTTTTGTGTGTTAACTTTAGTTTGTTGCTGGACCAACGAGAGGAGCTTCCCAACCCTTCTGAAAGATGCCCTGTCTGAGCAAACCAGAAAGTATTAGAAACAAGAAAAGGGTAGTTTTTTGGATAAGTGAAAAGTAAATTTGAAAAATGGTGCAGCATCCCCTTTTGCTCCAGATTAACTTCTCCCCAAGACACTTCTCCCCAAGACACCTCTCATCCCCCAAAGTGTCAAATTTGAGATAAAAGTCAATGATGTCGATCGATTGAAATGTTTGATATTTGCATTTAAATGAAAAGGGGATACTGCATTTTGACCCATAAATCAGTAAGCATGCCAGGAAAAAATATAAATCAGAAGATGATTCTTTTGATTAGCACTCTCATCAGATGTTCAGCCTCTGATGATTCGTTGTTAGAGGGAGAAAGCCAACTGGCAGACATCCAAAGCAAGTCTCCTAAGCTGCTGCAGCAGTTCCATCCCCTTATGCCTGAGCACCAAAGTCAAAACACGCGTGCCCTCTCCTCTCTCCTGGGAATGATGACAACGGTACAGGCAGCCACTGCGGGTCTCTGAATACACGTGGTGTTTTGTGTTGAAGGAGAAACACTGGCAGCAGAGAATTCTGGTTCCTAAAAAGATTATTCCCCCCTCCCGCCCTTGTGTTGGACCAGCAGTTCCATTCTGCTCCGCTCTAAGCTTACGGATATCTTTTCCTAAATTGCTTTAGGTTTTGAGGAGCAGAACAGAGTTTTGATGTTAAGAAACTGTAGGAACACAAGACTTAAATAATAGAGTGGGTTCTGCCATGGCGCTGTGGCTACTTGAACGCTGCAAATTCTCCTGTAGAGGGAGGACAAGAGGGAGGACAAGATCTTGGTTTAAAAAATGATCTCAATTATCAGCTGGACAGAGATTTCTGCAGTCTAGTTGAACACTAGGCTGAATATGTCAGATGTTCAAAAAATGCAACAGTTAAAATTAAGGTACAGAAAGATCATACTTGTCGTGACAGAACATCAAGTGTACTCACAGCATATTTTACTGAAGTAAGATTTCTTAAAAGCAAGCCATGCCCATTTTGCTCAGAGAAGAGGTCTGAACATTCACAGGAAGAAATATTTTTCATCATGAGTTTTAAAATAAAATGCTGCATTAGAATTTCATTTCTAAGCTTCCTACTGTCAGATGCGTCCCACTTGCTGAAAAGTGACATTTGTAATAACGGCAGTTTGTCAGGCTGTTAACCAGTTTTATCTTGCTTGAAAACTGGTTTAATAATCAAAAGAATTACTGTGCTTACACGTGAATCTTTGTTACTCAATAAAGTCCTTTTGATTATTAAACCAATACTAAAGTACATTAGAAACTGGTTTATAGATCAATGCAGCAATCTAGTGGGATGGGAACCTGAGATGTGAGCTCGTCCATTCACTCCTGGGCCAGAAAGCAGAGTGGTGGAAGTACATTCACTCACCAAGGACAGGAAGCACATGGATGGGTGCCTAGCCTGGGTCTGAAACAACCCTAATCACCATTTTAGAATTATTTAACAATAAATAATACTTCTATACAGTGCCTTCACATACACATTTAATTAAGCCTCAACACCCTGTGTGGTAGATCCATATCCCCACTTTACAGAAATGAAGCCATGGCACAGAGATTAAGATTGTTGCCAAGGTCACACAGGAAGTCTGTAGCAAAGCCTGAATAAAATCAAAGCCTCTTGCCCCCAGATTCTGTGCTTTAGCCAAAAGACCTTCTTTTCCTCCCTACCAATAAACTGTACTTTGGCAGGCTTTTCATGGAGGATCTCTATATGTGCTTAACTAGAGGGGACGGAGTGTGAGGAAAAGAAACTGGCCTACAGTCTCCATTATTGGGTTCACACACTGCTGGTAGGACAAGTTATGCCACTTTCCTGCAAGAGAATACCTGTCCACAGGAACCTTCAGAATCCTTTTCCAATAGCGGATGATTGATAAATGCACAGAACAGTCTTTGTTCTGCTCAGCAAAGGAATTTTGTACACTGTTACAATCAAACAACTGCTCCCTATCTTGATATCCTTCCACCTTCTGAAAACCAGCCCTAATAGTCTAAAGAAAAATAAGTACAAGTACTGTCTTACATGTATACCCTGAATACGGATGGGGGGAGGGGGAGAGATCAGAAATATATTCACAAGTACCATTTAAAAAGAATTATGTTAGTTCAATTCAAAATGACACTCAGTTTCCCAAAACGTGTAGAACAGCCTGCTTTACAAAGGAAGGAACCAAGGAGAATGAACAAAAGTCTCCATGTGAGGAGAACGTGCGCTGAGAGTACTCTTAGGAATAACTCATACAGAAGTGCATGCACTGAGGTACTCCCTAAGGACACAGGAGCACATAAGGGAGTCAGAGTTGAGGAAATTAATCGAAGGTCTTGACTAGAAGGAGAGTGTCATGGGAAGTGAGTGAGAGAGTGCTTCCAAGATCTCTAAATAAGGGGGAATTGGATAAAGAAAGGGGCATATTGTAATCTAAAGAACCATGTGTATCTTGTTTATTGGTGGGGTTATTTTTAAGTAGTAACAATGCAAAAAGCATTTCACAATGTTTAGCTTTTTCCAGACTACCCTTTTGCAAGCTCAAACATAATTCCTTCAGTAGCACTTTTGTCATCCTTCATTTGGCAAAAATTCAATATGACTTTTATTTGTTTATAACTTTCTGGGAATCAGCATTAAAGAGAACACCAGAATAGTGATAAGCTTGGAGGATGAAATTTATCCAGGAGCACAGGGGCCAGCCCAAGTTCAGTGCACTGCTTAAGCCACATGTAAGCCTTATTTTGAAGGCTTAACTGGGATATGAGCAGTGCATAAGCCTCGCACTAGCTCTCTGCACAAGGATGAATTTCACCCTGAGAGCAGCAGTAGGGACATTATATCAAAGCAATGTCCATTTTCCTCACTTTTAAATCTTCCAGCACCACAGTTGTTGATTTAAGGCTTGGGGTGGAGGGAGCACAGGAAGAGAATTGTCTGGAGAACTTCTCACTGTAAAAGTCATAAGGTACAATAAACCCCCACTTAACAACCAACAGCAATGGCAACCAAAGGCCACTAGGGAAAAGTAGATGCCTCGCCTATGCAAGACCCTAAGCTTTTACATTGGCCTTCGCTAAGGCAAAAATCACTATCCTAAACCAGTTTTTACTGATCAGATAGCAGACATCCAAGGTCTAGCAAGCACCAATCAAATGTTAACACACCAGGGCTTTGTCTAAGTGTGTATAAAAGACCTGTAATTTCTGTGTTAATTAAAGTCCTGTCACTTGGCACAGACTCTCCTTTTTCTGCAAAATAAAGTAACCTTCTTTCCTTATCCCTGTCTGGCTGTTATTGGCTCTCAGCTACACAAACCCAATATTTCGGTAACATCACCATTTTAAAATTAGTCAAATTTGGGGCTTGAACAGGTTTAGCCAGGGCCGGCTCTAGCTTTTTTGCCGCCCTAAGCAGCAAAAAAAAAAAAAAAAAAAGCTGCAGCCGGAGTTGCCGAAGAAAAAAAAAACGACCCTTGAAATGTGCCATCCCAGGAATGGCCGGAATGCTGCCCCCTCAGATGTGCCGCCCCAAGCACCTGCTTCCTTTGCTGGTGCCTGGAGCTGGTCCTGGGTTTAGCGTCCTTGTAATCTGTGAAAGTCACACACATGAAGCTTGCAAGTAAAAGTATGCCCTCTGACAGCTCCAGTACTCCATGGAGGCATGTAACTGAAAGACAGTCCTGTTAAATGAAGTGTTTTATCCACGTGCTCAGTTTACTGCGTTAATACTCTCTTAACCCTACCAACAGATGAAACCCTTGCTCTCAAACACTCAATATATTTAATGTTATCCTTGCCTCTCTCTGGCATATATAGAGCATCTTTTAGTAAAACTCATGGCCTTGTGTTTTTGTACTTTTTTTGAAAAGAAAAAAGGACAAAAGCTTACAATATTGCCTCTTTGAGGTTAACAGGCCAAACTGTCTAAACATGTTCTATTTAATTTGCTTTTCAGTCTACTTTCCTAAACGGCTGATTAAAGATTAATTGATAAACAAGAGATCGCTCCCTCTTTACTCATCTTGTGCCTGTTTCAGCTAATAGTTCAGTTTTTAATTGTTGCTAAGGGACTTCAGAAGATGAAAGATGAACTACTAATATGAATGGGCAGGAGAACAGAGCTAGGAGGTCAAAATATTTCATCTAGTGACTGATATGATGCATAGCAGATGCAAAAAGGGCAATATTGTCAGTCATTTTTCAGTCTGTCTACATCTACATCTTAGTAAAGTGACATTTATAACAAGCTGATCTTAGTCTATCCTTATTAACTTTAAGGTGCTAGCCTGATCTCATATAATAAATCTTAACTGAATGGGTGACAAATTTAGTACAGATAACATGCTGGCCCTGTAGTGGTAGATAATCAAGAAATTTTCTTCTAAAATTTGATAGACTACATTTAAAAAAAAAGTCTCCTTGCCAACAAAAGCTCTTGTTCTGCAAGTGCATAGGCTCCACACAGCCATGCTGCAAGAGTCACGTGTCCAGCCATGTGGCCACAGAACTGTGTTGAGCAGTAGTTGGCAGTTAAGCGGAAATTCCCTTATCCTAATATTTCATATGCTGAGGATATAAAAACCTTGCCTCAGTCCCTCTTTACCCCCTCACCCAACCCCACCCCACCCTCTATCTGTAGAATGACTGACAACAAGCACAGACCTCTGTTTTTTGAAACCCACCAAACATGCTGTCATATGAAGTAACTTGAGAAGTTCACTACCCGGCTATTCTGCTGGGACAAGAGATCTTGACTCTGAGGAAGACTGAATGGATGATCTGCAGACAGTGCCATAAGCTCTGAGAACAAGTCTGCTGTGCCCAGCCCAGCGTGAATAGGGTCACTCTGGTTCTATCATGCCAAACGCTCTGAATGCGAGAGGAAACAAGTAAGAGAATTTTTTCCTCAGCATGTAAGAAAAATATCTGATTGGGGATTTCTGCCTTCTCTCAATGAGAACATCTGACACTTGTTTTGACTTTCAGCAAACAACTCAATTTCCAAATGCCATAGATGATTTGAATGACCACTTATGATGGTCCCCGTTTGTCTCAAGTAGTTGGCTAAGGCATTTTCATACTTGTTAGGTGCAGAGCAGATGGACCCACTTTATTTCAAATGCACAATTTCCAAAAGCTACTCTAATAAGAGGCGACCAAGTTCTCCCATGTATGTCCCTATAATAAATCACATTCATATGGTCTGTACTAGCTGCCCCTCATCTCTAGGAGAAAGGATTTGTGATCCAACTTATGGATCTTCAGCTCTAGCAAATTTATTTGGACGCTTGAGGTTTCCAAAGACTATTCACAGCTCCAAGATCCTCGATGTGCTCCTTAACCCAGATTTGATGCAACACTGTCTGAGAAGCATTCCCTGGCCTTCGAGATGCACTCTGGTAGTATCAATAGCAGTAATAAGTATCTGATCCACCTAGATGAAAATATTTCTACACCAGCTGCAGCTACCTCTACCTGGGTCATATTTTTATACTTGCAAAGGGGGCTGACACAGGTGCAGGTCTCCATCAGGCCTCACACATACAAATAAAATCTCACAGGACCATCTAGCATGGACATGGCTAGGCTCACTGTCTGGGATAGGTAAGCTAGAACTCTTGTAGAATTTAGGCTGGGCCTCTATGAAGATTAGAGCCTGCCCAGGGACCAAGTTTGATTTCACTTTGTTTACTCTCAGACCAAGAGATCTGAAGGAGCAAGTCTCACTGGGAATAAACTATTTCACAGTAAGAGTGGGCTCTAATGAACCAGTTATACAGATACACCTGTAAATCTTGTCAACACAGATGAGCTGTAGTCACTACTAGTTACTTGGTGAATACCCTGCAGGCTGCTACCTTGTAGCAGGTTGTTTTCCCCCATAAACCTAAGGTAGTCACTGTACTTTTGCCTTAAAAAGATACAGAAGTAGGCATCTTGAAAGGATAAGGACCCATAACCAATCCTGAGGATTGAGAATAGGGACTGGGTTTGCCCCCAAAGAAACCACGCAAAATTAGACTTTCTGGAGCTTTTTTCCCTCTGTCTCTCTTTGCATAGGTCCAGGATAGGCAATGGGAATCACAGAAGGCCCTGATATTACTTGGAGAGGAGGAAGCAGTTAAGGCAGTCTCATCAGAGGATAAGGTAGACAGTTACACTTCTGAGAACTTGATTTCACATCAGGAAAATTAGTGAATTCAGGTGGAGACAGAAGAAGGATCCCTGCTAAATCCTTCACTTGCTCAGGAGATTTTTTGGGAGAGTAGGAAACCATGGTCTCTTGTTACCACTCCTCACTAAAGAGACCTCTGACACAGGTGGTGGAAGACCATAGGGCAAAAATCCCCAAATTGTGTTCAGATGGAGGGAAGTCTGGGTACGATTTAAACTTTGGAGCTTCCCAACCTGACACCTGAGACTCCAAGGATGTTCCTGTGCCCATACAGGGCTCCCCTTGAGATGGAGCCGCAGCAGAATGGCAAGTAACCCTCTTTTTTTTTTTTTTTGGTTCCAAGAAGTCCACTGCACTCAGCTTAGATATAGCAGGAAAAGTGGGCCCCATAAATCTGAGTATGACATTGGGTTTTTTCCAGAACTGTGGTTCCCACGGCATCAAGGGCTCATCTGCACGGCACTGAGGGGAAGACTGCTCCAAAGAATATCTTGAACAGATCTGACAGACTGTAAGAGGGAGTAAGCTAGGGCTGGGCAGTGATGATGGCTCTGTGTTCTCTGACAGCCCCACCACTGGACCCTTCAAAGGTTACTGGCTCCTGGTACTTAGATGACATGAAAGGGTGCCCCAATGTGTATGACTGATCCAGCTATCCCAGATCCAAACAAGTTCTACTCTTCTCCGAGATCCAGGGCAGCAGACACAAATCTAACTGTGGGATCCTTGTCAAAGCAGCCTCTTGGGTCTGCTGGAGTCACAGCTGCTTACTCTGCACCCTTAGCCGAGGGAAACCATTTTGACAGTTCCTTGCAGGATGATTTTACAAGAGGATGAACCCAGGAGAGGATGAGCCCTTACTGCCTGGGATTCTGCACTGTATCTTGTTTTGACAGCAAGGGAGGCATAGCAGCCCTACTACTTGCACCTGGGGCGGCATCGTAACCTTCAGCCGAGTGCCCTTCCCCAAAGCATAAGAGGCACTTTCTTGACTATCTGAAGTCGGGAATTTCATGGGCAAGAGAAAAAAAAGCCTTTTAAAATCTGGTTTTAAGATAGGTCTGCCACAGTGAACTAAAAATACCCAAACATTGACAAAACGGTCAAAAATGTTGAAAAAATAAAAGCTTTTAATCCTAAACCTAACTCGAATAAAAGCACAATTTACAATTGGAGTTCCTTATCTTACGAAATGGAAAAAAAGGAGGTTTGTTCTGTTATTATTTCAGCAGGTGGATAGAAAGGAACTAGGGAGACTATTAGAGGGGCTAGACAATTACTGTCAGCCTATGGAATGTATGAATTGCTCACACCTCTCCAAGTCCTCAGCTACCAACTACTGCATTACAAGGATCTGTGATCACATGGCTAGGTGCTCTACTCCTACAGCAGGGTCTGGTATGCAGGAAAGCTTTTTTCTGTTCACCCCCATCTAACAGGAAGACATCCTGGAAGCACCACTGCAAACTTCTCTACAAATTATAAACCAGAAGCCATTAGGAACTATTTTCCTTTCCTTGAAGGCCCAACCAGAATAGCAAAATCTTGTTTCTGGTGGAGAGAAACTGTTCACAGTAAATAGCTTAATATTTAAAAGAACTGTAAAATAGGACACAGTTCAAATAGGACAGGAATATGACAATGCAGACAATGAAAATGTTACTGTTTTAATGTCTGCCACCAGAGGTCAGTGTAACATGAAACAGATAGGACTACTCTGTCATTTACCTGTTCCAGATGAATAATCCAAAAAAAGAGAAAAATAGGGTGTGAACTGACATTATGATCTTAGCAGGGTTTCTAGGTTGCCTTGCTAGGTACTTGCAGTCAACCCAGTAACTTCTATACAAAAGCAAAAAATTCTCCCCACAGAAAAGAGACTACTTCGGCAATATTACTAACTAAAATAAAGTAGTGAAATAATAGAAAACAATTTTTTAAAACTGAAATTCATGGCACAATATTGATTTCCTACTGAAAACAACTTTTCAAGTTTACTGCTTTGTTTCTACAAAATAGGTTTTTCCTATTATGGGTGTTAACATATTATTGCATAGCAGACACACATTTGGTTACGTTCTCCAGAGTCGTCAAGTTTCTTTAAATAAGGCTCCTTCTAATTTGCAGGCTATGGGGATGATTATTCGTGATACATGTGCTGTTCAGAAGCAACACCAGACATCTGAAGTTTGTTCTACGTTGCAATGATATGAGAGATTTGTAAAAGGTTTTAAAGTAGAACTGGTCAGACTATTTAGACAAAAAACAGATACCTTCTCTGGTAAAAGATATTTTCCAACCAGCACTCTTTTAAACCATAAATTTAAAAATAAAAGTCACACACTGCCAAAGCCTTCCTTTGCAATCTGTGTTGTGTTTGCTCACCTTTGCTGACTACACCAAGTTTTGGCTGTGCTCAGCCTTGCAGCTAAGCTCTTTTTGCCATCTTCACATATCACCAGCAACACCACTAATTTGAGAAGCTAAAACCTGTTGCTCATGGATACGGACAATTCAATTGAAAAATAATATAGTTTGATTATTTAAACATAAAGACACCGCCCACAAAGCAACTAACCCAACCAGCAAACTAACGAAAGAAGGCATAGAAAGCAAAGGAAATGCAAGGTATGACCCAGTAACCCAAACAGTTTTTTTTGTTTTGTCTGAAGTGATTTTTCCCTTTTCTCTTAGATGACCTTTTAATCCTTTTGTGCTGGCAATTCCCAGGGCTTCCATAGCCAGCAACAGTCTTCATGCCAGGAACATACAATGCCCACACTCCTAACATGTGAGTGTTTACTCCCTCAGTGCACCTTTAAAGAGAACAGCATGTAGGAATTCAGAACATACGCACACCTGCGCATGCACACATGGGAACAGACCAGCACTCGCACAGGCACATGCTTTCAACGCCTTTTCAGTGTACTGGAAACCCACCGTATCCCCCTGCCTGGATGGGTGTTTTTGGAGAAGCACAAGTATACAGACTAAAATCCTCCGTCTGGAAGCCAGCCCGGTTTAATGAGGGCTCAGATGCACTGCGGTGAATTTTTGGCAATGACCGAGCCAGAAGCTCAATGGAGGCAAGAATCTAAAACAAGCAGAAAACAAGAGAAGATCAAACCTGGTGCTATAGAGTGGCAACAGCACCCACAAAGTCAAAGGCAGAACACTGAGTTACAAACAACGAGTGATTCAAGGTCAATTAAGCCACCACTTTTTAAACAGTTTAACATTTTGCACTCAAGTTTTTGTTATACTTCCTGAGAAGGCTGAAAAAAACATCTATGGAAAAACTGCATCACTTTTTCCCTTAAGGAATATCCTGCCTCTTCTTCAGTGAGTCTGATGAAGGTGACAATATTTTTTTGTTTACCTCCTTGTTTATGCATCAATGATGTCATCAGGAACGAACACAGCTTTGGAAAGCAGTTTGATTCAAACCATTACTGTAAAGCCTGAAGAGGGAACTCACCTTTTTATATTTAAAGTGTTGAACTCATGTACTTAAAAAAAAAAATACAGCCAAAAATGTTTTGAATCCAAAGATATTTTCCCTGATAGAGGGATTGGCAGGTCAAGTTTTGCAACAAAACTACTTGACAATTCCCCTTTATAGTGTTTTGGGGGAATAAAAATTTCAAAGAATATATAGTAAGTACTAAAACTGAGAAGTTAATGCAGCGTCCACTTGCTATGTGAATGTGCATTCTTTGTACTAAAAATGCACTTTGCTAACTACACACGCCAACTATGTGCTAAACTTTACAATCTTACTTAGTCCGGTCTTCAGCTGGAACTCATGAACCAGTTCAAAGGGAGAACCTTGAAACAGTCAGTAAGTACATACTATAGCTGCGTTTCTTAGACCAGGATTTCTTAACCCGTGAGTTGTTACTCAAAACTGGGTTGCCAGGATGTATCAAAGGGTCATGTGGGAGGCCAGAGGGAAGGGAGGATGTTACAGAGCCCACCCCACACTCGCCCTGCAGCAGCGGCTCCTGTGGCTCTGGTCCTGTGGGGTGGCTAGGGTTGGCTCCCTGTTCTGGGCTTTGTGACCTGGAGCATGGAGTCACAATGATAATCAGGTTTAGCCGAGCCACCCTTCCATCATGACAACAGGGAAAGAGCCAGGCCAATTTGAGTGAATGGTTCTGCGTCCCTATGCATCAAGTCACAGTGCCACTCCCTCAAATTCAGCCTGGCCAGACCCCCATCAGGGCTGCAACCATGGAGATTGCAGTGCCCGGAGCAGGGAGTCATGCCCAATCAGCTTGTGAGACAGGAGTCATCACTATGGTATACACAATGCATTTATTTAGCACGTATGATGTCAATGTGCATATTACATTACTCCTGGGGGATTCTGTGCCAAAAAATTTAAAATTCTGCACACAATATTTAAAAATTCTGCATATTTTATCAGAATAACACAATATAATCACACCAGTTACAATCATATTTGGTCATTTATTTCAAAATACCTGTCAGCAAGTATGTCTGTAACAATACAGACAACAAAAAAGATTCAGGAAATGATTTCTGACAAACCGATTCCTTACTAGGCATATTAATACAGAACTCTGAGTAATAATTCATTTAAACTACAGTACAGAACCGTATTTCCCACACCCCTCAGAAGCAGGGCAAAGGTTTGGGGGAGTCAGGGGTAATGGAGGCGCTGAGGGAGAGGGAAGTAATTGCTGGGAAGAAGTCTGAGTATGAACTTGAAAGGTTGTTGGGTATGAGTGGGAAAAGTATGGAACAGGTTTTTTGTGGGGGCGGGGAGGGATTGTTAGGGAGCGTCCCCATGCAGACCCTCGCCGAGGGGTCAGCAACCTTTCAAAGAATACCACCGTTTTTTGTTTGTCTTTGACCAAAATATTTCGATAGCAGCATCACATGAAAGGCTACTTGTAGAGTTAGAATGTATCAACTAATAATAATTGAACATATTAAAGTTATTTCTACTCACCAATACTTTAAATGCGACTAGAATCTAGGTGCTTCAGCGAGGACTGTATCAGACTGTCCACAGCCTGGGTATGTAGCTGTGGTGTTAAACCATGCTGGGTCCATGCCATTGCATCTTCACTGATATCTTTAGCCAGGGTGGCTAGATTAAAGCTATCAGAGCTGCAATCATGCTTCTGATTGCAATGTAGGCACACCCCCTGCGTTTCTACAGCACCCCTAGCACAATGGGGACCTGATCTCAGTTAGGGCCTACTGATGTTACAGACATACAAATAAGTTTGGACCCATCTCTCTGCAAATACTTGCATTCAGATTTGGGTATGTTAAAATGCATTTGCTACAGGGCCTGCAGTGATGTGACAGTCCCTCAAGTAAGGCTCTAAATAAAGCCAGTATCCTAGCAGGGGGTCACAGTAATGCGATGTCACTATACAATATATGTGCTCCCTGGGGGATGAGTGATCTCTGCCCTTCTGAATCACAGTGTGCCAGGAGCATTCCGTACCCGAGATAACACAATAACTACACCTGTGCTGTGGTGGATTATGTGCTTATGAGAACCTCACGCTGGCTTTGTATCAGACTCCGAATCCCCTGCAGGCAAACCTCCCACCTCTTCTACCGGGTTCCAGTCTTCCTTGATAACAAATCAGGGGATTGGGGTACAGAAGGGAGTGTGGGTCTTGGAGGGAGTTTGGGTACAGGAGGGGTTTCTGACCTGGGGCAGGGAGCTGGGGTGCGAGAGGGGGTGCAAGGTGCAGGCTCTGGATGGGTGGCGCTTACCACAGGCGGCTCCCAGCCGGCAGAGCAGCAGGGC
This sequence comes from Macrochelys suwanniensis, assembly GCA_033296515.1. Taxonomy (NCBI): domain Eukaryota; kingdom Metazoa; phylum Chordata; order Testudines; family Chelydridae; genus Macrochelys; species Macrochelys suwanniensis. The sequence goes on along the minus strand of CM065775.1, from coordinate 243,714,687 downwards.
TCAGCAGGCTGCCTGCCTGCCCTGGCCCCACGCCACTCCCGGAAACAGCTGGCTCCTGGCACGTCTGTGCGTGCCCCTGGCAGGGGGGGAGAAAAGGCGGCTCCACGCATTGCCCCCACCCCCAGCACCATCCTCAAATAGTTCCCATTGGCCAGGAGCTGCAGGGGTGGTGCTAGTGGGCGTGGGCAGTGCACAGAGACCCGCTGTCCCCTCCCCCTACAGGGCGTGCAGAGACGTGCCAGCAGCCAGCTGTTTTCAGGAGTGGCGTGGGGCCAGGGCAGGCAGGCAGCCTGCTGAACCCTGATGCTCTGCCGGCTGGGAGCCGCCTGTGGTAAGCGCCACCCAGCCAGAGTCTGCACCTTGCACCCCCTCAAAAAATGGCTGCCCACAAGGGGGCAGCCAAAGAGCCTCATGTGGTTCCGTAGCCGCAGGTTGCCGACCCCTGCCCTAGCCTCTCCCATACAGTCAGGCACATCTGACCCTGTCCCCATGTGTCTCTGTGCCCCCACTCAGACATCTCCCTACCCCCCTGTAGCTCTGCACCCCCTCCCCTTCTGCCCATGAGTCCTTGCACACCTTCAGCCAGTCCCCTCCCCCAATTTCCATGTGTCCCTGCACCCCCATCCCCATGTGGCCCTGCACCTCCCTTCCTCCTGTGGCCCTGCACCTCCACTCCCATTCAGCCCCTTCCCCAGTCTGTCCTCCCCCACAAGCTCTTATGAGCACCTGTCTGTGACCTCCCCAGCAACCCCACGCTGTCTGTCATCCCATATCTCCTGTCTCCTGACCTGGCATGACAGGCGCTGTGAAGAAGGCATTGCAGACTCTTTCTCTTCCCTATCATAGCTAGGGCTTGCCAGGAGCAGCTGCTGTGTTCTAGCACCACAGCACCCTCTGGTGAGCAGAAGGCGGAACTGCAGCAACTTTTCAGAGGAAACTATTTTCTGCACACACAAAAAAAGTATACACAGCACATGAAATATGCACACACGCAATGGCACAGAATTCCTCCAGGAGTAATATATTGTGGGTAAGAAATATTTTGTAAGCCAGATGTTTTTAGCACTAATGCTATTTACTGGGTCACGGCAGGCCATCCAAGTTTACAAATGGGTCCTGAGCCCAATATGGATGAAAACCACTAGACTACTTTCTCCTGCCACCTCAATCCAAAATGGGGACATTTTTTACCTGTGGAAAGAGGGGTCGCTCATCTCTTTTCTTCTTCAAGCACTCTGCCATTAGCCTCTTCATGGCTTTTGGACAGTTACTTCGCACTTTACTGAGATCTGGAGACAGGTATCCTCGTCCCACCATAAAAATGATCTTTTTAAAGAAAAAGGGACAGGGAACATTCATAAAACAAAACCATGTAACAAATCAGAAAGAATTACACATATTTAACTGTCAATATTCCATCAGTAGTTCTCTGCACATATGTAGAAGTATCTGGTATAGTACATTCCACACAATTTGAGACTAATGACTTTGCTGATATACTTCGTAAATCATTTCAGTAGAAAAGGAGTTATGCTCTTCATGCCTTTCCCCTTTTAAAAAGGAACTAAGGGGGAACCATAAATGCTAGTAGACAATACTACTTGCAGGAATGTATATAAGGAACAATTCTCGAACACCAAAAGAGGTTATAATAAAAGGATTAAATGGCTCTGTTGCAGGACTAAAGGATAAATATTTTGTGCCATTTAATGATTTTGCGCTAGTTTATCCAGAAGTAAGTGGCAAATTCAGACTTTAGGACAATTAAAGAAACATATGGCACCATACTTTTCCATTATAAATTATCCTGATTCTCTTCTGACTACTTTTTCTTACCATATTGGGAAAGGAGATATTGCCTCTCTTCTACTGAACCAGAGTGCTATAGGTCTGCTTTGTTTGGAAATAAATCTTGCATTTTCAATACCAATTTATTGAACAGGGAAGGCCTAAATTTCAGAAAGGACTAAAACTGAAGTACACAACTCCAACTCAACAAATATCTAGTGGGAAGGAAAAGTAAATTCTGGTGCATCTTCTTTTAGAAATATAAAGCAGACACTATTATGTCAAGCCAAGGTCAAATATAATGCAGCTTGAACATTGCGTTGGTACTAAAAAACCTCTTTAAACTAGTCAAAGATCTATTCATGCTATAACAATCACTACCTTCGCTGAATAACTAGCCAGTTGGATCCAGCAGGTGTGTTGTGACTTTACATTTAAAGAAATGTAATTATTTTATGTCTTGTATGGGAGGCAAAAGAGTTACACGTCACGTTACATATGGAGGCTGCTTAAGTTGCATGCTAGAGTTCAATTACATCACAGAGCCAATAAGCAGGAGTCAAGTATCAGAGGGGTAGCCGTGTTAGTCTGGATCTGTAGAAGCGACAAAGGGTCCTGTGGCACCTTATAGACTAACAGAGGTATTGGAGCATAAGCTTTCGTGGGTGAATACCCACTTCATCGGATGCAAGCCATTGCATCCGATGAAGTGGGTATTCACCCACGAAAGCTTATGCTGCAATACCTCTGTTAGTCTATAAGGTGCCACAGGACCCTTTGTCGCTTCAATAAGCAGGAGTGACATAGATTTTGCCCATTGTCAAACTTGGACTTAACTTTTCATGTCATGGCTAAACTGTTTGTTTTCTTCGTGGCCTAGATCTGTCAAATACAGCGCCCTGTTTACATCCTCTTCAGTCAATGGACCGAGGAAGATAAACTCAAGGCATTTCGCTGCATTTTACACATCAGCTGCACCTGTGGTTTAAAATTTGTTTCAGAAAACAACAGTCAGCATCCATGTCATCTATCACCAGGCAGACAAAACTGATTCATGAGTCAGAGCTGTCAAAAAATTAAAATGAAACAGGGCCAAGTACAACTTGTACGTGGTAACAGCCTGCTGGCTGGGAATGTGAGCATTTTCCCCTCCTTTAAAAGATGTAGAATGCAGAAACAAGAAAGCAAATGAGTCACTCAAGATCTGATGAACTGTGAAGCGTTCTGACATATATGGAAGCAGCCTGTCACAGGGTGCCTCTGTCACTACCTGGTGAACCTCACTGCCTGGCCAGTCACAAACACACACCAGGCTGTTTATCCTTCACCAAAGTGTGTATTCATTCCCTCTTACATAACAAGAGCATGCAACACAGGCTTATAGCAAGGGTGGGCTTTCCTGCAGCCCTTGCTCCCCAGCCCAGGCTCACCCTCTGAGCCCCTCCCAGGCTGCCTCTTACTGACTGTTTCCTTCCCTTGTATTCTCCCCAATTACCTTGTTAACCCAGTGATTGTCACACAGTCCCCCATCAGAAAGTGAGTAATTGCCCTCAGCTGGGCCTTCAGCCTTCTCCAGGCTGCAGCAATGTCAGTGATCAGGGTGCTGCTGATAGCACCCTGTCACTCAGCCATATACAATTAAGTTCTGTGGCTGACCATTGCTATGGCTGCATTTCTCAAGTATTGACACTAGAAAAACAGGGATGGAGACACAAACAATGTAACAAATGGCATCACCCAGACCTTAGACAGTTTTCACTAAAGGCCAAGACACACACACATCCAATTGCCACATTAAACTGGAAAATTATGACGCAAGTAAGGCCTCTGAACATTGTTACATGGAGGCATATTATGTTCCCTCGACACTGCGTGACTTACTGAGTCAATGTTCACAATTAAGTAGTCTTCTTCCAGGATATGCACACTTTGGAAAGCCATGTGTTTCACTAAGCAGACCCTGGGAGCTGCTTGAAATCCTGAATTTCAATTAACTAATGTATGCGCTTTTCAGTGTATGAGATGAATATAGGACACAATCTGTTGGCCTCCTCAGTTCTTTTCCTGGACTATTTCTCAAGTCTATGTTAATTTGAAGTAATCAGGAAGGAGGATAAATGTGAATATATGGAAGATCACCTGCTTTTTGCAGATCAATAAAACTAAATTAGATTACCATAAATAACAAGTTCTCTCTTCAAGCAGATTCCTGCCACACAGTTTTCAGAATTTGAAAACCCACACTTGCAGTAAGAAAAACAGAAAAGGATTAAAAGAAGTGTGAGAATGGTGCTAGGTGGCCAAAGTGGGTCTCCACTGAGCAGAAGGGACAGCTGAAAAACATTAGCTCGTTCATTTCACTAGCCTAAATTATTCTACATTGCCGCTAACACCTACAACAGACAAGTGAGAAAGTGCAATCAAAACCTCCCCAAACCCATGCTCTCTTTACCTGGTCCCTGTTGTTGATGTTTGAGTATGGTAACTGCCCAGTCATCAGCTCATAAAGAACAATCCCAAATGCATATACATCTGATTGAAAGCTATAAGGGTTTTTATCTTGCATCCTGATTACTTCTGGTGCCTGTAAAAGGAAAGAGAATTATTCTGCATTTTACCACGTCAGGCTGCCATCTCACACACCAAATATGAAACTTTTGCTTTAAAAAAGAACCAACAAGCAGTGAAACAACACCAAGTGAGGTGCCATGCAAAGGCAGTCTTTCAGTTTTAGGCTCCGACTGCTCAACAGGAAAACACACAGGCTTCCATGCTCTCTCTCTCTTCTCAGTACTGATTACCCAATTCCTCTCAGTTAGTTGCTGTCCCAGAGGTATTTGTTAAAATCTTGTAACTTTGGAAACATGTAATTGCATTTGTTCAGGTCCACTGCTGGAAACAGATGCTCCAGAACCAGGGTTGTCCCTAAGAGGGTGCAGGGCTCGGGACAAATCAGCCTGCATGGGCCCCCCTTAACATTTTTTATACAGGTGAAATCTGGTGTGGGGAGGCGACACCAGTGCTGGGGGGTGAGGAAAGATGGAGAGTCACAGAGTGGCACCTGTGCTAGGGGTGAGAGAGCCCCCTGTGCTAGAGGCTCCCAGAAGAGGGAGGAGTCCGAAGCGGAAGGGCAATGGATGGGGTCAGCCTGGTGCTGGCGTTAGGGTGACCAGACAGCAAGTATGAAAAATCGGGACGGGGGTGGGGGGTAATAGGAGCCTATATAAGAAAAAGACCCAAAAATCGGAACTGTCCCTATAAAATCGGGACATCTGGTCACCCTAGCTGGCATGTTCTGGTGGCCAGTGCAGCAGTGGGCAAGCAAGAAAAAGAAATACAACGCACGCTTCCTGCCAGTGAGTGCAGGCCCAATCCCCGCTGCTGGCACCAGGCTCCCCACTAGACCCCCGGGCCAGCCTGGTCCCCCAAACTTGTAACCCCACCCCCTGGGCTGGCTTGGTCCACCAGGAACCCCTAACACACACCCTCCCCCCATGACACACACACTGAAACGTAGGGCCCAGAGCGGTTGCCCTGATTCGCCATACCCAAGGGATGGCTCTGTCCAGAACTGCTGGGGCTACAGCATTAATATGGTGGATCTGAACACGAATTTCTAAATCCATTGGCTATCAAACTGGGTAAGTTCATTACTGGACTATGACAGGCAAACTGACACTTTACAGACTGAGAAGCAATTTTGAAACTGGAATTAAAACAGTGCTAAAACAACCCTGACCACCATCAAAGTTTTAAGGTGTGGGTGGAGGGTGAAGCTGAGCTAAACAAAAGTCCTTAAATAAGTTTCTTCTGAAGAGGTAATAAATCTGGATAATCTTTATGACAGTTTCTTCACAACAGCTACACTTGAATATATCAAACTTAAAGGCAAATAATTTTTAAACAAACGTGAGAACATTTCAGATTTTGCTGATTTTTTAAAAATGTATTTAAAGAAGAGTTACAAGTATTAATTTAAAGAAAACAAGAAAAATACCTGTGGCACCTTAGAGACTAACACATTTATTTCAGTTAACCCACGAAAGCTTATGCTGAAATAAATGTGTTAGTCTCTAAGGTGCCACAGGTATTTTTCTTGTTTTCTTTTTGCTGACACAGACTAACACGGCTACTACACTGAAACCAAGTATTAATTTAGTTGATCTTGACCATGTCAGCTTAAGTCAGATTCTATACGTCTGCATGCTTGAGGGGTGGTGTTTAGAGACCTTTGGTCAAAATGGAAACCTTTTGAAAGAACAGGAGCTGACACTTCAAAGGCCATCTACAGCCAAATAATTTGAAAGGAATACACCATTCCCTTTTACTTACCATCCATAGAATGGACCCAGACAATTGTTCAAACTGATGGGACCCACTCCATCGTGATTTCACTGTGGCTAGACCAAAATCACCTATTTTTACAGTAAGGTCTTCATGAAGAAATATATCTATGGAGGAGATGTAAAGGAAAAGAAGCACTGACCCTACAGTTTCCTATCAAGCACAAACACATTAAATGACCCTCTGCCTGCAGTGTTAGGTGTACCAGTTTGTAGCATTCATACACAGTATAATTTTCAAGTTATCAGTTCTCGCATAGGCCTAGATTCCAAATAGCCAGCACCTGTGAAGTCCTATCCTCTAAAGCAGGGGTTCCCAAACTTGGTTTGTGGCTTATTCAGGGTAAGCCCCTGGCAGGCCGCAAGACGCTTTGTTTACCTGAGCATCCGCAAGTACGGCCGCTCGCAACTCCCAGTGACCACGGTTCGCCGTTACCGGCCAATGGGAGCTGCGGGAAACGGCGTGGGCTGAGCCACTGCTTCTCACAGCTCCCACTGGCCGGGAATGGCGAAGCACGGCCACTTGGAGCTGCGAGCGACTGTACCTGTGGACGCTCAGGTAAAGAAAGTGCCTCACAGCCCACCAGGGGCTTACCCTGAACAAGCCTCAAAACAAGTTTGGGAACCCCTGCTCTAAAGATAGCTATAATAGTTAAACTAGTACTAAGCAGACTATGGACCAAATGATCACATTACAATGTCAAATTCTTAAAGGGCTACTGGAAACTGCAGATACAGTGGAAGTCTGTGAGTGAGTTGTCAGGATCCTTCCATGTTCATAAAATGAATGGTTAGCTGAAGTGAATGCTGGTACTTCAACAAAACTTGCTTTCCCTTTGTGAACGCAATGAGTATTTCTTATTTTGCTCTTGGTACTATTATCCCATTCCCACCCAAATGTCAACTCTCCTCTAACATTTCTGAAAAGAGTCACTTGTGAGCTGCTTTTCACTTTGGGAAGTTCATTTCTGGCAGAAGAAAGAGGCTTGGTGTCATGTTCCAAGGTCACATCTTTAGGAAAGGATACTATTACTCTTGAGGTCTCTGTGGATGATTGACTTGGCGTGCAAGTAACTGAAAAGAAACAAAGAATGTTCTGGGATGGATGGGCTAAAGGATGTTTCATTCATCAACAGCTCAATGCACACTCTCTATTCTAGTGAAGTAACAAACAGTTCACATATTAAATATGCATAGAATCAAAGTAGTAAATCTTCAGTTACCCTTGATAGTCCTATCAAACCAGGAGCAGTTTTGCAGAAAGAATTAGATTTTCAGGATCAAATCTGGCATTGCTGAAGAACAACATAACCAGCCGTGTTGCAGAAACCTTGTTATTTATTTGTGTTTAACTCAACATTCGAAACCAGCATAGGGGAATTTCAACCAAAGCTTTTGAAATGGCCTTCTGTGTTGAACGGCTCCACATTTCAGTCTTCTTTATGGTGACCCTCCAGACACCAAGTCTTGACTGAAAATACCACTGTATTCAGTAATAGCATCTTATCTACTGGTCCTATTAACTTGAGTCACTTTGATATTTTTTCAGACAGAGGGTGAATCCTGACCTTACTAGTATTTTAATTTGTTGAGGTACAGAATATGGGTCCAATAAACACTTATTTACACAAATAGTCCTATTGACTTCAGTGGGACTACCTATGTGAGTTAGGATTACTCACACAGTCCTTGCAGGATCAGGTCCTGAGCTCTTTAAGGTTGATATGAATAGCTGTATTATTCAAATACTCAATTCTATTATTTAAATTAGAAACTCAAATATCTGTATCAGAATTGGAGGTTGACATGTTTAAGTTAACTGTAAAGAAACTGATCCTGAATGCTAATGAGGTAATCAGCCTTCTCTGGTATATTGCAGAGTTCTGTCTCATTGCGCATTCGGAGTGATTGTTTTATTTCGATTTTATTTTTTACTGTAAGGTGCTAGATGCCTTGGGATGGGGATCTTACAATGTTTAAAATTGTATAAATTACTAGAAGGCAAGTAGAGATTGCAAAATGCCAATAAGATAGTGCAGATCCCATATTTACAACTGTTGTACATAATTCAACACAAGTTTTTCACTGAATGCATGAAATATGATTGTATTCTAAACTACAAACAGCACACATATGAATTCTCAAAGTAATCAACAGATTATAGCCCCAAAGTTATTGTTTTACTGCTATTTTAGGAATTTTTAGGTAAAATCTCAGTGTTAATAAGCCTCAGGTTAAAGATCATGATGACTGCTGATTTGCTCCTTTGCTTTAAACCTAACACTGTATCTCAGAGCTCACAATTAAACCTTGGCATCCCATCTTTTTGATAAATATTTTTCCTTCAGTCCTGAAAATCTCTGTTTTATATTAGAATTGATCATCCACTATAATAGAAGTGTTGACAATAATTAAAGGGTTTGCAGGATTTGGTTTTTAATCAAATACTCTGGATACAGATTTTCAGATTTCTGCTCATTTACTGTTTCACTCTTCTTAATACGAGAACTGCAGGGGCTTTGATAAACAGACTGACTAAAGTTAGACATACTAAAGTGTATCTAACTACCTTTAATTTTTATTAAATACCTTTATTTCCTGCTGAAATATTACTTCTTGGAACAATATTCCTTGTTGAGTAACATATCTCCATGCTTCTAACAACAGTACATTAGAAGGCCTATTTTACTCTTTTCCTCAGCAGCAATAACTCAGTACTGTCATAAAATGATGTGATACATCAGGATAGGACTCTGGCCATGGTACATAGATATTAACTTCATTTTGCTACTTCAAGTGCAGAGCAAAAGAAAAAGAAGAATTCAATATTATCTCAAAGTTCATTTGCAAACAAGTGATGCAATACTTACTCCATGCCTTGTGCAGTCTGTCGTGCAATATCAATGAGTTTGATCATCTCAAATTTGGTCTCAATGATATGCAAATGGTGATACAAACTGGAGCCCTCGCACCACTGTGTAACAATAGCCAACTGTGGCTTTGTTGAATAACCCATGAAAAGTAGGATATTCACATGTCGTGTTTTCCTGTAGAAGAAAATTTTCACTGGAAATCAATTAAAACACTAATGGAAATTTAGCAATCCAGATGATGTGACTGCCTTTAGATGTACTAATATACAAATGCAGGTTTCATCAAGGAAATATCACAGCCTGGATGTATGCAGTATTCTAAACTTCTTTCACTATATGGAAGGATTTAAACACTTCCGATGACAGGTCAAGAATTGCTCACTGTTCAAATTTATCTTTAGAAAGAAAAAACTAGGAATAGGTCCAAAATACTTCTGAAAAATGCTAGTTATTTCTGCTTCTGAATATTATGATAATGGGAATAAGTGCAGTGTTCTGAATAGAATACACATAATATAACTCCAGAAGCTATGTAAATGCATATTGATTATCTAATGTAATCAAAAAGATAATTTACACATTCTTACCTGAGCACTCCTACTTCATTTTTGAAGGCCTGTAATTGCTGAGGCGTGGGTGCTGTAACATTCAACATTTTCACTGCCACGTCACCTTAAAAATAGCCATTTAATAAACAAAATTAAGATGTATATAGTATACACAGATCACTCAATGAGGAAATGCAACATAGATCATAACACACATACACATACGTTTGAAAATCTTTATTCAATAAGAGATGGACACCTCAGGCTCATGAGTAATTAGGATTAATCTTTAGTGTGATAATTAAAGATCAAGGTCAAGACTGAGGGGAAAAACAACTGAGGAGAGCTGGCAGTATTTCAAAGGGACACTATTAAGGGCCCAAAGCAAACTATTCCGCTGGGTAGGAAAGATAGAAAATGTGGCAAAAGACCACCTTGGCTTAACCACGAGATCTTGCAAGATCTAAAAAATAAAAAGGAGTCATATAAAAAATGGAAACTAGGACAAATTACAAAGGATGAATATAGGCAAACAACACGGGAATGCAGGGGCAAGATTAGAAAGGCAAAGGCACAAAATGAGCTCAAACTAGCTACAGGAATAAAGGGAAACAAGAAAACTTTTTATCAATACACTAAAAGCAAGAGGAAGACCAAGGACAGGGTAGGCCCACTACTCAGTGAGGAGGGAGAAACAGTAACAGGAAACTTGGAAATGGCAGAGATGCTTAATGACTTCTTTGTTTCGGTCTTCACCGAGAAGTCTGAAGGAATGCCTAACATAGTGAATGCTAATGGGAAGGGGAAAGATTTAGAAGATAAAATAAAAAAAGAACAAGTTAAAAATCACTTAGATAAGTTAGATGCCTGCAAGTCACCAGGACCTGAGGAAATGCATCCTAGAATACTCAAGGAGCTAATAGAGGAGGTATCTGCGCCTCTAGCTATTATCTTTGGTAAATCATGGGAGACGAGAGATTCCAGAAGACTGGAAAAGGGCAAATATAGTGCCCATCTATAAAAAGGGAAATAAAAACAACCCAGGAAACTACAGACTAGTTAGTTTAACTTCTGTGCCAGGGAAAATAATGGAGCAAGTAATTAAGGAAATCATCTGCAAACACTTGGAAGGTGGTAGGTGATAGGGAATAACCAGCATGGATTTGTAAAGAACAAATCATGTCAAACCAATCTGATAGCTTTCATTGATAGGATAACGAGTCTTGTGGATAAGGGAGAAGCGGTGGATGTGGCATACCTAGACTTTAGTAAGGCATTTGATACGGTCTCACATGATATTCTTATCAATAAACTAGGGAAATACAACTTAGATGGGGCTACTATAAGGTGGGTGCATAACTGGCTGGATAACCAAACTCAGAGAGTAGTTATTAATGGTTCCCAATCCTGCTGGAAAGGTATAACGAGTGGGGTTCCGCAAGGGTCTGTTTTGGGACCGGTTCTGTTCAATATTTTCATCAACGACTTGGATATTGGCATAGAAAGTACGCTTATTAAGTCTGCAAATGATACCAAACTGGGAGGGATTGCAACTGCTTTGGAGGATAGGGTCATAATTCAAAATGATCTGGACAAATTGGAGAAATGGTCAGAGGTAAACAGGATGAAGTTTAATAAGGACAAATGCAAAGTGCTCCACTTAGGTAGGAACAATCAGTTTCACACATACAGAATGGGAGGAGACTGTCTAGGAAGGAGTACGGCAGAAAGGGATCTAGGGGTTATAGTGGACCACAAGCTAAATATGAGTCATCAGTGTGATGCTGTTGCAAAAAAAGCAAACTTGATTCTGGGCTGCATTAACAGGTGTGTTGTGAGCAAGACACGAGAAGTCATTCTTCCGCTCTACTCTGCGCTGGTTAGGCCTCAACTGGAGTATTGTGTCCAGTTCTGGGCACCGCATTTCAAGAAAGATGTGGAGAAATTGGAGAGGGTCCAGAGAAGAGCAACAAGAATGATTAAGGGTCTAGAGAACATGACCTATGAAGGAAGGCTGAAGGAATTGGGTTTGTTTAGTTTGGAAAAGAGAAGACTGAGAGGGGACATGATAGCGGTCTTCAGGTATCTAAAAGGGTGTCATAAGGAAGAGGGAGAAAACTTGTTCATCTTAGCCTCTAAGGACAGAACAAGAAGCAATGGGCTTAAACTGCAGCAATGGAGGTTTAGGTTGGACATTAGGAAAAAGTTCCTAACTGTCAGGGTGGTTAAACACTGGAATAAACTGCCCAGGGAGGTTGTGGAATCTCCATCTCTGGAGATATTGAAGAGTAGGTTAGATAAATGTCTATCAGGGATGGTTTAGACAGTATTTGGTCCTGCCATGAGGGCAGGGGCTGGACTCGATGACCTCTCGAGGTCCCTTCCAGCCCTAGAATCTATGAATCTATGAATTACTTTACTCACTAAAATTAGCAAGTGATCTGTTTCTTAACTTGTTGAAGTTTCAATATCACACATTTGATCTACTGCTTTGTTTAAATGAAAAATTAAATAAAAAACACCCAACTTCCTCTATGAAGCTTGGTAACAGTGCTTTGCCACAATGATTACATACCATGCCACTTTCCCTTGTAGACTGTTCCAAATGATCCAGATCCTATCCTTTGTCCGACTGTAATCTGCCCATCTGGTATCTCCCAATCATCACTTGAGTCCCGCCGACCAAGGGTTTTCTTTTAAAAGAAATGCAACTGTAGTAATCTTTATTAAAACAGGTTTCTTCCCAGCTAAAGGCTACTTGGGTATCTTTCTAAACCTAAAGCCTTAATAGGTCATTTATCATCAGGTAAAATTTATTTTCATTTGATTTCCAGAGTAAGTACTTAGTAATATTTTATTTATAATTTAATCTTTATTTTTAAGTGTTTGTGATTTTTTTCAAGATGAGCACATACTGTACCTCTATACTCTGGCACAGAGGTGCACTAAATAATTTCCTATCATGCAGGCATTCATTACTGAGTCAGATTTTTCGTAGTTGTCACTAGTAAAATTGAGATATTATTAATAAACCAAAAAACTCATGACTAGGTTGGAATTTGAAAGACAAATAATGGTTAAATTGTGAATTTTAAAAACCCAGTAACTTTCAGGGGATTAGGCTAAATCTAGAATCAGGAAGCTAACATTTGTGAGATGTAAGAAAATTTTAAAAGTTTTTCTCTCAGGGAGATCAGCACCACACTATGAAGTATATAGAATCTTTTGGATGCCACCTGGAAAATCTGTATATACTCAGTGATTTACAACTGATTCATACATCAGTCCAAGTAGCCTAATGTTGTCCTGTTATGTTATTTATTGGCTTAACGTATATGATAGCAAATATCAGTTTCTCCAGAATAATTCTAGATGGCTTTGATGAAGGAATAAGGATGCCTAATACAAAAGCAGTAAAACATAGGTGATCTGCCCCTTACCATTCTATTCCTGTCTTCTGAGGATGAGGATGACTTCCTTTCTCGTTGTGGTCCAGGGGACTTCTGTAAAGCTTTCACACTGGTAAGGGACCCAGGCAAGGAGGCAGGTGGGGTGGCAGACAAACCAGTGGTTGAACCTAAATTGGAGATTAGATAAAAGGAAGAATTCTTACGTAAACATTTTTTTATAGAGACAGTTATATATTAATTTATTGTAAAAAATATCAAGTGTAGGAATTGTGTTTAAGATGCAGTATCTCCAAACACAAATGTAAATGTTAAGAGTACGGAAACGTGCACTTAGGAATACTGTATTAATATCTGATTAGTACTGAAGTTTTACTCAGAAAGCAGGAAAGACCAAAATTTAATCTACAGCAAACATCCCTGTATGCCAAAGGGTCTTCAATGTCTTGTTACTGATTTATTAAAAGGACAGTCTCTTTGAACAACAAAAACACCACTACACATTATTTTTGATATATCCAGTTTCTTTGATAACAAAAATAAAAATGTAATACTTTAGTTAACAGAGCCAGCTTCCCAGACTTGCTGTTGCCAACTTTTTAGGGCCCTGGCAATTGCAGGGATGCAACAAATAGGGATTAAAATGGATTGACTATAAAAGCTGGGGATGTTTTCCAGTTGAGTCCTCAAGTGCCATCTCAAAAACATTTGGCTGTTTCAAAGCTAGCTGCTAGCAGAGAGCACTTATTTCAAAAGAGCATACTAGAGTGCACTGGGGATTCAAAAGAACAAGTACTTTAGTTAGCTACTTGAGTTTTATTCCATTAAATACAAAAAGAGCAGTCCATCTGCCTAGCATACAGTATATGTGAACAAAGCTACACATAAAAATGTCACTAAACAGGATTGCATTTCAGAGCTTCAATGCCTGTTTATAAAGAACACTTCAAACTAGATACTAATTTCTAAAATATCCTATAATTATTAGTAGCAAGGTTAAACTGACACTCCCAACATGAGGGACATAAACCAGGGCCACTTATTAGTTATGTTTGTGCTGCTCTGTAAATCATTACATGTCACCATGCAAAACCTCCAGTATTTCACAGATGTTTTCTATTACAGTGGTGCTTGAGGAATTGGTACAAGCCACTTATTTTTCCTTCCTCTGATTCATGCACCAGCTCCATTCTTGTTAGAAAGGAGACTTCTACTGAAGCAGTATTAAAATTCCAATTCATAACTGCTGAACTAGCTCAATGGTTCCTACTTTTCAGGGTATACCAGTCTGCCAGACTGAGACCTTGGCTGCTACTGCCCTTTCAATTAGGTTTGATCTCATTGCTCCAAAACCCAGCATTGAAAAGGGGAGGCAGACAAAAGGGATACACAGGCCATCATGAAAACTCATCATAAAGGTTGGGAAGGAGTAACTAGAATATTATCACAAAGGTGTGAAGCACCAGTACTGATAAATGTGCCAAGTGTCTTACCTAAGCAGACATGTACCAATAGTTGGAAACCACTGATTTTGCAAGGGTGGGGTTTTATTTTTAATTCTAATACTTTAATATTTCCTCATTTTTATACTAATATTGTAGTAGCTAGGCTATGTGTGTGTATTTTACCCATTTTTCTGAATTACAAACATTTCAACTTAACTGTCTGACATTTAAAGGGCAGATGCAATTTTCCTACAACCTTATTAGATTATAGATTTTAGCTGTAATGTCCAAGTTCAACAAGAATGGTTTCCTCCTTAGAGGTAGGTTCTTGTACTCAACTTTAAACACAAGATACAGAGATAGCAACACAATACTCATCCTTCCATGAGAATATGATTACAGCACGAAGTTAGAACTGCTTTAGTTAATCTATTTGTAAGTAACCTAGAAGCCTTGTTTTTCCAGTAATTATAGTTTGACTACTTCAGCTTCTGTTGGACTAAAACTTGTACACCAAGCCATCAGCCTTCAATCTGAGGATATTTTATGCACTATATTTAATTAATTCTGATTTGTTTAGTCATGTCTGTTAGATGAAAACAGAACTGCAAATGCCTCTCTTCTAAAAGATCATTGGAACAATGTTCCAAGAGTTTAGTCCATAAAGTGAATTGCTCTTAGTATTCTGAAACAAAAATCTTTGAAACAGCCAGGATAGTAGTATTTGAAAAACATATACAGTATGCACTGGACTATCCATTACTATCTATCTATCTACACACACAAACACATTCATATTCTAGGCTATTGTTTAATACTTGGTATCTTTAGTATATGCCATCCCACTGAGTACTCTGGGATTTTGTACAATACAACAGATCCATTGACAGCCTCATGCCTGAGAGATCCTTAGGCCTGATAAGAAGTCAAAATGATGGTCTTGTTTAGTAATTTTAGTACACAAACCAGTATTGACTTTAATGGGACTATGCAGAGAACTGCAATAACTGCACTAGTGTCTGATCTGATCCAACTTATCTAGATCCCCAACTTGATGTCAGAGCAACTCTCTGAAAACATATGAATCATAGCAAGTTGACACTTACGTGATCTCCAAAAGCCTAAGACCTAACAAAATATCAAGGGAAATGTTTGCAATTTGCATTTTATTTCTTACAGTACTTTTAAAAAACAGAGAATGTTAAATATAGAAAACTTTAGAACGTTAAATTGACAGTCAAGGAAATTCAAAGTTAAGGATGTCACTATGTCCTTGGCCTCATTCCACGGCAATCTGAGATCCCTGCAATAAACAAGCTATATTAGGGACAGTATGGAAACCTTAACTCTGAAATTCCTTGCTTTAGAACCTTTAAGTCAGATTTAACATACAGTAGTTGCATATGTATAAAGGTGGAAGTGAGTATGTGTGAAAAGCACATTCAAAGCATTCCAGCCAGGCCAAGCAAAAAATTGAGGTGTTTTGGTAAACTCACACACTTACATACACACGGTGTGAGGGTGAGGCACAAACAGCATCTGTGGTGTTACTTATTTTGTTTGGGGTGAAAACAAGAAAGAAGAGCCCAACTACCTCTGAACACTGGGCCAGGCTCAAAATCAAACACTATTTCACTGGGGACAGAATGTAGGAGGGGACTGGGAGTCCGGGATTGGTATTTCCGAAGACAGCGCATCAGCTGGTTCAAAGGGGCTGTTAGAGAGAAAGAGACGGGCAGGCAGAGACAGGAAGACAGACACACAGAAGAAATGAAAGAAGTCATGGGAAATAACTAGGAGGCTTTGACTCCTATTCATAGATTGCTTCTGGATTTTGAAGGGAAAAAACATCTCCAATTATTAAAAACATGCTTTCAAGAATGGGAATAGCCAATTGTTCTCAGATGCCAAGCAGACAGCTTATGACCAAAGTTAAAACTGACATGATAGTATGACATTTAAATGCTGGACATAATGGGCAAAACTTGTTGAAAGCCATAGTTACAAGACATACAAGATAGTTAAAACTGGCAACTTCTTTATCAGTCGGTTCATGGATTTAAGGAGGAAAAAAAGGGGTGTGGTACTATAGCCAGTATAAAGAATCACAGTTCCTGAAAACACAAAGCAGTAGCCAGCTACCACCTTACTAGTTAACAGATACAGATGGCAAAACCAAAGTCAGCTGTAGCTTAAGGTATAAGATCCTAGCCACTGAGCTAGAGAGATCAGGCTAACTCAAGACTTTGCTCAGGGGTGAAGCAAGTCATAGTTAATAGGAAATATCAGGCCTGTTCATTATTTGGAGCTGGGTGAGTGGTCACATGCATCTCCTCTTTATTACGAGTCAGTTATGTCATCTCAAGTGACTAAGTACGGCAAAGGAGACGTTTTCACAAGACCTTGACAGCAAGTGCTTAGGGTTTTTCCTGGGAAAAGCAGACTTAACAGTAGTGATTGTGGGCTCATGTGTGACACGTGAAGAAAAATTATAATTGTGTCTTTTTTCACTAATTTTGCCTTAGCTAAGCGTTAAGGCTGTCTACAACAGCGCTGTTGAAAGGCATACAAGAGATCAGGCTATAATAGTCATAATTATTTGTTTCCCAGGTTAACAAAGGTATGCAGTACAGCAAAGCAGCAGCTTCAGTTGGGGAGAGGGGAAGAAGGAGCTCAAATATCTCATGCCATTTAAGAGGCACAGCAGTTTATATGGCCAGGTTCACAAAACATGTTGACAGACTTCAAAGGAAGTCCCTGATGACTCCTTGGGTGGAAGGGTAGTGACTGGCATAAAGGGCTTTGAGAATGGGATTGGAGGTTTAAGTATATGCTGGGGGGAATCCTCAAGGCTCCATCAGGAACAGAGGGGATTCCCCTTCTCTAGAAATAAAATTATTTTAAAATTAAAACACTGGCTACCATTTCACAGTCTTTCCTCCTTCCCTCTCCCCCACTCCTAGAATGACTGGTGAATGACTGAAACCCTTATCAGACAGATGCTAAACATCATGGACAAACAAATGTAAATAAATTTCATTGCTCTCTTCACATTTCTCTCTGTGTCTGTGTTTGGAGAAATGAAGTAGTACAAAGGGGAGGGGCTAAGGCAATAATGTAATTACGTTTAGTAAGAGAAGATAGTTCTAAGACTACTTACCTCCCTCTCCTCGTAACCCCTGGTCTCTAATCAAGTCCTACAAACAAAAGCACAAGTGTATGTATCTGGTTCATATATTATTATTTGTATCACTGTATTGCCTAAACGCCCCCATCAGGATTGAAGCTCCATCACACTAAGAATTGTGCAAAGAGTAAAAGCCAGCCTCTGCCCTGAAGAGCTTACAATCTAATAATTACAGTAACACACAAAATATATAGAATAATGTATGAAACTTTAAGAAATCACTTAATTTCAAATAGTGTAACCTAGTGTAATCTAGTTAAAATAGATGCATACTTGTAGGTATTGATTTAGGCCTGCAATTAGTCAACATGAAAGCGGAAAAATTGAACCAAATCGGGAATCATCTTTCCAGTTATGTTGTTTGAGACACAAAATGCTCTTGAATGTCACATCAGAAGCTGGGACACCAATTTCTTAAGTGGACAATACCGATTCACAAAACTTTGCTTAATCTTTTCCTGTAACAAGATACCTGATTTCTACACCAAATGCACTCAAGTTCTTTTCAAAGATGTTAATTAATTTTATCAGGTTCTTTTATGTTGTAATGTAGTATGCACTGATTGCATTTGCTACAAAATATCCAGAGATCATAACACAATAACTGAAAAATTTTACAAGTAGTAGTAAACAGCAATTTCTGAACAGAGAAAAGTTATGCAAATTCCCTTCGCGCATTACTTTTCATCAATGAGCCTTAAGTGTTTGAATCTGCTGACCCAGTAGGTTAATGTATTAGCCTTTGCTCTTAGATAACAGGTTCAAAGACTTTGTTCATCTTTATGTTTCGGTAGCTTTACTGCTAAATCAAAACCACTCAACTGCTAACTCAGTGATTTTCAGAGGGCAGGCTAATGGACAGGTAAGGGTACTAAAAGCCAGGATTCAGGCTTTAGAATCACATCGCCAAACTCATCCATTTTATCCTCACCCATAACAATTTTACTTTCAACAACACTTTGTCCAAACCATGGGAACAACCATGGATACTGGGATGGCTCCCCAGTATGCCAACTTCTTCATGGGCCACCTTGAGGACGAATTTCTGGACAAATGCACCATGAAACCAATGATATACCTGGGATACACTGATGATATTTTCATCCTCTGGACAGACGACAAACTCCCTTACAGATTTCCTCCACAACTTCAATAACTACCACACACCCATTAAACCTTCTCTAGAACATTCCCACACTAACACCAACTTCTTGGTGTTGGACACCACGATCAGCTTCAACAAATGGAACCCTACAGACAACTATATACATAAACCCACGGATCACGATACCTACTTTCACAGATCCAGTAACCACTGCAAACACACCAAGAAATTTGTTGTTTACAGCCAAGCACTCAGATACCACAGAATATGTTTTGAGGTGAAATTCCAGGATATACATCTTAACACCTATACATCTTAAAACCGCCTTCACCAAACAAGGTCACTCCATCAGAGAAGTAGATCACGTCATGGAATGGGTCACCCATATACCCCGAGAGAACCTGCTCCACTATAAAAATAAACCGCCCTCCAACTGTATACCCCCAGTTGTCATCTATCACCCAACACTGGAACCCATATGGGGTATCATTAAACAGTTAAAACCCATACTCAATGGAGACCACATCCTGAAAGAAATCTTTCCCGAACCTTGTCTTATGGCCTTCAAACACAGCCCCAATCTCTCCAAGCTCATCATCAGAAGCAAGCTCCCCAGAGACCAGGATACACTAACTCAAAGCAGCACCAGACTCTGCCAGAAAAGATACAAAACCAGTAGACATATCTTCACTGCTACAATGATCAACACTCTCTATAACACACCTTTCAAGATCCTACATATGCCTATCACAACATTAAGTGTACCTCATCCTGTGCACTAAATGCCTCAATATCAACTACGTAGGTGAAATAAGACAATCACTACATTCTCAAATGAACTCACCCAGAAAAATGCTAAAAGACAAATATACCATATCACCTGTGGGTGAACACTTTTCACAAAAAGATCATTCTATATCTGACCTCTCAGTCCTCATCCTCAAAGGAAACCTGCACACTTTCAAAAGACCATGTCATAGAATGACCATGTCATAGAATATCAGGGTTGGAAGGGACCTTAGGAGGTCATCTAGTCCAACCCCCTGCTCAAAGCAGGACCAATCCCCAATTTTTGCCCCAGATCCCTAAATGGCCCCCTCAAGGATTGAACCCTAGGTTTAGCAGGCCAATGGTCAAACCACTGAGCTATCCCTCCCACAAGACAAGCCTGGGAGCTTAAATTAATGACTTTGCTAGAAACTAAAAAATCATGGACTGAATAGAGACATTGGATTTATGACTTATTACAACAATCTATAACCCATTAAATCTCTCCCCCTTTCCCTCCCTCCCCTCTCCCATCTTTCACCCCCTCCTTTGCCCCCTATGACTGGAGAGGTGTTAACAGGTCACTTCACCAAATGGTCCCTTGAAAATGTGTGTTAACTACTTATGCTAAACAATCTGTTCCACCTTGTATCTAGCTGTGACACTCTTGAGTACATTTCCCAGACCTGAAGAAGAGCTCTGTGTAAGCTCAACAGCTTGTCTCTCTCATCAACAGAAGTTGGACCAATAAAAGATATTACCTCACTCACCTTGTCTCTCTAGGATACAAGTGTGTGTTAGAAAAACTGGGAAGATATTAGTGTTAGTAGTAGTTTGCATAGTGCTGGCCAGCATTATGCCTAGTTCAAAACAATGTATTTGTCCTTTATTTTCATAAATGTTAAAATTCAGCCTTCAAAATGTCAAAGGATACAGACAAAAAAATTCAAGATAATCATTGTAGAAAATTATTGGAGGTTCAAGGAGAATGTTAAGGGTGATATATGTGGGGCAATAAACCATTTCTGAGATTCAAAGCAGCATCTGGTAATTTCAAATTCAGTTTATTGCAAGAACCACATCCTCCAATGCCAGAAACATTATTCCCATTGTAAGTGATACAAGAAATCAAACATTTAAAACAACATTTCCAATACTTGGGATGTCTTGCAAGAGTTGTTACTGGCTTTTCAGGATCATCACTGTGGGGTGTTGCTAGCCAGGGCCGGTGCAAGGAAGTTTCGCGCCCTAGGAAAGACTTCCTTGCACCGGCCCTGCGCCCCCCCCCCCCCCCCCCCGCAGCTAACTCCGCCCCCCCTCCGTAGCCAGTCTCCCCCATGGCGGCTCCTCCCCCCCCCCGCCCCCCGGCAGCTCAGCCCCACCATGGCAGCCTTCCCCTGCCCGCGGCGCCCCCCCAGCTCCCGGCTCAGCCGCGGCCAGCCACCCCCCCGGCTTCCGGCTCAGCCGTGGAGCTGGCAGGCGGGCGGCAGCCACGGCAAGCCGGGAGGGCAGGCGGCAGTCGCAGCGAGCCGGAAGGCCCGGCTCCCGGCTCAGCCGCGGAGCTGGCAGGCGGGCGGCAGCCAGCCACCCCCCGCCCCACCCGGCTCAGCTGCGGAGCCAGGAAGTAGCCGCGGCTCACCCCCTGGCTCAGCCGCGGAGCTGGCAGGCGGGCGGCAGCCATGGCCCGCCGCTGCGCCGCCCCGCCCCCAGCTCCCGACAGCCGCAGCCAGCAGCACCCCCGCTACCGGCTCAGCCGTGGAGCCGGGAGGGTGGGCGGCAGCCATGGCCAGCTGCGGCCAGCCGCCCCCGGCTCCCAGCTCAGCCCCGGAGCCGGGAGGGCAGGAGGCAGCCGCCACCAGCCGCCCCCCGGCTCCCTAGGCAACCGCCTAGGGTCGCCTTATGGGCGCGCCGGCCCTGTTGCTAGCAATAACAAGTTCAGGAATTTATCTTAAAACTAATTGTTTGTGGCAGTGTGCTTGTGTGGAGAAGTGGATATATGATTGTCAAGAGAGATTCACTATTATTTGTGAAGGGATTGCCTGATTTTTTCCCAGCTCTGACTGGTAAAAATTCTTCTCTTGTTAGTTAGGATTTATGAAGATTTAAGCAGATCAACAAGGATTTATTTAGAACAATAACATTTATGTGTTTTACAAGCTCAGTGGCATGTATTAAGAAAGCTGATCAACTCCACTGTTACTGATCAAACTTATATTGATACTTACATCAATATTGACAGGCTCTATTGTATTGATGTGCACATTGGGTGCTGAAGACGAGCGGTCTCGTTGCCCAAATTGATTCCGATGGTCTTCATCTGCTGGTCGGAAGGGCTGTGGGATTGGAATGGATTTTGAAGGAGAAGGACTAGGGAGAATTGGTGGTCTGAGAAACAAAGTCAAGGAAAAAGAGGATTTAGGGGTACAAATGGCTTCACATATTCTATAGTGGGTGTGGCAAATCCTTTTCTTTTCAACTATGATATATATAAAAAGATCATTTCTTTAGTAAGCCAGTATAAAGACCCGATCAAAACCAATTTATCTTTAACTGTCTATGCTCCCCTAGGATTAATTGTAACTAATCCCTGCTGTGTGAGCTCCTTAATTACAAAACGGTGAAACAGAATGTTCTGGGGTTAAAGCATAAACAATCTTTACTGCACCTAGGTACTTGTGTTAATCCCTTTATGCTGGGAATCAATGAGGCCAGATGCACATTGCAGAGAATGGGCTGCTCCACAGCTTCTTATACTAAGGAGCAAATGTAGTACCCCTTTCTTAATGGTAACCCAATGAGAATTAAAGGTGATGTACTGCATCAGTGTCCAGCATTTGAATGATCTTGCAGAATAAAGTGTATATAAGAATAGGATTGCTGCGCAGTATAGATGGACTGAAAACTATAAGTTAGCAAAAGTAACAATGTTACAGCTGTCATTGTAATTGGAATTATTAGTATCAAACTAAAAAATACTAACTTTTAACCTTTGTCTTCAGCAAATCACTTAGAACAATTAAATATTTAAAACATTCCTTATAAATATTACAATCACTGAATTGTAGAGTTTTGACCTGAAACATACAGTTCAGAATATTTAGACCAGTTTTTGAGGAAAAGTAGCTGTTGCAAGTAATTAAAATGTCGCTAAAACCTTAACCTTTGATTTGTGGAGTCCTGTGTCATTTACTTAACAGAGAAAGTATCCACATGTGCCTATCTTTTTATGAGTAAAAAGACAAGATGTCACTTATCTTGCTACTCTGGTTAAGGGTAATAAATCAATATTTGTCTATTATTCAATTAAAGGTCAATCATTGCTGGGTCTGTTGGTAAGATTGAATAGATTTAGGCAAAAAGTCAATGAGAAATGCTTGCTTTTCTTCTTCAAAGGTAACTTTACACTTAAAGCATACTTGATAGCAGGTAACAGTCAATTTGAACTAATTGCAAATATGTCTTCTCATAACAGAGCAGTCCTCTAGTCTGGAGACTGATAGATGAGTTAACCACATCCACAAAGGCTTTATAGGGAAGGGCTTTAGAAGTGGAGGCAAAGGACAAAGCAGCATGCAGCACCAACAAGGTTCTATCATAGTCCCCTTTAAATAAATTATTTCTAATCTTTTATTCACTGATCTTTAGGTGCAACATCACCCTCAACAGAGACAGTGGTCTTTTTTTATTTTTAACCCAAGGAGGATATCTTGAAGTCTACTTTATGGGAGGAGCCATATTTATCCCATTTTTCATTAGGGATTTTATACAGTTTAGCATAGGCCCTGGAAATAGATGGCATCTTTCAACTAAATTATTGTGCACTCACTACCATTTTCCAAAAAGCTAAGCAACGGGGAAGCAAGATCTGTCTTGATTTTCTTTTCCTTCTGGGGAACATTCGCAAGGGAATAAGGGACCCTGAGTTTTCCCATCTAGGATAGCCTGCATCATTTACTTTAAGTCAACGGTACTCAGACCTCAGTGGTTCAGGAGTCAAGTTAGAAATCAGTATTAGCCAGAAGAGCCACAGTTTGGTGCGCTTGCGTCCCTGAGCTGCTGATTAGAGAACTTTGGTAGCAGTGTCCATTCAGCCTGCACGTGCACTGTGACCCCCACTGTGCTCTGCCACGAGGCTAACCAGTGCTGCGTGGGCGAACCCCCCTTAGTTCCTTCTCTATTGCAGAGTCCCTGACAAAACTCCGAAGTAGAGGGGAGGATGGTGGGTCGTGGAACACCCATAGGAACGTGCATCTCAAAGAACCATCATTACTGCACAAGGTGAGTAATTTCCTCTTCTTCAAGTAGTATCCCTATGGGTGCTCTGCTGTGACTCATGAGCAGTATCCCAATGGAGGGCTGGGGCTTTGGAAGTGCATCTGTTATGGATGATAATACTGCAGTGCCAAACTTGGCATCAGAAGCCGAGTCACCTGCAAGTGCATAGTGTTCTGCCAAGGTATGTACAAACACGCAGGTGGCTGCTCTACAGATTTCTGAAATAGGGACATTCTTGAGGAAGGCAACTGAGGTGGAAATTGACCTGGTGGAATTTGTACAGATTTCAGATGGACGAATGATCTTGTAAATCTCATAGCACTGTTTAATGCAGTTCAAGACCCATTTTGAGAGTCTCTGTGCAGATATTGCTGTATCTTTTGATGAGTCCACAATGGAAAGGAAGAGCTTAGGAGATTTCCTAAAGGTCTTTGTCCTGTCCAGGTAAAAGGCCAAAGTCCTTCTAACCATGTGTAGTACAGCCTCCCTGTTATCCCAGTGAGGCTTAGGGTAAAAAGTTGGGAGGTGAATCAGTTGATTCATGTGAAAAACCAAAGTCACCTTGGGGATGAACTTCGGGTGCGGTCTGAGAGTAACCTTGTCTTGAAAGAATACTGTATAAGGGGGTGAGCCATCAGTGCTGATATCTCCCCTATTCTCCTCGCCAAGGTGATTGCCACCAGGAATGCTGTCTTCATTGACAGGTATGTGAGCAAACAAGTGGCCGTGGGTTCAAAGGGCGGCCTAGTCAGGCTCTTAAGTCCCATATTGGGGTGGGACGCCTGGGTTAGGGAAAAAGGTTTACTATACCCTTGAGGAATCGTTTTGTAGCTGGATGCGAGAACACTGAGTATCCCTCTATTTGTTGATGAAAGGCCGCTAGGTGTACTTTCAGTGAACTAAGAGATAGTCCTGATTTCCATTTGGAGAATAGCAGATGTCGGGGAAATTTGCTTGGAATTACACCAAATCTGAAACCCAGTCCACTTTTGCAGGTACATATGACGAGTAGCCAATTTCCTACTGTGTAGTAACACTTTCTGTACCTTCTCAGAGAAGGATCTTTCTATGCGCTGAACCATGAAGGAGCCAGGCCTTGAGCCGGGGTATCCGCAGGTTGGGGTGTAGAGTGTCTCTTTCGTTCTGCAAGAGAAGGTATGGAGTGGGTTGAAGAGGGGTTGGCAAACACGTTGCCAGCTGTGAAAGGTAAGGGTACCACAGCTGTCTCGGCCAGGTGGGAGCAATCAGTACGACGTTTACTCTCTCTCTCTTTAGTTTTAACAGGAATTTTAAGAATAGAGGGATGTATAGAAGTCCCTTATCCCATGAGAAAAGGAGAGCATCCCCTATGGAGTGTTGTCTGAGGCCTGCCCTGGAGCAGTAGCATGGACATTTCTTGTTCAGGTAAGTGGAGAATAAGTCTATAGTCTGTGTCCCCGAGTGTCTGAATATGTCGTGTAGTACTTCTGAGTTCATCTCCCATTTGTGGTCGTGTGGGAACCTGTGGCTGAGACTGTCTGCTGTTGTGTTCTGTACTCCTGGAAGGTACGCTGCTGATATTGTGACACTGTGGGAAAGGCACCAGGTTCCATAGCTTTAGTGCTTCTGTGCAAAGGGAGGGTAATCTGGTGCTCCCCTTGTTTATGTAATGTAGTACATGCACGCTACGTTGTCTGTCATGACTCTTGTATGTGTACCTCTGATCAGCAGAAGGAAGTGAGCACATCTGACCGCTCTGAGTTCAAAGAGGTTGATGTGAAGAAATGTCTCCATGGATGACCACTTGCCCTGTGTCGTGAGGTTGTTGACATGTGCGCCCTACCCTATGAGGGATGCGTCGGTGGTGAGTAGTAATGATGGGGAAGTCTGCGAGAAGGGGATCCCTGTGAAGACATTTGTTGGGTCCTTCCACTAGTCCAGGGAGTGTTTGACTTTGGTGGGCGGTGACAGAGCTTTGTCTAGTCCAGGGGTTCTCAAACTGGGGGTCGGGACCCCTCAGGGGGTCGTGAGGGTATTACATGGGGGGTCACGAGCTGTGAGTCTCCACCCCAAGCCCTGCTTTGCCTTCAGCATTTATAATGGTGTTAAATATACAAAAAAGTGTTTTTAATGTATAAGAGGGGTCGCACACAGCGGCTTCCTATGTGAAAGGGGTCACCAGTACAGAAGTTTGAGAACTTCTGGCCTAGTCTGTCTCTGTTCAGCCTGTAAACCAAGCAGAACCACACCTGGAGACACCTCATGTGAAGCCTGACATGAGTTATCAGGGACCTGCCTGCAGCCATATGCCCCAGAAGTTGAAGGCAATATTTGTTCCCAGTTGTGGAACGGAGCAAGGCGGCACCCAAATAGATGTGACAGGTTGGCTAGCTGGAGTTGATGTTGAGGGGAGTGGTCTCTCAGTGCACTGATCAAGGCATCAAAACTCATGTTTTGAGGCAGATGGTTGTGAAAAGGAAGACTGAGGGTCTGACGGTTTGCATTTCGAAAATCTGGATTTTTTTCCTTTGAGGCTCATAGTAGCACTGAGTTGTAAAGTGTGCTGTGCAGAATTTATGTTGAGGTTCAACACTACATTTTCTTTTTTGTCAGGAGTATAAATCCCTAATGACCAAGGAGTAGCCCAAGAATCTTTGAGAGTATGAAGGGACATGTCAGTCTTCTCGGTAAACAATTTGTTGCCCTCAAAGGGAAGCTGGACAGGTGCAACCATGATGCTCGCCACATAACAACAGTGGTAGAGATGGATTGGGCTGCTGTCTCAGTTGCAGCAAGCACTGACTGCAGTGCTGTCTTGGGCCCAGTTGTCCTTTGTTAACAATGGCACGAAACTGTTCCTGGTGTGATTCCGGGAGCTGATCAATAAATGTGTTGAGCTTGGAGTAAAATTGTATTTTGCGGTCAGGGCCTGATAATTTGCAATTCTAAATTACAGGGTGGTGGATGAATAGGCCTTTCTCCCAAATAGGTTGAGACGCTTCCAGTCACTGTCATAAGGGGTGGACTTAACCTGGTGTTGACGACCTATGGAGTGCACTGCATCCACAACAATCGAATTAGGGAGGGGATGGAAAAAAAAATCCGTATCCTTAGCCACGACATAATGTTTCTTATCGGCCCATTTGCAGGTAGGTGTTACCAATGATGGAGTTTGCCATATAAGCTTGGATGGGTCCAGAAGGACCTCGTTAATGGGGAGGGATAGGAGTAGTGCAAGATGTCCAGGAGGAAGAGGAGGAGTGCAAGATGTCCAGGAGGAAGAGGAGGGTGCAAGATGTCCAGGAGGAAGAGGAGGAGTGCAAGATGTCCAGGAGGAAGAGGAGGAGTGCAAGATGTCCAGGAGTTTATGATGGGTGTCTTTAACCTCCTCAAGAGGTATCTGCAAAACGTCCGCCACCCGTTTTGTCAAATCTTGAAATAGCCTGAAGTCGTCTGCTAGAGACTGCAGAGGAGGCATCACTGCTGTGGCTAGAGAGGAGGAAGGGATGTTGGTCTGTAGTGTGACCTCCTCCTCAAATCTAACCTTCTCTTCTTTCATGATCCCTTCAGGAGGTTCAGAGGGGAATGCTGGAGGACTGCCTCCATGAGAAGGAGTTTTAGTCTCAGTTCTCAGTCCTTCTGAGATTTGGACTTTAATTGTTGGCAGAGACCACACTTTTGGGAAATGTTGCTTTCCTCAAGGCAATGGATGCAGTGGGAATGTTTATCTGCTACTGGGATGGTCTCGTTGCACAAGAGGCACCTCTTAAACCCCAGGGAATTGGGCATACCCTGCAATGGGGCAGTCCCCAGACAAAGGGAAAAAAGGTTTCTTTTCTTTTTTTAGAGAAAAGGGAAAAAAAACTAGAGGAACTCTATGACTAAGAATGGGGTTAACTATTTGAATTCTAACAGAGATAACGATCCAATGAATGGACTGCCAATGGCTCCATCTCTAGCCAGGGGCAGTTGAGAAGGAACTGCGCGGGGGG
Source organism: Macrochelys suwanniensis (assembly GCA_033296515.1). NCBI lineage: Eukaryota > Metazoa > Chordata > Testudines > Chelydridae > Macrochelys > Macrochelys suwanniensis. Next base: position 243,686,977 of record CM065775.1, on the reverse strand, counting down.
GGGGGGGGGGGGGGGAGGGTTCACCCATGCAGCACTAGTTAGCCATGTGGCAGAGCATAATGGGGAACAGCACATGTGCGAGCCTAATGCACACTATTACCCAAAGTTCTCTGATCAGTAGTGCAGAGATGAAAGCACACCTACAGTGCAGCACCCATAGAGACACTACTTGAAGAAGAAGGGATAGTCCTTTGGGGTGTGACCTTATCTGTGTGTGGGGTTCAGCTGCAGTTCTAAACCTCAGCCTACAATATGCGTACAGACTGCTGATAGGAAGGGGAGGAAAGAAGCAGCAGCAGGTGGGAGAGGGGAGAACTGCTAACAAAATCCAAGGAGCAGTAGCCTAAATCAGAGAACAAATAAAAGGAAGTATTTCTTCACACAATGCACAATCAACCTGTGGAACTCCTTGCCAGAGGATGTTGTGAAGGCCAAGACCATAACAGGGTTCAAAAAGAACTAGATACATTCATTGAGGATAGGTCCATCAATGGCTATTAGCCAGGATGGGCAGGAATGGTGGTGTCCCTATCTTCTGTTTACCAGAAGCTGGGAATGAGAGACAGGGGATAGATCACTTGATGATTACCTGTTCTGTTCATTCCCTCTGGGGCACCTGCCACTGACCGCTGTCAGAAGACAGGATACTGGGCTAGATGGACCTTTGGTCTGACCCAGTAGGGCCATTCTTATGTTCTTATGAGAACTGTGGCACAGTGGCAGCAAACTGGTGCTGTGATGCACTTCCAGGACTCATAAAGGAGGGGAGTACTTTATGTGCCAAATTCTGAAAGTCTGTTGCTTCTCTGATGTTTGTGGCTGTGGTTAACTCTCAGTTTCCAAGCTATATGAGAAGAGAGTTCTTTCTGGGCATACTGGGAGGTTTGCCACATTATTCAGCACAGTGTCTTCCCAGGCCCATCTACATATATCCCAGTCTTCCACTGTGGAGACCTTTAAATCAGTCATAAATAAAATATTAATGGCCTACATGGCAAATGCCTGGCACATCCCTACCCCCCAAAAGACATTACTTTAACTCCTATAACAATAGAAAAGAGACTCTGTATTTCTACAGTGTGTTTGTGCTAGAAGGGAGGATGAAGTCCTGTTTTGATTCCTATTTTACTGACAGGAAACTCGCAGGAATTTCTGTTAGAGAGAAAAGTAAGGTTCAATCTCCCATGAAAGGAGAGCATGCCTAAGCTATTGCACTAATGAGACCTAGTCTAAGATTTAATCTTTTGCCCACTGTCACAAATAGCAACATTCCCATTGACTTCAAATGATGCAAGTTCGAGGCCACTGGGAATAGGAATGCAGCTTGGACATATGCCTGCAAATGACAATTAATATTTCACAGATTTTACAGAACCACAACTCCCCCCCTCTCCTCACACAATGTCCTCAAAATATCTAGATGCCTGAAACATTTTTAAAAATATATAATTGTCTTTTAAAATTCTATTCCCCTTACAAATACCAAAGGGATTCAAGTCTTAATATGAATTGTCTATGTTTCTTTACACCCACCAACGTGACTTTTCATGTGCTTAAGGCTTTGTCTATCCAGGAAAGGTTTTTTGACATAATTTTTCCCTCACTAGTTATACAGATATAATAAAAGTGAAAGAGTGTATCCAACATTGCTTTGTCTAAAGTGGCTTAGCCCACTTCGCCTGTGAGAAACAGCATCCACACAGAACTATGATTTTTAAAAATAAGGACCGTTTTATGGGCTGGTATCTCAGGGTACAATTTTCTGGTGAGAGGCTCAATGCATTATAAGTTATTTGTCATGGTAGATTATGAGATACCTACTGGAATTCTGGGACTTGGGTCATACTCCCATGATTCCTTTCACTGTACCCCATAATTTTCCTGTTTTTTGCTAGCCAGCATCATTTTTTCAAAATTTCAAACAAATTTTCAAACTACAAGAAGTCAGTATGCTGAGCACCTTGATCCTGACCATTATTAGGGTTGTCAAGCGTCTGGTTTTCTGGTCGAAAAGGGGACCTGGCAGCATACTGACCAGACTCCAAAAGTCATGTTACTGTGGAGGGGGAGCCGGGCAGAGGCACCAGGTCATCAACCTGCTTGCCAGGGGGCCACCTCCTACTTGCATCTCATGGGCAGGCAAGCAGCAGGCTCTGCATCAGGCTGAAACTCCCGTCCCAGCCCTGGAGCAGAGGGAGGTGGACAGGACCAAACAACGAGGAAGAGGGAGAGGGGAGAGTGGGGGAGGGGCCTCAGAGGAAGGGGAGGGGCCTAAGGGGGTCCGCTTTTTCGAAATAAGTTGGCAACCCCAATTAACACAAACAGGGCACTCCAGATGTATTGGCAATTAAGCAGGTGGCTTTGAAGGAGATGGAAGATCGTCCCTGTGTTTTTCACAAATATGAAATAACATGAAATAAAACAAATAATGTATAAAAGAAAAGAAAATGAAAAAGCTCACCCCGTAGCGGTGGCTCCTGTCCACAGGGTACAGCCTGGCTCCCCATTCTAGGCACACGGTCGCATCACCTAGAGTCGGGAGCTAAGCTCAGACCCTGTAAGGCAAGAGCTACTGCTGTGGGATGAGTGCAAGGCAGACTTGCCCAGGGCCTCCCACTGTCTGAGGGCAAGACCACCCCCCTCTCCTTAAACCAGACTTGACCGCTCTCCCTCCATGTGGATCAAATGGATACCATAAACAGTGCCGTGCAGATACTACTACAGAATGAGCAGCTACTTCTGCAGCTATTTCTGCACAACATTTTCTGGGACAGGCTTTACTCGGTGCAGCATTACTTGTGGCCCCAGCCAGTCAGCACCTAGTGGTGGGCTGGGACAGTGCTGTAAACTTTCAGGATGCAGAAGGGCACTTTCCTAGAAATCTGTGTAGAACTCAACCTGGAGTTGCAATGTTGGACCACAATGAGAGTCTCCCCTTAGCATGGGGAAGTATGTAGCCACTGTTATATGGAAGGTCACCAACTCCAATTGTACCAGTCAGTAACTAACCAGGTTGGTCTGGCTAAATTGGCAGTAGAGACTTTTGGAACATTATGAACAGCCGGAAAGGATGCCTCAACCAAATGTCCCTGTGATCCAGGGAACTAGATCACAGGTGCAATGTGCTATTTGAGTGCAGGGTACAAGTGAGGAAAATACATGTAATGTACTGAATGAAATGAATACAATGTAATGTATACAATTTGTGAATTAATTTTATTAGGAATGCATATTGGTAGGAAGAGCTGGCTTAAAAATTTCATTGATACAAGTGCAATGGTAAACGAACTATTGATTTAACACATAACAAGAAAGTGCAAACTTAAAAAGAATGAAAAGTACAGAAGTAACCAAAGTATAGTGTGAATAAAAATGTGTAGGTGGGGATCGTTGGTGTTCGCTCCTTGTCTTGGGGGTTGAATGATGGGAAAACTGTCTCTCTCTTGCAGTTGGGGAATGAAAGGGGGCTCTCAGTACACTGTGATCTTAATAGGTGGCAGCACAAGATTAGGTTAGAGTGTTACACATGAATACAGCGTAACATTGCTCTCCAGCAAACTTGTCTCCTTCTGCATCATGTCCAACATTCTTTTCTGCATGTTCCTTTCTCTAATCAGTCAGTCCATGTGATCTCTTGACAACTCCTCAGCATATGCCCTGTTGTCCTCTCTCTCATTCCTGTCCTGCAGCACAAATCTTTTGCTCCGTTCCCTAGGGTTTTTTGCCCTCTGCTGGGACTCATTCATGAGGTCACCAAACATCTTCTTTGTCTTCTCTCTCTTCCCTCAGAGAATTGCCAGGAACTCAGCTATTGGTAACATCCCATTCGATGTGGGCTGTGCCATGCCACAGGCTAGGAGAACAGAGAAACCATACCAATAGTTACTATACCAATAGAATAGCCACCATGCCAAAAATGTCAAAATGTTACTTCTCTTCAAATTTTCTCAATTTCAGAATTCCATTCCCTTGAGTTCATCCCAACCTGGGGTATGCTTGGATATAATACTTTTTTGAAGTTATGTTCCCTCTAGTGGGGTCCCCTGCAATATGGTGTAGCAACACCCTTTAAATTAAAACTATCCTTAAATTTTTTGTATGTGTGTTTGCTTGTTTGGGGATGGGGGAATGGAAGGCATGTGTGTTCCCATGGGACAGGCTAATTGTTTTGCACAACCCTGCAGCCTGCCCTTATATTGATGAGTATTACTCTGAGCATGTTCAGAAAGCAAAGGACAACCAGGAAGATATGCAGCATTGTTATTTGTTATTGGTCACTGAGCTGTTGCTGGAGTGAAGCATTACCTACATGAGTGTCTCTGAGAAGGCAGCAATATCTTGTAATGTATGTGTCAAACTATCTTTGCTTAAAAGTCTTATTTCTAATTCTAAACCATCTGATCAGCATAAAGCACACTACAAAATAAACAGAATTTTGCAGCTGTGAGACATGTCCTGTATTGGCTTTACCAATGCAATGTACAGCAATAAATGAGTGCTTTGTGAAAAGCTTACATGCCTTTTATAACGCCTGCCACCACAAATGCCTTCAAGTCTATGTAATATGAAATGCCTAAAAGAACCTCTAGTGGCCAATTTATCTTGTTTACCTTCACATATATGAAAAAGCTCAAGGCCATGACTAAACTGTGGTCTTACATGAATTTTCTACTACTTCTTGCTTTTTCTTTCCCTACATTAAAACTGCCTTGGCTGCAATTTGTTTTTATGTTTTTCTCTCTGCCATCTAGTCACCACCTTGTGTGGTGCCACATGGATGGAAGTGGGTGGGGGCAGAGGTGGTTGAGGGATAGAGAAATTTAACATCAAGCAGCATGGGGAAGAGGTGGTGTGGTGTGTTTTGGTCTATGGGTATGGGATTAAATATTTTGCCTGGGGAGAAAAGCTACTTTTAACAATTTGTACTTTTAGCTTCTGTTTCCAGCTTCCATGCTGTTGGGGCCAGAGAAAAGCTGAGTAAGCCAAGGAGTAAGGGTGCTGCAAAGGGATGGACACGTCTGCAATCACTGTAGCAGCATTCACTAGACATGGCGTCATACAGCTAGCACCCAGAAGAAAGGTTTCCAAATCCCCCTAAGCAGGCACTAATGGGATGGATAATAGTAATACAGCACTTAATACTTACTGGATGAGATCCCCTCTGCAGCATTCTCACTCTAGCTTTCTGCAAGGGTCCCTGGGGGTATATCAAGCTGGGTCTCTGTTAAAGAGATCTTGGCTACCCAGGGGAAATTCCTCCTGGTCAGGTGTCCATGGTTGCCTGTATAGTTCCCGAAGGTGAGTCTGTTTTATTGCAGACATGGCTCAGCTGTCAACATATACCGGGGTTCTGTGGTGGTCTCTTGGGCAAAAATTCAGTCCAGCTCTTCATAGCATACACATGTGATGGGAGCATTAACGGAGGTCTTGTTTTTATCTTGAGCATTTTTAGTAATTCTGAATCCACTGCTTGCTTTGGCACACCACTGGCTCGTGTCCCAGGAGTACCCCTTCTCCTGCATTTGCTCTGCTAGCTGCTGGTAGATCTTGGCATTCCGGTGACTACTGGACAGATGAAAGTAAACATGTTCTTCTCTCCACAGGGCAAGGCAGTACAGCATTCCCTGATGGGAACATGCAGAAGTACAGAGCACGATGGCTTGAAAGGATTTGGTGTCTGTGAATTTATCACAAGCTGGCATCGCAAACAGATGGATATGGGTATATGCCAGCGTTTAAACAGAGGGGGGACATCCAGTCAAGAGGACCCCAAAGCACAGGTAACCAGGCAGGCCAATGTAGATGTGAAGTAATGTGCAGGTAGGGATGGTAGTGGGAGGACTACCTGAAGCAGTGTTGTTCATCTGAAATGGAGATGTGTCCATACAAACCTTACACTTCTATAACTCATTCTGAAATAAAGTTATGTTGCTTCAAAGCGGATTAGTTATAGCTGGATAAGATGCAAAATAAAGCAAAAAGAAAGAATTTGTGCGTGGATGCAAAGCAATTTATACTGAAAAAAACTAAAGATATATCAAAAAACTTTCCAGTTTAGACCAGGCCTACATTACTATGGGCAAGAAACTACAACAACTAAGGTCTCTATCCTGCAAACATTTATGCACATGCTTCACTTTAAGCATGTGACTAGTTCCCATTGAAATCAGTGGTACTACTGGTGAACTTAAAGTTGAGCACATGTGCAAGTATTAGCAGGATGGGGATTTAATTACACAGGTGAGCAAAGAGGCTCTGAAGCAGTATTTTGAATACATCAAGGCAAACAGTACTAAAATGTCAAGTCATTAAGCAGCAGGAGTAAGGTCCTACCCAATAGAATCTGAGCGGGGCACTGAAGAGTACGATCCAGATGCTTGTGTGGTTTCGCCTAAGGAGGCCTCCTCCTGCGATATTGGGTGGTGTTCAAAGAACTTGGAGACAAACAGCAAACTGTGAGGCAAGAACAAAAACAAAACAAAAACAAACCTAACTTGTGCAAAACCCAGAAGGTTCACAACATAATATGCACAGAAGAAAAAAAGTAATGTATCAAATTCTAAATTTTAGAATAGAGAATGCACTGGCAGACTACCCTGTACATTTTCATAAGTTGTTAGTTAACTGCAAGGGAGCAAGAGTTATTGCCATAAACACCATTTTGTCTAAAGTTATTTTGAACTTTGAGTGCTAGAAATTGTAAAAACCTAGTTTCTAAGCAGTGTAAAAGCAGGCAACTTATACCTTCGTGTTAAATCACAGTAATTTATAAAGAAGATTGTGATCTAACCTTATATGGAAGGTGATGGCATAATATTAAAAAGGGAATTCAAATGGGGGCCATGATTAGGATAAAACAACCGCATCCACAACTCTTAGTTCATCATCTAGAAGTGGCCAGGGGAATTGTGATGAATGCAGGCTAGAAGTAAAACTTTATTTGAAAAACATTTGGATGCTTTCCCCAATGGGGAAGTCTTTTTAAACGGTTTTACTTGGCTCTGTTGAAACTGATCGGTACTAAGATCACTACAGATTGAGAAGAAACCTTGGTTAGGAGTCCTGGTACAGAACAAATTGAGTATAAAAATTCAAGAACAAATGCTTATTGAAACATTCTGCACTTTTCTTGATTCTGCTTGATACTTTTTACCCAGGTATACAAAAACCATCGGTGGGTTTTATTTTTCAACCAAGCCTGCAGTAAAACAAATGTCAACTTCATCTAACTGATCAAGAAAATCCAATGTTATTTGAGACCAAATTAACTGTAGCTTGTCAAAGATAATACACCTGCATCTAAACACATTTAAGTGAGGCACTATCATTCCCCTGATAAGGAATTTTTTTTGACTGGATAATAACGTATGTGACCAGTGCAAAGTTTGTCTTGCTGAATCAAGATTTCAGCCTTCCTATTCATCTTCTAAGAAAGAGTTTCACAGTACAAACAAAAAACTTGAACTGGTTATCTGAACCAGCACTGAGAAAAAAAGAACTATATACTCTCACCGCAACAGCTTCACTATTGTATTTTCTCAGACACTTCTTTTGACTTTTTCGATTACATCTGCCAACTAGTTCTTGTGTCACATAAAGAAACTCAACAAAAGTCTGAATTAAAGAACACAGGTGTTTTGATTACTTACTCAAGCTGGTCATAATTAACACACATCAGTGGCACCTCTGTACTACAGCGCTGGTGAAATTTATAACCACAAGTCTGGCATCGGAATCCCTGGAAAAGTAGCTTTCGACAAAAGTCACAGAATGCTAAAGTGAAGAACGTCTTTCGTACCTATAATGTCAAAAACAAAGAGTTAGATAGTTAGATACTTTTGTAATCTGACAGGGCTCTATGTTTCCACTAAGATATTACTGTCATCTTGCCCTGGAAGATATACCTACAACTCTGTTTTTTGATCTTGGAAATATACTTTTATACACAATCAGCAAAGAGTATTATTTTAAACACAAAGATCTTACATTTGAAGTAATCTTAGCTTTAAAGAATGATGTCATCCTCTCAACATCTTATCAGACTAATATAGACACGATACAAAGTACACTGGGTAATAAAACTGGAATAAGAATTTAGGACAAAGTTTTCAAAATTTGGTGCATAGTTAGTCAGCTAAATCCATACTTAAGCATCTAGACAGAAGTAGCTAGATTTTTAGAGGTGTGCATAACCATACTTCAGTAGGAGTGCAGAAGCATTTGGCACCTTTGACAATCAGATTGCTTTATTTAGCTCCCTAATTATGGATTTAAAGTGGCTAACTTTAACATCCAAGTTTGAACATTTTGATCTTTAGCCTCTAAGCCCTGGTCTACACTACGAGTTTAGGTCGAATTTATTAGCGTTATTTCGATTGATCCGTGCACCCGTCCACACGACGAAGCCCTTAACATCGACTTCTAGGGCTCTTAAAATCGATCTCGCCACTCCACCCCCAACGAGGGGATTAGCGCTTAAAGCGATATTGCCGAATCGATGTAGGCTTAGTGAGGACGCAATTCGACGGTATTGGCCTCCTGGATCTATCCCACAGTGCAACATTTGACCGCTCTGGACAGCAGTCTGAGCTCCAATGCTCCGCCCAGGTAGACAGGAAAAGCCCCGCGAACTTTTGAATTTCATTTCCTGTTTGGCCAGCGTGGTGAGCTGCAGGTGAGCGCAGATCTCATCAGCAGAGGTGACCATGATGGAGTCCCAGAACCGAAGACGAGCTCCAGCATGGACCGAGCGTGAGGTACGCGATCTGATTGCTGTATGGGGAGACGAAACCGTGCTAGCAGAGCTACGGTCCAAAAGAAGAAACGCCAATACATATGCCAAAGTCTCCAAGGGCATGCAGGACAGAGGCTACAACAGGGACGCGCAACAGTGCCGCGTGAAAATTAAGGAGCTCAGGCAAGCCTACCAAAAAACCAGAGATGCAAACAAACGCTCTGGGTCAGAGCCCCAGACATGCCGCTTCTATGATGAGCTGCATGCCATTCTAGGGGGTGCACCCAGCACTGACCCACCCATGTGGTATGACTCCGTATGTGGATCATCAGAAACCACAGAGGAGCATGATGATGATAATGATGCTGAAAATAGCGCCCAGACACAGCAAGGAAGTGGAGAAGCCCTTTTCCCCGACAGCCAGGAACTCTTTGTCACCCTGGAGCCAGTACCCTACGAACCCACCCAAGGCGTGCTCGATGCAGGAGAAGGGACCTCTGGTGAGTGTACCTCTGTTAATTAATACATGTTTTATAAGCAAGCGTGTTTAATGATCAATTCGCGGCCAGTACAGCTACAGCTACTGGAAAACTCTGTTAACATGTTCGGGGATGGAGCAGAAATCCTCCGGGGACATCTCCAGAAAGATCTCCTGGATGTACTCCCAAAGCCTGTGCAAAAGGTTTCTGGGGAGGGCAGCCTTATCCTGTGCTCCGTGGTAACACACTCTACCACGCCAGGCCAGTAGCACGTAGTCTGGAATCATTGCTTTGCAAAGCATGGCAGCGTATGGTCCCGGTGTTTGCTGGCATTCAAGCAACATCCGTTCTTTATCTGTCTGTGTTATCCTCAGAAGAGTGATATCATTCATGGTCACCTGGTTGAAATAGGGGAATTTTATTAAGGGGGTATTCAGAGGGGCTCCGTCCCTGCTGGGCTGTTTGCCTGTGGCTGAACGGAAATCTTCCCCGCTGTGACCCACGCGGTGGTGGGAGGGGGAACAGCGAACATCTTGGATGTGTGTCTGTGTGTGTGGGGGGGTGTCGATTAGGTTCGCGCTGCACGTTAACCCGAAAACCGCCGCCCCTCCCTTTTCATTGCCAACCAGTTTTAAATTGCCAGCCCAAAGGCTGTTTGTTATGGGAAATGAGGGGGTTGCTGTTTGAAAACATTCCCACCTGTTATGAAGGTTAAAGAAGCCTATAGACTGTGGCTTACCATGGCTGCCTGCAAGCCGAATTCTGTTGCCCGCCGGACCTGCTTGTGTGATCTCTCACACCAAACCGGCAGACCCTCAATATAACAGGCAAAGTGCAACCTTGGACCAAATGCATATGTGATATGTAATGTTTGGAGCATTGTTCTCTAATATGTGTCTTTTAAACTACTCCTCTCCCGTTTGTTTCCTCCCGCAGCTGCAAATGTTTCAACGCCACCCCTTTCATCACCGTCCCAGAGGCTAGCGAAGATTAGAAGTAAAAAAAAAAGGAATCGAGACGATATGTTCTCAGAACTCATGGAATCCTCCCACACTGAAGCTGCCCAGCAGAATGCGTGGAGGCAGACACTGTCGGAGTCCAGGAAGGCAGAATTTGATCGTGCGGACAGGTGGCGTGCTGAAGACAATGACTGGCGGGATGAAGAGAGTAGGTGGCGTCAGCGTGCAGAGAGAAGGCAGGATGCAATTCTGAGGCTACTGGAGGATCAAACGGAAATCCTCCGGCTTATGGCTGAGGAAAGGCGTAGGGTTCAGGAAAGGCCGCCTGAGCCCAGACCGCCGCTACAGCCCCTGTGTAACCAACAGCCCTCCTTCCCGAGTCCCATAACCTCATCCCCAAGACGCCCAAGAACGCGTTTGGGCGGCCTCCGTGCACCCAACCACTCAAGTCAAGAGAACAGTCCAAGCAAGAAAGGGCTGGCATTCAATAAGTTTTAAAGTGCTGTGTGTCCTTGTCCTTCCCTCATCCCCTCCTCCACCACCCATCCTGGTGCTTCCCTTCCTCCACCAGCTATCCCGGGAGACTGTGGCAGTTAGCCCCATAGTTCCCCCTCTTTGTTTTACGAATTAATAAAGAATGCATGATTTTTAAGCAACAATGACTTTATTTCCTCTGCGAGCGGTGTGCGAGGGGGGGAGGGCAGGGCGGTTTGGGTAAAGGGAAGTAGAGTGAATGAAGGGGCGGGGCTTTTCATTACAGGGGAAAAACAGAACTTTCACACAGCATCCTGGCCATTCATGAAACTGGTTTTCAAAGCTTCCCTGATGCGCAACGCACCCTGCTGTACTCTTGTAATAGCCCTGGTGTCTGGCTGCACATAACCAGTGGCCAGGCGATTTGCCTCAACCTCCCACCCCGCCATAAACGTCTCCCCCTTACTCTCACAGATATTGTGGAGCGCACAGCAAGCAGTAATAATAATGGGAATATTGTTTTCGCTGAGATCTAACCTAGTCAATAAACTTCGCCAGCGAGCTTTTAAACGACCAAATGCACATTCCACCACCATTCTGCACTTGCTCAGCCTATAGTTGAAAAGGTCCTGGCTACCTGTGTATGGCTTCATGAGCCATGGGATTAAGGGGTAGGCTGGGTCCCCAAGGATAACTATAGGCATCTCAACATCCCCAACAGTTATTTTCTGGTCTGGGAAGAAAGTCCCTTGCTGCAGCAGCCGAAACAGACCAGAGTTCCTGAAGATGCGAGCGTCATGTACCTTTCCCGGCCATCCCACGTTGATGTTGGTGAAACGTCCCTTGTGATCCACCAGTGCTTGCAGCACTATTGAAAAGTAACCCTTTCGGTTTATGTACTCGCTGGCTTGGTGGTCCGGTGCCAAGATAGGGATATGGGTTCCGTCTATCGCCCCACCACAGTTCGGGAACCCCATTGCTGCAAAGCCATCCAGTATGAGCTGCACATTTCCCAGACTCACAACCCTTGGTACCAGCAGCTTGGTGATCGCCCTGGCTACTTCCATCACAACAGCCCCCACTGTAGATTTTCCCACTCCGAATTGATTCGCGACTGACCGGTAGCTGTCTGGCGTTGCAAGCTTCCACAGGGCTATCGCCAGTCGCTTCTGTACTGTGAGGGCTGCTCTCATCTTGGTGTTCTGGCGCTTCAGGGCAGGGGAAAGCAACTCACAAAGTTCCATGAAAGTGCCCTTACGCATGCGAAAGTTTCGCAGCCACTGGGATTCATCCCAGACCTGCAGCACTATGTGGTCCCACCAGTCTGTGCTTGTTTCCCGGGCCCAGAATCGGCGTTCCACTGTATCAACAAGCCCCATTAACACCATGATGTCCACCTTGCGGGGGGGCCTTTTTTGAGAGAGGTCTGTGTCCATGTCCTCATCACTGTCCTCAGGGCGCTGCTGTCGCCTCCTCGCCTGCTGTAGCTCTAGCAGCTCCTGGTTCTCGTTCTGCATATACTCCTGGACAATGCGCGTGGTGTTCATAACGGCGAGAACAGCCGCGGTGATCTGATCGTGCTCCATGCTTTCCCTGGTATGCAGTTTGCAGGACAGCAGAGTGGCAGCAGAAGCAGCGGGTGGATAACAATGGAGTCAGCAATATGGCGCCCTTATGAAAAAAGGCGCGAAAGGATTTTTTGCTCCCCCCTCAGTTGCTTTCACGGAGGGAGGGGGGAGCAAGGGTTAGGCTCATTTCCTTCCAGCTGCAGATGGTACAATATGCGGTGAGCAAGGGTTAGGCGCCTTCCCTTCTAGCAGCAGATGGTACAATATGCTTGATATCCATCATCATCTCCTGGCCCCCTCAAGGATTGAACTCGCAACCCCGGGTTTAGCGGACCAACGCTCAGACCGCTGAGCTATCCCTCCGCCCGTGTTCCAGGCAGTACTGAATCGCCCTTAAACAAAACGTAAAAAAGAGAATGACCAGAGTCACTCTGGTCACTCCCATTTATGTCCAAGCGCCCCCGGCCAGCCACACCATAGGCCGCCGGCCAGGAGCACACGAATACCAATCATATTGTACAATCTGCTGCTAGAAGGCAAGGAGCTTCTGCTGTATGGTCCCGCGACCACGACCATTTATGGCATATTGCACCATCTGCAGCTAGAAGGCAAGGAGCTTCTGCTGTGTAGTCCCGCGACTACCAGCCTCAGGCGGAATGGCCCCCTCAAGGATTGAACTCGCAACCCCGGGTTTAGCGGGCCAACGCTCAGAACGCTGAGCTATCCCTCTGCCCGTATTATAGTGTGACTGAATCCCCACTAGACCTAATGTCCAGGCGTACGCTGGAGATGTACGGTAATTGTGAGCTGAGCAGGCTTCCGTAGCAAACACGGAAACCCCGGAAAAAAGGCGCGAAAAATATTGCTTTCACGGAGGGAGGGAGGGAGGGATGACATGTACCCAGAACCACCAGCGACAATGTTTTCTGCCCCATCAGGCTTTGGGATCGCAACCCAGAATTCCAATGGGCGGCGGAGACTGCGGGAACTGTGGGATAGCTACCCGCAATGCAATGCTCCGAAAGTCGATGCTAGCCCCGCTACTGTGGACACAGTCAATCGACCTCATGGTCTTAACGCTCTTTAGTGGGGACACACACAATCGATTCCATAAATTCGGGTTTTAAAATATCGACTTCTATAAATTCGACCTAATTCTGTAGTATAGACGTACCCTAAGTGCCTATAAGATTCCCATCATCAGAATTAATGTGCATCACTCCATGAGCAGTGACGACAATGGCCACAGGACTGTGAAGCAAAGTCAAAAGTATCCCTGGGTCAGAACTATAAAAGAAGCACCCCTATTTCAAAGATATGACTCTTGCAGGCATTTAACTTAAGAAAAATTTAAAAATATATATAGTTGAAGGAGAAAACAACTCAAAGGTATATAAACAGAACGTCCCAAAACACCTTGTAAATAGTGGATTTGAGAGAAGTCCTGTTTTAGAAGGTTTTATCTTTATCAGATAACCCCCTTCCTCAAAATCAGAGGATTGGGAACATTCAAATGGTTTATAATTAGACGTGGATGGTTTAGATTTTTATTGGTAAACGTCAATGTCACCGCACACATAAAACCAATGAAAAAGTATTTCCATTAATAATTATCTCAATTTACAATTACAGACAGGCAAAGTAAGAAAAATGATGCTTGAGAACTTATTAGAGTTTGATTTAAGGATATTTACCTTGTATATTTTGACATGTGATATTGACAATGTGTTTTAACAGTCATAAAGCTTTAACTTTTTGAATCTCAACATCTACTACCATTAAATAATTATTGACTGACCGACCCCACTCATGAAAGCTCCCATAATTTCCTGCAACTTAAATTTTTATCAATGTAAATTTTCACAAAAATAAACATTAATATTATCCATCAAAATTATTTAAAAAAATAAATCAAATTCTGACCAATTTATTTAAAATTTTGTTTAGTAAAACCTGGAAATGTTTGTAATTGTAAAAAAGACAAAGCTACACTACAGAGCCACACTACACGGCACAAAAGTTGTGTTATTTCCGACCAATAACAATCAAAAGCTTTAAAGGATGCTGTACAGAAATTTTATAATAGCTTTTATGCATTCATTTAACGGTCCATTATTTATATAATCCATCCTAAGCCTAAAAATAAAATAGCTTTCATTTAGATTTTGCCCTTTTCCATGTGGTAAATGTTATTTCCAGGTCTGTGTATGGACCTAGAATGATCCAGAGGGCTTCTGTTTAACAGCTTCCACTCATGTAGCACCTCATCGGGTCAAAACATTTGTGCACCAGCATCACTGATGATGTCAGCATAGCTCTGGGAATAGGGTTCGTTAGTTAATTGCTGCTGCAGAGACAGCAGGGAAGCACAGAACACATTTTATAGATACAGCTATACAAAAATAGTGGATTATTATTACCACTCTGCAATGCAGTGGTGATTTAAAAACCCAAGATAGATTTCAAAGGTTGTCTCCTACTAAGATATGAAAATGTTAAGGAAAGTCAAGTTGTGTTTATTTTAATGTCAATTATCTCAACTGCAATAAGATTTAGTTCATTTGAGTCTGTTGGATTAAAAACCTCTTATGCAACAATCTTCCCCACCACAGATAAAAATGTTTGTTCAAAAAAACAAAGCTATTTTGATTTAAAATGTTCAAAAGTAGATTTAACTCCAGTGAACATTTTAGACAGTTTGTAATACAAAGTACGTACAAAATTGTGTGTGGTAAGCGGCACATTCTCCAAGACTTCCACGTGCAACTCCTCTCCTGTGAGCCAGGAAATGTCAGTGTCCCAGCCAATGGGCTTCTTCTCTCTGAAGTGTAAACAAGCTCTTATGGTTACCAACCTGCAAGCCCTTGCAAACATTATGCTAACGATGTGAAAAGTTGTTATCGAGAGGATAGTGGTATTGTGGGAGGTTTGCTATCCACTCTTCCACTGTGAGAAATTTAAATGGCAAGAAATTAATCTGAGTTTACCCCAAATAAATTGCATCACTCTTGGACAAACAGCGGGGTAAAGAGATGCACTCTTTTCTTCAAACCAGCTTCCGCAAAGATCTACAACTGCAGAGAATGGCTGGTCCTTTGGGTCAAAAACTGACAGATACTTTTCTATCCATTCAAAGAAAAGGAGTGCTTGTGTGACAATTTGTCCCCATGTTGTATACAGCGTTGTTGTAGCCGTGTCAGTCCCAGGATATTAGAGAGACAAGGGAGGTGAGGTAATATCTTTTATTGGACCAACTTCTGTTGGTGAAAGAGAAAAGTTTTCAAGCCACAGAGAGCTCTTCTTCAGGTCTGGAAAAGGTACTCAGAGGTCACAACTAAATACAAGGTCGAACAGATGGTTTGCCATAAGTAGTTAGCACATATTCACCTTGAATGGTCCCTTAGAATATGTGCTAACTACTTATGCTAAAGTATCTATTCAACCTTGTATTTAGCTGTGACACCCTAAGTACCTTTCCCAGACCCGAGGAAGAGCTCTGTGTAACTCAAAAGCTTGTCTGTCTCTCTCCAACAGAAGTTGGCCCAATAAAAGATTTTAAAATGTTATTAAAGCTAATGTTAAAAAAATGATATAATACATAGGTTGGGAAAAGAGTGTCTGTACATCTGGGTAAAGTGCTTAGATTATTCACGAATACAAAGTTTGTTTTTAAAGTCATATGATACATAGAGTACATGATCAGCAATAACCCAAATTTAGGTGAACAGATTTATATCACTTCCCCTACTTTAACAACAGGGAGTCTGGTGGCACCTTAAAGACTAACAGATTTATTTGGGCATAAGCTTTTGTGGGTAAAAACCCCACTTCTTCAGATGCAACTTCCCCTACTTCAGATGCAACTTCCCCTACTTTGTCTCTCTAATTTGTCCCCATAACAGACTTTCAGAGGGTTTACTAATTTGGGAGAATGGTAGGATTTTAATTAGAAGTTTAAGGATGGAAACTCATATTAAGAGCTATTTACTTTGAAACCCAGTTCAAATAAAAGTTAAAAATTCAAAACAACCCTACTTCATAGTTTAAAATAAGATGTTTTTTCATAGTTTTTCAGCTAAAACAGACCTCAGGGATAACAGCCTGTTGCATCCTGTTAAGTGCGTCCAAGAAGGGGTGGCGGTTAAAGATTTCCCCATAAACTTTTCATATGTCATAGCCTTCTTCTAGGCACAGTTTTGTGGCTATCACCCCATATTTTGTGTTGGCCCAAACCATCTTAGCACAAACTAAATAGTTCATTCTGAATTTAGTGAGATTGATCTTTACCTTCACAATGTTGGATGGAATTGGCCCATGCTGGTATACTCCTAGAAAGAACCCGGATAGCATAAAAAAAAACCATACCCCATATAAACCATACCCATCTTGTATTCTGTAAACAGCACAGCATTCTGGGATAAGACCCCTCATCATCAGAGCTTTCTTTAGACTGTCCCGGACTGTCACCCCACATCTTGCTGGAACCTACAATGTCAAATGTAAGACATAAGCATTAGAGGAAGAGATTATAATTCACTCTTATAGTTGAAACAAACTAATGTTCCAGTCCCTAAAAAGTATACAAAATGTTCAAAGGACCACAATTTTCATTTTTACAGCACTTCATAGAATCCTAAATAATAATTTCTCAAAGTACTTTGCACATTGTGGACATTGTGTAAACTGCATACAAACCACACCATTATGATTTCCATATCAAATCAAGCTCAGCTGGACATGTGTCACCTAAATTTCTAATGACCTTGAGAGAGAAAACTTGACTTGACCTTGGGTGACCTTCTATCCTGCCCATTTTGCAACAGAGATGGCAGAGAGATAGGTAACTAAAAGCTATTTATGCATATGATAATTTTGAAGAGCTTGTACTGCTATTAAGTGGAGTGTTGTGTCATTTGGAACTAAAAATAAACACGCAATAGGCTTGGATGAACTAGCTTGAACTGGACTACTTGCCACAAGTTTATAAAATTCATTACGATAAATATTGAAATAAGATACAGATAACTTAAATGGAAAATACCAACTTCAAATCTGGTCAATTTAAAAAAAGAAAAAAAGAATTAATAGTGGTGTCAGGTAACACATCTGTCCTTGAGGCCCCAGACAATATTTGTGATTCTACAGACACATTTTCCTATTTGTAAATAATAATTTTCTTTCCCCTTTTGCTATTTGACCCACATGAGCAAAGAGGAGTAGCTGAATACAAAGGAAACAGATTAAAACTGACCAAACACAAAGTATTGTGAAGTGCACAAACTATACAATACTCTAATATAATTTTTCCTTAACTTTAACTAACCAAAAAGCCAGTCAGACCACATGAAATGTACTTAGTTAGAGCTTACCAGGGGCCCAATCCAAAGTCCACTGAAGTCAACAGAAGTCTTTCCATTGACTTTAAAGGATTTTGGATCAGGGCTCAGTTGAGCAGCTAACATTTAAAAATTCTAAAGGTAAATAGAAGCCTGTGTCTCCTACTTAAAGATAACAATGACAATCCTGTTTCAAGTGTCCTTGTGAATGCCACTTTACTTAGGTTACGCTACTTATTGCATTTCTATGACTCTTCGTGTATGCTCTCCTAGAAGAAAGAAATGGAAGTGACCTTCTTGGTCATGGTCCTTCTCCCTGTCAATGTACAATTGCTCCTTACCGTACATTTTATCTAATCTATTTTTAAAAGTTCAAAGAAATGGAGCTTCCAGTACTTCTTTTGTAGAAGCTATTTTACAGACAAATGAGCGTCAAAGTTTCTCTTGCTAAACAGCCTAGACCTTCCCTTCCATAAATCCACTCCATTATTCCAAAATACACCATTTCACCAACCTCCCCCTTTATAGTGTTTACACCCCAACCTTCAATTATTTGTAGAATTATGTTCTCCCTCCCTTCTGCCCCCATGTACTTGTTACTTAGCCAAAGCCTATTATTAAGGTTGGTAGCTGATAGCAAAGTCTATTATTAAAGTTGTCCAACATTTCCCATTATAAGACCCTGAGTTCAAGTGCTTATAACACTGCTAACCTTTAACTGTTTGGGTTGAAATTTTCCTTGCTAGGTATCTGCCTCACGTTGATTTTGATTGGAAAATTTCAATCAAAATGGTTTAACCATTTCCAAGAGGGCAGCTAGGAAAAAATACGTTATGCCCATCTTAAAAAATGTTTTGAGACCTTTTCTTTGAAATTCTCTAGCATTGGATCAGGGACTTGACATTTGGCAGGGGGTGGCCTTTATGTCAGGGCTGTGCCTTTTGCCATCCCTATGAAAACTCACCCAAATTTGGTCAAGTTACAAGCCTTTGGAAAAAATAACGGTTTGCACATGCTCACTAGAGATTTAGTAGAGCTTAACACCTAAAATCTCCAAAAATTCTATCCTCACTGAGCATGCTCCATCCCCTTCCAGCTTCTCATGCTGACCAGACTGTGCATGCACCATCCCCACAGAGCAAACGAGCATGCTCCAGCCCAGTGTGCTCAGAAGGCTTTACCCGTAATGGCTGTTCTGGTCTGGGAATAGGGAGCCTGTCTATTCTGTGCTCTCAGTGATCCCCCTGGTGGCACATAGACAGTGTGGAGGAGGCAGTCAGCTCACTTAAGTGCAGAGGGGACGAAAAGTGCAGAGAAGGAGTAGATTGGGACAAGGAGTCTAGTGAGATTGGGGGGGATGGAGGGCGGGAGAGAAACTGTGACTGGGATTTGGAGGAGGGAGACTGGGTCTGGTCTGGCAAGGATACTGGGAGAGAATAGGACAGGCGAGGACTGGTTGGGTGAGGAGGTAGGGGAGGATGGGACTGGAAGTTGTAGGGGGTAGAGACTAGGACTGGGAACCAATGAGGAAAGGGGGGTGGGGGAGAACAGGACTGGGAGCCAGTTGGCTGGGGGAAACCTGGGCTGGTTTCCATTAAAATTTTTGAATGAATTGGTATGTTCCCACAGAATGTTTCAATTCCATCAAATCAAACCTTTCTGACAAAAAACTGCTCACTGGAAAGTTTCAGACCAGCTCTAATCCATACCTTTATATTCCTATCCAAGATAGGCTGAACTAAATTTTGACTTTGGATTCAGTGAGACTACATAAAATGCTTTATTAAAATTCACTTATCTATCACTTTCCCTTCTTATCCATTTATTCTGTAATTATATAAAAAATAAACTACATTAGTTTGGCAATATTTATTCCTTATAAACTCAGGCTGCACATTGCTCATGTCTGTATTATTTCCAGAAGTCTAGTGATTTATTTTTTCTGAATCTAAGTTACTTATATGCACTTTTTCCAACGTGCAGTTTGAGACAATCTCGAGTAAAACCAGAAGAGAAATTTAACAGGCCAGTTCTCCTTCTCAGCCTCAGCTAATATTTTTTAATCAAGGATAAATAGAATTGTTGCTGGGACAAATTATTTTCTTACATAAGCAGTAGGAGAGGGTATTGAATATATATTATAAGGGATAAGGCAGAGATAAGGCAGTGTAGATTGTGAGCTGTAATAAGTACTTTTAAAAAAAGTAAGTTCCATTATTTTTAACAAATGACTCAGTTTAACCCATTTGATGCGCCTTTCATCAAACATTCAGGAAAGTATTTAGCCATGTGCCTAGCTTTAAGGATGTAAGTAGTCCCACTGGAATTAACAAGATTACTTGTGCTTAAAAACCTTCCTGAATCAGGGCTATAGCTCAAATTAATCTATTTAGACAATCAATTGTTCCATTTCTCAGTTCTTTTGTTCTTATCAAATATTTGCAAAGTGGATATGTGTATTTGCTACCATATGGCTGAAATACATTTATTAACCGCAGTCATAAGGATCTAAGCAGGTGTCTAGAAATGCTTTAGTTCAGTAAATCTGTGTTAAATTCCTGTAACACTGTAATAAGAGGATATGGGGCTATATCCCTGAAGTAACTCTTGCATCAATTTCCTAACATCAGACATTTCACTTTGGGACATTCCCAGGCGATAGAAAGCTGGTTCCATGCTGTTAAGCGAAACTGCATAATGGGTTATTTTGCTGGATGAAGGCAAAAAGAATATATGCTACTGAGTGCACAGACATGGACTCCTGGATGGAAGCTTCACCCAAACTGCTCATTTGACACTTTGGGGCTTTGAATTTGAAGGGTCTTTGGTTGGCTCCTGAGGAGAGGGAACAGGATCAGAGAGGAGATCAGATAAATAGGCAGCAATCAGGAAGGGAAGCACTGCAGGGCTCTTATAAAATTAGGTTTTCCCTCTGGGAGTAAGAAACAAAAGGGTTACTGAAAGCTATTGGTACGTTAATTTTATGTTTAATCAGGTTAAATAAAAGTTGAGTGGTTTTTCAAACCCAGAAGTCAGAGACGTACAAGTTTTGAAGACATCTACATGGCCCTGGAAGTAGAGTTAGAAGAAACAGCCAGGATCGCCCAATATTCACAGGCCAGCGTCCTGAGAGGAAACTGAGGGTTAGTGCCCTAGAGCCACTGGTTTTGAACAAGGCATGGCCCCAGGAAGGGGCAGGTCATGACACACACCATGGTATCTTTTTTACTATTTTACTATGAACTGTGTCAATTTTGTTTGCAAGGCTGGCATGCCAAAAGTAAAATGAGGTTACTTACCTGTAACACTGGTCTACAATTTTTGAGAAGTCGTCTGCTTCAGAGATAAAATGTGCTATTTAGTATGTATTTTGATGTGCTGAATTCAAATATGACAATTAAAACAACTGTTTGGCTACTGTTTCTAAGATATTTAAGTTTTTACATTTTATGTCTATGTATATTATGTAGATAGTAGAGTTTTAATCATAAATTGTAAACCTAGGTCTTTTCATGTGTTTATGGTTGCTTTACATGATACTATTTCACCTGTCCTGTTTATGTAACGCGTTAAAAAGCAGCAAAGGGGTTATATAAATAAAATGTATTATGAAACAAAAGGCAAAAAACTATTATGTACATAGTTTAGTCCTATTCAGTATCTACTCGGCGCTTCTTGGCTTCTCTCTTGTATTCATTAAATGGAGCATCTCTTGTTACTGTCCAGCAATAGTCTGCTAGCATTGATGGGCTCCATTTGCCCTGATAGCGTTTCTCCATTGTTGCAATGTCCTGGTGAAATCGCTCGCCGTGCTCGTCGCTCACTGCTCCGCAGTTTGGTGGAAAAAAATCTAGATGAGAGTGCAAAAATGTATCTTTAGTGACATGTTGCAACCAAGGCTTTTGTATGCCTTGAGGAGGTTTTCCACCAACAACCTGTAGTTGTCTGCCTTCTTGTTTCCGAGAAAATTTATTGCCACTAACTGGAAGGCTTTCCATGCCTTTTTTTCCTTGCCACGCAGTGCATGGTCAAATGCATCATCTCGAAGAAGTTCACGAATCTCAGGACCAACAAAGACACCTTCCTTTAGCTTAGCTTCACTTAACCTTGGAAATTTTCCACGGAGGTACTTGAAAGCTGCTTGTGTTTTGTCAATGGCCTTGACAAAGTTCTTCATCAGACCCAGCTTGATGTGTAAGGGTGGTAACAAAATCTTCCTTGATTCAACAAGTGGTGGATGCTGAACACTTTTCCTCCCAGGCTCCAATGACTGTCGGAGTGGCCAATCTTTCTTGATGTAGTGGGAATCTCTTGCACGACTATCCCATTTGCAGAGAAAACAGCAGTACTTTGTGTATCCAGTCTGCAGACCAAGCAAGAGAGCAACAACCTTCAAATCGCCACAAAGCTGCCACTGATGTTGGTCATAGTTGATGCACCTCAAAAGTTGTTTCAGGTTGTCATAGGTTTCCTTCATATGGACTGCATGACCAACTGGAATTGATGGCAAAATATTGCCATTATGCAGTCAAACAGCTTTAAGACTCGTCTTCGATGAATCAATGAACAGTCTCCACTCATCTGGATCGTGAACCATGTTGAGGGCTGCCATCACATCATCGATGTTGTTGCAGGCTACAAGATCACCTTCCATGAAGAAGAATGGGACAAGATCCTTTTGACGGTCACGGAACATGGAAACCCTAACATCACCTGCCAGGAGATTCCACTGCTGTAGTCTGAAGCCCAAAAGCTCTGCCTTACTCTTGGGTAGTTCCAAATCCCTGACAAGGTCATTCAGTTCACCTTGTGTTATGAGGTGTGGTTCAGAGGAGGAGGATGGGAGAAAATGTGGGTCCTGTGACATTGATGGTTCACGACCAGAAGTTTCATCCTCTTCCTCTTCTGACTCAAGTGAGAATGATTCTGGTGCATCAGGAACCGGCAGTCCTTCTCCATGGGGCACTGGGCGTATAGCTGATGGAATGTTTGGATAATGCACAGTCCACTTTTTCTTCTTTGGACACACCTTTCCCAACTGGAGGCACCATGCAGAAGTAACAATTGCTGGTATGATCTGTTGGCTCTCTCCAAATCATTGGCACTGCAAAAGGCATAGATTTCCTTTTCCTGTTCAACCACTGGAGAAGATTTGTTGCACAAGTCTTGCAGCATATGTGTGGGGCCCACCTCTTGTCCTGATCTCCAATTTTGCAGCCAAAATAAAGGTGATAGGCTTTCTTAACCACAGTGGTTATACTGCACTTTTGTGATGCAAAAGTCACTTCACCACAAACATAGCAGAAGTTATCTGCACTGTTCACACAAGTACCTGGCATCTCTGCTCACTTTGGCTAAACAGAAATGTGTCCCTTTGCAAAATCAAACACTGACAAAGAAGAGAGCACGACACTGTATGATTTCTAGAGCTGATATAGGGCAATTTGTTCAGCAGTGATGTAAGCTTCATTATGATTGCATCATCCATGACTTCTAGGAATAACATGATGCAATTCATATCATGTATGACGCAATACCAGCTTCAGATTGCATCATTCATTGTTTTGCCTAAAAAGCAAGTACTGTCCAAACCCAGTCATAGATTTATTCATAGATCCAGTCAAAGATGTATTTTAGTCATTTCTGGTTTAAATTGAGATCCCTTCCCTTTATAACTCACTTATCCTCCGCCATTCCCAAGTCAAGGGTCATATATACTGACCCAATAGCATGTCTTGAAAACTAGAGCCAATCAACAATTTTAAGCATCATTTTCGTTCTCAGTGACCCAGAATTAGTAAAGTTTGACTACATTTATTTCAGAAGCATTTTGGCTGTAGAGGAGTGAACCGGAGGTTCTTCGAGATGCGTGGTCCCGATCTGTATTCCACTGAGGGTTTTGAGCATGTACCACATGCCTAGAGCAAAAGCTTTGGAAAGCAGAACTGTTTGGTGCCACCTTGTGGTCTCCCCTGAGGCAATAAAGGATGCACAGGCCGCCGACATGCCAGATCCTTCTCTGCTGCAGAGCTGTTGAATCTGGAGCAGAGGGGAAGGAAGGTGAGTTTGGAATACAGATCAGGACCACACATCTTCAGTTACAGGTAAGTAACTTCATTTTCTTCTTTGAATGATGGTCCCTATTGAATTCCAGAGAGGGCGATTAACAAGCAGTGCCTATGTGGGAGGATGGTGCGAGGAGACTGTGGAATGGAGGACTTCTCCTCTGAACGAAGCGTCCAATGCAGAATCATACATTACAGCGTAGTGTGTGGAAAAGGTGCGTACCAAACTCCACGTGGATGCCTTGCATATGTCTGCGAAGGGCACGTTGTGGAATGCAGCTATAGTTAATGCTTGCACTCTCATGGAATAGGCTCGAATCCCTTCAGGCGGGGACTGTCCCGATAATTGATAGCAGCACACAAGGCACCCTGAGACCCACTTGGAGATTCTCTGGGTGGAAATGGCTTGCCCTTTCATTCTCTCCGCTATGGCAATGAAAAGTCGAGATTTCTGAAAGGGCTTTGTCCGATCAAGATAAAAAGCGAATGCCCTTCAAACATCTAATGAGTGAACAAACCTCCTTTCCTCATTTGAGGCGTAAGGCTTGGGGAAGAAGGTAGGTAAATGTATGGGTTTATTGATATAGAATTGGAAAACCACCTTGGATAGGAACTTGGGGTGAAATTATAAAGAGAACTGGTCTATATGGAAAGTGGTGATGGGGGGAGGGGAGGGGTTAACCATCATAGCTCCCAGGTCACCATCCCTCCTTGCTGATGTAATGGTGACGAGCAAAATTACTTTCATGGAAAGGAGAGATAGTGAGCATGAGGTCATAGATCTGAAAGGGGTGGACATCAACAAGGTGAGGACTAGGTTAAGGTCCCACTGGGAAGGCGATAAGCTGAATGGGAGGGTATTTTCACAGAAGGCCCTTCCAGAACCATACCGTTAATGGGTGGGTAAAGATTGAATGACCATCCACTGGCGGATGAAAAGCGCTAAGAGCAGCTGTGTGCACCTTAATGGAACTGAGGGCCAGTCAGGAGTCCCTGAAATAAAAGAAATATCCAAGAGTAGTGGGATATCCACGCTTCAGGGACAAGGCCCTTCTGGGTAGCCTAGGCAGTGAAACGCATCCATTTGGCTCGATACGAGCATCTTATGGACTTCTTCCTGCTCTTCAGAGGACATCTTGCACTGCCAGTGAGCACTCCTGCGCTAGTGGAGGTGTCCATCAAAACCAAGCCATCAGATGAAGAGTGTGCAGGTTGGGGTGTCTCAGTCTGTTGTTGTGTTGGGTCAGTAGCTCCAGGAATGTCCAAAGCGTGAGTGGGGGTTTTTTCAGCATGCAGAGGAGAACCGGGAGCCAAAATTGGCGAGGCCATTAGTGGGCAATAGGATGGTTGTTGCTTTCTCCCATCTGATCTTGTGGATTACTTGTGGTAGGAGGAGTAGGGGGGGAGGGGGGCAAAATCTGTCAGATATGACCAATAAAGTAGGGCACCCCCCTGTGATTGAGTTCCAACTCCTCCTCTTGAACAATTTTGGGTGCATTTGGTATTGCTGTGGGATGCGAAAAGATCCCTCACTGGGGTTCCCCGGCGATTACAGAGCCATGCAACTCTCATTCGCGGTCAGTTGTAATGTTTCTGCTGAGGACATTGGCAATCATGTTCTGGGTGCCCAGTAGGTAAGCTGCTGTCAGATGAATATGGTATGTGACGCACCATTCTCAAAGGTGTATAGCTTTCACACACATAGAAGGCTCGGGATCTCCCCCCCCCGTTTGTTTATGTAGAAGACCATGGTGGTGGTGGTGTCTGACATGACAAGAACATATCAATTCTAGATGGCTGGTAGGAACACCTGGCAAGCACTGTGTACTACCCGGAGTTACAATATGTTTATGTGCATCCTGGCCTCTTGTGTTGTCCAGGTGCCTTGTGTCATGTGGGCACCCCAGCCCGTGAGGAATGAGTCCGTTATGATAGTCACAGTGAGCGAAAATGGAAGGTTTTCCATTACCGAGCAGACTTGTAGCAGGTTCATTTACCATTGGAGAGAGGAGAGAACTTCTGGTGGCATGTGGAGCAGAGTGTGCATGGATTGATGCATGGGGGAGTAGACCCTTTGTAGCCAGAGTTAAAGGAACCGCAGGTATAGGTGAGTGAAGGCCATGACGTATGTGCAGGCTGCTATGTGTCCCAAGACAGAGGCAGATTTTGGCCAAAACCAAAGGGTTGGACACCAAAAAGTGATTCGTTCCCTCATTGTCTGGAATCTTTCCTTTGGTAGATAAGCTCGGGTGAAAGTCACGTCTATGCGAGCTCCTATGAACTCCAGGGATTGTGTAGGGTTTAAAGTTGATTTTTCGATGTTTACACTGACTCCCAAGGAGGAGTGGAGTAGAAGTAGTTGGGATGTTGATTCTAGGCCTCTTGTTTGAACCGTCCTGCTGTCAGTCAGCCATTCAGATATGGAAAAACGAGGATTCCTAGATGTCTGAGATGGACTGCCACTACTCGTGGGGCAGTGGTGAGTCCAAATGGTAGGACCCTGTATCAAAGATGCCGAGGCCCCACCCCAACCTCAGGAACTTTCTGTGTGTCAGGTGTATATTGATATGGAAGTAGGCATCTTGCATATGGAGAGCCGTAAACCACATGCCTTTTTCTAATGAGGGATTGGTTGTTGCGAGCATGATGATGCAAAATCTTGGTTTAGAAAAATCGAGCAGTTGAGACATCGGAGATCCAATATCGGTCTCCATCCTCCAGTCTTTGTGGGGACTAGGAAGTAGCTCAAATAGAGCTCTGTTCCCTGAATGGAGTTTGAGATTAGCTCCACAGCTCCCCTCTGCAATAGGGAGTCGACCTCAAGTTGGAGATCGTCACATAGGTATTCTACGCATGTGGACCGAGGAAGAGGACAAGATGGGAGCATCGCCATAAGCTCTATGATGGAGCCACTCTGCATGATCTCTAGGACCCACTGTCCATTGTTATAGCTTTCCATGTTGACAGAAAGAGTTTGAGGCGGCCCCTGAAGGGGGTAGACAAAATGGGCATTGGTGTACGGAGTGATTGACCACTCTCTAAAGACACTCAGAAATACCGCTTACATGATGTTTGGGTGTGTTACGTTGATGGCTGGGTAGTTGACATAGGGTTGATGGGGGTCTGTGAATCTTAGGGTGCTTTTGAGGAGGCTCATAGGTGTATTGTAGGTATAGCTGTGGGACCCTGTAACAATATGATTGGGGTGGCCAGTAGAATTTCCTCTTAAGTGCTGGTGTGAAGATACCAAGAGATCTTAGAGTGGCTCTAGAGTCCTTTAGGGAGTGTAGGGACTCATCTGTCATCTGATTGAAGACATGTGATTTGTCGAATGGGAAGTCTTCTATAATGTTTTGCACCTTCCTGGGAAGCCAAAGGGGTGTAAACAGGATTCCCTCCGCCTAACATTCCCCATTGCCAGGACATGGGAAGCCTCGTCTGCGGAGTCTACAGCCTGTACCATTGACCTGGCAAGTAACTTGCCTTCCTGCAAAACTGCCTGGAATTAGTTGCGATCTTGCAAGTGTAGCTTGTCTGTGAACTCAGCCAATTGCCCAAAGTTAATGAAATAATATTTGGCTATCAGGGCTAAGTAATTTGACATACAAAATTGGAGTCTCACCGAGAAGATCTTTCTGCCCACGAGGACCAGGCTTTTACCCTCTCTATCGGACGGGGTGGAGCGGGGGTGTTGTTGCTTAGAACACACTGAAGCCAACTGGATGACCAATGAGTTTGGGGGAGAATAAGAGAACAGGAACTTGGACCCTTTGGTGGGGATATAGACCCTTTTGGGGTGGATGCACATGTGGCCAAAGGTGTGCCATACAGTACATGCCAGTTGGAAGATGGCATCGTTGATTGATAGGGCCACCCTCGCCGGTACTGAAGTGTGCAAGATGTCAAGCAGCTAGTGTTGACTGTCTTGTACCTCCTCTCAGGAAATTCCCAGGGTACTGGCTATTCTCCGCAGCAATTCCTGGAACTGGCTATTGGTGTCCGGTGAGGAGGAGGGGATTGAAGAGGTGGCTGTGTCTGGAGAAGATGAGGGATGTCTCTCCAGATCCATTGGTACCATCAGAATCAGGCTAATCAGTGTGTCATCCAAGACTATGTCAGAGTGCCTACCTAACAAGGGTTGTGGTGGTGGGGGAGTCCTCCCGATCCAAGTGGGATCGTTCAGAGGTTGAATATGGGGGCCACAAGCTGCAGTATGGCCAGCTCGGTTTACCCTGCTGTTGCATCGCCTCTGACCATGGTACTGGATACCAACTCTGCAGGGAAGGCAAGATGGGGAACTGCCACAGTGCCATCAGAGCCTTTTGGCACTTGTGCTTCCAGAATGGGAGCGGTGGACCATGTTGGACAGCCGTATCGTCTGAATCAGAGGAGTCAGAACCTCACCAAATGGCTGTGCGGTCAGAACCGCCAGAATGGGATGCAGAAGGAACATAACGGGGGAAGGGTCCCTTTGACCTGTTGATCGGATTGAGAGTCATGGAGACCATAGTCCCTCTAGAGTGAAGTATCAGAGGGGTAGCCGTGTTAGTCTGGATCTGTAGAAGCGACAAAGAATCCTGTGGCATCATATAGACTAACAGAGGTACTGGAACATAAGCGTCTGTGGGTGAATACCCACTTCATCGGATGCATCCAACGAAGTGGGTATCCCACGAAATCTTATGCTCCAATATGTCTGTTAGTCTATAACAGGACTCTGTCCCCTCTAGAGTGAATAACTCGTGGGAACCCGAGGTGCTTCCAAGTCTCCCAAGGGTCAATGGTATACGTTCTGCTAGAGAAGTCGGTATCAGGAACTGCGTCTGTCTGGAAACCGATGGTTCTCCGAATGCTGGTGGAGTTGCCGGGTCCACAGTCGGTACCAGCGGATCTGGCAATCGGTGCAGCCATTTCTCAATCTTGTGAGACTTGGAATGCGTGGTTCCTTCATGGACAGAACCCATGGATGGTGCAGAGTCCTTCTTAGACTTGGAGGAAGACTTACTGCCATGCTTATGTGCATGCTTCCTTGGTTTGGCCCTGATACAGGGTCCTTAGCACTGGTATTCGCAGAGCCTGATGGAAGGTACGCGGCACAGGGGTGCTCTTCACCTGTACAGGCCAATGTACGGGGGGGTTCCCTGACCAGGATCCGATGCCAGTCCCATGGCAGCTTCCATAAGGTGTTTCCTGAGGTGGAGAG
This sequence comes from Macrochelys suwanniensis, assembly GCA_033296515.1. Taxonomy (NCBI): domain Eukaryota; kingdom Metazoa; phylum Chordata; order Testudines; family Chelydridae; genus Macrochelys; species Macrochelys suwanniensis. Next base: position 243,658,159 of record CM065775.1, on the reverse strand, counting down.
TCCAGTTCTCCCAAGTACGGGCAGGAAAGGAAAAGCAGATACTGCACCTGGACATGATGTGGGCTTCCCCCACGCAGTACAAACAGCGTTGGTGCTCATCACTGATGAAAAACAAGCAAGGGCAGTATGCACAGGTTTTGAGCCCCTGCATCTTCGGCATAATCCAGTACCCAGGCCCAGGTACAGGAGGTGGGGATGAGGGGATAAATTTTGGTGGCATACACCAAAGCCAAGTCCTAAATCAGGTACGAAAGGAAGAATCGAACAGAAAAAAAAATGCAGAACAAATAACAAATCTAAACTACTAATAGTACTAAGGATAGTTTTGAAAAGTTTTGGAAAGTGTGTTACAAGGACAAGAGGAGTAGAAGCTCCAACTCAGATCATGCGCTGTGCCCTTTATCGCCTCGGGTGCGACCACGAGGCAGCACAGGACACGTGTGCGGACCACTGAACAGTACTACTTTCAAAACCTCCAGCTCCGGGCACATGGTGCACCCACATAACTCTCAGTGGAATACAATAAGGACCAAGACTCCAAGAAGAATCAGAATTTCTACTGGTATTCTCTCCAAGAGAGAGAAGTTATAATGCCAGCCTCTGTCAGTCACATTCTTTCTCCAATCCTCAGGAATGAGCTGCTGGCTCATTTCTTTTTCCCAATTTAACTTTATGTTGTCAATGTTGACCTGAAGTTCTGTAGAAAAAACGTGCACACAGTTTGGCTATTTATTTTTACCAGAGATCTAACTATCTTGTCATTTCAAACTGTTTCTAAATCTGATGAGGTTCAACAAGGACAAGTGCTTGATAGAGTCCTGCACTTAGGACAAAAGAATCCCAGGCACTGCTACAGACTGGGGACTAACTGGCTAAGCGGCAGTTCTGCAGAAACGGACCTGGGGATTACAGTGGACGAGAAGGTGGATATGAGTCAGCAGTGTGCCCTTGTTGCCAAGAAGGTTAATGGCACATTGGGCTGCATTAGTGAGAGCATTGCCAGCAGATCGAGGCACTGGTGAGGCCACATCATGATGACTGCATCCAGTTTTGGGACCCCCACTACAGAAAGGATGTGGACAAATTGGAGAGTCCAGCGGAGGGCAACAAAAATGATTAGGGGGTTGGGGCACATGACTTATGAGGAGGGGCTGAGGGAAGTGGGCTTATTTAGTCTGCAGAAGAGAAAAGAGTGAGGGGGGATTTGATAGCAGCCTTCAACTACCTGAAGGGGGGTTCCAAAGAGGATGGAGCTAGGCTGTTCTCAGTGATAGCACATGACAGAACAAGGAGCAATGGTCTCAAGTTGCAGTGGGGGAGGTCTAGGTTGGATATTAGAAAAACTATTTCACTAGGAGGGTGGTGAAGCACTGGAATGGGTTACCTAGGGAGGTGGTGGAATCTCCATCCTTAGAGGTTTTTTAAGCCCCGGCTTGACAAAGCCCTGGCTGGGATGATTTAGTTGGGGTTGGTCCTGCTTTGAGCAGGGGGTTGGACTAGATGACCTCCTGAGGTCTCTTCCAACCCTAATCTTCTATGATATTTTTAAATACAAGGCCTGTTTTTCTAAATTTACATTTCTCATGCAATTATATGACAAATGTTAGCTCCGTTTGGTCAAATTTTATATATTTTAATACTGTACATCTTGTGGAATTAGTTATAATATCTGGGATATTATATGTGGTGGAATCTATTTTGAAATATCAGTAGGAAGTACTAGTTAGACAGTCATATCTTGCCACATTTTCAGCATACTGGAAAGCCATGGATTCTTTCTTGTAAAATGGTGTGTGACTACCATCTATTACAGGTTTCAGTGTAGTAGCCGTGTTAGTCTGTGTCAGCAAAAAGAAAACAAGAAAAATACCTGTGGCACCTTAGAGACTAACAAATTTATTTCAGCATAAGCTTTCGTGGGTTAAGAACCCACTTCATCAACTGTCTGTAATGGCCCCTGTTGATTATCACTTCAAATGTTTCTACTGATAACAGTTCCTTTCAATTAATTAGCCTCTTAACGTTGGTATAGGCACTTCCACCTTCTCATGTTTCTTTGAATGTATAAATATCTGTTCACTGTATGTTTCATTCCATGCATCCGATGAAGTGGGTTCTTAACCCACGAAAGCTTATGCTGAAATAAATTTGTTAGTCTCTAAGGTGCCACAGGTATTTTTCTTGTTTTCTTTTTACCATTTATTAGTCATACAACATTCAGTTCATATAAGACCAGGTGTTTGTCTTTGGGGAAGGTGGGGGGAGAGAAAAGGTGTTGTTTAAAGTAACTACTTCTGCCTTCAAAGCTTTCAGCTATTTTCTTGCTAAAACCCCAAATCTGAGATCCAGACTATCATTGGGCATTTATTTCTTATCCAGAGCTGTTCACAGGACATTTAGCCAGTCATCTGTTAACAGCAGTGCAGGGTAAAATTAACTGCTCCCTGTTAAAATAAAAAGTAAGAGTTTTGGACAATATGTGACACATTGGAAACATACAGAAATATCCTCCATAAAATTAGAAGGAAGGTGACTTTTCCCAATTGGATCTTGGGGTCAGCCTTTATGGTCTAACCTCCAGCTAAAGCGGTAAATTCTTAAAACAGCGTCAATATTCACAAAAAGAGTATGGGGGCACTGTTCCATTGCAGTGACACAAACCCTCTTCCGAAGCAAAGCTGAATAGAATTGATCTGCTTTGCAAGATTTAACATTCCATTAATCATGCTTCTAGAGCTATTTATAGATAGTGGCATCAGTTACTAGTGACTGTTCTTCCACATGGTCATCATGAAGCAGTTATTTGTTTAATAGAAGGGAATAATTTATGGTGCCAAAGGTGTAGGAAAAACCATAAGTAGTTTAGTACAATTGAATGATATTAGAGTCCTATAAGATCTACACACAGACCCCACAAATCTGGAACTGATTGCTGACAACTGCCATGTCTTCATGTTATTCATTCTGCAACCTAACATGCTATGTTGTGGGAGGGGGTGGGTTGTTGTTTTTTAAACCACAGCTGCACACAATACAGATCTTCATTCAGCTGTCCCAATGATACTCAGGTCCATTTTGTGAGCCAATACCATTAATAAAGATCCCAGTACGGTAGGAGTAATTCAAATTTTTCCCTCTAGTGTGCATTACTGTGGATTTAACAACACTGAATTTCAGCTGCCATCCACATTGCCCATTCACATAGCTCAGTTAGGCCCCTCTCAAGGTGCTTTCCTCACAGTCTTCCACAGATTTGAAGTACCTAAATTTTGTGGCAACTATATATTTCACTTCACTCCTCAGTTCCTTTTGAGAAACTAATAAATATGTTAAATAACTTTTATTGCTGAACTGAGGCACCCGCATGGTTAACCTTTTGCCATGATGAAAAATGACCATTTATTCCTACTCTGAGTTATTTGAGTTTAGTCATGCAGCAATCTCATAATATTCCATCCACTGCCTTCTTCATTCTATTCAGCTTAACGGTAGCCAACACTTTACCCAGGGTTGAGAGAAGTACCTCTCCAGTTCATGCATGAAGATCATCCTTTTTGGCAATGCCACGCTGATACCACCTTTCCAGGCTTTTGGCACTTGTGCTTTCACCCATATTTCATTTAAGCGTTTTGCTAGCTGCTCACTCAGAATTTTGCCTGATACCTTTAGTACCTCTGCTTGAATTCTATCAACCCCAGGAGCTTTCTCGTGGTTGTAGACTTTGATAGCTGTTTTAATTTCATCAGATGTTAATGGTCCCTCTTCTATTTCTAACTTAGCATTGGCTTTTTTCTCAAATCTATGCAGCAATAATCCAGATAGATCAGGCTGTAAACAAATATTTACTCTTTGACAGATAATCAAAAATGCTACTGCTTGGCAAAAGCCCATCTTAATCAACTTTAAGAAAGCGTTCAATAGTGTCCACAGAGAGACCCGGTGAAACATGGCTAGACGCTATGGGATACCAGGCAAGCTGATCAACATGATAAGGAGTTTATATGATGGAGCAGACGTGCAATCAGATTGGATACAGGCCTGGCAGAGTGGTTCGATATTGTGACTGGAGTTAGACAAGACTGCATGTTAATACCAATCCTGTGTTAGCTATAGACTGGGTGATAAAGCGGGCAACAAAAGGCATGTCGGTGGTGTACAATGGGTGTGCAGAGATGAGTTACACAACCTTGAGTTTGCCACCGACATTACTGTACTAAGTATAATGTGGAAATGAATGATTGCACTTACATCAGAAGTAGAACAGGAAACAGCAAAAATTGGATTGAAAATAAATACTGAGAAAACCAAGATTATGAAGGTAAGAAACTGCACAATAGATGCAAGAGTATACACAGAAAAGAAATCAAACAGGTAGAAGAGTTCTATTATCTGGGGAGTGTGTTGACATTTGAAGGTGGCTACGATAAAGATATTCATACAAAATTAGGAAAAGCAAACACCACTTTTAGAAGGATGAACAACATCTGTTCATACAGAGGTCTCCACACCAAACTAAAGGCCAGATTATACAATGTGATTATACTTAGCATGCTACTGTACAGAGTAGAGAGGTGGCTAACAAAAAGAGACTGGAGGCTGCCCATCACATGGCTGAGGAAGATATTACACATTTTATGGAAAGAAAATATCAAAGAAAGAAGTCTCAGGTGGCTGGGATATTTACACTATATGGAAAATAGGAAACACGTTAAGCAAACATTGAATTGGGTACTCAAGGGAGGAAAGAAAAAGGGAGGAAGGCCAAGGAAGAACTGGCAGAAGTCAGTGACAGAGGATATTGAATGAACTAGCATCACCTGGGAAGAATTACTACAACTAGTGGGCGACTACTATCAATGGAAGAACTGGACTGCCCGATGTGTAAGCAGCACAGGAACCCCTAAGGGACTAAGGAGAAGCCTGGATAGATTGACAGCATAAGCTCTATTAAAGGATTAGTGCAGTAAGACCAATAAGTTTACCTGGAAGTTTCTAGTGCATTCTACCCGTTCACATTATACATATCAGGTAAATTATAACCAACAGTATTCAGGTCCATTTTGTAAGTCTTCATTGCCACAGACTGCACAAAAGCTCCATTTTCAATATTTGATTGATAAATGTGTGGGTAGTTGTAATTAGATTAATCCGATTAGGTTCTGCCAGTCAAAAAGAAGGTGAGTAGTGGTAAAAAACTAATTTATTCAACTGTCTGAAACTTCAAAGAAGGAAGAGTTCCTCACACTTGACAGGTGAAACCAGGAGGACTACTTGAATGCCTGTAGAAACTCAATGGTTACAGTTTGCAAACTCTGAAGCATATCAAACTCAGAACACAAATTGCAGAAAGCAATATGCAAATCTAGAGTCAAAATAGGACAAATATATTATGGATAACTTAATTACCTAAAGCTTGCTCAAAGAAATTTAGGAACAGAATAGCAGAAAGGATCCAACTATGTACTGCATAAAATTAGCCTACGTCAATCACTTAGGTACTAGCAAAAAGTAAGATCTGGTTCTCCCAGTTTTCACACCCCTAGGGAAGAGGAGCAAATCAAATGGTCCTTTTACTGTAATTAGAGGTCTGGTGTTCTAATTTAGAGAAAGGTGGGACAAAAGTCAGAACTCTGAGTAACAAGCACTGTTGTCCCTATGCAGAACAGCGCTCACACTCCTATTTAGTTTCTGGAATTCCTAAATGCCTTGGGGATAAAAGAAAAGTCTAGGAAACAGTCCCATGTTGCCTGGTATTTTGTAAGTACTGCATTGCCTTTGTTGTTGGGATTAACTTGTGTTATTTTAAATACAGAAACTCATGATATTTATATACACACAAAATGGTGGTGTGTTAAAGTTTTTATGGGCATAAGTGTGCAATGATTACTATGCAGATCATCTTCAACAAGTACCATAACATCTTTACACACAGAGCATGAGAAACCACATTAACCTGTGATGAACAGAAAGCTTTTCTGTACCAACACATGGTCTGCAAAATCTAAGCTTTCATTATAAAAAAAGTTTCTATTCCTTACAGTTGAAGAAAATCTTCCAAACATAATCTGAATGTAAATGGATGTAGTCCTGTCCTAAATTTGCAGATAGACAGTCCAAGTGACTCTGATTCTCATAAGCTTTCCCCAAGCAGAAAAGAGTGAAAACTATGGGCAGCAGCAAGGGCAGGAGGCACTGGAACTACTTGTTAGAGAGAACCATGTAGCAATGTGGGAAAGGTAGAACTTAGACATCCAACCACCCTTGCAGAAACCAAGAGACTAAAAGGGGGAATGAAAAGGGGAAATGGAGTGAGAGAGAAAAATTGTTCCTTCCCCCTTCCATGAGCCAAAGGAGGGTGGGGCAAAGGAGTCCGACTTCAAATTCAGACTAAAAGCAACAGGTAATACAAAAAAAAATTTGAGGTCTCAAATAAGTTTCAGAGACACCACTGCTGGTTTGAAATGTAGCAGCCTCACCCATTTCCAGCAGCTTGAGGTTGGCAGGAGGAGGGGTTGGCAGGAGGAGTTGGCTTTGGCAATAGGGCCTTATGTCTTTCATCTCATTCTGAGGCTAGGAATGTTGATCTGTCCCTAAGTGTCCGCCTCTGAAGTCAATGGGAGTCCTTCCACTGTCTCCACTGACTAATGGATCAGGCTCAAGTTGTCTGGTAAAGTTTCCAGGACCCAGGAATGGATCCCTCAAGGGCTATAGGTGTTAGAATAGAGGTGGACAGAGTTGGAAGAGATTGATGGCATGAATTAGAAGAGGCACAGTGTATATTTCATAAAATCTATCTGAAAGGAATTATGTTTAGTTAAGTGTGAAATCCCCCCAACGCAAAATGATAAAAGCAAAAATCTGCTAAATTACAGGACATCTCTTAACCATACAGCATATTTCCACTGATGGTGACTGACTCCTTTTTTTAACAAGGAACCTTCTTCATCCTCCAGCCCAACACACCTTAATCTTCCCGGCAGTACAATACAAAACTTCAGTAAGCAAATATTCAGCTTTAACATGCGCACACGTTAACCATGTGTTGTGTCACTAAAGGTATGTCTGTAGCTCAAGTGGAGGTGTGACTGTAGCACACACAGGCATACCCATTCTAGCTTTAATCTAGCTAGCATGGGTAACAGAAGGGTAGATGTGGTGGCATGGCCTAGCAATCCACGTACATACTCTGGCTCCCCAGACAGCTTAAACTCTGGTCACTAGTCCATGCCTCCCTGCCTATGCTATAGTATTGTTACCTGGGCTAGTTAGATCAAAGCTAGCAGGGATATGCCTACCCATGCTATAATTACACTTTAGAGTGGTGGGGAGACATACCCAAGAATCCTAGAGGAAGTATAAGGTCATCACTAAAGTTTTGTGTTAGGTGAGGAGAGTAATATTAATATGTAGCATTACCTTATCTGCTGGAGAATGAATCATAGAACCATACAATTGCAGGACTGGAAGGGACCTCGAGAAGTCATCTAGACCAATCCCCTGCACTCATGGCAGGACTAAGTATCATCTAGTTTCTCAAACTGGGGTCCATGGACCTCTGAGGGTCCCCGAGGGTATCCCAGGGGGTCCACCGGCCCTGCTGATCAACTTCTCCCACTCCCTCGCAGTGCCTCCTGCACGCTAAAAGTCTGGTGGCGCAGCGGGGCTAAGGCTGGCTCCCTACCTGCCCTGGCTCCGTGCCGCTCTCGGAAGTGGCCGGCACGTCCCTGGGGGAGAGGGTGGGGCAGGGGTCTCCACATGCTGCTCCTGCCCTGAGCACTGACTCCACAGCTCCCATTGGCTGGGAACTGTGGCCAATGGGAGCTGCAGGGGTGGTGCCTGCAGGCAGGGGCAGCGTGCAGAGACCACTTCTCCCCACACCCAAGAGTCACTGCTAGAGGGATGTGCAGCAGGTCTCTTTCAGGGCTCCCCAAGGTAAGTGCTGCTTGGCCAGAGCACCCTGCACCCAAACTCCCTCCCAGAGCCCACACCCCAACCAAATTCCCTCCCAGAGCCTGCACCCCAACCCCCTGCCTGTCCCAGACTGGTAAAAGTGAGTGAGGGTGGGGAGAGCCAGCGATGGAGGGAGGGGATATGGACTGGGTGGGGCCTCAGTGAAGGGGGCAGGCAAGGGCTAAGCGAGGGGAGTTGGGGGTCCCCAAATTTTTTTACATAAAATGGGGGTCCTCGGGTTGCTAAAGTTTAAAAACCACTGATCTTGACTATCCCTGACAGATGTTTGTCTTATCTGCTCTTAAAATTTTTCATTGATGGAAATTCCACAACTTCCCTAGGCAATTTATTCCAGTGCTTAACTACTCTGACAGTTAGAACGTTTTTCCTAATGTCCAACCTAAACCTCCCGTGCTGCAATTTAAGCCCATTGCCCCTTGTCCTATCCACAGAGGTTAAGGAGAACAGTTTTTCTTCCACCTCCTTGTAACAATCTTTTATGTACTTGAAAACTGTTATGTCCCCACTCAGTCATCTCTTCTCCAGATTAAACAAAACCAATTTTTTCAATCTTCCCTCATAGGTCATGTTTTCTAGACCTTTAAAACATTTTTATTGCTCTTCTCTGGACTTTCTCCAATTTCTCCACATCTTTCCTGAAATTTGGTGCCTGGAACTGGACACAATACTCCAGTTAAGGCCTAATCAGCATGGAAGAATTACTTCTTGTCTTGTTTACAATACTCCTGCTAATACATCCCAGAATGGTGTTTGCTTATTTTTGCAACAATGTTACTCTGTTCACTCATATTTAGCTTGTGATAGGCTATGACCCCCAGAGTCCTTTCTGCAATACTCCTTCCTAGGCAGTAATTTCCCATTTTGTAAGTGTGCAACTGACTGTTCTGTCCTAAGTGGAGTATTTTGCATTTGTCCTTATTGAATTTCAGCCTATTTACTTCAGACCCTTTCTCCAGTTTGCCAAGATCATTATGAATTTTAATTCTATCCTCCAAAGCACTTGCAACCCCTCCCAGTTTGGTATCGTCCACAAACTTTGTAAATGTACTCTCTATGCCATTATCTAAATCATTGATGAAGATACTGAACAGAACCAGATTCAGAACTGATCCCTGCAGGACCCCACTGAACATGCCCTTCCAGCATGACTGTGAACCACTGATAATTACTCTCTGGAAACAGTTTTGAACCAGTTATGCACCCACCTTATAGTAGGGTGACCAGATGTCCCAATTTTATAGGGATATTTCCGTTATTTGGGGCTTTTTCTTATATATGCGACTATTACCCCCCCACACACACACACACACTCTGTCCCGATTTTTCATACTTGCTATCTGGGCACCCTACTTTATAGTAGCTCCATCTAGATTGTATTTCCCTAGTTTGCTTAGGAGAGTCATGTGACACAGTATCAAAAGCCTTACTAAAGTCAAGATATATCACATCTACCTCTTCCCCCTCATCCACAAGGTTTATAACACTGTCAAAGAATGTTATAAGGAAGCTTATTTTCTAAGTGTTTGCAAATTGATTGTTATTTGCTCCATTATCTTTCCAGATACTGAAGTCAAGCTGACTGGTCTGTAATTCCCCGTCATTTGCCTTTTTATAGATTGACACTATATTTTCCCTTTTCCAGTCCTCTGGAACCTCTCCTGTCTTCCATAACTTTTCAAAGATAATTGCTAATGGCTCAGATATCTCCTAGCTCAGCTCCTTGAGTATTCTAGGATGTATTTCATCAGGCCCTGGTCACTTGAAGACATCTCACTTGTCTAAGTAATTTTTAACTTGTTCTTTCCCTATTTTAGCCTCTGATCCTACCCCATTTAGTGGCATTCACTATGATAGATGTCCAAACGCTACTAACCTTTTGTTGAAAACTGAAAAAGTCATTTAGCACTTCCGCCATTTCCACATTTTCTGCTATTGTTTTTCCCCTTCATTGAGTAACAGGCCTACCCTGTCCTTGGTCTTCCTCTTGCTTCTAATGTATTTGTAGAATGTTCTTTTGCTACCCTTCATGTCTCTACCTAGTTTAATCTCATTTTGTGCCTTGACCTTTCACATTTTGTGCCTATATACCTGTATTATTTGTGAATATGATGGAAGAGATAGGAGAAAACAATTGTTAATAACTTTAACTGCAACCTAACTTCTTCAAACGTGCATTCATCACTACCCAGCAATGAGGTTTAACTATAAAGTCTAAACAAGCCAGCCTTTTATTAGCAACGGGGTGGATTGCTTTAAATCAAAGTGACTTAAATCACCAATTTTAATTATGAATTAAACCATTAGTTTTAATTGTGATTTGCATTTGTACTTTAGTTACTTCCCTACCATTGATGAATAACCCTTAAAACATGTTGCTTTGCAACTAAGTATACCCTTTACATTAAATTTGGTGCTTTTTTGATAACCAGGATACAATATATTTATACACATTTACTTAAGCCAACGTATAGTTTAAACTTATTTTTATTCAGACTCTTAATTTTTTAATTTTTTTATCGCTAGAAAATGATGAATGATGCATTTCTTATTTACTACATAATTAATTAATTATAATTAATAAAATAATTATTTTACCTGTGATTTGTGTCAACTTCTATTTGCACAAAACAACATTTTAATTTTAACATTTTAACCTGTGCTGGATACATAGGGGACAAAAATATCAAAATACATGTGTTTTGCATTTAAAACTGATTTATTAAACAAAAGTCATATTATCTGTAGTTAGTAAATTGAACTGATTGTTTTTGGTCCCCATGTCCTTCAAGATTTTAGAACTAGATGATCTCATCTTCTCACACCTAGTTTTATTCAATTCCCAACTGGTTTCTTAACTTTGAAAGAACTAGCTGAACACTCAAACTAAAAATATTCTCTCTACACTGGCAGAAAAGGCTATTGCTATCAAAAGGACTTCAACAAACTCTGGTTCCAGGTGCTTAGCCACGGTCTTCCAACAGCTCAGTGGTTTGACTTTCTTTAAAACTTGGCCAAAAACACTACTTATTTTTGTATTTAATGTAAATTATTTTAATAGATTGTAAGTTTTGGCCTTAACATAGGTTGTGTCACAACCGGGACATGGACAGTCAGACCTAGTGATTGGACCAGGAGTCAGGTACTGGGAAGTCAGAGTACAAGATGGGCGAGAGGGCAAACAGAGTGTCAGGCGGGCTCCAGTTACCAGGAGACTGGGGTGGGGTACCAGGTTACAGACAGCAATCAATAGCTAAGTTGAGGACAAACGAGGGTCGGCAGCTGGAGTCTAGGGTCTATTGAAAGCTGAGTCTGGAGCAGAAATGGTCAGACAGTCTGTGTTGCTGCTCAGAGAGCTCCCCTTCACGGCTTCCTGGTTTATATATTGGTATTTGCCAATCAGAGGGCTGCAAAAAGGACTGCCACTCCAGTCCTGCTGTACTTCCTGCTGAGCCCAGCCTCACAGGGTCATCCCACAGAAGCCCAGTCTAAGCCTCCTGTGGCTGTGTAGAAGGCAGCAGCCTAGAACCCTCAAGGTCCCAGGTTCCAATCCTACATGTTCTAAGGTTGCCACAAGTTTAAAATTAAATGGATTTATTTTTTTAAATTTAAATAAAAGCATCCTTTAAAAAAAAAAGTCATTGTTTTTTATCCACCTTAGTTAGCACGACATCTGACATAGATCAGAGGAAACTTTTCCTGTAGGTCCTATTTTAAATTAATTTGAACTCAAACTAAGAGATATACTCTTAAAACCCCACAAAGTTCAGTCTTTACTCACAATGTGTTGTAAGTTTGGAGAATATACACTGTATTCTTCATGCAAAAGAAAGAGGTTGGATCCCTGTGCTTTAAGGGATCAAGGCATTACCATGCCTATAGTAAGATTTGGGGGGGGGGTAGCAACATAGGGGAAAATGATAAGAATAGGGACAGAGAAGGAACAACACTGAGAACAATGTAGGAAACGGTACTCTCTTTCCTATAATGGATCACGGTTTAAAGAATAAAGGCAGGTAGGGACCGATGGTATAAACAAAAAAAAATAGTAATGAGGTCTACTCTAATAACATTCCATGGACTATCTTGACAGATTTCACAGGTGCTTATTGAATAGTTTATTTAACAGAACACAAGAAGTGCACTACTATTTTATTCCTTCAAATTGCGGGGGGAACAGCTGTGGAGAGGAAGTGGCATCAGACATTCACAGTTTGTGTATATGCCAAATCATTTTTTCAAGCCTTTGTTTCTGTCAAACATTGAAGAGAAAAAGACACTGGATTTTCCAATCCCCTTTTTTAAAAAAAGTAGATAATTGCACAAAACTAATACAGATGGAAAGTTGTGAAGACAAGCTGATTTCATTTACAATGTGCATTTGTTGGAGTGACAACAGTACTAATATACATTCAAGAACTAAATATTTCCCTAAATAGTTTTTCTATCTTGTAATTATTTAAGGCCCACTTTCTCAATACACTTCTCTAGGAACAAATGCTTTACATCAATAGAAAGTTGTGAAACCCTACTCTTCAAGTTATGTAAAGGACTTAGTTCTAGCTTTGCCACGTTGCAAGAAACGGGTCCTTAAAACTGTCATTGGTCCAAGTCTGAATAGGTGAAGCTAAATTCTAAATCCCTGCTTTTACCTGATACACATTTGAGGGGTAGCACGATATTTTTGTGGCAGCTTCTTTTTACTAAAATGAGGCATTTGAAATTAGAGATGTTTGGAACATAAAATACTGTAAAACGTATAAGTAGAGAAGCATATAGATAAGGTCACAGCTGACAAAAAAGGTGTTTACTCCAGGGGTGCATTAATAAAAGGGATTTATTCCATGACAGGACTTGCTTTAGCTCTAAGTTTTGTGTACTCAGACACAGCATTAATTCCTAATAGCAGTGTATGGGGGAACAGGAAGAATAGAAAAAGGCTGTGAGAAAAGCTAATGCAGTCCTAGGATGCATCAAGCGAGGTATTTCAGGTAGACAGGGAAGTGTTAGTACTGTTCTACAAGGCACTGGTGAGACCTCATCTGGAATATTGTGCACAATTCTGGTCTCCCATGTTTAAGAAAGATTAATTCAAAGTGTAATAGGTGCAGAAAAGGGCTACTAGGATGATCCAAGGAGTGGGTGTGTGAGGTTCTGTGGCCTGCAATGTGCAGATCAGACTAGATGATCATGATTATCCCTTCTGACCTTAAAGTCTATGAGACTGGATCAGGATTTTGGATAAGATATAAAACCTTTTGCCTCTAAGTCACTGGTTGTATTCTGGCTCATGTATGCTGAAGTGGCTAAAAGGCTTACTATCTAATAGGTGTTCAGTGATTTAAAAACTGAACTTTTGGTGTCTATCCAATTCCCAATGAACAAACACGTAAGTACAAACACGTAAGTCACAAAAGTCATATTCATAACTGACATCAATTGGCATCTTCTTGCTGGTTTCAGCTGATGCATGCAGGACCGAACAGGCATAAAGGCTGAACTACCTTCACCTTTCAAAAAGGACTGAGGTGGGTGAAGCTTATACCACAACAGTCTCTGTTGTACATTCTGTAGATAAGAACCTAATTCACCAGAGTGATCAGTCCAGCAGCTCTCATGAACAGTAAACTCATTTTTATTTAAATCTCAAAGTAAAGAAATACATTTATAAGTGCAACTGCTGAGTTGCCTAGAAAGTGTTGCTGAGCTGCATGGGTAACTACAGGCTAAGAGAGTTGGGAGTGAGGGCAAGAATGGACACAACGGACAAATAAAATGGGATCAGCTGTTTATAACAGTACACAAATCAGCTTAGTTCAAGGAGGTCTTGGTAACAGATTTATGACTCATCCCTCATGGATCAATATTTCCCATTTTCACTTTTGGCCAAAGAAAGTGTACTCATCCAGTAAGGATGGTTATACTATGGTATCATGAATAGTGGTCAACAACACTTTATTTGTGCTTTTTCAAAGTTTTCAAATACCAAATGCACACTTCCAGAGGTCCTCAAACTCTTTCATAGTATGGACTAGATCTTGGATACATTTTCTCATGAACCACCTTCCAGACATTACTCACCATCCTTAAGGCAACAACAGCAGTATTTTAAAAAATACTACCCCCAGAATATCTTTTTTAGCTCTCCTTAATGCAACCAAGTTTCTTGTAGGGGTTTTTTAATTTAACCATTAAACAGTCAATTTAAAAAAAGTTAAAAGTAGTTTCAGGTATAAAAGTGGTTCAAGTCCCCATGCCATTTTTTTTAGATTCACAATTATGTGTTCCTATTTTTAAAGTGTTCCTTGACCGGTGGTATGCAAAAATCCCACAAAAAGCAGGAAAACTGACTACACACAAAACAGTGTCAAAGGCACAACAGTAAACAGTTCAAAAAGTACAGAAAATATTTCTCTAATCTTGCAGTGTTTCCCAAATAGTAGGCCCCTGACCTACCACAGGTGTCCACCCCCCACACTGGCTCTCACTTCCCCTGGACAGCAGGCAGCAGTCTGAGGAGTGGGATCTGGACAGCAGCAGTGCAGAATAAGTGGCCTGAGACAGTGAGCATACAGTCAGCAGCCTGGAAGAGATAGTGGCCACAGTCGGTCACAGGGAGAAAGTGGCCAGCTGGGGCTGTAGGAGGGGGCAGAACTGGGAGAGTGAGGGCAAGGGGGTTGGAGGGAGCTAACTGGGGTAATGGTGGGTCCCTAAAAAAGACAAAATGCATTTGGGTGTGTCACCTTTGTAAAAAGTTTGAGAACCGCTGATTTAGGTGATGCTTTTAACTATTAGAGAGACAAGCTGGATGAGGTAATATTTTTATTGGACCAATTTCTGTTGGTGAAAGAGACAAGCTTTTGAGCTACACAGAACTCAAAAGCTTGTCTTTCACCAACAGAAGTTGGTCCAACAGAAGTTGGTCCAACAAAAGATATTGCCTCACCCACCTTGTCTCTCTAATATCCTGGGACCAACAAGGCTACAACACTGCATACAACTTCTAACTATTTTAAGTTTAAATTAAAAACAGTCAAACTTCTACCTGAAATTTAAGTTGACAATTGCCCCTTAATGAACTGTGTACATTTGTTCTGTATTTATTCTCCCCCTGATCTGTTTTGTTCCTCTGTACCTCATACGCATGCTTCCCTGATGTCTGGCCCTCCTCTCCCCTGGAGATACAACCCAGATACTTGCTTTCCACTCCCCTGGACATTTCTCTACCATGAGTGATTCCAGTTACATTAGCTGGACCAGGCAGCTACAGTCTCAGGATAGCCAGTTCCTCACCTACTACTTCTATGTAGCAATAGCCCCAAGTGGATGCAAAAAAGGCTGGCTCCACTATCTTGTTTCCTTCCTGCTTTCACTGGTGCCAAGGCTGCTCTTGGTAATGAAGAGCCTGGAATGCCTTGTAGAAGTAACTGGAGGCAAAGGAGAACTAGCACTATGACCTCCATCTGTTTGTAAACCACCAGCAGTTCAGAGACCACAGTTTGGAAACCAATGTGTTACCTGCAATACACATTACATGGAAATATAACACTAATCTCCAACACCCAGAATAAATATACAGTGAAACACTACTACTCAAAACTAAATCTGGGAAATAGAAACGCTGACTATGTTTGTTTCATTGACCTAGATTTAATTTTTGAAAAATATTCTAAGCATCCATTTTTGTATCACGCTTGAAGAAGTTAAAAGTTTTGCCTCTTTTGTTGCATGTAACAGAATCAATCTCCTCAGTGTTAACACTGTACAAAGCACATGTGTAGCAAAGTTGAAATAACCAACAGATTTTGGCAGACTAGAAGATTTACATTACACTTTTTGCTTTCATATGTCTACAGATACATTTTTTGGCTTTCAGGTTTGATTCAAACATGGAAAGACGGGGACAGATGCACAAAATGTAAGGTTATGAGCACGTATGCAGGGCTGACTCACCACTGTCCTCTGTTTGTTGGGTAGGAAGACTCTAACAATAGGTTTTTGTGGAGACTTGGGGTTATTCCGTGACATATCTGTGGGGTTCTGATAAACTGAAAGGGATGAAGGTGCTACAGAGAGGCTAGAGGAGGAAGATGATGTAACTGTGTCTGTTGAAGCAGAGCTGGAGACAGAGAAATCAGTTCCATTCCCCATGGATTCCAATAACTGCTGTTCTCTTTGTTGTAGAGCATCTAGCTTGCTGGTGTACTCTTCATAGGCCTGTAGAGGAGAAAAAAGTTATTTAAAATCAGTTAAGCATCTTGGATGCCTAAGCTGCATTGTGTGTGAATTTGTAGCCATAACACCTTAGGTTGTAATTACAGAAGATTCAAGTTACACAAAATTAGGCCTGATCAGTTCTGGTATAGAAGACAGAAAAAAACAGGAAATACAGGATGTTGCTATTGATTTGTTAAGCCAAGCTGATACTGAACCAATACCTCATCTTTTGATGGGATATAAAAACCCACCATGACTATCAACTCCAAAGTAAATGCTCCAAAGATACTGTTGTACCTAAAAGAGGTAACTTAAGTAATGAGCTTTAACAAAGTTTGCTGGTTACTTCACTGAACTATGCTACAAACTGATTACTCCCTTAGAACCAAAACCAAACATATGCAGTGTAAGAATGAAGGGGGAAACAGAAGTTTGCATTTCTAGTATACATGTTTTAGTATTTCATCATCATGGAGAAATAACTTGAAAAGTTGCTAATAACTACAGAATAAAAGTGTGGAGTCCAGTTCCCAAAGACTAGCTGTGCACTAAATTAAACATGGTTCTCTCACTTTTTAAAGTGTCAAGCAATTAAAAAAATAGTTCTCATTTTCACTCTACGTTGTTATGCCCCTTCAGGGGTTCATTAATAGCATTTCTTTGCCTCCTGTTTTGATCTCACATTTTTCACCATTGCTGGCTGACAAACTGCCCTGTTTACTCCTCATCATCCCTCCCCACTTACATTATCAAGGATGCCAGTACAGCTCTTAAAGCACAGTTTTAGTTAGAAAGTGCACTCAAGTTGAAGGGCTTTTCAGCAGGACAAACAATTGCCAGGACATAAAACATTTTTTAAAAGATGGTATTCCGTAACTGTGATGAGTTAAATATTTTGAATCCAGTGCATTTCCACCAGATAATTAAAGCTGGCTCAAAATTTGAATCCAAAACTATTTGACAGCGTCCCTTAGTTGAAAAACAGAACACGATCCTTTGAATAGAACAGTTTTTAAGTCTGGCTATAAAAAAAATGTTTTAATACACAGACACAAGAAAGGAAAAATCACTTTGTGCTGTGAATTTTCCAGCCAGAAGAAAACAAGAAACCCTCAGAACAAATATGACACCTGCAATCAGACTAATTTTCAACCAAAATATATATTATCAATAGCCTAGCTTTATTTGCATCTAGAATGTTGAACTCTGCAGCCAGCTCACCAGAAGTGTTTCTGTTGGGTTGTTAGTTAATACTAACATTAAACTTTTAAATTAGTTGCAATGATTCTAAATTTAGACGTTTAAAAAAGTATACACAAGTGCATGCTCTGTATTTTGCAGACAGACACTAAAATAGACCTCTATCCCCAAGAGCTTGCCATCTAAATAGCTGAAGAGAACACAGGTTTTCCCCTTTATCCTCCACACAAGAAATCAAGACTGATGTCAAGGTGCATACTGCCTCCTTTGACTATTAGAGGGGCTTCCTCTAATAGTTTCCAATTTAAATCCATTTGTCTCTCTCATGCTTTTCATATGCAATGTTTTCTAGCTATAAACTTCCTCCAATTGATTTTATAGTAAGCTTAATGTGCTGAACTTGTAAAACATTTCTAATAATAAAAAAATTAAGACAACTGAACAGAACATCTTAAAGCTTTTGGAGTCCAACGCCCATGTGTGGAGAAGCCATTAGCATCCACTGGAGAGGAAAATTAACACTTTCAATGAGCCTGTCAAGCACTCCATTTTGTCATTTTTGTATTTCTCCTTCACAGCTGCATTTGCAGGTTCAGCTAACTACTCTGCCTTTATTGAGCAAACAGTCTTCCTCTTCCTCATTATCAGCCTTTACCAACTGTTCAGGATGGAGATGTGCTCTGAATTTGTGACATCATTTCTATGCCAATAGACTGAAAGAATTATGACTTCACTGTGGGATTAAGAAGAAAAGTGAGAAAAAATGATCAAATTCAAATACTAAATCTCAAAGAGAACCCAGAAAAACTGAAAAGGGAATGATACAACCTTTATACACCGGAAATGGGTCTAGCGCTTCACAAACGGACACCAAATACTGCCCAAAATTATACTCCATTGTCAAAAACTGTCATTCCAGATTTACTCAGGTGTAACTGAGGGCAGAATTTGGCTCTGTCTATAGAAGATCAGCTTTTAATACAAGTTTCTCTCTTACTTCCAGGAAAGTGGAATATTTTTTCCACATATAATTCCAGTAAGAGTTATACGCAGAGAATTATCTTAAGCCAAACAAATGTTAAAAGTCACAAGCTTCTACTATAGTTTTGCCAATATACTTTTCCAAATCTATTCTTACTTCCTTTTTTCATAAACATTAGCTCAAATACTGTTTTGTAACACACACAGTATCACATTGCTGCAAGATATTTGTGGGTTTAACTTAGTTCCTGGACAAAATTACACATACTTTTCAAAATATGCAGAATGTTTATTCTGGCAACCTAAGATATTACTATTGCAAACCCAAGTTATACTTCTTAGATAAGTCACTTGAATCTAAGTGACAGACATTGGTAAACTAACTTTGGGTTCCGTCCCACCGAAGTCAATGGAAAAAACTCATTAACTTTAATGGGAATGGGAACAGGGCCTATTAGACTTTAAACGGTTAGTCACAGAGTAATAGAAGAAACAGCAAACACATGTCGCACAACTAGATATCCATGACCGGATTTTAGCAGTTTGTTTAAAAGTCAATCCCTTTTATAAGCAAGAAGCAATAACAGAACGGAGAGCTGCTCAGAACATTTTCAATTTAATTTCATTTTGTAAAAGCCAAAATGTTTTGGAGACTTGTGGGTTTTGACTGACTGCTATAGTACATGTAACAGTCAGCTGCACAGTTGCACCATACTGGAAAAAAAATCCTCCTACTAAACTTCATTTGGGTAAAGATATACTACCATTACAACAGAAAGGTTGACTGACCTATGTTAAACGTCAGTTAGAAGAAGAGGATTCACCTCTATTGAAAGTTGTGATAAACTACACTGACACAAATAGAAACTTTGCCTGTTTATACTAGGGAGTTGCACTGGTACAGCTACACCAATGGCCCTAAAAAAACCCAACAAATCTAGACAGTCTAGACAAAGCCTTAATAGTCAAAATTGATTTCTGCTCCTTTTGCTTATAGTGGTTTAGTTGATGAAAAACTAATGCTTTAAATAAATGGAGTCTTAGATCATATCTCCACTGTATTGTAAGGAAGGCCTAGTTAGCTGAATATTCTGTCAACATAATGAACAGAGTTAAAATTGTAATAGGATTTTATAAAATATCGGGGGGGGGGGGGAGAGATTAGGCTGAAATCTGTTAAGTTTTTGCTTTTCCAATGGAAGCAAGCAGTATTCTGCTACAAGACAAATTTAATATTTGCTTTTAGCTCCATATACAGCCAAGAAAAAAAACACAGAACAGTAGAATGTGCAAGATTGAGGACATGTAGCACTTGAAGATTAAAAACTGCAGTTTTTAAAGCCTATATGCTTATCCAGCAACTAAAGCTGGTGAAGTGTGTTCAGATCACCCCCTTTCACAAGGAACCTGGCACCTGAGTTCTGCACCAGCTGAAGTTTGTGGAAAACCTTATTACACAAGGCAACCTACAGGGAATTTCAGTAATCTAATCTTGTTATGACAGAAATGTGGATAACCATTTCAGAGTCTGACATGTTACATAAATGGATGCAAGCTGTCTATTCTCTGACTGGTAAAAACTAGCAACAGAACTTAAATTTCTCAGAAAAGAAGAATCTGAAAGACACTCAACTTTTTACTGAAGCACAGGGTAGAAACCTTCCCCAAGCATGACGTTCTTGGATCTTTTCTGACAGCAGAATTTTCAATAGAGCATGATATTGCTGGTATCCAAATTCACAGCTATGTTAGTAATTGCAAAACCACCCTTGGCCTAAATTTCCTCCATCTGTAAGAGAGGTAATACTTCCCCCTGAACCCTTCCGGGGTATTGGAAATAAATTTGTGCTTGTAAAGTGCTTTAGGCTGCTGAATGGAAGGTGCTATGTAAGTGCAAAATATCCCTGAAACTAAATTTTTTCTACCCCAATGTTCTACCATATTTTCACTACATTTACTAGTACATCATGAAGGTCACAGAACAGATATTCAAGCCAGCAGGAACATACAGAAGTAGTCTCAGCAAGTACTGCAGGAGGGACTGTTGAACACTAAAGATGTTAGTGAAAACTGTTAGAAAGCAGTCTAATCTGGACACTATCCCCTTTTTGACTGGCTATTTACTCCAGCCCTCATCCTCACAAATTTCACTTGAGCCTCTATCCAGCTGCCCTCTATGCTTGCCTCCTTCCTGAACTCTTGCCTGATCATCTCCTCCCATGGTCCTCCTTTGTTTTTCCATTTAGAGACTCTCCTCTTAACAAAACCCCACTACAGAAAATACTTTTTTTAAAAAAAAGTCATGGAATTAACATCCATCAGTCTGCTTGTATGTTAGATCCCTTTCCTCTACTCTGTGGGTGTCTTCTCGATTTAGACTGTAAGGTCTGTGGCACATGGACAGTGTATAATTCTGTTTGTACAATGCCTAGCAATAGGGGGCCCTGTTTTTGGTTGCCCCCTACGCACTGCTATTATGCTGCTAATACTACCAAAACATTACTAAATTTGAATTAGACAGTAGTCCATACAAATGAAGTGAATTTGATGAGCATAATATATCAAGAATAATGTTTTACTTGCTCACTAATTCACAGCATAATTAATTCACAATGGGGATGGGGATGGGGCTCCCTGTTAGTGTGAATCTGTGAGATTCTACTGTATTTTACACAATTAAATGAAAATGTTATAATGTTTAGACTCAGACTTTAAAGTGAGAAGGGTCAAACATGATCATCTAGTCTGACCTCCTGTACACTGCAGGTCACAGAGGCTTACCCACCCAGTCCCGTAATATAGACCCCTAACTTCTAGCTGAGTTACTGAAGTCCTCAAATCATGATTTAAAGCAGGGGTGGCCAACCTAAGCCTGCGAAGAAGCCAGAATTTACCAATGTACATTGCCAAAGAGCCACAGTAACATGTCAGGAGCCCCCCATCAGCTCCCCCCTGGCCCCCGCTCCCATTGGCAGCCCCGCCAATCAGCGCCTCCCACCCCCCCATCCAATCAGCTGTTTTGTGGCATACAGGAGGCTCTGGGGTGGGAGGAGAGAGGGAGGAGCGAGGGCACGGCAGGCTCAGGGGAGAGAGCAGGAAGGGGTGGAGTTGGGGCAGGGCCTGGGGCAGAGCCAGGGGTTGAGCAGTGAGCACCCCCCAGCACATTGGAAAGTTGGCACCTGTAGCTCCTGCCCCGGAGTTGGTGCCTATACAAGGAGCCGCATATTAACTTCTGAAGAGCCACATGCATATGGCTCTGGAGCCACAGGCTGGCCACCCCTGATTTAAAGACTTCAAGTTACATAGAATCCACCATTTATACTAGTCCCATCATTGGTCGTTGGCGATATCTGGAGATATCTGCTGTTAACAGTCACAGATTGGCTACATGCCATCGTAGGCAGCCTGATCATACCACCCCCTCCATAAACTGAAGGTCAGTCTTAAAGCCAGTTAGGTTTTTTTTTGTCTCCACTACTCCCCTTGGAAGGCTGTTCCAGAACCTCACTCCTCTGATGGTTGGAAACCTTTGTCTAATTAAAGCCTAAACTTGTGGATGACCAGTTTATATCCATTTGTTCTTGTGTCCACACTGGCAATTACCTTAAATAACTCCTCTCCCTCCCTGGCATTTATCCCTCTGATGTAAACAAGTCAAGCTCTGAGTCTCCTCTCATAAGGTAGGTTTTCTGTTCCTCGGATCATCCTAGTAGCCCTCCTCTGCACCAGTTGCACGTTGAATTCATCTTTCTTAAACATAGGAGACCAGAATTGCACATAGTATTCCAGATGAGGTCTTAACAGTGCCTTATATAACGGTACTAATACTTCCCTCTCTCTGCTGGAAATACCTCGCCTCATGCATCCTAGAACTGCATTAGCAGCCTCTCGCACAGCTGCATCACATTGGTGGCTCAGTCATCCTGTGATCTACCAATACACCCAGGTATTTCTTCTCCTCTGTTGATTCCAACTGATAATAGCGCATAGCAAAACATTTTGTTTAGTCAGTCCCTAAGTGCATGACCTTGCACTTTGTACTATTAACTTTCATCCCATTTCTATTACTCCAGTTTTTAAGGTCATCCCGATCCTCTTGTATGCTATTCCGATCCTTCTCCATATTGGCAACTTTGTGTCATCTGAAAACTTTATTAGCACACTCCCACTTTTGTGGGAAGGTCACTCATAAAAACGCTAAATAAGATTGGTCCCAAGACCGATCCCTGTGGAACTCCACTAGTAACCTCCCTCTAGCCCGACAGTTCACCTTTCAGTATGATCCATCTTCTCCAATTTAACTAATAATTTCCCAAGTGGAACTGTATCAAATGCCTTACTGAAATCCAGGTAGATTAAATCTACTGCATTTCCTTTGTCTACAAAATCAGTTATCTTCTCAAAGAAGGAGATCAGGTTGGTCTGGCACAATCTACCTTTTGTAAAATCATGTTGTATTTTATGCCAATTACCGTTTACCTCTATGTCCTTAACTACATTCTGTTTCAAAATTTGTTCCAAGACCTTGCATACAATGAGGTCAAACCAACAGGCCGGTAGTTTCCTGGATCACTTTTTCTACGCCTTTTTTAAAAATAAGTACTTTATTAGCAATTCTCCAGTCACGGGGTATGATCCCCGAGTTTACAAATTCATTAAAAATGCTTGCTATTGAGCTTGCAAATTCATGTGCCAATTCCTTTAATTTCTTGGATGGTGATTATCCGGACCTCACCCCCCTGACTTAGTCCCACTAAGCTGTTTGAGTCTGACTTCCACCTTGGATGTGGTAATTTCTACTTCCATACCATCGTTCCCATTAGCCACCCTGCCACTGCCCCTAAGCTCTTCATTTAAAGGGCTAATCCTTTGTTTTGAAATTTCCACATATTAACTGCATGAGAGAGAACAGTATGGTTATCTGAGACACTGCATCAAGTTCATTTATATATACAAAAGATATAATGGAAGTGAGAATACTAATGTTACCTATTGACAAAATAAATCAATATAGCCATGAAACAGCAAGCTGCATTATATTCTGCAGATGTGCCAGCAAAATTCTGCTTCCGGAATCTTTGCTGTAGGTGATAATTTGAGAAGTTTTATAAAGAACGTCTTGATTTGTGGTGGTCTTAATTCAGCTTACAAATCAAGTACGAATTTTCTAACTTTACACAGAAGCGAATGCCAACAAATAGGAAGAATTCTAATGTACATTTTTTTAGAGTCACTTTCCTGGGCCATAACCAGACTTTACTCGTTCTATTAGTACTCTTCTAAGGAACAAGAAATGTCAAGAAGGGAAAAGATTTCAAAAAGTTAATCTAAAATATCAAGTTGAAAAAGGTGGGTTTTTGCCTAGCAGGAGTAGTGACTTTTGGTGAGAAACTAAGTCTCATCTCAAGTAGGTAGAGGCCAGATCAGAGCCCTGAAGTGTGTGAACACGTTCAGAGTTTATGCCATGGTTTCCAGATCTGGGACCTTCAAGTTGGGCTTCTAAACAAAAATGGCCTGATTTTAAAAAGCACTGAGAACCCCCAAATGCCAAACTAAATGGGAGCTGCAGGGTTCATGCATTGTTGATAGCCAGGATACTTTTATTTAACAAACTAAATATGGATTTAGGAGCCTAACTTTAGACACTCAGATTTTGTCCCAACCCATTTTACCAGTTGAGTGTATGTGTCAGGAGCATGGGTTTAAGTTAGGTGCAGATTTATATGAGTCAGGTATTTATTCCTACACTCACCCAAAGGGGAGAATACCACACAATAACTCAGCATCACTGTGTCCCTGCTCCTGCATAGTAGCACTTTCCTGGTAGTCCAAGGAGCAATATGAAACAATCTGGGCTCCAGCAATTCCAGTTCTTTTGAACCTTACTCTCTATATCTACAATTTACATGTTGTATCTACAGCAGATAAAAGTTATCTTGTTAAGTAAATCTGTGTTTTGCTGAAGACATTGAGTTATGTAGAAACCTGAAATTAAATCCTAGCCCTATTTAAATCAATGGCAAAACTCCCTAATACAGAAAAGCAAAAGTTTAGAGAGACCCAGAAAGGGAGATGAGAAATTATGCTGGCTGAAAAGACAACCCCACCTCCATCCTTGTAAATCTAGATTGTCTCTCAATAAAAGGAACTGGGAAGGAAGAAGATCCCCCCCAAACAAAAATAAAAGCCATAAACTATTTAGTCTTCTCCTATATTTGGATTAGCCCTCTCCTTTTCATACTGTGTGTACATTTGCAAACTAGGTTTTCTGTAGCAATTAATTCAGCATGTTAGTATAATAGTTTGAAAAAGCAGGCATAGATGTTACCCCTGAAAAACCATTAGCAACACCCTCCAATCCAGTGGTTCTCAAACTTTTGTACTGGTGACCCCTTTCACATAGCAAGACTCTGAGTGCAATGCCCCCCTTATAAATTAAAAACACTTTTTAATATATTTAACACCATTATAAATGCTGGAGGCAAAGAGGGGCTTGCAGTGGAGGCCGACGGCTTGTGACCCCCACATGTAGTAACTTTGTGACCTTGAGGGGTCCCGACCCCCAGTTTAAGAACCCCTGCTCCAACCTAGTCTGTACCCATTTACAAAACTACTATACTCTGGCATATTACTATTGCTATATACATTCTTTAAACTTCCAAAAGCTTTTCTTTGCCATCCTTTCATACTGTCACTTATACAGTACTGTAAATGTGGGTTCATAGAAACATTAAGTGGATAAACGAAATAGGTCTACTACTTCACCATCGTTGGCTCTCATCACTTGCGTAAATAAATTAATTGGATTTTTAAGCATGGCCTCTCCTTTATAGATCTGAGCGGACTGCTTTTGACCTCTCTGTACCTGTATACATGTTTAGCTTCTCCATAATCAAAAACTAAAATATGTTTCTAATACCAAATTTTAACGTATAGGTCTGTAGTTTATCTATTTCCTCCTTGAAGTCTCCTTTTGCATCAATGTCACATTACCTCTTCAGTCACTGTAGATTATAAGTCTTGTTGCTAGGGTCAAAAGTGCCACTAGTTCTTATTTTGAGGATTCTAAAAAATAAAAATTTAAGTCCTGCAAGTGCATATATCAGGTCTAAATCAATTTTCCTTTAGGGTGCTTGCAATGATTAGGGGTATGGACCAGCTTCAGTATAAGGAGAGGTTAATAAGACTGGGACTTTTCAACTTTGAAAAGAGACAACTAAGGGGGGATGTGATAGACATCTATACAAATCATGACTGGTGTGGAGAAAGTAAATAAGGAAGTGTTATTTACTCCTTCTCATAACAAGAACTAGGGGTCACTAAATGAAAATAATAGGCTGCAGGTTTAAAACAAATAAAAGGAAGTATTTCTTCACACAACGCACAGTCAACCTGTGGAATTCTTTGCCAGAGGATGTTGTGAAGGCCAAGACTGTAACAGGGTTCAAAAAAGAACTAGATAAGTTTCTGGAGGATAGGTCCATCAATGGCTATTCGCCAGGATAGGCAGGGATACAAAACCATGCTCTGAAGTGTCCCTAGCCTCTGTTTGCCAGAAGCTGAGAATGGGCGAGACAGGATGGATCAGTTGATGATTATCTGGTCTGTTCGTTCCCTCTGAAGCACCTGGCATTGGCCACTGTCGGAAGACAGGATACTGGGCTAGATGAACCATTGATCTGACTCAGTATGGCGGTTCTTATGTTCTTATGCAGAGTACCTGCTGAATCTGGGCAAAACTGTGCCCTAATATGATGAGTTATGGAAAGAGAATTTGAGAAAAACTGAGATGGCCTGAAATAAAATTAACCCTCATCTACACTACAAAAGTCATGTTTAAACAAGGTTGTACCTAAAACTGGTTATTCCATGTAGGCTGTATGGACAGAAGAGCCCCGTTACAGCAATGTTAGAGAACACTGGGTGATACTTAAATTGATAGATTAATAATATATGGAGATATGCCTATCTCACAGAACTAGAAGGACCCTGAAAGGTCATCAAGTCCAGTCCCCTGCTTTCACTAGCAGGACCAAGTACCGTCCCCCGACAGATTTTTGCCCCAGATCCCTACATGGCCCCCTCAAGGATTAAACTCACAACCCTGGGTTTAGCAGGCCCAATGCTCAAACCACTGAGCTATCCCTCGTTTATACAGAAGACTTCTTAGAAAAATATCTAATATTTTGGCCTTCTAACAAGACACACATTTCATTGTTTTTGGACAGTTACTCATATTGTATTTTTTGTTCATTTCACCTCTCCCTCTTTGGCTTTTACCACTCACTCCCCATAACGTTTCTCTGCAGCTATGTTCCTTTTTGCCCCCAATACGTGTCCCTGTCACTTACAGTATATCCACACAGCCCATGGGAGTGAGCCTCTGAGCCCAGGATGACAGACTTGGGTTAGCAAGGCTTGCACTAGAGCTCTAAAAATAGTTGTGTAGATAGCACTTTGAAACTGCAGCTCAGATGGAAGCTCCAGCACTGAAACCTAGAGAGAAGGGTGGGCTGTCAACCCAGGTTGGGAAGCTTGCTCCTGTAGGCTGTGTAGACACTTTCTTGGCTCCCTTCTCCCCTTGACATGCTGCCCCAATGCTTCACTCCATTTTCACCTCAATATTCTTCTCCTGCGGACTGCTCTAGTACTTGGCTGTGTCTCCAGTTTCCTCTCTTCCTCCAAGTAGCAATGGACTCCAGCAGAGGGACAGACGCTGGCTCCTATGTGTTTCCAGCTGCTTTTACAGGCATCTATACCCTTCTTTGCAATGAAGAGCTTTGTCACCCGCAGGAGCAGCTGGAAACAAAAACTGCCAGCACAGCTCTCTGTAGACTCACTGCAAGTGTTCCGAGGAACATATCTGGAAATCTTTGATAAGGGTTAAGGGTTGCCCTGCCTGATTTTTCATTCACGAGCACCTTACACGAAAAATAAAACATGTGCTTGGTGACAACAACTGAATTTTTGCTTTGTTTTTGTGGAAGTAACCACCATTCCCTTTTTTACAGTCACTTGTTGGATCAAGAGAAGCCAGCAACTGCCAATTGTATCACTTTTTAAAAACCATTTCTGATTGGTTTTTTTTAAGTAAGTTGTGTTTTAATCCCCAGAAGGACATTTTGCATGTTTCCACATCTTTCACTGCTCAACACTGAAGCAATTTTTCCCTAGCAGTGCTCAACTATTGTCACTAATTTCTCAGCATCCCAAAAAAGGGCACACTAGGGCCTTGGCTACACTTGCAGATGTACAGCGCTGTGAGTTAAACCCGTCTTCATACAGCTGAGTAGGGAAAGCGCTACAGCCTGTCCACACTGGCAGCTGCCAGCGCACTAACGTGGCTACATTTGAGGCATTTGCAGCTGTATTGGGAGTGGTGCATTATGGGCGTTCAAGTGGCTGCAACGTGATTTTCAAATGGGGGGGGGGGTGAGGGGGAGTGTGACAGGAAGCGTGTGGAGAGAGAGAGTGGATTTTTGGGGTATCCACAGAGTGTCAGCTCATTATCTCCTAAGTTTACACACCTCCACATCCCCTGCCTCTGTCTCAATCACTGAAAGCAAGCAGCAGGGGCTTTGTTTGTTTTTAAAGAGCATAGAATCATAGAAGATCAGGGTTGGAAGGGACCTTAGGAGGTCATCAAGTCCAACCCCCTACTCAAAGCAGGACCAATCCCCAATTTTTGCCCCAGATCCCTAAATGGCCCCCTCAAGGATTGAACTCACAACCCTGGGTTTAGCAGGCCAGTGCACGGAGCCCGACCCCCGCCCCCCCCCGCCCCTCCAAGCCAACTTTGCTGCAGCATTCCTAACGGAGGCCCCCCCCGCCTGCAAACAATAGCTGTTTGCCTTTTTTTTTTGGTAAAGCAGCTCCAGACGGAGCTCTGAACTCCAACCGGGAAGTGCCGTTTCAAAACAAAGGGAGCTTCCGGAGGTAAGTTACTACGAATTCCCTGGCTATATTGAAGCACCAGCGTTCCACCCACTGCGCAACAAATGTTATTCCTCTCGGGGAGGTGGAGTACAAGCAGCGCTGTATCTGAGGAGATACAGCGTTGCACGTGCCTTGCAAGTGTAGCCAGTTAGGCCTTGGCTACACTCACGAGTTACAGCGCAATAAAACAGCCTGCAGCGCTGTAACTCACTAACTGTCTACACTCGCAAGGCACATGCAGCGCTGCATCTCCTCAGGTACAGCGCTGCATGTACTCCACCTCCCCGAGAGGAATAACGTTTGTTGCGCTGCTGCTGGTGTGCTGTGGCTACAGTGTGGCCACCCAATGCGCTGTTACTGGCCTCCAGAAGTATTTGGAAGTATCCCACAATGCCTGTTCTAGCCACTCTGGTCATCAATTAGAACTCTACTGCCCTGGCCTCAGGTGACCAAGTGCCACTCCGACCCTTTAAATTCTGTTTGCTCAGCCAGGCGTGGAGTGCTCTCAGCGCATCTTTCCAGGTAACCATGCCTCCACGTGCCAGACGAGCCCCAGTATGGCACAATACCGAGTTGCTGGACCTCATTGCTGTTTGGTGGGAGGAAGCTGTCCAGTCCCAGCTGCGATCCAGCCGGAGGAATTTCGATATTTTCGGGCAGATATCAAGGGCCATGATTGAAAGGGGCCATGACCGGGACGCAATGCAGTGCAGGATAAAAGTAAAGGAGCTCCGGAGTGCGTACCGCAAAGCCTGCGAGGCAAACAGCCGCTCGGGTGCTCCCCCCAAAACCTGCCGATTCTACAAAGAGCTCGATGCAATACTTGGGGGTGACCCCACTACTGTTCCGAGCACCACCGTGGACACGGGAGAGCGGGACGAGGAGGAGGAGGAGGGGGTTGAAGAAAACAGGAGCGAGGGTGTTGTGGCTGGGGGAGACACCCCTGACTCCCTGGGTGCATGCAGCCAGGAGCTGTTCTCGAGCCAGGAGGAAGGGAGCCAGTCGCAGCGGCCGGTACGCGTTGGGGGAGAAAGAGAAGAGCAGGTTCGTGGTAAGCAGCTTTTATTTTCGGGAAGGAGTTTTTTCGGTGTGGGGTCCTTGGGCGAGGAGGGTTTGGGCTGCATGCATGCCTAGATGTGGAAGAGCGCATTGATGTGGTCTATCACATCGGAGAAATCGGCCACTGTAATCTCTTCGAAAGTCTCAGCCAGAACGTGGGCAATGCGCTTGCACAGGTTTATTGGGAGAGCCACCGTGGTCCTTGTCCCATTCAGGGTAACGTGTCCGTGCCACTGTGCCGCGAGGGGCGGGGGGACCATTGCTGCACACAGGCAAGCTGCATGTGGGCCAAGGCGGAAGCCGCATTGCAGTAGAAGACCCTCCCTTCCTTCCCCGGACACCCTCAGCAGCGAGATATCTTCCAGGACGAACTCCTGTGGAAAATGTGGGGATAGTGTTCAGTGTAGGTTCCCCCTGCAGCTGTTGGCTCTCCCCAAGGCACAGAAACCCGTCGGACAGTACATCCGTGAAACAATCAGTCCCCCTTTACCCTGTGCTTACTCACCATTTTGGGGCTCCCGTGGGTTCTGTGCGCTCTGTTTCGGATGGGAAAATTGTGCTGTTTTGGAGACTGTGTGCGCCCTCCTTAAGTGTGGGGGAATCATTGCTCTGTCTGTCTGGCATAAAACAATGATGCCTCTGTTAAATGTTGCATTTTGCCTTCAAGATGCAACCTTGAGATCTCCGCCGTCCGTCTTATCACTGGCTGAGAGACTCCAAAGGCTCAGGAAGAGGCCCAGAAGAACGAAAGAAGACATGCTGCAGGAAGTTATGAACCAATCTCTTAAAGAGAATCCAAAGGCTCGGGAGTGGAGGGAGAACAAAAGCAGGCTCCGCCAGAAAAACGCTTTGTACCGGCGGCAAAGCATGCAGCTCCGGCACAAAAGCACAAAGGAACTGATTAGCATCATGGCGCGCCAAGCAGACTCTATCCAGGCGCTCGTCGCCATGCAGGCGGAGCAGTACCGCACCCGCCCCCCCCTCCAGCCAGTGTCCCAAAACACTTTCCCTTGTGCCCCCATGTCACCACCTGCCCACTTCACCCAACATCCAGGTTCTTATCGCCCACACCAGATGCCCCCAACACCTGTAGCTTCACCAGACAGCCCTGGAAACTATGACCCTTACCCACTGCACTCAACTCCCATCCCGAATTATAGAAATTCTGAAGTGCAGCACTCACTGCACAGCACTCCAGACAGGAAGCCCGAGTATGAAAGCAGGACATACCATACCCTGTGATTGAACCCTTCCCCACACCACCCACCACCCCCTTGCCCTTTCTGTCTCACAAGCAGTTGTGTTTCTTTTTAATACATGTATTTTCTCTGTAATAAACGGATTCTTTGGATGTGAAAACCGTCTTTATTATTGCATAAGGAAAAAAGATACCTTAGCCCAGGAAAGAAACAGGCAACGCAAGTGAGCTGAGCAAACACAAATCAGCTTAGCAAAGACAGATTACTGATAACATTGGAACCACTTCACTTCAGGGTCGTGCAGGGCAGCACACATTACTGGTGGTTTTCAGCCTCAAATTTCTCCCTCAAGGCATCCCTGATCCTTGCAGCCCCATGCTGGGCCCCTCTAATAGCTCTGCTCTCTGGCTGTGCAAATTCAGCCTCCAGGTGTTGAACCTCTGAGGTCCACGCCTGAGTGAACATTTCACCCTTCCCTTCACAAATATTATGGAGGGTACAGCACGCGGATATAACCGCAAGGATGCTGTGTTCGGCCAAGTCCAGCTTCCCATATAGAGATCGCCAGCGGCCCTTCAAACGGCCAAAAGCACACTCCACAGTCATTCTGCACCGGCTCAGCCTGTAGTTGAACCGTTCCTTGCTGGTGTCAAGGCTCCCTGTGTAGGGTTTCATAAGCCACGGCATTAAAGGGTACGCGGGGTCTCCAAGGATCACAGTGGGCATTTCAATTTCCCCTACCGTGATCTTCCGGTCTGGGAAAAAAGTCCCGGACTGCATCTTCCGGAACAGGGCAGTGTTCCGAAAGATGCGTGCATCATGCACCTTTCCGGGCCAGCCTGCGTTGATGTCAATGAAACGCCCACGGTGATCCACAAGCGCCTGGAGAACCATGGAGAAATACCCCTTACGATTAATGTACTCGGATGCTAGGTGGGGTGGTGCCAGAATAGGAATATGCGTCCCATCTATCGCCCCGCCAGTTAGGGAAACCCATTTGTTCAAAGCCAGCCACCATGTCCTGCACGTTACCCGGAGTCACGGTTCTTCTAAGCAGGATGCGATTAATGGCCTTGCAAACTTGCATCAGCACGATTCCAACGGTCGACTTTCCCACTCCAAACTGATTCGCTACCAATCGATAGCAGTCCGGAGTTGCGAGCTTCCAGATTGCAATAGCCACCCGCTTCTCCACCGTCAGGGCAGCTCTCAATCTCGTGTCCTTGCGCCGCAGGGCGGGGGCGAGCTCCTCACACAGTCCCATGAAAGTAGCTTTTCTCATCCGAAAGTTCTGCACCCACTGCTCGTCATCCCAGACTTGCATGACAATGTGATCCCACCACTCTGTGCTGGTTTCCCGAGCCCAAAAGCGGTGTTCCATGGGGCATAGCATGTCCGTGAATGCCACAAGCAAGTTTGTGTCGTACGCGTTTCGCGTGACAATTTCATCATCATCGTCAGACTCCTCGCTGTCACTGTGGATCTTAAGGAAGAGCTCGACTGCCAAACGTGACGTGCTGGCGAGACTCGTCAGTATTTTGCTCAACAGGTCGGGATCCATTTTCCCGCTGACCGAAACGGAGCACAGATCGCGCTACAAAGAAACCGTTGAAAGATGGCGCCAAATGTGGCCGGAAACACAGGGATTGCTGGGATGCGAAGCGATGCATCACGGGGCGTTGGGACAGGACCCAGAATGCACCATACCCCATGCCCCCTTCCCACAACCCATGGCGCCAGAATTGGAAGAGGTGTTCTGTGGGATACCTGCCCATAATGCACCTCTCCCAAAACTGCTGCAAGTGCCGCAAATGTAGCCACGTTAGTGCTCGTTACTGCGCTGGCAGCTGCCAGTGTGGACAGGCTGCAGTGCTTTCCCTACTCAGCTGTAAGAAGATGGGTTTAACTTACAGCACTGTACATCTGCAAGTGTAGCCAAGGCCTAAGTGAGTTACAGCGCTGCAGGCAGTTTTATTGCGCTGTAACTCGTAAGTGTAGCCAAGGCCTAAGCATCAGACAAGAGACAATGGACAGATACAGACTGATGGGAAGTACAAAGAAATAGAGTTTTAAGGAGGGTTTTAAAGGAGGACAGTAAGTTAGTTTTGCAGATGTTCATGGGGAGTTCCTCCCATGCATGAGGGGCAGCATGGGAGAAAGCACAAAGGTGCTTGTATGAAAATTTAACATGTGGACAATGGAGGCTGGCATCATGGGTCAATCTGAGGCAAGGTCCACACCTTGATAGTGAATGAGAGGACAAAAAAGGTGAGGATGGGCCACGAAGGGCCATGAAAGCAAAGATAAGTATCTTATGTTTGATTAAATAGAAAAGAGATGCAAAGAAAGGGTTGACATAGTCAAAGTGATGGGCTAAGAAAAGTATATTTGCAGGAGCATTCTAAATGGGGCAAGATTGCATTTGTTAAGGACAGAAAAGAATGTTGCAGTAATTTACACATGATATGATCAACACCTGGACAAGAGTTTTAGCTGTGTGGATGGATAGGAACGGCATATTTTAGGTATGTCATGCAAAAAGAATCTGCAAGATTTAGACATAGCCTAGTTGTGAAAACCAAAGGAGGTCTGATTTGAAGATGATGCCCCCGTAAGGGCCTGAGCAACAGGCAAGATGGTGGTGCACAGGTTATCCACATTGTTTTTCCATTTTTATGAGATTTCTCAACAGTATGCACATCTGTTGAGCTGCTTGTAATTTACTTATTATTCCCTTATCTTCCTTCTAAAGTCTCTCTTACAAGTAGAGAATTTTCTGGTGAATTTGCTCATATGCACTTGTTGAAAATTAACGTTTGTCTTCCCTACTCTGGCAACCATACCGTTTCTAATCAGACGGTGGAACATATTTTCTATATTTTTGTACTTTCAACCCTGCAATCAACACCAAGATGTGTTTTTGTTTGTTGTGTGTCAGGCTGCTTTATATCCAGCACTAGAGTCTCAGACCAATTGTGTCACGGCAACTTCTAACAAGCTAGTAAGGGCCAACTACTACTCTTGCACCAGGGCTAAAACAAACAAGTTGATCAAAGAAATCTTAACAGGTTTAGATATAGAAATGCAGTCAAGGCAACCAAACAACCTTATCTCTGCCTGCAGTGATGTTACGCAAGGAATATGGGATTCTGATTAAAGTATTTTAGTGTTTCTGGTCCCAGATTAGATATTTCTTTCACATGTTTAAAAATCAGTTTTAATTCTGTGTCTTCATTTCCTAGAGGTATCTGGGTGGCTTAAATATGCATTTTCATACCTTAACAAATTTGGATTTCTTTTAAGTGTAACTTTCTCTCTGAATTTCCTGGTCGAATTACAACCTCCCTGTAATGTTTTTAATCCTTAAACTTACTGATGTGATGGAGTTACGGTTAAGAGAATGTAACAGCTTTTTGGTTTGAGAATTCTCTTCATTTTTAAAAAATGTCATATGAACACCAAGCAAGAAACACAAAGAGAATGCCATCACATGATATTTATAATAATTTGTTAAAATATAACAATTTTGTATTATTTTAACTTTTAAGAGCAATACACCAAAGCAGAGCAAAGCAACCTAAGTGTAATGGTGAATCTGGCCCTTAAACTGCAATGGATTTATCAGAGTGCAGTGTTAGTAAAATCAGTGCTTTGTGAATAAAGGCAGTGAGAACTCAATCCCAGAGTCCCAGTGTCCATGCTCTAAGGGCTCCCCTTGTGCTTGGTCCCACAGAAGTTTTGCCTTAACATGTAACGGAGCAAAGGCAAATAACTAGCTCACTAGTCTGCAATACAGAATCTTTAAAGAGCAACAACAGTTGGGGAAAATAATCTAACCAAGAACTCACTGCATGTCTCCCTCATACAACTGAGCCATTACAACTAATAAAATTGTTGCATGCAAGTTAGATGTGCAGGAAGGGTGGGGACTGGTTGCATTGATGTCACAATGGTCTCATTTGAGAGTTATCTGAGCTGTTGAACTGATCCCATCTAGCCATAAAAAAAAATCAGACAACAGCATAGCTTAATTACAACTAGTTACCTCAAACAGTTTAAGATCTCAATTAATTTCAACTATCATAGTAAGTTTCAAGTATGTTATTCCATTAAGATTTAGAGGGAAAAAAAAGATACTAAATTTCTTTAAAAGCAATAATTTAATTTTAATGCAAATGAATTAACAGATTTACTCATACAGTCTCAGAAAATTCACTGTGCTCAAAGAGTAAGTATTCTAAATTTGGGGGATGTGTTTTAAGTTTGTATTTCTCCCTAGACAAAATAAAGGTTGAATCTTCTACTTTCAATGCACAACACAACTCTACCTTACCTATGGAGTTGCAATCAGCTGCTCCATAATATTATTGAGTTCTTTCCCTCATTCTTTCTTCCAATTCTACTTGAGTAAGTCTAGAACTCCTACTTTTGTTCTCCCTATGTGAATGGCCTTACATTTAGATTCCATTTGCCAAATATCAGCCCATCTCAATTCTTCCAATTCTGTACTGACCTTAACTGCAACATTCAGCAAGTTTACTTACCAGGCATCTTGTACTATAATATTTAGACCATTTATATAGATTATTCTTGGATTTTCTAGCATCATGCATTTTCTGCCCTAAATACCTCTCCCACTGCTGTTACGGAGATAAAAAATTGTACACAGTGACTTTTGTGAACTACTGAACACTTCAAATAATGTTTTTAATGTAGTGTTTTATGTAATGTAATTTATGTATTTATTTTTACATAGTTTAGAGTTGCACAAGAATGTAATGAATTAACCCATTTCACCATTGGAAACCTATGCTTATTACTGCTTATCATACTACTTTTACTTCTACTACTACACAATTGTCAGTATCTGCTTATGAGTGGAACAAGCTGTTTCACATCAGGATTGAAGTGCCCTGATATATCACAGGAAGGTTAATACAGTGACTTGTATTTCGTCCACTATATCCATTTCACGCTCCCACAGAATAACCATGTTCTAAACAGGGAAGACATTATTTATATTTAACAGTTAAGGACATTGTGCAAATATCTGCATAACTACCATGTGACCTGATCCTGAGAAAGAAAAAGCTGGAAGAACCTCAAACAGAATCTTTATTTTTAATTACACAATTCCAAAGGGCAACAACTATAGTTTACCATTAAAAGGATTCTTGTTAGCCCACAATGGTTTTAATACCTACCAAAGGGCAGAAACTGAATGAGTGGTACCAGTGCACCTCTTTTTATACAGATGCAGCTGGTATATGAGGCCCTTTAGTATGGCTTCAAATGGTTCTGTGCCCATGCAACTTCAAGACTGAAGACTTTGTGCTTACAAAAAAACAAGAGATTGAGAGCTTAACAATTTTGGTACTATCTTTCAATTTAAATGTGGCCTAGAAATATTACAAACATTCAGGAAACAGGGGGATGGATTAAACAGGTCTTTTCCAACCCTAACAATTTTATGATTCTACATGAGTCTGTGAAGAAAGGCTGTAAGTAAAAAAAAAGTTTTAAAAACCCTCATACCTGAGTGGCTCTTAAGTTTTGAGAGTGGTGATATATACATATGCACACCTAACACACTTAGAATACAGAATGGAAAGTTGCTGTTAGGCATTTATGTTGTACCAGCACACCTACTTCAATAGTTTTCTGCCTTTCCCTCAGTGTTACACACATTACTCACCAGGAACCCTACAGCTTGTCACGAAAGAAGGACAGACTCACTCTAATACAGTGGTTCTCAAACTTTTGTACTGGTGATCCCTTTCACATAGCAAGCCTCTGAGTGCGACCCCCCATAAATATATTAAAAAGTATTTTTAATTTATAACACCATTATAAATGCTGGAGGCAAAGTGGGGTTTGGGGTGGAGGCTGACAGCTCGCGACCCCCCCAATGAAATAACCGCGTGACCCCCTGAGGGGTCCCAACCCCCAGTTTGAGAACCCCTACTCTAATATTTCCTTTCCATCTTTAAGTATTAGAAACATAATTTGTTTTTATATAGTCAAGGAGGAAATAGTTCTCTATTTCAAGTACTGCTATCAGTCTTCTACTGGACAGTTACTTTATACTTGAAAAATATACAGCATATTACACTAACTCAGAGTTCATTTGATACTCAAAACTTACCTCCAAGTATATTGATGGTGGGTTATGCTCTCCTCCAAACTTGTCCAGCAGCGCCTCTATGTGTTCTTGTGTTAATTTAATCATCTGTTTGATATTCCATACCTAAAATATAAAAAAATATTTTTTATAAATCAAAAGAGGCAAGTGTGGGGGCAGATTTTAAAAAATTAAAAACCATGAACTAAAAACTAAGTTAATCTTTAAGTCTGAAAAAAGTGAGACTCCATATTTTACTGAAATGACTGTAAAATGTGTCCTAGACCCAAATTAATCATTTTTTTCAGAGCTTTGTTGACAGAAGTCCTTAATGAAAATAGTGTTTCAAAGTATCAGTAATCTCAGTCAAAAACAGTGAGTGGTGGTTATTATGATCACCTACTCTCTGTATCAATATAGTCTCAGTTCTGTTCCAGTCTTAAACTAAACTGAGCAAAGACCCTTTCATTTTGAAATGCAGGAAACGCTAAAAAAACCTCTCTCTCTCATATATTACTTTTCATATGGAGATCTCAAAACACTTTACAAAGTCTTATCTCCATTTTACAGATGGGGAAACTGAGGCAAGGAGGTGCAGTGACTTGTCTAAGGTTACATATGATACAGTACAAAACGGAAATCTGATTAGAGGAGAAAACAAATCTATGTTATGCTCAAAGTTTCAGGATTTTATTAATCTGTTCAAGTTGCTATAATGACACTTGCAAACCAACAGGCATCAAACATTCAGTGGTAAACTGGTAACTACTGTAATCACATGATCTAGATATTTTTAACGTACCCATCACCGCAGTATTTAAATGCCCTGATCTTAAACACATTGTACACTTGGGGCTCTATACTGCCTCAGTTTGCAAGTTTTTCCCCACTGACTCTGCAACTTCTTAAAAGAGTCAATAACCACCGTTAGTATTATGAAATGACTATGAGTGCTACCTTGCATAGTGATGACTTACAGTGCAATGTTCGGTTGTTGAAGCTGAATCAATACAATAATAAGTTCTCTTACAGGAAAACAAGGTACTTTTATCCAGTAGAAGTCAGATTTTTTTCACTTGTTGACTCTGGCCTCCAGAAAAGAGATTTTTATTTTTCTTAAAATTACATTTGCTATCAACTTAATGTGATGAAAACTGAGGAAGACTTAATTTCTACAAGCTAGAGAAAAAATACTTATCTGTTCTCTGAAGGTACCATTTATAAAAGTATCACTATTCAAAATTGATACTATTACTTAGAGACTAGTGAGAAAGTAATATAGCTCAAAATTCAAAAGCCATCAGCTCCAGGATGGAGAATTGCATACTGCTTCTTCCAATGGAACCTCAGAGATTGCTGTGACCTGTCAGTGAAAGAAAATACAAATCCCTCAGTCTCTAAGGAGAGAGGTGGGATGGTGGTGATTGTTAGAACTTATATCTTTACGGAAAAAGAATTGCAGGGAATTAGCTTTATGGTCTATTAAAAGATACCAGTAGCAGAACCTCAACTCCACGAATGTCTCAAACATTATACTAGAGGGCAAGTAAAGAGCAAAATCTTTCTGCAACACAGAACGAACATGTTAGAAGTTCAAAACACACCTAACTCATTTTAATAAAGATATCAGTTATTCAGCAGTAGCTATTAAGGATGGGGACATCACTAAAATAAAACAAGGTGGAAAGACAGTTGGGTAACCTCTAGCCCAGTACAAGTTTGGAGCACTGATGATAAATCTTGATTCTTCTCATGAGGCCAAGTTCAAGCAATAATAGTTTGTAAAAAGATGTACAGAACTCTGTGGCTGCCTTCCAAATCTTACATATGTAAACTCAGTGGAGGCTGGCTGTAAAGACCAACTTTTTCTCTGAACTCACAAACAAATGTTTGTTAATGTGACCATTAAGTTGTATGCCTGCCAAGAAGCAGCAATGAGAGAGCTGTGCAATGTATACATATCAAAAGAATCAGAAAGCTTTTTCTGTCATCTAATCTGTTCCAGATAAGAGAGTAGGTAGTTTTACTTGAAAAACATGGAATAAGATCCTGCTGGTTTGGATGTTGGGAAATAAAGTTGGCAGGATGATGAAGGTGGAATCCCAGCACTACCTTTGGAAGATATTTAGGATGAGTGCATACCACCTTACCTTTAAAGGACTTACTGGCAAGTGGATCTGTCAACAGAGCCCTAAAGCTCACTCGAGACACAAGCTGAAGTCAACAGTACCAAAGGAGAGCCTTCATTTAATAAGTCTGCTCACATATCAAGTGGTTGTAAAGGAGATTGTTACACTAAAGTTTAATCACCACATTGACATCCAACATGGGCACCTGAGCTTATAAATGTAGTATACACAAAATAAAAAACGTATCTACCTCCAGTGTTAAATAGAGCTTTAGGTATCCTAAAACTAAGCAGTGATCACAGAGTTCCCAGCCCACACCACACTTTCTGTGAGCACGAGAAAACCACTCTACCACTATGTCTGGAGTCCCTAAGCTACATCTCCACTCAGCTCTTGGTAGGGTTGGCAACTTTCAAGAGCACTTAAGTGACTTAGGAATCAAGTCTCACTGGCTTTCAATGCAACTTTCACTTTTAAGTAATTTAGGCACTTCTGAAAATCCCACCTGGGGACAAACCACCTCATGGAGGGGTTTAGGACTCAAAATCCCTCTCCTACACAAACAGCATCACAAACATAGGTGATTGAGGAAGGAATCGCCAGTGGACAATGTGGTCTCTCCTGGTGGTCCCTGTACTACCAGAAGCTTCCCCATTTCCTCTCTGTGGTGGCTGGAGGGTGAATGACTTCCTCCCTCCCTGCAAGGATGTTTTTTACTTTGCATCCAGCAGTTACTATTCTGAGCAGCTTTTTCTCTCTCCCGCCTTCCAGTTCTACTGCTCTAGCACTATTATGATAACAGAAGCAGCAGCACCAGGAGAAAGAGAGGACCGCTCTATTCAGCTGCTGATAGGCAAATAGAGAGCAGCCTTTCAGAGCCAAAAACTGGAGTTAAAGCCCTGGAAAAGCCCAAACAGCTGTCAAATGTACTCAAAGGAGTTGGGGAAGGGCATACAATAAGTTCTAAACCATGCCTTTTCACACTGAATCATGGACCTTTTCTATTGGAATTGGTTAGTTTTCCTAGATGGTTGGAAGGAGTCTACCAGAAAAATTAAACTCTTGATCTCTACCCACTTAGGTGCATTACTTACAGGGAGAAAGGTACATGAACTCCTACCCAGTAAGTAAAGAAAGCATCCCTCAAAAGTGGATCATTCGACGAGTTATGCAGAACTCCAATAGTGTGTTGCTTGCAGACACCGCAAACAGATCTCTCTGGTATGCCCCACTCATGAAAGAGCTAGTTTTAATCGGAGACAACTCACATGGCTCTCACATTGATTGCAGACAGAGTATTTCAATCAAGGTTCTCTTTCCTGCCAAGTAACCGGTAATTAGACATATTGTGGTACACTGCCCAACCCCATCCTTGAAGAAATGCCTAACACAGGAGACAACACCCATTCTACCTTGCACATAGGGCTTAGCTACACTTGCACTTTATACCGCAATAAAAACTCCTAGAGCACTCTACCTTACTCCCTGTCCACACTGGCAATGCATGTAGAGCGCTCTAACTCCCTGGTTAGAGCGCTCCTGGTACTCCACCTCCCCGAGAGGATTAACAGCTGTTGCACATTGTCTGAGATGCTCCAGCTCCAGTGTAAACGGGGAATAACGTTATTACGCACTGACTGACCTCCAGAAGCTGTCCCATAATCCCATTAAGCTTAAACCTCTCTTCTCTTTGTTGTGAAATCAGCTGAGAAATGCGGAACTGCAGTTTCAAAGCTCCGTTTCAAACAGCGGCTGCTTATCTTCTCCGGGCTGCTTATCTGCATCAGTAAATGTTTGCTGTGAGTGAGTGAGAGAGAAGCGGGGTGGGGGGGGGGCGAGGGGGTTCTGAATTTACAAGATAGCGTGCTGTGACACACTGTCAGCACTCCAAAAACCTACTCTCTGTCTCCCCCACCCCACATACACACAACACTATCCACCCCACCCCCCCTCATTTGAAAAGCACCTTGCAGCCACTTTAACACTGGGATAGCTGCCCATAATTCACCGCTCCCAATGCTGCTGCAAGTGCTGCAAATGTGACCACACCGGTGTGTCTCCAGCTGTCAGTGTGGACAAACTGCAGCACTTTCCCTAGTGCATTCTCTGAAGGCTGGTTTAACTCAACCCGCTCTACAGCTGCAAGTGTAGCCAAAGCCATAGAGAGGATCCTATCTGTTTGAATCAACCATTTCTGGGAATACTAGGTCAGTGAAAGCTCTGAACCTTACCTCACGGATCTTATCTCAAAAGAGGTGCATCTAGAGCAGTGGTCACCAACCAGTCGATTGCAATCTCCGGTGGTGCAGCATGGCTGCCGCTAAGGCAGGTTCCCTGCCTGCCCTGGCCCCACACTGCTCCCGGAAGAGGCCAGCACAGCCCTAGAAGTGGGGGGAAGGGAGCGGGGAGGGGCAGGGATCTCCCTGTGCACACTACTCCTGCCTGCAAGCACCGCCCCCACAGCTCCCATTGGCCAGGAACGGGGAGCTGTGTCTAACGGGAGCTCTGGGGGCGGTGCTTGCAGAGAGGGGCGGTGCGCAGAGGTGTGTTGGCCCCTTCCGGGAGCCGCGTGGGGCCAGGGCAGGCAGGGAGCCTGCCTTAGCGTTGCTGCGCTGCCCACTGGGAGCCACCTAAAGTAAGTGCTGTTTGGCAGGAGGCCGCACCCCAACCCCCTCCCAGAGCCAGCGCCCCATACTCCCTTCTGTACTCCGAAACCCTCTTGCACCCTGTCCCCCAGCCCTGAGCCTCCTCCCAGAGCTAGCACCCCAAGCCCCTGCCCTGAGCCCCCTCCCAGAGCCAGCACCCTGTACCCCCTCCAGCACCCCAACACTCTGCCCCAGCCCATAGCTCCCTCCTGTACC
The DNA here is from genome assembly GCA_033296515.1 of Macrochelys suwanniensis. Classification (NCBI taxonomy): domain Eukaryota; kingdom Metazoa; phylum Chordata; order Testudines; family Chelydridae; genus Macrochelys; species Macrochelys suwanniensis. Next base: position 243,616,488 of record CM065775.1, on the reverse strand, counting down.
CGAACTCCCTCCCAGAGCTTGCACCCCTCACCCCCTCCTGCACCCCAATCCCCTGCCCCAGGCTCAGCCCAGAGCGTCCTCCCACACTGCGAAACCCTCGGCCCCAGCCCAGAGCCTAAACCCCAACCCCCTACCCCAGCCCGGTGAAAGTGAGTGAGGGTGGGGGAGAACGAGCAATGGGGCAGGGGGGTAGAGTGAGCGGGGCAGGGCTTTGGGGAAGGGGCAGGGTAGATTCTAGGTGGCTCTTAAATTCAAAAAGTGATCTTGGGCATAAAAAGGTTGGAGACCACTGATCTAGAGACTGTTCTAGAAAGAACAGCTCCTTAAGAATGAAGCCCCATGTATGTACAACCCATCTCAAGCAGGAAGCATGTGATTACTTCAATCTGATTGAGGGAATCTGGAAGCCCCTGCCTAACTACAGCTAGCTCCTGAACAAGCCACTATCTCATGGAGGCAGTCAATCGCATGTAGCACAAGAATACTTGACTTTAACACTACAGCATCCATAGCTGTCACCTCATATAGAGGTCTCCCATGCCAAGCCATAACAGTAGCTGTAATGGCAATCAGGCCCCAAATCTGTAACTTAATCCATTCTGAAGCTTGATGGTTCCAATATCTCTTCTCTGCTAGGTCCACACCATTAATACTGTACCAGTGCAGAAGGCCTTGAATCCAGCTGAGCTGCCACACAAGATACCCCAATCATTTAGCCAGGAAAAGCTGGAATGTTGGGTCTTTAAGAAGGAAGCACATTGCCTCCGGCAGCACAAACAGATGTGTGGGTTCTTTCCAATTGTCCAAACAGCAAGCAAGTGCATATGAGCCTCTTGTGGCTCTAGCTACACAAGAGATCATCACATCTCATTCGCCCTTACAGCTGTCTTCTGCCACAACAATGAAACTATTGATCAATATGGGCAACTCAGTCATGGGAGACAGAATCTTTGCAAGAACCAGCCCAAGACTACAGAACTCACTGCTGGATAGCATAAGATTAAGCACTAACTATGTGCCTTTGCAAGCTATATGCAATACACCCCTCTGTTCTCAAGCTCTCTTCTAACCACACCCTTACCCACACCTACACCCATCACACTTTTTCCAGGGGCTTGTCTACAGATTTAGTTACACCAGACGGGTGCAAATTTTAGCGTGTCATGCACTACTGGCTCCTGTGGAGCCTGATGGCATGCACTAAAAGTATGTTAACGTAGTCAATATTAACATGCACTAGGGAACTTTTAGTGTACCCCACCTGGGTCAGGTTAGTAGTGTGCAACACATGAGGATTAAATTTTACATCCCTTTGGTGTGCACTAAAGTACCATGTTGACAAGCCTTAGAATAATAAATACAACATGCACGCACACACAAGCCTACTTTTGCTAGAAGGTGGGGTGGGGTGGGGGGGGGGGAGAGAGAGAGAGATGTTCTTACTCTCGGAAGGCTTTGACAGTTCTTCGGATAGCCAAGACTGAGAGTCACCTTGTTACCCCCTGCTTTCTGCAAAAGGGTGTTTATTGAGGTAGCTGGGCATCAGCTCCCTGACACCACCAGCCTTTCAACCACTCAAGCACTCTCCTCTGGGCAATGGCAGCCCTAAATTTGCCTTGTAGTTAACAGATGCACCTCAATCCCCAAGTCCCTTTGAATCATTCTCCTGTGATATCCAGTCCCCGACACTGGCTACTCACAGAAACTCCAGATTCTCTGGACCCAAAGGTTCAGCGTACCCCAGTTTACCAATTTTACCTTAAACCATGACTCCTGTACTACACACAGCACTTATGAGCACTTAAATTAGCTTATTTTTGTTTTCATTTACTGTAAGAATGAAGATTTAACTAGGAACAAGAGTGGTGGAAACAAAAGGGTTAAAATATAAAACAAAATCATAACATGCGAATCTGGGTCTACACTTAACAGTTACCCTTCCTATTTAATAAAGTAGATTTCTCCCCAAAAGATTAGCCTTTCGCTGGGATAGCTGGTTTCTTAAGAACCATCATCTGAAAGTTCAGGAAAACACCCCCTCTCCACACTGGGTTATCCTCAGTAAATGAATAGGGTGCTTCTCCCTCCATGTTGTACCAAAACCAGCCTTCAGTTTCTATTCACAGACAAGGTGAATACCTGCTTGTTGTAATGTCTTTTTTGTTTTTAACCTTTAAGTGGTTTCATTTGTTTGTTGTTGCCTCTGATGGCTTCCCATTCAAAGTCTTAGTATTGCTCAAGGCTAAAACAACTGAGCTTGCATAGCATCACCAGCCAAACAGGGTGGGGTGGCAACTCCCCCTTGCCCAAATGGGCCATTACAGAAATATGTTATCTCCAGGTGACAAATTTCTACTTTAAGTGCATAAAGCATACTTTCAATATAAATACATTGTTTCTTAAAAATACCTGTACATACACCTTGCAATGATTATGTATCTTAACAAGTTATGAGCTTTGTGTACATATCTTACATGTTACTGTTTACAGATAAATGTTGTGTAAGATGTGTTTAGTGTAGTTAGTCTGTCAAATCTCAGTGAGAGATGTTTGAGAACAGGGAATCCATTGCCAAGGGGTCTCTGTCCCAGAGACACTCAAATATTATGGTATTAGGCTATGGCTGCCAAAGGATTTTACAGAAATGCATAATTGATGCCAGACCAAAAGATAACACCCAGAATTATTAGTGTTCTCTTATAAGAAAACTGTGATACTTCCAGTAGTTGCACTGCATTCCCCCCACCCCCAAACACACTTAAGTGTTTGCAGAAGTCTGGAGGGCACAGCCAGTCACCTTCCTTAGGAAGCTACATAATTGCAGACACACTATTTTCTACCTTTTCCTACCAGAAATACTAAATCCTTCATATTCAGAATGCCCTTGCCTTTTATTCAGAAATATCTGAAATAAAGAATCTGTTTCTTCTTTCACCTAGTGGCATGAGCTGAATGGTATTTTTTGTCAGGAGAAATTAAACTTCTGTAGCCTTCAGGAAATTATTTAAGATCAATTCAGTAGCCCCACTTAATGCTGGAAACCCAGAGCCTTCAGTGACAGATGTCCTTTAAGTCTCTCCCCTCCCCCTTCCCCATAGGGAGGAATACTAGCTAACCCAGAGAAGCCAAAGGATTCCAGGCCAACAGCTCAGTGATGCTGGTACTAGGGCTTTGCACCAAAAATGTCTCGCGTGCTTCATGCTGAAAAAGAGGACAACCCCAAAGGGATTCACTGCAACAAATAAGAATGCTTAAACAAGTCTTTCAGAATGCCCTTTAGATCTCAAATTTTTGTAAATGTTCCACAAAGCTATGCTAGAACTATGAGATAGGTCAGTCTCAAAATGCCCTGATACAGGACCAGCTGAAAGAACTACATATGAACATGATAAAAGTGCTTTTTCAAAATGATCTGCAGTGTGGACATGCTGCACCAATGCAAACACAATCCATGCAACCAACTCATATATGCAACCCATGTCCCTATAATAGCATACTTGCTTAGTACAGATAGAACCAAAGAATTCCAAAGAGATGTGCTGTAACATTAATTGGACATGCTGCACGAAAGCCTGACAGCCCTACGAATCTGGAAGTTTGGGATGGAGGAAGACTAAAAACAACATTTATCTATGTTGTAGGTAATACTTCATGTTTGTAATCCAAACTTTGTGTCAAACTATCAACACTTATAATATCCTAGTAGATACATTTATTTACAATGGTTTATTTTGAGATTTTCCTGCATTATGTCAAATACATTTATTGTAAGCCACATGGAACTGGATTTGGTGACTGCAACTGGAGCAACTACTGCAGAGGCTTGGTAAAGAAGACAACTGACTTTGGCCCATAAGGGAAGCAGAAACAGGAATGTGGTAACAGCGTGGTCACTTCGTCAAGGCTGAATCGGTTTTTGATTCCCCTTCCCAGCTAGTGCAGCTGGCATAGGCCAATGTGAACATAAGGAGAGTTAGAAGACCCAAGGGATTCCAGACCTGGTCATAGAATCATAGAATAGAATCATAGAATATCAGGGTTGGAAGGGACCTTAGTAGGTCATCTAGTCCAACCCCCTGCTCAAAGCAGGACCAATCCCCAATTTTTGCCCCAGATCCCCAAATGGCCCCCTCAAGGATTGAACTCACAACCCTGGGTTTAGCGGGCCAATGCTCAAACCACTGAGCTATCCCTCCCCCTTATCCACTGTGAATGGGTGTGTTGTTTTTAAATTTTGTAAATAAGTACCTAGGTGCTAGATAATAAAAAGCAACCAATAAAAGGAATGGCCTGCTTTTCCTGAGTCATAGAGCAATTAGGACACTGAAAGTTCTTATAGTAACTCTTTTCAGAATGTCTGGAATATAAAATTGTATGCTATGAACATGATACCCTTCCAGCTTGCTCTGCTGGAGTTATATTTGTGGCAGCATCAGCTACCTGTTTCCTTTCCCTTGACTAGAATATTTAAATCATGGAGAATACTTCAATAACTAAAAAAGTTATTGTGCCCAGGACATCTGGATGAAGGGGAAGAGATAGAAGAAACTTTTATTCCGTTAAATTAATAGAAAAAATCCTGCCCAGGCTGGAGTTTACAAGGCGAAGATGACCCTCATGAAAGTGTTAAGGGACCTTCCAAAAAAAAAAAAAAAAATTCCCAAAAAGAGCAATCTTGCTTGCAATGCTTTGCAAAAAAATGAAGTTCCTTATTTTAATTTATGAAATGTCTGAACTTATCAAATAAGGAAAACATTTTACATCAAGGAAAGTTACAGACAACATTAAGTAAAATGTAACACTCACTCATGCAATAGTTCAAATACTGTTTTAAAAACTAAAATTACCATTTTCAGCAAATTTAACTGTTTCAATTTACCTTACAAATAACACTGTTTCAGAGGTTTAAATATGCTATACACTTAAACAATATACTGTAGAAATTATTGCTAGTATCCCTCTACATAACAGAATTCTTATTTTTATAAACTCACTGACAACTGAGCTATGCAACATATTTTCATAGTAAATACACTTAAATGTATTAATTAGTACATTTCTTTGCTTGCTGTTGGATACTTCGGAGAAAATTATAGTGCTTCTATAATAAAAGGGTATCAACTACATTTCATTTTGCCAGGGAAGATGTCACAGAGACACTCAGTTTCAGCAACAACCTGTAACTGATTGCAATCATTTTTTCAAACCAAAAGCAACTGATTTCTAAGATTCAGCTTCCAACAAAAAGAGTGAATGTTGATACATGGACCCTTTCAATGCTAGCATCTCGTGTCTTGTAATGAGGACAATACCGTGAATGGCATCATCATAGTAGAGTACTTCCATTGGGAATGCATATTGCATTAACTTTCATCATCAGGGAAAATTCATTCAATCCCCAAACATCTGTTACGTAAAGTTACACTTGGCAGGAAAATACTTCAAAAGGAGAACAAAATATTTGCTTCCAGACTAAAGTAGTATGAACTGAAGTATCACTCAATTAAAGGTGGCTTCTCACTAGGGCTAGGTGGAAACTGGATTTTTTGTTTTGTGGGAAATGCTGTGAGTTTGAAAAATAAAAACTGTTCCAAAAGAGAACAAAGGCAAAAAGTTTCAAAATTTCCAGCAAAACAAAATTTGTGGGAAAAGCTGTTTTGGGTCAATAGAAAATTGTATTATGGAATATTTAAAAAATTAAAATAATTTCAAAACTGATAATAATGACATGTTCCAAAAAGGTTGAAGCGAACTTATTTTCCCCAGCCATTAAAGTGGCATCAAGAGTCCAGTAAGACTGGGTGTCTCCACTGAAAGAACAGAATATAATTGGAATGATTTAATGATTCTGGAAATACTCCCCAGTGACAAGAACTACGTAGTCTCTCCTCCCAGCTGCTAAATACTTCCAACCATCCTGCAAACCGAGGACGCTCCCCACCTGAATGAGCTTGTCCTCTGAGAATCCATCCTGGGGTGAGCCAGCCTGAATGTCTAATCACTCCGAAGCTCACCTGACAGTAGACAGACAGCTTGAGTCTGGGCAACTGGACTCAAGGGGAGGGATAGCTCAGTGGTTTGAGCATTGGCCTGCTAAACCCAGGGTTGTGAGTTCAATCCTTGAGGGGGCCATTTAGGGATCTGGGACAAAAATCTGTCAGAGGACAGTACTTGGTCCTGCTAGTGAAGGCAGGGGACTGGACTCAATGACCTTTCAAGGTCCTTCCAGTTCTATGAGATAGGCATATCTCCATATATAGAACTGGATTGGCCCCTGTAGAGGATTGGCCCCTGTGGATTGGCCCCTGGGAGCAGAGGAGGATGCCTCAGTCTCCACGCACCAAGAGACAGGAAAAAAGGCAAGACTCAGAGGGAGCCCAGGAGGGCTGGTTCCCCACCTTGAAATGTCCACCTTGCCCCCTCTTAGAAGTCAGGTATAATACTTGGATTGTTAGCCTAGGGTCATCTCTGGTTCTCACCAGGTCCTGAAAACCCTGTCCTCATCTGAGAATACAGGTTATAAGAAAACAACTGAGGGGAATGGAGTAGGGGGTTGTAAAAGACAAATATCCCCTAAAATCACCTTCAGTGTCCCCAGGGCCTCTAGAAAGTATGCATTTCCTACTCCTGGGGAAAATCTGCGCCATTGTGCATGTGCAGAATTCATGTTCCCTGCAGCTTTCTTTGCTTCCCTGCAGAAAATGACTTTCTGACAGGGAAGCTGCACGAGCAGTCACACACCACTCTCTAGCTGCACCGTTACATCACTGCAGGCACTCGGAGCAGCCGGCAGAGAGGTAAATCACTGCAGGGCTAGGGACACCTGAGCCAGGATCAGCTGCTAGTCCTGGCTGGGCTGGAGGCAGGAGAGAACAGGACTTCCTCTTCCCCTGCAAGGAGTGGCTGGAGCTATATCAGAACCACCCCCAGAAACCTCCCCCAGCTGCAGGAAGCTCAGCATCCTCCCCTGCTTACTGACCCCATTGTTCCTCAGCTCCAGGGGGTAGGAGGGGAAGGGGGTCACTGTACAGTGAGCTGCTCCCCCATCCACCCAACCCCTGTGCATCTGGACCTCCCATATCCAGACACCCTCACCAAGCCTCACCCCATACACCCAGAACCCCCCTAGCCCTCCATACCCAAACCCCACCCCACTGAACCTCAACCCCTGCATCTGGAGCCCCCTTGCACCCAGACCCCCCCCCCGCCTCTGGACCCCCACCCCTGCACCCAGACCACCCTCCACTGAGATCCCTGCACTCAAACCCCCACACTGATGAGCCACACCCCCTGCACCACCTTGAGCCCCCACATCCAAACCCCATCACTGACCCCCAACTAGCCGCACCCAGACTCCCACCCCACTCCCACAGCCACCAGACCCCCCTGCTAAAACCTCCACACCCAGCCCCCTCTGCTGAGCCCAAACCACTTTCACCTGGAAGCCCCTGCAGAGTCCCACTGCCCCTGCACCTGCACCTGGAACTCCTCCCCAGCCTCTGTGCATCCAGATCCCCCCACTGAGCAGCCTTCACCCAGACTGTCCCACACAAAATCCTCTCACCCCACACCTAGACCCGCCCCCCCACACACACACAGAGCCCCTCCACACTTTGATCCTCCCTGCCCCACGTCTGGTGCACTTGGTGCAAAAGGGCAGGGCCCCAAGGTGTTTCTGGGGCAGGCCCAGGCCTTGTGCTGTGTCAAGGTCAGGTGGGGAGGCTGCAGGGTGATCTCCCATCTTCGTACAGCCAGTGGCCTGTGCTCCCCACTGCCATACTGGAGCCTCTGCATTTATTTATTGAGAAATAAATCTTGCCGAATTTTAAAATACTGTGCACAGAATTTTTAATTTTTTGGCACAGAATGCCTTCAGGAATAATTTCCTAACTGTACCACACGCTTTTGTAGGCACATGTATGGCTCCAAGTACACTTATGAATCCTGCATAATTTTTCAGATGAGATGAGCTCTTGCAATTACTACATTCTGGCACAGTGAACTCTTCCCCCCCACACCACCAGCTGTAAGCTTTTAGTTTTACACATGTATTCCACTTTGTTTTCTTTACCAGAGCAAGTATTAAAGATCAATACACTTTATTATGACAGGCTTTTTATCTCAGTGGTCAGGGCTACAGAAATAACATTTGAGGCAAGAAGCTCAAGATTTGATAAAAATTCTTCATAAAGACTTAACTACATCTGCCTAAAAGTTGGGGGGTGGGTGGGTGTTAAATCCTAAATCTTGAACTTGTAAGATATTACACTTCAGCTCTGGCCATTAGCCACATAACCTCATAGTAAGGTATTATGCTTTCAGTATAAATTACCTACTCAACTAAAATACAAGTATTTCAACACAAATTTACTAAGTCAGTCAGTCTTTTTCAAAATTTCCCAAACACTTTCGCCCCCCTTTTTTAACATTAAAAAAAAAAAACACCTATGGAATAGCCCAAAAAAGAAGATTACAAAGAAAACTAAATTTCCTGTAATGTGTCAGTAAATTCAGCTTAGGTTTTCATATGGGCTCAAGACAACATTCACTATGACCCTGAAGCCATTCTAGCTAGATATTGACTCAAAGCAACTGAAGCTGAGCTTTTTGATGAGACTCTATAGTAGGTACTTAGGAACTTTAGAATTCCATTGTCTTTAAGAAAAAAGATAATTCTTCTCTACAAATCTGATTGGGAACTTGACAGAAGCAGAAAGTATATAAAAAGGAGGGTGTTAGCATTTAAATAGCTAGCCTTTTCAAGAGCAAAGTCACCCCTCAAAATGTGAGAGCTGAATAAGTATAGACCATAAATATACATTTTTGCAACTGAGCATATCAGGGCTGAATTAAAAAGTGTATTCATAATAGCCAAAGTTTCTCATTATAGCAACTTAATGTATTTGAACTATGGTGCTTTATCTGTTACAAATCTATTCTGTTTAAAGTCTATGTACAAAATATTTACATTTGCAGATGAGCAGATTACATGAATAATTCTGGTTTCTACTAACACACACATCTTTGATCCAAGAGCACTAGCCACTTAACAGTAACAAAATATGATAATTCTCGCTACATACACATCACTTTCTCTTCCTACATGTTGTGTAAAATATAGAGCATGTGCACGCACACATTGATGTTATGGCATTCAAATCTTTAAACTGTAAATTCCTTTTTTTGTATCAGGAATAAAAATCTCAGTTTTAGCTATGTATTAGCAAAGTTTTGACTGCTGACATTACTATTCTTGTCAACTATGGAAGTAATGCTAGTAGAACTAGAGTTAGAAACAAATGATGATAATTCTTTGCTGTAAGTAATAATCATTATCTGACTGAGTTGTGGGATCAAGAGTCCAATCCCAGCCCTGCCACAGACCCATTCCCTGTCTGAGTTTTCCTAACTATAAAGTGTACTGAAATCAAACAAAATATTTCCCAGGGATTATGCAATGCATAATTCATTTGTGTTTGTGAAATACTGAAAATTTGGTTAGAGTGTGCTATAAATAAATATGAAAACACTTTTACCACTAAGGTAGGAATATGGCAACTGTTTAGCAACTGGTGTAGCTAAAAGCAGAGGGCCTAGTAGAGTCTAATGACCCACAGCACTTGGATGCCCAGGCTCCCAAATCACTCACATGCTTTTGAAAGTTTTCCTGATGCGAGACCAGGAGTCAGGGTTTCTGGGTCCTAAATCCAGCTCTAGAACCAATTTGCTATGTGACATCAGCCAAGTCACTTCGTCTTTGTGCCTAAATCTCCCCAAACCTCAAAATACTTTGCATATCCGAGTGCTGAACTCATTCTGCAAACAGCGATTGAAACCTCAACACCCCAGTAAGAGCGGTATTACCTCCTTTTAGAGATTGGAAAACAAACACAGGCTAGTTAAGGGATGTGCCCAAAAGTCTCACCATGTCTGTGACTGACAAATTAGAGAACAGGTATCCTGAACCCCAACCCAGTGCCTAATTCACAGGAGCAGACCTCATGCTGCAGTAGCGATTAAGGGCACAATCCCGCAACCACAGACGAGTGGTCCCACTGAGATTCGTCAATATCCGACAAGCGCTTTGAGATCCTCAGACACAAAATAAACTGATTGCAAAAGCGTACTACAGCTTCTCAGTTGCACACCACAGAGGAGCCGTAGGGGGGCAGGGAAGACCCCCTGAAGACCCCCGACTTTCGGTTTTGACCCACAGACAGACGCCTTGACGCTGCACCTGTCACCACCAGCGGCCCTACATCAAAGCGAGGCGCGCACACGCTTCTCCATCTCTCCGGGCAAAGGGAGGCCGGGAGCCCCGCACAACGAGCGGGGACCCGGCCCAGGCGTCCCCGCGCTGCAGATACACAGCCCTGCCCCGGCCCGCTGCTGCCCGCGCGCCTCGCCCCCGCCCCCGGGCCAGGCCGCCCGCCGGAGCCACCTGCGCCGCCTGCACTTGTTGAGCGGGAGGAGCGTGCGCGCCGGGCCCCCCCGGCCTTAACCCTTGGGAGCCAGGCGCTGTCGCCATGGCCAGGCGCAAAGCGGCCGGGGTGGCCCCCGGGGGAGCGCCGGCGGCAACCGGCAGCGCAGCTGAGCAGCTCCCCCCCGCCCCCCAAGCCGCAGCATCGGGGCAAGGCGGAGCGGCCCGGGCTGGGCCTGCCGGCGGCCGGGGATCCCCCTCTGCCGCGGCCTCCCCCGCCCGGGGAGACACCGCCGCCCCCCGCTACGTGGGGGAGGGGAGACACCCCGTCCCGCCGCCGCCGCGCCCTTCACCTGGGCCCCTGGGCGGCCCCGGCCCCGCCGTGCGCACCCCGCTCCCGGGCCGCACAGCTGGGAGCCTCCTCCCCCGGGGCAGGGGCCGGCGCAGCGCGCACCTCCGCCCCCGCGGCGGCAGCTCAGGCCGCACAGAGCCCAGGGGTCGGGGAAGCCCCAGGCAGCGGCTCCGGGGGGAGGGGGGGGGTTCCAGCACACCCCGCTCGGCGGCCCCTCTCCCCGCCCGGGGCTCACCTCCTCTGGGATGGCCGGCTCGCCGCCGCCGCCCCCCGGAAACGAGGCCCCGGCTCCGGGCGGCGGCTCAGGCTCCATGTCCCCGTTGAAGAGCGAGGCCCCCTCGGAGCTACTGCCGCTGCTCAGCGCCGCCATCTTGGGTCGAAGCGCTGGAGGAAGGGGAGGGGTGGGAGGGGGAAGCCGCGTCCCCGCTGCCGGGCCGCCCCCAGCCGCGACCCGTAGTGGGACGGGGGGGGGGAGACCACACAACACGAAGAGCTACAGCGGCCCGCGCCACTACACGTCACACCCGGCCCGTGACGTCACATATAATAGCCGCTGTCACTGCGCATGGGCCATCTGACGTCACGGGGAAACACCTTGACGTCACGGCGCCACTAAACGTCATCCAGGGAACTCAGAGGGCCTGGGATGTAACCCCGCCCCTTTCCTATAAGCCCCTCCCTCGACCCTCTCACTAACATCCTCAAGGCCCATTTCCAGCCTCACCCAACTCCCCTTTCATTCTTTGCTTCCCCCAATGCCGTCTGCAGAGCCCCCACACCTCAGCCCTAAATCCCCTTCCATGCAGATCGTCCCGCCCTGGCCCCCCCAACCTTTCCCCTCTCTGCACATACCTTCCTCTCCATAGACCCCTCCTTCCAGCCAGCCCCTTTTTGCCCCTAACAGCCTGCCCCGCCTACCATTCTCCCAGGACCTGTGCACGCCTCCCTGACCCAATGCCTCAGCCTTTCCTGGGGCTCTCTCCTCTCATCCAGAAATATCCTCTCTCCCCCGCAGAGGCCCCCTCAAGACTGGTTGTCCGGGAGCTCCCCTCACACAAGCCCCATCTTCCTTCACCACAGACTGATCCCACTTCACTGCTGCTCCCCCATAGCCACACACAAGCCATCCCCCACTGTCCTCTTACCCTAGTCAGGGTAGAACATTCCTTTGGTATGGTGGTAGGCTGTTGACCCCTCATTCTTCCAACTTAGCAATTAGTAGTAGTATAAAACACTGAACTAGCATATTTTCAACCTAAAAATACACCATTACCAAATCACGCAAGGGCAGGAAGCACAATGATAAGTCACTGGTTGGAAGTAGGGTACTAACTTCTGCTAGGGTGGGGTCTCTACTAGGAGTGTGGCATCAGAAGGTTAAACTCTGGCTCTCTGCTATAGGAAGGCAGTCTTCCAACAAGTGGAGGGGGATTCAAAAGTAACAACAATACATCAAAAAGAAAACAAGCAAAATACCTGTGGCACCTTAGAGACTAACATTTATTTCAGCATAAGCTTTCGTGGGTTAAGAACCCACTTCATCGGGTTATGCTGAAATAAAGTTGTTAGTCTCTAAGGTGCCACAGGTATTTTTCTTGTTTTCTTTTTGCTGACACAGACTAACACGGCTACTACACTGAAACCTAACAATACATCAGAATGTGCTGCTCGTCTACTAAACTGGCACACCACAAAGCAACAAAAAAAAACCAAACTTAAAAAATCCCCACCTTTGTACTGAGAAAATATTACATAAAAAGAAAAGTCATTTGTAAAGAGGAAGAGTGCTTTCCTCACAGTATTTAGGCCAAATTTTTTAACTGTGTCCACTGATTCTAGGGTGATCAACCTGAAAAGCTTAGGATCTGATTTTCAGAGGTGTTGAGCATAGGCACCGACTCCGTGGGTGCTCCAGGGCTGGAGCACCCAGGGGGAAAAATTGGTGGCCCCGCCAGCCCCCCCGCGCCCAGCTCACCTCTCTGCCTCTCCGCCTCCCTCAGGCTCCACCTGATGCCAAGCGGAAGCCACTTTTCCTGGCTCCGGCTGGTCGGCGGTGCCTCGGGGGAGGGGTGTGGGGAGGAGGCGGAGATGGAGGACCTGGCTTCGCCTCTGCCTCCTCCCCATACCCCTTCCCCGAGGCACCGCCCCAGGTGTGCGGCGTGACGCCACTGACCACCTGGAGCCAGGAAAAGCAGCTTCCACTTGGCGTTGGGCGGAGCCTGAGGGAGGCGGAGAGGCCGAGGCAGAGAGGTGAGCTGGGCACGGAGGGTGTGGCGGGGAGCTGCTGGGCCCAGTGGGTGCTCTGCTGCTTCTTCCCCTCCCCCCCGGCTTGCAAACTGCGGGGAGGGATGCAGCGCGCCTGAGGGAGGAGGCGGGGATTTGGGAAAGGGGCAGGGCCGGGGGTGGAGTTGGGGCGGGGCCGGGGGCGCAAGCACCCACCGGCGCCGACTAAAGTCGGCACCTATGGTGTTGAGTGCCTGCAGCCCCCCACTGGCATTATTTGGAAACTCAGGCCCTAGATGTCTCAATTTGGACACCAAGGTAAAATCCTGCCCCACTTGAAGTCAATGAAAGTTTTGCCAGTGATTTCAGTGGAAGCAGGACTTCACTTCTGGAATTAGTGGGAACAATGTAGATATAAAAAAGGAGGGTGGGAGAAAGCTGAATGTAAACTTCAAGAGGCCCACAATCACAATTCTGTATATTTTCATGGGGAAAATATTATCTTCAAAACTACAGTATGTTATAGAACCTTAAGGCTTTGATCCTGCAGAAGAAGACATAGGCACAAGGGTTTGCCTGTGCAGACCCAGCTGAATCATTGGGGTCTAAGGGTGCATATTTAAGTACTGAATATCTGAAGAGTCCAAAGTTAAGATTGTATAGGCAAAATTATCTTTAACCACTTTACAACATACTATATAACATACTATTTCCCAAATTGCAGTTGGAAAAAAAATGCATAGTACATGAGTGCTGACAATATTAAAATACATTTCCAAGAGAGATAATACTTTACAATATAAATTAACAATATACCAGATTATGACAATACAAATTATTATACAATAATGGGAAAATATTGCAAGATGCTACAACTGTTTAAATGAATTTAAAAACTATGATTTAACATTTGAGAAATGTTATGTAAGACATCTTTATAGACATGCACAAAAGGAACAGTTAAAGGGACTCTGCCAGCTTGAAAAATCAGTTTTCAGACATAATTGTAACTAGAGTAGATACATTTAACACCTAAGATTATTAAAACAGAGAGGAGATAAAAACAAAACACCTCTAATATTTTCAGTTTGTTTATTGACAGCCTGAATCTCCAAACATTTATGCCCATGCTTAACTTTATTTATGTATGTAAGTGTTTGCAGGATCAGAGTTTTAGTTGCTCTCTTGCTGAAAATATAATCATGATATCCTCAAGAAAGCAACAGAAAAACCATATGCGTATTTTTTTTAAAGATTACCAAAACTACATCAAAAACAAATCAATCCATACTATTTAAAGAATATTCTGTCACAACCTGGAATATTTCAAATTAGTCAATTAAACAGATTCAAGTTGACAGCATCCCTTTGAGATGACACAAGCATCCTTAACTTTTGTATTTCCTGACATTTGACATGCAGCCTTCTCATTCTATTAATGTAGTTTTGGAATGCTGAATACTCTATAAAATATATATACAATCACTTTTGGGTTTATAATGGCACCTTTCACACTCAAGTTAGTGCTTTGTAAAAGCACTTGGAAATAAATTAGGTGCTGGTAGTACTATAAATGTTAAGTAAGTATAACAGTTATTTATTGTATGAGCTCAGCAATAGCTCCCATACAGACTGGAACATTAGATCCTGTTTTATTAAGAGGAGGAACTTTGGCCACAAGTCTGGTCAAAATTATTCCCTGCTCTGTTCAAAAGGCCACACAATATTTAACTCCCACCTGGACAGCCATCAGAGATATGCAGAAGGGATTTGTTTAACAAGTAAGCTGACACACTACACCTTAACAACACAGCACCTCCCTTCCAGGGCAGTACAGTATCATCACTGAATAGAAGCCCAAATTCTTGTGTTACAGGTGGCTCGGAGTACTACCAACACTAACCAACACTATGTAAGAGAACCAAACATAAAAACTAAGTTATTTGCCAAGTTTGTAACTTTATGCCTTACAAATCTGTGTTCTAAACATACTGTTGAAAAGATAATAGTCAACAATGCCCTATGTGGGATAAGAATCTGAAGTGTTGGCAAAAAGTGTACACAGCCTGTAAGCAAAACACAGATTAGGAAATAAATGTAACAATGAAGATTAGAATTTTGAGAGAGATTTCCCTGTACTTGTAAGGAAATGAAAAGAAGTGCAGTATTAAGTACTTATCTGGGCACATTCCTTAGGTAGCTGATGTTAATGGAAAAGTCACTGGGTGAAATTCATCCCTGTTGTAACTCCTTTTACTTCAATAGAATTTACCACAGGGATGAATTTGGCCTTTCTGTGCAAAGTTTAGTCATAATCCATGTTTTATTCTCCAAATAATTTACAGTCAGGGTGTAAGTCTAACATCAGCACCAGTAGCCTACCATCAATCTACAATTTTTTTAGTACTTTTTCCTACTGCCTTTAATAATCCCACATTGCTTTGTTCTTGTGCATTTGCTTTGTTCTTGTGCATTTATAAGGAGGTTTGCATTCACATGGAGAGTGTTAGTCATACTATGTTATTATTATTTATTATTTATACCATGTAACACATTAAGGGCTGCAAGTATGAACCTTAATGCTGCCAACTGACACCAGAACTAGAATTAGAGCCAAGAGTTACCACATGGTGTGGGTGGGTTGATTTTTTTTGTTTGCTTGTTTTGTTTTTAAATAAAAGAGAGAATGCAATGCTGGTAAGAGATGATGGATTGAGAAGAATAGAGGCAAAAACCTACTATTCACACTGTACCTCCTTGCTCTTTGGGAGGGTCCACATCCATTGATGAATGTAATTCATATTTCGTGGTCCTACATCATCTTTGGTTTCTCTGCTTAGCCCATCAGAAAGGAGGCTAATCAGTGTTAAATGTAACAGTGTTTTTGATATAGAATTCTGTTCACTAAGGATCGATACCACCACTCCATTTTGCAGAGGCTACCCGACAGCCTTTAGCTGATACTTCCAGTCACTATCAACATAAGTCCAAGTCAAATTAGTGACCTAGATGTGAAGGGCTCTGTGCCCAACCCTTAAACCATCCAGACCTCTGGGTGGGTCATTCCTAGGATGTAGTACAGACAGTCTAACTAAATTTGTAAATATTAAAAAAACCTGCCCCTTTCCAAGGAATGTGTACTTATGCCATTTTTTGCACCAACGTTTTATGTTTTTTTCAGAAAAAGGTTAAATTCTGATCAGAAAAATAAGTTGGTTAGGTAGTTAAAGGGCACAGACATCATTTAGATTACCCAACAGAACATTTATTGGTCAAATTAACACATGCATTTTAAGACAAAATGTTTAGTCAGTAGAAAATAAGACAGTTTACTTGACAGTGTCTAGCACATTGTGGAAATTTGAACACATCAGCTGTCCTTCCACAAAGAAATCAGATTATCTTGATGGGATGCTCAGAAGAAATTAGTGTCCAGTAGTGTGAAAAGGCTTCTCAGTCAGACCTAAGATAGGTCTAGTTTGCCATTTCCTTTTCAAAGAAGAGAGCATTTTGAAACAAGTCAATGATAAATAAACAAACACCTGCCTATATGGTACATTTTCATAATAGAAATCTTTCACAGCTTCTTATCCAAATGGTTAGTCCAAGATTTTTATATATGTTAATAAATTAGGTAGTTAAACACACAAGGCCAGATTTTTAAAGGTATTTAGGCATCTGAAGATGCAGATAGGTACATGACTGAATTTTCAGAAGCTCACAGGCTTTTTTGAAAATCCCACTAGATAACTGTCTGCATCTTTAGGCATTTAAATATATTTAATCCAGCCCACTGTGCCAAATCCTGAGCATTTTCTTGAACAAGGCCAATGGAGTTTAATGGTGCTTAGTAAGGGATGCAGGAATTGCCCCATGCATTGCAGTATTTGCATTTTACCAGCACACATTTAAAATGTGTGGGACTAGTTTATCCACTGCAATGAAATCATCACAAATAAACCTTTTAACATATGCTAAGTACATGGCACTTTTATATGCAACAATATGGATCTAAAAATACATAACTGTGCATCCATCCTCCAGTGGAGATTACTGTTTGCGTGTCATGTACAATTCTGAATCCCAAGAGGGAGGAAACCAGGATCGTGGCGGAACATAGATACGCTCATAGTGGTTTGCCACTACCTTCTCTGTAACCTTTCCAAGGAAATTTGAAACTGGACAATAATAGTTGGCCAGATTCCAGTAATCAGGCTATGTTTTTTGAGTACTGGCCAGAATGGTGTGTACTTCATAAAGGTAGCTTGCACTCAAGGAAGAATGAGTTGACACTCATGAGGAGTGGGCCCAGATGATCTTCACTTGTCTTCACCATCCATGAAAGGCTTGGAGATCCCACTCATAAGTTGTAGCTGGTACACCTTTCAAAGCTCCCAGGAGATCCCTGTCTAACTGCTCCCATGTTAGACAATGGGAAAAGCATGGGTGCTTTGATTTTTTCTGTTGTTGTTTCTCTGTTGATCGTGTTGATATTTTTTGAGCAGAATATGATGATAGTTCTTCACATCGTTTGAAACTTCCAGCTGAAGAATCCTGCAGTTCTGCAATGCTGTTGAGCCTCAGACCTTTAATGCTGTATGCCCTCTGTATAGAAATGAACTAATATTTGGCAGGGGATAAGTAACTGGCAGCTGAACAGTTCTCACTAAAAGTCATCTTCTCAGTTCATGCTCTCTCTTTCTCCCTCAAAAGGCACAAAAATGCTATCTAGTTCACATATGCTTGTTATACAAAGACTGGATACTACTTCCATTCAAGCCAATGGAAAAATTCCCATTAACTCTCACTGTATAGGTTCAAGGCCCTAATGCTTAGACCAGGGGTCGGCAACCTGCAGCACCCGCAGTAGCGTAGCCAGGGTGGGAGCAGGGGGAGTGGCCGCTCCCCCTGTGAGGAGAAGCGGCGCGAAGGCTCTGCCCGAGCCCCGCTGCGGGAGCCGGGCTCGGCGGCGCTTTAAAAGGCTGGCGGCTCCTGCCGCTGCCGGGAGCTGCGGGCCTTTTAAAGTGCCCCCACCCCAGCCCCGCTGCCAGAGCTGGGCTCGGGCAGGGATTTAAAAGGCCCGGGGGCTCCGCAGCGGCTGGAGCCCCAGGCCCTTTAAAGGGCAGCCGGGGTGAGTACAGGGGGAGCGGGAAGGTGCCTTTTTATAGCACCGCTCCCCCTGTGCCTAAACCTGGCTACGCCACTGAGCATGCGTGCCAAAGGCGGCACGCGAGCTGATGTTTATTGGCACTTTGCTGCCAGCTGGGGTCCCGGCCGCCGGCCCTGCTCAGCTCGCTGCTGGCCTGGATGGATGAAACCCCGGGCCAGCCGCAGGCTGAGCAGGGCTGGCGGCCGGGACCCCAGCTGGCAGGGGCCGGCGGACAGAACCCCAGACTGGCAGTGTGCTGAGCGGCTCAGCCCACTGCTGGCCTGGGGTTCTGTCTGCCGTCCGCACTGCCGGTCTGGGGTTCCGTCCGCCAGCCTCTGCCAGCCAGGGTCCTGGCCACTGACCCCGCTCAGCCTGCTGCCAGCCAATGTATTATTGGCACGTGAAACGTTACATTAATGAAGACTTGGCACACCACTTCTCAAAGGTTGCCGACCCCTGGCTTAGAGAACTAAAGAACTACAACCCAGACAACTTAACAATATAAAACAATTATATCACAAATAAAATGGCCTTAAATAATTACAAAAGTTACATTTCTCTACTGCCCAGTGACTTTGAAAGGCTGCACATTAGATCCAAGCTTTCAGAGATTTCACACTAGTAAAAGATTTAAGTTAAAAACTAAATGTTAAAAATGACACATATGTGTTTTATAGTTTAAATATATCATATTTAATATTTGTTCTAAATATTTATGTAGAACATTCTATTTTTAAAAAATACTTTGGAATATTAATTTAAGAAACTTCAGATTTTCCTCTTTAATATATTTTGTATTTATTTAAAAGAAAGAAAAGTCCAGAAAGTTCTTAACCCAGTTACCATTCTTATATTTTAAGGAATGATGTTCTAAATAACCCCCTTTTAAAAATCACTTTTAACTTCTTATTTCAGGAGTAGTAAGAGGCATATTTACCGAGCCACAAGCTTTTCACTGGACCCAGGTTGAAAATAACTTTGCAGGATCATTTATAATAAAACATTACTCTGAAATACATATTCAAGGTGACCTTTAGAAAGCAAAAACCAAAACATTTCCTTTTTGATGGACTATGCACATCAGGGAGGGTCTTGGCAGTTGGGAAGGCGTTCAGACTGGGCTGTATGTCACATAAAGGGGATAGGCCTGCAGCACATATCACTAGCTAAATAAGAATTAATTTCTCTCCCTTCCATGCCCTGCATGTCTTTCAGCACCCTCACAACAAAACAAAAGCCACACACACCAATCCACTTCCTCTCCTGCCTTAATGGTGATTTCAAGGTCCAACTGTCTATGTGCTGAGCCCCAACCTACTGTCTCCTGCCCCTGCTACCCTCCTGTAATCACCTGTGCCATAGAAATATGAGACACTAAAAGGTCCAAATACTTGTGCAGTAGTACAGGTAACTTCAAAAGGCTGAAGGAGGTGGCACATCAGGATTCACTAATAGAAACAGGTGAGTCCTGAAGTGAAGTCATCATTAAGATAAGAAAGGGAGCAGGCAGGGGGTAGCTATGGGAGAAGGAGATAGAGAGGTAGGGGTTGGATAGAATATTAGATGGAGAGAGAATGAAGCAGGGACAGAAGCCACCAGCGAAGGAAGCAGAGAGGCAATGTGCGTGGGGAATGGGAGGCTGTGGGAAATGGGAAGGTGAGGGAAGAGAGAGAAGTAGCTGCATTGCCTGCTTTGGTTTGCTGAAACAGGGATCAAATGCCATACTTGATAGAATCAGCCAAGACATTTGTGTTAACTTGGGTTTCTACTTATGCTTCTCATAACTTTGATTTATATAGTCATGCAAATATCTGGTTTCTAAAAAAAAGTGTATCGTTAACAATTCAGATGTATCAGTCTTTAAGTGCTAAATGGCTGCGGATTTCTTGTATTATACTTCCCCTTGATGGTCACATTTCGTATTCTACAACTGCTTAACTGGGTACAAAACACAGAGCTTAGAGAATTTACTGGGGCTGCAGGAAGGGGAATTTCAAGGATTCCACATAAAACAATTTCATCTGGTGTCCAGACAGTTATACAGTCTGGTCTTAGAAGTTTCTTCCACAACTCCCAGGCTCGCATTTTCTGTCTTTGTTTCCTGGAGCTTTCCTTCTGACCCCAGCACACTTGCTGTAATTTGATTTTTCCCCCCCAGCACTTTCAAGGAAGTGAGGTTCTCCCTGCACCCCCGATCCAATGTTAACAGATTAGCAAGTGAATGCGTCCGCTCACTCAGATTTTTCTTCTTCAGTTTTTACCTTCTCCTTCACAGAACAGCAAAAGTCATTAGGGATTATATGGGTCTGGAGTAGGAAAGCTATAAGACAAAGAAGAGGCTAAATCAATACGGTGACTAAAATACCGAAACTACAGCTTTGGAATGGGAGAGTGAAATAATATTGCCCAATCAATGGTCATTGCTGTAAGAGATGTTGGTTGGTTGTATTGGTTTTATGACTATTTCTGTGCTATTTCAGCTGGGAATTCTTTGCAACCGTTCCATGATTGTTAAAGTAGCTGGTTGAAAACAGGGCCGGCTCTAGGCACCAGCTGACCAAGCACGTGCTTGGGGTGGCACCTTGCAAGGGGCGGCGCTCGGGTTTTTTTTTTTTTTAAGTTCGGCGGTGGCGCGGGGCTCGTGGGAGGGGGGGTTGTTTCGGCAGCTCGGGAGAGGGGAGGAGAGGGGGGGTTGTTTTGGCAGCGCGGGGCTCAGGAGAAGGGAGGGGATGGGGAGTTGTTTCAGCAGGGCGGCGCGGGGCTTGGGAGAAGGGAGGGGAGAGGCGGTTGTTTCAGCGGGGCGGCGCAGGGCTCGGGAGAGGGGAGGGGGAGTTGTTTCAGCAGGGCAGTGCGGGGCTCGGGAGAAGGGAGGGGAGAGGCGGTTGTTTCAGCGGGGCGGCGCGGGGCTCGGGAGAGGGGAGGGGGAGTTGTTTCAGCAGGGCAGCGCGGGGCTCGGGAGAAGGGAGGGGGAGTTGTTTTGGCAGGGTGGCATGGGCCTCGGGGGAGTGGAGGGGGGGTTGTTTCAGCGGGGCTCAGGGGAGGAGGGGTTGTTTCGGCTCGGCAGGGCTGGGGGAGGGAGGCAGTTGTTTCAGCAGGGCAGCGCGGGGCTCGGGAGAAGAGAGGGGAGGGGGGGTTGTTTCGGCAGGGCGGTGCGGGGCTCAGGGGTTGTTTTTTTTTTTCCTGGGGGGGGGGGGAGCGGCGCTCGGTGTGTGTGTGTGTTTGGTTTTTTTTTGCTTGGGGCGGCAAAAAGGTTAGAGCCGGCCCTGGTTGGAAATGATCCTTGTAGTTTCTGTGAAGGAGAGTGGACATTTCCTCTCCACCTAATCATCTTCAGGGGCTGGCCTGCTAGCCTGCCCAGCCTCTCCATCTTCACTGTTTATTTTCACAGTCCTCTGGGGTAACAGAGTATCAAGTGGTAAGAGTAAAGAACAACAATCTGTCACTGATGATGGGGCAGTCTGCCTCCTTAAGGGTAGTAATGCCCCGTTCCTGATGTACAGGTTTTCCCTGAGCTGAAGAATCCCCCAAAGAAAAGGGCAGGAATTCCTCAGCACAGAAGAAAACCTGTCTAGGAGTGGGAGAGGCTTCTTTAGCATAAGCACCGATTGCCTCAGCACATGGAAGTCACATGCACTGGAGGAGTGGAACTTACCTGTTATATGCTCCATGCCCTCTACCACCTATGCTGCTCTCCCCTACTTGCCTGATGCCCCTCCAAGGTCCACCAACATCCCTATTATTCCACTCCAGATATTCCCCAACACATAGCCTACGTGTCCAGACAGAAATTTTCAGTTGATGGTTATCATAGAATCATAGAATATCCGGGTTGGAAGGGACCTTAGGAGGTCATCTAGTCCAACCCCCTGCTCAAAGCAGGACCAATCCCCAATTTTTGCCCCAGATCCCTAAATGGCCCCCTCAAGGATTGAACTCACAACCCTGGGTTTAGCAGGCCAATGCTCAAACCACTGAGCTATCCCTCCCCCCAACATGTGTCAATTCGTGTTGTGAAAATTGTTTGTTAGAATTGTGTGTTAAATTTTAACTGGGGATTTAATTTGTTTTTATATTTGTTCTTCAGCGATGCATTGAATACTGGGGATTTCATTCATTTTTATATGTGTTCTTTAGTGATGCATTGAAAGTTGTTTGGTTTTTAATGGAAGTTTTATATTGTAATATATGGATATTAAGGTTGAGTACTGATGGGGTTAATGCCACAATTAATAGTCTGTCAGTGGTAAAAAAAAAAAGACTTGTTTACATTTAGTTTCCCCTAAGATGCAATTTGTTTGTCTAGCATGTGGGAATCAGGCCACTCACTGAAATACTCTATGGTTATATTTCTAGGAGTATCTGAGAATGCTTAAGATGCAATAGACCACAGGCAAAATTTCTGGTGCAACGTTCAATGATCTCTCAAAGGCTTTTGATGCTGTGGATTGCTTGAAGCCATCAGTTACTCTAAAGGCTTCTGGACATGGATAGTCCTGTTCTAATTAGATATGACTTCTCCCTACAAAAAGACAACAATTTGTTTCAGTAAATGAATACAACTCCCAGATACTCCCTACTGGGGAAGTTCTGCAGGGCTCCATCTTAGATCCAATTTTTATTTCTGTTTTTATAAATGAATTGTATGTTTTGTAAATATTCTAATATTCATCTATACTCAGAAGGCATTATTGTTTATTATATAGAGAGCTTTTATTTGATGGCATGTTGGACTTAACTAGCAGTTTGATTTTGACAAGATAGAGAGAGAATTTATACCTGTGCCTGGGTCAATACCAGGCAACAGAGCAGTGCCTTGAAAAATGACACAATGTATAAGCAGGGTGGCTAAGAGCAGAAACAAGCCAAGAGGCTATGGAGTGCTACTTTCCAGCAGTCAATAATGACTGCACGATTCTTATGCTTTTGGTTGATATTTTGTTTTGTTTTTTTTTAAAGTGTGAATTTAGTGTTTGTGAACAGTGCTAGACTGAAAGTCCATCCATTGTCTCTTGTCTTAGTATTATTATCATAGTGCCTATTTTGATTGTAAGCACTTTGGGGCAGGAGTGGGGAAGAGACTTGTTTGTTCTGTTTGTAGAGTGCCTAGCACAGTGGGGTCCTGCTCCATGACTGGAGTTCCTCTGTGCTATGATAATATCAATAATAATAAAAACAGGCACAGCACGGCGAGGCTCCAGCAACATGAGCTTCCCCATGCTGCACCTCAGTCCCAACCTGGAAGGACCATCTTTTGGGTAATAAGATAGGTAGGTCTCCACTTGGATTCAGCCTTTGGTCTTTCTCCTATGTCAGTTGTGATCATGGTTATTGACATGAACACCAGCCTGCTGAGAATAGCAACTCACTTCATGCAGGTTGCTGAACAGCCCTCAGATGCTAATATCTTTTGGTCACTATTAACCCAAGCTAGATTTGTCATGGCAACAGGAAAAGGTTCTATGGCCCATTACCTCTGAATTCTGAACTATCCAATGTCCCTGTTTTAGTTAGGGAGCTATGGCAGCCTTAATGTTGAATTTCTTGGCAGTTGGTTTGCGTGCATTTGATTATTTAAGCAGTCTTTGCTATGATGTTAACTTTTTCAGTTAACATTAGCTACGTGTAATTCAATTACTGCCTTTAAAGAATGGACTTATTTCCAGAGACCGCTTCTGCCTTTTTTGGTAAGTGGTTCACTCAGGTGAAGAAATATCCATTCAGGCACATCCCGTCTTTGTTTAGTCTTTTATACATGTTCTTGGCAGTGCTTTTAAAAATGTAACCTATGATTCAATCTGCTGAAAACAAAGTAAGTCCCCAGGTCAGCGGTATACTTAAACACATGTTTAAGTTGATCCCTTTTCACTAAATGCTTAAAATTAAGCACTTGATTAAGTGCTTTGCTGAATTGGGGCCTAACATGCATTAGCCTATGCTGAATCAGGTATACAAAGATTCTCCAGGGACTACATCCTAAGGTCCTCACTAAGTATTTACTTAGGCCCAGCTTCACAAAGGGATTTAGGAGTCACAACACCTAACTTTTAGGCGCCTAGAAAAATCGCTAGAACAACAATGGAATCCACAAAACCTGATTTAGGTGCCTAGGCTCCCTATACAATGAAGAGGGAAATAGACACATTAAAATATAATCTACAGAAGCCAGCATGCTAGGTGGGGAGCTGCATAAACTAGCCAATGGGAGATGCCAACAAGAGGATTGTGTCCTTAGCCCCACCCCTCGGTGTTAGGTACCTAAGTCAGGGCTGCAAGGAGGCATCTACCTCAGTGCTATGAGCTGAGTTAACCCTTGTTATGGGTTGAGTTAAAACATGGTTGAAACTCACGTGTGAATGTGCCCTTTACTTAAGATTGCTGTAGAAGGCAGTTAAGGGGCCACACCTAAAACAAGGCATAAGGGAGTCTGCCCAGAAACTAGCACCATTTGGGTAGAGGGTTCCTCTGGGGATTGTTCTGACCAGTCGGGTGTCTGCAGGTATGGAAAAAAATGTGTAGGTGGGCAAACAGACAAGAAACTGGCAGAGACTTAGAGACAATGAAAAAAAAACCAAGCAGGAGCCTATAAACACAGCATGACCTTGGGAGAAGCCCAGACAGAACTTAGGGTCTGGTGCTGGCTAGAGGCTTGGGGCTATCCCTTGCTTTTGGTTTCTCCTGCATTTGGACAAGCAGGACTTTAAATAAACTATCAAAAAATACCAGACTCCATCAATTTCTACTCCCATGTGGAGCACCCCAAAAGCCCCTAACTTTGATTAGCTACTTGGGTTGAAAAAGGACAATGTGTGCTTGTGATCTACAGCTGAGAACCTTCTCATGGAGTCAGGTGTCTATGCCATTTTTGGGGAGAATAGGTCAAGTAGTTGGAGCTGGAAGTGGTGCCTCCCTTATAACTTCTTGTCCTGTGGTTAGAGCTCTTACCTGCGATAGGGCAGACCCAAGTTCAATTCTTCCCTGTGCCTGATGGGGAGAAACCCATTTAAATCCTATCTTCCACCTCCCAGGAGGCTGCTTTAACTACTGGGGTCTGGGTGATTCTGATATGGGTGGAGAAGAATCTCTCCTGTTGATGCTGCTCTGCTTTAGATAAATACCTAAATAGTCATTGGGCCAGAGAATGAAAGAATGACTCTATAGCCTGTGATTGGAGAACCAAGGTGGGAAGTAGGAGACCCAGGATCCAGTCCCGCTGCTCCAATGAGTCTGTATTTAGTTATATACAGTGGAACAGCTTCAAGAGGCAATATGGAGGGAGACTTCTACCCCCCGCCCCTCTCATAATATCCAATAGCTCAGTGGTTAGGGCACTCATGAGAGGTGAGAGACCACTGTTCTCTCCCCAGCAGCCAGAGGGAGGAATTGAACTTGAGTCTCCCAAGTCCCACCTCTTGGGTGAGTGCTGTAACCAGTGAGCTAGAAGTTATAAGGGGTACACATCCTCCTCAATTTTGAATGGGGCTCAAGCCAGTAGGCAGCCTCTGAGCACACCTACCAGCTCAGGCCCCATAGGCAAGATAGATCTTCCCCCAGCTCATGGATCACACTGGGGCTTAGGTGGGACAGGAGACAAGCATCCAGATGCCTAGAGTGAGGCACTTTACACATGGCTGGAGGCAGAAGCGTAGGCACCTAGGGAACGTTTACAGTGAATGTTTAGGGGCCACACAAATTTGGGAACCTACAGAGTTAGGCAGCAGCTGAAAGTGAGTTTTGTGGATCACAGTCACACCTAAAGCTAGGGTTAAGTGCCTGTGTCCCTTTATGAATCTGGGTCTCAGTCTTTATGCAGGTATTAGTCTAAATTAAATCAGTGGGTGCTCAGCATTAACAACATTTTTTTTTTCAGGCCACTTCTTTAATTGCTCCAATATAAAGCCTAACTTAAGTCACCCGCTTCTGAAATCTTGGCCTGAGCAACCCTATGAATCTGTATCCAGGCAAGAGTTGTAATGAAACACTAGGTTCCTTAAATGTTTACTTTTACCTTGCTGCAAAAAAAGTGTTGCAGCTGTGTCAAGTTCCTTCAGTTTTTCCAGATTGAATGCATTCTGCTTCTGATACTGCTAAAAGGTCTATTTACTGAAAAAGCCCAAAATACAAGCAACATAGGAGAATGGGGCATACCCACTGAACTCCATCAAATATTTACAAATGGTTTTAAGAGCAGTGGGATGAAGTAAAGAACTTTCAGATTTAGACAAAACACCATAATGGATATAAGCCCCTTTCCCCCATTTCTTATCCCTTGGGGAGGTTTGTTTTCATAGACTCATAGCAGCTAGAGATGGAAAAGACCTGTTAGGTCAGCTAGCATATCTCCCTTCCCCCACAGCATGACTTGTTCCCTACACTGTGTTTTACAAAGCTTTGTCCAATCTAGCTTTGAATGAATGGCACAAGCCAAGGAGGTGTAATCTACTTCTTTCAGGAACCCAATCCACAGTCCACTACATAACCACCTTAGAAAGTTTTCTCCACTATTCAGCCTAAATTATCCTTCTCAATTTCATTAAACAGTTAATACTTGTATAGATTCAGCAGTAGCAGCAGAATCAGCAACCCATTAGTCCTATTTATATCGCCTTAGACAATTCTAAACAATCCCTCAGCTGCACTGATGTTTAGACGCTTCAAATATTTGCAAACAATTATGTCTCTATTTAGTTAGCATTTAACCACATGGCTCTTTTTATTCTATGATCATAAATGAATCCTCTCAGGACTAATAATTTTTAGTCCTTTTCCCCCCTCCCTGTATTCCCCAACACAGATTGGTTTTGAAGGGGGCAAGAAAGTGCGCAGGGAGCAAGAAATAAGATATCAGGCTGTGCAACCTTTATACCTCCTCTTCCACCAAGCTGATCTGTCCCAGAAAGGTCAGTCTTAAGGCTCTGGCCCAAGATGTACCTACCTAGTCTAATTCTCACCTAATATAAAAACTACATAGGTTATATAAACTATTTGTTTTAATTTACTCCTCTAGTCTTACTAAGTCTTGTTTTTAATTAGAACCTTGAGAGTCTACTGTTATATAGAAATTTAATGCAAGTAGTTTTGAGACATATGAAACAGCCTCCAACCCCTAGAAGATGTTGCGCAGGAAGAGTGCCTGCCCTTACACTCGGGAGTCTCAGTCAAGAGGGAAGACCAAGCCTTCTCTTTACTGCCTAAAAAATAACTAACATACAAGCTAGTCTGAAGTACAAACACAGTGAAGACAAGTTTTAGTTTACCACAAGGTAAACTAGGGGAGGTCAGCCCTCTACCCTTGCCTGGGTTTGATCTTGCCTAATTTATCTCATGGGAAAAAAGTGCTTTGTTTTCACGGTGTTTTCATGTTGGGATAGCTCACAAGTATCGGCTGCCTGGAGGTCTTTAAAAAAACCAACAACAAAAACCACACCTCTTTTAGCATGGAAGACAAGGCTTCAGAGATGTTCTCTGATAAGCTGTGTTGCTTGGAGGGCAACCATCCAAGAGCCGTACAAGAAGTGTCCAATGACCACACAAAGGAATAGAATTCTGGGGCTCAAGTGACATTCCCTTCATATCTGTTGTTGTTTTTTTAAAGTATGCAAAAAATGGTCTTAACTCAAATCAGGGAATGTGTGTTTACACTTAAAAGTTGCAGATACATTTACCATTTAAAACAAAATGTTTGAAAATCAGCTCTCCCCCTCGCCCCCACCCTTACCAATTAAGTCCAGAGTGAGCAGCTACTGGAAGAGAACATCTCTAACACCTAAAGCAGAACAGTGAATGCAGAGCGCCATACAGCTTGTTTCAGGTGTTATTGGTGTCATCAACTCTTGCATGAAAAGAACCACTCTGAAATCAGGTTTTGAAGTATATTTTCGGTTGTACATTGTAGATTTGCTCCCGTTACAGCCACCATAGCCAGCCATTGGCATAGCTGCACAAGTGCAGGCCCTAATGTAGACAGGCAAAGCTGCTATTTGCACAAGTAGGAGCTTATCTCTGCTTTGAGTGGGACATACTCTACCAGTGCAGGTAGCATCTTAACCTCATAACACTTCTGTAAGGTAGGTAAACATTCCAATTTATACATGGGGAAATTGAGGCACAGTGAGACAGAGTAAACAGCAGCTCATTGGCAGAACTAGGGACATATTCCAGATCTCCAGCTACCCAATTCTGCACTCAAACAAGTAGACTAGAATACACCCCACCCATGGTGAATAATTTAAAACTTAACATTTATCATGAAGCACACATGCATAGGGTGTAAAAAAAGTTCTACTTGTTCTTTTCCCCCTCTATTACTGTTATAGTAATATACAAGTTATCAATAATCAATTTGCTCCACATTTTCAATAAGTGGTGCTAGTAATCGCTACATTCACAATAGTATTTATATTAAACTTCTTCACTGTTTCCAAAAGAAACTTGCATTTATTAGACCATAATAGGAGGCTGCATGATATGAAAAGACAGACAACACTGGATCCCATAAGGTAGGGCTGTGCAAGGTCAATTATTTTGCTTAAAAAAAGTTCTCAATGTGTCTCTGTCAAAGGGGATACTTACCCTGTTGTGCCTTCTTCTGGCCAAATATGGCTTGGCAGCACCCTGCCTCAATTTCTCCTTCACTCAAGGCCCCTTAAAAAGTCCACATAGGCCAGATAACAAATCAGGAGAATGTTTTGAATCAGTCCTACATGAAGTCTATCAAAAGAAAAGTCAAACATATGAAGTCTTCACCCTGGTTTCAGCTGGGCTCTGTCCTTCCTCCCTGAGGATCTTTCCTTCCTTTAAGTTCATTTCATTCACTCCCATCTAAAGCTAGACACTGCTCTTCCTCCCTGAGGGTCTGTCTCTCAGCACCTCTTACCTAGTTTGGCCTTCGCTACAAGCCCTCCCAGCTTTTCTCCTGCTGACCCAGGAGCCTTCTTACTAGCTGCAGTTTTTACAGGCATCTGCCAGCCACCTGCAGCTGTCTCCCCCCTTCCAAGGCCCAGTTGCCTTCCCCTAAACCGTATTGAGCAGTAGGTAATCAGTCCAGGTGCACTAGATTCTGCTCCCTTTTAAAGGGCCAGTCATCCTGTTACTGATTTGTATCATAATGAGAGAGTAAGTTTTGAAGAGCCTCATGAAGCCCATTTTAGAACATTGCTACCCTTAAAAATACCATACCTGAACTCAAGGTTGCTGTTACTGTCACAATATACAAATACATTCTAAAGGTCAAGGCTGGATTTTCAGATATAGAGAAACATATTTCTTTATACTTTGGAATGTTTTGCTAGATCTCAAGTCACACTTCCTTTGACAACCATGCCTCACTTGAAATAAACCATGACACTGACCCTCTTACCTTATGATATAAAATGCCCAAGATACCTCGATAAACCTGTTCAGGATACAGATGAATGCTGACATTTGGCTCACAGTTCCTTATTTAAAGGTCAATTAACTGAGTTTGTCACCATCAAGAGTTGGAGCACAGGTGTAACATTATTTCAGGTGTACTCAGCCTGCATGTCATTTAAATATCAAAGTAAGATAATTTCACTATAAAAACAACTGTAGATCTAAAGTCTAAGGTTATATAAGGGGGAAGCACATTCGATCCCATACCCTGGCTCAGCTGACTCCACCTCACAGGGTGGCTGCAGGCTTAAAAAATGCAAAGTAGATATGCCAGCTCAGGCTGGAGCCTAGCTTTTGAGACCCACCCCCTCACAGGGTTTTAGAGCCCAAGCACCTGAGTCCAAAGATCTCCACTGCAATTTTTAGCCCGGCAAGCCCAACTCAGCTGATCTGGGCCAGCTGTGGCCACACCACAGGTCTCATATTGCAGTGTAGAGGTACCCTTGGAATCTCTCTCTCAGTTCTCCATCTGTAAAATGAGGAGTCTCACTTTCCTACCGAATGGGGCCATTGTGAGACTAAATGTATTAAACATTATGAGGTCTCTGATACTACAGTAAAGGGGGCCATATAAATATTTCAGATAGCTAAAGCCCCTTTAGGATAAGAGAGATGGGGCTGCTGGGAGGTAATTTCTGGTGGAAACCCATGCCTTTGAAACTCACTGCCCTTCAAGGAGTTGGGAAAGGGGATGATTGAAGGGAGGGGAGGGGTTGTTTGTGTGCAAATGCTGGAGTTGGTTTATTATTTTTTAGATATTTGCCAAAGATGGCCAGGATTTGTGATGGGTGCTCATTTGTATATTGTAGTATGAATTGGAAAAAATAAATTATGTAATAGTAGTTGAGATATGAAATGCTCAAAAGTTTAGAAACAAAAGTTAAAGTCTCCTCTTCAACTGTGTCTTAGCACTCTAAACACACATACTGTGTGTGTGAGAGAGAAAGAAAACCTAGTTGATTACTGTTTGCCAGGGCAGACACCATAAAATAAGGATTAACTAACATAAGATACATAGAAAATCTCATACACAGCAGTACTAAACATTAGAGCTACACCAGGAGTGGATGGTATGCTCCAGAAGCCATATTTTTGAATTTGGATTGTCTATATAAAACCTCAACCCTAACATGACTGTGATTGCATAGACCCACATACCAATTTCTACTGGGTATCTCCAGCTGGAGCATACCTATCAAGTTACCCCCATTCTCAAGTGCATGTGGTGTAGATACACAGGGAAGAGTACGCCCCCCAGATGATTTTAACATTCAGCATGTTTCTGTATGTTCCAGGGTATTCAGAAGGTGTTTATTTCAGTAGGTCCCTCTGGAGTTTGAAGGCTTGCTATGTACTACATTCTCCCCCATCATGCACACAAGCCTTTTAACTTGGCCCTCTCCTGCTAATTCACTTGCCACATCCAGGAAGGCAGCCAAGGGAGTACTGTTAGTACTTAAAACACAGGGAGCAGGAGGAACAGATGTGGATGTATCTTCTGTTGCTGCACCCACATAAAGGGAAAGAATAGACAAGAAGAGACAAAAGAAGGGTAAGGAAACACATAGTTACTAATATGGATAATGCTGCAGGAACCTAGATATAAAGGTGCCCCCAATATCAATGAACTAGAGTTAATTTCCTTTTGGAATAATACATATATGTCCTTACAGACAGACAAACATCTTTGTCTGATCTCCTTTTGGAGTAATACATATTTAACAATAATTCATTTGATAGGGACCAGAACTTGGAAGCAATTTAGAATCCTCACACCACAACTCCCCTCATCTATAGATCTAATTACACACAGTACAATGAGAGTGCTGTGGGCAGGGAGGGGAGCAGGAAGTGCCCTCCAGTGCATAATGCAAATGAATTGTTTCTAGCATTAAATAAAAGCAACTGCCAAGGTAAAGGGTAGGGTGGGTAAAGCTGCATGCATTATAAATTGATGTTCCAGGCTACACAGTAGCAGAAGGCATCATTCTTACTGAGTCTGAACCAAACAGCACTGGGATCAATATAAGCAGGTAAGACATACTTAATGAATGAAAGAAGATAGAACATGTAGTATTTTGTTGAAAGTGAAAAGCCAAAGAAACAAGGACTGAAAGCAGCAAAGGTGAACACTAAAAATGTAGATGGTTATTT
This sequence comes from Macrochelys suwanniensis, assembly GCA_033296515.1. NCBI lineage: Eukaryota > Metazoa > Chordata > Testudines > Chelydridae > Macrochelys > Macrochelys suwanniensis. The sequence continues at coordinate 243,584,778 of CM065775.1, read as the reverse complement.
TATTGTTGACTCAGGTAGAAAAGGGCTCCCATAGCAACTGAAACCCCAATCATCATCATCCTGGGTGCTGGAACATACTAAATGATTCCCATACATAGTGTCACCGGTGAAAAAAAATCATCCCCCAAAAACCTGAGTGCTCAAAGAGGCCTAGTAAAAACAGAGTTCAATTCAGAGTTTAATATCTGGCAGACTGCTTACAACCCTTCCCCACTGCAGCCATGAACTCAGCTGCACGCAAAGCCACCTCTGGCTGGGAAGAAAGGGGTAGGGTTGCTTTTGCTCTGACATTTCCAAAGTAGTCTGTTGCATTTCCAAAGTAGCACTATTTCTTCTTGGTAGCTCTCTTTCCTTCTCCTTTCTTGGGTTTTCCTTTACCACGGAGCTTCTTCAGCCGTCTCATCTCTTCCTTAAAATCTTGATGTTCATCTCTGGATGGAGGAAAGAGAGGGAAGAGTGTTAAATTTTACTTCTTCCAAAAGAACAAGAGTGCAGTGGGTTCTGCAGCCAATACTTCTCACTCAGAATGGTAGATTCCCACCTTGAAGAATGGAGAGATGTACACAAAACAAGATGAGAACTAAAGTAAACATTATACAACATGTACATTATCCTAGTGTGTTTTACACCAAGAGGAAAACAAATCAACAACATGATATTTTGCATTACAGCAGCACCTTCCATTCAAGAACCTCAAAGTACTTAACAGAAATTAAGGAATGAAGCCTATCACCAACATGTGAGGTGTTATTCTATTTTAAAAGGTGGGGGCAAACCAAGACTTAGAAGTGAAGGGACTTGCTCATAGTCACACCAAGTCTGTGGCAGAATGAGAAACAGGATCCAAATTTCCTGGCTTGCAGTCTTGTTTATCCAATGCTCTCCAACCCCCACAACCATACCTATTCCCAGGTAAGTCTGATGGTTGTCCAGATGTGGTAGAGAATGAAGCCCATATTGAATCTCATTACATTTACGGTTAGCAATAACATTGCAAACACTCACAGAATAATTTGAAAGATCTGCTTTGGTACTTATGGAATTAACAAGGTTGCCTTTATCAGTAACAAATTATATATACAGTTCTTACAGTATATTTATTGATCCATTGTGCTCAAATGGGAAGTAAAATATAAAATCAACAAGAGACAAAAATCAGAATGTCCCCCCTCAAAGCTAGCTCAGAAGTCTTGTCTTGTGTTGTAATGCCATGCAGAGACTCAAGTTTGGGTCATTAGCTCCTGAGGAGAGAGGCAGGGCAGGCTGCAGTTACACCTGTCATTGCTCTCAATTGATTTCACTGATGGGTTCTGGAGGAACTTATATCCACCAGTGGGATCTTTATTATTTATATTATCATAGTGCCTAGGAGCCCTAGTCATGAAGCAGGACCCCCCCCCGTGCTAGGTGCTGTAAAAAAGCAGTAAAAAAAATGAACAGGGGTGGGGAAGGACAGGGTAGGACATCCTGGAGAACCCTTTAAATAAATTCCACTCCATCTCCCATCCAAATGTAACTTAGCAGTGTAGTGTGGGGAAAATGGGTAGTTGCACCTCAAGCTTTTCTAAGGCTGCTGCCCTATTTTTAATACTTTCAGAAAAGCTTATTAATTATTCCCAGCCCCCCTGGATCTCTAGACCTGTGTCTAATGTCTACTGCCTGCCACAACATTTGTTTCTGAATAGCGTGTCTGAGCCACTGCAGGCCTCTCTGAGCATACGCAAGAAACAAGACACTTGAGCGAGCACAGTTTATAGTTTGGCGTTTTGTGCCAAGAGGAAGTTGCTCTTGGAAGTGTTGTTCTTACAATAGTGCATGCAACACCTGGATGGTCACTATACCATACTAGAAATGGAAACAAACCCTACCTATTAAAGAAACTCCTATAAATTCCATGCCATTTGGCCAGAGCAAGGGCTGCATTTAACTGCCTCAAAGAACATCTACAAGTAATCAGTTCAGTGTTTTCTTACTCAAAATTGTAATACTCATTTAGAAGCTTGAATATAAAATGTTTCTAGTCAATTTTGTCCACCTATATTTGGAAAACAATTTTCCTTCATTTTGTATGGTTTGAAGGTGACCTAGTTTTTTTAAAAACTAAAGAAAAATCAACCACCACCAAATTTCAAGGGTAGGTGCTGAAGTAGCCAGGGTAAGAGAGTATTTTAGCAGTTGGTGGTTTAAAATCTTTTGCAGCCCCTTGAAAGAGCAGGACACCCCATAATTGTCTGTCTGCAGAACAGAAACTAAGACATCACACTCATCATTCATCAGATTTGCAAAGCAATGTCTTCTAATGGATAAGGCCCCAAACAGCTAGAACAGGGGTTCTCAAACTTTATTGCCCCACGGCCCCACATCCGCTACCCCACTCCAGCTCCAAGCGCCTCCCGCCCATCGGCAACCTCGCCCATCAGCACCTCCCCCTTCCTCTCCATGCCTCCCGCCCGCCGCAATCAGCTATTTTGCAGTGCGCAGGAGGCTCTGGTGGGGAAGAGCAAGGGTATGGCAGGCTCAGGGGAGGGACAGGGGCCTTTGGAGAAGGGGTGGAGTGGTGGCAGGACCTGGGGCAGAGCAGGGGGTTGAGCAGCGAGCACCCCACAGCACATTGGAAAGTAAGCATCTGTAGCTCCAGCTCAGAGACATCGCCTATGCAAGGAACTGCATATTAACCTCTGAAGAGCCTCATGCGGCTCCGGAGCCACAGGTTGGCCACCCCAGTCTACGAACTCTTGCCCACAAAAAACGTTCAGTGCATCCAAATAGGAAAAACTACATAAACAACCAGTCCACATTTTACTCTTTTGCTATGCTTGGTGTGGGAAGAATAAAGTGCTTCTTCTATACGGACTGTCTTGTGAACTGCACCATTTTAATAGTTCCGCTGCTGCTTTAACAACCCTAATAGAATCCACAACTCCTTGTTGCCCAGTCCATTCCCCCCACCCCCACATTACACACATGGATCACCTGTAGAGGCCAAAGAAGCGGAGTTTCTTCATGAGGGCGAAGTAGGTGTTGTGAGGGGGATACCAATCGTAGACCTCCTTCCGTTTGGCGAGGGGCTGCTCGCTGAACAGCTTCACTACTTTCATGGACTTATTGTCTGTTGGCCTGACAACTTCTCCAAATATCTGGGCACTCAGGCGGGCCATCCGCAAGGCATAATTGGAAAGAGCAGACATCTCCAGGCAAAGAATGGACATGCACACATATACACGCTTCCCTACAGAAGGAAGAGGAAAAACTGTAGCTCTTTGAGATGTTCCAGGATCCCAAGCATTTGCCAGTATGATCCTGTCTTCCAACCTCAAATCACACTCGCAATTCACACAGGATGAGGGGCATCATGCCTGAGGCTGCATTTCTTACTGCAACACAGCTGATGCCAATGTCATTGGCATAACAGTAAAACACATTAGGTATCACTTTCAGCACATCTGAGGTTTGTCATCCCAGCTCTATGTAAAATTAGTCTAATTCCTAATACTGTACACAGTTCTCCATATAGAGACATCACTTAATTTGGTAGTCTCTGCAGAGAAGCCAGGGATTAAATGGCATGAAGACTCAGGCCAAGATCCTCAAAAGATTTTTAGGCACCTAGCTCCCATCGATGGATTCATACTTCCATTTCTTTCTCCCATTCCTCATCTCTTTGGATTTCATGCACGTCCTCCACCACAATGTTGTTTTCTGTCAGTTTTCTCTCATATCTGTCCTTTTGTTTGAAGCACCTCCCTGCCTTCCTCCTCCAACTATTTTTTGGAGGCAAAGGAAAGGGAAAATCCAAATTTTCCACTTTTGCCTTCTCTTTTCCAAGAGAGCCAACATGTCAACAAATTTCCCTCCAACCAAGGAGACTCCCTCCAGGGTCCCTCACTTCTGCTCCTTCAGACAGCCAAATGGAATCTCTACAATATAAGATGCTCTCAGAGTGATACTCCAAACTTTTAGCCATTACTGCTAGACCACAAGAGCAATTTTCTCTCCCCACCCCAATGATCCCTTTGATGTTTTTCTTCAACTCCCTTCACATTCCTCCTTCCCCATTTCTTTCCTCATCTTCCTCTCTATTTAAATTTGTTCTTCCCCACGGAATAGCTCTCAAGCTGCTACTGTCCACTTAATGAACCTGACAATCCTTGTTAGTTTCACTTTACTTGCTGGGATCAATGGGGAAGCAGCTACACAAGATGAGACAAATGAAAGAGGGAGAGAAGGAAAAGATGAACCCTTTTATTTGTCTTGCCTTCAGCAGCAGATTGCTTCTCTGATGGTCCTGTTTATAGCTGTCAATCCTAAGGAAATAGGAATAGCACATACACAGAAGAGGATTAGATCTGCTTTTCTCTATTATTGCAGTCAGCTCCACTGGGGACGCATTGTATAGGAGGCACAGAGGTACAATCCTCTGCTTGAGATATTCCTGGCAGTGGAGTTTCAAGTAATTTATGTCATATACGGTTAGTGAACAAGATCATACGGGATTCCCATGACCCTGTAATGACTTCAAACCCCCTGTGCTGCCCATACCATGCCTGTCTGGTGAATAGGTGATGGTTTAAATCTCTAGAGCGGTCAGCCTTCTTTCATGAGCACTAGATCGACTTTAAAGTTTAAAGTCCTTGTTTTCTTTTAAAAAGCGTTTCACAACTGCATCCAGAAACCAACAAGAGAATCAAGATGAGCATAAAATAGTGAAGAGATGTATGAATGCAACAGTGAAGACAATCTGTAGGACAGGGCCAAGTAGATTTAACTAAATTAATTGGGAACATTTAGTTTAATAACATTGTCTTGAAGTAAATATTACCCCATGTGGGCTTCTACATAGTGGACGAGATGGTGCACAATCGCCTCCTTAGATTTGCTCCCACTGGTGCTCAATAGCAAGATGAAATGGGGAGGAAGTGAATTCAGCACCCAAAGAATAATGAAGTGTTCTGGGTCAAAAGAAAATATGAGAAGAACTACAATGGGAGGGCAAGCAAAGAGTTAGAGGCTTTAAGGCAAAGCAGTGTCCTAATGTGAGAATAGAGCAGCTCTGGAATGGTTGCAGTCCAGCATCTCAGTTTATCACAACCATGGGCTACACATGGTAGAGTTAACTTAAGCCTCTCCTGTGCTACAGTGGCTCTCTTTCTCCAGCAGCTATAGAACATCACACAGCCAGGCTGAATCACAGCACTGGCCCTTTCTAAACAGATATCCTGAAGTCCTGCATTTGTAGGCCAGACCTAAAAAGGAGTGTGGGATTGATTATTATTTTGCATTGGCCACCACTTTCACAGATACCAATGCACTCTACTGTGCCACAACCAACCCTCTCCAGTTTCCCTTTTTCACTGTTCCAGGAGAGATGAAACTACTCTTAGCTCTTAGATGATGCAAGACAGCAGAATGGTCATGGGATTTTAATTTAATAGTCCCTGCTGGGATCTTCTAAATAGCCTAATCCAAGGTTGGAGTCCTTAGCTAATCCTATCTAATCTAAGAATACCAGAGAGATTAAACGAGTAAAAATTGAAAATTCGCACAAGTGTCTGAAGAGCTATCCAAGCTGGTCTCCTTGGTGACCTGAGTTTCCGTGAGAAGCAGATAGAAAGTCTGAGCATAGTAGGTGAAAAACTACTGATACCGCACGCTGCCCCCACCCCAAGCGGTTCTGTGCCCTGCCCCATCCGCAGATGCTGCCCCCGCAACTCCCGTTGGCTGCACTTCCCGACCGATGGGAGCTGCAGGGGCAGCGCTTGGGCAGCCTGCAGAACCCCCTGGCTGTCCCTATGCATAGGAGCCAGAGGGGGCACAGGCCGCTGCTTCCAGGAGCCGCGTGGAGCGGCCCCTACCCTGCTCCCCAGTGGGAGCTCACGGGCTAGATTAAATTGGCTGGCAAGCCGGCCCGCAGGCTGTAGTTTGCCCACCCCTGAGCTAGCTGCACTAGGGGCTGGCTCATGCTTCTGGATGACAGTGATGTTATAAAACTGTTAGCCGTTTAACACTGAACACTGTTTTCTGACAGGTTGTTTGCCCTGACCTTATCCCACTCCTTCACTGTCCTTCCCACTTCTTTTCCTCTTGAATGCCACTCTTTCCCTCTCCTTTGCTCCTACTAACTCCCCCATCTCATATTGCCTCTTCCCCTTCCTCCACTCTGGCCCCCACAGTACAGTCTTTAAAAAGACCTGCAGACCACAGGATTAGTTCTCCCTTATTAATATAATTTTTAACCTGACAGTGTCTTTAGAGAGGCAACAATGCAAGAGAGGGCCAGAAGCAGAAGAGAGTGATCCCCATCAACAATAGCCACTTGTCTCCTTCCAACAGCTTCTGATAAAATATGAACTAATTCTTAATGTTACATTGCTATCCATTCTAAGGGCCCTACATTATTTTCAAGTGGTTTCCATGAAGAGGAAGGACACTAGCATTCTAGGTAGGAGACACAGTTTAGATTTTGACAAGCAACAATAAAGGGGTTGGGTTACAATACTAAATTATAACAGAAATGTTCCCATTAGTTTTATTTTTAAAAAATCAAGGAAAATTTTATTTACTTTTAAACAGTGAAACATTTCATCTCATTGCCGCATCCAGAACCCACAAGACCCTGATGGATACCATGGCAAGCACCAATTGCATAAAAGCCTGCAGTATCCATGGCGGGGACATCGCAACACGTCTCTGTGGCTGCGAACCACGGATACAGTTCCCGGCCAATAAATTCACCCCCTACACTAAGTTATTCGTTCTAGTTAGGTACAGCTGCTGTCCCTCACAGCACACCGACAAGCTTCTCCTCCATCCCCCGCCCCCAGCATGCACAGAAGCCCCCTACACCGCAACACTCCCCCTCCCCACATCATAGCACGAGGAGTCCCCTCCCCCCCAATATATACACACAAGCCCCTCCCACCTACCACCCCTCCCCCACAGGTACCCCTCCCCCCATATATACACACAAGCCCCTCCCATCTACCACCCCTCCCCCACAGGTACCCCTCCCCCCATATATACACACAAGCCCCTCCCATCTACCACCCCTCCCCCACAGGTACCCCTCCCCCCATATATACACACAAGCCCCTCCCATCTACCACCCCTCCCCCACAGGTACCCCTCCCCCCATATATACACACAAGCCCCTCCCATCTACCACCCCTCCCCCACAGGTACCCCTCTCCCCATATATACACGCACGAGCTCCCCCCCTCCCCGGAACCCCCAACACACACACGAGCCCTTCCCCCTACCACCGCCTCCTCCTCCTCCCCCCGCCCCACTTTGCGCACAGTCTCCTGGGCCCCCTACTTTCCCCTGAACCCGGCATCACCTCTCCGCCCTGCCCGTCACGCAGCCGCCACTCCGCCGGAAGCGTCCCGCCGGCTAATCTCTCCGGGCCGCAACAGGGAAGACATAGAGCGACGGTTCCCCGTAACCACCCAACACGAGACGATTGAGTCAGCCGTGCGCATGCGCGCTATAAGACACCGCCCGCTCGAAAGCCCTTCTCCCCCGTGTGGGTGACGTCAGGGTACGGCGGTTGTTGCCGTGCCGGGGGTGGGGGGTGGGGCGCTGGTCCGCGCACGCGCGCCTGCTGCTGAGTCGCCCCCCGTTCTTGGGCGAGCGCAGGGGGAGGGCGGCGGCTGGTTCTCACCCTCTGAGGGGGGCATCCCGGCACGGGGTTCCCTGGGAGCGGGGCGCAGAGCAGGGGGCACGCGCCCGGGGAGAGCGCTGCTAGGCAGCCGCTGCCGGCTCAGTCAGCCCCCCCCAGGGGCTCTAAGGGGAGAGATGCAGCGCCCCCGTCTGCAGCGCCCGCCCTCGAGGCATTCATTTAGAAGGGGGCTCTTTGCACGATGCTCAGCAGCCAGTCCCCCCTCCCACCCCCCGCAGGGAGCTTTGCCCCACGGCATCTGCCTGCCACCCTAAAAGCTGATTCCTGAATGTCCGTAGAAGCCATAGCTCTCCTGCCACTATTTTAAATAAGTGAATTACCTGCTTGGAACAGCCACCTTATTAAAAGGGATAACGAACGAGCAAATGTCTGGCACAGAACAATCCGACGCTGGCAAGGCACTGCCTAGATGGCCTAATAGGTGCTTTCCATTTATAATTTCCCTTTCAGGGTTGGTTGGCCTAAAAATGTGCCTATTGTAAAGGTTCTATTTCCATTTAAGTTTTTATGCAGCATAATCACCGTGGTGTCTGATTGCCTAGAATAATCCTGCTTGGTTTCAAGCTAAGGGACATCTAATGCCTTAGGTTAACAGTAGAACTGCTACACTATAAAAGCTGCAGTAACTCATGACTCAGGCAAGATTCAGACCTACTGGGTTCTGATCTAATGTTATTCATTGTGCCACTGGCTCCATCATGAAGCAGTCCTGCTGCTAGAAAGATCTTCCCCTTGTCTCAATGTTGCCTCTGCCCTGCAAGCATGCACATGCTTACATTTGTGAATATGAGTGTTCCCATTGTGGGACTGTGAGTAAATTTAAGCATGTGCAGAATCAAGGCGTATATTTCTGTTTGCAAATCAATAGTTCCTTCTGTCAACAAAACAACCACCAAATGTTATTTAGTCTTAGACCAATAGAAAAGTAAAAGATTGTTTTCTCATCAGTTCCTTATCCATTACTACTATATGTATTTATATTTGTTATTATGGTAGCATGCAAAGAGCTGTCAGGATTATGGTCCCTTTCAGCTAGGAACTGTACAAACATACAGGAAGACAAAGTCACAATAGTCAACAAAGCACAAATATAGTTTGCACTTAGTGTCTGTTACATTGCACCTGGAGCGTAAGGTACTTTTTACAATCTGGGAAGCTGTAAATGGTCTGAGAGATTGCCTTTCTTTCTCTAGCACCCATCAAGAAGTTTAAAATCTGCTAGTTCCTAGACTTTATGGGTCTAGTGGAGGGATCATCTGTAGAGTACTCCTAACTGCAGAACATGTTCTTGAGGTCTTGCCTATATTAAGTACAGTTGTACTTACAGTAGGTAAGAAGTGTAGTAATGTTAATTTCCTATGGTAGTGCTAAGCACCGTTCTGACAGCCTCACAGGTCTGTAGCACACTACTCATTCATATACAGAATTGTTCCCAATGGTCCACAAGTGATCATGCTCCTGTTTCTATGGTCCTAGTTGGATTCCAAGATCATTAACCATTTGCTAAGGTGAATGGGCTGGAATGGAAGATTCCCACCATCTGGGACCATTGCTAATGATATAGTGCATGGGTGATCACTTGGCTGGTACTTTATTATGAGCTCCTCTAGTCACAGAGAGGGGCTCTTTGCTGTCCAAGGTAGAAGGAGACTTGAGTGGTGGTGGTAAAGACAGTAAGCATTTCTGTGTCCCTGTTTCCATGGAATTCTTTCCTATATTCCTTATCCACCTCCATTCCAGCACAGGGTGATGACACAGGAAGATACGGGATAAAGAAACAGAGTGGGTTCACAAGGCTTACATTTCACCCAGTTCCCTGAAGCTGATGCTGTTCAGAGCACAGGGAAGAGCTACTTGTTTTTAATCAGGCTTTTATTTTTATTATTTATGCAATACTAAGTAAGTAAACAGTGATGCACAAAGTAGGCAACCTCTATACTTTGGTGATTGAGTGGTGGAACAAGTGAATAGGTTCCCCTTTTTAAGTGATCTAACAACATCAGACAGGAGATGTGATGAAGAAATCAAGAGAGGGATACAGCTTGTAAAAGATATATTCAACAACTTCCAAAGACTTCTGTGTTGTCAAAATTTAAAACTGCACATCTGCACTAGAATACTGAAGTGCTACATATGGACAGCCTATGTCAACATAACTTATGTCGCTCAGGGGTGTGAATAAACCACCCTCCTGAGCGACATAAGTTACACCAACATAAGCGCTTTTGTGCACAGTGCTATGTTGGTGGGAGAGCTTCTGCTCGCTGAAGTGTTTTTTTTAGGTTGACGGGAGAGCTCTCTCCCGCCAGCATGGAGCGTCTTCACCAGACGTGCTGTAGCAGTGTAGCTGTAATCGGTATAGCTGTGTCGCTGGAGCACTGTACATGTAGACATATGAATGAAGAAATGATGGAAAGGATTAATTTAAAAAGAGTAAAATTATGTGAGACCCTAGGTAAAAAGCTAACATCTTTTTGTGGACATTTCAGCATTCATACTATCAGTCAAGATCACAGGAAAACCAGGAAGAGGAAGAAAGAGAGTCAGTTACATTGGAATTGTCATCAGGTGGACTGGTATCCAAAGAAGAGTAGAAGTTTTACAACTTTGTTGTGACTGCAAAAGATGGAAGTTGGTGGTCAACAGCCTCTACATTGGAGACATCACTGGAAGAAGATGCAGTACTATAGGTGTGCATAGTGCTTTACTGACAAAGTGATGTATTACTCTGAGCAGTTTATAATCTAAATTAGACTGACACAATGAGGGAGAAGAAGAGCAAAGGGAGGGGGAATGTGAGGTATTGGAGGGTGACAACAAAGAAAGATTGAAAGATGAGCTAAGTGTTATGAACATGTCTTGTTAGAGCTTCCTTGGCTTTTGGTTCTTAATAAAGTAATATTTTTGGCTTGGACAATGTCTAGGATGAGGGTTGGTAGTACAAAGCTGACCAAAAGAGGTGAGTCTTGAAGAGGGGTTTGAAGGAGAGTTACAGGGGGCACAAAACCAGGGTGTATATTCTAGGCATGGGAACTTGAGACAAAGGAAGTATCAAGACACAGGGCATTGGCAGAGTAGAGCATAGGAAGGAGTGGTTAATCAGATATGGTAAAAGTGCAGGACAAACCCTGCGTACAGATTATGGGGCAATAACATTAATTATATGAAGTCACCTATTTGGTTGATTCATATTTTTTGTACATTTTAGTTTAAAATTGAACATAAAGAGGCCTGGACAGTAGGACCCTGGACACAATATGCATGCTGGAGCCTGTCTCAGTCTATCCATTAGAGGGCAGTAGTACATCCACCAGTAAGTACAATAGATCTGTGCACCAGTTAGTTTGTGACTCACAGATAGTCTCAATTTATTAATTTTTATTTATGTTTGGAAATGTGTAATACATGGTAATAAATCCTAGTCCACTGTGGATGGGATAAATATCTCTAACCCTATCAATTTGCTTATAGCAGGTAGTTCATGCTGTAGAAGGAACACCTTTTAGACTGTTCTATTTTAAATATTGAAGTTAGAAGATGTATTTTGACTCAAGTAGAGATACCCTTAGGGCACTGTGTTAATTTGCATTGAGTATCAAGTGCTGTCTTTTTAAAAAAAATACATTATTTCTGATATTTTCTCTTTTTTTGTGATTAATGATTAATGTGATTAATTTGTGAACTTGAACTGGGCTCTTTTCCAGTGATTCACACTAAGCCCTGAGAACAACTAGTAATGCAAATCCCACTATGGAGAATGTGTTGTACTAGGAAGATGACAGTCTTTGGGTGAGGTAATATCTTTTATTAGACCAATAGTCTTTGGGTGGGAGTTTGCAACATATTGTGGCTTTAAGATAACTCACTGAAGTCAATGCTTCAGAAGGAAATCTGCAAGGAAGCTGCTATTAAACACTGCCACTTTGGCCCATTAGAAACACTGTGATGTAGGAGATTTCAAGACTGGCATCAATTTAAAGGAAGAATCTAAATTATTTTTTCAAAGCATGTTTGAGTCTCGAGCTCATTGCTTTCCAGACCAGTGGGGCTGTGGAGGCAGCATTCTCACCTCCTGGGTAAACAGAGCAAGCACTCTTTATGTCTCTAGTGCTACCCTCTGACTGATGCTTGAAATGGTATTGACTGTATGTGAGAGAAGTGCATCAAGTCCACAAGTCCATTTTGAATGGACTAGTTGATCAGCACAGTATGGGGTACACGAGAATGAATGGGGACAAATAAAGGAGGATACAGAAAATCCCCAGTCCTTCACATGCATGTCGTCCAGACTGAATGATTTATAGTTCAAATGTATGTCCTAATGCATGGCTAACATTATGGAATATTTAAAATTTAAGAGAGGGAGTATTTCCTTATGGTTAGATCAAGGGCCTGGGAAGAGGAGGTTACTTATAGTTACTGAACATTCTTCGAGATGTGTGGTTACTGTCTGTATTCCACACATGGTTATGCATGCATGCCATGTGCCTGAGTCTGGAAGTTTTTCCAAGCAGTGTCCGTTGACCCGCACATGCGCAGTATCTTCCCTCATGCTCCAGACTGACAGTATAAGGGATGGTGTGGGTCGACGCCTTTCCAGTTCCTCCTCTTATCGCAGTGCAATAGGATTCCGAAGCAGAAGGGAAGGAGGGCGGGTAGTGGAATACAGATTGGGATCACACATCTCGAAGAATCTCCAGTTACAGTAAGTAACCTCGTCCTCTTGGAGTGCTGGTCCCTATGTATATTCCGCACGTGGGTGATTTGCAAGCAGTGATCAGTGTGGAGGTCGGTGTGAGGAAGCTGGTAGCAGAGCTGCCTGTAATATAGCCATTCCTACTGCTGCGTCAGCAGCTGCTGCTTGAGTCAGGGTGTAGTGTGCCATAAATGTATGGACAGATCGCCACGTTGCGGCTTTGCAAATGTTCTGCAATGGGATGTCTGATAAGGATGCTGTGGAGATTGCTTGTTCTCGTGTGGAGTGAGCTGTAACACCCCCAGGAGGGGGAAGCTTTGCTATTTGATAGTATTCTAATATGCATTCCAAGATGCACGTAGAAATTCTCTCTGAGGATATGGCTGGGCCCCTTGGCCTTTCTGCTATAGCGACAAAGAGTCTCGAAGATTTTTAAACTACAAGACAACTATTTACATCAAATATTTAAAAAATTTTTTTTAGCGATTGCAAGAGTGAAGGAGGACAGGATTGCGACTCAGGCCATGCAGAAGTAAGAAGGAACTGGAGAGGCATAGACCCTCACCACCCCTTATGCCCTCGGTCGGGAGCATGAAGGAAGATACTGCGCATGTATGGGTCAACGGACTCAGGCACATGGCACCTATGTGTATCCACGTGTGGAATTCACATAGCGACCAGAACTTGAATTAGGATTGTTGAATTCTATTCCTAACTCTGCTACTGACTCCCTGTGTGACCTTTGGCAAGTGAATTAACCTGTTTGACAACTTACACTTCTGTAAACTAGGGATAATAATATACTTCACAGACAGAGTGGTGTCCAGGAGCTTCTGGCCTGCTTCCTGATTAACTTTGCTTCTAGGTAACCCATGAGCCCAGCTGCACTGCTTTGGAACTGACAGAGTGGCCACAGCCCCTGCTTGGATGCTGGTTTAGCAGACCTGCTGATAAGCCTGGCCCCCCACAGCAGATCAGCAGCTGCTCAATGTGTACCAGGTCTTCAGCTGTGCTTGCCCTTGTTCCAGTCCCTGCTCCTGCATTGTTCCAGACTTTGTTCGAGTCCCTTCTGCCCACCGGCTTCAGACTTCTGGCTTAGATCTCCAGCTTTGCCTCTGGCTTATAGCTCTGGTTGATCATCTAGTTCTGGCATACAGCTTCTGTCTCTCAGGAACTGATCCCTGGCTCCGTTTCTGGCTTACATCTCTGGTTTACCCCCTGTCTCTGGCATTTGGCTTCTGTCCCTCTGGTACTGACCCTTGGCTCATTTCCTGACTCTGCCCACCGTGGACCCAATTCTAACTGGTAGCCTGAACTCTTGCTTCCACCTGCGCATGGCCTTGTCAGCTACATGTGGTGAGGCATAATTGAGGTTTGTAAAATGCTTTGACGTATGCAGATGAAAGGGGCTTTTACCTATGTAGAGTATTATTGTTACTTTACCGGCATTTTATATTATATGCAACAAAACTTTTTAAACGTAGCAGCAACAAAAGCCTGTCATTTTGACAAGAACAAAATATTGCAATGGAAAAGAAAGGAAAAATTAAAATGACAGAATCCACTGAAAGGAAAAAGACATAATGGAGACATCTGGCTCCGTGCTGATAAAAGCTCTCACAGCTCCTGTCCCATCATCCCTTGCAGAGCTCATCTGAAAGCATATCTATCAAGGGTTTCCAAAATGAAGAAAAACGTCTGTCTACGTCTAACTATGTTTGAACAAATGTTTAAAAAAAAAGTGTTCCAGTGGTAAAACCCTCAGGAAGATAACCATTTCTCAAACAAAAAGTCCGAGAGGGTTCATCAGCCCGTTTGAGTAATAAACAGAAGTGTGCCATCATCAATCTCAGGGGTGACCTGCAAATACATATTAAACTCTCCATTCTCCCTGCTGTATTACATAATTTTCTCTTCTTTTTTATAGCACAGACTACCTGAGAATTTACTCCACTGAGAAGTTAATATCCCTCCTGGAACCTGTAGACACTTATAAAAGCTGTTTGTATAGCTCAGTTGGCAGCATCTTACCTCTTACTCAGAAGGCATTGGGCTCAATCCCACACTAGGTTTGGCTTCATTATTTTTAGTGCTGACACTGGAGTGTGGTGTTTGGAGTGGGGTGAGGATTGCTGCTGCTGAGCAGATATTAAACTGAACTCCCTTTGTCTTGTGCTGCTGTGGCAGATCCTCTGGAATATTTCAAAGACAACCAGGGATAGGGCATATTGATAAGGACATGGGGTTTTCTCAGTAAAACAGATTCCCAGTACCAAGATCTGTGTCAACTGTTGTGGAGCTCCAAATCCTGCTCCTTCCTCCATGGGTGTAGAGGGCCCTGCCTGAAGCAGTAGTGGTTCAGTGCCATTGAGGGTGGAGGAAACAGAATTTTTTGAGACTGCAGTCAGGGGTTATGCACACACCCAGCATCCCTACAGAACTCAGCTCTGTGAGGGTTCCCACACAACCATATGCAGTAGCTGTTTGGATGTAACACAGTAACAATTGATCTGTTGTTGCACAGAATCTCCAACATTGACCCAACATATGCAGGGGTACAGAGGCTACTGTAGTAGCACCAAGATAGACATGGAGGTATGGGGAGCAGGGGAAGATCTCCTCCCTCCGCTCCCATGGAAAACACCAGTAGCAAGCCCAGTTATCCAGGCTGGGCAGTGAGAACAGGTATTTCTCCACAGTGCCTGGTGACTGCTGATTTTGCTTTCACAGTCACTGTGCTATGAGTATCTAATGTATTGTTGTAAAACACTTGGGTATCTCAAAAGAATGGCCATACTGGGTCAGTAGTCTGGTATTCTCTCTTCTGCCAGTGCCAGATGCTTCAAAGGGAATGAACAGAACAGGGCAATCAAGTGATCCATCCTTTCAAAAGTCTGAAAGATGCCATAGGAAAATGCTAATCTAAGAGAGAGATGTCTTGCTATTGGTTTATTATAATGCCTCATTTTCCATGTCATCTTTAGAACTATAATATAACAGATTGCAATTTTCAATGGGAAATAACTATGGTGTCTAAGAAACTAACCACTGTTGTGATCTCAGTTCATTGTTGGTTTAGGAAGTAGAGCTGCTGACACCACTTGGAAAGCCATCCTAGGTAGCAATTCTGTTGAAATACATATTTTCTTTCCTTAGTAATAATACAGAATGAGAGAAAGAGAAGGAACCAATGACAACTGCACAGAAACTAGGTCTCCTTGCGTGAGAGTTCATCTCTTCCTGCTGCATATTTCCTACCTACAATTATAGTCCTCTCTTTGTGATCTAATCATTTCCACAGCAACCAATTGTGATATCACAAACACTTCATGTGGGGGAAAAAAGCTGCAGGAATAGATGAACTCTGAAGAGCCAAAGAGTATTTTTATGCAAATACCGTTATTAATAAAGAAAAAGGAGTAAAATACAGAAGTATAGGAGATGGCAGCAGACTTGTTTCTAAATAGAATGTTTTTCATCCTAGATGTCACCTGCTCTTATAGAAATTGTTTTCACTATTGAAAGAACCTGCTCAGCCGAGACTCCACTGCCAACAAAGATACATGAGGATTGTTGACTGGTGGCCCCAAACTGACCTTGGAGGGCATATGGTTTCGGGTAAAATATAATCTATTTGCTAACCATCCATAGAGAAATAATAATATAAGTTATTGAAGTTGTAACAGCAACTAGAAAAATCCAAATATATGTTTTAAAAATAGGCATGGCTATAGGTTTTTAGTATTAAGGGCTTAGAGAGGTCCAAAAGAAATTGGCAGTGGCATAAGCTAACATAAGTATTCTGTGTTAGCAAAATGTATCTTGTGATAGTTTAGAAATGCACTATGTGATAAATAGGTAAACTACAAACGAACATAAGGTTGAACCTTAGGGTACCTTTGCAATAAGGTAGCCATGCAGCTAATTGCATTCACATATCAAAACTGTTGGTACATTAACACAAATGGGTTGTGCCAGTGGTTGGAAGTTTAACTATGGCTAGCTGGAATAGCACACGTGGGCAGGGGCCGAAACCTTATCATATATGGTCCTGGACATGCATGGGTGAAATAAGAAGAGGTGTATAAAAGATTTAGTTATGCAACTTATTATTGGGGCACCAGGGGAAGCCTGGCTCAGTGCCCTCCTGTGATCTCCACTTACGACTTTATGGAGACCCGTAGAAACAAAGATGAAAGGAAAATAAGTATGCACAGTGAAAAACTAAGTATGAGCAATGCAGGAAACCACTTTAGTGTACATCTTATTCTTATACTTATGGATATTGATTTTTCCTATGATTTCAGTTATTTGTATTAAGTAAAGCTCATAACATCTGTGAATGCTTCACCAATTTCATCTTCATAATTAACTAAATAGCCACCTGAAAAAGAACCAGGTATTCAAGACAAGTACCTGTTGCACCTCTATGAATTTTATAATTGTAAAAAATTGATCAGGCTATAGGATCAAGGCCTCTCTTCTAAGTCATGCTTCAGAATTAAGGAACTTTTTAGAGAACATGCTTTTCTGGCCAGGTGCTAGTTTTTGGTTTTGTAAACTGGTTTTTCCTCCAGTCCCTCCTGTGATTTTTCCATGATCCTCTGTGAATTACATTTAAAAACAAACAACAAAAACCTTGTCTTTCTTCTGTTGCCAACAGCAGCAGCAAATTGAATTGGCAGCTTGGAATTGGCATCGGCATGATGCAGATGTGATACACTCATTCTTAGGAGAAAATGTTAAGCTTAGGCTATGGCTCCATTTCTCAGTGGACTAATGCATGAAATACCATTGATATGGTCTGTGGCCAAGAGTCTCTTTTGAAAAAAAAAAAAAGTGTTACGGTAGTCATCAGTAACAACCACTCATCTATGGGGAGGTACAGAATGACCTTTCACCAGATGCAGACTAACAGCAGAAGAGATGCGCCTTATGTATAAGACCACATATATGAACCAAATATTGATGCGCTACAGAAAGGTATGAATTATTCAGTGGGAGTTGCTAACAGGCTTTAATAGCTGTGTGTTAGGCACAGCTTTAAGAGCAGGAATTCCTTCTCACCATACATGCTGTTGTCTGTAGGACCCTGATTCATTGGTTGCTGAAGTTGGAAGGTGTGTAGGGAATGTGGCAGAGAACTGCAGGAAGAGAAAGGATGGTTGCATAGTTAAGACAATTGAATGCTACCCTGGAGAACTGGATTCTATCCCTGCCTCTGCCACAGAGTTCCTGTGAGAGGCTGGGCGAGTCACGTGAATCAACATTTTCATAGGTGGCCTCTGTATGTTCCTTATTTTCTAGGCATCCAGCTTGAGATACATGGGGTCTGATTTGCAGAAGTGCCGAGCACTCACAACTGCAACTGAGGTCAATGAAAGCTGTGCTCTGAAAATATAAAATGTTCGTACTCTGAAAAATGTGGCCCTAGACTTCTCAAACTTGATGCTCAGAATATGTTGGCACTTGAGAATTTTGGCTTTAATCTCTGTGCCTCAATTCCCATTGTGTAAAATGGGGATAGTACCACCTCAGTGTAACATACGGGTGTTGAAGTTAGTTCTTTACAAACAATGAATTTAAGACACTACACTGACAGGACCATAGAAAAACCCATGAGGAAATTAATAATTCTGTATTCAGTGCCAGGTTTTGACAGTGCATTAAACAATGCATAGGACCACACAACGAATGATGAGGATAAAAAGAAGTGGTTCATTAAGTGAGTGCCTTCTATCCTGTTCATTGAAAAAGGCAAGAGTCCTGTAGAAAAAAATTGTATGTGATCATGTAGTTAAAAGCTATCATAATGTGTAGACATACATATGGGGGGTAAATTACTATAGCACAGGTAGTGTTAATTCTGGCATTTCCTAATTTGGGTGTTTAATTTTGCAACCCTTAACATAGGGTTTTTTAATGTAATATATCTACAGATGTAGAGAAACTGTGTGTGTGTGTATAGATAGGTTTCTAATTTGTGCAATAATAGAATATATCTATCACAGGAACATCAGTCAAATTTTGCTCTTCTACATTGGTGAAAATCTGGAGTAATTTCTTTGCCATTAGTAGAATTTATCTGGATTAGATGAGTTTACTAGAGCAAAATTTGATCTACAGTAAAAGCTTTATAATCCAGCATGTTGGGAGAATGGGGGCGGTGGGGTGCCGGTTAGTCAAAAATGTTGGTTAACTAAGTTACACTTACCAATGGAATACCAATTTTCAAAGAATAAGAATACAATAAAATGAATAAAGTATAAAATAGTATACAAGTACTCAGCAATCCAGTAGTAGTAGGGCACTGCAGGATGTCTAGGATTTCTTGAAACACTGTATACAGGTAAAGTTTTCTATACATTAGGTTATCTTATAACACTACATATCGCTATCGGCAGAGCATGGCGTACACGCAGATCACGAAAAATACACTTAACACTAAAACTATATTGAACATAATTTAATCTTTGATGATTCAGAAAGCACTTCAGGATCTTGCAGTGCCTCAGGGTCATCATTATCAACATCAATTATCATTGTAGATGTAGAAGGTGTAGGAGATTGGGCTGACTCTGTAATGACCCTATGCCACACCCTGGAAGCTGTGTTTTTGAATAAATCCCTGATATCTGTTTGCTTACTTTTCTTCTGCCTCTTTTGCATAAAAGTAGAGTGCAGAATGTGCAATTGCATAACCTCCTGGGCATTATACTAGTCCCAGTTACTAGATTGAAGATTTGTATTGGGAGATATGAGAAATGCTGGTTAATAGAGCTTTCTGGTTTATAAAATGCCAGATAATACAGCTTTTACTATATCACATTGTATAATCTGTGTAAAATTATCACTATATTGTGTCAAGTATGTATATGTGTGCTGTCTTACTATGTAATTTGTAGAATGGGAAGCTTTTGGTCTCCCAAGAGGAGACTTTGCCCCGGATTCATTATTGCATATATAGCACTGAAAATAATTAATATTGGACAACGTGCAATAGTAATAATTTGAACTACAGTAGGGAATATAGAATTCATGAGCTTTTCCATAAAAAGCAGAAATTATATATGAATATATTTTTAAAAATTATCTGTGCTTATTTTTGACACATCTAAGCCAATTAAAATAAAAATAATATGGAGATATACCCAATTAACGAAATTGAAACTAGGATGTAATTTGTAACAGCATTTGGAGTTTTTGACTGAAATATAGTAAAAGAATGTGAGACAGGGCTGTAAATGATTACAGGATGGGAGGTCATGTAGAAAAAGAATGGATAAAATTTGGGTTGAATGAAAAAGATCAAGAACTAATTATTTATATTACAGCAGTGTCTAGAGAGGCTCCAACCAAGACTGGAGTCCCATTGTGCTAGGTCAGTAGTTCTCAACTTTTTCTGTACAGTAGTGCCCTTTTCACTATGGTGACTGACGTCCAACTAGCTGTGATCTAGCTCATATTCCAATCTTGTTAACATGGGAGGAGTGGAGTGGCAACAACCCCCAACTCCTGTATGTGTCCATCCTACAGGCCACAATCCCCACAGTGAACTCCTGTGTTAGGCACTGTACAAATTTAAAGTAAGAGACAGTCCCTGCCTCAAAGAATTTACAATGTAAATAGACAAGACAGAGAAAGGGCAGGGAACTGAAGGACTAAGTGATTTGCCTTCTGTTGCACAGCAAGTCTGTGACAGAGTTAAGAATTGAATCCACATCTCTTGAGTCTCTGTCCAAAGACTTGACCACAAAACCATCCTTCCCCTCTCTATTCTAGATTCCCTCTTATAGAATCTGCACTAGATCTTGTGTTGCTTGTGCATCTAAAAACTCATGAGCAGTGGGTGAACCATGGGCTTGGGGAGGCTAGACCCCAGCCCGACCCACCCCTTCCGCCTGAGGCCCCGCCCCTTCCACCCCTCCAAACCCAGACCTCCCCCCAGCTGCCAGGCCCCGCCCCCCCAGCCCTAGGTCACCCGGGCCCTTCTCCAGCCACAGAGTGCTGGGTGGGTGGCATGCAGCCCCGCCATGCCCCAGAGCACCAGGTGGGCGGTGCGTGGCCCCCTCCACCCCAGAGCACCAAGTGGGCGTTGTGCAGCCCCCACCCCCCGAGTCCTGAAGCGCAGGGCAGCGCAGACCCAACCACCCAAGCGCCAGCCGCCTTAGCCCCAGTCCCAGCAGGCTTCCCTTCCTGGAAGAGGAGCAGCCTGCCTGGGCTCAGGCCGACTAGCAGCAGGAGGAGCCTTCGGGGTGGACTGTGGGCGGGGCCACACAGGGCTGTTTGGGGAGGCACTGCTTTCCCCAGCCTATTATACGCGCTGCCCAGGCTAGTAGCACAAAGAATTGCCAAAGAGAGAAGGGAAATACTAAGGCTCAGCTCTCTCCATTGAAGAAATTGAATTAGCAGCGCAAATCCCTGTGAACAGGAACATGTATTGAGCTGTTTGATCCCCTCCCCCACTAGATGGCACTGAACTCTCTTTCTTAAAAAAGAGAGAAGGAAGATGAGAAAAAATATGGTGGAGGTCATTTTGATTTTAAAATATGAAGAAAAGCAAACTGCAATTGATTCTCCGAGCAACCCTGCCCTTCCCCCACCCTGACCCCAAAATGCCCGAATGCACCTCAGTAGGGCCTCTCTCTGTAACTGACGTTTTCTTGAAAGGCATTAGGCTGCTGTAGCTAAAGGATGCTAAGGAGAACTGAAACAGTTCTGCAAGGAGAGGGAGAATGGACTGTCATTATCTGTAAGATAACATCTGTGGTAAGGTCTAACCAGTAATACAGGCAGCTTGTCACAAGGAATTTGTTCTGAATGGAATCTTTGGGATGTTCCTTCAGACATGGTTTTTAGTGTACCAGTGCCTTATCTTGTCTATCTTTCATAGATATTGTAATCTACACAAACAAATCCCTCAAATTTCATTTTAATAATTTCCTCAAATTATATCTTTATATCCAAACTGATTTCAAATCATTGTATTAATCCCCTTCCCTGAGACACCCCTAATTCACTATAGAGAAACATTTGTATATAGCACCCAAAAGAGTCTGTGTGCTCTTCTTTAAGATCGTTCTCCCAGCTTACCTTCATCAGAGGATCCACAATGATTGGTTTTCCTCTTGTCATGTGGGGGCAGGATGGGAGGGAGAGAATTTAATAATGAGCTGTTTATGCTGAGAGGGGGCTGTCTATAATAATCTTGAGAGGCGTCAAAGAAAATGTTTGTAAGGTCTGCATTGAGCAGTACTCTACCCCTTTTGAGAAGAATGAGACTATGGGGAAAAAAGTCTTAATTCTAAGAGTTAAATTGAAGTTAATCTGAAACCCTACACTTTCTTGAACATTTATATATAGAAAGGGATTTGAGGGAGGCTATAGATTGTGGTCTGACATTGCTACAAATACAAGCAAAACAATTGCACATAGAGTGCCACAGGTTTGCCTTTGAAAGGAAAAAATTGAAACCCGGATCTAGGTGAATCCTGTTAATTTTTGGCCTCAAGTCCCCAGACTGTAAGTGATCAAAATAGGGAACAAGTCTAGCCTCTCTAATTAGAAAAATAAAAATAAATAAATAAAAATCCAGCCCCTGATGCATCCAAGAGCAAAAGTGTCACAAAGACCAAAGTCTGGCACATGGATCCTGCTGGACCCTGCCAAAGTTTGTCCCCTTGCCCCCAATTCTAATGTCTAAATAGAAAACATGTGTAGACATTCCTATCTTAGATTATTCCTGTGGCCCCTGATGCATCTTGGCTCCATATCACTGGAAAAAACCCACAGATCTAGTAACTGGACAATGGATTTTTAACCCTGATCCCCCAATTCCACAGTCTCAATAGACAAAAAATAGCTCCCAATGCACCACAAAATCCAGACCTTGTGTCACAGAGTCCACTCACCGCTAGCGCACCTCCTTCTGTCTGTTCCAGTGCCCCTTTCCTCACACCATGCCCCACCCTCCGGGACTTGAGGTACTCCTTTGTGACTACACTCTCCAGCCAGGTCACTACAGTTCTGCCCTTCCAGGATATCAAAGTCCCAATGGATGACTATCCCAGGCAGTCTTTTGCTCCACTGCCCAGTCTGTGCCACTTCCCCAGTGGTTGGTATGGGGTCCCAGACACACTCTCTACTCCAAGGACCCTACATCTAGCAACTGCTGTCTGCTCTCAGACTCTGTTGCTCTTTCCCTGGAATCCTTCCTACATCTTCTGGCTCCCCCTCTCCAGGCTTACCAACTCAAACTCCTTCCTCCCACGACAGCCCACTTAACTCCATAGCCCCAATCACACCTCCCTTCTAGGAAGAGACTGCAAGCTACTTTCACTGCTGCCCCTTTCTGTTGCCAGCTTTCTGGCAGACCCACCTGTTCCTCCTCAGTTGAGCTGACTCAGTCAAGTCCCGACTCTCCCCCAGGTGGAGCCGGTCAGGTTAATTAACCTAATTTAATCTGCTCTACCTTGTGTGTGGGGGTGAACACCTCATCCCACCTAGTTTGAAAGTGGTGCAACAGCACCATAAAACATGCATTTAGGACTTGGCTTCTGCTAGGTCGGCTGTTTTAGCCCAAACCCCAAAGTTCTACCAGCAGCAGGAGCATAGCTGCTCTAACTGCACTGTAAAAATCCAGACGCCCATGTGTTGCTGCTCAATAATACTGTAAAAGACACTTGTCTAACACCCAGGACTTGCTGGATCCTATTATTTGTGGCCCCATGCCAACACATTGTTCCATCAAAATAGATAACACGTTGCCCCTCTTTTTTGACCAGCAAATTCCAGGTCAAACACAGGGTAAGAACACATCCCCATGCAAAAGCAACCTAAAAAGATGGCATCTGAAGAATTCAGGATCCAGCAAATGTTTGGCCACAACCCTCTAAACTCTACTGCCTAAGTGGAGACCAAAAGTGTAGCTGCTCCTAATCCACTGTGAAAATTGGATCCCTGTATGACATTACTCTGGGTGCAATCTGAACTGGTGGACAGCTGTGTCCCTTCAATCCTCCAACTTGGAGTGCCAGCCTCCAGCACCCCAAGTTACTTCCAGTTGTATTGTATGGGTGCTATAGCCAGCCACCCTTGAATTATACTACAGAGTAACACCAGCAAATTCCCAGCCCCAGACTTACCCCCAGAAATGTATGTCTTGTACTGCCCAGCTCTTTCCTGGAAAATACAAGTTTATATAAAGTCTGTCATGTTATTAATAGAAAATAATATGCACAAATCCTGTTATCCCAAATGGAACTTCCTAAACGCTTGAATCCAAACACAATGGTTTAGGTAAATGTATTAACTACAGAAAGATAAATGTTAAGTGACTACAAGTAATGAGGCATACGAGTCAGAATTGGTTAAAAAGAAAAGTAAATGGCAACTAATTCCTAACGTAACAAGCTAAGTAGATTCAAAGAAAAAGTCTCTCTCAGTCACCACATGTCTTAGCAATCTTACTGGCTGAATTCCTTAGGTCAGGATTCTTCTCCCAGTCCAATGCTGCTTCCTTTGTTCTTCAAGTGTTGTCAATGCTGTGAGTAGAGAGAAAGGGAGAGAGAATTTGAGGCATCTGCTCTCTCTTCTTATAGTTCTTTCTCATCTTTGAGAATCATCTCCATCTGAAGTTCAGGAGACAAAGTCTGTGTAGATGGGAACCCCCAGCTGTTTCTTTTCCAAGGTGTAGATTTTTGCCCATATCCACTTTCCTGACAAAGAATGGTCACTTAACCAGGTGATGGTCCATTTGATTTTGTTGACACCTGGCTGAGGCATTGGCTAGCCTTTTGTCTCTGAGAAACTGATTTGTGACTATTCCCCAGATTTGGAACATGTTTTAGTAATATCATACAATGTAATCTTATAACTTTACACACAATGTTGCCATACATATTTTACCAGGACAGTAATGGTCAGCCAATAATGAGTTTTCAAATGATACCTCACAAGGCATACTTTGTACAAAATTTATCATAATCTTGTAAAAGCAGTGAACATAGGAGCACAGACTGTTACACCTTGATATATCCTGGAACATGATCTCTTGAAAAATCCAAATATGAATGTGGATCCTGCATGGTCTAGCCCATTTTTCACCTAGATACTCCAAGTTTTACCTTCTAGATAAACAGTGAAGGGAGCCATATTTCTACATCTGATAAATCTTTATTCAATGTGTTGTTTCACTGAAACCACAACAAACTTAATCTGACATCTGGATCTTTCTAGACACCAACCAACAACCAGTCATACCATAACATTGAAATTTGGCAATGGAACTGGTCTAGCAGATGTGGATGATCACATTATAGGTAGGTTTAGAAGACCATCTTTCCATTGTGATTTCCCAAATACCTCATGTGATTTAAACATATATTTTATTAATTTAAAGTATAAATTAATGTAAGATGTGTATCTAAAATTTCAGTTAGGCTGCTTTGAAAGTCTCAGTGGACCGGAATCTGGATTTTTCTGGTTAAACAGGAGATGCTACATGTGTTGTCTCTTTTGCTGGTACAATTTGTTTTGGCTTAAGGCCAAATTTGGTAGGATCGAGCTGGATTCAGATGCTTGATCAACATTTTTGTGAAGCGGCTGCATCACTTTGCAACAGGATCTGATTTTTTTGGTGTACTAGGAGCTGCTACATTTCTTTTTCTATTTAGACAGTAGAATTTGAAGAGTTGGGGTTAAAAATTGGCAGGATCCTGGTGCCAGATATATGTTTTCCGGTGTTGGTGGGGCCATGATGCAGCAGAATCTCGATTATTCCAGTAAAGCGGGAAAGGCTGCACTTTCTGTCTCATTTGATTGTACAATTTGGGTATTGGGGCCAAAAGTGGCAAGGATCCCTCTGGATCCAGGATTTTGCAATACTTCTGCTCTGGGGTGCACCATGGTCTGGATTTTTTGAGGCAGGTGTGCCTGTACTTTTTTTCTATTGGGGGGTATAAAATTGGATGGATCCATGCATAGGGGCTGGGTTAAGGGGTGCTGGGTGTGCTATGGAACCCCCTGGCTTGAAGTGGTTTCCATTATATACAGGGTTTACAGTTTGGTTCAATGGCTCTCAGCACCCCCACTATAGAAATTGTTCCAACGCCCCTGGATCCATGTGCCAGGCTTGGGATTTTGCGGTGCGCTTGCTCCAGGATGTGCCAGAGTCCAGACTTTTTTGATGTAGTAGGAACCACTGTACTTGTTTTCTATTTCAACATTATAACTAGGACTGGGGCCAAAATTTGTCTGGAGCCAGTAGAATCCAGATGCTGGATCTGGGTTTTTGGCGAGCTCATGCCCTGGGTTATGTTCCCCGGGGTTGATTTTGTTCATTCAGTAAGAAACGTCTACACTTGTGTATCTTGGTGGCACCATTTAAGGGCTTGTGGTTAAAAATCAGCAGGCTCCAGCAGGGTACAGGCAGATCCAGGTTTTACCCCCCCACCCCTTTTATCCGAGCAAGACTTTTCCTGCCTATGAAGTGGTGCAGTTTATCTTTAAGGAGGCTAGAGAAATAAGAAATGAGTCTCACGTTGCATGGGTGACATCACTGGCTTTTGGCTCAGTGCTCTGTATTCTCTGCCTGTAGGCTTTAGCCAAGGCTGCAGGGCTCAGTGTTTGAACAAGGAATGATTCCCAGGTGTACAGAAGATTGGATTCGCTCTTATTTGGGTTGAAAACGGTGAAATGAGATTTCTAAAGCTCGCGGACTCCAGCTCTCCTTCTCTTGCTCCCGATCTCGGCGAGATGGGTGAGTTATTCCCGTTAGAAAAGAAAGGAATGGAAATTTAAGCATAAAAAAAAATGTCTGAACATATAACTGCTGGTACCGGGCATAGGAATCGCATGGAGCTGCGGAGCTAGAGATCTCGGCTCCTGTGTGGAGATCAGGCCATATGTCAGAGAAATGGTGCAGACCGAAAGCTGTTGACAAGTGTTCCAGGCTATTTTCCTTCCCCCCCTCTTAGGTAGGTTGTTTTTTCCCTACCATCCTTTTAATCAGCCGTAGCCCTGCCTGTCTGCCTTCATTTTGCAGATGGGAAACGTGCCTGTGTATTAGGGAAACCTTGCCCAACGCATTGAAGCCCCGATGAAAAAGGACGCTTTGCAACAACAGGGAGGGGAACGCGGAGGGGAAAAAAAGGCTGGGGTCTAGGACTGCTTTCATTGCTGCCTGAAGGAAGCTGGCACGGTCCATGGTGCTGAATCCTGCATCTCTTCCAACCCCCACCCTCCAGCCGCCTCACGCCGAGTCCTGGGCACCGGCGGGGCTGTAGAGGAGAGAGCACAACCCCGGTGCGGGGGGTAAGTCGCCGCTCTCCAGCTTCAGCCCGTCAAGGGAAGAAACTGATCCATTACGTTGCCTTGATGACAGCACCGCCGACAACAAAACCAACCTAGTGAATGACGAGGCTGGGACAGAGGCGGAGGTGGGTTTGAAACAAAGCTGCCACTGGCTGCACACCTACATGGAGTCTGCTAATGGAAAGACGCCTGCGAGCGAGGATCGCTAATTAGGGGTGGCGGGATTCCCCCCCACCCCCGACCAGGGATTGACATTAAAACAACACATTTCTTCCCCATCCCCACCCCAACCATCCAGCCAACCAGCGGCTGCGCTTGTCGGGCTACTGACAAAGAAAAGGCAAGTCACTGATTCTTGCAACCAGGATAGCCGTGGCTGCGGCTTGACGTCCGAAGATTTCCAGCCGTTGAACTTTTCTGTCCTGCCCTGTGCTCTTGGGATGTTGCAGGTCACACGCGGATATTAAAGGGACCCTCCTGTCTTCGCCAGCTGGCCAGCTCGAAGGCGCGTGGTGGACTGATCTTCCGGCCAGAGGACGCTGCAAGGGAAGGTTCCTCGCCCTGACCCGCACACCGCGGCGGGGGCACACACCTCGGTACAGGCACCCCTCTGCTTTTAAGGGGGAGGCTCCGATTTCCTCGCCGGGTCTGCACTTGGCATGCTCTGCGCTGGAAGCGGGGAGCCAAAAGAGAAGCGGGGGAGTCGCCAGGATAGCCTCCAGGCCAGAACTTCTTAGAGCTTTTCCAGGCGCCGGCGGCTTGGCTGTGAACCCGCCCGAGTTGTTGACATTGAAGGCAGACGCGCTGTCAAGTGACTCCCCAGCAGCTGCTCCGGGAGGTTTCCGCCGGGTCTCGCGTGGAAGGGCTTTGCCTGTTGTGAAGATGTCCATGGTGTTGCTGTGAAGCGGAGGTATGGCTGCGGGAAGGTTACTGCTCTATGCTGGCCTCTCTCTAGCTTTGTGTGCCCTGGGCATGCTGGCTGTGGCGATCTGCTCTGACCACTGGTATGAAACGGACGCCAGGAAGCACAGAGAGAGGTGCAAAAGCTTCACCACCAGGAGAAACGACCCTGGCTTCATTTACAACTCCAACAACAACCTGCCTCTGAGGGCCAGCAGATCTAGGTTGGACCGCTGGGAAGGGAAACTCCTCTTGGCAAGGAACAGGAGGCAGCTCTTTGCTATGAGCGCCGTCGATGAGTGCAACAGACAGTACAACTCAACCAACATGGGGCTCTGGAGGAAATGCCATAGACTGGGCTTCGACCAAGAGCTGGAGGAGCTGATTGCCAAAGGTAAGGGCCGCTTTACAAAATGAATGAGCTGAGCTGGGCTGAGTTACAGAGCCTGACAGGGGCGCTGGAATAATTTGTATAGAGGGGGTGCCCACAGCCATTGAACCAGACTGTAAACCCTGTGTATAATGGAAACCACTTCAAGCCAGGGGGTGCGACAGGACCCCTAATTCCAGCACCTATGCTGGCAGTGCCCCACTATCTAACATAGCAGAACTAACATTCCCAGCCAGGTAATCCTCCTCCTTGCTATGGGGGTTCTGGAGTTTAAGGTTCTGATGTATGTAATCTCACAAACCATTGCTTAACCGTTTGGTACAAGGTGTTCAATTCTCCGTTACTGGAGAGACTTGAAGCGGGGGGGAGTCTAGAATGGCATGATTACATATTTGCAGGGAGGGTAATCTGTCTGTCTGTCTAAGGTTTTCATAAGGCTGCCCTCGGAGCACCTGCCTGGAGAAGTAAACAATATTAATAATTTGCAGATTAGAAAAGTCTTCATTTGACCCTGCTGGCCCAGCCCAGTTTGTTTGTTTGTTTTGTTACCCTAGGCTGTACATGTGTGTATTTCGCTATTCCCGATTGCCACATCAAATTTCAACATCAGCTCCCAATTACACGATTTGCCTTAAACACACAGGCTTCCTCTAACATTGAAAAGGAGAATAAACAAAGGGAAATGCCAGAGAGTAAGAGAGAGAATACAGCCTGCTTGCTGCTTATTCCAACCCAGATTTTGGAATATGTTCAATGTGCCAAAACTGCTTCATCAAGAAGGGTCTGAAAAGGAATGGTTTTCTCCCAAGAAGGAGACACAGATGTTTGCCAGTAGCATCACTGTGCTGTTCTTATTTTATTTTTCCTGAGGAATTGGTGAGGATGATGGTCAATTTGCCCTGAATGGTTCTTTGATCCAGAGCGCGGCACAAACAGCTGTGTACAAACACCAACTAAGTTAAACATTCCTTCAAAAAAGATGGATGTTTTTGCAAGATGATTAGGGTTCCAGTTGAGGATTACAGCATCCTTGCTGCCCCCATCATGCTATTCCCTACAATAAAACATCCTTTTTCTCCCTAGTCCTTATGATGAATTCAGAGGATTGCCTATCCGTATATTTTCCCCAAAATGAACTGATTGCTTCTTATACTATATAATCTTTAAAAACACTTGTGTTTTAAATATATTAGCTACCCAAAATTCTCGTGATTCCCTTTGCCTGTCCTACTCCCCTTTACAAATACTACATGCAGAAATATCGAAGGAGCAAATCACGTTTATGAATATAGAGTTTAGTCCTGTTTATTTTAAAAGTGAACTGCAAAAGATTAATAACACCACATAGGCACACAAAGTACAAATGTGTAATGAAATATGGAGCCTTTTACCTCTAGATTGCTAGTTCAAATCTAGCCCAGGCTGTTAGTGAGCAAGTCATTACTATGTGGTGGCTGTTCAGTCGTTTATGTGAAATAGATTGGAGGCTTCGGTCCATTTTGTAATGGACAAATGACCACATCCAAAAGCTGTCATCACGTTTGGCACCCTGATTGGTAGTCACAGCTGTGAAGCCAACGATTCCTTTATTCCCTTCAGGTCAGGGTTGAGGCATAATGGTATGGCAATGCAGGGGTTGCTTGCACTACAGTGTGTGCTTTGCCTAGTATAAGGATAAATAGTGAATTTCAGTCTCCAGGGCTGATGCTCCAGCAAATTTCACAAATACTAAGTCTATTTAAAATGTAGTTTAAAAGATTATAAATGCATGTTATTTTAAAACAAAATATATGAAAATCAATCCTTCTTTCTCCTGCCTGCTACATTCTGAGTTCAGGAATCTGTGTTTCCCCTAATAGAGCTGTTGAAATCACTTAACATCTGAACCAGTGTAAAGACCATTGTTTTAGGTGTTAGTGGTGGCGGAACACACAACTATAAACTCAAGCAGATAAATATTTGCAGAAAGTTGATTTCTGGAAGATCTAGCTTTAATTTTTCGTGTGTGGTCAGTTTAGCCTAAACATATTGAGGCAGATATTCAAATGGAGGCAGGTGCCTAATTTATGGACTCAGGTACCCAATGCATGCCTGCAGATTGGATATATGATTACGCCAGGGCCAGCCAGGCAATTGTCAGTATTTATGCACAAATATAAGATTTGTGTTTGCATTTTGGGTAGGTTGCACAATTATATGCATGCAATTGGTTGCCATTTGGTTTGAAAATCGGGTGTATATTGTTGCACGATTTGTGAGCTTAAACAATATTTTGTCTTTATCTTTTAAAGATTTGCAGTACACCTTTAGCTTTTTCTGTGTGGGTGAAAAGTGAGAGGTAAAAGGAGGGAGGTTCTTTTAAGGCAAGTGTCAATATTACAGTGAAATGGGGGATTATTTTGATTGAGGATACATCTATATAACAACTCTGAGTCATTATGCAGCGTAATACTTGCTCATTATCTTTAAAAATAGGGGGTTGCATTGCCTTAGAACTTTAAGAATTAAAACACAGAAAAGTAAAGATTACAAGTTAGCAACATGAAGCTTTACCTTACTCAAAAATAAACTCTTAACCATCGTACTATAGTATAGCTATCTTCATATGAAATATATATATGACACAAAAATATCAAAGAACTAAAGGACTTTACTCATTACCATAAAGTAATTTTTTAAAAATCTTTGCATCGCTATAACTGCAAGAGGTATTCAGTATATATGTGTATAGGCCACTCTTATATGGGCAACCAAATAGCGTCCCAGTTCCATGTCCTGAGGGCAGATATTTCTGCATTTCTCTAGGTTCTGTAGTAATATTGTGAATGGTGGTGTAAGTATATTTCCAGTGCTGTCAGGTGTAGAGAACAGTGTTGAGTCCAAAACGAGGCACTCTGACATATTCATGATCCTTGGATGATTAAGCTCCCATCACAGAGGCTCCTCCAGTAGTAGAAACTGAGTGTGTAGGAGCTGGGCTCAGCATGCCATGTGCGAACATGAAGGATTCTGAATGACCTTACCATGGCTGCAGTAGTCAAATACCATGCCTGCAGTAGTCACACTGCATATGCACTACTGGTGAAATCCCCCCTTGGGCAGAGGGCCAGCACCACATAAAACCATTTGGAGCATTTAAGTGGTACACCAACCTTGTGCTGCCCCTCTGCACAAATGTCATTTTCAGCCAGTGTGCCTGTTTATAAACTATAAACCAATCCAGTTTCCGGCTCAGAATATTGCATATAGTACTGTACATAGCCAGATATAAATGCTGTTAAGAGTTCTTTTCAAAGATGGATAGGATCTTAATAATCTACTTAGCTTGGGCCAAGTCCTGCATCTTTCCCCAGGCAAAACTTCCACTACTGTCAATGTTAGTGTTGCCTAAGAAAGGACTGCTGGATATGGGCTGGATATTAATGGTCTGCTCACTATCTTTGAAAATATCCTGCAAGTGTTCCAGCTGTGGAATTACCATTGACGTTGATGAGAGTTGTAAGTGCAGATCAGATGCATGATTGGGCCCCATGAAAGACTTTGGAATATTCAGACATCAGTGTCTTTAAAAACAATCCTATTTTTTGGAATTCTAGGCCAATTCCCTAATTATTTTCTTTCTTTATTATTTTTCACTTTTTGAAATATATCAAAATCTTATGTGTGGCTTTGGTGCAACTGAAAATGTGCTACTTGAGATTTCTTTTAGTACACAGTAGTAAATAATAATGCATATAAACAGCTCCTCATGTTTATATTTTTCCCATTTATTTTTATATCTTCCCATAGAATCCAGCTAGAAGATTTCTAAACAAAACAATTGGATTAGCGTGCAATGAATTAAAACCTATTTCCACAATTAAGCCCACACACAAAGGAGCTGACAAATGTGGCAGATCAAAGGTATAAGAACATTTTACGACTGCAACAAAATGGGGCAATTAATTTATACTCTTTATTTATATAAATAAAAAGAATAATGAAGACAACAGAAAATATAGCCAATAAAAAGAGTATTGCATTCAAGCATACAAACCTGGGACCCAATTTGCTAACTTTTACTCACGTGAGTCACCTTTATTCACATGTATAGTCCCATTGGATTCAATAGGACCACTCTTGGGAGTAAGGCCCACTTGTGGGAGTAAGCGTTTGGGCCTCTGATTCTGTTCTGTCTTGGGGTTTAATCTTTCCCATTGACTTTAGTGGGGCCAGGATTTTACCATTGATCTTGAAAGCCTTTGAAAGAAAGAATAAACTGCATCGGTAGTGCGGGCAATTCCGTCCGCCATTCAACTCAATGAGTGTTTCACTATACGCGGTTTTCGCTTTACGCGCTAACCGCGGAACGGAACCCCCGTGTAAAATGAGACTTCACTGTAATGATTCTCTAGTGGAAAGCAAAATACACGCTAGCAAGCAAAGACCCTTAATGCACAGAACTGTCAGTTCAGTGTGGTACATGGTTGGGAGAAGGAGGAGTTTTCAGTAATCAGATTACATCCTACTGTGTTTGACTCATAATAACCCAAAAGGAAAACAGAGCCTCTTGAGTCTGTATCAGATGGCAACTTTGGAAGCTCCCTCTGTATTGAACAGTAAGGGAAACAAGAACGGGGGAAAAAAGATTAAATCTTTTCATAATAAAGCTACGATACCACATATGAAGAAGTTACACATAACCTGAGACCATTCCACTTAGACAATTACTACTCAGAGGACCTTTCATCATATGTTTGGAAGACTGCCAATTAAAACTGTCTGGTCTGGTCTCCGCTTGCTGCCACTGGAATCCTGTTATAGAAAAATATGACAATAACTTAATTTTTTGCCCCCAAAGATACACAGCAGTCATATTAAGTCCTATTTTTTAAACACTTTATTGTGAGTATTTTTATCCCATGCCAACAAAACAAAATGAAAATCTAATTCCCATGCAGGCTAACTCCACAGCAAATAATGTGCAAGAATTCTGGGATGAAAGTACTCTGTGTTTAGATTTGTGAGATGCATGGCACAACTGAATGAGAAAGGCATAACAAGACCATTCCAGCAGTCACTAGGGATTATTTATAGGCAGTTAGAAAAGTCTGACGAGCAGCTACTGCAGGTATGTACAGGAGCAGAAAGATTTACGTCCGTTAAAAAAATTGCGGTATCCTGCAGTTATTTGAAATTGACTTTTTTTTAAAAAATCAGTGTTTTGCCGGGTGAATAAGAACATTCGTTTTTCATGGATTCTTCATAAATTTAAAGCAATCTAATGATATTTTATTTAAAAACAACCAAAACAATTATCCTGTTACTCCATCTTTATGAAGCAGACCTCACTGAGGGCTTGATCTTGCTCCTGTTGAAGTCAGTGGTGGAAGTTCCATTTGTTTCAGGACCGCAATCACCTTCAAGTCTCCTCCAAGGTTAAAGTTGCCCTTGTGCACATGTCCAGCACAAGGCCCATGCTTAAGTACTACTTAAGGCTACGTCTACACTGCACGCCACTGGCGGAGACATACAGTGTACGTGTAGCTACACACTGTGGTGAAAGGCAGGCTGGGTCCATGCTGCGGTCTGTAGCTAACACACAGCGGTGACAGGCTCTGGCAGGGTGAGGCAGTGGGGAAAGGCTCCAGCAGTGGAGAGCTGCTGGAGCCTTTCCCAACTGCTTTCCTCTGCCAAAGCCTTTTTCCTTTGCCGGGGTCTTTCCCTGTTGGGGGGAAAGTCTCCAGCAGCAGGGAGCTGCCAGACTTTTCCCCTGCTGCTGGAGCCTTTTCCTGTGGCAGGGAAAGGCTCTGGCAGTGGGGAGACAGCGGGACACTATACTGCTAAAAACAGCAGTGTAGACGGGTGGCATTGCTTGGGCATGTAGAGAGCCGTGTAAGGTACATACCCACAGGGTTCAGCTGTAACTTTATTCAAAGCAAGACCTCACCATAAGTAATGCCCAGGCCTTGTGCTGGGTCTCTGCAGGGGAGTGAATTTCACCCTAAAGCACCACAATTCCCATTGCAGTCATCAGCATATAGAGATGGTAGCTGAATTTGTGTTTGCAGGTGAGATTGCCCATAGATAAGGTGTAGAGGGAGAAGAAAAAGGGACGAAGGACCACCCTGTGGAACTTCCATAGAAAGTTGGAGGGGAAGGAGGAAGAGGAGGATCTTCCAAAGGGCAGGCTGAAGGAATGACTAGAGAGGTAGGAGGAGAACCAGGAGAGGACAGTCATGGAAGCCAAGGGAAGATAAGATTTCAAAAAGAAGAGCACTGTTGATGGTGTTCAAAGGTGGGTTATCAGGTCAAGGAGGATGAGGATGGAGTAGTGGATCTAGCTTTGACTTGGAAGAAGTCATCAGAGACTTTGGTGAGAGTGGGTTCAGTGAAGTGCAAAGGGCAGAAGCCAAACTAAAGAGAGTCTAGGAGGAACTGGAGGAGAGGAACTCCAGACAGCAATCATAAACAGTGTGCTCAATGAGTTTGGAGACAGAAGGGAGAAGGGAAATGGGTCAGTATTAGTTAGAGAGGCAAGTGGGGTCAAGGGTGGAGTTTTTTAGATAGGAAAGAGAAAATCATGCTTGTGTGAAGAGCAAAGAACCAGAATATAAGAACATAAGAACGGTTGTACTGGTTCAGACCAATGGTCCATTAAATCCAGTATCCTGTCTTCTGACACTGACCAGTGCCAAATGCTTCAGAGGGAATGAATAGATCAGTGAAATTTCAAGTGTTATCCAGTCCTGGCTTCTGGCAGTCAGATGTTTAGGGACATCTGAAGCCTGGGGTTGCATCCCTGACCATCTTGGCTAATAGCTATTGATGGACCTATCCTCCATGAATTTATCTAATTCTTTTTTGAACCCAGTTATACTTTTGGCCTTCACAATATCCCCTGGCAACGAGTTCCACAGATTGACTGTGTGTTATCTGAAAGAAGAACTTCCTTTTGTTATTTTTAAACCTTTATTTCATTGAGTGACCTCTGGTTCTTGTGTTATATGTTCCCTATTCACTTTCTCCATACAACTCATGATTTATAGACTTCTATCATATCCCGCCCCCCAGTCATCTCTTTTCTAAGAGAACAGTCCTAGTCTTTTTAATCTCTCCTCATATGGAAGCTGTTCCATAACCCTAATCATTTGTGTTGCTCTTTTCTGTACCTTTTCCAATTTCAATATATCTTTTTTGAGATGGGGCAACCAGACCTACATGCAGTATTTTATGATATTTTCTGTTTTGATGAGGGACCTTGTCAAAGTTTTTCTGAAAGTTCAAGTACAATGTACCAACTGGATCACCCTTGTCCACATGCTTGTTGACACCCTCAAAGAATTCTAATAGAATGGCTAGGCATGATTTCTCTTTATAAAAGCTGTGCTGACTCTTTCCCAACATATCGTGTTTATCTATGTGTCCGATAAATTATGTTCTTGGCTATAGTTTAAACCAATTTGCCTGGTACTGAAGTTAGGTTCACTGGCTTGTAATTGCCAGTATAGCATCTGGAGCCTTTTAAAAAAACCGGTGTTATATTAGCTATCCTCCAGTCATCTGGTACAGAGGTTGATTTAAGCAATAAGTTACATACCATAATTAGTAGTTCTGTAATTTCATATTGGAATTCCTTCAGAACTCTTGGGTGAATACCATCTGGTCCTGGTGACTTATTACTATTTAATTTTATCAATTTGTTCCAAAACCTCCTGTACTGATACCTCAATCTGGGAGAGTTCCTCAGATTTGTCACCAAAAAAGAATGGCTCAGTTACGGGAATCTCCCCCATATCCGTTGCTATAGAGACCAATGCAAAGAATTCATTTAACTTCTCTGCAATGGCCTTGTCTTCCTTGAGTGCTTGTTTAACACCTTGGTCACCCAGTGGGCCCCCCTGACTGTTTGGCGAGCTTCCTGCTTCTAATATACTTAAAAAATGTTTGCTGTTAGTTTTTGTGTCTTTAGTTAGTTGCCCTTCGAATTCTTTCTTGGCCTGCATTATAATACTGTTATACTTGACTTGCCAGAGTTTATGCTCCTTTCTATTTTCCTCATTAGTATTTGACTTCAAATTTTTATAGGATGATTTTTTGCCTGTAACCTCCTCTTTTACTCTGTTGTTTAGCCACCATTTTTTTTTGGTCCTCCCCCCCCCCAAATTTGGGGAATACAGAGAGTGAGACGTTAAGGAGATGAATAAGGAAGGGGAATGAAAGTGGGCATAAGAGAGAGAGGATGGAGTCACGGGGAAAATGGAGGGGGTGAGAGGAGGACAGCAAATGAAAAACTTCTGCATCTGTGACTAAAAAGGAGAAGAGAGTTTTAAGGGGGGGGAGAAAGGAGAATAGATGGGAGGAGAAGGTTACACTGTATTTTGTCCATTTTCTCTTGAAAGAAATTAATGGGATCTTGTGTGGAGAGAGAAGTCAAGGCAGCAGGGGTGGAGGATTTGAAGAAAGAGTCAAAGGTCTCAAAAAGGCACTAGGATTGCAGAGGGATTCAATTATGTGGGATTCAATTAAGTTGGAGACATTAGCTAGGAAGATGGCAGAACTGAAAAAGGAGAGAATGAGTTTGTAATGGAAGAAGTTATCCTCATCACAGGATTTCTGCCAAGGACATGCAGGAGCAGAGGAAGTGGATATTGTGGGTAATCTAGGGTTAGGGGATGGCAGGGCAGACCTCACGATAGACAGGGAAAAAGTCAAGGGTGGAGGACAGTGAAGTATACAGACACTCAGTGACCATATGTAAGGGAGAAAGGAAAGAGAGGGCATGAAGGAGAAGGCTGAGAACAGCTGAGATATCATCAGCAGTGATGGTCCAGAAGTCACGGAATGGCCAAGGGTGTGTGTGTCTGTGTGTGTGTCGGAGGTAGGGTGACCAGATGTCCCGATTTTATAGGGACAGTCCTGATTTTGGGGTCTTTTTCTTATATAGGCTCCTATTACTCCCCACCCCCGTCCCGATTTTTCACACTTGCTGTCTGGTCACCCTAGTGGGAGGGGGGGTGGGTGATGGGTGATGCCGAAGAACCGAGTGATTATTAGACAGAGGAACGGAGAGACCAGAGAAAAAACGAAAGTAATGCTTGGTGAAGACCAAATCAAGTGTATGACCCTTTTGGTGAGTGAGAGAGTTGAACCAGGGCTGCAGGTTGAAAACCCGTGAGGGTGAGGAAACGTGCGGCTAAGGATCATCAACATGGAGTTGTCTGTCTGGTCTATTTGGAGTGAAATTCTGTACACCCTCCATTGAAGTCAAGAGGGGTTTTACCACTGACTTTAATGCGGTCAAAATTTCAT
Source organism: Macrochelys suwanniensis (assembly GCA_033296515.1). NCBI lineage: Eukaryota > Metazoa > Chordata > Testudines > Chelydridae > Macrochelys > Macrochelys suwanniensis. The sequence continues at coordinate 243,547,509 of CM065775.1, read as the reverse complement.
CCTTAGATTGTAAGGGACCGTCTCTCACTATGTATTTGTACAGTGCCTAGCACAACCAGGCCTTGATCTCAATTGGAGCCTTTAGGTGCTATCATAATAATAAAATAATAATGATGATGATGATAATAATAGATGAGCTTTTTAGCTTGTCTTACAGATGAACAAATTCAGGCTATTTTCAACTAAGGGGTTGAGAGGCAGTGCCAGCAACTTCTTCTCTCGTACACCACCGCTCCTGTAGCTCAGGTGCCTCTGCTGATCACAGTGTCTCAGGTAGGCTGGTTCCAAGCCACTTAGGACTTGATAGGCCAGAACCAACATCTTAAATTCCTCCCAGAAACTGCCAGCCAACCAGCGCAGATTCTGGAATGCTGCCATCGTGGGCTCATGATGAGACTCATTGCTTAACAAGTGGGTTGCTGTGTTAGGAGCCAGACCCCTACAGCCTGATCTACTGTTTGGAGCAGTGGCGGTGATGCCCAGTGGTCATGGCAGTGGCACTGGGTGGCCTGAAGCGCCAAAAGCAGGAGCCAGCATCAGGAACCAGGAGTCCGAGCCACAGTCAAGAGTCAAGCCAAGGGTCAGAGTCAGAATTGGTAGCCAATAGTCAGGAGTGAGGCATAGGGGCAGAAACCAGAGACGAGGTAAAGGGCAGGAATGGAGCAGGGAAGGAATTGGGAATGAGGGCAGGAGTAAGACAGGAACCAGGAACAGGACAGGAGTGGAGCAGGAACCAGGAACAGAGTTGGATGCAGATTGCAGGAGCCAGTCAAAGAGCAGGGTCGATGTGGCAGCAACAAGGAGTCTGCACAGTTGCTTGGACATCCCACCTGGGTCACTTCCTGGTTTAAGTAGTAGGTGCAAGCCAGTCAGGTGACCCCAAGCCTTGGGAGCCCTAATAGGCCTTCCTGTGGGGCCTGACCTTCTAGGATTAATGAGGTGCTGCTTTGTCTGTATCACCTGCTGGCGACAACAGTGTGTCAGAGACCCAGGGCCCCACAGCAGAATCTGGGCCCTCACTCACGGATCTTTACATATTGTCTTCTGTACCCACTTCAGTCTCTGAATTGATTTAAGGGGTACCCCTGCATAGAGCACATTGCAGTAATGCCTTCAAGTTACAAAGGCCTGTGTGCTTATAGCAAGGTTCACATCAGGGAGAAAGGGCGCTGAATTTTTTAACATGACTGAAAACTGGCAGCCACCCACCTTCAGTCAGAGAGGCTGACAGAATCTTTACAATCTCCTCCATTTGCTTCCCCCGCCCCAACAACATCACCTCAGTCTTCCCTAGACTGGGTCTTAGCCAGCTCCTTTTTCCTCTGTGTCAGCACAACCATATACTGAGAAGGAAACTCAGCCACATCCACTGGGTTGGACAAAATGAAGAGAGCAGAGTTATTAGCATCTGGAGGATTTCCCAGATCTGATAACAGTAGCGGGTGTCAAGTTAGGGCCCAGCAGCCAATTGATTACCGAAGTCTACTGTGCAAACAACATTAAAGATAAATACAAATCCAGCCTTACATTTTCAAAAGTGACTAGTGATTTTGGGTGTTTCAATTTTTGGGTGCCCTACATGAGATGCTTTAAAGGGGTCTGGTTTTCAGAAAGTCCTGAGAACCTTCTGGAAATCAGGTCCTTTTAAGGTGCCTCAAATTACTACCCAAAAATCAGTGCACCCAAAATCATTAGTCATTGTGAAAATGCAAGCTGGCCATATTTAACGGCGAGAGGATCTGCCGTTTACTGGATCTTTAAACAAACATCTTTAAAAAAACCCCACCTTAACACAGTTTGACAGTATCTGATGGAGCAGAATGGCTCCTTCTAGTTCTATCATGCAAACAGAGAGATTTGAACAAAATCCTTCGGCCTAAATATGAATGGTGTGGACCCAATTGCTTCGATAATTAATACATGCTTTTGAATGTATGAAGGCTTCTGTTTAAATAAAGAAATTTCATAAAAACCCATCTGAGACACCACCCCTTTCTGCCCTTGGGGCAGTTTAATAATGTAAAAGTTGTAACAGAAACTGACAAAAGAAAGAAAATTAAAAGTTAAAAGCCATATTCTCATCTGGTGCAAATTAGGGTTGCTGCACTGATTTCAGTGGAGCGCACTGATCCACAGTAGCTGGTGATCGAGCCCAAATTATCTATTTTAGGTACTTGTATGGGTCTCATTACCATAATCTGAACACTGTGCAATCTTTAATGTATTTATCCTCACAACGCCCTGCAGAGGTAGAGATTACCCCATTTTATAGATCGGGAACCTAAGCCCAGAGAAACTAAGGCCTGGTCTACGTTAGGATTTTATATTGGTATAACTACATCTCTCAGGGGTGTGAAATGTAGAGATGTAGCTATACTGACCCACCCCCAATGTAGACAGCGCTAGGTCAATGGAAGAATTCTTCTGTCGACCTAGCTACCACCTCTCAGGGAGGTGGATTAACTAGGCTGATGGGAGAACCCCTCCCATCGGCATAGGTAGTGTCTACACTGAAGCGCTGCAGTGGCACAAATGTGCCGCTGTAGCATTTTAAGTGTAGACAAGCTCTAAGTGATTTGTCCAAGGTCTGCATAATTCAGCTAAGTTGCAGGTGTGGGATGGTTGTAGCAGAGCAGGGACTTGAATCCCCGGCTCCCAATCCTACGCTAGCCCTAATCACTGGGTTATCATTCCTCTCTATTTTAAGATTTGAGAATTCATGCACACCTGTGATGCCTTTTTTTTTTTTTTGCAATGACGCAGACTAAGGAAACAGCTTAAGAGCTGACTTCATTGGCTTTGCATCCAAAATGTAATGTTGATTAAAGGAAGGGTAGTGGAGGTAGGTTATATTTAATAACGCTCCTTGCTTGTAATGAGACAGTGAAGAATGCACAACTTTGGGGAGTCTCACTCTGTGTATCTGACACTTCATTAGAAAGACTCATTTGTTTAAAAGGGTTCTCAAGGTGGTTAGGCCTTAAGGAGGCAACTCATGGCAAACTTTGAAATAAAAATCTACTGAGGGATAGTTTTATACGTAGGTGACCTCCATGGAGCACCGCTCAATGTGCTTGGCAAGGTGTGGTGGTGATTCCCTTTCCCCCCTGAGGCAGCACTGAACCGCTGCCCCTGCATAGGGTCACAGGGACTGTGCTGCTGAAAGTGCCATCCAGTGTATGAAATGTAAGTCTAAATTTCTGGCCACCTGTGGTCATGCAGGATCTGATGGCAAGTTTTGTAAGAGAAGGGATATATGCCCTGTGTACAAATTCCTACTCAACTAATTATAATCCCCTAAAACATTTGCCGTGCCGTTTCAATGAGATACAATGGTCTTCTTCACTTCTTATCATCAACTCATGCAATGTTGCATTAGATTGTTAAATAGCTTCCCCATTTCACCCCAAAGGTGGCTGCATTTCAGTGTTGAGTATAGAGATCCCTATCTATGACTTTACTACTTCATGGGGCATCATGTGGCTTAATTAAATGCTTGGGGTAACATTTTCAAAAATAAGTAAGTGACATAGGCAACTAAAACCCATTTTCAAAAGTGATTTAAGCCCTTAGGAGCCTAAAAACTCCTAAATCAGTGGGATTTAGGATCCTAATATCATGATTTTCAAGAGTGACTATTAATTTTAGGTGCCTCAACTTCAGACACCATAAATGGATCTGATTCTCAGGGGGTTTCTCAGCACCTTCTGAAAATCAGGCCTGTTTATCAAATTGGGTGCACTAAAATCCCATCACCTTTGAAAATCTTGCCCTAAGTACCTATGTCACTTTTGAAAATGGGATGTCAAGTCCTAAGTCACTGGGGCACCTTTGAAAACATTAACCTGGAGTATCCTTTGATGAAAAGTGTTACCACACTGCAAGGAATTATCTTCCTGAAAAAGTGAGCAAAGCCTGAATTCAATTACAAGGGCCTTGATGACTTGAAAATGCTCTGTAACAGGCTGGACCCGATGGGAGGAACCCGCAGCCCAACCTGTGTTGCAGAGCCCTGGTATGCAGGTAGAACCTGATGCTAACTACTGCTGCATGGTGTGTGGGAAGGAATTTCAGACAAAGCCAGCTGCTCCACTCCACTCCACTGCAGGGATTAGATTACATGGATCTGAGGCGTGCAGTATTTCCTTTGCATTATGCCCCTGCACATTCATTTAGGATTAGGACCAGGAACATATTTTCTGTCTCTCTCCTTCCCTCTTTTAGTTAACAAGGACTTTGTTTCATGTCAGCTAATCTGTTTTTGTTTCTTATTGCCGCTGTTCTGCAAAAGCAAACAGCTGTCTGTTAAATTCTCAGCCATGGGTGCATATACGCTGTGGGAGTGACTAGTCACTCCTTGTTATCTCAGTGCTTGTAGCACAGTGGCCACTTATTGCTTCCCAAGTGCCCCCTTGTAGCTAGGGTTGCCTCTGTGGCCATCCTGCCTCTATTTCCTTTTCAGTTTACAGGGCCCATTTAAGAACTCATCGTTCAAAGGTAATTGAAACAGTCCCCACATGAGATCTCATTTATTTATTCTTCTGCGTACACATTGGCCCTTCAGGCCCAACCCATAGTTCAGTGTCTCCCATCCAGTAGCCCAAAATAACAAATGCTCACAGTCTTTATCCCGGTTTCATCTGGGCACAGCCTCTTCTCCCTGAGGGTAGGTCATTCTGTCTGTCAGCTTCCCAGTAGCTCCTGCCTGGAGTTTGTCTTTTTTCCAGAGGTTTTCTCAGCTGGTGCCTTCCCCCTACTAACTCAGATGTCTTCTCACTGCTCCCTACAGGGATAGCTGCAGTTTCCTAAGCTTTTCCAGCTTAGTGCCAGGCTTCCTGCCTCTGGCAGTGTCAGCTCCTCTCTCAACCACACCCCTCCCTGCAGGTTCCTACTGCCTTTTATATGGGAATCCTCTCAGGAGGGGCTCATCTTGCAATCAGGGGTGGCTTAGCCCCAGGCTCTCCAGCCCACGGGCAAACCACCCGGTTACAACGCTCTTTCACTTTTTCATGGCGAGCCGTTCATTTACAATAAAATAAAACAAATGCAAGCCATGGTGTTTTCATACTTTCCTTAAGTCCTCAGCACTCCAGACAGGGAAACAGACTCAAAAATCATATCCACACACGTTTAACTTAAGAAATGTATTTTAGTTCAGAAGCCCAGCCACCTGATTGGTGAGGCCAGGGATGTTCCATCCAACAGTAAAGGAGTCCATCTAGGGTGACCAGATGTCCCGATTTTATAGAGACAGTCCCAATTTTTGGGTCTTTTTCTTATATAGGCTCCTATTACCTGCCACCCCCTGTCCCGATTTTTCACACTTGCTGTCTGGTCACCCTAAGTCCATCACAGAGTGAGCTGGACCTGTGAGGTTAAAGGCACCAAGCTCTGTGTCTTAAATCGGGGGAGGGAGAGGATAAAATGCTCTTCATAAGCAGACAGTGCCAAATGGCAGGGGAGGTACATTTTAGTTTGGGTTCTGGTTTCACCCTGGGGGGAACTACCATACAGGGATAGCTTCCAGTAGTTTATTCCTTCCTCCCCCCAGTTTTCCTGTCTCTGAATGGGAACCTGGACTCTGCCATGATTGGTATCACAGATTTTGTGCTACAACAGAGTCAAGGGGCACACCCATCCCCATGTGCATCTTGTTCACCCTTTAAGGTTATAATGCTGCCTGGGATACAGCAACTAATTGTGTTGTCAATGACTTCAAATGAAGAAAAAGCAGCAGGAGCAGATGAGCCCTTTAGAAACAAGATCCTGTTTCCTTATGAATAGCTCTAGGAATAATAATTTTTGAACAAAAAAAAAAAAGACAGGGAGGAGAGGCACGGAAAAATGATAGCTAAGGAGAATTTCTCTGAGCAGAACATTTCCCAAAGGTCTTAGGCATTGTCAGGTTTTCACACCCAATCTCTGTTTCACTTGCCTTAGCTTTGCTTCTAACAAAGCGTTTGTGACATTCCCACAATTGTTCCAGTGCTGTATTTGACAGTGTTACTGTACTTCAGCTGCATGACAGTATTTGGCTCAGATGGTACTGGGATCACTTGGACTGCTTTACTTTTCCTCCTCCCTTTGAATTCTTGCATGGCTGGATTTTGGACTTGCACTTTGAGGTCACGTGTATAAAGTGCTGTTGCTTTACTGCTGTGTTGGGATGCTGCATTGTGTCTGGCACCTGGAACACAGGGCTGATATTCCACGTGTTCCATTTGGGCACATGATTTAGGCATCTGTATCCAGCATCTGCAGCCTAAAACACGTATTGAGGCTCCCAAATGGCATTTGGGTACTTACTTTAAGTGCCCATGTTTCAAAATTAGGTTGAAATGGCCAGATTTTCAACCTGTGCAAATTGGCATAGCTCTGTTGACTTCAATGGAGCCAATTTACACCAGCTGACGACTGGGCCCTTACTCTGTTTGATCACTTATCTGTTATGAACACTTTTCCTCCATTAAAATTACTTTACCTTCTTCACTTTGAAATACCAAAAGGATCCAGCTTGTCTGGAGTTTTAGACTGTGTTAAGGTATCAGTCTAAACCACTTCCCTCCCTCTGATTAGGAACAGATAATGCCAAGTTATACTGACTGTCAGGGTTCCCTCCCTACTCTAAACTCTAGGGTGAAGACGTGGGGACCCGCATTCAGAGCCCCTAAGCTTATTTTTACCAGCTTAGGTTAAATCCCCCAAGGTACAAAATTCCCTGCACCCTGAGAAATGCTTCTTTCGCTGCCACCATCAAGTATCTAACAGGAATCCAGGAAAGGAATCACTTGAACTTCCCTCCCCCCCAAAATACCCCCTCAAGCCGTACACCCCCTTTCCTGGGGAAGCTTGAGAACAATCTCCCAACCAATTGGTTACACAGTGATCTAAAAACCCACCCCCTGGGTTTTAACACCATAGAAAACAGTCAGCTTCTTAAAAGAAGGATTTTATTAAAAATAAAGAAGGTAAAATCATCTCTGTAAAATCAGGATGGTAACTATTTCACAGGGCACTATATTTCCAAACTCAGAGAGATTTCCCCCCTCTGGACAAAGCCTTAAAGTTACAGAAAACCATGAATAACCCCCGCCCCCCTTTCCCCTTCTAACACAGGGAATACACCAAGCCGAAATTAAACAGAAATCTATGCGCTATGCTATCTAAACTTACTTCAGAAAAGGGAGGTTTGATTTTCTGCAGGTTCCGTCTGTCTTCCAAGATCACTCTGACCCAGACAAAGACACACACTAAAACCTTCCCCCCTCCTAAGATTTGAAAGTATCTTGTCCCCTTATTGGTCAGATGCCAGCCAGGTCAGGTGTCAGTCTGTTTACCTGCATTTCTTAACCCTTTACTGGGAAGAGGATTTTATAGTACTGCATCAGACCCACTCCCTTCATATTTATGACACGCCCCCCAAATCACCGATAGTGTGAAACACTGGCTGTGATTTCTTCCTGGAGCTCTAAAAGAAAACAAAAGTAATAAGACACATGAACGTACGATTATACTAATAACGGTATAAAGACTACCAATATTGTCCACATTGCAAGAACAATTTTAACCAGTTGGTTCTTCGTAGTAGACACCTTCAGGCCACTCAGCGTCTTCTGCTCCCTGGGCAGTAAACTGACCAACCTTCAATTCTCGGGGGAAAAAAAGCTTTAGAGAATTAACATGGTACACTTTAGGCTTGAGAGTTGTGGTGGGGAATGCTATGAGATAGTTCACAGCTCCCAAGCGTTCTTGGACCGTAAATGGCCCTTCCCATGACGCTTCCATTTTATGGGCCTGGAGCACCTTCAAGACCATGACTTGGTCCCCTACTTTAAAGGAACGCTCTCTGGCATGTTTATCATACCAGGCCTTTTGCTCTTCCTGAGCCTCTTTTAGGTTTTCTCTAGCAAGGGCTAAAGAGTCTCGGAGGGTGTTTTGTAGGTTGCTTACAAAATCCAGAATGTTAGTTCCCGAAGAAGGTGTAAAGCCCTCCCATTGCTGTTTCACCAACTGTAATGGCCCTTTAACCTCGCGGCCATACACAAGTTCAAATGGTGAAAACCCTAAACTGGGATGTGGTACAGCCCTGTAGGCAAAGAGCAACTGCTGTAACACTAGGTCCCAATCGTTGGAGTGCTGGTTTACGAATTTACGTATCATGGCTCCCAAAGTTCCATTAAACTTCTCCACCAGACCATTTGTTTGATGGTGGTAAGGGGTGGCAACCAAGTGGTTCACCCCATGAGTTTCCCACAGGCTTTTTATGCTCCCTGCCAGGAAATTAGTACCCGAATCAGTAAGGATGTCGGCGGGCCAACCTACCCTGGCAAAAATCTTTGTTAATGCCTGGCATACACTTTTAGCCCGGGTGTTGCTCAGAGCTACTGCTTTTGGCCATCGGGTGGCAAAATCCATGAAAGTCAGTATGTACTGCTTTCCTCTGGGTGTCTTTTTCGGGAAAGGACCCAGAATATCCACAGCTACCCGCTGAAATGGAACTTCAGTTATGGGGAGTGGCTGGAGAGGGGCTTTGACCTGGTCTTGGGGCTTTCCCACTCTTTGGCACACCTCACAAGACCGGACATAGGTAGAAACATTCTTGCCCATTCCCTCCCAGTGGAATGACCTCCCCAAACGGTCTTTGGTTCTGTTCACCCCAGCATGACCACTAGGATGATCGTGGGCTAAGCTCAAGAGCTTTAGCCGGTACTTAGTCGGAACCACCAACTGTCTCTGAGGACTCCAGTCTTCCTGGTGTCCACCAGAAAGAGTCTCCTTATATAGAAGTCCTTTTTCTATAACAAACCGGGATCGATTAGAAGAGCTGAGAGGCAGTGGGGTGCTCCGTCCCACTGTCCAAGCTCTCTGTAGGCTTTCATCTGCTTCCTGCTCGGCTTGGAACTGTTCCCTAGATGCTGGAGACATCAGTTCCTCACTGGGTTGTGGACCTGGGCTGGGTCCCTCTGGAAGCGATGTAGGTGATGGGGTTGTTTCCGTTGACTGTGAACCGCTCTCCGCTGGTGCACAATGTGGTAATTCAGGCTCTGGCTGAGCCTCTTGTATGGAGTTATCGGCTGCTGCTGCCATTGCAGGCTCGGTGGTGCCCTCTGGTGTTGGCACAGTAGATGGGGTTGCAAGCGCTGGACTCAGTGCTGGCAATGGTTCTGGTGCTGGTTGCTTTGCCAGTTCCGGTTCCGAGACTGGCTTTGGTTGGGGTTCTGCAACTGGATCTATGACGGCTGTTGCAGTCGTTGGCAGGGTATCCGGTTCCACCACCTCTATCTGGGTCTCTGGTAGTACAGATGGGGTTCTGGTGGAAGTCTCAGGAACAGAGCTAGGTGTGACAGCTTGCTTAGCCTGGCTGCGGGTGACCATTCCCACCCTCTTGGCTAGCTTCACACAATTTGTCAAGTCTTCCCCCACCAACATGGGAATGGGATAATCATCATAGACTGCAAAAGTCCAATTTCCTGACCAGCCCTTGTACTGGACAGGCAACACGGCTGTAGGTAAATCAAAAGATTTGGACTTGAAGGGTTGAATCGTCACTTGCGCCTCTGGGTTGATTAAGCTGGGGTCCACTAAGGATTTGTGGATAGCCAACACTTGTGCTCCAGTGTCCCTCCACGCTGTAACCTTCTTTCCACCCACACTCACCGTTTCCCTTCGTTCCAAGGGTATCTGGGAGGCATCTGAGCCTGAGGACCTTTGGTGTGACCCCGGTGCAATGAACTGTATTTTGTTGGGGTTCTTGGGGCAGTTGGCCTTCACATGCCCCAATTCGTTACATTTGAAACATCGCCCAGCTGACTGGTCAGTGGGGCGAGGCGGGTTGCTGGAGAATGGGGTGGTGGGGCAATAAGGGGTCTGGGTTTTTCCTTGTGGGGCCTTGGGCTGCTCCTGGTGAGGGGGTGTGGTCTCAGGTTTTCCTTTCTGGTATCTCCCCAAACTATGACCAGGGTTGTTCCTCTCTGCTTCCTGCACCCCTTGTGTGCCAAATTTCCTTGCCCCTCTGCTGATCTGGGACTGTTCGTATTGATCAGCATAAGCAGCAAGGCTGTCTGCTGAGTCCATTTTCTTATCCCATAAACACTGTCATATATCACCCTTGGACATATTCAGGAATTGTTCCTGAGCCATCAAATCACACACTCCTTCCAAGCTAGTAACATTCCTTCCCTTGACCCATTTTTTTAACAGCTCCTTTATCCGGTTTACATAAGCTACATTACTTAGTCCAGGCCCTCAGATAAGGGTTCGAAATTTTACTCTGTAAGTTTCAGGTGTAACTTGAAATTGTTTTAAAACCAAATCCTTGAATTTCTCATAGTCAGAAGCCTCATCAATAGGCATGTCATTGAATATGTCCAGAGCACTTCCAGTCAACTTTGGTACCAATAGGGTCATTTTGTGATCATCAGGAATGTGATGGAGATTGCATAGTTTTTTAAAGGTGAGAAAATATTTAGCAATATCACGGGATTTATCATACGGTGGACATAGTCGCTCACATTTGTGGGTTGTTGGGGAAGGATTATTAGTGTTATCCGGTAGATTCTGCTCCACCCTGGTCTTCTCCATCTCCAGGGCATGCTTCATCTCTCTTTCTTTCTCCTCCATAGCATACTTCCTCTCTTTTTCTTTTTCCTCCTTAGCATGCTTCCTCTCTTCCTCAGCATGCTTCCTCTCTCTTTCTTTCTCTTCCATCTCCATCTGTTTAAGTTGTAGCAGTCTTGCATGTTTCTTCTCCTCCTCATCAGCTTGTAGCCGGGCTATCTCAAGTTTAATAGCTGCTTCACTGGCAGTCATCTTAGCCTTTCTGTTTTTAATCTGTCTTAACCCGATAGAGTTAGAAAAGAAAAAAAACTTGCTTGGGTATTCCCTGTAGGGGTTAACTACCTGCTTTCATATGTAGATACTCTAGCTCCTAGCAGCTTAACCCCTCCCCCCCTCCCTGCTTCCAGCAGCTACAGGGAAGAGTCAGAGAGAAGAAAAAAAAATTCTAAACTCCCTGTGTCTGGTTCAAAAAAAATCTCTGGATCAATATATCCCACCGCTCTGCCACCATGTCAGGGTTCCCTCCCCACTCTAAACTCTAGGGTAAAGACGTGGGGACCCGCATTCAGAGCCCCTAAGCTTATTTTTACCAGCTTAGGTTAAATCCCCCAAGGTACAAAATTCCCTGCACCCTGAGAAATGCTTCTTTCGCTTCCACCATCAAGTATCTAACAGGAATCCAGGAAAGGAATCACTTGAACTTCCCTCCCCCCCAAAATACCCCCTCAAGCCGTACACCCCCTTTCCTGGGGAAGCTTGAGAACAATCTCCCAACCAATTGGTTACACAGTGATCTAAAAACCCACCCCCTGGGTTTTAACACCATAGAAAACAGTCAGCTTCTTAAAAGAAGGATTTTATTAAAAATAAAGAAGGTAAAATCATCTCTGTAAAATCAGGATGGTAACTATTTCACAGGGCACTATATTTCCAAACTCAGAGAGATTTCCCCCCTCTGGACAAAGCCTTAAAGTTACAGAAAACCATGAATAACCCCCGCCCCCCTTTCCCCTTCTAACACAGGGAATACACCAAGCCGAAATTAAACAGAAATCTATGCGCTATGCTATCTAAACTTACTTCAGAAAAGGGAGGTTTGATTTTCTGCAGGTTCCGTCTGTCTTCCAAGATCACTCTGATCCAGACAAAGACACACACTAAAACCTTCCCCCCTCCTAAGATTTGAAAGTATCTTGTCCCCTTATTGGTCAGATGCCAGCCAGGTCAGGTGTCAGTCTGTTTACCTGCATTTCTTAACCCTTTACTGGGAAGAGGATTTTATAGTACTGCATCAGACCCACTCCTTTCATATTTATGAAGCTCAGAATAGCTCTGCTGAGCATGGCAAGGACTTAGTAGCTGTTGTGACATGAACAGGGGAGAATCTGGGGATCTGGCTGTACTATATGTATTAGCCCACCTGTCAACCTTGTCATGTAAGAAACAACCCCATTGAGTTCTGTAGTCAAGCCCCCCATGCATTCTGCAATTTCACAGTGGTGGATTTTTCCCCAGGCTCCACCCTCACTGCAGGATGGTGCTCCTGAATTTAATTTTTCCTTTTAAATAAGTGTGTGTAGCCATCACCGTTGTGAAGATGACCTTGAACATATGAACCGAGTGTAAACCAATGCGGGGATGTGTGCGGGAGTCTGCACATAACCTGAAAGAGTGGCTCGGAAAGAAACACGAACTAGCCTCATACAGCTCTGTGTGGGTTGTTAATTCGGAAACCTAAAGATCACAATATAAATGTTAACTAGTTCACTGCTGACCATTTGAGCAGAAATACTCACCTTCTCGCACAATCCCATATTGCCTCCCCAGGTGTCTAGAGTCCCAAGTGTCCTCGCTCAGCTGCCAAAACCTCCAGCTTTGCTCCTAACAGCTTTTACCCTGCAATTATTGTCAGTGCAAAGGTCTGTGGCATACAGAAAACCTAGGGACAGGGTAGAATACATTGAATTTAGTATCAAAATGAAAAACACAGGGGCTACTGTCCTGACTGTATTATTCATTTGCATAGTAAATTCATCAGCAACTGCCATTCTTTTAATTTCAATGAAGCTGCAGTAGAATTTCCAGATTGCCACACCAGAGCGCTGCAGAACTCAGGGACTTTGCAGCAGGATTTAGGTCCGGCTTGCCAGAGAGCACATGGGAGGACTTGCCTGTGAAGGCAAACTAGGGATGGAGCAGTATTTAGGACCTGAGCCAAAGCTCACTCTAACTCAGTGTTTTTCAACTGGTGGGTCATGACTCCCAGACGGCTACAAAAGACCATTGGAGGGTTGTGCGGCATTGAAAATATTCTACAACCTAAAGCAAAGCACACCCTTGCTGTTCAATGTCAAGTATTCTCTGTCAACCTCCCAACACACACACACTTGAATTATATAGGCTTATTATATCCATACATTTTTACTCTTATAGAAATATAAGGTTTTTTTTTACTTCAAATAAGCAGTTGCCAGCCTGAAAAGGTGGAGAAGCATGGCCCTTAGTCAGTGGGAGTTGGCTTCAATGGGTTTTTGATCAGGGCCTTAAGAAGCCTCCAAAGGGATGAAAATATAATATGAGCAGAAATAAAGGGACTGGATACTCCTGCATCTGTTATTGCTTTGTTTTGAATTCTGAAACACTTGGTGCTGGTGGGAGAAATACATCTGCCATGGTATCCAATTCTCAGTTTGCTCACCTTTGCAAATTTGAAGGCACAGTGGATAAAACAGATGTGATCACTCTAAGGGATAGCTTTGATGTTCAGCAGCTCTAGCATTGACATATAGGAAAAAATTCATACTGTGTAAAGTTGTCCAGTGTTACACTGCCAAGGTCAAGGAGGCTTTGGGATATCAACCAAATTAACGTTAATGAAACCATCAGAGGGAAAGCTTTACCTGACACCTCCAGCTTGTTAAAAAGACAGCCTACGTTCTGGGTTCAAGAATATCAGCATGGTTAGCTTGTTAGAAGAAAACTCCCATTTGTCTCTTCCCTTCCCCCTGTTATTTATTATCCCATTCTGGTCCATAAACCATCCTACTCCTATGTCCCATTCATTATATGTCTCACTGCACAGTACAAAATCTGAATAGATGAGCTGCAGTTTCCTATGAGTTAGATGGAGATGTTTTGTTCCCCCACACTTGAGCCTACAGGTGAAATCATCTTCTTAGGGTGATCCATCTGTGCTTCTCTCCATTACATGGAGATCTCTGCATACCAGTGCATTTTAAATCTTCTTCTTCTGGCCCTTTGGATGCTATTTGGATGACTTAGGAAAGGTTTTGGAGAGCCACACTCTTCTGCATTTTGGAGTTTTCAGCTAATAGTTAATTCTATATCTGGGGCATAGCTAGGCATGTGTTCTTGGGCTAAGGTACCATGCATTCTGTGGCTGGCACTGATTATCTCTGTATTCAATCTAAGGAGACAATCACCACCACAACAGAGCTTGAAATGCATGATGGCAGGGTGCAGGCCCAGAGCATTCTGCTGCATGGCACAGCATAGCCCTTCAGGCACCCTGTCCTCAGCTCCTGTGTGGTTCTTGTAATAACTTGCTCACAGGTCAGAGTACCTAAAGTAAGATCCCCCTTGTAGGGTCTTATTTATTAAGTATTTTCAGAATACAGACTATTCGGCACCTCAGTCCCAAATCCCTCTTCTCCTCGGTTCAAGAGTCCCACAACCTTCCTTCCTCGGGACTGTACTACAATTCAGGGAAAGGTTCTTCTCTTTGGCTCAAGAGTCCCATATTCCTCCTTCTTGGGGCAGGCAGAGACATTCTTCTCTATAAGCTGTCTGCTCTCTCTCTCTCTCTCTCTCTCTCCTTTGCCTCTCAGGAGGCTTCTCTTATCTCCAGGCCTGGACTGATTTAGCCACCTGACCTTCCTGTCATGTGGCTACACTGATTCTCCCCACCTTGGGAGGAGAGCTGAATGAGTCACAGATGAGGCTGAACCTTTTAAAGAGGCCAGTCATCCTGTGACAATACCCACCAAGGCAATGTTTCCATCCTTCTTGTTTCTACCTTCTCTCTCATAAAACAAATAACCGCAGGATGACACTGCCAGCTGCATCCTCCTTATACTTTCCCATGTGTCAAAACCTGCTTCGAAACTAGTGAAATACACTATGAAGGCCACTCATGTGGCACTCAAAAATAGGAGGGCCCAAGTGACAGCCTGTGTCATTTTGTCATGGCAGAACCTCCCAAGAAACATTCATTTAACTCACTACACAGTTCCCAAGTGCCTTGTTATGTTCCATCTGGGCTGTGTCCTCCATCAGTCCATACTATGCACCACCAACAAGTGTAAAAAGCTTCTGGCAGATCACCACAAGGCAGAATTCTTCCCAGTCTCTCCCAAAGGTCTTGGAGAGATGTACCCAAAAGGAGAGAGGTGTAATGAGCTCCCAACACCATACTGGGCCCAACCTCAGGCAGCCCTGCCACCACTCATGTAACATAATGCACGTAGGATGAAGAAATGTTCATAGTAATTGGCCATCTCAACATGGACTGTTGCTTTATCACTACATATGTGGTCTAGTGGATAGGGCACAGAACTGGGGGTCAAGAGTCTGGGATTCTAGTCCTGGCTCTGTCAGTGACTTTCTGTATGACTTTGGGCAAGTCACTTCTGTTTCATTTACAAGGAATAGAGCTGAAGGCAGGTTAAGTTGAACAAGGGGAACTTTATTAAACTCTGTGGTCTGCTTTGTCCATGTGTCTGAGTTGCTTCCAGCCTAACTCCCCATGTTCCCTATTTTCTTTATGCCTCATTATTAACAGTCCCTCCAGAGAACATAGGCCCCCTGACTCTAGTTCCAGTGATCATGTTATGTCTTCCCTATTTTATAAACATTTTAATATAATCATTACCAAAAAAAATTTGCTGCCCACACCCCCACTCGGGTTCCTTTGACCAGATGCTGCTAGCACGTTGCTGATTTGAAGTCTTTACCACATACTCAGCTGGTTGCATGGTCTTTGAGATAGTTGCCTATTGAGGAGAACAAACTACATATGGAGAGAGCTGTCTCTATGTCCAAGTGCAGCAAACTCTCTGTGAAGTCTCTTGCCTTCCTGTGGGGTGAACTTCCACTGGCTTTCTGTCTCTCCAGTCTGTGGTGATCTCTATATCTCTGTAAGCACTCTCTGGGTGTTGTGTCTGCTGGCTTGCAAGCGTCTCCTATTTGTTTGGCTCATTTGTCACTGTTGCATAGTTGCCTCGTATGACCAGGGAGCCACTGCACCCCTCATGACTCCTTTAATCCATTCCTTCTGGTGTCTCTCTAATGGCTAGATCCTCACAGGAGTCCTTGTCTCCAGGACTGTTAGGTCTTTGGCTCACCCTGTTGTACTCTAGTGCCTGTTTCTCTGATTGTTGACCATCTCCTCTCAGTGGTGTCTCCATCCTTTTGGTACAGGAGGTCTCCCCTTGTTGGTAGCAGGTTTTGGTCCTTTGTCCCATCAGTGCTTGCGCTGGACTGTGTTGGCACCCCAGTGATGCGGTATTCTTGTCTGCCAATAATGATAACGAAGAGTCTAAACCAGGAAAAACAGCCCTGTGTGACAGTCTCTTAGCTGTTTTGACAGCTGATTACACCTCACCATTACTCTGAGGGTATGCTGAGGAGGAGGTATGGGTCAAATTCCCATTTGCATTCTAATTCCTTGAATTCTTCCAAGGCAAATTGGGGTCAGTTGTAAATGAATATAGTGTCTGGAATGCCATATCATGCAAAATGGGCCCTCAGTTTGCCAATCAGTGACTTGCTTCTTGTATCAGGCAGAAGCTCGACCTCCCAGAAATTTGAGCTGTAGTTCACTGTAATCAAATACTGCTTTTCCTTGAAGATAAATAAGTCTGCTCCCACTTTCCCCATGATCAGGTGGATAGATGCGGGAACTAGGGGGGTGTGTGTGTGGGGGGGGTGCTGCAGCACTCCAGGTTTTACATGGGGCCGCTGGCCCAGCGCCAAGGCCTCCACTCCCCATCTCGGGGCTTGGGTCCCAGCTGCCAGCCCTCCTCCCCAGCCGCTGGCCTTGTTCCTGGTGCTCCGCACCAGGACCCTGCTCCTGCCCCTGCACCTGGGGTCTCGTGCCCGGGACTCCACTCCCCAGCCTTGCGCCTGGGGCTCGGGTCCTGGCCACTGGCCCCGCACCCCGGCCGCTGGCTCTGCGCCTGGGGCCCGGTGTTCTGCTCTTGGGGCGCTGGCCCCACTCCCTGGCCACTGACCCCGTGCCCGCTAAGACAGCTTTCAATGCCCAGGTGAGACGCATGTATTTTTTGCATTACATCCTTATGTAATGAGGCATGAATAACAGCTCTGTCCTCAAAATATGATTCCATCCTACACACTAAACTCATCTTTAATTTGAAAATATGGTTCTTCTCCTATTTGACTTTTGTAGTCTAGCCACCCTACTTGTATCTCTCGCTTTACTGGCTGTAGTTGGATGTCCTTTTCCGTAGCCTCTTTGATTTCTATCAGCTTTGCTGTTGAAACTGGGAGATTGAATCCACTAACATGCCACACTATGTCCTCATCTCCTTCCCTGCTCATAGTATTGGCTGACGTTACTTATTTTCCGGGACAATATTTGACCTCTACCTGGTAGTGCTGGGGGTGCATCAACGTGTGCTGTAATCTCATTGGAGTACTAAGAAGAGCCTTTGTTATAGTTGCCTTTAGGGGTGTGTGATCTCATTGCATTATTACTGGGTGGCCATAGGTCTGCTCCACTCAGAGGTGCTGGTTTCCTCTGGGCCCTGGGGGTCCTCAACCCCCTGTTCTGCCTCAGACCCTGCCCTTACCCGCCCCCTTCCCCCAAGTCCCCACCCCGCCCTGCCTCTTCCTGCCCCAGCTTCACCCCAGGCCATGCTCCACCCCACCTCTTCTCCAAAGCTCCTATCCCTGCCCCGTCTCTTCCTGCCCAGTTCTTCCCCTGAATGCACCCTGTCCCCGCTCCTCCCTCTCCCCCCCTGCACACCTTGGAACAGCTGATTGCGGTGGGCAGGCAGTGCTGGGAGGGAGGAGGAGGAGTTAATCAGCAGGGCCACTGGTGGATGGGAGGTGCTGGGAGGGAGAGGGGTAACTGGCTGCCAGTGGGTGCTAAGCACCAATTTTTTTCCGTGGGTGCTCCAGCCCTCGAGGACCCATGGAGTTGGTGCCTATGGCTCCACTCCAGATACCACAGCCCGAAGCTCTTTTTCTATTTGCGCAGTCCCTTGTTCAGTCTCTGACAAGGCTTCCTTGGCATAAGTGAACAGCTGCTCTTGCAAAGAGCTACATCCAATCTTTTTTCCAATGCATCACGCCTGAGTGTCAGTGGCTCTCATGGCTGGTAGTACTTCAAGGGCATCCATTTTATTTGTTTCAGTGTGTCAAATGCTTGCTGTTGTGATGGTCCCACTTAGCATCCAGCCCTGTGAGCTGACATATGGGTTCTGCCACTGCAGCCAGGTGTGGACAGAACTTGGACAGATTTATCATTCCTATGAAGCTCTGTACCCTTTTCACATCCATTGGAACTGGCATGTCTCTGACTGCCTTGATCTTGTTGGGATCTGCTTTCATTCCCTTTGCTGTGAGCAGATGTCCAATATATGTCACCTGATGCAGTAGAAAAGCTTGTAGTTTTCTGTCATGGTCTCATTCAGATTGTGCATCATTGGTCCATTCACGTACAGTGAGGCTATAATTTGCACTTATTTTCATCCCAGGCAGTCCTTCCAGCATTTCTGTGAGCCTTCTCTGGACCATCTCTGGCACTGGGCTTATGCCCATTGGCATGCATCGTGATCTGTAGTGACCAAATGGTGTTGCAAAGGTTGACAGCATGCTGGACTCATTATCCAGGCTTATGTGCTCAAACACATTCCACACATCACAGACTGTAAAGATTCTGGCTTTGGAAAATTCTGGCAAGTCATATCATCAATTCTTGGCAGTGGAGAGTGGCATCTTTTCAGTGCCTGTTTCAGTGGCTTTGGGTCTATGCAGATGCATAATTTGCATGATGGCTTCTTTACCAGCACCATGTTGTGTACCCAGGTTGTACTGGCCTCTACAGGTGCTATGGTACCCCTGCTGTGCAGACTTTCAAGCTCCTTGTGTATTGGATTGTGTAGTGCCATTGGAATTTTCCTTCCTAGTAATCTTACATAAAGTAGACTCCACAATGGAGCTTTCCTTCGAGGCACCTGTCACCTTTGAAAACATCCTTTTTTATACTTTTAAAATTGTCTCCATTGTCCCTTTTGCAGCTATAACATTCTGATGCTTCACCCTGATCAGATCCATGGCTTGTGTTGCTGTATACCCAAAGAGAGGTCTGTGGTGTTTACCATCCACCACCCCAGACTTCAGTTGGTACTGTCTCTTTTTTGGGAGGTTAATAACTACGAGGTCACCATGACAGATTCTAGCGAGCGCCCTTTCCTGGCCACCCACTAGGACTGTCTTTACACAAATGCGAGGAGTATGGGGAATAAAAAGGAAGAACTGGAAGTATTAGTCCATTAGATACTTGTTCTGAGTATTATATACATTATATACTTGTATACAAGTATTATATATATATATATACACACATATATATATACACATATACACATATATATACACATATACACATATATATACACACACACATATATATATGCAGTATATACTTGTATACAAGTATTATATACTGTGATGGGGCAAGGCCAGAGGGCTATAGGAAAGTGGTAAGGAACCAGTAGCCCCAGGCTAAACAAATCCCTGATACCTTATGGCAGTTGCTCCAGGTTAATCAAGACACCTGGGGCCAATTAAGAACTTTCCAGAAGGCAGGGAGGTTAATTGAGACACCTGCAGCCCATCAGGGGCTGGCTGAAACTAGGTAAAAGCCTCCCAGTGAGTCAGTGAGGTGCGCATGTCAGGAGCTGTGGAAGGAGGTTGCGTGTGAGGAGCTGGGAGCAAGAGGCACTAGGAGCTGAGAGTAAGAGGGCGTACTGCTGGAAGATCCTGTGGTGAGGATAAAGAAGGTGTTGGGAGGAGTCCATGGGGAAGTAGCCCAGGGAGTTGTAGCTGTTGTGCAGTTGTTCCAGGAGGCACTCTAAACAGCTGCAATCCACAGGGCCCTGGGCTGGAACCCAGAGTAGAGGGCGGGCCCGGGTTCCCCCCAAAACTCCCAACTCCTGATCAGACACAGGAGGAGTTAACCTGGACTGTGGATTCTACTAGAGGGGAAGATCTCTGAGACAAGCAGAATCCGCCAATAAGCGCAGGACCCACCGAGGTAGGGGAGGAACTTTGTCACAATACATTATATACTTGTTCTGGAAGTATTAGTCCGTTATATACTTGTTCTGAGGTCCAGAAGGGGGTGAGAAGCAGACTGGTTGAAAGTCTTTGGGTAAAGATAAAAGGGGTAAAAATTGGGATGATATCAGGATAGGGGTCTACGTTAGATCACCAAATCAGGAAGAAGAGGTGGATGAGGCATTTCTAGACCAAACAACAAAATTACCTAAAACATAGGACCTGCTAGTAATCGAGGACTTTAACTATCCAGGCAGAACATAAATTTTCCATTAATTTCTTAAAATGTATCGGGGACAGATTTTTGTTCCAGAAAGTGGAGGAAGTAACCAGGAGACAGTCATTTTAAACTTGATTCTGCTCAACAAGGAAGAATTGGTAGAGAATCTGAAGCTGGAAGGAAATTTGGGTGAAAATGATCATGAAATGATTCTAAGAAAAGGAAGGAATTTCATGATTCTAAGACGAGGAAGGAATAAGAGCAGCAGAATAAGGACAATGGACTTCAAAAAAGAAGATTTTAACAGACTCAGAGAACTGTAGGTGAGGTCCCATGGGAAGAAAATCTAAGGGGAAAAAGAATTCAGGAGATCTGGCAGTTTCTCAAGGAGACAATATTAAAGGCACAACTACAAACTATCTGTATGTGAATGAAAGATGGAAAGAACAGCCAATATGATGCCATCAAAAGCTCTAATGACCTGAAAAATTAAAAAGGAATCCTACAAAAAGTGGAAACATAGACAGATTGCTAAGGAGTAATACAAAATAAAATCACAAGCAGGTAAGGACAAAATAAGAAAGGCTAAGGCACAAAATGAGTTACACCTAGCAAAGGACATAAAAGGCAATAAGAACTGCTTCTTTAAAGTCATTAGGACCAAGAGAAAGATGAAGGAAATTGTAGGTCCTCTACTTAGTGGGAAAGGAGAGCTAATAACCGATGACATCAAGAAAAATGAGGTGTTTAATGCCTATTTTGCTTCAGTCTTCACTAACAAGCTTAATGGTGACCAGATACTCAGTCCAATTTATATTAACAACAAGGGGGAAGGAACATAAGCCAAAATAGGGAAAGAACAGGTTAAGGAATATTTAGATAAGTTAGATGTATTAATGTCAGCAGGGCCTGATGAAATTCATCTTAGAGTACTTAAGGAACCAGCTGAAGCAATCTCAGAACCATTAGCAATTATCTTTGAGAACTTGTAGAGGATGGGTGAGGTCCCAGAAGATTGGAGAAGGGCAAACATAGTACGTATCTTTAAAATGGGGAACAAAGAGGACCCAGGGAATTATAGGCCAGTCTGTATAATTTCAACACCTAGAAAGGTACTGGAACAAATTATTAAACAATCAGTTTGTAAGCACCTAGAAGTTAATATGGTTATAGTGAATTGCCAGCATGGATTTGTACAGAACAAATCATGCCAACCCAATCTAATTTTCTTCTTTGACAGGGTTACTGGCCTAGTGGATGGGGGGAGCAGTAGATGTGATATATCTTAATTTTAGTAAGGCTTTTGACAGTCCCACATGACAGTCTCATAAGAAAACTAGGGAAATGCAGTCTAGATTAAATTACTATAAAGTGAGTATACAACGGTCAAAAGACCATACTCAGAGTGGTTATCAATGGTTCACTGTCATACTGTTAAGGGCTGTTGTTCTCCTTATCCATCAAAGGTAAGACAAGAAGTAATGGTCTTAATCTGCAGCAAGGGAGATTTAGGTTAGATATTAGGAAAAACTTTCTAACTATAAAGGTCATTAAGTTCTGGAATAGTCTACTGAGGGAAGTTGTGGAATCCCCATCATTGGAGGTTTTTAAAAACAGGTTGGACAAACAGCTCTCAGGGATGGTCTCAGTTTACTTGGTCCTGCTTCAGCACAGGGGGCTGGATTTGATGACTTCTCAAGGTCCCTTCCAGCCCTACATTTCTATGATTGCTGTGAGGGGAATCCAAGACTCTGTTTTAAGCTCCTGGAGACTGAATGGAGTCCAGCCACTTCCCCAATGGCTCACGCTCAGGGCACAAACCTTTTATCTGGCATACTCCTCTAAATTTTGGAACCCACTGTCCAGTCACCTAGCCCCTCTGGGCACAGCACTGACCCCTTTGGCTCCCAAGTACTCCAACACACCCTTTTCCTAGAACTCCACCCAACAGATGCGAAGCTTCTGGTTTCCAGTTTAACTCTCTCAGAGCCACGCAGCAGTTGTGAAGGATCAGGACACATACACTTTGTACAGACTAACAGTTTTATACGCTTTATATTTAATCATGTAGTCATATTTAATCATGCACGGGAGAGTACAGATCATACAAAACAACAGAACATCCTAACCACAATTGTCTGTCGTTAGCTCACGCTTCCCTGGGGTGATCATTTGTGTTCTGTCCGGCTGGCCGGCCAGCAGGCAGGCAGGGTCCTCTACCCTTTGCCTGCCCTGCCTCTGCAGCAGCCTCCCTCATCTTAATCGGGTGCAAAATGTCTCTCTCCACCAGTTGCCCCACGTGAATCCCTTTATAGACTCTTACTGGGGTCACCTGTTTCTTTTGTTCTTCATTTTGGTAATTTTCCAGTACTTTCAAACCCCTCCCCCCCTCAGATAAGTGGAGGAGGTGTCTTCTCTCACTCAGAACAAACCTATTGTCCAAAGATGTTTTACTCTAAACCAGTGATTCCCAAACTGGGGTTTGTGAACCCCTGGGGGTTCACGAAATGTTACAGGGGGTTCTTGGGGAAAAAATCCCTAATGGCGGACAGAGCTGTCCCTGGGGACCCCAGGACTTCCAAGAGCCAAGCAGATCAAAGCAAGCATATCTATCACATTGAGGTGATTTAAACGTCAAGACGCCTTACAAGAAATGGAAAGGGAGGTGGATATTTTTTGCTGTTTTTTAAATTAAATAGTTAGCTAGTATTGTTTTAAAAATTATTATGAAGAACAAGTTTAAGCTTTGTTGTAAGGTGCATTGTTTGCCTGGACTGCTCAACACCTGAATGCTTGTGTAGGAGGAACTCTTTGAGTTGAGTTCTTAAATACCTTCATGCTGTTTCACCTCAGATACTCCTTGATGAAACATAGGAGCCTTGTCTTATAACAGGCTTATTCAAAGTGATACAAGCTATGAAAGTAATAAACATACTGTAATGATAAATAAATAGTATCTAATAAGCATGTCATAAAACAAATTTTATATTTCCAAGATCACTGCTTTTATAATTTATATTCAGGTAAAGGAGAAAATCCCTGGAAATACTCATTTTTAGGAGGGGGTTCGCAAGACTTGACATTTTAGTGAAAGGGGTTCACAGGTTGTTAAAGTTTGGGAACCACTGCTCTAAACAGATGATCATCAAGTGCTAGTCACTCCCCATTGTCTCTGGCCTGGCAGAGACATGACACCTTCCTGTTGAGGATCCACATATAATAAAGGCTTTCCAGGACACAATAATTTCATGATAAAATTTCATAAAATCATTCAAAATTCAGAAGTGGGAGTGGCAGAACCCCCAGTTCATCGCAGTCACATTTTCCTGCAGGCTGCATTAGGCTTTCATGGTACATTGTTAGATTGTTCCTGCCCTTTGTAATGGCTGTGTTCAAGTCCAATTCACCCAAAGAAATCACAGTGCAGGAGGCCCCGCTATTCAGCTGAAATCTCACAGGATGTTTCCCTATTAACTTGGTTGCATACACAGAGGTTGGTATTGTCTCTTGTTGCTTTCCTGTCCAACATCCTGAACCTGACATGCTCTTGGATTTAACGAGAGAGTTGTGATGTCATCACCGCTGGCTGGTGTGCCATTTCCCTCTTGTACAAATCTGGTTTGAGCATTGGCCTACTAAACCTAGGGTTGTGAGTTCAGTCCTTGAGGGGGCCATTTAGGGATCTGGGGCAAAAATCTGTCAGGGGACAGTACTTGGTCCTGCTAGTGAAGGCAGGGGACTGGACTCGATGACCTTTCAAGGTCCTTCCAGTTCTAGGAGATTGGCATATCTCCATTTATAAACCCCTCCCAATGAGTTTCTAGCTCCCTTGTCTGTAGAGAAAACCTTCCACATGTGAACCAAGTGTAACCACTGCATGAGTGTGCAGACAGCCTGAAGCAAAAAATGATGCAAAGGGGCTAGCACCATTAATCTGATTGGAGCATCGACTTTTTAAAAGCCCATACAGGACGCTTCACTTTCACTGGTTATTTCAGTGGAGGAAATGGAGGTCAGAATGGCAGTGAAGCCCACTAGGGTGGGAACTGAGAGTGGCTGCAGGAAAATAAATGGAGAAAAAGAACAGAAGACACTCACAAAAACAGAGAAGAGAAAGAGAAACAGAAGAGAGAATAGGAAAGGAAGAGAAGCAAGGGACAGAGACAGTAGAGGCCCAAAGGGGAGCAGATTTTCTCCTGAGATATGAATGTGACAAGAAGGCACCGAACAAATAATAAGCGATGTAGTAACTAAGCATTCAGTTACTACCTCAAGCCCATATTCTGCTTTTGATCTCTTTGCAAGCCCTACTGACACGGGTGGTCTGCTGTGCATTGTGGGGTGCATTGTGGGGAGCATATAGTCCCCACGCTGGCGCACAGACCATACTGAAACATAGAATTCACCAGTCTCCTCTGAATGAGTTTGACGCCCTTGGTCTATTTGGACGCTGGAAGCACCCAGAGAAACACCGTCACCATATCACAAGTGGGATAAATTGCCCTTGTCTTGACAAATCTCTGATCAACCCCGTGAATTTTGTGGGGATGTTTTCCCCTGTAAACTATGTTCAAACAGAACCTCTGTGGGGGCAAGTCTTGCAGAGCAGCAGGTCTCTTCCTCTGCGCAAGAGCACCTCGGCTCAAGTTTTCATCCTTGATCTGAAGCAGGAACCAGAGCGATCAGGAAAGCCCTGCATATAAATATCTTGTTTAGTTAGTCTAATAAAGGTATTACTAACAGCCCTGCTTTGAGGATTTATTGGGGGATTTCAGTAAGACCGTGTTAGCAGTGGAATTATATGCATTCTCTGGTAAGACCTTGTCTATGCGAGAGAAAATAACGTTGATCCAATCAGAGATATTTTACAGGATCAATGTAATATTCTCCTGCATAATCACAACGGAGGGATTACAGCCCGGCCCTGGGAGTGACAAAGGATTGCTTGACAGATCACAGCCTCATTCATTCTCATTGTTTGAACTAATAAAATATAATAGAAATTTTAGAAGTGCACATACATACATATGTATTTTAAATAAATCTGAACACCTTCCGGCAATAGGAATGATTTCCACTTGGTTGTTTTTAAACAGTATTGTGAACTGCATGCATTTTTTATAACTGAGCTACAGGCTCCTACTGAAGCATCTTGGTGTGACCTTGAGATACCTCCCCCTGAAATCCAGTAAGAATATGTACATGAAATGGGAGAAGAGGTCTGCAGGGGGCAGGGAGGAGGAGAAGAGAAATCGATATACAGCACAAGCTATATAGTCCAAACATCATGGGAGATGTTGACTACGTTTGGGTAATTGAGCTTTTGGATAATCTAAAGATTTCTCGGGGGCGGGGACAGGGGAGAATGAGAGTAGTTCAGATCACAGTGAAAACAGGAGAACCTAGAGAATACTATAATATGGAGAATAATTTACATTAAAACAAGACTTCCCCAATTGTTATGCCTTCCTCACTGGTAAAAATCTTTAATTTTTAAGGGCCCAATCATGTCCCATTGACTACAATGGAAGTTTTGCCATTCACTTTGGAGGATCAGGCCCTGAATCCTTCTGGCCATATCGCTCTGCCTGTACTTACCCAAACAGTCCCATTGACTTCAACGAGACTTATTCATTTGAGTAGGATAAGTAGGATGTAGCATGGTGTGTGCGTGTGAGAGAGAGAGAGATTGTTTTACCACCTGTGATTGACTGGCTCCTTTGGATTTTCACCATAGCTTGTATAGTTCAGTGAAGGACAGAAAGGAAAACCGGTGGCTGAGGAACAGCATGACGGCTTGGCTTTTGATAACATCACAGTCCATTTGAACTCCAGTCCTGTGGTTTCAGATAACCTCAACTGCAGGACTGTGAAAGTTATTTTTGGAAAAAATCTACTATGAGGGACATATAACATTAGACTGAACAAACTATTAGGAAAAATACTGCAGGGAACATTCCGGCACTGGCAGGGGATGGGTTAGATCAGGGGTTCTCAACCTTTTTCTTTCTGAGGCCCCCCAGCATGCTATAAAAACTCCGTGTCCCACCTGTGCTACAACAACTTTTTTTCTGCATATAAAAGCCAGGGCACACGTTAGCGGGTAGCAAGGAGGGCAATTGCCCAGGTCCCCACGCCACAGGGGGCACCGTGAAGCTAAGTTGCTTAGACTTTGGCTTCAGAACCTCATGCGGTGGGGCTTCAGCTTTCTGCCCTGGGCCCCAGAAAGTCTAATCCTGGCCCTGCTTGGCGGACCCCCTGAAACTTGCCCCAGGCCCCTGGTTGAGAACCACTGGATTAGATGACCTAATACATTTTTTCATCTTCAGCTCCTATTAGTAGCTTGTAACTAGCCCTGTGTGTGTGCACGGAGAAATAGGGGAGAGAGCACAAGAAACTTTCCCATGCCTTGTGACTAGCCATTGCGCAGGAGCTCAGTCTGGAGAGCAAGGGCTCCTCCAGACTACTGCATGCCGTGGGCTTGTCCTGCATAAAGTGGGCAGGAAGGGACAAGAGGAGGGTAGGATCGAGGCTATCCCAACTCTCAATGCTAGCTAGCGGAGCTGGCTTGGCCTGGGGGAAGCAGTGCATGTGGTATCTTTTCAAAGTCCACCTTGACTTCCAGTGCTCTTGGAGGTACTCTGTTTGTTCACCAGGTCTCACTGGGGCTGCATACCTCAGCCATCCCTACTACAAGACTGTTTTCAGAGCCACTATCTATTTCCTATAGTTCCATGAACTGACCGGTTATTGTTGCCTGAAAAATAACTGGATACATATTGCTGATTGTTTTTTTTATAGAACATGAATACTTTTGCAATGTGCGTGCCCGCTAGGGGCGAAGTGGGTACAGTACCATGGATGGCATCATTATTCCTGGGCAAGATGGGAATGATAGGATTGACAAGAAAATTAAGTGAAAGTAATCACAATGCCTTTGTTACCTGAAATAATCAGTAATCAGATTACTTCTTAAAAATGCAATGCTGAGAAGTAATCACTTACTGTATCAGCCCCGGTCATTGCAGCCCTTCTGAATTATTTATATCCCTGTAATTCATGGCTGCCTGTCAGTTATTCTGTTGGTGAGCCTGTAGCAAATCCATATTAAAAGAACATTAGGGGGTCTGTCTTAAACTCAGAAAAGCCACGAAAATCAGAGTAAATCCATGCTGATACTCTGCCCTTCATTGCATAAGTTCAGGATGGACTCTTATCCTGGATTTACACACACACACACACACACACACACACACACACACACACACACACACACACACACACACACACACACACACACACACACACACACACACACACACACACACACACACACACACACACACACACACACACACACACACACTTCATTTTGGTCAATTTCATGGTCATAGGATTTAAAAAATCGTAAATTTCATGATTTCAGTTATTTAAATCTGAAATTTCACAATGTTGTAACTGTAGGGGTCCTGACCCAAAAAGGAGTTGGACAGGTTGCAAGGTTATTGTGTGTGCGGGGGTTGTGGTACTGCTACCCTTACTTCTGCGCTGCTGCTGGCAGCGGCCTTGCCTTCAGAGCTGGGCAGCTGGAGAGCGGAGGCTGCTGGCCAGGAGTCCAGCTCTGAAGGCTGCTGCCAGCAGCAGCGCAGAAGTAAGGGTGGCCTGGTATGGTATTGCCACCCTTACTTCTGCGCTGCTGCCTGCAGAGCTAGGCCCTCAGTCAGCAGCCGCCACTGTCCGACCGCCCAGCTCTGAAGGCAGCAGCACAGAAGTAAGGGTGACATGGTATGGTATGATAAAGGAGGTGCTGTTGTCATCATGAACAGGTCTGACTACCAAAAGGAGGCTGCCAGACAACTCTCCAATACCAAATTCTACAGGCCACTCTCCTCAGATCCCACTGAGGAATACACTAAGAAACTGCACCATCTACTCAGGACATTCCCTACGCTAACACAGGAACAAATCAACATACCCTTAGAGCCCCGACCGGGGTTATTCTACCTACTACCCAAGATCCACAAACCTGGAAATCCTGGATGCTCCATCATCTCGGGCATTGGCACTGTCACTGAAGAACTGTCCGGATATGTGGACTCTCTACTCAGACCCTATGCCACCAGCACTCCCAGCTATCTCCGTGACACCACTGATTTCCTGAGAAAACTACAATGCATTGGTAATCTTCCAGAACACACCATCCTAGCCACCATGGATGTAGCGGCTCTCTACACAAACATCCCACACACAGATGGAATACAAGGTGTCAGGAACAGTATCCCTGATGATGCCACAGCACAACTGGTTGCTGAACTCTGTGATTTTATCCTCACGCACAATTATTTCAAATTTGGTGACACTATATACCTCCAGACCAGTGGCACCGCTATGGGCACCCGCATGGCCCCACAATATGCCAACATTTTTATGGCTGACCTGGAACAACGCTTCCTCAGTTCTCGTCCACTCATGCCCCTTCTCTATCTACGCTACATTGATGACATCTTCATCATCTGGACCCATGGGAAAGAAACTCTGGAAGAATTTCACCACGATTTCAACAGCTTCCACCCCACCATCAACCTCAGCCTGGACCAGTCTACATGGGAAGTCCACTTCCTAGACACCACGGTGCAAATAAGCGATGGTCACATTAACACCACCCTATACCGAAAACCCACTGACTGCTATGCCTACCTACATGCCTCCAGCTTCCATCCCGGACACACCACACGATCCATTGTCTACAGCCAAGCACTGAGGTACAACCGTATTTGCTCCAACCCCTCTGACAGAGACCAACACCTACAAGATCTTCACCAAGCATTCTCAAAACTACGCTACCCACATGAGGTAATAAGAAAACAGATCAACAGGGCCAGATGTGTACCCAGAAGCCTCCTGCTGCAAGACAAACCGAAGAAAGAAACCAACAGAACTCCTCTGGCCATCACTTACAGTCCTCAGCTAAAACCTCTCCAACGGATCATCAGTGATCTACAACCCATCCTGAACAACGATCCCTCACTTTCACCGGCCTTGGGAGGCAGGCCAGTCCTCGCCCACAGACAACCCGCCAACCTGAAGCATATTCTCACCAGCAACTACACACCGCACCATAATAACTCTAACTCAGGAACCAATCCATGCAACAAACCTCGATGCCAACTTTGCCCACATATCTACACCAGGAACACCATCACAGGACCTAACCAGATCAGCCACACCATCACCGGTTCATTCACCTGCACATCCACCAATGTAATATATGCCATAATATGCCAGCAATGCCCCTCTGCTATGTACATCGGTCAAACTGGACAGTCCTTACGCAAAAGGATAAATGGACACAAATCAGATATAAGGAATGGCAATATACAAAAGCCTGTAGGAGAACACTTCAACCTCCCTGGACACACAATTGCAGACTTAAAGGTAGCCATCCTGCAGCAAAAAAACTTCAGGACCAGACTCCAAAGAGAAACTGCCGAGCTTCAGTTCATTTGCAAATTTGACACCATCAGCTCAGGACTAAACAAAGACTATGAATGGTTAGCCAACTACAAAAGCAGTTTCTCCTCCCTTGGTGTTCACACCTCAACTGCTAGAAGAGGGCCTCACCCTCCCTGATTAAGCTTACCTCATTATCTCTAGCCTGAATCTTCCCTGCACATTTATATCTGCCCCTGGACATTTCCACTGCTTGCATCCAAAGAAGTGGGTATTCACCCACGAAAGCTTATGCTTCAATACCTCCGTTAGTCTATAAGGTGCCACAGGACCCTTTGTCGCTTCTACAGATCCAGACTAACACGGCTACCCCTCTGATACATGGTATGGTATTGCCACCCTTACTTCTGTGCTGCTGCTGGTAGGGCGCTGTCTTCAGAGCTGGGAACCTGGTCAACAGCCACTGCTCTCCAGCCGCCCAGCTCTGAAAGCAGCTCATAAGTAAGGGTGGAAATACTGCGACCTCCCTAAAATAACCATGGGACCCCCACCCTGCAACTCCCCTTTGGGTCAGGACCCCCAATTTGAGAAATGCTGGTCTCCCGCATGAAATCTGTATAGTATAGGGTAAAAGTACACAGAAGACCAGATTTCACGGTCCATGATGCGTTTTTCATGGCCGTGAATTTGGTAGGGCCCTAACTATGCCCCATTATGATTTTCATTTTAAATAGCACTCACTGTTTATTTCCTGATAAGCTGTGATGGCAGCAGCTGGACATCCTGAGGGCCATATTCACTGAAGTCATCCCAGGGCAAAATCTTGAAGATTGTGCACAGCTTTTATTTAGTTCTGATCAGGCAAGACTTCTGAAGTCAATGGATGAAATCCTGACCCCATTGAAGAGAATGGCAAACCTCCCTTTCAGTGAGCCTAGGATTTCACTGAATGTGGTGTCTGTGGAGGGACTGAGTAAAAATGGAAGAAGGCCTTCTGAATTAGTTTTCCCAGCACAGGTCTAACCCTGAGAGCCCCTGGGGAGGATTTGCCCAGTGGCAGATCTGGAAGTAGGCCTAGAGGTAATAAGTTACATACAGTGCAGGTGATCTGCAACATGTACAATTAAAAATACATATATTGATATGATACAAGCATCTCAACAACAGTCTTGCCACATTTTACTTGCTATTTTGTTGGGGGTAAGTACTTTTTCTGAGGGGTGATTTTTTCTTCTTCATTATTCTCATAGTCTAAGAGGCAAGTGAGTAGATTTTGTGCCCAGGCTGGTAAGTTTTCAGGACAATTTTTCAAGGCTATTATAACTATATATACAGAAAAATGAAATCGAAGAGATTTCATGTTTGTAAAATAAAATAACCTGACAGTTTACATCAAGTAATATAAACCCTTTGCAAATGGGAATATTGAGAGTCACTTAACTAAAATGGTCCATCATGCCTCCACCTTCCCCTCTTTCAGTTCTCTCCACAAAACTTACTTCTCCTGTGAAAGCTAAAAATGCTCATGTTCCCTTTAGAAGACAGTATCACTCACTACCTGAGAGCTCAGAACTTCCAAGATGCATGGAGTACCAACTAAATTATCTGCATAGTCTTATTGATGTTACCTTCATCCTCCTCTGTCCTCTTCCCTAAAGTATTTGTAATAATTATGAATCAAGTTATCTTAACCTGAAGCCTGATCCTGTGAACAATGCTGAGTGTAATGCTTCCACAATAGAATTGTTCACTATAGTAAGCATTACACTGTTAATGAATAGTTAGTGTCTAGACATTCAATTGTAAACTCTTTAGTGGTCTGATTTTGCACTCATGTCACACCAGTTATATGCGGGTGTACCACTACTGAGACCTGGCTAAATATAAAATTATATTCGTGTTGCGAAAATTCTTATACTATGCTATTGTGGTAGTATCTGAGTGTACACACGCATGGAAACACACACAGATTGGCTGGAATAAGATACGCCACGTATTATTAGCCACCTAAATGAGGCATTGTTATTAACATTTGTAATATGCACTCTACAACTTTAATAATAATTTAAAAAATCAAATATCACTTTTTTTTAAATTGCTTGGTAGTGACTGGTTTCGGGTGCTTACTATTTTAAATAGATAAAGCTAGACAACTCGGGAGGGTGTGTGTATGGGGGAGGGATGTCCTTTCTATTATATGGACTTATTCTGCAAGATGGCTGATACAGGAGCAAGAAATAAAAATCAGCAAGTGCTGGAAGAGGAACACTTAATTAATTGAAGCTTTATCAACTGCCTGCAGAACCTGACCTGAGACCAGCAGAATGAAGCACAGTCCTGAATGGGAGGGAGCCCACAGTTTTCACTGACGACTAAACCTGTGTGCACAGAAAGGATTTATTTACCCACAGGTGGCAGAGCATTGCTGAGCTAGGGGTGACTTGAACCATTCTGCTTCATCAATGTAAATAGCTAATTTCAGACTCATAGCACGGTCTACATTTGAATTTGATAAGTAGATACTTGTGTGCAGTGACTGATCTGAGATTTAATTTAAAAAATGTTTTGTTGATTCTATACATCTATGGGTGATAGTAGCATGATGATGATGACAAAACATATGGCAGAATAATAGCACATACTAAGCCTACAAAATTTAATTATCAGCATTCTTATACTTGTTGGTTGATATTAATACAGTATATACAGATTGATTTCTATCTATTTTGGATAGCTACATCACTGAACCATATGTCTGTAACTGTATATCACTAAAATATGTGAAGGAAGAGCTGACCGGGTAACATTTCACAAAACTGAAAACAATTATGAGCCAAATCAGTTGAGAGAATTTTAACAAAAAACGTGAGTGAGAATTGGGAACTATTTAAGAAACACTTTACTAGATGCTCAAGCCACAATTCCACAACTGAGAAAGAAGACTGCACTGATTAAAAAAAATCAAGATGGTTTAGAGAAACAGTGAAAGCAGCTATAATTTTTAAAAGCATATATAACAAATAAAAGAAAAGGAAAGTTGATAGTAATTAATATAAATCAGAAGCTAAACATTGTAGAAAATGGAAAAGCAAAGCAAAAGGACACAAAGAGACATCTACGGGCTGCAGAGTTAAAGACAATGAGAAGGAGTCTTAAGTATATTAGAACAAATGAAATCCTAACTATGGTATTGGTCCACTATTAGATGGAAACGGTAGAGCTGTTAATAATAATGCAGAAAAGGCAGAAGTGTTCAACAAATATTTCTGTTCTGTAATTGGGAAAAAGCCAGATGATGTATTTATGTCATATGATGATGAAATACTTTCCATTTCAAAAGTAATTAAGGAGGATGCTAATCAGCAGCTACTAAAACTAGACATTTTAAAGTCAGAAGGTCTGGAAAATATGTATCCAAGAGTTTTAAAAGAATTGGTCAAGGAGCTCTTAGACCATTAATGTTGATTTTCAATAAGTCTTGGAACACTGGGGAAGTTCCAGAGGACTGGAAGAAAGTTAACATTCCAATAATTAAAAAGGGTAAATGGGATGATTCAGGTCAGTTTTACACCTGTCAGTTTGACATCAATCTAGGCAAAATAATGCAACAGTTGATATGGTATTTGATTAAGTATTAAAGGAAGGTAATATAAATAATGCCAGTCAACATGGGGTTATGGAAAATACATCCTATCAAACTAATATGATATCTTTTCTTGATGAGATTACAAGTCTGGTTTATAAAGTTAGTGTTGATGTAATATACTTAGATTTCTGTAAGGTATTTGACATGGTACTGCATTATATTTTGATTAAGAAATCAAAACAATACAAAATTAACATGGCAGACATTAAATGGAATAAAAATTGGCTAACTGACAGGTCTCAAAATGTAACTTTAAATGAGGAATCATCATTGAGCAGGTGTGTTTCTACTGGGGTCCCATAGAAATCAGTTCTTGGCCCTGAGCTATTTAGCATTTTTATTAGTGACCCGAAAGAAAACAAAGACATTACCAGTAAAGTTTGCAGATGACACAAAGATTGGGGAGTGGTAAACAGTGAAGAGGACAGGTCACTGATTCTGAGTGACCCTAGATTACTTGATAAGCTGGTGCAAGCAAACAGTATGCATTTTAATATGGCCAAATGTCAATGTATAAATCTAGGAACAAAGAATATAGGCCATATTTACAGGATGCGTCATACTGTCCTGGGAAGCAGTGACTCTGAAAAGGTCATGGTGGATAGTCAGCTGAATAGGAGCTCCCAGTGCAACACTGTGGCCACAAAGGCTAATGCATTCCTTGTATGTATTATTGGGGAATATTGAGTTGGAATAGAGAGATTATATTGATTTAAAAATTGCCAGTGATGGAGAATCCCCCCAACTCTTGGTGTGTTGGTCCAATGGTAATTATCCTCACTGTTCAAAAGTTGCACCTTTATTTCTAGTCTGACAGCTTCTCTACATGGTGGGGTAATGCGCTCTATGGGGGTGTGATTTCTAAAGTGCACTAACATGTTGTGTATTAATTGGTCTGTCTAGACCAGTGGTTCCCAAACTTGGTTCACAGCTTGTTCAGGGTAAGCCCCTGGTGGGCCGCGAGACGCTTTGTTTACCTGGAGTGTCCGCAAGCACGGCCGCCCGCAGCTCCCAGTGGCTGTGGTTCGCCGTTCCCAGCCAATGGGAGTTGCGGGAAGCGGCGGCCAGCACGTCCCTGCAGCCCACGCCGCTTCCCGCAGCTCCCATTGGCCAGGAATGGCAAACCGCGACCACTGGGAGCTGCGGGCAGCTGTGCCTGCGCACGGTCAGTGTAAACAAACTGTCTTGCGGCCCGCCAGTGGATTACCCTGACGGGCCACATGCGGCCCGTGGGCTGTAGGTTACTCACTACTGGTCTAGATCTAGACCCGTCTGATGTGCTTTAATGTAGTGCTGTTTGAAAGAGTACTATGTTAGTGCACACTCGGGAAACTTTAGTGTGCACCAGCATGGTCCACATAGACCAATTTTAATGCTCAACAAGTTAGTGCGCTTTAGAAAAGCACACCCCTGCAATGCCCCACCACGTAGACAAGCCCTCAGACTAGAAATAACCATTGCACCAACATATCAAGGGCTGAGGTGGATTTTCCATCACTGGTAATTCTTAAATCAAGAGTGGATGGTTTTTCTAAAAGATCCGTTCTAGTTGATACAGGAATCAATTCACGGAAGTCCTGTGGCTTGAGTTACACAGGCGGTCAGCCCAGATGATCACCGTGGTCCCTTTTGGCTATTCATCTATACAATATGAATGTATGAACATCAAGGAGCAGCTTTCACACTACAATAAAAGGGAAGACTGACACCAACATTCCCAGGGTTTTTCTGGCTTTCCTGAGTGTAGGTCAGAATCCAATGGTAGAGGGGAGTGTGTGTGTGTGCTCACGTGCAGGCGGGGGAGGAGGGAAGGGGGGAGCACAAGTAAGTTAATTGTAGAAGCCCAGATTCTGACCATGGTTCTGATAGCTGGGTTGATCTAGTGGCATAGCAGCACAGTAATCCAGATCCTCTATGAAGAGTGGGCCACGTTCTGCTGTCACACTGATGTAAATCCAAAGCAAATTCATTAACTTCAGCAGAATCATGCTGGATTTACATTTGCGTAACTAAGAGCAGAGTCTGGCTCAGTGAGTCAGAATTGTCCTGCGGCGTTGTCAGATATCCCACACCATTTCTGTTCTCTCTGGGTGACAGAAGCAGAGAAGGAAAGGGTGAGAAAACACAAGAGGGAGGTAGCAAGGAAGGATAGACACCAGAACACAGGGGAAAGCCAGGGAAGTGGGTGGTAGAAACGCTAGATTTAATATATATCTAAAAAAAGTAACAAGAATTATTTTAAAAACAGTATTAGACAGGGAGGAAGGAAGAGAGGGAGAGACCGAAAGAGAAGGAATGAATGAATAAAGAATGTGGAAAGAGAAGAAGAGCAAGAAGAAAGAGACATGCCTGTTAGGAATAGTGAACTTCCTTTATTGTTACCATGCTGTATGGGAATAAATAAATCAGTATCTCCCATTAAGTTATGTCACAGCACAACGTAAACGAAGAGCAGAATGTTGTTACAGCAGGGATATGATGCTGAATTGCAACATTACACCTAACCAACCCCTCCCCACCCTCCATCAGACAATTATGCATTATATGCGGAGTGCTTTGAATAGCTGGAGAAAGGGCTATTCAGCACATTTGGAAAGGAAATCTCTGTTTCCTTCTGCAGGTCATGAAGTGCTGCCCTCTTCTACGTCCCCTGGCTCAGCTCACAGCCTCCCACTCCAGGCAAACTCCCTAGCCCATACTTTGCTAGTGTTATTTCACCCAGCACTGAGCTCCTTTGCATCTTGCAGGGTTTTTTTAAACATACTATATCATATAGTTATTTAATTTAATCCTACTTGAATATTACACCCTATGGTATACCGTAATATTAAAATAGATAGCAATGCACTATTTTAATTAAAACGCCCCCTTTACTCCTTTAGCTAGCCTCCAGGCTTCACACAATAGTCACAGGGTCAGATTTTCAAAGACTTGGCACCCCCAATCAGGGA
The DNA here is from genome assembly GCA_033296515.1 of Macrochelys suwanniensis. Lineage (NCBI taxonomy): Eukaryota > Metazoa > Chordata > Testudines > Chelydridae > Macrochelys > Macrochelys suwanniensis. The sequence continues at coordinate 243,511,361 of CM065775.1, read as the reverse complement.
CAGATTTTCAAAAGTGCTCAGCTTCCAGCAGCTCCCACTGTGACACTTCTGACCGACTCCGTATGTGCTCCGGCACTGGAGCACCCACAGAAAAAAAATAGTGGGTGCTCAGCACCCACCCGCAGCCCCAATGATCAGCTCCTCCTCCTCCCCCTCAGTGCCTCCTGCCCGCCAGCGATAAGCTGTTCAGTGCTGGGGGTGTGGAGGAGCGGGGGGCAAGAAGAATTGGGGGCAGAGCAGGGGCAGGAAGAGGGGGGTGAGGTGGGGTGGGGGGTTGGGGGAAGGGGTGGAGTGGGGGAAGGACCTGGGGCAGAGCGGGGGCCCAGCACCCCCAGGGGAAATCACAAAGTCGGCACCTCTGCTTCTGACCAGATTTTCAGGACCAGCAAGCAGGACTGGACTGTGGGGGTGAAAATTGGGCTCTATGCCATTCCCAGCTGAGTGTATTCTAAAGCACTAGTGTAGGGGCTCGTGTCCCATGAGGAGAATGAGGTTGTGCTTTGCAACAATATTATCAACTGGGAACCCCCCCTCGCCAAACCCTGCCTCCCCAACCCAGCCTTTTACGTGAAACAACAAATGGGCAGAATTCCTTTCTTTAGCATTTGCAGCATTCAGCAAAAATGCTGCTACTTTCATATGGATGGTCAGTTTAAAAGCTTATTAGCTTCATGCAGTATTGTTATTGTAGGGCATGTAGGTTAATTTTCAAGCCCCAGCTTGGAAGAAGAGAGTGAGGCATAAAAACAATTAAACTGAATGAAGGCAATGCAAAAGTGGAAAAGGAACTGGAGTGACTGTAGCCATTTTTGCTAGCTGTCTGCTTGGAAGAAGAAAAGACACTCATTCCTCGAGGGTGAAATTCACCTCTGTGCTGAGGGCTTTCGCGCCACTCAAGCATTCAAAATAGAATTCTGAGACTTAAGAGGTTCATAGGCCTTTGAGCTGGCCCTCTGTACAGGGGTGAATTTCCCCTATAGTCACCCAGTATGCTAGCAGTCCAGCAGAAATTCACATTTCTGACAACAAAGGGTAAGGTGAAAGACATTTTCTTGCTGGCATATTTAGTTTTCTATGCCAGCCACGCAGGTACATTCTTACATTCTTACTGCACGTTGGCTGGAGAATGGATGCTTTATGGGACTAGTCACAGAATACCGAGCATTTCACTTGTTGCTTGCAGGTTGAATCTTTCCCACATTAGTAGTGACCAAAGTTATCACCACAAGTAAAGTGTGTTGTCTCAGGGCTGGTCTACACTAGAGGGGGGAGCGTCGATCTAAGTTACACAACCTCAGCTACGTGAATATTTACACCACCAAACCACATTCACAAATGGAACCCTAAGGGCTGCTCTAGCGTAGGCCAGGGACTGCTTCCGTCCCCAGTCAGTCTCAATATCCAGGAGATGCGAAGGTGGCATAAAGCCATCACTGAAACCTCTGCCTCCATCTCGGCTCAGCCAGAATAGAGAAGTGGAGCCCTGGTTGTGCTCATCAGTTTTTGACCGTGTGCTTCTGTGCAACAATATACTCAGTACCTGTGCTGTGCAGGATCTGTCCCACTGTGCTTAAAGAGGACAGCTGTCTTCAGGGCTGACAGTCCTGTGCCTTCTTGAGCCATACATTCACATTAAAAAGTTATATTACTGCCCCTATACGCCGGGCTTTGTGGTTAACCAAATGGGCCGAGAGTCTCTGTGTTATACCTTGTAGAGATGCAGACCTGAACTCAGGGCCCTAGGGGAGGGAGAGCAATGGTGGCATTGTACCTTCTTTGTGTCTTCCCAGTTCTGGGTTGCTGTAGGGACTGAAATGACCCTCAGTGTAAATGAGGCAGTTCATGGGGTTGCCATAAGTTACAGCTCCCTCCTCAGGTAGCCCGGTGGGCTGCAGTGCCACCAAGAATGCCTGTAGTGCTACGGGCCCCCTCTGCCACTCCGAACATAACCTCTATGCCAGATCTTGCATATAGAAGGCGGATGGGGGTTAAAATCCAACCCTTTATGTTTTCATGGCCAGCTACTCTGGATACTATTGCTACATCATTTGAGTTTCCAGCTACTTTTAAAATATATCCTGCTCTGGATTCACTGAGTGTCTTTTTCTTCCCCTTAGTGATTTTGACATGTTTCTGGAGTGAGTGAATTGTGTAGGATCACTCCCGCCCACCCTTGAGGGATTCATCTTTTGCTTTGTCTGCTTCTCTTTGCTGTGGACTTCATATTAAGCGTAACATTACATTTTTGCAAGTGTTTTTTTTAATCGTACAGGTTCCCACCCCCCAGTCCAGTGGTCCCCAACCTTTCTGTGGCCAAGAGCACATTCATCCCTTCATCAGAGTGTGGCGGGCAGCGACACTTCTCGGCGGCATTTCGGTGGCGATGGTTCTCCGCCGGAAGCGCACCTCGGCGGCATTTCGGCAAAAGCTTCGCCGCCGGAAGCGCTCCTCGGCGGCATTTCAGCAAAAGCTTCTCTGCTGGAAACGCTGCGCGGCGGCATTTCAGTGGCGACGCTTCTCCGGCGGATGCTCCTCTCCTCTTCCTTCCTTGGCGCTGGCCCTGACGGCGGGCGCACATAAATGCCCCGGCGGGCGCCATGGTGCCCGCGGGCACCACGTTGGGGACCACTGCCCTAATCACTAGTTAATACAAAAGGTGGGCTTAGCACTCAGAACTTGCTGAGTGTGAAAGCACTGGGCACACCTCTGATGCCTGCTGCCTGGCAAGGCCTGGGTTGAATTTACTTTCAAAGTGCGCTATTTAATTGGTTTCCAGGGAAAGATTTCACAAACCCTCTTTCCCACCTCAGCGTCATTAACTCTTTGGTGGCAGAAAAGCAGAGTCATGGCCTGGGACCACTCTTGCTGGTGGAACCAGGGTTGTGGACTCCCCATGGAGAAATATATATATTTGTGTGTGTGTGTGAGTGAGTGAATTGGAGTACAGCCCAGAAACTGGGTGAAACCAGCTAGGGAGGAGTGCAGCCAGGGCCCATATTTTTGGGGATTAAAATTTCCTTGAAGTCAATGGAAAAACACTCATTGACTTCAGTGGTCTTTGGATCAGACCCATTCAGGGCATTTCACAGGTATTCTCCATTAGTGATGCTCCTGTGAAGCCCTGGCTGCCTTCCTGTTGCTGAGGCCCTGCAAGAGAATTCCCTTCCCCCATCACTTTCTGCTCCCCAAACCCGGGGCAGTTGTATGACATTTCAATGTCCCTTTTCACAGTTGTCGCAAAACAGCACTCGCAGGGTTAAAACCCTAATCTTCCTGGAGGCTGATCCCAAGTGGGGATCTCTGTCTGCATCCTTACTTGCTGCAGTTGTATCCACCACAGGATACAGATCAAACCTTGTTCTCTGGTAACCCCCTTACAATTGCCTCTGTGCTGTGCCCTGGGGTGCCCCCATTTTGAATGATCACAGGATTGGGAGCCCTCCAGAAAGCACTGCATTCGTTCCCAGTAGTGTGAAACCACCCCCAGGCTGCAGAGGAGCGCTGAGCTCAGTTGTTTGATCTAACTAGTTTTTTTTATAGATAGCCATCACTGTGGTGTCTGAATGCTGGTTGTCCAGAGACAACTATGTCCAGTTACTGTCAGCTTAAAAGGCAGGGTGGAGGGAGGTGTCCCCAGAGGCAGGGAGGCTCACAGATAGGAGCACGGGAGTCACAGCAGATAATGGGAACCTGGTTCTCCTCTCACTCACACTGAGGTAAATCACTAGTCACTGCACTGACCTCACTGGCATTACAAAGGCATGAGGTGGTATAAATGAGAGGAGAATGAGGCCCTGGGGGTGTGCTGAGAGGCTGATGGAGCTAATCAGCCTCCACTCCCACTTGCAAAATGGAAATTCAACAAAATGGAAGGGCTTCAGCCTGCTGGAGGAATCCTAGAGGGGGCTTGCTGGTGAGGAAGTGACCATTTATGAGCATCATGCACCCCCCCTTAAAAGCATTAATACTACACAAAGGTTGCAAAAAATCAAACACCCAAAGCTCAGGGAGTCTGATTCCCATTTACGCTAAGATCCCTTTATACTGCTCTGGCAGAGCCTAGAAGCCCCAACCAGATCAGGGCCAGGCACTGAATATACATATTAAGAGACAGTCACTGCCTCCAGGTATGCAATCTAACTGGAAAAGACACAGGGCAGGAGAGAGGGCAGTACTATTATCCCCTTATAGAGATGGGGAAATGAGGCACAGAGAAATTAAATCCCAGATCCACAAAAGGTATTTAGGCTCCTAACTTCCATTGATTTGGAGCCTAAATACCTCTGTGTATCTGGGTCTGTCTAGCCTGAGGTCACTGACAAAGTCTGTGGAAGAGCTGGGAATTCAAGCAAAATATCCTGAGTCCCACTCTAGTGCATTCACCACAGGATCATCCTTCCATTCTATGTAACACACATAATGTATTGTTCCAAGAGGTAATACACTGTAAAGCTGAGTAACGCCTCAGGTTTTACATTTAACAAGGGAATAGTAAATAGTACAGCTGTACAACATGCCTGAGTTAATATTGTTGGATCATTCTTAACTTTCGGAACATCCTGACTTTTGACAACCTGATCTTGCAGCACCCATGTTACACTACCGCTGGGGTTCTTGCATTTTAAATTTTTTTTAAAGGAAAAAGAAAACAGGGTAAAAATGGAAAAAATCAATTTAAGATCTGGACATAATCAACTTTCACAGTTTATAAGGTCTGTTATAAGATCTTGTAAATATCTTGCTCCACATCTATTCATCTTGTGCAGTTTACAATCTCCTCTGACTTTAGCAATGGGTCATTTAAGCTCTTTCATCTCTATCAAAGCTTGAAAACCTTATAAATAAGCTCCCTTGGCGTCCATTCTCCACAGCTGTGTATTGTGCCACAACAAACATCAGACAGACTGACAATGATTCCTGCTTTTATTTCTAGGTTTATTTTTCTTTTCTACTGTTTAAAAAAAATGCAAAGAAAAGTAAATTAAAAAACAGAAAATCTTCATTCAAATAAAGTTAAATTGCTGTTGTAGTCAGAACAGTGAATTTGAAAAGAAAAAAAAAGTGTGTGTGTGCGGGGGGGTTTCCATAATTATTCTCTTTCAGTAGCTTCCAGTTCAAATTTACTTAGTTTTCAAGGTGATTTTTCTGACCAGATAGCCCTTTAAACTCAACTTGAGATCTGGAAGTCAAACCATGTCCTTTCTGGCTCATACATAATCACCCATAATAAAGATTCTGCAAATAGAATATAGCTGATAAGTGGGTAGTTGACACATGAGGCAAAAAAGATTCCAACTCACTCTTCCATAGCTGAATTGGCTCTGCTATGCTAACTGGCAAAAACTCACTTATGTCTGTAAAGCAAGCAGATGTGTATTAGGAAGAGAGCCAGAGACATATGCCCTTGCAGCAGAGGCCTGGTTTTAGGCCCGAGGCCTGAACTAAAGTAGTGGTCAAGCCTTGCTAATATAAAGGAAAAGTTAGCAAGAGACAGGCTCATAGCTCACAGAACCCGGCAACAGGGTTGGTATTGCAAAAACACACACATTCCTAAGAAAAGCTAGGCACAGGCAGGGCCGGTGCAAGGAAGTTTCGCACCCTAGGCGAAACTTTCTTACACCAGCCCTGCGCACCCCACCCCGCCCAGCTAACGCCCCCCCCGCGGCAGCCAGCTCCCCCCACCCCCGCAGCAGGTGGCTCCCCACCCCCCCGTCCGCGGCATCTCAGCCCCCCGCCCGCGGCAGCCGGCTCCCCACCCCCCTGCGGCAGCTAACCCCCACCCCCGCTCGCAGCAGCTCAGCCCCCTGCCTGCGGGCCGCGGCAGCCTCCCCCCGCCCGTGGCGCCTCCCCAGCTCCCAGCTCCACATTCAGTTGCTGACCATGGAGGCAGGAGGCAGCCACGACGGGCTGCCCATTTCCTCGTGAAGCCCTGCTGAGCCCCAGTGGCACGGCAACAGCCCTCGCCACAGCAGGGCTTCGCGAGGAAGCGGGCGGCTGCTGAGGGCGGCGAAATGCCCCCTCCCCACAAATCCTGGCACCTTATGCGACTGCTTGGGGTCGCCTAGTGAAAGCGCCGGCCCTGGGCACAGGACACTCAGGCAAACACATTCCAGAAGCATGGTACCAGAACATCTCCCTGCCCCCAAAGATAACGAGAACACACTGATCCCTCCTAAAGATAAAGTCAGGGTGACAGTGTGATGGATAAAGATGTTTTGATCAAACCAACATGTACAAGGTAATGGGTGGTAACAACCATGTCAGAGGGGCAATACGTAACTTGTTTGTATTGATGTATAAAATGATGCCTCAAAGGGAGTGTCTTTGTCTGGCCTAGGGAGGAACGGAAAGTCCCATTGGTCACTGAGCTGGTCCATTGTTATGGGCACACATGTATTAGTGGTCTGGTAAAGTCTGTAGGACACTAGTACCGTGCATCGTCGACAATAAACCTGTCTGGGTGCCTTCATACCTTAACAGATCTTGAGGTCATTGGGTGGTTTGCTCAAGGTCTGCTGTGCCAGCTACCTGCGCAGAGCTGGGATGGCATATAGAGGGAACACACACAGCCAAACATCTGACAACAACATGGAATGGCTTGAAGACAGTCATGGAGCAGATCTATAAAGCAAGAAGGCATCATTTTTATATAGCCAATTATCTCACAGCTGCACTTTTTCTTAGCTAGAAAACTCCAGCCCAGCTTCATTCATGGCTGTACACTGGCTTCCACCAATACAAGCCCTAGTAGAAGTGCCCCAGCAGTAGAAAGTCCATGAGGCAGGGTTTGTAGCAGTAGAAGGCAGCTTCAATTACACTTCCTTTGGAGGAGGATGGGGCTGCAGCAGGCCATAGGGTTGGTGCCATCTTGGGAAGGGGCCTTGGCCATGCTGTCTGAGAGGTGAGCTGATTTAGCAGCCTCAATCAGAAGATCTCCTGGGAACCCTGACCACAACTGAAATCTGCTCCCTCCCCTGGAGCAAACCCTGAGGCACCCCCTTCTGCCCTATCTATGGGTGAATCCTGCTCAGGTGCAGAGGGATGAGCTGCCCCAGGGAGATGCAATTTTGACTTCCCTGAACCCGTTTGGGTGCATGCAGCATTCCAAGTTGATACTCTCTCTTTTCTGGGCATTGGTACTGCATCAGCTATGGCACTTAAGACACTGAGCACTGTTCCAAGATCCCCAGAGGGTGCATTTGTATATCTAACGTATGTGTTCTGCAGACTGACACAGTTTGTGACAGAAACCGTCGGCATTCTGTGCTGCAAGCTGCCATACTTCATCTCTCCAGGGCGAGGCGAGGCCGTGGTTTCAGCTTTCAGTGAGCTCTCGCTACTCTTTTTGTGGGTGCTGAGTCTGACCTTTAACATTATTTTAACCCAATTCTCATGTACTTAATGCACTGAGCAATCAGGGGAGAAGTGGCAGCACTATCTGATCAGACATTGCTCCCCTTACGTGAGTTCCCAGCATTTCCCAGTGGCCATACCCCCGTTTGATAGATGTAAGCTAGAGCGAGGTATTATTATATTCTGCATTGCATTTTTCTCTATTCAGTTTCTGTTTGGAGAAATAAAAGACCTTGTTGGGTCCTTTCAGAGATGTGCATTTCGATTTTGCTTCAGCAGCAATGGGTCTTGGTTATTATCTTTAAAATCAACTGAACCACTGACAGGTTTGTGTCTATGGCTCCTCTCCTGATATTGCATCAGTAATGCTTGAAATGCAGAGGGTGGCTCCATTCATCCCCAGAAAGATGCAATTGTTTTCCTCTGGGTGTGGATCTGTGCCTGAGCTCTAAGAAGCCCCAACTTCTTCTTTGTTTTAGTTCACCCACCCAGCCACAAAGGCCTTATGTTGCAGTCCCCAACATCTCAGCCAAGGAGGACTGAATGGGACTCTTTGGAACCTGGCAAAGCCACTTCTAGGTCAGCCAATGGGAATGTGATTGTGACTGATGACATTCAGCCCTGACGGGCTGAGTGCACAGACTTTGCTAGCCTGCAAAGTGAGGGACCAGGACTGAGAATCCTTTCTTGATGGTCTCACCCCTACTCTTCTCAGTCCTTTGATCCCACTCCTCTCCATTCCCTCCTTTTCTGTGCTTTTCCCTAACCCCATTTGCGGGTACTGCCCTCACCCTCGTGAGCTAGCCTGTTATTTAATCCACCCTCCAGCCCCTGCCCGTTCTGCACCGACCTCTTACCTTCCTGCGTGAATAGCAAAGTGAACCTTACAAGGTTCCTGATCTTAGAAGTGCCAGTCAAAGATCTTCTTGTGTCACATTGATGGCCGCACACAAATGCAAACTCATATCAGTGCAGCAAAGAATCAGATCAAAGGAGGGGAGGGGGGAAGCTGCCAGTACCCTGTAGCTGCATACACTGACTGATTGCAAGGTCTGCAGCTAGCATGTGGTGACACATGGGATTCAAACTGCTTTTCTTCAGCACCCTGAGACATAGGGAGGCACCAAGGATTTGTATTACTGTGTACTTGGGGGCACACAAATCTAGAGGGGCACATCCTGGGAAGAGAGTTCTGCCCCAAGCTGACCAATCCTGAGAATGGCCAAGATGGTGTGGTTAGGGTGTGGAGTGGCTCCCAGCCTCACAAGGGGATGGGGAGCTCATGCAAAGCGGCTCCCTACCCTTCCCCCCAGCTCTGTGCAGCTCCTGGCCCCTCTCTTACTCAGACAAGAACAGCAAATACTACTGAAGTTGTGGGGTTATACTAGATAACTCCCATGTAACAGCCTTCTGGGGGTGCCCAAAGATAGGGAGTGAGCAACTCAGCATGGGAACCTAAATCCTAGCAGGTCTGGGGTCTCTCCTCCCCCAGTTGCCCATTAGGTGTATGAGATATGAGAGATCTTCCTTTGGGACCCCACTCACAGCTGTTAGCTAATTATTAGTTCCTCAGTGTCTCTCTGGTTGAGCTTCCTATCTGTCTGTCATCCAGTGCAACACTATGCCACATGGCCGGGGAAGCATTGTCGCCCCATCATGTCATCCCCTAGCAATCCCACTGATCGTGGACAGTGAAATCATAAACTTCACCTTACAGGGGACAAAGAGGTTATGGAGCAGTTGAACCTCTACACTTGTGGAGCAGTTGAGGATTGTGTGGGTGTGGCTTATGGCTGTTCCTTGGAGATCCAGATGGACTCTGCACTCACACAGAATGGGGGGGTCAGGATTTGGCCCAGTTAGATTGTTTTTCCTCCAGGAGCGACGCATTGTGGAGACTTCAGGAAATTTGCCAAAGGCCCCCTGCTGATTTGCGTAGCATACTCTGATGCTCTTGTCATTGAGGCCCTCTGCATCTGTGTGTATAGTCAGTATCAATTAGATAGATTTTCAGCTCGGAAATATGCAAGATCTGGGGAAAATAATCCAAGACACATCTACTACTCAAAAAGAGGGAGAGACCTGGAGAACAGTAATGCTGAGACCTAGGGATGATAGTGGATAACATATTAGACATTCGTTTGTAAAGCATTATGTCCACACAAAAAACCAATATAATTTTGAACTGCATATATGGAGGCATCATAGAAATGTAGGGCTGGACAGGACCTCAAGAAGTCATCAAGTCCAGTCCCCTGCACTGTTACAGAACAGGATAGTAATAGATTGATTCTATACTGCTCTGATGCATTCACACCTGGAACATCACACTAAGCTCTGGGCACCATATTACCAGGAATATACTGGCAAATTGAAGGAAGTTCAAAGAAGAGTAACAAAAATGATCAGGAGACTGTAGGGTTTGAATTATAAGGAAAGATTCAAAATGCTAAAATTGGCTAAGGAATGACTAAGATGGCAGTGTGCTAGCAATCTCCAAATATTTGGAGGGTGTTAATACTAGGGAGAGGGAGGAATTATTTAATGTGATTGAGGGTGGGTGTGTAAGGGACCAGGGCATAGGCAGTCTGGCCTACTGGTCACAGCTCAGCTGGTGTCCACAAGTCAACAACAGCCACAAAGCAGGAGTCAGCAAGCAGGAATCAGAGTAATCACTAGAGCCAGGATCAATAGGCAAGAGTCAGGCTGGGGTCAGAGTCAGAGATACTGACCAGGTTGGAATCTATACGCAAGAGTCAGGCAAGGATCAGAGACTGGGAAGCAGTAAAACGTTTGGAGTCACAGCAAGCCACAAGTCTTCATGGCTGCCTAAATAACCCTGGAGGCTGGCCCAGCAAGTTGAGTAGTGAGCATGCACCCATCAGAAGGCTACTGGGTGCTGTCCCTTTGGGCGGTACTTCCTGCAGTGCCTAATCCACATAGTGCTCCTTGGATAGGATTCTACGTGATCCTCCCATGGTGATGTGGGAACAGCAGCTGGCCAGGCTCTACAACCCTGAGTTTTAATCCCATGGCCCCTTATGAGACAAACCGAAGGGAGAATTTAGCCTGAATATCAGGACAAATTTCCTGCCATTGAGATGAATAGTACCCTCATGCTGCCTATCTCAGGGTTTTGTTGCCTGGCACCTATCACTAAAGGATTTGAGCCACAGGGGAGCAGTCTCCCCAGGAAAGACCCATCACTTCAGACTTTAATAATTAGATAAGAGGAAACTCTAGAAGAAAGTACTGTATGGAACAATCCTGCCCTGGAAGAGAGAGGGACTAGAAGATGATCAAATTAACACTTTTCTAGGAGTTTGTGATACAGTATATCTATTTGTCCTTTGAAAACTAAGTTCTATGTGATTAATAATACCTTGTCATTTCTCTACCATCCTTTTTACTTCCAGTTGTTCTGCTGCTTTAAACTAAACTAGGATCAGCTGGGCTAGGGGGGGAAGGAAAACCCTCTTATGCTTCCCTTGGGGATAATTGATTGATCAAAGGGCAGAAGTACTATGTGTGTTTGCAATTCGAGACAGATATGACTTCAACCATTTACTTAGAGTTCTGGTGTCAGTAGCTAAAAGTACTGAGGTTTTGGTATTATCCATTTTTATTTTAGTTTCTTTCTACCCCAAAGAGACTGCATATTGCTTTTCTTTATTTGATCTGCTGCAATGCTGATGGCCGTTCAACATGAGAACAGAATGGGTTTAGTGCAGATAAAGATATTTCATAAATATTTAGCATAAGCTGTACACAGGAGCACATTTTCAGCATGTGTGCAACATTCATAGGAATTTTGAGGGGGACAAAATGCCAGGACAATGAACAGAATGTTTCCCCCTTGGGTTGTGGATACTTGCCTTGCAGCTTTTTGATGGAAAGAGAAGTGAGAGAGAGACGGAAGCAAGCCCGCTGCATTGGTTCGTTGCATTTTCTATATTTTTGAACACTCTTATCTCACTCTTTGCCCGATGACCCATTTTACTTTAGCTGCTTGATACGCGCTTACTCCTGTGTGAAAAAATAGCATAAGGCCCCTAGATGTTAACTGCATCTGTCTAGTGAACACTAAAAATACACCTGAGAAAATATATGATTGGGCTTGTTTTTGTTTGGGGTTGGGTTTTTTTTGAGGAACATCCCATTTAACTCAACGTTGTGGTCAAAGGGCCAAATCCTGAGCTAATATGAGCAGTATCTAGCATGGGTACCACTTGTGGCCATCAAAAGCCTCTTTAAGAAGCAAATGTATATTTGATTACAAATAGAAAATGCGCTCCCTGAGCTGCATCCTGTGGTTTTGAAACTGAAGCAAATCAACCCTGTCAGTAGGGGACACCACCTCCCTTCCACCTCCAGAGCTGCTCTAACGTGAGCCACTGCTCAGAGCCAGAGCCCTCTGCCTGTCTCTCTCTTGCTGGCTGCCTGCTGCATTACAGGAGAGGGAGAAGAGTAGCTCTAGTTACTCCATTACCATGCTGTGGGAGCCCCAGGGAGAGTAGGGCAACAGCTCGACTGGTTCTGCTTGAGCCTAGGGGGCTAGTACCTAGCAAAGGAAAATTCTCTCACAACAGTTACCCAGGACAACTGAGGTGAAGGGAAGAAGAGAAGCTACGACCAGTTCTAGCTGCCTGTTTTTTTGCCCCATGTGAGAGCAGATCAATAGACAATCCTCACTCCATCTCACCAACCCGCACTGGCATGGGGACAAAAACCACCAGCCAGGATTAACAAGGCACAGCCAGTACTTTGCTCCAATTTGCAATAATGAGAGGCAGTTGTGCACTTCAGTACCCATCTGGGAGAGCAGGTGGGTTCTGTTGTTCTAATAAAGTGTCTTCTCAGCAGAGGCCGGCTTTCTTCCCAAAGGTTGTGCAACTTTTGGGCTGGGTATACTTTTGACTGATAATTGGAAAGGGTTGCTCAGGGATCCAATTTCTGCTCTTCTGGCATCTTCTACAGTCGGATTGGCCCAAAGGAATTTATTTTAGAAAGTAGAAGCTAGATTCTCCAGTGTTACTGCTCCTTTGTACTGCCTTGCTGCAGCAGAGGGGCTATGCAGCCATCTTAACTGGCTACCTGGAGATTTCCCCGGCCCACGGGAAGTCCTGGGTAGCATAAACCTGATGTAGGTTCCCCTATTGTAGATGCTTTTGCTGAAGTGAAGGGGGGTATGTCTGCAATGCTTCTGTGCCCTGGCTAGCCTCAGCATCAGGGAGCTGACAAGATGGGTGGAAGGAGTATGGGGGAACTGAATTGGGAAGTCCAGTTGCACCAATGCAGCTGAAATGCCATTGCTTGTGGTCTATGCTAGCACTTCAGCATCCACAGGCAGGATGCAATCATGCTTTTTTTTGTGCCGCCCCAAGCACGGGAGTCAGGCGGCTTTCGGCGGCATACCTGCGGGTGGTCCGATGGTCCCATGCCTTTGGCGTCTCCGTCGCCGAAACCGCAGGACCAGCAGACCTCCTGCAGGCATGTTGCCGAAGGCTGCCTGACTGCCGCCCTCACAGCGACGGGCGGGCTGCCCACCGCGGCTTGCCGCCCCAGGCACGCACTTGCTGAGCTGGTGCCTGGAGCTGCCCCTGGATGCAATAGGGGTGAGCCCGGTCAGAGTAAGTGCAATAGCAGCCGTGCTTATGCACCACTGCAGGTGCTCTTGTGTGGACACAAGGTGTGTTAGGGGCGTGGCAGGTGCTCGCAATAATATTTGCCATGCCGCACAGGAGCTGCCATTGTAGCTGCAGCCCTGCAGCAGTCATTACAAACCTCTAGCAGCTCTCAGATGCCCAGCCTGGGAGAATAGCTCATGATAGCCTGTAGACAGCAAAGCTTCCCCCCTTTTGCCATCTGTTCTTAGCAGACATGCCCAGGGAAAAAATGCAGAAATTGGGCTTGTTTTTGGCCTAATTGGCTTGTGAGTTGTTTGTTGGCTAGTTTTTGGCTTGTAGCTTGTTGCTTGGTTGGCTTGTAGCTGCTTTTTTTTTTTTTTTTGATGGGCTCCCGGCAAGGTGGGGGCAAGGCAGGGAGAGAGTCAGGGGTGCACAGTGGGCCCACCACAATCCCAGATGGCATGCTGGGGGATTCTAGTCAGATAAAGTGTTGGGGTTCTTAGAGATTGGCTTGTTTTGGCCTTGTTTTGAAATGGGACTAGCTTGTTTTTTGGTTTATTGTGAAAATCGGGGTTCTTATTTACCGCGTGAAAGTTGGCAACTGTGGTTCTTAGCTCCTTCCAGGGAGGCAGCCTGTGGAATGGTTTTAGGGAAATGGTGGATGCCTCATTGATTAGTTGGTACAAAATTAAACAGGTTTGGGTACTAATAAATGTAGTGTCAGAAGCAGTCCTGCTCTGACTGGGAGAGGGATTAGATAATCCAATAGGTCTCATCCACCTCTTTCATCTAGGATTATCAATCTGGGGTTGGGATCAGAAGAAACCGACAATAATTAGTATTTAAACAAATTTTCATTCTGGAAAGTTAACCTTCCCCTTATGTTTGTTCAACTAATATTGGAGTGGGCTCCAAATGGGTTTATCAATTCCCATGTTAAGTGCCCCTGCTCAACATATCATCACATTCTCTGTGAGATGGCTGCTGTCACGAGCAATTTGCTCATAATTGGTAATACAATTAAAAAAGACCCTATTCTCCAATAAATTTCCTAGTTTAGTCTTAGGGGAAAAGTCTTCTCATCCTGTGAAATTTCACAACTGATGGGCCGGATTAAAGATTTATCTTCTTTTTAATTGTTAGGGTGGCCTGTCCCTTTAAGAGCCCTGGGGCTGGCCAGCCCTGCCTGTGCCATAATTAGCTGCTTCCTAGCCTAAGGGGGCTGGACTAATGGGGGTCAGGTGACAGTCTGAAACACCTGGGCTTTGTCAAAGTACTGAAAAAACTGAGTTTGGATTGGAAGGAAGTTGGGCTCCTGTAGATGGTCTGGGAAGGCTCTAGGGCAGGGGTGGCCAACCTGAGCCTGAGAAGGAGCCAGAATTTACCAATGTACATTGCCAGAGAGCCACGGTAATATGTCAGTAGCTCCCCCCTACTCCACTCCCAGTGCCTCCCACCCACTGGCAGCCCTGCCAATCAGCATCTCCCCATCCCTCCCTGCATCACCTGATCAGCTGTTTCCTAGAATGTGGGAGGAGCGAGGGTGTGACAGGCTGAGGGAAGCGGGTGGATTGGAGGCAGGGCCTGTGGCAGAGCCAGGGGTTGAGCAGTGAGCACCCCCTGGCACATTGGAAATTTGGCGCCTGTTGCTCCAGCCCTGGAGTCGGTGCCTATACAAGGAGCCGCATATTAACTTCTGAAGAGCCGCATGTGGCTCTGGAACCACAGGTTGGCTACCCCTGCTCTAGGGAAGCAGCCTGAAAGTCAGCACTGGATCTCCGAGCCGGGAAGACAGCAAGGTAACTGAGAGAAGCTGAAAGTATGTGAGAGGACTTGAGCAGGGCCCACTCCAGGCACCAGCGTTCCAAGCAGGTGCTTGGGGCGGCAGTCCGTGTGCAGTGCGGGCGGCATGCGCCACCCGTGGTGGCATTGTCAATTAGGCGGCAGCTCATCTCTTCAGCCCGTTCGCGGTGGCAGCTTGTCTCTTCAGCCCGTCTGTGGCGGCAATTCGGCGCGCTGCTTGGGGTGGCAGAAACAGTAAAGCTGGTCCTGAACTTGAGGAAAGGCACTTGGGAGTCAGAGCTCTATCCTGGAGTCAGAGGTACTTAAAGCTAACCCAGAAGGGACTCCAGTATCAGAGGGGTAGCCGTGTTAGTCTGGATCTGTAGAAGCGACAAAGAGTTCTGTGGCACCTTATAGACTAACATCTGAAGAAGTGGGTATTCACCCACGAAAGCTTATGTGCCAATACGTCTGTTAGTCTATAAGGTGCCACAGAACTCTTTGTCGCTTCTCCAGAAGGGACTGGCAATGAACTTCCAGGGTGGGCTGAAGAGGAACCTAAGCAGGGTGAAAGACCCTTTTGTCTGGTCTCTTGTTACCCTGGGAAGGTGATTAGACTCTGAGAGTGACCCACCTGTATGGCTGAACCATGTCAGGGAGAGGGAGGGGGAGAGAGAGAGAGAGAACCCTGGTGTGGGGCCGTTGTCAGGGAGTGCCTGTAGTGATGTGCTTGGCCAGTAGGGCTATTAATGGCAGGTATGGCTGTGGTCCCCAAACTTTTTACCTCATGCCCCCACTTACCTCTGTGTCTCCCTCCCAGCCCCCCAGCTGGGGCCAGGAGGGGGGCTGTGGCTCCAGGAGTGGGGGGGATGCGGAGAGGGTAAGAGGGCTGGGGCCACTGCTGGGGGCAGCTGCATAGCCCTGGCGGGCCTGGGGCCAGGAGCAGCAATGGGTGGCACTCACTCCCTCCCTGCCCCCAATGGGGGCTGGCCTGGGTCTCAGCTGTGCCTCCCTGAACATTCCTCTGTGCCTGCCTCAGTTTGGGGACCTCTGGCATTGCTCCATCAGGAAACAAACTAGATTTAGCGACAGGTAAAGTGGCAACACACCCTGTCCTCCCAGAATCTTTTAAAAGCATGGACATGAGATGTTAAGAAGACTTGTGCATTCCTTGTCACCTTCCGACTCCTCCAATGCTGTTGATAACACACTCCATAAAGCTTTCCCTTCCATCTGCACCAGCTCTAGTGTCGTCCAGGGCAAAGAGAGTTTTCACATTTTTCATTGGGGGAATATGGAGTTTAGTGTCATTTATTGACTTTTTTTTTTAATCCACTGCTCAAAAGCAATACATACCCCAGCTTCATCAACCTTGCATCTAATACAAAACATTAACCGTGACCTCATATTTAGTATTAGCAGACCAGCACATCTCACTGACATTTGGGAAGTTATTCTGCTTTAATGCTGCTGAGGTCACCGTTAAGGTTTTGCCTGGGAGTGCTACCGCTGCCCTAGCCCAACACAACCAGTGAGTGTGCTGTCAACAAATGCACTCTGCATGCTTCAAGTCTATATTTATTTGTGAGTAGATAAAGCTGATTAAACAAATGAGATTTATTAAAACCTATTGTTTACTTGGGCCCTAATTCAGCAAAGCACCTAAGCATGTGCCTAGTTCCATGGATGTTTATGGACTACTCATGTTCCTGAGCTTAAAGTTACACATGCGTTGAAGTGTTCTACTGAAGCAGGGCCTTGTCTGGGCAGAGAGAGGGAAATAAAACTTAGAAGCTGGCAATTTGTATGCTTAGCTAGTCTATGCAAACTTGTGCTCCTATTAGCTGCATCTTCCCTCTTCATCCCTTCTCGCATCTTGTCCTTATTTAGGCCTGTATCCTGCAAACATTTATGCAGGTGCTTATCTTTAAGCATCAGTAGTCCTGTTAACTTCAGTGGTGCTGCTCAGAGTATTTAACAGTGTAGTGTCCTGTTGCTGGAACCTTTCCTCTCTGCAGGAAAAGGCTCTTCCAGCAGGGAAAAGCTCTGGTGGGGCTGGGGGAGAAGGGAAAGGCTTGAGTAGCTCCCTTCTGCTGGAGACCTTCCCCAGAGCCGGGAAAGGCCGAAGCCTTTCCTTACTACCTCTCCTCTGCCAGACCCTGTCTGACACACATCTCTACACCCTGCAGTGTGGATGCAGAGGGCTTTTCACAGTAGAGCATGATAGCTACACATATACTACCTGCTGCTGTTAGTGGTGTGTTGTGGAGATGTAGGCTTGCTTATTTTGTGATGGCCTCTAGCGCAATGTAGTAATAACACAATTTTCATAAGAGTAACAAATAGAAAAGGCAACAAGTTGCCCATCTCCATAACCAACTCGTAATGTGAAGCTATAATAAACACACTTCATTAAGTTGACACGTCTCTATATTATAAATTAAAATAAACACTGTTGTGCAACATTCTGCACCAGATGATCTCTGCACTCCCCTGGCCTAATTCCCCACTGCCTTGTGCTGTGTGTGGAGTTGTGTTATATGTGTCGCAATGTTTGCAGTGGTGCCAACAGTGCCAAAACTCTCATGTGGGACCTAATTGCCTAAGGTCTGTATTATGATTCTCTTGTTCATACTGAGCAACATTTTACTCTTTGAGTCATCCAGTATGGGCAGCCCCAAGCATGCAAAAGTCATGAGTCAGGCCACAAAAGTAATGATTTAAAAAAACCTGCTGGCTTTGCTTGATTTTCCTTCTGGGTTCTGAGCCTTTAGGATACATTGAGGTCACATTTTCATGCTTTGCTCCCCAACCATGAAGGCTAGATGCATACTTTTTGAAAATGAAAGTGAAGAGTCTCTCAGAATCACTAGACCTCAGGAGCCAGGGCTTTAAGAAAAAACAGATATTGTGAGACTTGTGATGAAATCGCAAGAGTTGGCAACACTGGCTATCCTTCTGGAGTCAAGGAGACTCCTTGCGTCTAAGATGCTACTCAGTGTGGAATAAGGGTGTTGGAATGTGGCCCCCAAAGACAGGGCCGGCTCCAGGCACAAGCCGACCAAGCATGTGCTTGGGGCGGCACCTGGAGGGGGGCAGCGCTGAGGGTTTTTTTTTTTAATTATTTTTTTTTATTAAAAAAACAACAACAACCAAAAAAACCCTGTTCCTGGCGCCCCGGCCGGGGAAGCCGGGAGGCGCCCCTGCCGGGGCAGTGGGCGAGCCGCTCTCCCCGCCGTCGCCCTGGCCGGGGCAGCGGGGGGCGGGCCTGCCGCGCTTCCCGCCAGGGCAGCGGGGACGCAAGCGAGCTGCTCTCCCCACCGGCACCCCGACTGGAGCGGCGGCCCTGCTGCACTCTCCGCCGGGAGAGCGGGGACGCGGGCCAGCCACGCTCCCCGGCCGAGGCAGCAGGGGGCGGCCCTGCTGCGCTCCCCGCCGGCGCCCCGGCCGGGGCAGCAGGGCCGTGGGCCAGCCACGCTCCCCGGCCGAGGCAGCGGGGGGCGGCCCTGCTGCACTCCCTGCCGGGGCAGCGGAGGGCGGCTGTGTCGCTCTCCCCTGCGGCGCCCCGGCCGGGCAGCGGGCCTGCCGTGCTCCCCGCCGGGGCAGCGGGGACTCGAGCGAGCTGCTCTCCCCACCAGCGCCCGGGCCAGAGCAGCGGCCCTGCTGTGCTCCCCGCCGGGGCAGCGGGGCCACGGTCCAGCCATGCTCTCCGCCGGCGCCCCGGCCGGGAGAGCGGGGACACGGGCGAGCTGCTCTCCCCGCCAGCACCCCGGCCGGGAGAGCAGGGGTCGGCCGTGCCGCGCTCCCCGCCGGGGCAGCAGAGATGCGGGTGAGCCGTTCTCCCCGCCGGCGCCCCGGCCAGGACAGCTGGGGGCGGCTGTGCTGCGCTCCCCGCCGGCGCCCGGGCCGGGGTAGTGGGGGGCGGCCGTGCCACCCTCCTAGCGGGGACGCGGGCGAGCCGCGGTCCCAGCCGGCGCCCCGGCCGGGGGAGCAGGGCGGCAAAAAAGCCAGAGCCGGCCCTGCCCAAAGAGCACCCCTCCCGCGTGGCTGGCAGGAGGGGATAAGAGAAAGGGCTGCCGACAGAGGGTATGCTGAAGAGGAAGTAAACAGCATGTTAATGTAATTCATAAATGTGTGATACTTCCCCCTGCACACAGGGTCAGCATGATGCCTATGCATCTCTTAGATCAGCGGTTCTCAACCCAGGGATACGCATACTGCTGGGGGTACATCAACTCATCCAGATATTTTCCTAGTTTTACAACAGGCTACATAAAAAGCACTAGCAAAGTCAGTACAAATTAAATTTCATACACACAATGACTTGTTTATACTGCTCTATATACTATACACTGAAATGTAAGTACACTATTTATATTCCAATTGATGTATTTTATTATATGGTAAAAATGAGAAAGTAAGCAATTTTTCAGTAACTGTGCTGTGACACTTTTTGTAAGCAAGTAGTTGTTAAGTGAGGTGAAACTTGGGGGTGAACAAGACAAATCAGACTCCTCCAAGGGGGTGTAGTAGTCAGGAAAGGTTGAGAGCCACTGTCTTGGACCTTATTTTGGGGGAGCTGAGTGGATCTTAAGTGCATCATAGGCCTCATGCTGGCCTTCTACACAGAGGAGAGTTTCACTGATATGATACTGTACTAGGAAGGTCTGCACACACTGGTCAAGACAGGGAAAGGGAACTAGAAAGACTAAAAACACCGATAGAAAATAACAAAATGAGAGTCTTGGAAAAATACAAGCAACTAATTGTGCATCCAGGGCAAAATAATCAGGAACATATAGTCAGGGGGTGAGGGTAACGGGGAAGCCTTGGAATAGAAAGAGACCCAGGAATTTGAGCTGGTAGAAACGGGAAGATAATGGTGTAAAAATAGTTTCACATAATTTGAAATAGACCCATTTTCTTATTTTTGTGAGATTTTCCATGACATTTTAAGTGAATTTTTTTAATTGAAATTGTTTTTGAAATTGTTACTGAATTGAAAAATGTGGGCTTTTAAATGTAAAGTGTGGGATTTTTATAAAAAATGGAGAAGTCACAAAAAATTGAAAATGTCGATAATGTTGACTCATCTGTGAAAAGTTTAGCTTTTGAAAAAAGGTCATTTAAAAAAAAAAGTAGACGTGAAATTTTTTGCCAAGCTCTACTGTGGATGATGATGGACACTAAAAGAGACCAAGGTATCACATCCTGGAGCCATAGGCGATTATGATATATCTATTGTCTGACTGCACAGGATTGTTGCATTCAGTTCTGGGCATTACAATACCAGAAAGATAGTGAGCAATTTTGGAAAATCAAAGAACAACAAAAACTATTAGGAAATGAGGAAGATTAACTTTTTAAATCTTTCCTCATAAATTAAATATATAGGGCCAGATTTTGCTACCCTTATTGATGTTGAATATCTACTCTCCAAGTAGTGCCAATGAAATCAGTTCTCTCCCATTGACTATATATAAGAAAGGTAAAACTTGGCATATATAATGGTATCTGAATCTGGCTCATACTTTGGCAAAGAAGCAACAGAGAGGGAGGACATAATAATCTATGAATCTCTGAAGGCTGTAAACACCAAGGAGGGAAAGTAGGAGTAATGGGACAAAATTAAGAAAGAGAAAAATATCAGGCAGAATTCCTGACTGGTTGTAGAACAGACTCCCAAAATAAATGGTGGAAGTCCTGTTGCTTGGGACTCTTGAAACTTGGTTGGAGAAAGTACTAGAAATTGTACTGTAGAAGACAACCCTAACTTGGTAGGCAGATGCATTGGATGGCCTAATAGGTCTGTGCATCTGAAACGTCTCTGGTTACTGTAGAGTTGACTGAATATAGAAAAGAAATCTATGCATATTCTTTTGGAATTTAATAAGCATACTTTATTTTGATTATGTTCATGTCCCTTTCATGTTGGCTCAAGCATTACTGGCACAAGATGCATGCAGAAAGCTAATTTGTAACTGGAATGGTTGAATATGAGACAAAAGTGAACTTCACGTATATTCAAATGTAAAATTTGGTATTTGCTATTTGCACTATATTGGTTACATGAGTCACATGGCATTGTTTCTGTACCCTGGATGGATGACTTATATAACCAGCCAACAGGCTGTCAGTTGCAAATATTGCAATCAAACATATAATTAAAAATGCATTTCTTAGTTAGCTACTTAAACTATGAGTTAGTTATAGAAGTTACAGAAGTTCATTACATAAGTTACACCATGAATTGCAAATTGTATATTCAGTTGTAACATTTACAGTTTGAGATATTTGCTAAGCCAAGAGTTATTCACTGAAGATGTTTATGAATAATTTTGAATAATGAATAAATTTGAGAATGTTGCAGTCTGTTAGCAGACAGTTAATGAACAGAAAAAATGGGCAAAACTTGTCAAATAACTTGTGTTGTGAATTATTCACTCAACTCTAGATTACTGACCTAAGATTGAGTCAAATTGGTGAGCTAAATTAGAGTCCGTGTAGCTCATTGCCAATCTGTGTGTGTAAATAGCAATATCGGACTTTTTCCGACCTTGGAGGCAGTAATACCCTCCAGGTGCTTTTCTCCATAAACCATTTGTCTAACACTTCAGTTTCCAAATCACCGTGAGGATGGATCATTCTGGAAGGGTCATAACCCCTTCATTAGGAAATGGCGGGGGGTGGGGGGACGGGACAGAATTGGAGTTGGCAGGTTTTGTCAGTAAATCTTTGACTTTTTATGCAGGGTTCAAATCCAGCCTAACATGTCAGTAAATTTGGTGGTCCTGAACTAACCTCCCAGTGGGAGGCATTCACCATGGTTTAGTTAAGGCAGCAAAGCCTCCCTAACATAGATGCAGTTATACTGGTATAAAAATGCTTATACTGGTATTGCTTATTGCAGTTCGGGAACCAAAAATAAGCTATAGTGGTATAAAGCACTTTATAGCAATATAATTGCGTCCGCACGAGGCTGTGTCAGCAAAGCTCGCATTCCTTACCATAGTAGTTACCCTGATAACACTTTTTAAACTGTAGATCAGCCCTAAGTATCTCTTCCAGGGTTTTTTGGGTTTTTTTGGTCAATTTTAATGAAATCTTTGATTAAGTGCTTTTCTGTATGTGTGTTCAGTGGGGACTGGGTACCACCAAGCTGCTAAATTGTGTTCCCAGATTTACCATTAAATTGCACTAAAATCTTGGGCAAGTTACTTGGGTGGAGAGAAGAAGCATTTGGCTTTGTTTCACGATTCTGTAAGTGCAATGTTTGAAATGGCCACAAGGCAATGTCCTCTAATTCCAATGACTGAACAGTGGTTTATAACAGAGGTCTAGATCCTTGGGTGACTCACTTGGATAAACTTTGGATAATGACTCTTTGGTCCTGATTGCAGCTCAGGTTTGTGTGCCTATGTGCAGATATTGCTTTAAACTACCTTTGTGCTTCCCAGCTGCAGTGGTCACTTTTCACCACTCCAGTCCTCCAGTGCTAGTTGGAGCAGGCTTAAGGCTGCTGTAACTTGTACTGGCTGCCAGTGCTTCCAGAAAGCTGTTATGTCCATCAGGGATTGCCAGAGTGTAGGGATGTCCTGTCCATTCCTCCTTTCCCATGGCTACCACCTCTGTGCTGGCCACAGTTAGAGGCAGAGATGACCTTTAAAAAAGGATTCACTAAACTGGGAGGTTTAGCAGATGACACTAAACTGGGAGGAGTGGTTGATACGCTGGAGGGTAGGGACAGGATACAGAGGGACCTAGACAAATTAGAGGATTGGGCCAAAAGAAATCTGATGAGGTTCAACAAGGACAAGTGCAGAGTCCTGCACTTAGGACGGAAGAATCCCATGCACTGCTACAGACTAGGCACCGAATGGCTGGGCAGCAGTTCTGCAGAAAAGGACCTAGGGGTTACGGTGGACGAAAAGCTGAATATGAGTCAACAGTGTGCCCTTGTTGCCAAGAAGGCTAACGGCATTTTGGGCTGTATAAGTAGGGGCATTTCCAGCAGATGGAGGGACGTGATTATTCCCCTCTATTCGGCACTGGTGAGGCCTCATTTGGAGTACTGTGTCCAGTTTTGGGCCCCACGCTACAAGAAGGATGTGGATAAATTGGAAAGAGTCCAGCGGAGGGCAACAAAAATGATTAGGGGGCTCGAGCACATGACTTATGAGGAGAGGCTGAGGGAACTGGGATTGTTTAGCCTGCAGAAGAGAAGAATGAGGGGGGATTTGATAGCTGCTTTCAACTACCTGAAAGGGGGTTCCAAAGAGGATGGATCTAGACTGTTCTCAGTGGTAGAAGATGACAGAACAAGGAGTAATGGTCTCAAGTTGCAGAGGGGGAGGTTTAGGTTGGATATTAGGAAAAACTTTTTCACTAGTAGGGTGGTGAAGCACTGGAATGGGTTACCTAGGGAGGTGGTGGAATCTCCTTCCGTAGAGGTTTTTAAGGTCAGGCTTGACAAAGCCCTGGCTGGGATGATCTAATTGGGTTTGGTCCTGCTTTGAGCAGGGGGTTGGACTAGATGACCTCCTGAGGTCCCTTCCAACCCTGAGATTCTATGATTCTATGATTCTATGACCTGTGCCTGCCGTAGTATGTGTGTGGGCGAGGGAGGGGCAGGCGGTGTGAGGGCAGCCGGCTTCAACAGTGTTACTGCGCATGCTCAGTACAACCCAAGCAGCAAATCAGGGAGAGGGGCACATGGCCCTGCATGCCCTCCCCGGGCCCCCACACGTTGCCTATGGTTACAGGGGTGATATAGGAGATGTCACAGCAACTTTGTGCCAAACTAGTATCCTCTATAACCAGGGTATTTTACTCCTGGGACTGGCTTGGCTGACCAGGTCAGCTTTGTACCAGCAGAATTGCATAAAACTGCCCTAATGGAAGGGAGTACTTAGTGTCTTGTCTCAATTTACTTATCAATGAAATAATTTTGTTATAACGTGTTACCGGTGATGTGCTTTGTGATGGTTAATTAAAATTCTAGGAGATGCTAAGATGAAAGGCATTAAATAAGTGCACTGTGGTGTTACTGAAAAGCACTTTTCACCTTAGACCCCCCCCGCCCACCCACTCACACGTATGCAGTGAAAGCAGAGCAATAGATTTCTTTAACTGTTGGGCACATTTTCAAAATAACGTGGAAATTATACACACAGAATCCATTAGTGCAATTAATCGGCTACTTTCCATATTTTAACCTCAACACTGGGAAATATATACCTGACCTGACAAAGAGATATCCTGCCCATAACCTGAACCATATAAAAACATCCTGTCTTTGCAAATTATGTTCACTTTCCTCTACAGATGTCAGGGCTGTCCCTGATCTGAATGAGGAATGGAATTTTTCTTGGTAGCTTATAGCCGATGTTGAACTAGTTCCTGGTGGGTAAACAAATGGGAATATTCAAAAGTGTGTGTGTGTGTGTCTGTGTAAGAGAGAGAGAGAGGTGGGGACAGAAAAAATAGGAACAGAGAAGCAATTGGGTCTAATGATCAAGTCACATGAATCCCCTTCTGTTATCATAGGCAATCTAGCAGAAATTGCATGTGTAGATTTGAGCTTCCCCCAGCCATCTCTAAATTGACTGACCAGCAGTTATTTAGCAGATTATTGCAGAACTTGCTGACCTTGACTGTGTTAACCAGTGGTCACATTTCATGAGTCTTTACATTGCCTAAGTCCCCTTTGCACCATTCCAGCAATTCAAAGGAGACTTACAGCAGCCTCAGGTAGACAGCTGAAGATTCCCCCAGTGCAAGGAGATCCTCAGCTGGTATAGCTGGCCTTACGCCAGTCACATCTTAAGTATTTTGGGGGCAGGGCTTAAGCAGACAGTCCTGTGGCAGATCCTCAGCTGGTGGAGCAGTCCTTATGGGATTGCTCCAGGTGATGTATGCTAGAGCAACTCTTAGACTGCCTTTGGCCCCTGATTGCGTAAGGGTTGGGTTGTGGGAAGATGACCTAGAGCCACCCTCCTCCAGTAGCGTAGCCAGGGGGGGAGCAGGGGGAGCGGCCGCTCCCCCACTGAGCAGAAGCGGCGCCTTTTTTGTGCTCCGACGCCTTTTGCTCCTACGTTGCAGCCAGAGCGGAACATTTTTTTTGCTCCCGGCGCCTTTTTTTGCTCCCAACGCTTTTTACTCCCGGCACCTTTTTTTAGCTCTGCTCCCCCTGTGCTCTAAACCTGGCTACGCCACTGCCCTCCTCCCTTCCCAACCAGCTGATTTGACCATAAGTTTAGCCCAGCTGAGACGCTATACCTTTGTTTATAAACCACTGTTCAGCCATTGGAATTAGAGGACATTGCCTTGTGGCCATTTCAGACATTGCATAATAGGACTGCGAAACAAAGATGGATACTTCTGGCGCTGGCAGTAGAAACATACTAGGTCTTTTCTTCCATCTCTATCTAATATCAATGATTCTATCATGATAGCTGAACTCTGAACCAGGAGTTCTCTAATTTCTATAGGGCAGAACTGTGTAGCGGAACATTATCTTAATAAAAAAAATTTCCTAGAAGACCAACACACATGAGTTTTAAAACAAAAATGCAATAGTTTCCTCTCTCTCTCCATTGCTACAGCGAAATAGTCTATTGTCATTGTCAGCGATCCAGTGCTATTAGAGAACAAGTAATGTTCAGTCAATCAAACATTCTGATTGGTTAAGTATTGCTGGGTGCTTTATAACCATACCTACAAACTCAGTTCCTGAATAAACTGTCCTGCATGTCTTCTGTTTCCACTGATATTTCTCCTCCCTTCCATTTTGATTCATTTATTATAGCTATTGTAAGGAAAATCTCAGATTCCCTTATTGCTGGCCTTCCCTTCTGTCCCTCTTATGGTATTCTTTTATTTATCTGGCTTTCACCAAGTGGATAACAAATTTTGTTAATTTTTTTTTAAATTTAATACAAATACATTAAACAGGAATCACTGTTCCATATCCGCAATAGAATGAAAGAAGATACAGTTCATTACCAGGCAAAGTAAATTCAAAAACATTTTCCACCCTTCAAGAATAAACACTACTTAGAGTCCTTTAGTGCAGTCTGATTATGAAACAGCACAATTCCAGTGGCACAGAAGCAACTATGAAGCTCTTCCCAAACAGTACTTTCATGGGACAGGGGAGGGAGGAAAGGGTGAAATGTGGAATCAAGATGGGTTATCCTCGCCTTTGTATTAGAAGATCAGTTGTGAGGCCTGGGTTTAATTTCCCAATAGTGTGGTGGGGTCACAGCAGCAAAGCATTCAGAGTTTAAGTAGACTTGAGCCTTGAATAGCTTCTCTTTGCCTCTTCCCTTTCCCGTGTTTCCTAGAAACCCAAGCAGTCCCAAGTATTACTATGTTTTTTTGCTCCTCCTCCTCCTGAGATCTATTTCTGCTAGCCCTGAGCTTCTGTCTAACCCTTCACCTTCCACATTCTAGCCACTATTGGTGTGAGAGTCTTCTCCTCTGCAGCTCTTGCCATCTGAAACAGCCTGCCTATGTCTCTCTGCCTCATTGACTTTCTGTCTCATTTCAAAGCTCATCTGAAAACATATGTTTTTCCTTTGCCAGTGCCTCTTAACTCCTTTCCCCATCTGCTATTATTTACCTTTACAAAGAATTGTGGGATAGAATTTATATGGTACACATTATCTAAAGTAAAGTTGTGTTTTGTTGTACCTGCTGTGGGTAGCTATTGGTTGTGGTAAAAAATGCAAAGTATTTACATTAGGCATTAGCAACTTATTGTTTTAAGTGCATAACTCCCATTGGTGTCAACAGTAACCCCATGAGCCTGTGTTTCTCCCATATGTGGTAGAAGATGCACCTATAGTCCCATATTTGACATTTGCATTCAAAGACACAAGGCATTAATTCAAACCCAGCCCAGGTAGCAGTGCAGGGTTATGTGTTGGAGGGCTGTGCTTTACTGGGGTTTTTGGCACAGCATAGTTACAGTAGTGCAACGCCCCCCCAGTATAGGCACACTGCACTGACTGAAAGTGGAGGTTGCTCTGGGGCAATTTATCCCACTTCACATCCAGTTGAAAGCTATGGCTACATGGCACTGTAGTGTGGGCTATGAGGATGTGAACTGAAGCATGCTCCAAAGTGCTGAGCTGTAACTACCCTGCGTGGATCCTGCTAGTATGAACTCAATGTAACTGGTTTGAATTAACCTAGAACTCCTCAGGACTATGTTAACACATACTAGGCACCTTTTAGTTCACACCAGCCGTGTCCCCGCAGGGCAGTTGCAGCTCGGCACTTCGGGGTATGCTGCAGATCATGCCCTTGTAGTCTGAACTGTAGAGCCATGTAGACAAGCCCTAAGTCACATTGATTCAAAGCCTGCTTTCAACCAGTGAAGTGCATCTATTTTGGTCAATTGCTACATCAAGGCAAAAATCTGCCCAGTATACACAAGCCCTGAGAGATAGTGCCCTGATGAAAGATTGAGAGTGGATTCTACAGTGCACTGCCTCTTGTGCAGTCATTTACTACAGTGCATAGTGAGTGCACAGTGGGTATAAAATACTGCCATTCTGACTTGGTTTTACCCTTCCTTTACCCCCTCAGCATGTGCAAATGACTGCACAAGGTGCAAGACAAAGGAGAATCAGGCCCAGTGTAATCTATCTACACTCTTATATAACAGAATCGTAGAACTGTAGGGCTGGAAGGGACCTCAAGAAGACATCTAGTCCAGCCCCCTGCACTGAGGCAGGATTAAGTACACCTAAACCATTCCTGGGAGTATTTGGTGGTTCAAGTTCCTATGCAGCCCTTGTGGCTATCCTAAGCTGCAGGGCATCCATAAAGGGGAAAAAATATGCAGAAAAACAGATATATGGGCATAAATCATGAAAGTCAGAATAGTTCCTGAACTATGTAATGGGACACCAGCCTATGATCAGAATAGCTATTTAAGTATTTCCAAACCCCAGTGGAAGATGCTTTGTGTTGTGACTTACTCTGAGGAATCACTGGGAGAAAGAGTTTCTTTTATATTGTTAAAAATCATATAAAAATTATGTCATTTCTCCCTCCATTGCTCATTCACCGTTGTCACTACCAACTCACTGCCTCCAGCTGCAGTTTACTAGAATGGATCAGAATCTCTGAGTAGCTCTTAAACCGAGGAAAGATTAAACATCCAGCTATCACAAAAGCTGATACTTAAGCTAGGAAAGGGGCTGAAAAACAAAAGGACATTAGGAACTCGTAACCCAGTAGCACTGCTCATGCTGCTGTGAAAAAAAGAGACAGGCAGCCACCCTGAAATGAGATTTGACTTCTTGCCAAAGTGCCATAGGGAAAGAAACCAGGACAAGCTGCGTCCACTCCTTTGAACATTACTTAGCCCTCGTTAGTTATGTGATGGCTTTTTAGTGTAACGGTATAGTCGTCTACAATCTGTGCGCTATCTTGTTCAGAGCTTTAATTCTCATAGGGCGCTGTGTTTTCCTTTTGGCGGGGGAGGGTGGCTGTTGGTTGTCAGGGGAAAAAGGAAGAGTTCTGCCTGAGAAGAGCATTAGTAATATAGGAGTTGTATACTGAAAATTAAGGTAGGGGGAAGAAAGGAAAGAGGCCTAAAACAGTGGCTTTTCTGCACCCTTTGATCTCTAGCTGAAACATCCAGCACAATAGTTCATATCGATTCATATCACTCACTCATAAAACAATCCGCTCTGCTTTCTGAAAAGAACATTAGTTCAGTAGTACTGGCTGAGCTTGGATGGAAGTAAATTTTAATGGTAATTCAGAACCTGGATTATTTCTTTTTAAAAAACTGTTATACAGACACGGTGACTTTTATTCCTAATTTATTTTATAGCTGTTCAGTAGTGGTACATGCTAAGTGGTGTGGTCCATGCTAAATTACTTCATTTGGGGTGGGGAAAAGACGTTTGGTTCCTTGCCTCCACGAATCCTAGCAATCCACTTGCATCCACTGTCTGTTTTATGACTGTAGTTGGTGGTCCAGAGAGGGTGTGTTTCATGGATAGGAAGTGAGGGCATAAGCAGCGGGGGAGGGTAATTTTAGAGGCTTCATGATGAGCCACATTTTATCACATCACGTAACTCTTGCCACAGGAGGATTTGTCTGCCTGACGGGACATGACACAGAGCTTCTGGCAGGAAGGTGCTCATATCTCTTCCTCTCTCAGGATACTTAGGCCTGACTGGGCACCCTGGCACAGCACTGACCCTCCAGCAGAAGAATCCCCCTTCCCAGGATCTTTCTGCCTGACGTGAAAGACGTGGCATAGCTCTCCACCAGGAATGTCTTGCCTCACTCAGGACTGCCCTGGCTGTCAGGCCACACCACCTTCTGCTTCTATCTGACAGGGCAGTGCCAGTCCTTTAGCAGAAGTGTCCCCCTCCCTACCTACAATAGGCTTATGGTGTAGCAGGCTGCAGCATCCTCCAGCCAAAGACAGGAAACAGGCCACTAATTTAGCACTGCCTCCCTCCAATATATCTCCTGCCAAGGGCATCCATGGTGACAGTGATCTTCTCCTTCCTTGCAGAGTTGAGACAGGGATCCTTCAGGTCCAGAAAGCAAAGACTGTGTGTACAGCACTACTTAAATTCCACCACTGCTGTGGTGGAGAGTACCAGTCAGGAGGACAACATGCTAAGCATCACAAGCATTAAGGCATATTTACAGAGATTTTAGCATTTGGAGCACCCGTGGTGATCTGCCTAGGAGCTGTCTAGTACTGAAAAGCTTGATACGCTGTGCTGTTGCGGTATGTGACGAGTAAGGCCCAGTCTACACCTAAAGTGTAGGTCGACTTAGCTATGTTGCTCAGGGCTGTGAAAAATTTCACGCCCTGAGCACCATAGTTAGGTCAACCTAAACTCTGGTGTAGACATGCCTAGGTTGATGGAAAGATCCTTCCGTTGACCTAGCTACCACCTCTCGGAGCGCTGGATTACTTACATCGTCAGAAACAGGGCTTTGGAGCGGAGCAGCTCCGGAGCAGTGGAGCTGCAGGTTTTTGCCTGGAGCTGGAGCAGAACCGGAGCGCAGCTCCAAAGACCTGGTCAGAAAAAGCCCTTCTGTTGATGCAGGAAGTGTCTTCGCTACAGTGGTGTAGCTGCAGCACCGCAGCTGTGCCACTGTAGTGTTGACAGAGCCTAATTTGCAGTAAACCCCTGTACTGATTTTATAGGACTTTCTTACAGCACAGGATTAGGTCTAAAGAAGAGGTCAAAAATTCAGGCTAGATTTCATAGTATCCAGACTAGAAAGTCAGTTACTCAAAAGTTAGGAAATGCCCGACGTAACCACTTTAATTTGGTCCCCTTGCACCTGTGCATTTTGATAGTCTTTAATTACCAGATCACGTACTGTTTTTTCCACGGGAACTGAAGGCTGTGGTCTGCTGAAAGCAGAAGAGGGAGAGTGGCTAGGAGAAGTTAATACTCCAACTATAAAAATGACTGGAGACATTTGCAGAGAGTTTTCCATGCGTTGGAATAGTAATAATCCCCTGATAGATGCCAGCAATAATAATCCTGAACATGTCCACAAGAGACACCTAGTTGTGTGAATGAGAGATTGCAGATATGGTTAAGCATGGTGAGGCTGCTGAGAGGGGGCATCTTCTTCTGCGGAGTTTGATTATTAATAATATTTAGCATTGTGTGCGGCTCTTTTCTTCCATAGATTTCAAAGCATTCCACCAAATAAATACCATTATCCCTATTTTATAGATGGGGAAATGGAAGTAGAGAGAGATTAGATTTTCTTAGATACTTTGACTGTAAATTCTTTGGGGGCAAGGACTGTATTTCTGGTCTGTATTTGCACTGCACAAAGCACAATGGAGTCCTGTCCATGACTGGAGCTCCTGGATGCTACAATAAAACAAATAATTAATAATCAGCAAACCTATAGCAGGGCTGAGTGTACAACAAAGGAGTCCTGTCTCCAACCTCCTGTTTTGAAGTAGCATACAGTGCTGCATCTTGATACAGCAAGCTTTGGTGAAAGAGGCATAACACAAACATCCCCAAACCTTGCATCCTCAACAACGTGCAAAGCTGTTAGGCAGTCTCTTTATTTCATATTTATTTTGGCCCTCTGCCTGAATACACCTAGTTAGCACTGAATTCCATAGCCAGCTGGCTAGTATTTTAAAGGGCTCTGTGGGCATGGATGCCTGCCTATTTCTCCCCCTAGTGCCCTCCGCCTTCTTTTTTCCTTTTCCTCCTTTTTTTCTTTTCTTTTTTCTTTTCAAGAGGAGATGTTTGCTGGAGGCTGGAAAATCCTGCCGTGGAAACCCTTGGTTTCTAGGTACCAAGGGATTTTCCCTTTATGCCCTACTTGTTCACTCATTGATATTGAAAAAATCATTATCAAACCTTTGGGGTTTTGTATTGCTGAGCTATCTTTTCTTTAATGCAATAAATTACAAAGCGCTGACCTGCAGACTCAAGTTCTGTGCACGCGCTGGGCAGGGAAGTGGGGGGTTTGTTTGTAACAGGGATTCAGTTAGATCAGTGCACATTCAGTTTGTTTCCTTTTTGGCAGCTTGGCATAATCTGCCAAAACCATGGGGCCACTTAACCAATGTTGAATAGCTGTTTGCTGCGGGTATTTTTCAGGAAGAAAACTATGTATCATCCATAAGCCTGGAATTTAGAAAGCAGCTGTGTTTGTAACCAGTGAGCTGTAGTCAGACCATAGGAAGAGGATGTTATCAGTAAACATATACACCCCAGAAATAGGAGCCTCACCTTTTTGCTTTCTTCTGTTTTGTTCATGCCCCTCTGCTACACAGAGTGCTATGCATGAATCACAGAATCATAGAAGATTAGGGTTGGAAGAGACCTCAGGAGGTCATCTAGTCCGACCTCCTGCTCAAAGCAGGACCAACCCCAACTAACTCATCCCAGCCAGGGCTTTGTCAAGATTCCACCACCTCCCTCCCAGTAACCCAGTCCAGTATTTCACCACCCTCCTAGTGAAATAGTTTTTCCTATTATCCAACCTAGACTTCCCACACTGCAACTTGAGACCATTGCTTCTTGTTCTGTCATCTGCCACCACTGAGAGCAGACTAGCTCTATCCTCTTTGGAACCCCGCTTCAGCTAGTTGAAGGCTGCTTTCAAATCCCCCCTCACTCTTCTCTTCTATAGACTAAATAACCCCAGTTCCCTCAGCCTCTCCTCGTAAGTCATGTGCCCCAGCCCCCTAATAATTTTCATTGCCCTCCGCTGGACTCTCTCCAATTTGTCCACATCCCTTCTGTGGGGGAGGGGGTACCAAAACTGGATGCAGTACTCCAGGTGTGGCCTCACCAGTGTCGAATAGAGGGGAATAATCACTTCCTTCGATCTGCTGGCAATGCTCCTACTAATGCAGCCAGATATGGCCCCGCATAAAACCTGGGGGTGCTGCATCACCCCTCGCATCTCTACTTCCCGTGCCTATGGCAACACCCATCCTTTTAGCCATGCAAGGCTGGAGGCAGTTTCCTCTTAGCATATCCATGCAACTCATCATTTGCCAGAGGGGTTCAAATCAATTCCAGTGCTCCTTGCCCCAGTAGATGACCACAAAAAATCTCATTTCCTTTTCCTTCCAAAGAGGAAACCCTCTGTACTGAAGGTAGTAATATGAACCTCAGCTGTGCTACTGCTGTAACAATCTACTGTCCATTGTCTCCTTTTGGTTTGGCCAGTTGCAATGTTTAAAAACTGGAATTGATTTGAGTGAAGTTGACTTGTTAGATTTGTATCCCATCAGCCTTTTCGTAATGCTGCAGCTGATGGTTCCTCTGATGGCTAGAGTTTCTGGACAAGATCAACAAACAGCTGTCTCTCTGGCTTTCTGTACTATGATCTTTGTTGTCATTAAGGCTTACATTGCAAAACCCCAGGGAATCAGGCAGTGGCGTAGCCAGGTTTAGAGCACAGGGGGAGCGGCGCTATAAAAAGGTGCCTCCCCGCTCCCCCTGTACTCACCCGGCGGCGCTTTAAAGGGCCCGGGGCTCCAGCCGCTGCGGAGCCCCCGGGCCTTTTAAATCCCCGCCCGAGCCCGGCTCCGGCAGCGGGGCTGGGGGGGGGGGCGCTTTAAAGGGCCAGCGGCTCCCCGCAGCAGCAGGAGCTGCCGGCCTTTTAAAGCGCACCCCTCCAGCCCAGCTCCATCAGCGGGGCTGGGGAGGGCGCTTTAAAAGGCCGGCAGCTCCTGCTGCTGCGGGGAGCCGCGGGCCCTTTAAAGCGCCCCCCCAGCCTGGCTCCCACAGCCGGGCTCGGGCGGCGCCTTAGCGCCGCATCTCCTCACAGGGGGAGCAGCCGCTCCCCCTGCTCCCCACCTGGCTACGCTACTGGAATCAGGAAGTAATGCTGATGGTGAGGTTTTTTTAGTGTTTTGGATGTTTTTCAAGGAATGGGTTATTCCATTAGGTTGATGTGTCCTCTTCAAACACTCCATCAGAAATGCTGATGGCCCATTAGAGACATATTAGGTCTCCTCTGCTGAACTTGCATTCAGTGAGCTGGAACCCCGTCCTTTTTGAAACTCTGAGAGGCCAAACATGGCCACTACTAGAATGGGAGGAAAGAAAAATAGGGGATATAAATTAGCATCTGCTTGGTCTTTTTTCCAACCACTATGACTTTTATGACTTTCTGAGGCAGCATAGGAAATTCATGTTGTAATAAGTTGCTGTCCTTTATTTGGTCTATGAATAAACAGGGATCATTGTCTTCTCATGTTGATAGTTCTTGAACTTGTAATTGTGAATTTATGGGTGAAAAATAAATAAAAATACCCGTCTTTACAGGTATTTAAATGAAGGACTAGTGTCCACATGGCAACAAGCAACCTATTGTGATTAGGAGTGGCAGTGCTCCTACTGATTAGAGCATGGGACTGGGAGTCAGAGGCCTGAATTCTGCCACGGGTTAGGTGTATAGCCTAAGGCAAGGCAATGATACCTACCATTGTATAACACCTTGGAATCTTCAGATGAAAAATGCTCCATATGTGCAAGATAGCATTATAGTAATAATAGCACTAACATTAATTGTATTGATAAGTGCATTGGGTGCTGAACTATAGTGCAATTAAAACATTTTGTAGAACTAAATGTTATAACTGAAGAGGTATTCTCTTCACATTTTAAACGAAACTTGCAGAGAGAGGGAAGGGGGTATACAAAACAAAAAAGGAATAATGTAAGCCTGCCAAGGCAGGGATTGTCTCTTTCCTATGTTTGTACAGTGCCCTGCACGATGGGTCCTCACTCCCGATTGGGGCCTTTGGGTGCTACCAGAATATCAATATTTATTACTGCTACTAGTAAGGTAAAGGTAATGAATAATGAGCCACAATGGTCAGAAAGCAAACATCCACTTCCCCAACCCTTCCTTTCCAAATGTAAAGCATTGGTTTAAAAATAGGGATGAAGATTCTAATATGGATTTCAAGGGGGTTTCATAACCATATCCTCAGGCCCGCTACAGCAAAGGCACAATCACCTGCTGACTTCTAGTTTAACAGGAATTATTTCTTTGAAGTTCTCTGGCTTGTGTCATGCAGGATGTCAGACTAGATGATCACAATGGTTCTGGCTTTAGAATCTATGAATTTCACCTGCTGACCTCAGATGTGGTGACTGGATCTCCAGAAGGGGGATGACTCCTTTCAGGGCAAGGCCCAAGAAGCAGGTCTTGAGTATAGCCAGGGCCAATACTTCTATGGGCTGTGAAAACAAACGAGGCCAATGTAAAGTCAGCTAATCCCTTTAAGTGCAGGGCTGGAGGGGCAGGAGTTGTTCTTACTGTTGGGGTACATACCTCTTGGATAAAACTTGTTGCTGCCGTGAATAAGATTCTTTCAACCAACCGAACAGCTACTCTTCAAAGATCTCTTTTAACTTACAAACCTTACCTGACAGGCGACAGAAATGCTCAGTCTGTCTTGCTCTGGCCAGACAATGTTCTATGGTGAAGTGAGTGGGAGAAGGTTTTCACACAACGACCCTCTGATGTGATTTGACAGTGCAGACAATGGGAGATGAGAAGCTGTAGATTACTCACACAAGTGACATGAGTCTGTTCCACAGGCAAGGGACCATTGTACTGTAAAAAGAGCACTCCCAAGACTGCTCTAACCTCTCAGTAGGGACTTACTGGATGAGAAAGTTTTCATCCCTTAATAATAGACTTTCAGTCCATTTAAACATGTGACAGTTCTCTCAGTCTAGTCTAGTGTTATATGTATTTTTATGACAATTTGTACCTTTCTTAACATCTTTAAATCAGCTATTGATGTTACTGCAGATGCTGAGTTATTTCCTATGCTTTCTTTCAGTTTTGCTATCCAGTCATGTCACCTGGGCTGCCTTCTGCTGGCCAATTCATTTTGAGAGCTATGTTAAATTTGCATAATTTATGCATATGCTATAAATAAAGGAAATTATCTGATTCTCTGCTGTGACTGAGCTAGTGGAGAGCTGCAGCCCCAAGGAGCTAGGGACCGCAACTTGATCCCTGGTCACTCCGTCCTGGTGGAAATTGGAGCAGCGAGGGGATTAATCTATCCTCCACTATGGATATAAGGTCCATAATGGATGTTACACCAGTGGAGGATCAGGAGTGTCCCTTCCTATCCATGCCACCTCCCTCATGGAATTAGGGGGACGGCTGGCTCAGGAGGTGGTGGAAGTTTGTCCTTGCCAGCTTTCTGTTCCTCTGCGTAAAGGGAATTCTCCTTTGACTGTCTCCATTTTAAGATCTTTGTGCTCTTACTCAGTGCAAAGTGCCCAGCGCACACTGGAGAATCTAGCCCTAAAATGTTTAAACAAAAATAAGTGTGTGAATGCAGCTGGCACAACCTGCAGGCACCAAAGATAAGCTGCTGGAAAGCCAGCTAAGGGGGACTATCAATAACTAAGGCTTGTGGACACAAGGGCATGTGATGTTATTGCAAAAATTCATCCTGGGATAAAGGAGGACAGGCTGGTCAAATTATGCAGCTGGAAAAATACCTTTTTTTTTGACCACCTCTCTTCTTTAAAATCCCTCCTCAAGATGAACTTTGTGCCTGCAAGGAGGCAGCCACCCATGATGGCTAGGGAGAATGGTGGTTGGGGAGAGTTTTTTATATTCCAGATGTTTCAGAATGATCAAACTGCACTAGCCAGCCTAGGATACCGCAGTGAACTGCACAATCTTCTTCCTCTTCCCCTTGCCTTCCCTGTCGTTGCACACCTCCTTGTTGCAGCTTGGTTCTGTTTAGATTGAAAAGACTTCAAGGAAGGGACTGCCTCTTTTTGTCTGTTTGCACAACACCTCGCACATTGAGGCCCTGCTTCTGATTCAGACTGCTGGGTGCTACTCAGTGTAACTCAAATAACAATCATTGAACAAATGGCCTTACATGGAAAGGGCATGGTCAAATAGGAGACCAACATTCTTCCTCCTTACCTCTGAGGGGGTCCCTTTACAAAGGAAGAGGGAGCATCCTTATAATGTATGACCTCAGCTCACCAACACTTGCTTTTCCAGGGTTTATGGCAATGTAGCTCTGAGGTATCTAGCTGGCAAGGTGTCATCGAAGCAGAGACAGGACTTGCAGAGTTCAGGGGGCAACAGAGGTGTATTATCAGCTACTCGACTCAATTTTTAGAAATGATCTTGCCCACTGGCCTTAAACTGTATGTACATACAACTGTAGGGGACCTCCGTGTGAATGGATGGCCAGCACGCTTCCCTTTGCTGAGTGATGTCTTGATAATGCCCGTCGATGGCAGCACAGCCACAACACCTGCACTAAGCAACTGGGATACATAGGGGGGCAGAGAAAAGAACTCAGAAGACCAAGTACATGCTCCCCGGGAAACAAGTCAAACTCTCCCAGAGGGAAATAGTATGTTCAAAGCCCATGATTTTCACAGTGAAAAGGCCTGGAAAGTCCAGCATAAAGACTGTCTATCTTGCCTACAAAGAGTGTTGCAAACTCATTGCAGAGATCAGTTGAAAGCACTATTTATGGGCAAAACAGTCTGCATTAATCCGAATTTTCCTGCTTTACCAATATTACATTCATCTTGTGGGTGGGGGGAAAAAATCAATCTTGGTTGAATTCTGACCTTAGCCTGAAAAAATAAGGCACAGAGATTTCCTCTTACATTTACTCTACAGGAATGCCATTCTTCTGGATGCTATGAATTTCTGCAGTGATAGCTTCAAACCCTTTTATTAAAACATGCAAAAAGATGTGAGATTCATACGAAAGTCATGTTACTCCTGGGTTATTTAATCCACACAAAACCTGCCTCCCATGTGATCCCAAATGTAAGTTAAGAAACAATTCTGGAGAGAAACATTTTGTCTACATGCCATCTTTTGAAGGCATCGGAGAAGACATTTAGCCTAAATGTTTGTCTACACTAATTTTTTTCTTTTGTTTTA
The DNA here is from genome assembly GCA_033296515.1 of Macrochelys suwanniensis. Taxonomy (NCBI): domain Eukaryota; kingdom Metazoa; phylum Chordata; order Testudines; family Chelydridae; genus Macrochelys; species Macrochelys suwanniensis. Next base: position 243,474,146 of record CM065775.1, on the reverse strand, counting down.
TCCCTATGAATTTCCACATATGAAACCCATGGGGGCCACCTACTGAGCTCATGACATCTTCCAATGTGAAACTCATAACTTTCACCATCAGGTGAAGAACATACATTTTGCATGGAAATGTGATGCGTGTTATCTGCACACATGCTGCAGTCCACATGCATGTTCTTTTAGCAAGGTGATCTTTCTAAAGGAGAATGCTCTAGGGCTCTCGATCAGACTGGGTCTGTAAGTGTGACCTTTTGGGAGATGGGCTGAGACATAATGCGCATTGTAGTTCTGGACTGTGGGCTTTGGAGCACTTGAATTATTCCCTTTGTCATGTTGTGCTTCTGCTGTTAAAACACTGGGGTGAAATACTGAAAAAACATTTGCCAAGCATACTGTCTAGCATGGCAATTTGTAGAGCAGCCAAAAGCCAGCAGCAGGAAGACCTGGAGAGTGGGATGAGTGTTCCTCTTTTCTCAGCAGGCAAAGAGGAATGTTGCAGGGAAAGGCAGATTTACATCTTGGAGCAACAGAGACAGTAAACAGTTTTCCAAGGTACAGACGAGATCCTGTTACACAAAATGTGCCAGATCCTGAGCTGGTATAAATCAATGATGTCAATGGATCTGTACCTATTTACATCATCTGAAGAACTGGCCTAACATTCCCAGCCACTCTCTTAGAAACAGGGCCTGTGTCTGCCTGATTCTGTCTGAACTTACACCAGTGTGAATCTGGAGTAACTCTATTGAAATCGGAAGAGTTACTTGGATATAAAAGCAACATAAGTGTGGGGAGGATCTGGCCCAGTATATTTAAATATGGAAGAACTAAACAATGAGATCAGCAGAGAGATAGAGGTACTGACACTGTGCCTGTGTTTTAAGGACTCAGTGAAAAAGCTCAAGGCCTGTAATCAATGCTGTGATTTGAGAGGAGCTGCTCATACAGTGAGTTGGCTTCCTAGATCAGTGAACACAGTTTTCCATCTGAGACTTGGAGACTAGAGAACCAAGGACAAACATCTCCATGCCCACCTTAGCCCTTCTCTCACCCTGTTCTGCGGTACAAGCCCCTACCATGCATACTCTCATCCGTCTGGCAGTGCCGGATCTTCAGTAAGTCTTTACTGGTCATTGCTGTCTCCATGACTCTATTGATCACTTAATTCCTGTATCCAAACAAGCAGGAATAAATAATTTACAGCCCTTTTAACCTCTTCATCTCTCCTTCCTCCCCGCTCTTCACCATGTAAATAACTGGACAAAGAGATTAACAAATTCAAATAGATGTCTCTCTACCGCCCCCACCCCAAGTGCTCCATGGCCTGAAGATTGTTATTAATAACAGAAATGAGAAAGTGTTTCATAACCATCTTCCTGGCTTCAGCTTCCTTGAAACCCCCTTCCCCTGGTCCCTTGAGAGAAAGTGTGAGCTGCTCATTTCCCAGTGCAAATTCAGAACTTGGTCTCATACTTGGCTTCTTTTCTTATCATGGGTAGAATATTTATGCTTCCATCAGCTGAATAGTTTCAGTGAGCTGCAGTTTGCCAGCTGTGGGTATGCAGTACATGGGAAACAGCATTGGCAAAAGCTGTTTAGACCTTTTCTATCTCTTTCCTCACCCTTGAAATTCAGCTGCCTAGTGAGGGTATGTTTATAGGATTATAGCTAGTTCCCCTCATCAATTTCTACCGGTCTCCTTCCCCCAGCTGACCACTATCTGAAGACATTGCCCTAATCTAGAGGATCTGAGATGCTCTTCATTTGGAAGCAAATTGGGAAGAAGTACTAAAGAGAAAAAAGTAAGAGGAAAGGAAATAGGAAACTTTCCCTCCTGACTGCAAAGAAAACTTTTTTCCTTTTCCTATTAAAAATCTCCAGCTAATACATATATATCCTTCTGCCAGGCAGTGCTGGCAGCAACAAGGGCCGGGTTTAATATCCAGTTACAGTACGGAACTGGCTCAAGCTCCCACTCAGAAACCTCGGAAAACTAAACACCACCCCTGGGTCCCTCTAAGAGGCAATACTTCTCCACTTGCAAGCACTGAGTCTGTGTATAACAAAAGAAAACTTTGACGAGAGGGATTGAGGCATGAAATTGGGAAAACACGGCAACAATGATTCAAAATTATGCAAACAATAAGTAAACACCTGCTCCACAGTATCTTGGGAAGTGTCTTTTACCTCAGTTTTCCACCTTGCAGTGTGAAAGTCCAATGGACAAATGTCTCTTTAACACGCTCCTCTTGCTCCCTCCACTCCACTCCACCCCACTCACGGTTTGTTGTCTGAGATCAGTGAAGTCCCTTAGTCCAGGGGTGTGTTCAGGGGGATTCACTTCCTGCCCCTGGGTGTTGTGTGGAGGGCGACTGAGTGATGCCTGTGCCACAGCTCATTGCTGTCACTGCCTATAGCTGCAATGTCATGTTCTGAAGTTCCACCACCTCGCCCAGTCCTTAGTGATTTTACTAGGTAGTGGGGAACCTCACCGCCACTGATGCTTCTGTGTTATCCTTCACCACAGTGGTTCACATGCCACATCTAAGGCTCACGTGGCGGTCACCTGACAGTATGACAGAACCAAATTGACTATGTAATGATATAATGCTGGAATGCAAGTTTCCAATGGAAAAAGACTTTCCCGAGTGCAGACTGTGGGTCAGGCCACTAGCTATTAGCCTCAAACATACAATTAAAATGTAAAAAGATATGACGTTCAACAGCTCTACTGCCATTGGGCCCGAATCTCAATGAAGATTATCTAACTTTGCTCAGAATGGGTTTGAGGCATTGGCACAGGAAAAAGAGGAGAATACCCCCAACAAACTTTGAAATAAAATGAAAACTATTGTTCTTGAAACCACTAAAGCACACATTCTGAAACATCCGTGTCGGACTGCACATGGTTAACTGAGGAGCTGGGTGAGCTGGAGGAAAAATGACACAGAGTGAAAGAGAATGTCTTGGAGGTAGAAGAACATAAGCGAGAATATAAGGAACTGAGCAGACAGATTTAAAGGCAGACTAGATGAGATGACCGAATATATAAAGGGCAAAATGTATGGAACTTGAGAATGATTGAGAGTAATAATACAACAGGTATGTTCACAGTGGTCAGACTTCTTACCGAAAGGTTCTCCCTGTGATCAAACATAAAAGATCATGATGTCAGAGTCTTCCCTGAAGGTGATTGCGATGGGATGTACTGGGCCCTTTGAGGCGCCCTGCCCGCGGTCCTACTACTCCCCATTCCAGAAAAGGAGCATTGACACTGGGTCCTCTTGGCCCGCCTAGAGAGGCTGCAGGGAAGCAGTCAATAAGACTGCAGCAGGCCAAGGTTAAAAAGGAGCTGCAGGACCTGAGCAGATCAGTTGCTGGCTGGGACCAGAAGGAGAGGAGTTGAGCTCCTCAGCCCTGAGGTAAGGGTGAAGAGGAAGGAGCTATGTGGGAAGTGGTCCAGCAGCAACTATTACAGGAAGCAGCATGTGGCTGTTATTTAAAGAGTCTCTGGGTCAGGACCCAGAGTAGTGGGCAGGCCCTGGTCCCCAGAGTGGCCTAAGCCCCAAGAAAGGGATAAGGCTTGTTTAGAGGTCCAGGTGAAGGACAGGATTTAAAGAGTCTCCAGGGAGGAAGCCCCGGGGACACTGCTCCATATCAGGGCAGACACAGACTTAAAGTTAGCCCAGAAGGGGCTGAGGCTTGAGCCCAGAAACAAGGCTAAACACAGTAACAAGGGCACAGGGACAGGCCCCGTTGGACCTTTTACCCCAGAAGGGATTCCTTCATGTGGTTAGACTGTGTGTGACTCGGCCGGAGGGCTGACCACTGAAGACCCTCTTGATGAGGGTAACAGCCAACAGGGGGCACCGTAAGCAGAGAGAGTGCAGGTTTGCATCTGGCCGACAGGAGGCAGAGGTGAATGGGTACCATCACTGTGATAATATTAAGTGCAGGTGGAGAGATTACTGTCCCAATCTGTATGCCTCACCAGACCCAGTCATAATATGGGGTGACAGAAAAGAGAGTATGGAACCAGAGCCATCAATCCTGCAAGGGGAAGTGGGGCATGCTATTATGAAAATGAAGCCTGGGAAAGCACTAGGGGTAGATAACTTGCCTGAAGAATTGTTAAAAGTGGTTGGCAGATGCAGTACTGATCTTATGTAGAAAATTTGTAATGATGTACGGATGACTAGAAATTAGCTGGAGGACTAGACAAAAGAGAATTTTTTTGACCTTAGCAAAGAAGAGAAGCATAACAGAGCTCAGTAACTATCGTATTATCTCCCTGGTATCCCGTGCAAGCAAAGCTATGTGCTACATAATCAAGGATCTCCTGAAACAAAGGATAGAAAGAGAACTACCATCACAAAGTTGGTTTCAGAGACGGCTGAGGCACCTCTGACCAAATAGCGAATATCCATCACATCACTGGAAAATACAGAGAGTACAATCTCATTGATGATGGGTTTCACTGACTACTCAAAAGCATTTGCCGTCTGACATGACCATCTTTGGAGGATAGTGGCAGATATAGGGATTCCAAAGCATCTCATTTAAATTGTCACAAGTCTTTACTCCCAACAGCAGACCACAGTGCGAACAGCAGTAGGAGACAGTGTGTTGTTTTCCACTGGGCAGGGTGTGAAACAGGAGTGTATTTTGTCCCAAGCATCTTTAACATAAATGCAGAATTTATTATCAGACAAGCCGTTTGAAGGTTTTGACAAAGTGGAAGGAGCTGTACATGTACATTGACAGGACTAACAAAAACAGGATGCAAATCGATATCATGAGTAATGGACAAACTGTAGAGGCAGTAGATAAATTTAATTATTTGGGATCATATATATCCAATCAAGGAGGCTCTTTCAAGGAAATCACAAGAAGACTAGGGATGGCTCAGCCAGCAATAGCTTCCCTTAGAAAGTGTGGGGGAAAAAATATGGCATCTCAAAATGTATGAAGGTGCAACTGGTGAATAACCTAACTTTTTCCATAGCAATTTATGGATGTGAATCATGGGAAATTAAAGCTGCTGACAAGAAAACGGAAGCTTTTGAAAATGTGGTGCTGGTGAAAACTCTTGCATATCTCCCCTATGGCGGGGGAGGGGAGGGGGGGAGATGAATGCCTCTGCTAGAAATACTATTGGTGAGAAGCAGACCCGGATGTTGGAAATCAACGGATACAAACTTATGTACTTCGGTCACATTAGGAGTAGAGATGAAAATAACCTTGAGAAAGTTATCATGGATGGAATGGTGATGGGTCATCATAGTAGGGGCTGACCACTGAGGAAATGGATAGATGGTGTGTGGCAGATCACTGGGAGGTGTCACCACTGTAGGCTGAATCTCTGTGGTTAGTTCTCCACTGAACCCTAAATGACCTACCACCATTCCTTCCATGATAACTCACCCATGACAATAAACTTGGAGCTGTGGCTAAAGCAGCACTGGGCAGTGCGCTATCTCCTTCCATGGCCACTGGGGCCAGTGAGCAGCAGGTGGGGGAGCTAGTGCTCACACGCACGCACACGCGCGCACACACACACACACACACACACACAGAGCCAGGGCGGGGCTGGCAGTGCTCCCTCCAGCCACAGAGCAAGAGGCAAGGAGTAGCCAGAGCCAGGCACCTGGCTAAGAGCCACCAGCCCAGCCACAACACCCCCTAACTGAGAGTAGGAAGCAGCCAGCTCCCCCTCCCAGCCCAGGGCAGGCAGTAGCTAGCACTGGGGCTGCCATCCCAACCACAGCTCTCACTCATTCCAGGATAAGCCACAGCCAGCAGAGCTGCTAAAGCCCCCTGGACACCAATTCAGGGGGATGCCAGAGCCAGCCAGAAACAAATACATTCCCAAAGTTTGTTTCATGATGCAGCTTAGTCAGTTTTGAGTGCCGGTAATCAGGACATTGGCTGTCATTTATGCAATGCAATAATGCAATGCATAGTCATCGTCAGACATGCAAGTTAAGGTATTGTGTCATTTGCTTACTATTTACAGGCTTAGACCTTCAGCCCTAGCAGGTATGCACAGAAAAGGACTGTGTTCCCAAAACCCCAGGCCAGGTTTCTGCTGCTATCATAATGAATAGAGATGGACAAGGGTATGTAACTACAGTCTTCCGAGCTGGAACTGCTCCAGAGGGAATGAAATAATCCAGACAAGTATCTAGTCCCACCCTTTGGCCTTGTCTTCACTAGGAAAAGAGGTGTGTTTTTAACACGTTAGCTAACATGTTAACTATCATGTTAAAATCCTAGTGTCAAGTAGTAGTTTTAACATATTCACTGGTCAAGTTAAACCATAGGCTCCCGCTCTACAGTTTACCTTTACCAGCCAATGTGTTAAAACTACAACTGCTTTGTCTACACTAAAATGTTAGTAAGTGTTAGCAATACACTTTGTTCCTAGTATAGACATGACTTTTGTGCTTGAGACCTCACACATATGTAGGTTACACATAATTATTTTGAGTGATGTGATCCAAATCTAGAGTAATACTACAGCCTAATTTTTATCAGGCAAAGCCTGACTCAAATGGCCTGCAAAGGAAAGGGTTTAAACATTCCCTGTTCTGCTGGGCTAGCTCCTCCAAATCCCACACTCTGCTCCCACATTTTCCCTAAGAGAATCAAAGACTAAATGATTGGGCCACATCTTCCTCCTGTCATTACAGATATAGTCATCCAATCGGGACTGAAACAAAAGCATGTGGTTAGGATGATCATTCACACAGACAGAATGATGAATAATGAATGCATGTGGTGAACATGGGTGCATAAGCCATAGGCTGAAATTTGTTCATATAACATGTTTGTCTAATCATTTTGAAGAACAGAGTTGTAAAAATTAAAGCCAGAGTAAAGGGTGACATTTGTGGAATAAATTGTTTGCTACAGTTCACCCAGCTGTATCTAGAAAACAGGAATGGGAAAGCTGCCTTCAGTCTTCTTGAGGAAGCTCATGGTACAGTACCATAGTCCATGGTAGCAAACATAATAGAACAAATAAACAAATGATGGGGCTACAACTGAATTTTTCCAAGAACTCAAAGTACATACTGGGAGGTGACAAATGCTTTCAGCTGATTGGTCTTTGTCTATCTAAAGGAAACATTCTGTGGAATTTCTGTCAGGTCAGTGCTCTAGGCTAAATCTGTTGTGAAGTTTAGATTGTCCCTGTCAAATGTAATCCAAAACAAATTAAGCCTAGTGACGGAGCTCTCAGCAACTGCCATGTCGGATTCCTGGCCCCTCATTCTCCAGGATGGCAGTTCATGGAAGGTGTGTGTGTGGGAGGAGTTCCTGTGTTGTTAACATTGAGCCTTCTGGATAGCGAAGGAGAGCCATTAATAGGTCCAAAATAAACCCTTTCTTAACTTTTAAGGATGGTCTTCACAATGTGGTGCCCTGAAAGTGGGGAACAAAGGGGAGTCCTCCAGTGGGACTGGGAGGACTCTGTCATTGTCACCATAAAAACAACATCCTTCCTAACTAACTTATTTAATCCCGATCTATCAAAGCTAGGATTAATGTGGCATCAGTGCAAACTGACATTTTTCTTGATGTTCCTGACTACCTTGGGAAGTCAATTGCTGGAGCAGCACCTTCAGTCATGCAGCTGTCAGACAACTAAGATGAGGCCTGTGCTATACAGGAAGTCAGACTAGATTATTGTAATGATCCCTTCTGGCCTTAATATCTATGAAACTACCTCTGGAAAAGTCAACTTGGCCACTCTGGTCAGAGTCCTCCAATCCGCCAGCTATCAGCTAAGGAAAGGTACTAGCCTGAGAGCCTTGGAGATTGAAACCCTCTATTATCCACAGAACAGGTTCAGCATGGACAACATCGGTGTGAGCGTCCCTACTAATGTGCCTCAGTGCTGTTCTTTACCGCCTCTATGAGGCGAGAGGGCAGTTTATTCCCCATGTCCATCCTTGGTCTCTCTGTTGACACTGCCAGCAAGTGTGACGCTTAAAGTGCAAGTCGCATGATGGGGGCACAGGTTCACTAGCACTTGGACTGAGCCCACAATATTGGAATGTGCTTTGAGAATGGAAGAAAGCGTGGTGAGCCAGGGTGTCCAGGTGGTATCCCTGCCATGCCATGGGTTGCCTGCCTGTAAATCCAGCCCTGGCCCAGTCACTTGAGCTGAATGTGAATCTCTGTGAGCTGTAGCAGTATTAAATCTTTGTGCATCAGTGTGATGGGGTGGAGACACCTCACTCAGTGGATGGAAAGGAGAGGGTTAAGTCTCTTTTCTCTCTGAAAAGAAAAGCCACAGTGCAGGGATTTTCAGGGAGCCTTCCATGAGGGAAGTAGTTCTGGGCCCAGTTGTAGTGAATCATGTCATCCTCCCAGGGCACTAGAGGATGAGTGTACTCAGAGAACTTAGAGGTAGTTTGCATTACGAGCTAGAGCATCTGTGGGGGTGAAGGGAGCAATCTCTCTTGTGAAGTACTTAAACATTGGTGTCACAAAGTCATCTTTTTGTTGACTGTGTTGAGGGACTTGGACAAAGGAAACCCATTTGGAGGTTTAAGGGCGAATTCTCCTCTCACCAGTTTCACACCAATGCAGTTCCATTGACTGCAGTGGAGTTACTCAGATCTATACTTGTGCAAGCAAGGTCAGAATGTCGACTTGAGTTTGTCTCTGGCTACAGGAAACGTTTTGTAAATTTGACCAGGAAATCGTGAGTGGACCTTATTACAGCTCATCTGCCCTGTCTATCAGACCTGAAGAAGAAATCTGTGTAGTTTGAAAGCATCTCTCTTTCACCAATCGAAGTTGGTCCAGTAAAAGATATTGCCTCACCCACCTTGTCTCTCTAATATCCTGGGACCAACATGGCTACAACAATACTGCAAACAACTGTCTGTCAGTGATGGTCAGTAGAAGGCAGTCACAATTGCACATCCTTTCCACAGGGAGTGTGTTCCACCAGTTGTCAGTGTTGTATGGTCTGAAATAATTCAGGTGTGTCGGGCAGTTAATCAAATGTGGTTTTGACATATTCTGAACTACATTTTCTGTAGTCTTTTACATTCTGTAGGCACAGGAGGAATGTACTGATATGGTATTCTACTCGTCTAACTATAGCCATTTTTTTCCATCATAAATGCTGTATATCTCAGTTAAAAAATTACCACTGCAAACAGAGGCCTTTGTTAAGGAATGCGTTCCTGTTCAGGACAACAGTTAAGCATGTGCTTAAATCTCATGGATGCCAATGGGACTTAAGCACATGCTTAAGTGCTGCCCTGAATTGAGGTCATAGTCTCTTTTTTTTGCCTTAGGGTTTGATGCTGTAAGGTGCTGAGAGACATTAACTCTCAATGACAGCAATGGGAATGGAGGGTGCTCTGCATCTCACAGGAAATTAGCACAGCCCATTAGTGTTGATTGTCTTCCTTTAAACATATTAATAAATGGAATACGATTTTTTCAGTTGTGAATCTGTGTTCCTTGCTGCTGCTCTAGGGTATCCTCTCGCTGGATAGGTATCAGATAACATAAAGATTATTTCCAGACAAATAAGCAATTTCCATCTTTCTGCCAAAACTTCTGAACCATGAACGTAGCTGAGCAAAAGCGGGTAGAATGTTTTTCCAAATTAGCACGAAGACGTTAAGTTCATCACTAGGAAGGTTGAGATTTGATTTTTTTTAGAAGATCTTTTCACAGTAGCTTTCTTTTTTTAAATACTATTCTTGATTTGAAACTTTCATTCTGGGCGTACATTTGTTGCCCAGATGGTGCAGGCACGCACAGAAGCCCATCACGCTGTCAGGGCAGGCGGATACATATGTAAATATTTTGCCTTTTTTCCCTATAATATTTGGCTTTGTCTAATCTAATTGCTGTCAAAGGCAGAATGCTAAGAACACTTAAGAAAAGCAAACAGTAAGGACCTCCAATATTTGTGCTGCACTAACTTCAGAAGATGCTAACAGTCTGGGTTGTAACTAATAATTTTGTTGCATAACGTTTTATTCACACTCTGAATCCATGGTGCATTGTTTCAGTTCATGCCAAGTAACATTTATGACCTGAGGCAGCTAGAAACCCAGATTTCCAGAGGCGAATGGTGAAAGCAGATTTAACCCTTTGGAGCTGAAAGATAGGACTCTTGGCATCATGTGTTTAATGCCTTTTAAGTTGGTGCTAATGGTGGGTGCTCCGTTCCTGGCCCCGGTATGGGGTTGCATCATTTTCTTATTTGTTTTATTGGTGTATGGCTTGTTGCTTTATTTAACGTATTTTCTATCATCTGTTGAGTATCTATCAATCAGAGAGGTAACAGTTAGCAAAGTCTGTCTGTCTCTCCTCCGAGTGGTGAACTGAGCACGGCCAGTGACACTGAGAATACCTACTTATTTATTTAGGACCTGATCCAAAGCTCATGGAAGTCAAAGGAAAGTTGACTTTAGTGGGCTTTTGGTCAGACCCTAATTGCTTAGCAAAATGTTCTGATGAAAGAAATGTTGGTGAGCGTGCCAGGGAAAGGGATGTAGGAAACCCTACTGGCATTGCAACCATCCTTGCATCAGTGAACTTCTAAGTGTTTCTGATCAGAAGCAAACATTGGCTAAGGCATCAGTTGTGGGGAGCCTGCGGCTAAAGCAAACCCATTGCTTCCATGAGGTTCCTCAGGAGACCAAAGCTTGCAGTGGAGATTATTGTGAGGAGAGGGGAATGGCTATAAAAAGAAAATGTAGTACCTCCATCATCAAATCAAACAAAAAGGTAGTATCACATATAGCTGCTTTCCATAGACTGCAGATGAAATCTTAGCTACACAATAAATAGGGCACAATGCCGGCCATTCATGTTTGAGTTTGAAGTTTGTCATTTTTTGGTCATGTGATGCCACTGCATTCTGCTTCTGTTCTAATCTATTCTGGTTCTTATACCATAAACATCACCATGGTATTTGAGCACCTTCCAGAGGTACACTAAGCTCCATGACTATCATCTGTCATGTGTGGTTCTCTCTGGCTCCTTCCTCTTCCCAGGGGAAAAATCATGTGAGAATTGTTTTTATATTAATATATTTATATATAATTTCATAACTGCTGTACTATGCTTTTTATTACTGAAGGACCGATCAAAAAACTGCCTTCCACATCTGTAAGTGGGATAGCCTTAGTGAGTCAAAGACAGCTCTAGCAATCCCAATAGATTTAATGAAGTTACCCAAGCAGCTAATTTGGCTTTCACTCTTTGTTTTTTGGTAGTGAAGGGCCTTGACTGCGAGAACACATTGCTCTCGTTTAACATTTTATTTATTTTTCTTTTTGCCCGTCACAGGAGCAATTGATCAGTGCACGTACATCAAGTACCACTACTCCTCAGCAACAATTCCCAAGAACCTCACCTACAACATCACCAAGACAATCCGCCAGGATGAGTGGCATGCCTTGCGTAAGTGTCTCCATCTTTTTCCTTCCTTTTCTCTAGTGTGCACATAAAGGGCAATAGTAACCAGTAAAGGTGAAATGGGGCTTTGACAGACAACCCAATCAGAGACATCTTGTGTGGATAGTCGTTATGGCAGATAAGCCAATTTGCAGCTAGCACCCACAGCTCTGTGTATTTTTTTGGGTGACTGGAAATTCTGCATTAGCATGAAAGCATTAAGTGTGTGTGTGTGGGAGGGGGAACATTCATATGCAGAGGTTAGTATTGAATTAAATATGAACATGAATAAAATAATCAATTTTGTAATTCTTAATTCAATAAAATGTTCTGCATTTGCATTTTTCGCATGCATTTCATGCTGTTGCAGAATTTCCAGCTTCCAGCAGAATTCAGTACTAGCACATAGCAGAAATTGGTATGTTCTGTCATGGAATATGTGGTTCTACCCCCACCCCATCTCTTGAGTGGGAGGCACTGCTCAGTGACCCTGCTTGCCTTTGAGAGTCTAGGAAAAGAAATGCTGCTCTTTAAAGGCACAGGGAAGGATCCTGGCTTCTGGTGATAATTGTGGCCATTGGCCATCAACTTGTAGCAGAGACTGAAGCAATAAGACATGACAGGGATGGAATTGCCTGGAGATGCAGGGCTGGCCTTATAAATTCTCTTCCTCCTTATGGGCTTGGAGATGGACAAAGGGTTTTCACTGACAAAATGGAAGAATTGGGATTTCGCATGAAAGGGAAGATGCCAACAGGAGTGCATCCTCTTGTTAAATATGTATATTGGGTAGTGTGTTGTACTTTGGAAATTCCTCTCTATTTTGAGCAGCAGTGACTATCTTTTGTCACCACCTTCTGGGAATCTCGCAAATTAATGCAGGAATTGTTGTCTTTAAAAAAACATGTATCTTTAACTAAGCAATGTGTAGGGTTATGGGTCATTGTGAGGATGTACATGTATTTTCTTTCAACTGAAGTGTAATTGCTGACATCCCATGTCTGGCCATATTGGTCCCTTGGAGTGCTTCCTCCTTCCTGTTCTAGTGCTAAGCTCCGTGGGAGAATGCAAAGTGTCAGCAGCTGACTTGAATCCTTAGTAGCATATTTTCCAGTCTCTGAAGAGACAGTCTAGACACAGAGTGTTTACACATTTGCATATCCAGTTTGGTCCGAGGCACTTTCAGGGTGAGGCTGTCTATTTCCTCACTGTGGAAGGTACAGGGAATGTATGTGTGGGCGGGCGCACTTGCATCTGTGCATATTCCTGACCTAGATTTTCTTGATGCTTCATGAATCAGATAAGTGTAGGTACATAGTTGTATGTGATTGAGGTAAGAATCTGTGCCCCTCTCAACAAAGGTGGAAAAGGAGAGGCACCCCTTGATAAATCTGTGTTGTTTATAGATCAATTTGTCTTATGCAGTGGCTTTAGATTTCAAAGTATTGGATATGTGGGGTTAATGCATAGCCACTAGAGGGTCTGAAGGTCACTGTATTTAACAATTAACTGATGCCATAGATATATTTACTGTGTGGGGGTAGGTGTGTTTGTGACTTGCTACGTTATCCACTGACCAACTTTCAGTTTTAAAGGAGGGAGGTGGCTAGAAAAGTTCTCATTAGCAATCTCCTTTCAATTTCTTTTGGGGCTGGAGGAGGTGTTCCCTCTTCAAAGAGCTTCTGGAATCTTCATTAGGTGGTCATTAGCTTAGGTAAAGGGGAATACAATAAGTTTACTCACACAAACCCTCTGACCATATCCCCCTCCGTACCCATGGACAATATATTGTACAGCTAGCCTGGTTTCATCCAGGTTACTGCCTCCATTTCTGGGACAGGTCATGGTTCTCCCTGCTGTGTGGGGCACACTAAGAGATAGGCCATAGCAGATACAGGGGCAGGCCTTCATTAAAGATGTTGTCCATGCGAATGAGGATGGCTTGATGGAGTCCCCTCTCCTTTTCCTTTCCTACATCTGCTGGCTGATATCCTCAAAAGGCTATGGTAGCAATAGGCATAGAAGCTATTTGATTAGAAGAGTTACAGCTGTCACAATATTTGGGTTTATACTTTGTTTACCTTTGGCCTGTTACTCAATTTTTAATGTTTCCTTTGCCAATGTAGCTGGAAGCATGAGTTAATTTTTCAAGAGGACAGAAATGAACCATGAGTTAATAGGCGCTTGGAGAGCCAGAAAATAACCAACCCCACTAGTGTACCAAAGCTAGGAATCTACATACATCATATTAATATATTAAGAGTATAAGTCTTGGCAAGTCATGCCTTTGAGAGACCCCAAGCAACATGTAGGTGTTGCAGGAAATGGATTGGTGATTCAAAGGCAACGTTCCCTCTGAGGTTATGTCTATATTGCAGTCATAGGGTGTGACTGTAGCTTGAGTAGACATTCCTGAGCTAGCTTTAATCTAGCTAGCTCAGGTACTAGAACGGTGAAGCTGTATTAGTATGGGCTAGCCCTGTGATTAATTACCCAGGGTTCCAGGCAGACTCGTACAGCTAGCACTGAAGCACATGCTGCCACAGCTTCACAGCTCTGATATCTGAGCTTGCTAGACTAAAGCTAGCTCAGGTATGTCTGCACAAGCTATAATCATGCAGTATAGACATACCCATAGTCAGTACTGAACCAGTGCCCTAAGAAGTCCAGTGTGGCTGTAGTTGCTGTTTTCTGATGAGCTATAAAACCAAGGCCCTGATCACTTGTCTCCTTAACGGCCCCATGCCCCTTTTTATAAGAAAGGAGATGTTAATGTCAGATGGACTCAACTTGTGTTACACTGGTCTACAATTTTTGAGAAGTCGTCTGCTTCAGAGATAAAATGTGCTATTTAGTATGTATTTTGATGTGCTAAATTCAGATATGACAATTAAAACAAGTGATTGGCTACTGTTTCTAAGATATTTAAGTTTTTACATTTTATGTCTATGTATATTGTGTAGATTGTAGAGTTTTAATAATAAATTGTAAACCTAGGTCTTTTCATGTGTTTATGGTTGCTTTACATGATACTATTTCACCTGTCCTGTTTATGTAACACTTTAAAAAGCAGCAAAGGGGTTATATAAATAAAATTTATTATGAAACAAAAGGCAAAAAACTATTATGTACATAGTTTAGTGCTATTCAGTGTCTACTCGGCGCTTCTTGGTTTGTCTCTTGTATTCATTAAATGGAGCATCTCTTGTCATTGTCCAGCAATAGTCTGCAAGCATTGATGGGCTCCATTTGCCCTGATAGCGTTTCTCCATTGTTGCAAGGTCCTGATGAAATCGCTCGCCATGCTCGTCGCTCACTGCTCCGCAGTTCGGTGGGAAAAAATCTAGATGAGAGTGCAAAAAATGTATCTTTAGTGACATGTTGCAACCAAGGCTTTTGTATGCCTTGAGGAGGTTTTCCACCAACAACCTGTAGTTGTCTGCCTTCTTGTTTCCGAGAAAATTTATTGCCACTAACTGGAAGGCTTTCCATGCCTTTTTTCCCTTGCCACGCAGTGCATGGTCAAATGCATCATCTCGAAGAAGTTCACGAATCTGAGGACCAACAAAGACACCTTCCTTTATCTTAGCTTCACTTAACCTTGGACATTTTCCACGGAGGTACTTGAAAGCTGCTTGTGTTTTGTCAATGGCCTTGACAAAGTTCTTCATCAGACCCAGCATGATGTGTAAGGGTGGTAACAAAATCTTCCTTGATTCAACAAGTGGTGGATGCTGAAGACTTTTCCTCCCAGGCTCCAATGACTGTCGAAGTGGCCAATCTTTCTTGATGTAGTGGGAATCTCTTGCACGACTATCCCATTTGCAGAGAAAACAGCAGTACTTTGTGTATCCAGTCTGCAGACCAAGCAAGAGAGCAACAACCTTCAAATCGCCATAAAGCTGCCACTGATGTTGGTCATAGTTTATGCACCTCAAAAGTTGTTTCATGTTGTCATAGGTTTCCTTCATATGGACTGCACGACCAACTGGAATTGATGGCAAAACATTGCCATTATACAGTAAAACAGCTTTAAGACTCGTCTTCGATGAATCAATGAACAGTCTCCACTCATCTGGATCGTGAACGATGTTGAGGGCTGCCATCACACCATCGATGTTGTTGCAGGCTACAAGATCACCTTCCATGAAGAAGAATGGGCAAGATCCTTTTGACGGTCACGGAACAGGGAAACCCTAACATCACCTGCCAGGAGATTCCACTGCTGTAGTCTGGAGCCCAAAAGCTCTGCCTTACTCTTGGGTAGTTCCAAATCCCTGACAAGGTCATTCAGTTCACCTTGTGTTATGAGGTGTGGTTCAGAGGAGGAGGATGGGAGAAAATGTGGGTCCTGTGACATTGATGGTTCACGACCAGAAGTTTCATCCTCTTCCTCTTCCTTGTCTGACTCAAGTGAGAATGATTCTGGTGCATCAGGAACCGGCAGTCTTTCTCCGTGGGGTACTGGGCGTATAGCTGATGGAATGTTTGGATAATGCACAGTCCACTTTTTCTTCTTTGACACACCTTTCCCAACTGGAGGCACCATGCAGAAGTAACAATTGCTGGTATGATCTGTTGGCTCTCTCCAAATCATTGGCACTGCAAAAGGCATAGATTTCCTTTTCCTGTTCAACCACTGGCGAAGATTTGTTGCACAAGTCTTGCAGCATATGTGTGGGGCCCACCTCTTGTCCTGATCTCCAATTTTGCAGCCAAAATAACGGTGATAGGCTTTCTTAACCATAGTGGTTATACTGCGCTTTTGTGATGCAAAAGTCACTTCACCACAAACATAGCAGAAGTTATCTGCACTGTTCACACAAGTACGAGGCATCTCTGCTCACTTTGGCTAAACAGAAATGTGTCCCTTTGCAAAATCAAACACTGACAAAGAAGAGAGCATGACACTGTATGATTTCTAGAGCTGATATAGGGCAATTTGTTCAGCAGAGTGATGTAAGCTTCGTTATGATTGCATCATCCATGACTTCTAGGAATAACATGATGCAATTCATATCATGTATGATGCAATACCAGCTTCAGATTGCATCATTCATTGTTTTGCCCAAAAAGCAAGTACTGTCCAAACCCAGTCATAGATTTATTCATAGATCCAGTCAAAGATGTATTTTAGTCATTTCTGGTTTAAATTGAGATCCCTTCCCTTTATAACTCACTTATCCTCCACCATTCCCAAGTCAAGGGTCGTATATACTGACCCAATAGCATGTCTTGAAAACTAGAGCCAATCAACAATTTTAAGCATCATTTTCGTTCTCAGTGACCCAGAATTAGTAAAGTTTGACTACATTTCTTTCAGAAGCATTTTGGCTGTAGAGCAGTGTATCCATCTCCCTTCATACACTTTTTGGGGATTCTGATAAATTGGGACCTAGATCTATCTGAACCATCCCAGATTTTAGCTGTGCAAAATCAAAACTCTGACAATAATGTTTTGCGAAACCAAAACCACTCCTGATTTTAGCCATATCTAGTGTTGATGTCCTGGCCAAGTTTCAACGTTGTTGGTTATGAACTGTCTTGCTATATTTTCTCTGCAATTTTAACTGGCTACAGTATTTTTCAGTCCCTAACCTAAATGGTTGTGTAGTATTGCTGTGCATTGTTAAACAGTTCCACCCCAGAGGTGGCTACATTTCAGTGGAGGCTGATGTGATTCCTATGTAATTACTGTTTGTAAAGGACTAAAGAGCACTACATTCAGGTAAATTATTATTATATTGTCTGATATACATGAATAATACACAATTAATCAGGGGCAAATAATACCTGAAAGCAAAGGGACCCATGGTTCAGCAATAAAGAAATGACTTGACAGTGGACATCCTAGGGCAGCACCTACTCTTGCGTCTTTCACATTTGGGATTATTGTCCCAGAGGCAAAGGATGAAGAGAATAGGAAACTGGAAAGCTGTGAAAAGCAAAAAAATCTAAACTGTCTTCAGAACTTTTTCTTTCTAATGGAGCCGCTTCCCCCAACCCACCCCGAATCAATCCAGGAAGTAGCACATACTTGTGCTTTAGGTGTAACAGCAGTCTTACTTCTAGCTGTGCACATCTGACACAAGGAGTCCTGAGTTTGTTTTTGGTAGCTACTGTCAGCAGAGGCCAGATTGTATTTTGTGGTGGACAGAGAAAGTATTTCATTGCTTCTCTTTCCACGGCTTCAGTCCAGCCCAGGGCAGTTTTCATAAATATAAAGGGAAAGGGGAGAGGGTCTGATGCAGATAAAATCCTCTTACCAGTAAAGGGTTAAGAAATGCAGGTAACCAGACTGACACCTGACCTGGCCGGCATCTGACCAATAAGGGGACAAGATACTTTCAAATCATGGGAGGGGGAAAGCTTTGTGTGTGGGTCTTTGTCAGACTCAGAGTGATCTTGAAGTCAGAAGAAACCAGTCATCTTTCCATCAAATCCTCACTTTTCTAAAGTAAGTTTAAATAGCATAGCAAGTAGATTTCTGTTTATTTTTGCTTGGTACGTTCCCTGTGTGAGAGGGAGGGGTTATTCCCTTTTTTCCCCCTGTAACTTTAAGGGTTTGTCCAGAGGGGGAATCCCTCTAAGTTTGAAAATTGAGTACCCTGTAAAATAGTTACCATCCTGATTTTACAAAGCTGATTTTACCTTCTTTGTTTTAATAAAATCCTTCTTTTAAGAAGCTAACTGTTTTCTATGGTTTTTAAAACCCAGGGGGTGGGTTTTTAAATCACTGTGTAACCAATTGGTTAGGAGATTATTCTCAAGCTTCCCAGGAAAGGGGGATACGGGCTTGAGAGGGTATTTTGTGGGGGGAAGGGAACTTCAAGTGGTCTCCTTTCCTGAATTCCTGTTTAAAACACTTAATGGTGGCAGTGGGAAAAGCATTTCTCAGGGTGCAGGGAATTTTGTACCTTGGGGGTTTTAACCTAAGCTGGTAAAAATAAGCTTAGGAGCTCTTCATGCGGGTCCCCACGTCTTTACCCTAAAGTTTATAGTGGGGAGGGAACCCTGACATGGTGGCAGAGGTGGGATATATTGAACCAGAAATTTTTTTTAAACCAGACACAGGGAGTTTAGAATTTTTTTTCTTCTCTCTGGCTCTTCCCTGTAGCTGCTTGGAAGCAGGGAGGGGGGAGGGGTTAAGCTGCTAGGAGCTAAAGTATCTACATATAAAAGCAGGTAGTTAACCCCCTGCAGGGAAAACCCAAGCAAGTTTTTTTTTTCTTTTCTAACTCTCTCGGGTTAAGACAAATTAAAAACAGAAAGGCTAAGATGACTGCCAGTAAAGCAGCTATTAAACTTAAGCTAGCTAGACTGCAAGCCAATGAGAAAGATAAAGAACATGCTGAGGAGGAGAGAAAACATGCAAAACTGCTACAACTTAGACAGATGGAAATTGATAAAAAAGAAAGGGAGAGAAAGTATGCTATGGAGGAAAAGGAGAGAGAAAGGAAGCATGCTGAGAAGGAGAGGAAGCATGCTGAGGAGAAGAAGGAGAAAAAGAAAAAGCATGCCCTGGAGATGGAGAAGACCAGGGCGGAGCGGAATCTACCGAATAACACTAACAATCCTTCCCCAACAATCCACAAATGGGAGCAACTATGTCCACCGTATGATAAATCCCGTGATATTGCTAAATATTTTCTCACCTTTAAAAAACTATGCAATCTCCATAACATTCCTAATAATCACAAAATGACCACATCGGTAGCAAAGTTAACTGGAAGTGCTCTGAACATATTCAATAACATGCCTATTGTTGAGGCTTCTGACTATAAAAAATTCAAGGATTTGGTTTTAAAACAATTTCAAGTTACACCTAAAACTTACAGAGTAAAATTTCGAACCCTTATCCGAGGGCCTGAACTAAGTAATGTAGCTTATGTAAACTGAATAAAGGAGCTGTTAAATAAATGGGTCAAGGGAAGGGGTGTTACTAGCTTTAAAGAAGTGTGTAATTTAATGGCTCAAAAACAATTCCTAAATATGTCCAAGAATAAAATAAAACAGTGTTTATGGAATAAAAAAATGGACTCAGCAGACAGTCTTGCTGTTTATGCTAATCAATACAAACAGTCCCAAATCAGAGGGACAAGAAAATTTGGCACACAAGGGGTGCAAAAAGCAGAGAGGAACAACCCTGGGATACCGGGAGGAAGCACAAGTAGGTGAGTGCAAGAGGGGAGGGCTCCTGCCCCATACTGGGACAGCAGGACGATCGGTGAGTTATCTTAAATGCCTATACACAAATGCAAGAAGCCTGGGGAACAAGCAGGGAGAACTGGAAGTCCTGGCACAGTCAAGGAATTATGATGTAATTGGAATAACAGAGACTTGGTGGGATAACTCACATGATTGGAGTACTGTCATGGATGGATATAAACTGTTCAGAAAGGATAGGCAGGGCAGAAAAGGTGGGGGAGTTGCATTGTATGTAAGAGAGCAGTATGACTGCTCAGAGCTCCAGTATGAAACTGCAGAAAAACCTGAGAGTCTCTGGATTAAATTTAGAAGTGTGAGCAACAAGGGTAATGTCGTGGTGGGAGTCTGCTACAGACCACCAGACCAGGGAGATGAGGTGGATGAGGCTTTCTTTCAGCAACTAACAGAAGTTACTAGATCACAGGCCCTGGTTCTCATGGGTGACTTTAATCACCCCGACATCTGCTGGGAGAGCAATACAGCGGTCCACAGACAATCCAGGAAGTTTTTGGAAAGTGTAGGGGACAATTTCCTGGTGCAAGTGCTGGAGGAACCAACTAGGGGAAAAGCTCTTCTTGACCTGCTGCTCACAAACAGGGAAGAAATAGTAGAGGAAGCAATAGTGGATGGGAACCTGGGAGGCAGTGACCATGAGATGGTCGAGTTCAGGATCCTGACACAAGGAAGAAAGGAGAGCAGTAGAATACAGAGCCTGGACTTCAGAAAAGCAGACTTTGACTCCCTCAGGGAACTGATGGGCAAGGACCCCTGGGAGAATGACATGACGGGGAAAGGAGTCGAGGAAAGCTGGCTGTATTTTAAAGAATCCTTATTGAGGTTGCAGGAACAAACCATCCCAATGTGTAGAAAGAAAAGTAAATATGGCAGGCGACCAGCTTGGCTTAACAGTGAAATCCTTGCTCGTCTTAAACACAAAAAAGCAGCTTACAAGAAGTGGAAGATTGGACAAATGACCAGGGAGGAGTATATAAATATTGTTCAGGCATGCAGGAGTGAAATTAGGAAGGCCAAATCACACTTGGAGTTGCAGCTAGCCGGAGATGTTAGGAGTAACAAGAAGGGTTTCTTCAGGTATGTGAGCAACAAGAAGAAAGTCAAGGAAAGTGTGGGCCCCTTGCTGAATGAGGGAGGGAACCTAGTGACAGAGGATGTGGAGAAAGCTAGTGTACTCAATGCTTTTTTTGCCTCTGTCTTCACAGACAAGGTCAGCTCCCAGGCGGCTGCACTCCGCAGCACGGTATGGGGAGGAGGTGACCAGCCCTCTGTGGAGAAAGAAGTAGTTCGGGACTATTTAGAAAAGCTGGACGAGCACAAGTCCATGGGGCCGGATGCACTGCATCCGAGGGTGCTAAAGGAGTTGGCCGATGTGATTGCAGAGCCATTGGCCATTATCTTTGACAAATCATGGTAATCGGGGGAGGTCCCGGATGACTGGAAAAAAGCTAATGTAGTGCCCATCTTTAAAAAAGGGAAGAAGGAAGATCCGGGGAACTACAGGCCAGTCAGTCTCACCTCAGTCCCTGGAAAAATCATGGAACAGATCCTCAAGGAATCAATTCTGAACCACTTAAAGGAGGGGAAAGTGATCAGGAACAGTCAGCATGGATTCACCAAGGGCAAGTCATCCCTGATTAACCTAATTGCCTTCTATGATGAGATAACTGGCTCTGTGGATGAGGGGAAAGCAGTGGATGTGCTATTTCTTGACTTTAGCAAAGCTTTTGATACAGTCTCCCACAGTATTCTTGCCAGCAAGTTAAAGAAGTATGGGCTGGATGAATGGACGGTAAGGTGGATAGAAAACTGGCTGGATGGTCGTGCTCAACGGGTAGTGATCAATGGCTTCATGTCTAGTTGGCAGCCGGTATCAAGTGGAGTGCCCCAAGGGTCGGTGCTGGGGCCGGTTTTGTTCAATATCTTCATCAACGATCTGGAGGATGGTGTGGACTGCACCCTTAGCAAGTTTGCAGATGACACTAAATTGGGAGGAGTGGTTGATACACTGGAGGGTAGGGATAGGATACAGAGGAACCTAGACAAATTAGAGGATTGGGCCAAAAGAAATCTGATGAGGTTCAACAAGGACAAGTGCAGAGTCCTGCACTTAGGACGGAAGAATCCCATGCACTGCTACAGACTAGGGACCGAATGGCTGGGCAGCAGTTCTGCAGAAAAGGACCTAGGGGTTACGGTGGACGAAAAGCTGAATATGAGTCAACAGTGTGCCCTTGTTGCCAAGAAGGCTAACGGCATTTTGGGCTGTATAAGTAGGGGCATTTCCCCCAGATCGAGGGACGTGATTATTCCCCTCTATTCGGCACTGGTGAGGCCTCATTTGGAGTACTGTGTCCAGTTTTGGGCCCCACACTACAAGAAGGATGTGGATAAATTGGAAAGAGTCCAACGGAGGGCAACAAAAATGATTAGGGGGCTGGAGCACATGACTTATGAGGAGAGGCTGAGGGAACTGGGATTGTTTAGCCTGCAGAAGAGAAGAGTGAGGGGGGATTTGATAGCTGCTTTCAACTACCTGAAAGGGGGTTCCAAAGAGGATGGATCTAGACTGTTCTCAGTGGTAGAAGATGACAGAACAAGGAGTAATGGTCTCAAGTTGCAGAGGGGGAGGTTTAGGTTGGATATTAGGAAAAACTTTTTCACTAGTAGGGTGGTGAAGCACTGGAATGGGTTACCTAGGGAGGTGGTGGAATCTCCTTCCTTAGAGGTTTTTAAGGTCAGGCTTGACAAAGCCCTGGCTGGGATGATCTAGTTGGGGTTGGTCCTGCTTTGAGCAGGGGGTTGGACTAGATGACCTCCTGAGGTCCTTTCCAACCCTGAGATTCTATGATTCTATGATAGTTTGGGGAGATACCAGAAAAAAACCCCCAAAACCACACCACAACACCAGGGGCAGCCCAAGACCCCACAAGAAAAAACCCAAACCCCTTATTGCCCCACCACACCATTCTCCAGCAACCCACCTTGCCCCACTGACCAGTCAGCTGGGCGATGTTTTAAATGTAACGAATTGGGGCATGTGAAGGCCAACTGCCCCAAGAACCCCAACAAAGTACAGTTCATTGCACCGGGGTCACACCAAAGGTCCTCAGGCCCAGATGCCTTTGGAGCAAAGGGAAACGGTGAGTGTGGGCGGAAAGAAGGTTACAGCGTGAAGGAACACTGGAGCACAAGTGTCGGATATCCACCAATCCTTAGTGGACCCCAGCTTAATCAACCCAAAGGCACAAGTAACGATTCAACCCTTCAAGTCCAACTCTTTTGATTTACCTACAGCCGTGTTGCCTGTCCAGTACAAGGGCTGGTCAAAAAATTGGACTTTTGCAGTCTATGATGATTATCCCATTCCCATGTTGCTGGGGGAAGACTTAACCAATTGTGTGAAGCTAGCCAAGAGGGTGGGAATGGTCACCCACAGCCAGGCTAAGCAAGCTGTCACACCTAGCTCTGTTCCTAAGACTTCCACCAGAACCCCATCTATACTACCAAAAACCGAGATAAAGGTGGTGGAACCGGATACCCTGCCAACGACTGCAACAGCCGTCGTAGATCCAGTCGCAAAAACCCAACCAAAGCCAGTCTCTGAACCGAAACTGGCGAAGCAACCAGCACCAGAACCATTGCCAGCACTGAGTCCAGCGCTTGCAACCCCATCTACAGTGCCAACACCAAAGGGCACCACCAAGCCTGCAATGGCAGCAGCAGCCGATAACTCCATACAAGAGGCTCAACCCGAGCCTGAATTACCACATCGTGCACCAGCGGAAAGCGGTTCACAGTTAACGAAAACAACCCCATCATCTACATCGCTTCCAAAGGGACCCAGCCCAAGTCCACAACCCAGTAAGGAACTGATGTCTCCAGCATCTAGGGAACAGTTCCAAGCCGAGCAAAAAGCAAATAAAAGCCTCCAGAGAGCTTGGACAGTGGGACGGAGCAACCCACTGCCTCTCAGCTCTTCTAATCAATCCTGGTTTGTTATAAAAAAAGGACTTCTATATAAGGAGACTCTTTCTGGTGGACACCAGAAAGACTGGCGTCCTCAAAGACAGTTGGTAGTTCCGACTAAGTACCGGGTAAAGCTCTTGAGCTTAGCCCATAATCATCCTAGTGGTCATGCTGGGGTAAACAAAACCAAAGACCGTTTGGGGAGGTCATTCCACTGGGAGGGAATGGGCAAGGATGTTTCTACCTATGTCCGGTCTTGTGAGGTGTGCCAAAAAGTACAAAAGCCCCAAGACCAGGTCAAAGCCCCTCTCCAGCCACTCCCCATAATTAAAGTTCCATTTCAGTGGGTAGCTGTGAATATTCTGGGTCCTTTTCCAAAAAAGACACCCAAAAAAAAGCAGTACATACTAACTTTCATGAATTTTGCCACCCGATGGCCAAAAGCAGTAGCTCTAAGCAACACCTGGGCTAAAAGTGTATGCCAGGCATTAACAGAGATTTTTGCCAGGGTAGGTTGGCCCGCCGACATCCTTACTGATTCGGGAACTAATTTCCTGGCAGGGAGCATAAAAAGCCTGTGGGAAGCTCATGGGGTAAACCACTTGGTTGCCACCCCTTACCACCATCAAACAAATGGTCTGGTGAAAAAGTTTAATAAAACTTTAAAAGCCATAATACGTAAATTCGTAAATCAGCACTCCAACAATTGGGACCTAGTGTTACAGCAGTTGCTCTTTGCCTACAGGGCTGTACCACATCCCAGTTTAGGATTTTCACCATTTAAACTTGTGTATGGCCACGAGGTTAAAGGGCCATTACAGTTGGTAAAACAGCAATGGGAGGGGTTTCCGCCTTCTTCAAAAACTAACATTCTGAACTTTGTAAGCAACCTACAAAACACTCTCCAAAACTCTTTAGCCCTTGCTAAAAAAAAACTAAAAAAGGCTCAAAAAAAGCAAAAGGCCTGGTATAATAAACATGCCAAAGAGCGTTCCTTTAAAGTAGGGGACCAGGTCATGGTCTTAAAGGCGCTCCAGGCCCATAAAATGGAAGCGTCATGGGAAGGGCCATTTACGGTCCAAGAACGCCTAAAAGCTGTTAACTATCTCATAGCATTCCCCACCTCAACTCTCAAGCCTAAAGTGTACCATGTTATTTCTCTAAAGCCTTTTTTCCCCCCAAAATTGAAGGTTTGTCAGTTTACTGCCCAAAAAGCAAAAAACGCTAAGTGGCCTAAAGGTGTCTACTATAAAACAAAAAAAATGACAGTGGCGTAAAAAAGGTAAACCTCTCAATGATCCTCGAACGTATGCAGCACCAGCAAATCCAGGAGCTGTGCACTAAATTCGCACCAATGTTCTCAGCCACCCCAGAACTGACCAAACGGGCATACCACTCCATTAACACAGGTAATGCCCACCCAATTAAAGCCCAACCTTACCGAGTGGCTCCTCACGCCAAAACTGCTATAAAACAAAAGGTTCAAAACATGCTACAAATGGGTATAATCCGTCCCTCTAGCAGTGCATGGGCCTCTCCAGTGGTTCTAGTCCCCAAACCAAATGGAAAAATACGCTTTTGCGTAAACTACCGTAAGGTAAATGCTGT
Source organism: Macrochelys suwanniensis (assembly GCA_033296515.1). Classification (NCBI taxonomy): domain Eukaryota; kingdom Metazoa; phylum Chordata; order Testudines; family Chelydridae; genus Macrochelys; species Macrochelys suwanniensis. The sequence goes on along the minus strand of CM065775.1, from coordinate 243,448,919 downwards.
AACTTGCCCAAACAACTATCCAATGCCTCACACCAATAAACTATTAAAGAAACTGGGACGTGCCCAGTTCATCTCCACCTTAGACTTAACCAAGGGGTACTGACAGGTACCGCTAAAAAAATCCGCCAAAAAACGGTCAGCCTTCATCACCCATGTCGGGCTGTATAAATTTAATGTGCTCCCTTTCGGGCTGCAAAATGTACCCGCCACATTCCAAAAACTGGTAAATAGTCTCCTAGTGGAACTGAAAAAATCGGCAGTTGCCTATCTTAACAATATGGCCATATTTTCTAACTCATGGGCTGAACACCTGGAGCCTCTCCAAAAGGTCTTCAAGCGCATACAAAAGGCAGAACTAACTGTTAAGGCTAAAAAGTGTCAAATAGGCCTCAACAAAGTAACTTACCTTAAACACCAGGTGGGTCAAAAAACTATTAACCCCCTACAGGCCAAGGTAGAGGCTATCCAAAAGTGGCCTGTCCCAAAGTCAAAAAAACAGGTCCAATCTTTCTTAGGCTTGGCCGAATATTACAGGCAATTTGTACCACACTACAGCCAAATCGCCGCCCCTCTAACTGACCTAACCAAAAAAACCCAGCCAAATGCAGTTCAGTGGACTAATAAATGTCGGAAGGCCTTTAACCAGCTTAAAGCAACACTCATGTCTGACCCGGTGCTAAGGGCCCCGGACTTTAATAAACCATTCCTAGTAACCACAAATGCTTCCAAACGTGGTGTAAAAGCAGTCTTAATGCAAAAAAAAAACAAATCAAAAATTCCATCCTGTCGTGTTTCTCAGCAAAAAGCTGTCTAAAAAAAAAAAGCCACTGGTCAATCAGTCAAAAAAAATGTTACGCCATTGTCTACGTTCTAAAAAAGCTACGCCCATACGTTTGGGGACGGCGTTTCCACCTGCAAACCGACCATGCTGCACTACAGTGGCTTAATACGGCCAAAAAAAATAACAAAAAACTTCTTCGGTAAAGTTTAGCTCTCCAAAATTTTAATTTTAAAATACAACACATTTCAAAAGCTTCTAACAAAGTGGCTAATGCACTCTCCTGTAACAGTTTCCCAAAACCAACTGGTTAAAATCGTCCTTGCAATGTAAAAAATATTGTTAGTCTTTATCCAGTTATTAGTATATTTAAAAATGCATGTGTCTTATTACTTTTGTTTTCTTTTAGAGCTCCAGGAAAAAATCACAGCCAGTGTTTCACACTATCGGTGATTTGGGGGGCGTGTCATAAATATAAAGGGAAAGGGGAGAGGGTCTAATGCAGATAAAATCCTCTTACCAGTAAAGGGTTAAGAAATGCAGGTAACCAGACCGACACCTGACCTGGCCAGCATCTGACCAATAAGGGGACAAAATACTTTCAAATCTTGGGAGGGGGAAAGCTTTGTGTGTGGGTCTTTGTCAGACTCAGAGTGATCTTGAAGTCAAAAAAACCCAGTCCTCTTTCCATCAGATCCTCACTTTTCTAAAGTAAGTTTAAATAGCATAGCGAGTAGATTTCTGTTTATTTTTGCTTGGTACGTTCCCTGTGTGAGAGGGAGGGGTAATTCCCTTTTTTTTTCTGTAACTTTAAGGGTTTGTCCAGAGTGGGAATCCCTCTAAGTTTGAAAATTGAGTACCCTGTAAAATAGTTACCATCCTGATTTTACAAAGCTGATTTTACCTTCTTTGTTTTAATAAAATCCTTCTTTTAAGAAGCTAATTGTTTTCTATGGTTTTTAAAACCCAGGGGGTGGGTTTTTAAATCACTGTGTAACCAATTGGTTAGGAGATTATTCTCAAGCTTCCCAGGAAAGGGGGATACGGGCTTGAGAGGGTATTTTGTTGGGGGAAGGGAACTTCAAGTGGTCTCCTTTCCTGGATTCCTGTTTAAAACACTTAATGGTGGCAGTGAAAAAAGCATTTCTCAGGGTGCAGGGAATTTTGTACCTTGGGGGTTTTAACCTAAGCTGGTAAAAATAAGCTTAGGAGCTCTTCATGCGGGTCCCCACGTCTTTACCCTAAAGTTTATAGTGGGGAGGGAACCCTGACAGCAGTAGAGACCAAAAGTGATTGTTAAGTGAAGCATGGAAAGTGCATTGCTAGACTCAGTTCAGTTGCACATCTTTGAAACCAGCACCACAATTAGCATAAGCACTGCAGAGAAGCCAAGAAGTGACTAGAGATTGACGCTCCCTTCCCACATTCAGTGCTGGTCCTCGCTAGTCAGGGTTGGGGGAGAGTGACACGGTTGCATGGGAGAAGGGTAGGTTATGGCTGCCGGTGCTTTACTCATTCTATGGCTTCATAGAGGTCCAAGAAAAAGAGGTAAAAGGTATAGTTCAGTACTCCAGCTCTAACCTTCCTCCAAAACACACTCTGTGCCTTAGCCAGAGCCATTGCTCTCCCTTGCCATCTCTGAATCACTATGCGATGATTTCCCTTCCCCCTCAGATAGGAAAAAGATTGCTTTAGCTGGAGTTAGGAAGGAATTCTATTGCTCTTGCTACCTTTGCAGCAGCTCTCCTTGGTCTCATAACAGACTGTTAAGTGGTGGAGTGAGGGATAGATGGGCCCCTAGCGGTGCTCAGTAACCCATTTTTCTCAGCCTGACAGCCACAATGGACTCTCCAGCACATTCCTCTTCAAGGGTGGGAGAGGGTGAGGGGTTATTTATTTGATACAGAGGACCCCAGTGACAGCAGTCAGCACAGTGAAGCATATAGTCCTATAGCGGTGCTTTGAGTGATACACCAGAAGAACCCAGGGGAGAGGCTGGACCCAGAGGAATGACTGAGGCCAACTTTTTCATTTTTGATTTTAGCTTTTTTTTCAATTTTGCTTGGGATTTTCAAGATAGAACCTTTGCTTCAAATTGATTGCCTGTGGCAGCGAGAGCCAGGGAAATAGAACTTCACTTCCCTGTAATCAGTTCCTCTCAACAGTCTCTTGTTAAATAGGAATGGCAGGGATTGTGACTGTAGATTTGCCAGCTCCCACCCCATCAAGAGATAAATGTTCATCCAATTAAACAAAATGACTATCTGTACCAGCTGGGAGGGGAAGAGAAGAGGGAAGGATAAGAACATTTTGTCCATCAACTTTTAACATGTCTTTCTGGAGAATCCAAGCATAGTGATAGGGCTGGGGTACTGTAAGTGTATTTACCAAATGTCATGTGGTGATTAAGGCCCTGTGTACCGCACAGCAAGGTGGAGAGGAATTCTGCAGTAGAGTCACTGGATTCTAAAGATCTTTGGCAACTTCATTTAATATTTTTTTTAAATTGAAGTTTCTATTGAATTAAATCTGAAAATAAATAATCCAGTTAGGACAGTAGTCCCTGTGCTATTTATTTTAATATTACGTTCACTATATGTTTCGTAGTAGCATACTTTGGATTAGCTTAAATTTGTTCCCAGTTGACTTACGTTAAGCCAAAATAAGAGTGTCCACACAGTGGTTTGCACCGGTTTAACGAAATTGGCTTAAAATCACACCCTTTTTTGGCAAATCCAATAATAGTAATAATCATATGGCTGGATGTTACAGGACAGATCCTCGGCTGGTGTGAGTAACTAGAGCTATGCCATTTTATACCAGCTGCAGATCTGGCCTTATATATTTTGCCTATCTTGAAAACTTCTGGAGACCTAAATCTGGTGTACAGCAGCAAAGTGTGTGAACCATTGTGGTTGTTTTGAAGGCCATATTCCATACACCAGTGAAACCACTAGGGAAAACAATGTATCCAGTTTGTGTGCCAGCTGTGCCCTTCTCTAGTGCTGCTGAGGAATGAGGACCAGCATATAAATACCTCTCGTGGCACTCAGGGGACTGGAGTGTAGCTATTCTCCATATATTTATGGATATAAACTGGCCATCAGGAAGTTTAGACTTGAAATTAGACGAAGGTTTCTAACCATCAGAGGAGTGAAGTTCTGGAACAGCCTTCCAAGGGAAGCAGTGGGGACAAAAGACCTATCTGGCTTCAAGATTAAGCTAGATACATTTATGGAGGGGATGGTTTGATGGGATAACATGATCTTAGTCAAAGGTCAATTAATTGCCATCAGTGGTAAATAGGACCAATGGTCAATGATGGGATGTTAGAAGTTACTACAGAGAACTTTTTCCTGGGTGTCTGGCTGGTGAGTCTTGCCCACATGCTCAGGGTTCAGCTGATCGCCATATTTGGGGTCGGGAAGGAATTTTCCTCCAGGGTAGATCGGCAGAGACCCTGGAGGTTTTTTGCCTTCCTCTGCAGCATGAGGCATGGGTCATTTGCTGGAGGATTCTCTGCATCTTGAAGTCTTTAAACCATGATTTGAGGAATTCAATAGCTGAGACATAGGTGAGAGGATTATTCCAGGAGTGGGTGGGTGAGATTTTGTGGCCTGCATTGTGCAGGAGGTCAGACTAGATGATCATAATGGTCCCTTCTGACCTTAAAGTCTATGAGTCTATTCCTTTGGTTCCACCTCAGTGGAGCAGAAACAACCACCAGCTGACTGGTATGGCATTATGAGCCATCACAAAGTTTTTGGAAATGGGATAAGCAACAGAGAGCCTAGGATCAGGTTTGTTCCTTTGCAGCTTTTAGGTGTTGGCCATTGCTGAAGGCAGCATATTCAATGAGATGGACAACTGAGGCCAGAGTTTCAAAGATCATTAGGCACCTAGAGATGCAGGTAGATGCTTAGTGGCTTAGGCATCTAGCTTGCCGACATACCTTTTTAAAACCACGCTAGGCACCTATCTGTATCTTTACGCACCTAAACACCTTTAGAAAATCTGCTCTGGTGTGGCTGCTCCTATGTTTCTGTGTCCTAATCGAAGTCCACAAAAAATAGTGGATGAGGCCAGCGCAGCCGTTTGACAACACTTGACACTTCTATGTGTGAATCTCAACGTATTTTGTGAATATTAATGACTTAAAGTCATACTGCCCCTTTGAATATCATCACCCTCATTTTACAGCTGCGGAACTGAAACACAAAGAGGTTAAATGACTTGCCTAAGGTCATGCAAGAAGTCAGTGGCAAAACAATGACTAGAACCCAGGTCTTCGGAGCCCAAGGCCTGTGCTTTAGCCATAAACCATTTATTTGTATCCCAAACCTGCTCTAAGGAAGGCAGGTAGCCAAATAATGTAGGAAGGGGAAGAGAATAGAGGAGGGGAAGTATTGTACCCTGCTATAATTTTGTTTGGTAAGAAAATACGTTTTAAAAAAAACTACTCTGGTCTGATGACATTTTATTTTTGCCCCTCACTTCTATGGCTGAGTCCTTTTGGTCTAAATGGCTGCATGTGCTATGCCCGTTTATTTCTTCCTTTTAAAATATTTGTATTCATTGTTTTTGTGTGTGTACACCCTGTATTATTACAAAATATTTCATTAAGCAAAATAATACAGACATTAGAAGGTCTCTGCCTTCTGAGCACTGTCACCCCAAGCGTACCTCTCTCTGGTTACTGAGCCCCAGCTAGGCCTGCAGTCCTTGGGGCATTCAGGCAGTCTTCTGCATCATATTGCTTAGGGCAGGAAGGGAAGAACTGCTCCTCAGGAGGCCACTGAGAAAGGTATTTGAGTCTAAAAAGCTTAAAAACAAACACATTCCTGCCATATGTTCCTGGTTAATAAGATTTTTTTTTCTTCATGAAAACAAAACAAACCCCCCAGTGACAGCAGGAACTGTAGGCAAATGCTATGCAAAGCCCATATTGTTTGTAATCCAAAACACTGATGTGTGTCCCCTCCAGAGCTCGTACTGTATCACGTGTATGCCTTCCAGATCAGAAGCGAGATAAAACATGCTTCCCTCTCTCCAAAGACCTTTGTTCTTCTCTTTCACAGGGGTCCACTGTCCTCCACACTAGACATAGTTCTGTATTTTTAAACCTTCTATTATAACCTTTCTGTGTATCACAGGCCTGAATTTATACTTTGGAATAAACTTGGCGAAAGGGGAAAAAGTGTCTGTTTTCCTCCAGGCCTTGCTGCAGCCACTAGGCCTTTCTTCCCCAGCCACCTAGGCCTTTCCCATCAAGGGTGGTGGATGAACAGCTGTGTTTTGTGTTCTGGAACATGGGGCATGTGTTCCATCTGGTCATAAAGTGACTGTATAATTGCTATGGAAACTGACTTCCTTTCCCTGTGCAACTTGGATAGAAATTGTGTCACCAGACTGCTTTAGAGAGATTCAACTTACAAATAAGAAGGTGATGCCTCCCCAAAAATGTTTAGAATATCCTGTTTATTTGGAAACAATTGTGGTACTGTGTCATCTCCTTTGTATGTTTCTTTGTATGTTCATGAGCATTATTATTAAGGACATTGGCATTGAGCATACAGCTTTTATGTGGCCAACCCTACTGTCAGGAGCAAAGGAACCATTATGCTTTGGCATGTTCATTGGAATCATAGCTGCCTCTTCTCCATAAACTCATAATGTGAGCTGATAATAATCATATATATATTTGAAATATTTTAGGGGTCCACAAATGGAAAAAAGGTCAAAACCCACTGGTCTAACCCTCACATTACCTCTGTGTGGTGGCGGAGGGGAATAATGATAATAATCCTCTCCGCATTTTAGGCTCTGCAAATTACTTCAGCACTTGCTTAAGCCCCATTGAAGTCATGAGGGATCTGGATGGATCTCCTGTTGGAGCTCATTTGTGATACTGATACAGTAGCTAGCAAGTATTCCTAGAGAAAAGACATGGGGCTTCACTTCCCAATCCCCAGGAGCTAAATACATCTGCATCCATCCCAGGCCCTGTCAGTTCACGGAGCAAGATGCCGAGGTTGGCACAGAGACTCAGGTCTTCTGCTTGACAATGTAAAGGTAACACCACTCTGCTTTTGAGCTGACTGGAGCTGATATTTGTAAAGCAAAGGTAAATTTGTGTGGTTGTTCGTTATATCCAACGATGCTGTCACAGCATCATGTGTTCTCATGGGGCTGTATAGTTCGATCCGAGGATCAAGATTGTGAACAGATGTTCTATAGGAATACGCAGGCTCCCACTGAAGATTTGGCATGAGGCTTGGCCTTTTTTTTTCCCCCCAATCAGTTTTTCACATCTGTTTTCCTCAAAGTGTTGTTAACCTTATTTGATAGTTGCTCCCCATTGAGGTCTGTCCTTGGCTACATCTTTGAAGTTATCACTATTTATGCTGCATAAGGGCAGATTCTGTTTAAGGGTGTCCTTGAAGTGTTTTTGCTGACTACCCCTCCTGTGCTTTCCGAGGTGCAGCTCACTACAGAAAACTTTTTTGGGGGAGCCTATCATTACCCATTCCAATAACATGACCTGTTCCTCTAAGATGAGCTTTGATGCTCATTGCCTTGATGCTGGTTGGTTTGCTTTTTCAAGGATGTTAATGTTTGACACTTTGTCATGCCAGTGGACTTTCAGAATAGAACTGAGACAGTGAAGGTAAAATGTTTCAAGTTGCTTAATGTGTCTGTGGTAAACTGTCTATGCTTCACACCCATATGAAAGGGATGCTGTCAGTGCTGCATTGCATATTATCAGTTTTGTTGACTCTTTGATCGTATGCTGGTTGTGTATCCTACGGCAAAGTCTTCTGAAAGCCTGTCTTGCCTTTCATATTCTATTTGATATTTCCTGATCCAGCAAACCATCACTTGAGATGGCATTGCCAAGTTATGTAAGGCGGTGAACGTTCTTTACCATCGATGATGTTTGGTTCAGTCGTAACAGTTGATGGAATTGGTTGGAAAAGGACTTCACTTTTTTCCAGCCTGATGCTGAGTCAAAACTGTTCAGTTGCCTCTAAGAAGCTATTTAGGATAAGCTGTAGGTACTTTCACTGTGACTAAGTAGAGCACAATCCTCTGCAAAAAGGGCTTCACGTATGAGTTTCTCAAGAACTTCTGTCTTTGTAGTAAGTCTTTGGAGATTGAAAAGTTTTCAATCAATTCTGTACCTTATGATAAATATGGTAAATATTTCATTATCATATCTGTATTAAGTGCTGGCTATAGATAATTTTTGCCCTACTTATTTTCTGAATATTAAGGAAAGCAGTGTGTATGGGTAGCTGACATAAACAGTCAACATGCTTCTTTCCTTGCTGCTGTCTTTCTCTAGCCTTCCCATGCCCCTTCCTGCCCTCTCTCCATTCTTCACATCCTCCTTCCTTCCTACCCGCCACAAGAACATCTGCATTGTTTTAAAATTGCTAACTTGGCTTCAGATTTATGGACACCAAAGTATGACATCACTGCACCAGTCAAAGCCAGTTGACTGACAACGTGTTATTCCTGAATGCTGATTGCTTATTAATATGAGATGAGACATACCACTAAGAAGGTCAATCACTTGGCAGGTGCCCATAGTCTTTCGAGTTCTGATGGTCTTGGAGTTCCATAATACTGTCTTCAGAGCAGGGTTTGAATAGTGTGCAATAAATAATGCCTAGGGTCACACATTGAGCAAAGAGGATAAAACCAAATATTGAATAGCTGCTCATTAAATGAGCACCGTCCATGTGATGCATTGAATGAGGCAGAGGTCCTGTAGAAAAAGTAGTATGTGATCATGTAATTAAAGACGGTGTCATAAAGCATACATACAAAGGAGCTGGATTAAGGTTGCATGGGCAACTATAATTCTGGCATTTCCTAACTTTTGAGTGCTTGACTTTTCAACCTCAATAATGTTCTTTTAACATACTTCTATGTGTAATATTTATGGATACTCTGATTCTGTGAACTTCCTGGCAGGCGGGGCTTTTTCTCTCATATATATCATAGAAGAAAGAAGGCACTTTTTTACTCTCATCCTTGAAAACAGATTTAGGGCAGTTAGGGAGATCCTCAGAATTATAGCAGCATTGAAAGTGACCACCCCACTCCCAAACTTTATCTGTGATATTCTGCATGGGAATATTAGAGGCTTTTTCCTATTGCAGTGTGGAGATGTTGACAGGTAAACATACCATCACTAATCATTTCAAATCATTCAGCCAGTCAAAATATAGCTTTATTAAAATGCATACGGCGCTCTCTCTGTCTCTCTCACTTTCTCTCTTGTGGGGGGGCGCATTTTTCTATGTCTCTTGGCTAATCAAGAGTGATGTCTGGTGCATTCGTAGAGTGAGAACACTGAAAAATACAAACAGGATGATCTGATGGGTTTTTTCCATCTCTGACTTCTATAATTTTTTTATTTATATACCAATTTAATGCCTGGTTTATAATAATTTATATCCCAGTTTATTTATACACCAGTCTGATGCCACACCCCATGCTGTTTGTGAGATGAAATCTGGCCAGTTAAATATTTCAAGGTGATTACATGCACCAATGATTACCAATGAGAAGCAAATATTGCCTTGCTTCAATACAGACAGACTTTATAGCAGAATATTTTGGAGGTGACGCTCTTCTGATCTGCTCAGATAAAGGCATGCACCAACCTTAATAAAACATCACAGCACTCAGTCTGAGAGATATGGCTACAAACTAGGAATAAACTAACCTGACTTTGACCTGATAAAATCTTGAAGCTGAATCATTTGTAGGTGTTTTTAAAATCCTGATAGTCACTAGACAATAGTTGCCATTTTAATTGCGGCATTGACATAAAGATATTGTGAATTACTGCCTGGAGCTGATTCTCATGTACACTAAGACACCTTTACACCAACTTGGCAGAATAAAGAGGTCTTAGATAAAATGCAATTTATGCCCACATTAAGGCCCCTTTACAATGTCAGAAGGATAGAAGGGGGCCTGAGTAGAAATGAGAATCAGACTCAATGTGTTCCAAAATGGAGCCACAAGGATTTATTCACAGTTTTTTACCATTATGTTTTGCATTCCCTTAGAAAATTCCTTACTGAGTTTTGAATTCCCAGTGGTCTGCCATTTTGGTTAACACTGGAGCTAAAGTAAGAGGAAGGGTTAGCAGCACAAGAGATTTATTTCAGTGATGTTCAATTGTAAGACAGAGAAAGGGAGTGTTAAGACTTACAGTTGTGTTTAGATTTGTACTAGCAATTTTTATAAACGAATCCACTCTAATGGCTTGTAATCATTGTGCAACACTGCTCTACAGCCAAAATGCTTCTGAAAGAAATGTAGTCAAACTTTACTAATTCTGGGTCACTGAGAACGAAAATGATGCTTAAAATTGTTGATTGGCTCTAGTTTTCAAGACATGCTATTGGGTCAGTATATACGACCCTTGACTTGGGAATGGCGGAGGATAAGTGAGTTATAAAGGGAAGGGATCTCAATTTAAACCAGAAATGACTAAAATACATCTTTGACTGGACCTATGAATAAATCTATGACTGGGTTTGGACAGTACTTGCTTTTTAGGCAAAACAATGAATGATGCAATCTGAAGCTGGTATTGCGTCATACATGATATGAATTGCATCATGTTATTCCTAGAAGTCATGGATGATGCAATCATAACAAAGCTTACATCACTCTGCTGAACAAATTGCCCTATATCAGCTCTAGAAATCATACAGTGTCGTGCTCTCTTCTTTGTCAGTGTTTGATTTTGCAAAGGGACACATTTCTGTTTAGCCAAAGTGAGCAGAGATGCCTCGTACTTGTGTGAACAGTGCTGATAACTTCTGCTATGTTTGTGGTGAAGTGACTTTTGCATCACAAAAGCGCAGTATAACCACTATGGTTAAGAAAGCCTATCACCGTTATTTTGGCTGCAAAATTGGAGCTCAGGACAAGAGGTGGGCCCCACACATATGCTGCAAGACTTGTGCAACAAATCTTCGCCAGTGGTTGAACAGGAAAAGGAAATCTATGCCTTTTGCAGTGCCAATGATTTGGAGAGAGCTGACAGATCATACCAGCAATTGTTACTTCTGCATGGTGCCTCCAGTTGGGAAAGGTGTGTCAAAGAAGAAAAAGTGGACTGTGCATTATCCAAACATTCCATCAGCTATATGCCCGGTACCCCACGGAGAAAGACTGCCGGTTCCTGATGCACCAGAATCATTCTCACTTGAGTCAGACGAGGAAGAGGAGGAGGATGAAACTTCTGGTCGTGAACCATCAATGTCACAGGACCCACATTTTCTCCCATCCTCCTCCTCTGAACCACACCTCATAACACAAGGTGAACTGAATGACCTTGTCAGGGATTTGGAACTACCCAAGAGTAAGGCAGGGCTTTTGGGCTCCAGACTACAGCAGTGGAATCTCCTGGCAGGTGATGTTAGGGTTTCCTTGTTCCATTCTTCTTCATGGAAGGTGATCTTGTAGCCTGCAACAACATCGATGGTGTGATGGCAGCTCTCAACATGGTTCACAATCCAGATGAGTGGAGACTGTTCATTGATTCATCGAAGACGAGTCTTAAAGCTGTTTTACTGCATAATGGCAATGTTTTGCCATCAATTCCAGTTGGTCATGCAGTCCATATGAAGGAAACCTATGACAACATGAAACAACTTTTGAGGTGCATAAACTATGACCAACATCAGTGGCAGCTTTGTGGCGATTTGAAGGTTGTTGCTCTCTTGCTTGGTCTGCAGACTAGATACACAAAGTACTGCTGTTTTCTCTGCGAATGGGGTAGTCATGCAAGAGATTCCCACTACATCAAGAAAGATTGGCCACTCCGACAGTCATTGGAGCCTGGGAGGAAAAGTCTTCAGCATCCACCACTTGTTGAATCAAGGAAGATTTTGTTACCACCCTTACACATCAAGCTGGGTCTGATGAAGAACTTTGTCAAGGCCATTGACAAAACACAAGCAGCTTTCAAGTACCTCTGTGGAAAATTTCCAAGGTTAAGTGAAGCTAAGATAAAGGAAGGTGTCTTTGTTGGTCCTCAGATTTGTGAACTTCTTCGAGATGATGCATTTGACCATGCACTGCGTGGCAAGGGAAAAAAGGCATGGAAAGCCTTCCAGTTAGTGGCAATAAATTTTCTCGGAAACAAGAAGGCAGACAACTACAGGTTGTTGGTGGAAAACCTCCTCAAGGCATACAAAAGCCTTGGTTGCAACATGTCACTAAAGATACATTTTTTGCACTCTCATCTAGATTTTTTTCCACCGAACTGCGGAGCAGTGAGCGACGAGCACGGCGAGCAATTTCACCAGGACCTTGCAACAATGGAGAAACGCTATCAGGGCAAATGGAGCCCATCAATGCTTGCAGACTATTGCTGGACAGTGACAAGAGATGCTCCATTTAATGAATACAAGAGACAAGCCAAGAAGCGCCGAGTAGACACTGAATAGCACTAAACTTATGTACATAATAGTTTTTTGCCTTTTGTTTCATAATAAATTTTATTTATATAACCCCTTTGCTGCTTTTTAAAGTGTTACATAAACAGGACAGGTGAAATAGTATCATGTAAAGCAACCATAAACACATGAAAAGACCTAGGTTTACACTTTATTATTAAAACTCTACTATCTACACAATATACATAGACATAAAATGTAAAAACTTAAATATCTTAGAAACAGTAGCCAATCAGTTGTTTTAACTGTCATATTTGAATTCAGCACGTTAAAATACATACTAAATAGCACATTTTATCTCTGAAGCAGACGACTTCTCAAAAATTGTAGACCAGTGTTACTTGTCTAAATATCTGCCAGTCAAAGCACTGCTATGTTATCAGTGCATCACTGGTTAATTCCAATGTGGTAAAAATTCCACTGTGTTGCTACTGTTTCATGTTTGTGCCTCTGAGCGGTATGTTTTCCTCAAAACCTTGCTTTGATTTATCTGATGCCTTTTCAGGTCCTTAAATAAGTTAGGCCACATCTACACTAGAAACTTTTTCTGGTATAAAGATGTCACTTGGGAGTATGATTTTTATGATGTTTCTAAACCAGCAAAAATTCTAGTATGGACACTATCATACCAGTAAAAAAGTGCTTTTGCCGGTATAAATTGTTTTGTTTCGGGGACTATGCCAACAAAAGCCCTGTTTTGTTGGTATATAAGCTACACCTGTATGGCTATACTGGCAAATCTTTTTTAGTGTAGACTAGCCCTAAAACTCATATTAAAATTGAAGAACTAAGGTCTGTAGAAATGCTGGGTCAGAGTCTGATCTCAGCTAATGAGACAGAGAGGAGCTCAGTGGATTTGCTCCATATAAACACTAGTGTAACTGGGAATCTGAATCCTTTTCTGTACATCTAATGTAAAGCATGCCAATATTATTGTTTTGGTAACCAGCGTGAAACTATTGTTGGTAGTATCCCCAAGAAAGCTCATGCTGTTGCATCTGGACTTTGTTTTTGGGAGAAACTGTTTGGGCAAAGGGCTTGTATTAATAGGGCATGTAGTGAAGATCCTGCTGGTGGTGAATACTATCTGACAAGACATAGGATCATATTAGGTCATCTAGTCTGTGCCCCTGTCAGTGTAAGTTATTCCCTACACAATATACTCCAATGCTTTATCCAGTTCACTTTTAAATGATCCATGTGGTGGCATTTCCACTGCTTCCAGTGAAAGACTTTTCACCACCTTACTAAACCTCATTTTCCAGAGGTCTTTCCTTATAGCCAGCCTATCTTTTCCTTTAATGCTATTACTCTTAGTTCACTTCCCTCCTTTAACCCAAAACAGTTTCCCTCCCTTCTTGTGTTTTACACCCTTTAAATACATATCAAGAAGTATTTGTTGTAATTCAGGGAATGGTGGTGTAGTCTAATGGTTACAAAAACGGAAAACACTAGTACAGGAGTCTGTTGGTGTTGAGGAAGGGAAGGAAAACAGGCATTGCAGGTACAGGATTTCCTTCTTTGGGTTCCTCGGCACTGCTGATGAGCCCTGATCATTTCACTACTTAACTAGACCCCACCTTTCAAGCCTCAAATCACAGTTGAACATCATTCTGGCTTAGGCAAATGAGAGTGGATTATCTTCAGAGCCTGTCCACATGACTCCTCAATTGGCTGGGTGGATCATGGCTGAGCTCCTCACCTCCAACGGTGAGTGTGCTGTTGATGTGGGAATAGGAAAGCAGGAACATAAATCAGCTGCAGGTCTCTCCCATGGGACTTCAGGGCTCAGCCACTCAGCTCTCATCAGGCCAGCTCAGATATAGGTTATTCTTAATGAAAATTGAACATGTGTGTGCCTGGGCATCATGACAATTCTGACAGCTAATTTGAATCTTTCCATCTTTGATGTACACTACAGTTGATTGATCTCTTTAGCATATATATAAAAATCTCCATCATCTCTGTCTTTATCAGCCTCTGTCTCTGTCCAGTTTGCCCTTAGCTTCTGTTTATCTTTTGATATTTTTCAAAACTTAACTCTCACCTTGGGATTCTGCGGGGCGGGGGTGGGGGTGGGAAATCAATGGGAGAAGATCGCTTACTGACAAATAAGAGAGACTCCTCTGCCATACACAACTAAGGCTGTGAATAATTCAGTAGGGTCCCAGTCTCCTTTTTCCTTCCTCATGGCTGGCCTTATTAAAATTGTATGGGAGAGCAGAGGGAGATGGCTGATTGGCTCTGTCATTTATTTGATAAAATCTGTAGCTCATGTATTAGCTCAATATCACCACTCCCCCACCTACCACACACATTTTCATACTAAACAGGATCTTCCCTTTGGTGTCCATTCTGCTGCATGTTGTGATCATATATATGTGCACAACCAAACTTTACCTATACCTCTCATGTCAAATCATGTGGCCATAGAAAAAGGATGTTATCCCTCAAAGCAAGGCACTGTTTAGTCCTTTTGTGGGGAGAGTCAGTAATGACATGAATCCACATTCACAGGGATCCTAATGTGTGTGTGTGTGTGTGTGGCGGGAAATAATAAGGCTGGGAACTAGGAGACTAATTCTGCTGAAATAACTCCACTGAAATCAAAGTAGTTAGTCTGCTATAAACACAATGTGAAATCAGAATCTGGCTCCAGTAGGTTTTAATGGAATTTTCAGGAAAAGAAATCAACTTTCTGAGGTTTTAGACATTTTGATTTTTAGACTCCAAAGAGGTGGACTGATTCTAGAATTGCACAAGACTCCTTTATTATTATTTATTATTATTAATAATAATTAATATCCATAGAGAAACTTCCATCCACGGATCACAAAGTACTGCACAACTATTACTCCATACAACACTCCTGTGAAATAGATAAGGTATAGGAAGTATTAATATAGCATAAGTATTATTATACCCATTTTACAGATGTTAAGTGACTTGTCAAAGGTCATACAGTAACTTGGCGGGAGAGCCAGGAATGGAACTTGGGTCTCTTGACTCCCAGTGCTCTAAGTGCTAGGCAATTCTGCTTCCTTTAGTGTCATAGGGTAGGTCTACACTTACAGTGGCATGTAGCATACAGACACTGCACTCCTAGTTAGCGTGGGTATAAATAGCAGTTTAGACAGTGAGACATTACCTAGGCAAGCAGAGTGTAGGGTACCCTACATGCCTGAACCCTAGAGTATTATACCCTCTATTTCTCTGTACATGCCCAAGCAGTGCCTCCCAAGTTTACACTGCAGTTTTTAGCTGTGTAGTATCCCGCTGCCCCCTGTTGCAGCAAAAGACTCCGGCTGAGCCTTTCACTGCCGTGTGTAGCTACACGTACATTATGTGCTGCCACAAGTGTAGGCAAGGTCATAGACGCTATAGCATATATCCCAGAAAAAGACCAGGGTATAACCCTATTGAGGTTAACAGGGTTATTAAAGATCATTTTTTAAAAGTCAGTCAATTGCATGTGAATGATTACTGGTCACAGAATAGAATCCATTACATATATTACTGGTGATTTTTTTTTCTAGAAATAAGACTCAAGATTTTATAAAATGGCTCATGATTTTTGATGTTCAAGACGGCTGGTGCTCAGCACTTTCTTAAAAACAGGACCTGTAAGGAATCTCAAATTGGTACCCAAAATTACTAATAATTTTTGGAGCTCTTCTCCATTAGATTGTGGATTAATATTAGGTGGCTTTTCTGCCATGTGTGAATCACACACTGAGCGTGTGTCCCTATTAATTGCCATGACAACTTCACTTATGCTCAGGGCAAGAATAACATAATTGAACTGAAAAGTACCTGAAAGTAATGTGCATTATTGTTTGACCTGAAAAGTAACCAGATTACTTCTCAGGATGTAGTCTGTGACTATAAGCAGTTATTTTAACCAGTCTGGAGGTAAGCTTGAAAAAGATGTTGGCACTCATGGAAAGTATGTAAAAAAAAATTTAAAACAATATCCAGTATACTATGGTCCAGATTCTTGGTTCTGGATGACACAGTACAGGGCAACTCAGCAGTCAACTTGCATAGGAGAATTCAAGGCTGGCACAGAGCCAGTTCAACTGGCTCTGCAGCCCCAGTTTGGGCCCCCACAAAAAGCATAGTGGGAATATCAAAGGCATGCTGAGAATGGAACGGGCGGGGTGACAGGAGTGCCTCTGCAGTCTGGTGATTCCTGGCTGCTTGTGCAGTCCCTAGGGAGATGTTACCAGTAAGTGTAAGTTAGAGTAGTTCTCCATTTGCTGTAACTTATGCCTGGGGCTGACGTGGCCCTTAGCTTGTCCTAGAGTGGTGGTGGTGATTGTGGTGGTGGTGGTGTGGGGGAGATCCTCCACTGAGCACAGCCTGGCTGGACCTGAACATCTGGGTCTACATATAAACTGTATTTTGTACCCCTTGTTCTTTATTACTAAGCACTTTTGCAGGATCTTGTTTTCCGTAGTATTCATCTGCTCCTGTTCTTTACTCCTCATCTGAAGCCTAAGTTGTCTGTGACATCACAGTATGATGATGTGGAAATGACTAGGATGATGTTATATTCAATGGATTGTGATTTCAGGGAGGAGTAGATTAATTTTCAAGCAGCAGGAGCTAGTGAATTTTTAGGAAACAGAAATTCTTTTTGTGCCAAAACTCTTCATAATAAAGAACAAGGGATGAGAAATTCAGAATATATTTGACATGGCAGTGGTATTGTTTCTCAGTAGAATGCTTCCAGAGTTTTCTAGCAGGCGTAAGTGACACTGGAAGGGGCTGAATTGACAACTCTGTTAATTGAAGCTCTTTGTTGACAGACCAGATAGCACAGACAGTGTCAGTGCAAGTGTCCTCACAATGCATAGATGGATTAGATGAGCTAATCCATCTCTTCTCCTCTAATTCCTATGGCTCCGTGATTAACGATCTCCCCTTTGCCTTCTGACAGCTGCATGAGATGGCACCTCCTGAGCAAAAGGAAAGGACAGAACTTCAGTGAGAATGTTTTCTCCATTTTAGTGGGGAAGGGGCCAGAGGGCTCATGTAGAGGATCTTTGTTTTTATCACTGCTTTGGGGAGATCAAACGTTCCATCAACAAGGGGGGTACAAGCAAAAAAAAAAAAAAAAGGACCCCGTGTCATCTGTTTATTGGCTTCGTGATGAGCTCTTGGCTGCCACTTCTTTACAGAGCATCAAAGTTGCTCCATCTTGGTGCTGTAGCAGACAATGGGAAGAAATTATATTTATAGTTCCAAGAGGTCAGCAGTGTCCCTGTCAGCGGGAGGAAAGAAGATCAGAATTTGGCCTATTGGAAAGAGGGAGGGAGGAAGGGAGGGGTATGCCGAGAATAAAGCATAAAGGAAAACCTCACGTTTTCTGATGTTGATAAATGAGAGAGACATAACTCCTGCCTTGGGCAATTGTCTGATGATCCAACCAGCAACAACAGGGCTATTGCTACTCTCAGCCCCTTCAGTCCCTAATCCTGACAAACACGAACAGTGAAAATGTGCTCCCGTGCAAGTATGAGACCCACAGATGCAGTGGTAGTACAGGGAAGAGGCAGTGCCTTGCGCTGAAATCAAGTTATCTCTGCTGGAGGACGTGTGGGGTGGCACTGGTGGGTTATGTGAGGGTAACGGCAATGAGGGCTTTCAAGAGTCAATACTCTGTTACTGTGGTGATGAGGGCTAATAAAGTATCTGAATAGATAGGTTGGGGAGAAGTAAGGAGAGATAATAGAAAATCCCAGGGAAATCTTCCCAGTAGAATAAAAATGTGATGCCAAGATGCCCTTTTGTGTGTAATAAGATTTTCTCTGCTCTGCTAGTTGTGCCCTGACGCAGACACTATAGACCACTAGGTTATTAAACAAGTCCCTGGTATCCTTGCCACCACTGAGAGAGACTGCAGCCTGAAGCCACCTCCTCTGTTGTTTTCTTTTTGCACTGAAGTCTGAGGGTAGACTAGACTGGCCTGCGTTTGCCACGCATTGCTTTTCTTTAATTTACTTTTCAGCCTCTGTGTGTGTGTCAACCTCTTGGCGTAGCCCAGATAAGCGACAGGAAAGGTTGAGCAAATAAAACGAGCCTTTCCCTAGATCGATAGAGATCAATCTCTTCATTTTGTCTGGATGGCAAAACAAAAACAGCAATTAAAAGTACATTTGATGCCGTTAGCTAGTGGACAGCCCCCAAATCAGGGCACGGGGGCGAAGAGGTGGGGGAAGGACACAATATCCTGGAGAACTCTTGCCGGAAGCCCATTCATGGCAACTCCGTGAGACTGAGGGTGCAGCACTACACACACCATATTCTTTCTGACTAGCACATAGCAAGCACACATAGGCTACGTGCATCTACACTGCACGCCACTGGCGGCAGCATGTAGAGTACGTGTCGTGTAGCTACATGCCACAGTAGAGAGCAGGCTGTGTCCATGCTACACTGTCAGTGAAAGGCTCTGGCAGAGGGGAGGCAGCGGATCCTGAGCCTTTCCCCGCTCCCTCCCCCCGACAGAGCCTTTCCCCCCTGCTGGACACTTTCACTGCAGTGGGGAAGGGTGCAGTAGCCTTTCCCTGATGCCTTCCCCACTGCTGGAGTGTTTCCCTGCGGTGAGGAAAGGCTGTGTAGTGGGGAGCTGCCCAGACCTTTCCCTGCTGCCTCTCCCTTGCTAGAGACTTTCCTCCCAGGGGGCTCTTTTCATGCACCGGAAAAACACTCCAGCAGCCAGGAGGTAGGGGGAACATGACACTGCTAAAAAAAAGCCGTGTAGACAGGGAGATATGGCTTGGGCCAGAACACAGCATGTAGCATATGTACTCGCATAGATACCTGCACCCTTTAGGCATGTCTTTACTCTGCTTGCTTAAGCTGTGCCTCACCGG
The DNA here is from genome assembly GCA_033296515.1 of Macrochelys suwanniensis. Classification (NCBI taxonomy): domain Eukaryota; kingdom Metazoa; phylum Chordata; order Testudines; family Chelydridae; genus Macrochelys; species Macrochelys suwanniensis. Next base: position 243,429,768 of record CM065775.1, on the reverse strand, counting down.
TTACACTGCACTTTATACCCGTGCTAGGTATGCATGTATGCATGCCCATAGCTACGTATCTAACATGCTGACCTTTAGCTAAACTAATACATCAAGGCCCAGTTTCATTATTTTGTTATTTACTAGTGGACTGTCACATCTATTGCAATACCATATGGTGTACTTGTCTTAATAGACCACAGCATACGGTGCAGAATTGTACGGCGGCATGGGTTGGGAATGCGTTTTTGTCCTGGTTAGCATCTGGTACACTAATCTGTAGTGGGGCAAAGGGCTGCAGTAATTGTCCACTAATACACCACACGTTTGGTAGACTGGTTTATACGGAGGCATGGGGATGCTAGCCAGTACACTTATATGCCATCAGATCACATGATCAGCCGTATAGGGGATGAGGGTTAATGCACTTTGTGATGCACTTATTTCATGGCAGCGTGGCTATGCCATTTATTTACACGTAGCACACGGATATATTTTCTGCTGCTTGCTATCAGTAATACAGGAAGATGGAGAACTATGTACACAAACTCACATGCACAAATGTGCCTGTCACAGGGACTGGCACCTTTAAGTGGGAGTGAGGTACAGTGCATTCAGACTGATTACCTGCTGCCCAGTTGGGCTTAAGGAAGACACCTCGGTCTTAGAAAGGGAGAGACAGCTGCCGGTTTTGGGGAGATGCCTACAGATGCTGCAGGGAGTAAGAAAGCTCTTGCAGGGCTTTGAGTTAGCAGGGGGAAGACATTAGTGGGGAGGGTCTGTGGAGAAGGCTAAGCTCCAGGAGAGAGGTTCTGGGAGAGCAGGAAGACAGATCCTTGGGGAGGAAGGGCTGTGCCCAGCTTGGAACCGGTGCAGAGGAATATTTGAACTTTGAAGGGAAGACAGAGCTCAGGGAGGGGCTGGGCCCAGCAGAAAGTGGGATGAAGACTTTCATAGAAGCATAGAATCATAGAAGATTACGGTTGGAAGAGACCTCAGGATAGGGTGACCAGATAGCAACTGTGAAAAAACGGGACGGGGTGGGGGGTAATAGGCGCCTATATAAGAAAAAGTCCCCCAAAACGGGACTGTCCCTTTAAAAACGAGACATCTAGTCACCCTACCTCAGGAGGTCATCTAGTCCAACCCCCTGCTCAAAGAAGGACCAGCCCCAACTAAATCACTTTGTATGTTCAAGTGCTATTTTTGAAAGACTTTGTGCAGCACTTGATAAATTTGACCTCGGAAGGGGAATGTTTTGAATATCTGGACGGTGTGGACTTTTTAAGGGGCCCTGAGTGAAGGGAAAACTGACGCAGGCCTCAGCAGAGCCCTGCTGGCCCGCCATGGGGGGAGAGGGCACTACAGAGCAGGCATGCCCTTGACATGGTGTAGTCAGCAGGATCCAAACTCCTCCTCCCCTACATTAAGGGAGGGAGGGAAGGAAGAAACAAGTTAGTGTAGAGCAGGAGCAGCAGGAAGTTTCTTGGGAGTGGCTGCCAGAGGCCTCTGAGAGGGGAGGTAGTGAGAACCTGCTAGGGAAAACGGGCCTCAAGGGAGAAAGCCCTGGGAGGCAGTGCTCCGTTAACAGAGCCCAGAAGAATCCTACAATAGGCCCTGAAGCAGGAAGGATGGAGAAGGACAAGGGGGAAAATCCGACTGTAGCCTAGGGAGGCTAAGGAACTGTTCTTGCTGTATTTGCTTATATCTGATAAATCAACATGTTCCTAGAAAGAGCTTTTGGGTGTAGTAGTGGGTCCTCTATGGGCTGGGAACAAGCCAGCACCTTATAGTCCCCAAGTACCAATGTGTTGGTCATAACGAGAAGGACTTACGAAGGTGCACTCATATATTAGTGATATATTAACACTATTAGCCAGCAAGCAGCTATACTGGAGGAATCACTGACCACTCAGAGGACCGAGCTAATAAAACACACTGTACGGTATGCACTAGAAAATGATAGCCCTCATGGCTGCAGTTGCTACCTATCAGGTAAAAGACCATCTCAGGAACATAATGTGGCACACAGGCGCTTTTAACCAAAATGGGATACTCCTGGTAGAAAATATCATAACTAACATTAGATTCCTTTGTTTTACAAAGGAGTGAAAACTATTTTTCAGTTGTTCTGAATTCAATGTGGGATTTTGTTTCTTTTTCTGTAAGATGACATCATCAATAAAAGTAAAGGAGACACAACTGGATGTGAACGTTCTGGTGGGCTTCTGATGTGAATGAATGGGCACCAGAACACTGGCTCCCACAATAAGATGAGTTTTCCTTTTATTTTAAAAAAAATTGAAATAATTAGGGCTGTCAAGCAATTAATAAAATTATCGCGATTAATCGTGCGATTAAAAAAATTGATCGCACTGTTAAACAACAATAGAATACCATTTATTTAAAGATTTTTGGATGTTTTCTACATTTTCAAATATATTGATTTCAAGTACAACACAGAATACAAAGTATACAGTGCTCACTTTATATTTATTTTGGATTAAAATATTTGAATAGTAAAAAACAAAAGAAATAGTATTTTTCACTTCACCTAATACAAGTACTGTAGTGCAATTTCCTTATCATGAAAGTTTAACTTACAAATAACTACATTCAAAAATAAATCAGTGTAAAATTTTAGAGCCTGCAAGTCCACTCAGTCCTACTTCTTGTTCAGCCAGTTGCTCAGACAAACAAGTCTGTGAATTTGTAGGAGATAATGCTGCACACTTCCTGTTTACAGTGTCACCTGAAAGTGAGAACAAGCGTTCTCATGGCACTGTTGCAGCTGGCAAGGCAAGATATTTACGTGCCAGATGCGCTAAAAATTCATATGTCCCTTCATGCTTCAACCGCCATTTCAGGGGACACGTGTCCATGCTGATGACAGATTCTGCTCAATGACAATCCAAAGCAGCTTTCTTTTTTGGTGGTTTGGGTTCTGTAGTTTCTGCATCGGAGTGTTGCTCTTTTAAGACTTCTGCAAGCATGCTTCACACCCCGTCCCGATCAGATTTTGGAAGGCACTTGAGATTCTCAGTTCTTAGGTTGAGTGCTGTAGCTATCTTTAGAAATCTCACATTGGTACCTTCTTTGTGTTTCGTCAAATTTGCAGTGAAAGTGTTCTTAAAACGAGCAACATGTGCTGGGTCATCATCCGAGACTGCTATAACATGAAATATATGGCAGAATGCTGGTAAAACAGAGCAGGGGACACAATTCTCCCACAAGGAGTTCAATCACAAATTTAATTCACGCTTTTTTTTAACGAGCGTCATCAGCATGGAAGCATGTCCTCTGAAATGGTGGCTGAAGCATGAAGGAGTATACAAATGTTTAGCATATCTGGCACATAAATACCTTGCAATGCCAGCTACAAAAGTGCCATGCAAATGCCTGTTCTCACTTTCTGGTGACATTTTAAATAAGAAGTGTGCAGCATTATCTCCTGTAAATGTAAACAAACTTGTTTGTCTTAGCGACAAAGGGTCCTGTGGCACCTTATAGACTAGCAGAGGTATTGAAGCATAAGCTTTCGTGGGTGAATACCCACTTCTTCGGATGCAAGTGTTTGTCTTAGCGATTGACTGAACAAGAAGTAGGACTGAGTGGACTTTGTAGGCTCTGAAGTTTACATTGTTTTGTATTTGAGTGCAGTTATGTAACAAAAAAAATTCTATATTTGTAAGTTGCACTTTCTCGACAAAGATTGCACTGCAGTACTTGTATGAGGTGAATTGAAAAATACTATTTCTTTTATCATTTTTACAGTGCAAATATTTATAATAAAAAAATACACTTGTATTCTGAGTTGTAACTGAAATCAAATATATATGAAAATGTAGAAAAACATCCAAAATATTTAATAAATTTCAATTGGTATTCTAATGTTTAACAGTGCGATTAAAACTGCGATTAATCACGATTAATTTTTTAAATCATGATTAATTTTTTGGAGTTAATCGCATGAGTTAACTGCGATTAATTGACAGCTCTAGAAATAATGTATTCCTCATGAAAGCGAGAACTGATTAGCACTGCTTGCGTACTGCAGGCAGGCACTGGGCAAGCTTCCCAATTATAGTTATGCCAGTGCACTTCAATCACAACTTACAAAACTGTTGTTCTAGTGACAGGCAATCCCTGGCTGGCATAGCACAATGAGTCTCAAGCCTGGCCTGCAATTATTCCTGCTCTTCCTGAGATGCATCTCAGTTCTGACTCTACCCACTAGTCTCTGTTCTTTGAGATTGCCAGTTGTATCAGATTGCGTGGTGGTCTGGCAGTGTATTCTGTTAAATGACTCGGGGTGGATCAATTTTAATCTTGATTTAAATCAGCAAGAAGGAAACCTTGATATAAATCATCCATTTTTAATTGTGTTTTGCATTTGTACTCTTTAGTTATTTTCTTAAAGAAAGGTTGATTCTCATTGGTTGGTAACCGTTAAAACATGTTGCCTTGCAAATAAATATAGCCTTTTCACTAAATGTTGTGCTTTTTTTTGTTAACCAGAAGGATCTATACACATCTATACACATGTATTTAAGAAGTTATATAGCTTCATATATTCAGATTTTTAATTTTTACATTTATTTTGTTAGAAAATGGTGAATGATGCATTTCTTGTTTAAGAGATTATTAATTTTTACTTGTAATTTGTGTCAAGTTCTATTTGGATGGAAATTCAAAATCAGCTAATGTACAAAAACAGCATTTTAATTTTTTTATTAACTTAAACTATGATAAATGTGCTGGATACATAAGAAGAAAGTTTATCAAAACATGTTTTGCATTTAAAACTGATTTATTAAACAAAGGAAGTATTGTCTGTAGTAACTGAATTGAACCGATTGTGTCTGGTCACCATGTGCTTCAAGATTTTAGAACTAGTAGATCTTATCTTCTCATACCTAGATTGTATTGGTAGACTGGAAAGGGGAAACAAGCTTTCCTGCTTTTTCAGCTTCCCATTGGTTTCTTAATTTTGTATGAACTAATCCTGGAACTGAATTAGTTGAATAAACTGAAATGAAGAAAATATTTTCTGGGCACCTGCAAAAGGGGCTGCTTCTGTCAAAAGTTGGTTTAGCATGTCAACAGACTCTGGTTCCAGGTGCTTAGTCAGTGACTTCCACCAGGTCAGTGGTTGGACTTTCTTTACAGCTTGGCAGCAAACCTGTACTACTTATTACTTTTGGTATTTAATGTAAATGATTTTAATAGATTATAATAAGTTAGGCCCTATCAGAAATTGTAGATTTAAAATTACATTTTGAATAGGTTTGTTTTTTTAAAAAAATCTATATTTAATTTAAATTGAAACGTTCTGATTTTTTTAAAAACTCATTGATTTTTATCCACCCTGGAAAGACTATAGTGAGACCACTAAACTCTTCTCCATCTGATAACTAAGACAAGATGTCAGCACAGGGCCCTGATCTTTGGGTTCTGCTGAGTTGTCTTTAGCACCGGGCCTGGAGTGTGGGGCAAAAGTGGCTTTATGACACATTTACATGCTTCCATTTCTAGGGGTGGGCAGAGGGCACTTTGGCCCCTGACACGAATTAGGGATGCTCTAACTTGCACTGAGAGGTAATGGCCCATAAGAGGCCATTACACCTGCTGGGATTCACTGGAGTCCGAGAGTTCTCTGGCCGTACCCCCAACACACCCTTATGGTGGGAGCTATGAGGGAATGGCACAGAGCCAGCGACTCCAGCTTTATGCAGCCCAGGATTTCCTCAGCTGTCTGCTTAGAGTAGCTTTATTAATGCTTTTGCAGTCAGCGTGGTACAAAGGGGCTGTGTCAGGACTGTGCATCTGGCCCTACATCTCTAGAAATGAAGGACATATGCCAGGGGTAGTCAATTATTTTTTGTCAATGTCCTAATTTCTTGGTCAAGGTCCAGACTCCAGAGAAACATTTTTCACACCTGTTCAACAAACATACACAATGCTGTCCATTAGTAATATACCCCCTTGCTAACATTTTTAGTGCATTAAATGAAAAATAAAATCAAACCATTGTACAAATTAAACATACTGATTGCGCCTTTGGACATTGTGGCAAAAGAAAACAGTAAGCATCGGTCCACTCTTCTGTAAATGAACGGTTTTCGGTGTCAACTTTCCATTAAAAAAAATTTTTTTTGCTGCCATGTTTAAACATAGTGCTGTTAAAGGTTGAAAGCGCCGCAGGTGGGACTACAGCTTTCAATAGGATAAAGGAGCCTCTGAGCATACAGTGGAAAATGTAATATTTTTTTACAGGAACATACTCTTGGTTTTTTTTATTGGCGAAAACTGATAGCTCACACTAAGCGAATAAGGAATTAAGGAGAACCAGTCAGTCATTAATTCAAAGTACAATGTATTGGAGATCGCATTGTGAGAGAATGAAAGGGTAAAAATAATTTTAAAAATAACAATAATGACAACAGTAAATAAATAAAAAGATGTTGCGGTCTGTTCAAAAGCATCTGCCAGTCTGGATTTGGCCCGTGGTCCGCCTCTTGATTATCCCTGACTTACGTGCTATAATTCAGTGTGCCCCGAAGCTTCTTGCCTATCCTATGGTAACCCCTGCTACCCTCGCATATGATTTTTTTACTGTACAGAACTTCTGCAAAGAGAGAGAGTATTTTGGAGATTCTGAGGTAGAAGAACAAGGGGGCAGGGAGAAAAGGCTCTAAAAGCTCATGGAGCAATATTACATAGAGACTGTGTGGTGAAAGGTTGTGATTGCCATCAAATCAGACAAAATCCCAGCATCTTGGAGGCAAATTGTAGTAAGCCTAGACTTGACAGAACCAGTCTCCTGTGAAATTTTAACTGGTCTAGCTACCCTCTTCAGCCAAGGATTCTTTGAGGCAGTTTAAAAATGACCACCTGTCCCTCAACTCCAGGGAAACGACAGGGGGTAGGCGGGTGAAAGTGTGGCAGAAAAGAAAGAAAACGAAAGACACAATTAGAGATTTCCTGCAGTATATATCAGCACAGACTCTTTCAGGGGCAGTTGTTTTGTTTTTTTAAATAGAAGTTACTTTTAGCTTTCCAAATCCGTATATGAAAATGTTTCAGCCTTCTTCCTGTATTAAAAATCTGAGCTGAGCTGCAATAGCACATGTATAGAATTTTTGTGACTTCTTTTCTCTTCTCTTCCTCAATAAAATAAATAAATTAAATTAAATCATGTCCCCTCCAGGCCCTTTCCCCAGAATATTGGCTGATATTACTGGGATGGCAACAAGATAGAATCATATAGCTCTACTTGTCCCCTTTCCCACTTCAATGTAAATCTGCCTAGGGAAGTGCTAGTGGGGTAAAGGAGAGGCTTAATACACCGCACACCTACCTCATTCTCATTGTTGATTCAAAGAAGGGCCTTGCAAAGAATGGCTGTCCCATTCATTGCAAATACTCTGAGTGCTGAGCACCCTACAGATTTGATACTGTGATTTATCTTCAGAACAGCGTGCAAAGATTTTGCTATGCATCTGCCATTAATGTTAACGAGAGTTGGGCAACTTAATCCCTGTTCACTGGTTTGCAGAGTGATAATTTACCCAAGCAAGTCCCGAAGAAGGGATAGGCTTTTAGTGGCAGGTAAACAAGTTGGTAAACCGTCTCCAGCTCCTTGTAAATCCTTTGTCCATGATTTTGATCTTGGTTTCCGTCCTCTTCCAAGTTATTACATTTTGGTGACCTCCTTAATCTTGACAGGAAGGAGAAGGCAGGATTGCCTCTTTCCATGTGCTTGGACACTTCTGTGTCAAGAGCAAAGGGCACACTGCAGATATCCCAGGCTAAATTTTCAAAGGGGCCTTAAAACCCAGAGTCATATTTTGCACCCTCAGTTGCACAAGCAAAATGAATGTCTGTTTAGAAAAAAAATGGTCTACGTGGTCTTTAGGCAGCAGTCTGAAAAGCATGCTAAGAGATCCTGAGATTTTAGTGTCATTAGAAGAGAATGTTGTATCAGGAGAATGGTTTTGGCCAATTTTAAATATTTCTTTATAAAACTGTATTAAATTTAGGGTGACCAGACAGCAAGTGTGAAAAATCAGGACAGGGGGTGGGGGGCAATAAGAGCCTATATAAGAAAAAGATCCAAAAATCAGGGACTGTCCCTATAAAATCGGGACATCTGGTCACCCTAATTAAATTAAACATTAAATTTTCAGCTGTGATTAGTGAATCTGGGTGTCTCAAGAAATTGAGACCTTAAAGGGGCCTGATTTTCACAGTGTGGGTGCTCAACACTTCTCAGCATATATTGTGATTAAGGTTATGAGAATTTGGTGGGGTGTGTGTGGAGACTTTGCAGTAATCTGTCTCCTACAATCAGGAGTTGCCTGATAAGCGTGGCCTCTTGGAGAGGCTTCACTGTCGTCATTTTTTTCTCTCTGTCAGAGGACTCTGCGATCCACAAAGAAAATGCTGTCATTCTATCTCATGGATGTTAGTGCAGTTAAGTGACAATTGCTCACTGGATTGTTTGCTGCAGGCTTGCATTTTGACTGGCCCAGAGAGCTTCAGAAAAATAGAAACCAGCAGACTAAAAAAAAGACCGTTTGCCACCTTTACCTGAATTGCTGATTTTTTTCGGTTGGCCAAAGATTTATTTTTGTTGCTTGTAATCAATTTCCTCCCCGCATCTAGTAGATATAAATGCTGTCAGAAAGCACCAGCATAATGATGGCTCTGAAGACTGAATTCATTTAGAGTAGGATTTTCAAAGACACTTAAGTGACTTAGGATCCTAAGTCCCATTGAAGGTTAATGGGACTGATGATCCTGAATCACTTAGGCACTTTTGAAAATCCCATCCTTAATGCACAGAGCAGGTGGCGGTACAGCATGAGGAGTATCAGTGCAAATTGCCCTGCTTCTTCTTCGCGTATGCGCAATGTGCCTCCGGTGGCATGTGACCAAGATTCATCACCGAATTAGGTCCACTAGTTGGACCATTAGCTTCCCTGGCCCGGGCCGGCACTGACAGGGAGTGCGACGTGAATGCTGATCCATGCCCTCAGAGCCCTGCTGATATGACTGTAACGTGTTCTGGAGAGACCCTTGGCAGGAGTGAGTGAAGAAGTCTGTCTCGTGGCATGTTCAATAGTTAGCTTCTTTGCTGAGACGGCTAGCAAGAGTCTCCCTCGGGCGTGTGTTGCCGACATTTTGAAAAGGGGCTCCCTCATATTTCTCCCCACCTGCCAAGTTGGTGATACATTTGACATTCCCTGGATAAATGACTTCCTCCTTCCATTTTCTTCACTTCCTCTTTCCTACCTCAAAACTTCCACCAGTCCTCCTCCTCCTGGCCTCACCGTGTTTCCCTGTCTCCAGCACCTGGTGAAAGTTCTTCTAGCTGGGTCCTTTATTAAACATCCGGTCTTTGCAGCAGCTGAGGTGGGGGCAGGTGGGTCACCCTGTGGCCTCTGGCAATGAGTAGGTTTGCAGGGTGGGGAGCAGGTTCCTTCTCAAGGTGGGCTGGGTTGTCATTTAGGGATGGGCCGTGCTCTTTGGTTGCTTAACTGGTTGCTCTTAACTGGTGTGGAGAGCAATGTAGGGGAGCAAATCTCCCCTGATTTAAGTGAGGTGGCAAGCTTGTTTCTCCTAGGAGGTAGGGGGAGAGACCTCTAGGCTGTCTCCCAGTACCAGCTCTTTAAACTTCAAACTAGGGCAGGGTTGATAGGCACCAGTGAGGAGAGATGTGGGCTGTAGCCTTCTAATCAGTGCAGCAGTAGCATGGACCCACCCATCTTCACCTCATGTGCTGCTGGAGCAGCAAGGTAGGAAGGGGATGAGGGGGACTACACAGTGCTTTCCAGTGTGCTCTTATCAGCCCTAGTGAAGGACCCAGCAGGGGAGTTCCCCTTGCAGCAGCTACCACAGCAATGGGAGGGCGTATCTGCACCACAGATGCTGCCTTAGTGAGCAGCAGCCAAATCAATCTCCACTCCAGCAAGAGCTGAAAGAAGCCAAGTTGGTGTTTGCATTTTTGGGGTAGGCTGTGGAAGAAGGGTTTGCCACCTTTCCTCACTCCCACCCCTGAAGCATAATCTCTTTCTGTCCACCATGATTACACCTATAGGCACAAAGCCGGTCTAAGGATTTTACGAAGGGTGAGCAACATGAAACTTTGGGATACACCTGCAACTGAGCCGACTGATAATACGTGCAAAGACTCATCTGTGCAAGCAATTGCAGGATTCGCAAGTGCATTGGGTGCAAATGCACATTTTCCGGGCTCAGTTTAGGCATTTGAAAATATGGCCCTAAATTTGCATTATCATCATATCACAAGTGAAAACATAGTTGCTGTGTGGTGGTATTCGTCACATTCTTGAATGGCAGAGGATGTTAACGAGATTCATTTGCTTAGCTGGGTGGGATCCCAGGACTGGAATAGCACAGGACACTGCAGAACAGGATGAAGGTTGATTGTTTTTCAGAGCTCCTATGAGGCCAAGCATGAAAACACCAGGGAATATTTCAGGCGAGGATTGAGGCTTAGGCTCAGAAGTGCATGTGGGCACAGAACTGGAATAACGGGGGATGACGCAAATTAGGATTGAGATGATTGGCAGAGTTGTGTGTTTACAAGGAACAGGGCCGGCTCTAACTTTTTTGCTGCCCCAAGCAAAACAAAAAACAAAAAACCCCAAGCGCCGCCCCACCGAAACAAAAAAAACAACCACCCCAGCCCCCGCCAAAACAACCCCCCCGAGCGCCGCCGCCCCGCTGCAACAACCCCCCCCACCAGCGCCTCTCCCACCCAAAGCACCGGCGGGGAGTGCGGCATGCCCGCAGCCCCGCTGCCCGGGCCGGGGCGCCGGTGGGAGCACGGCATGCCCGCGCCGCCCCACTGCAACAACCCCCCACAGCGCCCAGCCGAAATAAACTCACCCCTCCCAAGAGCGCCTACCCGCCGAAGTGTGTTTTTAAAAAACAAAACAAAAAAAACCCCTGAGCGCCGCCCCAAGATTGGCCGCCTGAAGGTGCCGCCCCAAGCACGTGCTTGGTCGGCTGGTGCCTGGAGCCGGCCCTGACAAAGAAATCATGCTCAGTCTCTGTCCCCACTTTCCAATTGTAGTTCAACCTGAGTCCATTATTTCCATGATCAGTAACCTAACCCCTGGCAATTAACCAAACGAACAAAGCCCTTTACAAAATACAGCACCCCCAAACAGACTCTGGAAGCTGCAGTGGGCAGGGGGGAGAGGGGGAAAGAGAAAGTACAGTCCTCTCTGTAAGTATTAGTTGTGCGTGTACTGAAAGAATTCAGTCATACTGAGTCTTCGTGCCATTTCCCCTCAGCCGTGTCCTCTGTAGTCCTGCAGACTCCACCACCACATCTAATGATGACTTTGACTTTTACTCTTAGTCCTCAGGCATCTGTGGATGTTTTCCCAGTGGGGGCATCTCTCCCAGACACTGCCAAGACAGATTGAATCAAGAGTCGGCTGTTGGAGGGGAGGCAGTGGAGTGTTATTTGCAGATATAGCTATATATATCTCTATATATGTATATCTATCTATCCATATTTGTATATAGATAAATAGATAGATAGATACACATGCTTGAAAAATCTGCATACAGCAGCTCCCTGAACTGATATTGTTCTGTCTTTCCCCATTTCCTCTGTCTGTCTCTCAGGGTATGTCCATACTTACCGGCTGGTTCGGCGGCAAGCAATCAGTCTTCCAGGATCGATTTATCGCGTCTTGTCTAGACGTGATAAATCGATCCCGGAAGTGCTCGTAATCCTGCTCCGCGAGAGGAGTAGGCGGAGTCGACGGGGGAGCCTGCCTGCCGCGTCTGGACCCGCGGTAAGTAACTTTTAGTTCGAACTAAGATACTTCGACTTCAGCTACGTTATTAACGTAGCTGAAGTTGCGTATCTTAGTTCGAACTGGAGGCTTAGTGTGGACCAAGCCTGAGTCCACACTAAGCAGGCTCCCCCGTCGACTCCGCCTACTCCTCTCGCGGAGCGGGATTACCGGCGTCGACGGCGAGCACTTCCGGGATCGATTTATCGGGTCTAGACAAGACGCGATAAATCAATCCCGGAAGATCGATTGCTTGCCGCCGAACCAGCCGGTAAGTATGGACTTACCCTCAGACTCCCATACACACACAGCCTCATTTCAAGATCTTGGGGTCCAGCCCCTAATGTTCTAAAATAGCATTACTCAGACTTTAATATATGCTACATTTGATGGATTTGCAGAGAGCTTCAGTATTGTAGCATCACAACATTCTGATAAAGGATAGACAAACCGAAGGAGCATTTTGGAATTTGGTGCATTGCACATTATTCTGTGGGTTTGCAAAATTTGTCTGAGTTCATTAACCTCAGTCATAAAAGTACATTAACTGTAGATATAGCTTTTGACACATGTACTTTCCCCAAAATCCAATAACTGGACAGATATCTGCATGACTGAATTATTTGTTGTTACCCCTGGAGTTACCCCTGGAGTTGACTTCTTAATACTTGTGCTAGCTTGACAATACAGATATCTAGTTACATTTATTTACAATAGGCATGAAAAATAACTTCACTCTAGTTACATCAATTACAGTGTAAAATGCAGACAGTTATCACAAGATTCTGGTATCTGAAGAATACCAGCATCATTTATTATGCCAATGGTACATTTCTTATTAACACCAGTGCATTGGCAATTCATTTCTCATTTGATTGCACCTTTGTTTTGATACTGTTTATAATAACTGTATATTTGCAGATTACATTAACAAATGTCTGCGACTGGGAGGGAATTTTGAGGTAATTACTACACACTATATCACCAAGTCATTCCCTTCTTACAGAAAAGACCGTAAAAGAACCTAGCTGAAGTTTTTAAAAAAAACATGTTAGATGTGTAACAAATTGGAAATTTTCAGCGAGGTTTAAGTGTTAATATTAATTTTCGTAAATTTCAAAACTTCATACTGTAAAATTGACTCTTAAAATTTTAACCTTAACTCGGCTTGTAAAAGCTGCTCTCAACAAATATTTTTGACATTTACATGTTCTCAATGACAAAACCATACACACTCTATTGCAAAACAAAGAATATGTTGTATTCTGTAAATTAATGTCACAAGAGGGAAGTTATTTTTCATGTATGTTCACTGCCAAGATTGGGGACATAGTGGCATAAGCCACATGAAACCCCCTATATCCAGCTGCTGCCACAGATAGATGGGACTAGCCTAGGGAGGAGTGGGGCCAAGCTGACTAATAAATGTGCTGAATCAGTACATCTGCAGGTAGCTGTCAGTAGCAGGGTTCCTATGGATCTCTGGTCACAATTTAAAGCTGCTGTCCCCACAGGGAATCTTTGAGGGAGGATGACAACAGTTCTGCTATTTATCTTCCAGTTCCTCCAGAGGTGAATCATCCCTCTGGCTCATATATTCCATGTGCGTTTGGCTTGTGGTACTGTTGATTAGGATGCAGCACTCGTTAGTGTTGCTGAGTAGAACAAGGATGTCTTGGTGACATTAGGCACCATGCTTTAACAAATGTTACATTCGGATCCTGGCTTGAAAGCCTCATGGTATGAGCCCAACTGTTAGGAAAGCTTTCCTGTCTCCCCTTCTCCTTTCTGAAGAGTGAATCAGATTCTATCTAGTCTGAAGGGTAGAGAAGGAGAGAGGGTTCTATGGCTGATTTAATTTCCATGGTAATTAGTTCCCATCTCTACCATCTTAACTGGCCATCTCATGCCAGTAAGGAGAACAATCTGTACTTTCCCTGGTGATAGAGAACTTGAACCTTTCATTCAGAGAGATTGCACATTACAGTGATTTTCCCATGTGGGATATGATGAAAGAGAGAGAAATGTCAAGGGTCTACTAAAGGCCAGCTTACTCCATTTATACCACAGTATGCAATTTTTAATTTCCTGGGGCCAACATTAATTTTGGTCTTTCATTAACACCTTATTAGATCTCTTTTTCTAATACACTCACTATATTAGCCATTATATTAGACCAGATTCAGACCTGGAGGAAGCAGGTCTAACTCCCATTGATGCTATTTGGCCCATTGTGTATAAAGGCTCGTCCGCCGTGGAGGGCCATAGTCATTCTGTGGTTGGAAGGCAAGAGACTGAGCAGTGTAAGTAACATTTGTGACTGTTAGCTGCAGTCCTGCAGGGGACTTTCAGAAGTTTTCTTGGTGCATTATCCTGGAGGAGAAGTAGAACTCATATTTACCAGACTTTGCACTGGGGAGGCCTTAGCTGATTGCTGTTAATTTAATTATTGGAGCTTTTGTTAACCCTTTGTTGCCAGGAGGCAGAATTTCCTCTTACACTAAAAACTAATGAAGAATTCATGAGCAATGAGAAGCAATAGCTCCTGGCCAGGGAGTGCTCAAGGGATTAATTTGTAATGAGGGGCTTCTTAAGGAGACTTGGTTTAAACACTCAGACTACTTGTACACTATGTGTTTGGAGTCATAGTTAAATGTCTGGAGATGAATTAGAAAGTTAACAGTCTCATCCACAGAGCTTTGTTCAGCTGCACAAGTGAGGGGAGCTCCAAAGTGTTCTCAGAAGCAGCTGGGACCATTTCAGATCAGTTTTCACTGAACTCTGTTCTCACAATATCATTCCTTGCCCAGTGAAATGCTAAACAGAAGCATTATGATGGAACGAAATCTCATTGGCAGCTCAGTGATCCTGAGGGCAGGGCACTGTTGCTAGCAACTCTTGAGCGCTTTCATGTATGTTTCATTATACCACAAAAGCCTTCTTCAGTGGCTTTTGCCCTTGTTCTCTTTTTATTAAGATTCATTTTCCCATTCTACAAGCATTGTGACTATGGGTTCTCACAGGCCAGCCCAACATGAAGGCAGATCCACATGAAAATCTCAGCTTATTCAGACTGTTTTTCTCCCATACCCTACACCTAGTGCAGCTGCCGCTGTAGCATCTTGCATCCAGATGGGAGGGTGAAATCCCCACTGGGGAAAACCAAAGCTCAATGAATTAATTCACAGGAGCTGCAACCTCCCTTCCCAATCATATCATGTTCTTGGTGCCCTTGAGATCCACCAGTGTGAGGGACACGAGTCCCACCAAGGTCATTCTGTGCAGCAAGGCACTGTGTTTAGCTCTGAGCTTACCATTGTATTGGTTTTGGTCTTTAGTCACTACTCATCACAGCCTTGTGGTACCAGTGTTCTTCCATTACTAGGAGCTTCCTTTCCTTTTGCTATAGGTTGGTGTAGGGCTATCTGATGTGATAGACTGAAGAGAAATTTATCTTAGAAACAAGCAAAAACTCTGTGGGCATTGCCATCTCATTTCCTTTCACTAGAAGATTCATCTCTCTCCAGTAGGCTTTGTTTGGACTGGGGGGCATTTTTCATATTGCCAATATCCTTCTGTACACATGCACAGTCCATTATTGCTTGCCCCAAGCCAAAAATACCTATCATCTCTTCCAGCGGATCTGTGGGTGAGATAAAATGCAAATCAAGGCTAAATTATTAGGCTATTTCCAAGACTACCATTGTTTCATTTGAGTACTGTGGAACTCCAGGGGACTAGATAGTTCATGCGATTAGTAATATGACACGCAAGCCTGATCTTGATCTCTCACTGATGTAATCTAGGATTAACTCCATGGAATCAATGGAGTTACACTGATGTAAGAGTAAAGTTAATGATATCTGAATCAGGCCCATAGTGCTTGAATAATTGTTGATCTGTGGCCCCTTTATACCAACTAGACCAGTGCACAGGGGCCAAAGGGCAGATGCAAGTCCCCCTGGAAAATACCCCGGCACAGAGACACCTGTACTCAGAGCCAATTCAGCCAACTCTTTACAACCTCTTCAGCAGTTCCATGTGTTTTGCAGTGGAGTGCAGATGGGCTGGAGGAGGTGTGGCTGCGGTGGATCTGTGCCCTGGCAATCCCACACTCCTGTAAAAGCCTGTAAAGGTCACTGAAGCAGGAGCACAATTTAGGGCTGCTTTTGTCTATATGGGAGGCCATACTGGCCTTACAGCCCCTGAACAGAAGAGATGCAAACTGCCTCTGTGCCAGCAACTGCACCAGCTCAGAGATGAATCTGGCTTGTAGCTTCTCTAGGCCTCTGGCTTGAATCCAGCCCAGGTCAGTGGTGACTGAAGGTAGTTACCATTTGCTAGCAGAATACTGCTTAGTGGCCTGTGTGTAAAAAGACTGGTGATCATGGGTCTGTTTCCATTGGACAGCTAACCACTTCACAAAAACCACCAACACAATGGACACCAACTGGTAGTGTCAGAAGAGATGTTAAAAATTGAATGGGTCAAGAGATTGTCATTTTATAGCCATTAGGAAAGCTCCCACCTGGTCACAGTCGCAGCACAAAGCTGTCTCTGTTATGTGAATAAACAGGGGACTCCAGTTTCAGCCTGACAATTTCACTGGCATTAAAAATGTACATGCATGTGCACACACACACACACTTTTAATAGGAAACAGGAGTATTAGAATGCAACAAGACAGTAGTGTTTGCCTGATACACCCTATTCTGTTTGCAGGTGCTGATACCACCAGGAAAGGATTCAGTGGGTTTTGCTAAACTAAATGAAGACAATACATGGCTGCCTAACTAAAGTATAAGTGAGATATAAGGGATATATATTCAGCTACAAGGGAAGGTGTTGTATGGAACGAAGAGAGGATCAAGAGTGTTGGCTGAGCTGTCCTGAGATAGGAAGCAAGAAATAGCCAAACCTGAGGAGAAAGTTGAGCTTTGTGTTATCTAATTGTTGATTAAATAGTGTTGACTTTGTTAACCTGTTTGGGAGCGGCACACAAAAATATTCTGTTTGAGATTAATTGAAGTAGGCTGGAGTATAGTTATATGATGGTTCTCCCCTGTGAGCCTCATGAAAATGAGATGTATATCAGAAGGCTTGAGCTTTTGAACCCCTTTGGAAGATGATTGGACTGATAGATACAGAGGTGGGCATCCATACCCCACTGGAGCTGTCGTCAGGACTGGCCTATGAGTGCTCCCATGCAAGATGCTGAAATAGCCAGACCTTTGGTTCATCAATGTGGGCTCTTAAATCGTGTAATAGTTGGCTTTTGAAGGGATTGCTTGTGGAGTAAGGTATTACTCAGTGGGATAAGGGTATCATGATTTGAAGGCATCACCTACATCAATATTTGTCAGGAGGTCTCAAATCTATTTGAAAGTTTTTTGGGGGGCAAATTCTGATTAATCCTGTAAAAAAATACTCAAATTAGGTAGGAACATGGATTGCCTTATTCAGGGCTATCTCTCTATTGGCACTTACAAGATATAAGACAAGATATCTCTGGCACTTCTTCCATGGAGTACAGAAGAAGTATTGGGGAGGGGGGCAGGGAAGAAAACCTCCTGTTAATCCAGTTCTTCTCCAGAATTGATTGGATCCATGTCTGGCCCAGTACTTGGCTAGAACTTATCCAGCACACCTGCTTGATCACTCTTATTAGATTCTCTAATAGACACTAGGGAATTTGTTTGTATTTCCAACATTTTATGGATGGGAATGATTGCCCTTTGTATTTCTAACATGAGCCCTGCAGAGCAGGGACCTTCCCCCTTGACCCAAACACTGATGGATGGCGACTGTCTGCACCCTATGGTGCAGTCACTCTCCTCTTCATTTTTATACTATGTGCTGTTTTCCTTACAGAGCAGATATTTTGTTTTGAGCACAGAGCTGGGATTCCTCCCACTGTGACTTCAATACTTCCTGCTGGGGTTTCTCAGCCAAAGCTAATGTACTATTGTTGAATGTCAGCAGTTCCTTACAAATGAGAGTGAAGAGTGAGTGGAGGAGTGTGGCAGTGTTAGGTTTAGCAGGGTGGTATCTTTACTTTGAACCGGATATGTTTAGTGGTCACATAGGAAGCAAATAGCCTTTAGCTGCCTCCCATTCTGTGTGTACACACAGTGCAGCTCTTAGGAGGATGTTTGCTAATGCATGTTACCTGGAAAATTCACTCTGGGGGACCTAGTCAACTGGCTGCTGATAATCCTTCAATTTATCTCTAATGGTGTCCATCAGAATAGTGGGATTGTGACCTTTTTTTGTACCTACACATGCATTGTAGAGAAGGAAAAAAAATCAGTGGTAAATCCCAGTCAGGTTAGAAATTAAATGCACGGAGTAGGAGACTAGACCGCTCACAGGTTTGGCAATGGGATACTGGGCCTGTCTCCTCAAAATTCCAGCAGAGATCAGGTCAGTAGTCACTGAAATCCCATATAATCTGAGCCCTGTTTGATGGCCTCTGAAATAATTTGCTGGTGTGAATCTAGTTCATAGTGGAGAGATGTCCATAGCACAAACAGATACCTTTATTGGCAATCACAGCAGCCAGACCAAGAGTACTGAATAGATATGGGGATTAAAGTACTCTCTTGGCTGTGTAAGTGGTCCCTTCAGTAAGGTATATTGACAGAGTGGTGTGTGTGTGTGGGAAAGAAAGTGTTTGCTGCTGACGATGCTGTACCTATTTTGTGGATAATTAAGACTTCTACCTCCAGGGCTTTAAATCTGCCAACTTTCACTAGCACTAAACTAACAAGGAGAAGGAAAAAGAAAACAATTATCAATTAATGTATGAGGAGAGGAAAACTCTCCTGTTCCAGCTTTCAAAATTCCCAATTTGGGTTACGTTTGTGTGTGATGCTCCATATTAGTGTGTGTTATCACCATTGACTGAGATCACATATTACTATTTAAAACCTTAAAATTGGGACATTAAAACTGAAAAATGATGGAAAATGTTTTAAGTGATTTAGTGTTAGAGAAATATGCCAAATTGAAGATCTTTAGACACAGAACAAGTGCAGCATAGACAGTAACTCTACAAGTTCCCCACATACAACACCCCAGTGTGCTGGAACCTGATTTGGGGGGAAATCCCTCTAGTTATGTACATCTTTGGTACTTATATGACATCCATTACCATAGTATCTTTACAAGTTCCTTCTCAGGTAGGGAAGTAGTATTACCCCAATTTTAGAGAACCATTGTTCATGAAAATTTGATACCAGGTCCTTGTTCCTTGATTTCCCCAGCAATGCTAAGTGCAGCATGCCTAAGTGCTTTTAAAAATCTGGGTCTGTATCTTCCTGTATGCATGTAACAAGCTATGGATGCTCCAAATATGCATTATAGAAATAATCAGAAAATGTTTTTCCCCCCAATGGAAATTTTTGGCAAAAAAGAAAAAAATTACATTTTCATTGACATTTTCAGTGGAAGATTTTGACTTTTTGTTTCAAAAACACACACACCCCCTCCAAACAGGGCCGGCACGCCCACTAGGCGACCCTAGGCGGTCGCCTAGGGAGCTGGGGGGCGGCTGGCAGAGGCTGCCTCCCGCCCTCCCGGCTCCATGGCTGAACCAGGAGCTGGGGGGGTGGCTTGCCGCGGCTGCCGCCTGCCCTCCCAGCTCCGTGGCTGAGCCGGGGGGCGGGGCGGCTGCTGCTCGCCCTCCCGGCTCCGGCTGAGCCGGGGGGCGGCTGGTCCGGCTGACACCCGCCCTCCCGGCTCCGCGGCTGAGCTGGGAGCCGGGGAGGCGGCTGGCCATGGCTGCGGCCCGCCCTTCCTGCTCCGCGGCTGATGCGGGAGCCGGGGGGAGGGTGGCTGGCCGCGGCTGCCTCTCGCCCTCCCGGCTCCGCGGGTCAGCTGGGAGCTCGGGGCGCCGCAGGCGAGGGGCAGCTCCCTCCCCGCTGAGCTGCCGGCGGGGAGGGAGCCGCCATGGGGGGCGGAGTTAGCTGGGGGGTGCGGGGCGCAGGGCCGGTGCAAGGAAGTTTCGCCTAGGGTGCAAAACTTCCTTGCACCGGCCCTGCCTCCAAACCATATAATTGTGAAATGAAAACTAATATTTTGGGGGGTTTGTCCTCTTTTGTCTGAAAAATTTCAGATGATAATTGAAAAATACATTTTTTAGTTTTCTGTTTAAAAATCTTCAAGGAAAGCAGCCACCTTCCACATACATTTTTGTTTAGTCAAAAACCCAATTTCCTGTTTAAAAAAAAAATTGAAAAATGTTGACCAGCCGTAATAAATGCTATGTTGAGTTAGGAGGTATCCATTTTTACAGTCTCTTTCCTGATTGCACTTCAAAAGAGCCTCAGCTCTGAAGTATTCTAGTACTTTCCAGCAAGTTGTAATGGTAGACTATAAGACACTGGAGTCCTGATGCTGTGCCAAACAAAGGCTACAGACACATTGCATAGGTTCAAAATTTTACCCTCATCCTGGGATTTGGCTCTATTATCAAAGTAACGCAGGCTAATACAACATAAATTCAAGTCTGAGTCTTCTAATTAAGATTTGGCTGCTTCTAGGCTTCTTAACTCACGACCTGTCTGTCACAGAATTTAGCTCCTTCTGCCAGAGGGCTACTCCTACTTCCCTTATATCCAGGGTGGAGTTTAAAAAGCTACCTCTTCCCCAGTGAGTGATCAGGAATTAACCAGGTGCTCCCTATAGGATTCCAGTGCCTGCTAACAGGACGATGCAAAACCACCCTGTTACAGAGAGACTTAGACTGACTAATGGCCTTAAGAGCCCAGACACTCCTGAGTTCCAATCCTAGTTCTTTCTGTGGCCTTAGCCAAATAACTTAATTTCTCTGAGTTTCTTCATCTTTAAACTTGAGGTAATAATACTTATTTACCTCGCAGGGGGGGTTGCAAGGATTAGTTAGTTAACAGCTGGGAAGTGCCAAGTGCTATTAATAATGCAAAGCAAGAAACGTTATGAAACAGAAACAAAATTCTTGCCTTTTGCTTCAAAGGAGAATTTCCGGAACACCATAAAGACCCTGCTTTCTAATGAGATGGATTAGTTTACTTCTTGTGGCATTAAAGAAATACATGAAATACTGTGAAAGGGTGGCAGGATCTCCCTAGGGCAAGGTCGCTCAGCGTATCACTGCACAAGGGTAGCAGGCTCCCACCCATGAGGCACACCTGCCAAGAGCAGCCCATGTTGCTCTCTTAATTTAGTCTGTCAGGGTTTCACTCAAAATAATTACTTACATCCTTCATTTTTAACACTCTGTCTCCTGGCAGAGCCACAGAAAGAGTGAGAAAGGAATAGACTTGTCTCGCTATGTCAGTGAGGGGTGGGTAGAGATAAGGGAGGCGAAGGACAGAAAAGGATAGAGGAGAAGCCTACAGCTGTGAGGAGTGAGATAGGAAGGGAGAAAGAGGACACAAAGGACAAGACAGAAAAAGAGAGAAACAGAGAGTATCAGAGGCAGAAACTGGAAATAAACAGAGAAAGGCAGTGAAAAATGGTGGAGCGGGAGAAGGATGAAGAATCAAAGTGTGAGAGAAAGGAAGGGAGAGTGAAAGACATAGAAATAGAAAGAAAATGAGGGAAAGAAGAGGAGTTTCTTTCTTTCTGTTTATCTGATTCGGTAATGAATGTGATGCAGAATTTTCCTGTTGGAGAGCCAGAAAAGACCCTGTTCTGCTCCCCACTCTAGCTTCTGATTAGAATGTGCTAAAGAAGGGCAACTGTGTTCTGGTCCAATGTCTCTCCCTCTGGTACCCCTGCCACACCTTGTACCCTGAGAACAGTATTACCTCCTTTATTGCTGGTTCTCCACTACCCTAGCTGGGCTGCCATCATTCAGTTAACATTCAATTGAAATTAATGTTATGTCATTCTGGGGATCAACCACACAGCTGTTCCATTCCTAAGGGACATACATGGGATGTTTGGCAACACAGCAGGTACATCCTGTCTGGACATATACCTAAAACACCTGGCAGTAGTTACATGGTTGAGAAAGAACACACATCTACTAACAAATTCCAGAGGTCTATACACTGCACATCACGTCTTCCATATCTGCACAGCAAGACTGAGGTTTAGGAACTTGGGCTCATGCCTTTGAACTCCTTCCTTCAACACTGACACCTGGGGAGGCTTTAGGAACTTCTCCAGACAAAATTTTATTATGTTCTCATGCTCCCCTGCAATCCATCTCCCCACTGCACTCATTAACATTCTCTGTAGGCAGTAACGTATGCTTCCCCACTGTAGGCATTGCAACAATCTGCGATCAGTGTGGTTGCTGCTGCGATAACAATGCAGTACAGGATTAGGGGCCAGCTCCAGCTCCCAGTGAAGTCAGTAAACCTGAGAGGTGCAGTACAAAAGGCTCAGCCCAGGATGAGAAGGAGGCAAAGGTGACTTTCACTCCAGCATAAGTGAGAGGAGCCCTGGGAGCTGCTCCAATTTATTGTAACCTCCCCAGGGCTATATAATCCTCCAGTGCTGCAGCCAGTTCCCTTTCCAGTCCCAGCATGCACCCTCATTTCCCCAGTGTGTCTCCCTATACTGCAGTTTGCAATGGGAGGAAGCATAGAGTTGCTTCCTTTGGCCATACACCTCCAGCTGCAGTGTAGGTGCTGCCCTTTGTTTCTCACTGCCTCAGTTCTCTATCTATAAAATTGGGATGATAATACTTCCCTCTCTGACAGCAGTCTTGCAAGGATGAAGACACTAAAGATTGGGAGGTGCTCAGATCCTATGGTAGTGGGGGCCATATAAGTACCATAGATGCAGAACTAGAGGGGTTCCCCCCACATCAGGTTTCCAACATTTTGAGGGGTTGTGTGAGTTGAACTTGTAGAGTCCCTGCCTATGTTGTACTAGTCTGTAGCTAGAGGTCATCAAATTGGCATATCTCTCTAATATTAAATCACTTAAAAATATTTCCCAGATTTTTTTTAGTTTTATGTCCCAATCTTAGGGTTACTTAAATAGTTACTTCAAAATGTTTAAAAAGCCAATGTCAATTGTTGTAGGCTCAATGTTTGATCAGTTATGTTCTGATGTAGAACTGCCTCTAAATGCTAACTGCCAAACTCTGCCTTCAGTTACATGGTTCAACAAGGTTCAACAAGGACAACTGCAGAGTCCTGCACTTAGAAAGAAAGAATCCCATGCACTGCTACAGGCTGGGGACTGACTGGCTAAGCAGCAGTTCTGCAGAAAAGGACCTGGGGATTACAGTGGACGAGAAGCTGGATATGAGTCAGCAGTGTACCCTTGTTGCCAAGAAGGCCAATGGCATATTGGGTTGTATTTGTAGGGGCATTGCCAGTAGATTGAGGGAAGTGATTATTCCCCTCTATTTAACACTGGTGAGGCCACACCTGGAGTATTGCATCCAGTTTTGGTTCCTCCCCCCCCCCCACACAGAAGGGATGTGGATGAATTGGAAAGAGTCCAGCGGAGGGCAACGAAAATTATTAGGGGGCTGGGGCACATGACTTATGAGGAGAGACTGAGGGAACTAGGGTTATTTAGTCTGGAGAAGAGAAGAGTGAGGTGGGATTTGATAGCAGCCTTCAACTAGCTGAAGGGGGGGCGGGGGTTCCAAAGAGGATAGAGCTAGTCTGTTCTCAGTGGTGGCAGATGATAGAACAAGAAGCAATGGTCTCAAGCTGCAGTGCGGGAGGTCTAGGTTGGATGTTAGGAAACACTATTTCACTTAGGGGGTGGTGAAGCACTGGAATGGGTTATCTAGGGAGGTGGTGAAATCTCCATCCTTAGAGGTTTTAAAGGCTGGGCTTGACAAAGCCTTGGCTGGGATGATTTAGTTGGTGTTGGTACTGCTTTGAGCAGAGGGTTGGACTAGATGACATCCTGAGGTCTCTTCCAACCCTAATATTCTATGATTCTACATGAATGTTGCTTCCTTGGATTTCAGTGAGAACTGGAGGCATGTCTTGGAGAGCACAGTTTGGCTCATAATATCTATTTTTACTTTCAAAAATTCCATCTCCATAATATTGTTTTTAAAAACCATTTTTGGTGGATTGTGATGGGGTGGACTGGACCCAGAGACCCCCTGATGGTGGCCTCAGGTTCCTACCACACCCAGTCCCACAAAAGAGCAGTAGAGAAGTCCTCCAGGCTGCCTAGAGTGGCTGCGGGGGAAGCAGCCAATTGGAGAGAGGCTGCAGGAAGCAGCCAATCAGGGCCCAGGAGGGCCATATAACAGTAGCTGTAGCGCTAGAGACAGTCAGTTGCTGGAGGAGTGCGGACTGTGTTCCTGGCAGAAGGAGCAGCAGGACCATGGACAGATCAGTTGCTGGCAGGGTCTGGGGAAGTGAGAGAGAGCTCCTGGCTGGCTGCTGGGACTGAAGACAGAAGAACAGCTGGGGCCAGAAAGGCCCAGAAAGCATAGGCGCCGACTCTGTGGGTGCTCTGGGGCTGGAGCACCCATGGGGAAAAATTGGTGGGTGCTCTGCACCCACCGGCAGCTCCCCGCCCGCCCCAGGGCCCGCGCCTAGCTTACCGCAGCAGCGGGCGTCGGGGGCGGGGCACCGCAATGTCGCCCGGGGGCGGGGCCCCGTGACGTCACCCGGCGTTGGGGGCGGGGCCTGGCGTTGGGGGCGGGGCCCCGCCCCCGACACCAGGCATCAGCACCCAGCGACGCTGACGGAAGTCAGCGTCGCTGCCAGAAAGGGTTAAGAGTCTACAGGGAGGAAGCCCTGGGGGCACGACCCAATACCAGGGTCGAGGGACTATTTGAGGGCTAGCCAAGAAGGGGCTGTGGGACTGAGCCCAGGGAGGGCTGCAGGAAGACAGTGTCTCCAGGGAGGAAGCCCTGGGGTATGACCCCATATCAGGGCCAGGACTATTTAAAGACTGAGCCTGGTGAGGGCCACAGAGATACCAACGGAGGGGTACTGGGATAGGCCCTGGTAGACTGTATACCTCAGAAGGGGTTTGCTTTGTTTCATATACAGACTGTGTGTGTGTCTCAGCCAGAGGGCTGAGTTACTAAAAACTGCCTGAGAAACCACCAACAGAGGTCACCACAGACTAAGAGAGTACAGGCACACGCACTCAGCCAGGGGATGCTTGCGAGAGGTGAGTGCCACCCCGTTACATGGACCAATACAGAAACTGTTAATTCTCTTGTCCTCCCACTGCTGGTTGTATTGCAGTAATTAACAACAACAACAAAAACCCCACAATTCCCAGAACTAAATCCACTTCAAGATTCTACTACTGATCTACAATGCATATACTACTTTAAGAGCCTATGGAATATCTGATGGGTAGCCTATGTCTGATACTGAAAGGGTAGGCCAACTTAGATCAAAGATCGCCTTTTCTTCCAAGACTTACCACAGCAGTTGTCCAACATACTGGAACTGACAGAGTCCAGGTATAAACATGGGAAAGCCATAGGTAGAGTTTCCTCAACAGTGGGAAAAACCCAGTGGCAAAGGTCCTGTAGCACCCTCCTGTGGGAAGCTAGAAAGCATTCAAGCCTTCCTATTTTCATATCACACAGCAAGACTCATCTCTGCCAAAACCTTCTCCAAAAGATGTGAAGTAATGGAAAAACCCAGTTGCAAGTTTTAACGCAGAAGTCAGTGCTTAATTACAGATTGTCGCTTCTGAACGGATTTCTGTAATCTATGAACTGCCAAGATATGATGGCTGGCACTTTAGAAAGGCTAAGAAACAGATAGACAGATCTGGTAGATATTGGTGCATTGACACTGGAGAAAACAAAATGGGGCAATATTGGCTTTTGCAGTTTCACAAGTGCAGGGAGAAAATTCAGCGTTTTCCAAACAGTAAAGGGCAAAAACAATGGAGACAAAAATGTTGTTCTTTTCCAATGTCTCAATGGTGGCTACAAACAATGGAGACTTTAAAAATAAAAAAATGAGTCAATTTAGTCCCACTGTTAATTTTCTGTCTTATTTCTCAAAATGATTTCTCATCCACATTAGCATAATCTTCAATGGCAGCAAGAAATTAAAATATACTATGTAAATTTGACTAGAGCTTAACAGCAGAGTACCATTGGAGAGAGAGAATCTGAGTATTGGATTTGTGATTGCTGGTGAAATCTGGGGATTTTTAAATTTAGAGGGGCATTGGGGCATCTTTACTACTGCAAATGTGAAGTAAACCAACTGAAGTTAATGGAGTTACCCTGGATGACCATTTTAACTAAGATTAAATTCTGGCCCGTTGGTTTTAATTTTTGGTATTTTATGCTTTTCTTATTTGTGAGACCTTCTTAAAAGGATGAAAATAAAATCCCTTTCTTTAATGTTTTCATCTTTTGCCATTAGACAAACATAATTTAGAGTCTCTTCCCCACTTCCATGTATCCCATGGATTTTTAATTAACCTGGTTTTCCCATTTACTTCCTTGTCTAAGCACCTGCATATTCGATAATGCTCACACAGCTCTGGGAATGGGTTTTTCTTTTAATTAACTGATGCTACTTCTTCTGGTTATGAAGCAGCACAAAGTAACACAGTGCAGGTCCTACATAAGCAGAGACTATTACTCTGGAACATTTCTTGGCAACAATAGTGGATTAAACATACACCCCCCTGATATAGATTTCAAAGCCAGAAGGGACAATTGTGATCATCTAGTCTGACCTCCTGTTTAATACAGTCTGTAGCACTTAAAATAATTCCTAGAGCAGATTTTTTAGAAAACCATCCAATCTTGATTTAAAAATGATCAGTGGTGGAGAATCCACCATGACCCTTGTTAAATTGTTCCAATGATTAGTTACTCTCACCGTTAAAAATGAACACCGTATTTCCAGTCTGAATGTGTCTAGCTTCAACTTCCAGTCATTGGATAGCGTTATACTTTTCTCTGCTAGATCGATGAGCCCATTATTAAATATTTGTTCCCATGTACATACTTATAGATTGTAATCAAGTCACCTCTTAACCTTCTGTTTGTTAAACTAAATAGATTGAGACTCCTTGAGTCTGTCACTATAATGTATGTTCTGAATCCTTTAATCATTCTTGTGTCTCTTATCTGAACCCTCTCCAATTTATTAACATCCTTCTTGAATTGTGGGTGCCAGAATTGGACACAATATTCCAGCAGTGATTACACCAGTGCCAAATACAGAGATAAAATATTCCTACTCGAGATTCCTGTGTTTATGCAAAGCAGGATGGCATTAGTTCTTTTGGCCACAGCACCACACTGGGAGCTCATGTTCAGCTAATTATCCACCATGACCCCCAAATCTTTTTCAGAGGCACCGCTTTCTAGCATAGAGTCCCCCAACTTGTATGTATGGCCTACATTCTTTGTTCTGGGGTGAAGCCAACAGGTGCAGAGGAGCACTTGGTTCGGACGGAAATGTTCCTTAGGGATGAATTTATTAAAGGGGGAGCTCTATAGCCTAGTAAAGAGGATAGGAAAGAAGTTGGTTAAGTACAGGTAGGAGCTAGTGAGGAACAGTCAAATGAAAGAGAGTCCCATCTAAATATGGCACATGAAAGCAAGCACTTGAATATTGACAAAATGTGCAAATACTTATATACAAATGCTAAAAGTCTAAATACTAAAATGGGCAAACTACATTGCCTGGCAATAAATGAGGATATTGATATAATAGGCAACATGAAAACTTGGTGGAATGATATAATCAATTGATTATGTGATATCAGGGTATAAAATATAAAGGAGTGACAGAGTAGGTCGTGCTGGTGGAGGAGTGGCACTATATGGTAAAACATAGACTCATATAAGGTAAAAATCTTATATGAAAAAAATATACCATAGAATCTCTGTGGATAGAAATTCCATGCTTGAATAAAAAGAGTATAGCGGTAGGAATATACTACCAACCACCTGAGCAGAGGATGGTGACGGTGACTGTGAAATGCGAAGGGAGGTTAGAGAGGCTAAAAATGCAGAATGTGCAGTAGTAATGGGTGATTTCAACTATCCTCATGTTGATTAGGCAAATGTCAACTCAGGGCATGATGCCAAGATAAAATTTCTAGACACCATAAATGATGGCTTCTTGGAGCAGCTAGTCCTGGAACCCACAAGAGGAGAGGCTATTCTTTATGTAGTCCTAAGTGGAGCATAGGATCTGGTCCAAGAGGTAACTGTATCTGAACTGCTCAATAATAGTGACCATAGTGTAATTCCATTTAAAATCCTTGGGGGGGGGGGGGAGGAAGGGGGGATAATTCCAATAAACAAAAAAACCCCACCCCAGTAACATTTAACTTTAAAAAGGGGAACTGCACAAGAATGAGCATGCTTGTTAGGCGGACATTAACAGGGCCTGTCACAAGAGTTAAATGCTTACAAGCAGCAAGGGGACTACTTAAAAACACTGTAATAGAGGCTTAGAGTAAATGTATGCCCCAAATCCGAGAAGAAAATGTGAGAAGCAAAAGAATGCCACCATGGCTAAACAGCTGAATAATGGAGGCCGTTAGAGGCAAAAAGGCATCCTTTTGAAATCAAGTCCTAGCGAGGATAACAACAAGGCTCACAAATTCTGGCAGGTAAAGTGTAAAAGTATAATACGGCAGGCCAATAAAGAATTTGAGAAGCAACTTGGTAAAGATGCAAAAACTAGCTGTAAGAATTTTTTTTTAAGTGCATCAGAAGCAGGAAGCCTGCCAAACAGGCAATGAGGCCACTAGACGACCAGTGTATTAAAGGAGCATTCAAGGAAGTAAAGGGCATTGCAGAGAAGCTAAATGAATTCTTTGCATTGGTCTTCACTGCAGAGGATGTGGGGGAGATACCCACATCAGAGCTATCCTTTTTGAGTGATAAATCTGAAGCACTGTCCCACACTGATGTGTCAGTAGAAGAGGTTTTAGAACAAATTGATCAATTAAAAAAGAATAATGTCACTAGGACCAGATGGTATTCACCCAAGAGTTCTGAAGGAACTTGCAGAAACTACTAATTGTAGTATGTAATCTATTGCTGAAATAAGCCTTTGTATCGGATGACTGGAAGGTATCAATTGTAATGTTGACTTTTTAAAAGGGTTCCAAAGGTGATCCTGGTAATTGAGAGAGCCTAACTTCACTAGCGGTCAAACTGGTAGAAACTATAGTAAAGAATACAATGATCAGACACATAGATAAACTTGATTTGTTGGGAAAGAGCCTACATGGCTTTTGTAAAGGGAAGTTATGTCTCCCCAGTCTATTAGAATTTTTTTGAGGATGTCAACAAGAATGTGAATAAGCATGATTCAGTTGATATAGTGTACTTGGATTTTCAGAAAGCCCTTGACAAGATTCCTTGCCAAAGGCTCTTAAAGAAACCAAGTAGTCATGGGATAAGAGAGAAGGTCCTCTCATGGATCAGTAACGGATTAAAAGTTAGGAAACAAATGGTAGGAATACATGGTCAGTTTTCACCAGTGCAAAGAGGTAAACGGTGGCTCCTCCAAGGATCTGTACTGAGACCTGTGCTGTTCAACATACTCCATTAATGATCTGGAAAAAGGAGTGAACAGTGAAGTGGCAACGTTTGCAGATGATCCAAAATTATTTAGGATAGGTAATTCCAAAGCTGACTGTGAAGAGTTACAAAGGGATCTCACAAAACTGGGTGCCAAGGCAGCAACAAAATGGCAGATGAAATGCTACACTGAAAAGTGCAAAGTAATGCACATTGGAAAAAATATTCCCAACTACACATATGAAAGGATGGGTTCTAAATTAGCTGATACCACTCAAAAAAGAGATTTTACAGTCACCATGTGACTCTGAAAACTTCTGATTAATGCGCAGCAGTGCTCAAAAAGGCTAACAGAATGTTAGGAACTATTAGAAAAGGGATAAAAAAAACAACAGAAAATATCATAATGCCACTTATATAAATCCATGGTGTGCCCACCTTGAATACAGTCCGGTTTTGGTCGGCCTATCTCCAAATGGGCATAGTGGAACTGGAAAAGCTTCAGAGAAGGGCAACAAAGATGATTGGGGTATTGAACAGCTACCATACGAGGCGAGACTAAAAATATTAGGGCTGTTGATCTTATAAAAGAGATGTCTGAGGGGGTATATGATAGAGGTCTATAAAATGATGAATAGTGTGTAGTAAGTGAATAGAGAAGTGTTATTTACCCTTTCCTACAATAGATAAACTAGGGGTCACATGGGAAAATTAATAGGCAGCAAGTTTAATACAAACAAGAGGAAGTAGTTTTTCACACAATGCACAATGAACCTGTGGAACTCATTGCCATGGGATGTTGTGAAGGCCAAAACTATAAGTGGGTTCAAAAAAGAACTAGATAAGTTAATGGAGGATAGATCCATGAATGGCTATTGGCCAAGATGGTCAGGGATGCAACCCTATGCTTGGGGTGACCCTAATGCTCTGACTGCCAGAAGCTGGGGGTGGGGAAGGGAAAGACAAGGGTAGTTCACTCTAACTGCCCTGTTCTGTACACTCCACCTGAATCTCTGGTACAAGCCATTCTTGGGGACAGGATAATGGGCTAGATGGACCTTTGGTCTGACCCAGCGTGGCAGTTCTTAGATATTTACATTTAGCCACATTAACAACATGTCTTGTTTGCTTGTGCCCAGTTGGCCAAGTGATCCAGATTGCTCTGAATCAGTAACCTGTCCTCTTCATTATTTACCACTCCCCCAGTGTTTGTGTCATCTACAAATTTTATCTGTGATGGTTTTATATTTTCTTCCGTGTTATTGATGATAATGTTAAAGAATGTAAGGCCAATAATCGATCCCTGCAGGACCTCACTGAAGATACGTCCTCTCAATGATGATTCCCCATTTACAGTTACATTTTGAACCCCATCAGTTTGCTAGTTTTTAATCCATTTAATGTGTTCCATGTTAATTTGACATCATTCTAGTTTTTTATCACGCCATGCAATTCCAAGTCAAATGCCTTACAGAAGTCTATTATGTCAACACTATTACTGTTATCAGCCAAACTTTTAATCTCATAAAATATATACAATCATATTAGTTTGACAGGGTCTATTTTCCATAAACCCATGTTGATTTGCATTAGTTACATTACTCTTCTTTAATTATTTATTAATCAAGTCCCATATCTGCTGCTCCATTATCTTGCCTGGGATCAGTGTCATAATAACAGGCCTATAACTACCCATTTACCCTTTTAAAAATTGGCACAACATTAGCTTTCTTCCAGTCTTCTGGAACTTTCCCAGTGCTCCAACACTAAAATCAACATTAACAGTCCAGAGAGCTCCTCAGCCAGCTTTTTTTAAACTCTTGGATGCAAGTTATCTGCAACTGCTGATTTAAAAATGTCTGATTATAGTGGCTTCTGTTTAACATCCTCCAGAGATACTAGTGGAATGGAAAGTGTGTTATCACCATATGGTGAGACTACATCATCTGGTTTTTTTCCCAAATACAAAACTGAATTATTGAACACTTCTGCCTTTTCTGCATTATTATTGAGAGTTCTACTGTTTCCATCTAGTAATGGACCAATACCATTGTCAGGATTCTTTTTGTTCCTAATATATTTTTTAAAACTCCTTTTTAGTGTCCTTAAGTCTGCTGGCCATAAATTTCTCCTGTCTCTTTTGGCTTCCCTTCTCATTTTCTACAATTCCTAACTTCTGATGTATATTCATGCTTATCAACTTCCCCTTTCTTCCATTTGTTTTATATAGATATAGACATATATTTACAGTTGCCTTCACTTCCCCTCTAAACTAGGTTGATTTTTTTTTTTAAACCAGTAAGGTGTGCTTGCTGATAGAGGTAATAGTAAACTGCAGAGTGATGCAGTACATTTAACAAGTACTTCACCTGGCCTCTGCCCACTAATTTGCTTTTGTGTGACTTATTCTAACATTTCTCCCCCTGTACATCTTGAAAAAGCTGACACTAAATAGATAGAAAATCAGCCTGCCAGAGTAATATTTCCTCTTTCCCTGCAAATGTGGGATTTTCCCCTCCAAAGTTACCCATGTCCAAAGCCCAGGATGGAGAAGGTCCAGTCCTCAGCCAGTAATGGCTTTTCTAGACAGAAAACTAAGTATGTGGTTCTGCAGGGCTAGAGACCGGAGTTTTATACCATTGGGAAGAGAAGATCTCTGGCTTCCCAATGGGATCAGCACTTGCCTCTAGCTCTTAAAAGGACCTGAGATAAGAGTCTAAAGATTGTGATATTTTTAGGTATAAGAAAGCTATTTTAGGTCATTTTTTGCAGTATTAATGGTTCCCTCTGACCCTGTACAACTGAGCTCATGGTAACTAAGGCACCTGCCTTTACAGGCAGAAGGATATGAACAATGCAGTCCCAATAACAGTTTACAAAACTCTTTGAAACATTCTTAAAATAGTTTTTCTACAGCATATGTGGCACATAGAGAACATACATGATAGTTCATGGTGGTCGAAAGGTCATATTGGTTTGAGTTAGGGATGATCTGCACAACACGTGGACTTGCCACTTGTGACTAATGTACCACCATCCCAAATGCAGGCAGATAAAACCTGACTTCCACACCTGTCCATCCTTTCTCTCTCTTTGGAGCTACATAATCAAGACGAGTGAGGGAGAAGAAATAATAGGGCACTCCTCACAAGACTGTAACAGTTTTAAGTGAAATAAGAATCGTAGTCTAAGGGTAGGTCTACACTACCCGCCCGATTCGGCGGGTAAAGATCGATCTTCTAGGATCGATTTATCGCGTCTCATGTAGACGCGATAAATCGATCCCAGAAGCGCTCCCCGTCAACTCCGGAACTCCTGCTCGGCGAGAGGAGGAAGCGCAGTTGACGGGAGCGAGCCTGCGCCACGTGGACCCAAAGTAAGTAACATTTCTTTCGATCTAGGAAACGTCGACTTCAGCTACGCTATTCTCGTAGCTGAAGTTGCGTATCCTAGATCGATCCCCCGCCCCAGTGTAGACCAGCCCTAAGATACTTGACAGCCCTTTTAATAACAGATTACAATTACTTTTATTCCCAGTAAACCAGCACCCTTGCCTTTCACACATACTGGCCAGAAGTTCATTAGAAATCCAGTTCAGCCTTTTGTCTGCCTCCATCGGACACAGATAATGAATTCATTTAATCCTTTCCTTGAGGCTCTGTCTGTTCTGTTTAATAGGCACTTTCCTTTGTGCCTATTAAATATGAAAGGACATATTTACTTGAGGTGTTTTCCAGCCCATAACTTTCAACCTTCACAGGGGGCAAAGCCACAAAGCCTATTAGTGGAAGGCACAGAAGCTCAATTCAGGTCCCTGTCCTCTTTATTCCAACTGAATTAGTCACTGGGTAGAAGTGGGGAAGAAGGGTACCCTCTATCTAAGTCTGACATTAGTACAGGTTTCCCTCCCTAATATTGACCTCTTGGGTCAGTAACAAGGAGATCTGGTCTGGAGTTTTTGTGCCATGCACTGCTCAAACATCTCAGATAGCCTATAGATCTTCTGGGAAATGTATTCATTTTTGCTGGGAAACCATCTGAAATATTTTTCTCCCAGTTCTCACTGTTCAGTTTTTATCTATATCTCTATAATTTCTGAGATGGTAATTCATACAAATAAAAGGTCAGAATCTGTGCTGTGTCTTCAGGAGGAGGGGATACAAAGCAAAGCTTAAATAATCTTTGCACTTCTGGATTGTGGGCTGCTGCAGGGGCCTAAAACAGCCCCCAGCCTAACCTACGCAGCCTTGGGGCCTGCTGTAAATTATGGCAGCCCCCGTGGTGTTGTCTATGGCTTGCAGTGGAAAACAGAATGGCCACAGTGTGTGACTGCATTATAGCCCCCCTCTGTCCCAGCCCTGGCTTCACTAGTGACATGACTCCTGTGCTACAGGAATTCTCTTAAATTCCTTGACCATACGGCCAAGAGCAGGGACTCGGATTCCTCCCACAACATGAAAAACATAGAAGAGAGAACCAAAGGAGGAATTCCTGTAAGAAAACATACTGTGATTTGAAAATGTGGCAAATCCAGTATAGGATTGTTTTGCCTTACTTGGACAATGTGATCTGTAGATCACATGGAGAGGTGTGTGTGTGTGTGTGTGTGTGTGTGCGTGTGCGTGTGCGTGTGCGTGCTAGCTATACCACCAATTCCTCCTTCCATCAGCTTTTGATACTAGATGTGGGGTGTGTGTGTTGTATTTAGATTTCATATTAAAAAAACCCACTCATGACATGACAATTGTTTGAAACCTGCTTTAAATAACACTTTAAAGACACTAGGCAGTGACTGGAAGGAGATTTTTAATTCTCAGCCAGATGATGCTGGTACTGCCATGTTGATGTTTATCTCTTTAGCCTCAAGTCATTTTTTCCTCTTTTGCTTTTCTTTAGTAGGAGTCACACACAAGTTCCACTAGATGTCACTGTACTAGCTCTTCTACAGCCTGTAACAAAGAATTTCTTGCTTCTGAAGGCAAAATTGATGCAGTTTAGTAATAATGTACTGGAAATGATGGGTACCAGCCCCAGCCCCCAGTATTTCTGATTCAGCAGCGTGCAGAAGGCCATCCTCTTGGTTTCCCTGGAATTGGGTGATAAAACTGCTTCCTCATGGGGTTTCCTTGCTGATTTCCCACCTGGCTTAGATAGGTGAGGGAGAAATCAAAAGCCAACAGTATCACCTTGTGATTGCTGGAACGTGAATACTCCAGGCTCCGGTGCCACATTTAAGATAGTTGGAGTGAGGAGGAGGAAACCTTTCACTTGTATGGATTGCCCTCCATCCTCCTTCTTCTGGTACTATATTTCTTGAGCAAGTAGGCCACTAAGGGTTAGGCAGTACCGTCTGGACCTCTGGTATGCATGGAATATTAAAACGCCCCCCCTCCCCTTTTGAAAGGGGCATTGCATGCTCTTCTCTCCTCTATTAGGCTTCTGGCCCTTTAAGATGACTTGGCTTATTCCAGCTTTTCCCGTCCCTTTTAGACTGACACCTTTAGTTAGTCTTAACCTACTCCGTCTCTTCAGCTTCCTCGCTGCTTCTGGTATTCCTTGATTTCACTTAACAGTACCCTAAGCAGCAACTATATCTAGCAGTCCCAGTGCTGCTCCTAGGCTGGGTTTTCTCACTTGGCAGCACTGGGCCCCAGTCCCTGTCATAGTTGTAGACAGAGCTCTCATGCCAGTGGGGCACGACATGCCTCTGTTGTTGAACTTTCCTGCTCTTTTGAAGCACCACTGGTAGAATATAGAGCAGTCGTGTCTTTTCCACAGTGTTATATGTGTGCCAGGCCATGCATTAACATTTGTCACAGGCCAGAGGTTCCCAGGCCATTTGACAGCACGATTTGAATTAGTTCTGTCCAGTACAGGTCAGGATTGATTCCTTTACTGGATGAGGCTAGAACTTTGCGATTGCTATAGCAACTTTAAAGCCAAGGGCCTCGAAGCCCTTTATAAACATGAATCATGTCTGGCCTCATAAACACCCCTGTGTGGTTGGTAGTATTGTTCTCATTTCACAGATGGGGAAACAGAGGCACCGAAGTTAAATGCCTTACTCAAGAACACACGGTGAGTCATTGGCCATGGTTAAAACGTAGGAGTCCCTCCCTCCCGGCCTTGAGATCATTTTTGGAGAGTCAGATCATTCTGCCTCTCTCTAAATGACCCTTTCATCTGCCCTGAGCAAGCTCTGTGAGCATATTAATTAGTAAATGCCCTTAAAGTGATTTTTGGGTTGCCACACCTTCACTTCAATCTGGGACCCAGCTGCCCTACTCTCCCCTTTCTTCCTCTTTCCTTTCTCCTTTCCTGCCTTTGCCCCATCACCCACTCCCCCTTCCTCCCTATTGTACATCTGTCCTTCTGCATCTATCTTCTCTCTGTCACCCTTCTCTTTCTCCCTTTTTTCCTTCCTCTCCCTCCCCTTCTCCAGATGGTCAGCCCCATGCCACCAGGAATGGGAGGAACTTCTAGGCTGGCTCATTTTGCAAGCAGCTGCTTTCTCTCCCTGCCTGCCCTTCCCCTCCTTCTTCCTACTTTGGGAATAACAGCGCTGGCATAAGACTGAACCTTCAATGGAAGATAATTAACTGGGATTAGGTTGCAGCACCCAGGCACTGGAGGGATGCCAGTGGGGAATGGACTGCAACAAAAGGGAAAATACAGATGTCACTCTCCACCTCATCTCTCCTGCTTCAAGAGGGGCAGAGAAGGAAGGGCTTAAAGCCCCCTTGGCTCCCTGGCATGGCTCTCTTTGTGGTCCACAGATAAGCTAATTCTTTATCGTATGCAGACTGGATTCTGCCTAGATGAGTCCGTTTATTGTTACAGTCACCACGTTCCCTGTCTCCCTAGCCTGTGCTTTTGTTTTCTGTTTTGTGATTTTAAGCGACTGCATTCTGCTTCCCATCGGGAGCCGCCCGAATGCTTCTCTTATTCTCTTTGGCAGCTGGGCTTTAAAGGTCATAGGAGGCATTAAGTCAATTCCAGAAAACACAAAGACGGATGAGCCAAATACAGAAAGGGTGGGTTCTTTTGCCTGCCTAGAAATCGGGTGAGTGCCCCAGAAAGCATACACCTGACCCGTTGATCCTTTCAGACAGCCTGAGAGCCTCCCAAAGCTATGGTCCTTCCTCCCAGACTCCTGCTGCGTGTCTGGAAGAAAGGGAGTGTGCAAGTGGGGACCCCTCCCAGTTTGCATGCACATGCAGAACAAAACACTCTAGGTTGGCGGGGGAAGGGAGGGGAGGTTGTTTGTTTGTTGGGGTTTTTTTGCTTTGCCAGACATTTGCTGCCAGCACACAGGGAGTGTGGCATTTGCACAGCACAAAACTCACTCTTGTTTCGTTGCTCCTGTAGCATTCTGGCTGGATTTTCCAAATGCTTTGTCTTTGCACTCTCAGGCTGGCTTCCATGTTCCACAGGAGAAAGGTTGTAACAGTATGAAAACCCCTTCAGCAGCTCATTGTGTTGGAGGGAACAGACAGCACAGCCTTCCCAAATGGAGTGGTGGCTTTTACCACTGAGAAAGCTGCCTTCCAAAGAGTGAAAAACACAAATAAATGTGTGGTGACCACCCCAGATACGTCCATTTGCCTGATTCCATCTTACACCTAATTTCCCCTGCAGCGTGAATTTTTCCCCATGGCTCCATTTGAAAGAAATAATACTTAGTGCTTTATGTTCCCAAAGCACTTTGCAAACATTAATTAAAAAATTATCACAACACTACTGTGAGATAGGGAAGATTAACCACATTTTACAGATGGTGAAACTGAGGCACACACCTATTAGGTGATTTGCCTAAGGTCATACAACAAATCAGGGGCAGAGGCAGGATTAGAATTCAAGAGTTTGAGACTCCAAGTTCCATGCTTAGTACTTTGCATCAGGCAGTCAGGTCAGGATTTTTTGCAGCCTGGACTGGAAGATTGGGGGATGCCCAGTTCCCCAATCCAGAATGCAGTGCTTGAAATTCTGCACACACACACACCTCCACTAGAAACCTGGATTTACTGTGTGTCTCAGCTATAGTATTGGATTTGTATTGTTTTTATTCTTTTGTGGAGGTGGGGGGGGGGCGGGAACAGTTCCCTTATGAATTTCTCCCTCTCTCACCTTCTAGCCCAGATTCTGGGGACCCCCCTCCTGGGCAAGAAGGTCTGGATGTAGCTGTGTCAGCCTGTTGCCATAGGTCTGAGCATTGGCCGGTGAAGATCACTCATAGATTCCAAGGCCAGAAGGGACCATTGTGATCATGTAGTTTAAACTTCTGTATAACACAGGCCTGAGAACTCCAGATGGTCAGCCCCGTGCCACCAGGAATGGGAGGAACTTCTAGGCTGGCTCATTTTGCAAGCAGCAACCTGCCCCCCCCCAAATAAAAATTCCTAGAGCAGATCTTTTAGAAAAACAGCCACTCTTGACTTTAAAATGTTCAGTGATGGAGAATTCACCACGATCCTTGGCAAATTGTTCCAATGACTAATTACTCTCACCATTCAAAATTTCTGCTTTATTTCCAGTCTGAATGTAGCACACAGAGCTACGCAGGAAGATAAAGAGGGTCCTTACACCCAGTAGCAGTGCCAGGGTTTTTGCCGCCCTAGGCGGCAGCGCTTCGGCGGCGTTTTGGTGGCCGTTTTTCTTGCCACCGAATCGCCGCCAGGAAGAGTCGCCGCCAAAATGCCGCCCCCCAAATCCCGCTGCCCTAGGCGACCACCTAGGGTCGCCTAGTGGAAGCGCCGGTCCTGCTACACCCCCTTACTCCCCTGGATGGTCACAATCTCTCCCCTAAGTATTAACCACCACCAGGGAGTGAATTTCCCTGCAGTTAATGACTATCTTAGAGGAGTTGCCAAGGACCTTTAGCCCAGCCAATCATTAACTTCTAGGAAATGCCCAACCTGGAGGTCATTATTGCTATTATAAGCAACGGAAGATGCTTTTTTTTTTAACTGTTGCATCTTGAGCTCAATGGTCTGGGTTGCTGTGATCTGCATACAGCGTATCACTCTCATCCCAGTGGTACAGGCAGCCTTGGGAAAGCAGGACTTCATTCTCAATACTTCATGAAGTTCATATTTAACTTTGTTTGTGTCCTGGTCATCCACCTCTCTGTTATCACAGGATGGATGGACTGTGCACAGGCTATGCCTTTGCTTCCTGGAGGAGTTCAAGGTGAGCACTGCCTCGATCATCTCAGTGGGATGTTAACTAACATGTCCAATTACAATCATTTAAATTTCAACATTGTTAACTAGTCCACTACTGATCAAAGCATATCAGGTAAGGTCTGCATAATCTTCTGTGAGCGACATCTTATTTTGTAGCTATCAGTGGATGTTAGATGGGGAGAGTACCACCACTTTTTAAAATTGGGGCTCCAACAGGCCAAAGGAGAGGATCACAGATGATTGGAGCATCAGGGACTCCTCCCATCTCCCCATCCTTGAGTAGCAAAGGCTGAATTTGCTGTTGCAGAGGAGATGAGACCAAATGTCTTCCACCCTGGCTCTAGTGGGTGCTGCTCTCCCTCTACTAGAGGCTACCTGCAGGCTCAGGCAGACACAGTGGTGCAAGTAGATTTTAACTCTTAATGGTACGGTTCCGACCCCGCCCTCCCTCACAAAAAATGTTCTGTGACTAGAGACCTGTACGATACAAATTTATACCCGCAGATGCGGATATCCACGGCTAGAAATCGGTATTCGCAAAACCGCAGGGTTCTCCCGGGAACCATAATGGTGAAAGGAGCTGCCGGTGTGGGGCCGCCGCTCCCAGGAACCAGTGCCCCACACCAGCAGCTCCTCTGGCACGATTGTACCGCACCTAGCCCCACCCCCAGCCCTGTCCTCCGGCAGGGCTGTATAGACCTCAGACAGGAGACGCAGCTGCATGGATGGGCTGGGGGTGGGCAGCACAGCTGTGCTGGAGGAACTGTTGGCGCAGGGCACTGGCTCCTGGGAGTGGCAGCCCCAGGTTCTGCTCCTTTTGCCGCTGTGGTTCCCGGGAGAACCCTGCGGTTCGGTGGATACCGATTTCTATTCACCGATATCTGCATCCATGGGTACAAATTTGTATCTGCGCGGGGCTCTACAGTTCATTCTTGAAAATGTGTCTTTCTGGTACAGCGTACCGGCAATAAATGTCTTAATGGTATGGCGTACCTGACCGTACCGGCTTACGTGCACCACTGGGCAGACATCACTATGTTGGTTACACTCACTTCACATTTCTAGGCTTTTCTTTACTTTGTGCAATTCTGGTCTCCCATGTTTAAGAAAGATGAATTCAAAGTGCAACAGGTGCAGAGAAGGGCTGCTAGGATGGTCAGAGGAATGGAAAACCTGCCTTATGAGAGGAGACTCAAAGAGCTTGGCTTGTTTAGCCTAACCACAAGAAGGCTGAAGGAGGATAGGATTGCTCTCTATAAATACATGACAGGGATAAATACCAGGGGGAGAGAGGAGTTGTTTAAGTTAAGCGCCAATGTGGGCACAAGAACAAATGGATATAAATTGTCCATCAGGAAGTTTAAGCTTGAAATTAGGAGAAGGTTTCTAACCATCAGAGGAGTGAAGTTCTGGAACAACCTTCCAAGGGGAGCAGTGCGGGCAAAAAACCTAACTGGCATCAAGAATTACTTGATAAGTTTATGTAGGGGATGTTATGATGAGACTGCCTACAATGGCATGTGGCCCATCGGTGACTACCAGTAGCAAAAATCCTCAAGGGCCAGAGACAGGACACTAGATGGGAAGGTCAGATTGGCAGAGACCCTGGTTTTACTGGTTTTGTTGTTGTTTTTTGCCTTCCTCTGCGGCATGGGACATGGGTCACTTGCAGGTTTTAAACTAGTGTAAATGGTGAATTCTCTGTAACTGGAAGTCTTTAAACCATGATTTGAGGACTTCGGTAACTCAGCCAGAGGTTAGGGGTCTATTTCAGGAGTGGGTGAGGCAACGTGCAGGAGGTCAGACTAGATGATCATGATGGTCCCTTCTGACCTTAAAGTCTATGAGTCTTTACCACCTTGAGGTCTAGACACTTTTTATTGTAATGAAAACTGAGATTCTGATTTCATCACGAGTCTGGAAGAAGGGACTCAATATTCACACCTTTTGCATCTATGCCTTAAGCCAGTCCTGTCTAAGAGTGTATCTGAAACCCCCTGAGGGAGGAGACCAGCAGAACACGCATGATCATATTTTGAACATCTGCAGAATCTGTGAGTGATGTCTCATTTTGTTGGCTGAAGGCAGAGCTTGGTTAGTGACGGAGTATCATCACTTTTTTCCCCCCAGCTTGACTTCTTAATTTCCTTGCTTTATGTGATAGATCAACACATTGTTGTCACATAGCAACATTAACGGTTTCTTGACGGCAAGTTTTTTGGGTTTTTTTTATTTGTTTTTTTAAAAATTAATTGCTATTTTTGTGTTCGGGTAAATAAAAACAGGTTTTTTTAAAAAATAAAAGGGATGGAAAGGCTCATCCAATCACTGAATTTAAGAATGAGCCATTCTGCCTAACCTAATAATTTCTGAGAACCAATATTGATACTTCTCTAGTAGCTTTGAAATTGTCCCAGGGAAAAAAAAATCTATTAGTGAAAATCTATGGTATACAAATGATCCATTAGCCCAGTATCTTTGTTTTGTTCACTGAAAGATTTTAATGATGATAGAGGCTGTCAGAGAACATCTTCTGTGTCTTTTTTACATCAGCTTCAGTAGTGCAGAATCGTATTTGATTTTCAAATAATGGCAATTTGTTAAACATTTTACTGTCCCTGCCCTTGAAAACCGCCTGTGGTTGCACTAGCCAGTGTCAAAATTTCTCAGTTCTGTCCACTGGCATTTTTAAGGCACTTACCACTGTGGTATTCAAGTGCTGTACATAGATTAAAAAACAGCAGGGAGGCTGCTTTGCAGTAGTCAGTAAAGTTTACTATGCTTGAAATGTTGTGCTGTAATGGTTTTAGTGGGCTGAGAGAGGAACACAAAGAAACATTAAAAACTTTGCAAAAGAATTTTAAAAGTAGCCGTTTTAATCAGGACTTGATTAAGGCAATCCAGGGCCCCCACACCACAACACAGGGTCTCCATGGCCCTATCCCATTGCCCTGGTCCCACCCCACACTTAGAGTGGCAATGTGCAACAGCATGGGGTCCCCTTGTCCCTCTTCAGAGAACTCTCCTGGGGTTCGTTTGGCTCTGTAAATGCTCAAGTCTCTAACTGGTCCAGACAGTAAACCAAGTACTGGCTCACAGATGTCCATTGGTCAGGGGTGGCTCTAACAATTTTGCCGCCCCAAGCAGCTGCCGCTGAATTGCCGCCGCGGCGAGAACAGCGGCAGAGCTGCCGCCGAATTGCTTCTGCGGGACACGTACTGCTGCCCCATGCTGGATGCCGCCCCAAGCACCAGCTTGGAAAGATGGTGCCTGGAGCTGGCCCTGCCATTGGTCTCAATGTTGACTGAGTTATCCCTGAGACCCCACTTCACTTCAGGTGACAAGTTTCACTTCAACAGCTTTGCAACCTAATATTTTACATATCTCTTAAACTATTTCCTGTACAAACATCTTGGAATAACCACAACATTCAGCTAGTTTTTAGCTTTCAGAAGAGACCACACATGAGCCCCTTTGGTGAAATATTGAGAAGAATATCGTACACGGGTAACATACCTACCTGGCCATGTCTGTGTCACATAAGTAAACCTAGCCCATCCCTGACGGGTGTTTGTTTAACCTGTTCTTAAAAAATTCCAGTGATGGGGATTCCACATCCTCCCTTGGAAGCATATTCCAGAGCTTAACTACCGTTATAGTTAGAAAGTTTTGCCTAATATCTAACCTAAATCTCCCTTTCTGCAGTTTAAGGGGATTATGTCTTGTCTTACCTTCAGTAGACATGGGGAATAATGGATCATTGTCCTCTTTATAACAGCCATTAACATATTTGAAGACTATCATCAGGTGGCCCTCAGTCTTATTTTCTCAAGACTAAATATATCCAGTTTCTTTAACCTTTCCTAATAGGTCAGGTTTTTTAAACCTTTTATTATTTTTGTTGCTCTTCTCTAAACTCTTTCCAGTTTGTCGTCTACTTTCTTAAAGTGTGGCACCCAAAATGGGACACACTACTCTGGTAAAACTCTGGCAGGACCCTAATTACAACCCAAACTATGGAGAGGCTTCCAACTTTTCCATAATAACCCAAAGCCAGGACTAGATCACCGGTTGTATGGCTCCAAAAACGCAGACCATGAGCTGAAGGAAATTATCCCCCTCTGGTAAAAAGGTTTCTGAATCTACTATTTCCTATAAATTAGTGGACCTGTCATTTAGCTACAAAGTAGTCATAATCATTGTTTTGTCCACCCTCTCTTGCACCTGAATTCTTGTCCAGTGTTGTGTTTTTGTTGGTGTTAGAATGTAAACTCTTTGGACCAGGGACTGTGTTTTCCTTGTACATTTGTGACATTGTGGTATGTAAGTAATAATGATAATACTAGCTAAGGGTAAAGATATTAAACATGGGGGTATCTTTCTGAGGCCACTGTGTATTAGTTTATATTTAGCATTTTGATACTCTAGTGATGAATGCTCTACAAACACCTTAGACAGACAAATTGATAGATAAATCTTTAGCACTAAACCACTAACCACAAGAAACCAGGTCAG
This sequence comes from Macrochelys suwanniensis, assembly GCA_033296515.1. Classification (NCBI taxonomy): domain Eukaryota; kingdom Metazoa; phylum Chordata; order Testudines; family Chelydridae; genus Macrochelys; species Macrochelys suwanniensis. The sequence goes on along the minus strand of CM065775.1, from coordinate 243,386,791 downwards.
CTGAATTTTACATTTATTGCTGAACATGTAATTCCTCAGTCTATCCCAGAGACATTAAAGGACATTTGTGTGCCACTAGGGGATATCCCCAGGTCCCTTGCCTTGCACTCACCCAGCCTCTGGTCTGTGGCATCTGTGCATTCCACCACATCAGTCCAGTTGAAAGAGGCTCAACCCTCTAGGTGACTCCTGGAGAATCTGCCCCTTCCAGAGCTGTCACCAGACACAAAAGGAATGATCAGTTGTCTCACAGGTGTGGTAAGGCTCTCTTTCCTCAGAGGGCTTCTGGTAGGCTGTGGCCCCAATTGGGCTCACAGGCTAATGTGGAAGAATAGACTCATTAAAAGTGGATTAGCACCATGCCCTCCCTTCCTGCAGGGAAAGGGTCCATTGGGCAACAGTCATCTGAGGCGTTCTTGCCTTCAACCAGCCCTTCTCCAGGAGCTGTGGACCGGAGGTCTGGTCTGCCACCAACTGTACTGTGCTCTGCCCCTTTTAGGCTACTCCCTCCAAATCTGACATCTGTCAAAGGCATGGTGAGGCGGGGCTGCGTGAGCCCACAATAGCTCATTAACATGTTGTTGCCCAGTGTGGAATTTTATACCCCATTGCAATGCTCCTCCTCTGCTAAGTTGCCACCTTGCTGTGTGGACAATTATCTCTAATTTGTAAACTCTGAGTCTCATGATGAGCCAGTTATGCTCTGTTAGAACATGCCTGCTGTGCAGTCAAACGTGCCAGGTACATCCTAACCTTAAATTGACTTTGGAGGAGACCAGTGGTGGAGGAGTTAAGGACAAAAGACTCGGTGCAAGTGAAGGGCCCTATATGATGTTGTTCATTTAATACATTTTCTGACTGTACCCCTTTACTTCCCTCCCCCACCTCTCCTCATTAAGATGTTAGAACTGGATCAATGGGCTTCAGGGCAGGAGGCTGCCTAGATCCCAGGTCCCTGGATGGCATTGGCTGAGATGAAATGGACTCCTGCTTTGTATGAAAAGCTGCTGCTAATCTTTCTTTCCCATTAAGAGCCTGCCGCTAAAGAGCAAACTTATTTCCGTGTGTTTTGACAGAAAATGAACAATTACATTTACAGAAGCAATTTGAAAAATTGTAAAAGCTGTCAGCACAATGAAAGGAGTGTGTGTGTGTGTGTGTGAGAGAGAGAGAGAGAGAGAGAGAGAGAGACCACATGCATGTCTGTATGCACAGAGATTTGCAGGTGCTTTGCCTTTCTGTGCGTGTATGTACAGGCAGTTTTGTGAGTGTGTGAGAGAGAACATGTGCAGGACTGGAAGAATGTCTGGAAAGTCACTAGCCAGGTTGTTTTATCATATACCCAGGAATGAGTGGTTGTTTCATGGTTGGCAGGATGTGGCAGGAATGATTCAGAACAATGAACTTGATTCTCTCTTCTCCTGCGCCTGGTGCAGTCATTTACACCAGCAACAGAGTGGGTCTAAAGTGCTACCGTTCTGATCTGGTGGCATTTTGCATTAGTGTGAATGACTATACAAGGTGTGAGGCAACCAAGAACCTGGCCAGACATTAGAATTAGGGCACCCAACAAAACTATTTTTTCTTTTTAACAAATTATTGAATGATTTGTTTCCTAAAGAGCTCTACGTGGCCCCTGAATGAGCCAGACATTAAAAAAAATTACAGTTCAAACATAACTCTGTATGTAACTAGAGATTATAATAGGCTGCTGAATCACTAAGATCCAACACCAGTAACCATTCCATACATTGAAATTGGCATCTCTGTCCTTCTACTCTTATATTTAGCCAACAAACCAATACCCTTGCTCTACCTTTATGCCCACTCCACTAACTCAGCAGTCCCTGAGCCCACTCCTGCCATTCTCCAGTCCAAACATGCTCGCTTCACCCCCAGTGTTCACTCCCTCACGCTCCAGCTCCCCCTGACAATGCCTGTCCAACCCGGCAGTGCCCATTCTGCTCATTCTCCAGCTCTTGAGTGTCTCCTGCATATGCCCGCTCTCATTATGCTTCCTTTCTACCTGCACTGCTCAGCCCTCTGTCCCTCATTCCACACCCCCAAAGGCCACTCTGCCCACTCTCCACTCCATCGCCCTGCTGAGAGGGAGAAGGGGCTATGAAAGAAAGGCATTCAGAGGCCCATCCCCCTCTTTCTTTTCTCTGTTCAAGCAGCTGCTTGCTGCTCCTCCCTCCATCCTAACCATGACTGCAGTTCTCCCTGTCTATCCATCTCTCTCACCTGGAGGAGGGGTTGGCCCATAGTTCCCCTTGCCCAGTGAAGTAAAGTAGCGAAAACGGGCTGCCAGATGATCACAGAGGCTGTTAGGTCCACAGAGCGCAGCAGCATCTTCCTTCACCTCCTCTTCTGATGTATATCCCATAGTGGCACTGCCTGCCCCCTCACTCAGTTTCCCCTCCAGCAGTCAGTAACTGGTATCGCAGATTGAGGGTATTGGCTCAGCTCACTTTCCTGCTCCCCACTCAGTCCTAGAAGCAGCAGGGACTTTTCTTTCTTTGGTCCAGGAGAGGCCTGGGATACTCATTTTCCCTGCCCCTCAGAGCAGTGTAGGCAGTCACTGTATCAGCCTCATAAATTCACTTGTTATAGGGTAGTTGAAGACCATAGTCTTACAGCTCTAAGCATTTGCTTGGGTATGAGGGAGGGTGTATGGCTACTTGTGTGATGCATTAAAGTGCACGTGTGTGCATGTTTGTGTGTGTACAGTTGCATAGATGTGTATATGTGTCAGCGTTGGCCTGTGTGCAAGCACTTGTGAATTTATGCTTCTTGGGTGCAAGCGTTTGGGGGGCAGGAATGATAGACTGGGAGTAAAGCTAGTAAGGAGAAAGGATGGTATTCTGTGTAATGCACAGTACTCGGAGTCAAGAGATCTGGATTCAGTTTCTTGCCTGTCAAGGTCCTGTGTGACCTTGAATGAGTAATTTAATCTCTGTGAGCCTCAATTGCCCATCTATAAAATGGGGACAACACTTTCTCATTACACTGGTCTACAATTTTTGAGAAGTCGTCTGCTTCAGAGATAAAATGTGCTATTTAGTATGTATTTTGATGTGCTGAATTCAAATATGACAATTAAAACAACTGATTGGCTACTGTTTCTAAGATATTTAAGTTTTTACATTTTATGTCTATGTATATTTTGTAGATAGTAGAGTTTTAATCATAAATTGTAAACCTGGGTCTTTTCATGTGTTTATGGTTGCTTTACATGATACTCGTTCACCTGTCCTGTTTATGTAACACTTTAAAAATCAGCAAAGAGGTTATATAAATAAAATGTATTATGAAACAAAAGGCAAAAAACTATTATGTACATAGTTTAGTCCTATTCAGTGTCTACTCGGCGCTTCTTGGCTTGTCTCTTGTATTCATTAAATGGAGCATCTCTTGTCACTGTCCAGCAATAGTCTGCAAGCATTGATGGGCTCCATTTGCCCTGATAGCGTTTCTCCATTGTTGCAAGGTCCTGGTGAAATCGCTCGCCGTGCTCGTCGCTCACTGCTCCGCAGTTCGGTGGAAAAAAATCTAGATGAGAGTGCAAAAATGTATCTTTAGTGACATGTTGCAACCAAGGCTTTTGTATGCCTTGAGGAGGTTTTCCACCAACAACCTTTAGTTGTCTGCCTTGTTGTTTCCGAGAAAATTTATTGCCACTAACTGGAAGGCTTTCCATGCCTTTTTTCCCTTGCCACGCAGTGCATGGTCAAATGCATCATCTCGAAGAAGTTCACGAATCTGAGGACCAACAAAGACACCTTCCTTTATCTTAGCTTCACTTAACCTTGGAAATTTTCCACGGAGGTACTTGAAAGCTGCTTGTGTTTTGTCAATGGCCTTGACAAAGTTCTTCATCAGACCCAGCTTGATGTGTAAGGGTGGTAACAAAATCTTCCTTGATTCAACAAGTGGTGGATGCTGAAGACTTTTCCTCCCAGGCTCCAATGACTGTCGGAGTGGCCAATCTTTCTTGATGTAGTGGGAATCTCTTGCACGACTATCTCATTCGCAGAGAAAACAGCAGTACTTTGTGTATCTAGTCTGCAGACCAAGCAAGAGAGCAACAACCTTCAAATCGCCACAAAGCTGCCACTGATGTTGGTCATAGTTTATGCACCTCAAAAGTTGTTTCATGTTGTCATAGGTTTCCTTCATATGGACTGCATGACCAACTGGAATTGATGGCAAAACATTGCCATTATGCAGTAAAACAGCTTTAAGACTCGTCTTCGATGAATCAATGAACAGTCTCCACTCATCTGGAGCGTGAACGATGTTGAGGGCTGCCATCACACCATCGATGTTGTTGCAGGCTACAAGATCACCTTCCATGAAGAAGAATGGGCAAGATCCTTTTGACGGTCACGGAACAGGGAAACCCTAACATCACCTGCCAGGAGATTCCACTGCTGTAGTCTGGAGCCCAAAAGCTCTGCCTTACTCTTGGGTAGTTCCAAATCCCTGACAAGGTCATTCAGTTCACCTTGTGTTATGAGGTGTGGTTCAGAGGAGGAGGATGGGAGAAAATGTGGGTCCTGTGACATTGATGGTTCATGACCAGAAGTTTCATCCTCTTCCTCTTCCTCGTCTGACTCAAGTGAGAATGATTCTGGTGCATCAGGAACCGGCAGTCCTTCTCCGTGGGGTACTGGGCGTATAGCTGATGGAATGTTTGGATAATGCACAGTCCACTTTTTCTTCTTTGACACACCTTTCCCAACTGGAGGCACCATGCAGAAGTAACAATTGCTGGTATGATCTGTTGGCTCTCTCCAAATCATTGGCACTGCAAAAGGCATAGATTTCCTTTTCCTGTTCAACCACTGGCGAAGATTTGTTGCACAAGTCTTGCAGCATATGTGTGGGGCCCACCTCTTGTCCTGATCACCAGTTTTGCAGCCAAAATAAAGGTGATAGGCTTTCTTAACCATAGTGGTTATACTGCGCTTTTGTGATGCAAAAGTCACTTCACCACAAACATAGCAGAAGTTATCAGCACTGTTCACACAAGTACGAGGCATCTCTGCTCACTTTGGCTAAACAGAAATGTGTCCCTTTGCAAAATCAAACACTGACAAAGAAGAGAGCACGACACTGTATGATTTCTAGAGCTGATATAGGGCAATTTGTTCAGCAGAGTGATGTAAGCTTTGTTATGATTGCATCATCCATGACTTCTAGGAATAACATGATGCAGTTCATATCATGTATGACACAATACCAGCTTCAGATTGCATCATTCATTGTTTTGCCTAAAAAGCAAGTACTGTCCAAACCCAGTCATAGATTTATTCATAGATCCAGTCAAAGATGTATTTTAGTCATTTCTGGTTTAAATTGAGATCCCTTCCCTTTATAACTCACTTAGCCTCCGCCATTCCCAAGTCAAGGGTCGTATATACTGACCCAATAGCATGTCTTGAAAACTAGAGCCAATCAACAATTTTAAGCATCATTTTCGTTCTCAGTGACCCAGAATTAGTAAAGTTTGACTACATTTATTTCAGAAGCATTTTGGCTGTAGAGCAGTGTTATTATTTGTAAAGCACTTTGAGATCCTGGGCTGAAAGATACGACATAAATGCAAAATGTTGTTGTTATTATTTATTGTACTTTGTAGCAAAAAATGTGCTGTTTGAGCAATCGGTTTCTCACAAGAACACAAATAAAGATTACATCTTTTCACATCATTTGGAAGCGGCAGTTAGTAACAGCGTAAAAGAAACGTACCCTAGAAAATTCAAGCACAGTCATCTACTGAGCGAACGCTTCAGCTTTTAGCCTTTTATCTTTCCTTTATCAATTGAGCGTTTCCTCCCAGTATGCCCTGAAGACAGTGCCTTTGTGTGACACTGTACTCTACTGCCATGACTGCTGAGAAAGGTGTCCCCCTCCCAGTACGAAAGTCCTGGTTTCCTCACAGCAGTGGATATATTAGGGGAAGGATATTCTTTGTCAGCTTATATTGTAAATGGTGTTTAATACAGTTTGTATATGGGAACAATAAAAGCTTCTGCTGCTGTGGTGGTGTTGCTTCAGGGTGAATGCAATAAATAGGGATTTTAGTGGCTGATCTGACGATGAAGGGGAGGAGATTTCATTTGATCATACTGTGCTCCCACTGGAAGTCTCCCTTCGCATCTCAGTGGAATAAAATATGGATCCTTGTAGATTCTGGCATACAGAGCATGAGCATGTGGGAGTCTGTGTTCCCAATTCTTACCCAAATTACATACTTTGACGTATAATAATATTTTGCATTCACATAGCAACTTTCATCTCAGGGTCTTAAAGCATGTCCAGATACTAAATACGCATCACAACACCTCTGTGACGTAGGTGAACATTATTATTCATATTTTACAAATTCAGCAACTGAGACACAAGGGTTTTTTGCCCATAGCTACACAGGGACCTCTCCTGGTCTATCCTCTAGGCCACACACTCTCATTGAAACATAAGCAGGAGCTCCGACTTCAGGTATTTGTTCCTGAGCTCAGAACCTCTGTATTTCCCTTTCAACCTTTCCTCTTCACAGGGCACCTGGGATTCATGTCAAGCATGTCAGAGCCTGCAGAGCATGGTTTAAGGAAAAAGTCTGCAAGGGGATAAAATACAGCTGCCCTGCTTATTATAATAAAGGAATGAGTTTAATGTGTGCTCTCTGAGCAGAGGACAGAAAAAAAAAAGAGACTCTCTCTTAGCAGGTGTCCCCTTTGCTTCCTAGAGTCCCATGCCATAGAGGAAGCTGCTATGTCACTTCCTGTGCCAGAGTCAGGTGCAGCTGTCGCCTGAGGCAGTGGGACACGGGACTGGCATTTAAGTATTATTTTCTCCCTCCAGAATCATCAGCGAATACATGATTAGTCAGAATCTTCTTTCACATGCTCTGAAGTTGTCATGGCTGTTCTCTAAATTGGCTGGGCTGTCTTTAGTCTGCTTGTCCATCTCTTCATATCTGAATGTACACAGAAAGGGCCAGTGGGATTTCTCAGCTAGTCAAAAATTCGGTGTGCTTTTCATGTGCCTTGTAGATTTCTCCAGGAACGCTTTCTTTCTTGGCTTTGTTAAGACAGTTCCGCTCAGTTTTGAATGAAGCATTTAGTTGGGAGGGGGAGGGGGAGAGAGTACAGCCAAGTTCTGAAGCCTTCACTTAGTTCCTACTGAGGCAAAACTCTCACTGAAGTCAACAGGAATTTTACTCAAGTAGAACTTCAAGATTTGGCCTGATATTTTGGGGGGCTGTCAGATCCTGCAAACTCTTCTCTTGTGTTTATATGTTTAGTCCTATTGAAGTTCATGGGAAAACTTGCATGTGTAAGGACTGCTCATGTGAATAAAATGTCACAGAACTGACTGTGTAGGCAGAGTTGGCCCCAAAATATATATCTCCTTCTCTTCCATGTTGAATGAAGTAGTGAATCTAGCTAATCTGTCTAATTTCTCTATTTTCCATAATCTCTCCACATATCCTTAATCTCACTCAATCTAATCTCCATAATTTTGCTATATAATCTGTCTAGTACTCTTAAAATCTCTCTCGCTAATCTATTTGATCTAATCTAATCATTCTATCCGGTCTTTCTAACCTTTCTTTATAATCTAATTTATACAATTTTCTAATCTCTCTGTCTAATCTCTCTATTTTATCTAACCTCGTATCTAAATCTCAGGTTGTCCTGAAGCATCTGTATTACCTTGGTATGGTTGCCCCTTTGGCCCAAGCAATAGATCAAAATTTGGGACCTTGTAGGGTTGTTCCTGTTGGGATGAGAAATTGGTGAAATGTGTCGGGTACATTCTTGGCGTAATCTTGTTGATTTACAAAAGTGCACATCAAGTCCCATTTCCCTGAACACAGTAAAAAAAAAGCATCTGTTTCCTTACTCAGAAATAAATCCCTTAGTCTGCCACGCCCATGAATGCTGTGTCTCCATAGCTCTGTCCTCTGCTTCCTTTCAGAGCCTTCTGTCTCCAGTATACATAGCCTGAAGCCCCCATGTTTTCATCCAGGAATCCCTCAGTCCACACAGTTTAGCTCTGGTTTGCCATATGGTCTGTTGCCTTGTGTGGTCCCCCCCCCACCATTGTTTTCAGTTGCTTTTGCTACCTAAGGGGCCTTTGGTTGCTCTTTCTGTTAGCCTGAACCAGAGTGTTTGGCACTCCTTTTGTCTTTAATGAGTTCTACGATTGTCTTTGGATCTAAACCCCGAACCTACTGGCAGCCATTAGCTCCTTTCAGCATAACAGTATCTAAACACAGTGGTGTCTAATCCTGGAAAGGCCGTACTCCACTTCTATGATCTGAAGCAACATCCAACATACCGCACCCCTGCCCCTCTTCCCAGCTCCACATTCTGGTCACACAAGTCAGATATTTCTCTCTGAAACAGACACAGCAACTTTCCGCAGATCCAGAAGGGTTAACAATGATGGAGTTGATGAGGTACTGAGGCCCAGATTGTTGTGCTTTATTATTGCACAGGCCTCTGCTGGAGCCGTAGCGCCACAGAGGGAATTAAGGAGGGATTGTGTCTCAGGGAGCATTCCTCTCTGAGCTCCCTAGAATGCATAGGTTTGCACAGGTAGCACCCTCCTTTGGGCGTACCCGCAACATCTACATTACAAAGGGGTGGGCAATGTGCAGCCTTAGAGGCATGTGGAAGGAACAGCTCCTGCTCTTCCCACCAAGTAGAGGAGCTGCATTGGGACAGGACCTTGCACACTGCACCTCCTCCCCCACGTAACCATGCAAGTCATCACAGTCTGGCCATGCACATGCGGGTATATTGCTTACAGGTCAGACAGCTTGAGATGGATGGCAAGAGTCTTGCTTCACCAGTTTTGTTGCTAATCCCTCTCCCCACCCCGCCACCGCCTCTCTCTCTCTCTCTCACACACACTGCAGACTCTGCTCTGAGATTTGACTGAAGCTGGGAGGAACTTATAGCACTGCTATACATTCAGTGTAGGGTTGCCAATTCTGATTGCACGTCAGGGGTGAAAGTAGGTGGTACGGGCCGGTACGGCGTACCGGTAAGAACCCGTACTGGCCATATTCACCCCACATTAAAGTGCTGCTGCGGCAGCGCTTTATTGTCCCAGCCCTTTTGCTTCCCCTGCTGGGGGCCCTGCTGGTACAGAACCTACTGCAGGGCCGCCGACAGGGTGGGGGAAGGGCAGAACCGTTAAAGCGCTGCCGCGGCAGTGCTTTGCGGATCCTTAAAGGGCTTCCATGGCCGCGCTTTAAGGACGGTCCTTTGCCACGGCAGCGCTTTAACATTGCTGTGCCCCCCTACTGGCAGGGCCGCCGATGGGGAGGCGTAGCAATGTTAAAGCGCTGCGGTGGCAAAGGACTGTTCTTAAAGTGCTGCCACGGCAGCGCTTTAAGGTCCCTGCCCCTTTTGCTCCCTCCCCCCGGCTGCCAACGGCAGAGGTATGGGGGACCAAAGGGAACAGCTGCTCCAACTACAGGTACTTACTGGATGGGGCGGGCTGGGGCCGGCTCTGACCCCTCTAGCCCCGCCCCTTCCTCCCGAGGCCCTACCCTTTCCGGGGGCCAGAGCTGTCCCCAGCCCGGCCCCGTACCGGTAAGTGCCTATAGTTATTTTCACCCCTGTTGCACGTATTCCTGGAGGTTTCATCACATGACATAATCTTTAATTAAAGGTTAATCTTTAATTCCTGGAGACTCCAGGACAATCCTTGAGGGTTGGCAACCCTAATTCAGTGTGAGGAGGGCAAGACCAACCCCATCCACAGAATAGTTCACATTTTTACTTCATGTTCCCCTTAGTGCAGTGAAATGTAATGTCAGGGGAATGCAGGTGGTGCTGTGACAGATGCATACCCACCACAGATGGTGCAGCATAGTCTTTTTACGGTAGTGAAGACCTGGCTGAGTTGGTTGGGTCACCATCCAGAATAGCTGTTGCCTTCAGTGCCAGTTCTGGAAACCAGCTGTAAAGAGGAGGCGGCATGCTGCTTATCATTCTCCTCAGCTTAAGAATCAGGGCCAACACAAACTCTCTCTCTCTCTCTCGCACACACTCATGCACATCTCCCAAAATTTTAAAGTGGGACACTCAGATTTGGCCTGGCTACCGATCAGTAGAAGGAGACAGAGAGGCGTGACCCTGAATGCAGGAAATGTTCTGCTTTAACTGGGACGGGGTTTTGGGAGTCAAAGCGCCACAGTTCTGCACCTGGGACTGTTGAGAGGTCTGCACACATGCTTCCCTCTGACCTCCCTCACTCCCAAATGTCACGAGTTTCAAGTAATAGAAAATAGGCAGGAATTAGATTTTAAAAAATCAACATCTTAGGAGGAGCAGCAGTGACTGCTCTATTTAAGGTTTTAAATTGGTTTCAAATCCCTGTTTTCAGACAGGAATAATTTTGTAAAGAATTCTCCATTTGGGCTGAATTTTTTCAGGCAGGGTCTCCACCAAAACATGAATTTTTTTGTGGGAAGGGGGGTATTTTAGATTTTTTTTCCCTTTCTTTTCTTTGACATTGGAGCAAGCTGTTTTTGATGAGAGGGAAAGAAAAACTTCTTGAGCCTTTTTTATTTTTTTTATTTTTATCAGTCCTGTGGATTGCCACGGGCATGCAGGGGCGAAAGAAAATGCAGGCCTGTTATTTACTAGGCTGCACGTGGCAATAGACTATATTGGTAAGGGATGCAAGGAGAATATGGGTCACGCTGCAAACTGCAGACACGCACACACACACAACTAAAATTAATCAATTTAAAGTTTTATTGGGGATAATTACAAGGGGTAAGGGAGCAGCGTTAGATTATCTAATAGAGTTAACGAAACTTAAAACACACAATGACTAAAATATCTACTAACAATATTTATAAACAAAGATGCAGCATTTAGTAATAACTGATACTCACAAATACAAACCAACGCATAACGACCGGCAAACGTAGAAACTCTGAAACACGTGAGCTGAGAGAGAGGCTTCAAGGTGATCAGGCTCGGTTACGGGTGTACACGGGATACACAGGATTTGTTTTTCTTTCTCCTCTTCCTGCCTGCACATGGCAGGCAGCCCATAAAGTACCAACTATGACATCATAGAAGTGTCATAGGGGATGGGGCCCAAAACCTGTTTGTGTTCGTTTCTGATTGGCACAAGCAAAGTTAACACCAAGGGGGGAGCAGGTGCCTCAAAGTCTGGCTTCGCCCCCAAAAGGTGAGGAAATGCATATTGCTTTAGAATGCGTGCCACACTGAATGACAAAAGAAGAGGCCAGGGCAATACCGGTATGGGCAAGTTTTACAGGAAGCAGACAGGAACTCATCTCAACAAGTCCTTCAGTTGAAATGGCTGATGCTTGAAAGTTGCAATTTGGATTGGAAATAGTCCTCATTGAGGAGCAGTGCATGGCCTATTTCCAGCAGAAATTAGATTTGATTTGACAGAGTTATTAGCATTTGAAAATGGCATACTGAGCCTACACAGTAGTGTTTTTGCTAAGTTTAAGTGCACACCTTAGAAATTAGGCACTGTGCATGAGTGAATAACTTAGCTCTGCAGTCAACTGGTTAGGTCCCAGAATAGCTTCAAACCAGCATGGACAACTTTATAAATGGTTTGAGAAACTCACTGTAAAGATGTATCCTCCTTTTGCTCCTGCTGCTCTACCAGTCGAAATGCCTCCTTAGCCCAGGGAAATATGCACAATTGTAGAGTCAAGAGGGCATGAATCCTGTTTCCAATTCTTCCGTGCTTCATAACTTTCTGCATTTTACAACCCTTATTTAGTGAGGCTGGCTTGGGCTGAACTGGCTGGAATTTGGAAGTTGCAGGTCAATATGGAAACAGACTGCACTCAGGAGCAGCAATTGGCCTGGTTCCTATGAAAAGTGATTTTCATTTGACCAATTTGAGAGTTTTTAAAAATCACATACTGAACCTGGCCAGTAGAAATTTTGGTAGGCTCCTTAACTGAGCACCTAAGAGAGGATGTGCTGCTTAAATGTGCCTCTGTCCTGCAGTTAAATGCACACTAAGCTATTTAATCTCCCCTGAAGTGCTACTATTCCGGACATACTTTTCAAACAGGGTGGGTGGGCTGAAATTTTGATCAAGCATGGCAGATTTTTGGTAGTATTTAGCAAAGCAGTTTTAGATTAACGAACTGTACTGCAATTTTTTGCGAGCTGGAAGAATTTAAAATCCCTGGTGATTTAAGATTCTTCGTTTGATTTTTCTACTTGAACAAACACCTTCGCAAATTAAATGCAGTAAGCTATGTTAAGGGGACATTAAGGATGCATTAAGGATTCCAAAATCACATATGCAGCCTTAACCCTGTTCCTTGCATTGATGCATTACAACAGGATCATGTTGCAAGGACGTGATGATGATGCTTTGTGACGTCACTGCACAAACTGTTCAGGGTTCCAAGGCTAGGCCTTGAGTGGGTGATGGGGAGATAGAATGCAGTACAGGGCTTTGGGGAAATGTCATAGGCTTCTCATTCTGCACATTAGACTCCTGGATCCATTCTGTCCCCTGACTGGCCTCCGCAGCAAATCCTTTATGTGCACACAGTAAAGGCAGAGCCCTTCACCATCTGACAGGCTTTGCAGACAGCTCTGGAAGATGGTAATAATGAGGGGGATAAGGGCCTGTTTCAGGTTAATAGATCCTGACAGCATAATTTCCCCTGGTAAAAATAAAAGGGAATAAATCTTACAAATATTGCAAAATCAATAGCCAACTGCCAATAAGACCCTCTCCATGGAGCGATTTTCTTTCTTAAATTGTGCATTTTCTATTTGAAGAGAATGGGGTCCTCCACAGTCTTGCTAGTGCTGGTGATCTTCCGTTCCCCCTTCTTTTACAACTCCATCCTCAGGGCTTACATCTTGCCTAGCAATCTTGGTGAGAAGAGCAGGACTTTCTTTAAGGTGCTTAGGTAGGAGAATAATGGTTGTGTTGGGGGAAAGAGGAGATTTGCAGTAGTACTCTCAGCTCTTGGAGAGCATCTGGGGCTTGACCTTAGATCTCCCATGTAGACACCCCCAGACACCACTCACTAATACTTGGCCATTTGGACAACCTAGCTTTGAGTCTTTAAACAAAAAAATTCTACAGCAGTGTTTCGTACCTTGTAAGTCCCACAGGCACAGGGCCCCTCGCTAACTGTAGTATGGCACCGCTCTAGAGGAAGATTGCAGCCTGTGTTAGTGACCTGAAATATGGGCTGAGTTAGCTTCACCTTTCTCTGCCTTCCCTAGGTCAGAGTTTAGATTTCTTGGAGTGAACCACCAGAACCTGCCCTAGATAAGTCGCAGAGCCCATTTAGAGTGATTTAAACAAAGTAAGTTTTTATTGGCAATTTGACAGAAGAAGAGAGAGAACCGTAAAATAAAAGATAGTTAAACGCTTACAGCATGTGCCTAAATGAACACTATGGACCATATCGTTAGACTGGCACCGAACGGACAATTACTGCACGAGGGAGTTAGGATTCTTCTGTTGACCCTCTCTTTAGTAGGTGTTCGGACACTTCTGGGAACTGCTGGTGGATTCTTGCTGACTCACTGTTTGCAGCAGGTGGGGCTAATTCCATGCTGTATAAGGTCGGGGTACCTCTCTGATCAGAGAGGGTCTAGTCTGAATAGTCCTCCAGGAATGTCTAAGTGAGCACACAAGTGTGCAGAAGAAGGCTTGAGCTGGAATATATGTAATATTGTTACTAATTTCTCTGTGAATAAAGCCAAATCCCAGTGAGAGGGAGGTAGAGTTTTTACCTAATACCATGCATGGACTGTGTTTTGGAACAAGGTGGGAAAGCCACCTGCTCACAGTTACCAAATATTGAAGGATTATTTGGGTTTACTGCATGGTAGAAACAAGTCTGCTATCAGAGAAAAGAACAGTGAGACAGGGTTCTGAGAGGAAGATTCCGTGTGCTGGTAATCCTCACCTTTCAATTATAGGGTTTTAGCCCTTTTCTCTGGAGATGTTTGCCTTTATACAACATGTGTATTTGGTCGGTGTCATGTAGTCGTCTCATTAACAAGAAGAAAGGGAGTATCTTAGTTTGTATTGGTACAAACATTCTCACTCCCCACCCTCACCCCCTCCCAGTCTGCTAATTTCCCATTCCTTCTCTCTGCTATTTGGCACATAGTGACAGTTTCCCATTCCCAACTGGAATGTGGTTAAGTCATTGGACTGGGACTCAATTTGTGCCAAAGCCAGGTCACGTGACCTTGAGCTTGACCTCTCGGGGCCTGATTTCCACATCTGCAAAATAGGGATAATAATACTTCCTTTCTTCCACCTTTTGTCTGTCTTGTTCATTTAGTCTTTAAACTCTTCAGGGCATGAACTATTTCTCTTACTATGTGTATGTACAATGCCCAGTACAATGGTGTCCCCATCTTTGCTGGGGTACCTAGTGGCTACTGTAATACATATACAATAATAGAAGGGACCTTTTCAGATGCAGATTTCTCTCTAAAGAAGTGCTGCTGTTCTATTGTGCCAAATCTTTCACCCCTATTCTTTGTAGTGCTAATGACTTGATACAACACTCTTAGTTGAATTTCCTCACCATGCAAACTGTGGGAGACCCTTTACATGCAGAAGAGCTCAAAACAGAGAAATGTATCTTTAAGAATACTAATTATTAAAATGATCAATATTTCAGCACTGGCTAGAACTAATTTCAGACAGGAAGGATACCAGGATGGACTGCAGCAGGGACAGCAGGCCTTTTCAAAGAAAGAGGAAATTTCTAGCCCACATGCAAGAATCCAGCTATTTAAAGTGACATAAAATACAGAGCAACATTAATGGCTTTATGCATAAGAGCCTAATTTAAATAGCAATGGCAAATACTTGTGTTTTTTTCATAGCACCTTTTTGTGGGAAGATCAGGAAATTGATGCATTAGAGTTCCACCTCTCCATTGTGAGATATAAACAAGAATCAAGATGCTGCAGGCAATCCATGTTGGTTTACGAAGAGGAGACTGACATCAGGCCAGCCAGAGAATATCTTGGTGCCACCTATTCATAGTATCGTGATTTCCTCAGCAGGGGTAGCTAATAAAATAATCAGAATATTTAATAATAATAGAACCCAGGTTTCCTGACTCATAGCGCAGCACCATATCCACTAAACCATGCTATCTCCCCTTTGTTACTGTTGAATCTTAGTAAAAAAGTGCCATGGGATCTTAAACATCCATCTGGACATCACCTAGAGATGGCCAGGCAGGATCATCTTGGTCATTGCTGCGTGTTTCTAGTAACTCCGGAAGAGCCATTTGAGTCTCTACACCAGGCCTGCACAACTCGTAAAGCGGTGAGGGCCGTATTACTCCGAAGAAAACAGCCGAGGGCCGAAACGCTTCTTCTTTTTTTTTTTTGCTCTCCCCCCGCCCCCAGCCCCCCCCTCCCCCTCCCCCGGGCAGCCGTATGTTGTGCAGGCCTGCTCTACACAATAGTTAAAAATGTGTTTTCCATGTTGAGAGGATCTATTTATTCTGCAGCAGCAGCCAAAGCTGTGGTGCTAGAGATGAAGTGGTTTAGTACTTTACACTGCAGCTTTCAAGGTGACCTTCACATTTTAAGAGAACCTAATCAAGCAACCTTATGTATTTATGGTTTATAAAGCACATGTGGGCAAGATGCTTTACAAACACCTAAAAGACAAAGTCCCTTCCCAAGCAACCTCCGAGTTAATTTCTGACACATATATTGTTATCAAGCGTAATGTAACATCATGCTGTGGAAATCAAAGTTGAAAGGATTTGTGGAACAAGGGCCTAACCCAAAGCCCTTTGAAATGAATGGGAGTTTTTCCATTCACTTCAGTGGGCTTTGGATCAGGCCCTAAATGCATTGTGTACTGAATGTAGCTGTAAACTGAATAAGGGGTATGTTCAGAAATTGAAAATGTATCTCAAATCCCCATCTGCAGCCAGTTTGTGAAGTACAGACCTGTCATGACTCTGCACATCACCTGCTCAGTCAGTGTACCACCCAGCTTGCACTGTGCTGGTGGCATCACACTCACCACTGATGGCCGCTAGAGCAGACAGACTGCCTATGAGTATTAGCATAAGGTGTTCTCTCCATTGTTACATGGTTTTTTAAATATCTCCCTTTTAAGATTCTCTTTTTGGATCCCATGCATTGCGAAATACTTAACCTACTGCCAAATATACCAGGTACGGCTAGGATACCAGTGTTGCAATTGAAAAAGTCTTAGTGCTTTGGTTTCGGTAGCATGTCAATAGAATGCAGTAGTACAGTATGCCGAGTGTGGTATCTTGAAAACCATGGTATGGTTCCTGTTGGTACGTGCTGCTGTTTTAAATGGTACTCAGCAACCCTTTTGAACAGCCCTGTGTCACAATTCAGGGCAACTGCACCTGCATTCCCCTCTGTGGTCCAGCCAGGGCACCCAAGCCCCAGGTTTCCAGCTCCCCAGGTGTTGCCTCTTCTGGGTGGAGACAAATGTCTTTCTCCCTCCTGACTGGAGTATTTCCAGGCTGCCCAGATCTCTGCCATCGCTGTGTATTTTCCAACACAGACGGGTTGCCCCAGGGCACCAGCTTGCGTTCTCTTCAGAGACAGCTAACAGGTGTAATTGCTAGTTATAAGTACCACACAGCTTTTCCTATGTAAGCCTATTTTATTTTTAAGGGAAAAAGCACTAAAGAGAAAACATATGTAAAACAATAAAAGAACCTACATGCCCACTATTAAGCCTACCAGACATTATCCCAACCTAACATGGATTCTGGCAGGAGCAGTCCTTCAGTACCCCACCCAAGTAGATTTTTTTGTAGTTACCAGTTCATCACAGCTTCAGCTCAGAACAAGTGCCCTGTCTTATGGGACCTCAGTAGGCCCAGACCTTCCAACTCTCCCCGAAGGACTGAGGCCCTCCATGCACCAGGGATCCCATCCACTTGCTGGATCAGGAAGAAGGCCCTGTGCCAGTTTAAAACCAGGCTATTTATTCCAAAACCCTTCCTTTGTCTATAGGTCCCTGGAGAATCCAGCTTGTTATGGGCGTAGCCTCTCTGGAGATGTTACAACCAGTGAATTTGCCTAATCAGCCGGTGCTGTTCTCCTATTTACCCTTCCCATGGAAATACATACAATTCCACAATAACACACGCAGCACTGCATTTTTAACACAATGAACTCCAGAGACGTTAAAATTAATTCAATAAGGTTTAACTTAATTCAATAAAGTTCATTCAGAATATTGCAGGAAATTATCAGTCTGTCATACCCTGATTGACCTTGGGATTTTCAATGCTGTCCAGCATTTGCTACATGCATTCCAAGGTGGGGAACCTTAAACACAGCCTCTCCAGAGTTGGCTGGCTGGCTGGCGGGCTGGCTAGCATGGACTCCCTTCAGACTCTACAAAGCCAGGCCAGCATATCACTGCCCTACTTTGGTAGTGGGAAGATAGCTTGGTCTTTTCAGCACTGCCCTGCCCACCTTGTGCACTGCTCTGAAATGGTTTTGGCAGAGGATGCCTGTAGGCTATTTGTAAATTTCTCCAGGACCCTATGGGATGAAATACATTTTGTTTATGTAAGATTTTATTATTATTAATTAGTATTATTCATATTTATTTATTTTATTGTGTTTTCCATTTTGGAAGTAAGTGCAGGGCTGCATCTGGAATAAAAATAAATAAACCCTTAAGCACTGAGAGAATTGAAACTGTGTATCTGGGGCAGGACATTTGTTCTGGTGCTATCAGATCCAGTCCGTTTCCCTGAAAGGCAGACCATATCTTATTGGCTTTTGCTGTCTTGCAGCCTCTTTATTTTTCTTTTTACCTTTTTAATGAATATTTATCTTTTTATTTGACATTTATTGACTATTTAATATTTAAACATGCTTAATAAATCTGGAAATGTAACCATTGTGGTAAGAGCAATGAGGCTTTCCCAAGTCCAGATCCCTTCCTCTCCCAGGGCCGTTGTCTGCATTTCATATAGAAACAAACCAAAGACAAACCCAGGCAGTGTCAATAAAAAGAACTGTGCCCTGTGTCAGTAAACGTGACACACTGTTTTCACTTCCAACTGGCAGCGCTAGGCCGAGGGCTCTGCAGGGAATCCAGTGCCAATTCAGGCTCTGTGTTAGAAGGCTGACTGGCATGGCCTTAACAAGACACCAGTGATTAACACCAGCAAACGCAGGGATGGCGGTGAGCTGGGCAGGGACAGCTCAATCTCCCCAGAGATTTAGGTGCTGTTACGGCTGGGCACCTGCAGTCTGCCAGGCTGTGTTAGAAGGCGTTGATGACATAGCCTGTGGCATGGCAGTTTTCCTCTCTTTCACAGTTTGTCTCCTCGCAGATTTCCTTTCTTGACCTGACGTTGACAGGTTCTCGCTTTCTTTAGACTGTCTCCACACTGTTACTTAACTTCCCCTGTCAAAATCCTGCTCTTTGCTCTTGTTCAATTTTGATGCATCTCACTCTGAAGATAGATTCTTAGAGTTCCATTGTCCCCTCCAGTACGGTATAGGAACCTGTTTGGTGCAAATAGCTTCCTTTGTGCACCTCTTTACCTCAACTCCTACCATCCATATCCTCCTCTTTGCTAGGGTGACCAGACGTCCCATTTTTAAAGGGACAATCCCATATTTAAGCCCTCCTGCAGGTGTCCTGACTTTTTCTTAAAAACAGGCAAATTGTCCCGTATTTTTTTGCCTCCCTCGCCTCCCCATCAGTACTGGTGGGTCCTGCTGCTGGCTGGATCCCTGCTCACCAGCCGCCTGCCCACCAGTGGTGAGTGGAGGGTGTCCAGTGGCCGACAGTGGGGGCGGGTGGTGTTCAAGGCTGGTGGCGGGGCAAAGCTGCAGCGCATGGGGCTGGCTGCTGCTCCTGTTGGTCTGTCAGCGCAGCCCCTGCTGCGTGCCAGCTCTCGACCAGCAGGGTCCCACCCTGCATCCTGTTTCCGGCAGGTGTAGTGGTACAAATTGCAACCAGCACATTTCCCAACCAGTAGCAGTTACCGCCACGTAAGGATGGCCTTCTTTGCTTGCCCAGTAGAATTTGCTACCCTTTGCCACCCTGAAATTCTGCCAGGGAGCAGTTTGTGCCACTACACTGGCACTGACTGCGAGCTGCAGTGGCTGCCCACCCATCGGCCCTTTACATGCTCCCCCTCTCGCTGTCCTCTCCCTGCTTTGCCCCTTCTCCCCCCCCCCCCCAGCCCTGCTGCTCCTACATACCCCTTCCCCCCTGGCGAGACGCGTCCCACTCCCAGCGCTGTGCAGAGAATCAGCCCCTGGTCGGAGCGCTCAGCTCACCAACAGCCTGGTCAGCAGGCTCCTTCCTTCCCCCACTGCCCCTGGGTGGGCCGGCGCCCCAGGAAAGCCCAAGAACCTCTGGTCCAAGGTGCTGGCCAGGAGGGCCTGAGCCCTGCATGTGCCAAAGCCTCGCACAGCACTGGCACGGAGAATCCTCTCCACCTCTCAACTAAGCTCTGGAGTGTCGGGGGGCAGGGAAGCGATTTCCAGCTTGTTCCTGCCCTGAACCTGCTGACTTTACAGCAGCCTCCCAGGCAGGAGCGTAGCACCTTCTTCACACACACACCCGCCCTGGGTCCTGCTCCCAGGGAGTGCGGGGCTGCTCCGTCCCCTATGCACCCTCCCATGCTGAGACACCTCTCTGGCCCCATTCGCTGAAGCCCCTGCAGTCAGGTTCCTTGGGCCCTGGTGCACAATGCATCCTTAGGGCCTAACCCCTTCCTGCCTGCGCTGTAGCCGGAGGCCAGCTATGGCCTGCAGAAGCCTGGAGGTGTTAGCTGCCTTTCGCCCAGAGGTGAAAGTAAGCCAGTATGTGCTGGTATGGTGTATCAGTAAGAAAGTGGATGCTGGTACGGGCGAGTACACAGCGGACGTTGAGCACTATACTGGCAGGGCTGCTGAGGGGGGTGGGGGGGAAGGAGGCCAAAAGGGGCAGCTGCTCTGGGGCCTGGCAATTTAAAAGGGAGCCCCGGGCCCTTTAAATCGCTGCTGGAGCCCCAGGTGGCGCAGGCTGGGCAGTGCTGAAGGGCTGGCTGGGGGAGTCTGGCCCCAGCCCCGCCCCTTCTGCCTGAGGCCCTACCCCTTCTGGGGGCCCAGAGCCGCCCCCCCCCACCTTGCCTAGGAGCCTGGCCGCCCTGCATACCGGTAAGTCCTTTATGTTACTTTCACCCCTGCTTTTGACACTGTGTGGGCAGGAAGGGACAAGCTGCTTCCAGCCACAGGGAGTGGGCGGCGGGAGGGGTGCGAGGGTGGAAGAGATGAGCTCTGCAAAGACATGGGCCAGGTCATCCTCCCTCCCTCCACCCTACCCCCACGGCTAGAAGCAGCTCCCATCCCTTCCCTCCGCACAGTGCCAAAAGGCTGCTACTGGTCACATTCTGGTGCGAACTCTGGCAGAAATCTGGGGAGAGGGGCATCTGGGGATCTTGTGTGTCCCCCCACGTGTTGCCTCAGGAAAATGTGGTGTCAGGTACCAGGAGAGGTGGGCATGGAGGGCGGAGAGCGCTGGGCAGGGAGGGTTGGGTCGGTCGGTCGGTCACCCCCCACTGTGAGAGAGGTGTATGGGAGTGTGTGTCACCTCTCCCTGTGTGAACCATAAAGCCTTAAAGATACGAAGGTAAATAAAAAGAATACAACTACGCGGTATTTCTTTTTGACAGGCGCTTAGTCAACTTGCTGTTAATTTGAATGTTTGTACTGCGTAGTTCTGATTGATTGTCATTGAACTCGCTTGAATACGAGTAATCTTACCAGGTGTCCCGTATTCAGTATACGGAAATATGGTCACCCTACTCTTTGCCCACACAACATTGCATTTGGTATGACTGCACTATCCCTGTGACTGCTTTTGCCAGGGCCGGCTCCAGGCACCAGCTTTCCAAGCTGGTGCTTGGGGCGGCATCGAGAATGGGGCGGCAGTCCAAGTCCCGCGGCGGCAATTCGGCGGCAGGTTCGCTCTTCCCACCGCCGAATTGCCGCCACGGGACTCGGACTGCCGCTCCATTCTCCCCTTCCCCCGGCGGCAATGGGGCGGCAGGTCCGCCGCTCTTCCCTTGCCGCCGCGGACTGGGACTGCCTGCGTCGGGGGCGACGCAAGCAGACGTAGCGGGGCCCCGCCCCCGCCGCAAGCGAGCAACTGCTTGGGGTGGCAAAATGGTGAGAGCTGCCCCTGGCTTTTGCATCACTAGATTTCCCAGTGTCACAGCCACCTCGGGTATTTTGCACAAGCACTAATAGTGGGTCTGCTGAGTAGCCGCACTAACAAAAAAAATGCTTAATGGGGATTCTGTTTGGTGGCCTCATGGTTTAAAAACAGCGTCATTTGTGCCACACAGAAATGTATTTCTGTCCTAAATTCATTCCTTAGGCAAAGTCTGGGAAGGTTTAACAATGACACCCATCTTGAATTTCCTGGCACTGTCTTGATCTTGAAGGTCAGTTTTGTATTCTGCAAGGCCACTTTGCAGGACATTAATGATTCCCACATTTAATTCAGGTAGGAAAAAAATTGTGTAGCATGATAGTGAAATAGCTTTATGTCATGAAGTAGCTATACAACCTCACCATGTCCTGATGCATTTTCATCACAGGCCTTAATTTTCCAATTTGGGCACTTAAATTAAGTGCCTAGATCCATATCTGAGGGCTCAGATTTGCACTTGGTTGCCTAAAATGGTTATTTTGGTGCTTAAATGCTGTTTTGAGAACCCATCTGTAGAGCTGAGAGTAAGGTGAGCAGGAGTCCGTCCCCCAAAGAACAACATGCAAATGTCTTATGTATTTTAGGAATAGGGCTAAAAGCAAATATTTTAAGGTCAAAATGAGACCCACCACAAATATGGAGATGAATGTCTTTGCTTATAGAATCTTTGAGTTGACCCTACTGGCCCTACTGGACATCTAATAAAACCCTATCTTCAGAGCTAATTGGCTTCTGGCTGACATTCCAGGGTGGTTTAATTAGTGCACAAACTATGGGGTGCTATCCAGAATCTTTGTCAAAAGCTTTGACAAAAGCTTTGTCAGCAGAGCTATTATTATTTAAAGCTTCTGATAAAATAGTGTAGCAAAATATACCGGTGATGTGCGTGGATGTATTCAAGCTAAAAGAGGACTGGCATGGCTTATGAGAGTAAAGAGTCTATATGTTCATCCTTATCCTCCAAAGAGATTCCTTTCAATTTAGGAAATAAACCTGAGCATGTTAGAAAATGTCAAGGCAAATTCCTTCAGGGTGTATTATTTGATCATGTGCAGGCGTCAGGAAGGAATCTCCCTGTTCCCCCATCCATCCCATACAGTATTGCACAACTGATGGTGTACATTATTAGTCTTCCTCTGAAGGATCATGTATGGGCCTCTGCTAGAAGTGGGATTCAAACTTGAGGAACAAAAGATCTCATACGGACATGGCAAATTATAAGGAAATGGGCTGAAGCAAATATTCATTCCCTTTCTCGGAAACGAGAACACTGACGGTTTGGTTTCATTTATCGCAAATTTTTATTTTACTGATCACCAGTGCTTCTATCAGGGATCTTCTCTTGTCAGATGCTGTTTCTGGTCTGCCACTCTGTCCACGAACTGGAGCACTGTCTGTAGGACTGGCACAGCTAAGGGACTGCCTGTTGTCCAATGTCCTGTCACACCTATTAAGAACTCTGGGGTTGGTCCATCTGACCATCATACTGATATGTTATAATCTCAAGTGGACAGGAATCAGAGGTGCTTCTGCTAACAGCCAGAAACTCTGAAATGCTCTTCCCCTGAACATATACCAACATATATTTCTGTGACGTCTTTCAAAGCAAGTACTCAAAATGTCTTGGTTTCTTTTGAATTGTTTGGGGAATTGTATTATTTCTTATAGAATTGTAATGTAACTAGCTAAAGTGCAGAAGTGGGTGAAGAGTGGTGGAAAATATTCACAAACATTTTGGTAAAATTCAGAAACTGAATTTTGGTTCGCCATATCTGTTTCTGTTGCAAACACACAAACAAACTTTTGTTCTTGGAAATAAGTTTTGAGCCTGCAGACAAAATTTGTTTTCTTCCAAAACACACTTCAGTTTGGAAAGAAGCAGAAATAACAGACTTCCTAGTTTTCCTATTCACTTGGTCCAAAAACCCTTCTATTTCTTTATTACAATTACACTCGTCCAATCCAGGAAACAGAAACAATACCATGTGAGTAAAGTGACGAGTCACACAACAGATAATAACTAACAAATAGTAAAGACATATCGTAAGCAATCCATAGGTTGAAATTTGCAGTAAGGATTCATCAATTTTGAATTAACGAACGCATTTATAAAAATCAGCCTGCCTGCAAACAGGAAAAAAAAGGGTAAAATTCAGCAAATAAAATATTTACTAACAATAGTTCATCCAGCTCTACTAGGGTCTAATCCAATACCCATTGAAGTTAATGGAAAGACTCTCATTGACATCAGTGTTCATTGCATCAGGCTCCTAGTGACTTCAGTGGGTCTTGTTCTTCTAAGCCACTCAGGCTCTTTTGAAAATCCCACCCTATATGCTCACTGCCCTGGGTTGGATAGACCTGCTCAAGTGAGACTAGTGCATGGTCCACAGAGTATATAAACTCTAACACTCCACAATTAACAGAAATACTTTGGCTAATGGATTGAGCACTGGTCCTCTTCAGGACAGCCTGACTGCACACTCAGAAGTTAACATGAGGGGATGGAACAGAGCTAATAGGGCACCTGTCTAATTGTAGCTGGTGGTTGCCAGAGTGCTCAGAGCAATACAAGCTGGATGTGTATGCATCCCTGTTGTCTGCAGGAGTGGTTAGAATTCATCAGCTCCTTTATATCCTATGAAAGGAAAAGGTCCTCAAAGAGCACATACTGTAAACCGGCAATGATATTAGAGGTAATATTTTTGCTTCAAGGCCTTCTTCAGGCTGTGAGGGGGGAAAAAACAATTAGAGAGCAAGGTTAGTAGTACAACTAACCTTTGTTGTGCTTTTTCAGGAGTCAGAAGAGGGTTTGGCAGCAGAAACATTGATTGTAACCTTATCTTCTATTTCTAGCAAGCATTTTCTTTAACCAGTAACATTTTCAGTTTGCAGTTGGCACTGCATCCATCTTCTTTACAGCTGTATTTTCAAATCTAGAAGGGGGAAGGGAAGGGAAAGATGGGGCAGAGAGAGAGGAAAAGGATGTTTTAATTTGTAGCCAGAGGGAATAGGGTTGTCTCTAGAACGGGCTCAGAAGTGGGAGTGTAATGATTCTACAGCCTATTAGGAGGCAGACCTTTGTAGAGTTGCAGGTCGGGTAACCAGATGTCTCGAGATTAGGGGCTTTGTCTTCTGTACACAACTATATCTCCCCCCTGAAATCAAAGTGTCCTGATTTTTCACACTTGCTATATGATCACCCTCAATGTAGGGTCCTTGAAAATTGCTCCCTTTGCTGACTGTGAACTCTGGGACATGGAGAGCTTTCCCCTAGAATTGTGCACCTGTATCTATGAGAGCATATGAAGGTACATACGGGCTGTGCTGTGCTGAAACCTGGACTGTTGCTGCCCATGCTGTACCTGGGATGAGAGGATAAGCTTTAGCTTCCAAGCATTTTAGGTCCTTGGCTTCATTACTGAATGATAACAGTGATGTCAACTCTGGTAGTATTTTTTCTACAGGGACATCAGTCCACTGTGAAATGGAGCGAGACCACCAGCTCATTTCATATAGGCTACTGAATAGTGTCAGTCTGTAACAACTTTCATTTGGCTTTCATTTACTAGTGAGATGATTTGGATTCATACTGGTGACCTAAAGATGAAAGGCTTTGTATCCTATTACCATTCCCCTGATCTATCCAGTCACCCATTATTATGTCACTTGCATGGGTATAATTCATAGATAGAGGTTTTCATTATAGGAAGTGATGATGTGGATACAGAATGGTTACATGTTAAGATGATCTCCCCTTCTGCTGCACGTTGTGGAGAAAACGAGTGATTAAGAAGAATAAAAGGATTATAAATTGCAAAGATAGGTTCGGCTTCAAAATGTAGATCTGGATTGCAAACATCTCAGCTTTTGGTGGTGTTTGGTTTGGGGGTTTGATTTGGACTTATCTCAGATAATAAAATAAGTCTGATTCTCATGAAATTTGCAAACATGAAGATCTTGGAAAATACTAGAGAACATACACTTGGAAATCTGTGGACATGATTTTCCCCTGCCTTGCACCTTCTAGAGCCATTTAGACTCATGCAAAATGAGTGCAATGGGGGTATAAACTGCTGCCGCATCAGAATTCACCACCCAGACCTGGAAAGTACTTTGCACCCTCATTGTGCCCACCTAGCACTGATGGAAGTGACGACACAAGGTGCAAGGCAGTGGCGATCAGGCCCAGTACTTAAAAACAAATTTTCAATATGTTTCTGTTGCATTTATGAAGTTGTACAGACTCTCGCTTAATGCCTACAAATTCCCCTCACTCTTTCCTAGGCTGTGTAGTTTATTGGCTGAAGTGCCTGTCTTCAAACTTTAAAGATTTTGAGTTCAAATCCTGTTTGGGGTTAAGTCTTTAAGTGAAAATACTCCCTCTCTGTTTTGCTCAGTGTGATACAAAGGACTAAATTCTCTGCACGTAGTTATTCTTATCAGCCCAAAACATGCTGCATTGGACTAAAACATTTCAGTAGCTCTTTGTACAGTGAAAGAAAAACATATGAAGTGAAGTCTGATTTTCCAGAAATATTGCAGGCGTGATGAGAGCTTTGCTGCATAGGAAGGTGGGGAGATGTACTTTCAGCTCTCTATCCCTTTGCTTCTGGAGTTCCTTCCCCCTCCTCCTTCCGTTCCCGTATAATTCTGTGCAGCCGTGTTAAACAGGCATTCCACTGAAGTCAATGGAATGAGAGGATTTGCTTGTTTATGTTCTGCAGCCCAAGAAGTGCTCAGCTGCTAGATGGGTCTGGTATACAATTGGCAGAAGGGGAGCAGTTAATTAGTCTCTTTTATGCCAATGTCAATATGTTTCCATTTCAATCATAGGTCCACGTTGGTACCCTCAGGTGGCTAATTTACATGAAATTGTGTGTGTGTGTGTGTTAAGCTGTAAACAGCATCCTAGGTAGCCTAGTGAATAAGGCTGCTGGTACCTTCTATAGAAAAGACTGAAAATTCATCTCCTGTTGGGACTGTTTTCATTAACAACAACATCACACAAAGATATTAATACCTGTCTTCCTCTCCCTGTAAATGAATAAATCCTTATCACTGGGGGTTTTTTCAAACAAAAGAAATGATCCAAAACATTTAAGATGTACAAAGTCAAGCTGTGCTATTTATAAAAAGAGCCAAGTTAGATAAGGAATGATTTATGATAGTCATATAGCGCCATTCAGCCAACTGGATTGCACAGCTTTTTACAAACTGACTGTACATGGTGTGTGTGTGTGCGCACGTGTGTGTGTGTGTGTGTGTGAGAGAGAGAAAATATATCACTTTGCCCAGCACTGAAATTAAGCTGCCTCTGAGGTAAAACACACCAGTTGTTTAACAACACACTACAACAACACACAACAGTTTAGAACAGGCAGTGTAGACTATCATATCCAGATGAAACTGTGGCAGGAAGGGTTTAGGTAGGCAGAGCGTAATTTACTCAGGTTGGACTTCAGGCAGCGCTAACACCCTTTTGTGACTAGTGCTATGTGATCTTTAATGACCACAAATGGTGAGGATCTCAGGTTTACATTGTGATGAGTTTCTGCCGATAGAAGTCAATGGAGCTACATCAATTTACACCCATTGAGAATCCGGCCCATAGAATGGAGCAGCTTTATTCAAGTTAACAACATACATTAAAAAATTCTAACATTTTCCTCCACATGGCAGGAGTGGGGAACTTATCCCCACCAAAGCTCTTTTCTCATAATTACCTCTCCCTTCATTAATTACTCAACTCTCCTGATCATTATCCACCTAGTAACAAGGTCTGCTAGTCTAACTCTGCCTAGTGGTAGATCACCACTGTGCTACTCCACTTTTCCATTGGTGTAAGTAATGCAGTGGGGAATGAGCCCAGATCTCACGGTTAAGATGTGGTCCACACTGAAACAAAGTAGCAATTCTTGTTCTAATGGATATTTTCATTAGTACTACCATGGGAGGGTATTCAAAATGTGGTGGGCCAAATTCTGGATCCCAGCACAAAACCCAAGTGGATGATCAGTGGATTTGGGATCTTAGGGGTAAGGAATTCTCTACTGAAGGCTGCATTGCAGCAACAGAGCTTCTCTTTAGTTGCTACAGTAGCCTTGGAAATGCCCTTGCAGCAAATGCTCTTCCTTTCCACAGGGGAGAGTAACTGATAGACCCATGTAGTTGGTTCCGCTGTCCCAAATCTCACTTCTCTTTCCTGCCCCATCCCAAATCCTTCTGTGTAGTGTGACACCCTGAGCCTCTGCAAAGCTTTTCTGTCTGCTGGAGGTCCCCAAATCCTGCCTCTTTTTTGCAGCAGATATATTTGTTTTTACTGGGGCAGGGCCTTCCGCCGCCACAGAGCATAGCAGGATGTGATCTAAGGTGCCCATGTAATCCACTGGCCAGTGTGTGTTGTCTCTCCCCACTCTGTGCTCAATGTACATAAGATATGAGTACGTAACAACTGGTAGCTAGTCACCTGTGAGTAGCTGTGTATTAATACATCTAGTCTCCAGACGGGGAAACTGAGGCACGAATAAGCTGAGTGATTTGTGTAAAGTCACAGCAAGTCCGTGGAAGAGCTGAGAAGAGAACCTGGGAATCCTGACTCCTTTGCTTTCCCCTGTCCTAACTGCTATAAACAATCCCTAAGGAGCAGAGTTGAATCAGGCAGTTGAGGAAACCTCAACATTAGCTGATTCCTTTCTACAGGTAACACAGCTAAGGACCTCGCTATACCTTATGAGCTGTAATACAATACAGCCAGAAGTGAGTTGATGACAGTCCCTCTCTGAACCCCATAACGTCTATTGTTTTCATCCAAACCCTTAGCAGTGTTTATGTGTGTCTACATGTCAGTATTAACAGAAATGAAGTCCAGAAATGAAGAAGATAGAGAGGGCAAGCAGAAAGATATAAGAACACTGTGATCTCCATTATTCATGAAGTGTGGAGAAACTAGTGATACATCTGTGTTGTTTGGCAAGATATTTGAGATTGTCTTCCTTCTGTCTTGAGGGATATGCAATTCTGAAAGAATAAAGGGGGTTGGGTTCTATAATTATCTATCTGTAACACCAACAGAGCCTGGTCGTCGACAGGCGGGATCGAACCTGGGGCCTCTGGAGCTTCATGCATGAGCCTCTACTGCTTGAGCTAAAAGCCATAAGCCTGTAGAGCAGATTCATTAATCGCTCTCTAAATGGTCTCAGTGCCACTAGATGGGACAGAATACCATACCCAGGTGGTGTGTGGGTTACATATCTATCTATCTAGTAGGTATCTTACAGGACCTCCATCAACACAGTATCTGAGTCCCTCCCAAGTAATTACAAATAGAAACAATCTCTTTTTTTCTCTTTTACCCTCCTCAGACTGTAAAAGAAATAGTTAGATTAGTTTGTGTGGGCATGGGTGCGTGTATGGCAGGTGGCATTTGTGTGAGTTTGTGAATGTCTTATACAGGAAGAGCTACGTCAGATGTGTTTTGCATTTAGTTCTGAATGAGGTGAGGCCTGGGATCATTCTTAATTCTTACAGGTCTGAGTTTCATAGTCTGTGAAAGTTCTTCCTCCCAAGAGCCTCCTGCTGTTGGTCAACCATTTTATTGTTTGAGTGGAATGTAGCTCTCATGGAAGGTCATAGTCACTGAAGGAGAGGTGATCCCTCGATAACTAGTCCCCATCCCATGAAGGACTTGGAATATCAGGACAGAAAAATTGAACTGGACTCCCTGTTTAAAGAGGAGATAATGCAGAGATTGCACAGGGTGATGTGTTCATGATGACCTGTGTAGATAAGCAGACCGGTTGCTGCATTTTGCACCAGGTAGAGCTTTTTCAGGGTATGTGGCTTCATTACTAGATATGATGACGTTCAGTCATCAAGTCTGAGGGTCATAAATTCCTGAATCACTATATCCAGGTCTATGTCTGATAGAATAGGGTGCAATCTTGTAGCCAGTGGCAGATGGAAGTGTTGTGGGGGTTTTTCTGCCAGGGCTTTCTGGGCATCCAGTAGCAGCTGAGGACTCCAAGCAGATCCCAAGGTTGTGGACCATCTTGACAGTCTGAAGGCAGATACCTTGAATACGGGGAACAACTTAGAGGAGGCAAGTTTTTTGAACTGCTTTCCTCTTTCTACAAGCATCATCTCAGTCTTGTCTGGAAAGCTGGGGGATGTTGCTGTTTGTTTTATGTTCTGGGAATGTAGAGCTGGGTGCCATCTGCATGATGCTGGCACATCAGCCCTTCTTCTCTCATTACCAATCCCAACAGCTTCAGATAGATGTGAACTAGTGTGGTTCTAACTGTTGTTTGATTTTGCATCCAGGAAGGGTTGCTGCTTTTCTGCTTCTCCCAGATGCAGGAGATCCTCCCAGTGAAATCAGATGATAAATCCTTGCAAGGAGAGGTGCTGTGTTCTGGCACTGAGTGGTGGCAGTCTGGGTTTATTACGTGATTTATGAATGGGAAAGTTCTTCAGAGCATGATATTGTTGCCTCTACAGCAGTGGTTCTCAACCTATTTACCATTGTGGGCCACATATGCAGCTCTCTATGTGTTATGTGAGCTGCATCTACATAGTATATATACTACTACTGTATGGCCCTGAGAATGTCACATGGGCCGCAGCTGTGTGCTGATTGGGCTGCAAGTGGCCAGTGGGCTGTGGGTTGAGAACCACTGTTCTATAGCCAGAAACTAAAGGCTTCCTAGATGAGCTGGTGGAAACACTCTGAAATGGTGAAGGGAAACGTCAGCATCCACATTGGTAATGCTGTTGATCCAGTAGTCCAAAACCTCCAATACAGACTTTCCACCTTTGGTTTCTCACAGGTGATTTTTTTTGATTCACACATATAGTCAGCCATACCCTGGACTGGCTCCTGCAAAAATCACCCCCTTAATATGGTCAGACCACATTCTCCTCAGGGTGAAAGTAAGAACTATTCCTCTTGCAAGACAGGAAGAAATGACTACCACAGTCCATCCCTGGAAATTGTTGGACTCCACCAAATTCCAGAATTAACTTATAGAAAAGTCTACCTAACCAAGAGGTTGCAAAATAGAAGATTTAATGAAGCATCACAACTACTCCCTGACTGTTGCAATAGACACTCCAATACGCCTTCCATGGTTTTCAGGTGACTTTCAATAAGAAAAAAAACAGGAAGGAAGAAAACTCATGAATAAGTGCAGAAAATGCCATCTAACACCTACCAATTTAAATAAAAAGAATCTCTACAAACTTGTGCCACTTCCATGAAGGAGGTAAAGAGATCCTGTCAAAAGCAGGAGTCAGGACATACAATTTCACTCTGAGAGGCTAGGAACTGAAGAAATGTAGGCAGATTTCCTTAAACACAGAGAAGTTAAGGGACACAGCCAAGAGAAAAAGCATGGACCATGTTCTCTGTTTGTGTATTTCCACAGAGTTATGCCAGCAGAAATTTGGTTTTAAATTAAAACAGAACAAACATTCTTATCTCTGTTACCAATAATTAATCAGTATCTTAGATGTCTGTATACTAATGCAAGAAGTATGGGGAATAAGCAGGAAGAACTTGAAATGCTAGTTAATGAACACATCTATGAGATAGTTGGCACCACAGAGACTTGGTCAGATAATACGCATGACTGGAATATTGGTATAGAAGGGTACAGCTTGCTCAGGAAGGACAGGCTGGGGAAAAAAGGGGGGAGGTGTTGCCTTATATATTAAAAATGTATACACTTGGTCTGAGGTTAAGGTGAAAATAGTAGACCGACTTGTAGAAAGTCTCTGGGTAAAGATAAAAGGGGTAAAAAAAAAAAAGTGCAGTCATGATAAACCGCCTAACCAGGAAGAAGAGGTAGACGAGGCTTTTTTGAAACAACTAACAAAATCATCCAAAGCACAAGCCTTGATGGGGGACTTCAGCTACCTAGACATCTGTTGGGAAAATAACAACGCATGGCACAGATTATCCAATAAATTCTTGGAATGTATTGGACACTTTTTTTTATTTCAGAAGGTGGAGAAAGCTACTAGGGTAGAGACTGTTCTAGATTGGATTTTGACAAATAGGGAGGAAATAGTTGATAATTTGAAAGTGGAAGGTGAAAGTGATCATGAAATGGTAGAATTCATGAAACTAAAGAACGATAGGAGGGAAAACAGCACAATAAAGGTCATGGATTTTAAGAAGGCAGACTTTAGCAAACTCAGGGAGTTCATAGGTAAGATCCCATGGGAAGCAAGTCTAAGGGGAAAAACAGTTCAAGAGAGTTGGCAGTTTTTCAGAGACATTATTAAGTGCACAAGAGCAAACTATCCCACTGCCTAGGAAAGACAGGAAGTATGGCAAGAGACCACCCTGGCTTCAGTGATTTGAAACTCCAAAAAGATTCCTACAAAAAGTGGAAACTAGGTCAAATTACAAAGGATGAATATAAACAAATAACACAAGTATGTTGGGACAAAATTAGAAAGGCCAAGGCACAAAATTGAGATTAAACTAGCTAGAGACATAAAGGATAACCAGAAAACATTCTACAAATACATTAGAAGCAAGAGGAAGGCCAACATCAGGGTAGGCCCATTACTCAATGGGGGGGAAAAACAATATCAGAAAATGTGGAAATGGCAAAAATACTAAATGACTTTTTTGTTTGTTTTCACCAAAAAGATTAGTAGCGATTGGATGTTTAACATAGTGAATGCCAATGAAAATGAGCTAGGATCAGAGGCTAAAATATGGAAAGAAGAAGTTAAAATTATTTAGACAAGTTAGATGTCTTCAAATGACTAGGGCCTGATGAAATACATCCTAGAATACTCAAAGAGATGACCGAGGAGATATCTGAGCCATTAGCAATTATCATTGAAAAGTCATGGAAGACGGGAGAGATTCCAGAGAACTGGAAAATGGCACTATATTTGCCCATCTATAAAAAGGGGAAATAAGGACAACCCAGGGAATTACAAACCAGTCAGCTTAAGTTCAGTACCCGGAAAGATAATGGAGCAAATAATAAAGCAATCAGTTTGCAAACACCTAAAAAATAATGTGATAAGTAACAGTCAGCAGGATTTGTCAAGAACAAATTGTGTTAAACCAACCCCATCGTTTTCTTTGACAGGGTAACAAGACTTGTGGATGGGGGAAGCGGTAGATGTGGTATATCTTGACTTTAGTGATGATTTTGATACTGTATCACATGACCTTCTCATATACAAACTAGGAAGATGTAACTTAGATGGAGTTACTATAAGGTGGGTGCATAACTTGTTGGAAAACCGTTCCCAGAGAGTAGATATCAGTGGTTCACAGTCATGCTGGAAGGGAATATTAAGTGGGGTCCTGCAGGGATCAGTTCTGGGTCCTGTTCTGTTCAATATCTTCATCAATGATTTAGATAATGGCATAGAGACTACACCTATAAAGTTTGCGGACGATACCAAGCTGGGAGGGGTTGCAGGTGCTTTGGAGGATAGGATTCAAATTCAAAATGATCTGGACAAACTGGAGAAATGGCCTGATGTAAATAGGATGAAATTCAATAAAGACATATGCAAAGTACTCCACTTAGGAAGGAGCAATCAGTTACACACGTACGAAATGGGAAATGACTGCCTAGGAAGGAGTACTGCAGAAAGGGATCTGGGGTCATAGTAAATCACAAACTAAATATGAGTCAACTCTGTAACACTGTTGCAATAAATAAATAAATAAAAGCAAACAGCATTCTGAGATGTATTAGCAGGAGTGTTGTAAGCAAGACACAAGTCATTCTTCTGCTCTAGTCCATGCTGATTAGGCCTCAACTGAACGACTGTGTCCAGTTCTGGGCCCACATTTCAGGAAGGATGTGGACTAATTGGAGAAAGTCCAGAGAAGAGCAGAAAAAATGATTGAAGGTCTAGAGAGCATGAGCTATGATGGAAGATTGGAAAAAATTGGGTTTATTTAATCTGGAGAATACTGAGAGGGGACAGGATAACAGTTTTCGAGTACATAAAAAGTTGTTACAAGGAGGAGGGAGAAAAATTGTTCTCTTTAACCTCTGAGGATAGGATAAAAAGCAATGGGCTTAAATTACAGCAAGAGCAGTTTAGATTGGACATTAGGAAAAACTTCCTAACTGACAGGGTAGTTAAACACTGGAACAAATTGCTTAGGGAGGTTGTGGAATCTTTGTCATAGGAAATTTTTAAGAGCAGATTAGACAAACACCTGTCAGATATAGATAATACTTAGTCCTGTCATGAGTGCAGGGGACTGGACTAGATGACCTCTTGAGGTCCCTTCCGGTCCTACGATTATATTAAGATTGTTAAAAATGAATATTTTAAAAATCTAATTAGCTTTTCACGCTGATTGACTCCTTTATGCATTTTTCTCAGCTAACTTAATAGGAATAGTTGGTTTCACTTTTGTTGAACTAGTCATTTTCTAATCAATTTCACTCTCTGGTATTCACACAATAACTTGGCCTTCTGCATTTTGAGTTAATTTAATTTTAGGGAGCTGTTTTTAGCAGTTTTGGAGTTTTATATAGATGTGCAAAACTCATGTGTTTTCAGGGCTTTCTGTTTGTATATACTGTACTGAGTAATCTCTTTGTAATGTTCCCTGATGTGCTTTAACATAGTACTGTTTCAAACAGCGCTATGTTAAAGCGCACTAGGGAACCTTTAGTGTGTACCAGTAGGATCTACATGGACCAATTACCACGCAAAACATTAGTGCGCTGTAGAAATCCTCCCTGTAGGCCACGTTATTACTCTGTGTCAACAAGCCCTTAGATACAAGTAACCATTTCTGGTGTTTGCCAATGTTCATTGGATAAACACTGATTTCTCTCTTCTCTGTTTGTTTGTGTGTTTATGTATCAGGATGTTTTAATTAGTATTTATCAGTTAAAACCAAAAATCAGAAGCCCTAGATATAACATAGAGATCCAATCGCTGCAGCAGATTTTTGGTTTAGATTTAAAATGGTCCGTTGTTGTGTGTGCTTTTTTAATTAAAATATAACTTCATGGAAATGTTTCTGTTTGTCTTAGGTTTTTTAAAATTTTATAGAACCTAATTTTTGCACTAAATGTGACTTACCAGTACCCCATTAATTTACTGAATAATGTGAACCCTGACAGGAATGAAGAATTTTGGGGTTTTCAGTTTTTCAGTGAAAAACTTTTTTTTTTTACTGAAAATTTTGATGAAAACTATTTTAGGTCAAAATCTTCCATAATCCCACCTCCCCATTTTTGACCAGTTCTAATTGTAGCCTTTGGAGACTACAGCTTCCGAATATGATGTTCCACCTTGGTCTGAGCAATGTGTCTGCAGTGTTGTGCTGTAGGGAGGTTTGTGAATTCTGTGTGTACACATGGGCTCCAGAGGTGTGTTGATAGACTGTCTCTATGTGCATTGTGCTATATGCTGCTAAGCGATGGAAAAGTCAGCAACTTTTCAGTGACACAAGATGCCTCTTTGAACCTTCTGCATCACTGACTTTGTGTATCCTAGACAGAGCTCTTCGGGGAAATGAATGTAGATGTGCCTGTAGAACTGGATCCCATTCCCACTAGGATTTCAGCATGGTAATGAGGCCTGAGGTACTAAGGTAGTGAAACACACAAAGGGACCAGATGCAAGAATTTTGTTCTTTTCTTGTCTTTCTTTTTCCTTTTCTCATGGGATAATGTTGATGGGACTGGCAACTATCATGGCAAGAATGTAGGGGGATTTCCTGGTCTCTGTGAACAAGTGGCCAACTGCATATAAACCATTGTTCAGTGGGCATCCTGCATCCCCCTGTCGTGGCTCATCCACAGAGGTTTAAGAGTCTGCTACAGCTCCCAGTGAATGGATTTATTCCTTTTGCTGAAGTGGTAGAGGCTTGTGCTAGGGAGTGCTGACAGTCCTGGATTCAGACCTCAATACCCGCCCAAGCAGGGTTGACTATATTCAGATCAGCTTTCTTTCTCCCTTTCACAGGTGCTCAAAGGTAGGACAATGAATTGACTGCTTGGGTGGCAAAGTGGGGAGAATGCTGGTGGGAACACAGGAATGCCACTCCCAGGGTCATAGGGCTGAACTTCAAGCTGGGGGAATTTTCTGTGACTCTTTCTTTGCATCTGTTAGGTTGTTTTAATTACGTGTGATGAACATTCTCCCTTGGGAAAAAAACCCTTGCTGATTGCACTTGCATTTCTTTTCAGCTGAGTCATTGCATCAGTTTTTGTGGGGTAACGATCTCCGACAAACCACAAGGCCTTTGTTGCAAATGAACATCCTAATGAATCTGTGTGCACCTTTGCGTGTAAGAGGGTGTATGTTATGTAAGGAAAGCATGTAAGTTTCTTTGTATGTAAGGGCACGTGCCTGTAAGTTTGTCCATACCAAAGAGTGAGTTGCATGTTTCTTCTGGTGTGCTTGGAGCTGGTTTTGTGGTACTGAGTGTGGGTATGTGCATTTCTTTGTGTGTCTCAACTGATGTGGTGTTTCCTGATGTCTGTATATGAACTCTATCAGCAACATTATGCACTGTGTCTCGTAGAGATGCAGCACAGCATGTGCAATCAAGAGGAGGAAATCAAGGATAGCTCCAAATTCCAAGTCATTCCAGGGAATGCCTTAAATTACAGCAGCCTGTCCTGAGCTGGGGCAGTGCTGACCAGA
This sequence comes from Macrochelys suwanniensis, assembly GCA_033296515.1. NCBI lineage: Eukaryota > Metazoa > Chordata > Testudines > Chelydridae > Macrochelys > Macrochelys suwanniensis. The sequence goes on along the minus strand of CM065775.1, from coordinate 243,350,857 downwards.
ATCCCCATGGCACTACCAGCCTGTTCCCTCTTACTCCTGGCACGTCCCCTCTTGCCCCCAGCGTGCCTATGCAACGCGATGCAGAGGGAATTCTCCCTCAACCAGCGGCATACAGAAACCATAGCAGGGATGAAAAAGCTCACCGTAAGTCTGTTTCTTGGTGTGTGCCTGGTTATTTGAGGAACTGGATGGATGTGGTCACGCTCTTAACACTAGCCTTGGCTGAAACTTGTTAATGCCTCATTGCTGCTGATTGGTTGATGTGAAATGAGTTGGAGGTCTTAGCAGGGCAGGTTTCTACATCACAATCAGCAGTAATTTCCACTCCTGTTGGCAGCCTCAGCAGAAAACGTAAGGACTGACGGAGGTTGGAGAATGAAATAATCCTTCTCCTGTAAAGACAGACTGTTCTGGTCAGGGCTGAGGCATGTTGGTGGGGCAGCATGGGGAAAGCTTGATCTGCTGTTGCCCAGGCTAGACGTGTTCTGTGAATAAAGGGCTCGGTTCTGCAAACTGCTGAACATGTTCTGAGAGAGGCTAAGTACCCTGGTCTCCAACTCATGGGAACTGAGGGTGTGCAGCAGCTTGCGGGATTAGGCAAGTCAGTCTGGTCTTGTCCCCAGGAAGCAGAGTGATTTAAAAAGAAATGTGTGTCTGTTCCTTCCTGTTTCCATTTGTAGACGTGTATGTGTTTAAATGATGTTTGTGAGTCTGATTGTGTGTGAGTGGCAGCTGAGAAACACTAACAAGATGCCTAGTTTTTAATACAATTGCTTCATCAGGCGTATGGAGAGGGAGATAATGAAGACTGTTAAAAGGGACTAGTTCTGCCACTTGTTTTGCTTCATGAATATTCATGAACTCCCTCTCCCATCTCCTTGCCCTTGCGCTGGTTCTGTTAACTGGGAGCCATTAGCTGAGGATGAGGCCAGAACCTCACAAACCATTTGGTTCATACCCGGTGTATTACACGGGGAAGCTGTGGAAATGGACATTGCTGATGTTCACATTTCAGTGGAACAATTCCTAATATGGTGAGACCTGTCTGAAATGACCAGGCAGGGAACCAGCATTAATCAGGTGTCTAGCAGAACAGGGCCAGAACCTCAGCTGGTGTCAATCATCCCAGCTCATTGGAGTCACTGTAAATATGCCAGTTACACCTGCAGATCTGACCCATAGCTTTTAATGAAGTGCTTGTTTACAACGAGCAGTTTGCACCAGACTCAAGTGTGAATTAAATCACTTTAATTAAAGGGGTCTAAACTCCTATGTGAACACTCAGTTTGAGACTGGCTTGTTTTCATTTAAGTCAGCCGGGAACAGTTTTAAGCTAAACTGAAATAAGCCACTCTCAGACAGAAATAAGTGGTTGCACATGCGGTTTGCACAAGGGCTGGTCTATACATTGAAAACTTACATTGGCATAGTTAAATCTCTCACCGGTGTGAAAAAATCCACACCCCTGAGAGTCGTAGTAGTGTTGGCCTACCCGCTGGTGTAGCCAGTGCTAAGCTGACAGAAGAATTATTCCTTTGACCTAACTACTGCCTCTCGGAGGTGAATTGCCCACAGCGATGGGAGAACCCCTCGTCGCTGTTGTGTCTACACCAAAGCACTACAGCAGCACAGCCACATCACTGCAGCCTCACTGCAGTAGTGCTGTAGTGTAGACATGTACCACAGCAACGGAAGGGGTTATTCCATCGCTGTAATAAATCCACCTCTCTGAGAGGTGGTAGCAAGGTCAATGGAAGAATCCTTGCCAACCTAACTGTGTTGCACAGGGTGTTCAATTTTTCACAGCCCTGAGCAATGTAGCTAGGTTGTTGTAGGTGTAGACCAAGCCTGAATCTGTTTAAATACCAGCCTGGTCTACACTAGGAAATTAGATTGGTGTAACTATGTCGCTCAGAAGTATGAAAAATCCACACCCCTGAGTGATCTAGTTATATCGACGTAACCCCAGGTGTAGACAGCACTAGATCAATGGGAGAATTCTTCTGTCAACCCAGCTACCACCTCTCAGGGAGGTGGATTACCTATGCCAATGGGAGAATCCTTCTCATTGGCATAGGTAGTGTCTACACCAGTGGTTCCCAAACTTTAACAACCTGTGAACCCCTTTCACTAAAATGTCAAGTCTTGCGAACCCCCTCCTAAAAATGAATAATTCCAGGGATTTTCTCCTTTACCTGAGTATAAATTATAAAAGCAGTGATCTTCAAAATATAAAATTGGTTTTTATGACATGCTTATTACACACCATTTATTATAAATTAGTATTTATTATTTATCATAACAGTATTTTTATTACATTATGAAAACGGCAACACTCTTCCAAGATCTCGCTTTCATAGCTTGTATCACTTTGAATAAGCCTGTTATAAGACAAGGCTCCTATGTTTCATTAAGGAGTATCAGATGGGAAACAGCATGAAGGTATTTAAGAAGCCAACTCAAAGAGTTCCTCCTACACAAGCATTCAAGGGTCTTGAGCAGTCCAGGCAAACAACGCACTGTGACGGTGTACCCCATAAAGCTTTATGGGGAGAGGCTTATAAACGTATACATGATGTAACTGGAATATGTTTTATGCTACATGTGCCATGTAACATATCTCTGTGAAAGTTATGACCTACTGAATTTATTCCTCCTGTTTGTACGCATGTATCATTGTTGTAGTTGGAGTTATGAAGATTGGTTTTATATTTGCTGGTTTTGTACATAGCCTTTGTAAGTGCCTGGGATCATGTTTGGAGGAAAGAATGTGCAAGTTAAGTACAAGCACTTAACAGACAAAAGAAGTTGCAGACCCCAGTCCACATCGGGGCCTGGTCAGGAATGCAACCGGTTGGACTGGTTACCGAGGGGTGCATGGACATGTGACTTGCCCATGTGATCCCAAAACTCCATGGTAACATGATGTTACACAGGGAGTGGAAAAAGTCTATAAAAGCCCTTGGGAGAGCCTTCCATTTTGTCTTCAGCTGGCTAAAGAGAGAGACTCTCCACCCCCCAAGGACACACCTGAAAGAGACTGAACAAAGGACAAAGAAAATAGGGGGGTGAGTGATTGCTGGACCCAGGCTAAGAGGAAGATAGCCTGTTTACTGGACCTAGTGAGGTTGTTATCTGTACACAGGGTGATTAGACATAGAACTGCGTGTTCTATTTTATTTTATTTAGTAATTCACTTTGTTATGTCTGTCACTACTTGGAATCACTTAAATCCTACTTTCTGTACTTATTAAAATCACTTTTTACTTATTAAGTTACCTGGAGTGCGAGTTGTTACCTAGGGAGGCAAACAGCTGTGCATATGTTTCTATCTTTGAAATAGAAGGCGAACTATTTATGAGTTTGCCCTGTATAAGCTTTATACAGGATAAAACGGATTTATTAAGGGTTTGAACCTCCTTGGGAGTTGGGCACCTGGGTGTCAAAGGCAAGAGCGCTTCCAGGAGCCTTACAGTTGTTAGTGGACTTGGTTCGGACCTGAGGGTCTGTGTTTGCAGCAGATCAGGGGAATCTGGCTCAAAACAGACAGGATTCGGGAGTCCCAAGCTGGAAAAGGCCTGGAAGCAGGGGCAGAAGTAGCCTTGGCACACCAGGTGGCAGCACCAAGCAGGTCTCTGTGATCCCAACCCGTCACAGTGGCGTAGTCGGCAGGATCTGTGCACAGCTGATTGCTTTGAGCTACTGGTAGTGATTTTAAGTGAGTTTTAAGTGTGGTGGCTGGAAAACAGACAAAGTGGTTACTGGTTTGTTATTTTCTGTTTGCTTATTTTGGGTAAGGGAAGTAGGGACAGAAAAGGAAATCAAATAAGTTAGAGTGAAGATCAGGGGAGCTGGGAAAGTCTCTTAACTGAAAAGCTCCTGAGCTGAGGGCAGTCCAGTTTCAGTGAACTGAAGAGGGGCGTGGCCCAGCACTAGACAGCAATAAGATGTCTGTAAGCGAGACCACGGTAAAACTGGATCTTGTCAGACTCGAAATAACAGAGAAAGAAAACGAACATCGGAGACAAATCGAATTACGTACATTGGAAATTAGTGCAGAAAAAGCCAGAGAGGAGTTGGCCCACAAGAGAGCTATGGAAGCAGAGGAGCTGGCCCACAAGAGAGCTATGGAGGCCCAGAGGGAAGCCCAGAAGCATGAACTGGCTGTTGCAGAGTTGAAGAGTCGAAACCCTTCAGCTGCCGTTGACCCTCAGTATTAACTCCTTTGTTCTACCCCACAGATGAAGTAGGGAAAGACACAGGATTACCCACCCATCTGTGTACCCTGCTGGGAACTCTGATGCAGATTCTTCTGCCTCTTTGGAGAAGGCTCCTGAATCAGGCATGCGTTTGAGGCTTTGGCAAGGAAAGGGTGTACTGCAACCCGGCCTGCCCTCGTCCCCTCGCTCTGGAATTTCTCTGGGCTGGTTCCCACCCCCCTTGTGTGGCTTCACCCACGCAGAGACTCGTTCCCTTCTGCTTTGAAGAGAGAGGTTTACCTCCTACCAGTGTAGCAAGAACAACCCTTTTCTTGGACACCCCAGTATCTGTTTCCCACAGGTCAGCTGGACGGACTCCCCCCTCCGGGAGGTCTGACCCCCAGCTTTCCCTCCTAACCTGATCCACAGGAGAGGGGTCTGGCATCTTACATGCAGACTTTTTACCCTCCTCCTGGGCAAGATCCTCCTGACAAAAGGTGGGCGGGCTCGCTGGCCCCCCCCCACCTTCCCTCCCTGGGCTTCCCGCTGGGCCAGACACTCCCGTGTCCCCCCGAAGAGAAGGTGACCCTGGTCCAGCTGTGGGCTCACAGCTGCAAGCTAAGACAGACCCTTCAGTGGCCCGCAGAATTCCCCCCTTGCTATGAGGTAGAACATTCCCCTCCCCCGGGGAGATAATTACAGGACAGGAACAGGCCACAGCTGCAGTCCCTGTGACTTCGCCTCCCCCTCTGGGGTTTTCAGCACAAGGCTCCTGCTTGCTGCCACCCGACCCTAGGACAGATTCTGCCACAGTAAAGAAATCATTTCCCAGTAGAAACGGTGCAAAATTGTGTGATACTGTTGCCACAGTTAGCTCAGCCTGCAAATTTTCTGTTTGCATGTGTACTTTAGCCAAAGGTGCAATGACTTTGTAGCCACCCACCAGTTCCAATTCCGCCACTTTACCTGGCAACCAATCCTTCTCTTGGATCAGGTCCCTCCTGACTATAGAAATTTCAGCACCTGTATCTCTCAACCCAGTGATTAACTTCCCATTCAGTTTAACAGCATGCACATGCTCACTGCTTGGTGGTGTAGAAGTCAACTTCACAAACCCTGTGTGGAAAGAGGCAGCAGCTTCATGGGCCACTTGATGCCTGTTTTCACTCAGCAGGGGACACTTATCTTTATGGGGTACACCGTCACACGCATGTTACAGCAAAGCTTAGACTTGTTCTTCGTAATAACTTTAAAAACAATACTAGCAGCCTATTTAATTTTAAAAACAGCAAAAAATACCCACCTCCCTTTCCATTTCTTATAAGGAGTCTTGAAGTTTAAATCTCCTCAGTGTGATAGATATGCTTGCTTTGATCTGCTTAGCTCTTGGAAGTCCAGGGGCTCCGGGCTGCTGGCCCTCTGCTGCCTGGTCCATAGGGACAGCTCTGTCCGCCATTAGGGAATTTTTTCCCGAGAACCCCCTGTAACATTTCACGAACCCCCAGGGGTTCATGAACCCCAGTTTGGGAACCACTGGTCTACACTGAAGTGCTGCAGCAATGCAGCTACGCTGCTAAAGCATTGTAAGTGTAGACTGAAAAGAAACTCCAGTCTTGGAAAACTACAGAAGGAGGGAGTTTCCCCCACTCTGTGGCTATGGCTACACTACAGAGCTCACAGGGGTGCAGCTGCGCTGTTGCTAGTGCAAACACTCTAGGCCGATGAGAGAGAGCAGTCCCATCGACTTAATTACTCCAGCCCTTGCAAGCGGCGGTAGGTATGGCAGTGTGGGAAGCTCTCCCACCGACAGTGTTGTCCACACCGGAGCTTATATCGGTGTAACTTTTGTCACTTAGGGAGTGGCTTATTCATACATAAGCTATACATAGCCTGTGTAACCATGAATTACCGTAGTCGGAGAGAAAGAAAAAACTCCTGCAATCCCTGTTAAAAGGGAAGGGGTTTGAAGGGAAGGCTGTCCAGAAGCTGAGGGCCAGCATTTAAGTTGGGTGCTGTCCGTGAAATACTGAATGCCCTCTGGGACACAGAGCATGCTGGGAAACTGTTCAGAGGCAATAGATAACTTATATTAGAAAAGAGAATTTAGCTAATATAGAAGTGTAAAGCCTGAGGTTGCATCTTCATGTTGTTTCCTGTGAAACTTGTATGTGTTTACTTTCCCTTACTATTGCATCTTTGAATCTACGATTTTTCTGTTAAGTAACTTTTTTCTTTATTTTACCCTAAGCAGTTCTCTGTTGTGGGAAGTGTGTGTGCTAATGTGATCTGATAACTGAGGGCAGGTTTCATTCCTTCATAGGTGACAAACCAGAGGGGGAAATTCCAAGTGTCTGGTAGTTAGGAACTTGGGGAAATGGATTTGGGGAGACTCGGGACTGGAAGGTATTGTTGAGGTCACTCTACCATGAGTAACGAGGCTGGGAGAAGCCAGCGTTGAGACCTCTATACTTGTGGGCTGGCCACTGGTATCACAGCTCTGAGCCATACAGCATAGCATTAAGGCACCCAGGGTTACAAGGCAGGTGTGACAGAACCCCTTACTGGTCTGGGTAATCCCTAAAACGTCTCAGAAACCCATTGGCCAAGTGAGGGTATTTTACGTACAGCTCAAATGAAGGACTTGCTTCTAGTGTAAGTACCAAAGACAGCTACAAAACTCCTGCCTCTGCCGAACGAAACGGGCTTTGTAATCCTTTTGTTCTTCTGGCTGTTGGTGTCTCTGACCAACATCTCATTTATATTCTGGGTGAGGGATCCCCCTGCCTCCAACATTCAATTTGCTTTGGGGTTCTCTAATTCAAATTGCTCACAAAGCTGCAAACTTACCTGACAATGGGGTTTGGATGTGGACATTTTAATGATCTGCTAATGCCTCTGTCAGGGTTCCCTCCCCACTCTAAACTCTAGGGTAAAGACGTGGGGACCCACATTCAGAGCCCCTAAGCTTATTTTTACCAGCTTAGGTTAAACCCCCCAAGGTACAAAATTCCCTGCACCCCAAGAAATGCTTCTCGCTGCCACCATCAAATGTCTAACAGGAATCCAGGAAAGGAATCACTTGAACTTCCCTCCCCCCCAAAATACCCCCTCAAGCCGTACACCCCCTTTCCTGGGGAAGCTTGAGAACAATCTCCCAACCAATTGGTTACACAGTGATCTAAAAACCCACCCCCTGGGTTTTAACACCATAGAAAACAGTCAGCTTCTTAAAAGAAGGATTTTATTAAAAATAAAGAAGGTAAAATCATCTCTGTAAAATCAGGATGGTAACTATTTCACAGGGCACTATATTTCCAAACTCAGAGAGATTTCCCCCTCTGGACAAAACCTTATCGTTACAGAAAACCATGAATAACCCCCCCCCCCCTTTGCCCTTTCTAACACAGGGGATACCCCAAGCAAAAATAAACAGAAATCTATATGCTATGCTATCTAAACTTACTTCAGAAAAGGGAGGTTTGATTTTCTGTAGGTTCCTTCTGTCTTCCAAGATCACCCTCTCTCAGACAAAGACACACACTAAAACCTTCCCCCCTCCCAAAGTTTGAAAGTATCTTGTCCCCTTATTGGTCAGATGCCAGCCAGGTCAGGTGTCAGTCTGGCTACCTGCATTTCTTAACCCTTTACTGGAAAGAGGATTTTATAGCACTGCATCAGACCCTCTCCCCCTTCCCTTCATATTTATGACAGCCTCATAGGAAATGTTCTATTTAGACGTAAATCTGATTATATTGTATGTTATATTTTCCATATAGCTCATTCTCTTATTATTTCTTGCCGGGGAAATTTCCATGAAAAACACGATCATTGTTTCTTCAGAGTTCATCTGCTCCTGCTGATTATTCCCCTTTTGAAATCATAAAGCCTCTCTTTGTGACAACACAATTAATTGCTGTGGAAATGATTATGATGTCACAAGGAGAGGATTAGGACTTCATCTGGGGAATGAGCAGCAAGGACAGATGAACTTTTCAGTAACAAACATCTTCTTTCTCTGCAAATGTCTCTAGTGATAATAAACAAGCGAGAGAGAAATGCAGACAATATGTGATGTGTGTATATATAAACAAAAATTGCTTCCAAGGAGAATATTTTATTAAATTTCCCATCAAATAGCAGCACCAATTTAAAAAAAAAAAAAAAAGCAGGGAAGGGCGCTATTTCCCTCAGGCCCTATTTACATTGGGATCAGAAGCTAGTTACCGGCCACCATGTTCAAACACAGGTGACTTAATTCACCACTGCTGAACCCCGAACTGATAGATACTATGCATGAGGGGGGCATAGTATTGCTCTCCTGGGGGTGGGCACCTTTTAAGTACAGTGTGGGCTCCAAAGCACCCACATTGTTGGAGGCTCCCTGGGATACGTGCTGGACCAGCATACATCCTGGGTGCCTTGGTGAAATTCAGGTTCTCTGGCAGAGTAGGCACCATACTACTTTGTGCCACCAGCGTCCTGCCTCCCAAGTTTCCATCAACAGATGTGAAACAAGCCTAGGGACTACTAGTGTAATAATGACATAAAAAACAATTTTGGAGGTGTGACCAAATGCACCCCTGTATTCACACCCTATACACCATTGTAATCATCTTTGTACAAAATATGCCTTGAGGTATCATTTGAAAACGAATACCTTGCTGGTCAATAATATTATAGTAAAATGTACGTAGCAACATTATATGTAAAGTTATGAACATAAGCTGAAATTATGACTAATGTGTTTTCCAGATAAATCTAGGGAGGGGTAAACCTGTTTCTCAAAGACAAAGGACAAGCTGATGCCTCTAACCAGGTGTTATCAAAGCTGACTGGCAATCACTGGTCAGTGGCCATTCTTTGGCAATGAAGGGGACAGGAAGAGATCGATCTGCATTTTAACAAACAACATGGAAACTCTTTCACCATGAGATTCCATGTCTCTGTCCCCACAGCAGGAAGAACTTGATCTAGGGGTAACCCTCAGGAAAATGCATTTTAAAGGGTGACTGAACTATAAAAGTTGAGGGACAAAAACATCCCAGGAATTCTCTCTCTCCTTCATTCTCTCTCTCTCTTTTTCACCCCTTTGGACTTTGCGGGGGAGATGGGGTTCTGACCTGAGAATTTGGTCGGCCCTGTTGTTGCGAACATGTGGAGGATTTTACCTTAAACCAAGTCTAGTTTAAGTTTTAGTTACTAGAAAGCGTTTTATCTTTATTTCTCCTGTAACCATTTCTGACTTTAATACCCTGTTCTTGTACTCATTTAAAATCTCTCTTTGTAGTTTAATCAACTTTAATAAACTTTAATCAAAACTAATCCAATGTTGTGTTTAAACTGAACTGTTTGGGTAACTCCAATTAAAGGAGCAAACTGTTGTATATTGACCCCTTACAGGAGCAATGGACCTCTAATATCTAAACAGTCCAGGAGAGGAATGGACATTGGAGAACACACATTTTGGGGAAAATTCACGCATTTTGGGGAAAATTCAGGACTGGGAGTGTGTTGGGGTCACCGTGTAAGTTAGGTCTGCTCAACAACTTTGGCCGGAGAGGTTTTTTTTTTTTTTTGCTCAACAATTTTCCTCGCATCCGGCCCTCGGCTTTTTTCTTTGGAGTAATATGGCCCTCACCGCTTTACGAGTTGTGCAGGCCTGCTGTAAGTAGTAGCCAAGACTGGTAGAAGCCAGAGTGTGACTGGAGTGTTTCTGGCAGGCTTCAGCTGTACACAGACACTCTGAGTGTGACCTGCATGCTGTTTGATTGGTTATGAGCAGTCCAGGTTATGAGCCATCCAGTCCAGACTGGTTATGAGCTGCTGAATAACACCAGCTGTGATGGTAGCTTTAGTGCTGGGTTCCACTAGGAACTGTTCTGAGATCACCAACTCGTTTCACAGAGATCACCAAATGCTAGCAACTTTTGGTCGCTGCCAGACTGACCTGGATCTGAATTGATAATTTAGAGGTGAAAGTTTCTAGATTACATGATCACTCTGTTAAACTATCCAGTTCTCCAAATCCAGTTCTCTGCTAGCCTTGCAGGGTGTGGGGCAGATCATCCAAATCCGGACTGTCTCATGCTATTGAGAAAGGGTGAAAACTTTCAAGCCAAATCATTCTTTGTTAAAGCAGATTGCACTTTTGGATTTAAGGGTAAAGCAACAAAATGACCAGCTGCTTGTCTGAAAGGAAGACCATGGTCATGTCATTTTAAAAATATGATATTTTACGTTCATTTATTTATTATGGCTATTTGTGGATTGCTGATTCACCACCACTTTTTAATCTTTACTCAGGCTCCCCTGCCCTGCCATCCTTCCAAATATTTTATAGAAAAGCTGCAAATTACAGGATGTCTAATTAGGAGGCTTTGAGGAAAAGATGACAAAGAATCAGTCGCCATGGAGACAGAAGTTGCTAGCTGGCTTACAGCCAGCTAGACAATGCAGGAGACTCTGATAAGCTATTCTTGGGGACAGTGGGAGTGGGAGAAACAGGGAGGCTGGCATGCAGCATGTCGCAGAGGGGCAGAGCTCTCTGCTGTTAGAAAGGCTTAAGTTGAAGTACCCTGGTGCAGACGGGTGAGTGCACTGGCTTTTCATCTGAGAAAATCAGATTCATATCCTGATTTCAGACATGATCCAAAAGCTTTTGAAGTCAATGGAAAAACTCCCATTGACTTCAGGGGGCTTTGGATCATGCCTTAGGTCACAAGTGAAATTAATTTGTTGGTCTCATCCTAGACCTTACTGTAACAGGGTTCGCTCACCACTGTAGTTCCGCCTGCTGGCTGTCCTCAGGATTAGCTCAGTTTGCTAGTGTACCCTCCTATGCCTGTGCCTTGCTGCCATCACTCCTGCTCTAGGACCCACATCTCTCCAACAACCGCGGCATCCTCTTCAGTGACACAGCCCTCCAGCCGTGCCACACACTGTGCTCCTTCTTTCCAGGAGACCTGCAGCCCGCTGTTCAGTCACTTCCCTTAGTGGCTACTACAGTTAATTGTCTGGCCACTTCCTTGTGGCCCCAGCATCCTCTTTGCCCTTGCCTCAGCCTGCAAACCCAAGCAGCCAGCCAGGAGCTGTCTCTCGCTCCCCCGGTCCCTGCTAGCAGCACTGCTCTGTCGAGGGTGCTGGCAGTTCTCTCAGCCCTCCAGAGAGACAGTCCTTCCTTCCTGGGCTCCCAGCAGAGAACTGTCCTCCTCTGCCCTGCAGCTCCCTTTTTATATGGGCCTGTTTGGCCCTGATTGGCCGCTCCCTTCAAGCCTTCTGAGTGCCTGTTTCCTGCGCAGCCTCCCTAGGGCTCTAATAACCCCTTAAAGCCCAGTGTGGGGCAGGTGCCCCGTCACACCTACGTGCAGAGGTGGATCTGAGCCATAAAATCTAAATCTAGATTTCAAAAGTTTAAGGAAGCTCAGATCTGTATTTTTGGTTCAGCCATTATAGAGATTGGGTTAGCTACAAAATTCAGCTGCAGGTTCTGATTTTCCTCCAAACTTACAGAATTGTTCAGATCCAGGATTTTTGGTTCGGGGCTATTTTTACATGAGACATTTGTCCCTAGCAAACAATTTGGCGTGATTGGCAACCTCTGCTTAAGAAAGGCTGAGAACTGGAGGTATATTGAGAGAGGTCTGTTACTACATGTGGGAAAATTGCATGGTACCTGAGAGGGTTAAAGTGTATACAGTAACAGGCTTTGACTTCAGACTGGGAAATTAGTCCTTCTGAAGATTTCAGATCTCTTGTTTTGAAGGAGAAGGTTCTCAGTTCTTGACCATTTCTTGAGTTTTAAGAATCAGTTGATTCCTCCCAGTTTTGACATGATTTAACCACCTGGGCCATGGTGTGATACCATCACCACAAAATGTCATATATGGTGACATCACACCCAGTCCTCTTTCAAAGCAATACTGCGCATGATGGAATCAATTCAATGAAAACATAATGGGAGAAAAAAGAGTCATGGGAGGCTGGGATAGTTTTGGTGACATTTTGGCACAGATGGTCTCTAATAGTAGCTGTAGAATGACATCACAAGCATTTCCTATTGGAAAACCTGGTGCAGTGCATGGTGGTGAGCAGGTGAAGAGATGGGTAGGTAAAAGTGCAGATGCATGGGGAAGGGTAGTTAACAGTTCAAGTGTCGAATACACATGGTCAAAGATATCCAAACCCCAAACCTTAATGGGAATGAGAGGAGTTGGTGGAGAGATTGTCTTGGTGTGATTAGGATTCCCTGTAATCAGAGGTACTGGAACAGAATAAAGAGGGAGGTGGGTGGCAGTGAGATCTTCTGTCTGTGTCTTTCTCCTGAAGATCTCTTTGAGATTAACATTCTCCCACCAAATCAATCAGTGCAGTTATATGCTGAGCTGATGAAACTTTGAGCTCCCTTCTTAGCTCTCTTACCCTCTGACCCTCTTAGCCCAGGAGTTTGCAGTGCAGACACCGAGCCTAGTCTAGCTATGTGAGTAGGCATACCCCAATTCCTCTTGGGGTGACACACAAACTTACCTCAGGAAAAGGAGGACAGTGTCAGATGAGGATTTATAGGGATAAAATTGTTCCTACACCCCATTTCCCAACAGAACAAAAATCCCCAGCATATTGTCCATATTCTCCACTGTGTGTACTGTATATTCTGTAGAAGGAGAGCACTTGAGCCAGGTAATTAAATGTGTCAGCTCTTTATCCAGGCGAGTATTATATTAAATTATGTACAGTAAATATTTTTAGAAGGTGGAACTCTAAAGCGAACTTATTGATTTATGGCAAACTGCCAAGCTGCCAATAGAGGGTGGAAGGCGTGCTTGGAATCCAGGGTAAGCCTGGGTATGATGTGTGTGTTTGGGGTAGAGGGGTTGATTTTTTTCATGACAAGGGCATTCTGGAGTACCCATAATTCTGAACACCTCCCCCCCCCCCACACACCCTTTTTCAAGTAAATGTGCTGCAGAGAAAAAATTCTTAGCTTCCCCTGTTTTTCCACATGCCTGTTGAATCAATAACAGGTGTTGTGGATGCTTGGTCAGCATCGCTGTCTCAGCTATTCTTCTAAATGGCGATATTAGCAGGGCTACCCAGGCAGAGCAGGCAAGGATGGCCGGGAAGGGAGGATGGAGAAGAATGTCAATAATATGGATGGCAATGCCAGTGCTGTCAAGGAGCCTGTAAACAAGCAGCTAGAGACGACATTTCAGCTCCACAGGGAGGTTGGGGGTGGGAAGTTCATAATGTTTCTTTATCTAGGGAAGAACTGCTACTGTGTGAGAAGTAGATGCAGATGTGCTTGTGTACGCTATGTCATGCAGATGTCAGAATGTTATGCATATGTGTAGCTCAAGAAATGGACATGGGTTGCATATGAACATTGTATGTTGCTGAGACACTGTATGTAGGTGTGCTGTGTGTACCTGCATATGTATATATGAGCCCATCAGCTGGGTCATTTAAAACAGTATGGGACAAAGTATTGGAAACCATTCTGTAAAGAACAATCCCATACTGGCAGAAGGATTGTCTAGATCACCTGAAAGGGATTTTCCATCTGAAACGTCTTCGGTTATCTGAGTCTATTTTGCTATGATGTGTGTGTTATATTAATAGACGTATATGTTGTATCTGTGTATAGAATGTGTTGCAGAGTTTTGTAGGCTAAGCATGTCCATACATGTATTTGGTGTTATGCAGTATGTAGCAAGGATGTGTGATGATTACTATGTGCATAGTTATGTATGTACATTTGTGACGTTCCCCTCTGGTATTATGTGGACCGGCGATCTGCTAGGTCACTCCAATCCTTAACTCTGGAAGGCAGCCTTACCTTGCTCTGCTGTGAGAACCCCTACTCCTGGGCTGTTCACGCACAGCCTCTGGCATGTAAGCTGCTCCTTGGATTGTGCAACTGAATGACACTAGCCGATATCTCCGGCCCCAGACACAACACTAGAAACCTCTGTCTTGCAGTGCCCTGTTATGCCCGCTGGACACTGCAAGCTTATATAAATTTGTCAATTTAATGAAGAAATTGATATGCACCAGGCTTGTTATTTCAAGGGGAGTCTCGGACATGCTTCAAACCAAACACACTGCTTCAGGTAGAATAAACAAACAGATTTATTAACTACAAAGGTAGATTTTAAGTGATTATAAGTCAAAGCATAACAAGTCAGATTTGGTCAAATGAAATAAAAGCAAAACGCATTCTAGGCTGTTCTTAACACTTTCAATGCCCTTACAAACTTAGATGCTTCTCACCACAGGCTGGCTGGTTGCTCTTCAGCCAGGCTCTCCCCTTTGATCAGCGCTTCAGTCACTTGGTGTGGTGTCTGTAGATATAGGTGGAAGACAGGGGAAGAGCATGGCAAACGTCTCTCCCTTTTATCGTGTCCTTTCTTCCTTCTTGGCTTTGCCCCCCCCACCTTCAGAGTCAGGTGAGCTTTACCTCATGACAGTCCCAAACTGACCAAAGGAAGGGGGGTGACTCACTCGAGAGTTCAACAGATCCTTTTGTTGCTGCCTAGGCCAGTGTCCTTTGTTCTTGTGAGGATGAGCTGAGTTTGTCCCATACGTGCCCTGATGAGGTGTGAACTGCCCCTCTGCTCTTAGAGAGTTTTTGCCTGGGCTTATTTTAAGCCATGAAGGCACATTTTCAGCCTCATAACTATATACATGAAATTAGAACCTATAACATTACTATAACATTACTGTAACAATAATTAGTATAACATCATTATAACAACAATGCTCAGTACATCATGAGCCTTCCTAAGACACCCGACATGACAAACTTTGCATTGGATACCACACAATCATATTATAAGGATGAACATGGGGGTGCTGGGTGTTTCCCCAAGGTACAGAGTGTCACAACGTTATATAGTGAATTACAGATATGTGTGCAACGTTATGCATACGTGTGTAAGGTTGTTGATACAGGCGAGTCTGGAAGGCATATGATCTTTTATACTGTGTGTTATTCAGATACCTTAGAATATTGTACACGCATGTATATATGGTGTATGTTTCAGAGATGAGTGGCTACATTTTACATGCATGCATATAGATCAGTGGTTTTCAACCTGGGGTCCGCAGACTATGTGTCAGTTTTTCAAAGGGGTTCGCACCTCCATTCAAAAAATTTTAGGGGTCTACAAATGAAAAAACTTTGAAAACCACTGATGTACATGTTTCCAAGATATGTGTACGTGTGTATGCATGCTATATGTTGAAGTGTAAGTGTGCTCTGTATTTGTGTATACGTTATGTGTTGCAGAAATAGGTGAAGCATGTGTGTATGTACTTTATAATTTTCAGAGATATGTGATTATGATGTGTAGAGTGTCTGTTGTGTGTTGCAGGCATATGTCATACGTATACATGTATTTATGCTGTGAGGTGTACAGATGTGTGAGTATATTGGTTCATCTCCACTGACTTATAGCTAGTGATGGCTGATCCAAGAAAGGTTCAGAGGTTTGGGACAGAGAAGCACCCAAAAGTTTTGTATGCTTATCTGAACCTTTTCAAAACTTCTTTTTCTGCAAATTTGAGCTAGAAATCTCATGAGGACTGGCTTTCTTGTGAGATTTCCCAGTATTATCTGATTCCATTTGGACTAGAAAATAACCTAAATCAGAACAAGTATTCAAACCAGACTTTAAATTACTTCATGCAAATTTTGTGCATGTCATCACTTACATAAATAGATTGAGTCAACTGCACAATTAACCTCCAAGTTTGCATGCACAAATCTGTTTAGGAATAGACAAAGGTGTCTGAACCATTTTAAAGGATAATATGACATTTTGACCTAATAAAGTTCTAGCATTTAATATATTTTTTAAAAAGCTCTCTTCCCCATCCAGTTACAATGGTATGATCTATTACATATTCTATTACATAAGTCATGGATGACACTCAGCTTGGGGAGAGGTAGATATGCTGGAGGGTAGGGATAGAGTCCAAAGTGACCTAGACAAATTGGAGGATTGGGCCAAAAGAAATCTGATGAGGTTCAACAAGGACAAATGCTTGATAGAGTCGGCACTTAGGATGGAAGAATCCCAGGCACTGCTACAGGCTGGGGACCGACTGGCTAAGTAGCAGTTCTGCAAAAAAGGACCTGGGGATAACAGTGGACGAGTAGCTGGATCTGAGTCAACAGTGTGCCCTTGTTGCCAAGAAGACTAATGGCATATTGGGCTGCATTAGTAGGAGCATTGCCAGCAGATCGAGGGAAGTGACTATTCCCTTCTATTCGCCACTGGTGAGGCTACATCTCAAGTACTGCATCCAGTTTTGGGCCCCCCACTACAGAAAGAATGTGAACAAATTGGAGAGAGTCCAGCGAAGGGCAATGAAAATGATTAGGGGGCTGGGGCACATGACTTACAAGGAGAGGCTGAGGGAACTGGGCTTATTTAGTCTGCAGAAGAGAAGAGTGAGGGGGGATTTGATAGCAGCCTTCAACTACCTGAAGGGGGGTTCCAAAGAGGATGGAGCTAGGCTGTTCTCAGTGGTGTCAGATGACAGAACAAGAAGCAGTGGTCTCAAGTTGCAATGGGGGAGGTCTAGGTTGGATATTAGGAAAAACTATTTCACTAGGAGGGTGGTGAAGCACTGGAATGGGTTACGTAGGGAGGTGGTGGAGTCTCCATCCTTAGAGGTTTTTAAGGGCTGGCTTGAAAAAGCCCTGGCTGGGATGATTTAGTTGGGGATTGGTCCTGCTTTGAGCAGGGGGTTGGACTAGATGACCTCCTGAGGTCTCTTCCAACCCTAATCTTCTATAATTCTATGATAAATCAACATTTTTTTCCAAAAATAGTTGTTGAAATGTTCCATCAGTGGAGCAACCTGAATGGCTGAACATTCTTGGGCGCTGTAAAAATAGCTAATGTTTTTTTACCTGGCTGGGACAGTTGCAGAATCCCAGACTCAATTTGCATTTCTACTTTCCCTCTTCTACAATATTCTAAGCTAGTGAGGATCAAGTCTCGGGGCCAGATTAACCTGCTGACTTCACTTGTGTTGCTCTAGTTTAGGCTGGCAGTGAATTTGCCCCAGGTCACTGATCAATCACAGGAGCTCTAACCTTGCAGGGGGCTTCGTGACACTCTGCAGGTGCTTTTCTAATGCAGAAAGCAAGAGAGAGATTTTGGTTATGATGCAGTTAAACCCTATTTAATTTAAAAGTGATTATAATTAATGGAGAAAATCTTGTAAATTAGGCAATTATATACTCCAGTTCCCGTTCAACCTCCCTCTTTCTTCACTCCCCACCTTGTTTTCCACTTTGGAAATCAGAAGAGCAAAGAAAACCCATATTCATCTTGGGCTCTGATTCTACACTCAGCTCCTGAGTCAACTTCCTTCTGGCCAGCTTACTTCTCCCTAAAACAACGGGAATTTAAAACCCAGAATGTGTTTGTGCTGTTGTGATTGTTTAAAAGTGAGGGTGTGAATGTGTGTGTTTGTGTTCCTTCCCCCTCACTTTCTATATACCCTCTCAAGTCATCTCTCATAATAAAAGACGAACTGACATTTTACAGTTTCTGTTGCAGTATAAGGACGTCTGTGAATGAAAGCATTACTGACCAAAGGTACAAGACTCTTTTCTGAAGGGTGTTAAGTGGTATCACAGATGTCAGTCAATGTCTACCCGTATACAATGCTTTACCTCTATGTAGCATGCACAAAGATAGCTGTACAGAAAAGGAGTGATGTGCTAGCAACTAGAAGGCTCTATATACTGACCTTCAACCCCTTGGAGGTCTTTGCAGTGCTGCTGACCTGTGGAGCCAGAGCCTAGGACTGGTAATCAATATCAGTCCTCTTGCATGTCAGTGAAGAGAAACTGGTCATCAATATAGTATTTATGGGGTGATTTGAGCCTGTCCTAGAGTAAAAACAGTGAGCAGAGACAAAATATAGAGAATCTACACTAACTCAGAGTTAAGGCTACCAGGTTTTCCCCACACCACAAGTGGGTGGACATGTGGAAATAGAGGAGGAGTGGGTGGGGCAGGTGGCAATGGAGAACTGGAAGCAAGGGGGACAGGTGGAAATTGAGGAAGAATGTGTGGGACTTGTGGAAATGGAGTAGGAACAGATTTGACATGTGAAAACAAATCATAAGTGGGTGGAACAAGTGGAAGCAGAGCAAGAGTGGGTAAGGCACACAGTCTTTTAAAGAGCAAATTTGTGCTTCTGAGTAGTTCATCAGTTTTCCTATCTTTGGCTTGGGAGTAATGTCCTCTCTGGAGCAACCAGTGGGAGGTTCTAATCCAGAGGTAATGATAGCATGAGGGGAGACAGTCTATAGCATCTTACAGCTCAAGTAGGGCTGAGGGAGGGAGACTTTTTAAAAACTGTTTAAATATCCTGTTTTCAAACACAAAATAAGGAATGGAGATGTCATCAGCTATCATACTGCTTGGCAACAATGTGTGTTGCAGCATCCTCTGTGGTGACAGTGTCAACAATGCTTGTTTTACAGTTTTTACTCTCCTTTTGCCTGGGGCTGACTGGGAGGGGTTTTTACTTCAGAACCTGCCAATGTGGCTCCCTAATCATCTGGAGGAGTGACAGTTAATTGACATAAGGCTCTGCCCTCCCTCAGAGGCTGAGAGCTGGAGATGCAGCACTACTAGCACCTCCTGCTGGTCTGTAGAGAGAAAAGCGAAGAGGAGGAATCCGACATAAATGTCCTGCTTGGCACTGCAGCCATGGCAAACCCATGCACAGTCTTCTCCAAACTGGGAGTTGGCAAGACCATCAGAAACCTCTAGCCAATAGCAAGTGGGCTGGTGGCAGGGCCAGCTCTGACTTTTTTGCTGCTCCAGGAAAAAAAGCCGCCGGCCACCCCTCTCCCCCGGCGAGGAGTGCAGCATGCCCGCCACCACGCTGCCCCGGCCGGGGCGCCAGCGGGGAGGGCGGCATGCCCCGCTCTCCCCTGGCCGGAGGAGCGCCCGGGGAGGGCAGCGGCATGCCCCACTCTCCCCCAGCCGGCTGGAGGAGTGCCGCAGGGAGGGCGGCGACATGCCTCACTCTCCCCCGGCCGGCCGGAGGAGCGCCGCGGGGAGGGCGGCGGCATGCCCCGCTCTCCCCCAGCCGGCCGGAGGAGCGCCGCAGGGAGGGTGGCGACATGCCTCACTCTCCCCCGGCCGGCCGGAGGAGCGCCGCGGGGAGGGCGGCGGCATGCCCCGCTCTCCCCCGGCCGGCTAGAGGAGTGCCGCAGGGAGGGCGGCGACATGCCTCACTCTCCCCAGCCGGCTAGAGGAGTGCCGCAGGGAGGGCAGCATGCCCGTGGCCCCGCTCCCCCGGCAGGGCGGGGAAGAGCACCGCCCCCCGCGGCTTGCTGCCCCAGGCACGCGCTTGCTGCGCTGGTGCCTGAAGCCACCCCTGGCTGGTGGGGTTATAAAATAGAAAGTGGAAAAGGGAGAAGGAGCAAAGGGAAAGCAGGCGTAAGCAGATGAGACGAAATCGTGCTTTTTAGCTATCCTGACTCCCAGCAAATAATTCATATAGCCCTATACATCGAACCGTTCAGGATGATTTGTTTCAGATCTGGAGCTAATCCTATTCCCATAGTTGAGAACTCTATGGCGACAGAGGCATACAGCATGACGATGTGATTAGAAAACTTTCAATTTCAATTATATTTGCATTTCTAAAACTTTCAGCGACACTTGTAATCAACAAATCAGAATAGAGCGGGTAGAATTATTAGTTGCAAATACAGAATCCAGTGAATTTGGCCCTCTTTTGTGTTAGCAAACTCATCCTGTTTATGGTTAACGTATTTGTTGTTTTGTAACTATTTGCTGAATAGTTTATGCAAACAAATTTCAGCCCAGGGATTGTTCACTCACTGAAAGCAGCTGTCCACTATGTGAATGACTAGTCATTATGAGTTTGTCACATGATATTGTTTTCTGCTCCTTGATTGGGTGACCAAAACTTTTTAAACAGGAGTGTAAGAGGGTGGCTTGCTGCATGGGTTGGAGAGCCTGGGACTCAGCCAACCCTGATTACAGGATGAGCCTCACCTGAGAGGGACCAGGTGCTTCCTAAAGAGCAGTAGGAAGATGGTGAGGATACATAGATTCATAGATTCTAGGGCTGGAAGGGACCTCGAGAGGTCATCGAGTCCAGCCCCCTGCCCTCATGGCAGGACCAAATATGTCTAGACCATCCCTGATAGACATTTATCTAACCTACTCTTAAATATCTCCAGAGATGGAGATTCCACAACCTCCCTGGGCAGTTTATTCCAGTGTTTAATCACCCTGACAGTTAGGAACTTTTCCCTAATGTCCAACCTAAACCTCCCTTGCTGCAGTTTAAGCCCATTGCTTCTTGTTCTATCCTTAGAGGCTAAGATGAACAAGTTTTCTCCCTCCTCCTTATGACACCCTTTTAGATACCTGAAGACTGCTATCATGTCCCCTCTCAGTCTTCTCTTTTCTAAACTAAACAAACCCAATTCCTTCAGCCTTCCTTCATAGGTCATGTTCTCTAGACTCTTAATCATTCTTGTTGCTCTTCTCTGGACCCTCTCCAATTTCTCCACATCTTTCTTGAAATGTCCAGAACTGGACACAATACTCCAATTGAGGCCTAACCAGCGCAGAGTAGAGCGGAAGAATGACTTCTCGTATCTTGCTCACCACACACCTGTTAATGCAGCCCAGAATCAAGTTTGCTTTTTTTGCAACAGCATCACACTGTTGACTCATATTTAGCTTGTGGTCCACTATAACCCCTAGATCCCTTTCTGCTATACTCCTTCCTAGACAGTCTCCTCCCATTCTGTATGTGTGAAACTGATTGTTCCTACCTAAGGGGAGCACTTTGCATTTGTCCTTATTAAACTTCATCCTGTTTACCTCTGACCATTTCTCCAATTTGTCCAGATCATTTTGAATTATGACCCTATCCTCCAAAGCAGTTGCAATCCCTCCCAGTTTGGTATCATCTGCAAACTTAATAAGCGTACTTTCTATGCCAATATCCAAGTCTCCATGCTCAAGGAGAAATTGCTGGAGCCTGTCACTCCTAGCAGAGTCTTTGGATCTGGGGTTAACGCCAGCCAGGAAGGGCTGGGAGTAGCCTGCTATGGCAGGAAAGTCCCTGAGCAACAGGGCCGGCGCGTCCACTAGGCGACCCTAGGCGGTCACCTAGGGCGCCAGGGGCGGCTGGCCATGGCTGCCTGCCGCCTCCTGGCTCCGCGGCTGAGCCGGGAGGTGGGGGGCGGCAGGGAGCCGGTGGGGGGTGGCTGGCTGCGGCTGCTTGCCGCCTCCTGGCTCCGTGGCTGAGCCGGGAGCCGGGGGGACTTCAGGGAGCTGGGAGGGCGGCTGGCCGCGGCTGCTTGCCTCCTCCTGGCTCCGTGGCTGAGCTGGGAGCCGGGGGGACTGCAGGGAGCTGGGAGGGCGGCTGGCCGCGGCTGCTTGCCGCCCTCCCGGCTCCGCGGCTGAGCCGGGAGCTGGGGGGGCGCCGCGGGCGGGGGGCTGAGCTGCCGGCCTGCAGGGGGGGGATCTGCCACCGGGGGGGGACTGGCTGCCACGGGGGGCAGGCGCTGGGGGAGGGGCACAGGGCGGGAGGAGCGCTGGGGAGGGCGCAGGGCTGGTCCAAGGAAGTTTCACCTAGGGCGCGAAACTTCCTTGCACCGGCCCTGCTGAGCAAGCAGGGGAAAGAGTGAAAGAACTCTCCAGGCGAGGAGGCGTGGGAGTAGGAAGAGAAAAGTTTGTTTGTTGGACTTTAATTTGGGACTGAGTGTTATTTTCTGTTAATAAACCGATACCCCAAGGAGGGGTATTTTGACCACAGAAAAAGTGGGTGGAGTCTTAAGAGCCCTGAAGAGGGGGAAACAGAGGCAGGGTGCCACAGAGTGACCTCTGGCCATGAGGGCGTGCTCAGTAAGTGACCTCTGTGCTACAAGGAGACTAGAAAATCCTGAGTAGGAAATTACACACTTCTGGTACCAGGTTTTGGACATTTGTGAAACTTTTGGGATTTGAAAGCATTTTTATGTGCCAACCAGTAAGTTATTCAAATAACACAACAAATAATAAACAATATGACCCCATTAATAACAGTGGTGTGTGCTCACCACTTTTATTTACAAAATTATTTGCACACCTCTTTTTGTACTGTTCAGCCAGCTCTACCATTGGCATCCTGTGTACTGCTAGGTAGGTTGGAGCTGAGTTACCTAGGGATTTTAATACTTTCATGGTGCTTGTTATCAACATCCCGATTCACAAACAATATGGCTGATCAAGGGTCCGAATAGCTGCATGAAAATGAAACCACTTGTTTTGTGCCAGTGATTGAGAAAAACAAACAGGATAGGATTAAAACAAAAAACTACCAACAAAATGGGGACGGGGGAGGGAAGATGACGTGTGTTTACTCACTCCCCTGAAACCAGCAGCTGCATTTGACCCTTTGTTGAATCATCTATATTCAAGCCAGAGAGAGAGACGGAGAAAAAGAGACAGGCTGCTTACAGCCTGCTGTTGCTATGGAAACCATAGGGCTGAGGGAGAGGACAACTTCTGAATAAAAAACCAGGGTTTCCCCTCCCACACGCATCCCCCGATTGCTGTTTGTCTCTCTCTCTCTCTATTCTAGGGATGTGTGGGGTATGATGGCTTTGGTAGGGAAGGTGAAGAAGGCAACACTGTATCCCGTAGAATGGTCGGTTCTCCCCTCATCCTTCACATACCACCTCCTTTGCAACCAAAATATAGAGTTTTGTCTCAGACTTGGTCCCAAAAAACCAGACTGTAGCATGAAATCTCTCTCTCCAACCCCCGGAAGGGCTAATTCTGGGAGTCTTTCTATCACCATCCTCCTCCTCCTGTTTTTCTTCCAGGTTCCTTCCTCAGTCTCCCTCTTGGATTTTCACCTATTTCACAGACATTTTTGAGGTTCACTTTTTAAAAATATATACTCTTGTTCCGCCCTCGGGTTTAGGAGGAGTTGGGTTGGAACAACAAGCAAAGAGTTTGAGGTTTGAAAATATTCTTGTAAAATTGTGTGTGGGGGGGTGTTCCCCTTAAAGCACTAAACCAGTGATTCTCCAACTTTTGTACTGGTGACCCCTTTCACATAGCAAGTCTCTGAGTGCGACCCCACCCTATAAATTAAAAACACTTTTTAATATATTTCACACCATTATAAATGCTGGAGGCAAAGCAGGGTTTGGGGTGGAGGCTGACAGCTCTCAACTCCCCATGTGAAAACCTCATGACCTCTTGAGGCGTCCCGACCCCCAGTCTGAGAACCCCTGCACTAAACCATGAAGCGTATGCAGTCCATGTATATTCCCTCTTTTGTCACAAGCTACCCCTGATTAGTTCTTAATGCTTAATACCAGGTTGAGGGGAGACTGAGTCACTTAGTTGTGATTCGGCACATCTCAAATACCACGGTTAGTAATTATTTCATTAACACGCAACATCATATAGAAAAGAATTTGTACTCAGGGCTCCCAGCCTCCAGAAGCTGCGTTTCTGCATACAGCCAGGACCAGACCTGGCAGACTTTAAGCAATTTCTTCCCACCCACCCATCTCTGCAAAATGTACTCCTGCAAAACACCTGCTTTTTCCAATTCCGATCTCCCACCCACCACTCAGCTGTGTCAGCCCTGGTCTATAGCTCTTCAGCTAAGGATCTCAATGCCCTATAATACAAACATCAGTCAATTTAGCCACTTGAAAGCCCTGTCAGAAAGCCCAAGCTATTATCCCTAGTTTGGAGAAGAGAAAACTGAAGCCCAGCAGGGTGAAATGTTATGGGTCACACAGGAAGCTTGTGGCAGAAGCAGCAATAGAATTCTGGAAGCCTTCTAATTCCTCCGTTTTAACTGAGATTATGCACAGTTGCCACCCTTCCCACTTCAAAATCCCAGTTTTGATGGGGCACCCTATGTCGAAACAATTCTGCTTAGATATCCTATTTTGGCTGAGTGCACAGGAGAGGATTATTTAATTTCTTACTATGAGGGATGTTTGTAGGAAGACGTGACCTTTTTTTTCTGAGTTCATAATTCCATATCTTACTCACGACCCCATGGAATTCACGATCCTCTGTGTCATCTCCACAGCAACCAACTGTGAGGTGTTAAAACAGAGGCTGGGAGGCATGCTGGCCACAATCCCGCACAGTGCCGAGATTGCCTCCTGTGAGGTTCTGACTGAGGTGCCTTTTAATGGCAGTTGAGAGCGTTGCAACACCTCACAGGGCCAGGCCCCATGTGGGGCATAAGCAGCAGTGCTTTTAAAAGATAAAGACCCTGTTTTCATACACATCTACTTCAGCAATAAAAAATGGGGAGAGATAGGAGGGAGGAGCGATATTGCACATGGAAGAAGAGTTTCCTCTAAATAGAATCTCCTTAGAAGCCTTCCATGAGATGCTACTCCGTTTTTAATGAGAGAGAGAACATTTACACCCATGTAAAAATCAAAAGAGCAATTAATCCTTGCACCCCCTCCCCTGTCTCCTACCACCCCTTGTGTTTAGCTTAGTCAATAAAACTCTCAGAGGAAATAAACAGTTTTCTTCTCTGGTGAATCATGGCTGTAATTCCCCCATCTGGGCTCACCCACTTCTTTGAAATAAAAGTGTTCCCCTGGCTTTGCAGAGGTCCTTCAATAACTGTTTCTTCATCTGTAATGAAACAAATAATGGCTGAGGAGTGAGATTGATGACTGATGTGATAATTCAATCACTGGCTTTTGATGATCTATTAAATCACCCTGTGATGGCTTCTGATCCGCCTCTAAGTGGAAAGAGCCTTTGCAGTACTGGAATGGCTCGCTGTCTCTCTTAGTCTGTGAATAACAGATGTGGCAGATGTCTTTCTAACTTGTTCTTAAAACCCTTCAGTGATGGGGATTCAGCAACATCTCTTGGAAGCCTGTTCCAGTGCTTAATTATCCTTTTTAACTGTAAAGATTTTCCTAGTATCTAACCTAAATCTCCCTTGCTGCAGAGTTAAGTCCATTGCTTCTTGTCCTACCTTCAGTGGACATGGAGAACAATTGATAACTGTCCTCTTTATGACAGCACTTAACATATTTTAAGACTGTTAGCTGGTCCCTCCCTCAGTCTTTTTTTCTCAAGACTAAACATGCCCAATTATATTAAGCTTTCCTTGCAGGTCATGTTTTCTAAACCTTTCATCATTTTGGTTGCACTTCTCTGGACTTCCTAGAGTTTGTCCACATCTTTCTTAAAGTGTGGCACCCAAAACTGGAATGAAACTCCCAAACTTATTTCACTCAGTTAAGATGTGAATTCAGGTTCCCGAGGGCCAGTACCTGAGCACACAAAACCATCCTCCCATAAAATACATGTTGTTGAAAATTCTCCACTAAATCTGCCTCTCTTTTAAGAAAAGCACTTCTCGACATGTATTGAAACATTTAACTTGTCAAGTAAATAGGTTGTGTTGAATGGAAAATTGCTTCATGTTGATGTTTAATGATTATACCATGCCATGCAAAATAATTTATTTTCTAGGTGTGATTTTTTGTTCAATGCTAGAAAAATTGTGGCAAAACCTTTGAGCTGCAACCCAAAGAGCTGAAAATTGTCCCATTGTAAAGGAAAAATGGCAGGGTTGGAGGATTTCCCATCAGGTTTGAAAAGCACTTTGCCCAAACAATGGAAGGCCTTTTTACCCTCTCTAGACAAATTTCTGCTCAAAATTCAGTGGCTAAAAAGGAGGTAGTATGGATTTACACTGGTGTAAATGAAACAGAATTTTGCCTGCTGTCTCTACCCACTTTCCCTCACCAGCTATACCAGGGGTGGGCAAACTACAGCCCGCGGGCCGGATCCAGCCCGTCAGGGCTTTTGATCTGGTCCGCGGAATTGCCAGCCCTGTGGCACAGTGGGGCTAAGGCAGGCTCCCTGCCTGCCTTAGCCCCGCTCTGCTCCCGGAAGTGACCGGCACCACATCCCTGCAGCCTCTGGGGGAGAGAGAGGTAGAGGGCTCTGCGCACTGCCCTCACCTGCAGGCACCACCCCCCGCAGCTCCCATTGGCTGGGAACGGGGAACCATGGCCAATGGGAGCTTCAGGGGAGGTACCCGCAGGCGAGGGCAGTGCGCGGAGCCCTCTAACCCCCTCTCCCACTAGGGGCCGCAGGGACATGGTGCTGGCCGCTTCCGGGAGTGGTGCGGGGCCAAGGCAGGCAGGCGGGGAGCCTGCCTTAGCCCCACTGCATGCTGCTGCCACCCCGGAGCCTGCAGCACGAACCCCTCCTGCACCCCAACCCCCTGTCCTGAGCCCCCTCCCACACTCCGCACTCCTCCCTGCACCCCAACCCCCTGATCTGAGCCCCCTCCCTGCACCCCAACCCCCTGCCCTGAGCCCCTTGCTGCACCCTTCCACCCTTCCCTGAGACCCCTCCTGCACACAGCACCCCCTCCCGCACCCCAACCCCGTCTCAGCCCTACATTCATGGCCTTGCATACAATTTCCCCACCCAGATGTGGCCCTCAGGCCAAAGAGTTTGCCCATCCCGAGCTATACTGTAACATCAAAGCTTAAGAAACAGCCTGTTTTACTACAGTTTATTCCAATTTTATGCTGGTGTAACTACTGATTTCAATGAATTTACACCAGAGTAAAAATGGAGTAATCCAGTGGTGAATCAGGACCTGTGTCTGTGCATCCAGTCTACTCCTGTTCCTCATGTCCTATCTCTCTTCATCTCTTTTCACTTATCCTGCCCATGACTACTCCATTTCCAGATGTCTGGTCTTCTCCTTCTGTTTCCACCTAAGCTACCTTCTTCTGCTCTGTTTCTATGTACCCTAGCCTCCTCTGCTCTGCTTCCTTTTGTACCACCCTCCAGTTCAGTCTCTAGCCTTCCTGTCGGATAAAGATCTCACTAAATCACCGGCATTGTTGTCGTTCCAGTTTTTATTAATAATCTTGTTTAAATAAAGAGAAATGAAAATCCATTTTCAGACTATTAGAGAGACCTACACAGGCAAAAAAAAAAGAACAGGGGGAAAAAACTGTTCAAATTACCCCAGCACTGAGTTCCCAAGGCAGGAGTGACAGGTTTCATAGTTGGAAGTTGAAAACCCTTATTCTATAACTTCTGGATGTAAACCTTCTGTCAGGGTTCCCTCCCCACTCTGAACTCTGGGGTACAGATGTGGGGACCCGCATGAAAGACCCCATAAGCTTATTTCTACCAGCTTAAAAACTTCTACCAGGTTAAAAACTTCCCCAAAGCACAAATCCTTTCCTTGTCCTTGGACGGTATTGCTGCCACCACCACCATGTGATTTAGACAAAAATTCAGGAAACAGACCACTTGGAGTCCCTATTTCCCCAAAATATTCTCCCAAACCCCTTAGCCCCCTTTCCTGGGGAGGCTTGAGAATAATATACTAACCAATTGGTTACAATGTGAGCACAAACCAAACCCCTTGGTTTTTAGGACACTGAAAATCAATCAGGTTCTTAAAAGAAGAATTTTATTTTTTTAAAAAGTAAAAGAATCACACCTGAAAAATCAGGATGGAAGGTAACTTTACAGGGTAAATAAAAAATTTTTAAATACGGAGGATTCCCCTCTGACTCTGCTTCCCAGTTACAAAACAGGAATGAAATTACCTCTTAGCATAGGGAAAATTTACAAGCTAAAACAAAAGATAATCTAATGCATTTCCTTGCTTTACTTACAATTTTTGTAATCTTAGATGCTCATTGCAGATATGTTTTTAGGAGATGTTTTTTCCTGCCCTGGTCTGTCTCTCTGTCCAAAGAGGGAACAAACAAAGAGAGCACAAACAAAACTTTCCCCGCCCAGCCCAGATTTGAAAGTATCTTCTTTTCTCATTGGTCCTTTTGGTCAGGTGCCAACTAGGTTATTTGAGCTTCTTACCCCTTACAGGTAAAGATTCAGTACAGCTACCCAGGAGGGATTTTATGCTACCCTTAGCTGTATGTTTATCACATGCCCCCCAAATCACAGACGGTGCTGGACAGCCTATTCCACACTGGCTGTGATTTTTTCCTGGAGCTCTAGGAGAAAACAGAGTTAATAAGACACATGCACCTCTAAATATACTACTGATTATATAAAAACTAACAATATTTCCCACATTTTAAGGACAATTTTAACCAATTGATTTTGGGAAACTTTCATGGGCGAGTGCATCAGCCACTTTGTTAGAAGCTCCTGAAATGTGTTGTATTTCAAAATCAAAATCTTGGAGAGCTAAACTCCACCGAAGAAGTTTTTTGTTATTTTCCTTCACCATATGAAGCCACTTCAGCGCAGCATGGTCGGTTTGCAGGTGGAAACACCGACTCCAAACATATGGGCATAGCTTTTCCAGAGCGTACACAATGGCGTAACATTCCATTTTGGTGACTGACCAGTGGCTTTCCCTCAGACAGGATGGAATTCTTGATCCGGTCCTTCCTGCATTAAGACTGCTCCCACACCACGCTCTGTGGTTACTAGGAAAGGTTTGTCAAAGTCTGGGGCCCTTAGCACAGGGTCAGACATGAGTGTCGCTTTAAGCTGGTTAAAGGCCTTCTGACACTCTTCAGTCCACTGAACTGCATTTGGCTGTTTCTTTTTGGTCTGGTCTGTCAGTGGGGCAGCGATTTGGCTGTAGTGCGGTACAAATTGCCTGTAATACCCGGCCAAGCCTAATGATTGGACCTGTTTCTTTGACTTTGGGACAGGCCACTTTTGGATAGCATTCACTTTGGGCTGTAGGGGGTTGATAGTTCCTTGACCCACATGGTGGGCAAGATATGTCACTCTGTTTAGGCCTATTTGACACTTTTTAGCCTTAACAGTTAGTCCTGCCTCCCTTATGTGCTCAAAGACTTTTTCTAGATGCTCCAGGTGTTCTGCCCATGAATCAGAAAATGTGAACACATTGTCAAGGTAGGCAACTGCAGATTCTCCCAATCCCACTAGGAGACTATCTACAAGTTTCTGGAAGGTGGCGGGTGCATTTCGCAGCCCAAAAGGGCGCACATTAAATTTATACAACCCCTTATGGGTGATTAAGGCTGACCTTTCCTTGGCAGATTCATCTAGCGGTACTTGCCAGTACCCCTTGGTTATGTCTAAGGTAGAGATGAACTGGGCACGTCCCAGTTTCTCCAATAGCTCATCTGTGCGTGGCATTGGATAGTTGTCTAGGCGAGTTACAGCATGTAGCTTACGGTAGTCCACACAAAAGTGTATTTCCCCATCTGGTTTGGGAACTAGAACCACTGGAGATGCCCATGCACTTTCAGAGGGATGGATTACACCCATCTGTATCATGTCCTGGATCTCCTGTTCTATAGCAGTTTTGGCTTGAGGAGCCACCCGGTAAGGTTGGGCTCTAATTGGGCGAGCATTACCTGTGTCAATGGAGTGGTATGCCCGTTCGGTCTGTCCTGGGATGGCTGGGAATATCGGTGCGAAGCTAGTGCGCAGCTCCTTGATCTGCTGTCGCTGCATACATCGGAGGGTCATGGAGATGTTCACCTCTTCCATGCCACCGTCACTTTTTCCTTCATTGTAGACATCTTCAGACCACTCAGCGTCATCTCCTCCCTGGGCTGTAAACTGACAAACCTTTAATTCTCTGGAATAAAAGGGCTTTAGAGAATTAACATGGTACACTTTAGGCTTTAGGTTTGAGGTTGGGGATGCTATGAGATAGTTAACAGCTCCCAGGCGTTCTTGGACCGTAAATGGCCCTTCGCACGACGCTTCCATCTTATGGGCCTGGAGCACCTTCAAGACCATGATCTGGTCCCCTACTTTGAAGGAACGCTCTCTGGCATGTTTATCATACCAGGCCTTTTGCTCTTCCTGAGCATCTTTTAGGTTTTCTCTAGCAAGGGCTAAAGAGTCTTGGATGGTGTTTTGTAGGTTGTTTACAAAGTCCAGAATGTTAGTTCCTGGAGAAGGTGTAAACCCCTCCCATTGCTGCTTTACCAACTGTAATGGCCCCTTAACCTCGCGGCCATACACAAGTTCAAATGGTGAAAAGCCCAAACTACATTGTGGTACATCCCTGTAGGCAAAGAGCAACTGCTGCAACACTAGGTCCCAATCGTTGGAGTGCTCATTTACAAATTTATGTATCATGGCCCCCAAAGTTCCATTAAACTTCTCCACTAGGCCATTTGTTTGATGATGGTAAGGGGTGGCAACCAAGTGCCCATGAGATTCCCAAAGGCTTTTCATGGTCCCTGCCAGGAAATTATTTCCCAAATCCGTAAGGATGTTGGAGGGCCAACCTACCCTGGCAAAAATATCTGTTAATGCCTGGCAAACACTTTTAGCCCTGGTGTTGCTTAGAGCTACTGCTTCTGGCCATCGGGTGGCAAAATCCATGAAAGTCAGTATGTACTGCTTTCCTCTGGGTGCTTTTTTTCAGGAAAGGACCCAGAATATTCACAGCTACTCACTGAAATGGAACCTCAATTATGGGGAGTGGCTGGAGCGGGGCTTTGACCTGGTCTTGGGGTTTTCCCACTCTTTGGCACACCTCACAAGACCGGACATAGGTAGAAACGTCCTTGCCCATTCCCTCCCAGTGGAATGACCTCCCCAAATGGTCTTTGGTTCTGTTCACCCCAGCATGGCCACTAGGATGATCATTGGCTAAGCTCAAGAGCTTTACCCAGTGCTTAGTTGGAACTACTAACTGTCTCTGAGGATGCCAATCCTCTTGATGCCCACCAGAAAGAGTTTCCTTGTATAAAAGTCCTCTTTCTACAGCAAACCGGGATCAATTAGAAGAGCTGAGAGGCGGTGGGTTGCTCCGTGCCACCGTCCAAGCTCCCTGGAGGCTTTCATCTGCTCGGTGGTGCCCTCTGGCGTTGGAGCTGCAGACAGGGTTGGAAGCGCTGGATTCAAGGCAAGTGTTTAATGTATGTTTAGCTGCCTTGAGTGGGAACTAGAAGCTGGAACCCAGAAGCAGAGCAGCCTACTCTCCAAAGACAATCAGCAGGTGATCAATTAACCAACCTGGTCTACAGATTGCATTTGGAGAACCTCTGTGCTAGAACTGGCCACCTAGAGCAATAGTGCTGCAGTTAGAATTCAGGGACTTTGAATGCCCAGCACATGCACCCCTTAGAGGGGAGGAATAATAGCCATAGCCATGCAAGTGGTGGGACTGCAACTTGAACTTTATAGTGCAGAAGAACCAGTGTTATGTTTGGTCTACGTTTAAAAGTTAAGTCAAGAGAGCTACATTGCTCAGGGATGTCTGAAAACACACACTCCTCACTGATATAGCGATGCCTACCTAGTGCCCAGTGCAGATGCAGCTGTGTCGACAGAAGAATGCTTCCATCAACATAACTAACTTGATTCAGTGAGGTGAGTTCCTACACTGATGGAAAAACCCCTTCTTGTCAACGTAGACTGAATCTACGCTGCTGCCACAGCTATGCCCACATAGCTCTCCTGATATAGTCTCCATAATATAAACACAGGGTACATCTACACTAGAAACACTACAGTGACACAGCTGTGCCGCTGTAATGTAGACACTTACAATAGCGATGGGAGGGGTTCCTCCATTGCTGTAGTAAATTCACCTCTCCAAGAGGTGGAAGCTAGGTCAACGGAAGAATTCTTCCTATGTCTCTTGACGGTATAGATTTTTCTGAGCAGCGTAGAGAGGTGGACCTGAAGTTTTGGGGGTAGACCAGGACACAGTCTTATAGTTAAGCAGGATCCCCACACCCAATTTGAGAAGGGGACTCATACTCTTGGAGGGCCTGATTCTCCTCTGATTTAGTCTGTTGAAGTAAATGGCATTACATTGGTGTAAGTGAGGGGAGAATAAGCCCCATTGAGTAGTAACCCGGCTATTCTAGTAGCACCAGTGAAGGGATACAAGCTGGATATATGCATTCTAAGCACTCATCAGCTGGAATGATCATCACCACAGTAATGTTTAGGTGCCTCCTGATCAACACAGTAGTCCTCTAGGGCTGGGATTAGAACTTGTATCCCAGCCATATAGTGTAGTAGAATTCCTTCAGACCAGTGCCCCATGTTAGGAGAAGAATTCACAATCTTACCATGTAGAAGGTGCTGGACACCCATGCAATATTCCTGAGGCAGGAATTCACAACCTTTGCAAAAGGTGATATTAACAATACAACATGTTAATGATAGATTGGAGCTGTCTGCTTTTAGTGCAGCAACAAGATGTACTCAAATATCTCAGTTAGGAAGAACCACCAAAGTAGCTATAAAAAGAGACGTTGATTTCTTTGATTCCCATGTAAGCATCAAAGCCAGCAAAACATAAAATAAAAAAAGAAATAGCTGTAATTAACCAGATTATTAATGATAAATATGTATGAAGATGAGAAACCTACATAATTTTAAATGAATGGAACAGCCAGAACATGTTGGAGCTTTTTAATTTTATATAAGGGAAGACACAAATGTGACCTGTGGTGTTTAGTTCATTTTAATAGGACACAACAGGATAACTTCAATGAGACTTTTGAGAACAGGTTCACAATGACACGGTCCCCTCTCTGAAGACCTAAACGGTAAAGATTAAAAGCAGTTATTTGTACTGAATTATGCCATTATGCTAATTTGTGCCATCCTCCCAGAGATGGTGTTTCTTTAGCAATAGTGTTTTAGTTAGCCCAGTGACAGCATAACACCGTTTTGAATTACAATGGGAGAGGCAGAGGTTTGGGAGCAACCAAAAGAAATTAACTTTTCCAGCTCATCCCCAAGTGGAGAATACCAGGTATCCTTCTCTGCTGCACCATAGTTAATTCTGCAGCAGTATTGACAGTAACTGCAGAAGCGGTGGCTCTTGAAACAGGCGAAACAGTTGTCCCAAATGGAAAAGGTGGGTCATATCTACCTATGCTTCAAAGAGTACTCTTGCCAGTCTCACAGATTACCCAAGAGGGTGATTTATTCACTTCCCTAATTTGCTCCATACCCCTGTAACCCTCCTCATCAGTCTCGAACCATTTTCTTTATTTTCACCAACATCAGCATCCTCATCCCCATGATAGTTAGCATTTGCCCCTTCATCTTTCTGCTCCTCTTCCACTTCTCTCAGTGCATTGTGTCTGAAGAATGGATAGCACTCCAGGCACTAACTAGAAGAATTCAGGTTCTCACCTGTGCCAGAGATCTCTGAGAATGTCCAACACTCAACTGTATAGTTCTAGGAACACTGGGCCAGATTCTTGGCCCTGCTCCAGCCACTTTGTACCAACCTGGTAGCATAAAGTGTCCAGAAAGCCTGTATAACTAGGCATGTGGGGATTTCTCTTATGTGGGTGGAGTCGAGGTGGTATAGCTGGCTCCAACATCCTTGCACCTCTTGCACCACCCATCGGGGATGTGGCCAGGAAGAAGGAGCATGGTTGAAATGTCACTGCACTTCAGTGATCCCTGGCTGATGCACTAGTCCCTTGAGGCCACAGCTCGCTAGCGTAGTTCAAAGCAACACTAGATGTGCTGTAAACTATGACAGGGATGGGAACAGAGTAGAATGGCTCTTTGACAGTTCCCCAAATCAGCTGTGTTAAGCCCTGATTGGACACAGCTAAGGATTGAGTCCATGTGTTCTTTAACTAGGTGTCTGCTGTGCAGATATTGTAAGACTCCCCAGGTATCGCCAATCAGGGATTGACTGATAATGGGATAAAAACCCTTTCACTTCTGGTTTGCTAGTTCGATTCAGGCTCAGCTTACCAGTCACCAAAGTCATTGCAACATGACATCATTTCAGTGGTGCCACGTGTGTAGGTAGATTGTTGATCTCAGCTCATTTCCTAATGGGCACGTGACCATACCACTGCTTCTTAGCAGTCTCCATGGACCGATCAAGGACTAAATGGGCCTGGAGATGGTAACTCCGACCTCTAGAAGTGTTCCCTCCCTTTCTGGGTTGAGACATATTGGCAAGGCAATGTGAGGAAACTTGTATTGCTAATGTCTATGCTGTCTGCAATCTGTGGAGAAAGGACTTCTGTCTCCAGCGCTGTCAATGTGACACTTTTCACCAGCATTAATTCACAGAAAAACAAATATTTGTAAAAAGCAGGATTCTGACTCACAGCATCTGTACACTGCTGCTGAGGGAGTAAGGCTCATTACTGTCACCTAATGGATATGCTTTTAACTGAGATAGCATCAGCCCCTTCCTGCAATGCATTTCTCACTGCCTTCAGCATCAAAATTAGAGACAAATAAGGTATCCAATGAATAAGTTTCCCAGGCATATTCTTGTGGGCTCCTGAGAGAGGATGATTTATCTGCCATATGATATCCAGGACTAGAGATGAAAGATGAAATGACATGCACGACAGAAGGACACATTTTTTATTGCGTCACAGAGAGCAATGGGGTAAGGTTAGTTGCTAGCACTTGCTTCATAAATAGAAGATGGGAATGTTGGAGTGGGAGGTAGGGGTTAAAGAAAGGGAATTAAGCTAGAAATAGGTGTCCACTTGCTTTGTAGAGCTAGAATATAATAATTATACAAAGGCATAAAGGATAAAAAATTGTAGTAACACATCATAAAATAGTGAGCGAATATTAGACCAGCCTAACATCTTGACTCACTGCACTGGGCTAAATTGTTGAGCTTTCCCTCAGCCTCCTTTGCAAATGCCTTGCCTTGATTGCGATGGTCGGCTCCAGGAGCCCATAGTTAAATATCTGGTACTTTCTACTGCAAATAGCAAAGTGTTAATAAAAGGCTCTCAAATTTCTCTTTACCACAGACAAAGCATTTGCTGAAATTTTTCAGAGCATGACCCATCCTTGGCTGTCTCTCGGCTAGCCCTGTGATATAGATCTGAAGTATCTAAAAGTGAAATTACCTAGAGAAAGATGGTATGCTGAAAGGCATCTATACTTTAGAAGGAACAGAGCAGTTGGGGTAGGAGAGAGCTCCTTAAGTCTGAGCCATTTCAGCAAAATGTTGCTTTGGAAAGGCTTGCTGTTAACCTGAGTGTAGGAGACATATAAATGGACAGCAGGAGAACTGGTTTCACCAAGAGAAATAGAGAAAGAAGCAGACCCAGGGCTAATTCATCTCTGATGCAGCCTCCCTTTTGAAGTCAAGGGATTTAAACCAGTGAGGAATGGTTCACAGAGAGACAGAGACAGTGGTAGAGAGAAATAGAAGAGCAGCGAGGGGTCTTTGTTTCCCATTGTGGAAGGAAGGAAGGACCATCTTATTTTCAAAAAGAAGTGTTGTCTGTGATTGGTGGGAATGCTGCATTACAGGTAGGCTTCAGAGGCCGCGCTCCAGTCCCAGTCCAAATGGCTACACAGCTATTTTTAGCACTGTAGTGCATAGACCTAGGCTCTCAGACTCGCTGCTGCAAGCTGCCACTTGCAGTGGAGATGTGTCTTATCTTTTTACTCTCTGTAATGCATTGAAAGGAAGTGCCAATAGGTGCCACTATCTATTGGACAGAACCAGAACTGCTTACCTGTGTTTCATAGACCCCATATTGCTTACAACTAATTTGGCTCAGTGGTAAGGGGCCTGTGCTTTTTGGAGCAGAAGGGTCTGGATTCTGGTTTCAGTGACTCTGTGTAGTTTTGAGTGGCCAGTATGTGCAGCAGTAATGATCACTCTGACGTCCGAGGTGGACGCAGATATTTTTACAATATATAAAAGCTCCATGCCAGAGCTTCTCCTCACAGAGGTAAAACAGCTTGTGGTAGAACAGCTGTGTACAACTGATGAAGATTCCCATTTAAGCTATACAGCTCCAGTGGGTGGACTGGTCACATATGCAGCAACTCTGGTCCTAGCTGCTGAGGAAGGTTATTGAGACTGACATTCCCAATCTCCTCACCTTCCTGAATATACAGGAACAAATGGAAATGGAAGGGAAGCAGAAACTCAGATGCAATCTGGTTAATTTTAATTCCCTTCTTATAAATCTAAGGAAAATCTAAGAGGGTTTAGTCATTTTAATCAAGTCGGTCAGTAAGGGGGTATGTTGAAACAGTATGTGCTCCTTGGCCATGCCTCTATGTGCTCATCTCACACTCATCCCTCATGACCCGTGAGCTCTAAGAGAGAATTTTATCATTTCAGCCTAACCGATGAGAGAGAGGAAAACTGCTTTATTTTTGTTTCGCATTTGTCCCCCATCGTCTTCCCAAGGAAAATTAAACCTAAAGAATGCTAGCAACTAATTTGTGTCAGGGTATCTTGCTTTTAAAATCCCTGTTCATTTTCCTGCCTTGATTACATATTAGCCAGGGATGTTTTCCTGTATTTAACAGATACTCCTTCAAGAGGGCATCAAGAAGACCCACAAATACTTTAAAATAAACCCTGAATTCTTTAATTTTTTTTATTAACTCTTCTTTTCTTTTTCTCTTTTGCCCCGTCTCTTCTCTCCACGATTATAAATTCCCTGCATACTTGATCTCTCCTTGCCTTGCTTTTCACAGGTACATAAGAGATCCCCAGCTGCCCAGCATTTTATTTTCATTTTGAAGGCCCCTATAAAATTGCATTCAACGATATACGGCATCGCTCTTGTGTAACAGTTTATAATCTGTTTTATGGACCTTAAAACCATTCAATACCCTGACTCCCTAAAGATAGCTGTTGAAGTTCAATTGCATGCAAAGGCTTGTTCTGTGAAGGAGCTGTCCTTTTCTTTTATATGGAGAGCTTATTTATGTTTCTGTGTTTATTTATCTAGTGTCAAGGTCCCTCACCAAAGGTGAGGGTAAGGTTCATCACCAAAGGTGCTTACACAAAGTAAGCAGTCATGGGGTAAAAGGGAAGGTCCTCTCATGGATCAGTAACTGGTTAAAAGATAGGAAACAAAGGATAGGGATAAATGGTCGCTATTCACAGCTGAGAGAGGTGCATAGCAGGGTCCCCAAGAATCTGTACTGGAACCAGTGCTGTTCAACATATTCATAAATTATCTGGAAAAAGGGGTAAACAGTGAGATAGCAAAGTTTGCAGACAATACAAAATTACTCAAGATAGTTAAGTCCAAAGTTGACTGCAGAGTTACAAAGAGATCTCACAAAACTGAGTGTCTGGGCAACAAAATGGCAGATGAAATTCCATGTTGATAAGTGCAAAGTAATGCATGTTGGAAAACATCCCAACTATACAGGCAAAATGATAGCTGTTACCACTCAAAAAAGAGGATCTTGGAGTCATCATGGATAGTTTTCTGAAAACATCTGCTCAATATGCAGCAGCAGGCAAAAAAGCTAATGGAATGTTAGGAACTATTAGGAAATTGATCGATAATAAGACAGAAAATATCGTAATGCCCTATATAAATCCATGGTACGCCCACACCTTAAATACTGTGTGCAGTTCTGGTCACCCCATCTCAAAAAAATAGATTGGAATTGGAAAAAGTACTGAGAAGGGCAACAAAAATGATTGTGTATGGAAGAGCTTCCATATGAGGAGAGATTAAAAAGATTGGGACAGTTGAACTTTCAAAAGAGACAAGGATATGATAGAGGTTTGTAAAATCATGAATGGTATGGAGATAGTGAATAAGGAAGTGTTATTTACCCCTTCACATAACACATGAACCAGAGGTCACCCAATAAAATTAATAGGCAGCAGGTTTAAAACAAACTTCTTCACACAACTCACAATCAACCTGTGGAACTCATTGCCAGGGAATGTTGTGAAGGGCACAAGTATAACTGGATTCAAAAAAGAATTAGATAGGTCCAGGGATGTAACCCCATGCTCTGGGTGTCCCTAAACCTCTGAGTGCTAGAAATTGGGACTGGATGACAGGGAAAGGATCACTCAATAAATTGCCCTGTTCTCTTCATTCCCTCTGAAGGATTTGGCACCAGCCCCTGTTGGAAGACAAGAGAGTGGGCTAGCTGGACCATTGTCCGGACCAGTATAGCTGTTCTTATGTCAGAACGGGCATAACCCAGCCATCCTGCCTTCTCCAAAAGTTCTGGGTTCCAGTCCCATGTAGGTGGCAGCTGGACTGTGGCAGACAGCGACAAAAGGATGCACCTGAGGCACTCATTACTGCTTCCTGTGCACTTCAAGATGCCCCCGTGAAAAAGCTGTAGCCAGACTCTCTTCAGGAAGGTTGTGCAACCTTCCTAGTACGTGAAACTGCTCATATCATCCTGTTCACTGGGCATTAAACATCATAGTGTGGGCTCCACCCCTTCCCACATACTGCAAGCTAAATAAAAGACCTCAGGGTCCCAGCTATGCCAGACCTGTATCCATAATAAGCTTTTAAGGATGTGAAATTAATGGGGGAAAACCCCATTTAACACCTTGTTATCCATCAGTAGCCCAGCATTCATGTTGTTGTCTGCTACTATGCTTTGAACTGACAACATAGGTGTTATTGGCTATTTTATTTTATTTTACTTTATTATTGTAGTGCTAGTGTGCAAGGTACCTTATAGTCTAAAGACAAGGAACCTGTCCCAAATACTTACAATATAAATAACAGTTAATATTTAAAAGGGACTCTGTCAGGGTGATTTTAAAATATCTCTCTCCTTCCCCCATACCACTCCCTGTTGTTTCTAATCCTTTATTAGAAGCTCCACCATAACTCTGTTTTCCTTACTAGCTTTATCTTTCCTTATGCAGCTTCTCATGTGGTTGCAGTTCTGCTGTTTAAAATGGCTGACTTTTTCTACTTTGTTTGAGGAGGAGCAGGATCTTTCTTGTGGTTAAAGCACAGAACTGGGAGACAAGGAGAGCTGGATTTTACTGCTGGCTTTGCTGCATGCTCTCTGTATGACCTTGAGCAAGTCACTTTCTATTTTTATTGGTCAAATTCAACACTGCTGTAAGAAAGAACAATTCCACTGACTTCAAAGTTCACTTACACAAGGGCTAAATTTAGTGCTGTCCTTTAGTTTCCTCACCTACCAAATGGGGATAATTCTACTTATCCATCTCAAAGATGTGTTACAGCATTGCCAACTCCAGGCGTGGCTCAAAAGTCATGAGTCAGGTCCCCAAAATCATGAGATTGGCTTAAAAATCATTTGATTTTTAAAAATGGGGATCTTTTTATTTACCTTCTGGCTTTTGAGCAATTAGGACGCTCTTTTAACAACAGAAAGCTGAGATTCTTATATATCCATATGACTCCAGGAACTTGGGGCCTTAATCATAAGTCTACATTGCAATTAGACACCGGTGGCTGGCTCGTGTCCATGGACTCAGCTTTGTGGGGCTCCTGATAAGGGGCTGTTTAATTGTGGTGTAGACGTTTGGGCTCGGCTGGAGCCCGAGCTCCAGGACCATCCCACCTTGAGCCCTGCCCAAGCCCGAATCAGCTGGCCTGGGTCAGCCGTGGGTTTTTAATTGCAATGTAGTCATACCCTGCAAAAAAACACCAAATATTGTGAGACTCACAATAAAATCATGAGAGTTGGCAACACTGCAGGGGAGGAGGATTAATTTGTTAATGTGCAGAAAGTGTTTTAAGGTCATTGGGTAGCAGGAGCTATAGAAATGCAAAGGATTATTGTACCATGTGCATCACCAAATGAAGAGCCTCAGACTTTTAAAAACTTGTCTGAAGTGAGAATGCAAGGCAGTGAAGTGTTTCCATCTCCAGTCGCTAATGATCCCTGAGCAGGTGCTTGTATGCTAAGATGTGTGCACACGGCTTTATTTATCATTAGATTAACTATACATTCTGGCGTTGTGTTTTTAACTAAATAACTTTGTGACGGGATGAATGAGTTTAAAGAAGAAACTTAGCTGAAGCAAACCATCTCCATCAACATTTCAAGTGTGTCTGCATTTAAACCTGGAAGAATGACAGTACTCCTCAATACTGTGGCATCTGAAGAGCCTTCTACTAAGAGAGGTATATTTTCTGGGCTGGAATATAACTACCCAACCCCCAGTATCATCAGTGGGATTCACATGGTTAAAACTTCCCACACTGGACAGTTACAACTAAGAACCGAGTCTTGTTTGCGTGTGTGTGCTGCTAATAATTTCACCAACTGCCACTGTGGTGGATCTGAGCAGTCCAAGTGGAACCATGTGCCTGACCACCTCTTCCACTCCCAGGACTGGAGTCCGAGCCCACCCTCCTAAGTATGAATACTAATTTCTCTGGGGTGGAAGGATTCCCCAATGGTTTGTGCTTCATTCAGGGCCTTATCCATTGGCTTCAGTGGGCTTTGGATCAGGCTCTTAGAATCAAGAGAAAGGAAATGGTTATAGTTACTGGGACAGGTAGCCTCAGCAGAATTCCTTACCTGTGCTTAAAGAACCCAACTAAGATGAGGGGAGAAGGAGGATCTCTTTTCCTCCATCCTTTCAAATGCAGATCTTGAGGCATGCCCCTCTCACCTAGCCCTCTCCTCTGCTGTTCATTTTCATGCCTGGTCACGTCTTTCCAAAAATCCCGTCTGCTCATCAGTGACATTCCAGTGCAGGGTGTTCTCCAGGGACTTGATGCTGATTAATGGCCTCAACACCATTCCCTAGGCTGTGTGAGGAAGGCAGAGGGGAGGGAGCCTGTGCCAATCAGAGACTTAACTAGTGAGGTCTAAGGGTTCTTCTCAAGAGGCCTGTGCTGCTTCCAACTGATCAGAGCAACAGCAGCACTTGCCCTATATGAGGTTTCCTCTCATTGGATTATTAACTTGCAGCTTTCATACAGTTTTGTTTAAAGAACAAACAACCAAATTGTCATTTCCTGACTTTTCAAAACCCTCAAATGCGGTGTAATTGGAGCTGGAGGTCAGAACTGAGGTGAGTTTGGTGCATTCATGGAACTAATGCAATCAAGACTTGGTGGGGCGTGAAAGAGGGGAATCGGGGGGGGGGGGCGAGGGAGGGCTAGTATCTCACCAACGGAAGCAAAGTCCAAATCCATGCTAAGTGGCGGCGTGCCTAGAAATCCAGGAAAAGGTTTTGATACACCAATGAGTATCGACAGACCCCATTTCAGGGGGACCCTCAAAGCTTCCCATTCCCATTTCCCTCTTCATCAGTGTTCTGCATGAGTCAGAAGGACCCTCTGACCTGTGACCTCGACCTGTCTGAGACAGACCTTTAGCACTTAACCTTTCTTTTGTCTCTGAGGTTCATAGATAAATCATGACCTTGAGTTTGGTACCCACCTCTAATGGATTCTGGGTACCATCCAGGTCAGCTGATTTATTGCACTATTTAATCTTTGCTAATTTTGAGTCCAGTTGTATGTGGCCCTGGTTGTTGCAGGGCTGGAAAAATGTATTACCAGGTTTGGGAAATTTTCCTTTAGGCATGAAAATCAAATATTCATAAGTCTGTCTGTATCACTGGATCCTGCTCCATTTCTGCATATCCCCTTTGCTCTATCATCCACTCACCTCTGTTCCATCGCCTTGTGTTCTTCCAACTTTGGATCTGTTTTACACAAGTCCTGAATATCCACAACTGCTCTGCTTCCCTGTGTTGTACAGTCATAGACTCAAATAAATGAGAGATAGAAAAGACCAACCCCTACATGTAATATAGTGCAGGCTTGTTCCCTATAGTATAGTTCCAGGGTTTTTTCTAATCTAGTTTAAATGTCCAAAGCAAGGGGGCTTTCAGCAGTTCCTTTGGGAGGCTATTATACATTCAATCAGACATCAGCATTAGAACATTTTCCTGATAATCAGCCTATATTTTCTTTTGCTCAGTTTCATCCCACTGTTCCTAGATATGCCCCCACCACATAAATGCATAGAAACGTATACACCACATGTGACAGTCTAAGCACATTCTCTCCCTCCCTGGTGTCTGCACACTTCATTTACTGGTACTTTCAGGTGGTTACTATGTGCAAGGCCTATCTTTTCATGCTATGTCTGTACAGCGCCTAGCACAGTGGGGTTCGTGGTCCATGGCAGGGGCTCGTAGTTGCTACCACTTAACATACAAATATATAATAATTAATAATATCCCTTCTTGGTCATCATTTAGTCAACCTACAAATTTAGCTCCTTTAATTTTCCCTGGTAAGTAAAATAAACCAAGTAATAGCCCAATTCACCACTTTACCATTCTGTTGAGTTTCTCTGAAAGGCCCCAAATTTGACATATTTCTGAGAAAAGGTGCCCAGATCTGTGTATACGATCCTGGGTGCAGTCTTACCCAGTGTCCTCGAAATCCCTGCTTTGTTTTCCTGTCTCTTTTCCCCCATTGTGTCTTGCCTCTTCTTGTTCTGTCCTCTGTGTCTCTCCCAATCCTGCTCTGTTTCCTTGAACCGACCTGGTAGTGCTTCATTCCTACATTTCCTACGCACTGTCATTCCGTTTCCCTGATTCCCCTCAGTATCTCCTCCATTCCCACCAGTTTTGCCCACTTCTGCATCATCATCTTTCATCCTGTTCCTGCTCTGTTCACATCTGTCTCACACCACTCACCTTCCCTCTGTCCTACACATTCCTAATTTGTTTAAGCTTTTCATTTTCCTAGAGGCTTAAAAATGCACCTCAGCTTCTGGGTTCTTTGCTCTTCAGCTTTTTCTATTTAGTCAAAGAAAAACCTTTTCCAGTCTTCATTTTCCATTTACTCCGAGAAAAACATAAACAAGTATAATATGGGGAGAACCCAATGCAGGGAACAAGAAAGAGTGAAACACTCACTCCAGTACATATATTTATAGTAGAACATGTGTATGTGGCATGTATGAGAGAGAAAGAGAGTGTGTGTCTGCTTAAATCCGTCTCTGCTGCTAAGAAATGCTCTCTGAAGACCCATGGGTAATAAAAAACCATATCATTTGGAATGATGTATCAGTGTTTCCCTTATACTGGAGAGTGCCTAGAATGAATGGAGGATGAGATTTGGCAAGCTCCTCTGTACTGAGTCACATTGTCTTAAATGTTGGGAAGAAGGTGTAATTTAATTAGCCAATCAGTGCAGATTATCGCTGATATTTATTTAATTAATGTACCCTTTGGTACGACAGAGGTAAGCTAGACCCATCCACCGGAATTAGCTAGAGCAGTGGTTCTCTCAACCAGAGGTCCGCGGCCCACTGGGGGGGCGGAGGGGGGCTGCAAGCAGGTTTCAGGGGGTTTGCCAAGCAGGGCTGGTGTTAGACTCGCTGGGGCCCAGGGCAGAAAGCTGGAGCCAGAGCCATGCCGGGGCTGAAGCACAGGGCTGAAGCCGTGGTGGGGAGGAAGCCCAAACCAGAACAACTAAGCTTCTTGGGGCTGCCTGTGGTATGGGGCCATGGGCAATTGCCCTGCTTGCTACCCCCTAATGCCAGCCCTGGCTTTTATATGCAAAAAAACCCAGTTGTTGTGGCACAGGTGTGCTGTGGAGTTTTTACAGCATGTTGGCAAGAACTCAGAAAGAAAAAGGTTGAGAATCCCTGAGCTAGAGAATGATAAATGGCAATAGTGAAGACAGTGAGGCTTTTGCTGGTCAATTAGGTGCTTTCAGTTGCTGGCCTCCCTAATTGCTGTCACCATGGTTACTAGAGTAGTAGGCATTACCCCTCTTTCTTCTTCACATGGAGACTTTACCATGGAGAATTTACCATGTGAATGGGGTGACATGAAGAGCTGTGCATTGTTCAGACATGTGCATCTGTTTGGCTGCTCTCACTCGAGAGGCTAGTCCAATACAAACTCTCTTCCCTTCTCCCTCTCTCTCTCTCTCTCTGGTACTTAATGCCAAATTTCCCATGAAGGAGCATTTGTAGGGAAGTCACAGATTTTGTTGGCATCCACCATTTCCTTTGGAATAAAAATTCAACTAAAAAAGCATGTGTGTGCATGCGTGCGTGTGTGGTAGTAGAGAATGCAAATGTTTATACTTCTCCCCTTATCCTCTCTCCTCAAGGTATCTTCCAGGCATCACATTTCATTCCAGTCTCAGCTGTGCTTAGCCAAACAAATTAACATTTCCTGTACAAAAATGTGCTACACTAAATTAAAGAGAAGAAATATCACATTCATTCTCTAATGAATTACATGGTAACTTCTTAGCTAAGAATGCAACTCCAAAGCAATTATGGGCACCCATAGATTACTGTTTAATTCCTCTTACTATATTAGATCCTCCAGTAGCTCCACTGTAATCTGCATTGTGCATTAGAAAGCAGGTAAAGATGAAAGCCTGACACTGTTATGGACAATAATTAGTATGTAATTACAAAGTTACAGAGGAATTACTTCTTTGTGATAAATTCACCTGTAGTATATACAATCACTTAGCATAATTATAGTATCAGTAGAAATAACACACCAATACATGCACCAACCAGTGTCAGCAGATGGAAACAACCTCTTCA
Source organism: Macrochelys suwanniensis (assembly GCA_033296515.1). NCBI lineage: Eukaryota > Metazoa > Chordata > Testudines > Chelydridae > Macrochelys > Macrochelys suwanniensis. The sequence goes on along the minus strand of CM065775.1, from coordinate 243,306,336 downwards.
CCCTGCCCCCCTGAGTCAGCCTCCTCAGAAACAGCCTAAGTAAACATCTAACAAAGTCAATTTCTGTAGGACCAAGAGGAAAAGCGAAGTCCATTGGTGAAGACCCTCTAGTGGGAATGCCTTGCTTCCAGCACCCATTGAAGAAAATCTAAGGATGGTTACTTCAAGCGTGCTAGGTGTTCTCACTTGTCAGGGAACAGTACAAAGGGAGGGGTATCTATAGGCCCATGCACATGACTCAGACCACAAAGAGTAGTTCAGGACTCCAGGACAAAGGGTTCACTGACTAACTGGCCCACAGGTTATTTTAAAACTGTAGCTATTCCATGAATGAAGTTTTAAAAAACTCTCACCTCAGTTATTTTCTTTGTGGCAGACCCCCTCCTTTCCCGTCAAGCTTCCACATGTGGGAGATGGCCCACCTCACCTCTCTTGGGATGCTTTTCTTTCTCCACATGTGGTCTGATCCTTCCTACCCTGGATGTTGTCATAGCGCCTATGCCCCAGATCAGGAGAGCTGGATAGGAGCCATCCACTGAGGTCCTGGTCACTCCATGGATTCACCAGCAGAGATCCTCTGAGAGTGACTACGCAGGATGCTCAGCTCAAGAGGTCCTGGTGTGCTAGACCCAATACCAATGCATACCCAAATGACCTGACACAGCAAGTTCACCCTTTGAAGTGACACCTCCCTGGCAGAAATGCTGTTTCTGAGCCAGAGTCAACATCTTTAACTTAATGTTATTCCCAGAAGCCTTGCCTCTTGGACATTCCCCTTCTGGAAACAAGACGAAAACCCTTCTGATATAGTAGCTCCCACTCATAGCTGGAGCCTGGTTATAAAAATATCCACCTTCCCTATGGTTTGGGGGTTTATCCCTGCATTTAGACAGACTTGATTATTCATGGAGCTACTGGTAGCATTTGCTGTCGATTTATAATTGCCCCCTTCTTCCTTGATTTGGTCAAGAGATCTCCATGTTCTGCTACTCACCCTGTCTCCCACTTGGTTACCTTGTACCCTGCCCACTATGGAAGCCCTGCACATGAACCTGAAAAAGTCCAAGCCCTGGAGTTAACATCACTTCTCACAGCCCTGCTTCATGTCTGATTATCTCAAGCCTATATTGTCATATGCTACGGCTATGGATATGGAGATGCCAAATCAGGCCAGCTGCAGAAGCCAGCGCTGGTCCCCAAAGAAAACAGCACTGAGCTTCCCAGTTTCTTTAGGAGAAAATTTGCTGTCTGCATCTAGACACAGCTATGATCTAAATCGCTGTCACCTAAATTTACATACTCACTAGCAGGCCCGTGCACACATGTGCCCCTTCCAGGTTTTGACAGCCTATGCTGTCAGGAGATTAAATTATACTGTGGAGAATGGTGTGAGGGAAATAGCCTGAGACAGAATTCTCCGATATTGACTGCTTTCCTGCGAGAGATGTTTGTGTTAATTCTCTGCTTCCTTCACTCCATTCTTTCCCTGTAGAGGTTAGCTGCAAAATCTAATGAAGTCAGCATTTTGGGAGTGAGATGCCCAAAGCATTAGCAGTTAAAAAACAAGCCATTTGGATTAGCTCTTATCTCAGGAGGGGCTCCAGGGGCCTGATTTTCTGAGGTGCTGAGCAGTCAGACTGCTAGTCAAAGTCAATGGGAGTGTGGGTGAAAATCAGGCCCTAAATGCATTGCTGAGTTAGGCAAGGACTTTTTTGCTCTATTCCACAGTAAGCACAGAAAGCCGCCCATTTCTTTCTCTCTCCTCACCCACTCTTTCCAGGTTCTGTCCTTACCCAGCTTCACCATCTCTGTTCCCTTCCCTCTCAGTCACATTGTCTCCTCCTTACTTGTCCGCCTCAAAGTATGGAGAATCATAAGGGTCTTGGTGAACTCATGCATGGAGCTGGATCCTGGTCCCTGCTGCAGCCCCTTTGTGACTCCAGAACACGGAACTCCTGTGCTGCAGAACAATGTGTTGTAGTGGTGGCTGCACTTGGCTAGCTGGTCTGATTTCTAAACTGCTGGACTGGCCCTTATGGCTCTGTGGAAATCTATATAAATATATATTTATTAGGGCTTCTCAAGCGATTAAAAAAATTAATCTTGATTAATCGTGCGATTAATCAATTGTGCTGTTAATTAATCGTGCTGTTAAACAATAATAGAATACCATTTATTTAAATTTTTTTGGATGTTTTCTACATTTTCAAATATATTGATTTCAATTACATCACGGAATACAAAGTGTACTGTGCTCACTATATTTATTTTTATTACAAATATTTGCACAGTAAAAAACAAAAGAAATAGTACTTTTCAATTCTCCTCATACTGTACTGTAGTGCAATCTCTTTATCATGAAAGTTGAACTTACAAATGTAGAATTATGTACAAAAAAAACTGCATTCAAAAATAAAACAATGTAAAACTTTAGAGCGTACAAGTCCACTCAGTCCTACTTCAGCCAATTGCTCAAACAAACAAGTTTGGTTACAGTTTGCAGGAGATAATGCTACTCGCTTCTTGTTCACAATGTTACCTGACAGCATGGCACTGTTGTAGTTGGCGTTGCAAGATATTTATGTGCCAGATGCGCTAAAGATTCATATGTCCCTTCATGCTTCAACCACCATTCCAGAGGACATGCATCCAGGCTGATGATGGATTTTGCTCAATAACGATCCAAAGCAGTGCAGACCAACACATGTTCATTTTCATCATCTGAGTCAGATGCCACCAGCAGAAGGTTGATTTTCTTTTTTGGTGGTTCGGGTTCTGTAGTTTTCACATCAGAGTGTTGCTCTTTTAAGACTTCTGAAAGTATGCTCCACACCTCGTCCCTCTCAGATTTTGGATGGCATTTCAGATTCTTAAAGCTGGGTCGAGTGCTGTACCTATTTTTAGAAATCTCACATTGGTACCTTCTTTGCGTTTTGTCAAATCTGCTGTGAAAGTGTTCTTAAAATGAACAACATGTGCTGGGTCATCATCCGAGACTGCTATAACATGAAATATATAGCAGAATGCAGGTAAAACAGAACATGAGACATATAGTTCTCCCACAAGGTGTTCAATCACAAATTAAATTAACGCATTATTTTTTTAATGAGCATCATCAACATGGAAGCATGTCCTCTGGAATGGTGGCCGAATCATGAAGGGGCAAACGAATGTTTAGCATATCGGGCACATAAATACCTTGCAATGCCAGCTACACAAGTGCCATGCGAACACCTGTTCTCACTTTCAGGTGACATTGGAAATAAGAAGCAGGCAGCAGTATCTCCCGTAAATGTAAACTAATTTGTTTGTTTTAGCGATTGGCTGAACAAGACGTAGGACTGAGTGGACTTGTAGGCACTGAAGCTTTCCATAGGTTGGGTTTTTTTGAGTGCAGTTATGTAACAAAAGACATACATTTGTAAATTACACTTTCACGATAAAGAGATTGCACTACAGTACTTGTATAAGGTGAATTGAAAAATAGGATTTCTTTTATCATTTTTACAGTGCAAATATTTGTAATAAAAAATATAATATAAAGTGGGCACTGTGCACTTTGTATTCTGTGTCGTAATACAAATCAATATATTTGAAAATGTAGAATAAACATCCAAAAATATTTAATAAATTTCAATTGGCATTCTATTGTTTAACAGTGTGATTAAGCACAATTAATTTTTTGAGTTAATTGTGTGAGTTAATTGAGATTAATCAACAGCCCTAATATTTATAGCATTGGCAGAATAGAGACTGAAGTTCTGATGCACTGTACTGGGTAGGGATTGTAGGAGCAGATGGGATGGGGTGAGAGAGAGTGAGCAAGGATACTGAGGAGGAGGAATGAGAAGAAAGTGGAAGAGGATTGAGAGCTATAAAGGAGGGAGGGAAAGAAAGAGGCAAGGGAACAGGAAAGGGGGAAAGAGAGCAAGGAGGAGAGAGGACGGAGGAAGAGAGAAAGGTAGAAAAAGAGGAAAGGCAAGAGGGAGACCAAACAGAGGAGGAACACACAGAGATCAGGGATGGGGGAGTGCAAAGAGGAAGGGAGATAGAAGCATTAGAAGAGAGAGAAAGATGAGAGGGAATGTATACCAGAGAGAGGGTACAGGAGAAAAGAAATGCTTGTTGAGTTAATTTCCTTCCCGGTGGAATAACCCTGTTAGGGGGAAAAACAGTTATTTAATAGACAGCATGTCAGCTTGAAATAACACACACGAATTAATATTACATTGCATATGATTTGCTAAATTCTATCCCCATAGGGACATCTTTTGGTGGAAACAAATTTTGGGTTTGTCAGAATGAGACTCTCTCTTTGAAGGTAAAATTGCTCTGTCTTTAGTGTTGCATACCTGGCACTGATTCAGAAGCTGACAGAGGCACAAGCTCAGGTGGAGATGACAGGTCTTTTCCATTATCCTGCTTGTGTACCAGAGGGGCATGCGTGGATTCATTCTTTCGAAGAGAAATATCTGCCAGGGACGGGGAAGAAAAGAAGAGAAGGAGGAGAGTAGGGAAAAATGAGAGGGTGAAAGAGAAGAGAAGTAAGGGAGATGGAGGTAAAAGTGAATGGAGAATGAAGCTTGCACTCATCCTTTCTTATCTTTTCACTATTTCGTCCCTTCTCATATCTGCTTTTCTCCTCCCCTAACTTTTCTGGCATTTCTTCCCATTCCATTTGCTTCTGTTGCCATATCTGCCCCACATTTCATCTGTCATCTTTTTCTTGCTTTCACTATGCCCTAATCTCCATCCTTACATGCCCTCATCTCCAATTCATAACCACCCAGCACACATCCCTTCTGGCCTCTCACATGCTCTCAGGACATAATCCTGCTCTCTATTGGACATACTCCATGCCATTCTTCTCTAACCCTTTACTGTCTCTGGGCTAGTCTTCACATTTAACCCAGGCTCTTTCTTGGATCTTGCTCCTAACCTGGCTCCCATCCACATACAAAACCTTCTCTCCTGAGTGTGTTGGTGCTTTCCACCTAAGCTAGTGGCTTGTATGGGACTGTAGGCTAAAGCCCAAGTTTTGTTTTCACTCGGGCTGGTAATCTGCCCATTCTGCAGTGAAGACACTGGCTAAACCCCTTGAATAATGGTAGTCCTCCAATGCCTTCCAATAATCCCCTCTGTGTGCCCAGGAGGACAAACAAGTTCTCCCACAGTTCACTAATAAAGAATCACAGAGAGCCTAAGCTGACTGCAGTACTAAGAACCATTGGATCTGACCCCAGATGTTCCAGCACCTCACACAGGTGAATTGAACACAAGTGTGGATGCAGCTGAGTGGACACACTCAAGCAGGGCTTTGCAGTGTGACTGCTCACACATTCTAACCAGGTGCTCAGACCTGAATGCCAATCACCCAAATTAGCTCTGCAGTGAAGACGCACACAACCCTACTCCCCTTTTTACACTCCTCAACTCATTAACATCTCCTTTTCCCTCAGACACTGCCAGCAGACACACATCTCTCTTCAGCCTTGCAAATGGAGATTCTCCTTTAGCAAACATGATTGCGTTCCTCCATTTGGGGCTAAAGGTCTTGAATTATATTTGGTAAAGCTGCATATCTGTGGCTTTGCTTGTGTTTGAGGTGACAGTGTATTTACTGTATGCAGAGACAGACTATTCCTACTTTAAATATCTAGTAATAAATTATTATATCTGGTGGAAATGAGTTCCACAGGCCAATTGTACTTTATGATGGTGTAAAAAATATTTCCTACTATCATTTTTAAATTTTCTACCTTTCCATTTCATTGCATGTTGCCTTTTGTACGTTCACAGAAAATTAAGGCCAGAAGGGACTGTTAGATAATCTAGTCTGATCTCTTGCATATCACAGGCCAATACATTTCACTCAGCTACCCCTGTATTGAGTCCAATGACTTGTGTGTGGCTAAAGTAAATCTTCCGGAAAGGCATTCGGTCTTGATTTAAAGACATCAAGAGATGGAGAATCCACCACTTCCCTAGACAGTTTCTTTTTCCAATGTTTAATCACTTATACTGTTAAAAATTTGTCTAATTTCTAATTTAAAATTGTCTGACTTCATCTTCCAACCATTGGCTTTTGTTATGGCTTTCTCCACTAGATTAGAGCTCTTTTCCCCCATGAATGTGCTTATACACTGTTAGCAAGTGCCTCTCAATCTTCTTATTGATAAACTAAACAGACTGAGCTCTTCAGCTCTCTCACTGTAAATCAGTTTCTTCAGCCCTGGAATAATTTCTGTGGCTCTTTTTTGTACCCCCTTCAATTTATCAACAATGTTTTTAAAATGTGCCCCTCAGAACTGGACGCAGTATTCCAGACTCAGTCACAGCAATATTATATACAAAAGTAAAATCACCTCCCCACTCCTATTCACCACTCCTCTATTTATACACCCATGGATCGCATTAGCCCTTTTTGCCACAGCATCGCACTGGGAGCTCATGGTCAGTTGTTTGTCCACTAAGACGCCTAAATCCTTTTCAGAATCACTGCTTTCCAGGACCCATTCCCCCATTCTGTAGGTATGGCCTGCATTCCTTGTTCCTAGATGTATAACTTTGCATTTGGCTGTATTAAAAGGCATTTTCTTTGAGTAGGCCCATCTTAGCAAGTGGTCCAGATTACTTTATATATAACTTCCCTGTCCTCATCATGATTCACTCTGCCAATCTTTGCCTCATTCACAAATTTTATCAGCAGTGATTTTATATTTACTTCCAGATCACTGATGAAAATGTTGAATAGCATCAGATCTAGTACCAGTGCCTATACAACCCCTCTAAAAACACCCCATTGGTGGTGATTCCCCATTGAAAATATCTTTTGAGGTCTGTGAGTCAGTTAGCCAGTCCTTACATCATTTAACCTGTGCTTTATTGATATTGTATAGTGCTAATTTTGTAGTCAGAATGCTGTGCGGTAGTAATACCTTACAAAATCCTAAGTATGTTATATCTACACAGTTACTGGCATCAATCAAACTTGTAATTGTCTTAAAGAATAAAATCAAGTTTGCTAGACAAGATAATTTTCCATAAAACAATGTTGATGTGCATTAAATAAATTCCTGTTCTTTAATTCTTTATCAGTTGAATCCTATATCAGCTTTTCCATTAATTTTGCCAAGGACTGATATCAAACTAACCGGCCTATAGTTACGGGGGTCATACTGCTTGACATTTTTTAATACTGGTACAACATTAGCACTCCTCTAGACTTCCAAGAGTTTTTAATGATTAACATCAAAGAGCCAACAAACTCCCCAGCCAACTCTTTTAGGCCTCTTGAATGCAGATTTTCTAGGCCTAATGATTTACAAATGTTTATCCCTAGCAGAAGTTGTATAACATCCTCTTTAATTACTAATGGACTATCAATTTTCTGCTCTTCATAACTTTTAATTTATATTGATTTCTATTTATTTTCCCTTTCTTCTATTTGTTATATATTGCTTTTTTATTTCTAATTGCTACCTTCACTTCTCCACTGAACCAGGATGGGCTTTTTGCCAAAGCTGTCCTTATTCTTGATTTTGGAATTGTGGCTTTCTGGCCATTTAATAAACTCTTCTTAAAGAATTTCCAATTTTCATTCACATTTTTTCTGTCCAAATTTCTCTTCCCACTCAGTTTTTCTCATAGTTTTCCTTAGCCTTGGAAAGCACCAAGTATATCTATTATTGGTTGGGACTGTACTCTTTGCCCATATTGAATGTAATCAGGTCATGATCACTGGTCCCTAGGCAACCACTAACTTCCAGTTCAGTAATTATAAAAGAACAAATTGAATGACAAAGAGAGAGAGAGTAAATAGGAACACATGATTTACCTTCTCTGTACCATCCATGGTTTGTATACCGCTATCACATCTCCACTTATTTTTCTCCTTCCTAAACTAAACAGTCCCAATCTTTTTTCATATGGAATTTTTTTCCATCCATCATTTTTGTATCTGACCCTTCTCGCCTTCTGCTATATGCTTTTAAATATAGGATTAGCAGAATTGAACACATTATTCCAAGTGAGGGACTATCATCAATTTCTGTAATAGCATTATACTATTTTCAGTTTTGTTCTGCATCCCATTCCTTATATACCTTGACCTTTTGTTTGCTCTTTTGACTTCTCTTATTACACTTTGAGCTGTCCACAGTGGTTACAGTAAATTTAGAGCCCACTAATGTTCAAATTACTCCTTCCAGTCTGAAATACCTTGTCAACATTGAATTTCATTTGCCATTGTTGTGCCCATGCACCTAGTTTTGTCAGATTCATCAGAAATTCTTCAGTCTTCTGCACTCCACTAAACTAAATAAATGGTGTCATCTGCAGATTCTGCTACCCCACTTTTTATCCACTTTTCTTGATCATTCATAAATATATTAATGCTACTACTAATATGAAACCAAAACAGAATCACAAAACTCACAACTTTTCAATCTTGAAAAGTGCCTGCAATTTCAGAGGCGCGGAAAAAATCATTTTGCGGTTCAACAAAAAGATTCACAGGGATGAAACTGGTCCAAATGACACCCAACTGCTTTCTATTCTGAAAGCCAATAGGATTTAGGGCTTGTCTACACTAGATATTACTGCACTGGCAAGCCAGGGTGTGAATTTACCACACACGAGCTTGCTGCGCAGTAACATCCCATGTGGATGTTGCTCCAGCACACTAAAAATGCAGCTTGGCTATTATTACTTGTAAATTGAAGTGTGCTGTAGAGTCACACCCTGGCTTGCCATGCAGTAGCCTCTCATGTAGACAAGGCCTTAGGCTCATAAACCACTTAGGCACTTTCAAAAATGTTATCCAAAGAGCTTTGGTTAGAAGGCTTTTTTAATTTTATTTTGCTCACAAACTGCTGCGGTCTAAACAAAAATGTTCCAAACGCATCAGCTCCTTCTCACTTCCTGCTCTCATTGGAGAGCTCCCCTCCCCTTCCCTAACAGTTAACTCAAAAGGAGGTTCAATAAAAACGAGGTAAACACAGTGTGAGATCAACCGAGTGCACTTTCCTGCTAATAAGCCCAAATAGACATCCTCACAGCATGCCACCAAATATTGATCTATGCATTATCAAGAAAATGGGCCAAAATCTGACTAAAGTAAAGCTATATTAATGTAACTGAGAGCAGGATTTAGCTAAAGTTTCAAAATTTTCAAACCTTAGTGCCTGTAGCTAGGTGCCTACCTAAATATGGATTAAAAAGCCTTATTGCAAATAGCCTGATTTTCAGAGGTACTGAGTACCCATATCTCCCTACCAGGGAAGACTGTCTGTCTGGCTTTCAGCAAGCCATGGATGCAGTGATTTGCTGAGTGGTAGAGGAGTGATGGATATCATCCTTTGCCGAGAGTGTGAATCATCTTTCAGTCAGGAAGGCACTTGCTTTTAATCTTCATTCTTTCTTTGCTTGGATTTATCTGAGCAATTGTCATCAGGATACTTTTTGGATCTGAAAAGGGGTCTGCAGAGGCCTTTCTCCGTTGAAAGCTCTGACATGTATTCAGTCAATCGCTGATATAAGCAAAGAAAATCTATACAGATCAGCCTTAAAGGTAATATAAAAGGGAACCTTCAAATGTTTAGCATTAATCTGAGGCGTTTTGTTTGTGGGACTCGAGACTGCATATAAACAATTTTAAATTGTTTGTGGTACATCACAGCAACCTCTCCCCCCCCCCCCCCCCCATGGACTTGTGAAAAGAAATGTGAGAAAAACACCCCCTGGAGTAGCTTCCTCTGCTTTCAATTGCAATCAGCAAATAAAGCCACACTTGCATCAGTCTTGATGAGCTGATAAACAAATCTATCAAATTTGCCAGCCTGTTGGAATCCCAGGCTGTCGAATGGTAGAGGGAGGGAGGTAGGGGTTACAGCAGGGTGGAATTTGCTGTAGCTGGGAGCTGAAGTACAATAATAATACAGTAATAAATGCTCTGCTGCTCCAGCAGTGAGAGTAGAGCTGCCAGGGCTGTGAGGAATTTGGAGGCGGGAGGAAGCAGCAGTGGGAGACCAGAAGAAATATGGAGGAAGAGGAGGAGGAAGCAGCAGGAGTCCTGGAGAGTGATGAGCAGAACACAGCAGCAAATATCCAGGAGCTTGGGGAATGAGGAGAACAGAGTAAATGGGAGTTTGTGAAGAATGTGGGTCCAAGATTCTGATCATGCATTACATGAAATGAAAAATAGACACATTTTGGGAAATAGGATTATAATTTCATCATGGGGTTTTAGTAACTAGACAAAGTACTCAACCTCTCTGTGGAATTGTAGCCCCTTTAATTCGCAGTTGCCTTTGCGTGTATGTGCGTGCGCGCACACACACACACACACACTGCAATGCCTGCCTATTCAATCCGGTTTTTAGTGAGGGGGACTGAGGAAGGGGGCATCTTAGTTTTATGAGTTGGGGAGGTTTTGATCGACATTGGGTCACCTTAGAGTTTTTGTAAAATGTGGTGGTGTTTTTTTTGTTCTGAATTGCGCATGTACCTGATAAGCACATGTACTTCTTTGAGTGATGGTCCCTATTGCATTCCACTGTGGCTAATGCATGTGCACCATGCATCCAGAGCCAGAGAATTAGGTAGTAGTGTCCATTGGTCCATGCGTGCACCCTCACTCACTTCGTGCCTCCAACCACGGGGATAAAAGGCAGGAAGGACTGACTGCCTCTCCAGTTCCTTCTCTACGCTGCGTGGTCCGGGTCGGAACCTCTGTGTGTCCATAGCTTCAGTTTCGTCCCTTAAGATAAGATTTAACTGTGTAAATAGTTTTTATCATTTTGTACAGTTTATAACTTTAGTGTTAGATTAATCTTTGGGTGAACACACACACACCCATACCCCATGCAGGTACTGGGTATGCCCTGGACTCCAGGCTTCAAACTCCGTGTCCCTTACCTGCTATCCTTCTCGGCCAGTGATGACCACCAACGCTGCCTGTACAGCCTTGGGGAAGCTCACATCACAGCAGTATCTGCCTCTCCTTCCCCAGCCACACCTGAGAAGGGCGGGAACTCCACCTCCGAAAACACCTCATGGAAAAGGCCATGAGACCTCAATCGGACCCAGACCAGGGAACCCCCCTTGTATGTCGGTTTGACTCAGCAAGGAGTGAACCTCCTGCTGCTAAGTCCAACTATGGTGCCAGAAAATCTACACCCATAGATTCCCTGGCAGGATCTTCTCGGGAACCCAGAAACTCTCTTATACTCATGAAACGAAGTCTTCCTCGAAATCCACTTAGAAGAAGTCAGATTTGACTCTTAGCAAGACCAGAATCTCAGTCCAAGAGGACTTAGTATTCTTAAGTCCTAGAGGCTTAACAAGAAAGCCTAGAAACATTGGGCTCCATTGGCACTAGAACATGATCCATCGATACCATCATCCTTGGCACCTGCCAAACCTTGGGATCTGCCAGCACCAACGAAGACCATTCACCGCCTATCTGTGGCACCATCTTTGACAGCACCCTCTCTGGCTCTGATGGTCTAGGCCAGGGGTGGGCAAACTATGGCCCGTGGGCTACATCCGGCCCGCAGGCCCATCCTGCCCAGCCCCTTGCTCCCGACTGGGGAGGCTAGCCCCTTCCCCCTCCCCTTCTGTCCGCCCTCCCCTGGAGCTACACCGCCGCGCTGGCAGCACTCTCGGGGACGGGGCCACGCGCTCCGACCAGGCCGTGCGGCTGCCAGACATGCTGCTCTGAGCGGCGTGGTAAGGGGTCCGGGGGGTTGGATAAGGGGGAGAGGGTTCCGGGGGGCAGTCAGGGGACAGGGAGCAGAGGGGTTGGATAGGGGGTGGGGTCCTGGGGGGGTGGTTAGGGGTGGGGGGGGTCTCGGGAGGGGGCGGTCAGGGGACAAGGAGCGGTGGGGTGTTGGATGGGTCGAGGATTCTGAGGGTGGCAGTTAGGGTGCGGGAAGTGGGAAGCGGTAGATAGGGGGTGGGGGCCAGGCTGTTTGGGGAGACACAGCCTTCCCCACCCAGCCCTCCATACAGTTTTGCAACCCCGATTTGGCCCTCGGGCCAAAAAGTTTGCCCTCTCCTGGTCTAGGCAGAGACAGCCCCTTTCACTCCGGGGAGAACTGGGTCCCATGCCCCTCCACAGGACATCTTTGTATTCCTGGATCTGGAATCCGCTTCATCGGGTCTGTTCCTTTCCAGAGATGTCATAACACCACCTGAGAAGAAGTCCGCTAGAGAAGTTTATCACTTGTGCCTTCCTCAAGATACAACTTCCCTACAGCAGCATCGGCAGTACCGCATCTGGAACAGGAATCAACTTTTTCCACATTAGGAGACTCTGATCCACAAGAGCCTCCATCTTACCCTACATATTCACCACTGCCCAAAAGACTTACACCACCTTGGGACCAACCTTTGTGTTTAGCTCAAAGCCACTGATATCCATGCCCTGGGGGTCTCCACATCCCCCTTTTGATCCTTTCTAACTGGTCATATTGGGGGGCCTGGAACCAGTACTCCCCTGCAGAGTTGGTCAGGTCTGCTGGGGAGTCACTACTCCCCTCCCCTCAAAAGAGGCACTCGGATCTCCCCTTGATCCTTCTGAAGAGGAAGAACAAAATGCACTGGATCTAGTGGTTTTTCCAGAACCAGCAACACTGCCATCTTCATCTCTGGACAAAGCAGTAACCCCTATCTCTCCCTCCCCAATGAGGTCAGGCAGTTCCATTATCTTCTTTGCAGAGTTGCTAGTGAACTTCAGATTCCTCTTGAAGAGATCCACGAATCCCAGCACAAACTCCTGGACATCCTCCACCCATCTGGATCCAACAAAATAGTGCTCCCCATTAATGAGGCTATAATGGAGCCAGCTAGGGCTGTTTGGCACACTCCCACTACCTGTGCCACCTCCAGGAGAGTAGAAAAACACTATTATGTGCAGGTCAAAGGGGTTGAGTTTTTGTTTTCTCACCCCTCTGCCAATTCTTTGGTAGTCCAAGCAGCTTCCAAAAGGGGTAGACAACAACACCCCCAGTCTACCTCTTCAGACAAAGAGGGTAAGTGTCTAGACCTACTGGGGAGAAAGGTCATCTCGTCACCTAGCCTCCAGTTCAAGATAGCCACCTATCAGGCACTACTGGCTAAGTATGACTTCCTGAACTACTCCAAGTTGGTGGAGTTCACTTCTGCAACAGGACAGAGCTCGTTTCCAGACATTGGTAGATAAAGGCAAACTAGTAGCACAGACCGCTCTCCAATCCACAGTCAATGCCGCTGACACCTCCTCTAGAGCCATGGCTCTCACCACTGTTATGCACAGAGAGTCATGGATCCATGCTTCAGGGTTCCCTACAGAAGTCCAGAATACTGTGAAGGACTTCCCCCTTGATGAATCGTGGTTATTCAGTCAGAAGATGGATGAGTCCTTCGATACCTTAAAGGACTCTAGGGCTACTCTCCACTCTCTGGGGATATATACACCTGCCCCCAAGAGGAAGTTCCATCAACAATCATCTAGACATAAACCCATGGCTCAACAATTTTTTCATCAGAAGCCCTATGAACTACCATGCAAAAGACAGAGTGTTAAAAGGACCCACTTCCCTAGATCTTCTGCAACAGGCTCAGCATCCCAATCTCAAACCCCCTTGCCCCTCAATGAGGCATTATTTTTGATGGAACCTCAAGAGCTGCGAGCCACTAAATCAAACATTGCCTGACCTTCACACACCATTTGGAGGTGTCTATCACTCTTTCTCAACGCTGGCATGCAATAACAACGGACCACTGAATGTCGTCTGAATGTCATCTGCTCTGGCTATACGATCGAGTTTGCATCTCTACCTCTTCCACAACCCCCTTTCCCTCTCCCACTTTGAGGACCACTCTCATGAGAACATTTTCAAGCAGGAGATGGATTCCGTATTACACCAAGGGGAGATAGAAGATGTCCCTCCTCAATACCAAGGGAGTGGCTTTTACCTGACTTACTTTCTTATACCCCAAAAGAAGGGCAGATGGAGACCAATTCTTGACCTCCACCACCTCAACCACTTCATTCACAAACTCAAGTTTGTATGGTCACGCAGGCTTCTACAGTACCATCCCTAGAAAAGGACATGTGGATTACAGCTCTCAATTTGAATGACACCTACTTTCATGTCAATATTCATCCCTCTCACAGACGCTTCCTCAGATTCGTGGTGGGTTCTGACCATTTTCAGTACAGATGACTCCCTTTCGGCATAGTGACTGCCCGCAGAGTCTTCCCCAAAGTGTTTGCAGTAGCAGCAGCTCACACCAGATGCCTCAGTCTCATTGTCTTCCCGTGTCTCGACGACTGTTGCCAAGTCACGCCCGGAGGCCCATGTGTCAACTCTAATGCTGCTACACCTCCTCTCTTCCCTGAGGTTCAGCATAAATGCCAAAAAAAATCTGTTCTCACAGCCACACAGTCTCTGGACTTCATCGGGGCCACCCTGGATTCAGAGCATACTTGCCCACAGACAGGTTTCAGACCATGAACAATATTATAGTCCATATCACAAACAACCCTTGAGAACCAGTCCGGACATATCTATTTCTCCTAGGCCATATGGCATCCTGCACTCATGCCACTCCATTTGCAAGACTCCATCTTTGTTGCCCTCAAGCATGGCTCAAGTTAGCATACACTCTGAACCACCAGCCCATGAGCTTCACCGTAACAATCCCTGCCAAGGTGGTTTCTATGGTGGATGAATCCTTGACAGGTATGTGTGGGCATCCCTTTTCTCCCCTTCTCAACAGACAGGACCATAACCACAGACATGTCTTTTTGATTGGGGAGCCCACATGGACAACCACACAATACCAGGTGCCTGGACACCCCGAGAATCCAGGATTCACATCAATATTCTGGAGTTACAAGCAGTACGGAAGGCATGCAAGGCTCTTCTTCCATTCACCACGTCCTGATACTGTTGGGCAACATTACGACCACTGTTCCCTCTAAGCTGTGCGCGTGTGCATGCACACACAGATCCTAAACCCCGCGCACAAGGCGAAACACTGCGTGCACATTAATTTACACAGAAGCACAACAATTTGCATAGAAGAAATTTTTTGCGCACACGGCCTGTCAAAAATTTGCACAGAAGAAATTTTTTGCACACATGGCCTGTCAAAAATTAGGGGGAACATTGGTTACGACCGCCTTCTACATCAACAAGCAGGGAGGAGTGATATCTGTCTCCTTGCATGTGGAAGCGATCAGCTTATGGAACTGGTGTGTCAGCACCCAAATCACCCTATCAGCAGCCTACCTTTCTGGAAAACAACAAATGCTCACAGACTCCCTCAGCAGATATTTTGCAGTCAACCACGAGAGGGAATTCCACAACTCAGTGCTGCACAATATCTTCAATCTGTGGGGAACCCCAACCATCGCATACTGCTCCAGAGGAGCCACAGGTCGCCATTCCCAAGGTTATGCTCCACTTCTTCCTTGGTTAGATCAACTGAACTATGCAGTCCCTCCACTACTACTCCTGCTATGAGTTCTATGCAAACTCCAGCAGCACAGGGCACAGGTTATCCTAATCACCCCCTGCTGGCTCAGATAATTTTGGTTCCCTACTCTCCTGTGCATGTAATCCCAAGTACCAATCATCCTCCCAATGCTTCCAAGCTCCTGACCCAGTGGATCAGCAAGATCAAGCACCCAACTCCGCATTCATTTCACCTCCGGGCTTGGTTTTTGGATGGGCACGATCCTTAGAACACTTATGTGCTGCAGCCATACAAGACGTATTTTCCAGGAGTAGGAAAGATTCCACTAGACACTGTTACCTGGCTAAATGGAAATGTTTTACTTCTTGGGCACATCAAAAGGATGCTTTTCCAGAAAATACAGATATCCCTCTCATTTTAGACTGTATCCTTTCTCTAAACACATCAGGCCTATCCATCAGCTCCTTATGACTCCACCTGGCAGCAATCAGTGCGTACCATCCTTCTTCTCAGGAGTACTCGGTCTTTGCTCACCTGCTGACCACCAGATTTTGGAAGGGCCTAATCAGATCCTCCCCGTCTATTCACAAGCCTACCCCACAGTGGGACTTGAACCGTGTTTTCTCTGCACTCACAAGGTCACCCTTTGAACCCCTAGCTTCCTGCTCCATATCCCTTCTCTCTATGAAGGTCAGATTCCTTGTAGCCATCACATCAGCCAGAAGGGTGTGTGAGCTTAGATCCATAAAAAATAGGTTTTCTTATGTTCACACCCCAAATTCACCCTCAAGGTTCTTTCAGAATTTCACTTGAACCAATTGATCCAATTGCCGGTTTTCTTCCTTAAACCACATGCCTCCTCAGAGGAACAGAGACTCCAGACCCTCGGTGTCCAGTGAGCCTTGTCCTTTTACCTGTACAGAACAAGATCAATGGAGAAGTCCCTGAGGCTATTCGTCACTATAACAGAAAGAATCAGGGGACATGCATTCTCCACCCAGAGGATCTACATTCTACTCTGCGATCAACTGTCAAACCTTCCCCCTCCTCATGGGGTAAGAGCTCATTCCACAAGAGCAAAAGCAGCGACTATGGCATGGCTTCAGGTCCCTCCTTTGTAGCTGTAAAGCAGCCACGTGGGGCTCTGTCCACACCTTTATGCGACACCAAGCCCTAGTCCAGGACCCCTCTGCTGATGCCTCCTTTGGAACAGCTGTCCATCACTGATCCCTACTGTCTACCTCCTCGCCCCCTCCTCCTACTTAGGAACTGCTTGTTAATTACTCACGGTGGACTACAATAGGGACCATCCTTCAAAGAAGAAAAGGAGGTTACTCACCTGTAGCTGGAGTTTCTTTGAGAGGCGTGGTCCCTATGTGTATTCCACTACTCACCCTCCTTCCCCTCTGCTGTGGATCTTCTCTGATTACTGGTGGAAAAGGAACTGGAGAGGCAATCGGTTCACCCTGCCCTTCATCCCCTCAGTCAGAAGCACAAGGTGAGCCAGTGCACATACTGGACCAACAGACACTACTTTCAAATTCTCCGTCTCTGGACACATGGCGCACGTATGTAACCGACAGTGGAATACAGATAGGGACCATTTATATCTATATATGAAATGGGCCAGAGCTACAATGTTCAGAGTCTGATGTGAAGTTCTCCAAAGTTCAAGGGTATTTGGTTCCAGGCTTATGGTTTGAGCTTATCTTTCAAATATGTGTAACATTAAACACACATGTAAACGCATAAGGAGCATTGATGACACAACTGTGCAACACTTACTACTTCTGACGACAAGAATCACCCACAGTTTCTGTGTACACGGAAGAGACTATTTCACTGATAAGAGCAAACTTGTGCTGATGACTCAGGTGAGGAGACAGAGAAAGAAAGACTCACATACAGTGACATTTCAGTTATATCAGCATTTTTTAAAAATTAAGAAAGTAGAAAGAAAGGGGCAGAAGAAAAAAACAAAAGCCCCTCAGAAGCACGATGGCATTAATCTAACCTTCAGCATGACTGAAAACTCTACAGGCAGGTGAGCAGAATTATTGATGTTTGAAGTAATTACTTCAGCAGGCACTGCTATCAAAATTCATAGTGATTGATTTCCCACTAGTCAGCTTATCTCTCCCAGGACAAGAACCCTGGAAAGCAGCTTATAACCCCTTCCTAATAAGCTGTGGCACGTCACTGGAGAAAATGGCATCAGGTTCTTTTTGTTTTGCGTTCATTTCTGTTAAAGGTTGAATCATTTAGAATTTTGATGCATACTGACTGAACTCTCTTGTTTTCTCCTTGAGATGATCTGGCAATGGAGCCCTGCTCTCCCTTCCCGAGCGCCCCCATCACCATCCTCTCTCGTACACTGTTAACCAAATGAGACTTTCAGGCCATTTCTCTCACTAACACCAGGGAAAAGCCAGATTTAAACACATGCAGCCAACAACTTTATTTTTTAAAGCTGTGTCTCAAATATTTAATGTTATATCAAAGCTGACTGGGAGCTTCTTATATCCAGGCACTGAGGCTTAATAGCCAGGTGTGTAACTAGGGGCTTTATTGATGATGTCTGTGCTGCATGGGCATCCATGCAGCACTGACTTAAACCCCCAAAATCCTGTCCCAGCAAACAGCAGGCCCAGCATAAAATGGGCAATGGCAAAATAGCACTCAGGTGTCTGGAAGAGATGACCCAGGCCATAACAGTTAACTGGAGCAGTGAAGAATGGCAACATTGTGATGAGAATACAATTTAACGCTTTTCATGCTCCAGGTATCCCAAAGCAATGAGTTAATGTCACATGGTGCTGCAGCAACTGATCAGGCAAACACAGCATCCATCCACTGTGTGCTGAGAAGCAGCTCTCATGCAGCCTTTGGACCTCAGAACCTGATTTACCGAGAGAGGATATCGACCCTGGGCCCTAGGATTAATCTCTTACCCTCCTGACCATGGCTGTTTTTATAAAGAGAGAGAGAGTTAAGAGAGATGGAACCTCAAGCAAACTTGACTTTCCTATAGAATTTCGATGAGTCCCCCTTCCCTCTCTTCTACCTCCCATCTTGTGGTGTTTAGATGTTGCTTGTAATTATTAGAACTGGGAGCACTGGCTGCTGGGAGTCTGAAAGGACAGGAAGGAGGGGAGGGAGTTGAGAGGCTGGGAGAGCTACAGAGGGTGCAGCAGCAGCTTGGTAAAGAGATTTCCACTTTAAAATAAAGACCTGTTGCAGTTTGTTAGTACCTTGCCTGACTGATACAACACATCTGGAGCTGTTCCCTGCTCCTGCACCACCACCATTCCTTGTAGGCTTCTCCCCCACTTTCACTTCTATTTGTTTCACCTTTCCTGGCTCCATCTGAAAGTCTGTGAGCTGCCCAGCACCCCCCTGGGTTGTGCTGTCCCATTGCACAGAGCAGAGGTGGTCTGTTTTGTGAAGCTGTGTGACATTTGTTGACGGTGAGAGAAAGTCACTGATTCTCACCCTTACTCCAGGTCCAAAACAGCTGCTCTGCTGGTTGCTCTGCTCTGCCTCCCCCTCCGTGGGGGCTGCAGGCCGCCTGCCAGTGCCCCTGGAACTAGCAGAAGCAGAGAGAACATCTGCAGAGAGGCCACTTAATTACCTGGCACGCAGCGCCACAGCATCTTGGAGGAGGAACTACTGCTGTCTGCCCACAGTCCAGCTGAATGCATAAGATTATAGCTGGGATTCAGGAACACACAGCTGAGCTGCCAAATGTTTGTGTGTCACACCTGATGAGTGATGCTTGTCAGCTTCGATAGACTCAGGCCTCAAAATTCAGATGCGGATGTGGGTTTCTGACACTCCAAACTTCAGAGGTTTGGGTTCTGTTCATTGTAAAGATGGGGTCATTTGTTAAATCCAGATGTCCTCAAAGTCTAGGAATACTCAGCACTGGGGTTTTAGTTTGGGTTTGGGCCCATCTCTGTTATTGTAGCACATACAGAAGTTCATAAGAGATTTGCAAGTTTCCTGCAATACTGCAGCACATGGGATAGTGAGGGGAGGACAAAGTGGGAACAGACAGGGCTCCAAACCACCTGGCTTTTCATCCGTTTGTGTCAGGAGACGCATCATCTGAAAGTGTTTTCCCTTTCATTTCAGCGTGTTTCTCTTGTGTGGAAAGCTGGAGTGGTCTCTTGTACAGATATAGTCACTCCACTCTGCCATCTGGCACAAGTGCATGGGAGGTGAATTATACTGTTCAGCAGGAATCAAAAAGATAATTTGCCGGAACGGTTTTATGAAAAGAGAAAGAGAGAGAAAACAGGGGAGGGGGGAAGCCATTTTCTATAAATGGCAGGAAATCTGCTGAACAAGAGCACTTATTATGGGAAAGGTGAGCTTATGTTTGACAAGCTCAGGTGTGACAGGCTGCTTGTGAGCAGTGCCTGGGGGAGATGGAGATAGAAGGAAAAGCAGAGGGATTACTGGGAGGGATGAGCCAACCAGTTTATACAAATAAGAACTGATCTGAACCTTCACGAAGAATTAAAATTAGATCTTTTTGAGTTTTGAAAATATTTGGTCAAGTTTTCTCCTTCATTATTTGTCCATTTTCACACACCTCTGTGCTTCCTGACCTTCTGGGTGTGACATAGATGCCCTTTATGTGGATATCTGTGTCCATGTGGGCGTGTGGATTTCCTTGTAGATGTCTCGGGCTCAGATTCTTGGCTCCGCTCCATGCCCTTTGCACTGCTCAGGTGGTGCATAGGGAGTGGAAACCTCCCTCCAGTCTCCAGCTAGCAATACCCTAAGTGTGGGGCAGTTCTCAGCCGGTGGATAGCTTGCACCACCAGCTCTGACACCTCTCTCCCCACACAAACCCCTGGTACAGGGGGCATGTTGGGTGCAGAGGGGCAAGTGGAAGGAGTGGCCAGAAAGCAAGGTGCTCTGGCAACCCCATATGCTCTGGCATATGACCCCTAAGGGTCCATAGTCAGCTGGCATAAGTTAGAGCAGTCCCCAAACAACTGTTATTACCTGTGCAAGAATCAAGGGG
The DNA here is from genome assembly GCA_033296515.1 of Macrochelys suwanniensis. Classification (NCBI taxonomy): domain Eukaryota; kingdom Metazoa; phylum Chordata; order Testudines; family Chelydridae; genus Macrochelys; species Macrochelys suwanniensis. The sequence goes on along the minus strand of CM065775.1, from coordinate 243,285,833 downwards.
CAGGGAGAGATTTAGAGGGTCATCAGCAGTTCCCTGACAGGCACCCCCTACTCTTGCACCCAACAGAAGCTGGAGGCAGCAGAGAAGCGGGTTCTCTGTGTGCATCTTTATGCTTGTGGATTTCTTTGCTTGTATCTCGTTGAGCCTGGGTGACTTCGGGCATATGTGACATGTGCAGTCACACAGAACACTGCTCTGCTATGGGCCCCACACCACAGTCTGCCAGCCAGTGTGCCAACCCCAGTTCCACATCCATCTCCTGTCAGACTCCAGTGCAGTGGGCCACAGCAGAGAATGAATTCCCAACGGCCCTCCCTGAGTGGCAAGCTAGGCTTCAGTTCCAGTGCCTGGTTCCCTAGTCCAGGCAGAGTGATCATCAGAGCCCACAGAGACTCTCAAAGATGAGGGAGCAGATGGTCACAGCAATGCCAGTGGGTTATATTAAGGGAGGAACTGACTGAGGGTTATTTCTTAGGTGCACACAGATGGATGAACCTGGTCTTAGGTAAGGAGAAATCTAGATGAGGCCCCACGTGTTACTTTGCATGAGCTCCTGAAGAACCCCATCTATGTGTCTCTGCATGTCTGTCTGTCTGGGAGTCTGTGCATCTGAGCTCTCGCTGATTTTTGCATGGTTGGCAGACCAAGCACAGAATGCAGACCGGATGGTTTCCCTTTGGGGTTTGCAGCCTCACTTTGTCTGTAATTGTTTCTGACGTTTCACCTGTCACATTGCAAGCTTCTTCCGGGGGGTGATAAAACGTTTGGGTTCCAGAATGTGGAGCTGGCACACTGTGTTCCCTGTCGACAAGAGATCAAATATGTCAGGACTCAGGAGGAAAGTCAAAAATAAAAGGTGGAAAAAGAAAAAAAAGAGGTGAGGGAGGAGAGAAAGAAGTAGAAATAGGAACAATTGCCTGGAGACAGGTGGACAGATGCCTAGCAAGCCAGATAGACAGACGGCTGTGGCAGAAAGACAGCATGCTCCTTGCTGTTCTCGGGCTGTAATTAGCAGCTATTTAGGTAGTAAGCCCTAGCAAACCCATTATTATCAATACTTAATGACTCTGAGGTGAAGCCCAAAGCGATTAATGCCCTTTGAGAACTGGGGGCTAACTACAATGAGCACTGATTTTGAGAGATTGTGCATGTGTATTAGTTTTTTTCATTAAATAAAAAAAACGGGGGGGAGCCTATGGTGAGCAAAGCAGCTGTGTACTACACAGAACAAGATTCTGGGGGCTGGGAGCAACCGCGGATGACGTTGTCTCTGCTTGCATGCCCCTTTCCTTTCAGGGAAGAGGTCATTGTCTGAATTGATAGTGTCCCCCTTTGGAGAAATCCAAAATACACACCTCTAAGCTCCCAGAAGGCAGTGGGGGCTGCACCTCACTCTTTTCTATTGAGGTACTTGTATGGCATTACAGTAGCATCGGAGCACCTTACAAACATTTATGAATTTATCCTCATCACGGCCCCGTGAAGTAGGGGGGCTTGATTAGTCCCATTGTCCAGAGGGAGAACATAAGAACATAAGAAAGGCCGTACAGGGTCAGACCAAAGGTCCATCCAACCCAGTATCCTGTCCACCGACAGTGGCCAATGCCAGGTGACCCGGAGTGAGTGGACCTAACAGGTAATGATCAAGTGATCTCTCTCCTGCCATCCATCACCCCCCTCTGACAAACAGAGGCTAAGGACACCATTTCTTACCCATTCAGGCTAATAGCCATTAATGGACTTAACCTCCATGAATTTATCCAGTTCTCTTTTAAACCCTGTTATAGTCCTAGCCTTCACAGCCTCCTCAGGCAAGGAGTTCCACAGGTTGACTGTGCGCTGTGTGAAGAAGAACTTCCTTTTATTTGTTTTAAACCTGCTGCCCACTAATGTCATTGGGTGGCGCCTAGTTCTTTTATTATGAGAACAAGTAAATAACTTTTCCTTATTCACTTTCTCCACACCACTCATAATTTTATATACCTCTATCATATCCCCTCTTAGTCTCCTCTTTTCCAAGCTAAAAAGTCCTAGCCTCTTTAATCTCTCCTCATACGGGACCCATTCCAGACCCCTAATCATTTTAGTTGCCCTTCTCTGAACCTTTTCTAATGCCAGTATATCCTTTTTGAGATGAGGAGACCACAGTTGTATGCAGTATTCAAGATGTGGGCGCACTATGGATTTGTATAGGGGCAGTAAGATATTCTCCGTCTTATTCTCTATCCCTTTTTTAATGATTCCTAACATCCCGTTTGCTTTTTTGACTGCCGCTGCACACTGAAGGGACATCTTTAGAGAACTATCCACGATGACTCCAAGATCTTTTTCCTGATTAGTTGTAGCTAAATTAGCCCCCATCATATTGTATGTATAGTTGGGGTTATTTTTTCCAATGTGCATTACTTTACATTTATCCACATTAAATTTCATTTGCCATTTTATTGCCCAATCATTTAGTTTTGTGAGATCTTTTTGTAGTTCTTCACAGTCTGCTTTGGTCTTAACTATCTTGAGCAGCTTAGTATCATCTGCAAACTTTGCCACCTCACTGTTTACCCCTTCTTCCAAATCATTTATGAATAAGTTGAATAGGACTGACCCTAGGACTGACCCTTGGGGAACACCACTAGTAACACCTCTCCATTGTGAAAATTTACCATTTATTCCTACCCTTTGTTCCCTGTTTTTTAACCAGGTCTCAATCCATGAAAGGATCTTCCCTCTTATCCCATGGCAACTTAATTTACGCAAGAGCCTTTGGGAGAACTGATGTACAGAGAGACTAAGTGCTTTGTCTGAGGTCACACAGGGATTGAACTCAGATCTCTGGAGTGCAGTGCCTTAACCTGCAGACCCTCCTGGACCCATCTCTCTGGGTGGGGATTTGGAAGGCCATTGAAAGGGTCTGAGGGAGCCGCTCACAAGCTGAGAGAAGTTGGGGGAATGGTGGGAAGTAAAAAAAAAAGGGTATACCTGTCCTAAAGGAATCCTCTGAAAGAAAAGAAAAAAAGAAAACCTGCCATTTTATCCCACTGCATAGACTGTCCTCCTTATAGGCACATACTTGCCCACGGTCTCTGCACAGACATATCTACATCCACACATGTGGAGTCACCGCATGCACATACACATGTATCTGTGTCTCAGGAGCCAAATTCCCTGCTGCTGCGAATTGCTATAGCTCCATTGAAGACAATGGAGCCCTGCTGATATATACCAGCTGAGGATCTGGCCCATGGTCTCTGAAATCAGTGTGTAGCTGCAGACAGCATCAAAAGCCTTATTTAGTAACCAAATGACATACACTGTCCTGGCGTGCACAGTGCTTTATTAGCTAGTGCTAGGCACTCCCAAGCCAGAAAACTTAAGACAATTTCCAGTCCCATGCCCCAGGCTAGTAGGAGATGCTGCAGAAGCAGAGCCAAACTCAGCTTCTCAGGGAAAGATTGTCTAATGTTGCTCAACAAAAATTCCTCCAGCCATCCAGGCCTGCTTGGCTGGGAGAACAGTGGCTGTGACATGGATGATGGAGGTGAGGACCTGAGGGTAGGAGTTCTTGCCCAGATGGGGACACTGCTCCCTAGAGGTCAGGGGGGTGGGGCTAACAATAATGTATACGAGTCTATATAGAAAGTTAAAAGCAAAGTTTGATGTTTCTAACTGGCCCTTCCAGGCAAGCTGTTGGAATTATTAATATTAGTATGGGAGACCACCAGACACTAATTTAACCATACATTCATTTATTAAGCCCAAAGGGCAAATGGTATTTTATACAATTTCTCTAAACACACCTAACAGCGTAAAAATAAGCAGTCACCATACTCAATACATTAACAAAGTATTCATAAGCATGTGATCAATACACTTACAAACAAGAGCGACTCTAACAATTTTGCCGCCCCGAGCAGTCGCTGCCGAATTGCCGCCGCGGCAGGCGAGAATGGGGCGGCAGTCCGAGTACTGCGGCAGCAATTCGGCGGCAGGAAGAGCAGCAGACCTGCCACCGAATTGTCGCCGTAGGACTCGAACTGCCGCCCCATTCTCAATGCCTCCCCAAGCACCAGCTTGGAAAGCTGGTGCCTGGAGCCAGCTCTGCTTACAAATAGGCCAGACCTAAAAGAACCATCTCAGTCTGGCATGCTCCAGCATGTTCAGGTTGGGTCTGACATAGACTCTTCAGACTCCTGGCTTTCTTTATACCCTTCAGCTAATTTCAGCTAGCTTTAGCAAAAACCCAGCTTGAAGCAGTTTATTCTTTTTAAATAAATAAATGGAGATATGCCAATCTCCTAGAACTGGAAGGACCTTGACAGGTCATTGAGTCAAGTCCACTGCCTTCACTAGCAGGACCAAGTACTGTCCCCTGATAGATTTTTGCCCCAGATCCCTAAGTGGCCCCCTCAAGGATTCAACTCACAACCCTGGGTTTAGTAGGCCAATGCTCAAACCACTGAGCTGTCCTCCCCCCCTTGATACTTTCCTTTCTCTGTGGCCTTCCTTTCTTATCTCTTGCCCCATCCTTGCTTACCAGCAGAATAGTGGGAAGGTTTGGGCTTGTTTCTTTTAAAGCAGTTTTCTCTTGTCTTGTTACTGCAGCTTTCACTTTATCGGTTTACTTTTGGAACCATACATTTTTCCCACACTACAAGTAATAAGTAATATATTAGTCTCACGGCCTTCTGTTACTTGCTGTTTCAGGCCTTTTCCTTACAAGCCACAAACCATTAAAACAAATATATTATGTTCTTAACCAAAGTTAAATTAACTTTAATTCTTTTAATTTCATAACTACACATATCATAGAACCTACCAGGGCAAAGTCAGAAAGTAGGGCTTGTGAGTTGCCTCTGAGCTGAGAAGACCACTTTGACATTGAGCGGGAAGGTGTTTTGAAGATGCTGTGGATATAAAGTGGCTGCTTCCCAGGGCCCTGTCCTGTCAGAGACCCTCACCCAAACACTTTTATTTTGTTCTCAACCAGAGAACACCTCCACCTTTATTTGGTGTAGTTTCATATAAACTGCACCCCAAAGACTTTACGAAGCTACGTAACTGAGTCAGCAATTGATAATAACAGCCAAACGAGGCAAGGGAGCAAAGCTATGTTTTTAGCTGAGATCTGAATAGAGAGGGGCTGCTGCAGACAGCAGGAACTGCAGAGGAGAAAGCCTTTGCATCAGCTGTAGTGATGTGGTTGTAAGAAGAGATGGGTGGGAAAGGGAACAGAGAGAGACCAGGGGCCCAATTCTTAACTCACTGAAGTCCAGAGTTGCGCTTATGTGAATGATGGCAGAATTAGAACTGTGAGATAAGCTAGGGCAAACAAACTGTTACAAAAAGGAGCCAAATTCTGTGCTGAATTATATGGAGACAACCCATCTACTTCACCGGGAGTTGCCCCTGTGTAACTGACAGAATTTGGGCCAAGGAGGTTGATTATGAACTAAAGAAGCCCTTACTAGAACCCTAGAGCTGTGAGTAAAATGTGTGACTATCGCATTTCCAGCAGACGTTTTGCTAAACTGGGTGAGTAGAACTTGGTAGGGGAGGAGATGGAGGGAGGTACCCACTGTGCAGAAATCAGGTTGAGTAAAGTCAAGTATTTGGGCTCCGTGACCCACTTTGTGCTGTTTCCCTCACCCTGCAGCTTCTGCATGGCCTAAAAAGAAACATTCAGTGAAGCTTTAAAACTGACTAAATTGATGCCACTGAGATTTTTTGGGGGGTCTGTGCACATTAGTATAAAACTACCAAACTGTGGCATATTAAACACAGTGCCTTGTGCCATGGGCTAGAACCAGAGCTGTGTTCTCTATTTCATGCAGTGACTTTCAAAATCCCTTTGGCCTTATGCTCCACAAACCATTGGAGATGCTTGAAAGCCAGTTCTTTTTCCTTACTGATTTTGTCCTTTTTTCATTAGCTGTATTGCTTTCCTCTGTGTATTCTGAATGGAGCTTGACATTCACGGGGCTCTGATTGTTTATTTCTTGTTTTTGCACCAGTCCCAGTGATGATGTCAGTACATCGGACTGTGATTTATTAGGTCCATGCTGTTGCTGAGCAGAGGTTTTATATTAGTCCAACCTTAAATGTGGTATTGCATTGCACAATTTGTGCATATGGGTGTGTTACAGCTCCATCAGAAGCAACCAGCTTAGGCCACTGAGAGGGATACCAAACAAGACGAACCACCGACCTTTTCTATTATCACAGTTCTTATATTCTTTAAGTTGTGTTTTCAACTCCACAGTGAAAGAGATCATTTTAAAGAAAATACGTGCTTAGGAAGTAGGTGGTGCTGACACCCACCAGTCTGAACTAGCTGTCAGAGATGATACTACTCCTTGACAGGAGACTTGTGTGAAATGTTTGTAACTGGAATGGCCTGGAGGCATCCCCACCAGATTGCTCACCGGAACTTTGGAACAACCAAAGCTCAGGCTGCCCTTGAAGAATCCATCCCAGGTTTATGCTGAGTCTGCTGCATGATGGGACAAGGCTTTGGAAGTTTAGTAAGTGCTGTGGAGATGCTCATGGAGTGCAAGCAATGATTAATGAAGTTCATAGATACCTCTACATGCCTCACTAACAAGTTTCAGTGTCTTGATTTAAAGAGCTTTCAGTATCCTGGGACATAATCCACAGTCACACAGAACTCCCTTGCTTTGAGACTTCATTATGAGCTCCAAACTCATCCTAGTTATGCTGAAAGGTTTGCTAACTTTTGGAGCAAACATGGACCCAGTTTGGAGCAAAGGGATCCTTTTGCACTGAAGCGATGTGAAACTTGTTTTATATGTCTCCTCCCCTCCCAACCCCCCTACACAAAACAAAGAAAGAAAAAGCAACCAAGCAAGAAAAAGACTTGATTTGAGTAAGCTGAATTTTTTAGGTTTATTTGATATCCAAATTCAAAACGAAAATCATGAGGTATGAACCTCATACAACATTAGTCTGGAAAAAATATGGAATCACTGAGAAATGAAACCACAGTTTCCTACATCTCTGTTTGCTGCTTCCTTTAATAGTTTTTTTGTTTGTTTGTTTGTTTGTTTTTTAAAGAAGAAACTTGAGAAAATGTGCCTGTTTGGTGAGGTGGTGGTTTTAAATGTTGACTCCACTAACTGGCTGGCCTCTGTGAATTCTCTCTCTGGTCTACCCCACTGCAATTTTATTCAGAAAAAGAGAATGAAAGCTCTCAACAGAATCACTTCAAGACACCCTCTCCATCCTTCCCTCCACCCCTTTCCTCTCGCTCTTTGTGCTGCATGTTCCCTCTTTGCAAAGTAATTTCATGGCTCGTGCACTTAAGATTCCATCAGAAAGCTGAGTCTTTGATCAGGCAGGCAGATGCCCTGCTGGGATTTCATTGGCAAATCACAATTCCCTTAATTAACACAATGTGGCTTTATATCACTAAACTGATTCAAACTGGGTCCCTGCTCTTTTTACCTCCAGATTTACCTAGCTTGGGGATTCTTGGCTCCCAACAAGTCCAGGGAAACAGAAAACATTGAAAGGCAGTCGCTCCAGTACCCTCCCCATCTAATCCTGCTGCTGCTGATCCTCTCACCACCATCTCAGCAGTAGGGAATTGTATCTCTCCCATAGGTTTATTTGCACATCAGTACAAATCAGTAGGAATTGCAATGACAGGGATTTGCTCTGTTTCTTCCTAGTGCTTGGTAGAGGGGAATGGGTGGTAAAAGGGGAGTAATAATTGTAGCGATAATCACGTTGCTGCGGTTTTCGGAAGCTCTGCTCAAAGTGAAAGGCAAGTAGGTGTTGAAATCCAGTGTAGGTTCTTTTCCTCCTTATGTCATGTAATTACACCACCCCTCAGATATTCTTCTATATGTCTAGCAGCTAAGGCAAAAAGAAAGGTTAACAGTGCTCACCTAGGGCAGTCACAGGCCAGCTCTGGGTTGGAATTTGGTTACATTCCTGGTGCGCTGAGCTAGCCTGTTGTATTATCCATGGCAGAGTGGACAGCTCTGTAGAAACAAAATATATAAGTGAGTACCTGTTGTGGGGCTTGGTTCCCATAGTGCTAAAGAGAGAACATTTGGCTTTGGTTTCGAGGGGGTGATGGGAAGTTGGAGATGATGCACTTTCTTCAGAATCACCCACATTTTCACCTCTCCCCTCTTTACTTCCCCGTTACCCCTTGAACCTGCACCGAAGACCATCTTGATGGAGATGTAGCTTCCCTAGAACCATGCTAATGACATTGACACTGGCCACACAGGTCATTAGAAGGCAACATGAGCCTCCTACCCCACTACCGAGAGCTGCCTCCATAGTGTTGCCTGCCACGGAAGGAAGACTATGCTCCAGAGATAACATGTCTAAGTATCCACCACGCTGGCACCGATTAATTTGCTGGAAACTGTTTCAAACTGTTTGCAGAGTTCAGATTTATTCTTTGCATATTTTTATAGTTTTTAGGCATTTTTAAAGGGCACCACTGCTGTAGATGCGGGGGAGGGGCTTAACAACTCACCAGTTGCTTGACAAAACTAAGTACGTATTTGTAGCTAGATAACCTCACTATCTGCGGTATTCACGGTATTTCCTCTGTTCGGTATAGTGAAGTACAAGGGCACACTGCAAATGCTGATGGCACCAAATCTGTTATCTCTGATACAATTGGTAAGGACAATCATGCTATAAGAGCAAGTTCTTCCCAGAGAAATATCAGCCCCTTGCCACCCCCTCCCTGAGTGATGAGTGCTTCACAAAATGACCCCCTTGCATATCATCCCCAAACTTGCCACAATTACTTTTTGACTACAGAATTAATTTTCTGTAGTCTAAATAAATCTGATAATTAGTTTGAGTTAAAAATTAATTTAAAATAGATCCTTCGAGAAATTTAGCATCTGTCAGTCTTTTTCTTGTCGCAAATTATCTTAACAATGGAATAACGCAGACTCTTCAAAATTCCCATATAGTTTAAATTAATTGAAATCTTGCACATAAGGCTATATATGAAGACATTAAGTTGTAATTAAGGAAAGTTATTAATGATCATTGTATCTAATTGCCGTGGTTATATAAGCTTCTGACAGGCTCAGGTCTACAACTCAGATAACTCTTGGGTGGTGCCATTGTGACATCACAAGTAACTCAATTATTATCCTTCCTCTATAGCTAATTTGCACGCAACAATTCTACAGGTTGCAATGACTCAGTGGCATTAGGGATACTGGACACCATGTATCAAGAGTTTTCGTTGATAAATTACTGATCCCAGCCATCTGTGCTCTTTGAGCTGGTAATGCTGTCTTGGCTCACTGTGCATTGAGGCACTGCTGGGGAACTGAGGCAGAATGGAGGGGCAGCCCTTAAATCACAGAAATGTTTGGACTTAGGGTCTGGGCTGACCCTATGCTCCCCTTCACATGTTGCTGGTCTCGCTAATATAGCCGTCTAAACCCACAAGTCAATTGCAACGTGAGGACCAGATTCACCCGTATGCTTTGGCCGCCTTGCAGTGATGTAAAATGGCTGTTAAAACAGCTTACCTGGCTGCTTTTTGTTGCTGCTTTCAGGTACTGCTGAATCTACCCTGAAAAGTTAGAATTAAAAAGAATGATTTAAGATTATTACATACCAGATCATTAGAAATGTCACATGGTAGCATTCTCCTCGAGTTTCTGGTAAGTATTCGTGTGTGATATTTTTAATAATTTGAAAAAAACTAAAAAAATTCCCAGACAAAAAAACCTAGGTTAAGATGGAGTCAAAGTTGAGAGTATATATCAGTAACTTACGGGATGTTGTAATTATCCCAGATGTTGATTATCCCAGAACTAAGCATTATAAATTGAAAGTTAAGATTACACTTAAAAGAAATCTACATATGTTTTAAGTTAAGACATGCACAGTTAAGACACCCAGACAATCTTAACCCTGTAGTGATGCCACAAAACGGGGGAAGCATGTGGTTTTAAAAATAATATGAATCTACTCTGAGACCACAACCAGTGGTATGGTTATTGCATGGTATCAGCATCAATCAAAAGGTCTGATCATTAGTAGCATTAGGCTTCCCTAATTCCTTCTCTAGGCCATGTATGAGATCTGATATGTGACTACAAATCCTCAGAGGGATGAGATCTTACAAGTGACCAGGAAGATGTCACTATGTATGTGCTATACCGAGAGATAGTGAGAGAGAAGGTAGAGGGGAGGGACGTTACAGGGTATAGGAAGAAGGATAGAGAAGTGAAGGGTAAGTATGAAGGAGACGGAGAAGGGTAGGGTGATGGAAATAATAAAGAGGGCGAGGATGGAAGAGAGATAAAGAGGAAAAGTAGAGGGCCAAGAAGGGGAGATATGCGGGAGACAAAGATGCAGAAATGGAAAGAGGGGCAAGAGTGAGAAAGGCAAGGAGATGGAAGGAGACGGGGGGAAGGGTTGTAGATCCTCTCCCAATTGTGTACATTTTCTTATATAAGATGTGTGGCCTGATCTCTAGCTAGATGGACATGAGTTAAAAAAGGAGAATGAGCCCACTGGGCTCTGCTATAGTGACTCCCTTCTTGAGGTCACCAAGTGTTTGGCAAGATAAGCTATTTTAATGGACACATTACTGCCCATCTGCCTTCTGCTCCCCTGCTAATGAGCAAGGCAAGAAGATAAATCATTACTGTATCCTAATAGAGTGCAGCAGAGGTGAGTGAATTCCAGCACCTGCATATATTTGCTTTCCCACTCCAGTGAGTGTGCTGGAGATTTTTCTCACACCTCACACACACCATCCAGGAGGAAAACAGCTCTTCCCCAATCAGAATACGCTTGCCTCCATTTGCCATCAGTGCATTGACAGTACCTCTCTCCTGCGCCACACGAGCTGAGGCAATTGTTTTGATATGCAGGGGGAATGGGCATGACTGCAATCTTTTCATTCCCTCTTGCTATTTCCTGCTGCCTGGTGAGATCAAACAGGTGAACGGAATTGGGGATCTCCAAACCACAGCGGCAAGGAAATGTACCAGTGTTAGCAATACACAAAGGACATTTCCTTCCCCTCTCTCCTCCCCCTTCCAAATAGACCCTTCACAGCTTCAGTCAGTACGGCGGACCGGGAGAGACCAGGTGAAACGCTAGGAACTAAATGAAACACCCAATAAAGCTGAATTGAAATGCTTCATAAAAAGAGAAAAAATCTTACAAGGATTTTTAGGGTCTCATATTAATGGAATAACTCATGGGTAGGCATAAAACGTAATTATAAGTCATTTTAAAAATCAGGTATTTGAAAATCAGTTCTTCCTTCACTTACCTGCCAAAGCCCTATCAATGGCTGGAAGGGAAATATCACCACTCTGTTACCTCTCAGATACTGCTGGAATGGGTGCAGTATAAATACCTACAAAGAGAACTAGAGGGGCAGGCAGACAAATCAGTAGGTAATGCCACAAACGCCTGCAATGAAGCATTGTGTTGCACTGCTGTTTTTGTGATCGCACTGTGGAAAGATTGAGGGCAAGAGCATCTTGTGTAGTGTGGTCATTTTGTGCCAAAAGCCTGTGTCGTCTGGCCATAAAGCTGGTTTAACCAGCACAAGGAGGCTCACCTCACTGTAAGGGTGATCTTCCAGTGAAGTAAAGCCAATGCAGGAGCTCTTATTCTTCTCACTCTCCCTGCTGCCTTCATAATCGGGGGAAGAAGGTCTGGCTGAAGAAAGGGGGTATGGTCAGAACACCCCAATGCTATGCCAATGCTGGTCTTTAGCGCATTTTCGCCGTTGCAGTTTGGTGCGAGTTATAGTAGACCTGGGGCTGCTCTAACACAGTGCAAGGGGAATGACCTATAGATAGCAACAGTAGGATATAGGAGAATGTAAAAGAGAACTTTATGTTACCTTTGTACACCACTCCCAACTTGTGTTCTGTGCACTCTGGCCGCATCTAACAATCTGGATCAGAAGCTTGGACTCAAGTCTTTGAAGGAAGGAAGTGAAGGAAGAAATGTGATCTGCTGAACTTTGTGACTTCTGAGTTCACGGAGTGCGCCATCCCCCTCCACCACTAACAATCACCTTAGATGCTGCTGTCGTAAGATCCTATACAGCTAGATCTGTATCTCCAGACTGTTAAACTAATTAACACTTTGTTGCAGGGCACAAAAATCAATCACGCATTATTGTCATGAAGTGGTTATTGACCATTTAACTATCTGGCCATTCCTATACAGTAGTAATTACACATTAAATAGCATATCAGTGGAGTTACTCCAGATTTACACTGGTGTGACTGAGAAAAGAATCTGACCCCATGAATAACGGAATAACTTCTTTCCTCTCAGGAAAACTAAAGGGTATGTTGCATGGTAGGTTAGTCTAGAATCATTGAGTGTGATACGTGCTGTACAGGGTGTTTACTAGGGTTGTGCACAAATACCAAATGGTGTGAACATCATACATGCATAAATTAATGTCGCATTCAGGTTCAGCAACATTTATATCTGTCTACTCTTTCGCCACTTCTTCCATGCTTTAGAACTCTGGCAAGTCCTGAATTCTGACTGATTGATGAGGTGCTGAGTGTAATGTATTGATTTTCTAGATAGTACCTTTTGCCCTAAGATCACAGTACACGCTACAAACTTTAGAGACTGTGCATAGGAACTTCAGTTTCTGGGGTGGATAATAGACAGCAGCAACAGTAAACAAGAGTTCAGGACAGAAAGTGAAGAACACAATGTGCAAATGAAGGTAAATGGGGGATTTTTTTTAGTTAGACAGAATGTTACCTGAAGTGGAATTTGGCCAGGACAAAAGTGCTAACACTCCTACGAACTTGTAGAAAGTGTAATAGGATCTTTAATATCTATTTTATTTCTTATCCAAAAGTCAGCACCTTCGCCATTTTAATGTCTCACAACACCATAATGGGCCATTGGATCAGGTCTGACTCAAAAGGGCAGAGTGCTACCTCCTGATTCGTCAATAACACTTCCTGCAGCACCCTGAGGTGTACTTAAAGGATTCTGTAACAGGGTGGCAGGTTCCAGGAGCCATCTGTAAAGATGCAGGCCTTTCATTGGCATATCCTGTTAACAAAAGGATTATCATTTTTCAGGAGATATCCCACTGTTGTACTAACCCTCAGATGAGCTTTTCCAGCGATAGCAATGGTGGCGACACTAAAGACAGGGCTCCCGTGTTTTACCATTGTGTCATCTAAATTCACTGACAACAAAGTGGTGACAATGCCTGCTGACGCTAGCCTTTCGACTATGGGTGGATGACGGAAAGGCTGGCAGCCTGGTAAATGATGAGGACAGGGCAGTCATACAGAGAGAAACAGATTGCTCGGTAAGCTGGGCCTGTTCTAACAAAATGTGTTTTAATACAGCCCCACGCAAAGTTATACATCTAGGAACAAGGAATGCAGGCCATGCCTACGGAATGGGGGACCGGGTCCTGGAAAGCAGTGACTCTGAAAAGGATTTAAGGGTCACACTGCACACACAACTGAATGTAAGCTCCCAGTGCAATGCTGTGGCAAAAAGGGCTCATGCGATCCTTGGATCTATAAAGAAGAGAGGAGGAAGTAGAAGTAGGGAGGTGATTGTATCTCTGCATACAGCAATGATGAGACCCGTACTGGAATGCTGTGTATAGTTCTGCCATCCATATTTTCAAAGGGATATTGAAAAATTGGAGAGGATGCAGAAGGGAGCCAAAAAAATGATTTGTAGGCTGGAGATAATGCCTCACAGGGAGAGATTTGAAGCTTGTTGATGCAGGGAAATAGCCCAGAATAGCTGTTGTGGTTCAGTTTAATCCACTTTAGAAGTGGTTCATGCTAAAGTGGAAAAAGGCACATTTAGAGCAGGATGAGAGTGTCCACACAAGGAGCTATGCAGAATAGCTATTGCACCATAAATTGATACCCTAGCTTATTTCCAATAGCTTCCCCATGTAGACACGTCCTTAAAGAGCTCAGTTTGTTTAGTGTATCAGAAAGAAGACTGAGGTGACTTGGTTACAGGGCATAAGTACCTTCATGGGGAAAAAATACTGGGTACTACCGGGCTCTTTAGCAGAGAAAGGCGTAACCAGAACCAATGGCTGGAAGGTGAAACCAGACAAATTCAAATTAGAAATTAGCCACTTTTTTTTTTTTTTTTTACCAGGGAGAGTGATTAGCCATTGGACCAAACTACCAAAAGGGAGTGGTGAATTCCCTATATCTTCATGTCTTTAAATCAAGCCAGTGGATGCTTTTCTGGGAGTTCAGCTTTAGCCAAACACAAGATATTAGCTCAATACAGGGGTAACTTGGTGAAATGTCATAGCCTGTGATATACACAAGGTCAGAATAGATGATCTCATGGTCCCTTTTGGCCTTCAACGCTATGATCCTATGATATGTTAGCGATGTGCCATCCAAAGCTACCTTCCAAGTCCCACTAGACTAGTACAGTGTTATAAACGTATTGTTTCCCTGTTGCTGGTTACATTGAAATACTGCCAGAATCCCCTAAAAGAGCAACTCCCTTGTCACATAATATGCTGGCAGCCAGCATCAATATGGTACCCTGTGAATACCCCCTAATTTTGCCAGTCCCCTATGATAAGAGCCCATTGGAGGGCATCTCTGGCTAGGCTGGACTTTCCAGGAGCCTAAGGCTAGCTTTCTGAGCATGTATTTTTTGGGGCACATACAGCTGTGAGAACAGTGGTATTTCTTTCATTTTCACTCAATGTAACATCTGTGCAGGGTATTCTTGTTTGGATGGTTGGCTGTTTCTCTCCTTCTTCCCTCTAGCTGCTTTGGCTCCTGACCTAGCTTTCACCATGTTGCAAATTTATATTCCTTCTGCTTTCGGCAGGCCCATATGGAGAACTGTCAAAATGTCACTGGCGTCAATTGCGAAAGGGTAGTGCCACACTGTAGTCAGCGAGTTTATTAACAGGGAAATGATTGGGTTTTGGAGAAGGGGAGGGGAGGGCAAAGGGGAATCCATTTCCCAGGCACCTGCTTCTCCTACTGCACATTGTTTTCTTATCACCTATAAATTCAGAAAGGCTTACCATCTGCATAGCAAAAATCCTAAGTGGATGCTGCCAGAAATACAAAGCCCCTTCCTAGTGAGGCTGAGCAGGGGAAGTCAGATACAGAAGAAGTAAGGAGCTGCAGTTCACATGCTGCAATTAGACGAGGCATCCATGTATAGAAATTAGAAATGGACTTGAGCTGCAAAATTCAGGTCCTGGTCAGGATCTAGATTTTCACCACCCCTGAAGTTTGAAAGTGTTGGATTCACGGTTTTGGTTTGGCCCGTCATAAAGAGTTACAAAATTCAGCCAGGGTTCAGATTTTGTCCCCCTTTCCCCCCCCCCGCCCAACGTTTGCAGGTGTTTGGTCTCTGCGTATAGCGATGACATCTCCCTGTCTTCTTATTTATTTTCATTTATATGCTGCTGCAGATTTAATTAGACAGACTAGAACTATGCAATAAGTCAGCAGTGAAAATCAGTGGGTACCCCCCACATATCCTGTTGCAGTTTACAACAAGCTTTATATCTAGCTAAGTTATTTCTATGGCCCTTGTTCCAATAGTATCTGAGCACCTCACAATGTTTAATGTATTTATTCTCACAGCACCCTGCTGAGATAGAAACTATCCCCATTTTACATATGGAAACTGAGGCACGGAGAAACTGAGTGATTTGCGCAAGGTCATGCAGGAAGTCTGTGGGAAAGCAGGCAATTGAATCTGGATCTTCTATCTAAACCACAGGCTAGTATGCCACACACAAGACCATCTTTCCCCTTCTGTAGCCCCTATTTTTGTCCTTTGGCTTTGTACATTTTTGTTTCTTTTAAAGTAAACTGTCTAGCTGACAGCCGTGGAAACTGAAGGGCCCTGTTTGTCACAGAACAGGCAGGAGCAACGTGAGTTCCCATACACACACCACCACCACCACGCTTCAGCCATCACCTTCTTGAGGAGTCATTGAGTTTCCACACGGAGGCCACCCTGCGAAGGCTGCCAAAGTGTGGTGTGGACAGTTGTTTATCAGCAATTTTATGAAAGCCCCATAGCTTTTTTCACATAAACCACTGCACAGCCCTCACTTGATGGCTTCCAGTTACTACCATCCTGCCCTAGAGTCAAACCAGTGACCTAGAGGTGAAAGACACCAGAGTCCATTACCAGGCCTCTGGGGCATCCAGTCCTAGCTTGTCTCTGCTTATCCCTTTTCTAAAATGGCAGTAAAGGCCCTGCGGGTTGCTGATAATGCGCTGCTAGTGGATAGAATGCTTGTCTACCCTTTTCTGTAGGAATGATTTTGAAAATGAGGCGGAAAAAAAGGAAATGAATATTAATAATTGGATTGTCCCAGGGATTCTCTAGTGGAGATGAAGCCCTTTGTGTAGTGGAATTAGAGCGAACACCACACGCAGGTGGCCTTTTGTTGCTCTTTGAATGGTGCTGGTAGGTGAAATTTAATTTCATCACTCAGAATAAAAACCAAAAGGGGATTCTGAGGCAGATCGCAGAGAAAGTAGGTGAGACGCCCCTTCTCACAAGAGGCAGAAACTCCCCCTTTCTCCTCCCTTCTCTTTCCCTTCTTTCTATACACAAGTCAGAAACCTAAGACGAAGGAGCCCTGGGCTGTGTGTCAGCGGTGAGGCAATGGCACGTAGCTCTGATGTTCACTCAATCAGTCAGTCACTTTTGACAGGGAGGAGTTAAAGTGCGACAGGCAAAGGGAAGGGATGTGTGAAGCGGGACTATTCCTCACCTTCACCCTAGCTGATATACCCCAAAATAGTTTTTGTAGCTCCACAGGTGCGGTGAGTTGGTCTTGGTCTCTCTCCTCAGGTGCTAGTCACCACAGCAGAGTATTTAATGCTGAACCAAATCCAGATTACATACTAGGTTCCTGTCTCTATAATGGGCTGCACTCAAACCCCAGATCCTGCTGCACCTGAACTTTGTGGGGGTTGAAATCTGAATCTAAATGCAGGTGTTGTGACACGGGTCGGTCTCTAGTGGCCACGTGACTTCACTCAAAACTAACCCAGCCCGGTCTTCCAAAGCCTCCTCGACTTGTCTATTGCCAAATCTTTTCCCAGTTAATACAACACCTCTCAGCAGAAGAGCTGCAAGTGCTTTACAGAACTAGGTAACTATCATCCCCATTTTCGATGGGGAAACTGAGGCACAAAGTGGCTACGTGAACTTGTGAAGCGTCTGATTCATCAGCCCAAAGGGAGCAGGCTTATTGAAGTCAATGGGACTGTTCGTGAGTGCAAGTGCTACTCATTGGGAGTAAGGGCTATAGAATCAGGCCCAACATGGGGAATACAGACCATGTCTCTTGTCTTCCAGTCCCGTGCTCAAACCACCAGACCATTCTGTCTTCTACAGAAGCTGAAATCCTCTTACATGGAACATCAGAGATCAAAACCTGGGTCTCTGGCAATTAAGCAGCCATCCACCCCTCTCCTCTTCATCCCAAGTAGGATTTTAATATACTTCCAGTTTCTCTTTTTTGAAAAAAAAAATCGTTTATAGGGTGAGTTCTTTTCAAGAAAATGGAGACGCATTCAGTGCTGATATATATTTTCCCCCTTTTAAATGGTATCTATTTAAATGCAGATTTTCTGGTTTCCTGTATGGAGTTTGGAAGCTACGCCTTTCAATTTAAATGTTAATAGACGAGTAAACTTCAAAATCAAAATTTCTCCATGAGGGAGAGCGCTTTTTCGCTCTATTTAATATATTTCTATACTTTCTCCCTCCTTCTTCCCCACCTTTCTTCTCCCCCTCCCCCACCTCTCTTGTATTAAATAGTCTTTTTTTCTAAATAAGAATATGCTTTTCAAAAATCCTAAATTAAAATGTTTAATGCTCGGTTCTGTGGAATGAGGATGTTTGAAAAGAGCCCTGAGGTGCTGATAAAGCAGAGATATCATCCTTCTGCCTCCAGCCTTTTCCATCCCAGCCATTTATCAAACCCGCTGCTCTGAATGCTTTATGATGGCATTATTCTTGGGCTGGCACTGCATAATATTCCACCGGTCGCTGCGAGAGAGGAGGGGGGGGAAAGACACACAGAAAGAAAACCTTTAGAATAATCTCTTTCTAAAGTGAGCAAGAAGATTTTGATAGGGGGCGGGGGAGGGTAGCAGCGGAGGAAATGCCATTGGTCTGGAAGTGACGGTATGAAGTGGCACAGCGGAAAGATGGTGCTATGATGTCTGTCCCTTTCCGTCTGTCCCAAGGCCCAATCTTGGGGGGTGCTGAGTACCTCCCACGTCATTTATCTTCAGTGGGAGCTGAGGGTGAATCTGCATTTTGTGGAAAGCTCTCAGCACCTCTTGGGATTAGGCCCTTGCATACCATCCTATTCCTCTCCTCCTCTTTGTCTCCCTCTCATCTTTCATATGAACTCCCCTCTTTCTTTTCTCATTTCTCTCTTTTCTTCCCCTCCTTTCTCCCTCTTCTCATAGCTCTTCTTTCTTCCATCTGTTGGATCCTTTCTTTCTTTTTTCTTTCTTTCCCTCACTCAAAGAGGAAGAAAGAGAAAAATCTCTTTACGCTCTTTTCCATTTTCTCTTCCCCTTTACTCAGTGCCCTATTAACCTCTGCCACGTTTTGCTGGCCGTGGCTCAGATAGAATCAGGTTTCACATGTGATAGCCTGAGATTAAATTTTAATCAACTCCCATGAATTCAGAGAGTGAAGTACTTCCAACAGTCAAGATTCCATCTTAATAGTAGTCACCACAATGATTAGGTAGCACCTCTTTCCTCTTAGTCAAGGAATCTTAGATAGGGGAGACCATCAGCATCGCTCCAGAGGGGTCACTGACGAACAAGGCACTCGGATGCCATGCCACAATGATTGGTGCAATACAAGAACCAGAATAGAATAGAATAGAATAGAATAGAATAGAATAAGAGGTCTCTTGCCCTGCCTGGACAGAGTGTGCGCCCTCCACAGAGAGACATTTGTAGACTAAATGATGATACACCTAGAAGGATAAGGTGCTACTCTGTTGACCAGTGGGAGAAGAGACAGGGCCTTGTGGGGCATTTCTCCCTCTTCACTGGCATGGCTGATCTGTGGACCTCTTCTCAGGATCTGGTCTTGAATGAGCTTGAACAAAGCAACTGGGGAAAAAAAGTCAATTCTCTTTTTTTTCTCTGATTAATTTAGATAGAATTGTTTGGGGAATGTTTTGTTCCCAACTTTAGGGTGTCTTCCCCCACAGTGCTCAACTGGTTCTCATTTTTGGGGTCTCAGAATTTCCCCTTTCATCTGATATGCATGGAGATTGGAAGCAGATTTTTCTAGCCTTAAACCACCACTATATGTTCATCAGAATGGACTAAATTACACATTCTTCTCAATGGGTTATAGAATTGAATTAAAAATGAGGGACTGTAATTAGATACAGAGCTTTTTTGCACTTAGGTCACTTCTTCAAATCTATTTACATGGCCTTGTCATATTGTTATCTGAATGCGTCACAAGCAATCTATTTTCATCTCCTGTAAGATGGGGAAGTATTATTCTCTTCTTACAGGTAGGGAATTGAGGAGCAGAGAGATGATGGATCTGATTTTCAGAGGTGATGAGCACGCACAACACGAGTTGATGTCACTGGGAACAGCGAGTGCTCAGCACTCTTGAAAATCAGGGGACTTGCCTATGGTCACACAGGAAGTCAGTGGCAGAGCCAGGAAGTGCATCCAGATCGCCTGAATCCCAATCTAGTACTTTAACCACAAGATCTTCCTCCTTCTCCAGTCCAGGTTGGTACCTGACTGAAAATTGCCCTGCCATCTCCTGGCTGGGCTATTTTTTGGTTCATGTGCCCTGAGTTGTAGTTTAGGGAACAGAGTTCCTAGAAGATAGGTGTTCGCATTGCAGAAACCAACCTCACAAATTACACACACGACTTGGTTCTGTGAGGTTCTAGACACCTCCCCACACACTCCATGAGCTTTTGAACACCCTCAACTCCCACCATCTTAGTGGAAGTGGAGGCAGCTCAGCACTTCACATTAAGTTCTCATTACCGCACAGAATTTGGACTTAACTGGCACCTTTGTTGGTGGTTTCAGGAGACAGCCTGAGCACGGGATAGCCCTGGAGACAGAATTCACCCCTCACCCTAAGAGGTGGCCCCTCCGGCTCAGGGTTGAGGCACATTGGCAGGGCAGTGTAGTGAAGCCTACACTGATGCTTTCCCCTGGTTGGTTGATAAATAGAGGAATTCAATTTTCAGGGCTGCCAATCCCACACCTTTCCCCAGTGCTAAATTCACTTTACAAGAAAGAATGTGTTCTTTGCTCTGAGACCCCGAGCGTATTCCAGCTTTCTTCCAGACCATTAGAGAATACAGAAGAATTTCCATTTAAAAAGCCAAGCTTTCCACTCAGCCTCTCATGCGACCAGCAGAGCTGGAAATGCTGTGGAACAGAGGTAGCACAGTGGGAGCAGGGAAGGGAGTGCCCCACATCCTCCCACTGCAGTCCCTCTGTCCAATTTAAAGTGCAGTTGCCCAGCTGCAATGCATTCCTCCTTGGCCAGCAGAGCGGAGCTTGTGATGTGGTTCCTCAAAGGACAGACAGTTGTAAAACTCTCTGCCTTCAGTTGTAAAACTCGCTACATCAGTTCAGAGCTGCATCTAATCTTCCTTAAACTTCAGCTATGCCGATGCAGCCTTGGTGCATAAGCCTCTCTAATGTCCATATCAGAAAGTCTCTTGAAGACAAATCTTTCTCTTCAGTCCCTGATGAGACACTTTCTGCCTTTTCTTTTTTTCCTCTCCCATACACAAACCAGGTGTCTTTTCCCCCTTCTTTCTTTTATTATTGTGTCAAAAGGCTCTTTCATTCCCACCATGTCTCCCATGTCTCTTCCCGCACAGCCACTCCCTGCACTATGGGCCAAGAGCCAAGAGTGACAAGTGGGACCTGTATCAGGCCACAGATAGGGCTGCCAGCCATCTCAAATTTCTCAGGGCCCCTGGCTTTTGGCAGGTCTGTCCCATGTCCTTTGAGAATAGGTTGCAGAACATTAGCAAATCCCAAAGGTAATCTTTTATTGGGAGCCCGCTACCATTCGGGTGCATTCTGATGAGAGTACAGAGGGACGGGGATTCATGACAGTGCATGGCAATCTGAAGTTTTTGTCCTGAAGCTAAAATCTCTATAATTATACCAATCCTAGTCATGCCGTATTATTCAACATCTGTCTGAAGCTGTTGGGATTGCTGGGGAGACAACACAGGCTGAAGTGCCAGCAGTACACTGGTGACATCCAGCTCTCTGTCTCCTTTACATCAGATATAAACAATGCAATCTCCCAGTACTCTGTGCTTAGCCAAAATCAGCACCTCGATGAAGAACAGCTGGCTAACGCTGAACCCAGGCAAGGTTGAGGTGGTTCTGGTAGGGAGAGAGGAGCACCTCAAACAACTTGCCTCCTCTAGTAATGGCAGTTGCCTTCAGATAGTTTAGTCCAGTGGTTCTCAACCAGGGATACCCATATCCCTGGGGCAATACAAAGGTCTTCCAGTGGGTATGTCAGCTCATCTAGATATTTGCCTAGTTTTACAACAGGCTACATAAAAAGCACTAAAAAAGTCAGTACAAAATAAAATTTCAGACAGACAGTGACTTGTTTATATACTATACACTGAAGTGTAAGTACAATATTTATATTTCAATTGATTTATTTTGTAATTATATGGTAAAAATGAGAACGTAAGCAATTTGTCAGTAATAGTGTGCTGTGACACTTCTGTATTTTTATGTCTGATTTTGTAAGCAAGTAGTTTTTAAGTGAGTTGTAACTTGGGGGTACACAAGACAAATCAGACTCCTGAAAGGGGTAGAGTAGTCTGAAAAGTTTGAGAGCCACTGGTAGTCAGTCTGCAACCTTTGGGTCTCTTTGGACTCCTCAGTGCTACGGGATACACAAATAGCCTGCTGAGGAAAAAATGGGGACTTATATTTGCACCAACCAGAAGACTGAACCCTATCCTCTGAGATGCAGACCTGGCCACGATGATTTGTAACACCCAGGCTTGGTTATTGCAACTCATATCTAGGAATGAAGCCACATCACCTGAAAAAACTCCACCTGGTAGAAAAGGCAGCTGCTTATCAACACAGGTCACCATGAACATGGCTCTCTGGTGCCAGGGCTGGCTCCAGGCACCAGACGAGAAAGCATGTGCCTGGGGCGGCGTCTTGTAAGGGGCGGCAGTTCGGGGATTCTTGGGGCGGCCGTGATTTGTTTGTTTGTTTGTTTGTTTGTTTGAGCAGTTCGGCGGTGGCCATTTTTTTTGCTTCGGCACTCCGGCGGCAGCCTTTTTTTTTTTTTTGCTTGGGGCGGCCAAAAAGCTAGAGCTGGCGCTGTTTGGTGCTCCCATTTCTGAACTAGTTCCCCATTGAACACAAAGTCCAGTTCATTGGCTCTGTTCTGAAGTTCAAATCCTTCCTTGTGATTGACCTTAGGTGCATGAGACATTGCGCCCTCTATGACCCCACGCAATAGGTACATTCCACAGGAAAAAAGAAACTATCAAAATTATGAGGCTCAAAGAGCGCAGAAGATAGAACTTTCACAGGTGTTTGACTTAGACTATGGAACTCATTGCCACAAGAGACAATGACCAGGGGACTCAGCACATTCAGAACTAAATGCAAAACTCATCTCTTTGATTGGCTTTTCTTTCCTAACGATCTTTGCAGAGTCATACAGACACATAAAACCCCAAACAAAAGAACCTTATAAACTACTCGAGCTGTATTTCCTGCAAGATGGAAAAGAATAGAGGGAGAGAGATTATTATTGTTGTTTCTATTTTTGAATAGTTGTGGGAGTGCTCAGATGCTCTGGTGCAGGGTGGTTACTAGTTAAGCACCTAGGCAGACAGACAGACAATTCCCCATCACTAAAATTAAAAACTTGTCAGAATTTCCATTATAAGCCCAACCCCACCAGGTCTGACGGAGCTCAGCCTAACTAGCATGACCCACAACCAGGAACAAAAGTTTGTGACTTACGTGTCTATGTTAGTTAACGTGTTAATTGCCAAACACTTAACACATGTTACGACAGGACCAAAACTCTAGTCTAGACAAGACCTTTGTGTTTTGCAGATGAAACCTTAAGAAAATGTGGTCCTGTCTTCTCTGCATTTCCATTACAGATCCCATAGCACTTTGTGTACAAATAAGGGTCCTCTAAATCCCTCTGTGCAAAAATTTCCCATTTCACCGGTGTTATCTGCCTGGCTGCCCTCTCCCTTCCAGAAGTGGCTGCATTTCAGTGGGTTTGAATATACATTTGTGAATCACTTTGTGGTGAAAGGTCCTGTATATAAATGTAAACTATTGTTATTTATATTAAAACAGGTTTTTCTTGTTATTGCTGCTTTGTGGGAACCCTTATGTTGCAAAATGAGATTCCAAGAGCAGCGATTGTGCAAACAAGGAACTCATAGGTGAATGCATTTTGGCGGTGTTTCAGGCAGACTGCAAGCGTTTCTTCCATTATCTTGCTGTTCACAGAATGAAAAACCCCAAACCAGCATTTAAACTATGAGATGAGCAAGCCACAAAATGCACAGTTAAAACCACCTCCAGTAGTGCTCATTTACCCAGTGTGATTGAGTTCTGCTGGTGATGGTGCTAAATCCGAGGTCAGTGTGGAAATTGCTGTTTCACACATCTCCCGCTTTCTAGCTTGATAGCAGTGTGTTCTGGAGTGGAGGAAAGGGGAAGGACTATCCCCTGTGGCTGATTCTCCTAGCAGAAGTTTGTAATTTAGAGTACTGTGGGCCAGATCTTCAGCTAATATAAATAAACACAGCTCCATTGAAGTCAGTGAACCTTGCTCTTGGATCATGTGAGAGAATTTAGAGCTGTAGAATAACTCGTGTAGGGATCTGCTTAATTTAACTGTATAATAGACATACCCCCAGCAGTAGCGTAGCCGGGGGGGAGCAGGGGGAGCGGCTGCTCCCCCACTGAGCAGAAGCGGCACCTTTTTTGTGCTCCGACACCTTTTGCTCCTACGCTGCAGCCAGAGCGGAGCTTTTTTTTTTGCTCCCGGCGCCTTTTTTGGCTCCCAACGCTTTTTGCTCCTGGTGCCTTTTTTTAGCTCCGCTCCCCCTGTGCTCTAAACCTGATTACACCACTGACCCCCAGCAAGGGAAGGGTGATATAGATGTCTGTGATTCCGATGTCTCTGGATAAACTTAAACCAACATAGCTAAGGAAAATTTGAAGTCAGTCTAATCTGAGAGGATCATGGCTTAGAATGACCTAGTATCAGGAGTGAAAGTAACCTAAAGGACTTATCCGGAGTCCTGAGCAGGGGGGCAGGGCCTCAACCGGAAGGGGAGACCCGGGCCTTTAAATCCCCAGGCCCTTTAAATCGAGATTTAAAGGGCCCAGGGCTCCGGCTGCAGTAGTGGCGTCTGGGAGCCCTGGGCCCTTTAAATCACCGCCAGAGCTACCATCTGCGGAGGCAGCCAGGAGCCCCGGGGCTTGGACAGCAATTTAAAGGGCCCGGGGCTCTGACCACTGCTGGGAGACATGGGCCCTTTAAATCGCCGACTGAACCCCAGGGCTCCCGGCCACCGCCACTATCCTGGGGCTCCGGCAGCGGGGCTCTGATGGCGATTTAAAGGGCCTGGGTCTCCCCGCAGCGGCCGGAGCCCTGGGCCCTTTAAATTGCCTCCTGAGCCCCACTGGCGGAGCCCCAGGGTAGCGGTGGCAGCCGGGGGCTCCAGCAGTGATTTAAAGGGTCCAGGACTCTGGCTGGTGCCAGGAACCCCAGGCCCTTTAAATTGCTGGCCTGGGGAAGCTGGTATGGTCAGCGGTGTACCGGCTCTTGCCAGTACACCGGACTGGACCGGCTTACTTTCACCTCTGCCTAGTATGAAGGCTTACATTGTCCCCGTTCATTTCTACTTATTTATAACACAAACCCTAGACACCTAGGCCTAGCTGGGCACAGCAATCCGATTCAGATGAGTCTTTGACCCAGGGGGCGGGGCGGGAGGTTTGAGAAAGAGGAGCAGTTACACAGAGAGTCCATTCTTGTGGCACAGAAATCTGCTTTAGGATCTTCTCCCTCTAGGGCCTGCAGCCAGAGGCTGTTCCAGAGTGAGGGGAGAGGGAAGAGGGTAGACAGGGTAGCACAGAATACCTGGCACATTCTTTACAGCAGCTCTACCCTTCTGATTGATTTGATAGCAAACTCTGGGTGCAATTCTGCATCCTGAAGTCAGAAGGATGCTCTTGTGGTTAAAGTACTCACCTGAGACTCAGGTGATCTAGATTCACTTCCTGGCTCTGCCACAAACTTCCGGTGTGATCTTGGGAAAGACTCTTAATCTCTCTGTGGCTTAGTTTCCCATCTTTAAAACGAAGCTCATATTTTCCTTCCTCACAAAGCTGTTGCAAGGGGGAAAAAATTCTACTGTTTGTGAGGCATTCAACTCCTGAGGTGATAGGGAGGCAAACAGGTATCAATGGGAGAAAGACCTGAGCCCCGGTGATTTCACTTGTGATTTCAAAAGAGAGAATGAAACATCAATGGTCAAAAAGGCACTCTGGTTTTTTCAAGTAACAACACTAATTCAAAACGTGTCCCGTTTGTGGTTACCAGGGTATGAAACTTCCCCCACATTATGTCGTTTAAACCAGAGCAGCGTAACAACTGCAGATGGACAGATGTCTGGGTGAAAGCAGAGGGAGGGGCATTTGCAAACTCATAGCAAGAAGATTCTACCAATGCTATTTGGAGAAAATAAATCTGCATCAGCTTCTCTTTTGCCTCTCTTTACACCCAGGAAACCTGTAGAGTAAATATTCTCCAGCTGAGGCCTGCAGTGCTGTTAGGGAATGCATGGAGTCTTGAGGGATTTTTTAGATCTCTCTTCCCAGCATTGTACAGGAGGTTGATAGCTCTCAACCCTCTCATCTCAGCTTCATGCACCCCCCTCCTCTTGCACGTTATTAAACGTGAGCTCTGAGGCTCTGGCTCGCAGCCCACACCAACATCACGCATGAACTCCGTCCCAGCCCCTTCCCATCTTCCTTGTGCCAAGTATAAGGCTGGCATTGTTGCCTGTCATATACACCGGCAACATTGTGCATGGGTGTGACGTTTTGGGGATCACCCAGACCAGCAAGGGGTTCTGTCACCTCCTGCATCTAACTTTGGGTGCCTTAATTCTGTGCTGCTATGCCTCAGTGCTCTGACACCGGTAGCCAGCCCACAAACACAACGGTCTAACCCTGGCTATCACCAGCCTATTTACTCCCTGTAGTGGCCCCAAAAACCTTTTCCAGTCCACAGTCTCCCCAAATATATCCACCCCGAGTCCTTTACTACCAGACACTAGGCCTTTTGCCTTCTGCTTCATCACCCCCAAAGGCGTGAAACCCACCCCCAGTTACAGGTGCTGACTTGTATTTTTCCTGGTGGGTGCCCCACCCCCAATCCACCCCGCAGCCCTGCCCCCACAGCCCTACCCTTGATCTGCCTCTTCCTGGCCCCACTCTGCCTCTTCTTGCTCCCACTCTGCCCCCTCCCCAAGGCTCCACCCTCACTCTGCCTCCTCCCCTGAAACTCTCTCCACCCTCTGCTCCCTCCTTTCCGCGCCCCCTCCCCTGAGTGCCTCTCACCCACCAAACAGCTGATCGGTGGCCAGCCCTGGGGCCAGAACCACTGTGGCTGGTGGGTGCAGGCTCCCCAAAAAATCATGAGATTTTAAAAAGTAATAAATTTTGGGTGCTTTTTTATTTGCCTTCCGGGTTTTGAGCCTTTAGGGTTCACATTTTAAAGCTTTTCTCCACAGTCATGATGGCTAGAAACTTACTTTTTAAAGAAAGCTGAGATTCTCAGGTAATCAAATGACTCACGGAGCTGGGACTTTAAGAATAACAAGAAACATCACAAGGGAACAAACCTAGGGAACAAGCCCCAGTGAGACACAAACCACTTGTGAATTTAGAAACAAAAAACTTCACTAGCGAAGCTTTCTACAAAGCTGCACACGAAAGGAAAGAGAAGTGCATTGATTTTCTGGAGCAGCGCCTCCAGCAGATGTAGGCTGTAATTTAAGTTCTCAGACAATCAGCCCACAGTTCTTCAGGAGAAAATGGAGCAACAGCCTGAGCAATCTCTGCCATCTCTTTACAGAGTAGAGGCATTGTCCCCAGAGGTGCATACACAGGTCCTCTGCAGGGCCAGAACTAACATGAAACAATCATTGGACTAAACAAAGTGATTCTCATCCCTTTCCGTATCATAGCCCTATGTTAACAACACAAAAATCATTGTCAAGACTTCCCTCTCATCGAGCCATGAAGAAAGGGAGAGTGGTTGTGACCCCCTGAGGTCATGACCCCCAGGATGAGAACCCACCATGCCCTAGTAAACCATTGGGACTAGCAGCCAAACAGTTGATGAATTTGAAACTGAATTATACATTATCGTACTTACCAAATAAATGCAGTAATAACCAGTTTTATGACTACATATAACCACACTCCTAAAAGATGTAATTAGTTTTAGATATTATCATATGTAGAATATAATAGCATAACATTGATTATGTTGTAAAAGTGGATTCATGAGAGTGCTACAATCTATGCACCTGCTGCAGTATCCGGAACTGTGGGATGGCAACCCGTAATGCAGTGCAAGGTCATGCCACATGTGGACGAGGGGAAGCAGTGAACCTGAAAGAGTATGGCTAGCATGGGACATGCTACACTATTGCAACTCACAGTGGTTCGATCCCACTGGCACAAGTTTCAGCAATGCATTTCTCTAGTGTAGATACACCTTCGGTCAATCAGGTTTCACTCTCCCGAGACATCACAATCCTACTTGCTCTCCATTCATCCAGAGGATCTTCTAAGAAAAAATAGCATAGGATGAGACCTGAATTTCAAAGTGTAAAAAACAAACAAACAAAAACTTTTAAAAGATCCGAAACGTCCAGGACGTCTTTAAATGCTAGAAGGAAGTATCAAAGGGCACAAACACAGTTTTGTTTACTTTTTCAGGATACCTTTACACAAGAAAAATCGCCAACGCTAACCAAACTTGAGCAAAATTCCATCACCTTTCTCCATGCCCTGCTGTTTATTGACATCAGAGCCCTCCCACTCCCATGCCCACAACAAGGAGAGCTTAATGAGGCCTTAAGGATCCTGGGGCCGGTTTTGTTCAACATCTTCATTAACAATCTGGATGATGGGATGGATTGCACCCTCAGCAAGTTCGTGGATGACACTAAGATGGGGGAAGAGGTAGATATGCTGGAGGGTAGGGATAGGGACCAGAGTGACCTAGATAAATTGGAAGATTGGGCCAAAAGAAATCTGATGATGTTCAACAAGGACAAGTGCAGAGTCCTGCGCTTAGGACGGAAGAATTCCATGCACTGCTACAGGCTGGGGACTGACTGGCTAAGCAGCAGTTCTGCAGAAAAGGACCTGGGGATTACAGGGAACGAGAAGCTGGATATGAGTCAACAGTGTGCCCTTGTTGCCAAGAAGGCTAACGGCATATTGGGCTGTATTAGTAGGAGCATTGCCAGCAGATCGAGGGAAGTGATTATTCCCCTCTATTCAGCACTGGTGAGGCCACATCTGGAGTATTGCATCCAGTTTTGGGCCCCCCACTACAGAAAGGATGTGAACAAATTGGCGAGAGTCCAGCAGGGCAATGAAAATGATTAGGGGGCTGGGGCACATGACTAATGAGGAGAGGCTGAGGGAACTGGGCTTATTTAGTCTGCAGAAGAGAAGAGTGCGGGGGAGGGGATTTTATAGCAACCTTCAACTACCTGAAGGGGGTTACAAAGAGGATGGAGCTCAGATGTTCTCAGCGGTGGCAGATGACAGAACAAGGAGCAATGGTCTCAAGTTGCAGTACGGGAGGTCTAGGTTGATATTAGGAAAAACTATTTCACTAGGAGGGTGGTGAAGCACTGGAATGGGTTACTTAGGGAGGTGGTGGAATCTCCATCCTTAGAGGTTTTTAAGGCCCAGCTTGACAAAAGCCCTGACTGGGATGATTTAGTTGGTGTTGGTGCTGCTTTGAGCAGGGGGTTGGACTAGATGACCTCCTGAGGTCTCTTCCAACTAGGGTGACCAGATGTCCCGCTTTTATAGGGACAGTCCCGATTTTGGGGTCTTTTTCTTATATAGGCTCCTATTACCCCCCACCCTCATCCCGATTTTTCACACTTGCTGTCTGGTCACCCTACTTCCAACCCCAATCTTCTATGATTCTATTCTATGATACAAAGCAAAGCCTTGATATTTCTACTCTTCTTTCCTTGCCGAGTACCATTTAAAAAACCCAGTAATAGTAATAATATCACTACTATAGGTCTGTGCCTAAAGGAGACAGGCTTCCATTCTCTTGCCTCCTCTTTTCTAAATAGCCAGAGGGTGCTGATTCAGTGATGCACTACATTATATATTAAGTACTTTCCCATGGAAGAATCAGTTTGAATAGACTTGTTCTTAACAGTGACATCCTGCGAACTCTGCTAGGTGAGGAGTGCCAGGGAGATATTGTCAGACAGGAGAGAGCTGTTTATGAAACCAGCCTACAAGTCCCCTTTTCCACCATTGCCATTTGCAAATGGTGCCCTCTGGGGGCAGTTCTGGCGGGACAGAAACCGAACTGGTTTTGAACAAAAAGGAAGTTTCTCTTTATTTTGTAGTTCTTCTTGATGAGCCTAGTGGAAGGGGTTCCTGGGAGGAGGAAGCGTTGGGAATTTTTAACTTAGCTGAGGGGAAATTCAGGGGAAGTGGAGTTTTAAACAGAACATAAATAAAACTTTTCTGCTTGGTTTTCAATGTTAGCCAAAAGTTAACCTTATCAAGTATGGGCCACTCCTCCTTTTCCATAAGAGGGCTTAGCCCAGGGTTGTAATAATGCTAATGGACTGCACCTTGGTGCTGAGAAAAGGAACCCCAGTGCTGGTACCTCTCCACCTCAGCACTAGAGACACTCCTACAAGTTGGATCCAGGAGTCTAGGTCCTGCGTCTGCTCCCGTTTAAGTAAGTCAGTGGCAAAACTTCTGCTGATTTCAATGGGGAGAAATAGGAGATGAGAAAGAGATCCCGCTGCCCTACCACACCCCAGCTGTGTGTGTTTCTCAGGGGATGTCTACACAGCAAAATCTGCATGGGCGAGCTACCCACGTTAGCTTGAATCCAGCTAGTGCAAATAACAGTAGCAATGAAGACAGGTCAGAGTAGGCTAGTAAGCTGAGTACATACTGAGCATCTGTGCTGGGCTTGTATTCCCCACACTGAAGCCCGTGTGTAGATATACTCTGAGAAGTGGCTCTGTCAAGACAGTCAATGGGCTGGGTTTTTGAGGGTTAACCCCCCAACTAGAATGTAGAGGCAGCTTAGGGAGGCATTCCTGTCACGGAGCAGAATAAATACAGCTGAGGGTATTTAGGCTGAACACTTAGGGTGTTAGGCTCTGTCTTCACAAGGAAAAACGGTTTGTTCTTAACTTGAGTTAAAGTCAAGGGTCTCTTGTGAACAGACACAGACAATTGTGCAGTGGTTTTGTGATACAAGTTCTGAGGCATTAAAGACAAGGAACAGATCAGCAAACCCTTTCCTTTGCCACCTGTATTAGGAAGCCAGTGTATCAACCTACTCTGCCACTGAAGATGGCTACTCAGTTTCTTCTTGAGTTAAAAAACAATCCCTCTGACAACGCCGAGAGGAGCAGATACCAGTACAGATGCTTTGGTTTTGTAGGAAGTACCTGGTTTTTCTGCACCAAGGACCACTTAAATATATTCAAATACTTTGGACTCTCTTTTCACTTTTGCTTATTGGTCATCGGGGCAACCATGAAAAGTTTCTCTGAGTAAGACAGAAAATGGGAGTCTGAGACTTGTCTTTTGTAAGAGAACCTGGCAATCGAGTTCAGTAGCGATCCCCCTGTCCTAGGAGTAAGGGTCACTGTCTCTGTAAAACTGTCCCACTTACACAACAACCACAACAAAAGTGACGAGACATGAGATGGTTATAACATCATTGACGCATGTCATCATTACATGCACAGGAGAGTTTGTGTTCTACAAGCTGAACTTGCACAAATGTTGTGGGACAGGCAGCCAGGTGAAAATCCGAACTGTCCGGCCAGATCCCAGGATGGGCGAGAAGCCTAGGCCCATGGCATTAGCTGTCCTTGTGATCCATTGTGGCAAAGAGAAATAGAGAATTGGAGCTCGTCTGTGGGAGTTAGTCACTACTATTGCTGGGCCAGGTTTTCCCTCACCCCAATCAAGGAGAAAAGCTGTCCTAGACCCAACGGCTGATTCACTGTTTTCAAATCCCCCTCTTGCATCCCTTCCTCCCACCTGCATTCTGTTATTTGAAAGAAGAAGAAGAAAAATCCTCTGCAAGTAAAATGTGGGAGGGAATGTGTTTGTGGTGCTGACGTGTGTGTGTGTGTGTGTGTGTGTGTGTGTGTGTGTGTGTGTGTGTGTGTGTGTGTGTGTGTGTGTGTGTGTGTGTGTGTGTGTGTGTGTGTGTGTGTGTGTGTGTGTGTGTGTGTGAAAACAGTCAAATGTTTCTTTTTAATGAAAATGCCCCCACTCTGGATATCTGCTCTGAGGGTGTCAAGGAGCTCATTGACTCTAGCGATCCTTGCTATTTCAGTAGCCATGTAGACTCTACAGCTCCACATTTCACACTGGAAATAGCTGTGAAAATATTTGATTTTCTCCCGTGTGCAGGCAGGAGATGGTAGTGGAGCCATCCCTCCCTTTTTGATGAATCCTGCTGTAGGACATGGGAAAATTTTAATTTGAATGTTTCTTCCACTATATTTTGCTCCTATGAAATGCTCACAACTGTTGTGTCATTTGCTAAGGCAAGCCATAGTGCAGGCAGGTTCTGTGCAGGCATGTAACACATCCAGTTGTGCTGATGCTCCTCATTCCGAATCTGTAGTGTGTCCAGATGCTTTATTCCCAGATACCTGAACTGCCTTAGCTCTGCCACTGCTCTTCAATCCTGACTGTAGCACCAAAACACCTCCCCACCAAAAAGTCATTTGAAACATTCACCATCCAAAGCCAAAGGAGCGAAAAAAGTGTCTGCTCCGTGCCACGATCCTTTGTATATAAGGTACTTATATGGGCCATATAATATGTCCCTCATCACCATGGTAGCTGAACACCTCACGGTCTTTAATATATTTATCCTCACAGCACCCATGTGAGATAGGGCAGTGCTATTATCCCCGCTTTAGAGATGGGAAACTGAGGCCCAGGGCCGGGGAGACCATGGGTATGTCTACACTGCACATGCCTTACAGTGGCGTGTAGAGTACATACTCTGCATGCTCCCTAGCATGGGTATAAATAGCAGTGTAGATGGTGAGGCATTGCTCAGGCAGGGTAAGACACACCTGAACCTTGTGGATATGTACCCTACATGGCTGTCTACATGCCAGAGCAGTGCCTTCCAGATCTACACTATTTTTAGCAGCATAGTGTCCTACTCCCAGAGCCTTTCCCTGCCACAAGGAAAGTAGTTGGCAGGGGGGAAAGGCTCTGGCAGTGGGAAGGCGGCATTCCAGCAGCTCTCTGCTGCTGAAGCCTTTCTCTATGCCAAGGAAAGACTTCAGGTAGCAAGGAGGCAGTGGGGAAAGGTGCCAGCAGTTCCCCACTGCCCTCCCTCTGCCAGAGCATTTCACTGACGTGTGTAGCTACAAACCACAGTGTGGACTTAGCCTGCTCTTGACTGTGGCACGTAGTTATACATACCATACACATCGCCGCCAGGGGTGTGCACTGTAGACATACCTCAAGTGATCTGATCAAGGTCACACAGGAAATCGTTAGCAAAGCAGGGAAAGGAACCCTGGTCTCCCAAGTCCCAAGCTAGCTCCCTCGCCACTGGACTGTCCTTCCTCTGCATCGTCATGACACAAATCCTCCTGTGCCAACCATTGACAACGCTGTACAAAAGAAGGAAGATGTTTGGGTTAGAGTTCTTATGAAGATCTGATCATAATAACTTATCAAATTTCACACGCATCCTGTTGTTCTCTCTTTCACTTTGCAGACCTGCGTAGGATGACGGCTGGCTTTATGGGCATGGCTGTGGCCATCATCCTCTTTGGATGGATTATCGGGGTGCTGGGGTGCTGCTGGGATCGAGGCCTTATGCAGTATGTAGCAGGGCTTCTCTTCCTCATGGGAGGTAAGGATGTTGTTTTGCAAAGAAATGTCTTCTGCCTTTCTGCATCTTATATGTGGTTTCAAGGTTGTCTTAAATGCCATGGTGTCTGATTTGATTCTGATCTTCTACGCCTGTAAATCAGGAGCGACTTAACTGAAGCCAGTGGTGTTTGTGTAAATGAGATCAGAGTCAAGCCCCCCGCAGGCAGAGCTGGGTGAGTGACTCAGAGTAAATAGTTTATGTATCGATTTAGTCCTTTTTTCCGCACGTGGTTCTTTGATGACGAGATCACGAGTTCAACAGATTTGCTTCTTGTTGCTCACTTGTGTCATGTTGTGGTGCAAATAGGAGTAAGGAGCACAGACAGACGTGTCTGGTGTCAGCAGAGGTAAGTGCTTTAGTAATGATAATCTGGAAATGACACAAATAATCATTCCCCTTCTGGGTATAGTGAGACTAACAACATTAACACTCTCCCTACCTATCAACACAAACTTGTATTCAACAAATGTTCTGTGCAAACACATTTCAGCCTGTGGACGCTTGTAAATTGTTCACCGTGAGGATTCAGTACTTGCAATTTTATGGAAAATAGGTCTGTTGAATTAAGTGGATATGATTTTTTATGAGATTATGAGTTTGGTTGATAAAAGTAACTGTATTGATGTCACATACTCAGATATCTATAAGAAGTTTGACTTAGTACCCTGGGATAGTCTGATTAAAAATTAACACTATACAAAATCAATGTAGCACAATGGATTAAAAACTGGCTAACTGATAGATTTCAAAACAGAGTTGCTAATGGGGAATTATCACTGACTGGGGGTGTTTCTATGTGGGTGGCATAAGAATCATTTCTTGGCTCAGACGTGTTTAATAATTTTATTAGTGGTCTGGAAGAAAACAGATCATTACTGATAAAGTTTGCAGATGACACAAAGTTTGGTACAGTGATCAGTAACAATGGGGACAGATCACTTGAATCTCTTGGTAAATTTAGGACATTCAAACAACAAGCATTTTGATACAGCTAAATGAAAGGTCATAAGCTAGGAATAAAGAATATAGGTCATATTTACAGAAGAGAGGACTGTAACCTGGAAAGCAATGATTCTGAAAAGGACTTGGGGATCAAAATGGATAACCAGCTGAATGAGAGCTTCCAATGCAATGCTGCGGCTAAAAGGGCTAACACAGTCCTTTGATGTATAAATGGGAATATGAAGTCAGTGTAGGGAGGTAGTGTTACCTCTACACACAGTATTAGAGTGACTATTGTTGGAATACTGCATCCAGTTCTGGTGTTCATGCTTTTAAAAGATTGGAGGGTGTTCAGAGAAGAGCCACAAGAATGATTTTAGGTTTAGAAAATGTGCCTTGTAATGAAAGACTTAAGCTCAATCTATTTAGCCTGTGGAAGTGACTTGATCATGGTCTAGATTCTAGAATTGCCTACACAAGGAGAAGAGATCTTATATTAGAAGGTTCTTTAGCCTGGCAGACAAAGGAAGAAGAAGATCTAGTGGATGGAAATTGAAACTAGGCAAATTAAAACTGAAATAAGATGCACTGACTGTTTTATTAAATCAGACAAATTCTGTTAACATAGTGAGGTGGTTGTAATATAGATGTGCTGGTAAGAGACTGAACTTTTTTTCTGGTCAGTCATAATTAAATGACATGAGTCAGAGTTACAAAAGGTTATTCCCCTGTCATGTGGCATGGGTAAGTAGCCACTGACTCTAGAGGCTACTGTTACATCCTCCCTGACTTTTTAAAAGTCAAATTCAAATGAAATATCACCCCAAAATAACAACCACAATCTGAAACAGTCAAGTAATAAAACAGACAAATAGACATCTAGACTGGAGGTCAGGATACTCAATATCTGTCAGTAACGACCATCTCTGAACCTCTGGCTTTCTAATCACATGGTCTCTTCTTGTTCTCATACTAGTGCCTACTGCAGAGGTCAGGTTAGCCACTGAGATGGATCTTCAACTTGGAGCCTATTTATTGCTCCTGGTGTTTTCCCACTGACAGTAACTTGATGGACAGGTGTTACTTCTGTCAGCATATGAGCATTGTCAAGTAGCATTCTGGTAGTTGTCCTCAAAAAACAGAGTCAGTGTTCTCAGTTTTGTTTGGCTGTTCTAAGAACCTGTAGGGCTAAAACCTGGGACCGGGTGGGTTCTGGGCCACTGATGCTGCTGCATCACCATGGGAGGGTTAAGCCACGCTCCCGTGAGAGGACCCTGTGAAGCTAGGCTTGGCAGGCTCTACCACCCAGCAGCGGCTGAGTGGTGGCCCCTCACAGCCCACTGATTGGCTGACACTAGTAATTAAACCAGAAAGTCAACACGAGGAGCTATCTGAGCAATGACACAGACTGGCTGCCTGCTTCCACTCCAGACCCTGCTTGTGACAGATGCTAGACTCTGGCTTCTGAGCCTGGTTTGTCCTTGACTTCACCATTCAATTGCTGTTGCTAACCTAGTGCCTGACCTTCCTGGTATGACTTCCTGGTATCCTGACCTGGCTTGACTCTGACCCTGCTATCTGCCTGCTGCCTGCAACTTGGTGCCTGACCCTGACTTCCTGGCATTCTGACTTGGCTTGCTCCTGATCCTGCTACTTGTCTCCTGATCTCAGCAGCTAACCAGGGCACATCTGCTGCCACAGCCCAGCCCTGACAGCTGTCTTGTTTCTCCTGTAGAAGTGACCTTCAGGTGGTTATGACATCTGACCTTGGTGCAGATAACAGGAGACCGTAGCAGGTTGGCAGCCAGGGTCTGTTTGAAATCTAACTTCTTCCACTTTCAGTGGGGGTAACTGGGAGCATTCTTTGTACTACTTCAGTGTTAAATGTCTTTGGCTCAAGAGGCTTGTTAGCTGTCCAACGGTTTTGTGCCCAAAATTCTCTAACCTAGTGATTTTCATGAAGCATTATGAGGTGGGCTGGGGTAATCTAACGATGCCAAGTATGCATACCTAGAATCTGCCAGGGCTAATTTTTTTTAAATGAAGGTCTGTTATTTTTACTGAATTTTCTGCTAGCCCACGTGACTGTGCATAGTGAGGACTTGATGTAGTGTGCTTGATCTAATAAATCAAAAGAATGGCCAAAATGAGTCACTCGTGAATTGTGGGCCATTATCTGTTATTAGCTCATCTGGAATCCCATGACAAGTAAAGGGTGATTTACAATGTGTTATTACATTGTTATTCAATGTGTTTTGCAACAAGTTAAAAAAATTCACTAATAAGAAGTAATCTTTCCTGTTTAGTTCAAATGTATCTATACCAACAGAGATCAGGAATCTCTCATGGCCTCCAGGGTTATTTTGCAGTCTATTTATTGCAGATTTCACACTTGGATACCTTATCTTTGATGGCAGCATTTGCTTGGTCATAATAGGATTTTTTTTAGCCTCTCTTCTTACACTTCTAAATACCCAGATGGGCGCTGCGGAATATGTATAGCATTTCTGATCTCATGCTGTTCAATCTGAGAATCTTTTCTTTGACATGCAGTAGAACATTATGCCATCTCTTGTTGTGGCATTGATCATTTTTACCCTAAGCTAGCAGATCATCAACAGTTACTTCCATCCCATACAGAGCCTCAAAGATCTGGGGCATGATGGGAAAAATCCTGGCCCCACTGAAATTAATAGCAAAATGCCATGGACTTCAGTGGGGCCAGGATTTCACCTGATGCCTTCACATGCGTCAGGGTGCTGAGACAATCGCAAGGGGAATTTGCTTAAACATATATCTACCAAAAGAAATATGGGAGGCAAACAGTTTTACACTTTGTATATTGACTCAGACCTGCCTTGACTTGCATCAAAACCTGAATATTTAGGGGTCCTCTAGACATGAACTCTTTATCAATTCTCAGGGGGTAGCACTCGTGTTTGGTTGCCTCTCTCAAAACTTTTGAATTTATACAAATTCTTAACTTGTTTGGCTTTATTATAGTGGCCATCCTGATCATTCCAGTTAGTTGGTGTCTATTCACTCAACTGCATCTATTTTTACCATCAGGTCAGGTTCAGCTTTCATTTTCTCTTTCAGTGCTAATGAGGTGTTATATGGTTTGGTGGCACACTGAGGTCTCTATAACTGCGAACTCTTACATTGTCAATGTATCCCACTTCCCTCAACACCTCATCAAGTTATTTAAGAATATATTTTGTGTTCTGGATAGTTAGGGTGACCAGATGTCCCGAATTTATAGGTACAGTCCTGATATTTGGGGGTTTGTCTTATATAGACACCTATTCCCCCACTTCTGTCCCAATTTTTCACACTTGCTATCTGATCAACCTATGGAAAGTAGACAAGTTAATCACCCATTTGATCATCTGTATTTGCAGCCTACTCTCTACCGAAGGCATACATGGGGTTTCTTCTTTCACTATTTCAAACTCTGCTGAGTGGTAGTCCTTACACAGATGTGCAAATGTTGCTGTGTCACATAGGTTAATTTGTGCCCACTGGATAAAACAAGCTTATTTTTTTTATTTTAATGTCAGTAGTCTCTCTCTCTCTCTCTCGTGTGTGTGTGTGCTAAGTTTGATTACATTGCACTCAGCTCTATTTTGAAATTCACTTGTGTGTTAATTTATTTCCAGTGTCAAAAACAATCTGTTGCAGAACTTTCCTTTGTAAATGTATTAGGAGACCCAACAAAGAACTCTATTATTGTCAACTTCATGATCTTCATCAGAGCTCTGTTCTTCAGCTGTACATTCATGAATGTATTTTGCTTTTGTATTTCTTTGCAATTCGTACTGAGAACAACACACTTTTGCAAAATAGTTGTTTTTTATTGCTAAGGCCCTACCAAATTCATGGTCCATTTTGGTCAATTTCATGGTCATAGGATTTTAAAAATCGTAAATTTCATTATTTCAGCTATTTAAATCTGAAATTTCATGGTGTTGTAATTGTAGGGGTCCTGACCCAAAAAGGAGTTGGGGGAGGGGGGGTTGCAAGGTTATTGTAGGGGGGGTCATGGTACTGCTACCCTGACTTCTGCGCTGCTGCTGGCAGTGACACTTCCTTCAGAGTGAGGCAGCTGGAGAGTGGTGGCTGCTGGCCAGGGGCCCAGGTCTGAAGGCAGAACCGCTGCCAGCAGCAGCACAGAAGGATGGCATGGTATGGTATTGCCACCCTTACTTCTATGCTGCTGCCTGCAGAGCTGGGCCCTCAGTCAGCAGCCACCACTCTCCAGCCACCCAGCTCTGAAGGCAGCAACGCAGAACTAAGGGTGACATGGTGTGATATTGCCACCCTTACTTCTGTGCTGCTGCTAGCGGGTCGCTGCCTTCAGAACTGGGTGCTCGGCCAACAGCCACTGCTCTCTGGCCACCCAGCTCTGAAGGCAGCGCAGAAGTGAGGGTGGCAATACTGTGACTCCCTTTAAAATAATCTTGTGACCCCCCTGAAACTCCCCTTTGGGTCAGGACCCCCAATTTGAGAAACGCTGGTCTCCCCCATGAAATCTGTATAGTATAGGGTAAAAGCACACAAAAGACCAGATTTCACGGTGGGAGACCAGATTTCACGGTCCATGATGTGTTTTTCATGGCCATGAATTTGGTAGGGTCCTATTTATTGCATAACACAGCACCCTTTGTGGTGGCCACTTTTTCATCATGTTATTACAGTCACTTTTATTGCAAACAAATCTAGTCTCTGCCATTTGTTTGCCCTCATATTATCTATTTATGCCTTAATATACACTCTAATTTAGAGATTCACTGTTTGTTAACACTGTCATTGGAGAAGCACAATTTTCACTTGTTTTGCAAATATTCACAATTCTTTGCAAAGTCACATCTAGGTCTTTGGCTTTGAGCCAGATATCAGTTTTACCTTCGATAACTCAGTCTATTGTCAGCAAATAGACTAATTATTCCATCTTCTAAATGTCCATGTTCACACAATTCAGCTTTAGTATGCAGTTCTGTCACAAAATGATCAGAGGACCTATTCCTTGTCTTTTGCACGTGACATTCCTGGGTGAAACACAGAACTCAGGACATTTCTGAATGACCTTGTCTAGTAGTTTGGAGTAACTTCTTGCTGCCATTGGGAGGTACTATCAGTCTCCAGTGCTTGTTGGCCTGCCCCATGTAGCAAGTGTAGTGGATTTCTTCCTGTCTAATTTCTCTGTATTAGCACTTGCTTCTAGGAACATGTGGAAGTGCTTCAACCCCTTCCCTCAGTGATATGCCAGTCTGAGGGCTTCAGGAGCTTACACTGGCTCCATCTTCACCACAGATTTAGTTTTCTTCTGATACCATGTAGGAGTGCTGCTAAGTGACTCATCCTTACTGTTTGGCCCTAGTCACATGATATGGGTCAGGGTTACAAATGTTACCCTTCCCCACATCAGTGATCAATACCCACTCTCCCCTCTGGCTGCTGGTACGGGAGTGATAAGCAGACAAGGAAGATGTGTGACGAAAAAGAAAGTCAAGGATCGTTACGCAGGTTGCCAGCACAACTTGGTGTTTTATTCCAGATATGCAAAGCAGGATGTTTGTTAAACAAAACACCCAACCAGGTATAAGTGTATGAGATTCTACTCACATCTATTTCTGCATTCTGGTCTCCGAAGAGGGTGGGGATGGTGGAAACAAGCCTTCTTGTGCCCAAAGCAACATCAGAGTAGGTGGGAATACAGTAAAGCCATGTGTAGCATGCCAGTGTGCATCAGTGTCAAGTGGCTTCCAAAAAATCACTGGTGCTATCCAAGATCTCAGTGAGCAGGATGATGCTGAGGGAAATAAATCACATGGCAAATAGCAATCTCAGGATAAACTGATTCCTGGGTATGTGGGGGAGAGAGAAAGAGAGAGTGTGAACAAGTGCTGACAGTTTAGGTAGGTTTATATATCAGAGCTGTTGTGTGTATCAGTCTGTCTCTTTGCAACGCACATGCATATCTTCCTCTAGCTCACCAAGTAGAGGCTTGTCTTCAAGAAGTCCAAGGTTATGCACTGTACTGCCTATGGCTATGCGGTGCATATCTGCAGTTAAATGACAACTGCAGTGTTTGTCTATGCAGCCACCAATGGTTACCTGCTGTTGAGTCCTTTGAATCCCAAATTTAACCTAAGTTGAAACTTGCATATGATGGTGAAAAATAGGGCCTCTTTTCAACAAAATGTAGGGATTTAGTAAAACAAGCATGTGGCAAAGCTCCATGATTGATCTCTCCAAGGCAGATATGAAGTACCTTGATAGCAGCTACCAAGGGGAAGCAAGAAGGGAAAAAACTGAGACAGGATGAAACTCCATGGAGTTCAGCTGAAAATGGCAGAGGCTAATGCAATTTCTTTTTTTTAAATGGTCATGGTCCCTGTAGTGGACCCTCGCTCACTCCAGAGGAGGGAGGTGACTCGGTCCAGTCCTGATTGGCCAGAACCAGAGTCCGCAAGACAGTTTAGAGCCCCCAGTGGGGCTGGGCGACCCGCAGTCCCCGTCAGGAGTTAGCCCAATCTGGGTGACTCAAGCTGTCTTCGCTTAAGCCGAGTCTATAAATGGGCTGGGGCCTGGGCTTAAGGAGGCTCAGGCAGTCCAGAACCAAATAGTCTCGGGGCTGGCTTTAGCCTGGGCAGGGCTCAGGCAGCCAGCAAGCAAGCAGTCTCTACACAGGCTGGGGCCTGGGCGTGTGAAGGCTCAGGCAGCCAGCAAACAATACAGTCTTAAGGGCTGGCTTTAGCCTGGGTGGGGCTTTAGCCTGGGTGGCAGCCAGCAAACAATCAGTCCATAGGTGGGCTGGGGCCTGCGCCTCTGGAGGCTCAGGCAGCCAGCAAACAATACAGGCTTAGGTGGGTGGGAGGGAGGCCTGGGGAGGGAGGCGCCTTCTTTACAGCAGGAGCTTCCCAGTGCCAGGTAGGAGTTGGCACCCCGGGATGGGGACGGGGGACACGGGCCCGCCCTACTCCACCGCGTCCCAGCCCAGGGCCCTAGAAGGGGCAGGATCGGCTGCCTCTGTGTCGGCGGGGATAGAGCCGCAACATGCCGACTCAGCCACACCTGGCTTTGCAGCCGGCGGCACTGTGGTTGCCCCTGGGCTACTTCCTGCCTCCCCAGGGGTTGGTACCTCTGGCTTCCAGGCCTCGTTGGCTCCTCGGGTACACAGCGGCGGGCAGTCCAGGCCAGTCCTCGTCAGCGTCCAGGGTTTGGGCACAGCCAGGCACAGGGTCCCCTCTGGGGCACTGCAGAACAGGCGGAGCATCCTTCTCTGCAGGTTCTGCCCCAAATGGGCTGCAGGGCCTGCCTTTTATACTTCTGGCCCCGCCCCTGTACTTCCGGTGAGCGGGGCGGGGCAACCTAGGCTCCACCCTCCAAGGAGAGTGTAGTGGACCCTCACTCTGGAGGAGGGAGGCCACTCTGCCTCACTACAGTCCCTATTTATTCTTTTTGTTGCATCTCTTATTGTGGTCACAGCAGAAGCAGTTGCTATGGTGAAGGCTGAATACACTTTCCATTATGAGATTCTGTTTTACATGCCTATAACTTTTCATAACATTCTCATTTGGGAATCCAATTTCTCATGCTTGTTCTCTTTTCAGAGATGAATAATTTTGGGAAGCTTATACAAAATCTTCTCATCCATTTGTGAGTGATGGCAGATACATACACTTACACACAAAGAAATCTGGCCATCCCTTTTGAAATAGAACTACATAATCAATGGCTAAAATATAAACATTGAAGTGGGGCATAGATATAGTCTTCACTGAGGAATAGTGCCTTTCCTTGGTTTGACAAATAGTAGCTGTGGTTTGACAAGTTCAGAGCATTTGCAAATGCTGAGCATGCTTATTTGAATTTGTCCATGACATTGGGAAACATTCTCTTAAAAATGAGCACCGGGTGCATGCATGTGCCGCTCAGGAAGCGCATGTGTGTAATACCACCACGGGACAGTCACATAATTAACACTTATATGCGGTGTAGACACTAGGGGGGGACAAAGAGCTACTCTGTATTTGCATGTCTTGGACACAGGCCTTTCAAAACTGGTTAACAGGCAGGAGTCTGTCCTGCCCTTTTGTTACCCTGTTAATTTTGATTTTTTTTTTTACTCTTCTTTTGCATTTTAAAATTATTTAAGGCCTTGAAGTGGCATAAGCAGCTTAAATTGATCTGAAGTTTTGGACTGGTTTAAACTCTTTAAGATTAAGGCCATAGATTGCATTAAACTGCAAACAAAAACGGAACTGGTGAGCTGGCATGGGGCTCTTATGTTACCGTAAACATTTTTGAATCTGTGCACTGACAGAGGATATATATGTATAAGTATGGAAATGCATATTTGTCCTGAGAGACTAGCAGTCACCATCCTTTGGCCAACTGGTGTCTGTCAGCTATGGAATGGGGCATTTTTTTCTTTATTTCCTTTTTTCACCAATAAAATAAAAATCTAGAAAATTAAATAGTTATACCGCCTCTTCCCCACACCCCTCTCTGCCTCCAGTTTTAATGTTAGGAAATGCAAAACTTAAGGTCGATTGTACAACAAGAAGATACAAGACAGCGTCATTAATACATATGCCCAAAGGACAGTTAAGGTAGCCGATTAGTCTTAACATTTCTTGACTTCCAAGTGCTTCACTCTGCAGCCTTATTGTTGCGTTTCACACAGGTTTTGCATTTTTTTAAATAATATTATCACCCAGTTTCAAAAGTAGACACTTTGAAAAATGAACATGAAACACTGCTTTCACCAAGATCGCTTCTGTAAATCACTCTGTATCCTCCATTGTAGTGCCCTTTTGTAACTTCCTACAATAATACTCCTCAAGGAGGGTTCGCAACACACATCTCACCACCTCCTGTAGGATCAGTTCACTTGTGGGACTACGTGTCCTCCTTCTGGCAGAAACACAGTTTTCACTAAATGATTTGCACAGAACATCAGAAATGGAGCCTAATCTTTATGGCGATACCAACAGGCACAGTACTTTAAAGTGAAAACATAAGAGTTTATGTCTACATGCGGAAATTGGGAGTAAGGGGTTGAAGCAGTGGTGGATTCCAGTCCAACCCCAGGGGTGTAACACAGGTGGTATTTATTTAATGCTTTTAACAGAAGGGATGGATCAGTAGCTGCAACTGGAGAATTTAGTGTCATCTCTGTAGCATTTGATTGCCATGGAAACATCAGCTGACCTTAAAGGCAAACTTCAAATGCTTTCTTTTTGTGGTTCATTTCTGCTGCTCCTAGACATGCACTCGCACCCCGGAGGAAAAAGACCAACACAAGTAGTTATGGCACCTTTGTATCAGATCACACAAGAACTCTGGCTTTTTGTGGTGCAGAGATCTGACAGTAGCTATGTGTGAGAGAGAGAAAGAGAGAGTTTATACAACTGTCACGGATCCACAGGATCAGTGCTATGACCCCAGATTTGGAACAGCCTCTGGGGTGACTCCTTCAGTGAACCAGACCCCCTAGAGGTCTCACTCTTCCTTGAGGATGTTGTATCCTTGGGGCCGCAGGTTTAGGAAGAAATCATTTGAGACACAGAGAGCTGAGACCCATGGAAGCAGTGCTTTATTTTCACACACTGAACTGACCAAACCAGCCAAAACTGGCTGGGCTATCCCCTAATAATCTAACTCAGTTGCCATAGCAACAACAAGATGCTATTACCACGACAACCAAATACACAACATATTCCTCCCCCCTTAATAAGAACATCCCCTAAATAAAGCAAACACTAAACTAGAGAAGGAGGGTAGACTGCCTCCATTCCCAGCTAAACCCTGGGGATTATTTTGCCCCATAACCGTGGGTTTGCCCTAGCTAAAGATCCAGCCACTGAGAAGGTCTTCTGTCTTGAGGTGAATTGCGGCGAACTCCTGGTGTTGTTGCACCCAAAAGTACCGTGGGCGCAGCCCTGACAATGGGCTCAGGGGTCATAGTGCGAACGGGTGAGGACGTGGTATCAGCTTGTTCTGGGCAAGGGAGTATCTCAGTCGCTGGCTGTAA
Organism: Macrochelys suwanniensis; assembly: GCA_033296515.1. Classification (NCBI taxonomy): domain Eukaryota; kingdom Metazoa; phylum Chordata; order Testudines; family Chelydridae; genus Macrochelys; species Macrochelys suwanniensis. The sequence goes on along the minus strand of CM065775.1, from coordinate 243,241,543 downwards.
TGGAGGAGAACAGTCAGGAACAGGTGATTCTTGATTCGGTGTCTCGCCAGAAGAGGTGAAGTCAGACAACTCAACTGAAGATGTGTCCTGAGGACTGGTATGACCTGGAACAGCTGATCTACATGACGCCGCCAGGTGAGATTCTCTGCAGTTCAGACTCTGTAGGAAACAGGTCCTGTTTGAGCGATGATCACGGCAGGGACCCATTTAGCTCCAGAAGTATAATTCCGAACCAAAACTGGCTGTCCCGAGCTAAAGGTTCTGTCTTTTGCTCTGGGTGCACGTCTGATGACTTGATATTGCTGCTGACGTTGCACAGTTTGTCTGGGTTCAGAAGGTTTCAGCAGATCAAAGCAAGTGCGCAGCTGTCATCCCATCATTAGAAAGGCCGGGGATGCCTTGGTCGTAGCATGAGGTGTGTTTCTGTAGGACAGTAAGGTGTCCAGACGTTTTTGAATGGAGTGTAATCCCTTTGCTGATTTCAAAGCTTGTTTAATTGTCTGCACAAATCTTTCAGCTAATCTGTTGGTGGATGGATGATACGGTGCTGAAGTGATGTGGTGTATCCCATTTGCCTTCATAAAATTTCGAAACTCCTGAGAGATGAACTGCAGTCTGTTGTCACTCACAAGTTGTCCTGGCAGACCGAAATGACTAAAGAGTCCCCGTAGTTTTTGGATAGTACTCTCTGCAGTAGTGGACTGCATTATAGAGACTTCTGGCCATTTAGAATGGGCATCTACCACCACCAAGAACATGCTTCCTTCAAGGGGGCCAGCGAAGTCAACATGAATACGTTGCCACGGGTTTTCAGGCCAGTCCCATGGATGTAGGGGTGCCCACTGGGGTGCATTCCTGACACCCTGACATGACATGCAAGCTCTTGCCTTCTCTTCAATAGCACTGTCCAATCCAGGCCACCAAAAATAGCTTAGTGCGATTTCCTTCATGTGCACTATTCCACAGTGACAAGAATGTAGCTGTTCTAACATCTGTGATCTCAGTGGTGGTGGGATAATGACACATCTCCCCCACAACAAACAACCAGATTGGATCGATAACTCTGTCCTCCTGGACATATAGGTAACAAAGTCGGGTGAGACCGGAGAGGTTCATCGAGATTTTCCATGCATCACCAGGTCCATAACTTGGGACAATACTGGGTCAACACGGGTTGCCTTCTTTATCTGAGTATCAGTGATGGGTGTATTCTCTACGAGTTCTAAGTAGAAGATTTCCCTTTGGGCAGTATCTTGATGTTTGACTGGCAAAGGCAACCTTGAGAGACCATCTGCATTGCCGTGCAGAGTGGATTTCCGATATTTGATTTCATATGTGTGCGCTGAAAGTAACTGCCCAACGTTGCATACGACTAGCAGCTAATGGGGGAATGCCTGTTTAGGGTCCAAAAATTGACGTCAGAGGTCGATAGTCTGTAAGAAGAGTAAACTTCCACCCAAACAGGTACTGATGAAACTTCCAAATTCCAGAAATGATCCCCAATGCCTCACGTTTGATTTGGGCATAGTTTGTTTCTGCTTTGCTTAGAGTGCGTGAAACAAAAGCAATAGGTCTCTCTTCTCCCGAAGGCATAATGTGCGACACGACTGCTCCCACTCCATAAGGGGAGGCATCGCAGGCCAATTGTAGGGGTAAGGATGGATCAAAGTGCGTTAGAACTTCAGAATTTAGCAATGCATCCTTAGCCTTGTTAAATGCAACATTACAGGCTGCAGTCCACTTCCAGGTCTTGTTCTGCCCAAGGAGTTCGTGAAGTGGTTTTAGCAGTGTGGCTAACTGTGATATGAACTTTCCATAATAGTTCAATAGTCCTAGAAACGAGAGCAGCTGGCTAACATTTCGAGGTGGGGGAGCCTCCACAATAGCCTTAACTTTTGCAGAGGCCTGATGAAGACCTGCAGCATCAATGATGTGTCCCAAATATTCAACAGAGGGCTGGAAGAATTCACACTTGTCTTTGCGGACTCATAGGCCATACTCTTCCAGTCTTTGTAGAGTAGCCTCTAAATTCTTTAGGTGATCCTCTTCATTCCTTCCAGTGACCAGGATGTCGTCCAGATAGCATTGAACTCCTGGCAAGCCACACAAGATCTGGTCCATAGCCCTCTGGAACAGGGCGGGAGCAGACGTTATTCCGAAGGGTAGGCGACAGTATCGATAAAGCCCCTTATGAGTCACAATAGTCAACAGCTCTTGGGACTTTTCATCAACATGCATCTGTAAATATGCTTGACACAGATCAATCTTACTGAACTTTTGTCCCCCAGCCAGGCCTGCGAAGAGGTCATCGATGTGGGGAAGCGGGTATTGCTCTGCACACAACACCGGGTTGACAGTGACTTTAAAATCACCACAAATCTGGAGGGAGCCATCTTTCTTCACTATTGGCACAATAGGAGTGGCCCATGGGCTATGGGTAACTGGTATTAGGACTCCATTGGTGACCAGGCGCTCCAGGTCTGCTTCAACTTTCGGCCTGATGGCATATGGCACAGTTCGGGCTTTCAGACATTTTGGTTGACTGTCAGGTTTAATGTTCAATGTCACCGTGATTCCCTTCATACTTCCCAGATCCTCTCCAAAAACAGCAGCATGTTTCCTTAGTATAGTGGCCAGACTGGTTTCTTCTTTAGTTGTTCGGTGCACTTCTGCCCAGTTCAGCTGAATCTTTGCAAGCCAAGACCGACCCATTAAGGCTGGGTAATTACCTCACCACAAACAGTGGCAATTTAGCAGCCTGTCCATTGAGCTCCACCTTAACATCAATAGTGCCCAACATGGGCACAGCTTCTCCTGTATACGTCTTAAGAATAGTTTTTGTTGCCTTAAGCGGAAGATGCTGTAGCTTTTCGTTATACACAGTCTCGGAGACCAGCAAGACGGCTGCACCAGTGTCCAGTTCCATGCGTACAGGTTTGCCATCCAATAACGGGGTTACCCAGAATCCATGTGAGCTCACTGCCAAAGACAAATCGTGCAGTGGCACTTCTTCTTGCGATGAGGTGTCACCTTGGTCATGCAGGTTTCCCTTTTTGGTCGGCCAGACCGCAGGCCTCTTTTTCTTTTGTTTACAGGCACATTCAATGTGTCCCTTTTTGCCACAGTGTCGACACACCAGGTCCTTACACCAGCATTGTGATGCCTGGTGACCCGGCTTACCACAGCGGTAACATTCCTGACTCTGCACAGTTTTGTGGGTAGGTTCTTGCGACACCTTATGCACCCTAGGGGATGCACCAATGTATTGCGCCTCCTTTGTAGCCAGTTCCATGGAGACTGCAATATCAACAGCCTTCTGTAAGGTAAGCTGAGCCTCTGTCAATAGGCGCTTCCGTATAGCTTCACTGTATAGGCCACACACTAACCTGTCACGCAGGGCATCATTTAACATCTCCTTAAATTCACAGTGTTCTGCTAGCCTTTTTAAAGTTGCTACAAATTGTACAACTGTTTCATCTTCTTTTAGGTCTCTTTTGTGGAACCTCTATCTTTCAGCAATTACCAGTGGTTTTGGGGAAAAATGGGACCCCAGGATTTCCACAATGTCACTGTAAGATTTGGTCTCAGGCTTAACAGGGTGTAGTAAGCTGCGTAGCAGGGAATAGGTCTTAGCCCCACAACACTTAAGAATACTGGCACCCTCTTCTCTTCTGTAATGTCATTTGCAATCACAAAAAGCTCAAAACTCTCAGTATACACATGCCATTGCACTATATTCTCCTCAAAAGGTTCCAGTGGCCCTGTAAGTGTAGCCATGGTTTTAGTTTCAGGTTTCACAGTCAGTGCAAACAAGCCAGTTCTCACCCCCTTCCAACAGCTAAAAGATTTTGGTAGTTTTTTTTTCTTTTCTCTTTTTACCTTGACTTCTTCTTCCTTCTGTTGCTGGGGCAGCACAAGGATCCCATCCTCATCGCCACTTTGTTGTATCCTTGGGGCAGCAGGTTTAGGAAGAAATCATTTGAGACACAGAGAGCTGAGACCCATGGAAGCAGTGCTTTATTTTCACACACTGAACTGACCAAACCAGCCAAAACTGGCTGGGCTATCCCCTAATAATCTAACTCAGTTGCCATAGCAATGACAAGGTGCTATTACCACGACAACCAAATACACAACAGAGGATAAGCCCCTTGGCTTCACCGCCTCCTTAGGCTGGACCTCTGGTCCTTCAGTACCTGCTTCACACCGTGCGCTCCATTCAGCAAGCCCCACTGAGGCAGATGCCTAAAGGAGACTTGTAATATCTTAGGGAGCAATGCACCTCCAACAGCATCTTCAGGGACATTCCCACAGTGTTGTCCAAACAGAAGGGTTTATTAGTCAACTGGAACACAGTATAGAAAGTCCTTGGTTAGCATAGATTAAAGAAAGTTACAGCATGGTTCGTTCTTCTTGGCTTAGAGCCCCAGCCAAGTGGTGTCCCATTGGTTCCCACTAGGGTGACCAGACAGCAAGAGTGAAAAATCGGGACAGGGGGTGGGGGTAATAGGAGCCTATATAAGAAAGAGACCCCAAAATCGGGACTGTCCCTATAAAAATCGGGACATCTGGTCACCCTAGTTTCCACTCTGTCCTCTCTTTGTTGAAGTTCCTGGGCCAGTCCCACCTGCCCCTTCCTCAGTCTTTTGTTGTCCAGCTGATCAAACACGGCTGGCTTCCTGTGGAGGGGTGGGCCATCCCTGGTCGTTAGCTGCTAGGTAGCAAATGCCCCAGTGTTTGGCTTTTCTATTGTTTACATTGACTCTCCAATGACATGGGCCCCAAACTCAAGACAGTGAGGCATCAGTCACACCTGTCTGGTCGCCTGCTCAAGAGTAAATAGCCCTTTTCTGCCCCCTAGGTGACAATGCAGGATATGGGGGGAACTGAGGCACAGGGTTCATACAAAATATTTACAGAAAATTCCCACTCCATCACAACAACCCATTGTCCTTTACTTCTGATTGGGATAGGCCCGCTTTCCTCAGCTTGGCCTACGTTAGACTGCTAAGTCAGTTCATCCTGGTTTTTCAGCACAAGGCATTTTTTCACAGCTCTTGTTTTGTTTCTTTTTAAAGTAGGCCAGATAGCTAGAGAGAATCCTAATTGCTCACTCCCAAGGCCTGCATGCACTGGGAGGGATGTGGAGACAGCACACTTGGCCCTCTGGGGAGATGAGAAAGCAGGTAATGCCTTGTGCTGCTCGCCAGCAAATAATCTGGCCTTTGGCTCTGGGGAGAGTTTGTGTAGCCCCTTTCTTTTGGGAGGACAGTAGCTTTGCTGTGAAGAGGTGAATTAAAGCTGGACAAAATGTGTGACGTAGGCTCTGATAGGAACACAAAGGACTGTCCCAGCAACAGCCATGGAAGACAAGCTACATGTTTTTTTAAAGTTCTGTAGTTCTCTGCTCCTTGATAATGTCACCAGGGCTTTGATCTGCTGCTGGCATTTGCATTTCAAAGCCAGAGGAAGATGGTCAAACAAAACTTAGGTTTACTGGGGGGTTTTAACAATTACTTATTGATTGCCTTTAGCATACCGGTATCAAACAGAGAGGAAGGCAGTACTCAAGACTCAGACTCACCTTCCCAGGCACCCTTGCAATGTGGGCCTGTCTTGTCTATTCTCGAGGGCCCTATTGTGGCGCGATAGAGATGTTAGTCACACATATGGTACTTGTGTGGAGTTGGACAGCTTCATGGTAGATGAAAGTTTTAGCTCCCTGCAACATGAAGAAAGAATCCATCTTAGCCCTTCTCGATGCCGTGTAATCCTTTAAAAGGCAGAAAATAAGGGATCAGGAGTGCTGCTGCCCACTGCAATTCATGTGATACCATTTTCATGGATTTGTCCTGTCTCTTGCAGGCTTCATTTACAGGACAATGAAAATCTCAGTTTGATTTCTGGATAATTATATCCCTCAGGATAAATATAAACGGTTCCAGTTCTAACTGAATGGTTCGGGAGACTGGTTGTGGGATACAAAGCCATCTACAGCAAGGTCCCCTCCCCCCATTCAAATTCAATCCAAGTCAGACAGTGACCAAGAAAAAGTCATTCTAACCTAACAGGTGTGTGAAGTGAGGTGGTGGGTCTCAGTACAGTTGATAATGGACAGATGTCCAAATCATACAACAAACACCACCACAACTGGCACCTGATGGCATCTTTGATGGCATCCACAGCAGAGGAATAAGGATTAAATGGACATGGAGATAACACTACCCTCATCCCTTGAATTGTTCCCTGCAGAGTATTTAAGAGGCATTGGCAGGGCAGTGTGGGAGAAGTTTGCACTGCCTCTGTTTATGCTGTGCTTCTATAGACAAAGAAAGGACCTCAGCCGCCATGAATCTGACAATTCTCATCAGCTCTAAATTCACTTTAAAGGCCAAAGTCAGACTTCAATATAGGGATCTGCTTTTCAGAGCAGAAGTAGATCTATCCTCCACATCCTGGAAAAGGGAAAAATTATCCAGGGTGCTGAAAGATCAAATGAAAAGGGTGCTGAAAGTCTTTTCTGTTGGGAGCGAAGGCATGTTTAAACTGGATAAGAAGCCTGCTGTGATTTTAATAGTCTGTTCTGATTACGTTTAAGTTTCAGTTTAAATATAACTGCGCATGTGTAAGAAATTGCAGAGTAATCACGTTTGTGAGGAAAATAAAAGATAAAGTAGCCACAAAGCTAGAAGAAACTGGCTTGAACTAACACAAATCCTGTACTGGCAGGGGAGGAGAGTTAACATGGAAACGAGAAGATAACAGAAAGTTATAAATAAGTCTGCGTAACAACGGGAAGCTGAAATCTTATTGTCCAGTGCTGGAGGCAACCATGATGAGATCATCCTGATGAGCTTCCCGTTTGTGATTAATTGATCACTACTTACTGAGTGCATTGCCTTCCTAAAGATTTGTTAGACCCACCTGCTGAGTAAGTGAATCTCAGTCCAACACCTTTACTGCTGTGAATGCAGCACTGTGACAAGTCAAGTCCTTCTATGTGATAATGAAGGTCAGCTCAAATTAATTGAGAGCCTGTAACAGGGGGTTCCTGCCAGTGCTGCAGTTTGGCATCAATCTAGCAGTCTGGTTATATGGCAGACCTCAGATGTGGTGGAATGGCAGGCATATGAATCAGATACCGGACAAACTTGTAGCAGGATAAACAGTCTAGGAGATCAGACATGCAGTGATGATGGAGTTATTTCCACAAAAATTACTGAATTATGACATTAATTACCACTGCTTATATTACCCTCACACCACTAAAGGGCCATGCTAATCCTGGCTCCGTTTTTTGCTGCCTCTGGTTACATGCTTGCAGGGCTGCAAGGCATCATGTTGGCCTCATGAGTGTAGTCAGTCATGTTATTACTGCTGGGCTATCTTGAGGTGAGATGGTCATGGTCATCACCTCGCCCACAGCGTTCAACATTAGTCACTGAGTAACTCCCATGCTTTGAGCATCCCCTGTTCTATTCTTTCCTGGAGTCCATCTCATCAAAACATCGTGCGACTGTAGCTTCTGAAGAAATAATGAAAGACAGGATGTGCAGTGACAGTGTCGCTCCTGTCTTGTGTGCAGAACATGTGGGAGGGTGTGCAGTTATTGTGTTGTGCATATCTTGGATGCAGAGATACATGATCGGGTGCACTGTATACGCACCATTGGTGCAGTCATACACAACAGGGTGCACTGCAGTTGTAGAGTCTTGTGCTCAAATCTTGGGTGTCATAATATACAACAATTTGGAGTTACTATGTCATATCTATGTGCCATAGGAGCAGTAATACACAAAGGGCCAGCTCCTTACCTGGTGTAATTAGGTGTAGCTCAATGAAATGCATTGATTTGCACAAACTGAGGATCTGGCTCAGCAGGGTGTACAGTTATGGTACAGGATACACGTTCCCCAGGTGTAATAATACACTACAGCGTGTGTAGTTACAGTTCAGTACACATGCACTGCTGCTGAAATAATACACAACAGGATGCATGGTTACCGTGGTTTACTATGCGTGCCCCCAGTGTGGTGTGAGACATGAGGCCAAAGGCCAAATGCAAGAAGCACCCAACCAGCAGATATATGACACAATAACAGCATTACTATACACCCTGCTGTTTATTGTGGTTCTTAGTTTTTAAAAAGTGTATTAAATTCCAACCCATGTGGGTTTATGGTCTCATAATGACACAGCATGGAAACCCTATCAGCCAATCAGATAGCTCCTTCCACCCAAGCCTTTTTATAAGGGCAAATTTTAAGTAAATCCTTTGCATTCTGCAGCCCGTCTGTTAGCTGATGATGATGCGACGGTGTATAATTAAACAATAATTTATATTCTGTGCAAGTGTGCACAGAGCAATAAAGTGCTCTCAAGAGCCAGGTGCCGCTGAGGCATTCAGTCCATGCACAGAAGGAGTTTACTGCAAAGCTGCTCTCTCACAAAGGAGTTTGTCACCACGGAGCTAGGAGCAGTATTTGTTTTATTCTTTAATACTTTCAGGATTGTGATATAATTTAACTAGTTAATGGGACAGCTACCTCAGGATTGGGCCTCATTTTGTTATTTATTTGTTTCATGTACCTGGAACAAAAAAAACTTGTAGAGTAGAGAGAGGCTGAAAATGATGCAGCTTCTGTTGTGATGTGGCGTTTTCCATCCAGCTCTATAATAAAAGATCAGATGACGACCACAAGACTAGCACACCTGCCAAAGAATTTAATAACCACAAATAACAATCAATGGCAACAACATCCAGATACAGATCTACAGAAACACTTTAAAAAACGAAACTCACATTTCAGTGAGAATTGCCTGGGTTAAATAAAGGGACTCTATCATCTTCTAAATCAGACTTCTGTGGGGCTGTTCTTACCTACTAGAGCTGCAAAGTAACACCTGAGGTTCTTATAACTGTAAGAGATCAGAGAGGAAAAAAATCTCTATTTTTCCTCCCAGTTTATTTATCTTGCACATTTGAAAGCACAGTCTGTTAATGAGTCAGTTTCCGCGGTTGTTTTTTGGGGAGGAGCGGGGAAGGGGTGTACGTCTTTCAGTCAGGCACAGAAGAGATATTTTTAAAAAACCAAGAGGAAAATGTGATTGTAGATCCACATAAATTTTGAGGGGTCTCAGGGGCAGGCATAGTACCAGAAACTACGTGTAACTATTTTTAAGAACTGACTAGCTTTCAAATCCATGGTGTCCCTTTAAGGTGAAGGAACGAATTCCACTATTATTTGGCTTTTCATCCTTTTTCTAGGGCCTCAGTCACAAAAACTAGCCACAGGCATGTTTAAACAAAGTTGTTGTTAGCAGGGTCTGGCACAGTGGCAGCATACAGAGGTTCCTCTAGCTTTCCAGCTTAGGCCTCACACAGGTGTAGAGGGCAAGGAATTGACGCATGGCTGGGCCACAGAGCCCAAGCAAGCTCTCAGAGCAAATACAAGGGACTCTATAAAACTAGTTACTTGGTAATCAGAACGGAGGAATATATGTGAGAAAGCAGAAGTGCAGGTGTGGGGCAAAACCTTAAACCAATTCAGCATGGCTAGTGCTGGCAAACTGAGCCGGTTGTGTTTAAACCAATTCAGAACAACTGGTTCACTTCCAAATGGTGTAGTTCTCTAGTGCAGACAAAGCCTAAAAGATTTGGCCACCCTGACCACTGAGGAGAGGGAGTTGGTTTTTTTGGCACAAGAGCCATGTTAGCAAATCATGCTGTAGATCTCCTCGAAGGGTTAGTCAAAAGCACAATTTGGCCAGCCTGGTAATCAGATGATAACAAAACCTCCCTATCTGAACATCTCTATGGCCCTGCTTGATGCAATCATGCTTAAAAATGGCTGTAACTAGCTCCACACAGTACTGCTTCCAATATGGAGAGGGCAAAAGTGGACTCTCAAACCACAGTCACAGCTCATGCATGGTTTTCCTCCTCTTCAGCTCTGAATAGCCTCCACGAAAATGTATCCAAGCAGGGTCCCCAGCTGCTATAGCGATTATTATTTATTATTTGTATTGCTGTAGCACCGACTGAGATGAAGGGTCCCATTGTGCTACACATTGTGTATAACAAAAGGATGGTCCCTGCCCTAAAAAGCTTAGAGTCTATATAGAAGATGAGAGATGTAGGTAATAGCTCGGTCAGCTTGCCCTTGCTGGCTGTTGTGTTTGTACCCACACCCTGGGCCTGCGTGCTTCCTTTTTAAGCTTCCTTTGGACTGGGGAGCCTCTGGCCTCTCTGACATACTTCCTGGGTGCAGATTCTCTGTCGGGTACCTGGTGGGACCTCATGGCCCCGCTGCTGTAGGCCCCCAGAACCAGTTCTGAAACCCCTGCCCCCCGAAGACACTGCAGTGGCTTAAGCACACCCTTTCCCAGAAGCTAGCTTTATGGGTTCTCTAGTTTATAATTTACCCCTTCTGGGACATGTGATCCTTGAAGCAAATAGACAAAGACATTGCAAAGGGTTTCTAAAAAGCAATCACTCTTTACTTTAGACACACAGGAGATATACAGATCTATGCAAAATAAGAAACACCTGTGTGCGATTCCCTGCCTCAGTTTACTCACCACTCAAGTGTTCTCTGGGATTTGATCCGGATTCTGGGACTTCTCTCCTTCAACTTTGGCTTCATGCTTCTTTTCCTGTTCTGGTTGGTGAGTGACAGCTGCTCTGAGCAGACCTAGTCCTTTTATAGACTTCCAGACTCCTTTGTTAGGTCAGCCTCAACCCCCTGGTCAGGTGATTGACTGCCTGGTTACCAGCCCACCTGAGTGGACTGGGTCTTCTGAGTGCCTGATAGCTCCTTGAGGTAAGGTGTCTATTTGAATGGAAGACCATGGAGGTTTAACAACTCTCCATTGTTAGCCCTGTGTCTCCACCCTTTGGAATTTCACACCAAGATGGAGGTAAAAAGACAGCAGGGAAGGCACAGACCAGCCTTACAGTCATAATGGAGTTTGTAGTTTGATATAGTTAGGTACAGAGGGTTCATAACATCAAACAGAATTAATAAATTGTATATAAATTTCCCAGAGTGTCCTCATCAAGATTAACAGAGCAGGGGTACCTCACAAGTACTGGCGGTGAGTTCTTACACGCCTCGTTTTCAAGATGGAGCTTCTGTTATTACCTTTTATTGATTTAATAGCTAGACAAATATAATTAATGTGCAGTAACAGGCATTGAACCTCTCCCCATTATCAGGGAAACCATTTTCAAAACCAGCTTGAAATGAAGGACAGCTGTCTGATTAGAAGTAGCTACTGGATGTCAAACAAAGCAACTTCTGTGGTATAGACCAGGGATCTCAAACTCAAATCACCACGAGGGCCACATGAGAACTAGTAAATTGGCCCGAGGGCCGCATCACTGAAACCTTTTCATACAATGATACAAAAGTATAGTCAAAAATGAAAAAAATGAAGAGTAATAGAGTATTCTATTAAAAGTCAATGTATTAACTCTTTAAAAACTGTAATGCAAAGAGGGGTTTTAATAAAATATAAACACTCAGTAATGTTTGGAGCTTGGCTGCCAGTGGAGTCGGCGCCTATGGCGGGCCGCAGGAAATAACTCCGCGGGCCGCATGTGGCCCGCGGGCCGCGTGTTTGAGACCCCTGGTGTAGACACAGCCTGAGAGGAGACTTGCTGTCTTGCCTGACAGAAGCATTTCCCAATGAAATGTGATATTTTCCTTTATAAGAAATATTGCTGTGGCTTTGTCTCATTCACTAGTGTTTCATTTGGGACGATCCCACCTCCCCTCACAAATCTCAGCCTGGATTTCTCTGCCTCCATCAAACAGAAGTCAGTTTATTCCACTCCTGTCATCTGTGCTGGAGAAGTCAGTTTTTCTCCCTCTGCTCCCGCTTGGATGCCAACGCATCCCTGGCGGACTGTTATTACTGCCTGTCATTCATATTCTATCTGCCAATTCCATGGAGGGGAGATTTAAACCTCAGCCCATCTGCATTCAGTTCTGATTGGATGATTATCCCAAAGCTGCAGAAAGTATTTTTGATAAACAAATAAAAATTCTATATTGCCACTGCTGTCCTGGGACGCTGACTCATTAGTAAACATGGAAGGAAAGTACATGACTGATTGCAGGAACCTATCAGGCAAGTTCTTTAGGATTTAATTTTTTGCAGGGAAGAGACCGTTACAATGAATTTTTCATGAAATTTGACAGTCCTGCAGGCTCTGAAGTCCTGTGTCTGTAGAGTAGGTACAGTATCATGGGCAACAGTAGTCTAAAGTATCAGAGGGGATAGCCGTGTACTTTCCCCTCACACCGGCCCAGCAGTATGTCTAACCCTGACTTGGAGAGACCACTTCTTGGAGTAGTTCAATCTCCATGCCTGTTCAGTCCAACAATGGTGCCAATCAGGAGGGTGGTTTTATGTTATATGGGCATCTGTTCACTAGATATTGGACTGCAGGCCCCAGCTCATTTTGCTCTGGTCTCCAAACAACCCTAAAACACGCCAACATTCAGTTATTATCAGTAGCCCTGGTACCTCTTACATCATGAGGCCTGATTAACGGTAAGTGAGGCCATCCTAGTTCTGACAGTTGAGTCTGAACACACTGGACATACAATTTTCTCTAGCCAGCATGATTCAGCATTTCTTGTGCCTTGGTAAGTTCCAATAAATAGTGAGATAATGGCATGTCATTGATGGATGCTGGTAAATTGGTATTTAAAACATTGTACACGATGTCTTACATAACCCAGGACAGTGGAGGGGCATGGACCCATTCAGCAGCAAATTGTTGTGCATACTACTGATTATTTATTAGCTCAGTAAAAACACAGAGTTTGATTCAGGGACAGAAACAGCATTTCTAATGAGTTTCACATTCATGGCTGGTTTTACTCTCCATTGTTTGTAACTTTCTCCTCATTCGTATTTATTATTTATGTAGTGGTGCGTAGACCAAGATCTGAGCCCCATTGTTGTGGGCACTGTACAAACAGAGTCCTTGCCCTGATGAGCTTGCCACTGAGATAGATGTGAGTGCAGGAGAAGGGGCATACTTCCTTCCTTTTCGTATTTAGCAACCACCTGGTTTCAAACTGGCAACACAGATTTTCCCTGATATCTCCTCTCACAATCCTATGTCTCTAATGGAGCTGAAATGATCACATTCTTTTTACCAAAGAAGGGACTCTTTTGCCATTTTCTAGCCACAGCCCTTTGAAACAAGCCACAGAGCTTGGTTTATAGCTCGGTAACTCTGCCATACACCTTCCTCCCATCACGATATAATAGCCAGGACGGCCTGCCACACAGGGACTACTGCATTCCTACCCACACAGCCTCATGTTACGACGAGGATAATCCATTTAACAAGGGAGGATGTGGGGGAAGGGACTGGGATTTCTAATCAAACAAGTGGGTTGATTTCAGAATAAAGAGGCGGGGATCACCTGCTGACTTCTGGGAAGGAGGCCCTCCAGTGGCCTGCATCTCCTGCTGTTGATTTTCAAATGGTGTGACACTTCTCTAAAGATGACCCCAGAGCCTGGGGTGTCTCTGCAAGATATTTGGAAAGATCTGGAGCATTTAATCTGGGATGATTCTTAGGTATCTACCCTCTGGGGCAGGGATTGTCTCTTCATCTATGTCTGTAGAGCACCCTGCACAATGGGGACCTGATCCTAATTGGGACCATAAAATATTTATTATTCAGGAATGTCTGGTTGCCATGTATAGAATTTGGCCAGAGAGGCAAAGTTCCCCTCAACCACCCCTTCATTAGAGGGGAAAATGAGGGCTAACGTCAATATATTTTCCCCCTCACACAGAGGTGAAAAATCAAACTCCTCCCATTCTCTGTCCTATGCCTCTGCCAGGAGCTTTCTGGGCCAAAGGACACCATCAGTTCATTAGAGGAGTGAGGCTGCCAGCAAGGTTGGCTTACTACACTACAGGGGACACAGAGCAGGCTGAATGACCTTCTGTCATGGGAAGCAGTGCAGACTGAATGGCCAGAGTTCTGAAGGCGTTTGCTGGCAGCTGGCTTTGTGGGTTTGTCTAGAGAGAAGCCAAGCTAATGTGTATCATGCCAATATATTGTTTCAGATACATCAGGGGGAGGGAGAGGAAATCCATGGGGCCAGGGTCATGTCTGTGGGAGGCAGGGAGATAAAACCATCTGCAGCAGAAATATATTGAGGTTCTTGGTCTCTGTCTGTCGGTCTTCACTGAGCCTCAGAGCAGGGACAGGTTCAGAGCATCTCTTCCTTTCAAGAGGGCTGTGAAACCTTTAGCTCAAAAGAGCCCGATGCCCGCTTACAATAAGGGTCTGGCAGCGGGTGTACACTCCCAGAGTGATGTAAAGGGGCCTCAGTGCAAGTGAGAATCAGGCCCAAAAAAGTGTCGGGGGACCAGTGTGGATCACTCTTTGTGTACCTTCACGCCAAAGGAAAATATTCAGAGTCGTGGTCACAGCACTCCGCGCTGTTTGTACGACGCTGGCCAGAGCATTCAGTGCTGTGCAGCACGGGACGGGTTAATGGTTAGCCTGCCCAGGCATTTGCATGAAGAAAATGTGAGCCAGAACTAAGTATTAATATGGGGGCAGCAAGAAGGAGAGGGGAGTGACTCTTCTAGCAGCTTGCTTTTTACAAGAGGGATCCCCTCCTCCCACAACCCCACCCCACTCCAACTTCTAATGAACGTGGGATTTCCTTGCTGCTGTTACACAAGCAAAGGAAGTGTCGCTAGTGAATTCAGAGATGGAGGGAGCCCTCTGGCATTTTGGCACTACCAGATTATCGTTCATTATTATTGGTAATTATTATTATTTATTACAGTATTATTTAGAGGCCCCAGCGGAGAGTGGGGGCTCATTGTGCTAGGTCAGTGGTCCCCAAACTTTTCCTCTCGCAACCCCCCTTTCCTGTAATAGAATGTGTCTGCCCCCACTTGGAGCGGAGCTGCAGCCATGGGCCGGGGGCCTGGGGCAGAGCCGCGAGCGGGAGCCGGGGGCCAGGAGCGGAGCCAGGGCCACAGTTGCGGCAGGAGGCTGGGAGTGAGGGCAGGGCCGAGGCCAGAGCAGAGTGGAGCTAGGGGCAGAGCGGGGCCGTGTGGCGCTCCCTCCCCATCTCCTGTGGGGGCTGGCCCAGGCCCTGCTGTGCACCTCAGATGTTCCTCCATGCCCCACAATTTGGGGGCCACTGTGCTAGGTGCTGTACAAACACGTAATAAGAGAGTCCCTGCCCCAAAGAATTTACAATCTAAATAGACAAGACAGACAAGAGGTATGTATGCACTGCTATCAGAGGTGTGATTGCAGCTCGGTTTGGCTTACCAGCATTAGCTTCAATCTAGCTAGCATGGATAAAAATAGCAGTGAATATGCAGGGAGCAGGTTAGCAACATGGGTACAGTCCCAGGGTCCCCAGCATGCTTGTACAGCCTGTGCTGAAGCCCATGCCACTGCTATTTTTAGCCATGCTAGCTAGATTAAAGCTCACGTGGGTATGCCATCCTGTGCTGCAATCAACTCTGAGTGCAATGTAGACATACCCAAAGAGGGGGAAGGAGGAAACAGGTAGAGAGAGAGGAAGTGACTTGCCTAAGGTCACACAGGAGGTCAGTGGCGGAGATGGGATTTACATGGAGATCTTAGACTTGTTCTGCTGTAGCCTCTAAAAAGGATTTTGGCATACTGGCATGTCCAAGGATGTGCCAAGGATGTCTTTTGGTACCTGTTCTCCCCAACATCTTGTCTGATTGGCTTCAGACATTCCAGAAATATTCTACTCTAGCATAATTCCACTCATGCCCGCAGAATGGAGTGTGTACAATTCACTGCTTAGCTGCAACTAGCAAAGGTAAAGAAGAGGAAGAAAAAGAGGCAAAAGCAAGAAGGAGAGAGAAGAGGAGTAGTAAGAGAAGAATGTGGAAAAAGAGAGAGAGGAGGAAATATAATTAAAATAATATGGCCCTGACTGTGTTGGGGGTGGGGGGGAAGTAAGGAGGAAAATTAGACCATTGGCTCTACTGTGATTTTGGCTATCATCTCTAGGGAGAGGTGCTCAGATTCTATGGTAGAATCATAGGAGGGCAAGGACCTCAAGAGATTATCTAGTCCAGTCCCCTGCACTCATGGCAGGACTAAATATTATCTAGACCATCCCTGACAGGTGTTTGTCCAACCTACTCTTAAAAATCTCCAATAATAGAGATTCCACAACCTCCCTCGGCAATTTATTTCACTGCTTAACCACCCTGACAGTTAGGAAGTTTTTCCTAATGTCCAACCTAAACCTCCCTTGCTGCAATGTAAGCCCATTGCTTCTTGTCCTATCCGCAGAGGTTAAGGAGAAAAAATTTTCTCCCTCCTCCTTGTAACAACCTTTTATGTACTTGAAAACTGTTATCATGTCCCCTCTCGGTCTTCTCTTTTCCAGACTAAACAAACCCAGTTTTTTTCAATCTTCCTTCATAGGTCATGTTTTCTAGACCTTTAATCATTTTTGTTGCTCTTCTCTGGACTTTCTCCAATTTGTCCACATCTTTCCTGAAATGTGGCATGCAGAACTGGACACAATACTCCACCTGAGGCCTAATCAGCGCGGAGTAGAGCAGAATTACTTCTCATGTCTTGCTGACTGTGACGGGGTTACGACTCACCACCTGCGGCGCCCCCTGCTGGTCGGTCTGGGAATTAGCTCACAGCAGTCCCGGAGCGCCCTCCGCCGGTGGTGTCCCGTCCGCCACTCCCTTGCCGGCGTCTGGACCTGCGTTGCTCCTGGCTCGTGGTGTCCTCTTCAGGACACTGCCCACCGCCGTGGCCCCTAGTCCACTCTCTCCCCCTCCAGGGGTGGGGGTGTTAACAGCAGTCCTCTGGTTCGCCCCTGCCGCAGTGGCCAACCACACCCCAAAGTCTATCCCCTTCTGTCAGGGGTCTGGTGCAGTCTGTTATGGCCACCTCTCACGGCCAGGTGCACGATAAGGGGGAGGGGGGGGACCCAGGCCCACCCACTACTCTGGGTCCCAACCCAGGGACCCTCTAGCGGCAGCCTCCCTGCCCTCCTTCTCTCCCCTCGTCTGCTCGCTCTCCCTGGGTCACTTCCCCTCTGACCCCTTTGCACCCTCTAGGCCCTTCCAATCAGGGCCCGCAGCCTGGCAGGTAACAGGCTGGAGCCCTCCTATGCTCCCCTGCATCTGCCCAGCACTGTGCTGTCCGAGGTGCTGGTCTCCTGAGCAGGAGACAGACCTTCCCCTCCAAACGCCTGGGAGAGACTCTCTACGTCTCTCCTGGGCAGCCTTTTTATAGGGCTGAGCCTGGCCCTGATTGGCTGTCCCCAATCTGGGCCCTGATTGGCTCCCAATAAGCCCTCCTCCCATTGGCTGCCCTTCTATGCAGGCTCACTGGCCTGCTGCAGCCCACTCATGCAAGGGGGTCCCACCACACTGACAACACTCCTACTTATACATCCCAGAATGATGTTCACTTTTTTTGCAACAGTGTTACACTGTTGACTCATATTTAGCTTGTGGTCCACTCTGACCTCCAGATCCCTTTCCGCAGTACTCCTTCCTAGGCAGTCATTTTGTATGTGTGCAACTGATTGTTCCTTCCTAAGTGGAGTACTTTGCATTTATCCTTATTGAATTTCATCCTATTTACTTCAGACCGTTTCTCCAGTTTGTCCAGATCATTTTGAATTTGAATCCTATCCTCCAAAGCACTTGCAACCCCTCCCAGCTGGTATCGTCCGCAAACTTTATAAGTTTTTGTGGGCTAAAACCCACTTCATCAGATGCATGGAGAGGAAAATACAGTAGGCAGATATATATATACACAGTACATGAAACGCCCATCTTTTCATGTACTGTGTATATATATATGCCTACTGTATTTTCCACTCCATGCATCTGATGAAGTGGGTTTTAGCCCATGAAGGCTTATGCCCAAATAAATTTGTTAGTCTCTAAGGTGCCACAAGAACTCCTCGTTGTTTTTGCTGATACAGACTAACACGGCTACCACTCTGAAACTTTATAAGTGTACTCTCTATGCCATTATCTAAATCATTGATGAAGATATTGAACAGAATTGGCCCCAGAACTGATCCCTGCAGGACCCCATTTAATATGCCCTTCCAGCGTGACTGTTAACCACTGATAACTACTCTCTGGGAACTGTTTTCAAACCAGTTTTGCACCCACCTTATAGTAGCTCCATCTAGGTTGCATTTCCCTAGTTTGTTTATGAGAAGGTCATGCAAGACAGTATCAAAAGCCTCACTAAAGTCAAGATATACCACATCTATTGCTTCCCCCCATCCACAAGGCTTGTTACCCTGTCAAAGAAAGCTATCAGGTTGGTTTGACAAGATTTGTTCTTGACAAATCCATGCTGACTGTTACTTATCACCTTACTATCTTCTAGATGTTTGCAAATTGGTTGCTTATTGATTATTTGCTCCATTACCTTTCCGGGTACAGAAGTTAAGCTGACTGGTCTGTAATTCCCTGGGTTGTCCTTATTTCCCTTTTTATAGATTGGCACTATAGTTGCCCTCTTCCAGTCTTCTGGAGTCTCTCCCATCTTCCATGACTTTTCAAATATAATCGCTAATGGCTCCGATATCTCCTCAGTCAACCCATTGAGTATTCTAGGGTGCATTTCATCAGGCCCCAGTGACTTGAAGACTCCTAACTTGTCTACGTAATTTTGAACTTGTTCTTTCCCTATTTCAGCCTCTTATCCTAGCTCATGTTCACTGACATTCACTGTGTTAAACATCCAATCACTACCAACCTTCTTGCAGAAAACTGAAACAAAGAAGTCATTAAGCACCTCTGCCATTTTCACATTTTCTGTTGTTGTTTCCCCCCCCACACCCCCACTCATTGAGCAGTGGGCCTACCCTGTCCTTGGTCTTCCTCTTGCTTCTAATGTATTTGTAGAATGTTTTTGTTACCCTTTATGTCTCTAGCTAGTTTGATCTCATTTTGTGCCTTGGCAATACATTATAAGAACATACTATAGACAGATCATTCACTCCTGTGAAATGTGAAGAGGTCTGGATTTAATCTGGTGAAGTTGGGAGGTGGGACTGAAGAGGAAAATCAGGCTCATACAGGGAGAGTAGCTCAACGAACCCTCAACTAAAATGAGACTTATGTCTTTCCATAAAACTTATTATCTGCCAGAATTACACACACAAGCTTCTCATGAAGCAGGTAAGTACTCTTATCCTCTTTTGCAGATGGAAAACTGAGGCGGCAACTTTCAGGGCTTGTCTACACTTGAAGTGTTACAGCAGCATAGCTGCAACACTGCAGCTGCACCACTGTAGTGCTTCAGTGTAGATGTTACCTATGCCGATGGGAACTCCCATAGAGGCGGTAACTAGGTCAACAGAAGAATTCTTCCATCGACTTAGTGCTGTCTACACTGGGGGTTAGGTCACTTTAACTACGTCACTTGGGGGTGTGGATTTTTCACACCCCTGAGTAATGTAGCGAGGTTGACCTAATGTTTTAGTTTAGACCAGGCCTCAGTGACTTCCCCAGTATTACAGAGGAAGTCAGAGTCCGGGCTAGAGCAGCAAGGAGGACGGATGTTCCATTTTGGAGAAGGATTTGGAGATTTCAAAATGTTCAGAATTGGAGTGAAAACCAAACATTTTAAAATTCTCTGTGAAGAAAAGTTCCCCAAAAGTGTCATTTCAGGTGGTTCAGAATGTTTTGTTTTGAGAACATTGAGATTTTTGACTTTCAAATGATGTGTTATACTACGTAATATAGTGCAACATTTTTTTAAAATGAAGAGAAAAGTCACGTAAAATGAAAAACTGAAACATTTTAGTCAGAAAATGTCAAAATGGGATGTTTTGACACGGCCAGAACTTCCCCTCCCCTTTTCTTTTTTCAAAACAAAATACCAGTGAAATTGCCCTGATTTCACAAAGCGATTTGATTTTGAAGGAAGAGCCTATTCCAATGGAAGTTTCTCCAACCAGCTCTAGTCAGGGCCAATGCTACAGCTCAGCAGTTCCTGGCACCCAGTGTGACCAGGCCTCTTTTTGTAGCAATTCCTCCAGCCCCCAGCCTTTCAGATATTCCCTTATTGATCACACTGCCTCTTTTTCAGACAGCTGGGAAATGCTACTTTTATCATTCTAACCTTTCTTTATTCTTTCCCTCCCTTCTTCCCCCTCTCTTGTCCTTCTCCAGGTACCTTCTGCATCATTTCACTGTGCACATGCGTGGCTGGAATCAACTTCGAGCTCTCCCGTTACCCCCGCTACCTGTACGGACTTCCCGATGACATCAGTCACGGCTACGGCTGGTCCATGTTCTGTGCGTGGGGAGGCCTGGGCCTCACTCTTATATCGGGCTTCTTCTGCACCCTGGCCCCTTCTGTCCAACCTGTCCCCAGGACCAACTGCCCCAAATCCAGACCTGAGAATGGGACAGTGTGCTAAAATAAATAAATAACAAACAAATGTGTGTGTATATATATATGTATACACATACATACATATATATAGCTATATTTATCTCAAACTGATGCCAGTGCCAAGGTAGAGCTCGGTTCAACATGGCACCTGCATCTCCACAGGACTTTGTGTTGCTTCGTTCTTTCTCACAGAGATGGGAAAGCTTTTCTGTAACATGGCTCTTCCATCTAACTCTTAACTTCAGTATCATAATGTAAAGGTCAAGTGAAAATACTGTTGCATCTATCTACTGCCACTTGGGGTGGGTGGGGAAGCAGGTTATATGGAGGATGTGAAACCTGAGTTTGTACAGGACATAGGGAACCAAAAACTATCAACTGCAAGGCAAGAGGAGAATACAAGCAACAAGCAAAGCAACAAATCAACCATTTGAGTCACCTCTAGAATGTAACCTCCTCGAGGCCATTTTCAAACCCCTACCACCTTTAAAAAACAACAACAAACTGTCCCATTGTTATTTTTCTTCCTGCCTAAAAATAGAGGACAAAATTGACAGAACATGGGTGGGGGAGGGGAGGCATTTTCTCTTTGCCTGCCAAACTTTAAAAAACAAAATAAACATGGAACAACAAACAAACAAACAACGAAGAAAAAAAACCATGAGGACATTTCAGCGGATGTGCTAACAATGCCGTTTTAATCTTCCAGCTGCCTTACATCCAGGCTTAATACGGAGGCTGAACTGCTAACAGAGACGCAGTGGGGGGCCTTTTGAAAATGCTGTGATACATGTGTGTATAACTCTATTTTCCCTTCTTTTTTTTTTAAAAAAAAAGAAAAATTTAAAAACATTGAAATGTGATCGTCTATAATCCATCCATGCTGTGTTTGTAGCCCAAGAAAGAGGCATCAAGACTGCAGAAGGGCGAGGGAAGGCACGAATTCTGAGACAGCCGGTCTCCTTCGCTGGAGGTTGTTTTTTTTTTAACGGAACAATGGAAAATTCAGGATGGTGGATACCAGGAAAGAATCATCCGGGGGAAGGGAGGTGGGGGAGCCCTTGCCGTTGATTTTCCTGAATATTTATTTGAGTGGGATTTGTTTTATTTTCCATTTTGGAAATTAAAGCCCACTGGGCAAAAGCCATTGCGGAGGAGAAAAGGGGAACAAGTTTTTGTAAGGGAGAAATAAGTTGTGTCCAGGTATGCCAAATAAGACCTTCCCATATCTTGTCATTGGAAACTGCCCCATTTCACTGGACATCTCTCCTTTCCATTTGGGAGAACAATCTATATAGATGGAATAGAATGGGTCAGATGCAGAGAATGAAAATCCATTCCCCATGAGCTCAAGTCTTGTATGATATAGTTGTGAATCCACAATTAGAATTCTCTCTCTCTTTTTCTGTGTGTGTCTCCCTCTTTTTCCTGCTTCTGCCCTATCTGCCATCCGCTTTCTACTCTGCTCCTCTAATTGTGCAGCTCATAGATCCCAGAACAGCTCATTTAGCAGCTAAAACCCAACTGGGGAGGAATAAATCATCCAGGGAAGCTAAGTTTCACCTGAAATTCCAGTAGTTCCTGCTGAGAAAGGTGTGGCTGGAAGGAATGCAGGGAGAAGGCACCAATGGAGTAACTAAAATGGAGTCAGAGGATGCTCTCACTGAATAGCCATGTGAAGGAGTGTAGAGAATCACTCCCTTGAGGCATCTACTGACAAATGTGCAGGGAGGGGAGAAGGAGTATGAAAAAACAGTTGTTAATTCAAGACCAATCTCTGCAACCCTTTGTTACACGAATAGTTCACGTCACATGTCCTAGTCGGTCGATAGATAACAAACATCCATGGCATCTAAACAAAAACAATTGGCAGAAAAGGCAATCCATTTGAAACAGAATTTGCTCCAGAAAAAAGGACGTGTTGACTTCCAGGCCTACAGTGCTGGAGGGAGACAGTGTTTTGCCTACTTTTAAATAAACAGTCGTTCTCATACAATACACTTATAGAGACCTTGTCAGTCGTTCCCTGCACCCTCTCTCCTTTCCCTTCCCATAAGTCTTTTTGTTGTTTTTGTTTTATTAATCTGGCCCAAATAAATGAAGACTCTTGGGAGCATTTCAGAGTAGGATTGATTTGTTTATCTTTTATTCTCACTAAGCTGCTTGTTTTTTTGTTAGCTTGATTTGGCTTTTACGTATTCCACAATCAAGCAAATCCAAGCTGCCAAATGAGTGTGTTCACACTAAAGTGCCACCTTCGGTAGGTGAGTTTTCGTTCATTTCACTTGCAAACGGAGCTGGTTGAAACATTAACAAAAATTGAAAAGAGTTTTGTTTTCGAAATGGACCAGGTTTTTTTGTTTTTTTTAATTTTGTGGCAATTTTTAAAAAGTAAAGTGCTTTCAAAAATCATGTTTTTGTAAATAAAACGGATTGGTTTTCAAAATTCCTACCATATGACTAAGCTGACTAATTAACATTGGTAAAAGGGGGGAAAAAATAAGAAAACACAGAAAATTAAAAATAACTGAAAGCAAAAAATGATAAATGGAAAACAAAAACAACCATTGAAAAAATGAAAAGTTTTTAGAGGAAATGTTTGAAACATATTGACATTTTTGAGAAAAACAATATTTTTGTGAAAAATTTCATTTTTTTTAAAAAGGCCACATTTCATTGAAACAATTTTTGAACAAAACCTCTCCACCACCTCTATGGTGGGTATGTTAGGAGAACCCTTATATGCAAGTACTTATATTTGATGTGCCTTGGGTAGGATCAAAGTGCACAGAGAGTACCTGCTCCACTCCACCATCAGCTATCGTGGCCTCGAAAGCACCACATAGCCGGCTCATTGTGGTATGATCAGTGACAGCTCATGGGTTCTTTTGTCGATGGATTTTCAAAATAGGCATAGTGGCAAAATGTAAAGAGGCAGAAATCAGTTCTACTGTTCAGTGAGCTCCTGGGTCTTTTCTTTTTTCCTGCACCTGGGATAAAAATAGTCCTGCCATTATGATGATATACTTTGAAGCTGGCAATTTACAAAATGTATGTGCATTTGTGTATGTGTGCGGGGGGGGGAAGGAGGGTTACGTTAATTTTGCTTTAAAGAAGAAGAGAAGTGTTAACTCTGGAGACTTGACCCAATTCTCTGATTATCTACTCACTAGCCTATGCCTTCCAAGACCTGCCCTAGGGGTGGGTAATATAAGTGGGCGCCCACTATGTAAAAAATTATGTGGACAGCCATTGACGTGACAGGTGAATATTTATCCTTAATTGCTTAATTTTTAGGGTGTGCCAAACTCTGGCTTGTAGAAGGAGCCATTCGTCCAGAGGGCAGTTCTCCCACCCTCTTCCCCAAAATCAGGACAGGAATCCTACGGAGTATTCAGAATTCCACTCGATCCCAGGAACAGAATGCAAGGCATCTAAGTACTTATTTATACATTATCAGGGATCAGAGCCTTTGCCACGCTTTCTATTGGCTTAGACTGGAATTCTGAATCTCCACGTGCCCAGTGTTTGGTCAAGGGTTGTTTTAAAATCCACACCTGAAGCCAGATCCAAATGTCATGAGTACTGTGGAATTCTATAATGGACCACAGCAGAACCCCCAATTCTGAACCCACTCTGAATTTTAGGAAAGCTTTGAAATGTGTTCCTGAAACTACATCCAGATGTGACTCAGAGTCATCTCTAGTTTCTAGGCTTCAGAGGTAGTCTGAACTGGTTGACAGTGATCTCAATTTTAAGGACCTGTTACTTGATACTGCCATGTGTTGAACACTCTAGCCTAATTCAGCAAAGCACTTAAGCATGTGCTTAACTTTGAGCATGTAAGTAATGCCTCTGACTCCTCACATGCTTAACTTTAAGCATGTGTTTAAGTGCTTTGCTGTATCAGGCCATAATGCTTAGTATCTTGCAGGACTGATCCCCAGTTCCTCTTTCCCCATCTGCTCCCATTGCTGAAGTGATATTCTTGTCCCTGCCTGATATATTGTTGGATATTTGGATTCTCTTACTGAAAGCTTGATAACTGTGGAGTCCAATATTTGCCAGTGTCTCACAAATTGCCTTTCATGTATCACTTCTAAGACATGAAACATATATGTTCCAGAGATCCACAGAGAAACCTGCTTAAGTGAAAACAGATGTCATGAAACTCCACTCGTGAAGTAGAATGAATTGTTTCAATGAACAGCAGCATACAAACTTCAATTGTACTTATAGTGGATCTCCAGTTACTATGTAGTGCCGTTGTTCTGTGGATACAATGAGGGTTCTCATGTCCATACATACCAGGGGCAGTGTATATGTGATTGTACTACATGGCAGGATTCCATGTACTCTATATCCTATGTACTGTATATGCCACTCTCTTAAAGCTAAAACTGGTTGAGTGTTGAAATACCGGACTCATACCAGCCCACCTGTATATATAATCCATCTCTTCTCCCCCCTACCTCCATCCCCATATACACAACTGATCTCCCCATATTTAGTAGTCTCATAGTTAGTATTTTAAAAACATTTTTCAGGCATAGCCCTCCATGCCCTGATTGAAGTGAACAGAGCTATTCATGTTTTTGACAAGCAGTTTTGGACAGTGAAAAGTGATTCTAAGTACTCTGAAAGAGCGAAACCAAATTCCTCTCAGTGGAAGTTCTTCACACTCCCAGCAGAGAATCATTAAAGAATGCAAATGTTCTCCTGATTCACTCTTCACGCAAACAGTTTAGGGCCAGTTCTGGTTTTGATTTGTAATCCCACTGGTACATCAAGTGATCAATAGAATAGGAGCCCTTAGTTAGGGTGAGGGCTGATGGGCAGGGGAGATCCTGTATGTCCCAAGTGTTACTGGAAGACTGTGTCTTTATGGCTGTCCTTCCCCATTTTGCAGCACCTCTGATCCTGGCTACACTAATAAGTGTAGCTCAGAAGAAAATTATTGTAATCTCTCCTTAATTCTTGAGTGCTACGTGTGAAATGGAGAGGAAATAATGAGTTACCAACTGTAGTGCTTAAACAAAGACATATTATTTGAGCTATTTCTTCTCTGTGCATCTACAGCAGGCATCGAGACACTAAAGAAACACACACACACAACCAGCGCTGATCTGTTTGTAGCCAAATAGAAAACTCTTTCATGTCCCATACAGTTTGCATGCAGAAAAGTGCTCATCCATGCAGCAGAGGAAGGCTTGGGGTGAAAACCTAAGACAGCTTTGGAAGATTGCCAGACTCCACTGAAAGACAGAGAGTAGAAAATGTCCATGAAGCACAAACTGCATATAAGGGCTAGTGCTGGGTGAATTTCCAAAGGTAAGGGGTCTAGTTTCAGACAAGGAACCTGAAGTTTGATTGCAAAATCCAAACGATCTGAGTCTCTTGGTGTTGCCAAACTGAGCTGGAAATCTGATGAGAACAGCCTTTGTCTCAAAATTTCCAGCACTGCTGCTTCCAGTCCCAGACCTTGGGCCTGATCCAAAGCCCACTGAAGTCAATGAACCTGTTGACTTCAATGAGCTTAGGCTCATGCCACGTGAAATCAACTTTTCTTGCAGTATTTCAGCATAGTCCTGGCCAGAGCTGAAAGTTCAAATGCGTGTCCACGCATTTCAGAAAACTAAATGTTTGGTGCTAGAAAGAGGCAATGGTTCAGAAGCCTTTTTATGTTTTCTGATTCGCTGTGTCCATCTCCAGTAAACACACACACACTAATGTTCCCCCCTTAGCCACAGAATGGAACCCAATACAGTATAATAATAATAATTACAATATTCCCTTCAGGTAACAAGGATTAACTTGGAGAACGGGCTAGGTGACTGCATAGGTTTAAATCTTGCACACAATAAGCCACAGGGGCAAATGCATTTGTTGGTCTCATCCTACTTTCCATTAAAGCATCCCTAAATCACCACCAAATTTAGTGCAATTGTCCGGCCCTACTCAGGAGAAGCCCAGGATGGAAATAACTGGGGAAGCTGTAGCCTCACGTGCTCAGGAAGGGCCCGGAACAAGAATAGCAGGGGTTGTTGAAGGTCAGAATTGATGTGCGTTGGCAGAATTATATGGGAAAACATATGTAGTGCCTTCCAGCAGTCTCACCATCTCTGTAGCTTGTCTTATCAGTCCCTTGCTTTCAGGAGCAATAGCTTTTTTTTTTAACTGGTAAAACACCACTGCAGAGTGCTAGAAAACAACTTCAATAGTTTCCATGTGCAGTTTATATATACAAGAGGTGTATGTCGATATGCTGTAAATATGGAGTCTGTGTGCTGTATAGAGAGACAATACATGGCAGGAGGCAGCATACCTTTTTTCTATTCTTTTGTACTTCAATCAGGAGGTGTAAGGCAATTCAAATCCCACCTTTTGCCGTATGATACCCCTCCATTCACATGTGTGCACTGATCATGTACAGTGCCGCCTGCTGAAGAGTAGTGAGGAAGCACGCAAAGCACAGTGGAAACATTTGAGCTGCCTGCAAATGGAATTGGGACAATTTGTGAGTTCACCACTGTAGAGTGTTTGGCTACTAAAGAGCTGCCTGTGTTGTACTGATCCTTTGTAACTGAATCCCTGAGACTCAGAGACAGGACTCCTCCCTATCACACCTGTGTCCAATCAGTCCTGAGCTATAAACAATGCACCCAAAAAGTTCTGATTTGCCCACAAGTCCCCGCTGTCTTCCAGTGCCCCAAGCACCAGCGATAACCCAGCCCCAGCCACACATGCTGTGTACGGTACAGAAGAAAACTTCTCAGAGGGATAGGTAGGGCGAAGCAATGTGAAGATCAAAGGCCCATCAGGAGGATACCCTTGGGATTCACAGAATCTCACTCAACTCCTTGCAGCCAGCTGATCCTGATTCATGAGAGGTTTCCTAGGATGCAAAGGCTGAGGCAGAAAGCCAGTTTTGTTTTGCTTAATTCAGAATGATCTGTCCATGTCAGCTCCAATCTGAAAAGTTTGATCGCTTTAGGTGAAAATCACTGCTGTGTGGAGGGGCAGCACCACACCTGTGCACCACTTGAGCATCACTTCAGCCCTCAACATGGGCATAAGTTGGATTTCAGTGGTGCACAGGCCTGGATCTCATGCGGATCTCCCAAGCCATTGAGAAGGCTTTTAATGGAGAAGTGTGGTAACAAACTATTTCTTTTGCTGTGATTTTGCTACATTTTCACCTGGTCAGAACTCTCAGCCAGCGATAATAACTCTACAGTCTACAGATCAAGGGCAAAGCCTTCAAAGACACCTAGGTGCATTAGGAGCTTGTCACATTTTCAAAAGTGATTTAGGCACTTAGGCGCTGAGGGTATGTCTGCACTAGAGCTGGAAGGTGTACATTCCAGCTTGAGGAGACATAGCCGTGCTAGCGCAGATCAAGCTAGTGTGCTAAAAATAGAAGTGTAGTTACAGTGGCATGAGCAGCAGAAGGGGCTAGTCTCCCCGAGTAGGATCTCGGGTGGGATCATACATGGGACAGTTAGCGCCTTCTGCTGCTCACGCCGCAGTGGCTAGATACTATTTTTAATGCACTAGCTTGATCTGAGCCAGGCACAGTATGTCTCCTCAAGCTGGAATGTAAACCTTCCAGCTCGAGTGCAGACATACCCTGAGTCACACTGAGACTAAGACTCCCAAGTGGCTACATGACTTTTGAAACTGGACCTTAGATGCCAAAATTGCTTAAGTGCTTTTGACATTTTTATCCGAAGAGTCAATTTTACCTGTCAATATAAGGCTGCCTTTTTATCGAGGGTTTTTGGCAACAATGTAGATCATAAGGGAAAAGATCAAGTCATCAGAACCGCAAAGTAAAAAGTGCAGCTGTAGACTCAGTTCAGTTTGGGTGTATTGAATTATTTATAGCTCTTGGGCACCAACAACAATCATAGACACCTCATTTAAACTCGTACTATTTTTACTCAGCAATTTCCATCACTTAAGTGTCTTTCTTCCTGTATTTGTTCTTTGATCTTCTACAAACTTTTTCTCTTTGTTCTGATATAAAATAGCAAATCTGGGGACTTTTGAAAGTATTTTGCTGCAGCACCTTAAATTATTTTCAGACGTTTTGAGGTCTAAGTGTGACATATGTTGTAAAATTCAAAGCTGTTAGATATACCCAAAGTGGGCCTGCACTTGCAGCCCTTACTCAGGCAGAACTCCCATTGATTGAAATCAATGGGAGTCTTGCCTGCAGGGCTGGGCCCTATTAGAGAGAGAGAGAGAGAGAGAGAGAGAGAGAGAGAGTGTGTGTGTGAGAGACAGAGAGAGAGAGAGAGAGAGAGATGGGGATTATATTTACATATGGGCCCACTTTATGTATCTAGTCCATAGAAGGGATTGATTCATCACTGTGTTGCTCCAGCTTCAGCCAATGGAGCTATGCCGGTGTATAGCTGGAGTAACACAGTGGTAAATCAGCTCCATAGATAGATACACATATACATGTATATATGTACATATATGTATATATGTAAAATTATGAACAATGTCCATAAATTCATGATTGTCTGGAATACCCTTAGATTGATGTACAGAATTTTAGGCCAGGGCCTGTTTCTATGTTGCAATTCTTATATATCTCAGATTTAAAACAAAACAAATTAGAAAACGTGTTTCACATTGAATCCCTGATCCTGCAACCGCATGTATGTGGGAAGGGTATCACACTGAAGTCAATGGCACACATGGATCCACTCTCAGGATTGGGGCCTACCTACCTTTAGTATTGTTGAAACTCAGTGGCAGCTCCCCTCCAGACAAACAAAAAAGAGCAAGCTGATTGTTAAAGGGAGGGCTTGCCACCATCCCTAGAAGTGGATTATCAAACCTATAATTAGAGATTAACTCAATTCACAAAATTCTGATCTGAATCCAGATTTATTAGTTTGGAGGTATCAGGATGTGGGGTTTTAGTTCAGGCCCATCTTTACTTATAATACACCACATCTCCAACCCAATTCTAGAACACCTCTGAACCTATGCTAACGAATAAACATGCCTGTCATTAACTAAGCCACACTGTGAATACCTCTCTTGCGCCACCCACAAAATGACCTGAAAAAGGACATCCATCTGCCAGTAAATAGACATTTAAAACTTCCTCTTAAAGACATATTTTTGGTAGCTTAATATTTCTTTTGAATCCTAAATATATTGTATTACGAACAGCTCATATAGGATATTGTGGGTAGCCAGATGTTGAAGGCAAGGGGGATCTGTTCTCTCACTGATGTGCACAGGATGAGATATCCACATTAAAAAAAAGCCCATAAATCAATGGGAGAACATTTAGTTAGGCAACTATTTGGACAACAATACAGCCACACTGAGGATATGCCCCAACTCAACTGCTTCCTGCCACCTTTTGGCAAGAGGGTCAGTCAAACAGAGAGATCAGGCATTGACAGAGGAGAAGGATCAACAGTTTGATCCAGTATGTCAACTCCTGTGCTCTTACATGCTTCAAAAACTTTTTTTATCTCAATAAGACCAACACACTGGGTGGGGCTGGGAGAATTAAATCGAATTCTGAAAACTCCTGGATAAGGTTAACTTTAGCTGAAGTTTCAGAGTAGCAGCCGTGTTAGTCTGTGTCAACAAAAAGAACAGGAGTACTTGTGGCACCTTAGAGACTAACAAATGTATTTCAGCATAAGCTTTCGTGGGTTGAAGTGGGTTCTAACCCACGAAAGCTTATGCTGAAATAAATTTGTTAGTCTCTAAGGTGCCACAAATACTCCTGTTCTTTTAGCTTAAGTGGCACTGCATGGTCACTGCTATCTGCACAGCTCAGTTCAGTCAGTGACTTGGTGATTTTTACTACCCCCACTCCACCCCCCCCCCTTCACCCTCACCAATAAAGCTGTTGAAGATACTGTTAAGATGGGGTTGGAGGAGCTTAGATGGGTTGAAGTGACCTATTTTGTAGCAGATCAATAATACTGTAGCATTCCTGTGGGAGAAACTGTGGTATTCAGTGGTAGCTGAAACTGATTTCCAGGAGATCAAATGTCATTCTTTACTGCAATTCTTTCCCCTGTCCCCCATCCCACCTTTTTCATCCTGATCTTTCTGCTAAGCCCTGCCTACTCGTTTTTTAGGGTCAGGTGTGGATCTCTCTCCCTTCCTGTGCGTCAGCGTGTGGAAATGTTTCATGTAGAGAGAAGAGCTTTTTTCCAATTAGTCCCATTTTCATACCAACACCTGAAGTGTGTGACTGTTTTGCTATCCAAGATGTCTGTAAAAATGTTTTTAAAACCCCCGGGGGGGGGGAGAAATAAAGGATTAACAAATGAACTTGCGGTGGAGGGGATTTGAACATAAACTAAATGTAAAGATGCAGCATCAGTTTTCTAAGGAACTTTTTGAGACCATCCCTGAAATCTCATCAGTATTCTCTCTCCCTCCCTTTGTATCAGGGATGGAGATCTAGGATATTAAAATCTCTGCGGTTGTTGTTCTCGCTGTATAACTCTCTGGTTTCAATGAAGAGTTTGCATGTTTTTGAGACTATTGCTGTCAAAGGAAACCCCATTTTTAAAAAGATGTAAAGTCAATGTGAATGTGACATTATATATTGTGGGGGAGTTAAAGAAGGGTGGTCCTTTCCCCCAGTTTATTTGCTTTTTCTGTTTCTAGTAGTAGCCCCCAGGCACCTGATCGTTTGCGGCGCCGTTCACCACTGCACTGACTCTTGCCAGATTATAGGCTTGCCAAGAGGATTCATCTCGCATCTCCCCAAGCAGTAACCTCACCTCAGGATATAGCCAGACTAAGCCACAACTCCGAAAGCTTTGATTCTGGGTTGCCTTTCTGCTTCCCCTTCATAAGATGATTCCTTCTCCTAATAGAAGCCATAATCACTACTCTGACCCTGTGGCAAGGGTGTATGGGCAGCCTGCCATGAGAACACTACATCACTTTGGTACCAGCTGCAAGTCAGGGGCTTGGGGAAACACCTCCCATGTGAAGGTTAAAGCATCACTAAGACTCCTAATAGCTCTGAGAAGTGAAAAGCCCAACTTCGCAGATCCCCTGAGCCACTGAGCCAACAGGCAGGCCTCCTTCTCCTGGGCCTGATTGCCCACTGCTTCACACCTTGTGCATTCATTTCCCCCTTCTCGAAGGGTGCAAAACAGTTGTTCAACACCTCCATTCAGAGCTGGGGGCATTTTGTGCAAGGTACTGTGGGGACTGAGGCCCGCAATGTTAATCTTATCCACCCACAATACGTGCATGCCATCTGCTCTGGAGGCATTCTCCTGCCAGAGATACATGCCCTAGTCCCATGCTGCACCACTGACCAAAAGTTACTCAGAAGGTTCCCTTCCCTTTCCCCCTTCTTCACGGTCTCTCTGCTGTAAGGAAAGAACACCCTTTTGCTAGGAATGAAGGAAGGAAGGAAGGAGTCCAACAGCCTCCCCCAGCTCTGGTTAGGATCCAATCGCCTTCACCCAACACTGCCACTAACAGCTTGAGAAGTTTAGCATAACAAATCAGTCAAATGCCTGTGACCTAATACGTTTCAGCACCTTTCCTATGACATTCCCAAGTAAAACGATACAAGGGGCTGGTACAAGACATTGGTCTTGTAGACACGATGGGTCAGCCAGATGTTTAAAGAGGCATCGCTATGCTCCATATAAATGCAGTGCACACATATTTAAAATATAGATGACAATGAACTTATACTCTATGACTCATACCCTGCAAGGCTGGACGTAAAAGATCTAAACTGGCATTCCAGTATATCAAAGGAATATTGATATGTAGCATTTATCTAGCACTTTTCCTCTTCAAAGTGCTTTACAGATATTAATTAATCCACACCATACCTGTTTGAGGCCAATGAGTATTGTTATACACATTTTACAGATGGGGAATTGAGGCAGAGAGTGTAATGACCTGATTTTCAGTGGTACTGCACCCCCACAACTCCTATTAACTGCAGTTAGCATTTTATGTGCTCAAGACTTCTGAAAATCCAGACCATAAGGGATTTGTCCAGATCTACATAGGGAGTCAGTGTGAACGCTGAGATTAGAGCTCAGGATTTCCTGGCTCCCAGTTCTGGGGTCTCATCACCAGCATATCCTGTAAGGCCCTGATCCAGCAAAGCACTTCAGCACCTGTCTAACTTTAAGCATGTGAGTCCCATTCATGGGATTATGCCTGTGCTTAAATTCTTTGCTAGATCAGGATCTAAGTTAAAATACACTAAACCAGAGTATATTTTGCATATTGAAAAGATATGTTCATTTCTGATTGTGTTTCAAGCATTGTCGAATACATTTGAACTATATGTGCAGTTAACTTGGTATGAAGTAACTCAGCCATGTGGGACTTTTTTTAGTGAATCAAATACAATCATTCACTCCGCCAGTCGCCATACAGTTTGGTTTTATTTGCATAATGAAATCCCGTGGGCTAGAAGTAAATGAGAATGGCGTGTCCTGCATGGTTCTTACTTCTGTGCTGTCGCCAGAGACAAAGTGGGTCCCGTGGCTCATTGGTGCTAAAAATAAAATGAATAAATAACTATTATGTTAGGTTGTTCTGATATGATGTGAATAAATGTGTTGTTTCATTTTACAATTAATGCTACATCTTACCAAATCTATTGTACTGTCCGTTCCTTCTCGTCAATAATTACAGAAAAAGTGAGCAGAGCTAGTTTTTAAAAAAATATATTGTTCTATTCTAAGGCCCTGATTTTGCAAACACTTATGCATGAGTATAAGTGTTTGCAGCATCAGGGCCTGAGTTGTTAATTTTAATGGTGGGGCTGAGGGTGGGGAAATGAAAAGGAAAATTGCCAAGTTCCTGTAACTTTGGAATGACAAAGGACACAGAGAACATTGCAGGACTTTGCCGAAAAACTGGCTGCATCTTGCAATTTTCTTTTTTCAATTGGCAGAAAATACTGTATTTCCATCAATTAAAATCTTGTCTGGTTATTAATTAAACAACTTGTTCATGGACAATTAAAATTAAATAAGTAAACTGTCAATTGTGGAATGTAAACTGATTAAACAATTAAATTAAAAAAATCATGTTGTGTGTTTTAAGCGGATGTGTCTGCTTATGTCAGGATGGAGGAGGTGGGGCTTCACTCACTTCCTCATCTGACAAATGGGAGAGAGGTTGAAGGGGGTGGAGTTTGAAGGGGCATGTTGTTAGTGGCAATGAGCTACAGAGACGCTATCAGCTATTTTTGAATAATAGGTGTTAGTTGTGTGGATGTATTCTCCTCAAATCTTCCAAACATCAATAGTTTCTGAATCTGCTTAGTTAGGGAAAGGTTCTTCTGCTCCCCATAGGTAGGAGAGCCCTTGGAGCTATGAACATTCCCACACATTTTAATCACAGCATCCTCCGTTGGATCTATTTAGTCTGTACAAGGTTCTGTTGAAGTTTAAAGAGATATTGTCAAGTAGTTAAATGTCAAATGAAAAATTTATGAATCCCAATATGAAAATAAATATGTTCATGATGTCTTTAAAATGTAAAGGGAATTCAGAATCATTGTAGAATTTAAACATTCCCCTGCAGTGTAGTGAACCTAAACTCTATGATATTGTGGTAGGGCATGAGAGCCAGGAAGTGTGATTTGTAACATTTAGGAAACATTCAGAAGGTAGGTAGATTGGAGAGAAGTCAGAGCACTTATAATCATCTACATATGCAATCAGCTCAGACAGTTTAGACTTCTGAAAACCTCTCCTTCTCACCATGCATGGCCAGAGACACTAGTGTAGTCACTTATTACTGTTCCATCATCTCTTTTGCACATCTACTCCAACACTAGTAACTTAGGCCTACATTTTCCAAAGTTTCCACTAATATGAGTGCCTAGTTTGAGACAGACCTTAGGTGTCTCAAGTCAGGCAGCCAAAAATCAGTGGATTCCTTGGCAAATGTAAGCCTTAAAACCTATCCTTAGAAAAGTGACAATAAACAAAGAGTGACACTGACCAGACTAGTTTCAACTGAGTGAAAATCAAAAAGTAAAGAAGAAAAGTAACAAAGATTTTAAATCATTCCATTTTTATCATCTTTTTTTTATAAACTGTTACTGAACACACAGATAAGAAGTTTTTAAACATACAATTATCTTTATGAATGGCCCTTTAAATATCAAAAAAGTCCTTTCACTTTCTGTCCTCAGCCGCATTTTGCTGTTGATCCATTGAAGAGAAGTCAAAGAAATAGGAGGATGTACTTAGCACTTTCAGTAGTAAAGCAGGTCTGTTCCAGCTGTCATCTTCTACCTGAATATTCTTCAAAAGTTTGCTAGCAGTCAAGTAATGGCTGAGGAGTGTAACAACAGATATCAACATCCTGTGGGGCTTATTTTAATGGAGTCCTGCCTGGGGCAGAGGAGGTATTGTCTAAAATATCAACATTTACTGAAATAAGCAAAATGAAAGAACTATGAATTGAAGAAGATAAGAAAGCATTCAGTGGTCAAATGCATAATCTCAATGAGCATAAATTCAATCATCTTTTCTCTCTTGATAACAGTTGGCAAAGTGTGAAGCCCGTTCAGTAGCCTTGGTGAGATGCTAAACCCAAAAGTAAGAGCTTTAACCAAGAGGGTCAAGCTCCTCAAAAGTATTTAGGTACCTAACGCCAATTGAAAGTTTAGGTATTTATAGGGTTAAGTGGGAGTTTTACGCATCTCATTGGTCCTGAATCTGGTATTTAGGTACCGAAAACAGGGATTAGGCACCTAATTCCTTTTGTGCATTCAGACCCTAAATACCTTTGAGGATCTGGGCCTATTATAAGATTTCTCTATTCCTGACCAATGCACGATGAATACAACTTGTGGGCCCTGTTTTTATATCCTGCTTTTGCCTGCAAATCAGATACTTAGATTTCTAAATGGCCTAAACAGAGAGTACAGAGGGAGGGGGAGTGATCAAGGGTATCAGAAGGTGACAAAAAGATCAAGGTGAATGAGGGTGGAAGAAGTCTGTAAAGTGCAGTGTTGGGGAGAGAAATAATTAAAACCTGGTCCCTAAGCAGAGGATTAACAGGTGTTTTTGTTCTCATTGCAGGGATTGCAGAGAAACCCTGTGATGGGAGTGTGTGGGCAGTGCTTAATTTGTGCCAGGGCTTGCCAGGGTTGAGACCTGACACCTCTAGGCTTGGCAGTTCATAGCCCCAGCACCTTTGGGCTTGCTGCATCAGTTATGAATGTAAAAAAATTGCTTGAGCTCCGGCACCTCTTTCGTTACAAATTAAGCACTCGGTGTGGGTGAAGGGAAAGGCAGGTTCAGCTGTTCATATCAGGAAGGAGAAAGATGAGTATAAGAAAGGAGAGGAACAAGAGATGTTTTGGTGTGTGTGTGTGGATGGGGAATGTGTGTTCAATTAGCATGGGAACACTCTTTATAACACAAAAACGCAGGAGAAGCCTGGCTGGCAGAAAGCCTTCTTTTTAAATGGGCCTCAAACCTCTGGCTGCAGACTTTTAAAAGGAACATTCTGGCTTTGGGAAAGCTTCACGACAAACCTCCAGGTTGTGAGGAAGTCATCTACTTTGTGCTGAATTTTGGCCGCATTGGCTAAATTGTTTTTGCCAGCAGCAGATGGTCAGAAAGCATGGAACAGACCTTTCCTGCTGCAGGTTGACAGCAGGCAGACCGTATCCTTATATGTGGGTTTCAAAGACATTAATAGCTTGGCGTGGCTATTCTCTCTCTGATAGAGCAACAGCACCAGATATAAATACCACAGCACTGTACATACACCTAGTCAGAGGCAGTTCCTGTCAGAAGGAACTTGCTTGCTAAATAGACAAGACAAAGGATGAGAGAAAGGCAGGTTTATTAGCCCTGTTCTACAGCTGGGGAACTGAGACACAAAGAGGTCACATAGGAAGCATGCAGCAGCTCAGGGAACTGATCCTAGACTGGCACCCTTATTAAGCTATCTCAGCATAGAGGGCAAGGGCTGAGTTGACCATGGAGACTGAACTACTCAACAGGTGGCAGGGCACTGGGCGGGAAAGCCACATTGCTACTGCTTGTGCGGTTTCAGTTTTGGGGATATGGCCGGGACCTAGGCCTGTCAAGCTGTCATTTTTAACTAGCACTAACATTTACTTGAAAACTAGCCTTGCCATCAAACGATGACACAAATGCCATCTTTTCATAAAGGAGGTGGCTAAATAGGGACATTCTGGGGAGAGGATTCCACCTCCCAGTTTCCTGTGGGATATCGTGGGGCAGTCAGTGATGTGGCAGCTCAAACTGAGCATTTCAAAGGGGACTTCAGAACCCCAGAACTTGAGTTCCTCAAAGCAGCTAAACTACTTGTCTGCCTCTGAACCATATTAATACAAGCTCTGATCAGCCACAAAAATGCAGCCCCTCCCAAACTGCATAGCAATGCTCGCAGACACATCCTTCCAAGGCTGAAGGGAGGACCCTGGTGTCTCCCTAGCTTGCTGAAATACAACTGCATCCTTTCAAAAGGCCTGCTAATCTCACAGTGGCCTTTCTTGTCAGAAGCACATGTTAACTGAAACTGACTGGGGCTGCAGGGAGTGAGAATTCTGATAATGAAATGCTTTCATAGCCAGACAATCATTATTCCAGGGCATTACTGGGCTCCGCCCCAGGGACAGTCTAGAGAGAGTCACGGTTGAGCTGTTCCTATAGAGGCCAAAACTAAGCCATCTAAAGAGCTATCTTTACTAAAATTTTCTTCCCTGCCCCACCCTGAAAAAAAGTCTTTCTTGATTTGCTTAGAAAGAAAGCTGAATAAGTGAGGCAGTGTTATTGTGCTATTATCAGCCTATAGCCCACACCAAACAGGGCTGATGGACTAACTCCCGTTCTCTGTGAACCCTGAACAATTCCGCCGGCTCCTGGGAAACTACGCTGGAGTAACAGAGCAAAATGTGTGGCCTAGTGTCTTCCAAGGCTAGTCAAGACTGAATCCTACATCTTCCTTTCAGGAGGAAAAGTGACTAGCACAGGATGTGAAACAGGCTGAAGAGCACTTATTTGGTAAATGGAAAGGCTTAAGGAATAACAACCGGGTTCTCAGTGCAGCTTGGTCATGTCCTTTGCATTCACTGTCTACAATGACATCCATTAATGCACCCTTACCAATCTCTCTCCTGGCAGTGACCTGATCCTGAGCCACCGGAGGAAGAGACTGGATCTCTGGGGGCTGGTAATTTGCAGAAACTAGCTGCCACCATGCACCTACACTCAAGGGCACTGCACTTGCTTCATTTCAGCAGTGGCATCAAGGCCCTGACCAGTCTGTTCCAGAATGGCTGCCTGACTGTTGAGATGAGAGATGTTCCCTACATACAGCACAGCCTCTGAGGAATACAGCATAGTTTACAATACTGTGCTGAGTTAATCTGTGCTATACCAGTCCGTGTACACCCAATGCACGTCTACTATGCAACCCCACTCTCGCTCTCTCTGCTATACTGATCCCAGTATGTGTGTGCAAAGGTTGACTTCAGATCTCTGCTATTGTGAGCCAAGCTTTTCTGTGATACTGATTGCTTTCTGTTCCTTTGATTGCTAATTCATGGTTGCTTCTTCCAATCCCCAGATCACTTTTAAAACCTTCTCAGAGCTAGGGTTTAAAGCATCCATCCCCCACAGCGGGCCCGTAATGCCATTTATTCACTATTACTCATCACGGAATGTGTGATGGAGAGGAAGGGGATAATCTATATGCACAGAGCACTGCAAGAGGTGATCACAAATGTGTCATTTAATAGTCCTGAATCAGTGACTTGAAGGCGAGGCCTATGGAGGGATTAGAACCCTTTCCCTAGGCAAGAGCTAAAGGAACAGCCTGTGTTTGTCACACATTGTTTTCTATCAGAAGTGAGAGAATAGTTTTGTTCATGAAAATGAGCGCCTAAGAAAAATGACTAGAGTTACAGACTGTATAGTGTAGAAAGGTGCTCTGCAAAGCCCCCCCCCCCCCCAGCTTTGCTAATGCACCTCAGTTTTGACTTGCAGCACTCCCTGTTCTTCCAGACGCTGGGACTGTAAGTGAGTTTGTGGGTTTGTTCAAAGCCAGAACTCAACGTGAAAATCAAATCCAATAAATGAAAGCCAAGGAAAAGGTTTTCAGGGAATCAAAACCAAAATCAAAAGTTTCACATGGCTCTGATTTCAACATGTACTGGATGGCTCAGAATACTGGTGGCAATAGGGACCTAGAACCTTTCATCTGTAGGTTGCTGGTTTCAATCCAGCACATGTTAGTAGTGATAACAACCTACTGTCCTCTGATGGCTACTTCCTAATCTGAAACAAATCACTGGTCCCAGTACATGCCCACTACTGTCGGGACTGTGTGGCTGCAAATTCATTCGGACAACAGCTCACAGATTGAACAACTACAGACTCTATTGTCATTTCACCATTTGAAATGATCCCGCTAGGGTGACCAGATAGCAAGTGTGAAAAACCAGGACAAGGGGTGTGTGTGTCGGGGGGAGGGGTAATAGGCACCTATATAAGAAAAAACCTCAAATATTAGGACTGTCCCTATAAAATCGGGACATCTGGTCACCCTAGATACTGCCAGGTCAACACAGAGAAGCCAAAGCGTCCCTGCCCCAAAGGGGAGTACTGTCCAAAAGGACAAAGACAGCCACAGAGTCAGATAAAGGGAGAGCAATCAGTGCAGTGATAGGCACCTATACATGTCTTGGTTGCCCTCAGCCAAGAGACCTTGCAGACCAGTATGGGAGGGGGATTGTAACCCCAACGGGAGAATGAAGCTGGGAAGAAGGGTCCTTCCACCCAGAGCCTGAAGGCGTGTGGCCACCGCCAGAGCAAGTGTCTGACCGCAGCATCCCTCCAGCACAGCCAGGGCCTGGGCAGGAGGCCTGGGACGTGTGAGGAACAGACTGTGAACTGCCCTTACATTTCTGCGATGGCTATTTGTGGTTGCCCATGCCACAGAGCAGGGTTACATGTTTTCCTTTCACCTTTCCCATTTTTTCCTTATTTTTTTTATTAGTTGCTGTTTAATAAATTGTATTTGCTTTGAACTACATGTAATGATCAGTGGGTCAGGGAAGCATCCAGAGTGGAGAGAGTACCCCGGAATGGGGACACCCTAGAAAGAATATAAGATAGAAGGCACAGTGAATTAACACACCACCCTTTCACCTAGATGAGCAGTAAATACAATCAGTGGGCTTAACCTATTTGTGAGCCCAGTGGATGTTTTTCTGGTCAAGAGAGGCACAGAGCTGGACTTGGAAGTGTGGAACATCATGCATTGACAAAAGTGTGAGGATGGGGACCCAGAAATGCGCTGGCAGGTGTTAAAGTTCAGGACTGAAGTGCTTTGGCAGAGCACAGTATAGAGGTTATTGTTATTTCTTTATTGCTGCAAACACATGAAAACAGTTCTGGGCAAGTGTGGCCCAAACTTTAGCTGCAGGCTATAGAAGTGGGGGGGAAATGACAAGGGGAAAAATGTACCGCATCCTTCTAGAATCAGATGTACACACTTCTCTGCAGAACATTTCTCTGCCCTTTTAAATGTACAGGGAGTCAGAACTGGGACTTTCCACAGCCTGGTCCAAGAAAACCCAGCAAGCAAGACAGAGCTTAAACTTGCTCCAGCCAGGAGGCAGAAGCAAACAAACCTTAACTTGCAAAGTCTCTTGGCAACTGTATATATTGTCCCTCATTTCCCATATCCTCCGTTCTTCCTGACCCTGACCCTGTGGTCGGGTAGAGCAAATTCTTCCTTTCCTGCCTCAAGGCCCTTGTCTCAGAATTTCACTGGCTCCTTTTATAGCCCTGCTTTAATGACCCCCCGCACCTCCCTATCCTCCCCCCACCACCACCATTTTGATTTCTTATTGGGAAGTGTTACAAGCTGCCCTAATTTTTTATTGTTTGTAATATGATAAACCGCACACCTGCACCCTCCTGTCACAAGACTGTCTGGGATAGAGCAAACCTCTAGGAGATACAGGGGGAGCTCACACATGTGAGTCTAATTATCCCCCACTCTAGCAGATGTTATGGGGCATCTTTCCAATGGGCTGGCGCTCAATCCACCAGCCACGACCTCTGGAGTCATCTCCCCTCTCAGGGTCCCAGGTAAAACCACCAAACAGCTCATAGGCAGCAAACGGGGCTAAACAAACGAAAGGAAAAGGAAAACCTGTCAGTAGCTCCCTCCAGGGTATGGGCCTCTCTGATGTCAGAACGGGAATATCACTGTCCACTTCAGGGTCCACTGGGGTTCCAGTGTAAGTATCAGTCCACTGGGGTTCCAGTGTAAGTATCAGTCCTGTTTACCCTTCAGCTCAGGGGACCTGAGCAACCCCACTTTACAAGGGCAGGGGGCGCCGCAAGCCATCAGTCCTCTCTTCAGGGCTGGAAAGGCTCAATAGTCTGTTCCTTTGCCAGGGTTGTCCCGGTCTGAGAGGAGTTCCCTCCCTTTTACCGCCTGCTCCAGTCCTAGCTTGA
Source organism: Macrochelys suwanniensis (assembly GCA_033296515.1). Classification (NCBI taxonomy): domain Eukaryota; kingdom Metazoa; phylum Chordata; order Testudines; family Chelydridae; genus Macrochelys; species Macrochelys suwanniensis. The sequence goes on along the minus strand of CM065775.1, from coordinate 243,200,581 downwards.
TTTCCAGGTGCATAGGGACGGGGCCATTCCATCCCAAAGCACCTCCTTAACTCTTTCTATGTTAGTGTGGAGTTTATATATCCCCTCATCCCACCCTCAACAAATTCCAATTAAAAGCAGGTCTCTAAAGAAATCAAGGTCATTCATTCAGATTAATGTAAAGTAGACAGGAACAGGATAAAAAAAGGAGTAGTGACGAATAATCTCTCTTCATTCAGAACTACATGCAAAACTCATCTTTCTGCCTTAGCTTTCTCTCAATAAGAGCTTTACACACACACACGCACACACGCCTATTTTATTAAACTCTAGGTAGAGAGATTTTTCTTTGGGACAAAGTGTAGTGAAGAGTTTACAAATTAATCTTTGATAAATGGAAACAACTTCCAGGAGAAAATAAATAAATAAAATGCAATACAAAATCGACTGGATAAAAATAGACATTAGAGGAAGACATTTTTGATACACCAAACCAATAAAGAAGCATAAATGTTACATCACACACGACACCTCAAGAAAACTGCTCCAATGTACTTTCAAACAGTTTCCATTTGGAAGAAAAATGACTATCTACCAACATTTCTTTTACCAGAGAAAGACTATTATGTTAGAATATTCAGTATGGATTAAGGGGAGATCTGTGTAATAAATCTTATTGGCCATGTTTCCAATTTTGCATGCCTGCTTTTGTATGTACAACTGGCTGCTCAGTTTACATGTGCAATTGGCAGTTTGCTGGTGCAAAATAGGTGATCCCACTTGGAGACATGCAATCATTTGTGTGCACACAAGTAGGCATGCAAAAACAGTCTGAACATTTGGCCCATTGATGTCAGTGAGAGTCTATCCATCGACTCCAATGGGTTTTGGGTTAGGCCTTAAATTAAGATCTGGCCCCAGTATCACTTAGAGCAGCCTCTGTACCTAAGGACCTTTGGATCGCTGTAGCAGTGCTCAGCTCCATCACATCCCTGACCTGCCGCTGGCTTGCTCCCTACACCAGGAAAGGGGTAGCACCTAGTGCAGGAAGAGCCTCCACCAGTTTTACACCAGCTGAGAGTTTCCCTTCACAAGGGGTATTCTCTACCAATCATTTATGGGCATAACCTAGCCACTTCGCACTGCCTGAGTGGTGCAAACTGGCCAGATCCTACTAGAGAATCCTGAGACTGGAATATGATTTCCTTGAAGGATGTAAATCTTTCTCAGAAAATAACAGATAAAAATCTCTGAGGAGAACAATCTGCTTCACAATTATCCATCATTCATGATGAGCTTTGAATTTCATTTGCATGCAATTACTGTATATATATATTTTTTCATTGTGCTCTGTTCACTTAATGAGTACTGCAGTTGTATTGATAATAGGAAACAGATTTTCAAAAAGATGATTAGCTAGTTAGATGACATCTTGAGGGTGCTTTCTGTTCATAGCAATAGCTATGTCCTGGAGTAAATAAACTCTGAGGATGAAGATTGTAATGGTAGTTAGTCCAAGATGCAGTTATTACCAAGTTAAGTGGATACACCCTCAAATTCGTATTATGTTGAAATACCAAACCCCTTAGCCCATTTGTCTTGTCTTGCATGGGAATACTAGGGGAAAAGAGGGCACAAGGAGATTAAATCTGGCTGCAAAGTGCTCAGAAATGCAAGATAGTGAGATTGCTGACCGACTCTAGTGCATTAGACTAGTCCAGTAGACTCCATTAGAATCCTTCAAATGGTCTCCATTGCTTTCTCCTGGAACAACCGTATGCCCAGAAACCAGCAGACCAAGGGCTGGTCCACACTGCGGGGGGAGGGGGGGATCGATCTAAGATACGCAACTTCAGCTACGTGAATAACGTAGCTGAAGTTGAATATCTTAGATCGATTTCAAAAGGTACTTACCCCGGTCCACACTACAGCAGGCAGGCTCCCCCGTCGACAGCGCTTCCTCCGCTCACGGAGCTGGAATTCCGGTGTTGACGGGGAGCGGTTCTGGGATCGATTTATCGCGTCTAGATGAGACGCGATAAATCGATCCCAGAACATCGATAGCTACCCGCCGAATAGGGCGGGTAGTGTAGACGTAGCCCAAGTAAACGTATTGCTTTGTTCTAAAATCTAGTTACCAACAAGAACCAAAAGGCAGCAACTGGCAGATCTGTGCTGGAATTTCCATTCAGTCTGGTGGTACTGGCAGTGTTCCAGGGGTGCACCTGGGTGTGGCCTCAACCCCACACAACTTGCACACTGACAAACAGTGGCAGGACAGCACTGTTCAGAGCATTGCTGCACGGCTAAGCAGCACATGCCTAGCATGAGGCGTGTCTCTACTAATGAGATGATGTCATGACTGCAGTGACAGTGCTAGTGCTTGTATGAAGCCACTAGGCACGGCCAGTAGGAGTGATGATGTTTTGAGAAAACTAAGCAGCCAGACTGAGCTGAGCGCTCCTATAGCTAATAACAGTGTCAGCCCTTTCTCTCCTCAGCAAGCCTGCCTCCTGAGTGCTTGCTAAACATGACATGATGTCAGAAGTTATATCGAACCATCGAAGGAGTAATTGCTTTCGCAACCCTATTTAAAAGGAAATACTGCACCACACTTTGAAATCCTTCTCATTGCCATGAGGGCCATAGAACAGGCAATGTTATGTTTCCCTGGGGTGACCCCAGCAATGTGACAGGTACTGTTGCCCCTCTGCCAAGTGGTAGCACATTAAGAGGCCTCGCAATTTCCCATTGAAGGAGAAATCGGTGACATGGAGTCTGTGTACTTTCTTAGTGTAACTTGTTTATTTACACAATATACACCAGTCCTGGAACAAAGGTGTCACAAACAGCATGCAGGCAAACCCCTCGTTCAGATATTTTAACCTCAGCACCGATGACCAGGAAGCAATTCTATCCCACTGAAGAACTGAGTCTGGTTGGAGGATTAAGGTGGAGAGCAAACTATCTTGTTGTTTGTCACAACTCCCCTTATGGGATCCGCATCATAAAGCTAACAACAATACAGGGTCAGATTAACCTTTTGTAGGCCCGGCGCAAGACATATCTGTGGGCCACCATGACCCAGAGCACAGCAGTGCGGGGAGGTTGAACCCCAGAGTGAGGCAGGGGCCGGGACAAGAGCACAGTGGGATGGGGAGGGTCAGTCTCTGGAGAGAGGCAGGGGCCAGGGACAAGCACGGTAAAACAGTGAGGGGTATGGACAGGATCCCCCCTGGGGTGGTGCAGAGCTGGTACCTACCTCTCTCCGCCAGAGCCAGGTCCTTGGGAGCCAGTTTTCTCTCTCTCCAGCTGAGCTGCATCTCCTCCAGGCAGCAGCAGCTGCTCTTCCTGCCCTCCTGGCATGGAAAGGAAACTGATTGCGGTTACTCCTGTAACTGGACTTTTTAGTGTCCAGTCAGCAGTGCTGACCAGACACTGCCAGGTCCACTTTTTGACCAGACTTTCTGGTCAAAAACTGGACACCTGGCAACCATAATGGACCCAGTGCGACGGTGCCATATTAAACCCGGTACTGCAACAATACAAACAACAAAGACCGTACACTGGTGCACTCTGTGAAAAGGAATGTGCAAGACTATGTGTAACAGTGTCATCTGGTGTCTCCTATAACAATACGTTTAAAGGTGGGGAGGTAGAGGATACAGAACATTTGGCAAAGATTATGGATTAAATACGAGAGATGTTGGAACTGTAGCTAAAAATTTACTTAGGATGAACAATTAGGTTTTTTTGTTCATAATATAAGGCAATATGAACTTTCTGCTGCATTCGTGACTGACCTAAAGTTCAAACATGTTAATTTAGGGAACTATGTCATCCTTTAATGAAAGACAGGCTTGTATGTGGAATATAGAATGGCCACAGGAGGTGCAAATTGCTGCATGAAGCTGATTTAAGCTTAACCCAAGCTACAGGCATTTGCAGAGCCAATGCTATGCAGATTCAAGCTATTACAGACTGAGGAGCTCATCCATGTACCGCCACGTCACAAGGAGAAAGAAATGAAGACAACTAAAATAACAATAAAACAGGTGGAGAATTTGCCTGGCTTTTGGGTGAAGATGCAATTAATGCAATGGAAGAAAATCATTTTTCAAAGAACATCACACAGTCACAGCCAAGAGGGTCCATTTGGAGAACAGCAACAAAGTGGGATGGATATCTTTGTAGGTGCAGTAAATGGTAGCTGTGGAAACTGCTTCAGTTCTGTACAAGTTCTTATACTGCCCTCATCACCATAGTGCCTGAGCACCTTCCAGCAGTGTATTAAGTGACATGAATATGACTAAACATTAATGGCAGAGTTGTATCCTTTAAATTGGATTCCAGACCACAATGCAATGTTACTTCAAAGAAAAGATGTATTAAGTAGCTAAAGAAACTACACAGAATTCTAAAGCAATGACTGTTTCATGTTCAGGACATAAATTCCCAATACAAAGTCAAATAACTATTACTACTTGTTTAAAAAGCAGTGTCATGTAATAACTTTCCAGAAGTTAAATTCATCTGTACCACCAGTGTTATGACTCGACTCAAAAACTAACTGGCCATGAAAAGAGGTACAAACATGTTTTCAGTAAATGTCACAGAACTTACCTAAGAATTCATTTTGCGTGTTTCTTCCAAGGTCTAGGGTGTCTGGAAGTAGAATATCACATTAAAACTGACAAATCAGTAACTCCAGCAATCCACCCACCAAGAAAATTTCCATTTTATCTCATTAAAAAAAATAAATAAACAAACAAAAGTTTATAATACAGAAAAAATGGGAGTTATTGAAAAGGCAGAATAATCTAAACTGGGTTCATGGTAGTTGTAACTGAAAAGCCAAATGGATGTGCTTTCATCAACATTATTTTTAAAAAGACATAAAATAAAACTATCTCATAAAAATTGTTGAAGTGGCAAGTAAGTTTCCTAAGCAAAGAACATTCTCAACATTAAGTGCAGGACATGCATTTCAGCAGGGTTTGGATTGGTCCAACTTGAATGACTCAGTGGGATGATCCTTTTCCCAGGTGGCTGTACCTTATTCTCCAGAATATAAATCCAGTTAATTCTCATGCCCTTATGATTGTAAAGATTTTTGCCTTTGGGGAAAAAGTGTGAGTGTGGGAGTGACTCTTTATTACACGGATGGATTTACTCCTCTTGCATTGAATTAAGATTAATAATGTTGTCCCCCATCTCTGCCCAAGGATGGGAAGTAAAAATCTTGTCTTCGTAGAGTATTGGCACCAAATTTGGAAGAGGTGAAAGATTAAGCATATGCAAGAACGCACAGGACACATGGTCCAACTTGTCAGAGACTTATCCAGTAGGCTAACGTGATTTACATGAATGAGTCAAAACAAAATGAAAATGAAGATGTTTATTGGAAAATCATCTGTGAATCTCTCTCTTTCTTTTGGATTATGAGATGTTGCTGTTTGATTACCATTGCTCCAGGTCTTGTCCCATAGATTCACAGGTCACTGCCTGTCACGGAGTGTGGGGGAGTCCGGCCCTGCACCCCTCTTCCCCGGATTCACTGGGAGTCTCAGCCAGCCAGTAGAACAGAAGGTTTATTAGGGATGCCAGGAACACAGTCCAACCAGAGCTTGTCAGTACATCCAGGACCCCTCAGCCGGGCCCTTCCGGGGGGCAGGGAGCTTAGACCCCAGCCTGGGGGCTCCCTGCATTTTGCCCCACAGCTCCCAATGGGGCAGGGAGGCCAGACCCTGTCTGCCCCCCTCCCCTCCTCTTCCCAAGCCAGCTCCAAACTCAAAACAAAAAAGCCAAACCTCCAGCAGGCTCTTCCCCTCCCCCGGGGCCCCTCCCCTAGCCTTTTACCATTCTCCCAGCCAAAGGTGTCACCTCCCAACCCCCGTCCTGGCTCATGTTACAGCCTCAGGTAAAGTTTCACACTCCCGATGCAGCCTTTCCCAATGCAGCCAGCCTCTCAGGTCAGATCCATCTCGCTCTCTACTCCGTCACATCGCTCCCCCCTTCGAGACTGAACTGAGCGGGGTCACTGTGACCAGTGGCCTGGGGAAGTTCAGGGCCCCCTCTCCGGGACAACGCATCCGCTATCAGGCTGGCACTTCCCTTCACATGGACCACGTCCATGTCGTAATCCTGCAGGAGCAGGCTCCACCTCAGGAGCTTGGCGTTGGCCCCTTTCATCTGGTGTAGCCAGGTCAGGGGCGAGTGGTCGGTGTACACGGTGAAGTGTCGCCCGAATAGATACGGCTCTAGTTTCTTGAGGGCCCACACCATGGCCAGACATTCCTTCTCGATGGCCGCATAATTCTGCTCTCGGGGTAGCAGCTTCTTGCTTAAATACACGATGGGGTGTCTCTGCCCCGTTTCATCCTCCTGCATTAACACCGCCCCCAGTCCCCTGTCTGAGGCGTCGGTGAACACCAGAAAGGGCTTGTCAAAGTCTGGGTTTGCCAGAACCGGGTCCCTGATCAAAGCCTCCTTCAGTGCACAGAGAGCCCTCTGGCACTCCTCGGTCCAGACCACCTTGTCTGGCTTCCCCTTCTTACATAGCTCAGTGATGGGGGTGGCTATGGCGCTAAAGTGGGGCACAAATCTTCGATAGTACCCCGCCATCCCAATAAAGGCCTGGACCTGCTTTTTAGTTTGTGGAGCGGGCCAGTCCCGGATCACCTCCACCGTGGCTGGTTCTGGTTTTAGGTGGCCGCTCCCCACCCGGTGTCCCAGGTAGGACACTTCAGCCATTCCCACCTTGCACTTCTCCGCTTTTACGGTCAGCCCCGCCTCCCGGAGTCGGTCCAGCACTTGTTTAACTTGGGACACATGGTCCTCCCAGGTCTGGCTAAAGACACAGATGTCATCGATATATGCCACAGCGAAGCTCTCCATCCCCTTCAGCAGCTGATCCACCAGGCGCTGGAAGGTGGCTGGCGCTCCCTTGAGGCCGAAAGGCAGGGTCAGGAACTCGTAGAGCCCCAGAGGGGTAATGAAGGCAGATTTCAGCCGGGCATCTGCATCCAGTGGCACTTGCCAGTAGCCCTTTGTAAGATCCATGGTGGTAAGGTACCGAGCCCCTCCCAGCTTGTCTAGGAGCTCGTCCGGCCGGGGCATGGGGTAGGCATCAGATACAGTGATGGTATTGAGCTTCCGATAGTCCACACAGAACCGGATCGACCCATCCCTTTTGGGGACCAGCACCACCGGCGAGGCCCAAGGGCTGGACGACGGTTGGATCACCCCCAAAGCCAGCATGTCCTTGACCTCTCTTTCCAGGTCCCGAGCTGTCTTCCCTGTGACTCGGAAGGGGGAGCATCTTATAGGTTGATGCGCTCCTGTCTGCACCCGGTGGACAGTCAGATTAGTGCGACCAGGCTGGTTGGAAAACAGCTGTCGGTACAGATGCAGCACCCCTCTGATCTCAGCTTGCTGGGCAGGGGTTAGCTGATCAGAGAGGGGGATCGTTTCTTGGGAGGAGCCAGCTCCTGTCTCAGGGAATAGATCTACTAGAGGGTCACTCCCCTGCTCCTCCCAATGTCCACACACGGCCAGCACCACATTCCCCCTGTCATAATATGGCTTCATCATATTGACATGGTACACCCGGCAGTGGTGTGCCCGGTTAGACAGCTCCACCACATAATTTACCTCATTTAGCTGCTTGACAACCTTGAAAGGGCCTTCCCAAGCGGCCTGCAGCTTGTTTTTCCTCACGGGGATGAGAACCATCACCTGATCCCCGGTGGCGTAGGCGCGGGCCCGCGCCGTGCGGTCATACCAGACCTTTTGCTTCCTCTGGGCTCTGGCCAGATTTCCCTTGGCCAGGCCCATGAGCTCAGTAAGTCTCTCTCGGAAGGTCAGGACATACTCCACCACTGACTCTCCCTCGGGGGCCGCCTCCCCCTCCCATTCGTCTCTCATCCGGTCCAGGGGCCCCCGTACCCTCCTGCCGTATAACAGTTCGAAGGGCGAGAATCCGGTAGACTCCTGGGGCACTTCCCTGTAGGCGAACAGTAGGTGCGGTAGGTACTTGTCCCAGTCCTGCGGGTGCTGGTTCATAAAAGTTTTCAGCATCATCTTTAGCATCCCATGGAACCTCTCCACCAGCCCATTGGACTGGGGATGATATGCTGAGGCCCAGCTGTGCCGGACCCCACATTTCTCCCACAAGCACCGGAGCAGGGCCGACATGAAGTTGGACCCTTGGTCTATCAGGACTTCCTTGGGGAACCCCACTCGGCTGAAAATGGTCAGCAGCGCATCCGCCACGGTGTCTGCTTCAATGGAGAATAAGGGCACCGCCTCGGGGTAGCGGGTGGCGAAATCTACCACCACCAGAATGTACTTCTTCCCCGACCGGGTTGCCCTGCTGAGGGGGCCCACCCTATTCATAGCCACCTTCTGGAAAGGTTCCTCTCTGATGGGCAGGGACCTCCAGGGATCTTCTTCCTTACCCTGGGCCAGGTGTAATAGCCGGTGATGATACTTCTGGGGCCTCACCGGCTGCCTCCTGATTCCCCACAGTTCTACTTCCCCTTGGGCAGCCCATTCCCGGCACAGGAATCCCTTCTCCCACAGGGATCTGTCTCTGCAGTCTTCCCCAAGGGGGTTTGCAGCGCTGTGGCCAGCAAGTTCCCTTAGCTTCTCCAAAGCGGGATCCCTCTGCAGCTCACTGGCCAGGCCTGGGGTCACCGCCCCACTGAGCCCTGTCCCTGGTGGCTCCCTCCCTGCCGTGGAATCACTTCCCGGAAGCACCTCTGGACCAGGCAAGCCTGGCTGGCAGCTGTCCTGCCCTGCCTGTGTGTTCCCCCACTCAGCTGGGGTCTCCGCTCCCCCGGTGCTCAGCGCTGCCCTGGCTGTCCCTGTGGGGCCAGGCAGCGAGCTCGCTGCTTTGCTCTCTGCATCAGAGACTACCTGAGCCACCTCTCCATTGTGCAGGGGGGTGGGGAGCATCTCTCTGTCCCACCCCGCCCTAGGGGTCTGGTTACAGGCAGGCAGGTAACCGGGGCCTGGCAGCTCCTCCCCCCTGCCAGCCAGGTCATTTGCATTTTCACTGACCATTTCCCTCTTAGCCAATTGGTTTCCTGAGTTCAAATTCAAATCCTCGGCCGTTACAGGGCCAGGGCCTGGATCCTGTCCCAAAGATACACAGTCACCCCCCAACAGCACCTCACCGCTGATATCCTGGAGACCCCCAACCACCAGCCAGCCCGACCCCTCCTGGGTCTGCACAGGGATCTGGGCCATAGGCAGGGCGAATGGGTCCGTCCCTGGGACCCTCACCCAGGTCACACAGCCCCTCAGCATCTGGTGGGGGTGCACCACCCGGGGCCTGACCACAGTTCTCTCTGTCCCGGGGTCTTGCCACCCCCCGAATGTCTCTCCATTGACCATCACCTTCCGCTCCCACTGGGGGTCCATAGGGTTTGAGTCCAGGGCCAGGAGTGGAAATCCGTCCACCATCCCACCCATCTGGCTGGCGGAGTTTATGGCCTTGGGACCCAGCAAGGGGGTTAGATCCCGGGGCTTTTCCGCATGGTCTCCCTGGTTCCAATCACCAGCCTGCTCAAAGGCAGTGAGGTGGGCCTCCACATCCCCACCCTCCTTAACCAGGGGCAGCAATTTAGGATCGAGGTTCCCTGCGGAGCTGGCACCCCGGGATCTATCCCCACTTACCCCTGGCCAGTCCCCTATGCCTCTCCGTTCCACCACCGCCAGTTTATGCTGCTGCTTCTCCTGTAGCCGTTTCTCGGGCTCTCGCTGTCTCTCACAGTCCTCTTGCTCTCTCGGACTCAGCTCTAGTCCCATTCGTCTCCGATCCCCTGCTGGGGAACCCGATCGTGAAGACCCCCGTCTGGTTGGGGACCAGACTCTTGGGGATGCCAGGCTACCACTCCAGCTGCTCCCAGATCCTGCTGTAGCCCCATCGGGGTCAGGAATCTGCTCCTTAGAATGGTCATCCTCCTCCAGCTGCACAATTAGCTGGGCTTTAGTGAGCTTCCCAATGCGTATCCCTCTCTTTTTGCACAGGGTTACAATGCTTCTTTTAAGGAGAAAGCGATATGCCATCACTTCACTGCTCCCAAGTTGCTGTGGGTTCGCAGGCCTGTGTGCTCTTAGCTCCCCACGGTTTCCAGGAAGAACCCCAAGTGTGCCAGCCCTTTTCCAGGTCACCGCCTCTTTGCCAGGGTCGAGCCGCAGCTCCTCCGCCCCTGGGTCCACTCACGGCACCCCCAGGGGAACCCTGTCACTGCAAAAATCCTTCTGTCTCCCAGGGCCAAGCCGCAGGCTCCTCCGCCCCTGGGACTGCTCACTGCAGCCCCCAGGGGGACCCCATCATTGCACAGTCCTTCTCGCTGGTCACACACTCCCAGGGGTTAAGCGTAGCTCCTCCGCTCCCCGAAACCGCTCCTCTGTGAGCCTTCAGCACGCCTGGTCCTCGTTAGCCCCCCTTCGTTCTACTGCTCCCCAGTTACTTACTGCAGGAAGAGCCGTTCACGGGGTGCAGAACATCCCACCGCTGCCACCAGTTGTCACGGAGTGTGGGGGAGTCCGGCCCTGCACCCCTCTTCCCCGGATTCACTGGGAGTCTCAGCCAGCCAGTAGAACAGAAGGTTTATTAGGGATGCCAGGAACACAGTCCAACCAGAGCTTGTCAGTACATCCAGGACCCCTCAGCCGGGCCCTTCCGGGGGGCAGGGAGCTTAGACCCCAGCCTGGGGGCTCCCTGCATTTTGCCCCACAGCTCCCAATGGGGCAGGGAGGCCAGACCCTGTCTGCCCCCCTCCCCTCCTCTTCCCAAGCCAGCTCCAAACTCAAAACAAAAAAGCCAAACCTCCAGCAGGCTCTTCCCCTCCCCCGGGGCCCCTCCCCTAGCCTTTTACCATTCTCCCAGCCAAAGGTGTCACCTCCCAACCCCCGTCCTGGCTCATGTTACAGCCTCAGGTAAAGTTTCACACTCCCGATGCAGCCTTTCCCAATGCAGCCAGCCTCTCAGGTCAGATCCATCTCGCTCTCTACTCCGTCACACTGCCTCAATACAAAATTAACGAATTGCTAATGATCTATTAGTTGTTTACAAAGACTCTGATTAAAACAGTATCATCTATATATGGGGTGTAGACATGACTACATTAATGGCAGCCATGAGTTAAATACTGGGTCTAGATTTCTAATATTATAACTATCAATAATGTAGACTGAGATATAGGTAATCAAAGCTCATGCTTTGGAATGTAAACTGATTGCCACAGGGACCAGCAACGAGGAAAAAACCTCAAATTTCTTGCCCCCCCCCCCTTACCTGTACTGAGTTGCACAGTTGACCAGATGAATTATGGAGAAAAGGAGAAGTGCATTTTTCTCTGAAACATCAGGTATTAGTCACTGGCAGAGGCAAGATAGCTGACTTGAAAAACCCATGGTTTCCTCCAGCCATTCTGAATCATCCACTCTGGAGACTCCAGAGGTTCTATGTATGGAAGTGAAAATATTTGCTTGTTTGTTTAAGTCCTAGAGAAGTTAGTTATTTCCAAAGCGTTGGCCTACAGTTATCACCCTTCCAAATGAACATTGCTTTAAAAGGTCATGTGAGCAGTTCTGAAATCTGCTGTCTCTGTGTTAAACTAGTTTCTTTGAAGGGGTCCTTGCTACTCAGTCCATTCTGTGTTAATGATAAACATTCAGATAGGAATAGATATGTGGCCTTCACCTTGGGCAGCTGGAGATTCCTAAAAGTAGGAATCAGTATTATTTAATGACACTGACCTCCTTGGTAAAGTGCTTTGAGATCTTCTGATGAGTTAAGCATTATGATTATTAAAGAAGTAGCTTGGGATTCCTCTGCACATGGGAGACTCCACAATGGGATTGTGCTCCATCAATGTTGGGCTGTCAGAAGAGTTCCCTAGGGGATTCTTCCACCTGGTGTAAAGTAGGGCAGCCCTGTGGCAGCTCTAACTTATGCTGGGGGACAGTTGACCCTCAGCCTGCGCCAGGATCAGAGGAGGTGGGTTAGATCCACCTTTGCCTCCCTGCCCACCTCAGTTGTGCTATGCCGAGCTGAGGATGCAGGCCTGGATGTTCTCTCTAATATCTAGGTGACATTCTGTCCAAAATATGTCTCATATGAGTGCAGAGACTTCCGAAATCAATCCCCATTTTAGGAATAGACTCCCTTCAGGAGTGCTATTTGAGTGATGCAATATAGCTGTTTGATGGCTTTCCAGTGTAATTCAAAAGCCATAAATATTTCAATATTAAATTTTCTCTAGGGAAACAATACAATCTGAGAACCAGGGAATATTCCTGAGCCATGGGCTAGTATTGGGAGGGAGGTGGCTATGGGGGCAAGTGATGTTATTTGCTGCAGTGCTGTGTCAGGAGCATCCCTTCTACATTTCTGGCTTGGGGAAGGTAAAGAAATCCTCCCAGAACCTGTTTTTCTAGTACAAGAGCAAAAGGAGAGCGTGGAGGGAAAGGAAGAAATGTTATTCCCAGGCAGATTTTCTCTGAGTTATCCAACCAAAACTCTGCCAGTGTAATTTAGATCATTCTCTAAGCCAGTGGAGCAGGCATTAACTACAGATGTGACTAGCCTGGGGACCAGCAGCCTCGGGCAGTGTCAGAAATGAGGGCAAGAAAGCCCATCCTGAACCTTTTCTGTTCTCGCAGTCCAGAAAACCTCTCAGTCTGGCTTCACTAACTGCCTCTTTTCTCCTCCCCCATCCCAGGCTGTGACTTGTATTGGAAGGTGGGGGCTAGGGAAGCAAGGGTAACAAGCAGACCTAGCAGATGCAAAGAGGATAGACACACACATTGAAAGATGTGAGGAGGGAAACACTAAATGGGAAACCCACCAGAGACATAAGTCTATTGAGGGATCCCACCTCATGTAGGGAAAAACTGCTGCCTTCTGCAGCCCAGCCTATTTCTATGGCTCAGCAGTGATAGAAAGGCTCCAGACTACCAAAGAGTATCATAGCTGGAGGAATGTGTATGCTCACAAGGCCAGAGTTCCCTTCTAACAGCCTGATCTGGAGAGCCACCTAGTGGGCCCTCTTCCAATCCTGAGAAAGATTTTTGCTTCAATGAAAAGGGACTGGTCACCTTATTCTAAACCAGGCCTGGTTTTAGAGATTCTGGTGGCCTGAATGAGACCGGATTACAAGCCCCTAATTGGGTCAGAGACAATGGGAGAGTGTGAAGCTGCAGTTTCTTCACCAACAAAATGAAAGCTTGAGTGTTTTGTGTCAGAAGCAAGAAGCACGTCCTTTTCCTGACCAGCTGAACATTAATAGTAACCATAAGATAGTAACCAGGAACGCTGCTGCCTTTGTTTGGTTAAGAATACAGTCGTATTCTGGCCTATCAAGCATGCAACTCCTACTGACGGCTGCATTTGGCCCATTGGCAGTGCAGGTAGCTTTGTTTCCATTTCCGCTACTGGGGATCATGCAGGAAATTTGCTGAAGTACAGTCAACATTGGGTTGGAAGTGGCTCTGGTACTGGTGTGGGAGCCCTTGGTTGTAGCCCTAGAATGTCCCACCACCACCACCACCCCCTTGCCTTGGCTGAATATAAGAGGTCAGGGTTTGGATTTCCCCGCCGACTGGTACAGTATGATACAGAGATCTCCATTTTCCATTGCTACAAAGATGAAAGAAGGGAACAAACAGATAGGGATGGGCATGTGAGTGCAAGGCTCACAGCCTTGGCTCTTCCAGTTACCTAAAGACACTCCTGTATGCTCTGTGTATTTCTGGTGTAAGAACTAACTGGAGATTCAGCATGGTGCAACTTAGTCAGCTAGAATTACCCAATGGAGCTGCAGTTCTCATTTTCCATATGCAGCCCAGAATTGAGCCCAGTCTGTTGCCTTCAGATCCTGAACTTGAACCTGTAGTGTTCAACAGTGACTTTCAGTGGAATTTGGGTTTATAACTCTTGGTGCTTTTGAAAATGCCACCCAAAAGTACGTATCAGCTGATGAATTCAATATGAAACGAGAAGGTAACTTCAGTCTCATTCTCAGTGGAGAGGTCCAGGTCACAGCCTACCACCATAGTTGAATTAGTGCCCTATTTGGTGGTTTTAGGATAGATTAAGGGCAGGTCTACAGTACAGCGGGAATCTACGCTTTGAGATCGAACCATCGGCGGTCGATTTAGCGGGTCTAGTAAAGACCCACCAAATCGACTGCAGATCACTCTCCAGTCGACCCCTGTACTCTACCCCTCCCCCGATGAGAAGAGTAAAGTAAGTCGATGGGAGATTTTCTCCCATCAGCCCCCTGCGGTGTAGACCCCACGGTAACTCGACCTAAGGTACGTCGACTCCAGCTACGTTATTCACGTAGCTGGAGTTGTGTAGCATAGGTCGACTTACTGTAGTAGTGTAGACATAGCCTCAGTGTAAAAAGCTATGAAGGCTGAAATACTCTGCCCCGTGTGGGTGACCAACTAAAGGACATTGGCCATGTAGCGGGGAGAAGCTTTCCATTGCCTGTGCTCCTGCTGAAGCTTCTGCATGGCTGAAGAGAGGAATCAAGATATAGAGCTGTTAGTCAAGCATCTTTGACATGCAGTGAATTTACGTAAGCTAAAAACAAAGATGTCCCAGAGGCAGTCTCATATTTCTCAGGCTTCTTCTGCTGGCAAACTTGGCAGTGGTAGTGCAGGCTGGTAGGATGAGAAAAACATTACCCTTCAAACTGGGTCAGACCTGAGTAACTGGGGATGAGGCATCACCTTACAATTGCAAACAATTTGTGGGCTAATTTCAGGTGATACATCTCAAGTTCCCATAACAAGCATGTTGACAGTTAGACCAGTCTTTTGATCACTGACTCCCTCCAACCTATATAAACCCAACAATCAGACGAGAAGAAAACATTTATTTCAGCTTCCTTCAGTCTGAAAAGGGCTGCCAATGCAGAACTGTTTTGCTTAGATTTAAAAAATGACTACAGTATAGAATCCAGAGGGTGTTTTAGATTGACCCTTTACCTTGTCTTCCACTGCACCTGCTGTGCTACCAATAGCCTTTAACATTATATGAAAAATAATTGAATGCTTGGAAGAAGGTACTTAGTATATTCAGCAGCACAGTAGGTGCAATCTACCTTTAGGGTGATCAGATGTCCACAGCCAAAAAATAGGACACATATTTTTGCCAGGAGGGATTTCAGCAAGGACTCTGCATCAGTACATAAGCAAAGCCAGATAATAAGGCAAGCATAAAATCTGTTGTTTTCTTTAGTGTTTCTAGTGGCTACAGCTCACTTGAAAGCGTCATCTAGAACTTCTAAGCCAGATTCTCAGCTATTGTAAGTCTGCACGGTATCATTGAAATCCACTGATTTACACCACCTGAGGATCTTGCTTCCCATGTGATTACATTAAGCAGAAAGCATCTAGCTGAAAGCTAACTTTAAGTAGATACAAAGACCGATTTTGCTATTGTAGTGTCCCACTAACCTTATGGAAAGGCCCTTTTGCAATTTTATTCTAAAACCTTTTCCCGAGTGTTATTCCAAACCCTATTTTAACGTGTTGATCGGTGCTTAATTTGTAATGAAAGTGGTACCAGGGCTCAAGCAATTTTTTACATTCATAACTGATGTAGCAATCCCAGAGGTGCTGGGTTATGAACTGCCAAGCCTAGATGTGCCAGGGCTTAGCCCTGGCACAAATTAAGCACTGGTGTTGATAGACAATTACTCTTTGAGCTAAATTTCTCATGCTTACATTCAGTTCAGAGGTGTTTTCCTGTGTATGAACTTTGATATATTTCCATTTGGCCACTTCAGAGATCCCCAAGCATAGAAAATGCTGCAGACATTAACCATTTTCCAGATTGTTTTGTGTGTGTGTTTACATACTCAAAAATGGCTTTATTTTAAAAGTTTACACTTGCCATAGCAGAAGTCTTAAATAAGCACACATGGACTTGTCATGTTTGAAGAGATTTGCCTAGGAAATAAAATGATACATATTTGCAAGTTATTTCTGACACATCATAAAGTGTCCCTTCATTTTAAAAAGTTGTAACTGCATATTATACTTTCACAAAATAGGGAGAATGGGAGTGTTAAAAAAGGAGGACAATTGGCCACACTGCCTTAAGTCAGGTAAAAAGTAGGACAATCCTACAAAAAGTAGGACATTCAGTCATCCTATTCTACCTGGATATAACTGGAACATTCAGCAGCACACCAAGTATGACTCTGTAAGCAGTGACTCTGAAAATTTTGGGGGGGGTTTTGGTGGATAATCAGCTGAACGTGAGCCAGCAGTGTGACACTGTGGCCAAAAGGGCTAATACAATCATTGAATGCATAAACGGGAATCTTGAATCGAAGTAGAGAGATTATTTTATTCTGTATTTGGCACTGCTGTGACCGCTGCTGGAATACTGTGTCCAGTTCTGGTGCCCACCATTCAAGAATGATGTTGATACATTGGAAAGGGTTCAGAGAAGAGCCATGAGAATAATAAAAAGATTTGAAGACATGCACTATAGTGATAGACTCAAAGAGCTCAATATATTTAGCTTAACAAAGAGAAGTTTAAGGGATGACTTGATTACAGTCTGTAAGTATCTATATGTGGAATAAATATTTAATAATAGGCTCTTCAGTCTAGCTAGCAGACAAAGGTATACCATGATCCCAGGGCTAGAAGCTGAAGCTAGACAAATTCAGACTGTAAATAAGGCATACATTTTTAAGTGAGAGTAATTAGCCATTGGAACAATTTACCAAGGGTCATGGTGGATTCTTCATCGCTGACAATTTTTAAATCAAGTTTGGATGTTTTTCTAAAAGATTTGCTCTAGGAATTATTTTGGGGAAATTCCATGGCCTGTGCTATATGGGAGGTCAGACTAGATGATCACAACGGTCCCTTTTGGCCTTGGAATTTATGAATTTATGAATGAGTGGACATATTTAGAACATTTAACAACACAACGGGTGCATTGTACAGAAATATAACAGGAATATTTAGCAGCAAAGGATGTTTGTTGTATCAGGATGCACCTGGAATGTTCATTAGCAGTTAATCAAATCAAAACAGACCTTTTATTCCAGAGACAATTTGTTCCAGAGCATAAAATGAAACATTAGGTATCTCACAGCAGGGGAAAGAACCCACAGGTTTTGGTCTGTTTTCTGTACACCAAAATGCTAGGGGTGGAATGCCCCCTGGATTTTCCCCTACATCACCTCCATGACAGGCTTCTTGAATAGCCAAAGACCTATGACCGCACCATCATGTGCGTTGTCCCCAACACACAAGAGGAATTAAAGTTATATTGTACTTGGGAGCTGGAAAAGCAGTGGAGGGAATGACACCCTTATCCCACGAGGCATAAGGCCCCCAGGATGTGACCTGTGGAAAACACAGTTACTCCTAGAAATTGTAACAGCAGCAGCTACATCTGCTGTGGCAGGGGCAAGTGTGTGCCAGCTGGTGTCTTTAAAGCCTCTGCACCCCTAGCACATTTTGCTCTTTTGCTCCTGGATATGCATGATGATCTTATGAGCATAGGAGGAGTCAGATAGCAGATGGACTAAACAGACATCATGTTCGTGTTCTTATGCACGAGAGATGCTGCCAGCTATTTGTTCATGCAGGCTGTTTGACTGGACAGGGCAGAGAAAGAATGGAGAGGCCCTTGTAGCTCTGGGAGACCCTGTTATCAGAAGAAGAAGACTTGTACCGAAGCATAGGACTGATTTTCAGGGGCAAGTGTGGAGGGTACCTAGGATGACTTGCCCAGGAATGTCATGTGGAGAGAGTACAGAGGACAGCTGGGTGGTAAGGTAGGATGGGGCTTGAGAGTGAGGGTCAGACAGTGGCTTGGAGGATGGTTAGTGAAGGGGACTAGAGTGAGTGAAAGCTGGGTAAGGGTTACTTCGCCCTGGAAGAGGATTTTAGCAAGTGGAAGAGATTTGTACATATTGGGGAACATATATGTAACAAGACAGATGCATAACAACTAAGTAAGCACAGAATAGTGAAGTAACTTGCCTAGGGTCACGCAGTGAGTCGGCGGTGAAGTTGGGTATAGAACCCAGGTTTCCTGACTCCCAGTTCAGGGCTCAGTTCACACAGTAATCCACTGAAAAAAACCTTTATTCATAAATTTCAAGGCTAGGAGGGACCATTGTGAGTCCTGTATAACACAGGCCAGAGAACGTCCCCAAAATAATTTCAAGATCATATCTTTTAGAATCAGTCCTGATTTAAAAATTGTCAGTGATGGAGAATCCACCACGATCCTTGGTAAATTGTTCCAATGGTTAATTACTCTCAATTTTTACAATGTATGCCTTATTTCCAGTCTGAATTTGTCTTGCTTCAACTTCCACCCATTGGATCATGTTAAACCTTTCTCTGCTATACTGAAGAGCCCATTATTAAATATTTGTTCCCTGTGTAGATACTTATAGATTATAAGTACCCCATAACCTTCTCTTTGTTAAGCTAAATAGATTGAGCTCTTTGAGTTTATCACTATGACATGTTTTCTAATCTTTTAATCATTTTCATGGCTCTTCTCTGAACCCTTTTCAGTTTATCAACATCATTCTTGAATTGTGGGTGCCAGAACTAGACACAATATTTCAGCAGCGGTTGCACCAGTGACAGATACAGAGGTAAAATAACCTCTTTACTCCTACTCAAGATTCATGTTTAAGCACCCCAGGATCGCATTACTTCTTTTGGCCACAGCATCACACTGTAGCTCATGATCAGCTGATTATCCACCAAAGCCCTCAAATGTTTTTCGTTGTCATTGCTTCCCAGGATAGAGTCCCCCATTCTGTAAGTATGGCCTACCTTCTTTGTTCCTAGATGTATACATTTACATCTAGCCATATTAAAACACACATTGTTTGCTTGCACCAACTTTACCAAGCGATCCAGGAGAGACTTTAAACACTACCTTAAAATTAGTCCCCAAAGAGTATCCCATTATTAAATGAGTGAGTCATGGAGCAAGATATGTATAAAGGAAGGGAGCGGAGGGCTAGTCCCCATTACAGTTGCAGTATTATTTCATTTTAGTTCTCAAAAAAGTGATTCTATTTCAATTAATTTCATTGGGGGTTGTATATCTCCCAGATGGGCCCAATTCATCCAGCTCTGGTCAAATTAGTGGGACCGTGTGGGCAACTCTAACAATTTTATTGAGTCTATCACAGTGCTTAATTTGTGCAAGGGTTTGCCAAGGCTGAGCCCCGGCACCTCTAGACTTGGCAGTTCATAGCCCTGGTACCTTTGGGCTTGCTGCGTCAGTTATGAAAGTAAAAAAATTGCTTGAGCCCCGGCACCTTTCATTACAAATTAAGCGCTGATCTAGCGACATTTCGTTTTCTTTTTAGAGCCTCACCTCCTAGAGGCCTGCGAGTATGTGAGAATCTCCGCTATCATTAACAACAACAAATACAAGATACTAGCCCTCATGGGAGAGGGGCAAACCTGGAAAACAGGAACCCTACAAGCTCAAAAACCAGAAGGCAAATAAAAAGAACCCCAATTGTATTATATTTTAAAAGCTGGTGAGGTTTAAGACAATCTCGGGGTCTTTGGGGGCTTGCCTCATGATTTTTTGAGTGCTTGGCATTAGCACTAGTGAGGGAATCACCTGCTTTTCAAGGCCACGCGGGGCATATCCCTATGAAACATCGAGGACAAAGGTTATTGTTGGGGGGCCTGGCACCATAAGGCGTTGTGTGGTAAGGCATAGGCAGAGCGCGGGAACCAGGAAAGGTGAAATCCTGCCCCTGCCCCTATTGAAGTCAAGGGCAAACCCCGCGCTGATCAGCACAGACGGGCTCCCCCCCTTCCCTCGCCCCCGCTCCCCCAGCGCTGGAGCTGGTCAAACGCGCCCCACCTCGGCGCAGGACTTTGGGCCCCAAAGCGCGTCCCTTCCTGCGGGCCAGGCGGGCTAGGGCCAGAGCCAGCCCAGCTCCCGCTGACCCTTCCTGGGGCCCCGCGCGGAGCGGAACCGAGCGCCGCGGGAGCTGTTTCCAGCGGCGACAGGCCGGGGGGAAGCGTGCTCGGGCGGCGGCAGGAAGGAGGCAGCGGCGCGGGCTGGTGAGAGCGGCGTGTGCGGGGGCAGCAGGGACCCGCCCTGGCTCCGGCTGAGCGTCCGAAGCCCCCGCCAGGCTTCGGGGCGAGGGGGAGCAGGACGGGCAGGGGGTGCAGAGGGGGAGGGGGAGCAGGACAGGCAGGGGGTGCAGAGGGGGAGGGGGAGCAGGACAGGCAGGGGGTGCAGAGGCTGCGGGGCGAGGGGGAGCAGGACGGGCAGGGGGTGCAGAGGCTGCGGGGCGAGGGGGAGCAGGACGGGCAGGGGGTGCAGAGGGGGAGGAGGAGAAGGACAGGCAGGGGGTGCAGAGGCTGCGAGGCGAGGGGGAGCAGGACAGACAGGGGGTGCAGAGGCTGTGAGGCGAGGGGGAGCAGGACAGACAGGGGGTGCAGAGGCTGCGAGGTGAGGGGGAGCAGGACAGACAGGGGGTGCAGAGGCTGTGAGGCGAGGGGGAGCAGGACAGACAGGGGGTGCAGAGGCTGCGAGGTGAGGGGGAGCAGGACAGACAGGGGGTGCAGAGGCTGTGAGGCGAGGGGGAGCAGAGCAGGCAGGGGGCACAGGCTGCAGGGGGAAGGGGGAGCAGGACAGGCAGGGGGCGCAGAGGCTGCTGGGGGAGGAGGGAGCAGGACAGGCAGGGGGCACAGAGGCTGCGGGGTGCGAGGGTTGGGTCTTGTAGGCTGCACAGGGGGCCTTGGGCTGTTGAATTAGTTGCCTGCCCTCATGTATAGTACTGCAGAGAGTGTCTCTTGTTTGTTCATTTTTGCACTCGATGGAGCCCTCTATGATGAAAACTGTGTGTGGTGTATAGGCATTGAGTGGGTATATGTACGGCCCTACCAAATTCATGGTCCATTTTGGTCATGAATTTCATGATTTCAGCTATTTAAATCTGAAATTTCACAGTGTTGTAGTTGTAGGGGTCCTGACCCAAACAGTTGTTGTGTGTGTGCGCGTGTGTGCAGGGGGAGGGGGGTTGTGGTACTGCTACCCATACTCCTGTGCTGCTGCAGGTGGCGGCAGCTGCCTTCAGAGCAGGGCAGCTGGAGAGCGGCAGCTGCTATCTGGAAGCCCAGCTCCGAAGGCAGAGCCGCCGCCAGCAGCAGCACAGAAGTAAGGATGGCCTGGTGTGGTATTGCCACCCTTACTTCTGCACTGGTCCCTGCAGAGCTGGGGCCCTCAGTCAGCAGCTGCCACTTTCCTGCTGCCCAGCTCTGAAGGCAGCAGCGCAGAAGTAAGTGTGGCATGATATGGTATTGCCACTCTTACTTCTGCACGGCTGCTGGCAGGGCACTACCTTCAGAGCTGGACACCTGGCCAATAATTGCCACTCTCTGACCACCAAGCTCTGACGAGAGTGCAGAAGTAAGGGTGGCAATACCTTGACCCCCCTTAAAATAACCTTGCAGTCCCACTGCAACTCCCTTTTGGGTCTGGACCCCCTATTTGAGAAACACTGGTCTCCCCTGTGAAATCTGTATAGCATAAGGTAAAAGCGCACAAAAGGGGAGACCAGATTTCAAGGTCCGTGACGCATTTTTCATGGCTGTGAATTTGGTAGGGCCCTAGGTATATGGTATTCAGAAACAGAGCATTTTTATGGACCCGCCAAGGGAGGAGAGGATTTCCTCACCAGTTAGAGATGTTTAGGTGACCTTATAATAGTTTTCCTGTTGTGGAAAGCATGTTTGTTGTGCAGGTTAACTGTGCAGACGGATCTATCCCTCTATCAATAGGTGTTTTACAGCTCTTGGTCAGTGTCTAGTTTCCTGGAAGGGAAAAGAAGCAGGGGTTTTAGAAGCAATAATATCACAATTGTCTCTGCTCTCATTGAATTAATCTCATTGTTATTAGCTCATCACACTGAGACTTCCAAGTTCTCCTCTTCCGTTCTCTTCCTGCATTGCCCCGTGAAGATAGACATGGCCAAGGTGGTCCGAATGTTTAAAACCTTCAAGACTCACTGGAAGAAAACCACAGTTGGGGTCTGCTTGCTCACCTGGGGAGGAAACTGGCTCTATGGAAAACACTGGTAATTATTACCTGGCCTTAAAGAAGTATGATAACAATGAACCTTTGTCTGTATTTTTGCTAATACCTTTTGATGTGGCACGTGGACAGTAGTGAAGTTGGGCAAACATCTGCAAAACTTGAGAAGGGTGGTTATAGATAGAGCTGCTTGCTTGGGAACCTTTAACAGCCTACTGGGCAATGACAAGACTGTAATTTCCCTGAGAGGTTTTTACATTGGCACCGTTATCCACAGAGAAGCTGCAGTAGCTTAGCCATAGGAAGTGTACTCCTGGGGAAATTTTGCACCAAAAAATTAAAAATTCTGCACACAGTATTTTAAAATTCTGCATATTTTATTTGTCAAAATAACACAATATAATCACTCTGGTTTCAGTTATTTTGATAATTTATTTAAACTACAATACAATGGATGGAGAATGGGAGTGGGGAGCACTGGAGGAAATCACCAAACCCCCTTGCCTAATAGTAATGTAGCTAGGTTTGACCCTTTATTTCTAGTTATTAGTCAACAAATATATGCAGCCATCTGTTCAGTGTTACATCATAGGCAACTGAAGAGCAAGTGAGGGCTGGGGAATCAAACTCACAATTTCTATTGGCTACTGACCATCTCCAGAAAGGTCAGTAGCAAACAGTTCATGGAGCACATTTTGATACATTTTTTCAGTACAAAACTTTAGACCCATTCTAATCACTAATGTACCATAATCATTTATAATGCCATACTGTCCTTTACACCTCTCTGGCAATGTAATGGAGCTTTAAAACTTGTACATCTGTTTTATACTCCTGGGGGAATTCACAAAGACAATGGAACAATTCACTAGGCAGGTACACTGCTACATTCTGCTCTGCCTGAGGGAACAGCGCCTACCTACCCCATGTCCTCAGAAACACCCCAAAACCCTGCCCCTCCACATCGAGCATGCTGCAGTAGCAAGTGAGAGGGACAGTGTATCTCTCTCACACACGACGCCCAGCCCCCACTCCCATCCCTGGCGGTGATTTATGTCTCTACGGGGCACCCGAACCAACCCTGCCTGCACTGCTGGAAAGGGGCACATGACCGCTCTTGTGGCTTCCCTTTGCTTCCCTTTCAGAAGTAATTTTTCTGCGGGGAAGCAAAGAAATCTGCGGGGGACATGAACTCTGCTCTGCAGTGATGCAGAATTCCCCCAGGAGTATCTGATATGTCAAAAGGGATTCATTTTTTTATTTTTTATAATGACTGGTCCTTAAAATATTATTCTTAAATTTTGAGACAGCAGGAATCCTTTTTTTCTATTAAGACAGTTACCTTCTATGTACATGGCTCAGTTACCTTTGAAAGCATCATATCACTTTTTAAAAAAAATTATTAGTTCTTTGTCTTCCTTTTCTTCTGACATTCTGAGAATGCACGTTGTCCTGCTGGAGATACTCTCCTTCAAGATCACCTAAGTTTTTTAAAATACATTTTCAAAGCACAGGAAGTCCTTTGGGGTTATTGGTGGTCCCCTTCCATTAAGCCAGCTTCTTAAGAAGATTGCTGAACTTAACCTATGACTTCCAGAGTCAGTCATCCAATGGCTCCTCTGTCATAAATTTGAGGTAGTTCATACAGTACCTTAAAGAGACAGACTAGTGGAGTAGCGTGGATCGCCTCGGAATTAGGCTGGAGGAGAGACAGATTTTCCTCCTCTAAATTGTAAAATCCAGTCAGCCAAATATTTGTTGTTGTCAGTGGTATGCCCAAGTAGATCTGATTGCACAAGTAGGGTTTTCCCCATTATTTTTGTTATTAATGTAGTTCTTATGAAAGGTGCCAGATTCACAGGCTTTGGAAACTTTAGTTCTATATCAGGTACAGCATTAGCAGCAGCATTCAAGCTTCCCTACCTTGCTTTGTCTTGTACTACCAACAGAACTGGATGGGCCACCTTCAGGAAGGATTTGGTAGTTCAGGCTTCATACCCATTCAGTTTTTGATCTCCCTACTGGTAGCTCCCTTAACAGAGTGTGGATAGGGCACTAACAGTCATTCTAACTACCTTATATGCAACTAGTGCAATTGTTATCTTCACTTGCATGTTAAAGTACTAATTTTTAAGTGCCCATCAATAAGCACATGTGATTTCAGCATCAGCACACCTTTAGTTCACGTGATCGCATTCTAGATATGTCGGCATCTGCCATAGCCAAAATACTGTTTGCCTTTTGGAATAAGATCACCCGCTCCTCCCTCACCAACTAGAGCAACAGCATATATAGTATAGCATCCACTGTTGCTCGTTTCCATTATCTCTGGAATAAATATTCCCCATAGGGGTCTAAATCCTGCACTGGTTTCTGAAAAGATTTAAACAGACTTAAATTTCAATCCCAATTTTTAAGATTACTGTTAACATGATTTCACTGTAATGCAAATATAGCCAAATGATTCTGAAGTGCTATTGCTTTGGGGGTTGCAATTCGCGCCATCATCTCCCTGTGTCTTTTAAATCAGTGTGACAAGGACTTAACTGTTTCTTTTTCACCTAATGTTAAAATGCTGCCAAGGCCTCAGTGGAAAACAAATCTGCTTATGCTCTGTATTATATTTTTCTTATTTCTTGTTCCCTGTTCTTTTTTTCTTCCTAGGGATATCAGCATTAAATCAGAATCTTTGTTTTGAAGTGTCAGTCTGCTTTGGCTGCTTCCTTCATGCCTAACTCTTGGGGCTTAGCTGTCCTCAGGGGAGTTACACCAGCAGAAAATTTGGCCCATAGTCTTTTCTTTGTGATTGATGCCATGGAGCATGACGACTTCAAGTGAGGAATAAGCAGTGACAGCAGATGAACAGAGGTTCTGATTTCATGTACATGCCTCCAATAACCAAAAGACCAATGAAATAGAAATGTCAACTACATGAAATTATAAGTAGAAATGTCTCTTCTTCATAGGTTGTCTTTCATGATTTTTCTATGAGGTGTCAGTGAGTCTTTGAGGCTGTTCCTCCCCTTTCTCTCCCCAGAATCAGCAGAAAAGCTGACCTTAAGTTCCTATGAGAAAGCTTTGCCCACTCTCCTGGGTGCCCAAATAGAACCATATTCAAGCACTTTCTGCTGCATTGGGGAGGGCAGGGGGCAGGCCTTGGAGAACCCCTTGAGGGTGACTCCACACTCCCTCCTCATTCAGCACAGTGGAGCAGTCCTCTGCAGCAGTATTCGGGGAGGATTATGGACAGCACAGGGATATGCGCCCAGTGGGTCAACATACTGCATGATCCACTGGCCTTCAGAAGGAGTAATGGGCCACTTTCAGTACTGCTCCCCTTGTCTTGTCATAAGAGTAGTTGGGCACAGAGAATTCCATTTTTCATCATGTGCCTTCCCCCACCTCAAGACACATCAGTCCATTTATGTGAGCTTTATTCCATTATTATTTGTATTACAGTAGCACCTAAAGGCCCATGCAAGATCATGCCCCCCCCCGCCCCCCATGCTAGGCATGTTATCTATGCATAGCAAGACACATCCCTGCCCTGAAGAGCTTACGTCTAAAACAGACAAGACAGACGTAGTGGGAGGGGAAACAGAGGCACAGAGAGGGAAAATCACTGTACTGCCTTAGGCCCACATGGTGTATTCTGGAGTACTCTTTTCTACCTATTGTAAAATGTGAACATTTTGCATATGGTATATTTCGCGCTTTAAATTGCAACTGATTTTTGTGCAGATGGTCCCATGTAATTACCTGTAACTTAATAACTAGTGTAAATTAAATTTCAGTTGTTTTTGAATTCATTCTAAATAATGAAATTTAATTGAGCAATTATTTCAAGTTCTGTAATATGTCCTACAGAGAAGTGATTATGTTGGACAAAGCACAAGAGGATATACTGTGGGGAACAATGTCACACAGGCAGGAGAGAATGGACTAGAAAATGCTTAATAGTTCCTTTATATCTCTAATCTATATAATCCTATTTAACTTTTAAAAAGCACTATAAAGGTTGGTAGGTAAAAGACAGTACAGTTAGGACTTGTAAAATGTATCTAATCCCGACACATCCTAGCCCACGTGAAAAATATGCATGTTGGCACACCCTCCTGAAATTAAAAGGAATAAAACAATTGTGCACTATTTATTGTGTGCTGTGTTTGATTACAATAAATTGTCATTCACCTTTCTACATCTATTTTAAAATTTTGACTTGCTATCTCTTCCCCCTCTTCCTCCCCCCGCTCCCCCTTAAATGCCTTCATTTCTTTCTGGGCTTCAATCTACAGTATTGCTCTCAGAGCATTCAAAAACTATGAGATTTTCTTAGAAATCATGAGATTTTAAAAACACTAAATTTGAAGTCTCTTTGGTTGCCTTTGAAGTTTTCAACATTTAGGGCTCACGTTTTACATTTTTTGCTACAACCATGAGAGCTAGAAGTTTAATTTTTGTTATTTTTTTTTAAGTGAAAGCTGAGATTCTCACATAATCATGTCTCCAGGAACTGAGACATAATAAAGCACAACAAATATCACAAGATTCACAATAAAATCATGAGAATTAGAAACACTAATTCTGTATTTTTCTCTTCTATAATCATGCTTTATCTTTCCTTATGTTGTTTTCAGCACCTTTTTTTCTTTCTTCCTCCAATCCCGTTATATCTCTTTCCCTGCATTATGTTCGTTACCTCCTTCCCCATATTTTCAGTCTCCTTTCTTCCACTCTAAAATCTCCCTCTACTATACTTCCCTTTTCTGACTTACTTTGTTGGTCTCACCTGGCCACTCCCACATACATTAAACCATCACCTCACAACCACAAAATGCTTGAAAATTTTACTAGATTCCTGAAAGCCAGAGGACTAAACCCACTAGCCAAAAATTGATATGAAAAATAATGGGAATCAGTTGTTATCCAGGAGCAACATCCAGCTGAGAAGCCAAGTGGTCCTTCCACCAGTGGTAGGGAGTCCTAGTAGGGTCCTGTCTGTAGACCCTGTTCACCTAGACCACCTTTCTTATTGATCTCCCCTCCTATCACAGACCCTCCTGGCTGCTGCCACACTGGGTTGGGAATGGAGATGTCTCTGTACTATAAAGAACTATTTAAATAGAATGTTGTGAGATTTTTTTTTAAATCCTGTTTTAAACATGTTTTTTTCCCCCCTGCTTCCCTATTTATGTGTAGAAGGGTCTCTTGGACAGGCCAAAGAGCCACACCAAATGCTTTCAGGTACAACCCTCTTCCCCCTTCTTCTTTCTCTCTGTGAGGGCACCTGCTTCATGCTTTTCCTGACAAACATACTTCCACAGGACCTGGGGAAGGGGCCTGCATCATCAAGGAAACAGTGAAACTGACAATAAACAAAGTGCTGTCAAAAGCCCAACATAAATAAACAGGAAAAAATAGAGGGGAGTTTTTAAAAAAACCCTCTAATCTCTCAGTTTCAGTAATGTTGGGGATTACTTGTAACAAAAGTAGGCACAACATTTTCACGTGGAAGTGTGATTTTTTTCAAGTCGATGCCCCTTTAACCTCCCTGTGTTTCAGTTTTCCTGTCTACAAAGTGCAGCGAACGCTTTCCTACCTGACGTGGTTTTTGTGAAGATGATTAATTCATTTGCAAAGTGCTTTGAGTTCCTTGGGTGGAAGATGAAACATAACTGTAAAGTGTTGTTGTTATTGATCTCAAAACAGTATTTCTTGTGCTTAAAAACAAGGCTTGACATGTAGATCTTTCTTGATCTCTGTGGAGAGCTATTGCTGGGGCAGGAGACAGAGAAGCCAAAAGACGGATGTGAATTATTTATGTGCATACTTAGTTTAATATTTTTCCCATCCCTTGTCAGAATGCCAGATTTATGTGGAAAGGAAAGATGGATATTCCTAGGAGTATCTTGAGCCTAATAGGACAGTAGCCTTTAAAATACCCCTTTGCTTAAATCTTGTCTGTTGTTTTTTATTACTACTTATTAGGTATTGTTTCTGGATTCTTTGTTGTAATCCATTCTGGCTTAGAACTTGCTTGTTTTATCTTTAGTGTTTTCTGGTTTGAAGTACTTTGTTAAAAATAGAGAGCTCCAGGTCCATCTATAGCACTGTATAAATACAATAGAAAGGAATGTTAATCCTTAGGAAACTACCTAACCTCTCCCAGATGGACATCATGTGGGAATGGTCTAATTTCCAGGATTTCCCCATAAACCTCTAGGGGCTGCCTTCCCTAGGGAGGAGGATGTGTCTTGTGGCTTCTGGGAAGTAGGGACAGGTCAGGATCTTTGTCTATAGTTATTCCTCCACTCTTGGAATGTGCTGCAGCCTCTGGGCTGTCAGAATGTGGCAGCATTTTTTCATGCACCCGTGCTCCCTTGGTGACGTACTGGTTACACCGGGGAGCACTAGAGTTGCATTTAGCCCCATCTACCTGGTGTGTGAGGCAACACTTGAAGCGCTTAATAAACTGAGTGTAGATTATGTAGCCTGTGAGGTTTGCCGTTGTCGACATCTGAGGCTAAATTACTATGCATGAGGCGTACTTGACTAGACTTACATCTATCCTTTTAGAACAGATTAAAGGTTTAGTGAAATCTTGTGCTTCTGTTTCTGGCACTGCTGGAGTGTCTGACGAAAGGGCTTGCTTTAGTTGACATCAATTCGTATTAGCCTCTGACATCCTGGAATTAGCTGTCTGAGGCTTTGCTTGTTCATTTGTGCAGCTGAAGGAAGGTTTTTGGCTCCCTTTGGCTTTTCCATCTCTTTCTGAAGACTTTGCAGGAAGAAGCTCATTTAGTTTTTGCCATTTCAAAGTTCATCCCTTTTTGGGTTCAGATGCTGTGATTGTAGCATTAATTGGAGCTATTTAAAGTAACAGCCTCTCCAGCAAATGAATGGCAAACCAGCCAAAGCCATCCTAGATTTGCTTAGGGACAGAAGAACTCCGGTGTACCTGTTTTTGGCCAAATCCCTCAGATACGCACATGGCTCTCACTGACTTTACTGAGAGCTGCACATGCATATCTAAGGCAAGAATTTTGCACTTGGTCTTCATAATTTCTCCATAGCTGTACCCCTTTCCTTGGGAAAATTGGCTAGTGTGCTATAGGGGGCCCCAGAATCTACCTTTGGGTGTGAAGAAAATGCCCCTTCTGTACTACAGCTGGTAACAGGGAAGAGAGAGTAGAGCATGGTAACTCGCCACCACGCTAATCAGATGGCAGAGGATTGTGGTAGCTCAGTCTAAAGGTCAAAGAGCTGGTATCTCACCCTTGCTGTGGCAGATACAATTGGGCTGTGCCTGACTATAACCCTAGTGCTATTATTACAAAACTCTAATTTCTCAAAATACAAATGCTTAAAAAAATCCAGTTCTTGCATTCAGGATAGAGTCTGCTCCAGTAGCACAGGAAAAGGAAAGGTTAGAATCCATGTTCTAACTGCTGCATGTGAGTATGTTTCCATTGACCTTTCCTGGAATTATGCCAGTTTACACCTGGGTTTCCTTTTGTCCTGTGTATATACTGTCTGGTGTATCATATTTAAGGACGTGCTCAAGATGCAAGGTGAAAGCTTAAGGTAAAGGTGCTTTGTGTGCGTGCGACTATATGCCAATTCTATACATTTGTTGAAAGACAAATAGAGGTTTACATGAGACTTTGGTTACAAAATCAGGGTGATTGAGTTGAATTATCTTTGGAAATGGGGAGAGGACAGGATAGAAAACCTCATCTGGTTATGTCACTGCATGGTAATTGGCTGGAACAACAGCAGAGTCATTTCAGAGGATCAAAGAGACTCTGTGACTTGGCTGGCCTAAGTGGTTATGATCTCTAAAGTCCTAAAAGTTTGGAACCCCCCGGTGACAGATTGGTGACAGATTGCTTCTTCCTTACATTCCGTCTCAGCGGTTAGATGTAATGAGTTGGTATTGGAACTCTCCAAGACTGACAACAGGGTCTGAATTGGACAGCCTTGTGGGCACAGTGCATAAATCATCTCTTTGAATGTGAGCGGGTGCCTTGTCCAACCTGCTCTACAGACATACTCCACGCAACATGTGAAGTCCAAACTCTGCCCCATCACACACAAAGAAAACAACAATTATAACATAAAAGTCAGCTCAAACTTTCTACCCAGTTTTGGCTGCTTCTCAAAATACTTCTCTGCTTACACCCCAGGACCTCTTCTTCATCTTGGGTATATCCAGGTGGCATAATGAGTCACCTGCTTAAGTGAGTTCTGCCGAATTAAGTTTGCTAAACTCTTTCCTATCACGATCGACACCTGCTTAACAAAGTGGGTGTTTCAGGCAAATGCTGCCAGCCTGTTACAGTGATGCTTTTGATCGGATCTTGAATCATAGCGGGGTGGGCCTTTATGTTTATTGTATCAAAGTGGTGGGCACAGTGTATAAATATCTGTTTTAAATAAGTGATGCATTTTCACCTTCCATATGTGACAAACAAGGAGTTGACTTTCACCACAGAAAATATTGGCAAGGTTCACAGGGCTTTGGCTCTCATTGCCAGTAAGCTAAGTGTCATTGGTAGCGTTAATTTGATTGCTGCACTTTATGTCCCTGCCAGATGATAACTCGGTTTGTCACTTTTTTGAAGGTTCCATCCTGAGCAGCTGCTGCAGCTTTTTGATATTAACTTCATTAAAAACATTGAGCATAAATGCAAAGTCTGGGGAAGCTGATTCAGACTGAGCATCTGATTTTCACATCCTCCCAAAGCCAAGCTTGTAATAGAAACACTGATATTCTGGTCATGCCAAGTGGCACGGATGCTGCAGTTATATCAGGAAAAGCCAAAGGCCTCTTTGATATAACCAACATCTTTTAGGAGCTGCTGTTGTGGTAGTTTAGTTGTTAAGGGCTGAACCTCTGCTCGGTGCTATACAAAAGACGAAGGAAGATGTAATACTCCCCTTGGGTGATTTTTTGAGTAAAATATTGGCCTCGATTTTCAGTCCTGGCTGAGGAAACTCAGTACCGAAACCGGGGGTAGAGAGCACCTCTATATGTTCAGGATTCTGGAGGTATGAGAGGAGCCCCAAGGGCTATTCTAATGTACACTGTACTGCAGTAGCTCTCAGTGGTCTAGCATGGCAGCCCAGAATAGCTAGAGTGCAATAGACTCTGGCCATGTGTCCTTTCTTCCTGTGGCATGCCCCTATGCTGGGGCGGGGGAAAGGGAGGATGCCATACAGGTGTTCTGCTGGGTCTGTGTCACTGGGGGTGTTTCCAAATGTCAGGTTCTAGAATCAGGGCCACTCTCTTTATGTTCAACACTATGTAACAAAAGACCAAAACTAATTTACAGAAGCAACAAATAGTATTTTCCCATGTGGGTTCTTCACATAAAATCCCCTCCTGCCCTGTCCACCCTTCCGAGGCTCTGCACCACTGTGACCTTTCTTACTGGAGAATTGGATGGTACTCTTCAAAGAGCTTCGCTCTGGGCTCTGTCAATGGAGTCTGTCGATGAGACACCGCTTCCCCTTTTTTCTTCTTCCTTCACTTTCGCGGGGTAACGTAGCTAGCCCAGTTGTAAGCAATGTAACAGTTAATTTTGACATCAGGAAAGCAGCACCGGATAAACCAGCAGATGCTGTACTTTAAATTTGTTTTGCTGTAAGGCATAAGCTGTGTCTGTAAGCCTCGAGGGAAAGACCAGAGTAGAAATTGCTTCATAGTTTACCTGTGGATATCACCATAGTTATAG
Source organism: Macrochelys suwanniensis (assembly GCA_033296515.1). Classification (NCBI taxonomy): domain Eukaryota; kingdom Metazoa; phylum Chordata; order Testudines; family Chelydridae; genus Macrochelys; species Macrochelys suwanniensis. The sequence continues at coordinate 243,168,775 of CM065775.1, read as the reverse complement.
GAAATGTCTGTGCACTCTTTCAGGCAATATGATAGATCAGTCAGCTGGTAAATATGTAACTTCTCTCTGCCTCTTTCTCTTCCTTATCAGAGTGTTACATTAACTGTTTCATTACTTTACTAACTGGTGCTGTAAATAAAATACAGAAAGCAATACAAAATGTACCATATTTAACTAATCATTCTTTACTAGCTTGCATTTCAAACATCCATGGTCTGATAACCCAGTATGCACAGAGACTGAATCATGTTTTATGGACAGAAGGCTGAAATGTTACCAGTTTTTCTGCTGTTTTTTGAGCAGTATGGTTCAAACTATGACAAACTTTATCTGTAGAAGCCCTCAAAAACCTATTTTTAGAGCTTTGATTCTACCATATGGAATGAATAAGGGCAGATGAATTATGGAGGAAAAGTACTGGTACTTCTCCCAGCTTTTGGTTTCTTTTTTAACAGGGAGGGTAATTAACCATTGGAATAATTTACCAATGAACCATAGGGATAGACTAAATTTTTAAAGAAATTAAAACAAGATAAGATAGCAAGATACCTTGGAAAAAGTACTGGCTCATAACCTCACCCACTTGGACCCTAGAAAATAAGGGGCAGGACCAACCATGTTGTGAAAACAATTATGACTTAAATAAACATATACTGAATCTAAAAATTAACAAAGAAGGAAATGAATGAAAAATCACCAGTGGAAGCAGTTCCTGTGTTTGGAAGTGTCTTGCGCATGCTCTGACGAGGCTGTTTAGCATATCAGTGACTTGATAGGTCACTGTAGACAACCTGCACCTGGAAGTTGGTATGAGAACTGCAGAAGCTGCAGACTTTATGGAATGTCCTGGTTTAAACTTGCAGTTTGTGTAAATTGGTCCATGGGATTATTTATGTATTACTTGCCCACATTTACCATATCTGGCCTTGAATACAAATATTAAAGAGAGCATGATGGGACATCCTGCTTAGGGTTCCCATAGGGTGACCAGATGTCCCAATTTTATAGGGACAGTCCTGATACTTGGTGCTTTTGCTTATATAGGCACCTATTACCCACCACATCCTGCTCTGATTTTTCACATTTGCTATCTGGTCAAGATAAATTTGGTATCTTTCAGCAAGTTAAGTAAATCAGTAAGTTTATGCAAGAGCATGCCATCTGATAACTGCTGTCGGACATAGGGGAGAATTGGTATTGGGGATGGCCTAGTCCAAGCCATAATTTGCTTACTGAGCTAAGACCAGAAGGTTGAAGGTGGGGCTGAAGTATCTAGTCAGTGGTGCAGTATGGACTTACTGGGCTATATTGTTAACTTCATGGTTTACTGTTTGGAATTAGCCGTGAGGGTTCTGTTACCCTGGCACTCAGTATAGCAAATGTAGGGAAATATTTGACATGCAATCCATTTCAGAGCTGGAATTGCTTTAACTATTATTCCACAGTAAAATTACTGCAATTAGTCACAAATCTGTCACTTCTGGAAGTAATGTTCCTGTTTTTTAATACAAATGATTTATTACTTTAGTTTTAAAGAGTAAACATTAGGTTAAAGGAATGCTGCTGCCTCTGAGGAAAACTTTGATAAATATTCCAATTAGGCGCTATTTGGAGGATATATTATTTATATGCTTTCTCTCTTGTTTTAGTCTTCCTTTTGTCTTTTTGTTATTACTAAGGCTATTTCCATGGCATTTGTGTTGCTAAGTCAATTCATTTGTTCCCCTAATTTATTCTTCACCTGAAATCACCATTCCTCTGCTTTTGTGGCATCATGATTGTCTGCTACAGTAACCAATGGTGATATAACAAAGAGCAGACTATATGATTCCGAGTGAGGGATAAACAGCCTAAGATAGTGAATCGATGATCCTGTTTTAATCCAAATGCCTTTAACAAGGTTTCACGTTCTGGAGTGCAGCCTAGACCAGTAGTAGGTTGTGTCAGTGTCACTGTCACCATCTGTCCTGTAACCCTGGGTGCCTTAAAATGCTCTGCTGCTGTAGCTCCCTGTCTGAACGCGTCCAACCAGCAGACAAGCATGCTGTTGTCTGAGTGTCTCTATGGTGTGCAGGCCTGGTTCAGCACTCTGACACCAGCAGCCTGCCTACAACACAACAGCCCTAGCCTGGCTTCCAGCAGCCTTAATTATGACTTGCTGAGTGACCCCAGGAAACCCCCAGTCCTGAATTTCCCCAGTACTGTCTACCCTGAACGTTCAGCGCTCTCCTGGAGCATTCAGAGGCGTGATAAGGTCCATTGCTGCATCAAAGAGACAAACACACAGCAGTTTGTTGCTTTAGCTGGAGTTAACAATTGCTTCGGTTCAAACACAGAACTGGGTTGGTTAGGATTAAAAATTAAACAAGTTTATTAACAAGAAGAGAGTGGTTCTAAGTGAATTCAAGTTCAAGGGATAAAGACAAAAAATGGTTACAAGAAAATAAAAATAAAATACACTTTCCAGTGGCCAAGACTTCATTTTACGAGCTACAGCCTTAGTTCAAGGTAGATTTCTTACTAGTCTTTTTCTTCCCAGCCATGGCTGACTTTCTCTCAGTCAGGACCTTCCTCAAAAGTACAAAGGTGCTATTTTCTCTTGTAGGTGAAAGATCTTTGCCTAAGCAGGTTTCTCACCTATGTTCAGTTTCCAGAGACTTCTTGGTTGAAGGACCCATCTTTCTTAACTTGCACGAACTCTAGTCCCTTGTGTCTGTCCATTGATGAAATGCCAAGATGTTGTCTTCTCTCTCCTTGTATCTTCCCAAACTCACTGGTTTGTCCCCAGACTCATGATCAACTCATGCTATTCTGCCCTGCCTTTGGACATCCCATCCCCCTCCTGATTCATATGTAAATGGGGCTTCCATTGTTTTTGTTCACACTGCTTAATTTCATTGGAGACAGGTAAATGGCTGCCCTTCCTCCTGTCTGTGAGAGAACCTGTTTCTCCCTGTGTTTGGTCACAGATATTAAAGCATAATATCATTAAGTATCCATATTTCTTCACATGGTGTTAATATGTACATTTCACAATGATATTAATCACCAGTATGTCATGAGGTTTCATAAAAGATCTTACTTGACACACTTTTATAATACAGTAATATTGTATACCATCAGGTGATTCAGTTATTTATCATTGCAGGTTCAGACTCCCCCAAGATGTTATCTCCCCAACTTCGTAGCTTACCTTTTAAGTAAATGTGCCTTCATTGTCTCTGCCTGATGACCAGCAAATACAGCCCTTTGTCTAGGGCAGACTGGGCTTATGCATTGCTTGCCAAACACATTTTAAGAACATAATTCTAGCACATATCCATAACTCTTTGTACACACCTGTACATACATCACACAAGAATATTAATGATCAATGAGTTGTTAGTTGGCCCACAATATATTACATGCCACTTTTTTGGGTATATATCATGACAACCGTGTGATATATATCTATATATATATCGATATATATAGTGAGTATGTCAGGCCTGACAAGAGTTGCTGACACAGTTCAGGGACTCCAGAAATGGGCTGCCCTGCCCTCCAGTTGCTTTTTCCCTCGCTGCCCCCAGTCCCGTCCAAGCAGTATTTGTTTTGATATTATTTTCAATTTATTATACACTCACTACAGATTTTAAATTTTCACCGTCCTAGAGATTTTTGTATTGATAATGCCTTGTCCTTCAAAAACTTTCAGGGGAATGCTGGGGATGCTTTTGGTGCTCAGAAGAAAGGTGTGGGAGGTGGTTTTGGTATCTAGGAGGCAGTTGGGGCTTTTGGTACTGTGGAAAGCGATGCATCGTCTCACCTTCTTTTGCATAAGGGCAGAAGTGACTACTTCAGGAGACAGGGGTTTGAATTCTTTCTTCTTCAAGGAGTGTCCCTGTGGGTGCTCCACTTTAGGTGTCTCGGCGCTGTGCGCTTCTAGTCAGAGACTTGTGGTAGCAGTGTCCCGGTTGGCTGCGCACGCGTGGCAGCTGTTTCGTGCCGCTCCGAGCGGCTACCCCACGAGTGCAGCCAACCACCACCCAGTTCCTTCTCTACTGCCCTTGGTTTCGGTCGGAATGACAGCAGCGCCCTTAGCTACTCTCATATTTCTTTAATCTCTGACCTTTTCTCAATTAATTTTCCTCATTGTTTATCTCTCCATTCATTTTTCTTTAAAGTTCCCATTTTTCTTCCCACCTCAGGCAGGCAGCCGCTGAAGAGGCATGAGATTGGGACTATTCCCATTCTTCATTCAGCTAGCCTTTCAGACATGCCTGGCTCTCCAGGTTTCAAGTGCTGTCTAACTTGCAGACTCTCAATACCAGTGACAGACAGCCACTCGCAGTGTGTCCGTTGCCTGAGTGGGGAGACACGTTACCCAAAAGTGTCCCCACTGCCAGAAACACAGTGTGGACAAGAAAGGCCAGGAACCGCCAATTTAAACTTTTAATGATGGAGAGATCCCTCTGACCCCGAGTCCAGGACACCGACGGCACCCAGAGCGCCGGACCGCAAGGCACCAGGACTGTCCGGTACCGAGACATCCCAAGGAGCAAAAGACCCTGTGCGGTCTCGCTCTCATAGCAGCAAAACTAAGCCTTGGGGAACAAAACTAAGGGAACAGAAACCTGAGGCACAGAGGAGTGCTATGGTGCCACCTGCTACACCAATACAATATGACAAGTCTGTGGCACTGACAACGCTCCCTCTGGTTCCCAGTCTGAGCTTGCCTGCACTTGGCACAGAGTCTCCCGGTAACGCAATAGTTTGTGAGCCATGTGGACGTACTCATTGCTTCCACCCCGGGATCTCCGCTCTTTGGCACCGATGGCACCCCGGCCAGGTCAGGGCCAAGCTTTATCACTACACCTCTGGCTCGGCCCTTCCTCTTTCCAGTGATGAAGAGGAGGAAATGGAGACAGGAGTGGGCACACCTCACCACTCCTCTCCTAAACCTGGGCCGGCTTGGCCACAGGGCGTGGGTTGGCAACCCCCACCCAGAGTGCCCCCTTCCATGGCCTTCCCACTGCAGTGGGCATACCGGAACCCATGGGCATTATACAGAGCCCAAAACACCCAGCCATCCAATCCACCTAGGTCCAGGACACAGCGATCGTCTCCACCATCTGCTCCAGCTTCCCCAGAACTGCTGGAGGAGGAAGCTGAAGAATCTGCTGACAGGCTGGAGGGTGACACCCTCCCACCTACCCACATCCCGACTTTGTCTCCGGACGAAATAATAATGCTGCCTCCCCCCACATTGGGAGATGACTTCAAATGCTTTCAGGATTTGTTTAAAAGAGTAGCTGATTCATTAGCCATTTCACTGGCTGAGTTACCGGAGACTCAACATAAGCTGATAGATATACTGCAAGCTTCTCCGTCAGCCAAGATAGCACTACCCATTAATGCTGCCTTCCTGGACCCAGCAAAAACCATATGGCAGACTCCAGCCATGGCCCCCCTTCTTGTGAGTGATCTGACAAGAAGTACTATGTGCCGGCTAATAGCTGAGTTTTTGTTTACCCACCCTACTCCAAACTCATTGGTGGTAGAGGCAGTTAATCAAAGGGGGAAGAAACATCAAACTAAAACCACCCCCTGTGATAAAGATTGGAAATGCCTAGACCTCTTTGTCGACCCTCCAGTTTCACATAGCAAACTACTCTGTGTTACTGTCCAAGTACCCACATAACAATTTTTTCTCAGATGTCATCTTTTATTGAGCACATCCCAGCTGACAAAAAGGAAAAATATAAGGCCAATATAGCAGAAGGTTTCCTCGTCACCAGACCTGCCCTGCAGGCCTCTCTGGATTCTGCTGACCCTGTGGCCCGCTCCATTGCCACATCCCTTGTCATGTGGAGGGCTTCATGGCTCCATCTCTCTGACTTCCACAGGGAAGTTCAGGTGACAGTAGAGGACTTACTTTTTGAGGGGCAAAAATTGTTTGCAGAGAGCATGGACGTCTACTTACACACTGTGAAGGACTCCCATGTGACACTAAAAACCAGTGATTCTCAAACTTTTGTACTGGTGACCCTTTTCACATAGCAAGTCTCTGAGTGCGACCCCCACCCCCTTATAAATTAAAAACACTTTTAAATATATTTAACACTATTGACGTACAAGATGCTTACTTTCACATCGCTAGCCACCCGGCGCCCAGGAGATTCCTACGGTTCACTCTGGACAGCCTACACTACCAATATAAGGTACTTCCCTTCGGCCTCTCTACGACTCCAAGCGTTTTTTCCAAAGTACTGGCCGTGGCAGCAGCACATCCTCGCAAGCAGAGTGTGGCCATATTCCCCTATCTAGAGGACTGCCTGCTAAAAGCACCGACATATGATGAGGCAGTTCACACCACTCTAACCCTATTTACAAACCTAGGGTTACAAACCACCCTACAGAAATCCACCCTGACCCCAACCCAACAACTGGACTTTATAGGGGCACACCTTGACTATGTCACGGCATCAGCACGGCTACTCCAACAATGGTTTCTTGCCTTAACAAACCTAATACAACAGTAAGACGCAGCCCACAAACGTCCACCAGAACATGCCTACAACTTCTCCGACACATGTCGGCTATGAGATGTCTACGGACCTGGCTACGCACTGTATACCTTCCTCACAGACACTCGATCAACAGATGACTTACAATGCCCAGCAGAGTGAAAGACTCGCTCACATGATGGACAAAACAAACAAATATCTGCTTACACGTTCCCTTCCAAAGGGAAACCCCATCAGTCACTATCACCGCAGACACCTCTCTGGTAGGATGGGGGGCACACTTGGCCAATAACACCATCCAGGGCCGATGGTCCCTAGAAGAGTCAAATCTCCACATAAATCTACTGGAGCTCTGAGCAGTTTGAAATGCTTGCCATCACTTTCTCTCCCTGATCCACAACACAACTGTCCAGATTCTCATGGACAATTTGGTGACTGTGTTTTATATAAATCTTCAAGGAGGGGCCTGATCTTACCTGCTCTGCACAGAAGCAGTCCACCTCTGGCATCTCCAACAACATACACATCACGGCATCCTATCTACTGGAAACCAGAAAGCCACAGCAGACAACCTCAGCAGGAACTTCTCACAGACGCATGAGTGAGAACTAGACCCACAAATTCTGCACACTATATTCCGACAATGGGGATTCCCCTCAATTGACCTTTTCGCCACAACCCACAATGCCAAATGCCCGCAGTACTGCTCCCGAGCGGGACTGGGACACAACTCTCTCGGCGACGCCTTCCTTAACAAATGGGAGGTTCTGCTCCTGTACGCCTTCCCCCCCGATCCCCATGTTAAGTCGTGTCCTACACAAGATCAAACAAGACAAATCCAGAGTCATCTTGATTGCACCACATGGCCCAAACAAACATGGTTCCCATACCTGGCCCAAATAGCTGTCGGATCACGAACCCTTCCCCTCCTGCCTCACCTACTGACACAGGATACAGGACGCCTCCATCACCCCAACATTCCAACACTTTTTGTCTCAAGGCATGACTAATCCAGGGATGACAGAACTTGAAACATGCTGCTCCAAGGTGGTCCAAGACATTCTACTTAACAGCCGATGTCTCTCCACACACAAAACATACGCACACAAGTGGAAAAGATTCTCCATCTGGTGCCGAGACAAGCAAATCATTCCACAATTGGCCCCGTTACCCACTATCCTTGATTACATATTGACACAAAAAAAATCGGGCCTCTCGACTAGCTCCCTCAGAGTGAACTTATCAGCCATTACCACCTTTCACGACAAGGTGGACAGACTCACGGTCTTCACCCATCCACTGACTAAGCACTTTCTCAAGGGTATAGAGAACACTTTAAGGGACCTGACCCCTATGTGGGACCTCAGCCTTGTTCTCCGTGCCCACATGGGCAAATCCTTTGAACCACTAGCGACCTGCTCGTTCCTACACTTATCCATGAAGGTCACCTTTTTAGTATTAAGGGTGGGAGAGTTGGGTGCCCTAATGGCACACCCACCTGATACCACATTCCTCAAGGACAAAGTCATCCTATGTCCACACCCTAAATTCCTACCCAAGGTCGCCTCCTTCTTCCATCTCAACAAACCCATTTACTTACCTATATTCTTCCCCAACACACACCAACAACAGGGAGGAGTCCCTTCACACTCTCTAGACATCTGCAGAGCGCTGGCATTCTATATAGAGAGAACAAAAACATTCAGAAAATCGTCCTGGCTATTCGTATCCATAACAGATCAATCTAAAGGCCAAACCATTTCCAAACAGAGACTTTCTAAATGGATCTCTAATTGTATCAAACTATGTTACCAAAATTACAATTTGCAAGCTCCTTCTGGACTTTGCACACACTCCGCTAGAGCTATGTCCACATCCATAGCCTTTCTCAAACATGTACCTATCACAGATATTTGTAAAGCAGCTACCTGGGCATTGCCCCATACTTTCACCAAACATTATGCTCTGGAACAGCAGTCAGCTGTAGATGCTCATTTCAGTCTATTGGTGCTCTCCACCGTACATACATCAACTCCGAAGCCCCTCCTCTCCACTGAGGGGCACTGCTCTTCAGTCACCTAAAGCGGCGCACCCACAGGGACACTCCTTGAAGAAGAAAAGAAGGTTATTCACCTTGTGCAGTAACTGAGGTTCTTCGAGATGGTTGTCCCTGTGGGTGCTCGACTACCTAGTCTTCTCTACCTCTGCTTCGGAGTTTTGGCTCAATCCTCTGGGGTAGAGAAGGAACTGGGTGGCGGTTGTCTGTGCTTGCAGGGTAGTCGCTCGGAGCGGCCAACCGGGGCACTGCTCTCACAAGTCTCTGACTAGAAGCGCAGGGCGCCAAGACATCTAAAGTCGAGCAACCACAGGGACAACCATCTTGAAGAACCTCAGGTAGTGCACAAGGTGAGTAACCTTCTCTTCCCCAGCCAAGCAAATTTTATTATTAGCTAATTGACCCACTACACCCTGGCCCATTATCCACCACTACATTCACTAATGACAAATAAGTACATTTAGTCTAGAATTTCTGCTGAAATGATCAGTAGTGAAATAGTACTGATACACTACAAGACTTCATTGTTGCACCTCTGTGTGTATGTATTGTGTGTGTTTATTGTTACATACACTAAGGTGTAATGGGTAACTTATGTCTCTCTGAGTTATTGTTTCAGGCTGTCTGCAGACTCCGGCAGATATCAGTTGCTGCATTAGTTTAAGTTCAGTTCACAATCTGAAGATTTTATTCACAGCAGCTAGAGATTTAGGGCCTTGTAAATTACTATACCTGGAGCCCTGGTCTTTAGTAATGAAAAAGGGGGTAATAGATAGAATATATATATGTGTGGGTGTGTGTGTGTGTGTGTGTGTGTGTGTGTGTGTGTGTGTGTGTACATGCTATATGTGTGTATATAGAAAAGCAAACTTATTTTTATGTAGAATGTTTTCCATATGATTTTAAGTGGGTAGGTCTCAGCCTGATATTTTACTGGATGTCAAAGCAGTAGAAAGAGGGCAGATGCATATGTTTTGAAAAAAACTAACCATTTCTGCCTTAACGCCTTAAACTTATATTATTTAATGTCCGTTTTCTCCTTTCTTTTTTCTGATAGTGATAACCTGCTAAGGAGAGCTGCATGCCAGGAAGCCCAGGTAATACCATTTAATGTGATACAATTAGGTTAAAATCCCCATCTTATCTCACTTGTGCAGGACTCCTGAGATTCTCCCAGCAGGTCTCATCTCTGTGACAAACCTGACAGAGATGCTGGCTGTGGTTTTTGGTTTTGGTTTTTTTTGCTACAAAGCCACAGACTAAATGAGGTCCCCTTCTTTCAACAGGCTGGTGTACCTAATTGTACCTGTAATTCAGTGCCATAATAAACAATGTGGTTGCATCAATAAGGTAGTTCTTGGTATTATTCATTTTTCAAAGTCCTTCAGTTATGGAGATTTAATTATTCCATCTGTCTGCAAAGTGATGGTGAAGAGGAAATGGATCGACAGGATTGGAGGCTGAAATTTTATATATACCATAGAACAGGTATGGCAGAAGCCATGCAAGCTGCTTTATGCTAATCTTGACCTAGAGAGATTATCTCTGGGGCTGATGGGGTAGTCCAGTATCCTTGCCCATTCAATCCTGTGTGTGTCTATCATGATTTCTAATGGGGGTATCAGTTGTGGTGGCTGATTTTGTAATATTCCCACAGGTCACCGAGGAGAATATTAACTTCTAGTGAAAGTCTGAATGGTTGTCCTTTGGGAGCATTGGCCTCACTACTTTCTCTTTACACATCTACTTCTGCCATCTGGGGTCTGTAAGACCAGCTAACTAAGGGCAGACTTCTTACTGTAATGTTCCTGCAAGGGAAGCCTGCTTTTAACAAGTATTTCATTGGCGTGGGTGCTGTTTCCCAGGGACTGCGCCACTGCACACTCCATTCTCATTCCACTGTTGACACAGTAGATATTTCAAGAGTCTTACTGTCTCCCTGCCCGTGCCAGCCAAAGCTTGTTCTGATCATGCTCCCCGTGCCAGAACCTTGACAAGTGCCCTCGTAGGGCTCTGAACCATTGCCCATCATTGTAGTATCGGCCCGCTGAGAGGTGTGGGTGTAAATTATTTTTCTCCTCGGACACCTTCACCCAAGATAACTGCTCAATAGTGAGGCCCATGGAGAAACCCCAATTTAGACTAAGTGCTGTGAGGAAGAGTGTTCTCAGCAGCAAAACCCAGGCTGTGCAGCTTCTTGCCAGAAGAGAGTCCATGGACCCCAAGCCTGATCAAAGTATAAGAGAATCTTTTCAATATTCAACCTTTTCCCATGAACCCTACTCACAATAAATCAATGTATTTCCCCAAATTTATACATTAAAATTCTCCACTAATTCTGATAGAAAACATGAGTTGCTCTAGACTGTTATGCTTTCTCTGGTCTTGTTCAGTGCTTAGATAACAAAGGGATAAGTGCCTTATATGTACCTCCAATAAATAGCTGTTAATACCTCACTACCTGAAAGATGCTGCCAGATTGGAGGGAGTTCACGGAAGAGTAAAGACGAATAAGAGGTTTGAGGGATTGATTTGATTTATAAGGAAAGTGTCGGATAAATATGAAATTAAAGAATTAGAGTTAATTTAAGTTTGGTTAAGGAAGTGTACGGGCGTTGTAAAGAAAGGCCCTGACTAGCAAGTAGAAGGAATGCCTTGAAAACAGTGAGTTATAGGGTGAGAAGGAATAAAGTAGGGAGGATGTCTCATTAGTTATTTTTTGAACCAGACAAGGGGAAGTGTCTAAAAAGAAGGCCTCTGACCAGTAGGAGTGACTGCAGATGGTTTTAAATAAAACAAAAGAGATTCTGTCTTAAAATGAGCCAACATGGTCCTTCCCACCCCACACACCAGGGTTAAAGCCTCTCTAAATCCACGTGCAATGGGAAAACTGTTGGGCAGCAAGAAGGAGGAGAGGAAAGGCCTCGGGAAGAAAGGAGGTTGTAAATCTTATCTGGACTAAGACTGGAGAGAAGGGTGAAACTGTTTCAATTTGGTTTTTCAGTAAAGTCGGTACTTGGCAATGACATCACTTGTTTGTTAAAGGATATAAAAAGATGGATATAAAGGATATAAACTCTTGAAGGGTTCATTGCTAACAACTGCCTGATCACGTCGGAGCTGACCAATATGAGTCTAAGCACCCCTGGGTTTAGCCCATTTGTAAGTGTCTTGATCAAATGCTTATAAATGTTTTGTTACTGGTTGGATGTAGTAAATTGCCTATTATTTAGGCTTTTTAGGCATGTTTAGAGCAATTGTATAAGATTTGGCCTTTGGATTTAATAAAAGAATATGGCGCTGGGGTGGAATTGTGTTTAGTGGTTTCCCATATTAATATTTATAATTTAAAATATTATTGATAATTCCAACAGAAAGCTTAAAAGAACTAAATGTGTGTAGTGTCAGAAAGATGTCATTGCAAAGAGGGAGAGTTGCTTTGAGTGGAACAAGGAGATAGAACTACCCTAGAAGTAATGAATTTGAAATTAAGGAAAGGTAAATTTTGCCTGTGTATTGGGAAAGTCATAAACATGGGATATGTTAGATTATGGATTAGTCTCATAAATGAAAGGGTGGAAACACCATCTCTTGAGACACTTAAAAACTGCAGTGGATAAAGCACAGGAGACTATCCTGCAGGGAACTGTCCTGCATTGGAAGGGTGGTAGACTAGGTGGATGAGTAGTTCTTTTCAATCTCTAATTTCCATAAGTGCATTTATCATCAAAATGGTGGTGCTGAGTGTGACATAAAAACATATATTGAAGCAGCAGCAAGAGCTGATAGGATCAGACCTCTAGACTGTAAGATCCTCAGGGTAAGAGCAATGTTTAATTGTTTGCAAAATGCCATGCATGCTTCTGGTGCTATTTAAATAATAAAAATCCAAGGAAGACAGACTAAAAGACCCACTTCAGTGAGAGAATAATACAAGAGATGCTAATTTTTAAATTATCAATTCTTCATTGAATTCTTAAGCATATTGCAAGTCCTGTGCATACAGACTTCAGGAAGGAGCAAGCTGCGTGCTAAAGTGACCAGTACATCTACATTTCAAGCAAAGACTCCATCAGAGTATGGTGATTTGAACATTCATCACCTTGTGATGTCATGTGACCATCTAAAATTCTACTTTACGGGACCCACCACACCATTTAAAACTTTTTACAACTCCTTCTTGTGAATAAGTTAGCTGTCATTGACCGGCATATATATATATGCTCGTTTACAAATGTGATCTCATTGGCTGACATTGTTCTGAATCTTACTCTTGTTGGACTTCTGAGGACATTAAGAAACTTTCTGTTTTGTCACATTGCTCTTCAGCTGCTCCCTCTGTAAAATAGGGATTATAATACACCTTAAAGTGGTGTAGTAATATTTGTGAAGTGTCCAGGGGAGTCTCATCTTACACGCATTTAACATGTGCTGATTCAGCTTTGCGCGGTCGGCAAACACAAAAACAAAAACCAAAAAAAGAGAAATATAACAATTTTAATACTTTACCTATAGTGCGGGCGATTCCGCCCACCATTACACTCAATGTAATTTTAACTATACGCGATTTTAACTATACGCGATTTTCACTTCACGCACTGACTGCGGAACGTAACCCCAGCATAAGATGAGACTCACCTGTATTTGTATGAAAGGTGCTATATAAGTGAAGAGTAAAAGAGTTCTGCTATTGGTAGGTAACATGAAAGAGAAACTGACCTTCTCAAATGTTGTCTTAAAATGTATTATTGAATCATTTTAAAATATGCTCCTGTGTTGTTTTTCATGATGTTGGACTCTTAAACAGTTTTTAAAAACTCTTCTGTTTATTATTTTTAATTTCCCCTCTTTAAAACAGGAATTTGCTACAGAAATACCCCAAGTATACCACATAAATAAATGATTGTGTCATTAGTCATAAATCATAAGAGTGACAGGTTGTTTGTTTAGAACAAGTAAATATATCACATTTCCCCCAGAGTGAATAATTAATTGTTTTTAACAGCTGTAACATACCAGGGGATTATTGAGGAGGGCCCTCGTTTTCGCTGATTTCCCTTAAACAATTGTGATAAAATGTAATCAGTGACTTGTGATGGTTTAATTTTTTTCCCCCTTTCCGTCTCCCCCAACAACCACTTTCATACACCCTTTTCCTTTCCCTGCTTTTCCAATTGTTTTAAAAAGCTAATTGAATTTTAATGTTTATGGGTTTTTTTAATTGTATAATTTTGTTTCTTAGTTCGGGTTCCTGTAATAAAGGTAGTGATTGGAGTTAATTACTATTTTGAACAGCTAATCACTAAAATATGAGTTGTTGGGTTTTTTTGTGGCCACCTTGTTCAGCATCACAAAATGCTTTGAAGAGGTTCCCATGTAAAAGGAGTCAAGGACCGTCTTTTTGTTCTTTGTACAGCACTTAGCACAATGGGGCCCTGGTCCATGACTGGGGCTTCTAGGTGCTACTTCAATACAAATAATAAAAAGTAATAATAATAAAGGCTGTAAGGGTTTGGTATGGGAGTGATGATGCCTTCCAGTCAGCTAGGAGGGAGTTTTACAGAGGTGCAGCAGCACAAGTGAAAGCACAGTCTTTCCTTAACGATCCCCACAATGAAGAATTGTGGGAAGGGGACAGAACGGTGGGCAGGAATGCAGTGAGCAAATGGTATGAAAGGCTGAGTGAAGTAAGTCCATGAAGAGCTCTGAGAACCAAGGGGGCTATTTAGAATTGGGGACAGAGGTGGGATAGGAATCCACTGATGGAGTCTGAAAACACAGGCCTGGGAAAGTGCTGCTCTCTGTGAGAGCAAGTAGTCTGGTTGCAGCGTTCCTTCCCCCTTTACATGAAAGCTTAGAAAATATGAATTTAGGGAGAATGTAGAAGACGGAGTACCAATAGCCTAGTAAGTGATCACAGCCTTAGTAAGGATTTCAGCAGAAATGGGTCAAAACAAGGGCAAATTCTGGCCATGCTGTGGAGGGTGGTGGTAGGTAGATGTTCAAGGAATATGTAGGAGGGAAAAGAAGTTTAGGATCAAGAATAACTCCCAAGATTTCTGTCCGTTGCAGAAAACTTTAGGTCTGAAATGAAGAATGGTAGTAGGAGTCAGAGACTTGAGAGACAAAGAGGATTTTTTGCTCAGGAGGACTTCAGCCTTTGAAATTCCCTGTGTCACTGGAATGAGGAATCACTAAGAATAATAATAATAGTAGGCTCAGCTAATATGAGAACCTATGTGATAGGCCTGATAGGGAAGTGTGTATGTATGTAGTGTGGGGTGAGGGGATGATGATGATGTTTGTTACACATTATTTAAAACTGTAGTGACAGGTGACTTAGAAGAGAAACTCCCCGTTTCCTCCTTTTTTTTCTTCTTATTTAGGTGTTTGGCAACCAGCTGATTCCTTCCAACATGCAGGTGAAGAAAGCAACAGTTTTTCTCAACCCAGCAGCTTGCAAAGGGTAAAGTTCCCCTTACACTTCATTCCCCAAGTCCCACGCACCCCCTTCTTTATACTTCTAAACTGTCCTTCATTGTGAAGGCCAGCCATCCTGTTGGGCTTAAGTTTGCCTCCACTCCACTCAAACCTGGTATTATCTAACTCTTACTTACGTTAGTTGAAACAGAAATGTTGGATCAAGATATAGAAGTTAAAGAAGATGTTGTTTATGTTAAAAGAATGAATCCCAAATCATTTTAATCTTCCTCTATTGTTGGTTTTCTTGTTTCCTGCTTTTGGGCCATCAGAATTCCCTTCCTGCAAGTGACCTTGATTTCCACCCCAGCAACAATAGTAACCAATAATAGTGTCTTCCATGTTTGTGATGGTCAGAGGTAACCAATGATCCTGTTGCATGGAAGCCAGCCATTGGGGAAGGGGTCCTGCCCGATACCTTGAGGCTGAGCCTGGTGTACAAGCTTAAATAAGACACTGAGCTGGGTTTCTAGAGGATGCCAACAGTTGCCTTGGAAATTGTATTGGTAAACGTGGTCTGCTTGCTGGCAATGCATGTGTATATCCCTGCTGATTGGCTATACTCCCTGTCACATCTGGGGAGGGGTTCAGTGAATAATATTAAAGGACAATTGAGTTACCTGTCCTGTAATTACTTTGTCTTGTATGTTTTGTTCTATGGCGCTGGGGTGGAATTGTGACAAACCACTCATCTTTGAAAAATGTAGTGTCCAAAATTTAAAGTCTCCTTTTTCTGTTCCCCGGGCTCTGCTCCTTGCAAGTAATGTATAATTAATGGCATAGTTATTTTATTATGCAGTTCCAGGCATAAAATGCATGCGAGCTTTACCAAAACAAGGTCAGGTAAAGTTTTTGTTTTAAAACTTGCTAAATAATATATAGAACAAGTAACTTTAAAAATATTTCCCCTTTAAAACTAGAATTTGCTTCCTTCATGACTTTGAGGCATGGTGCTCCATAAGACATTAATTGTGTAATAAATAATAAATTACTCTTTCAAGCTCTTGTTTTGATTATTACTAATTATTTTTGGAACATGTTTTAAAAAACTCCTTTGCATTTATAAAGACTGCATAAAAAAGTTGACATATTTAAGAATTAGTCTAGAAGATTCATACATTTGGACCAAAACAAAACCCACCTCTTGTGACTGACTTTTGACAGACAGGCTGAAAGACTTGTTCCACAAAACATGTACTTTTTTGTTGTTTGATTTTCTTTGCTTTGAATTTTCACCACCTCCCTTCTCCTCTCCTCAATGATTAAATAACGTCCCCCTTACTTTCTCCAGAAAAGCAAGAAACCTTTTTGAAAAGAATGCTGCCCCAATTTTACATTTATCTGGCTTGGATATAACCATAGTTAAGGTAAGACCTGATCTGTTAAGTTAACCTATGTGTTATGCTGAGACCTTGGACTGATGCTGAGTTGTTAAACTTCCCAGTTAATTTAAAGACTATTTGAATGCTTTTTAATTTTCAATAGGGTTGACTGAGGGTACGTATGTGAGAGGCAAAACTTCTGTAACTGATACTTGAGAGGAGACTCTCCCAAATATTTGAGTGTCAGATGGTAATACAGACACACAGTCCACACTGTCCTTGGAGTTACCAGTTCTGCCTCAATATGTAAAATTGACGTGAGAAAGTTTTGCGATCCAGTTGAGAGCTGGAGCTTAATTAAAAATAATCTTGCATACCTTAATAGCTCCCCCAAAATGAAATGTTCTGCTCTTCTGAGGGGATGCTAAACTACAAAGGGGCGTGAATTTGCAAAGAGCCTTCACTGGAAAGAAAAACAAATGTGAAGGGTTCCTGCTGTTTCTGAAGAATCCTTGAGACTGATATGTTGGCTGTTTAGTATTCATTACACACTGGCAATAAAAACTGCTCTTTGGAAGATACGTGTACTCTTGTGTATGTATCTTTCTGTCTTGTAGCCTTCTTGATGAGGTTGTGTTATTATTTCCATGATAAACCCCCTATTTTTATTGGTGTTTATTCTACTAAAAAAATATAGTGTCAGCCCAAGAGGAAATTCTATTTATTGTATTTATTTTACAAGTCTCTTGTCAAACTGCAGCTGTGCTTTCGATTTCACAAGTTAAGCAGAATGTGACTGGGCCAGTACTTGGATGAGAGACCACTACAAAAAACCGAGGTGCTTCAGGAAGTAGAGTTTGTGGTTCAGTAGGTGGCATTGTACCCTCTTGGTCAATACTGGACCACTTCACCAGCATGTTTACTGCCTGTTTTGAAGGAGACAAAACTACCATCCTTACCACTTATGGCCATTACAAGATCCTGTGATATTTTCTTTTGCAAGAACAAGAGTGAAAATCCAGGTGTTTGTGTTAAGTTCTTTTTAGACTACATGCAATCAGTCTTAATTCTCCATGCAGTTTCAGTTGAATACAACTGTATTCCAAACACATCTGTCTAGGATTCACTGTGGCATGTGAGCCGCTTCAACAAGAAGCGCTGTTAAACAGAGGACTTGTTTCATGGTGTTTTGACGAGACCAATAGTCGAGCAGATCGTATGTATCGCAGACTTCTCTGTGGACATGTGGCCATAGGCATGGTAAGCTGAGTTTCTGACCCTTGGTCTCTGTTGGTATCTCAGACAGATTACGAAGGACAAGCAAAAAAGCTGCTGGAATTGATGGAAAATACGGACCTGATCATTATTGCAGGAGGGGATGGAACTGTACAAGAGGTACTGTAGGAGCTTTCTCCTGGCTTGTATATAAAAATTCACAATACCGTATTGGGGATAGAAAGATGGAGGGTTGTGTAACATAGTTGCAGAATAGTCTAGTTCTGATTTGAGACATGTTCATTCCAAAACATGCTGTGGATTAGTTTTGACAATGAAACCACTTGAGAGTTACTGGGCAATAAAGAAATCAGAAAATGCTTTCCCAAGCAACTGATGTTCATAGTAGCATAACTCAAAGTCTGTGAAAGGACACACCTACCTATGCACACACATCCCATCACTTTTGGGCTAAAACTAGTCTGCAGATATTCCACATGCAAACCAGAAAGTTATAATGACTGAAAACTAGGGTTCATAGTCCTGAGCGAGGGATGCATGCTTTGTCCAGGGTGAAAGGATGTTGACAAAGAATGTTTAAACAGTTACAAAGGATTCAAAATAGAGTGCTGTTTGTGTGCAGTAATTTCATATTATCAGGGTGATTAACCATTGGAACAAATTACCAAGGGAAGTAGCGGATTCTCCATGCCTTTCTGGAAAATATGTTTTAGATTATGGTCCTTTCTGACCTTAAAATTGATTAATTTTTTAATATTTCCTTATGTGTTAAGAGCACACTGAGTGCCATCATAACACATGCACAAGCATCTGGTTCTGTTACATCTTTAAATGCATATGCTCACTTCAATCAGTGTTTGTACATTCAAACCCCTGCCATTCTCTATGGTGGGTACAGAAAATGTACCCCTTACTGTGTAAGAAACTACAGCTCCTTCCATAAAACATCAGAGGCCGCATAAAAGTGCATCTATTCTGAACAGCAAATGTCTGCATTTCATAGGTTTCTACTGTAACTGTACAAAAGAATCCAAAAGCCAAATATTTCCACTATCTTTCAGGTCATAACAGGACTCCTTCGCAGAGCAGATGAGGTGAGGGTGTTTGTTTTTTATTTAGTTTAACTTATATCTGAGGGGAACATCCCAGGCATCCAATTGAATCTCTTGGTCCAAGCGGACTCCTGCATATAATCAATCCAAGGCCAGCTTGCTGTTTAATGAGTCAGCCGTGCTAGTATCCTGCAGTTTTGCCCACTTCCTTTCTCTCTCTCCCTTTTTCAGTGAGGGGAATGGCTCCCAGCCCAAACTGTTGGGGGGCTTCCAGTCACAGAGCAGGGAATGTGCCGAAGCCAGACACAAAACTTTCAAAGGCCTGTGGCCCAATTGTGTCTGTTTTTTTGTTTGGCAATAAAGCTGTAGAAAAAACGACAAGTGATTTTCTGGTATTTGCAACCTAAAACTGAATTCATTGTGGCTGTGCTCCTCCTCCTTTTCTGCTCACTTAACATCAGCATTCAAGCAGTGAATTTCTACTTACATAAATGGTTGCAGATAGCAAATTTTAAGGGCTCATGCTAGAATACCTGCACTGGAAGCGATGATATGTTTTACCAGGGATGGGACACTGCTAATTAGCAAAGCAGGGGAGCAGTGCTCCCAAAACCTCTTGGCAGAACCCTGGCAAAAAGGCAATGAAATGATCCAGACAAGGATCTGATGAGCCTCTTGGCAATTGGAATTGTGCCTGCTTACACAATTACTTTGTCTGAATGCGACAAGACAAACATTTTATATTTAAACTTTGCAAATAAGCCGGTCATTTTTAAAAGGACTCTGTGAATTTAAATGAATGATGACGACAAAACATTTTTCTCTGCAGTTTTTTGTACTTCTTATTGTTGCAGTTGACCCATAAGTTCCCTATCATTGAAAGAGAGTGGAGAAAAAAGAATGACTGTTCTGTTTTCTCCATTTGTTTGCTTTGAGCATTTGATAGCATTTTGAAAGATAGTGCATTGCAATGCAGTTTATGCTAATTTACAGTAGCCCAGAATATTTTGCATGCTGCATTATTCTGCAGGGTGAGGGAGTTTATTGTAGCATAGTCAGAGCTTCTGATTCTGCATTTCTTGGGCCACAGAATTCTCCTACCCCACAGCATTTTGTCCCTACTGTCAGTCCACATGCTAGAGGTAATGGTTTCCTGCAGATCTGCCCACCTGCTTGTGCTCTGCCTTCCCTTAATGGATTGTGTCTTAACACGCTAAAGAGATGCCCTCTTTAGTAAAGTGGGAAGGCAAAGTAGGAGCCAGTAGGCCTGCAAAGAGCCAGTCTCTCGCAAACTATAAAATGACACTGTGTACAGTGAGAAGAGGGTGCTAGGAGGTGCAAGGGCTTACAAGTGAGGGAATTGCAGGTAATAGTGATGGCAAAGGGATACAGTTTAGGTGATGTGGATTTGCAGTGTTACAGTGCTACAAGCTACAGTACCCAGCAGATTGAGAAAGAGAGAGAGAGAACATTGTGATATACTGTAGTTTACATTGTTTTGCTTGCACACTTCAGGGAACACAGTTTATTGTGATGTGGTGGTGCACTAGCTTGCTCCAGCAACAAGGCTTTTACTGCACCATAGGCCAGAAAATAACGCAGGCAATGACTTCCACAATCAAAGCCTCTGCTGTATCAGTTCATACTTTTTGTTGTTGTTGAGGAAATCTCTTTGTCATGCAAGGTTTCTCTATCAAGAGGGCTTCTGCAAAGATAAATGAGATTCAGTGCAGCAGTGCTTCAGATGCCACCTTGAGTTGCAGAGAGATGGCAGATTGCTGACAGAATCCATACATTAGGTAGTGTATATCTGCCAACCTGTGTGTAATGATGCTCCTAATGATTATAGAAAGCTCCTTTGTAGCCAATTGGCACTGGTGGGTTCAGAGATTTCGATGCCATGTTCTGAGTCATTATGTGTTTACTGGTGTTTCGGGAAGTGCCTGACTGCTTAATGCCAAGGGGGCAATAGTCCACACAGGAAGCTTAATTCATCTGATGCAAATGTGAATTTACTTCTCTCATGTTTCCAGGCTACCTTCAGTAAGATTCCTATTGGATTCATTCCCCTTGGAAAGACCAGTACCCTGAGCCAAACTCTCTATCCTGGAAGCTTAAACCAAGTCCAGTAAGTTTTGCGTGTGAGAGGGAGGGGAGATTTGGTTTTATTTTTGAGGGGGAAGTGCTGCTTGGTAGTTTGAAGTATCAGAGGGGTAGCCGTGTTAGTCTGGATCTGTAGAAGCGACAAAGGGTCCTGTGGCACCTTATAGACTAACAGAGGTATTGGAGCATAAGCTTTCGTGGGTGAATACCCACTTCGTCGGATGCAAGCAACTTGCATCCGACGAAGTGGGTATTCACCCGCGAAAGCTTATGCTCCAATACCTCTGTTAGTCTATAAGGTGCCACAGGACCCTTTGTCGCTTTGGTAGTTCAGGTTTTTCACATCTTTCTTCTATTATCTCTCCTCCCTTCCCCTCTGGGTTACACAGTAGTTAGTAGTCTTAAGGGCCTGACAGTTTATTGGGAAGTTGGATAAGCATGTGAGTCAATGAAATTTAAAGGCAAATTTAAAACTCATGGAGGGAAATATTTTTTCCTAGGATGCACAGTTTATCCTGTGGAACTCCCAACCCCAAGATACCCTTGAAGCCAAGAGCCCAGCAGGATTCAAACAAGGATTGGGCATTTATATGGATAATGAGACTAGCCAGAGATACAATAGACAAAACAACCCAACGATTTTGGAAAGAATACAAGTTATCCCGCTTCAGTGTATAAGCCAATATTTGCCTAATAGGTGCTAGGAAGAAACTTCCCCAGTATATAGGACAATATATCCCATATATGCCCACTGCAGGGCTTCTTGTGCTTTCCTCTGAAGCATCTGTTTAAGATTTTCCTGATCACCAGGAGACAGGATAGTGGACAAAACAGACCCCAGGTCTGATCCAGTCAGGCAATGACCATATTTCTGCATTTCGCTATGTTAAACGTAAGCTTATTTTTCTGTTTGGATAATTACATTTTTTTAAAACAACTTTTCTTCCTCTCCCCACGTTTTTCTACCTTCCAATTTCTTCCATACTTACGGATTTATTCCCTTCACTGTGAGCTCTGTTCACTCTTGTCACAGTAACTCATTAGCATTCTGCTCTGTGAAAGAGTTGCTGGTATACACAGTGCCTGCAAGCCAAATTGGCATAACATCTGATTCTTTATTAAAACTCCCAGAGTACTTTGCAGCTCAACAAGATGGACAATGCTCTAATCAACAGTAGGATAAAAATAATTTATGTTTGAGCTTTGAAGAAGCCGTTTGAATTGAGAGAGCTTATTGTCCGTTGATAAAAAATTGCATAGATGGCGACCCCAATATATTGGTGGAGTTAAAGAGTTTGTCAATAAGCTGCTTAACAGCCCATGTTAGTAACAGAACCTGAGTGCAGACATAAGAATAGGGTGACCAGACAGCAAAATCGGGACAGGGGGTGGGAGGTAATAGGAGCCTATATAAGAAAAAGACTCAAAAATCGGGACTGTCCCTATAAAATCGGGACATCTGGTCACCCTACATAAGAATGATAAATAATAACATTTTAGATATTTGGACATTGGTTCCTCCTTTGCTTATTGGACTTAAATCTGAGCTCAAAAGCCATAAAGAGCCAAGGAATGGACAAAAAGTCTTTTCCTTCTTTAAGGGACTGATCCAAGGCCCATTGAAGCCAATGGAAAAACTCCTATTGACTTTAGTGGATGTTGGATTGACCCAAAGTGTTTTATATATGCAGCTGTCATGGGAAATGTGTGCAACCTTGAATTCAGGTCTTACTCGGTGACTGAAGGAGAAAATGTACCTTAAACATGTTTAATAGGCTCTGTGGTACAGAATCTTAAACAGTTGGTTGAGAAAAACTTTGAGGCCATGTGTCATGGCTTAATATTAACCCCGGGGGATGAACAGCAACCACCAGCAGCAGCATGAAGGCTGGGTTAAGATTGGCAATAATGATGGGCACAATAAAGGCTAAAGGAGCATAGAATAGATTAATTTAGTATAATAACGTCCATTAAATCCCTGAGTCATTTTATAAATTACACCATCTAAGAGCAATGATATTTTTAAATCTCTCCCATATTTTATTAACAGTCACTGTCTTACCTTCAATGCCCACAAAATCTAAGACAGCGAGGGATGAATCTTGTCTTGTGCAAGGAAATAGGTATTGTGCTCCCTTGTCCAGATAATTGCACTGATACACTGCAAAAACAGCAGTAATATGCACCTGTAATTTGACCGAGTTGAGACCCCCGGCACATTCTCTGCTTGCCAATAGTAAAAGAAATTTGCAATTAGAATCCTTAAGGAGGTAGGGACTATAGTAGGTGCATGCTCCTCAAGAGTAATTGGATGATGAACCTCTCTGAAAAAGTTACGCTGGCTTTTGTCATTCATTACTCCTGACTCCTTTTGCTTCCCATCCTATAAGAAAATGACACGCTATTTAGAGTGCAAGATCTTTGGGGCTGTGACTGTCTCTTACTATGTATTTGTATAGTGCCTATTATAGTGGGGAACTGATCTTACTTGGTCTCTAGGTGCTACTGTAATATAAATAAATAATACTTTAAAAGCCCACACTGCTTTTTTGTGTCCTGGCTTTTTTTCAGACGCATTGCTGATGCTTCATTGGCCATTCTCAAGGGAGAGACAGTTCCACTCGATGTACTGCAGATCAAGGTAAAAAAAAATCTCTTTTAAAGGGCACCCTCCATTCACACTTTTAGGTGAAAACAGTATTCTTAAGGCTTTTCTGTTTATTTCTCATGCACTCTGGCCATTCCATTCTCCATAGTTTTGGGGAATCCTGTTAGATAATGTTTACACAGGAATACTCCCCCTCCAGTCAAAGATGTCATCACTTTGTGCTTATGACATTAGTCATTATAGTGGAAATCCTTTCATTTGCCCTCCTAATGGTTGCATACAATAACGTGGGATGTTCTGAGCTAAAGGGAATATTTGAGTATTTAAAAATGTTGTTTTGAGGCTAAAAGTGCTCGGTGAATGCCTAACTTGCAAATGCTGGTATTTCTGGAGGAATGGGATAATAATAGCTGTCTCAATTGATTTAAAATACACCTTGTGTCAGTATTGGGATTAATAACCTGCCGTCCTGGAAAATCTGAGACTGGAAAACCTTTGACCATGCCTGTCACCTTTCTGAGTACCTCCTTTTTCTGGTGTATCTGTTCTGTGAGCAAACAGCTGTCTTTCCAGCTGTGCAGCAGACCTTTCTTTGGGCTCCTGGTATCCACAACCCGAAATAGTCCTTGATGGGTGTGCAGTCGAAGTGAACTGCTGGCACCTTGGAAACCTTCAGCTATGATTTCCTCTGTTGGAGTAGACAGAATGTACCACTTCAGCTTTGTCCAGCCCTTATTGCTTTTGGTTATTATAGGACACCCTTACTATAAAATTTCACTTCTGGGATTGGTCATTGATTAGCTGAATGACTGTTTTATGGTTGCAAAAAAGAATGTAAATGTGCAGTCATTGTTGTTGTTTTTTTACAGGGAGAGAAGGAGCAGCCAGTGTTTGCAGTGACTGGATTAAGATGGGGATCCTACCGAGATACAGGCGTTAAAGTTAGCAAGTAAAGAAATACAATGTGTTTTTTGTAGCTGTGCCTTTTTTTAATACCCCTTGGTATTTCCCATCCCAAATTTTGCAGTCAGGTCCTTATGAGCTTTAGAAGAGGACAAACATAGGCCCGTTCCATAGCATTTTACAATGATAAAGTGTAAGGCATTTCAGTGTTCCCTTTCATATGCTTTTAGCATTTTACCTTCCCCCGGGAGGGATAGATCAGTGGTTTGAGCATTGGCCTGCTAAACCCAGGGTTGTGAGTTCAATCCTTGAGGGGGCCATTTAGGGAGCTGGGGCAAAAATTGGGGATTGGTCCTGTTTTGAGCAGGGGGTTGGACTAGATGACCTCCTAAGGTCCCTTCCAACCCTGATATTCTATGATTCTATGACCTGATTTTGCAAATGTTAACCTCACGCTTGCCCTGTGATGTCCAATTCTGGAAGTTCTTTCACAGACAAAGCCAATGGGAAAGCTTTTTCCTGGGTCCCGTCTGAGAGGAGTAATTGTACATTGGGTTTCATCAGTCACCAAGGAAAAGACACAACACACTCACTCACTCACTCATAATGTAATTCAACTCCAGCAAAGAACATTAGATGCGATAGAAATGTCCTTCAGTTCCTGCCAGGAGTGGCATGGAATGTACTGTCTGATGATTGTTTTCTGATCACTAAGCTAATAAATGCTGGGTTTGCTCCAAATGAATAGCACTGAGCTGTACTGCAGCTGTTGGGTAGCAAAGGGATGTGATAGTTCGTAAATGAGCCACCTCAGTCAGCAGATGAGGGGTCGGGAGTTAGCAGAATGGGGTGACAAGGCCTGGCTTGGATCAGAGTGTTTTGTCACTAGGGGGATTCAGTGGTTGGTGAGGGCACTAAGGTGCTTGCCACTGTGTGACAGGAGTGCCTCTTAGGCCTGGTCCACACTGGGGGTGTGTGTGGGGGGGGTGTCAATCTAAGATACGCAACTTCAGCTACGAGAATAGCGTGGCTGAAGTCGACGTATCTTAGATCGAATTAAAAGTACTTACTGCGGGTCCACGCAGCGCAGGCTGGCTCCCCCGTCAACCCCACTTACTCCTTGCGCCGAGCTGGAGTTCCGGAGTCGACGGGGAGCGCTTCTGGGATCGATTTATCGCATCTACATGAGACGCGATAAATCAATCCCAGAAGATCGATCGCTACCCGCCGAATCGGGCAGGTAGTGTAGACGTACCCTTAGATGTAGCCCCAAGTTTCCCATGACCAGTAGCTAACGGGATGCATTCTCTTATCCCCTAAACACCCACTAGCCTTCCTGCCAGTGGCTAGACTCCCACGTCCTCACTCATTCCGACACTGTGCCACCCCCCGATCTTCCCCGTGCAGTGATGTCCTTCTGCAGGACTTGGTCTGCTTCAGACTCCATATTGCACCGGTGGCATAATGGGTAGGTAAAAGGGAAGGCACCAGCTCAGGTGTGGCACAGATGAAGTTGAGCCACAAGTTCAGCAGGGAAGGGACCATAAGAGTAGTAACTGGCTCCAGCGACCTCTGTGGGCTGCCTGATGATTATCCCTCCATTCCAGTCTAAACACTAGCCAGTGGGACTGCCATGATGTTGGTCTTGTGTGGTGGTGGTCGTGTTGGGGATGGGAGGTGGTTAGTAGACAGATGTGTCAGTGGCTTAGTGGTGACAGTGTAACGTGTGGCAGGATCCTGGTTGAGGTTTATGGAAGCCTATATAGTTTGGGTCTCCCACTCTCCAGAGCTGCTGAAGTTCATGTGCTGTGTCTACCTTCTGCGTGTGTCATTAAATGTCATCCAGTACTTATGGTAACTCTATTTTTATTATTTAAATACTTATTTGGTCTGAGAGCACTTTCAGGCAAGTCAGCATTAGGAGCATGCATTCCTTTCATTCTGAAGTCATTGATTTCACGTCCTCCATCCCATCCCTTCATGCGGCCTGCTGTGATGCATCCCACCAGCTGTTGACCATGAGAACCTGAGTCGTTTTGGATTGTGTCAGATAACTACGTTGCACTCTGCTGCTGAGGCGTCGGGCCACCTGTAGTGCAGGTTTTGTAGTGCATTTCCCCAATCTGTGCAACCCAGCAATGGCACTTGGGACTTGAGACACAAGTCTGTTCCTGATTCTGCCACTGACTTGGTGTGTAACCTTGGGCAAGTTCTCTGTGCTGCAGTTTCTCCAACTGTAATATGAGAATAGTGATACTCTCTTTCACCAAACACTTTGAGATCAATGGATTAAAAGTGCTAATGATTACGTATTGCTGCTATTATGTTGTGGGAACTACACATCTTGTCATGTATAAGTCTTGGATAAGTCATTGTTGTTGTATCTTGAAGTTCAAATGCACAAGAATAAACTTCAATGGAAAGCAAGTGTATATACATCGGCATGTGTTGCATCAAGGCAGATTTTACTTTACCCAATGCCCCCTGGGTTTTCTCATGAATTTTGTTCGGTTCTTTTCAGATACTGGTACCTCGGGCCTCTGAAAACCAAAGCAGCTCACTTTTTCAATACACTGAAGGTAAAGTATTATTGCATTACTAAATAACCAAAAAAATCAAAGTATACTTTGGGGGGGAAAGAGAGGCAGAGTGTGTGCATTGTATGTGGAGCAATATTCCATGCATTATAATTCCATTGAGGCGTTCCAGTGACAACATAAACTGAGAGGGAAGTTCGGCTCATTTATATACCTAGAAACACATACAGCCTTAATTGTGAAGCTCTGAACAGGGTATGCTGTTTCTTACAATACATTGTAAAATTCCTGGTCTGAGGAACTGCTGGAACCATAGTCAAAGTCACTAGAGGGAGCTAATAACCACTTTTGAAGCTAGAGAGAGGCTGGTGCAGCTGATAACCGGTAGAGGGAGCTCAGCCATCTTTCTCCAATTCAGTCTGTCTTCAGGCTTCCTTATGGTAACGTTTCACCCTGATTTATTCATCTAATGTAAAAAATGCCTCTAATTAGACTCCATACGAGTGTTGATAGTCAGACAGAGGCTTCCAAGTGGGATAAATTTAACACAAAGGTTAATTGCTTATATCTCAGTTTAAAGTTTTCAGATTCTTGAAGGGACAGGGTGAATCTTAACATCTGACCTGTGTTAAAAGGTGATTCACTTCTACTCACGTTGTCCTCCTGATCCCCTTAATGTGTAAAACATACAAACCTTCATAAAAATGCTATGATATTACACAGGAATTGCCACAGCAGATCAGATCCATGTAGCCCACATCCTGTCTGTGATCGTGGCCAGCACAGAATGCTTCATAAGTCTCCATAATTAATAGTTATGCAGTAGCATGCCCATGAGAGAAGTTTCTCCCTAACCCCAGGCAGCTAGGGGTTGTCTTTAGATCCTCAAGCAGGAGAGTTGATAATGGTATACATTTATATCCTAGCTAGCATTACTGGATATATTAATATTGTTCACATAAATGTCTGACTTAAAGAGCATTCTGATCTTTGCCTCAGTGGTATCTAGTGGCAGTGAGTTCCACAGGCTGTTTACATTGTGTTTTTAAAAATCTTTTTCTCATTTTAAAATCTCTTGCCTTTAAATTTCCTCGAGAGCCACCTTGTAGACTGAAGAGCCTCATCGACTTTTTCAGTGTCATTCATTACTCTACCATGTTACCTTTTTCACCTCTTCTCTAAACTAAATAGTCCCAACTATTTTAATCTCTTTTTTTTTTAAGTCTTGCTATGCCACTAATCATGTTCACTTCCCTAATCTGCACCTTTCCAATTTCTGCTGTACCCCTTTTGAAATGGGGTGACCATAATTGATCACAATAGTCAGGGTGAAGGATTTACCATGACTGTATATAATGTCATTACAGTGATTATTCTTTATTCTAAAATGATGGTCCAAAACATTGTAGCTTTTACAGTATTTTGAGCCATAACAGTAATTTGGAAGAAATGCTAAGTTCAGGCCTTGCTTTTTCCCCAGGATCATTAATATTCTTATGCTTGTACTGCTCTTTCTGAACAATTCAATCAGTCCTATTAATGTGACCATGAGCTACGATGGAATTTTTCACCATGCTCAGAGATGTGGAGGGGAGGGGCTTTACATTGTAAGTCCTATGATCCAAAACAAGCTTGTAACTTTTTGGCTTACAGTCCTCGCCATTGTCCCGTGCAAAGAAGAATATATGTACCTTGTGGGTACATCAGCTGAATGGGCTATCAGCTGAATTTCTGTAGTGTGTTAACTTCAATACCAAACCAGCAGTTGGCATCATTTATTCCCTCTGAAGGCCCTCTGGCTATGCATTTAGTCTTTTAGAAGTTAGTTAAAAAAAGGAAGTAAATGGTGTCCCCAGTTCTAGCCACGGGCACTATTTGAGTAGCTAATGTTTTATTTTAGCCTCTAAAGTTCTGGCATTAGAATCAGAAATATCAGTGAATAACAGTTAGAGCCCTGCACGGATACAAAATGTGTATCCGCCGCCAATCTGCAAACATGGTCTGCAGAGATCCGCAGATTTGCAGGGCTCTAGTAACAGTATGCTATATGTTAGTGTTTTGCCTCTCAAATGCTTTATAAAGTTACTGGAGCTGCCTCTGTGACCCTATGGTTAGTTCAGTATGTTGCCAGGCAGGAGAACTGGATTTCTAGTACAGATTTCTCTCTCTCTCATCCTCCTGCATCAAAGGCAACACACACTCAGCCCTCTGCTGGGGAGGAAATACACCTCATTGCTCTGCTAGGGAGGACTAGCTGAACAGGCTCTGGAGTCTTGTGTAATCCTTCCCAGCTGGGAGAATGTCAGCTCCCACATGGGAATCTGAAGGATGGAGAACCTTAAAGTGGGCTACGAGGGGGTGGTAGCCTCGGGCTGTGAAGGAAATGTAGCTGTCACCTCCCACTCTCTCACACAGAATAAGCAGATGCTTGCTCACCAGAAGGCCATTTTTCTTCCTCTTTTTTGGGTAAATCCAAGGAATGGCCTCAGAAACATCAAGCTTCCCTTACGTATTTGGGCCCAACCAAGAGACCCCCTGAGGAGCCGGAAGAGAAGCCATCCAGACCCGCTTTGTATCTGAGGATTTACAGAAGGCTTTCGCTGTACTGGGCATCTCCCCAAAAGGGTAAGCAGCATATGTGTGGGCATAGACTCAGAGATGGGCTTTATCCAGCAGTGCCCCATCCAATAAGGCTGTTGCATGGAGAGACCACTGGAGCGGATCCTGTCTGCCTGTGCTTTTATCCTTAGACGCCACTGCAGTGTATAAACGATGTCCAGGTTTTATTTCCGGTTTCCATCCTTTTTCACTATGTCTGCCATCCCAAAAGCCCTGTCAGGCTGGTTGCGGGGATGCGGCCATCGTGGTTACTGCTAGCATGGAAATAATGGCGTTCAAAAAAAGAGAAGTACTTTGTATGCTCTGGCCCTCTCCCAGCAAGCCATACGTACAACAAGAACTTGAGCTATTAGCTGGGCCAGCAAGTGCTCAGACACAGTGGCCATGAGCATGGTACGAATGCCCAAGTAGACAGAAGTCAAGCACTTTGTAGAGGCACAGTGCAGGCACTGCTGGCGGTAGGGGGTCAACCATGCCACTTTCTAGTAGTCCCTGAATCCCTCCTTCTGCTGGGCAGCCATGGTGGCCTCAGAAGAAGCATGTTCTCCTTTACTGGATGGAGAGCGAGTATCGACAGGAGTGAGAAACACTCACTGAAATAGTGAGTCTTGGGCCATCTTGCCAGCCTAGATTTGGCCCACTACCTTGCCCCTTAGGAGTTCTTGCCACTTAGTCCCTGGCCCAGCAGGGGGTGGGAGTGTCACACGGGCAGCACATT
The DNA here is from genome assembly GCA_033296515.1 of Macrochelys suwanniensis. NCBI lineage: Eukaryota > Metazoa > Chordata > Testudines > Chelydridae > Macrochelys > Macrochelys suwanniensis. Next base: position 243,138,632 of record CM065775.1, on the reverse strand, counting down.
CAGCCCCTCAGGGGAGTGACTTGCATGCTCCACTGGTATTGATGGGCTTCCAACTCCCATCCAGTTCTTCTGGGCCAGAAGCCCTACAAATGTAGCGATGAGCTAAAAGCAGGACTAAGTGGTGAGCATAGGCTGTGGCATGGATGAGGAGAGGTTGTCTGTGGGAAATAAATATTAGCACAGCATCCTAGATGTCACAGCTTTGGGATTTTGTTGGCGTGGGGGCTACCTCCCTTTAATAGATTGCTAAATGCTCCTGTTCTGTGAGCCCAAGAGACCTGTCACTCTGGGGTCACTAGGGACTGCTTTTAAAGCGTTTGTGCGATGTGCTGTTTGTCAACTTAACTTTCCAGCCTCAGCCCCCACAGCTTCCCAGCTCTATTTGTCACTTTTTAAATTTGAAGGAAACAAAGCCTGTGGAAATAATGGGTCAGAGCCGCTTTAGCTGGCACCGGTCTTTCATATTTCACAGCAGTGGAACTCTGGTCTGTGTAATTTACTTTCTGGCTAATGGTCTCTTCCCTTCTGGATTCTCAGAAATCTCCCAGGAGGCGACCTTGGAGGCCTGGGAAGAAATGCAGCTGTCCACCATTGAACTCTCCATCACGACTCAGAACAGGCAGCTTGACCTGACAGTAAGAGCACAGCCTAAATAAATCCCTTTCCGTGCAGAGCACTCCTTCCTCACTGAGCTCCCATCTTCCTGCCTCCACAGAGTAAACTCTCTTTGTGAGTATGGGACTGCAGGAGAATCCGAGAGAGGGCCAGTTTTAAGGGTCATTATAAAGATCCCGCAAGACTGGTTTGCAGAAGCCAGGTTGGGGCAGAGTGTGTGTAACAGGAAGTTTTCAGTAACCAAATGAAATCCCAAAGCTTTCATGGCAAGGGTTAGGCACCTCCTCTCCTTGCCCCATGGGAAAGTGGAGATATTATTTACTGATGCTGAAATGAAGCAGTAAGCCTGGATGTGTGCCTGGAACGTTGACCCTGTCCCTCTGCCAACTGCAGAGTGAAGGACTCAGAAATGCTGGCACTAAAACAAGGACAGTGGCCATTTTAAATTAAAGAGGATAGGAGCTGGTAATGTTTATTTATTTATTTTGTGAGGGGCGGGGGAGAGACAAGTAAAGCTGTCCCTATGAGAGCCTCCTGGGTGCAATATGGCGGCTGTTTATTTTAAGCGCCCCGAATACCATCCCTGGGTGGAGTCCATGTTTCATAGCAATGAAATCACAGCAAAGATTTCTGGGTTGATTTAAGTCTTTCGTTCAGATGGAAAGTGCTGGACTGACATTCTCAGTGATCAAAGCCCTTTGTTGACAGGACCAGGTTAAAAACAGGCAACTTAGTGTAAGCTTCCCCATACTGCCCTGCCCCAACATGCCACAATGTGGCGGTGGGGGATAGTTCAATTTCCATGCAGCCTTTGGCCTCCCTGTGCAGGCTACCAACAGGAACTGGACTGAAAGCATCAACAGTCCTTGGATGGTAACAGCTTTGGTCTATACTGAGCTGGAGTGGATTAGAACCTGTGATCTCAAGTGAAGAACTCAGTATTCCATGACCATAATCCGGTCCCTATGGCCACTTCTTTATTTCCGTTCACTTTGCCTTTCTGTGCAGCAGCAGCGCTAATGGCACTTTACTAGTCAAAGGCAAGGGGCATGTGCTCACTGCTGTGGGCACCAGTGCAGCCCTGTAAACTCGCCACCTTTTGGGTGAGTGGCTGGAGGAACAAAACAGTTTACATAAGTGCAGCTTCACCCCCGTTAAACAATCATCTTCATATCATATCTTATCCCCACCCATCTGGATCCCCTTAGGTCCTCCATGCTTTTACACTCATCCCTGAGACCACATATAATGGTCATTGTCCCCCCAGCCTGAAGGGATTGGATAGAGACTCTTTGGAATCTATCACATAGCTCATTAATCAGCCTTAGGCATCTCAGATGAGTAACGTGAGCCATTCCTTCCTCCCTCCCATCCCAGGCTCAGGTCTAATCTACACTAGATAGGGTTGACTGGTATAGCTGTACAGGTATAGCTATATCAGCCAGTCCTCCTAGTTTAGATTCAACTTATACTAGCAAAAGAGTGCTTTTTCCAGTGTAGTTTACACCAGTTCTGCAGATGAAATAAACTATACTGGCAAAATAACTTAAATCACACCCCTAACCAACATTACTGTAAGGGCAAACATTCCTAGTATAGGCCTGACGTACACGCATGTAGCAAGTGAGAATTCAAGACAACGGGTCAACTGAGCCAGGAATTTAAAGGGACAATGTCAGATATACTTTGACCCCAAATCTACATTTTTCTACAGATAAGCTTTTACAAAATCAAGGACCAAAAGAAATGCTTCCATCATTCATATTTTTTAACTCCAGTGGGCATTGTTGTTGTTTTTTAAAACAAATAAACATTTCCTCTTGCAGCACTTGCTGGGCAAATGTTGCAGCATTGTGCTACGTAAGAACCTGAAAGAGGTGTTGACTAGGAACTATTGTGAACAGAAGTCAAACTGAATAGCCTACTTTCATTGTCCTACTAGTTGCGTGGAATGCAAAAAGAAACAGATGCCATAAATGGTAAAAACAATAATAAAAATTGGTTTAATATTTTTGTTGAATATGTGGTGTGATGTTTGGTACAGAATAATGGTTGGTAAGGAATCATTAGGTATCATTTTTAACCTGATGCTGACCATTTAAGTCAGGAAAAAATAAATTATTTTCCTCTCATCCCTTACAAAATGCAAACCAAACCAACCCTCTTTTTTGTGGAACAGTTCGGGATGTGGAAATGGGCTGTCTCCTTAAAGAGAGTGTGGAGGGTGTGATGCTGCAGAAACTAACAGTTTGGATTCTAAATCTTTTCCATAGCGCACAGAAGACTTCATGAATATTTGCATTGAACCAGATACAGTCGGCAAGGGAGACTTCATAAATAGGGGGTGAGTATGGGGAGGCTGCTGTGGACCGTCAGATTTTCTAGATGAGTCACAAAACTGATTGTGTTTTCTTGGCTTTTGTGCGGCGAGGACAAAAGTGGGGAATGCCTTGTGGGGTTTGTTCATTCAAATCCAGGTTTATTTTAATTTTTCTTGTTTTGGAAGCAAGAGCCAATGTTGTGTGGCTAGAGCTCCCCTCCCTACCTTTTTTGATTTCTGCACCCTCCCCCTTTCCTCCCCTCCAATGCTGACTGACATTGTTATTGGTATAACACCATCAAGAGGCCAGGTGCTTTAAAGACAGTTAGTAAGACAACATCCCTGCCCCCGAAATCTTGCAGTTTAGATAAACGATGTGGGAGGGGCTGGGATACAGCAGAATCAATGTGACGGCCCTGGTGATGTTTGGCACATGCCTTTGTTAGTGCCAGGATTCAGTTTTTAAGGGAAGGGTAGGGTGACCAGATGTCCCGATTTTATAGGGACAGTCCCAATATTTGGGGCTTTCTTTTATATAGGTGTCAGTTAGCTCCCACCCCCTGTCCTGCTTTTTCACCTTTGCTATCTGGTCACCCTAGGGAAGGGATACAGATCTTCAGTCCCTCAGCTCACTAACACATCTCTGAAGTGAGGTCTCAGCTGGAAAGGTCTCTTGGAAGAAGTGCATTTTAAGGAGGGACTTGAAGAAATAGAGTGGCAGCATGGGCAGACCAGGGGTTCCAGGTATGGGGGCCTGGTACATGGAAGGAGCTTTGGAGTCTTCTCACCTCCTTACTCACCACCTCCCCTCTGCTTAGGATGCTTTCCTATGAGATGCTCATTTCTACTACTCTGTAAATGAGCCAGTAGGAGGCACTAGGTGCTGATCTGAGCTTCTTTCGTACTCCTCTAAGTACCCTCAATATCAAGTTTATCACATTATTACTCCATGTTGAAGTGGAGTGTGAGGCTTCTAGAGAAGCATCACAAGGAGTCTCCCGCAATATCAGATTCTGCTTATTCCAGCAGGCTGGTCTTTTGGTTGCAGCTGCTGTTTTCCAGTCCTAGGGCCCCCTCTAGTGAAACCAGATGGAAAGGTCGTAAGCAGCTTTTAGGTGCCGCCTGGTTCCTGCACATCTGTACCTTGTTTACAATATTCATAGCAGTAGCAGGCAACTTCTTTGAGCACTGCACATTACCTCAGTGGGAACAGTATGTTCAGAACTATGAATACGTAACTGATCAGGTGGCATTGGGTATAAATTGCATCAGCCATGTTGATTGTAGGTTGCCTGCCGTTTGCATCTGTGCTGTGTAAAGACTTTATAGAAGGAAATGTTTATGGTACTGTTACCATCAGCAGCAAAAGGAATCTACCTTGCCAGGAGAGGGGAAAAATGGAGATTGTGGTCTTGCCTGGGACATCTCACCACCAGGAAGGTGCCAGCGAATTAGTGGGAATTCAGAGAGAAAAGTATCTTCCATTCAGAGTCAGTCACCAACACACCCAACACAGATTGTTTCCCAGCTGGATTGGATACATGGTTCCCAGCAGTATGCCACATTCTGTGACTGCAGTTACACATTCTTGCAGAAAGCCGCTGAAGAATGTCAACTCATGCAGCTGGCAGCATGCACCCAACACCTCTTTTTAATCTAGTCCCAGAATTCTGTAGGTAAATCGCGAAAGAGAGAATAGAGGGAGAGGGTCTGCTCAGCCCTCAAAAGAGAAGACTGATTAAAAAAAGCCTGAGGTAAACCAAACCAGGCCACTGGGAGGGACACCAATAGAAAATGCCACCTGAAGGAAAAGCTCTCAAAGGACAGCACCATCAAAGCCACCTCATCACAGAGTCCCTGCTGCTGCCAGCCACCAGAGGAGAGGAGCTTGTCTTTGGAAGCATTTGAGGAATCATTTGTGTAGAGGAGTTTTGTCCCTTTTTACCTACCCAGGGGGTGGAGAAGTTTGTGGAAATGTATTTCTGCAGGCATTGAGGTGGATCTCTCAGGACTGATAGTGTGTCCCTCTCTGCAGTCTAACCGTTTAGCATTGGCCACTGCTGGAGACTAGGTAATGGACTAGGGGGATAATTGTTCTCTTGTTGTATGTTCCAGCGACAGCATGTATTGCCAGTTGGTGGTGTGATTCAGGGAGTAGCCTTTTGCCTCTCTCTATGTGTAGGTTAGAGTATATAGTGCGGTATCGTTGCCTATGAAAACTTTGTTATTGTTAGGTATTTTTGTTGCTGATTCTTTTTTTTTTTTTTTTTTTTTTTTTTTTTTTTGGTCTTACTCCTCGTAATAGACCAGAGTAAGGATCTGAATAAACAGTAAACCCCTTATAACCCTTATGTAGGACCTCTGGAGGGGTAATTACACTGGTTCTAGCTACATACCTGTTTGCTTCTCTACCACCCTCCCTTTCCTGATCTTTTGTTCCCTGTCTCTGTCTTGCCTTCCCTGATCATGCAGTTTGATCCGCATGGGCAGACTGTGCACCCATGTGGAGGCCCATTGACCTTTGTGGGGCCCTTTGCAGACAGAGAGGTCTGCCTGCACAGATGTGTTTGCGGGATTCAGAGTCCTAGATGGTGAACCCTTCCAAGATAGGAAAGGTGTCTAATTGTTTGTTTATAAAGCACAGTATAAATCAAGAGCATTGCATGCTGTCAGTGATTTATAAATATATACTGCTATGAGAATGTTAACTCCCTTGAATTCACTCGTTAATCTTTTAATATAGATAGTTAGAAACAAACTTCCCAATGTCTACATTGCTTGTTTCCTCACCTGTCCCTTTCCTGTGGTATCTCAGCTTTCCTTTCTGTGGCTTTGTCCTCCTCCCCTATTTGTGGTCCTCTTCCCCTGTCCCCCACAACTTCACAGCATGAATTATAAGAGTGTTTGCATTCCCAAAGGCACATCACTCTTTTGGGGGGGCTTTAATGATGATATATTCTTAAGACATCCATTATTGAGTGATGTTTGAATCCCCCTTCCTTTCTTATCAGCCTGTTACAGCATTCTGTGCCTTAGGCCTTGACTACAGTACAGGGAAAAGTTGATCTAAGCTACGCAATTTGAGTTACGTGAATAACATAACTCAAGTCGACGTAACTTAGATCTACTTACTGCAGGGTCCACACTATGCAATGTCAACGGGAGAGCGATTTGCGGTCGATTTAGCGGGCTAAATCGACTGTTGATACATTGCTCCCACAGTAAGTGTAGACAAACCCTAATAGAACCCTGGACAGATAATACTGCAGCAACTCCACCTGTTTTGGAGATCCGTAACTCTCATGTAGAAACAGCCATGATTATTCTGGCCTACTTCTTGAGAGCCACAATACACGAAGGTTGGGACTGTATTATTCTGTTTACCTGCCTGTCTGTGGCATGTGGGAACAGAAAGAGGCATACAGCGATCAATTCTTTTGGGGTTTTTCTCTCTTGTACAGAGGGTCAGCAAAAGGTCTATGCGCCACTGAAGCCCTCTAAATGAAGCATACGTTAATGGGACTTAAGGAATGCATAGACCTTGTGCTGCCTCTGTGCATTGTGGTGAATTTAACCCTTGAAAAATTAACAAAACAAAAGGATCTGAATATATGAGAGTATTATTTTTACCAGTTGGAGAGGAAGGATGAACCAGAGGGTAGAGTGCTGGCCTGGGACGTGGAAGCCCTGGATTTGTGTCCCTGCTCTCCCACAAACTTCCTGGGCAAGTCATTTAGCTGCTCTGTGCCTCCAATCCCCCTCTGTACAGTGGGGATGACAGTACTTCCCTGAATACACTGTGACCACATAAACATCTTAAAGATTGAGGTGCTCATATACTAAGGCAATGGAGGTCATGTAAGTACCTAAGAGAGACAGACTGATAAAGTTTACAAAAGTGAACATTTTATTTAGAATAGGTAAAATGAATGGGTTTGTACCTCCAGACAGGAGTGAAACTAATAAAGCAACCTTTGATGAAACTAGAAGAGCTTTTGTCAAACACTAGCTTAAAAAACCCAGTACATCGGATTCTAGCTTCTGTATTCAATCACGTAACTATTTATTGAACATTTTTGGAGGCCATCAGTAATTTTTGTGGGTTTGGTGCTATACGAGGAAGACAGGAATGATAGAGCTCTGCGTGGAAGTGGACATCACAAACCCACCCTATGAGATGACACAGTGGGCAGATGCCGCTCAGGACAGACCCAGAGCATTTGGGGTGCTAAAGGTCAGTATTAAGGTGCATTGACTGTGTGTGGCAGAGAAGCAACAGCGATCTCCAGGAAGCGCTAACTGTCCCTCATGCTTGCAGCCGCAAAGGGTCTCATACTTTCTTTTGAAAGGAGGAAATGAAATTAACAAGCACTTGATGACCCTCCTGTATGTCTTGCGCCCCTAAGCATGGTTTGCTTCTGTTGGAAGCTAATACCTCTTTTTCCTCGTTTGATTTGAACAGAAGTCAAAAGATGTGTGACCCCCAGTTGTGCCCTGAAGGAAGTCAGTGTGTCTATGCCAGCAGATGCATCTTGCAGCTTCCAGAGGTGAGAAGCCAGAAGTTGTGGAAAGCTGGGTCACTTGTTTCTTAGCATGACACGCTAAGAAACCCCAACTCCCAGCATTGACAGGTGAATCCTCACTGTGAAGAAGGCAAGCCACCTCCAGTGCAGCAAGTCAGAAAGACAAATGGGCTCCCAAACCAGGAGACCCAAGCTGCAACCCCGAGTCAGGCATCACTACTGTACATGCTGTGGCTAGTGTAGGAACTGTGTGGTCCAGCTCCAGAAGCAGCTCGTTCCTGTCCATCTGGCCAGCAAAAAGTGTCAACACGCTTGCAGTGTGAGCAGAGCAGGAAAATGTCCTCCTGCTAAAGTTCATGTCTTGGTGTGTGCACATCCCCTCTGCTGGCTAGGCTGTGAGTACTGAAATCTTTCTTTAGATTGCCAGTCTAGAAGGGTTCTGCCAGAGGTGAAAAGATGGAGAGCAGAGGTGTGGGATTATGAAGACCCATGCTAACTGAGCTGAGGCTAGGAGGGAAATAATGGTCAAAAAGGTGCTACAGATATGAATCCCAAGACCTTAGATAAGTGGGCAGCTCTTACACTGGGGAAATGTTTAAGCAGATACATTTTTAGTTGCCTCCTAAAAATAAGGCAGCAGGGTAGATGTTAGCTTGGATTTAACATCCCAATGCATCTTAAGAAAACTAGGCCCTGCATTTGCAAGGGTATAGAGTCGATCTACTAGGTTACGTCCACATCTTTAGCTATTATAATCCTCTTTAGAGACCTGATGTGCCTCGTGGAGAATGAGGTCCATACCCTGGCAGAGTGGCCCTTCCCAGGAGTTGAATCTTCGGCACTCTGCTCTTCTGGTAAAGTCCTCACCCAGGCAACCAGACTGAATAATGAATGTTTTTGTTAGCCAGCATCCTCGTTCACACATGGCTTCGACATCATCACAATCTGTGGCTTTGAAAATACGTGCAAAAACTGTCCAGCTCAGGGCTGGATACAGTCAAGTATAAATGAGGGGGTATGTTAACAAGACAAACTTTGTTTACTCCCTAACTGCTGATGAGGCCTTTAGTAACAGAAGGCAAGCACATGATTTATGTACAAAAAGTAAATCTATTACCATATTGATGGACTAGCATTAATCACTGGTGATATTGTGTGTGTGTGTGTGTGTCTGTGTAAAACAGGTGTGTGAGTGGGATTGTTTTGAACCAAAATAATCACTGTTTAATTTTTTTTCAATCTCAAAGAAAAACTCAGCCCAGCTGTAATAGTAATTCCAAGGGCAACGAATCCTTAAATCTAAACAATGCAGATCATTAAAGGGATCTAGCATTTAATTCCTGCCAAATTGCCAATTAGTTACTAAGCGAGGTAATATTTTACATGACAGTCGGTTAATACATTATGTGCAGCCAGTAAGAGCTTTCTATGTACTGGTGAGACTAAACAGGCTGAAAGGCAGAGGGGGGTCAAGACCCAGCAGAGAAGCCAGCTGTACTCTGAAGTGGAGACATAAGTGGGCCCAGGTACCACTGTTACAATAACAATTGATTCACTGTTAAGTTTGACCTACGCTTGATTCTACACAGGGCACCGAGGGCTCTTTTGGCATAGACAGCGAGGAGTATGAGGCCATGCCTGTGGAAGTGAAGCTGTTACCCCGGAAGCTCCAATTCTTCTGTGACCCCAGAAGGAGAGAACAGATGCTCCAGCCAGCAGTGCAGTGAGGAGTCACCTCAGAGGGACCAAACTCACCAGGACCTTCAGGGTTACTCAGGAGAGTGCTAAGCTGATTAACCCCATCGAGTCATTAGTTACTTGGCCGGTAAACACACAAGGTATCGGCACCTTGGTGGGAACTGCTGACTTGGCAAGTACCAAAGAGGTAAAAAGTGTAAATTTGACTCTGAGAAACAGAGTAAGTTAGTGGTGTCTCTTTTTTTTTAAAGAAGGCATCACTGTTCCATGTACGGTACTACAGGGGAGTGCTGCAAGACAGATGCTACCGTTCTCCTGCAAGTCTGTATTAAAGTGAAATGAAAACACATTTCTGTGGGTTTGAGAGTTTGGAGCCATCTTTCTTACCTGTGTTTAGAGCTGAGAATTCTGGGATTTATGGAAAAACTATGCACAAGATGCAGTTGGGGTTAATGGGAGGGGAGCTTATGAAATTCAGGAATTGCCCCACAAGAACAGATACGTGGGTCAGCTAGTCTGGTCTCCCATTTCCTTTTGTCAGTGATGGCTGCTTCAGAGGAAGGCATAAAACTCTCCTAATGATGTCTTACTGTATTGGAGGGAGGAAAATATTTCTGTGACCTCAGCTTATGCTCGTTGAGTGTGGGACCTGAAACTGTTAATTTTATTGTAACTAGTGTAACTTCAGATACTGAAGACCTTCCATAAGGAAACCTCTGGCCTAGAGAGCATCCCCACCCTTAAGAGGATTCTGCTCCATTCATATTTGAAGACCATCTCTGCAACACAAACCCTTTGCTGGTTCCTTGAGTGGTTGGCTTTACATGTTGAATATTTATTTTTTGGATCTTCAAAAAATATTCAGCACCCCAGAGTTCTACTAGTTAATAACACACTATAAAATTAGCCCTTTGATCCTGTTTAGGTGGGTTGCTTTCTAGTAAGTACTCTTTCTTTTGCAGTAGCATAGCACATAAAAAGGAGCACTGAACTGGTCCTTTTATCCCATTCCTTATTGTATTCCTCTCCTTTTCAAAGATAAAGAGCCACTTCCTTCCTTAGAAGCCGCCACCTAATTATTTTTGTTGCTCTTTGTTTATCTCTTTACAGTGACTGAAATGAATGTTCTTTTTCTATCCCTTAACCCTCTGAATATTCCTAACAGCTTATGTATTTTGTGGGGCCCGGCCCTGTAAATTGAGAACGTCAATCCTTGATTTTTTGGTTGTGGTGGTTACTGCTGCAGTGTCCTGCAATGTCCAGCAGTGTGTAACATGAAGGTTAAGTTGTCCCTGCTAATACTCATTACTTTGTATTTGTTATTGGCCTTTGTACTATCAAGTTACAGGACCTTGGTAGGAAATCTATCCCTGCCTCAATGACACTTTTGCTGCAGCTTTCTCTTTCCAAACATCGCTGCAGCAACATGCTTTTCAGTGTAAGGGGCGGCCCTGCTAAAAATGGGTGGTTGCAGAGCTAAGGAAATAGGACTTTGCGCTCAAGCTGAGGCCAAATTGAACACTGCCCACTTGGTGCCGCCGCCCATTAGGATAGAAAAATCATTAAGAACCATAGTGCAAGAAGAGACCACCCTACCTGAAAGAGCTACACCACAAGCTGAGTGGTATTTTGTTCTAGTGTTTTGCTATCACTTTCCTTCTCCCTGTTGCATAAATTGCTATGCCTAACTACCCTGAAGGTGCTGTGGAAATGGGGAGTGTGGGGTTCTTAATTTTTTATTTTTATTTTTTTAGTGTGACCACTTACCAGGGGCACCTAAGTCTATCTACTCACCACCCACCATGTTATACAGACAGGAGTAGTTAGGTTACAGCATTCAGTGAATTATCAAGGCTTTCTAATGCTCTGATTCCTGCTTTCATCATGAACCAGTAATGAATAATTACAGTCCTCAGACAGAAAAACAAGAAGGAAGTTATGTTAAAATGTGAGCTTTAATAGTTTAAAAACAAACTGCTGTTTTGGTGTGCAAGTTCCTCTTGGCCCCTCTGTGTACAGACAGGCTCAGTTCTGTGGAAACAATTCAGCATTTAAAAGCCAGTGCTGCTCTTCTCACTGAGAAATACAAGTGTCACTGTACCTATGCAAGCTGCTCCTTTGCAGCTTAGTGGCCACTCTGGAAGCCACTTTCCAGTTCAATTACACTAACAGTTGAGGAAATCACTCCAGCCTTCCTCAGGGCAAGCAGCACTCACCAGTCTACCAAGTGGATGGTTAGCGCAAAATGGTTTAGTAAATAAGGAAACTGGCTGAAAACCCCCTGCAGAATTTTACTAAATCTGGGGCTCCCTTTTTATTAAGATAGCACAGAGAAATAGTGGCCTAGTGGTTAGGGTACAAGCCTGGGACTTGGGAGAGCTGCACTCAATTCCCTGTCCAGTAGAGACTTCCTGGGTGACTGTAGCCACATCACTTAGAGAGACACTCAGTTCCTTAACTGTAAAATAGGGTAATAGCATTTCCCTTCTTCACAGGGCTGTTGTGAGCATAGACTAAAGAATGGTAACTGATCATACTATGGTAATAGGGTTATTTAATTACCATCCATAGACGGAGCAATGCTATTTCTTTGTCCCAGAGAACCCCTTTCAGACTGTAAGCGCTGTGGGACAGACATATAGGCTACTAGGAGAGAGGCTGTTCTAGATTTGGTTGACAAATCCAGAGGAACTGGTTGAGAAGTGGAAGGCAACATAGGTGAAAGTGATCATGGAATGGTAGGAAGGAAAACAGCACAATAAAAATAATGGATTTCAAGAAGGCAGACTTTAGCAAATTCATGGAGTTGGTAGGTAAGATACCCATGGGAAGCAAGTCTAAGAGGAAAAACCATTCAAGAGACTTTGCAGTTTTTCAAAGAGACATTATTAAGTGCACAAGAGCAAACTATTCCACTGCATAGGAAAAATTGGAAGCATGGCAGGAGGACACCCTGGCTTAAGCAAGAGACTGTCATTGATTTGAAAATCAAAGTAAGAGTCCTACAAAAAAGTGGAAACTAGGTCAAATTACAAAGAATGAATATAAACAAACAAGTATGTAGGGACAAAATTAAAAAGGCCAAGGCACAAAAGCTTAAACTAGTTACAGACAAAGGGTAACAAGAAAACAATACATTAGAAGCAATAGGGAGGCCAAGGACAGGGTAGGTCCATTACTTAATGGAGCGGGGCATGGGGGTGGGAAACAGGAACAGAAAATGGGAGAAGTATTAAATGAGTTTTGTTTCAGTTTTCACCAATAGCAATTGGACATCTAACATAGTGAATGCCAGTGAAAATGAGGTAGAATCAGAGGCTAAAATAGGGAAAGAACAAAATTAGATGTCTTTAAGTCACCAGGGCCTGATGAAATGCATCCTAGAATACTCCAGGAGCTGACTGAGGAGATGAGAGCCATTAACAATTATCTTTGAAAAATCACAGAAGAAGGGAGAGATTCCAGAGGACTGGAAAAGGGCAAATATAGTGCCAATTTATAAAAAGGGAAATAACAATCCAGGGAATTACAGACCAGTCAGCTTAACTTCTGTACCCGGAAAGATAATAGAGCAAATAATTAAGCAATCAATTTGCAAACACCTAGAAGATAAATCCATGCTGTTACTTTTCACCTTATTGTCAAGAACAAATCATGTCAAAGCAATGTAATAGCTTTCTTTGACAGAGTCACAAGCCTTGTGACTGTGGGGAAGCAGTAGATGTGGTATATCTTGGCTTTAGTGCAGCAGCTTTTGATATTGTCTCGCATGACCGTCTCATAAACAAACTAGGGAAATACAACCTAGATAGAGCTACTTTAAGGTAGGTGCATAACTAATTGGAAAACCATTCCCAGAGAGTAGTTATCAGTGGTTCATAATCAAGATGGAAGGGCATATCAAGTGGGTCCCACAGGGATTAGTTCTGGGTCCGGTTCTGTTCAATAGCTTCATCAAATGATTTAGAGAGTACACTTATAAAGTTTGCAAACTATACCAAGCTGGGAGGGGTTGTGAGTGCTTTGGAGGATAAGATTAAAATTCAAAATGATCTGGACAAACTGGAGAAATGGTCTGAAGTAAATAGGATGAAATTCAATAAGGCCAAATGCAAAGTACTGCACTTAAGAAGGAACAATGGATTACAAGGGGGTGGGCAAACTTTTGGACCTGAGGGCCACATCGGGGTTCCGAAACTATATGGAGGGCCGTTAGGGCTGTTCTGAGGGGATCAGATGGTATGCAACTACAAATGCTAACAGCCATAGTCACATTAAAAAAACCTAAAGGCACCACTTTAAAGGCAAAAGTACTTTAAAAATTTCCGCAGAAGAGGATTTTCCACTAGTTCCCAATGACAAAGAGACAGTGTCACATCTTGCCCTCCTTTTAATCAAAACAATCAACAAACAAGCTTTACTGTTAAACACATTCTCCTCCTCTGCCCCCACCCCAAAAAGCATTCCTTTACCAAGACCTTCTAGCTGCACTGGGTTTAAAAAAACACCCAGAACAGCAAAGCACTACATAGGGTTGCAGTAATTCTCAAGTGTTGACTTTTGAAGGAAGAGGGGAAGAATTCAGATTCACGTTGCCTGTTATGCTAGGAGGAAATATGTGCAATAGTGCTTTGTCTTCAAAGGCAGAAGCCAGTAACTGCTTCCTTAGCAATTCTTAACCAATCTCTTTATACCACACTGTTGGGTTGCACACATCTACCCTAAGGCTGCAGAACTACCACTGCTTTTACTACCAAGAAGCCAGACATGAGGAGGAATTACTTCAGAGAGCCAAAGCAGGTGAGTCACAGCACTGCCTCATATTTAGGCAGCAAATTCCCTCCAATAGGGTAACAAGGAGGCCCTTCTCGTTTGGATACTTTTCACCTCCTGCAGCATCTGCCTTTCAAGAGAGACTTATGGAAACCGGATTACACAGGAGAGCAGACAGACTATAGCTATCCAGCTGGGATGCAAGACAGCTGATTCTTTTACCCTAGCTATGCCATCGCTTTGCTGCTCTTCCTTTATCCTCTTCTGGCAATGCCATCAGGTGGAGCTGGTTTTCTGACAGCGCACGAACACACATGACCCTGCTACAGCTCAGAAACATGTTAGACTCAGGTTGCAAAGGGCTGTAACCTCCCAAGGATCCAAACTAAATGCCTGCTCCTACTCAAATCAACAGAACTACTGACTTCAATGGGAGGAGAGGGCCCCCAAAAGCTGATGAGAGCAAAACTCTTAGTCGAGCAGTAGCAAAAAGGAGCTAGGTGATTCACGTTTCAATGCTTTTGTTTATTCCTAACAGATTACTCAAGCCGTAGTAACGCATGTCTGCCATACCTCCTCCTTGCAGAGAGCATCTTCTTTGGGTGGGGATGGCTAAAGAGAGAGAACCCAACAGAAATGAGGTGGGAGGGCAGAGTCAAATGTGGATTGTATTGACTGATTCTGCTTGAAAAGAGGTCAAAACAAAAAATCAAGAAAAAGCCTCAGAAGTGACCTTTTAAGTGCAACCAGCTCTGTTCAAGTTCTTCAGTCTGTCAAACCTCACCGTGTAGGGAGAATTAATGCAATACAACTGCAGAGAACAGATAACAAAAATAGCAGCATGTTTTTCTCCTGTAGGAAAGTAGAGCCCAGGAGAAGCAGAGAGAAAAGACCACTTTGCTCACCCAGCACTTGGAGGCTGTGAAGTGCTACCTATTATACTAGCCAAAATAGCCCTAGGAGGGCTTTGGTTTGCCTGTGCCAGGTCGTTTCCCTCCTTTCCCTTCCCTCAACATCAAGTTCTCTGCTCCCTTGGGTTAGGAAAGCCCCTGAATCTCAAGCAAACAGCTGAGATGTCTGCTGGAGATAAACTCCATGGAGAGATGGAATGCGCCTGCCTCTAAGCACCTCAAAAGGCACAGATGCTAAATCAGTGATGCAATGCAGGAGATTCTTTGAGGGGGAGGGGTGTTTAAATAAATACATGGGTTAAACAAGGAATTGGGGGGGGGGGGGGGGGAAAATGTAGGGTGGTCAGGCTGAACCCTATCCAGCAGCAAAATCCAGAAGAAAGAAGGACTGGAGTGTCCACTCTGCTGATGGCAACACTTCCATGGTAGCTACAGGGCTAGAACATGAAATGCTGGATTATGGTTTATAAAAGAGCCAAGATGCTGAAATAAGTCTAAGGGAAAGGGCAGCTAGATCTTTATGGTCCCAGTTCAAACAAGGTACTTAATCATATGTCTAACTTCAAGCATGTGAGTAAACCTACTGAAGTCACCAGGACTAGTCAGTCGTACTGCCTTGCTGAATGAGGGCCAGTAAGAACATCAGGTGCTGCAAGGCAGCTAGTTACTCCTAGGACTTAGCATCATACATTCAAGTGTTGCAAGGGGAGGAAAGCATCCTGAACACAGCCAGCCTTACACAGGAACAAGCAAGGGGCCCTATGGTCCAGCCAGTGGTCACTGGCCCACACCCACTGCTGAGGAGTAAGAAATCCTTATGCTGAGAAGCAGAGCTAATGGGCAGGAAGAAAAACCTCACGGACTCCCTCCCACCAACACACACACATCCTCACTTCCACCTCTGGCAGCTGAGCCAGAAGAGAACTCCAAGCCACAAGGGAACTCATTGCAAATAGTAAGGCCAGCCAGGCACCTGAGCTACAACCTCCTGTACCTCTCACTGAAAAATAAGTGGGCTGTCCCCGTGACAGCCGCCTGACAAAAGATGATCCACTTAACTGAATGCTCAAGCAGAATAATAACTGGCAAGTTGGTAGCCAGGGCTAAGCACAAACTGATACAAACTCATGGCACTGGGAGAACAAAACAGGAAGCCGGAGTAAGTAGCAGACCCTGCAGAAAGATTCTGCCTGTTCTGTTGATGCAGGTAGCAATGAAGGAAGGGCTGATGAGGAGTTAGAGCCGAGCATTTCCCACACAGCTCTATCAACGGTGCTCAACCCTGCCCTGAGAAGAGACTGCAAAGTACAGCAAGTGCAGGGTGCCATTGTGATCTTGGTTGCTGCTCAGTAGGAGCTACCTGGACACTATCCTGCTGTTTTAAAATCTTTAATCAAAGCAGGATCCATGCAACTAATAAAGAAAGGAGGAGTTAGGAGACACCAGGAGGTGAAGAGCTTCTCCATTCTCCTGCGCTCCAGGCATGAAATGGGGAGGGTAGGCTCTAGATCATTCCACCTTTCAAATGCTGGAAGTGAGCATGTAGCACCTTCTACCATCCCATAATTTAAAGTGATCATGTGATCCTGTAGCATGTCTAGTCTTAACAGTTTTCTTCTGCCATAGATGGGGATGGTGGTTGGACTCCAACTCAACTGCGGAATAGGTGGGCGAGTGGGGTGTACAGACTCTAACCTGCATAATTAACTGTCCCCAGTGAGAGACACGGTAGGGTGGGGGATGTTGAAAAGATTGGGGAGCACTGTACGATACCCAGTTGGAGGGGACATTCTCCACAGTCAATTCCTGAAGGCTCAAATATGCATGATTTCACATTGGTCCCCATGAGAGAAGGTACTATCCCTGAAATCTCCAGCCCCTCACAAGTCCAGACTAGGCCAAAAACCGTTGCCAACGTCAACTGTGAGGGTTGGTGAAAAGGTGCCATTGCTCCTATGGATATCAGGGAAAAAAACAAAACCAAACCTTGAGCAGTCAATCCTGGAGAAAGGAAAATAAAATCACATTTTGTTTAAAATTATAAATACTTTTCTGTATAAAGTTATTAAATAAATGAGATCCTTCCAGTGACGGTGTGGTGAGTTCCAGTGATGCTCCTAAGCAATGTTCCATAGTCTTTAAAAAGCCATCGCTGCTCCCTGTCTCTCTTGTCCTCAGTTTAAGTGCAGCAGGGGTTATCAATGACTAGCATGACATCAATGCCATACACTTCCAGCAGGTCCATTAGGAAGCTTCGGTCACCTTGTGGGTCTAGGCCCATGCCCCGGGCATGGTCAGCTGTCAAGGTCTTGTCCTGGCTGGCTGACACCTCCATCAGTGTCTGAAATATCCGATTGTTCTGCTCCATGAAAAACCTGCAGGAGGACACAGCCAACAGGGAAGAGGAGATGGGATTGAAAAGAAAAATGGAAGACAGATTTTCTACACCATCCCCAGAGTCCACTTTAAACATTCCTACCTTCTTTCCACCATGGTATTGCACATGTGGTAGGTCAATAGTGAACCTTTTACTCAACAGGCTTCAGGCTGGCTTATTTAAGCTAGGCGCTGACTCAACTAACACATTTATTGTGGGGAATAAAAGACGAAGTGTAGAAATCCAACATATGTCTCCCCTAATACAGTGGGGGAACTGAGTGGACACAAGCACCAAGCCACTATGCTGACCCAAATGATTTCTCCATTACCTGTTCTTGAGCCACCAGATTCTAGCTATGACTAATCTTCACACCAAACAAGGAACAGAACTTGGAGATGAAAGCTCGATTGGCCAACACCTGCATCCCCTTTCAGGTACAGCACTGTTCCCTGGTCCCATATCGTCTCCAACCATAGTCTAGTTTTAAATGCCTCGAGCAATGAGGCTTCCTCTGTGCGCTGTGGCAGGTTGTTCATAGTCCAAAGCACCTCAGTCTTGGCAAGTTCTCCCTAATAGTCACCCTCAATTTTCCTTTACACAGTTTCATCACATTACTCTCATGTATATCCCTTTCCCACCACAGGACACGAGCAATAATAGTGCATGGTGAAGGGCTCCATAGGAGGGGCCTGCGTCTATTTAGTACTTCGGTTGCCACATATTTCCTCACAGACTGCAGGAACCACACAAGCATTACCCAACCCTTTACCCCAGCCTCCTGTGAAACCGCCACACATGTAACTGCCCAGCCGACACGCAGAGACAGTTTGCTCCACACAGCCAGATCACTGTCTGCATCTCAAGAAGCTGTTTGGCCTCCCCCAGCGTAGCCAGGAATTCTGAAGAGGGTCAGAAGATGCTGGTGTTCTAGAAATCTCTTCCATTTCCAACCCATGCTTTATGGGTCCTGTGGCAGGGTGGATACCCGCTCCTGCCCTGAGGGGCTGGAAACAGCCCTGGGAGAGGGCTGAGGCTGAGGAGCCAGGCTGATTGGCAAAGCAGCCACAGCTGTGACCAGTTGAATCAGGGCCCAGCTGGCCCTTATAAGATGGCAGTGGGCCTAGAGCAGAAGAGACACTCTTCCTCTGCCTGTAGAGGGAGAAGGGCCTGGCTGCCAGGAGCTAAGCAGAGTACCTGAAGTGGAGCAGTGCTAGGGAAAGGCTAAGGGAGCTGGGGAGCTCCGGCCTGAGAAAACCCCAGGCTGCAGGCCTGGTAAGGCCAGACCAGGTACTGGGGTTGCAGGGGCAGCAGTTCAAACCCCCTTTGCCTATGATGAGTGGCTTACACTGCAGTCTGCCCCAGTGCATGGGGCTAGATGGGGACTGGCAGTAGCTGTATACTGAGGCGAAGTGGGGATAGTGGGTTGGGGGTTCCCCTGGGAGGGGGGAAGTATTATTCAAAGGCAGCACAGGAAGGAACACTATGCTCTAGTTCTCCTGCATGTGGCTTTAGTTACAGATTCTCATGAAACCTCTCTTTTCATACCTGTTAAGTTTATATACTGCAAGTTCTTCTGGATAAAGAGCTGGATTAAGGCTGTGGGGTACTGCCAGTAGGGGCAGCACCCCAGAGAAAGGGGCGCCGGGTCCTGGGAGGGACACAGGCCAGAGCCGTCGGGCGGATCACTGGCCTGCAGAGGCTGGCTGAGCTAATTCCCTGGAGAAACCAGCAGGAGGCGCCGCAGGGGTGAGTCCAACCTGTCACAGGTCCCCATATCGCCCCCCCAAAACACTTCCAGCCCCCCAAACATCTCTTTATTTGCAAGCTAAGCTAGTGTGATATGAAACCAGTGAGACAATGACTGGACCTCAGGCTGCCATTGGCGCACAGGCCCTCAGTGCGAAACCACACTTTAAAGACTCCCCAGAGCCTCGTTGTTATTCAGTGGTGCAGGGAGCAACTCACAAGATAAAGAGGTCCTCTTCACAGGAGCTGCAGTCCTCCTCCACCTCCTGAGAGTACATCAACATCTGCCTGGGAGAAGGGAGACAAAACACACACATGTACAAGCAACGAACCCCAGAGCAATAGCACCAAACAGGATTCTGACTGAAGACATCACCATTTATTGGAGATAAAGGTACCAAAACCTTCATCTTTAATCTATAGGTGGCAGCATAGTCCCATGGACAGGGCACTTGGCTGGGAGTCAGGAAAACTGGATTATACTCCCAGCTCTGCCCCTAAACCCATTGCATGACCCTGGGCAAGTCAAATCATCTCCGTGCCCATTTCTCTTCTCACCCTTTATCCACCTTGTCTATTTAAGAATGACAGGGACTGACTAATACTGTATGTTTGCAGAGTGCCCTGCACAAAGGTGCCCTGATCTCAGTTGGAGTCTCTAGGTCCTGCTGCAATACAAACAACCACCATAAAGGTTTTGAATGAGAGGGTCAAAAGAATGAACCAAAAGTAGCAAGAAATCAGGGAAATGAAGACAAGACAATTCAAAGAAAGTGAAGAGTTCGAGATATTGGTCCCATCGCTCCACCACTCAGGTCCCCTCCACTACCTCTGGTCATTGAGCCGCCGGTATTTTTCCTTGTCGGCACTGTTAATCTTCAGGAGCGGCTGCAGGTGCTCATGGTGTGTCTTCACGTTCTGGTTATCCACATAGACGTCGTAGAGATCTCGCTTCTCCTCAAAGATCTTTTCTGTTGTGCCTGCCGAGACCAGAGGGAGAGGAAGATTTTCAGACACTCCCCTTGCAGGGTGCCTGTTCTCTCTTGCTTCGCTGTTCGATGAGAACAAGACACAGCCACAGCGAGGCACCTTATGATCCAGTCATTGTTGGATGAGAACAGGACCTGGCCATACCCAGGCAGGTTAAGATCTCTTCTCTTTTATTTCACAGTATCACTCACCATTAGGAGATTTTTTCAGCTTAAGTTTTAAAAGGTACCTCCTGATCCATCAGAGATTGCAGCTTGGGGTGAAGCAGTAGGGAAGCAAAGAGGCTGTTGTACTTACAGGCCACATAAGACACTTCAGTCTCCAGCATTTCTATGTCTGCCACATTCACGTAGAAGAAAGGCTTGGACTCTGGAACGGTCCCCCCAATGCCAGGCAGTGAGACATTGGCTAGGCAGCAACAGCAATACACTGCAGGTGAGAGAAAGGGATAACATGATGCCCACAATATTCCCTCTCAGTGGGATCCATAGTGCCCCCTCCTTGTTTCTCTTGTCCCCATTTTCCCCCAAGTGCTCCTAAACACACAGTGTTTATTGCACAGCACAGTAGCATCTGACCGGCACTGAAATTATTACATTTCACTCCGACTCTCCCATTGGGCAACACGTTATTTAAATTCTTACTTAAGTTCCTGCAGAATGTTAAGACATTACCTCCCCCTGCACCCAGCTTGTTGGTGGAATGGAATCGGGCAACAGCATCTGGTGCTGCCACATGGAGACAAGAGTTCAGGTTCATAGCTCTTCGGGCCAACAAGGCCTGGGAAAAGCATGCTTGCAAGGAGTGGGGGAGGGGAGCCTCAGGGTTGCTTTGCAAAACCCTGCCCATCACCTTCCCTAGCAGTGGGCTTGGGAGAACGGCACTGAACCCGTCCATATCAGCTAGGAAGGGTGCGTGTGCATGTGTAAAAGTCACTGTCCTTCAGGCATAGGAAGGCAGAGGTTTGAGGGTTTTGACCTTGATGCCGTACCTCTATAGCAGACAACTCCTACTGGCGGTGGTGAAAATATCAAAATGCGCTTGCGTAGCAGAGCGAACTTCCAGAGGATGAGGATCTGCTCTCCAAAGAACTTAATGAACTGAGACATACAGCCTGCAGGGTGTGTGATCTGAGGGCCAGGGGAAGAGAATGGCTCATGAGAGATGCTACAGGAACACAGAGATGCTAAATACAGAAGCACAATACGGGAGCAAGTCGTAGATACACACAGCCCAGCACCACCCACCACACTTGTGACACTAGATGCATGGAAGCTAGAGCAGTACACTGCCACAGTGGATAGTTGCTGCCTGAGAGACTCAGCCTAAATAACAGGAATCTGAGTGCAGCTTAGGGCTGAGCCCACGAATGCAGAAATGCATGGAGAAAACTCCACTAGCTTGGCCAGCAGAGAGACTTGCTATAGACAAATTAGCTAGTCCTACACCCATCGGGAGCATCAGTGCACTGCATGTTCATACAAGCTGGACAGCACCTGCCTCACCTTCATCTCTGGATACATGTATCTGTGGATGGAGGGCAGCCAGTGGACGGGTGGCTGAGAACTGGCGGTACCCTTGCCAGCAGGGAGAACCCCCTTCTTGTCATCATAAAACGCCTCTAGGTGGGAGTAATGCCCTGGCATCTCCAGCTGGTGTCTGGAAAAGACAAAAAGTAGGAAAGATTTATGGAGTCCACAGACCCCAGGGCCCTTGCCCCAGCCACATATGTCTCCTAGTCCGTGATTCTGCCTTGGGTGCCTCAGATTTCACAGGCTGTGGCACCAGCATCATGAGCATCTGTATCTTTCAGGGCATCCAAGGAACATGGGCAGAGCTAAGATGGTCAAGCAGGACTCTCATACTCCAGGCATGGTAGAATGGATCCTGGTTTTTAATATTTAGAACAAGTTCAAACAAGATGGCGTTTTCCTGCAAGTCCTCTTTTACCCTTACTTAATTCCCTTAGCAAGCTCTGATCCCGCAGTCCCACTGGACAGCGCTGTGTAGACAGCAGAAGCATGTATGTAGCCAAGAACAAAATCTCACTGTTGGCTCTAAAAATCTTTCAAAAAACCCTTAGCAAATTGATGTTTGAAGGGACAGGAGGGAAATCAGCAATTACTTTGGTCTAATAGCTGTTCAAAACCAGCAATTCTCCAGCACACCGAAGTGGTCTTGTATTACTAACTCAAGTTTAATTTCTTTCCTCCATCATGATCCTCATTTCCTGTAACTAACACACACACACACACGTACGGGGAAGTACTCTTTCTTGGAAAAAGGTCTTAATGTGGCAACATAGCTCAAAACCAAAACCTTATTGCAAATCCAGGGAAAATTACCTTTCAAATGACACCCAACCTGATGTTCAATGTAGCCTGGGAAACCACCACATCCAACCATCCACACAAACATTCAGACCCTTTAGTACAGGTGTACGGGCAGCCAATCCTGTATCCCACCGACAACTTACCGGACCTGGTTCTCCAGGAAGTGCATGTATCTATAGAGCAGGGTGTACGAAGGGGAGAGAATCCCCACAGACTTCATGCGGGCACCACGCTCCAATTCGCTCTCCACAGGCATGTTTTCAAAGCAGGCCAGGCCAAAGCAGAGCCCTTTCCGGAAATAACTGGGGACAAATGTGCAACAAAAAAATAATGAGAAGTGGGGAGGGTGGGAAGAGGCACATACATGGCAAGGTATAACAAGTAGATAGATCCCACGAAGGGCCTTCAAAAATATCAATTCCGCACCCCTTTCATCTCCTGTGCACACAGGCCTCTGCCATTTTAACCATGTCTTCTAAATCTATTGAGAGCATGGTCTACATTACATGGCATTCAGAAAGCTGGCAGCCTCCAGTGCCTCTCCTACTACTAAAGGCCTGACCTGTGCTGGCACTGGTGCAGTGGAATCTGTGTTAGCAACAATGGGGAAATTTTCAGGAGAGAGGCTCTGGTAGAAAGCCGGGCTCAGGGAGCATAACGTCGTGTTTCCAAAGAACAGCGAGGATAACTCACCACACTTTATAAAGTATGTCAGACTAGCTGTCTAATGATGGCCTGTTTGGCCCCCAAGCCATCTCCCAGGCTTGCAGAGGATGGAAACGCTGCAGATGAAACACCTCTGGCCGAGCAGAGACCGAAGTCTACAAGCTCTACAGGGAGCAGCTGGCGCTCCTCCTTGGCCAAAGGGAGGCACCACAACTCGGGGCCCTTGAGAGCAGAGTGGGGAGGAATACGATGGGAAGGGCGTGAACCAGAATTCCCATTAGGAGGAGAGAGGGAAGAGGAAGTGAAATGGAGACAGGACATGATCACTACTCAACATCTGAAGGAGACATCCAAGTCTTTTTAAACATGTTTTCTTTTGCGTTCTCTCTTAAAACCACAAACAAAAAAACCTCCCCTTCTCCCCAGTTTTGCTCTTTTCCATCTGGCAAAGAGTTTGCTCCATCCCCACCATGTCTCCCGCCCTAACTGCTGACATTCCTAATGGAGCCTGAAATTAGCAGTTCTGTTTGCTTCCTTGTTTATTCGTGCCTCATGCATTACTGTCAGTTTACCTCTAGGAACCAGGTCTGCTCTTGTTGGCAGGCTGGCCACCAGAACAGAAGTCATTATCTGTTAGGACCTATATAAATAGCAGATATTTGATGCAGCAGATACTAAATATCTGGAAAATTCACTCCAAAGCAGCTAGTTTTATGGCAAGTCGATTTGGGAGGCCTTAGTTGATGGGCAGTGTTCATTTTTACTGCTTTAGACTAAGGGAGGAGGGTGTGTGTGGCTCAGAAAGATGGGAAGGAGCAGCACAGCCCAAATATACTCACATGAAATCCGACTGGACTTTGTGCGACCCACTTGCCATGGATTTGAACTCAACACCTTCTAAGTCAATGTCTTGGGGCAAACACCATTCCACCATGTTACCTGTGGGGCAAGGGAGCGATAACTTTTCATTGGAGTGGAAAAGGGTCCCACCCTCTACTAAAGATAAAGCAGCAACAAATCAACAGCAGCCAGGTTTCAACCACTTGGGTACCAAGAAGCAGTGCACTGGTAACAGTATTTTAAAAGGCAAGTTTTTGGAGCAATATAGGGCGGTGATTACAGTAACGCCTCACTTAATGTTGTAATTATGTTCCTGAAAATTACAACTTTAAGCGAAACAATGTTAAGTGAATCCAATTTCCCCATAAGAATTAATGTAAATGGGGGGGTTAGGTTCCAGCGAAATTCTTTTCACCAGACAAAAGACTATATTAAATACATCTATACACACAGTATAAGTTTTAAACAAACTATTTAATACTGGTACACAGCGATGATGATTGTGAATCTTGGTTGAGGTGGTGAAGTCAGAGGGTGGGCTATTTCCCAGGGAATGCCTTACTGATAAATGATGAACTAGCAATCAGCTGAGCCCTCAAGCGTTAACCCATTGTTGTTAATGTAGCCTCACACTCTACAAGGCAGCCCGAATGGAGGGAGGGGAGACAGCATGGCAGCACGTGCACACATGTGTGTGTGAGAGAGAGAGAGAT
Source organism: Macrochelys suwanniensis (assembly GCA_033296515.1). Taxonomy (NCBI): domain Eukaryota; kingdom Metazoa; phylum Chordata; order Testudines; family Chelydridae; genus Macrochelys; species Macrochelys suwanniensis. Next base: position 243,114,124 of record CM065775.1, on the reverse strand, counting down.
GCGCATTGCCCCTTTAAGTACTCTGGCCCCGTTCTAAGTACACTGCCTTTTTAAGTAGATCAGCAAGTTGAGACAGAAGCTGCTGCCAGGAAGCTCCCTCCGTCCTGAGCCCTGTCGTGTGTCCTGTGCTCTATGGAAATGCGGTAAGCGGGGTGCAGGAGCAGGGGGGAGAGGGACACCCTGACATTAGCCCCCCTCTTCCCACCCCTGCACAGCAAGCAGGAGGCTCCGGGGAGCAGCTCCAAGGCAGAGGCCAGTAGCAGCTCACAGCAGTGTGGGGATGGACAGCTGAACTGCCGGCAAGTGATAGCCTGCTGGGCGGATGCTGCACAGGGAACTTAAGGGAATGGGGAGCTGATGGGGCTGCCGGTCCACCCTAGTTCCAAGCCCCCCCGCCAGCTAGCTCCAATGGGCTGCTCTTCCTGCAAGCAGTGGACAAAGCAGGCGGCTGCCAAACGACGTTATAACGGAGCATTGCACAACTTTAAACGAGCATGTTCCCTAATTGATCAGCAACATAACGAAACAATGTTAACCGATGACTTTAAGTGAGGCGTTACTGTACATGGCATTACCATGAGATGGGTCTCTCCAGTACCTGAGACAGAGCACAGATGCAACCTTACCACACTCCATGTACTGCCTGTGAGACAGACATGCTGCACTGAACACCAGTACATTGCATGGGCCTCAAGAGTTATTTTGGAACTTATTTATTGTCTTGCAGACTTGCCCCTCCAAGCCTTACCAGGCAGCAACTACAGCAGATAGTCCCTCCAGGTATTTGGGCAGGGCAGTGAAGGAGGGGCTAACTCTACTGATGTTTGTACTGTGAGAGTTCTGTGGACAGAAGACTTCAGTCTCCAAAGCTGAGAATCTGACCCCTCTCCTCAGCACTCTAGTGCAAAAGCAGAGCAAAGGGAAGGATGTAAAGTTAAATAGACAGGCATTTGGTAAGTGCATCATGTTGCCATGATAAAGTCTTGGATTCAGAAAGGATTTTAGAAATCCTGTTCAAGACAGGCAAGAAGTATAGAATCATAGGACTGGAAGGGACCTCAAGAGGTCATCCATCTAGTCCAGTCCCCTGCAGGCTATGCAATAACTAGACCATCCCTGACAGGTGTTTGTCTAACCTCTTCTTAAAAATCTCCAATAACAGAGAGTTCTCAACCTTCCTAAGCTATTTGTTCCAGTGCATAACAAATTTTTCTAATGTCCAATTTAAACCTCTCTTGCTGTAATTTAAGCCCATTGCTTCTTGTCCTATCCTCAGAGGTTAAAGAGAACAATTTTTCACTCTCCTTCTTGTAACAACCTTTTATATACTTGAAAACTGTTATGTCCCCCCTCAGTCTTCTCTTCTCCAGACTAAACAAACCCAATTTGTTCAATCTTTCCTCACAGGTCATGTTTTCTACACCTTTAATTATTTTTGTTGCTTTTCTCTGGACTCTCTCCAATTTGTCCACATTCTTCCTGAAATGTGGTGCGCAGATTGGACACAATACTCCAGCTGAGGCCTTATCAGTGTGGCGTAGAGCAGAAGAATTACTTCTCGTGTCTTGTTTACAACACTCCTGCTAATACATCCTGGAATGAGGTCTGCTTAATTTTATTTTATTTTTTGCAACAGTATTACACTGTTCTCCACTCATATTTAGCCAGTGATCCACTCTGACCTCCAGATCCCTTTCTGCAATACTCCTTCCTAGGCACTCATTTCCCATTTTGTATGTGTGCAATCCATTGTTCCTTCCTAAGTGGAGTACTTTGCATTTGTCTGTATTGAATGTCATCCTATTTACTTCAGACCATTTCTCCAGTTTGTCCAGATCATTTTGAATTTTAATCCTATCCTCCAAAGCACCTGCAACCCCTCCCAGCTTGGTATCGTCCGCAAACTTTATAGGTGTATTCTCTGTGCCACTATATAAATAATTTAGAAGTCAAATCTCCAAGAAGAATGGAAACTGGACTCCCTCCCCTTTCTGCCAGGCTCATGAAGGGGTATTAAAAAGCTCAGGCCAGAACTTTGTATGTAGATTTATGACTAAAAGTGAAAGTGTTTTGATCACTACTGGTAGGGAGGAGTGTACACACACCACATGGTAAACTGTAGCACCAGCCATGCTGATGTCAGTGGAACCTTACTGCTTAAAAAAACAGATATATATATATAAAATACATGCATGCCACATACGCAGCCATGATATTCATGTGAAAAACTTAAGTACTGGGTTAACAAGTTTGTCGTGTACCTTTGACTGCTTCACCTGCACTCTGCCAACAAATCCATCTTTGTCAAAGCTTCTAACATTCCAAGCCTCTGAGCAAATCAGCTGGCTGTATTTTTTAGTATATAAAACATTGTTACAAGAAGGATTTCCTCCTTTTCACTAGTCCAAGGCCCAGTAGATGCAATCCACAGTCCTAGACCTGTGATATTTTAATGGCTTGATAGCCCACAAACCATCAGATCTACAAACCACAGGACAGCTGCTATTCCACCTCACACCCAAAGTGTGGGTGTGGAGACTCCATGACCACTCCTATCCTTCTTGATGGCTCTGCTTGGGCAATGGATCATTTCCCTGGAAGCCCTTTATCTCCCTTGGTAAGACTGGTCAAGCAGGAATCTTAAAGCCAACGCCTTAATTCAGCTTCCATGGAACACCTCTCAAGTTAATTAATATTTCAAGAGCTGACTGAAATGTTTCACGGATTTCCCAACCTCCTAACTCTACAACACAATAATTGTTCCAGCAAATACAAAAGTGCACAGATATAGAAAAAAAAAGAAAAAGATTAAGACTGAATAAATTGACAAGTATCACCCCAACAAGAAAAAGTTTAATGCCCAAAATAGAAAAGAATAACTAAGAAGTCTGATCTTGGGGTTGAGATGAGAGAGAATATTTTTTGAGATGAAAGATGATCCATACAGAAAGACAAAAAATATTACAAGTCAATCTAATCTTAAATTCTTTCACAACAGATTTGTGGGCTACACACAGATTTTGGACCAATATAAATATTCAGGGATGAGATTTTTCTCACCAAAAGTTATACTACTACAAGGCCTAGCGTGGACACAGTTATACCAATATTAAAGCACCTGGTATCAGTATAGCTTATTCCCCTTCCCAAACACTATACATATATAACAACAGCCACACTGGGATATGTGTGGGAATACGTCACTTTACAGCAGTGTAGTTAAAACAGTACGACTTGTGCGTTTAGACAAGGCCTTAGACTTGGCCAAGACTTTGAGAAACAAGAGCCTAAAATTTGACACCTAAATTAATAGCTGATTTTCAAAACTAGCTGAGTGCCCACCAGCACCCATTTGGGTCAGTAGGAGCTGTGGGGTGCTCCACATTTAAATAAGTGCCTAACTTTAGGTGACTATTTCTGGAAATCCTGGCCCTTCTTTGTATTTTACATATTGCACAAAGGAGGGAGCACATATAATTCTATTTAGCTACTGGAATTTAGTAGCCTATTTTTCTGCTCAAGTAGATAGTGTTTCCAACAGGTTTTGGGGCCTGGTGAGAGAAATAAATACAGCAAGTTAATTACAATAACAGCAGAGATTTCACGTGCATCCATTTTGCTCAGAGATGGGGAGGCCAGTCCTAGGCTGTCCTGTCACCAGTGTCATCACACAGCTAACAAAGTCACTACAACCAAGCAAGGAAGTGGGGATAAGGCAGAGCTTTTCCATTACAAAGGACTCTCTGGCAGACTCTGGTTGACTTGAGTACAAAGGGGATTTCTCATTTTATGATGGTAGCACCTAGATTCCCCAATCAGGGCTCTACTGTGCGAGGTGCTGTACAAATACATATGAAGACAGAGTCTTTATTGATGTACATGTGCCTTTTAGGTAGTGTACAAGGCTGGCAGAGGAAGCCACTATGATAATGCCTGTGGTTTGTGTTTAGAGTTATATGTAGCCACTTTTTTAAAGGTATAACTGTTTTTAAAGAGACACGAGATGATCCTTCCCTGAAGAGTTTAAGGAAGTAGATCAGGGCTCCCTCAACCACAAGTTGTGGTTAGCGCCAAGTTCCCAAGTTCTCCCGCAGGTTCCTCTTTCAAACACAATTGAAAGTCTAATGCTCATAATGAATCAACTACTGATCTTCAGCTGCAGAGTTAATAGTAATACATTATCATTCCACAGCACCTTTCAGCCGAAGTACCTTCAATTAGTTAAGCCTCAAATATCGCTGTGGGGGTTGGCAAGTATTATCCCCATTTCACAGATGTGTAAACAGACAGAGGTTAAGTAATACACCCAGTTCCACAAAGCAGGGCAGTGGCAGAGCAAATGGAACTAGAACCCTGTCTTGTGCTTTAACCACTGGAGATCACCATGCTCACATCTGAATAAACTCATTCAGTTGCACTGTTTTCTAGGCTCTTCCATTAAAAAGAACATTAGCCACTAGCACCTGTACTCCTAGGCAGTCGCTCTCACCACCTTGCCCTGTGTGACGTGGCAGTCATGGAGCAAGCAAAGAGATAAAAATCAGTCAGGCGAGATGCTAGAGCAAACAAAGGAGCGACTTTTCCCACAGGCACAAGTTTAGCTGACGGCAGACAGGAGGGAGGGGGAAGGGAGAAGCCTCTGTGAGAGCAGGAAGCCTATCCCGTTCCCTGGCCATGCACAAAGCAGCTCCCAGGCTGGTGAGGAAGGGCTTCCCAAGTAGCATCCAAAACAACTTGAACTTTAGAGCACAGTACAAGGCTTTAAAGAGAGAAGCTCGCAGGTTCCTTGAAGAACTTTTGTAAGTCATTCATCATCACTAGGATAAGTCAGCAACAGCATCAGCAGTTTCTGGAAGAAATGGAGCCAAAGAAAGTTTCCCTTGTAACTTTCTGCACTATCCCTCTTATTTTTGGATGCTCCCAGAAGCTATTGTGACACCAGCATTTAGCCTCTTTATTAAAGTAACTATCTGTTCATGGGGATAGGGGTGGCTGGGGGGGCATCACAGACTGACATGAAGATCTATATGTTAGTGAACACACTTTTAGATCTATACACTCCCAAGCAGTATCTGCAACACAACACTGCAACGCTGTGCTAGTGCCTGAGAACCAGAAAGTGAAACTGAACATGATTTAGCTCAACTTCGAGACTGAAAGAAACACAAAAAAGAAACAAACAGCTTGATAATGGTGAATTGGACTTTTTTAAAGCAGTTATTGGTTCACTTGTAGGCCTGATCCTGCAGGATCAGTAGTCTGGCCACTCAAAGCCAGCTGAAGGCCTGGGGCCTTTGCAAGCTAGAGTGTTATTAGGAACACTACAGACTTATATCGGTATAATAACTACATCGCTCAGGGATGAGAGAAATCCATATCCCAGAGTGACATAGTTATACCGACTTAACCCCCCATGTAGGCAGTGCTGTCAACAGAAGAGCTACAGGATCTCAGAGAGGTGAATCAACTTCACCGACGAGAGAGCTCTCTCCCGTCGACTCAGGCCTGCTCTATACGAGAGTTAATTACGTCGACCTAACTCTGTAAGCGTCTACACTAAAATGTAGCTCCCATTGATGCCACTTGCCCACTACACCGACCTAATAACTCCACCTCCATGAAAGGCATAGCGCTTAAGTCGATGTAGTTAGGTTGACGCAGTGTCAGTGCAGACACTGTGTTGCTTACATTGACTGTTACTGCCTTTCAGAAACCGTCTCACAATGCTCCACGTGCATTGGACATGCAAAAGTGATTTAATTACTATGATGGCTGTACATCAACATAACTTAGGTGGACTTAATTTTGTAGTGTAGATGTGCCCTTAGAGCATCTTTATTAAAGCAATACAATGGTGCAGCTGCACCGATGCAGCATGTTAAGTGTAGGCTTGCCCTACATCCCAAACTTACTACCAAGATAGTTAGCTGCCCACCATGATCACAAGTAGCAAGAGACATAATTTGACCTGCTCCTATTTCTTTTAGAGAGTGGCATCTGGAAACAGTAATGGGGCAGCCAGCACTGTGCGCAACATTCCAAGATGCCAAACATTGACAAGTTCGATACAAGTGCCCTTCAAAAAATGCGAGACTGCTTCTCTCTTTAGCCTGAAAGATCCCACAGCAGCGCTTCTCTTTATCTTGTCCCTCCTGTGTCTATCCTACAGGTGAGCCCTATCTGGACTCCTTGCTGCTTCTGGGTACCCAATAAAGCCACACAAAAAACAACTTTTCCCCTCTCCAGCTAGCAGGATGACCAACTGTGGCTTCTCCATTTGGGTTTGGATTTTGGTGATCCAAGCATTCACAACCTCCAGGCTTAATTACTGTAATTCTCTCTACCTAGGTATGAAACAGCTGATCTTAGAACAGTTCCTGGTGGCTCAGGGCATAGCAACCCATCTGTTCAGCAAAGCAGGCCTCTGACAGCACATCACCCACAGTGCTCTACTCTTCACTAGCTCATGGAATTCCAGGTCAAATTCTACGTTTCAGTTTTCACCTTGGGAGCAAGACGACAACCTTCACGTGATGCTCCTGTTAAGTGCTGGTGTTTTTCGTGCTTTGTGCAAATTCACTAATGTACCAATGTCGTTGACTGGCCACTGGACATCACATTAGCAATCTCCCAGTGAAAGTAGCAATGATTATATTTCCCCAAACCACCCTTTTCAGGACCAAAAAAGAACAGCTGGGCCAGTCCTCCAAATATACCAACTTACTGTAGAAGAGATGTCCATGGAAAAAGCAGATTACCTCTCAAGGACCCTCAAAGACCATCACATTGACACTGTGGCCCTCCAAGAAACACGTGCAAAAGACGACGACAAAGCTGCCAGACTAAAAACTCATGGAACGGGGGGCTGCTCCACCGTCTGTTTGACATTATCAAAGACATCTTCCCAGCGAAGCAGGCAGGATTTCGCCGGAGGAGAAACTGCTGTGACCAAGTAGCTCCACTCACCGGCCACGCTGAGACAGGATTCCAACAGAAGTTGAAGACAGGAATCGTCCTTGTTGATCTGTGCTCGGCATATGACACCGGCTGGAGACAGGGCCTCCTCCTCAAGGTCTCCCGCATCATTCACTGTCGGCAAATGATCCGCTTCTTGGCAGCGATGACCGGAGACCGCTGGTTTAAGGTACACTTTAACGGCCAGATCAGTAGACCAAGAACTCTTCACTCCAGCATCCCTCAGGGCTCTGTCATGGCCCCGATACTTTTTCATCTATACACCATGGATATACCAGCAACGGAGTTGAGGAAATTCATCCACGCGGATGACATTGCCCTAGCTATTCAGCACACAAGCTATCAGCTGCACCCTAACCCGAGATCTTAACACAATGGCTGATTATTTCCAATGCTGGAAACTTAGACCTAGCTCCAAAAAAACCCCATAGTGACTGTTTTCCATCTGAACAATAAAATGGCTAATACCAAACTCGTGGTACAGTTCTGCAGTGAGAGTGTTAGCCACGAGGCTAACTCAAAGTATCTCGGTGTTACACGGGACCGGAGTTTAACCTTTCGACAGCACCTTGAGAACACCAGCTGTAAGGTCAGGTCTCATGTCATGCGTATCAGGAAACTGGCCAGAACATCATGGGGCTCCAGTCCATGGACCTTACAAACCGCAACAACTGCCTTGGTACATTCTGCGGCTGAATATTGTGCACTAGTGTGGTCTCACAGCAGTCACACTAAACGCCTTGATACTCAGCTCAATAACACCATGCACATAAGAGTCGATTTGAGCGTTCCTGACACTAGTCAACTGGCTCCCGGTCCTATTGCACATCCAGCCTCCACAGATCAGAAGAGCTGCCCAGACATCTCACTTTCTCAACCATGTCAATGCAAACACGAAGATCCCACTGCACGATGACCTGCAGAACCCGCCAAAGACAAAATTAAAATCCCACAACCCTCTATGGATCCGCATCAAGACTCTTAAACTTAACTTTGATGCTGAGGCTAAATGGAGAACCACAGGGAGCGTTTCGACCACGCAAAACAAACAGCTTGTTGTTGACCCTGTCAAGGAACCACCGGGTTTTGATTTATGTTGGAAAGACTGGTGCAGATTGAATCACATCAGGACATCTCATGGGAGATGTGGACAAACCCTCTTTAAATGGAAAATGAGGCAAACACCTGTATGAGACTGTGGTCACCAGGCACAAATGATGGAGCACATCATTTCTGAGTGTCCCCTCCATTCTTTCACCAGGGGCCTGAAGGACATTCACCAGCTCACTGCTGTGGCAAAGATCCTACTATCAAATCTAGATATAAATTTGTAATTGTTGTTACCTCCTCAAGTCATACGAAAGGAGAAGTCTTCGCCTTCAGAGTCCTCCATGGGCTTGGCACAAGTTACCCAGGGGACCGTCACATCCTGCGTGGTCATGACCTCCCGTGAGAGCCAGGTTCCTGTGGTATTATGGGACTGTCAACCTCAAGAGGAACGCTTGTGCACGCAGGAGACCAAACTTTCTTGGCTACTGCCCATAACTTACTCCCAGAAGAGGTCAGGATACACAGAAACTTCAGCGTATTCAGAACAAAATGCAAAACTTATTTCTTTGACCCAGCCCTTCTGCCATAGCCACCCTGGCCCTCTCACACAAAGCCGCAAGAAGCCGGTCACTGCTGACTGAAGGAAAGAGATTACTATCTGAAGTGTATTTACAAACATATACATATGTGATGGATGCTATATAAGACCCTAGATCGAGGCATACAGAACAGCAGCACAGCGTGCGTGAATGTTATATGACAGGTATGCTCTAACCTACCAACAGGAAGTTAATAATGGACAACAGCAGATGCAGTGGTGGGCTAGCAATGAAGGGGTTACCATTTTCTGTAATCTCAGAGTACGTCTATACTTACCCATCGCGTCGGAGGAGTCCAATCGATCTTCTGGGTTCGATTTATCGCATCTTGTCTAGACGCGATAAATCGAACCAGGAAGTGCTCCCCCGTCGACGCTTGTAATCCTACTCCGCGAACGGAGTAGGCAGAGTCGACGGGGGAGCCTGCGTGCCGCGTGTGGACCCCCAGTACCTTTTCATTCGAACTAAGATACTTCGACTTCAGCTACGTTATTCATGTAGCTGAAGTTGCGTATCTTAGTTCAAATTGGGGGGTTAGTGTAGACCAGCCTTTAGTGATATGATTCAGCATTGCTTACTTAGGTCAATAACAGAAGAGAATTAATACCAAGTTTCTGTAGGACTGAGCAAGATCGCAAGTGTGTGATGAAAGACAGTTGAGAGATAAGTTCACCACTCCTTGGGAAAACAACATTAATCTCTTAAGTACCAAACAAAAGAATCAGAGTCGCCTGTGCAGACAGAACTCAAGACAGGTATGACACCAACAAATATGTAGCAGAGCTGTGATTTGTTGGGTACAGTCAGCACAAGTCAGGAGGCATAGATCAGCATTCACATCGCACTCCCCGTCAATACCCAACCCAAGCCGGGGAAGCTAATAATCCGACCAGCGGACCAAATTCGGTGATGAATACTGGTCACATGCCACCTGAGGCACACTGCGCATACACTAAGCAGCAGCAGCACAAGTCAATGCTCTACATGCCCATCAAGGGACGTAATTTACCTCTTCCATACAGACACTATTGCTAAGGCTAAGATTTTGCCATGGATATATTTAGTAAAAATCATGGACAAGTCACGGGCAATAAACAAAAATTCATGGAAGCCCATGACCTGTCCCTGACATTTACTAAAAATATCCCTGACAAAATGACGAGGGAGGAGGGTCCAACACTTATAGCTGCTGGGGCTCCAGGGTCCCCCCCCACCGCACAGCAGCTGGGAGCTCCGGGGGACCCCTACCCCCCACGGCAGCTGGCAGCATCAGGGCCCTCGGGTGGCTGGGTGCTGCAGCGGGGCTGCCAGCTCCAGCCCCACTGCCCCAGGGCTGACGCGGAAAATGTCAGGGAGGTCTCTGGAAGTCACAGATTCAGTGACTTCCGTGACATAATTATAGCCTTAACTATTGCTACTAGACCTAGTTTTCTAAAGTTATTTGTTGTAGAGAAGTATGAAGAGTGATTGTTTTCCCTCTTTGAAAAGTTGCATGTGGACAACATAGGTCAAATCTGAACTTCTCCTTACATCCTATTTTCACTATTTCCCTGTGAATTATATGGTATAAGTGGAAGCACTTAAGTACAACCCTCCACAGCAGATACAACCAGCACCAAAGACAAGATGTACTGGTATGTTACCTGCCATTACCCAATACTTATAAGTACAGCTGGAAAGTAGTCCAGTAGTCCAGCTTCTGCAGAACCACTTTTCACCCTGTGTGCCCAACTGCCTACTCACAAAATGGCAGAGGACTTTTAAGAAAAACTGAGGTTTGCCTAGGGAGACTATTCATATTTAACATCATACTTATTTGGAGCACTAAACCCCAACCCCTTGATTATTATACTTTGAGGTCCACTACACTGACGTAACACCACCGAGATCACCTATTTTGGTTGCACCTTAGAGAAAGCCACCTCCTGCACTAACAGAAAATTAAATCCTAGCGCTAACCCCTATTTCCCATATGCTCTCTTCTCCCAGTTACTTATTCTGATGTGGCAACACACCTACTTACATACATTCTCCACCCCACCCTCCACCCCAGATGTGCAGAATCAGTAAAAAGGCAGTGAATCTAGTGAGAATGGAAGTCAAAGATCTTGAATTCTTATCCCAGCTTTGCCACTGACTTGCTGCATGGTCATCAGACAAGAGAGCCTATCTGTGCTTGTTTCCTCATCTGTACTACTTTTCTACCTATTTCACAGGAATGTTGAGAGGCTTAATTCCTTAGCGTATGTAAAGCACTTGAGATTCCTAGAAGAAAGGCGCTATAGATAAGCAGTGTTATTAATCTACACAGGTCCCATGATGAGGAAGGGAAAGCAACACCAAGATCTCAAAGTTGCATGAACGGAAGTAACTAGCATTTTGTTGCACTATACTTGGCAAATATAATGCAAGCCACAGGAAAACAACATGCGCACTGGGGAAGTGGTCAGATACTGTAGTGATGGTGGCTATGTTCATCACCATCTAACACACTGTATGTGCATTGAATGACTGTTTGTAGCCAATGTTTGGTGGGTGAGGCTTCCATGGCTTGCCTCAACTCACTACCAATAAACACCTATGGGGAAAACAGGGACACAAAGAATAATATTTTCCTGTGAGAGAAAGCTGCAGAGACCCGCCTCAGCTCCTCACCGGAATGGAGGGTGCTGAAGAGGGGAGAGATTCCCAAAGCTTTTCAATCACCCCATGAAGATCAGTAGGTGATGGAGAGGATTTAAAGAGGAGGAATGTAGCAATCTTTTCTGAAAGGGGGGGAATATAGCAGTGGTTTCTGGGAACCTGCTGCCCCCTGCCAACTCATCACAGTGATGATCAGGCTGCTGAGCCAGGGAGTAGGGGAGGGAGAGGGAGAGGGTAGGAGAGAAAGAGATTTCCACACAGTTTCTCTCTCATCCCCCTGTGGGCATGAGCACTAGACGTGTGAGGTGTGCAATATTTCCCCTGAGAAAGGACCTGTTGAGGCATCCCCAACTCATAACAGGGATGACCAGGCTGCTCAACCCGACAGTGGGGGGGAGAGGAGCAGGATTCCCACGGTGTCTTTCATACCCTGCAGACACCCCCCAAGGCTGGGGGGTCGGAAGGAGAAGGGAAAGTGGAAGCGAGGGGAGGCAGCGTTTTCCTGGGGACCTGCCGAGGCCTCCCCAACTCATGACAGCGACGACCAGGCGGCTGAGCCTGGGAGCGGGGCTAGGGAGCCGGGGAGGAGAAGCGAGATTCCCACGGTGTCTCTCATCCCCGGCAGGCACGTCACCGGGGTGGGGGGGGTCAGGGAGGAGGCGACCGGGGGCAGCAGCGTTTCGCTGGGAACCTGCCGAGGCCTGCCCAGCTCATCACAGCAGAGCCCGGGCGCGGGGGGGGGGGGGGGTGGAGGCTCCCGCGGCGGCAGCGCGCGCGGGAGGGGTGGGGGGGGGGCGCAGCGTCCCCGCGGGCCGGGCCGCGCTTACCGGAGCGGGGATCGAAGGTGACCACGAACACCGCCACGATCTGGTCCGCCTCCGGCCCCCGCGGCAGCTCCCCGGGGCCGCCCCACGCCGCGCCGCCGCCGCCCCCCCCCGGGGCCAGGCTCCAGCCGCCCCGCTCCGGCTCGGGCTGCGGCAGGGAGACCGCGGGGCCCTCGGCCCAGAAGAGCAGCGGCGCCTGGTCTGCCGGCTCCCCCATGGCCTCCCTCGGCCCGCCGACTGCGCCGCGGAGAGCCGGGCGGGGGGGGGGGGGGGGGGGGGGGGCGGCGAAGCAGGGGGGCGGGGCTAAGCCCGCTCCGGGGCGGGGCTTCCGGGCTGTGGAAACGCTCTGTTATCCCGCGGCCCGCCCAGCCCAGCCCTCAGCCGGTCACGTGACCGCGCGGTGCCGGGCTGGGGGAGGCGGGGCTGCTTGGAGGCGGCGCGCGGCGCGTGTTCCCGGGGACGCTCAGCCCGGGGGCAGCGGCGCGCGCTGCGGGGCAGCGGCGCCTGTTCCCCCGGGGGACCCGGGGCGCTGTAGCCGCGCTGGCGTTTGCTCTTTGCTCGGGGTGTTTGTGCGTCTCTGGCTGGGGGGTCACTGGCCTGCGGGCGCTGCTGGGGAGCGCTCCAGAGCTTGACGAGGGGAGCCAGTGACAGTACTCACAAGTACAAGCAGCTGCATCAGCTCCTGGGCCCTTCTGCGTCCTGGGTGTGAAAGGACAGAGATGAAAACGCACCTAGGCCCTGACCCTGCAAACTGCTTTGCATAAATGGGCTGAAGTGGAGGGGTCCGTCGGACGGGGGCCCTAAACCAGTGGTTTTCAACCTGTGGTCTGTGGACCCTGGTGGTCTGCAGACTTGGTCTAAGGTTTCCAAAGGGGTCTGCACTTCCGTTTGATATTTTGCAGGGGTCTGCAAATGAAAAACAAACTGCCCTGGATAGATTACCAGGGGTCGGCAACCTTTCCGAAGTGGTGTGCCGAATTTTCATTTATTCACTCTAATTTAAGGTTTTGTGTGCCAGTCATACATTTTAACATTTTTAGAAAGTCTCTATGGCTATAATATATAACTAAACTATTGTTGTATTTAAAGTAAATAAGGTTTTTAAAATGTTTAAGAAGCTTCATTTAAAATTAAATTAAAATGCAGAGCCCCCTGGACCAGTGACCAGGCCCAGAGCAGTGTGAGAGCCACTGAAAATCAGCTTGGGTGCCGCTTTTGGCATGCGTGCTATAGGTTGCCTACCCCTCGATTAGACATACTAGGTGATATTAAAAAGTAAATGCTGTATTGTGGTACGGTGCTACTGTGCTATTGCCTAGAATATTTTTATTGCTCTTTGTTTTAGGATATTTCTACCCATCCCCATTGTATTAGGTGTCATTACTTAAACTTAGAAGTACATCAGTTCCCTCAGGGAAGAAAAACTAAATTCTCATCTTCTTCCCTCACAGATTAAAGTCACTTTCTTAAGAGGAATTAAATCTACATTGTTTGTTTTATAGAGCATGCCGCTGGGGCCACAACTCAGATGAGTTTTATATCCCAAGAGTGGAGAAACTGCTGGATCTCAAGTGACTTGGAGTTTATGCAAATCAGTTTCTCTACTGAGATTAGTATCCTCACAAACTGGAACCTAAACTGTCAGTTTCATCATCCCTGTTAAAAGCAACTGGCATAGTGGGATGTGCAATCAGATAACTATAAATATGGGTTATTTATACTGTACCAGGAGATGTTAACTTTTTAGTGGCATGCACTGTAGATTGTATAGATTAGATTATAAAATTTTGATATTATTTTTTGGAGAAAAAAAAACAGATATTTGTGCCACAGATCCAAACATTAGACTGTCATTTGCTGCAATATTTCTGAACTAGATTGTCTGTGCTAATTTAGGCCTTGATCCTGAAAGTGGATGTGTGTGGGCACCCCATTATACCAACACAGCCCGATTGAAGTCAATATGGACTCCTGCACAGATCTCTTTGCAGAATTAGTGCTTAAGGATGTAGTTTCCTTGGGGCTGTGCCTTGTGACTTCCACTGTGTTATGCATAACACTGAGCACTGTTAACACTCCATATATATTAATAACAATTAATACAAAGGTAACCAAAATAGACATAGCTAATGAAGTGTAATCTGGCTAGAGCAAGGGACAGAGATCCAAGATTCCTAAATGTCTGGCTCTACTGCTGATTCTTTTTGAGAACTTGGAAAAGTCTGTGTTTCTCGAAAAAGTCACTTAATCTTCCTGTGCATTATTATACCCATCTTTATAATCCTAACAGAGAAGAATCTAGAGGCCCTGGTGGATGCTCTTTCATCCCAATTGGGCAGAATTCCCAACTAACAGTAGACCTCTTTTCAGAAGAAATGCTTCTGTCCGAGTTGCTGTAGAGCTCTATACTAAATCAGCTCATGGAATTGAGCAGAGCCAATATCTGCACTAGGGTAGAACCAAAACCTATTGCCTGCTCAGTGTCAGTGCTCTCAATAGCTAAGAGATGCTCATCAGGAATAATAATGAGGAGTCCTTGTGGCACCTTAGAGACTAACAACGTTTGTTAGTCTCTAAGGTGCCACAAAGACTCCTCATTTGTTTTTGCTGATACAGACTAATACGGCTACCACTCTGAAACCTGTCATCGGGAATAGTTGGCTCGGAAGTTGCAAGCTCACCCCTGGGGGAGGCAGTGATGATGACTGAGCTGTACTACAGCAATAGAGGGACTGAAAGCTGTTTTCAGAGGAGCACACAATCAGGAAAAGATTGAAACACAAAAATCTAAGAACTACCAAGGCAATCCAAAAGCAACCAAGTTGAGTGTAATTACCATCCTCATTAAGCAGCCATCATTGTCATTAAATATCATTAGGCTTAAATCAGTTCCCTTGGAGACTTTCTGATTAATTGGATTACCCAGTTAAGCAGCCCAAATTAAAAGGAAGATACTGTCATAAAATTCTTGATGGTCTAACTTTTTTCCTATGGAGCTGATCTGGATATGCAATACACCATTCAAAAGCTCGTGATCCATAGATGTCAAAAGTGGCTTTGGTGTTTCAAATTGATCAAGTGGTGACCAGTTGCTATGAACTTCAGATCAGGTAGATTCAACATTGAGAAGGTGCACTGTTTGTTTCACAAAACCTATACACAGGTTTACTTAGCAGCAGCATGTGGTATTTAGCCTATGGCGTTTTCTGTGGAAGGTGACTTGTAAAGGAGAAAAGAAGTGGCCCTGTTTTGCTACTTACTGAGGCATAAACAAAGGCCAATCCTGCATATATGTACACACACACTTTGCTTTACGCTTCAAGTAGTCCCATTGACTGCAACAGAACTACTTACATATTTAAAGTTAATCACATGCTGGAGTGTTTGCAGAACCAGGGAAAAGTCTGGAAAATTATTTAATTTTTCATATTAGAAATACCAAATATTGAGTTCTGGTTTCTGTTGGAAAAATTCCTCCCAGGACTAGAGCAATTATAACATTTTAGGAAACAGAAACCTGAGTACATTAAGAGCTGAAGCAATTTTTAGACATACATACAGTTTAAAACTCAAGGCCAAATTCTCTGCTTGAGTAACTTCATTGAAACAAAGAGAATTATGCCAGGAGAGAATTTGGCTTCTGTACTATTTGTTTCTAACAACACATATTTAATTCAAATAATTGAAAAACAATTGGGCAAAAAGTGTTGTTTGAAACAGATTCAGATATCCCCGTACGTCTAACTGAGGGCTGATAAATCTTTTAGCCAGTTCTACAGTCCCCTAAAGAGTTGTCCAGCAAACACAGGAGGTCAAGTCTTGTTATTTCTAATATACCACAACAAGCAAGGGTGACATCCTTTTATGCCTCCTTTATATGGTAAAAAGAAACAAAAAGTAGCCAAGCCTTCCCCTCCTCCTCCTTTTTCCAGTCACATGTCCGTTTTCTTCAGTCAAGCCCTTTATAATATAAGGGTGGAACGGTTTGGGAGATAGGAGACTGACAATGTGGGGGATGAGGTTTTTCATCTCTAGGTCCCTAGTTCAAAGCTAGTCAATAGTGACTGGAAATTATGTATTTATTCGCTTAGATTTAAAATAAAAGATTCCTACCCAACTTCTAGTCACCCTAGCACATCATTAATATCACATTGAAACCTCCCCTCCTCCGCAGCATTAAAGTAGTCATTTCACAAGAACTCAGCCACCCAGACACCTATATTCCAGCCTTTCACCATTGTGGGAAGCACACCTCAGCCCTCTCCAAAACCCTTCCCAAACAGGTGTCTTTGACAGTGTGCCCAGAAGGTCACTGAATCTGGGTTATTTCAGACTACGCAGGTGTGAGGGTTTGAGAGCCATTACAAGGAAGATCCTGCTATCTGCTCTGTCTCTGGCGACCCAGCTCAGGCACCCCAGCTGACTGCAGTTGTGATTGTATGGCCGAGGGGAGAGGTGATCCCTCAAGTAAGCCAGTCGCAGGCCATTTATGGCTTCATAGGTCATAACCAGCACCTTAAAGTCCTCCCAGAGACCAATAGGCAGCCAGTGCCCATCCCGGACACTTGCCAGCAAAATGCCTCATTCAACAAATGATCCCCTGCATTCTACACCAGCCTCAGTCTCTGAATAGTGCAAGAGTCTAATCTTGAGATAACAAAAGCGCGAATAACTGGGGCAAGGTCCACATCCAAGAGGAAAGTTCACAGGCTCCTAGCCAGTCACAGATGGTACAAAGCTGACTCGGTCACTGCTCTATTATCCTCTGATAGCTCTATAGTAGCCCATATAAAATGAGTTAATCACTGGTACAAAAACCTAAATTGCCACCCCTTTTATTAGTAGTCATCTCACATTGCTAGGACTGCATGGCCCTCAACTGACCTCCCCTCCCCTCCAGACCCCCTTGGTGTGTATGTGTGTGGGGAGGGAGGGGAGATAGGGAACACATGCACTGCATATACCAGAACTGAACCTGTTCTGTGGCTAGAGGATTCCCCTTTTTCATGCTTGCCATTCTGGCAGCTTTCCCCGGCACTAAGGAAAAAAGGCCACTGTAGTCTAGTTCCCAGTTCATTAAAATTCTATATTCCTCTTCAAAAACATGCACCTCACAATGACACACAAAATCCTCCGTTTCTAAGGGCAGCCACAAAGAGAAGGGCCATTGTCCCACTCCTGCGGGGGGGAGGAGAGATGAATGACTCCTCCCCTCCGTGAGTGATCTCACAAATACATTCACAGACTTGACAAGGTTCTTAAATCTTTAGCTGCTCAAGCACTAGGAAGCTGGAGTTGTGAATCTTTTCCTTGACCTTGTAGAGGCCTGTATACAGTCTTGTTCTCCCTCCTCTCCCGCTCCCCTTCGAGGTCTAACACATTCTAAATAAGGCTATTGAATCTCTCTGCATGGGTTACAGCACTTGTCCAAAACAAACCCAGTCAGTGAGTCTAAATGGAGACCTTAGAAGTGGGACTCATATTAGTCCTGTAGCCAAAGGACTAATAATTGACAAAGATAAGGGCTACCTATCTTGTCAGACTAATGCAAAATAAAATAGACAAGCTTTCAGGAAATGTAGCCTCTTCATTAGGCTCTGGGAAACTGAGTGAGGGCCAAGAATTAGGAAGGAAGGAGAAGGTGTGTAGGAAAGTGTAGCTGTCCCACCGGGCTGTTTGCAAACCGTGGGCTCTGCCACACCACCATCTAAGTCTATGACAAAATGGAATTGCCTTTGACTTCAATAGGAGCAGGATGAGCCCCAGCAATTGTAAACAGGTGATGCTGAGTTCTAATTGTCACCTGTTAACAATGGTACAGCTGCAGGCTGGTGGTTATAAATGCTGAGGGAGCAGCAGTAGTTGGTAGTTTCTTACTAAGAATGGGCTCTCCTAGAAAATAATTTGTAATGGTCTGAGGGCCTCCTGCTTTTACAGCTGTATGTAACAGTATTTTCTCTTAGAGATGTAGTATAAAGGAGCTAGTGGGAGTCACTATATCTGGCTTATCAAGTAATATAATGTGATTTGTGTATCTGTTGTGGGATGTGGATGGAATATTTAGTAACTCTTCTTGGTAGAGGGGGGATACCCTCTATGCCTCATCCTGATTTTATTTACACATGCTTAATATCACAATAACACTTCATTTGGGCTATTCCTGATTTACACCAGTGAGAGTAGGACCAGCATTTATTTTACAAAGGTTGAACCAAGCTCTGAATGGTGGTGGTTGTTTGTTTGTTTTTTGAGGGGCGGGGGTGTAATTCCAAAATATTTTCCCTTACTTGGTATAGTAAAATGAGTGTTATGATCAATCTAAACTCCCGTATATGTGGGGTTAAGGCTACAAATCTGTTATCTGAAATAATGAATCTCCTGTGGAGGAAATAGGGTGGTTCCTTACAATCAGTCTTGTAAATAACACTCAGTATCCCCTCTTACTGATAAAATAGGCCAGTATCAATTATATTCATTCTGTGTCTTTCTAGCTACAATGGATGACTGGGACAAGAGTGATGAACTTATCCAGAAACTGGATTTTTCCAGCTGCGCTGAAGAGAATGAGATGGAAGAGGACAGTAGTATGCAAGAAGAGGCTCCCCAAAGTTCAAGCCCCCAGAAGAGCTGGGATTTTCAGAGTTGGAGAGTTAACACTCATCTTGCAGTAACCCCCAAAAGTAAAGTCGTTGATGTCTCTCTGACTCAGACTAAAGCATGGGTGAGTCCCACTGTGGACTCTGCTTCATCCTTAAGAAAGAATGCTGGTCCTGCCTGGGAATGTCCTGGGACTCCACTGCATTACGTCACCTGGAGAAAACTGCAGCTGTGTGACACCCCTCACACTCCCAAGGCAAGGAAATGTCTCTATGACCATTTGAAACTATGTTGTAGTAAATATATTGCAAGAATTACATTACAGGTGATAAGCAGGGGCTACTGCCTACTGTGTGGAATGTGTTTGTTTGACTGCCACCTTATTGGTTCTTCCCACTTCCTCACTCCCAGTTTGTATGTTTTACCCACTTTCTCATCATAACCATAGACTGGAAGGCAGGGGCTAGTTCTGTGTGTGAGCCACAAATGTCTCTTCCCTGGGACAAGCGTTTGGGGAGTGTCTAGTCTAGTATTAACAAACATGCTTAACTACCTTGAGTTAACTGGCAATCAATTGTCTTGGCTAAAAAGACCTCCCTTGCCCTTAGATGTATCCTTAGTGTTAAGAGCCCCTTAGGCATTCTGTGTCTCCAGGCAACTCCCACTTAAAACAAAGCTTAAGCTCTGTACAAAGAAATGCTCTTTATAGTGGTCAGTATTTAGAACTCTCTACCACTGAGGTAGATGAGTTGTTCTTAATAGGATTCAAGGAGAAATCAGACAATTATTTCTACATGCATAGTACTTGGAAGCAAGATGCTGCAGTTGATTATTTATTCCTAGTTTCCAGATTTCTTTGGATCATTAAATGGGACCTGCTGTTAGCAAGAGCTGGTTAGAAAAAGGGAAACTTTCATGAAATGTAACAGTGTTTTCCATTCATTTTTCAAATCTGAAATGCCTCTAACCAGTTTCTAGTGTCCAACTACACTGATACTTCTGTGCACAAAACTGAACTGTTCATCAAAGCTGGGGTTGGGTAAGAATCATTCTCATGGCAAACTAGCTTTGTATGAGCCCTTAGGGGGTGGAGTTAGGAGAGGAATGTAGTGGAAGTACTAATCGCCTTCCTCTGGCTCACTGATGAAAGATACTTGTGTGCAATAGATACAAAGTTAAGTTTCTTGGAGAAGGTCATTGATTAATGTTGGTCCTTATTTTCTGTTCCCATAGAAGTTCCTCAATGAGTTCCCCTATAGGGTGATGTAACAATCAGACAGTGCTTCCCTCCTGTACTGGTGGAGACCTGGAACTCTCTGTCTGCAGAGGACTTCTCTGCATTGTTGTAACTGCACAGATGTCCCTTTCCATGCTGTGACTCTCAAAGGGCCAGCTAGGGTCACAAACCATCATACTCAGTATTTCTTTCTTAATTGACTGGCAATTAGGTTGCTTCTTTGGTTGAATGGAGCACAGCAGACCCAATTCCTTTATTGCTTCTTGATACAGTTTTTTGGGAATAGGATTTGGATTTCCACCTGGCCAGTAGATCCAGGGGCTAATGGACATCAATGGGCTTTTACTTTTGGATCTCCTTGTATCTGTCATGGATTAGGGGGTCTGGTGAGGAACAGACGTAGTGCGACTAAGGGCTGGTCCACACTAAACCCCCGGGTCGAACTAAGATACGCAACTTCAGCTACGTGAATAACGTAGCTGAAGTCGAAGTATCTTAATTCGAACTAAAAAGCACTTACCGTGGGTCCAGACGCGGCAGGCAGGCTCCCCCGTCGACTCCGCTTACTCCTCACGCGGAGCAGGAGTACCGGTGTCGACGGCGAGCACTTCCGGGATCGATTTATCGCGTCTAGACGAGACACGATAAATCAATCCCAGAAGATCGATTTGCTACCTGCCGAATCAGGCGGGTAGTGTAGACGTACCCTAATAGTGCAGATAGCAGTTTAGTTTGCCCATCCAGGAGCTAGGATGATGTTCTGGTGTCCCACTTCTGACTTGCAACATTCCCTTAATCCAGTTTGGACACACTCTACTCCAGAGGTCTCAAACACGTGGCCCATGGGGTTCTTTCATGTGGCCCACCAAGCTCCCCGAGTCCCCCTCCACCCGGCTCCTCTGCCTACCTTCAGGCCAGGGGTGGGCAAACTACAGCCCGGGGGCTGGATCCGGCCTGCGGGACTGCCCCCCTCCCCCTCCATGGCACCGCGAGCCCTGTGCCGCTCCCTGAAGCGGCCAGCACCACGTCCCTGGGGCCCCGAGGGGAGGGAGGGGCAGAGGACTCCATGCATTGCCCCCCGCAGCTCCCGTTGGCCGGGAACGGGGAACCACGGCCAATGGGAGCTTCAGGGGAGGTACCTGGAGGAGGGGCAAGTACAGCGCATGGAGTCCTGTGGGGCGCCCCCCCCCCGCCTGCTCTGGCCCCGGTGCACACTGCTGCCACCCCGGAGCCACTCTAGGTAAGCGGTGCTGGGCAGGAGCCTGCACCCCGAACCCCTCCTGCACCCCAACTCCCTGCCTTGAGCCCCCTGCCACACCCCACACACCCCCTGAAACGCAACTCCCTGCCCTGAGCCCCTGCCACACCCTGCACCCCCTGGGGCATGGGTGGAGCAGGAGCGGGGCCTCATGGAAGGGGTGGAGTGGGGGCGGGGGCTGGGACAGCAGTGGGGGGGGGGGGAGTGTCAGTGATGCGGCACTCGGGCCAATGCACTATTCCTCATGTGGCCCTCGTAGTCATTTGAGTTTGAGACCCCTGCTCTACTCCTTGGAGCTTTAGAGAACTGGAGTAGGAGCTTCCTTAGGCTTAACTCGAGAGCTTGGCATAATGAATCTTTCTCTCAAGTGTTGGATGTTAGCAAACCACAGAATCTTAAACAGTCTGACTAAAATCTCTTTCCTCAATTGCACAAGTTTATTTTCTTGTCTTTTGACATCCTTGCTCTTTCCCTATTTTAGCCTCAAATCTTACTCCATTTACACTGATGTTCACTACATTAGTCGTCTGATCACAGCTAGCCTTTTTGGTGAAAACTGAAACGAAAAGGACATTTAACACTGGGCTATTGCTGTGTTTTGTTGTTGCCTTTCCCTCCTCATTGAGTAATGGCCCTACTCTGTCCTTGGTCGTCTTCTTGCTTCTAATGTATTGGTAAAATATTTACTTGTTACCCTTTGTCCTTAGGCCAATGCACGAAACACAATTAAACTTTATAATTTTGTCCCTAGGTGCTGTTGGGTTTTTATATTTATCCTTCATAATATGAGCTAGTTTCTGCTTTTTATGACTTTTTGCATTTCAGGTCACCGAAGATCTCCTGATTAAGCCAGGATGGTCTCTTAACCATACTTCCTATCTTTCCTACGCATTGGGATAGTATGCTGAGAGGGCACAAGAGCAAACTACAAGGAGTGCATCTATAGCAGGGGTCTCAAACACGTGGGCAGGTTCTTCTGTGCGGCCTGCCAAGTTCTCTGCGCCCCCCCGCCCCTCTACCTACCCTGTGGCGGCGTGAGCAGCTGCGTAGGGCACCAGGAAAATTTCCTGGTACCCTGCACAGCTGCGTGCTGCTCCAGCCCCTGCTCCGTCCCAGCCCCGTCTCTTCCCGCCCCCACTCCCCTGAAGACCTGCAGCCAGGCCCGACCCACTCACCGCATGGTAAATGGAGCGACCCGGCCCCAGCCTGCTCCATTCCCCTGGCTCCCAGCTGCGCGGGCGGGAGCGGGGGAGCTGGCCCCAGGTCTCCGGGTGGGAGCGGGGGAATGGAGGCTGGCCACTCCCTGCGGGAAGTGACCCGGCCCCAGCCTGCTCGGCTCCCCTGGCTCCCAGGCTTGGTGGGAGGGGGGAACCTCCCCCCCAGTACTCGCTGGCGGCGTGGCTGGGAGCCAGGGGAATGGAGCAGACTAGGGCCGGGTTACATCCCGCAGGAAGTGGCCAACCCCCCCCCCCCACCCCCGAGGCCTGGGGCCAGCTCCCCCCTGCCTGTGGAGGCCTGGGGCCAGCTCCCCCCCTCCCGCACCCCAACTCCCTGCCCTGAGCCCCCTGCTGCACCCCACACCCCAATCCCTGCCCTAAGCCTCTTGCACACCTCCTGTACTCCCTGCCCTGAGCCCCCTGCCACACCCTGCACCCCGACCCCCTGCTGCATCCCTCACCCCAATCCCTGCTCTGAGTCCCCTGCACACCTCCTGCCCCAACCCCCTGCTGCACCCTGAACCCCTCCTGCACCCCGGGGGGCAGGGAGGTGGCAGAGTTGGGGTGAGGACTTCGGGGAAGGGGTTGGAATGGGGGCGGGAAGAGGCGGGGCAGGGGCCTCATGGAAGGGGTGGGGGCGGGGCCAGTGGCAAGGGATGGAGTGGGGGCGGGGCTGGGGGCAAGGGGTGGGTGTCTGTGATGCGGCCCTCGGGCCAATGCCCTAGTCCTCATGCAGCCCTTGTGCTCATTTGAGTTTGAGACCCCTGATCTATAGTGCTGTTGGGAGGTATAATTCCCAGCCCAGGTCCTCTGGAATAGCTGCACTAGCTTTGCTCTAGCAGAATGCCTAAAAATAGCAATGTGGCCACCTGGCCATAGAGGCACAGGTGTCCACTCGGGCCAGCTGCCAGGGTACAACCTGAGATCCCCTAAGACTGTATTTGAGCTGCTGCCGGTACCACAGAGGCCATGCTACCATTTCAAGAAGTTGTCTTGAGCAGAGCTTGTGCATGTATGTCTACCCAGGCTGGGTAGACTTACACCTCCCAGCTGCAGTGTAAATGCACCTTAGCTGGACACAAAGGTAGGTAGGGATGAATCTCCTATGTGAGGCTAGAAACTTGTCTCCATCTGTATGGAAAGCACCATAACAATGATGATTTAATGAGTCATCAAAAAGATGATTCAATGCACTTTGCCTGTAAAACCTTAACTAAAAACAAACAAACCCTGTCACCTTCTAGTAACCAGGCTCTTATCTAGAGGAGCAGCAAGCTACAAAGACTGTCTTGAGTGATTGCCTTATTGCATTTTGCCTTGTAAAATCTCATGGGCTAAACTTAAAGATCTCAATCTGTCTAGTTTATCAAAGAGAAGATTGAGACCTGACTTGACTAGAATGAATCTTTGTGAGAAAATACAGATACTAAAAGGCTCTTTTCAGAGGGGGGTGGGGGTAAAGCAATTAGCGGACAGCAAAACAACCCTTTGGTGGATCAGACACTGAAGATAAACTGGCAAAATATTGCTGTCTGCCCGGAACAAAACAGAGCTGCAGTTGAAACAGTAGCTAGAGGACACTTGTAACACACTTTGGTTTTTATTTTTAAATCCAGAGTCTCTTAACAAAGACTGCTTTTCCTTCGACCGTGGGAAAATTCCCCTCCAAAGGTCCCCGGCACTTGAGATTTACTCCTGGTGCTGATCCAGATGATTCTGCCCAGGCTTCGCTGGTCAACATTAACCCATTTACGCCAGAGTCATATCGACAGATGCTCTTCCCTCCCAACGGCAAGAGGAAAGCCAGAGGAGAGCTGTAAGTGTACTGCAGCCAAACAGAGAAGGGGGAGGAAGGGAGTGGATTATTAGAAGAAACTTAAGCAATGATGGAAGAATTTGGTACATCTTCCTCCTCGCTCTCCTAGGATGAGACAACTAAACTCAATATGGAATGGAACCAGGCATGCAGAGCAAACACTATGGGGAGGTGGGGCTGGTAAACCAGAAATGAGCAATAAAGAACCATCCTGGCTTCCTTTTATCAGGACTATGAATGTAATCTAGCCTGTGCTTACAATATTTGTATCTAGTACTATAACCAATAGATGAGAACAGAATTCAAATGGTGGTGGGAGTGGGCCCCACTTTCCTCTTTCTGAAGTCATGAAGGGTGGGTCTAGCATAGCTCCCCTTATGCACTAGGAAGGTTGGTGTATGCTCAGAAAACATTGCACATAAATGGCTCTGAGCTGCATATCCTTTACTCCTTCAAAAAGTCAGGTTCGGCTGGAGGTTGTGGCCTAATCTACAATACATAGTGAAACCTGATTATAGCGAAGTTCTGCTCACTTCCGAAGGTCCCAAACTGCCTTTAGACATGTTCTGAGCAGGGTGTTCTATAAACATAGCGGCAAAACCCCTGGTGGCTGTTCTTCCCTAGTGCTCCCGCAACTTTCACCTCTGTTAGAGCTGCATAGAGAGTGCAGTGGTGGCAAGCTATCAAATTAGCTAGTGTGGATGCCGTATGGAAGTTGGAATCTGTAGGCTTTCTAAACTGGAACATGAATTTCCCAGCTCAGGACCGTATCCTTCTTTGGCCTAATAAAGAAACTCCCTGTGTACCAATCCCCTGGAAGCACCTTATAAATATTTTACCAGACTTGAGTAGTTTTGAAGCTGCTCATTAAAAATGTAATCATGTGAAACCTAAGTCTTGTGACTGCTGCAGTAGCACAGTGTGTGTCCAGGCTCACTTGTGGCTAAATATTTCATTTTAGGGGAGATCCTACTCTAAGCGGGGGCAAGGTGGAGCAGGGGCTGCCAGCCAAGGTGAGTCTCTGCATAGTTGCCTAGTACAGAAAAAATTGCCCCTTACTATATCTGTACTAGTATTAATAATGTATGCTATTGTGTAACTCAATGCTATGAGGAAAAAACTATATACCCAAGTTTGAATAGCAGAGAATCCAGGAAGAACCAAATATGGTACATTAGTCACTTTCAGCCTAATGACTTCATCAGAGGGGTAGTCGTGTTAGTCTGGATCTGTAGAAGCGACAAAGAGTCTGCATCTGAAGAAGTGGGTATTCACCCACGAAAGCTTATGCTCCAATTCATCTGTTAGTGTATAAGGTGCCACAGGACCCTTTGTCGTTTTTCATTAGGCTGAAAGTAACTAACTTGATTTGACAAACTTATTTGGCCACATCTGAAACTCTTACAACTAGTCCTAGAATTCTCACTGGTCCTGGCCAACATACCATTCTAGGAACGATCATGTGATGGCCAGGACTCATTTCCTTCATGGGGAAAGTAATAAGACGACTGTAACTATGGACAAGCTCTTGCTATTTCAACATGGCTGGAAAGAGTAATCCTGTTGCTACCCCTATTAAGTAGCGTTCAATAAAATGGAATTTGGAAAATTTGAGATTACTAAGTGATTAGTCTGTAGACTTAAGAAAATATTTAAACTTTACAGTGAAAGTGTCATAGATTGGAGTCTAATAACATAGCTGCTAGCCATTGAGACCAGTGGTTCTGTTGCAACAGCTGACATCCCAAACACTTGAAATAGGGTAATACATTCCTAAATGCTGCTTAGATGGTTAATCTCAATCACTGCCTTCAGCAGTAAAGGGAGCACTTGGTCATGGCAAGTAAGTGAAAGGGACACTCCTCTTCTAAAACATTTTGAATAGTACTTGTGTAGCACATTACCTGCAGCTCACAGCACTTCACTGACAATTAAGCCTGAAGTCACTTCACAAGGATGAAGACTGACATAACTGTATGACTGATCAGTAAGGTGTGCTGCAGAGTGGCTAAATAGTAGTGAGTCTGTGGCAGAGCTGAGAGGAGTCAGGATTCCACTCACTGCTAAATGCTTCTCATTTACCACAAAGTATAAACGGAGGCTGTGCCTACACTAGGGGTGCTTTACTGGTATAGGAATCCAGCATACAATACTGGCAAAGCTCCTAGAGTGGACACAGTTATAATGGCAAAACTATGCTCTGTAGCATATAGTAAAACCATCCCCCATAAGCAAAACACATTTTACTGGTATAAGTGCATCATGCTAGGGGCTTCTGCTAGCACAGTGATGATGGTCAGGGGTGGCCCCCCCTGGCATGGCTGTGCTGGCAGAAGTCTGTAATCCTCTATGGCTAACTCCACTGGCTGAGTGCCTCTGACTTCACTGGAGCTGAACCAGTTTCTACCAGCTGAGAATCTGGCCCCTATTCTGTTAATTTAGGGTCTAATCTTTATAATCAAAAGCTCATCACTTCATCTGAAATAGTCTTGGATTTACTCAATATTTTTGCTTTTATTTATTGCAACAGACGTTAGCTTTTCCCTATGTGACAGCTACCCAAATAATTGAGCTGCTTTAAAAATCAAACAAAGCCAGAATCATTTAAGGGAGTGTTAAAGAAAAACTCAGTATCTCCATTCAAATGGGGTAAAAATCTCAATTCCTTTACTTTGGAGTCTTTCCGTACTCCACAGCCAATAAGTGAATCAATGCAGCTACAAGTATATTCATAGTGAAAGCAGCACAACCCAAGCACTGCTAGACTAAGGAATGGAGAGGTAG
This sequence comes from Macrochelys suwanniensis, assembly GCA_033296515.1. Lineage (NCBI taxonomy): Eukaryota > Metazoa > Chordata > Testudines > Chelydridae > Macrochelys > Macrochelys suwanniensis. Next base: position 243,087,124 of record CM065775.1, on the reverse strand, counting down.
TGCTCCCTGCCTGTGAAGGCCAGTGATGCAGGTTAACTTTGGCTTGAGTCTTGGAATCTCTCTTGCAAAGCAGAACAAATAAAGCAGTATAACACACATGACTATGGCAAACAGTGGAGATATCAAGGATTACTATGGGCTACCATGCCCATTAAAATGAAGCCTCTGAGTAACTTACCACTTAGCAATAGATTTTGACACCAGTCAGATAAAACCACTTGTCTGGGGCAAGTAAAACTCTGTAAAGGGCCTTCTGTAAAGGGCCTACTGTTAAGTGTGAGCATGTTAGCTTGGTGCCTAGATTGGTGTATCTTCAATACTCCTTTAAAGCTTTGCAGACACTTTTTAAAAAAAGCTTGCATTGAGTTGTACTGCTTTCTATGTTTAATAGTGGCCGGGGGGGTGTGACGGCACATCTTAACTATCCTGTGCAGCACCTCTTCCACTTATGATCACAAACATCTGAGGTAACCACAGCCATTGCATATTTGGGAAGAAAATATGCAATGTAAGTCTTATTTTGGGGGGAGAAAAAAATTCATGGACTACTCTTGCTCTTCATTTCATATCCCCTGCTCCCTTGGCTATAGGCTGTCTTGTATCTTTCCCTTCTCCCTTGGACATTCCTCTAGTGATGATGGCAGATACCTCCTGTTTCCTCCCTTCCTCTTATGTATCAGTGGCTACTACTATGGGTGCACAAGTTGACTATTTTCCAGCTGCTTTCCTAGGATCTAATTGTGTGAAGAATGGCCTGGGCAGGTGTTGTAGCTGGAAACTTGGGCAGGCAGCATTGTGACTGCCTCACTTGTCATAGACCTTCAGCAAATACTGTGAAGACTATTGAAAGCTTATAGATCAGTCTGAACTGCTGCAGTATTGCATTTACTGTAGGCAAATATAAAGCAACCATGATAAAACAACTTGTGCGTAGCTTGGGGATCATGCTAGCCTGGATACCACAGAACTGTCTTCTAAATTCAAAACACGCATTAGTTCTCTTACTTAAACTGCAGCTGGACATGTGGAACTCCTGTCTAAACTTTTAAAACACTGCAGACTGGTAGACCCTGCCCACCTAACCCAATGCTTCTGAATTTGCCTTCTCCCGATAACTGATTATGTTCTGACCAGCCCTCCAGTGGTCTTCCATCTGGAAATTCTTTCTCTGGAGGACAAGAACTAATAGTTCAGTGGTGCAGGTCTCCTTCTACCCAATCAAATATCTGTAACTGATTCCCATGTGACTCTGTTGTAGTTAATGATTGGAGTCTAATAACATTACCTTCTGCTGCTGCTCCACATGGCTATTTTGGCTGTGGGTCACAACTACCTAAAGGTGCATAGCTGAAGTAGCCTTGAGGTCTATGCCATGGGACCATTTATGCAAAGTTAGCTGGAACACCATGCCGAATTCCTGACCTGCATTAACTAATTGCAGCGCTAGTGAGTCATGGGGAAGAGGGAATTCTTAGCTACTTTCTGCTTTGTTTATGCCAGGTCATCATCAAAGGCCCTCGAACCTCAAACAGGTGATGGAAGGAGGCCATTACAGAGAAGCAGGCAGGAGCTCTGTCTCTGAATGGTTGAGAGTACACAAAAAAAAAAAAGGGGGGAGCAGAATGGAGACTATACATGTTTAGTTTTTATAGGGCCTGCCCTGAACCATTTAGGACCACCCTTGGTGCACGATGAGTCCTTAACTTTTCTTTCTCTTGTTGCTTTGCTTTGTCTAATCCCCTAGAGATTTCTCCTGAGAGAGAGCAACATGGTTTCCCGCTACAAGAAGGAATTCCTGGAGCTAGAAAAAATTGGGGTAGGGGAATTTGGCTCTGTCTACAAGTGCATCAAACGCCTAGATGGATGTGTGTATGCTATCAAGCGCTCGAAGAGGCCTTTGGCAGGATCATCAGATGAGTGAGTGTACGATCTGGAAACTACAGTGGTAAAAACGCAGCATTGTGTCAGATGGGATATTTTTAAAGGAATGCTAGGCATATCTTTGAGAGGGGTGGAGGAGGAGGGAATAGTGTAGGAATACATGTCTAAGGATCTCAAAAGCATATCTTTGGAAATTTGTAACTAACATCAGTCTCTAGGACAAACTTTGGAAGGAGAAGTAGACTAAAACAGTGGGGTGTTCATATTCCTTGCTCATTGAAATGTAAGGAGAGGCCATATGGACTGACTTGCCACCCCCCTTTGCACCCTGAATTTCATGAGAACATAAGGGCAATACTGGTTCAGACCAAGGGTCCATCCAGCCCTGTACTCTGTCTTCCAACAGTGGCTGGTGCCAAAGGCTTAAGAGGGAATCAACAGAACAGGGCAATTGATCAAGTGATCAAGTCCCAGCTTCTGGCAATCTGAAGTTAGGGACATCATGAACGTAGGGTTATGTCTCTGACCATCTTGGCTAATAACCATTGAATGACTTATTCTCCATGAATTTACCTAATTCTTTCTTGAACCCAGTTATACTTTTGGCCTTCACAGTGTCTGCTGGCAATGAGTTCCACAGGTGGATTGTGTAATGTGTGAAGTAATTCCTCATGTTAGTTTTAAACCTGACACCTATTAATTTCATTGGGTGATCCCTGGTTTTTGTTGGTGAATAAGGAGGTGTTTACCTCTTCACATATATCTGCACTATTCATGATTTTATATACCTCTACCATACTCCCCCTCAGTCATGTCTTTTCTAAGCTGAACGGTTCCAGTTCTATTAATCTCTCCATATGGAAACTGTTCCATACCCCTAATCATTTTTGTTGCCCTTCTCTGTATTTTTTCCAATTCTAATGTACTTTTGTGAGATGAGGGCAACCAGAACTGCTTGCAGTATTCAAGATGTGGGCATACTTTGGATTTATTTATATAGTGGCATTATATTTTCTGTTTTTATCTGTCACTTTCCTGGTGGTTCCTAATATTCTATTAGCTTTTTTGATTGCTGCTGCACATTGAACAGATGTTTTCAGAGGACTATCCACAATGACTCAAGATCTCTTTTCAGTGGTAACAGCTAACTTAGACCCTATTTTGTATGTATACTTGAGATTGTTTTCCTATGTGCATTACTTCGCATTTATCAAGACTGAATTTCATTTGCCTCTTTGTTACCCAGTCACCCAGTTTTGTGAGATCCTTCTAACTTTTCAGAATTAGCTTTGGACTTAACTATCATGAGTAGTTTTATATTGTCTGCAAACTTTGCCACTTCACTGTTCACCCCCTTTTTCCAGAACATTTACGAATGTTGACCAGTACTGATCTCAATACAGATTGTTGGGGAGACCCCACTATTGACTTCTATCCACTGTGAAAACTGACCATTCATTCCTATCTTTTAACCAGTTACTGATCGAGAGAACTTCCCTCTTATCCCATGACTGCCTACTTTGCTTAAAAGCTTCTGGTGAGGGACCTTGTCAAAGGCTTTCTGAAAGTCCAAGTACTCTATCAACTGGATCACCCTTGTCCACATGTTTGACCACCCTCCCCACAAATCTAATAAATTGAGGCATGATTTTCATTAACAAAAATCATGTTGCCTCGTCCCCTCAACATATTGTGTTCATCATCTGTGTCTGAAAACTCTGTTCTTCAGTACCAGGCAAATTGGTTTAAACCTATAGTGAAGTGAGGCTCACTGTCTTGTAATTGCCAGGATTGCCTCTGGAACCTCTTTTACAAATCGGCATTACATTAGCGATCTGCTGCTTTACTGACTAGTGGATAATCTCCAATCCCCTGCAACTATCTGGCAAACCTCACTGTATCTGTTATTAATACTAATTTGTGAAACCTAGAGGGCACGTGAAATTGATTCCCAAAGAAGATTTGGGACTCTTTGCTCATGTTGTACTTGCTTGGCTAAAAGGAGCTTCCTATGTAGTTCTGGCAATGCCACTCTTCCTCAGTTATTGGGGGGGGGTGGGGGTTTGCTTCGCTCCTGGCCTAAGAGGGAGTAATTTCACAAGAATGCACCCATTCTTGCAGCTTTGGGTGCAGGCAGGTGGAGCCATGCCCTTCTATTACTCCATGGTAGAATAGACAACTAAGGTAACAAATATCGGAGGCTTCATCCATTGGACATTGCCCTGTTGTGCTGAGGTGCCACAAGTAGAACTCTGAAGTTACTGCTAGCTTTTGGGTTTACTCACTAACTGCCAATCTTGCTTTAGCTTTGACATGCCCCAATACTCCATTAGTGCCTGCTGTGGCTTTGTCAGTACAGATTACTTCCATCTGATCTTGACTGCTTCTTATATTCGTCTCAAGATGCTCCTCTCCATAAGCTTCTGAAAATGCCCCTTCCAAAGGACAGGATGGGACCTGCTTCAGAGCTGAGTAATGCCATTCAATCTGCTAAAAATTGCTGTTCAGCATAAATGCACGTCTTTCCCTTCCTCCCCCTTAGGTGCTCATAGCTCTCAATCCTGGCCTGACTGGGGAGGTGAGATCCGGTTCTGAACTAGGGTTTCTTGCAGGGCACTGAAGCCCCATTTCTAGAGGATCACCATTGTTTCTTCTGTTTCCATCTCTAGGCAAATGGCATTGCGGGAAGTCTATGCCCATGCAGTGCTTGGACACCATCCCCATGTTGTGCGCTACTACTCTGCTTGGGCAGAGGATGATCACATGATCATTCAGAATGAACATTGCAACGGTAAGAACCTCAGCCTTGTTAAGAGCATAAATGTCAGGGTGACATCTGGTTCCTTGTGGTGCTTAAACCTATGGAGTTCCATCTTACAATGGAGATCAACTTTAGTTGGGTTTAAGGTCAGTTTCTAAACTAGCACATTTTAGGTTAAACCTAAATGCTAACTTTAATGCTTTGCCTTGAGCCAGGAAGGTAACAGCTAAGCTAACCTATGTTATGGGGAACTCTTCAATGATGATGGGTACAGGGGCAGCTTTAAATAAACTTTAAATGCAGGGTGGGATACCATGAGTGAGCTGTGGGTATGCGCTCATTTGTAGGAATTTTTAAAGTTTCCCCTCATTGCTGTGGTACAGCTGATCTGGGGAATGCAGTCCTGATGCCATTGCTGTTTGGGAGTCTGCCACAGAGCTGTACACCATCAAGCCTCAAGTACTGGAGTAACAGCAGTTTAAAAGGAGCTAATCTGGTTCATGAATGGAACATACCTGGAAAGCAAATTCTCTTCCTCTGACTTCGCTGTGTGAATAGTGCAGTGCCTCAGAGGCAGAACCACAGTGAGGGGAAGAACTCCCAAACAGCCTGCTCCTGACCCCATTCCAGTTGGCAGGAGTTAATGGGTGGTCAGCAAGTCCATATCTGGACACTTGGGAGCACTATTGCAAACATCTGGTTCAGTTTAATAGCTCACGAGGTCTGGGATTTCAGTGATGCAGTGTTTGTTTTTGTTTTTTGCTTTGGAGTCATGAGTTTAAAATTAGGTTGCAGTAACAAATGACTCTTGAGAGTCACCACTGTAACTCAGCACACCCATGATTAGAGTCGTGGGGGTGCAGCAGCATAGGATTAGGTAGGAGATAGCATTTTGTGCAATACCTGATGCACCGAGTGTATCTAAATGAAGAGCAATAAAACACCTCTGTTATGAGAGTCTTGCCACCAACGTTTCTTTAAATCACCAACTTCTGTATCCTAGACTTTCTTGCTCCCTAATCTGCCACTCTTAGTAACCTTAGGTCCCTTCCTGGCAAATAAAGTAGGTCTAAAGGGCTAGAGAAACCACCATCCTAGGCAATGGCAAGTGTAATGCCAGATGGGTGGTACAGTGTGTAAGTCTTTCCTAAACGTATGGCTATTCTGACCAAGGTTTGCCACCCCTTGTGTAGTTCTTTAGAACTTGGCATTAATGGGCATCCAGAGTCCAGCTGAAAATGAGTTCAAGCATCTCACTTCACTAGGAAAAATACCTGCATCAAAATTTGAATATTTCCCTTAGGTGGGAGCCTTCAGGATGCGCTGTTGGAAAATGCTAAGACTGGGCACTATTTTCAAGAAGCAGAGTTAAAGGAGATCCTGCTGCAAGTCTCCATGGGGCTAAAGTACATACACAGCTCTGGCCTGGCACACATGGACATCAAACCTAGTAAGTACAGCTCTTTCCTTGTCTGGTTGGAAGGTATCTTTCTTCCTACTCCTCGTGGCGCTTAGATCTGCAGTTGAAAGGAAAAGTTGTTGTACTCCATCTCCCTCCTTCCCCCCTCCCCCCCAAAAAAAAAATTCTACTGATCATTCTGGATCTGGACTTGGAGCACTGCTATGCTCTGTGTAGCTGTTAGAAGAGCATTCAGGTACAGTTATAACACTCCCTCTTCCTGTTTCTTATGCGTAGTATGGAAACAAAAAATGCAATAGTACAGCAGTTGCTCTAAAGAGCTCCACTATGGGAAGAGGCTTTTTAGTGGCAATATTCAAAATGTACTCGAAGATGACTGGATTCCATGCAAACACCATGCTTTTTCAAGCAACAAATGTGTGCCTATAGTAAAGTAAGAGACTGTTGCTATACCTTACTTTGCAGACTACAGAACCACATACTTACAGTAACTCCTCATAGAGGAGGAACTCCTGAGCATAGTTAGATGTTAGTGGAAATTCAAATAAGCTTGGAATTTTAGAGATGTGCTCCAGGGCTTCTCCCTGTGCTATCAATGCCAGTCTCTAAATTTAATGGGTTAACTACCAGGGCCGGCCCTAGCTTTTTGGCCGCCCCAAGCAAAAAAAAACAAAACCCAGAAGCGCCGCCGCCCCCCCCCCCCCCCCCCAACACTGGCCAAAACACCCCCCCCCCCCCGAACAACGCCGCCCCGCCAAAATGCCGGGGGGCAGGCAGTGGGGAGCGCGGAACGCCGGCTGCCCCGCTCCCCCTGCCAGTGGGGAGCGCGGAACGCCGGCCGCCCTGCTCCCCCTGCCAGTGGGGCGCCAGAGGAAGATTTTTATTTATTTATTTATAATTTACAAAAAAACCCTAAAAACCTTGAGTGCCACCCCCCTCCAGGTGCCGCCCCAAGCACATGCTTGGTAGGCTGGTGCCTGGAGCCGGCCCTGTTAACTACTAAATTAGGATCTGCTAAATCTCGATCTGTTGCATTCTGATCTTGTAGTGTATACAACTCAAAACTGAACCAATATTAAAATGGTACAAAAGCGGAGTTTCACAACTCTGTATTTAAAGTTGTACAGTTGGCTGTCAAAGAAATGATGATTTTAACATCCTATTCGTTAATGGGCAGGGAGGTAACCGGGAAAAACATGCTACTCAAAGTGAGAGCTAACTTAATTCAGCCAGCAAAAGTTGACTGGTGCTATTTGCATACATTGAACTGATTTGTTTCTGAAATGTGTGTGAACAGTGCAAACTCTGAGATGGCAACAGTCTACTGGCCTGTGTCCTACATGCAGACTTTGAGCATTTGTAACTTGCTTGCAAGAGGGCTGGAAAAATTGTGGGTTGACATGATCATGCAGTTTTTACTTGGACAAAAATTCTGACAACAGGAGTTTGGCCTGTAGGAATTTGCTTTAATAAGGACTACAGGGTTGGATTGTTGGCCAGGGATTTAGTCTCCAAACAGAACTCTATATACAAAGTCTCATAAATCAGTGGTGTGAGGTTATCCTCCCTAACCCAATAAGCATAGTGATTCTCACTGGGGAAAACGGTCTTGCCATATACAACTCAAATTGACCGTTGTTCCAGATTAAAACAAACCTACAACTGGACAGAGGGAGGGAAAATCAAGACCAAGTGAGAACTTTTAAACTCCAAAGAAGTGAAACTAGTAGCTTGTCTTGTCTTTTGCTGAGCTTCTACAGCTTCCATTGACTACTAGGACTTGCAGGCAATCAGAAATTCTGGCCCTTGATACTCATCACTGCAGTAACATTCAGTACCTTAACTAGAAGAAGTAAATCTCTAGTTAAGCAAACATCTCATGTCTGTCTCAAATTTTGCTATTGTACTGAAAAATGTAGTTGTGAAACCTTCTCATTTACAGTTGGCAATCATGATCCAGGGTTTTTCTTCCCTTCGCCTTTCCTCTTTATAACCCTGGCCCACATAGAAGTGTTTGGTTTCAGATTGGTGACCAAGCAGGTCAGCTCAAAGGGAGGGCAGGGGGACTTCCTTGTTCCTTTATTGGGCTGTTCCCTTGTTGCTCAATATAGTACTCCAGCTCAAATGTCCTGCACCGTGGTGGTGGCAGTGAATTTGTAGAAAACAATGTCCATTTCCTTTGTCTACCTTGAAGATCCGGATACATTTATTATATTGGGATATTTTATAGTAAAGTGAAAGATTAAAACACTGGGGTGTATGGGTTTTTTGTTTTTGTTGAAGATGTACTTGGAGCAGTAATCAGGTGAGTAGCAGCCACTTGTACTACTCTATATGGGAGGGGAACTTATCTACTTCAAGAAACTCCAGATCTGTTGACCATTAGGATACCTGCAAGAGCATGTCATTATGGATAGCCAATGTTCAACTACATATAAGCTTCTGTCTTATAGGTAACATCTTCATCTGTCACAAGCTGGTGACTGATGGCTCTGCTCAGGAAGAGAGTGACAGTGAAGATGATGGGTTCTCTTCTAACGTGGCATATAAAATCGGTGGGTTTAATCTGATTTATGGACTGTTTAGTGACTTATTTCGAAAGCTGCTCTTAAATACTCAGTATCCCTAAGGCTATAGGAATGTCCCTCAGTCATGACCTGCAAAACTCAGTCCTGGAGGCATAGATCAGAGAGACACACTTGGTGAAATGTGTCCATCTTCATAGATCTGAGGGCTGTGGTGAATCCAGCCAAGTTATTTTCACTTTGCATTAAAATCCAGATTTTGGATGCCTGGGGTTGAGGAAGGAGCTGGCTCACTAGCTCTCTGATCCCACCTGTTCTTTTGGCCTCTCAGAGCTCCTTTAAGATGCACACATAGCAGGACTTCCCCAGGAAAGCAGATCTGTGGGTTGTCTGTTGGATTTCTAGTTAGTTTCTTTTTCTGCTAGGTGACCTGGGCCATGTGACATCGATAACTAATCCCCAAGTGGAGGAGGGAGACAGTCGTTTTCTGGCTAATGAGATTCTGCAAGAGGTACAGTTGCCCCTTTTCATCTTGGGGAGGATGGGACGTGTATGTGTGAAATGGGAGGGTTGGCAGTGGAATATTAGATCTTATTTATTACCCTGGCTTATATATTTCCTTCCTGGTCCTCTCCTTTCCTGAGCACAACTTGGTTGAACTCTAAGTACGTCTATACTTACCCGCTGCTTCGGTGGCGAGTAATCGATCTTCTGGGTTCGATTTATCGCGTCTTGTCTAGACGTGATAAATCGATCCCGGAAGTGCATGACGTCGACATCAGTACTCCTGCTCGCCGCGAGGAGTAAGCGCTGTCGACGGGGGAGCCTGCCCGCCATGTGTGGACCCGCGGTAAGTGCTTTGAAGATCGAACTAAGATACTTCGACTTCAGCTACGTTATTAACGTAGCTGAAGTTGCGTATCTTAGTTCGACACGGGGGGTTAGTGTAGACGAGGCCTCAGGAACTCCTCCTTGTTTCTGTAAAACACAATTGTATGGTGATGTGTAAATATTTAAATATACTTCACAATTGGGTCTCTGATAGCCTCTGTAACCACACTACATTTCAGTTTATGGGATGAGAAGGAAAAGATCATCTCAAATGCAGACGGTTCTGGTGGGTAGAAACCTGACTACTGAATGGGAGCTATAATTACATCTAAAGCACCTTTATATGCTAGGGTCATTAACACCTGGACAAATATTTGTACAATAGGTACAATGATTTCCCTTCCTTCCCTACATGGAGGTCTCCTACCTAAATCCCCTTTGTTAGACTAGCCATAGCTTTGCCACTCTGGCATAAACCAAAATAAAGGCCACCACCCTGTCACAAAGGCAAAACATTAGTGGCTGCAGACTAGTGGATGTGGCCCAGATGCTTCCCAAATGGAAATCTCCTTTGTGGTAAAATGTATTTAGTGTCCAAATCCAATCCATCACATTCCAGCCTTGCAGCAGATAGACGGACAGGCAAGGTAATCTAGTAGTAGCCCAACCTGCTACCATGTTGTACAGGTCAGAGGCATAGATTAGCTAGTTTAAGGAGGAGTCCTGCCATTTTGCTGTTGCCTCTCCAGATGTAGGATAGGAGTTCCGCAGGATTTGGAGGATATTCCCAGCTGTACACAACCTGTTACAACTAAACAGTATGTTTGGAACTGTGGAAGTGGACCATATTTTTCTCTTCAGAATCAAAGCAGCAGAGTAATGAGTGGGATGGTGGAGGTATTACCAGGCAAATGCTTTTTCTAGAAGTACTTCCCTGAGCCTGTACTCTTATCTTAATGAAGGACCATCTTACTACACCAAATACTGGGGAGAATGTGCATGTAACTGGTTCTTTTCTCCACAGCAATACTGCTATCTGCCAAAGGCAGACATCTTTGCCCTTGCCTTAACAATGGCTCTAGCAGCAGGGTCAGGACCACTGCCTCGCAATGATGCCATGTGGCACCACATACGCAGGGGCAACCTTCCACCCATCCCTCAGCAGCTCACACATGGCTTTCATGGACTCCTTAAGGTAGGTGAGGCTCTCCAGGGTGCAATCCAGAGGGGGAAGGGATGTCTCATTGGCATTTCGTTATAAGAAACTGTGAACCTCCACTCCTTCCCCACTTCCTCTTCTAGCTCATGGTTCACCCTGACCCAGTTGCAAGACCATCCGCCACGGCTCTTACTAAACACCCAATTCTTCGGCCCTCTCTTGGAAAAGCTGCACAGCTCCAGAAGCAGCTAAATGTGGAGAAGTTTAAGACAGCCATGCTGGAAAGGTAGGGTCTATTTGGGCATAAAGAGGAGGAGCACTGCCAGACAGTGGCGCATTGAGCTGATTGCTTTAATGGCATGGCATGGCAATTGCTCATCCACCTTTGGCTTGAGGTGGTTGGTAGAGCCCTGCAGATATCCACATCCGCAGACCACTTTTGCAGATCACAGCTCAGATGCAGATACAAATTTTTGTATCTGCGCAGGGCTCTGGTGGTAGAAGTATTGGAGTTTTGAATAGTGGGTCTCTAGGGAACTTGGTTCCCTGGCGTGTAGCTAAAGGGAGGGCATTCGAGGCATGGGTATAGTTTGGGGCAGTTGGGGGAGGGGGCGGCATCACCCCCAAACAGGGGCGAGGTGTTGGAGGGGGGTCATGCACCATTTTCCCACCCGACTTCTGCAAGCACAGAGCTGCCCTGCTCTGCTCCTCCTGCTGGGGGAGGAGAGGAGGGATGTCTGTCCTTCCCATGCTTCTCCCCTCTCTTCTCCGCCCCCCCCCCGCCACACACACACACCCGCCACGTTTCTGCTGGCAGGGAGCAGAGGAGGCTGCTGGAGGGAGCAACTGTTGTAAGGCTCAGGGTTGCTGCCTCCTGGGTCCTAGTGGTTTCCTGTTTCCTGTACAACAAGGAGTGCCCTCTCCCTTGGGGGGCAGGAAGTGGGGTAAGGGGAATAGAAGGGGATGGGATGGGGGAGAGAAGGGGATACAGGAGTGTGTGGGAGGGGCAGGGGGGAAGCAGGTAGGCTCCTATTACCCTCCACCCCCGTCCTGCTTTTTCACACTTGCTATCTGGTCAGCCTATGTAAGACAGCCCCAAATATCTGGACTGTCCCTATAAAATCAGGACATCTGGTCACCCTATAAGCAGGAGCCCAGCATGTGGCATCCCCGTGGCTGCCTGCAGCAGCACCAGAGCGGCGACAGACATCACTGCGGCAGTCAGTGCTGGAATGGCTGCCAGCAGCAGCTGGGGCTCCCCATTAAGCCAGACCATCTCCCAACCCCCCCAGCACCAGCAGTCCAGGTATCACCCCAGGCCAGGGGAGACAGCCAGTGAGCCAAGGTACCTGGCTTCAGCATGCATGTGCTTCCCCCTCTTCCCCCCCCCACCCCAATATCGCTGTCAAACTACACCTATGATTCTAGGGCTCTGCCACAATTCACCTGTATGTAGCTCTAGGAAAGCAGCTGTTCACCTCCAGGTTAAGTGCTGTGCTGGCTAGATCATCTGACTAACCAATGACTTGTCTGACCTATAATCCTGGCCACTAGGGGAGAAGGTGGTCAGGTACAACCTTTTTGATACCAGGGACTGGCCTGCTGTCTTCCTGTCAGGGAGACCTCAGGGACGGGCACTGATCAACCAACAGCTCATTGAGAAACACTGAGCTACAACATAGAATCAGTGTGTGGGGTAGGGGAATAAATACTGAACTGGCTGCCCTGCCCAGAAGGAAGTGGCAATGTTGAATCAATGCAGATCAGATGTCTCCCTATGCCCCTCCAGCTGCTGCTGCTAGTAGCCTTAAGGGGATGGTGCTTGTCTAGCTTTGAAAGGCACTGACTTGACTTGCAGCTGGTGAGGACTGAGTATGGCAAGATCTGACTTCTCTTCCTTTTCTCTCAGGGAACTGAGAGCAGCCCGTCTTGCTCAGACCTTCCGGAAGGACCAGTCCTTAGGATGTGCCAGACTAGAGCCTGAAACCTCTTCCAAACAGAACTGCAACAAGCGCCTGGTAGGAGGGAAGAATTCTCGCTCATTCAGCTTTACGTGGGGGGGTTACTGAAAATCCCATCACCCAAACTGTTCAGGCTGACAAGTGTCCCTGTGGAAGCAGAAGACCCATACAGACCAAAGTGCCACGCTAAAACTCCCTGGAGTAGTTCATGCCTACTCCATCATTCATACAGCTTCATGCTGTCATGACTGGAAGTGACTAGTGTACAAATGTCTGAGACCTTCTCCATCCAATATAAACTACAATGCTTCAGTCTTGTATCTCTTAAACCAGTTACTTCTGATGCAATGGGCTGGCTGATCTATGTGTTCGCTTTGGTTGTATTCTAGGCTAGGAATAGCTTGATTCCCTTCTACTTCACTCATGCAGCTAAACTAGGGGACGTTTTTGTTTTTGTTTTTTTTTTCCCCCCGAGACCTTTCTGTGGCCTTGACATTCTGGCTGTGCAGGTACATTGAAAAGGGGCATTGGCAGGTGCAAAGAGGAGAGAGTGTCCTGAGCTATGGATGGATTTACCACTTAGCTCTTAGTGGAGCAAAGGGAATTAAGCATGATACCACCCAGTCAAGCTGGGATTTGAGCTTTGGGACAAGCTCGTTAAGACAGCAGTCCTGAGACACTTAGTTCATTTCACACTGATCCGAAGTGGCATTGCATTGTGGGAAGAAAGCACAAGGTAACTCGATGTCTTTACTTTCTAATGAGTTTCCTGCAGAATCTGAAGGAACATTTTTCCTTTCTAGAAACATCCATATCCATTTATGTGGCTGGGCTTCTGCAGGCTAGCTCCTGAAGCCTCATCTTTGGATTTGTGAGGGCTTTTTGCCTAGTTAAACAGCTGGCCTGTAGGATACAACCTCTCTAACATGGTGGTGGGTGGGTCTATATATCCTCTTTCCCTTCTGCAGAGTTGCAGATGGAACAGTTGCCTGTCTGCAGGATTTGTCTTTCAGCAAAGTGGAGGGAAGGTAGAAGTTATTTTTAGAATCCTTCAGTTTGGGGACTGCATATATAAAGTGTTAAAACTAAAGCTCAAAATAAATTGTATCCCCCTGTTATATTTAACTTTGTGACATTGGTTCTTATTGAATATCTTCTAGCCCAAATCCCTGGGAGTTAGAGCTATGACTGGGGCAGTATTTCTAGAAAAAGATTCTAAGCCCTCGACTATCTTGATTACTTGGCTTTTGTTTGTATTTTATTTAATTTATTTAATTTCACTTCCAGCTGCTGGACAGCATCAGACTTTAAGCTGTTGAGTCTTTCCCCTTTATTTTTTAAAGTGGAACATGCAAATAAAGATTTTACCATTCTTTTTATCCAAGGCAACTGTGTGTGGGACTTCTTTTAGGATGGGGAAGGTGTTCAAAAGTGGGTCTTAAAGACCAGACATGTGCAAAGTCCTTATCGCACCCAAATGTGCATGTAAGGCACTGGATGATGGAATCTTTCAGCTCTAGGCCATCAGCTCAACTCTGCCCAACCAGCTGGCTACTGCCCAGTCATTAGACTGTACAGGGAGCAGGGGAGGAAAAGGTTTGTTTTGGTTTGTTTGTCCGTCCGTTCATCCGTCCGTCCGCGGACAGGTGGCTTTTGTGATATGGACAGAAGTGGCATCTCTGCCAGTAGTCTCAAGAGGGGAGCAAAGATCTGAATGGACATGGAAATGCTGAACTACCTCCAGCCCAAGACCACCTTGTAGTTGGAGCTGAGGACAGTAGCCAGGAAAGCTTTTATGAACTAGCCTCACCAAATCTGGTCTGTTCAAACTTCAGTGTTTCCTTTGACAAAGCACTTAATAGTTTTGAAACAGAGTATATTGATACTTAACTTTACAAACTGATTCACACTAACACAGTCCTGGGCACAGGTGCTGGCTTCCTCTGGGTCCCGGTGGTGCTCACCCCTCTGCTCTGCCTCTTCCTGCCCTTGCCCCACCCCTTCCTGCCCAGTTCTGCCCTGTCCCCACTCCTCTCCCCTCCCCCTCAGCATCTCCCGTGAAACAGCTGATTGTAGGGGGCGAGAGGTGCTGGGAGGGAGGGGGAGGAGTTGATCAGCAGGGCAGCTGGCAGATAGGAGGCACTGCGGGGGAGAGGGGGGATCTAGTTGCCAGTGGGTGCTAAGCACCCACTAAATTTTTTTTCTGTGAGTGCTCCAGCCCTGGAGCACCCATGGAGTCAGTGCCTATGGTCCTGGGCCCAAAGAGCCTGTTACCTGTTAGGTGTAGGCCAGTTCAGGTGAGGAAGAGTGTAGAGATTCAGGACAAAGACTGAAGTTAAGTTCTCTTTCCCACTTCCAAGCTAGCTGCCCCTTTTAACCTGTAGCAAATAACATTCATGGTCAGGAGATTCTGGAGTACAATATTCCTCTAAACTGACAACTTGTCATGTTTTTGCTCCTTTTTTTTGGGAAGAGGAGCAACATGGTATTCTGTAAATGAAGGAACTGCCAAGTACTTCATAGATTTGATATCACAACAACCATGCAATTATTGGCTAGTGAACCATGCAAAATATAGAAACTACCAGAAAACTAGTGTGATTAGGGTCACAGAACTTGATAGAACACTCCTGTGTTTCTTGTAGTGAGTAGAGTTGCCTGGATTTGTGATCTTGGCTCTTCTCAATGTAATTTTCCATCAAAAATACTTAACTTTTGAAAATAGACAATTTTGAAGAGTTAATGGAAATTTTACATGAAGAAAAATCTGCTGATTGCTCTCTGAAATGTTTGGCATTGGGGTGGTAGAGGGCAGTGGGAGGCATTCTAAGAGGAGTCACACAACCCACTTCTGGGGTGAGGTGACCCATCCAGAACTCCCCCTGATTCGTCAAATCTCGGGGTGGTCCTAATGGGGTGAAACCCCCTCCTGATTAGTAGAGGGTAGTGGGAAGTGTTCTTAGAGGGGTCACATGACACATTTTGCTTCCAGTCATGTGTCCGGCTTGACCCTGGTAGTAATACCCCCAGGGGTGGGACTGCTGGTGACAGGTGGGCAGGGCTCAAGAGGCAAGGTTAACCTTTGATGGTAGGGCCCTTATACTACTTTTCAAACTTGCTGAATCTGCTGATTTCTCCCTAGTAATGATCAAATTTAGAAATACCAGGAAATTGCCCAGCATTTAATACAGTGGGTTTCCTGAGACTAGAACTAATGAAGATTTTGAGGTGATGGGTCTACCTGATTAAAAGATACTATAATGGTAACACTACCAGCCTTTTTGAAGTCTCTCCCCCTAAAAAGTTCAAGTTAAGGCTTGCTGAGAGTAAAGCATGACAAATGTTGACTCAACTTGTGTGCTGATGGAAGAAAGATTGTTTTAAAAAACCTAAGATGATGGTTGTAGGTTAGGAAAGGAGTCTTTGCTTTGATCTCTTAAGCAGCTTGACTGTAGCATGTTCTCAGTGACTAATAAGCTTGTCAAGGGAGTGGGCAGTTCTGTGGGAAAGCCAATTTTGTACTTGAAATAGAAATGTTCAGCAGTGTTTGTGGTAATATTCCATGTGAGAAACTTAACTTTCAGCTGTTGTTGTGTTGGAGAAATCAATAACTAATGACAGGAAACAATGTAGCCTAGAAGTGCATCCTTAGCACTTATTTTGTGGCATAAACAGAAAGTATGATTTCACTCCAGCATAACTTGGCAGAAAGCTGCTTTGGCTAAAATGCAATACAGCTAGAACATCAGCTGTCAAAACAATTTATTTCAGTCATTGCTACTGTAAGCTAAAATCTGATTATCATTTAGGTGGGAAATAGCAATTGTAGTTGCGGAACTTAAATAAAAAAAGTTAAAGTTGACAAATGGTTGTAGTCTCTGCTAAATCCAAACAGAAGAGACTTATTCTAAAATGATGTAGAACAGGGGTGGGCAAACTGCAGCCTACTGGCTGTGTCCAGCCCGTCAGAACTTTTAATCCGGCCCTCGAGCTACAGCCAAGGAGCGGGGTCCGGGGCTTTTCATGTGGCTCCTGGAAGCAGTGGCATGTCCTGCTTCTGGCTCCTTTGCGTAGGGGCAATCGGGGCACTGCACACTGCCCCCGCCCCAAGTGCCACCCCCGCAACTCCCATTGGCCGGGACCCAATGGGAGCTGTGGGGGTGGCACCAGCGGACAGAGCAGCCCACAGAGCTGCCTTGTCATGCCTCCGCGTGGGAACCTGAGAGGGGACATGCCACTGCTTCCGGGAGCTGCTTGAGGTAGGCGCTGCCTGGAGCCTTCCCCCTGAGCCCCTCTACACCCACACCCCTGCCCTAGCCCTGATCCCCCTTCCCACCCTCCAAACTCCTTGGTGCCAGCCTGGAACACCCTCCTACACTCCAAGCCCCTCAGCCCCACCCCAGAGCCTTCTCCCCCAGGTGGAGCCCTCACCTTCCCCACCCACCCCAACCCCCAATTTCATGAGCATTCATCACCCGCCATACAATTTCTATATCCAGATGTGGCCCTCAGGCCATAAAGTTTGCCCACCCCGATGCAGTCCTTTCTAACCCTATGGTTCTACAAGAGTAATCTAGTCTAAACCTATGCCAAGATGCAGATTTGTCTAAACTATTCAAGACAGATGGCTATCCAGCCTTCTCTTGAAAGCCATCAGTGAAGGAGCTTCCACAACCTCCCTAGGCATCTGTTCCATTGTCCTACTGTTCTTACAGTTAGAAGTTTTTTCCTGAGATTTAATCTAAATCGGCTATGCTGTAGTTTGAACCCATTGACTCTTGTCCTTCTCTCTGGGGCAAGAGAGAACAACTGTCTTAATCTTTTTTTTTTAATAGCAGCCTTTCAAGTATTTTAATACTCCCATGTCTCCCTTTAATCTCCTGTTTTTTTCCAAACTAAACATACCCAGTTCTTTCAGCCTTTGCTCTTTTTTCCCTTTGATCATCTTTGTTGCTTGCCTCTGGATTCTTTCCAGTTTCTCTCCATCCTTTCTATTCAGTGGTGACCAAAATTGGGGACACTACGCCAGTTGAGGCCTAACCAGTGCAAAGTCGAATGGTACTGTCCCCTCCTGTGACTTTTTTTTTCATAGATTCCAGGGCTGGAAGAGACCTCGAGAGGTCGAGTCCAGCCCCCTGCCCTTATGGCAGGACCAAATACTGTCTAGACCATCCCTGATAGACATTTATCTAACCTACTCTTAAATATCTCCAGAGATGGAGATTCCACAACCTCCCTGGCAGTTTATTCCAGTGTTTAACCACCCTGACAGTTAGGAACTTTTTCCTAATGTCCAACCTAAACCTCCCTTGCTGCAGTTTAAGCCCATTGCTTCTTGTTCTATCCTTAGAGGCTAAGATGAACAAGTTTTCTCCCTCCTCATGACACCTTTTTAGATACCTGAAGACTGCTATCATGTCCCCTCTCAGTCTTCTCTTTTCCAAACTAAACAAACCCAATTCCTTCAGCCTTCCTTCATAGCTCATGTTCTCTAGACCCTTAATCATTCTTGTTGCTCTTCTCTGGACCCTCTCCAATTTCTCCACATCTTTCTTGAAATGCGGTGCCCAGAACTGGACACAGTACTCCAGTTGAGGCCTAACCAGCGCAGAGTAGAGCGGAAGAATGACTTCTCGTATCTTGCTCACAACACACCTGTTAATGCAGCCCAGAATCGAGTTTGATGCTGTTGCAAAAAAAAAAAGCACACTGACTCATATTTAGCTTGTGGTCCACGATAACCCCTAGATCCCTTTCTGCCATACTCCTTCCTAGACAGTCTCCTCCCATTCTGTATGTGTGAAACTGATTGTTCCTACCTAAGTGGAGCACTTTGCATTTGTCCTTATTAAACGTCATCCTGTTTAACCTCTGATCATTTCTCCAATTTGTCCAGATCATTTGCATACTATGTCTCTGTTAATGCAACTTAAAATGGCATTTGCTTGTTTTTGCAACAGCATCACATTGCTGAATCATGTTGAGGTTGTGATCCACTAAAACTCCCAGATCTTTCTTAGCAGTGTTGCTGCCGCCAGGTTATCCCCCACTTTGTATTTGTGCATTTGATTTTATTTCCGTAAGTGCAATACCTTACATTTGTCTTTGTTGAATTTCATTTTGTTGTCTGTAACCCAGTTCTCCAACTTATCAAAATTTTAGCTCTAGCCTCCAAAGTATTGGCAACCCCACTCTCCCGCCCTGCTTTGTGTCATCTGAAAACTTGATCAGTATGCTCCCTATTCCCACATGTAGGTCACTAATAAAGATGTTAAACAACACCAGACCCAGAACAGATCCCTGTGGAGCCCCACTTGAGGCTTCCCTCCAATCTGACATCATTCCATGAATAGTTACTTGTTGTTGTTTAACCAATTATGTATCTACTTAATGGTAGTTCTGCCAAGCCCACATTTCTCCAGCTTATTTATGAGAATGTCATGGGCAGGGCCAGTGCAGCCACTAGGCGAACTAGGCAGTCGCCTAGGGCGCCAAGTGGTTGGGGGCGCCAAAAAGCGTCGGCTTGCGGGGGTGGCCCCAGCCATGGAGGAGCCGGCACGGTGCAGGGGGGGCAGCAGCCCTGCAAAGGCGGCAGTGCTGTTAGCAGGGGAGCAGCCATGCCCCCTGCCCCTCCTGCCCAGGCTGTGGCCCAGCATGCCACCCCCCGGGGGCTCCTGCAGGAGATGCATGCGGGCACCAATCCCCATGCGCCCCCCAGCTTCTCCCTCACCACGCTCGGGCTCTGCAGCTCCTGGGAGTGTGCCTGCCCCTGGGAGCCGCAGAGCCCGAGTGCAGCGAGGCGGCGCTGGGGGGCGCATGGACTGCAGGTGCTCCCGGGGGGAGGGGAGGGCACCGGGCCATAGCCCGGGGAAGGCGTGCCCCCAGCTCCCCCCTCTCCGCGCTCGGGTTCTGCAGCTCCCAGGGATGGATTGTGAGCTGCTGCTGCCCCTCCTGCTGCCTCAGCACTCTGCGGGGGAGGGGCTGTGCACACAGCAGCCCGCAGCGTGTTTCCCTCCACGTGGAGCCAGCGGCCTGGGCATGGTAACAGGAGTCCCGGGGGGCAGTCAGGGAGTAGGGGGGCTTGGAAGGGTCAGGAGTTCAGGAGGGGGCAGGGTTGTGGCGGGGGATCTGAGCAGTCAGGGGACAGGGAGCGGGGGGGGGGGTTTGGAAGGGTTGGTAGTTATGGGGGAGGGGCTGTCAGGGGGCAGGAGTGTGGAAAGGGATCAGAGCAGTCAGGACAGGGAGCGGGGGGGTTGGATGGGTCAGGAGTTCTGGGGGTCCTGTCGGGGCAGGGAGTGGTTGGATGGGGGGGAGCGTGGGAGTCCCAGGGGTCTCTCTGGGGGAAGGGGTGTGGATAAGGGTTGGGGCAGTCAGGGGACAGGTAGGGGGGAAGGTCCTAGGGGGGCAGTTAGGGGGGGGTCTCAGGAGGGGGCAGTCAGGGGACAAGGAACAGGGAGGCTTAGGAAGGGGGTGGGGTCAGTAGCGCAGCCAGGTCCGGCGTGCAGGGGGAGCGGCGCTACAAAAAGGCACCCCCCCCCCCGTACTCACCCGGCGGCGCCCCAGGTCTTCGGTAGCACTTCGGTGGCGGGTCCTCATTCACTCCAGGTCTTCAGTGGTACCTGCTGCCGAAATGCTGCTGAAGACCCGGAGCACCGCCAGGTGAGCGCAAGAAGCGGCGCTTAAAAAGAAGCGGTGCCTTTTTTTAGTGTTGCTAAAAAAAGGCACCGCTTCCTTTTTAAGGCGCCGCTTCTGCTAACATGGGGAGCAGCTGCTCCCCCTGGCTACACTACTAGGTGGGGTTCTGGGGGGCATTTAGGGGCAGGGGATCCAGGAGGGGGGGGACAAGGAGTAAGGGGGGTTGGGGGTTCTGAGAAGGGCAGTCGGGGTGGGAAGTGGGAGGGAGTGGATGGGGGTGGGGAGGGGGGAACCTGGTCTGGGGAGCAACCCCTGGGCGTGGCTGGCCCCTGGGGTATATAAAGGCTCATTGGGATTTGCCCCTCAATGAACCGATGGGGAGGGAGGGAGGCGCAAGGTGGAATTTTTGCCTAGGGCGCAAAATATCCTTGCACCAGTTCTGGTCATGTGGGACAGGGCCTGTGTCAGAAACTTGCTGAAGTCCAGGTATATTAGGTCCCCTACATTCCCCTTATCCACCAAATGAATTACTCTGTCAAAGAAACGAAAATAAGAAAGAAAAACTTGTAGCACCTTAGAGACTAACAAATTTATTTCAGCATAAGCTTTCATGGGTTAATACTCACTTCATCGGATGCATGGAATGAAACATACAGTAGACAGATATTTATACAGTCAGAGAAACATAAGGTCGAGGTGCATAAATTTGTTAGTCTCTAAGGTGCTACAAGTTTTTCTTTCTTCTTTTCGTTTTGCTGACACAGACTAACACGGCTACTACACTGAAATCTGTCAAGGAAATCAAGCTGGTTTAGCATGATTTGTTCTTGGTAAATCCATGCTGGCTACTAGAGATTACCTCTTCATCCTCCAGGTATTCACAAAATGAACGTTTTATATGTTGAAGCTTCCCAGGTATCGAAGTCAAGCTAACTGGTTTGTAGTTCCCTGGCTCCTCCTTTTTCAAGATGGGCACTACATTAACCCTTCTCCAGTCTTGCATGACCTCTCCTGTCATCCATGAGTTTGCATATATTGTCAGTGACTCAGATTTCTTCAGCTAATTTCTTCAAAACCCTCAGGGTGAACTGCATCAGGCTCTGCTAATTTGAATGAATTCAAATTGGTCAGAAGATCTGACGTGTTGCTTACTTATCACAATCTGCATCCCTTCCTCCTTATTGTCTCTGGTAACTTTGCTAGTCATCTGATCAAATGTTTTTTTGTGTAAAGGATGACGCAAAGTAGGCATTGAGCAGCTCTGCCTTCCTATCATCTTCTATTACTAGCTCATCTTCTGCCATGGGTGGGATGATCTTTGATCTTTGATCTTTCTTTTTTGTCTGACATATCTGAAGAACCTATTCTTGTTCTCTAACATTCCTTGCTAGCTATAACTTATTCTTTGCCTTGGCTTTCCTGATCATTTTTTATTTTCTGGTTTTCAAATAGCATTGGCCTCCTGTGGCTCTTCTTATCTTTGTGGAATAGCTTGATGTAATACTAGAGACTCGACATCTTTTAGGAATTACCAGCCCCCTTCAACTCCTTTTTCTTTCTTCTAGTCTGAATTGGTTGAAATCTGCCTCTCACGTCCAGGGTCCTTGTTTTGTTGTTCTCATGTCCTCCTTTCCATAGGATCCTGAATGTTTCTCTGATCGTGATTGCTTCATCCTATGTCTATGACCACTTTCCCATTTGCAACTAATTCATTCCTGTTGGCCAAAACAGCTCCAAAATCTATTGCCCTTTAGTTTGCTCAATTTTCTGAATCAGATGTGTTCTGCAAATATTACAACTGCCTGAAAAGGTTTTAACAAAATGCTTTTCAATTATTTTTACTAAGTTTGATTATCTGATCAGTTGAGCTATTATCAGAGAGACAATTTCCGTGCTCTGAAACAGATCTGAATGAGGTCAGGCATGATTCTCAGCTAGTGTCTCCTCTAAATACACATTCTCACCAGTCCAAGAAGCCTCCTCAGCTTCAGTGCTTCCTTAGTCTGGCTGTGGAGCATTCAGCACCCCTTTTCACCCCGTGAGCTTCCTGCAGTGAGTCTATGGGGCTGGGGCAGCTGGGGCAGGAGGTGGAGAAGTGGGGGGGGATGGTCTCATAGAAGGTGGAGAGTAGGGGCAGCAAGGGGCTGGTGTTAGTAGTGCAGCCTTTGGGCCAGTGCACTAATCCTAAAATGGTCCTCGTAGTCATTTAAAACCCCTGCCTTAAATACTCAAGTAATATATAGGGAAAACTGACATACACGTGCTCTTCAGCTAAAATGTTAACAATGTTCCCATTTAGTCATAGCTGCTCTTTTAAATTGTCACCACTTTACCTTGTCACGGGTGGGGAGAGATACTAATTTAATAAGAGGCAGCGATTCAAAAAGTTTTATCTTTATAACACTTCCACTACGCCATGGCAATTGTCAGCCTCCCAGGTCAAAATTGACACAGCAAAGCAGCTTAAAGCACCTGCTCGTACGTACTCGAGCAGCAATTTTGTGGCTTTGCCCGTCAATTCCAACTCTCCAGAAACCTCCTCCCCGGGGGGGTCGGCAAGGGCAGTGACCTTCCTCGGTCCCAGGCACGGGGTTGGGGGGCGGGGGGGTGTTTAACCAAACCACCCTCTCAAAAAGGGATGCCGGTGGCCCCGGGGAGCGCTGCTGCCCGGGATGTTAACAGTCCGGTTAGCCACCCGCAGCAGGGCGGGCGCACTGTCCGCGGGGCTCCGCGGGGCTCGTGGGACGCTGCCGCTGCCCCGAGTACTGGCGCTGTAGCGCCCAGTGGCTGGGAAGGGGGCGCTGGCTGGGAGCTGTGGGGGCAGCACCCGCAGGCGGGGGCAGCAAGTGCGGACCCTGCTCCCCCCGCCCCGCCCCGCCCCGCCCCGCCCGGAGCCAGAGAGACGCACGGGTAAGAAGCGCTGATCGGAGCCTGCCCCGCCCGCCCGCTGACAGCGAGGGAGGGGGGATGGAGGGGGGAAGGGGCGGGGCCTCGGGGAAGGGGCGGGGCCGGGATTTCCGTTTTCTGCACATAGGCACTTAAGGCGCCTTTTCTTCTCCCCCCCGGGCGCTGCCAGCGCGCGGGGTGGGAGGGGCCGGCAGCAGCTGAGGCCGCGGCCCGGGCGCGGACAGCGCGGTAAGGCCGCCTCGGGGTTGCAGCAGGGAGCCCCGCCCCGCCCCGCCGGCGGCAGCGCGCAGCGCCGAGCACCCGGACGGAAGCCCGGCGCGGGGAGGGAACCGCCTTCCCCCGGGCCCGCCCACGCCCAGTCGCCGCCGGAACGGCGGAGGCGGGGCCGAGTTTCCGGCCGGACCCTTTCCGCCGTCACCAGCTCGCGCGGCGGGGCTGCTGCGCGCGTGTTTCCGGTGCCGAGGCCGACGCCGGTTTCTGCGCGGCCGGAGCCGGACACCGGCCGGCGACAGCATCCTGCCCTGGCGCGGGGTGAGCGCGCGCGGCGCCCCAGCGCCCCCCGCAGGTCCCCTCCGACCCCCCTGCTTCCGACCCCCCCTTAGCGCGGGGGGCCCTTCCCCCCCCCTCAGCTGCCCCCGCCTCTCCCAGGTGCTCCCCACCCCCCGGTCCAGTTTGCCAGCGCAGTCCCGGGGGTGCGGTGCCTGTTTGGGGTCCGGCCAGGGTTTCTGTGCTGGGGGTGGGTGGGAGCAGCACAGGAAGGTCTCTCGTCCCGGCAGCGCCCTGGGAGCTTGCTCTGGGTGCAGGTAGGGTGACCAGATGTCCCGATTTTATAGGGACAGTCCCGATTTTTGGGTCTTTTTCTTATATAGGCTCCTATTGCCCCCCACCCCCTGTCCTGATATTTCACATTTGCTGTCTGGTCACCCTAACTGCACGGGAGCCTGTGGGGCCATCAGGCTTTTGAGCTTGTTTGCCCTGGATGCCAAGTTTTTGTACCGTGGTCCAGTCTGCATTACAGAATGACCTATGCATGGCTGTGGTGTTCAGGGCTGTGGAAAATCCACACCCCTGAGTGATGCAGTTGTACTGACCTAACCCCCAGTGTAGGCAGCGCTATGTCAGGGGGAGGGCTTCTCCTGTCTACATCGCTACTGACTCTCACAGAGGTTTATTAACTATGGTAAAATAGGTTACAGTGTAGTAGCTGTGTTAGTCTGTGTCAGCAAAAAGAAAATAAGAAAGAAAGAAATACTTGTGGCACCTTAGAGACTAACAAATTTATTTCGGCATAAGTATTTCTTATTTTCTTTATGGTAAAATTGTATTCGCACTGAAGCGCGACAGCAGCGCAGTTGAACTGGTGCAGCTGTGGTGCTGTAGTCTGTGTAGACCTGCCCTGTGTTTTGAATGAGACTATTAAAAAATAACTGTTCGATTTAGTTGGCCACTGTTGGAAGACAGGATGCTGGGCTAGAAGCACCTTTGGTCTGACCCAGTATGGCCGTTGTTATGATCTGAAGCGTGCTGGGGGGGGATGTTAAGTGGCAGAATCAGCTAATTATTTAAATAGAGCTGAGGCATTGTCTACACCAGGGGTCTCAAACATGCGGCCCGCGGGCCACATGCAGCCCGTGGAGTTATTTCTTGCGGTCCACCATAGGCGCCGACTCCACTGGCAGCCAAGCTCCAAACATTACTGAGTGTTTATATTTTATTAAAACCCCTCTTTGAATTACAGTTTTTAAAAAGTTAATACAGTGACTTTTAATATAATACTATATTACTCTTCATTTTTTTCATTTTTGACTATACTTTTGTATCATTGTATGAAAAGGTGTCAGTGATGTGGCCCTCGGGCCAATTTACTAGTTCTCATGTGGCCCTCGTGGTGATCTGAGTTTGAGATCCCTGGTCTACACTACAGCTTATGTTGGCATAATTTATGTCATTCAGGGGTGTGCATAAACCACCCTCCTGAGTGACATAAGTTACACCAACATAAGTGCTGGTGTGGACAGTATTGTGTCAGCAGGATTGTGTCAGCAGCGTTTTATTAAAGCATAAGCATCATCACCAGATGTGCTGCAACAGTGCAGCTGTGACACTGCAGCACCGTATGTGTAGGCATGACCTAACTGGTAGGAGAAATTGAATGCTCATCTTCTGTTGTTTTTTTCCACCCTCCCATGTTCTCAAATACAGTCTAATCACAGAAAAAGAAAACAGCAGAAATGTTGCGCAGGCCAATAATACAGGTAACAAATTATTGGTTTTGTTTTGTTAAAAAATTTGGATCATGCACAGTCTAATGATGTACAGTCTAGTGCATGAACAATTTAAATAGTAAGATAATTAACTGTGTGCAGTATTGTTCTTACGTTACTGTTAAAAATAATTGCATGCAAAATCCTTCATCTTAATACACTGTTAAATACTCAGTCCTGCAAAGTTGTAAACATGTGCCTAATTCTCTGCTTGTGAGTGCTATGTCCTTCCATTTTTGAACTTGAAGCACTTTAACCAGATATCCTAACTATAATTTTTTTTTCTTTAAGGCTGTAAGGAAATATATGTGTGTGTGTGTATTTTTATATATATATATATATATATATATATATAGTAAGCAGTGTTTCTTTTCTTTCTGTATCAAAGTAATCAAGGTTTTAGCCACTCTTCCCACCCTAGGCTAGCTAAATCTTGCTCTGAGTGCCTGTCACACATTATTTAATATAATGATACATTGTATTATTTACAAATGTACATGTGTTTCCCTGTAGGGGGCTCCAAAACAAAATTTCCTGTCACCACTATTGAATGAGTGAGACTGTTTTCCTTGCTGCAATAATCAAAAAATCGGCTAATTGAACACTCTCTGTAGACCCATCAAATCATAACATTCATCAGGGTTCCTTAGGATTCCTCAGTAACTGACAGCTGGCTCTTACTGTTCTCCCTTAGCAAGATTTTCCACAACTATAAAAGCCCTTCTTTACAGAGGTATGACCTGAGATGGTACTTGATCCCATTACACCCACTGTTGCAAACTTATGCTGTGTGATCTATTTAACACTTTAACACAGGGGTCTCCAAACTTTTGGAGACGAGGGCCACGTTAGATTTTTTTAGGGAGATGAGGGCCCCCCGCCGCCGAAATGCCGTCGAGGTGTCTGAGCAGCCTCCGAGCTTCCGCCAAAAAGCTCCCGAGGCGGGCGGCAGCCTCCGAGCTGCTGCCGAAAAGCCGCTGACACGACGGCAGCTCCCAAGGTGGGCAGCAGCCTCCAAGCTGCTGCCGAAAAGCTGCTGATGCGGGCAGCAGCCTCTGAGCTGCCGCCGAAGTGCCACCAACGCGCAGGGCCGGTGCAAGGAAGTTTCGCGCCCTAGGCGAAACTTCCTTGCACCAGCCCTGCGCCGCCGCCCCCAGAGATCAGCCTGCCCCCTCCACAATACCGCCCCCCCCAGCCAGCTCCCCCACCCACAGGAGCTCAGCCCCCCCCCCCGCAATGCCACCCCCACGCCCCCCCCCCAGCCAGCTCTCCCACCCGCTCAGCCACCCCCCCACCTGTGACCCGTGGAAGCTGAGCGGGGGGGTGGCAGGGCGGCTCGCGGCAGCTGCCCCCGGTTTCCCGCTCAGGCGCTGAGCTGGGGGGTGGCTCGCGGCGGCTTCCCTGCGGCTCCCCGCTCAGGCGCTGAGCGGGGGCGGGGCGGCTCGCAGCAGCTCCCCACTCAGCGGCTGAGCCGGGAGGCAGCCACCGGCTGCCCCCCAAATCTTGGCGCCGTAGGCGACCGCCTAGGATCGCCTAGTGGGCGCGCTGGCCCTGCCGACGCGGCAGCATGGGGGGCCAGACAAATTGAAGCCGCAGGCCGGATCCGGCCCACGGGCCGTAGTTTGGAGACCCCTGCTTTAATACAGAAAGTATTGTATCACAGTTGCTCCAAAAATTTTCTCTCTGCCCAGGACTGGAACTGCCATGAGGGTCAGTAGCCTTCTTTCTGTTCCAGCCCCACTAGTTGGTTGAATAACGACCCAGAAGGTAGCAAGGCTCTCCACCAAAATATTTGCAAAAATGTATCTGTCATAGATATTAATTTTGACTCCATAGTTCTCATTCTCTTCACCACCATCCTTAACTGTAAGTTATATCATGTTTCCAGTTTAAATGAATAATTAATATCCATCAAACCATACTCTTTGATAAAGAACTTGTACAACTTTCCCATGTGGGTAGAAAAATCACAGGGGATCATTACAGTACAGTATGGAATACTTACGACATCATATTAAATTCTGTTGTAACATATAGGAAAACCTCTTCCTACCTAAACCACCCCCATGCCATGCAACCGTACATACTGCAAAGTTCAATCTATTATTAGGAAAAATAAAAGTTTCCCTTTGCGTCTGTCAGGCCTCATGTTATTTCTTCCACCCATCAGGTATACTGTGCCTCATTTCTTTCATAACCACTGCAGAACCTATAGGGGAAAGATAAACTGTGAGCTTTCAGCTTGTGGGAATATAAGCATGTATTCCAAGATTTTGTTTTCTGGCCTTACTTTAACAGTCATAAGCCAAATGAAAAATGGTTCTATAAATCTGACTGGCATACACAGGGCATTAATTCTAGATGTCTTATGCGTAAAAAGCAAAATGCCTTAGTAGGTGACCAAATCAATATGCCAAAACATTTTTCTATTGCATTTTGCATTATCCTCTATTTTAACTTTTTTGTCACTAGAAGGATTGTCAGCCTGTCCTCTTTGCTCCTTCTGCCATCCCCCTCTCCCCTGGTAGGAAATTTACTGTATCTACAGTCCTTGTTTATGGATCTTGTACAGATCTTCTCCCTGGCTTTCTGCAGCTATTGCCACTTTCTTCCTCCTCTGACACGGCACTTGCAAGCATTGAGTCTTTCCTTCCCTTTTCTCCCCTTATGTTTACCTTCAGTGAGTCTCACATTTTTATGGCACTTGATTGTGTTTAGCTTTTGAAGAGTGAATTGGGGTCGCTGCACCACTTACATCAATAAAATCATAGGTAGAGCTGCCGATATGCACATCTTGTCTGTACCCAAAGTTAAGCAGAAAAATGACAACAAAAAAAATCAATACCAAGTGTCTGTAAATATATTTTCTACTACACATGATATAGAAACAGCGATAGTTGGGCAGGAAATTTCCCAAGGGTTCCTAGCTGAAGGTATGGCTTCAGGACATTAGCTTTTCCCATCCAGCCACTAAGGTCCACATTCAGCAATGCACTAAACACATGCTTGACTTTTAAGTGCCCACATAAGCCTGTTAGCTTCATTTTGCTGAACTGGACCCTAATTCAGAAAATGCCCCGAAACTCAACTATTATTCTTTATTTGTTAACTAAATCTCTTCAAATGATCAGAGTCCTGGTGTTCAGAATGGACTGGCCTGGAACCTTAAACATCTGTCTGTCCTTCTAGGTGCTTCGTCAGTTTATAAGACACGAGTCTGATTCAGCCACCTCCTTGATACTTGAAAGATGTAAGTAGCCGTTGTTTGTTTGAGAATCTTAGTACTAGTGCAATGTGCCTGCCCAGAGATGTATTACGTCCTCTGCTCGCAGAAGAGGCTCCTGTACAAGTATAAGCACTCAGAAACCATGGTGATGAGCACGTTATAAAAGCCTGGATAGATACCTGCTTCCCCAGAGTGACCAGCAAATGCTCCTCCGCAAAGAGCAAGAATAAATTCCATCCTCAGGCCCATTCAGTCCTCTTCCTCTCTGCTAAGACTAACAACAGTCAAACATGTGGTGTCTTTAATAAATGTTATAATATGTTTCTATTACTGTTGTGGAAGAACAAGAAAATATTACTTTTTCTTCAAGAATCATCAGCTTTTACTTTTTACTTGTGTAATATCTTATTTCATTCTGACTTTTTAATCATGCTGCAGTTGACCTCTTAAGGGAAACGTAATGTTTTATCTTATCTAATCTTTATCTGATCTTATTTCTGCAGTGATGTCTTCAGAAATGTTTCTCCTTATGCAATCCAACAAGTGAAAATAGGGGGCAGACAGTTGCTAGGAAATAATAATTTATTATTTTACAGTGCCCAAAAGTGTGTTAGGCACTTCATGGCACAACTGTTAATGCCCCTTAAAATTTACATTCTAATTTTATTTTTATATATATATAATGAATTGAGTGGGGTTAACAAAACAGTAAAGGGAATGGGCCAAAGAAGGACCAGGGTTACAGTGATAAATTGAGTAGCTGTGCGATTTTAGATATGTGCATATCTTGGAGGTACAAAAGGTCTCTTCAGGACCGTCTTCCAGACCACCAAGGGTAGAAGCGAATGCTTTCTACCACTGGAAAGCTGGAATTCTAAGTGCTAATTTATAAGCCATGGCAGGCCATGAAATATTGGACATAAAACTTATCATTCTTAGTAATCAGAATGGATTAGTAATATCTTGTTTTACTCCCTCCCTTTTGATTCAGACATGATTTTAGTATAGTAATAAATTGGCAGAACTAGAAACCATTGTACCATCTGAAAGCTTGAAATCCTTTTCAAATGATATAAAGCATTTGTTACTGATGCTAGGAGTCAGAGAGACATTGGCTGTTTAAAACCCCGTTGGAATTAAAGTGCAAAAAAAGAAGGTGGTAATCATCAAAACATAACTTTAAGGTACTTTAGCTTTGACTAAGGCTTGTAATGATGGGAGGGGGGAATAATTATTGCAGTTTTGTTGTGGTAAAAATACAAAAGTCAAGATTTCGTTTATTTATAATATATATTATATATTATAATTATATATAAATAAATATAAATATATAGATAGATATAGGACAAGGAATAGAAGAAAATGAACAGTGTGAGCAGATTCTTCACCCCTGTAATGGGGGCTCCTCAGTGATGTTGGTCAGCACTAGTAGAGGCATCATTAGACGTCAGAGAATCTGGATTCCTAGGGTTTTGTGATAAATTACTATCCTGACTTGTAACTTATCAAGGTTAGAAAAGCTGAAATTGATCCATGCAAAAGGTTTTGCGACCAGTCCAAGCGGTCATCCTGAACTTTAACTCTTTCAAGGATATGTCTTTTTGGTCCCGGTGCACCTCAGTCTGATATTTTCTGTCCCACACATTTCAGCCCTGAATCGTATCCAGTTACTCGGTCGAGTAGGACAGGACCCTGTTATGAGGCAAGTGGAGGGAAAAAATCCTGTTACAATTTTTTCTCTTGCAACCAATGAGATGTGGCGATCAGGGGAAAGTGAGGTTTTCCAGGCAGGTGAGTCTGTGAAGTTATTGGAGTGGAATAATGTGTTGTAATGCTTTTTTAACATTAAATAATACCAATCCAGATCCTTTGCTGATGTAAATCAATGTAGCTCCGTTTATGCCAATTTATATAGCTAAGGAGCTTGCTCATCATGTATATCCAGGAAGCACTTTAGTATTTCTCAAAGGCATCTGTCGAATAGTGATTTGTGGCAGACATTTCTAAGGACAGAGGAAGCCTCCAGCTATTGCTCGTTCATTATTTCACATAGACTTTGTGGGGATGGAGTAGGTTCCATTCTCCCATTGCCTCCCACTGGAGATGAAATAATGACTACATCTTTGTTTAAATGCCACTTTCACTTCATAACTGCATACTTTTCTCCAGCCTGTTTACGATATGCAGGCTGCAGGGAGAAATAATTGCTTGTAATATGAGCCGTGGTTTCTAAGCAAGGGTACACAATATATGCTCTCTCATCCTTGTATCATGTTGCATGGTGTTTCTGGCCCTGAAAGGAAGAAGAGTGGAAGTTTCACTAACAGTAAATTTCCATTTCTCCGATCAATCACTTGACTTCTTAGCTGAGGAGCACTTAAGTGTTGAAACAAGCCCTCCACAGATTGTTGTGTTAGAGAGAGGACATGGCATCCTTCAGCACATTTGTAATTAATTATTCTTCCTTTCATGTAACATAGGTGATATCACCCAAAAGACAACGTGGCACAGGATCTCTGTGTTTAGGCCAGGACTGAGGGATGTGGCATATCAGTATGTGAAGAAGGGGTAAGTGGGGTAAAAAGAGTGCTTGGGGATTGAATGCCTTAACAATCAATTAATTTAATGTGAATCAGGCACAGTGGGGGTGGTTCAGTGTAGATGTTAAAATAGAAGCATGTCGTGCTTAAAGCATTTAGTATTCAAATACTACAGACAAATGAGGCAAGATCTCTGAACTCTAAACAGACAATTTCTAGAATAAAAATAATGATGTAATCCTCCTGCCTGTGAACTGAATTCTTATGT
This sequence comes from Macrochelys suwanniensis, assembly GCA_033296515.1. NCBI lineage: Eukaryota > Metazoa > Chordata > Testudines > Chelydridae > Macrochelys > Macrochelys suwanniensis. Next base: position 243,055,746 of record CM065775.1, on the reverse strand, counting down.
TCATGTTAGTGCTCGAATCTATGTGGAAGGGAAGATAGACTACGGTGAATATACAGATAAAAACAATGTGAGGCGGCAGGCCACAACAATCATAGCAGGTAACGAACTTTATAAGTCAAACCATCTTGTTTTGCCATTTCCAGAAGTGAAGGGGAACAGAGAAATAAAGTGTGGTTTATCCTCCTTCCCCTCCTCATTTCCAAACTTCATCATTTGGAATTTTGAGACAATGTATCTATGGCTGTATTTTTAGTTCCTGGTCTGTGCCAGCAGGTGTCATCTGACACGGTATATGAAAAGAATTACGCAGGAAAGAGGTAGCAAACATTTGTGGATTGCTGAAAAGTTGCTGACACACAGCAGTAAATTGTAGCAAGTGGGTGTTTGTGCATTTTCTCTGTGCTGCACATTGGAGAGAAAATTGGACATGTACACTGCTGTACAAGATGGGCCTTGTTGAAAAGTTCAGTCTCAACTTCAGCAGGGAACATTTTTCTGTCTAAGCCTTTGATTTCAGGCTTTCAACTAAACGTTAAGGTCTTCTCCCTGTGAAAGGAGTGTCATGTGGATATAGCTAGATGGGGAATTTGGAAAGTAGGAGTGAGGTGGCCACGAATAGCAGAAGAGGGAGGGAGCAGACTGGTTCCTTGGGCTAGGAACAATCATGAAGAAAGTTGGAAAGTTTAGAGACTCGTCCTCTTTGCTTCTGTAAATGGCAATGATTTTTTGTTTTTAGTTCTGTCTTTTATTGGAGAGATCAGTATCCTGAAACTTTAGGGGGTTTGTTTTTAGCAATGGGCCCCAAAAAGTTGAGTTATAAAGGAAACATTCTTGTTTCAAAACTGTATATAGAAAGTTGGACGAGAGGTGAACAAAACATGCACTTTTGATTTTTTACTTTTGGTTGTTCCCAAAGTGCAGTGTTCTTGCAGTCATAAGCCCACTTGTTCAGATGGCCCAGCACGTACTGCACTGGTGATATTGACCCTTGTTATTGGCACACTTTCAGAGAGCCTGCCTGTAGGTATATGGCAAGTCTCTGCTTTCAGTGGTTCTCTAAAGTTTTCTTTTTAATCGCTCTTTAAAGTAGGGTTATTGAGAATTTAAGAGACCACTGAAAGTTAAATGTGGACTTCCCTTAGTTCTGCTCCATGCTGATTATGGGGGGATGATATCATCAGCTCATTGCATTTTGGGATGTCCAGCATAAGCAAGAAATTAGCAGTAATAATAGATTTCTAAGAGGGACAAATTCAAATCTTTTTTGAAAACTGCCTCTAATGATATATTTGGCCATTCACCCTGCTAGACGCTTGTGGACACATGCTTGAAAATACTTAAGTTCACCTTGAAAGGGTCTCTTGACCTGGGGAAAAATATAGAAACATCTGTATCCCTCAATGTTATTTTTCATGGGATATTAGTTCTGGATTCTGACACACTACAAGCCGCTGTATTTTATTTTTAACTTCCCTACAAAGTAATGCGTGTGTGTGTGTGTGCAGATAGATATGTACAGCAAGACAAAATACTATCTGATCCTGAAAATTAACTACTCTGTTGTATTTCCTTCCAGATAACATTATTTTTCTGAGTGACCATGTCAAAGAGAAGATGTGAGATGTTTAGTGCTTGGACCCATGCTATTCCTTTCATTTTATAGTATTTCCTAATTCTGAAATCATGCATATTGCTGTATTTTCTGTAAACAAATTAAAATACCCTTTTATATGGATAAAGGAAGAACTATGTTTTTTGGTGGTCTTCAAGCTTTGGCCTCTGAATATGTTTCTTTTACTACTTCTCTGTTCTATCCTAAGGGGAAGTCCTTGCGGCTATACCAGTTTTAATCAATAAATTTATGATTAGATACTGCATTTCTGAGTTTCTTGGGCATTTTCAGCCTGTTTTTATCACAGGCTCCCATAATCCCTGGTTATAATTTTAATTCCAATCCCTGGAAATCTGTGCCTTACCTATTTTTGTCCACCAGGAGGAGCTGTAAGTGCACCACCGGATGACTTTTTCACTGCGTTTATTCTTTTGCGTAGAGCCTGTCTTGTTTGGCCAACGTACATGGCGGAGGGGCATTGCTGGCACATGATGGGATATATCACATTGGTAGATGTGCAGGTGAATGAGCCCCTGATGGCGTGCCTGATGTGATTAGGCCCTATGATGGTGTCACTTGAATAGATATGTGGACAGAGTTGGCACTGGGCTTTGTTGCAAGGATAAGTTCCTGGGTTAGTGTTTTTGTGATATATGCCATCATGTGCTAGCAATGCCCCTCTCCCATCTACATTGGCCAAACCGGACAGTCTCTATGCAAAAGAATAAATGGACACACATCTGACACCAGGAATCATAACATTCAAAAACCAGTCAGAGAACTCTTCAATCTCTCTGGTCACTCAGTAACAGACTTAAAAGTGGCAATTCTTCAACAACAAAACTTCAAAAACAGAAAATGCGAAACTGCTGAACTGGAATTAATTTTCAAGCAATACCATTAAATTAGGCTTGAATAAAGACTGGGAGTGGCTGAGTCATTACACAAACTGATATCTACTTCTGCATGCTAAGTTTTCCCCTGCTGTTGCTCACACCTTCTTGTCAACTGTTTGACATGGGCCATCCTGATTATCACTACAAACGTTTTTTTTTCTCCTGCTGATAATAGCTCACATTAATTGATCAGTCTCTTGGAGTTGCCATCTTTTCATGTTCTGTGTGTGTGTGTGTGTGTGTGTGTGTGTGTGTGTGTGTGTGTGTGTATATGTGTATAAAATATCCTCCTACTGTGTATGTTCCACTCTATGCATCTGATGAAGTGGGTTTTAGCCCACGAAAGCTTATGCCCAAATACATTTGTTAGTCTCTAAGGTGCCACAAGTACTCCTCGTTCTTTTCGCGGGTACAGACTAACATGGCTACCACTCTGAAACCTGTCTCCATTTAGAGAGTAACAGGGTTGCACTGTAGATAGACACTTCCAGTCTTTGGAGGGGAAGTCCAGAAGTCTGGGATGGGATAAGGTGTTCCAGCTGGGATGGGATAAGATGTTCTCTTATGTTGTAATCTTGGATGAGCTGTCAGAGGAGCCATGAGTTTCATTATTGCCATAGCTGATAAAAAGTAATCCATGTAAAAAGGATGCTAGTTTTATTACAACACTAGCTATAGAGGCTCAAAGTCCTGCATATGATCCCAATGGGTGAGGGAGAGACCCTGGATGGTGTTAATCCTTACCTCTGGAGTGGAGGAAGAGCTCATGTTTCATCTCTCTGGGCACAATGTAAAACACTTATTTTTATTTTTTGGCAGACTTCCCCTACAAAATGTTTAGTGAGATTATCCCATTTCCTTATGTTTCTCCGAATGATCCTAGCAGTGTGATCAATTTGGAGGAAACTGTCCATTCCTGGATAGGAAAGCTACTACTTACATTGTTGTGTCTGGTCTCTGCATTACTGCAGTGATGGGTACATTGGAAATTCTTAGCTGGTTACATGGGTTGGTGTCTACATGGAGGTCATGGCACCTTTTAAAATTAAAATGAAATAGAGAATAAAAATTTAAATGTGCTATCTTCTAGACCGGTTCCTTACAGACCATAGTTCCTGCCCTTTCCATAGTTGTCTACATCCAGAACTAAATATGTTGGGTTTTTCCTGGGGCTGAGAAGAGAACAAATAATTTATGGTCACATATAGGCTGAGACTGAACCACAGCAGTACCAAGGCTGTTCTCTCAGTAGCAGTAGTAACACCTTGTGCCACCTCAGGTTCCTGAATTTCCTGGCTATTGGATTTTTATCCAGTGTTGCTCCATTATTTCTGCATAGTCCTGTGCTGCTCTCCTGCCTCCAGATCATGCCACCAGAAGCACAGTCACACTGGCAGGTGACACTGACTTCATGCTCATCTGATAAACTTCAGAAAAGCAAGTGGGTGGGGTGGGTGTGGGGAGGTAGATCTTGCCAACTGAATGACAAACACATGCTAGCTCAGCTTCTGATCTCTGGCTGGAACTAAACTCTCTAGCTTTTGTAAAGCATCAGCACTAATACCAGATGACAATCTTCTGTACCAGACTCTTGGTGTCTAGAAGGAATACCAGATATAAGCAGAATCCGCTAGACTTTAAGATGAAATGTGCTTGTCCCAAAAACCTGATTAAAATGACTTTTTGGTTAACCGCACAGGTGGGGCATAGATTGGCTTCTTTTCTTAAAATGGAAAAGGTCAATATTGCATATCCCTTTATTTGGGATTGAAGGCAAGAGGAGTGTGAAAGCTGTGTTTGGCTGATCAGGTGGGAGTGCATTCTAAAGCAGAGTAGTCCAAAGATGGCACATAATGTCAGTTATCTATAATTTTTACTGATTTCTGATCCAGTTCCAGATTTGCTTTAAGGTGTTTCCCTGTTTAAAGCCCTGAATGTGCTAGGCTCTATATTTTCGTCACTGCCTATCTCTCCACAACCCACCATGACCGCTGAGATCAACTGGGATGATGCAAATGATGGAGCCTACTGTAATACATGAGACTTGAGAATGGAGACTTCTCAGTAGAAGGCCCTTAGCTGTTGAACTCATACTGGAGATAAGCCTGAGGCTTGTCTACTTCAGGAAAAATGTAAGACTCATCTCTTGGGGTAGACCTTCCTTCAGTAATGGTCACTGACAATGGCCCACACACTGACCTCTACCTACAACTCTGGATCAGGAGAGCGACTGAACTAGCACAAATTGTGGGCTTATCTATCAAAATTTAACAGATTTGTTCATGCTACAAATGATTTTCACTTTTCCTGGGTTTTTGTTTTTGGTTACACTGTTTTAAAGTTTGTTACTGATCAACCTTTAAAGGTGATGTCTGATGTACAATAGCTGCATAGATGTGTAAGATTTACTATTTGAAATGCACACAATACTATGGACTGGGACGTATGAAACAGGATGATGTAGTAGCAATGGTGCACATCCACAACAAAAAATTGTGCATCCCCACCCCTGCCTTCTCAGACTTGCAGACACTGGGCAAACTCCATAACGGGAGATTTATGATGAGTTAATAGAGAGGGGGACAATGTGTGAAATCAGTGCATATACATGAGCTGTTATCATCTTAGTTTTTGCTCTGTGAGGTGGCATAAAGGAATGAAGGTAGATCCAAGTTAAGGGTTCAACACAATGATCAGCTTGTTTATAGATAGGCAATGTGTGTGTTTCAGTGTTGTCTTTCAGGGAATGGCATTCAGCTTTCACTTGTCCTAATAAACCTCTTGGGTAACCTGGATTAGGCAACCTTGATTATTGGCACTGATTGGATTGCCTTACAGAAGCATTGGACCTTGAAGAGGAAGTACTGTATTTGTAGCAGGTAAGAGTATTAGGGGTGCTTCAATAATGAAGGGCATTGCAATAGTTTGCAACGGTATTGTGAATTTCATAATGAGATTGAGATCAAGCTGTAGGACTGCAAACCAAGTCACTTGCACTCTCTGTCTCCCTGCTTCCAGAAGAGAGCGAGGGAAACCCCCCACCTCCTATACTTGTTTTTGGCTGTAACGCTTCGATTAAGGGAGAGCTATGGGCACGGTGCCTAATATAGCATTTTGAATGTTCACATGGTGAAGAACGCTTTTCACCTTTACAAACGTGTGACATATATGAGAACATAGCTCTAACTTGCCCAACTTCACATATGGGATAACATGAGGGGTGCTCAAAAAATAGCTGGTAATGAAGTGGGTCTGATTTCTTTGGCAGACATGTCTTCTCTCGCTTCTGTTTCATGATTCATCACTTCTGATGATAATTAGTGTAGCAAACTGAATAGAGAGTGACTGGATGGCTTGGGACTGGTAAATGGATATTGGAGTCTTTTGCAGTAACTCCTCACTTAACGTTGCAGTTATGTTCCTGAAAAATGCGACTTTAAGCGGAACGATGTTAAACGAATCCAATTTCCCCATAAGAATTAATGTAAATGAGGGGGTTAGGTTCCAGGGAAATTTGTTTCACCAGACAAAAGACTCTCTGTCTCTCTCACACCACCACCACCACCACCACCCCCCCCCGTTTTAAACAATTGAATACTAGTACACAGCGATGATGATAGTGAAGCTTGGCTGAGGTGGAGGAGTCAGAGGGTGGGATATTTCCCAGGGAATGCCTTACTGCTAAATGAACTAAGCAGTTGGCTGAGCCCTGAAGGGTTAACTCTCACACTCTACAAGCCAGCAGGAAAGGAAGGAGGGCAGATGTGTTTCAGAGATAGAGATGTGCATTTCTCCTTTAAGTATCAAAAGTGGAGTCAGAAGTACACTGCCTTGTTAATTAGATCAGCAAGCCTGACAGCTGCAGCTTCTGCCTAAGGCAGCAGCTCCCTCCCTCATGTGTCCTCCCTGCTCTAGGGAAGATGGGGTAAGCAAGATGCAGGAGCAGGGGGACATTAGCCCCCCTCTTCTTCCCCTTCCCCCACACAGCAAGCAGGCAGGAATCTCAGGGAGCAGCACATGGCAGTGGGGGAAGGGATAGCTGAACTGCCGCAATTGATAGCCTGCAAACGACTAGAAGGGAGCATTTTAGAACTTTAAACGAGCATGTTCCCTAATTGATCAGCAATTTAACAATGAAACAACGTTAACTGGGGCAACTTTAAGTGAGCAGTTAGTGTATATGGCTGAATGTCTCCCATGATGCACCACTGTCTCCCTTCAGGGTGAATCAAAGTGGTGATGCAGCATGGGAGATGTAGTCTGAATAGAATGGGAGCATGAGAAACTCAAATTACAACTTTGGTGAAACGTTGGAGCAACTCATCAAGATGCAGATTAATGTTGAACTGACGCAGCATGTTTCAACAAACTGAAATGAAGCATTTTGATTCAGGATTTTTGTTTTAGTTGGCCTTGAAAATTCTTTTTTGATATTTCAGCTCTTTGTCCCAGCTGAGGATGAAAACAAATGTCAAAATATCAATTTCACAGTGGATGGAAATTCCAGTTTTCAACCACCTCTAATCATTTGTATTGCTGATAGCCTTCTTCTTATTCTTCCCTCTGAACAAGTTATCTTCTGCAATTTGTGTACATAATGTTTGGATTGAGTATTAAAGTAGTGCTGTATTGCTAAGACATCAAATTTTTCTGCATTTTTACAATTCACATTCTAATATCTCAGACCTTTTCTTCTAGAATCTTGTGTACTCAGTAATATGAAACAGATTAGAATCAGACAGTTCCTAAGATTACAATGTTCAGTTTTTAATTAAATCCAAAAACCATAATGCCTAATGAATATGTAAACAGAAATCTCCAAGGTTTTCTTTAAATTCAACTATTAACATGATTATAACTGGATGCTAGGAATCTAATAAAGCTTTACACTTTTTTTTTTTAAATACTCCTCTGTGTTTGAAGAAATGGCCTTGTGTGCATTGTACGGGCAACACTACTTGTTTGCATCAGGTGTCAGGAAGCCTTTGATTAGTCTAAGCACTGAGAACAATTGGATGTTTTCCTTCCTGTTTCTTTTCACATTTTTATGTGATTGAATTTACTGCCTTTGAAAGAAAAGTCAATGGTGTCACTGGCAAATTTAGGTATAGTATAAGGACTCCCTATAAGTTTCCCTTACTCTGATTTGCCAGTTTGCCTCAGTTCTGTTCCTACTGTATACCCCATTCTATTTTTGGACCTTGACATGACTATCTCTAAACAAATATCTAGATACTCAGATTGCCCCCATAGCCCTAGTTTCTGAACACATTATATTTCTGCTTTGAAATGTAACAAGCCTTGTTATTCCACACCTTATTCTCTCAAGTGAAGAGTGCAGATGAGGCAGTGATTTCTCTTTTGTTCATGAGGTGGACAAGTGCAAACTAGGATGAGCTCAAAATAATGTTCATGTGATCCAAGCAAAATTTAGACCTGAGCCTACAGAAATAAGAGGCTAGTGAATAACTAATCCACCGCTCCACCTAGCATTTCAGTTTTTGTGCAGCTAATTCAACTTAACCTATACGTGATTGAAATGACAAAGTCCTGTGGCACCTTATAGTCTAACAGACGTATTGGAGCCTAAGCTTTCGTGGGTGAATACCCACTTCTTCAGATGCATGATTGAAATGTACTTTATTATTTTTGTATTATCATAGTGCCTAGAACACTCTCTCAGGGATCCCATTTTGCTAGGTGGTGTATACACACAACAGAGAGACAATCCTTGCCCCATTGGGTTTATAATCTAAGTATAAGACACGAGAGAGATGGATACAGAAAGATGATTTAGACTAAATACTGAATCAGATGTTTTTCTCTACTTCTGTCAGAAAATTATTAATTTCTGTACGTTGAGAGGCTAAGGCAGTGGTTTTCAACCTTTTTTTCATTTGCAGACCGCTAAAAATTTTCAAATGGAGGTGTGGACCCCTTTGGAAATCTTAGTCTGCAGACCCCCAGGTTGAAAGCCACTGTTCCGTGGTAATGACAACCTTTTGTGGACCCCTTAGACAGTCTGTGGACCCTCAGGTTGAAAACCGCTGGGCTAAGTGTACACTAATGAGCAACTAATTGCATGCCTAGTTGCTGTCAAATAGTAGATATCATTTAATTGGAAACATTTGATATCAACATCTGACCCAATAGCCATTTTTTTCCTAGGTTTCACTTGCTGTGTAATCTGTTGCTAATGGGCAACTGAAAAGTTGCTCATTTTATAGTGTCCTGCTTTCACTTTTTAAAACATGAAATATTTTTGGTGAAAAATGACAGACTGGATAATCTAATCCATCTGTAAATTCTATGACTCAATCTCTAGGCCAATGCAGAAATATTCCCTAGAGTATATAGTTCTCTGAAGTTCTGCCCACAGGACCGCTATGGTACAAGCAGTGGCAGTGCAAGTTCACCCATATATCCCCTCTTACTGTGCTTCAGCTTTTTTCTGGGGAGTTAGTTCAACTGCTAGGCTCATTTCGTTCTTGGCCTCTCTCTGGCTGCCAACTAGAATCAATTGGACTGAAATAGTCAATTAACTTCATGCAGGCCTCAGAACAATTCTCAGATGCCAATGACTCAGTCACTACCACCTTTGCCCCTAGAGGAAGACTACTTCCTATTGTTACCAGTGCTGTAAACCAAACTGCCTCCACTTTGACCTCTACTTCAGATCCCTTTTGTCTTTCATATGCTATCACCAAAACGTCACAGTTTAATTTGTCACTGCTCTGTGTAGCTGCTTATGCCACAGAACTTCCTCCTGACGTACAGGACCTATGTTTTATATTCCAGGGATTTATAATTCACCCACCAGTACTCTCCTCTCTGATGCAACAGTATTTGCTTTTGCTATTAAATGCAGAAAGTGTCAGCTGCGCTCTGAGGTAAATCACTAAGCTAACAACCAAGACAGTATGCCTAAATAAACAGTCATCCATTAATGTGAAGGTTGCTCTCATTCTTAAACTTCATTTATTTGTTTTCCTTCTTCCCCTCCCAGTGCTATTTGTGGGGTGGAGTATGAATGTGGGAGATCCTGGGGCATAATTGCCCACAAGGATCTCTGACAAGAAGAAAGGTAATTTAGTGGTTTATTACTGCAAACACACTTCAGTTCATGCCTTAAGCCATTTCGCATTTGAGGGAGCATGAAAATTTAGGTTCATGACATCAGTTATAATTATAAAATACCACCCAGGGGTGTGTGCATGAGAGAAGGGAAGAGAAAGGCAGGGATCTTTAAGTCTATATGTAAGTTTAGCAGAAGTAACAGCTGCTGCTGTAAAACAGCTGCTGCTGTAAAACAGAAGTTAAAATTAGCATACAAGGTGGGGGTGCTACAGGACAGTGTATTTCTACATTTCATATTTATAGGGCAGTAGCACCCAGAAACCCATCAGGATCAGGCCACATTGTGTTTGGTACTGTACAAATGCAAAGAATCACTGACCTGACCAGTTTGCAACTGAAGCTGGACACATGAAAGGTGTCGGTGGAGGGATACAATAAAATGTATGCGAGGTTTTTTTTATATATTATTTATAATTACACACATTTATGATTTAAACAAAAATCAAAGTGCTTAGTGCCCTCAACCTAGCAAACATTAATTGTCTAATTTCTTATAGGCCTCATGGCAGAGGGCGGGGTGTGGAGGAGGGAAAAGTGTGGGTTGGGGGGCTTATGGATCAGTGCAGAGAGGATGTTTTGTGTGGAAGAAAGCTACAGACCAAATGGACAGATGAGGTTGGCATCTCTAATGGCTGGGGTTAGGCAGCAGTAGTACTCCTGGGGGGGAATTCTGCACACAATATTTTAAAATTCTGCATATTTTATTTGTCAAAATAACAATATAGTCATGCCAGTTTTAATTATGTTGAGAATTTATTTCAAAATACCTGTCAGCAAGTAATTCCTGTAACAATGCGGACAACAAAAAATGTTCCGTAAATGTTTTTGACAAATAGATTCCTTACTAGACATTAATACAGAACTCTGAGTAATAATTCATTTAAATTACAATAGAGAAACTTATTTCCCACACCCCTCAGAAACAGGGCAAAGGCTTACGGGAGTCATAGGTAATGGAGGAGCTGAGGGAGAGGGAAGTAATTGCTGGGAGTGAACCTGGAGGGTTGTTGGGGGTGGAGGAGAGAAGTATGGAACAAGTGGTGGTGTTTGTTTTTTGTTTTTTTTTTGGGGGGGGGGATTATTAGGAAGTTGGGGAGCCTCCCCCATGCAGACTCTGACTGACCCTTAGCCTCTCCCATTCAGTCAGGAACATCTGCCCAGTCCTTGTCTTTCCCTGCTTCCCCTCCCCCTGTCCTCATGTGTCCCTGCACCCCCTCCCATTCAGCCCCTGTCTCAATGCTGTTGCCCCATTAGCTCCTGTGCCTCCACACCAGCCTGTCCCCTCCCCCCCATAGCCTTTCTGAACCCCAGTCTACATGACCTACCCCCTCTGTCCATCCCCCCATATATACCATCCCACCTCACCTGGCCCCACAGGCATGATACTGTGAGAAAAAGCAGCCCCTCTGCTCTCTCCCTCTCTGTGTCTGGCCACCTTCTCTTTTGGCACCACAGCAGCCCCTGGTGGGTGAAAAGGGTAATTGCAACACCTCTCCAGCAGAATGTGTTATTCTGCAGAGAAAAAAAATCTGCAGGAGGATATGAATTCTGCACAGGTGCAGTGGTGCATAATTCCCCCAGGAGTAGAACAGGCACAGTGACAAAGGGCTTTGTAGGCAAAGTCAAATACTATGAACTATTTTACATGTAGAGCTAGTTAGAAATGGAATCTCTGCTCTGCAGCAAACTTTGGCATTTCAAATTTTGTCATTCCACAGCTGAATGAAAAAAGTCTAGATTTCCCACAAAATGAAATTTTTGAAATATTTTGGAAATCTTAAAACTTTTTTGAAGTCTTGTGACTTTTACACTACTTTATAAATTATAATATAACAAAGTTGAAACAATGTTCCAATAACTTCCCCTGAAATGTTATGAAATCAATAATTTTCCACAGAAAAATCTGATTTAGCTGATTCAGCATTTTTCCACTGGAAGACTGTTTCATCAGAAACTTTTTGACCAGGTCCAGTTGTGTGCCGGTAGACCAAGTCACTGGCCCAGGAACAATCAGTGCCACACACTAGTGTCTGTTTTAGGCCATTGTCTCAAAGCACAATTTATTGGCTAAACAGAAAACTTAAGCAAAGTAAAGTAGCTCCTCTGCCCAACATGGGCCACAATTCACAAAATCTTTGCCATCACCTTTCTTAGCCCCTCAAGGTCCTTGACATGACACAGGAGTCTACCTGGTCCCTGCAGTGCTCACACTCTAGCATATTTGTCTGAAAGTCATCTCATAGCCAGCTTCTACTACAACCCCCCCCCCTTATAATTCTCCAGCCTGACTGACCACTTGCTGGCCTTTATAAGGGCCAAGTGCTCTTCAGTCTATCACTTGACCTCTAGCCCCACAGCCTCAGCTGGGACACAGCTGATCAGACACTGGTGGGGCTGGCCCATCTCCTCTTAAAGGGGCCAGTCACCATGTGAAATGTAATTTCACATCATTTGACTGTTTAAAAATTTATAGAAAATCTGGGATTTAGGGTTTTAGCCTACAAAGTGCCAAGCACCCTGGTGGCCCAGACCCAGCACAACACTTAAGCATGTGCTCAGTTTTAAGCATGTGAGTAATCCCAGTGTGACCTGGGCAGGTACCTGGCTGATTAGAAGCCAGGGCAACCCATCAGAACAAGGGAGGGGGACTACAAAAACAGTTTCACCCCAGCCTTGCAGAGCAATGTAGTTGTGACAACTGGAAGGAGACTGCAAGTGCCTCATGGAAGCGCACAGAAAAATGGGTGCTGTAAGATGGCTTTAGCTAGCTGCAGCATGAGACACACAGCTGCCAGGTCTGAGGAAGGCCTCCAGCCTGCTCTGCGTTTAGTCTCGCTGCACTCACTGTTTTGATTTTTGCTTCTCAAGCGCGGGCGGGGCTTTCCCCAGGCTGGATTCTTGTCGCTATTGCATTGGCTAAAGCAACTGTCAGTCCCACAGCTTTGCCGGCCCAGCGGCGCAGCTGGGAGGGTGGGGGCAGGTTCTATTGGCCAAAGGAAAGCAAATCACTAGGCCACGCTGGGGCGTGGGAGGGGCCTCCCCATTGGGTGAAGCAGGCCAGGGAACCCCCGCCCACATTCCACAGCTGGAGAGGTGTGGGAAATAGTGCAGTCCCGGGGCTAGTTCCTTAATTCTGATTGGGCAGAGGCTTTGAAACCAGCCAGCTTCCCTTCAGTGATTGGCAGTTTTCATGGAGGGGGAGCCAGCATCTGAAGGGGGTGGGGAGGGAAGGCTGCTGGTGTCAGTCTGAGGCTGGACTCTGAGCAGCTGTGGGGAGGGTCTCCAGCTGATAGAGGAAACTTACTACCTATTAAACCCAAACACACACATTCTAATGCAGATCAGCTGTGTGCAAACAATACGGGTATTGTAGCTCTGAGCACTGGAGAGAGGAGAGTAGGGTTCGTTCTGGAAATTTGTCTCAATTTAAATTGATATACTATATCATATAGCTAGCGTGTGAGGGAGTATTAAGTACAAAGAGAGTGAGCAGAAGGAGAGCTTTGGTCATATGGAATAAGGCTGCTCTGTGTGAGCAGACTGCCCATAGTGAAGTGTTCCCAAATACACATATCCTATCTCCCTGAGCTTTATTGTGGTTCTAACTAACCATGGAGGTGTTGGAAAATGGGGAGCAGAACCTGTTGCACTGGGATCGAAAGCTGAGTGAGCTGTCAGAACTGGTGGACTCCGATTCCCTGCTAAACAATACGGTGAGAAACAGCAGCGCTGGGCTGTTTGTCTGTCTTCTGTACGAACACTAACGTGTGTTCATCTTGTCAAAGGGGGAGGGTGTGCAGTAATTCTAATGTGGGGGATAGCCCCTCTCTTTGGGAGTGGAGGAGCAGGAGTTGGGCTAGCACCCATCTGCCTGGAAGTTAGGCTGGTCTGTTATCAGGAGTTCTTGTGAATACTCAGTGTAGGAGGTGTTCAGAAGTCTTCCTTGTGAAATTATGATTGTGTGTGAAAAGTATGAGTAATACCATTTTCCTTCCCTTTAAGCCTAGCTTTTCGTTGTCATTCCAGCTGGGTGGCTGAAGAAACCCATGGTAGAGCTGGGCCCCATTTGGCTTATGCATTTGGGGGAAGCCCTAAAACTGCTTTACAGTTAGTAATGGGGGGGAGGGAGTCTAGCGTTCGGAATTTTAATCGGGGTGGTAATTAGAAAAACAGATGCAACCAGGACATTGCTGAAATGCATTTTCATTTCTTCACCTCCTTTCAAACGAGAATGACTGTGAGCATACAGGGAGAACCCTTGCAGTGCATTAAGGTGCTGTTGGATCCTAAGCCATTTAAAAAATGACTGAAATTTCATATTTTATTTAAACTGTAGCAGCACATATGGGTGTGTGACTTTGTGGTTTGGATCCCCTCCCCCCTTTGTGCAAATTAAGAGGTTTGTAAAGGTTTAACTTAAAGCATCAGTAAGAAAATAACAGACTTCAGGACTTTACTATAATGGGTTTATTCTGCAATTGGGTGAAATCCAAGACTTTGAAATTCCGAGGAACTGATTTCTGCAGCCCGCTACCATCATTAGAGGTTATGCTTGAAAGGGAGTTAGAGCCCTACCTCCTGAAAGATTTTTGTGGTGGATTGGGGGCATGAGGAGAGAGAGAAGACTTTGTCCTCATCTGAAAAATGCACTGTTAATTGATATCAAAGGCACAGCTGCAGCCAGATGTATGATTGATTTTACTGCAGTGTGCAAAAAAAGCCACTTCACACCGAAAATAAGGCCAAAAGTAGGTTTTCCCAGGGCATTGTGGGAAAGGAGGGAAATTACATTCCTCCAGGCAAACAATGCAGAATTACTAAGAGCCAGCCAGGTCAGAGAGAAAAGTATTTTCTACTGGATATCTTATTTTTTTTATAGTGACTGACAAACCCTTGTTGGGTGGGAATGGGCCTGGCTTTGACTGAATTCTACAAAATATTGAGGAAGAATTGGTTTGTGTGTTTAGTGTACCAAGTGATTGCATTCTACCATGGTGCAGATTCCTTTATATTACTAGCTGCTGCAAAGCTGAGAATTTGGAATTGACCATCTGTTTAGTAGGCTTTTAGTTTATTGGGTTGCAGAGTTGTGGCTGTTTTGGTCCTAGGATATTTGAGAGACAAGCTGGGTGAAGTAATATCTTTTATTGGACCAATACAAAAAAGTTTATTTGGACACAGGTTAGGGAGGCATGTAAATAACCATTCTCAGTGCAACAGTTCATAGCTTCTGGCTACAGAAACCCTTACTATAAACATGTGTCTAACCCTGGCGTGCGAAATGCTTTACAGGGACTTTCCTATGGCATGGCTAAGCGATCCCTCTGGTAAGTTCTTCCTTGTAGGCTGTCTGTCTTAGGGGGAAAAAGGTGTGGTAATTGGGATGTTAAAACTACCATTACCTTGTTTACACATAGGGATTTTAGTGTATTAAAATCCTAATGTAGACAAAGATAGTGGTAGTACTAATGTGCTAGTTAACCCACCTTTTTTTCTTAGTGTGGACATGGCCTTTGATTAGTTTTAAAATTGCACTTGAATCCTCAGATTCCAGTTTACTTGCTTTTGGTAGCAGCTGTTGGTGAAGCTGTGGGCATGTTTGTCTCAGTTCTTCCCTGGCAGACCATCACTGAGGCTTAACATATCAAAGGGGCTGCTGTTGTGTCACAAGGATCTCTTGTTGTCCTCCCCTCCAACTCCAGATCTTGTCTTGCAAAGGCAGAATGTTTTATCACATCTCTCATTGCCAGGACTGAGAGGAAGAAGATCATTAACTGAACTCTTTTCTCTTCCATGGAAATGCAGAGTCCTATCATTCAGGGCCGGCTCTAACTTTTTTGCTGCCCCAAACAAAAAATAAAAAAACCCTGAGCCCTGCCCCCACCAAGCAAAAAAACCCACCAAAACCAACAAAATCCGAGTGTTGCCCTGCCGAAACAACTCTCCCCACCCCCCGAGCGCTGCCCCGCCAAAGTGAGAAAAACAAACAAAAAACCCCAAGTGCTGCCCCGCTGCCTCAAGATGGCCGCCCCTTAGAAGGTGCTGCCCCAAGCACGTGTGGCTGATGCCTGGATCCGGCCCTGCTATCATTTGGTTACCATGCTGGTTTCCAATATTAACCTTTCTATGCTGGGAAATTACTGTTGCCGCACAAATACTATTTAATGCCTTTAAAAAACCAAGATGCAAAGTCCTTGGGGGAGTGGCTGGCTATAAAGGACCAACAAATATCTGAAATTTAATTATATTTGCCAACCTCTCTCTCTTTCTACCACCTATTTTAAAAACAACAGAAAGCAAAACAAGAAAAAAACCCAGCCTCAACCAAACCAGTGTTAGGCCTCCAGCTGTTACTTGTCTCTAATGCAGGAGGTGTTTTGTGGGCATGTGCTGGCCTTTCAGCTCTGCAGACCTTACTCTCTGATCTCAGGTGAAAATGAGTAATGTTTTCTTAGGTGTGTGGGTGGAGAGGGTGCATTCAAGTCCAATGTGTGTGCACAGCACAAAGTAATAAAAGTTGACACAACTGGTGAATCTCTGCTCAGGAGAAGTCCAAGATTGTAATTCCAGGGACTTCTATAGGTGAGGGCTGAGGTGTGCTGGCCGAGCTGTATGAGGAAGCTTGCTCAGCATTTACCTGTGCTATGCCTAGGCAGTCCTATCTCTGCCTCACTTTTGTGAGAACTAATATACCCAGGTAAATAAATAAAGCGAATAAAAGGTTTTCATCTGTGAACTGTGACATACCATAGTGCCACTGTGCAGTGTCATAATTCTACATCACAGCAAAGATCTTGTTAGTCTATGTACAGAAACATGAATAACCATATAAGGCCTAACTTGCCATGTGCTGGGCAGGGTGGCCTTAGGGTCCTGGGAAGCATGCCTGTTGCAAGTTCCGAAGTTTAATGCAACTAGAAGGCAGGCTGTCTGTTACACACTGTAACTGTCTTTCTTTAACTATCCCGTTAAACTGCTTTGTCATTGAAATGTCTTATGCCTTGCACAATTTATATCTTCAGATAGCTCTGGGGGGAAAGCAATCCTATGTTAGATTTCTTTAATGAGCTAGTAGGAGCTTTAGTGACAGGAAGCTCTGCACTGTTCTGTTGAGGGCTCCCTCTCTCCCTCCCCCCCCCCCCCCACCTCTTAATTAAAAAATAAATGTTCTGAATGAAACAAGGGACCCCTCTGAGAATATTCTGTTGGATTTTATAGCTGTGTTTGGGGTGCTTCCTTCCAGCTACTGTTTGGATCTTCATCGGTGACAAAGATTGAATTGCCGTTCTAATTCATACTGTCAGCCAGAAGTATTTCCCTAATTAAAGTCCAGAGCTTGGGTGAGAAATTGTAGCCACCCAACATACATGTGTTTTCCCAATAGGGTGACCAGATGGCCGGATTTTATAGGGACAGTCTTGTTATTCGGGGCTTTTTCTTATATAGGCATCTATTACCCCCCATCTACTGTCCTGATTTTTCTCACTTGCTATCTGGTCACCCTATTTCCAAATCCAGTTACTGGCTACTTGAAATGTGTATAGCTTGCAAAATAAATGACATTATGGCTGCCCATTGGTCAGAAACAGTGCTCCTGCCTCTGTGGTGTTTAAATGGAGCATGCTCTGCTTGTTGTGTGGCAACTAATCCTACCTAGGCATTGACTCTTGGGAGCCATGTAGGAAGAGGCCTCTGAAGGGACCCAAATAGAGGCAAGAAATGGATATGTTTCTGTTGTTGGAAGAATGATGAAGTGGGTGTATTTCAAAAAGAGAGGATGGTATGATTATTTTGACTACTTATTTTTTCCATAGTAATCCCTCCCAGGGAAAGAAAAGCATCTATTCCTACAGTTGCCTGCACTATTGTTTGCAAAGCACAGTTTCTGTAGAGGAATATGTTGTGCCTGCTGTAATGAAGTACAAACTCCACAACTACCTTTTAATAGACCTTCTCAACTGAGTAAAAATTTAGCATTTCCCTGGTTCATTCTTCAGATCCTGTAGGATACATTGGCTTCGCTGCTTCTGCTGCATATGCAAGTTTCTTGCTTGGTGTGTCCGTAAATAGCAACAGGGGTGCACAGTGAGGCATCTGTAGTGTCCCTGTAGATCTATTGCTGTCAGATTTATGTGCCTTCAGCTGTTTACCTGCTTAGTGGGATGAACACCACAGATGTATTTGCTTGATCGCTTCTCTCTCAAATGATATGCTGACCCTCCCATGTGGATTTGAGTCTTCCTCTGGTCTTTGCTTATTCTTGTCCGGGCACATAGCTGTGATTTAAATGTGAAAAAGCTGATAGTACAGTCCCATTAGTGCCATCTCCGAAGATGGACATGCACCATTATAATGGTGCTTATAAATCCCAATCTTCATCAGATACCTCTGTGCTAGTGAAACTGGCATCCCACCTTGTGAACAGGTATCCTATCCTCTAGTCTAAGCAGAGAGACCTATATGTGTATGCATTTAGGAAAGATGTGAACAGCCTTTGAGAGAGGTCTTGAATAGGCACAATCTTCTATTGATGTGTGATAGATATAACAAAAAAAAAGTGTGATAGGAAAACTTACGGTCAGGAGGAAGGATCCACTTTCCTTCTGCAGTCAAACACATTGTGTGTGTGTATATAATATATAAAACAGGATGAAATTTCTGTCACTGAAACATTGCCTGAGACAGCTACCTTTATATCATTAAAAATGCTTTAACCACCCCCCAAAGCAGTTCAAGATTCAAATTATTAATCAGAGCTCTGTAGACAATGCGTAATACTGTAGTACAAATACATTTAAACACATAAGTATTTAAACTCAAAGTTCCACTGTAGCTAAATTGCTCATGCCCAGATTCAGCCCCCTGGGGCTTCTGTGTGGTTTTTTTTTGTTTTTTTGTGTGCCATAGCTGGTGATCTCAGCAGTGCCTGCTGCTCCTTGCTCCACTGTAACTTTGTGACATCCTCTGAAACAGAGCCCTGAGGAGCTGCATGCAGGTCTTGGCAGGCAGCAGGCCTTTTAGGTAACTGTTCAAAAGACAGTGACACATTGGAATTCAAGTCCGCATAAGCTGACCTGCAGTTGATGCCATCCCAGCAGGGCTGCGTGCCGCAGTGACACATACCAGGTCCTGATACAGATGGATAAATCTGTTGACAAAATGCTCTGTAAAATGCCAACTACCTGTTCCATTTCTAGAAGGCAGTCAAAAGGCAAATGGTTCTTGTAAAGAACTTCTAAATGTCAAAAACGTATCTAATTCCGATGAGGCAATCTCGTTCCCATTTTGTTGTTTATAACCTATTTATCACTTGATTCTGCTTCTGTAGGGCAGCAGAATGCAGCTGGATTTAATATCAGCGTTCTAAAGGTGAGGTGTGTTTGGCCATATGGAGAAGGTATGTTGGACAGCACTGAAATAGTTGACAAATATTTTAGGCCTAAATTTTCAGAAGTGACCAGTGAATTTGGGTATCTGAATTCTTGAGTACTCAACTTGAGACACTTCGAAGAGGCCTGATTTCTCAAAGTGCTGAGTATTTGCCCTTTGAAAATGGAGCTTTTGAAAGGGCTGCAAGTTGGGCATCTAAAAATTGAAATGGCCCGAATCTCTAGCCAGTTCTGAAAATTTAGTCCTTAATATAGGCTTCAGTATACCATTTGCATGAGCTATGTAAATCCATGAGGACGCTACAGTTGATGCCATGGATGCTTCAACTTCTGAACACCTGCAGAGTGTGGGCCCGTGGGGCGTATGCAGTCAGTTTCCATGTGCAAAGGAATGTGCATGTGCCTGCTCTGGAGTCTCAGCAGGTTGATCATACTTTCCTTGTTTGATGCACCTGAACAAAAATAAAACCAAACTTAAAGTTCAATGATGTCAGAGTTCAGAATCATGATTGTCCTCTAAGAAGAGTTGGGGAAACTTTGAGCTGTTCTTATCTCTTCAGATAAATTGTCCTTTACAGGCTAATGAATCCTCACCAGGAATTTGCAGTGACTCATTTTCTCTGTCTCTCAAACACTGTGGTCACTGTCATCCGCTTAGTATTCAGTTGACTTCTGCAGAAAGAGTACATCTGAATGGGCTTTCTTGGATTGCCTGTGTTTTTCAATGTGTGGCACTTGGGGCTATATTTCATTTGTTAATTATATCTGATATGCTTAATTTTACATACACACTGCAAAATTCAGTGTTTCCACAGCATGTGTACCACTGGACCTGGAGTGAGCTTTGTCGATTTCATGTATTTAATTTCTTTCCACAGGGTAGCCAAGTTATGGCTTCTGTGAAAAACATAACTGTTTCTTGTCTTAAATGCCTGTAAAATCCTGGGTTAATGTAACTTTTTATTTAATTTTGGTTTTGAGAGAGCTGGTCCATTTATTTAAAAGTGCAATTCATATTGCACATTTTGTTTTAACTCTGCCTGCTTAAGGAGTTGACTAAAGACTCAGCATTGCTTCTCATCTGTTACTGGGCATGGAAGGCAATTCTGCAGCTTTGTAGCCTAATGTGACATCACTAATCGGGTCATCTAAAGAATTGGCCAACGCTCCCCAATAAAGAGAGAAGTGAAGATATACATATATTAAAAAGGCAGATAAGTTCAATAAACAACTTGGAGACAATCTTTATAAATTATGAAGGAGCTGAATAACTTTTGAAACAAAAAAAACTATGTATGCTCTACACTTCCCATTTAAAGCCTTTAAAAAAAAAAGAAAAAAAAAAAGAGGAACACAGTTAGTTCAAATAATCAGCAAACCTCTTGTAAACATCTCTGATCTAAAAGCTGACTGAAAGAAGCACATGGTGCTTTGAAACTTTACCCTTACCATCATATTTCCTGCCAGTTAAATTTAGAAAAATAAGCGTATTGGATTTTCTCCAGCTGGGCTTCTTTTGGCTGACGTGTAACTGTACATTTACGGTGCTGAATCTGTCATGATGGCTGAGGTAGAGAAGAAGAGTGATCAGTTCTGGGAATGACATTGGGGCATGGGTGATAGCAAAGTGTGCCCATGTAGCACAGAAAACACAATTTTTGGTACCTTATGGAAACCTGTAATCCGCAATATCCCAGCTAAATGTTTCTCAAGACTTAGAAGGATCCTGTTGAAGATATGTAAAGGTATGTTGCTAATCAAGGAAGTGGGTAGAGTGAGAGAGTCTGGACAAATGAATGCATCATTCATGTTACTCAAACTGGGTTGTCCTACAGCTGGGAACAGAGAGCTTTTCATTTGGCTAAGCTGTGGGAAGAGAGTACAGCCTTAGAATTACTCACAAATCTCTGTACCACACTTTAAAGAGACCTATCCTAGAAAAGGTGGCAACTGTGCAAGCCTTGTACTATCCTTTCAAATAGATTTGAAATACAACTGGGTTCTTTTCAATCTTTTCTTTTCATGAGCATCAATATCTTCCATCGCAGTAATGATAGGCTACCAGGCAGATAACCAACCCTAACCCACGTTTGGGATAGTTTAACTTCGTTCTGCTGTTTTCTGGCTGTGACGTCCTATCAGATATTATGCTCTTGCAGCAGTGATCATATTCTGTCTCTTCTTCCTCTCCAAATAGAGCCTCCAAGCTCTTGATTGTCTAGTCTAGGATTTCTTTGCCTCCAGACAAGCAAAAAAGTTCACAGTTGTTCTCAAAGTATTAAAATAGGCCCTGTGACCAAACCTCTCCCACCCCCAAACTCTTGCCTCTTCCTTGTCTTTTAGCTTCTCTTGTTTGCCTGCTGCAGCCTGATGGCAGCACACCTCACTGGGATAGGACTCCTGTCCCCAAGCCCATTGACTAAGATTTTGGAAGTGGAGTAATTTATTCTAGAATAGAATCACTTTCATACCAGAATGGTGTATCCACACAGGGCGTCAGGACCGGCTTTAGGCTGATTCCCCCGATTCCAGGGAATCAGGCCCTACAGCGTCCAAGAGGGGCCCCGCAACATCTGTTGGCAGCAGTTCGGCGGCAGGTCAGTAGCTGCTGCTTCTGTCGCAGTACTTCGGCGTCAGCACTTCGGCGGCAGAGCCCCGTCGAAATCGGGCCCCGCACTTGCTAAGGCCAGCCCTGCAGGGCGTTACACCAGCATAGCTAATAGAATATTCTAATTTGCTTGTGGAGATAAGTGCTTACACGTCTCATGAGCTAAACTAGATGAGTCATTCTCAGTTTAATTAAAGCAAGAGAGAAAAGTGAAGAGCTTGCATGCCATTAAGGCAGTCGTCCTCTCTGACTACCTTAGTCAGTCTGTTAGCATCACACATCGGTTAGATACCTATTTCCCCTTGCTGCTTCCAGAGATCTCTTACTGGGGTGTGCTTCTGCCCCTCCCCCCTAGATCCAGGGCCATAATCTCCACTTTTCAAATCTGGCTTCTGTTACCTAAACACACAAGGGTATGGATTTGCTGCTTTCCCTAGGAGGGCAAAAGACCCTTTAATGGTTAATAGCCACCTTTCAAAGGCTCCAATATCAACTCCTTGGCTGCCATTATCTAGTTTGTCAGGCCAAGTGTTAAAACCCCATAAACAATTAGTCCTTTGCCAAGAAATGCAAATAATGAGCTGGTCTCCAGAGGTTCTGTCACAACATAGCTCTTGACAAGCTTTCTCAATTCAGTGGAGAAAGCCCTGTCTTTGCCTTCCCTCTAGGTCCTCTCTCTCATTCAATACCATGTAGAAGAGTGAGACAGAAGTCAGTCTCTCTAGACAGAGGCCCCTTTACTGGCAGAGGTCACCATGACACTCTGAGTAGCAGGGAATGAGAAAATCAGCTTAAGTCTTAATGGGGGCTTTTGATTGTCTCTTGCAGTCTGGGATCTCATTTAGAGCTGCCTTAGTTGTCCAAAATATATATATATATAATGTCCTGTACTGTGGCTCTAGTTTTCTATTGGGAAAGGCTTCCTCCATAGCACCTCACTAGTTTGTGGGAGGCAAGTGGCGTGCGATGGAGAGAGTCTAGGTGACCTACTGGTTGTCCCTTGTAACCGCTCTAAAGTAAATGCTGCTGTATTGAAATTGCAAGCTGAGAGAGAGAAAATCTAGTGGAAGAGTAAACACAGCATTCCTCCTTGGGTATGTGGAATAGGCAATAAGAAAAAACCAGTTGGTTAGGAGCAAATTATTAAATACTATTGGGGTTAGGCATGTTCTGTTTAAGCTGTAAATGAGGGACTGAGGCAAATATAAGGGATGCATAATTGTTTTAGCCATGTGGAGCTTTTTTTGGCAGCAAACATTGTCTTTTTTTCTGTTGATTCAACTTTTCTGACCTAAGTAACGTACAATAACGAAGGTTGGAGGAAAAAAGATCAGATTGTAAATACATAAAATGTAGCAAATGAAGGTAAAATATATTTTTGTCTTCTTAAACCCTATGGGGGTAGAGACTATATTTGCTTCTGTGCCTGTACAGGGACTAACAGGAGTCTCTGGGCTATACTAAACACAAATATTAAACATGAGGGGAATGGAGGCTAACGTCCCTCTAGAATGAGGGACACTCTTCATCAGGAGGCCACGTTGAGGGATCAGAAAGGCACTGAGAGGAAAGAAACTGCATAAATAAAGGATGGGATACTAGCTAGCTAGGATGGATTTACCCGAATAGAGCAGTCTCTGCAGCTGCCTTTGATCCAAGTGAGTTACTGTGAAGATGCCAGTGACCATTCAGTGCCTGTCCTGCACCTTGGAAGTCTATTTGTTTGCCATCTGCTAGCTTTAAATCTTCTGTATGTGATCCTACTCTTCTGTGGTTGGTACTGGTGAAAAGCAGAAATCTGTCTGCCAAGAAAGGATTTTTCCATGCAGTTGCACTGAGATATGCTTCATCATTTCACACAAACTGCTAAAGTTCTATGTAGGGTTGCCAGGTGTCTGTTTTTTGACTGGAAAGCCTGGTCGAAAAGGGACCGTGGTGGCTCTGGTCAGCACTGCCGACTGGGCTGTTAAAAGTCTGGTCGGCAGTGCAGGCAGGCCCCCTACCTGGCTCCGTGCAGCTCCCGGGAAGCTGCCGGCATCTCCTTCTGGCTCCTAGGCAGAGGAACAGCCCCAGAGGCTCTGCGCACTGCCCCGGCACCAACTCAGCTGCTCCCGTTGGCCAGGAACTGTGGCCAATGGGAGCTGAGGGGGTGATGCCTGCAGGCGCGGGCAGCATGGAGAGCATGTGGTTGTGCCTCTGCTTAGGAGCCGGAGGGAGATGCCGGCAGCTTCCTGGGAGCTGCCTGAGGTAAGCGCTGCCTGGAGACTACACCCCAACCCCCCTGCACTTCAACTCCCTGCCCCTACCCGTCCCAGCCTGGAGCCCTTTCCTGCATGACACACCCCTCATTTCCAGCCCCACCCCAGAGCCCAACCCTGCAGCCGGAGCCCTCACTGCCACTCCTCCCTGCCCCAGCACCCTGAAAGTGAGCAAGGGTGGGGGAAAGTGTGTGACTGAGGGAGGGGGATGGAGTGAGTAGGGGGCGTGGCCTCTGAAAAGGGGTGGGCAGCGGGGCAGCGGTGTTGGGTTTTCTGCAAATAGAAAGTTAGCAACCCTAGTTCTATGGTAAGAAAATGGGGTCCAACTGTGTTGTTTTGGTAACCTCGTCTCTGACTTCATGCTGTCCATGGCAGTGAAGCATCAGGTTGCTCTCTTCTATCTACTGTGCTAGATTTGTCCAAGATCAGAGAAATAAAGCCAGTTTGTGCTAGTGAGATCTTTTCCTCACCATAGAAAGGGATAAAGAGAAATGCACCTACATGCGTTTGTCTTGTATGGTTTGGGGCTGTAGGTGCTGGAGAAGTTGCTGTCCCTCAGCTTTGCTAGCCTGGCTCAGTTCTGTTTTGCAATACCCCTGAAATACTTCACTTCTGGCTCTTGCTTTAGCAGAGATTGGTCACATCATACCAGCGCGCCTTACCTCCGATGGCAAAGTGCCTGTGACAGATGGGAGGACCCAGCTCTCACTTGCATCAAGGATGGTGCGAGTGTTGCCACTGACTTACATGAGAGCAGGAGCGGGGCCTTCACAAGATGCTTCAAACGTATTTAGCTGATGATGCTGAGAGATGCTTTTGAAGTTGGCTAAGCAATAAAAGCATCCTTACACGCCGCAGCAGCCAAGGGTGTCAAAGGCATGATTGACAAAGTATTTAGAGATGAGGTGGGTGAGGTAATATCTTTTATTGGACCAGCTTCCAATAAAGAGAGAGACAAGCTTTCGAGCTTACACAGAGCTAGCCTTCAGGTCTGAGAAACATACTTAGGCCTGGTCTACCCTACAGAGTTAGGTCGATGTAAGCTGCAGTATGTGAGCGTCTACACTATAGCATTGCTCCTGCTGATGTAAGTCTCCCACTATACCGACTTAAAAGCTGCACCTCTGCGAGAGGTGTAGTGCTTAGGTTGGTGTAGTTAGGTCGACGCAGTGTCAGTGTAGACACTTCATTCACTGTTCCGGCTGTCAGACCCGGGTGGCTGACAGCTGGTGCAAGCCCTCCTGGTGAGGAAGGACACTGCTGACAGAAGGCGCTAGCGTGGACATACAAAACCAATTTAATTACTGTGGTGGCTGTACGTTGACATAACTTAAGTCAACTGAATTTTGTGGTGTAGACGTGCCCACAGTGTCGCAGCTAAATACAAGGTGGAACAGATTGTTTAGCAAAGTAGTTAAAACATATTTCAAGGGACCATTCAAGGTGAAGTTTCCTGGTAACACCCCTCCGATCATGGTGGGGAAGCAACTGGGAAGGGGAGAAGGTAGTTGTAATATGCCATAAATCCAGTATGTCAATTCAATCCAGGGTTTTTAGTGTCTAGCAAAATATGAATTTGTGCTCCCAGGCTCATCTTTTGAAAGTGTTGTGCAGGTTTCCTTTAAGAATGAGGACTGAGAGGTCAGATATAGAGTGATCGCTTTGTGAATATCTTTTTTTTAAAATAATTGTTCTGTGCGCGTTCGTTCGAGAGCGTAGTAATTATCTGGTTTCACCCACATAGTTGTTAGGGCATTTGGTGCACTGGATGAGGTACACCACATATTGTGATAGGCATATATAGGACCCATGGATCTTGAAAGATGTGTTGATTAGCAGTGGAAATATGTCCACAGATTTTGTATCCACTTGTTCTTACTGAGTCTGGTGCTGTTTTATGTTGGTGTCCTGGCATGTGTGGAGCTTGCTTCTTCTAATGATCTTGGAGAGGTTGGGGGTGGGGGGTTGTTTGAAGGTCCGAAGAAGGGGTTCAGGAAAGATTTCTTTGAGGGTGTGGTCCCTATCGAGTATGGGTTGCAACTATTTAATGATACCCTGTCTGGGTTCTAAGGTGAAGTAATATGAGACAACTAGTTGTGTGCAGTTGATGGGGGGTGGGGTTATTTTCCATGTTAAAACAGGTTCTCTTGGGGTGTTTGGATGGCCTCTTCCATTTTGTGATCTGTTTCTTTGGGGGGAGTGTTCTTGTATGGTGAAGGAGGTTTTAAGTATGTTAAGGTTAGGGTGACCAGGTGTCTGGTTTTGGACTGGAACACCCGGTCGAAAAGGGATCCTGGCAGCTCCGGTCAGTACCGCTGACCAAGCCGTGCACTGGCCAGTTGGCAGCATTGTGCAGCAGGGCTGGCAGGCTCCCTGCTAGCCTCTGCACCACGCGGCTCCCGGGAAGCAGCCAGCATGTCCAGCTACTAGGCTTAGGGGCGGCTGGGGGGTCCGTGTACTGCCCCAGGTGCAGCTCCCATTGGCTGGGTCAGGGCAGGGGACGAACTAGCACTCCTAGCAGGTGGCTGTTGAGGGCGTGCGTCTGTGCTGCTGCTGCTGCCGGCCCTCTTCTCCTCCTCGCGCTCCTCCTGTGGCTGGGCTCGAGCTGTGGCACGTGCCGTGCGGCGAACTGCGGTGTCTCTGTTGCCCCATTGCCAGCACCCTGGAGTTGGAGGTATGTGTATCCCCGTCTGCGAGTGCTGGGAATGGGGCTGCATCCCTCCCGGTCCCAACCCCCTGCGTCGCCATCCCAGCCCTGTACCCCTTACAGCGCTCTCCCACCCATCCTCTCCACCTCCCAGAGCTGCTACCCCCATGTCCTTCACTCCCTGCACCCCATTCACCTCCATACACTGCTGCACTCCCATTATGTCCCTATACACCCCTGTGCCCCCCACATCCTCATGCACTGTAGCCTCCTGCATCCCCATCCACCCTACATACTCCCGCCTCCTCTCTCCTTTCCTGCCCTCTCTCACCCTCATCTTCCCCTCGTTCTTGGCCTCTTTCCCTCCCCATTCTCTCTCCTCCATCCTCCTCCCTTCCCGGCTGGGTGTGTTTGTGTAGGCAAGTATGTGCATGCACGCATTGTATGTGTGTAAGAGACTGTGCATCTTTTGTGTGAGGAGGTGTGTGTATTGCCGCATGTGTGTATACCTGTGTGAATAAAATTTGCAGCCTAACTCTTTGACTTTTACTCCTTTTGCTGGCTTGCACACACACAAATTGATGACAAAATGTGTATATTCATATCATCATGAGTTTTTAAAAGAGACGGGAACTCTAAAATAAATGTATTTCTTAAAAAGTGAATATTGTTGACTAGTAATTGCAGAAGAGCCAATGTATCATACATTTCTCCCCACCCTTGTCTAGCTACATTATAAACTCTTTGTTGCAGATTCTCTCTTCTTATGTGTATGTCCAGCACCTATCAACCTGGAGCCCTGATCCTAGTTGGGGTCTCTAGGCACTAAACAACAATTGAGAATAAATAATGTGGAAGTATATGTGTTAGTGCATGCAAATGTGTACACACGTGTACCCAGGTGTATCGGCATGTAGGTGTGGGAGTCCGTTTCTATAGATTTATTTATATAGGTATATGGACAGGTGTGCATTTCTGTGGTTGTGCTCTATGGATTTGTATTTGGGCTTCAGGAGTGGCCTTTAATAGACCCATAGCAGCTGTGATAATGTCTGGTCCTAATTCCATACACACAATTACAATAACTTTAGTGAGCAAAACACATGGAGCTGGTTATGAAAAATGGGAAGGGGGAGGGAAAGAATCATGAAAATCTTTGAGAATTTTTTTTTTAATTACCCTTTTGGACTATTTTGCTGCCAGCTCTAGTGTCCTGTAACAAATAAAACCTGAAATTAGCATAATACATCTGACAAAACAATAAATATGCCTGTTTGGGCCTTGCAGTGAAAATGAGCACGTGAGCAAGGGTGGGGGAGAGCAAGCGACAGAGGGAGGGGGGATGGAATGAGCGGGGCCAGGGCCTTGGGAAGGGGTGGTGCAGGGGCAGGGCTTTGAGAAGGGGCGAGTCAAGGGTGTTCGGTTTTCTGGAATTGGAAAGTTGGCAACCCTAATTCAGGTGTATATCCTGGACTTTTTCCTCTTCCAAGATCCTTGGATACCCATTCTAAGCCACAGGCACGGCTTCTGAACTAGCCAATAATGCAGGATGCTAGAAGTTTGGCAGATGTTAGCTAATGCACTTCATGACCATTTTAATTTGGTAGCCTTTTGAGATTCCCTAGCGGTGGTCTCTTATTCTTTATAGAAGCCACCTGGTCAGACACTAAATTCCTTGAGTCTCACATTGGTTGAAACTCTCTTGCTGACCTCAGTAGGACTGATGATGAAATCCAAATAGAATCCTGTTTAGTCTTCCTACTCGGTGTTTGGAAGCTGCAATGGAAGGCCTTGTAGGAGAGGAGAGCGCAAAAAGGAGAACAGTACAGGATTCAGTGGATCTTGTCTGTTTTGGCCTCATTTGGACAGATGTGGGTGTGGAAAGCGCTTTCTCTGTAGTCATTTTCGTCTCGGGAGTTTTCTGTGCCGAATGAAAAATTGATTTGTTAATGTATAATTTTCAGCATATATTTATTTTGTCTACACACACTCAGAACTAAAACTAAGCAAGTTCAAGAAAACAATGTCTGATTAAGAGTTGTTCTACACCTACTTACTCGAGAACCGAAGTAATCACTGTGTGATATATATGAAAATTACTCTGGAGAGGATAGTGACATACATTACAGGCAGGATCATGACTTCATGTGAGGAACTGGCATTAGGAAGGAGTGGAGATGCTTTTAAAGCACCTAGCTTTCATGCAGCTGTTCTTACTAATACAGAATGAAGGCAGGGGAAATTGACTTCTGTATTGTACATTTTTCAGTGAGAAGTTAGTTATTCTATAGGAGACAGTAGCTGGCTTCCTGGAGAATGTGTCCCTCATCTTGGTAATTCTGTCTGTCTGGGCTAGTCACAAGTATTGATTGTATATCTCTCTCTCTCTCCCAGTTTCTTACAGCTAGAGTTTCCTTCCCCTGCCCCCTTCCAATCCTCTCTCACAGCTGTGTTGAATGATTCTGGCTTATATTTTTGGTGTGTGTGTTTAGGGTTGGGGGTTGTTTAGCGTTGGGGGTTGTAAGCTTAGTTTTTTCAGACAATAGAAACAGACTTCTGGTTTTTTTTCTGTTTTTTTTTTAAAAATGTATGACTGTTACCTAATCTCTTTCCTCCGTTTTCTTTGTGAAAGATTGAAGTGAGTAAGAAGAACTATGTTAAGGATGTATGTTTTTAGTGGCTGTATTCCATTTGCCCTTCCCCCTCAACATGATTCATGGAAACAAACTCTTCTCTCAAACTCTTGAGAACAAAGCTTGCATTTCCTCTGGCCCTTCTCATTCCAGCCGCTGTCTATCCCTTAAGGGAGAAGAACACCAGAAACAGATACGAAGGGTTCATGAGCACAGTTAACAAATGACAAAGACACTTTTGAGTTGAGCAAGAGAGGGAGCGAGCTGGAGCCTGCAGAAGGCCTGCAGATGTGAGATTTCATTATGTGTTAACCCTGCCCCTGGGATGCCCAGCCAGCTCACTTTTTTTTTTGTTGATAACTGGCAAGCTTTGCTCCTTCATAACTCTCTAAAGGAAAAACCACTGCAGAAAGTAACTTTGGCATTTTGTTAGAAAATGAATGAGGAATTTGTTGTCTTGATACTTTGGAATTTTGTCCATATTCCATCCTATTGTTCTTTGCTTCCTTCAGTGGAAGCTTTCTGCTGAAGCAAATAGGATGATGTCCCGCCCAGAACTAGGAAAAGAAACAAAGTAAAATTTACCTTCATCCTAATGCTGTGTGACTTGTAGATATTCGTTTAACTGAATAGCTCTTCCAGCTGAAGGAGCTCTTAGGGCATCTGCTAGTCAGTTTCCCGTTTGTATGGATCTTTCACACAGTCCTAGGGGGGAGAGAGACATTAGACTATTTTTTAAATAGGAAAATGTGGCTATGAAACCTGAAAAACTACCAGGGCCAATATAGTACCTGAAACTTCTTTTTAACTCCTTTCTAGAAATAAACTAGATTTCAAATCAATAGTGTCCCTTTAACTCTTTGTTTAAAGATCTAGAAGACCGGTATGGGGTAAAGAAATCCAGCACACTAATTACATTGACAGATACTCTGAGGGCAAAGAAGTTATGAATAAGGCAAGAAATAATAAGAGATTAATTGTGGAAAACTTGCAAGGCTTAAGGCAACAGAAGGAAAAATAATTGAAATAGTTATTCTGTGAGAGAGGCTTGGAAAGCAGTAGTGTCAAAAGAAAAGCCAGAGGTGATTGTGGATGGCAAACTAAACATGAAATTGCAATGGCAAAAAGTACAGTTTTGGGGAAGCATACACAAAGGTCATGGGTTTGGGGGCTTGCTAATCCCACTTGGTGCTGTTGTGACTGCACTTTGAGTATGTGTTTTGGTTCTCGGCACCTGAACACCTGTGAGAGACTATCTTGAGGCAATTCAAAGAGGAGCAATACAAATGAAGTGGTTGGAGGGACTGGTTAATGAGGAAAGTTTAAAGCATTCAACATGCATTGCTTTGGCAGGTATTTTGAAGGGGGTGTGGCGATGACATGATCATAACTGCTTGTGTTTAAAAAAAATAGCACTACAGTGATGAGCTGGAAGGCTTTTTCTCAGTTTCATGTTATAGTTAATTATGTAATGAGTTTTTTTCAGTATTGATACAAGAATAGACAGTCTGAGGACTTGCTGAAACTGTGGTTTCTTCTGCAGTCTTTATAATATTGCAAAGACTGAATGATTGATATTTACAATAAAACATAAATCTTTATATTAATCTTTTAACAATTGCCATTTTAATCGCTTGTGAATCTTGAATACCTGCACCATCCCACATGCAGAAAGTATTGTCACTGCTCATGAAGAGGCTTTTGAAACCAGAAGGCCAATTTTTGACTGTCTTCTGAAAAATAAGTTCTCCATTCTCATAGCCCTAACCCAAGTTGAGACTAGCACTTGTGTGGGGAAAAGGGGAAATTGATAGCAGTTAATATAAATTAGAAGTTATAAGGTGCAGGAAAAACAAGGGACGCTAAAGACCTCAGGGGAAAATCCATGGCTGGCAGGGCTAAGGACAATCAGGAGTTTAAGTGCTTTAGGAACAAAAGAATCCTAGCAATGGTATAGGCCAGATACTAGATGGAGATGATAAAATTTGTATTGATGCACAAAAGGTAGAAGTGTTCAATAAATATTTTTGTTCTGTATTTGGAAAGAAGCAGGATGATGCACTCGTATCATAGTTAACACAAACAAGTACTTTCCTGTCCACTAGTAACCAAGGAGGATGTCAAACCTCATGTTCTAGGGATAAACACTTCTAAATCAGCAGCCCCCGGTAACTTGCACCCAAGAGTCCTGTTCAGTTAGCTGAGAAGAATCTCACTTGCTAATGTCAGATTTTTAATAAATCTCAGAATATTGGGGAAATTCCAAAAGATTGGAAAAGTGAAAATGTTGTGCCAATATTTAAAATGGGCATACAGTATGACCCAGGCAACTATATAGGCCAGTTAGTTTGGCATCAATCCAGGATAAAATAATGGAAAAGTAGATACAGGAATCACTTAATAAAGAATTAAAGATTGACTGACATTAATTGTATTTCTATGTAGTTTTATGAAAATAGCTCTTGTTGAAGAAACCTGATTTCATTCTTTGAGACTGCAAATTTGGTTGATAAA
The DNA here is from genome assembly GCA_033296515.1 of Macrochelys suwanniensis. NCBI lineage: Eukaryota > Metazoa > Chordata > Testudines > Chelydridae > Macrochelys > Macrochelys suwanniensis. Next base: position 243,024,052 of record CM065775.1, on the reverse strand, counting down.
GGTAACTGCATAGATGCAATACATTTAGGCTTAGGTAAGGCATTTGATTTAGTAGCACATGGCATTGTGATAAAATTAGTACTATAAATGTATTGAGAATTATCTAAATGACATCTTGTAGTAATAGTCAATGGGGAATCAATGAATGGGGATGTTTCTACTGGGCTTTTGCGGGGGTTGATACCGAGTCTGGTGCTATTCAACATTTTTAACCATGATTTGGTAGTAAATGTAAAATCACTACAGATAAAATTTGCAACTTGCACAAAGATTGGTAATTACCAAACAATCCAGACTGCTCTGTATTATTTCCCTGACCTCATCGTTAATCTGGGCCCATTCAGTTTTATTAAAATATTTTGTTTGAATGTGTCATACAGGAAATCAGACAAGTTGGTCCCTTCTGGCCTTAAACTTTCTGAATCTGCTCCCGCACCTGGTGGTTCCTTAATAGGCCTGCTAGAGCAGGGGAGTGAAACTAACTAGGGATTTAAGCAACTCTTTAAATCCACACCTGTTCGGCAAAGCAATTAAACGTACTTAAGACACATTGATTTCAATGTGTAATCAGGTGCTTAAGTGCTTTGCTAAACTGGAGTCTGGGATTATGTTCATGGCATATATACACTCACACATATGCTGGAAGGTTGCAATGTAACTATACATTATTTCTTAGAATTCAGAACCTATGCACACTCCAAAACAGAGAAAAAGAAAGCAGGCTGCTCTCTAAGGGAGCAAAGAACAACTCTCCCCAATTTATTTTAAGCTGGCTCTTCCCAGACTGAGTCAGATCACATGCTTTGCTACCAGCTCCCTGCTGCAAGCAGGACCAGGAATCTCAGTACCCTCCCTCCCCAGCACTTAAAGTGATAGCTTGAATATGCCACAAGGATATCTGTTTCAATCTGCTGCTGTTCTTGCTGCTACCTCTGAGCACATGCACAATACTGTTATGTGGCAATATGAGGGGAAGCAGACACAGAGAAGAGGGAAATAGAGAGGGTAAGACTACAAGCATTAGGGGACTGGCCCTGAAATATAAAGAGAGTATAAATGAGTTCAGAGCCAAGTTTGGTACGACCTTCACTGTACTGTTGATGTCTGGGAGAAATGCCAAGCATACTCGGCTTCTGGGGTGACAGGTACTGCAATTGGTCTCCAGCAACTGATTAGAGTACCATCAACAGTCCCTAGAAAGAGCAACAACCAGATATCCTCAGTTAGAGGAACATTTGCTGCAACATGTGCTGGAGGAGGAGGAAGAGAAGAATGCAGATAAAACTTTAAAATGAGGGATGAGAAAAGCAAAAAGCGAAGTGTGTGTGTAATATGGGGGAAGGAGGTGGGGTGAGATGCTCAAAAAGGAGAGAGAAGTGGCCTGCTTTAATTTGAGGGTAAGGGAAATGGTGTTTTTGTTTTACTTCTTTGTTACCAGTCTAGTCAACTCACTCAGAAATTGAACCATTTTCCCCACCCCAATTTTACAACAATTTCCTTGACCACAAATGATACTAAACCTCTGAGATGGTGCCTTGCACCATCACCACCTGCGGCACACTGCTCAGCCCTCCACTGCTTGTCATAGGCCACTGCACTTGCTGTCTCTCTCTCTGGTTATGTACACACTACAGACGGGGTGGGGAAACTATGGCCCGCGGGCCAGATCTGTCCTGCCTGGCCCCCGAGCTCCCGGCTGGGGAGGCTAGCCCCTACCAAGCTGTCTCCCCTCCCCCGGAGCCAAGCTGCCAGCATTCTGGGGGACGGGGCTGTGCGCTCCGACTGGGCCGCGCGACTGCCAGACATGCTGCTCTGAGTGGCGTGGTAAGGGGGCAGGGGCCAGGGGGTTGGATAATGGGCAGAGGGTTCCGGGGGGCAGTCAGGGGACAGGGAGCAGAGGGGTTGGATGGGGGGTGGGGTCCTGGGGGGTGATTAGGGGCGGGGGGGGGACACAAGGTGTAGGGGGGGTTGGATGGGTCGGTGGTTCTGAAGGGGGGCAGTCAGGGGATGGAAAGTGGGAGGGGGAAGATGGGGGTGGGGGCCAGGCTGTTTGGAGAGGCACAGCCTTCCCTACTCGGCCCTCCATACAGTTTTGCAAGCCCGATGTGGCCCTCGGGCTAAAAGGTGTGCCCACCCTGCACTCCAGCTTAAGTTGGTTTAAATTATGTCGCTCAAAAGTGTGAATAACCCTCCCCCCCACCCCCAGTGATGTAAGTTACACTGACTTAAGCGCTGGTGTGCACAGTGCTATGTCGGTGGGAGAGCTGCTTCTGCTGATGTAACTATCTCCTCTCGTGGGGGCTCCAGTAATTAAGTCCTCTCCTGCTGCTATAGAGTGTCTGCACTAGCAGTGTTACAGCAGCACAGCTGCATCGATGCCTTTTTTTGGTAACCTAGATTCAGCCACTGACTAGTCCATATAGGACACAACCTGTCTGGTGAAGTGTGACTGGAGTTAGAGAAAGGGACGGGGGCACTGGAGATGAGAAGTAGAACACTGACATTCAGAAAGGATGGGTAATTTCTTTTCTTGACATGCTTCATATTCAAGAGCCGTTCAGGTAAGTGACCTCCTCCATGTCCCTCCACCCCACTCCCCCCCCCCCAGCTCTGTCTCTCTGAAGGAGGAATACTTCGAAGTTTAAGCTTCCTTGGACAGCATAGCTGAAGGGATGGGTGTTGAATCGGTGTGAGCACTTCTGAGCTGTATAATCTGTTTTAAACCATTTATATTTCATGTGGATAGGGAGTGATTTGAGATACCTGCTGCAGCTGCATCAAATGAGTTCACAGGTGGTTAATACCATTCCATGTTCTTCTTTAGGCATCATATTTTGGGGTTTATGGTAGATACTGAGTAGATGGCAGAATTTCTCTGTCCTGAGGAAACCGTCTTTTGAGACTTTTCCCTAAATCTTCTCTCTCTCCCTCCCAGCAGTCACAGACAGTCGTCACCCCACATAAGAACAGCCATACTGGGTTGGACCAAAGATCCATCTAGCCCAGTATCCTGTCTTCCGGCCGTGGCTAGTGCCAGGTGCCCCAGAGGGAATGAACACAACAGAACCAAGTGATCCATCTCCTGTCGCCCATTCCCAGTTTCTGGCAAACAAAGGCTAGGGATACCATCCCTGTTTACCCCTTTTTCCAGATCATTTATGAATATGTTGAATAGGACTGTTCCCAGTACAGACTCCTGAGGGACACCACTATTTACCTCTCTCCATTCTGAAAAGTGACCATTTATTCCTGCCCTTTGTTTCCTATCTTTTAACCAGTTACCAATCCATGAGAGCACCTTCCCTCTTATCCCATGACAGCTTACTTTGCTTAAGAGCCTTTGGTGAGGGACCTTGTCCTAGGCTTTCTGAATATCTAAGTACACCTTCTATTGTCTGGGTTTTCCTCCCCCCTCCCCCTTAACCACTTTAACAAATAAGCATGAGTGCCCAGTTAGGACATACGCTAAATATGTGAATCCCATAATAGAAAAGAGAGGACTTGGCCTTGTCTGTGTGAGGGTCAACACACTTCCACCAGCTGTATAAACAAAGGAAGTTTTCTTTGCAGTGTGTGCATTTTAAATTTCTCTCAATTGTTTTTATCCTTGGAAATTTGTTGTGGGCAGAAAGATGGCTTCCTTTTAAGTGATGTGCCTAATGCAGGCTAGAAAGTGAGACATGTGACTTGAAAGATGCTCTGAAAGCTCTTTTGAAAACGTCAGTTCCAAAACATGTATTCAGCTGCTCTAAAGCAAAGCTCCTCCTCTGTGCTGTTTGAGACCCTCCTTGTAGAGTGCTTGGGGTATGTGCACCATGCTGGTGGGAGGGATCTACGTTCAGGAACTTCTCATTATCCCTGTCCTGCTGCTCAACACCCTCAGAGCTGTATGCAGCATACTGTAGAAGTAATTGAGACAGGCCTTAGTGAGTTGGTTGGGATTCAAGCTGTTTAAGTTGCTGTTCCCTGTAATTGAGTTGTGACTGACATGCAGTGGGCACACATTCCTGGAAAGCTTCCTCGTCCTTAACCTTGTTTCTGTCTATCATATTGGGGTAGCTGAGCATCTCACAATCTTCCTTACCCTCACAAACTAAGTACCATTGTCCCTAGTGTGCAGCTGAGGAACTGAGGCACAAAGAGAATAAGTGACTTGCCCAAGGTCTCACAGGAAGTCTGTGATGGGAGGGGGGGCTTGGACTCAGGTTTCCCATGCCCTAGATTTGTGCCCTAGCCTCCAGACCATCCTTCTCATAAGGGAACGGATGCCCCCACAGTGGCAACAGAAACTGTAGGATTGGGGAATCTGGTATAAAAGTAGAAGGAAAAAGACAAATACAAAGATTTTCAAAAGTAGATAGTCATTTCAGATATCCAACTTGAAACACCATAAAGGGGCCCTGTTTTCAGAAAGTAAGTACTTGGTTTCAGAAAATCAGGCCCCTTTAAGGTGTTTCAAGCTGGACATCCAAAATTAAGGCCCTCCAAAATCACTATTTATTTTAGTAAGTCAAGCCAGATGTAGATGCCTAAATAAGGGCTTGAAAGCTGAACTTTCAACAACCAGTTTTGAGTCTTAGCCACATAGACTAAACAGGGCAGTTTAGTCTAGCAATGGTAGCAGAATGTGTGGCAAAGCCCATGCAGAGGTAAGGAAACAGATGTCCGAGAAGATGAGACAAAGATGGATGTGAAGAATCCTAGATAGAAATGGGGCACAGAGATCTGGCTGCCTGCCTGGGGAAAGGCTTCCATGCTTCTGATTTGCAAAAATACAGAAAAGAACTTTCTGCACAATGGTGCTCAAAACTCTAAGCTGTTCCCAGAGTTCAGACACCAGCAGACTCTGAAATGGCTGTTAGCTGGAAGTACGCAGTGTAGTTGTAGCTGTTTCGGTCCCAGGATATTAGAGACAAGGTGGGTGAGGTAATCGCTTTTATTGGGCCAACTTCTGTTGGTGAGAGAGACAAGCTTTCGAGCCCCACACAGAGCTCTTCTTCAGGTCTGGGAAAGGTACCCCCAGTGTCACAGCTAAATTCAAGGTGGAGCCGATCGTTTAGCATAAATAGTTAGCACATAAGGGATCATTCAAGGTAGAGTGGCCTGTTAACACCTCTGTGGTCATTGGATCAAAAAAAGGGGGGAGGGCTTAAACAGTTATACCTCACTAACCCTAGTGGATTACCTTTTCCTAAACCTGAAGAAGAGCTCTGTGTACCTCCAAAAAAGTGTGTGTCTGTCACCAACAGAAGTTGATCCAATGAAAGATATTGCCTCACCCACCATATGTCTCTTCTGAGCTCTGGAAGAGCTTTCAGGGTATTAATATTCATACAAGCTGACCAAAATCAAATTGCTTCAAAATTCCTGTGTCTGGCACTGTTGCAAGTAGTAGCTCTCAAACTGGAGCAGGGTTTATTTGGGTCAGGTATACACCTATGGACACATTTCTCCCTGTTGGGGCTCCTTGGCTTGGTGTGGTGATATGACTTGGGTTCAGATAAAGCTAGGTGTATTGACTCGTATCCATAAAATAAAGCTAGAACTTGAACTAGTTGGTGATGATAGCACTGGTTGTCTTGTGGTTTTTTTTGTTTTTTGTTTTTAAAAGAGAAGCTGCTAATCCTCTAACCATCACCCAAGCGATCGCTGCTGTGATCCAAAGAAACACCCAGGCCCCAGCTTTGAGGACAAATTATTTCACCTTGGCCAGAACACGTTGCCGGTTAGGTCAATTGAGGACACTGTAAATTAGAATCATTCCTTGATTTTCTTTTCCCCTTTTTTGGGTGCAGGGCATGTGATTGCATCACTCATCCAAGTATTTTCTTGGAAACTGCCTGCAAAATCCTGTTTCCAGTTAGTGATGCAATTCTTTGGGGAGACTGGGCCAAGCCAAACAGAAGTGTTTTCTTGCTTTGGGGTGGGTGAGGGGAGTCCCTGGACAGTGACCTTGAAAGCAATATATGCATATACATTTAGATGCAAATATACACATTTGATCTTCTCAGAAACTTTAATTTACTTTTAAAAACAAGCAGTATTGCTATTTTGGTGGGCAGTGTTCATTTAAAAAGTGAACTTTTCCATGTATCTGTGCCAATAATGGAAAGCAGGGACAAAATGTAGAGCTCTACCGCACTATGTGAGATGCAGCTGGGGCCCCTTTTATATTTCTTCCTCTTCCCTTTCCTCACTGCTTTTAAAGTACAGCCTCCGAAAGCTGTGATCAGGCTTGTTCAGAAGTGGCCAAGTGTAAGACCTCCAGAGATTTTTATTACGTTGAAGTTGGCAGTGGGGAGGCTCTGATAACAGACTCCTTACGAGCTGGCTCCCTGTGCAGTGGTTGTGTTGGAGCATAGTAATATTATCTCACGATTTGGTGCTGAATCCAGCTCGCCTTACTTTTGTAAGCAGTCCCAGCAAAGCCAAGGGAAGCTTCGATCGCGTGAGTGAGATACGCAACGCACAGTCAACCTGTGGAACTCTTTGCCAGAGAATGATGTGAAGCCAAGAGTATAACCGGGTTCAAAAAGGAACTAGATGAATTCACAGAGGATAGGTTCATCAATGGTTATTAACCAAGCTGGGCAGGGATGGTGTCCCTAGCATCTGTTTGCCAGAAGCTGTGAGTGGGCGGCAGGGGATGGATCACTTGGTGATTACCTGTTCTGTTCATTCCCTCTGGGCATCTAGCATTGGCCACTGTCAGAAGACAGGATACTGGGCTAGAAGAACCTTTGGTCTGACCCAGTATAGCCGTTCTTATGTTAAGATGAGCAGGATTCAGCCTCATAAGGCAAAATGTTACAATGTGACTCAATGATATTTTTTGTTTTGTTTACTCTCAAATCCTTTTATGAAATTCATACAAAAACACTACAGAAAATTCATGTAATAATTATGCCCCAAAGAGGAAGCCCTCAGCAGCCACAGAAGACTATCTGTAACTAGATGGTGTGGCTGTTTGATGCAGGAGACTTAACAGGGCTGACATGAGTTAATTAGTATAGGCATGGACTCCGTGGGTTCTGGAGCACCCATGGGGAAAAAATGGTGGGTGCTGAGCACCCACCAGCAGCTCCCTTATCAGCACCTCCCCCAGTGCCTCCTGCCTGCCATTGGCCTTGCCAATCAATGCCTCCCCCTCCCTCCCTGGGCCTCCTGCCCACCACGATCCTCTGTGTTACAGCGAGCAGGAGGCTCTGGGGGCAGAGGAGAGGAGCGAGGACGTGGCATGCTTGGGGGAGGGAGTAGAAAGGGGGCAGGTAGAGGTGGGGTGGGAAGGGGCAGGGGTGGGGCCTTTGGGGAAGGGGTGGAGTGCTGGCAGAGCCGGGGGTTGAGCACCCCCCAGTACATTGGAAAGTCTGCACCTGTGTTAATTAGCCAGGGTAATAAATGCATTAAAAAGAGAAAATATGAAGGCCTAGAAAATCCTGGCTTGACTTTCCCACAGGCTTTGAAAAGTCTCTCTAATTTCTACACAGGTTTCTGTTTCTGATCTCTAATGGCGTATGCTTTTTGTGTTCAGTGTCTTGTAGCATCAGTGCACCTCATCCAGGGTCCCTGGCCTTCTGAGGCACTTTGCTTTCAATAAGCATGTTGTATTGCAGGTTTCAAAATGCTGGTCCCAATTAGCTGGAAATTCAAATAGCATCTTCCATTAGAAAAAATTGAGCAGTGACCAGGCCAAGACTACAACGGTTCAAAAAAGAACTAGATAAGTTCTTGGATAGGTCTATCAATGGCTATTAGCTAGAATGGACAGGGATGGTGCCCTAACCTTTGTTTGCCAGAAGCTGGGAATGGGTGACAGGGAATGAATCACTTGATTATCTGGTCTATTCATTCCCCCTGGGGCACCTGGCATTGGCCACTGTCGGAAGACAGGATGCTGGGCTAGGTGGACCTTTGGTCTAACCCAGTATGTCCATTCTTATGTTCTGATGACATTTGCTCTTTTTTGTTAAAATGTACATATAATCCGACCCATCCCCATTTGTAAAGTATATACCTGCCACCATCTGAAATGTTTAAATAGTGCAACACCTTTCATCTGCATACGCTGACCTGGGAGAGCTTTTTAGATGGGACAGAATTAGGGGGAGGAGAGCATTTTAAAATTTTATTTGAAAAAGGAAAAAATTAGCCTGTATGAATAGTTATAAATAAAAATTCAAGTACGATTAATTGGGCCATTCAGGAGCAGTGAGAGGATGCAGAGTAGATGACTGGAATCTTACTTGTCGCATGGGGTGCAGGAACCAGCGATCTCCAGGTGTAAGTATTATGAAGTAACAACTGTGACATGGTAGTAAAAGTTATACTGGGCTGTTCACCCCGAGCTGTATTTGTAAATTGCATTTCCCCTTTTCTCTCTCCTTTTTGCAAACTTCATGCAGTTGTACGTATAGGTGCCATTTTGGAAAGTGTGACCTGCCTGTCAGACTGGGGGAGGCAGCCTGAGCAACATGCATTCCTTTGTTTGGTCAATGATTAGCTGATAAAGTTTAACCCAAACTGGCTCAGCCAGTTATTCTGGTTAAGAAGCTGTCTAGGAGGGGATGAAAAGGATTAGGACATATAAAGGAAGATAGGAGTGCCCTTGCCCTCCTGGCCTAAAGGTGATGTGAACAGCAGAGCAGACATGCAGAGACTATTTGGTATATTCTCAGAGGGGTCAGGAACTGAACACACCCGTCAATCACTAGAAATCTTGCTCTGTCAGTTTTTGGAATCATGGGTATGTTAAGCTATTTTTTTAACCTTCTTTTGTGTAACAGGATGGGGAGGCAGCCCAAGGCAAAACATCATTTGAGTGTAATGTTTTACTGTTGAATAAAAAAAGTAAAGATAATGAAGAACTGTTTAAAATGGTATTTTAGGGAACAGCAAGAGTAGCAAAGGAGATGCACCTTTGGGGGGTGGTGTAGTGTAGCACATGAAGGACTCAACAGCAGAAACTGAATTTTGAGATTATCGACATCCGAGCTTTTTTGTTCCCCTAAGGAAAACCTTAATAGGCATTTTAAGCGAATCTCTTCTGTTGCCCATGTCGCCTTTGACCTGTTTGATGTAATAATGTCTGATGATATGTCTAACTTGTTTGTTTAAATTTTAGTGTCATATGATGCCAGATGAGTGGGCATATTTGGTGTTTATGCCTCGCCTTCCCTATTGGGGGACATGTGCATAAGAATGAGTGAAGATGGGCAGCCTAACTAAAGGCACATAAATTAGCACATCGTGGGGTCCCACTAAATGGAACTTCTTATGAACAAGAAGAGAAGGATGTGGACGTGTTTAATGGTCTGGGATTTCTCCGTATACACTCGTGTAAAATACTTAATACAAGGTGAAAAAGCTTTCTTTTCCTTTTCTAAGATTTACGTTCCCCAGTCTTGGTTAACAGGAGTTGCAAACCAGCATTAATGTTTGGATGAATGAGCTAATGTGTAAGTCCTATGTTAGCTGGAATCTACACTGCTCACTGCAGGATGGGGAGAGGCGGGGGGGAAGGAACAGGGGAGAGATGGGGAGGAGATGGAGCCAGGGTCGGCTCCAGGCACAAGCTGAGGAAGCACGCTCAGGACGCCGTTTTTTTTGTTTTGTTTTGTTTTTTTTTGCTTGCGGCGGAGCCACCTTATGATCGTGTTGTATCCGAATTCATGTTATCGCAGGGCGCGTTATAACGGGATTTCACTGTACTTGCAGTTGGGGTGTTGCAGACATGATTGCTGTGCACGGAGAGGCTCAAAAAGGATAGTATATTATGATCAGAACTGTGACTTACGGGAGATTAAGAAAAAACTGGACTATTCAGGCTACCTGGCAAGAGAACTACTCTTCTTTTCCAACATTCTCAGGATGTCGGGAAGCACTGTGATGTGTCATTTCTGTTGCAGGAAATGTGCCAGGTGCTATCTAGGTGACATACGGCAAATTGGAGACTAGTGGGCACTAGCCCTTCACCTTCAGAGATGTCTGATGTGATTTTAAGTGTCTGCTGGTGTACACGCTAGGAGCATGGACTAAAAGTATATGGTCCCCACAGCAGGAGGATTTGAGTGCCCTCTGCTCTTGGAAGGAGAACCATACGTGCCCTCTTTCTAAGGCTCAGGGATGGTGGCTTAAGGGAGGACAGGCAACAGCATTACACTCATAAAAGTGAGACCCCGTCTAGAACAGAACATAATGTAGCCAGGGCTGTACAAAATATCTTCACTCAGCTCAGGCAAGGTTTCTTAATTCTGACCTGCAATACTCTCTTCTAGTCAGCCCCAGGACTTCTCCAGAGCGCAGAGAGTCTTCAACATGTACAATGTCCACCTCCAGTATCAATGGAGCACTGAATCCATGTGGCAAAGCTCAAGCCGATTTTCCCTGGGACTGTAGAAGGAATTCTTCCATAGTGGGGACCTTCACATTTCTATTCGTGCAGTGCCAATTTTGCTATTTCTTCTCAGGCTAAGGGAGGGAGGAGGCTAGTCTGGTGATGTGAACCAGCCCTGGCGAAGCCTTCCCAAAAGTGGGGTGGGGTTGGGGGGAGGGGCAGGGGCCCCTGCCCCTTCTTCCCAAAACCCTGCACCCAGCCAAGCTGGAACGGGCTGGGAGCCATGGACCCTCCACCTGCCTGGGTTGGGGTGGGGTGGCCAAGAGCAGCCCCTGACCCATTTCCCCACCCCCTGGGATCCCGTCCAGGGTAGGCGAAGGATTCGTGGCTCCCCACAGCGGCCTGTGCATGGGGATGGGGCCTTGGAGCCGCAGCCTGGCCATGATAAGAGCCTTGCGGCCAGGCAACTGTGAGGAGCCGTGGACCCTCCACCTACTCTGGTTGTGGGGACCGGGGGTGGGGAAATGGGCCGGGGGCTGCTCTCAGGTCCCTCCCCATCCCAGGCGGGTGGAGGGTATGTGGCACAGCCCCCTGCTGCCTGGGCTCCCCAGCTGGGCTCCAGCTGCCAGCCTGGCCTGGGGGTGGGGGCGGGGGAAGATTGGACCTTGGGGGGAAGAGGAGGGGTGAGGGGGCCTGTGGTGAAAAGTGGGAGGGCCCTCCTCCCCTTGCATGCCCTCTTTTTCCCCCCGCCCCCTTTCTGGTGCTGTTGATCTGAGCACAGGTCTGGGAGCCAGGAATTCTTTAATTCTAGTTTTGCTTCAGATACCAACTCCCACTGTAGCTTTTATTCCTAGATTATAATGCCCCAAGATACCATTGTGATCATCTCCTCTGACCTTATGTATAATGCAGGCTATGGAACATCCCTGGATTAATTTGTGTGAACTAGAGCATGCATACGTTCATTCTTTCTCTCTGTAGTGCATTGCACAATGAGTTATGTCACAATGAATAGTAAACACAACACCCAAGAGTCATTGGCCAGCAATCTTCCTCCACATTTGAGGTCTTCATACAGCCTTGAGAAGCGCTTCATATATCATCCTGCCCAGTCAGTCACTTTGTCAAAACACATTTGCCATGAGTGCTTCCTGTCCATAACAGCTGGCAGCCATACCTGCAAAACTTGCTTCAGCAATCTCCCTCCACTCATTCTCCCACATCACTCCTAGGGGAATTCTGCACCAAAAAATTAAAAATTCTGTGTACAACACTTCAAAATTCTGCAGATTTTATTTTTCAAAATAACACTATATAATCATTGTTATTTTGGTATTTTATTTCAAAATACCTGCCAGCAAGTATGTCTGTAATACTACAGAGACAAACAACCCGCCCCCCCCCCGGAGTAGAGAGTTAAAGAAACCCCTAAGTCAGCCCAGTTCCTGTTTCTCTGCCCCCTCCCCATCAGAGCCCAGCTGGGGGGCCAGACACTCACTCACACCCCCTCCCCTCAGAGCCCAGCTGCGGCCCCCACCAGCCCAGACACTCACATCCTCTAACCCCCAGGGATCTAGAGGGAGAAACAGCCTGATGCTGGGTCCCAGGCTTGCACAGTTTCCTGCGCACTGCGACCTCTTTCCTTCAGGGCGTACTGGGAACTGCAGCTGCTGGAAATCCTCCAGGTCTTTCCCCCTCCCTCTGGCAGTCTCTTCTGTTTGCGAGCTGGGCTCTGCTGGGTCCTGTGGCTCCTAGTGATGGCCAACGTTTCTGCAGCCCATTTGGGGGGGGGGGGGAAATTCTGCATGCACAACATTAATTTATGCAAAATTCTGCATTGCGCAGTGGCACAGAATTCCCCCAGGAGTACCACATATCCAGCAAACTCAAGTTTTCTTCATCTGATTGTTTTGATGATATCCGGTTATGCGGTAGACTCAGGCAATCACTTCCAAATTAGTCGTGACAAGACAAACCGTAGGGGACTGAGACTCGTGCAGTTTGTGATATGAAATGACTTAATATTAAACAGTATCTTGTTCAAGCGCTAATTGTCAAGGGAATTGACTTGGACTTTCCAGATTTGCAGACTCTCAAGCAGTCTGACTTCTTCATGATCTCAAAGAGATGGTGTTCTGATATGATGGGGAGTTGATCCTTCAAGATGGCTGACATAGTAGCCAATCAGAACTTAGTAATAGCCAACATAAAAGCCAAACTGTGAAACAAGAAATTACCAGCAAGTAACTTCAGAGTCTGTTACAATGTCAACTGAAAAATCTGTGAAACATGAATGAAATTCAAGAAGATGATTGAACAAAAGTTGCAAGCTGCTGACCTCTGCATGGGGAGCATAGATCAAATAGAGTACAAAATCTCCTGCTACGTTAGGGAGACCATGGATGAACTCCTGGGCAAACGGATCCTAAAGAAGAAACCTTGGATCATGAAGAAGATTATCAAGTTATGTGATCCATGAAGGAAGCTAAGAGCACAAAGGAAGATGGATGAAACTCCAAGAGAGCAATATTCCTGCGTGACCCAAGAAATAGAAGCCCTGATTAAAGTGGCAAAAGAAGATTGGTTTGAACAATAGTGCATCAATATACAGAACTCTTTTGCAGCAAATGTCACTACTAACACCTACCAAACCATCAAGACTTTCAAAAGGTTTCTCTGGCAGGAAAAATACCATTTCACCCCAACACTTGAGGTAAGTATTGCCGAGAATTATATAATACAAGAGAAATGAATTCTAAGCTGGGAGTGAAGGAGGCAGAGGGGGTCTAGAAGCTCAACATTTCCTGGTGAACTACACATATGGTCGATGAAGTTGAGGATGCAGTATGGACTCTGAAAAGCTGTAATCTCTGGAGTGGATAACGTAGAAGCAAAACTAATTAAAAGAAGTCGAGAGGCACTCCTCTGGGCATACCATTAGCTTGTCAATTAGAGCATAATTTTTAGAAAAACATCTAATCTTCGACTGGAAAAATTTCCAGTGATGGAGAATATACCCCAACTCTTGGTAAATTGTTCCAGTGGGTAAATTACTCTCGTGTTCAAAATGTCTCCCTTATTTCTAGTCTGAATTTGTCTAACTTCAACTAGTGGTTCTTGCTATACCTTGTTTGCTACACTGAAGACCTCTGTTATCAAATTTCTTTTCCCCGTGTACTTAGACTGTGATCAAGTCCGCACTTAACTTTCTGTTTGTTAAACCACTTGAGTAAGTCAACCTCTGACTCATTTTCCCCATCTGGAAAATAGGGATAATACTTACATGCCTCACGGGTATGTTTGTGTGGATTAATTATTGAAGACACACAGGTCCTAGTAGTGTTACAATGGAGCTTCTGCTACAGTATGTGTCTTATAGCTTTTGTTTTTATTGGCTGTGGAAAAACCAACACAAATTAAACTTAATGGAGGCCCATAGAACTGTGCATGGCCAAGATGAGTATTGCTGTAATGGGAAGTTCAGCACCATTTATAGAACAAACAAAGAAAAAAGGATTATGCACAATGTGTTTCTTATAACTGCAGTCACTGCTATGGATACAGAACTGAAGTAATTGCTACTGGATGGGCAGCTGCTATGTGATTCCTCCTCATCTGCTAATTTATCACACCTGTTTTGTGATTTAAATGTTCATGTTACAAATAATGCTGTAATGAGTGGATCCCCGAGGCAAAGATTGAATGGACTGACCTGCCCCTTCCTAGATAGCCTCTTCTGGTTAGAAAGCTGGGTACAGGAAGGAAGCTCGCACTGCCAGTCTGTGCTGTATCTGGTTTGATTGTGAAGCAAGCTTCAGTTTTCCATGATTCCCATCCAACACTTGAACACGCTTTCCCCATCTCAGTGTGTGCTTGTGTTTGCAGCACTGTCTGTGGCAGTGCCACGCTTTTGTGGTTGCAATATGCAGGGATCTGGAGGCCTTCCCTCTATTGGGAAACTTGTAGATGCCAAAGTCTGGCGGGGCATTGCAGCTAAAGTGGAAACTTCAGATGTAATTGTAATGCGAGAGCTGGTCTCTGGGGAGGAGGCTGTTCAGAAACAATCCAGTTTCATTTTTATTTAAAAGAAAAAAAAAAAATCTGGAGAGGAGTACCGGAGGAAATGAAGCTTCAATTTCCCCTCCAAAGTTGGAATTGGTTTTTAAACCACTTTGACGACACCCCCCCCGCCCCCCCCCCACACACAACCCCAAGGCTGTAGAACAGCTGGGAGGAAGTAATGGAACCACATAGGATACATTGTTGGTTCCTTAAACAGAATATATCCTGATTGACTATAAAGGCCAGAGACGCAGTGCAAAGGCTATCCCTGAGGGGAAAAGCAAGCAAGAACTATAACACAGGCTGTATCTATACTAGGGAATTTCACCCCAAAGTTCCTATCAGTGCACTAGCTATGCTAATTATAGCACCATCAAGGATTTTGTTGGCAAAATTGCTGGGGAAGACCAAAGGCCAAAGATTGCTGGGTGTTGTCTGCAGGGCTGTGCAAGCCCAGCGACTAGACTCTCTTGAAACAATTAAGGGCTGGCTAATGGTGTGACTAGAGGATTAGTTTTAGGGTGAGAAACTGTACATTTATAACCCTGACTTGAGAGCTGAAGTTTTGTGTCTGTATGTTGTCTTTTGGTTTTGTTTAGGCTGTATTTTTATTAATTACGAAACTCAATCCAATTCAGTTGAAGAATTCCACATGTGACCTTACCCTGGGTGCATTAGCCACCAAGACATACTCTTACCCATTGCAGTGAGGCAGCCTTTGGCTTCTTGAGCCCTAAAGGAGACGTTGCCGAAGTATTTTTCATAACTTGGCGGACTCTCATTGTTATAACGTCTTGAAACTTTAAAATTGAAAGTTTTCTTTCCTCCATTTGTTGTTCTTTCAGTCTTGCTCACACTGATTTATTGAGTTCCTTGTGAGCACTAAGCTCCTAGTCTCTTTAGAAAAATAGTGTTGAAACTTCCAATGTATTTTTTAAAAAAGATTCTCTAAGAGTTGCATGGACTTTTCCAAAATATGGTTTTTATATAAAGCAGATGGTAAGATAACTAAGTGTTTTGTGTCCTCCCATCTTGAAGGCGTCCCGTCACAGCCCACAATCTTCAAGTTGGACTTGGACAAGAGTCTGAGAGTGCTTCATTATAATAGCCTGCCTTCAGAGCTGTACCCCACCCCCCAGCATGTACCTTACAATTAAAAAATAGTCGGGCTGAGACAGTGGAAGCAAAAGTGTGCAGTCCTAGGAAGATGTGTGGGCTCAGTCCCAGACATTCTGTTTTGCTGGCGAATACAGAGTGGTGTTTTGAGCACCGCCTGGAACTCTGCCAGCTCTCCCGCCCCATGGAATGCATTCTGTCTGGGCGTCTCAGCAATCAGGGAACCAGGGAGGGGAAGGTGGAGGCAGGCAGGCATTCCAGGGCTTTGGGTCCAATGCTTGCATTGCTTTTCTTTCGCCATGAGGAAGAGAAGTTACTTTCCAGATTCCTAGTCTTTAGTCTCCACTGTCTCTTGTTACTGACCCAAATTCTTCTTTATCTCATACAAACCTGGTGTAAGTAAACACCCCTGTTCTCTAAGTTCCCAGTAACTTTTCTGGTTTTGTTCTTTTATTTACAGCACAGAAACGTCTCACTTTTTTGTCACTTAGCTTGTTTACCTTGGAAAGGCTGAATTAATGAAAAGAGGAGTTTCAGAAATTGTTCGTGAAAAGGAAATTAACCACACCTCACCTTAAATGGCAGCTTGTTGAGCCCCAAACTTGACGTAGCTCTTTTGCGGTATAATCTGCGTGCACAGTCTATTCTTTGTTTGTGTGGGAGAGATGTTTCTAAAATAAATTCTTTAGTATTTCCTTTGGGATGTGGGGGAGAGGAGAAGAGCTGAGTTGAAGCCAGCAGCCCACCTCTTGAGATCCTATTAAAATAAAATACATGTGAGCATAATGATAAACTAAAAACTGTCAGATAAATGGATTTTGGTTTAATCCTGCCAAGGGGCTGTTCTAAATCTAGGCATTGTTAATGCACATATATCACCACAGAGTGAGTCTTAAATGGGGACAGTGGTATGGATGGGGTTGGTACGGTACTGGGTTAGGGCTGTAGCTTTATTGCAATGAATCACGGGAAATACCACAGACACACTTTCTCTCCTCCCCCTCCCGCCCCAAAGGTCTTGGAATAACTGCAGAGAATACATGTTGCAGATGTACTTACTTTAAAGCCAGCCTGTGTGCATATCTGACAGGTTTCTTTTCACCAGGCTTCAGGCTCCTTACCTGCAGAATACAGGTCTTCTAGTGGTGTCATTGGGATAATAAAAGCTGTATTTGTTTAGCTTATATATAAAAAAAAATTCAGCAGCCATAAGATGCCATTCTTGATGCATGCTTTGGCTATGGTAAAAATACATATTAGATTCAGGAGGTTACTTACCTTTGAGATATGTGGTCCCTATCTGTACTCCACTGAAGGGTTTATGCATGCTTATTACCATGCATCCAAAGCCAGAGAATTTAAAAGTAGTAGTGTCTGTTGGTCAGTGCATGCACCCTGAACTCACCTCACGGTTTCTTCCAAGGTGATAAATGGTGGGGCAGACCGACCACATTTCCAGTTCCTTCTCCACTGCAAAGCAACAGATTTGTAGCAGAGGGGAAGGAGGGTAGGAAGTGGAATACAGACAGGGACCACATCTCGAAGAACCTCCAGTTACAGGCAAGTAATGTTCTCCTCCTCTTTGAGTGATGGTCCCTATTGTACTCCACTGAGGGTGACTATCAAGCATTACCTAGGTCAGTGGAGGGTGTGAGGCTGTAGATGGGAGAGGTGAGCGGAGGACAGCTGCACCGAAGGAGGCATTCACCACTGAGAGCTGGTCTACACTGGGGGCTGGTGGGATCGATCTAGGATACGCAACTTCAGCTACGAGAATAGCGTAGCTGAAGTTGACGTTTCCTAGATCGAGCTAAGTTTGTTTACTTTGGGTCCATGCGGCGCAGGCTCGCTCTCCCGTCTACTCTGCCTCTCGCTGTGCAGGACTTCCGGAGTCGATGGGGAGCGCTTCTGGGATTGATTTATCGCGTCTAGATGAGACGCGATAAATCGATCCCCAATAGATCGATTACTACCCGCCGATTTGGCGGGTAGTATAGACGTACCCTGAGTAATGCACCCAGATGTAATGAGTAGCGAAGACTAACTGAACTCTACATGGCTGCTCTAGAGGTATCCTGAAGTGACACATCATGGAGGGAGGTCATGGTTGAAGCCTGAACTCTTGTTGAGTGGCCCTGCACCCCTGAGGGTGGTTGGAGGTCGGATAATTGATAAGAGCGTAATGCATCCTGAGACCCACTTGGAGATTCATTGTGTGGAGATTGCCCGCCCCTTAATTCTTTCAAGCTATTGCAACAGTCTGGGGGGGACTCCTGATTGGTTTAATACTCTGTAGGTAGAAGTCTAAGGCCCGATGTACGTCTAGGGAGTGGAGTCTCCATTCCTATTCTGAAGCATATGGTTTTGGGGAAAAAAAGAAGTAAGGGGATAGGCTGATTAACATGAAATTAGGAGACAAACTTTGGCAGAAATTTGGGATGCAGCTGCAAGATACTTTACCCGTACAGAAGGTCATGAAAGGAGGGTCCACCTTCATGGCCCCAAACTTGCCAATCCTCCTTGCCAAAGTGATAGCCACCAGAGGGTGACTTTCGTGGACAGGAGGGACAGTGAACATGATGCCAGTGGCTCATAGGATGGTATCGTTAACATAAATAGGACCAGGTTGAGATCCCATTGGGGTGGATGGGCTGTACAGATGGGAAAGTTCTAATGAGGCCCTTCCAAACCTAACAGTGGGTGGGTAAGGAATGCCCCTCCATGGGGGAGATGGAAGGCACTAATTGCTGCTGCATGGACTTCGATAGAACTAAGGGCAAGACCCGACGCCTTCAAGAATAGTGCTCATCTTAAACACAAAAAAGCAGCTTACAAGAAGTGGAAGATTGGACTAATGACCAGGGAGGAGTATAAAAGTATTGCTCAGGTATGCAGGAGTGAAATTAGGAAGGCCAAATCACATTTGGAGTTGCAGCTAGCCAGAGATGTTAGGAGTAACAAGAAGGGTTTCTTCAGGTATGTTAGCAACAAGAAGAAAGTCAAGGAAAGTGTGGGCCCCTTGCTGAATGAGGGAGGGAACCTAGTGACAGAGGATGTGGAGAAAGCTAGTGTACTCAATGCTTTTTTTTGTCTCTGTCTTCACAGACAAGGTCAGCTCCCAGACAGCTGCACTCCGCAGCACGGTATGGGGAGGAGGTGACTAGCCCTCTGTGGAGAAAGAAATAGTTCGGGACTATTTAGAAAAGCTGGACGAGCACAAGTCCATGGGGCCGGATGCACTGCATCCGAGGGTGCTAAAGGAGTTGGCCGATGAGATTGCAGAGCCATTGGCCATTATCTTTGAAAAATCATGGCAATTGGGGGAGGTCCCGGATGACTGGAAAAAAGCTAATGTAGTGCCCAGTCAGTCTCACCTCAGTCCCTGGAAAAATCATGGAACAGGTCCTCAAGGAATCAATTCTGAACCACTTAAAGGAGGGGAAAATGATCAGGAACAGTCAGCATGGATTCACCAAGGGCAAGTCATGCCTGACTAACCTAATTGCCTTCTATGATGAGATAACCGGCTCTGTGGATGAGGGGAAAGCAGTGGATGTGCTATTTCTTGACTTTAGCAAAGCTTTTGATACAGTCTCCCACAGTATTCTTGCCAGCAAGTTGAAGTATGGGCTGGATGAATGGACGGTAAGGTGGATAGAAAACTGGCTAGATGGTCGGGCTCAACGGGTAGTGATCAATGGTTCCATGTCTAGTTGGCAGCCGGTATCAAGTGGAGTGCTCCAAGGGTCGGTGCTGGGGCCGGTTTTGTTCAATATCTTCATTAACGATCTGGAGGATGGTGTGGACTGCACCCTTAGCAAGTTTGCAGATGACACTAAACTGGGAGGAGTGGTTGATATGCTGGAGGGTAGGGATAGGATACAGAGGGACCTAGACAAATTAGAGGATTGGGCCAAAAGAAATCTGATGAGGTTCAACAAGGACAAGTGCAGAGTCCTGCACTTAGGACGGAAGAATCCCATGCACTGCTACAGACTAGGGACCGAATGGCTGGGCAGCAGTTCTGCCGAAAAGGACCTTGGGGTTACGGTGGACGAAAAGCTGAATATGAGTCAACAGTGTGCCCTTGTTGCCAAGAAGGCTAATGGCATTTTGGGTTGTATAAGTAGGGGCATTTCCAGCAGATCGAGGGACGTGATCATTCCCCTCTATTCGGCACTGGTGAGGCCTCATTTGGAGTACTGTGTCCAGTTTTGGGCCCCACACTACAAGAAGGATGTGGATAAATTGGAAAGAGTCCAGCGGAGGGCAACAAAAATGATTAGGGGACTGGAGCACATGACTTATGAGGAGAGGCTGAGGGAACTGGGATTGTTTAGCCTGCAGAAGAGAAGAATGAGGGGGGATTTGATAGCTGGTTTCAACTACCTGAAAGGAGGTTCCAGAGAGGATGGATCTAGACTGTTCTCAGTGGTAGAAGATGACAGAACAAGGAGTAATGGTCTCAAGTTGCAGAGGGGGAGGTTTAGGTTGGATATTAGGAAAAACTTTTTCACTAGTAGGGTGGTGAAGCACTGGAATGGGTTACCTAGGGAGGTGGTGGAATCTCCTTCCTTAGAGGTTTTTAAGGTCAGGCTTGACAAAGCCATGGCTGGGATGATCTAGTTGGGGTTGGTCCTGCTTTGAGCAGGGGGTTGGACTAGATGGCCTCCTGAGGTCCCTTCCAACCCTGAGATTCTATGATTCTATGAGTAGTAGTCTAGCAACAGGGGAATCCCCACTGCTTCTGGGGGAATGCCTTTTGTGTTCTGCCCAGCTGGCAAAGTGTGTCCACTTGGCTCAGTAACTATGCTTAGTGTAGTTCTTCCTGCTGCTGGAAAGGATATTTTGTACCTGTGATGAAGGTGTCCATTCCAGAGATGTCCATCGAAATACCATTCTCTGAGGTGACTCACCCATGGATTGGGATGGCTGATGCCACTGTTATGTTGTCAGTAGGTCGGGTAGAGCGGGGAGGGAAATTGGGGTGTGTGCAGATATGCAAAGGAGGTTGAGAAACCAGAACTGTCCGGGCCAGTGTGGGGCTATAAGGTTGACTGTTGCTTTGACCTGTCTGATGTTGTGTAGTACCCACGGCAGGAGCAGGAAAGGAGGCAAGGCATAATGGAGTTGATCCGATGAGGGGAGGATGAGGGTGGCACCCTGAGAGTGCTGCCCCAGACCCCCTCATGAGCAGTATGTGCTGCATTTTCTGTTCACTGAGGACACAGAGGTCTCTGGTTAGAGGTCCCCATTTGTTGAAGATGGCCTGTAGTATGTCGTCATGGAGTTCCCACTCGTGGTTGATGATGAACCATCTGCTGAGCGAATTCACAGTTGCATTCAGTGTCCCTGAGAGGTAGGCTGCACACAGGGTGATCTTGTGCTTGATGCACCAGTTCAAAGGGTGATCACTTCTGAGCACAGAGCTGGCAACCTTGCGCCCCCTTGTTGGTTGATGTAGCACTCCGTCGTGGCATTGTCCAATATGGTGATGAGAATATGGTGGGAATGAATGAGGGGGAGAGAGGCCTGGCATGCCTTTCTTACAGCTCGGAGCTCCAAAACGTTGATATGCATTCTGGATACCTGAGAGGTTGCCTGAGTCACATGTCCATGCATCTGCACTCCCCAACCCAGAAGGGAGGTGTTGGTGATCAGTCCTTTTCAGAAAGGGGTTAGAAAGGGAACTCCTACACAGATTTGATGAGGTTCCTTCCATCATTGGAGGGATGAGAGTGCCTTGTGGGGAACTGTGAGCCTGTGGTCCATGGTTTAATGAGCTGGTGAGAGAACTTTCTGGCTGCAGCAAAGGTGGTGATGTACATGCACGAGGCCACACAACCTAGGAGGGAGAAGCAAGTCCTGACCATGACCAACGGACTGTCAGTTACATGAGTTGTAAGTTCTTGTAGAGTCTAGAACCTGTCCTGTGGTAGGTAGGCTCAAGCCGTGACTCAGTTGATGGCAGCCCCATGAAGTCAAGGCACTGCATAGGTTTTATGGTTGACTTTTGGAGGTATGTAAATGCCCAGGGAATGCAGAGTAGCTCTGGAATCCTTGCGGGTGTGGAGGGAATTGTCTGGTTTTTGGTTAAAAAGATGGGACTCATTGAAAGGGAAGTCTTCTATGGTATTTTGCATCTCCCTGGGGAAATCAGAGGAGCTGGAGCCACGATTCCTGTTGCATAACTATACCTAGGGCCATGGACTGTGAAAAAGTGTCCACTGCATCCACAGGTGATTTTGAAGTGCAGTCCTTGCCACCAGTTTACCCATGTCTGATTGTTTGGAAATGGGCCTGTTCTTGCTGTGGTAGTTTTTCAGCAAATTCATCCTTTTTACAGTAGTTCAGGAAATCATACTTGGTGAAGAATGCCTGGTAATTTGAGATCCTGAGCTGAAGGCCCACCAACAAGAATACCTTACGGCAGTGCTTAATTTGTGCCAGAGCTGAGACCTCGCACCTCTGGGCTTGCTGCATCAGTTACGAAAGTAAAAAAATTGAGTGAACCCCAACACCCCTTTCAAATTACAAAGTAGGCACTGCCTTATGACCCAAGCGTTCCAATTTCTGTTCCTCCTTATCTGATGGAGTGGAGCGTGGATGCTGCTGCCTGGAACGCTCAGTCACTGCTTGGACCACAGGAGAGTTGGGAGGGGAGTGTAAGAACAGAAACTTAGATCCCTTAGCAGGCACATAATGCTGTCTTTCAGACTCCTTTGGAGCATGTGCCAAACTCTCCTGGACAGCTCGAGTATAGTGTTGTTGATGGGTAGTGTTACTCTGCCTGGTGCTGATGAATGCAGGATGTCCAGGACCTGGTGTTGGGTATCTTGTACTTCCTCCAGTGGAATGTGATGTCACCGGGGTGAAAGTGATGCCAAACCAAGTGCCGCATCCGGAAAAGAAGATCGAAACCTCTCCTGCTCAGTCAGTGCCATTGGAACTGGGCTGAGCAGTCCTTTTTCTATCACTGCTTCTGAGCATCTGCTGGAAGGTGCACGGGACAGTGAAATCTCCCTTACTGAATGTGCAGGTTCTGAGTGTGGGTATTGTGGCCAAGGACCCCAATATGGCCACCATGATAGATCCAGATAGTATTGCGGAGGACCCCAAGGCGTAGGAAACCAGTGGCTTTGAGGCAGCTGCAACTGAGGATGGTGTCACAGTGTAGGTGGCTTCCTGTAGTAGTCCTGGTGGTGGCATGTGATGGACCCTGCCCTTCATCTGAAGACGAGAGCTCGGAGACGAATTCCATAGGCAGTATCGTTGGAACTGTTGGAAGTGTGCGGAGAGGTTGGGTCACCCAGCACACAAACATCCTGGGGTTCTGGTACCCTCCCCAGTCTCCCAGAAGTTAAGGGCACCCTCTCCATACTCGGTACCAGCACCGGAGTGGTGGACTTCCCCACAGTGGAAAGGTTGCTTCTCTTCTCTTATGGGGTGCCAATGGTGTCGGTTCTATCCCTGGTACTGGCGGATCCATCCTCTTGTGAGGACTCTTCTCATGCTTGAGGCTTGGCACGAGCTCTCACAGTGACTGGAGGTAGTAGAAGGAGTCTTGGAAGAAGTCTTACGGTCATGCTTCCTGGCCTCCCGATTAGGCCCTGGCGTGTGTCCATAGTGGGGGTACTGTCAGTGGTGGATTCGGACTCTGTAGCTGGAGGGACACTCTTGGTTGTTTCAGGCCAATGCACGGGGGGTCCCTGGCCTGAATCCGAATGAGGCCTCATGCAACTTCCATGAGATGTCTCTTGAGGCCAAGAGCCCGACCTTCTCCGGGGAAGGACCTGTCAGATGCTGCATTTGGATGTGATGTAGCCCTCCCCCAAGCAGTAGAGAGAGCGTTGGTGTTCATTACTGACTGAGCTGGAATGTCGGCAGGAGGCACAGTTTTAAAGCAGGGGGTCTTCAGCATAGTTCAGTACCTGCGCATGGGTACTAATGGGGGCAGTGGCGGGGGGAACAGAGACAAAAACAGGCCCCCAAACTAACTATTCTACTCTCAAACTACTGGAAATTATCTAAAAGCAGCAAAAATCTGTAAAAGCTATATACAAGGTTGTTGGAAAAAGTGCGTCGCAAGCGGACACCAATTGTTCTGACGCAGACCATGTGGCAGAGAGATGGAATTGGAGATGCGGTTGGTCCGCCCCGCCATTTATCACCTCTCACAAAACCATGAGGCGAGTTCAGGGCATGTGCGCAGACCAATGGCGGCTACAACTTTTAAATTCTCCAGCTCCCAACGCATGATGCGCATGCATAAACCCCTCCATGGAAGACAATAGGGACCATCACTTGAAGAACCAGAGACTCTCAAACTTTAAGGTCAGAAGGAATCATTATGATTATGTAATCTGACTTCCTGCACATTGCAGGCCGCAGAACACCCACCCACTCCTGTAATAGACCCCTAACCTCTGACTGAGTTACTGAAATCCTCAAATCATGATTTAAAAACTTCAAGTTAGTCTCCACCATTTACACTAGTTTTAACCTGTAAGGACCTGTGCCCCATGCTAAATGGCCATGAGTTAGCCATGATTTAAAGTGGATATTTGCTTTGTCAGTTTTCAGTTACCTATCTTGTGGTTGGTTGGTAACCTGTGAAAAATGAGCTTGGGTATGTTTGCCCTGCTCTCAGTGAATATGCATCCATATGACTAAGACCGCCATCGTAATTGGCACCACTTTGGGCATTCACAGCAGAGAGTGACTGGACAAGGAACCTGAAGTACCTTTCTGCTCCTACAGATTATCCCTACAAGGTGTGAACTCAGATACATCCGTAGAGGAAGCTTGCCTTGTTTCTGTCTCTGCTCTTGGATCACATGGATAGCTTCAGTCTCCAGGGATAGGAATCCAGCTACTTTCATGAGCGCTAAATATTGAGGGAAGGGAGAATGGACAGACATGTCCCCCTTATCTCTTTTTGTGCTAATGCTTTTGGTGTATCCCTAATTTGGGAGACTCTGCCACCTCAGTTCTTAGCAGGTCACACTCTGCCACCTTTAGTGCTATAGCTGTCCTGAATGCTGCCTGAGAGCCTCTATGCATTTCCTTTTAACAGGCCATTTTTATATAGCCAAGAAATTAACTTCAAAGTACATAAACAGACCCTTTGAATCTGCATAGCGATTATTTCAGACGTGGCATTCCTCATGGGACAGACAGAGGTATGAAATGCCTATGGTCTAGAGTCCATTTGCTTATTTATTCCTTCCATTGTAGCCATTATGGTATATCATGTCAGTGCTGACTAATAATAGGACACGTTTTTTCTACAATGGCACAGTTGAGGGGACAGTATGAAAACTCCCTTTGGGCTCTGTTCCCACAGCTACAGTTCCATGCACTGTCCCCAGTGAGTGCTTTTTGTTAGTGTCAAATATAGGATCCTGCCCACGTGTAAGTGCCATCTTTCTGATACTCATCTCCCTTCCTTGATTTTTTTCAGAAGTATTTATTTGCAGACCTGCTTAAAAAATGATCAAGTCTGGAGCACTAAAATTTTAAAACCATACCAGGCTGCCCTAATTTTTCTCTTTCATCTTTTTATTTTTAAAAGGGAATCTAATTTTGAATTGCAGTTTATAGGGAGGGGAATTCCCATTTGAATTAATATTCTAAGTTCCATTCTGACCTTTTCTGATGGGCTTACATACCCCTTCCAAAGGGAGTAAATAATGAGATACAGTGATATAACTTTATCTACCGCATCATGAACCAGATATTGGAACAGTTTAGGAAGGGGGTCACCAGTAATATCTCCCACCTCTACTCTACTCCCAGTCCCACCCTTGCAGCTAGTAAAATGCTGTAGAGGATGGTTATGTTGAGTAGTTGGATGGGCTGTTTAAATCCTATTATCTCCATCTGATAGTGGACATTTCAAAGCCACATTGTTTGTCCCTGCACTTAGATTGGAGGAGGCCTGTCTAACCAGATTTTTTGTATATTATTTTTGTTTTGGGATCCCTCCATAAAATGGGTCACTTTTTATGTAACATCATCTATTGATCTTACATAGTGTAACAAGATAATTTTTGCCACACAAACAGGGACACTTAAATGTGGTGATTGGTGTAGAGTAGCCCTCTGCTAATGTTTCCATAAGGGAAAATACTGTTCTTTCTCACTCTCCACTCCTTTCCTTGGATCTCAGGCACTGGTGTTTCAGATCTAGGCATACCAGTGAGCAGGCAGCACAGGTAGGACTGGGTCATGGAAATCCAAGACATGCTGCATTCTACATAAGGAAATACATCTTCACACCAAGCACAATCAGCCTGTGGAACTCATTGCCAGGGGATGTTGTGAGGGCCAAACGAGTGAATTGGTTCAAAGGAGAACTAAATAAGTTCTTGGAGGGCAATTCTGTCAATAGCTGTTAGCCAAGATGGTCAGGGAAACAACCCCATGCTCTCGATGCCCCTAAATCTCTGATTGCCAGAAGTGGGGACTGGACAACAGGGAATGGATCAAGCAATAATTGCCCTGTTCTATTCATTCCTTCTGAAGCATCTGGCACCATTGGAAGTCAGGATACTGGGCTAGATGGACCATTGGTCTGACCTAATATGGCCATTCTAATGGGACTGGTCCAGACTAAGTCCAGTCACCCTACTCTTACTTAAAGGCCTGATTTTTTTTTTTCAGGGATGCTGAGCCACCTCTAACTTCAGTATAAATCAATGGGAGTTGTGGGTGCTCAGCATTTGTGTGTCGGAGAATATCCTGAATACACAGAGAAGGAAAAGTCAGTCTGATCTTTGGTTTTCAAAATCCACATTATCTTCTAAAGGCTGCCTGTGAAATGACCAAAGTAATGATAATGCTCGGGTATGCAGGAGTCCTTTCAGCCAGAAGGATCCTGAAGTGCTTTACAAACTAAACACAGGAATCACTTGCAGGCATTGCTTTCTGTTTTGTTAACTGATTTGATGGAAAAGGCAGAGTGATGGGTGGGATTTTCAAAGATGACCAACTGCTGTTGAAATTCAATGGGGGTTGGGCACCTAACTTCCTTCAGCTCCTTTGAAAAATCCCAAACTAAAGCTATAATTTTCTAATATTCTATACTGCTGCATTCTGTGGACCTATTTCTTGCTGTTCTGAATTTCAGTGGTTTGTGGTCACCGCTACCAATCTTCTCTATTTTCAGGCAGTTCCATCCCTGTCAGGAAGTAGCAGTTTCAGGTTCATTTCTCTGCTTGGATTCTTTGCTTTCTGGATGTGCATTTTTCTCTTGTAAATGAAAGAACCTTCTTGATACATTTTCCTGTATACCTTACATAAGTTTTCTGGGTAAAGTCCCTGGTGAATTTCATATAGCTCAGGAGTCCTGTAATGTTTCGTTTCTCTTCCAGTCCAGATGGTCTGTAGCAGATGCCTGCAGGCTGCAGAACAGTTACAGTGAGTGTGTGTGTGTATACATACATATATATATACATATATACATATATACATATATACATATATATATATATATATATATATATATATATATATATATATATATATATATATATATATATATATATATATATATAATAAGTTTCCCTTGTACTATCCTGGCAACGTGCCTTAGCCTTTACCTAGAGCCAAACGCACGTAAGGCTTGTTGCATAATGGTCTATAGCAGTGGTCCCCAACCTTTCTGTGGCCAAGAGCACATTCATCCCTTCATCAGAGTGTGGCGGGCAGTGACACTTCTCGGCGGCATTTCGGTGGCAATGGTTCTCCGCCGGAAGCGCTCCTCAGCGGCATTTCGGCAAAAGCTTCTCTGCCGGAAGCGCTGCGGGTGCTCCTCTCCTCTTCCTTCCTTGGCACCGGCCCTGACGGCGGGCGCACATAAATGCCCCAGCAGGCGCCATGGCGCCCACGGGCACCACGTTGGGGACCCCTGATCTATAGGGATATGAATTGCAGAAAGCTCTAACTGCTCATGTAGACTCTGCTGCTGCGAACTAAAAGGTACCTAGTGTGCCCTAATGTGGTTTTGTTTGAAATAGGATTACATCAGTGCTAACTAATTGCTCCAGTCTCATTCAACCCTGAACCTTTCAGTTCCAAAAAAACATTCCCTTCTCCCACCCCAACAGGCACTCTTCCACCTGTCCAGACAGATGTGAATCTGATTTCCTGGGGAAATGATTGTTGAAGATAATGGTGCTGGGAGCTGCACCAGTTTGGTGGTGGTCCATTCAGGGATTCGTACATTTATCTATTGTTGCTTGTTTACAATGTGTACTTGGTAACCAAAGTGGTGGTGGAAAATCATTCCTTTTTTTATTTAACATCTCTGTGTTTCAGTCACCATTCCTTTAGTCAGGAAAGACTTCATGTGGAATTATCTGGGTTTTATTAGAGCTAGTCCATGTTGTCCCTTAATTTCCTAGAGTTTGATGTTCCTGTTCAGTCCCTTTCTCCACCTTGATGCCTAAGTGCTCTGCTTTCACAGAACTCCCGGCCCTGGTGCTAGGGAACAAGACGCCAAGATGAAGAATCTAACTCTAGTTGCCATCTTGAGTGGTCATATAACTCCTGTTACTGTAGTCTCTGAGCACCTCACAATCTTCAGTGTATTTCTCCTTGAAACACCCCAGTGAGAGAGGGAAGTATCATCCCTATGTTACAGATGGGAGCTGAGGCACAGAGAGACTCGGTGCTTGCCCACGGTCACACAGGAAGTCAGTGGTGGAGCATAGACTTGTACCCAGCTCTCCTGAGTCCCAGGCTAGGACCGTAACCACTAGACCATATTACTTCTCTTACAGTTATTCAGAGCCTTTCCTACTGAGCTAATGGAAACACTGGTTTTCTTTTTTTAAAGTGTGGCTGGGTGATAGCACAAGTCCCAGTTCATGGCTGGCTTCTGATGAAGACAGGTCTGTTATGGCATCACAGTATGGACCCAGAAGCAGACATGGTGTGAGGGTTTCAGTGACAAAGGATCTGAATAGAGAGGAGGAAGCCTGTTAGAACTAGGGCTAGATCAGGGGTAGGCAACCTATGGCACGGGTGCCAAAGGCGGCACGCGAGCTGATTTTCAGTGGCACTCACACTGCCCGGGTCCTGGCCACTGGTCTCAAGGGCACTGCATTTTAATCTAATTTTAAGTTAAACTTCTTAAACGGTTTAAAAACCTTATTTACTTTACACACAACAGTAGTTTAGTTGTATATTAACGACTTATAGAAAGAGAGCTTCTAGAAACGTTAAAATGTATTACTGGCACGCAAACCCTTAAATTAGAGTGAATAAATGAAGACTTGGCACATCACTTCGGAAAGGTTGCAGACCCCTGGGTTAGATCTTTGAGAGGTGCTCAGCACCCATAGTTTAATCAGATCTGCAGGTGCTCAGCATTCATGGAAGTGGAGATCCTAATGCAGAGAATAGGGTAAAAATAGAAAATAGCATTTGTATGCATTGCAAGATCTCTTAAAAATACAACTGCTGTTATTGTCCTGTTTCACAATGACAAATAATGATCTCCTCCCCCACCTCCTATCTCCTTCCTGCTCCCTCCCCAGTTACTCAGTCAGAGCATGCACAGCCTTTAACTGTGGCTTCCTGAGTCTGGGTTTTCATTGCCCAGGGTAATGTGACTGATTATACGTGCATGTGCTTATGCAGTGTCTGCAACTTCTTCCTTCCCCTTCTCTGTTGTCACTACTAACCCAGCAAATCTTTTTGGTCATCTCAAGACCACCCTCGCTTCAGTAGAGAAGAGAGCTTTGTTATAAAATTAATAAGTGCCAGTGGAATAAGATGTGTGTTGTGTGTGTAGGTGGGACTTTGGTGCGTGTGTCAGCTGGGCTGAAATTGTGCTTTCTCAGAACTGCAGACCTACCCAGCCTTCTGGGGGCTGAAACTCCCTTACATGTGCTCTATGCCTTCCCTCATTCCTATTGAATAGCGTGGCTTGTTTTGACAATTCCACTCTAATTTATAAAAATAAGGGGAGCTTTCACACTAAAGCAAAATAAGAGATTTGTTTTTTAAATTCCTTAGCTAATCTTGTGTGTGGTTTAGTAAGAGTTCTCTCGCTTGTATTTAATACAGCAGTGAAGTAACATCTTTTATTATGATCTCTGTCATGGAAATCTTTCTGATTCTGCAAACTCAACATCATGACTTCACTTTTAGGGGGTTGATGTGCTGTGGGGTCTCCCACCATACTTTCTCCTCTCTGGCTCCTTTTGAGGTATTTATTGAGTCACAGCCGCCAGTCAAACAGAACATGACAGAAGAGTTCCTGTGGTGCACTGCTCTTTCAACAGCTGCTAGTGAACACTCCTTAGTGACATAGCCCCTGGGGGCTAGGAGCACCCCACCCTCTACAGCATTTTCAGCCCTTAATGCCAGGCTGGGCAGTGAGAGACTTGGAATGAAACCCACGTGGCCTGCATGATAGTACAGAGCCCCAACAAACAGGCAGATAGCCTAGTCCTTAAATAAAATTAAATAAAAAGAGCAGACCTTTTCTAATGGATTATTCCTGTAGGATTTGCCTGCTCATGCTGTTGACTTCAGCTGTCGGGTTTATTTGTCAGTTACTCCATTCAGAGCCTTATGGGAAGTGTTTGGGTTGCTATGTGTACACCTGAGCAACCTTTGGCCTCAAACCTTGATTCTTGAACTGTGTTCCCCGTGTGGGATTTCTGATAAGGACATCAAAAAAGCTGGTGAATTGGAACGAGAAGCAGAACCAGCTAGTTTCCCAGCTCTGAGGTGTACAGGAGTCTCCAGAACACTCTGCTGCTCTCACATGGGCAGCCGCTGCTTGTTACTTAGAGGCAATCTTGATCCAGTTTTGTTGGGTGATGGCTTGAGGGGCCTGACTAATAGGAGGGGCTGGGCTACAGTGAGCTGCAGGAAATGAATATACTTAATGTGGTTTGTGGCAGAAGGGAGTTGGGAGGTGGAGGGGGCATCAGTTTTTGTTCTTATCAACTGTCACTTTTTTTCATATTCCTCTTATCTTCCTCCAATATCAAATACCACTACGGGATCCTGCCAGTGTTTCTCTCTTAACACCTCCCTCCCCAAATTCTTCCTTGGCCAAAGCCTGACTGAGAGTTTAAAACCAGCTGTTTTTAATATTTAATAAAATGTTGAAAACACATGGGAGTAGTCCTCCATGTATGCTTCGCTCCAGCATGTGTGATGTTGCAATTGTGGAGGTACAGAGACCGGAGGAAGGGAAGCTGTGGCTTGGGGGGGAGGAGGAGGAGGAGTGGTTTTTTTCCCTTTTCTTCCTTCTCCCTCTCTTCCCCCTCCCCTCCCCAGTCCCCTTTCCTGCCCTCGAAAACTCTAGCTGCATGTATGGGAGTGTGCTTATTTTTGGTCAGTCATAATAGGGCAAATTAGAATATGCTCTTCAGAATCTTCCATGTGACCCCTCACTGTGGCGCGTGTTGACTTTCTTTGGTTTAGGGAAGCAGGAATCTAAATCCCTGGGCCTCTGTGTCTTTTCTTTTCCCCTACTCCCAGTTGTGGCTAGAAAAAGAGGAGTATGATTCAACTTAGATGGGCTAGAATGAAAAGTTCTTGCAGCTTTAATCATGCAGTTGCTACAGATTGACTCCATAATAAGTGGTATTAATTACAGGATATAATGCACTGACACTTACTTGGCAAAAACATCTATTTGGGGATGGAAGAGATGCTTTTGTAATCTTTGCATGCTGCTCATCTCTTTCCCCCCTTCCAAGTGGTGTTTTTCTCCATTGCTGTTGCTTTCACGGCTTTGCCTTCTAGTCTCTTCTCTCATGGTGCCAACTCTGCTCCCACATGTTTTGTCAAGGCACCAGTGGTACAAAGTGGCCACAGTGCAGGGGTGAATTTCCCCTCGTAATTGTTGTTACAGTGATGTGCAAGGATAAACAGCAGGGAAAATGCAGAAAAAAAAGCAAATGGTCATATCACTCACTAAATTATCTAAGGAGATGTGCTAGTGGAACACTAAGCTTCATAGGGAAGATCTAACTTTGCAACTTTGTGGTCAGAAGTGTGTCTCACCTGTGGTTGCCCTGTCCTGTGATACAAAGGTTCCCACCTGCCCCTTTGCTCTCTGGGAATGAATGGCTGTTCTTCTGGGGCCTGAGCCTTCACTTGCTAACCTTTTGCTCTGTAAAGTTGACTAAACAAGTAGCAATATTTTCTGAGATTGTAACTTTCCATTATTCCCACAAAATTGGAATGCAGGCTCTACAAATGGGGGAGGGGAAACCCTTAAAACAAAACTTAAGCAAACAGTGTACATGCTTTTCCTTATATGCGGTGTAGTTGTAGCCATAGGTGCCGACTCCTGGAGCACCCATGGAAAAAAAATAGTGGGTGCTTAGCACCCACTGACAGCTAGTTCCTTCCCCTCCTTCCCAGTGCCTCCCGTCTACCATGGATTAGCTGTTTCACGGCATGCAGGAGGTGCTGGGGGGAGGGGAGGAGTGGGAATGGGGCGTGCTCTGGAGAGCGGGTAGAACTGGATGGGAAGAGGCAGAACGGCAGCGGGCAGGGGCTTAGTGGAAGGGGTGGAATGGGGGCGGTGCCTGGAGTGGGGGTTTGGGGGAAGAGGTGGAGTGAGGGTGGAACAGGGGTTGAGCACCCCCAAAGCAAGGAGGAAGCCGGAGCCTGTGGTTGTAGCCATTGGTCCCAGGATATTGGAGAGACAAGGTGGGTGAGGTGATATCTTTTATTGACAAGCTCTCTCAGAACACCATCCTCACTGTCATGGGTGTCACTTCCCTAAACATCAACAACGCTCACAATAATGACATAGCTGCTTGCCTCAGATATTGACAAAACAATGGACAAGCAGTAGCGCAGCCAGGTCCGGAGCACAGGGGGAGTGGCGCTATTAAAAGGCGCCTCCCCCTGTACTCACCCGGTGGCGCTCCGGGACTTCGGCGGCGGGTCCTCACTCACTCCGGGTCTTCAGTGGTACCTGCCGCCAAAATGCTGCCGAAGACCTGGAGCAGCGCTGGGTGAGTGCAAGAAGCGGCTCTGTTTTAAAAAAAAAAAAAAAAAAAAAAAGGCGCCGCTTCCTTTTTAAGGCGCCGCTTCTGCTCACAGGGGGAGCGGCCGCTCCCCCCCTGGCTACGCTACTGTGGACAAGCCTCGGATATCTACACCAAAGTCATCTATTTCATTCTCCCCCATAACAATTTTACATTCAACAACAAACACCGAAATCCTGGGAACAGCCAGGGTTACTGGGATGGCTCCCCAATGTGCCAACCTCTTCATGAGCCACCTTGAAGAATTTCTGGACAAATGCGCCATAAAACCAATGATAAACATGGATGATATTTTCATCCTCTTGACAGATGGCTTAAACTTCCGTATAGATTTTCGCACAACTTCATCAACCACCACGCATCCATTAAACTCTCTCTGGAACACTCACTCCCACACTTACATCAACTTCCTAGACACCACAATCAGCTTCAACACAGAACCCTACAGACAACCATATATAAGAAACTGACCGATCACCACAACTACCTTCATAAATCCAGTAATCACCCCAGACACACCAAGAAATGTTATCTACAGTCAGGCACTTGGATACCGCAGAATACGCCCTGAGGAGAAAGTCCAGGATATATACCTTAACATGCTTAAAAGTGCCTTCACCAAACAAGGACACACTCTACCAGAGAACTAGATCACATCATGGAACAGGCCACCCGGATACCTTGAGAACCTGCCTAAATACAGAAATAAAACTCCCTTCAACCACACACCCTTAGTTGTCATCTACCTCCCCACACTAGAGCCCAATACAGGGTGTCATCACACTACTACAACCCATATGCGATGGGGACCCCATCCTGAAAGAGATCTTTCCTGAACCCCCACTTCTGGCCTTCAAATGACCCCCTCAATCTCTCCACTCAGACCAAGACACACCAGCTCAAAGCAGCACCAGATCCTGCCAGAACAGATGCAAAACCTGTGGACATATCTCCACTGCTACAATGATCCATACAACACACGGCAAGATCCATGGATCCTACACATGCCTATCACAACATGTGGTGTATACTTCATGCAGGGCACTAAATGCCCCAATAACTACCAGACAAACACTACACTCGAATGAACGCTCAGGAAAACAAGACACCAACAACCTAACCTGTGAGTAAACACTTTTCACAAAGCGATCACTCTGACTTGTGTCCTCATCCTCAAATGAAACCTGAACACTGCTTTCAAAAAATGAGCTTTGGGAGCTTAATTTCACGAATCTGCTAGATACTAAAAATTGTGGATTGAACAGACACTGGATTTATGGTTTATTAGAACAATCTGTAATCCACTAACTCCCTTTTTGTCCTGTGACTGCAGAGGTGTTGTTGGGCCACAGTACCTTAAATGGTCCCTTAGAATATGTGCTAACTACTTATGCTAAACAATCTGTTCCATCTTGCATTTAGTTGTGATGCTCTCAGGAGTATCTTTTCCAGACCCGAAGAAGAGCTCTGTGTGGCTTGAAAGCATCTCTCTCACCAGCACAAATTACTTCTAAAAGTGAAAAGGGATTACCTCACCCTCCTGGCTTTTCATTGGACATTTATTTGTCTGGTCTTATTCCCCATTCCCTCTTTTGGGCTTCTGTGACCATAAGGATGTTTCCTTTTTTAGTTTTGTAAATTGGTAAAAGTTCACAAAGTACATGACCCTAGACAAATGTAACCCCCTATTTCAATTAATGGTGTCTTCCCCGGGTGGATTAAGACTGTGTGCCTAGAGATGTTGATTTCATGAAATGGGTGTATTGCATTGTCTATCACATCTTTTAGGAGAGAACCTCTTTCATGCACTGGCGTCCAACATGCTGTACAGCCTTGGCTGTACTAGTGCATTCTGGGATTCTTGAAGTACCTATCCCATAGTGCTCAGCACTGTTTCTGGGAATCAAAGGCTTTTGGGTCATTTCCAAACATAGGGCACTTCATGGTGGGATGGAATTAGGAGGACCAGCTGAACTGATAAAGTTGCAGTGATTATGTATTCCTGCCCACAGTGCGGGGAGAGTTTTATATACTCAGTCCTGAGTTAAAGGCATTGTTCCAGGTATTGCAATAGACTAGTACAACCACTCCACTGTTCCTAAGATTCTTGGAACAGTTGTAGTTTGGACACAAGGCTGAACAAAGTTGCAAGTTCCGAACACTTATCCAATGGTTTGGGGTTGGTGGTGGTGGGCAGTTGGTAGTGAGGGACACCCGGTATCCATGGGTGGCAGGTATCATAGGCTAGGGGAGCCAGTGTCTCCCCAAACGGCCTGGTGTGGCCCCATCCACGCTCCACCCCCAGACCACCTCCTGTAGTTCACGGAGGTCTGGCCCTGGCCCCGGCTGGCTGGCCTGCCGCGGGGACTTGGGGTGCCCTGTGCTCGAGCCATGCTGCCTGCCTGGCGCACCGAGACTAGGGGCGCTCCCCAGCCGCCTGGTGCACCGGGACTGGGGTCTGTGGTGGGAGTGCTCTGGGTTCCTGCGGGGGCAGAGGGGCGAAGCGGGGCCTCGGGCACAAGGGGA
The DNA here is from genome assembly GCA_033296515.1 of Macrochelys suwanniensis. Taxonomy (NCBI): domain Eukaryota; kingdom Metazoa; phylum Chordata; order Testudines; family Chelydridae; genus Macrochelys; species Macrochelys suwanniensis. The sequence continues at coordinate 242,988,982 of CM065775.1, read as the reverse complement.
GGGGCCAGGGGCTAGCCTCCCCAATGACCGGGTCACCAGACGCCCATGCCGGAATCCACCAAAACAGTGGGCTCCGTGTGAAGATGACGAACGTCAGTGTTAGTGCTGGCTGGAAGGATGGGGCATCTGTCTTAGATCACAAGCAATGTGAACCTTTGTGTTTGCGAGCAAGGGAAACCATAAGCTACTTATTTACTGAGAAGTTAAAAGGGTTCTTGATTGTGCGTTTTTTGGGGGGAGGTTTCCATCTGCCTAGATTACATATAGGTGATAGTGTGATCCAAAACCCAGCCCCACTCCTTAGTGAATGATATTGAAGTTGTAACGCCCATCTCAGCATTTGAACACAAAGTCCTGTCAATGTTCTTTCTCCCTGCACCTAGATAATGGATATCTCCCTGATAGAGAGGGCAGCAGTTTACATTGGGCAGGTCATAAAACCCATGGCTGATGAGATCATCATTCCTAGGCCATTTGATCCTTGAGCTCTGATGAAGGCTGTGGGCTAATGTCCAACATGAGGTGTCATGCTTGTGGATTGCTTCACCTTTTCCCCCCTAAGCGTAGGCTATGGACACACTGCCACTTACACTGACCTAAGAACTGGTGTGGACAAAGCTGTGTTGGCGAAAGAGCTTCTCCCACTGACATGGCTACCGCCGCCTGTGGGGAATGGAGTAATTAAGTTGACAGGAGAGCTCTCCCCTGTTGTCTTAGAGCATCTGCACTAGCGGCACTACATTGGCGCAGTTGCAAGCTCTGTAGTGTAGCCGTAGCCTTAGACGACTCCTCTTTTCTTGTCTCTTCCCTCAACGCCCCCTGCCCCCACCACCATCCAAACAAGTGCCTGTTAATTTTATTTGGAGGCTGAGGGGGTGTGTGTGGATTTTTGTTATACACCGACTGTTTTGATCATTGTGCAGAACTATGATACTCGGGCAACATTCCATAGACATCTGGCTCGAGGTACTCAGATAAGCGGTCTCACTTTTGAAAAGCGTAGAGCACTTAAATAAGGATTTGGAGCCTAATTTTAGGTGCCCATTTTTGCAAATCTTAACCGTGGTATTTTTACTTTCAAATGAGTACAGAAAATATAATTGCAAAGCAAAGGCCACTAAGTCATAGTGAAATAAAAAATTGCTAAATCTCTCCTTCAACAGTTTGGCTCTAAAAACAAAATCATAACTCTCTTATAATACCTGGGCAACTGAATTATAGGACTCCACACCGTTCCATGGAGGATTTCTAGTTATAAATGATGGCAGTAAAGTTAAAGCCACCAGAAACCTCAAGATGAACAATAGCTCCCATAAATCAGATTTACTATTTCAATATTGAAACAACAATGGAAAGATTTAATTCTTAAATATGGAAAGAAATAAGCACTCTTTAAAAAAAAAAAGGGATTTTTAAAATGTCATATCAGTCATCAAAACCGACGCAAGCAATAGCACAGAAGTTCTACAGATGGCGCAAATATCAAACAGTGCTTCCTACCTACACTGTTCAGCATCTTTTGTCTGAGGATCTGGGCATAATACTCCTAGTACCTTCTGCAAAGGAATGGTGTAAGGCTCACTCTCTGTTTGTAAAGCACTTCTCTGGGCCTTTCATTCAGTGCTATGCTGTATTACATGCAAGGGCCAAAATTAACTTTTTCAGGCTGTAGTTTTGTGGGGCTGAGGAACAGGAAACAGTACCAGTCCTAGCCATCATGAAATCAAGTACTGAATACATCTGTCTTGTCAACCTTTACTGTAGTATTAAAATCCAAATACATACAAGAGGATATTTGAATAATTGAGTGGCAATAACTGATGCCAATTATGCAGCTACAAAACATTTTGTTCTTCCTGCCTAGGGCAACAAACAAGCCATTAAAAGCAGACTAGTGAGCCACAAAGCTGTGGGTGAGAGATTTTAACTTTTTAAAAACTCCCTGAATTGTTTATCCAGGGTTTAGGTAAAAGCTGTTATCTGAAAGTGCTTGGCAGACAGAGGATCCTCATGTGTCTTTAAATGCAAGTCTCTTCCCTACAGATGTAACAATTTATAGATTTCATCCAGAAAATTCTCATTCCAGAACAAATATTTCCTGCTGGCTTCATGCTCACGCCGTATAACTGGGAAGAGAATAACTGCTTCTATCCCTACCTCATTGAAGGTCATTTTTTAAAAAAACTGGTCTAAGTGAGCAACGCTTTGCCTGGCTGCCTGCTATGAGTAGAGCGACCGCTAACCGAGTGGGATGGAGGCTGAACTGCTTTCTGTGTCTGGGATGAGTCATGTTGGCTGGAGATGGTGCTGGGAAGTTTGCATGGCTGTTGCCTATTCTGAGGCTAATGAAGACTCAGTCTCCAGAGCTGTCAATCCAGCACACTTCGCAAGCAGTAAAATCACTCTTAATAAAAAGTTATGACCACAGTGTAACTAGAGAGGGGGGTGGCGTGCTGGAGAAGAATGCAGGCAATATTAATCTGGCTTCTCAGGCTGAGAGCGTAAAAGCAGCCTTATGAAAAGAATGAGGCGGTGTACAGGGATAAGGGCAAACAATAGTAGCTGGGACAAGAGAACAAATGTCTGCCCAGTGGCGTAATCCGGTCACTGGGTTCTAACCTAACAGAACTAAAACCAAATTGAGATCTGTGTAGGATCCAGATGTGGTTCTTCCTGGAGGGCTTCCAGCCCACTGACTCATGGCTGTGGAGCTCAGGCCTGGGTGACTCATCCGTTCACAATCCCTGATTTTATAGGAAGAGGGCGGGAGGTAACAGAATATATGCACAACCTGTTTAAAGCGAGATTAGACTCAAGAGTCCTGTACTGGTTGTGGGTTTCTTGATTTTATATGATTCTAGGTGGCTGGGAACCAGCAGTACCATCCATTTCCCTGCATGGGAAGATGATCCCATATAGAGGGATGTGTCTGCACAGTAGGTTGGGGAGAGGGCACAATCTGGTTCATGTATTCTCCTAATGCAAGGACTCAAGTCTAGTGCAGACAGCAACATTTAGCTTCCCCAAAGTGGGCGGGGAGGGGCCGTGACCCAACCTGTCCCTCTACAGCAGCCCACAAAGTTGTTCCCAGGTCCGAGCTCCAGGGGACTTTGTCCCTGAGTTAGACACAGGGCCTGAGAGAGCTCTCGGTGGAGCAGCGTGCCTCTTCACTACACCCTCTCTAAACCCTGAATGATTATGGTTTTTTTGGGGGGAAAAATGGCCCCTAAGGTCTTGTTTTCTTGGAGCTGGTAAAAGCATGTAATCAGGGCCCTCCCTTTTTGGATGGGGAGAGGGCAATGAACCAATATGCTAATTTAAGAATCCCTGTATTACTTAATCAGAGATGGGTTGGAAACTAGACCCATACATCTGGTCAATAGCTGTGCTTTAGTGTTTGCCATGGAAGTATATGTATGGGTGTGTGCAGTATAAAGCTGCATTGTGAGATTTACCCAGCATGGACTTCAACATTTCTAGCTGTGTAAACAGAGTGAGCTGGGAAGATGTGAACACTGAGCTACCATGTGAATCCACCAGCTCTGACATCAGGAAACCCCAGCAGGCTGGACATGTACACTGAGCTGGAGAAGAAAGGGGAAATGGGGTTAGGTGATTGGGGGAGAGGCTGCCCTTGGGAGGGACTTGGGAGCTCTCACCTGGGTGGACCGAGGCGTAAGAAAGGGAGTCAGAGATGGAGTCCATCACAGCTTGGATGGCTCATCGGGGCACTGGTTTAACTTCTACCTCTCTGTGCCAACTAAGGACTTTCCAATTCTGTAGGCCAGATGACTAATAAATTGTTGCCTTGTTCTGAAAAGGCTGCCTGTGTCATTATAAATGCTCAGTGAGAACTTTGCGCCTTGAAGGGACACAGTACAAGCCTCTTGCAGGAATCTAGTTTGGCTGGATTCTCTTCAGGGAGCCTCAGAGAGAGATAGGAATTGCTGGTGCCGAAGGTCCAGTTTGGGAATTGTGGAGGCCATGGGCTTGCCCCTGCAGAACTCTGTGGGTCCTTGAGGACCAGTACACTAACGTGTCACTCCCAAGAGCTTGGTTATAGGCTGAGGCATAGACCAGACCCTGTGACTCCGTGACAAAGGTCTATCTAAAGTTCTATGCGTTCTTGGATCTGGTATTCCTCTCCTGTATGCTTACCACAGGTGATCTCTTTAGGAGTTCTGTGCTCCCAGCAACCACTGGGGACATAGAATAGATCAAAGCAAATGTCCTGAACAGTTGTAGAACAGCAGCAGTGGGGTTGTAATTCTCCCTTTTCATAAATTTGAGAATTGTAAGCAGCCTTTACTACATTTGTTTATCCTTTTTTAAAGTTAAACTTGTTCTCATTTAGCAACTTTTATCAAGGTGAAAAGAAAACAAAAATCCACAAGAAAAATATAAAAGGAGATCCTTTTTAATAGGCAGGGAAGACGGTTTAATCCTACAAGTTGACTCATTGTTCCAACACTTATCTGTAGAAGGTACTAGCACTGCTGTTGCAGTTTATTCTGGTGTGTGAGTGTAGAAGGAAGTTGGCAATCACAAGAGAGCTAATTTGCAGAGCTACAAAAAAGATTTTTGGTACAATTTTTTTTTTTTTTAAAGAACTCTGTACTGGTGAGAGATGCCAGACTGAAAGTCCTAAATACAGAAGCTTGCTCTTTATCAATATTCAGGAATATCTAGGGCTTTGAAAATGTAAGATTCTCCATGCTGCCCCCTATTGGGCTTCAATCCAAGGGTGAGAGTTTCTATACTTATTCTGTCCTTGACCTCTCTATTGACACTGTCACTAGGATACCAGTAGTGGTGGTGGTTTTTCTGATGCACTTTCCATTTGGAACTGGACTAGGGTGACCAGATAGCAAGTGTGAAAAATCATGATGGGAGTGAGGAGGTAATAAGCACCTATATAAGAAAAAGCCCTGAAATTGGGACTGGTCCTATAAAATTGGGACATCTGGTCACCCTAAACTGGATGGACCCCATGAATTCATTTCATACAGGCATTATAAGGGGGAGGCTTTCAGAAGCCCAAAGGGCAGTTAAGTGGCTGTCTGTGGAAGTTGGCCACCTAATCATCCTGTGTGCCTTTTGAAAGTCTTCCCCATAATTGTTGCTGAAATGCCTTTGTTTTTTGAATCTGTAGGAATGCAACAGTGTCGAGAGAGGACTTTAGTTTCCTTTAAAAAGAATTCAAGTTGCCCTTTAACAAGTGTCCCATGTGGCAGTGATTTAAATTGGACCAAAAGTATCAGTAGTTTGAGTGAGAACGCTTTTGTGCTGGTTCAGGCTGAATGAGGAGAGACCCAGCGCTCTCCAGTTGTCTGTCTTTGGACTCTGAATTGTGTGATCTAAACCTTGGTAGCTTGGTGTCTGAGGATCCACAGCTGACCAGCATTCTGGGTTATATTACAAAACCATAAAGAACAAGATGAATACAATTGGAACAAAGTTACAGAACTATTTTTTTTAAACCTAGATGCCGTATATTGTACGTGCAACATTCCTGCTCTTGGTACGGATTCCTCTTTTCCCAAGATCCTGCTGATTGCTTGCACTCCAGCTGTCAGTGAAAGTTAAGCCTAAATTAAGAGAAGCATGTTAAATTTCCCCTCTCCACTGCAGGGTCCTCTTTCTCTCGGGTTTTGTGAAGTGAAATGCTGTTCCTTTGTTTCTTTCTTCAAGTGGTCCAGGGAAATTCCCCTCTCAGAAAAGTGAAGGTAGAAAGTGTCAGATTTGAAGCAAATGAAGTCAAATAGCATCTACAAAGCTGCTATGATACCCACACTATCATAGAACCTCAGGAGGTCATCCCCAGGTCCTGAGGCAGAACCCAATAAATCTAGACCATCCCTGACAGGTGTTTGTCTAACCTGTTCTTAACAACCTCCACACCGGAGAACATTCTTCTTCTTAACGTATGCGCAACGTGCCTCAGATGGCACGTGACCTGGATTTGGTTAGCTGGTTGGATCATTAATAGACTTGCTCAGACTCCTGAGATGGGGCTAGCCTTGGGGCTGCTTACCTACTTCAAGTGGCCAGCTGGTCTGCAGCCATTGCATTGGGCTTTCATCCTGGTAATTTGAAACATCCAGGTAAGATGAGACCAAGTCAATACTTGGAAGGGATACCTTCAAGCATGTCTTTCTATAGCTGCTATGATGAGATTGTGATTCAATAGTTGCTTCTCTTCCCAGGGTTGTACGAATACAAGCCAGGGTGCAAAGGGCGCTGTACTGCTGGAGGAAGCCATCTCATGGATGAGATGTGAACCCAAAGACCTGGATGGTTGCAAAGAGTCAAGTGGAATCTTTGACTGCAAGCGTAGAACTCTTAACCTTGGTTCTTTTGGCTAAATTCCAATCCAGCTAATTACATTCTGCCTACCTAAATTCTTCTTGCACAGTTGGATGCAATATCTTTTTCTGCCTTCTGTCCTAAAGAGTTGTCTTGAACTGTTACACGCATGGTGGCTGCATTTCAGGGGTGGATTAAATCAGCAGTTTTCAACCCAGTTGGGATTACGATTCTCCTCCCAGTCTGGCCTGCAGGGCCTCTTGGCTGGGGGTGTGTCCCTGCGCTGAGCCCACTGCCCAGAGTCCCCTTCACTCTCCCCAGCTGCTCACTGCACTCAGGGTCCGGACTGCTGCTGCTCCAGCTCCACTCTGCCTCAGCACTGCTGCTGGTCTGCCTCCAGCTCCCTGGGCTGCTTCTCTGGCTCCGGTTGCTGCAGCTCCCCTCCCAGCACTGACCGGCTCCCTGGGCTGCTTCTCTGGCTCTGGTTGCTGCAGCTCCCCTCCCAGCACTGACCTGCTCCCTGGGCTGCTTCTCTGGCTCTGGTTGCTGCAGCTCCCCTCCCAGCACTGACCTGCTCCCTGGGCTGCTTCTCTGGCTCTGGTTGCTGTGACTCTGCTCCCTCGGATGCTTCTCAGGTTCTCTCTGTCTGGCACAGCCCTTGCCTTGTTGCCAGCTTTTCATGCTGTAAGTAAAGCAAACCACTTTCACAATAAGCCAAAAGCACAAGCTAATCCCGTTTCAAAACAAGGCCAAACCAAGCCAATCCCTAAAAGAGCTCCAACACTCTATGTGATGGGATCCCCGGGGTGCAGTCTCGGACTGTGGGACCGCTGTGCCCCCCTGAACTCTCTCCAGCCTGGGTGCTCTCTCTCAATGCCTTGCTAGTAGCTAGTGAATGTAGCTCCCCTTGCTGGACAGTGGTGGTTGATGGGTTGTTAACTTGTTTGACACTGTGCCTGGGTGTTGGTTACTTGCCTTGCTGTTGCATCTGGGGAGCTAATATCTGGACACGATTCTCATAACTTCATATGCATTAATGATATACATGTATGGATAGAGAAATGACTTCCAGCAGATCGTAACCTTTCCCCGATGCCTCACAAGGCATGCTTTATATGCAAGATCACGATTACATAAAAATGAGGAATATGGGGGTTCCAGGATGCTCCCCCAAGGTATAGAATATTTCACTCTACATCTGTGGCACACAATTCTGCGCACACAATCATTTGTATATGAAACAATCTGATAAGGAGGCCAAACTGAGGTTCCTTTAAAAATATGGCCCTTTAGGCCTATATTTAGGGAACACTTAATATAATGTTGCCTAAAGGTTAGAGCAACACACTGGGTTCTATCTCTGTCTGTGCCACTGATTCATTGGGTTTCCTTAGGCAAGTCATTTAATCTCCCTGAGCCAAATTCATTGTGACGTTATGTTCCGGCTAATCCCCCATCCCTCTGCCAATTTCCCACCATCCCTGCCTACCTCTGCTGCCCCCAAACCAGGCTCCAGTCCTCCCCCCTCAGCCCAGCTCTGCTCCCCAGTGGTCCTGTGTCCGGCTCTGCCACCCCCCCCCCCCAAAGCTTGGCTCCTCTCCATCCCAGTTCCTCGTGCCCCCGGCCCCCAAAGTCCAGTGCCTGGCTCTACCCCACCGAGCTTGGCTCCCTCCGCTCTACCAGCCTGGCTACCCCCTCCCCCTGGCGTCCCGCCCGCAGGCGATGCAGCAGCTGGAGCCAAATGCCAATCATCATTCAAGCTTTCTGATTAGCGGGGCCCAAGGGCGAGCCAGGGCCAGGAGCCAATCCAAAAAAAAAAAAAAGCTACAAGCCACAAGCCACTTTAAAAGCCCTAACAAGTCCAAATACTGTACTAGCCAACCCACAGCACACAAGCCAACTAAGCCTAAAACACACCCAATTTCTGCTCATTTTCCACGGGTTTGGTATCACAAGTCGGCCCCACTCTGTCTGGCAGCTCCAGCTCTCACGGAGGAGGGGACCCTCCTGCCTCCCGTATTAGCCTGCCCGCCCTGTCAATCAGGCTGACCTGGAGCACTGGCCTCTCCCCATTGCCCCGTGGCAGCGTCTCTCAAATGCGGCCCCCGTGGCAGCGTCTCTCAAATGCGGCCCCCGTGGCAGCGTCTCTCAAATGCGGCCCCCGTGGCAGCGTCTCTCAAATGCGGCCCCTGTGGCAGCGTCTCTCAAATGCGGCCACCGTGGCTGCTTTTCTTGCGGCCACAGCCTCCTGGGCAGTGATGGGGCGGGGGGGCAAAGCAGTGGTCCCTCCCCGAGGGCCACTAGCAGGGGTTGGACCCTGTCCTCCTCTGGAGACACACATGCTGGAGGTAGCTAGTGAGTTCCCCACCTTCCTGGGGGTGTAGAGTTGGGCTCCAGCCCTGGAGTGGCTGGCAGCAGGCTCTGGCCACGGGGCTCCAACCCGCGGCTGCGGGGCTCACCCCCCATTGCCCCTGACCTCCGCTGGCCCATCATGCATTTCTCCCCATCCAAGGCTTAATTTGTCCCCTAGCTTGCCAGGACTGAGTAAGTCTGCTGCTGTGAAAAGTGATATTTGTATGTTTGTTAATATCACTTTTCACAGGAGCAGACTTACTCAGTCCTGACAAGTCTGTGGTGTGTTTTTTTTTTTTGTTTTTTTTTTTTTAAAGCAACCAAAGAAAAGAAGCAACAACAAGAGACAAGAACCTGCAGAGCACCTTATTTGTGTTTCTTTTCTGTCTAGGGTCCTGTAAAGAAGAGAAACATGACTGTACATGATCTTTATTATTGAGTCTGCAAAAAGATTCAGTACATTACAATGGTTTGGACATGCGTATATGTGTGTGTGTATATATGTGTGTGTGTATATATATGTGTGGTGTGTGTGTGTGTGTGTGTTTTTCCTAAAGTTAAGTATTTTAGGAAAAATTATCAGCACGTCCACCAGCAAGAGTTGGTGGCCGCACTTCAAGGCCACCAAAAAATTTGTTGTGAGAACCCCTGCCTTGGGGACGGTCAGTCTCAGAGTCGTGATTTCCCATCGACCCGTCCTCTTTCTTCCTGGTACTGGGAGCAAGCCAACCAAACCCTTTCCTCCCCGCCCCCCGCTGAGTTTTAGTAAGGGGCCAACAGTCCCCTGACACAGGGCTCCCTGTTGTTTGGCCCTGGGCAGTTGCTCTGCTTGCTACCCCCTAATGCTGGCCCTGGCTTTTAATCTACTGAAGAACAGTTGTTATGGCATGGATGGGCCATGGAATTTTTATAGCATGTTGCGGGGGCTCAGAAGGAAAAAGGTTGAGAAACTCTGGATTAAATTATCCCTGGCATATTCGTTTAAGTTAGCACATCACTATTTTAGGATCCTTTGGGATGGAAAGTGTTAGTCTTTTTTTTTTTTTTTTTTTTTTTTTTTTTTTTTTTAATAATGATGATATGGGGTCAGAAATGGGAGATGGTGATTGGGATGCTTGTTTTGTATCGTCATGACTAAAGAATCCGAATAAGCGCACACAAGTATTTTAGAGAGAGAAATGTTCCAAGCCTGTCCTATAAAACTGAACACAAATATGCCTGATGCGCTCCATGGGCGTGGAGGAAAGGGAGCAGTATGCACTGTGGAAAATCCATCTCTAAGAACAGTGCTGCTTTTCATAGGATGGGCCATGCTTGTGTCTTGCACTTGTTCGAGCAGCACTTTCTGTCCTTGATTACAGTTTGACAATAGTTGAATACCTTGTCCTGTCAATAACGACATTTTGATTTTGACAGAGATAGGATAGGCAAATAAAGACCCATTTTTCTAGCCTGCATGTCGAAAAGTGGAGAATTATGATGCATACCTACTATTGCAAATATTTAGAGGCAGCATGGGAAGTGATGCACTAGTGAGTCCTTGGCTCTAGAAATTCATGTAAACAATGGTTTGAAGTGGTCATGACACTCTTTTTTGGGTCAACCAGTACTAGCCCTGGAGTTTGTTTAGTAGCGTTATCATTCAGGACACTTAAAGATAAGGGTATGCATGTATTTGTCCCTTTTTAATAGCATTGTCACTAGCCAGCTTCATGACTTAGCGTAGTCAGTGACCTAATTCCTCCTTTTTTCACCACCCTTTAGTCTAATAAAATCTTTTCTTGTTCCCAGTGACCAGTAGAGTTGACAGGAGTCTGTTAATGCCGACATAAGGCCCAGTCCTGCAAGCTGCTGAGCCTCCCCCGGAAGGTTCTGTGCACTCCAAATTTCCAGTGACTTTTTAATGGGATTCAAGACCAGTCAGCACTTCACAGTACAAGGCGTTTAGGTTGCAAGCTGTCCTGGAGTTATAAAATGAGGGCGTATGCGAGTGTAGCTGCACCATTTCCATGACTTGACTACACATTGCTGACTAGTTAAACTCTTAATTGATGCTCAAGGGAGCCAAATCTTGAATCTGTGTTTCCGTGTGCGGGAGAGAGAATAAGAGCCAAAGTCAGCACTGCCTGCAAAAACAGAGCAAATAAACCAGGAACTTAATTTCCACTTTCAAGATATTATAGTCTAATTAATAAAAGATTCCTGCATACATTAGCTGTTAATGCAGGATGCTTGATTGCTTGGAAGAAGTTACATTTCCATCTTTGTTCTGCTTACTTTTTGGTGTATGAAAAGAAAACCCCCAGGGGGTGTGTGACTAATGGAAACTGTGTCATGCTCTGTTTGTATATGCCATGCTGCTGTCTGGAATTGTTTCCTGAAATGCAATTACTAAATATGAACGCACACACTAAGCCTCCTGCCCCTCGAAGGAAATACAAGAGCTGCAAAGTTTGCATCTTGACTGAAACTACCCCAGAATTTGAACATGAATCAGATTGGGAAGTTTGGTTCAGGCCAATCTCTAATAATAGACAAAAAAGTCTCATACACCTTAAATGTAACCCTTTATTACATAACTCTTATTAATGTTGGTAGTTAGAACCCTTATTACTGCAGAGTTGAGAACCTGAACTTTAACATTAGCCTCTGGTCAAAAATAATCAACATGCAGATATTCAGCCTGAATGTAATTCTTTAAACCAAATGTACTCGTGGTTTGTACCAGAACAAACAGTTCATGGTTTTGATCCTTTCTCTATGCTAGGGTAAGATGAAGGGAATGTTCCACACCACTGGAATAGGCACACTTGGGCTTAAAAGATTGATTGGTTCACTAAATACTGTGGATCTGATCACCGGTTCCTGCCCCCCCCCCCCCCCCAATCCTTTCTCTGTGGCTCAATGAGCATGTAAACCCCATGGAACAGGTCACATATACATATGGAGGATGTGTTTTGAATATAAATCCTTCAGGATGTTTCCCTGCATGACTGGATGAAATATGCTTTTTAATTAATGCAACACACTCCAAATTGCATTCTGGGAACAAAGGGGTTAGCTTCAGAACATGGCAACTGATCTTATTTTCTGCTTTCAGCTCCATGGGCTTTTCTCTGTTTGTCTTAGACGTTTATAGGGAGCCAGTCACCACAGCAACTAGGCATTTTAAAGAGCCTGCTCCTTCTCTGGTACACATCCGTACTGATCTCTGCCATCGTCCACCAACTAAGAATCTGGTTCCATGTATATGGTCTGGTCGCTTCATGAGCAATCCATAAATAAGGAAAACTATAATTGTTTGTAACGGTTTGCTTCTGATGAGACAGCATAGCTAAATTAACGTACATACATGAGAACCTTTTTGTTCATCTTCAATGTGGAGTAGTGACTAAAGCAGGGGATTGGGATGCAGGACTGCTGGGTTCTGTTCCTAACTGGCACAGACATGTGGTGCAGATACTGCAATTATTTTGGTCAGTGCATCTCTGTTGTTGGCCAGAGACACCCGTTAGATAAGAGTTCTTCCTCCTCTGTCTTCCCAGCACTTCACGGAGCTCCTGGATGAGTTTTCGCAGGATGTCCTAGGCCAGCTCTTGAATGACCCCTTCATGTCTGAGAAAAATGAGATGATGGAAGTGGAGCTGTCCCCAGCATCCCCTGCTCCCCTCATCCAGGCAGAACACAGCTACTCACTGTGCGGCGACTCTCGCCCCCAGTCCCCATTGACCCACGTTTCGACTGACGACAACTTCAATGAAGGTAACGGTGATGTGGATGAGTTGATGCTGACCTTTGTGAAAAAATCGCTGTCGTGTGTATTACTTATGAATGGCGCAATATCCTAGCTGTACAAGTTTAGGATGGTAATACTTTTAGTAAAGTAAAATGTAACTCACTCTCATGAATGTTCACAATGACTAAAAATAAATTGGAAGAAGCGTATGTTTTTAATTTGGTTATAAATCTGCAGACAGCATAAACTAAGATTGTCACCAGGCAGAGAAATTCCACTCAGCTGAAACTACTGATCATGAGCTCCTGGAATTCAGCATATTAAAACATGGGCTTATCAAAGGGGAATGAAATTTTGAGGAAAGTAGGCTACCAGGTGAGCTCTTTCTTATGAGCATAGAAGAAAGTTAGGGAATCATAAACCACCCCATCCAAAAATCTTCTAAGCTGCTTAAGGCAAGACTTTTAAATCCAGTGCTGAGCACCCGGAGCTCTTCAATCCTCAACAGCATTGAAGAAATAACCACCTATTTTGGTGCCTAATTTATTAGGGCTGTCAAGTGGTTAAATAATTAATTGCAATTAATCATGCAATTGCGCTGTTAAACAATAATAGAATACCATTTATTTAAATATTTTTGGATGCTTTCTATATTTTCAAATATATTGATTTCAATTACAACACAAAATATAAAGTGTACAGTGCTCACTTTGCAAATATTTGTAAACAAAAATAAATATACAGTAAAAAACAAAAGAAATTGTATTTTTCAATTCACCGAATACAAGTACTGTAGTCTAATCTCTATCATGAAAGTTGAATTTACAAATGTAGAATTATGTACAAAAAATAACTGCATTCAAAAAAAAAAAAAAAAAAGTAAAACTTTAGAGCCTATAAGTCCACTGAGTCCTACTTCTTGTTCAGCCAATCGCTCAGACAAACAAGTTTGGTTACAATTTGCAGGAGATAATGCTGCCAGCTTCTTGTTTACAGTGTCACCTGAAAGTGAGAACAGCATGGCACTGTTGTAGCTGGCGTCAAAGATATTTACATGCCAGATGCGCTAAAGTTCATATGTCTCTTCACGCTTCAACCAGCATTCCAGGGGACATGCGTCCATGCTGATGACGGGTTCTGCTCAATAACAATCCAAAGCAGAGCAGACCGACGCATGTTCATTTTTTTTGTCTGAGTCAGATGCCACCAGCAGAAGGGTGATTTTCTTTTTCGGTGATTTGGATTCTGTACTTTCCTCATCAGTGTGTTGCTCTTTTAAGACTTCTGAAAGCATGCTCCACACCTGGTCCCTCCTAGATTTTGGATGGGACTTCAGATTCTTAAACCTTGAGTCGAGTGCTGTAGCTATTTTTAGAAATCTCACATTGGTACCTTCTTTGTGTTTTGTCAAATTTGCTGTGAAAATGTTCTTAAAACGAACATCTACTGGGTCATCTGAGACTGCTGTAACATGAAATGTGGGTAAAACAGAACAAGAGACATACAATTCTCCCCCAAGGAGTTCAGCCACAAATTTAATTAACACATTATTTTTTTAACGAGCATCATCAGCATGGAAGCATGTCCTCTGAAATGGTGGCTGAAGCATGAAGGAGTATACAAATGTTTAGCGTGTCTGGCACATACATACCTTGCAACGCCAGCTACAAAAATGCCATGCGAGCGCCTGTTCTCACTTTCAGGTGACATTATAAATAAGAAGCAGGCAGCAGTATCTCCCATAAATGTAAACAAACTTTTTTGTCTTCGTGATTGGCTGAAAAAGAAGTAGGACTGAGTGGACTTATTGGCTCTGAAGTTTTACATTGTTCTGTTTTTGAGTGCAGTTATGTAACAAAGAAAAATCTACATTTGAAAGTTGCACTTTCACAATAAAGAGATTGCACTACAGTACTTGTATGAGGTGAACTGAAATACTATTTCTTTTATCATTTTTATGGTGCAAATATTTGTAATAAAAATACTATTAAGTGAGCACTGTACACTTTGTATTGTGCGTTGTAATAGAAATAAATATATTTGAAAATGCAGAAAACATCCGAAAATATTTAATAAATTTCAGTTGGTATTTAACAGTGCAATTAAACATGATACATTTTTTAATCACAATTAATTTTTTGAATTAATCGCATGAGTTAACTGTGATTAATCAACAGCCCTATAATGTATGTATTTAGGAATTTAATTTCAGATGCCCAAGTCTGAAAATCTGGGTCACTGCAATTAAAGTTTGACATACTGCTGCCATTCACTGGACTGGGGGTGGGGAAGTGAGACAAGAAGCGTCCAGCGGTATTTCTCTGTGGGATACTTGTAGATTCAAGAATAGAAAAGAACCTCTCTGGGAAATGAAGGAGAGGAGAAGGAAAATAAACCAAAATGTTAGTTAGCTAAAGCTTTCAGGAAAAATGAGGTAGCAAAAAAGCAAAATGGGTTAATGCTGGAATGAGGTTGATGTGAGTAAGAAGGGCTTCTATAAATATATCGGGGAGGGGAAACAGTAGAGAGGAAGTAGGCTCACTAATAAACAAGGAAGGAGATGTGATCAACAGGCCAGATTCTCAGCTGGTGGACATGGGCATAGCTCTGACAGCTGAGGATCTGGCCCAGTGATTCTAAAATGGTTGAGATACTGAACTACTTTTAGAAATTAGGCTCCTAGGGGGAAATATAGGGGGAAAAGAGTTGTGGACAACTGAAGCAGTAATAGAGACCTTGTGAAGGTGACTGGACAGTTGTAAATAGGTACAACTCTTATGGGGTGTTTGGGCGTAGGGGGGAGGGCTGTGGATCAAGGAATGGTGAGCATTAGCAGCCTTCCATAGCAGAGTTGCTGGCACAGGCACTGACTTGCAGAGCAGGGATATGGGGGTAGGGAGGGAGGGAGGAGATTCAGCCCTATCCTGCCTATTCTGGTGGGAAAAGCATGTATATGTGAAGATGCCAGCAGGTAAGATAGACCTCTGACAGCCTGTGGCTGGGAAGGGGATAGGATAGGACTGTGAATAACTGGTGACTATTAAGAATAAAAGCCTTGACAGACTTTCACTCCTAATAACTGGTTTACATTTCAAGGCTATTTTTGCAATGAACAGCAGTATACTCATAAGCTGCATTAAAAAAAAAAAAAAAAGAGAGAGACTAGTGCTTAGGTCTATAGCATTAGCAGTCTAAGCTGTTCATAGCGATCACCAAAAACCTGAGTTTCCAAAGGTTCTAGTTCTGTGGTGCTTATCTCTAAAATAACCCAACCACACTTCCTAAAATCACTCAAAGGCACTGGCTTTCATTGCGAACAACTGAATGAAACCAATGAAGAATTTCTAGTTGAAACAGTTTGTGAAATAATCCAAAAATGTTACTTACCAAAAAGCTCCAATTTCACTCATGTTTCCAGGCTGCCTTGTCTGATTATCTTCATGTTTTTTATGTGGGAAAATTTCTCTTATGGCTAGAGAACATGCACAAGAAAATTCAGATAGAAAGCATCGTTTTAAAGAAGTTGTGATGAAGGAAGAGGTCTGGGCTTTGTTAGCTACCTTTATGGAAAAGTCCAATGAAATTCAATAGGGGTGAAACACCAGGACTTAAATAAACAAAATGTTTGTTAAAAATCTATAGAATTTAATAGACAATGATATTCCTTCTATATAATTCAATTAGATGGGTTTAAAAATAGAAAATTAGAAAGCTTTTTGTCTTCTGTTAAATTATATAGAACATTCCCATAAGAGCTGTTAAGATCATAACTCTGGAGTGGAGTCCCTAGCATGGCTCCATAGTAGCTGTTAAAACAAAAACAGATTGGAGAATACTTGGGGGGGAAAACTTACTGCAGTTTATGGCTGCAAGATGTAACACCTAGAGGTGTTAAATACATTAATTAAGTGTTGAACTAATTGTCCTGGTGACTTTTGGAGAGGGAAAAATCCAGAGAACTGTGGAAGTACTGGAGGATATGGGATTAAGAACTGAATTTGTTGCCTATCTTCAACAAAGTGAGGTGGGGGTAGAGCGCAAGCGCTGATAATTCCTGTCCAATTTTAACGTCAGGCCATGGGGGACAGCCAGTACAGTCAGCTGTGTACCGGTGGCCACTTTCTTACCAGTATGTAGTATTGGACCATACTGGCTTGCTTTCCCCTCTGACTAGGATTGTCAAATTCCAGAATAGGTGTTATGAAACAATCTTGCATTTTCCAGGAGAGGTCATAGAATCCTAGAATATCAGGGTTGGAAGGGACCTTAGGAGGTCATCTAGTCCAACCCCCTGCTCATAGAATCATAGAATCTCAGGGTTGGAAGGGTCTTCAGGAGGTCATCTAGTCCAACCCCCTGCTCAAAGCAGGACCAACCCCAACTAGATCATCCCAGCCAGGGCTTTGTCAAGCCTGACCTTAAAAACCTCTAAGGAAGGAGATTCCACCACCTCCCTAGGTAACCCATTCCAGTGCTTCACCACCCTACTAGTGAAAAAGTTTTTCCTAATATCCAACCTAAACCTCCCACTCTGCAACTTGAGACCATTACTCCTTGTTCTGTCATCTTCTACCACTGAGAACAGTCTAGATCCATCCTCTTTGGAACCCCCTTTTAGGTAGTTGAACGCAGCTATCAAATCCCCCCTCACTCTTCTCTTCTGCAGGCTAAACAATCCCAGTTCCCTCAGCCTCTCCTCATAAGTCATGTGCTCCAGCTCCCTAATCATTTTTGTTGCCCTCCGTTGGACTCTTTCCAATTTATCCACATCCTTCTTGTAGTGTGGGGCCCAAAACTGGACACAGTACTCCAAATGAGGCCTCACCAGTGCCGAATAGAGGGGAATAATCACGTCCCTCGATCTGCTGGAAATGCTCCTACTTATACAGCCCAAAATGCCGTTAGCCTTCTTGGCAACAAGGGCACACTGTTGACTCATATTCAGCTTTTCGTCCACTGTAACCCCTAGATCCTTTTCTGCAGAACTGCTGCCCAGCCTTTCAGTCCCTAGTCTGTAGCAGTGCATGGGATTCTTCCGTCCTAAGTGCAGGACTCTGCACTTGTCCTTGTTGTACCTCATCAGATTTCTTTTGGCCCAATCCTCTAATTTGTCTAGGTCCCTCTGTATCCTGTCCCTACCCTCCAGCGTATCAACCACTCCTCCCAGTTTAGTGTCATCTGCAAACTTGCTAAGGGTGCAGTCCACACCATCCTCCAGATCGTTGATGAAGATATTGAACAAAACCGGCCCCAGCACCGACCCTTGGGGCACTCCACTTGATACCGGCTGCCAACTAGACATGGAGCCATTGATCACTACCCGTTGAGCACGACCATCCAGCCAGTTTTCTATCCACCTTACCGTCCATTCATCCAGCCCATACTTCTTTAACTTGCTGGCAAGAACACTGTGGGAGACTGTATCAAAAGCTTTGCTAAAGTCAGAGCAGGACCAATCCCCAATTTTTGCCCCAGATCCCTAAATGGCCCCCTCAAGGATTGAACTCACAACCCTGGGTTTAGCAGGCCAATGCTCAAACCACTGAGCTATCCCTCCCCCCTATTGGGTCCTGGGTACTTGAAATGGGAGGGGGGAGGGAAATCAAGAGATGAGGTCAGATGAGAGGCTGAGTGAAAAGAATGTGTAAAGAAATCACATTCTCTAAAATATTAGCCCACTGAGCAGATGGCTTGACTCCTACTGCTGTATATTTGCATTCACTCCATGGAGATGAGTTGTGATCTTACTAACACTGGAAAAAATTCTGCAGGGAGGGGAGCAGAAGCAAGCTAGATAAAGGCTTCTGCATATACATGCAGAGGGAATCCGTGATGATGAGGAAAAGAGAGCTCAGAAAACAGTACAGGCCAATCGGATCAGATTTTGATACAATTTAAGGATCCAACCCTGTAGAACGGGACACTTATTTTGTAAGACTTCATGTGGGGCAGCGTAACACACTCCTCAGGGAACCCAGAACCGTAAGCCACTGTAGCTCGTCTGCCTCAGCAAGTGAGAGCTTTGCTGCTGCTAAACTGTCAACTTCCTGACACTCCATCCTGTCTGCCTTACCAGCAAACTCCTCCAGTCTCTGCCAGTCAAAACCTTGCCTTGCAGGTAACAGTCAGTGAATCCCAGTTCCAGAGTTCCCCAGAGACTTCTCCCTGCAGTGTCTGGTCCACCTCACTGGGACGCTCACAGAAGTTACTAAGGTTGCTACCTCCAAAGAGACAGAGCGCACACCGGCCTGTTAGTGTAGCTGAGGACTCCCATTTTACTTCAATATAACAGCACTGAGATGGTTTTGTAATCAAACAAGAATAAGTTTATTAATACAGAACACAGATTTAAGTGATATCAGGCAAGAATAAAAGATAGAAAAGGGTTACAAAGAAAACAAAAGACGTTTTCTAGTGCCTAAAACTTATTTTGAGCAAGCTATGCCTTTGCCTAAAACAGTTTCTCACAGCAAATTTTCAGCAGTTCCTGCCTTTCAGGCCAAGAGGATCGACTGTTCACAGGCTCCGAGGGTGCTGTTCTCTGTCCCCTAAGTGATGAACATTAGAATATAGGAATAGCCATACTGGGTCAGACCAAAGGTCCATCTAGCCCAGTATCCTGTCTTCCGACAGTGGCCAATGCCAGGTGCTTCAGAGGGAATGAACAGAACAGGTAATCATCCAGTGATCAATCCGCGCCGCCCGTTCCTAGCATCTGGCAAACAGAGACTAGGGACACCATCCCTATCCTATCCCCCTTTAGTTGTCTCTTTTCCAACCTGAAAAGTCTGTCTTATTAATTTCTGCTCATATGATCCATCTAGTGATGGATCATTAGACTATCTTTGTGCTCCCCTTATGTTTTCCAAAGTCCATTATCTTGGCCTCAAGAGCCAGGGGGACTTCCTGGGGGTGCAGATGGTCCCCTGGTGTGCTTACTAAGCTGTTTCCTCAGCTGCTTGGTAGCTTGATTGCTTTGTTTACCTTTATATGTAAATATACTTTCACTGTCTATGGCTTAGTGGTCCCCAACGTGGTGCCCGCCAGGGCATTTATGGGTGCCCGCCCACCAACTAGTGCCCAGAAGGGGGGAGAAGCTGCTGCCCCGGCCTGCCGGGGACAGAGAACTCTGGGGCTGCGGGCGCCGGTGTTCTCTGTCCCCGGCAGGCCGGGGCAGCGCAGAGAGAAGCCGCAGCCCCGCGCCTGCCGGGGACAGAGAACTCCAGGGCTGCGGGCGCCAGTGTTCTCTATCCCCGGCAGGCGCGGGGCTGCGGCTTCCCTCTCCGCTGCCCAGAACTGCCCCCCCCCCCCCCAAAAAAAAGGTAAATAAAAAGAGCAAATTCACATGGTAAGGTGAAAGAATAATTGCCGAATAATTTAATTAATACCTTTTACATGTAAAATTACCTTTATCTTATGGATTCATATATTATGTAATATTAAATATGATGGTGTTCATATTATTTAATGTACAAATACAAAATAAGTCTTGAAAAATTGTTGGCGCCCGCCACACTCTTCTGAAAACATGAATGTGCTCTTGGCCACAAAAAGGTTGGGGACCACTGGCTTACAAAGATTGATCCAGACAGGTAAATACACATTCCTTTGTCTATGGCAGGCTTGTTTATCAAGTCTGCCCCCAAAACATATTTTAGGAACATATTTCTAGCACACATTCATAACTCTTTACACCATCCATCCATCCATCCATCCATCACGCAATGGTATTCATGGCCAGCCTGTCACCAGTTTTTATGTGATATCTTACTCAATACACTTTAACAGTACAATAATAGTGTATACAGTCAGTTGAGTCAATTGCTTATTCTTTGGAATTCAGACCTCCTGTTCCCCCCTGGGGTGTCTGGACCATGATGTCACACAAAGGTGCTTTTCTGTTTTGCGGGTTAAGGCAATAACTGAGCATCCTCTTTTTAAAAAACAAAACAAAAACCCTTTAATACACTGTCCTAGCAATAAGCATTGCCGGCTCAACCCTGCAAGATGCTGAGTGCCTTCTACTCCTGCTGAAGTCAGTGTGTGCTGACTGGCGGGAGAGGAGTAGGAACATTTTTTGGATGAGACCCTTAGCCTGTAACACTAAGGGTGTGTGCATGCTGCACGCTCTTTACGTCAGTGTGTGGGGTGCATATGCGGCATGCTCCCTAGCACAGGTGTAGATAGCACTGTAGAGGGTGAGGCACAGCTTACGTGAATAAAGACATGCCTGAACCCTTTGGGTATGTACCCAACACAGCTCTCTACATACCCAAGTAGTGCCTCTCCCGTCGATGTTGCTGTTTTTAGCTGTGTAGTGTCCTGCTGCCAGAGCCGTTCCTCTCTTCAGGGGAAGGGTCTGACAGCTTTTCCCCACCGCTTCCCTCCTATCAGCAGCTCCCTGCTGCTGGAGCTTTTCCCCCGCCGCCTACCTGCCAAATGGAACTTTTCCCCCACTGCTTTGTGTAGCTACACACTACAGCCTAGATGCAGCCTGCATTTCACTGTGGGGCATAGCTGCACGTACCCTACACGCCGCTGCCAGTGGCGTGCAGTGTAGAGGTAGCCTAAGTGAAAGTATTACATGTACTTTCAAAAGGAAGCAATAACTACCAGCTACAGTCATTGCACCACAAGTAACAATTCTGTAGCACATGCCTTGCCACCCGTTACTTTACCAAGGCTGCTTATTAAATTACCGTATATATTCGATCATAAGCCGGTTCATTTATAAGCCAACCTCCCAAAGATGGATAAGTAAAAATGGCAAATTTTTATGCCCCGTTCATAAGATGACCCTATAATTCAGGGGTTGGCAAACTTTGGCTCCCGGCCCATCAGGATAAGCTGCTGGCGGGCCAGGATGGTCGGTTTACCTTGAGCATCCGCAGGCATGGAGGTAAACCTAAGTAAACAAAATGGCCTGGCCTGCGAGCGGCTTACCTTGATGGGCCAGGACAGCAACTGGTGGGGAAATTTTTTAGGTGGAGAAGCTGGGGGTCAGGGTAGTAACCCCTGTGACACCCCCCCCCCACACACACACACATGACCCCACCCCTAACCCGGGACCTCCCCACATGACCCCTCCCCATGTAACCCCACCCCTAGCCTGGGACCCCCACACTCGCCCCATCCCATCCTTTCCCACCTTAGCTGGGACATGTCGGGGAGGATGTCTTTGGCCTGGCCGGAGCTGCTCCAGCAGGCCGGGCGGCGTGGCCGCAGCCTGTCAGTCCCAGAGCTGCAGCTGCTTCGGAGGCTGTGGGGGAGAGCAGCGTGGCCAGAAGCAGAGAGACTCTGGCTCTGCTGGCTGTGCTGTCTCTCCTTGCCCCCTCTGTTGGGGGGAGGGGCTGTGTGCCACCTCTCTCTCCCTCTCTCTGTACCCGTTCATAAGCCGACCCCCTTCTCTGATGCTTCCCTTTTTTACTAAAAAATTTTTGGCTTATGAACGAGTATATACGGTAAATGTTCTGATATAGATTTGGCTGTAAACTAACTTCCTGAGCTTTTTATTTAGTTGTTTTTAACTTGATGTATTTTAATTATGTAATTCTAGCGGATCTGCTACTTAGCGTTCCGTTACCACTTATGTATTATTTTTACTTGAATTGGGAGTGGGCAGGTGACTGTTAAATCCCTTGCTGAAGGCCCCCGGCCTTATGGTGAATCATGGCTCTGGTGAATCATTAAATATAATGTAGCTGCTCCACGGGAGGACACCTGCATAAAAGGCATCGTGGGGGTGGTGGAGATGGAGAGGTTAAGCAGCCATGTAGAGGTGTGTTTTTTTTTTTTTTTCTTTCCCCACATCCAATTTCCTAAAGGATAAAGTTGCCTTTTTTAAATATCCTTGGAAATTGGAGCTTGTTTCCCTAGTAACGGAGATTCTAATTTAACTTCACTCGAAATCGTGTTGCTGTTCTAGCAGCAAGTGACAAACTCTGAATAGAGATGGAGTGAAGAGGAGGAAGCCCTCTTTGTCCACCCACTTGGGGAGAGGGTATTAGAATTCATATTGAATTTCTGCTGGAGGGAATCCCTCTGTCAGGCTATCAAAGAGCCCTTGGTGATTGGCCTCTCCAATTTGAGGCAGGGTCCCTGGTAAGTGTACTACACAGGAAGGG
Organism: Macrochelys suwanniensis; assembly: GCA_033296515.1. NCBI lineage: Eukaryota > Metazoa > Chordata > Testudines > Chelydridae > Macrochelys > Macrochelys suwanniensis. The sequence continues at coordinate 242,966,464 of CM065775.1, read as the reverse complement.
ACTTGTGTGCAGAGGTTTCTGCTTCACTCTGTGTATCTGTTCAGGACCACTAGGTTTTACCCCTCTGATCTGCAAATGGGGACAGAACCAAACTGAGCTCAAACCTGCTGCTTTAGAGCCTAAGGTATGAATTCAAAAGTTCTTGTTCTATGAACAGATTACATGGATATATCAGAAATGTCTCATGGGGAGTAGTGATGATATAACACCTAGCTCTTACATAACGGGTTTCATCCATAGCTCTTTCCAAAGGAGGTCAGTATCATTATCCTCATTTTACAGATGGGGAAACTGAATGATGAAGTGATTTGCCCAAGTTCATTTAGCAGGCCAGTAGCAGAACCCAGGAATAGAACCCAGGTTTCCTGAGTCCTAGCCCAGTGCGCTAACCACTGGGACACACTCAAGATGAGGTGAAGCTATAGAAACGTAGTGCATTTGGTGTTTTGTGAAAGGTTTTCACAGTTTACATTTAGAAGATATTGAGGAATCTACTCCTGTTTTTATCTGAAACCAAGACTCCAAAGGTATTCCTGGTCCACAACATTCACATCAAACATGTCTTTTAATTTGTCTTAAATTATAGTAGTTGAATGATTATATTGATGTACTTGCAATAATATGTATTACGTGGGGCCAAGTCATTTCTGACACGAGTCCAACTGAGGGTACGTCTATACTACAGAATTAGGTTGAATTTATAGAAGTAGATATTTTAAAACCCGAATTTATGGAATCGATTGTGTGTGTCCCCACACACAAGCGTTAAGACCATGAGGTCGATTGACTGTGTCCACAGTAGCGGGGCTAGCATCGACTTTCGGAGCATTGCATTGCGGGTAGCTATCCCACAGTTCCCGCAGTCTCCGCTGCCCATTGGGATTCTGGGTTGCGATCCCAAAGCCTGATGGGGCAGAAAACATTGTCGCTGGTGGTTCTGGGTACATGTCATCCCTCCCTCCCTCCCTCCCTCCGTGAAAGCAATATTTTTCGCGCCTTTTTTCCGGGGTTTCCGTGTTTGCTACGGAAGCCTGCTCAGCTCACAATTACCGTACATCTCCAGCGTATGCCTGGACATTAGGTCTAGTGGGGATTCAGTCACACTATAATACGGGCAGAGGGATAGCTCAGCGTTCTGAGCGTTGGCCCGCTAAACCCGGGGTTGCGAGTTCAATCCTTGAGGGGGCCATTCCGCCTGAGGCTGGTAGTCGTGGGACTACATAGCAGAAGCTCCTTGCCTTCTAGCTGCAGATGGTGCAATATGCCATAAATGGTCATGGTCGCGGGACCATACAGCAGAAGCTCCTTGCCTTCTCGCAGCAGATTGTACAATATGATTGGTATTTGTGTGCTCCTGGCCGGCGGCCTATGGTGTGGCTGGCCGGGGGCGCTTGGACATAAATGGGAGTGACCAGAGTGACTCTGGTCATTCTCTTTTTTTATGTTTTGTTTAAGGGAGATTCAGTACTGCCTGGAACACGGGCGGAGGGATAGCTCAGCGGTCTGAGCGTTGGCCCGCTAAACCCGGGGTTGCGAGTTCAATCCTTGAGGGGGCCAGGAGCTGATGATGGATATCAAGCATATTGTACCATCTGCTGCTAGAAGGGAAGGCGCCTCCTTGCTCACCGCATATTGTACCATCTGCAGCTAGAAGGAAATGAGCCTAACCCTTGCTCCCCCCTCCCTCCGTGAAAGCAACTGAGGGGGGAGCAAAAAATCCTTTCGCGCCTTTTTTCATATGGGCGCCATATTGCTGACTCCATTGTTATCCACCCGCTGCTTCTGCTGCCACTCTGCTGTCCTGCAAACAGCATACCAGGGAAAGCATGGAGCACGATCAGATCACTGCGGCTGTTCTCGCCGTTATGAACACCACGCGCATTGTCCAGGAGTATATGGAGAACGAGAACCAGGAGCTGCTAGAGCTACAGCAGGCGAGGAGGCGACAGCAGCGCCCTGAGGACAGTGATGAGGACATGGACACAGACCTCTCTCAAAAAAGGCCCCCCCGCAAGGTGGACATCATGGTGTTAATGGGGCTTGTTGAGACAGTGGAACGCCGATTCTGGGCCCGGGAAACAAGCACAGACTGGTGGGACCACATAGCGCTGCAGGTCTGGGATGAATCCCAGTGGCTGCGAAACTTTCGCATGCGTAAGGGCACTTTCATGGAACTTTGTGAGTTGCTTTCCCCTGCCCTGAAGCGCCAGAACACCAAGATGAGAGCAGCCCTCACAGTACAGAAGCGACTGGCGATAGCCCTGTGGAAGCTTGCAACGCCAGACAGCTACCGGTCAGTCGCGAATGAATTCGGAGTGGGAAAATCTACAGTGGGGGCTGTTGTGATGGAAGTAGCCAGGGCGATCACCAAGCTGCTGGTACCAAGGGTTGTGAGTCTGGGAAATGTGCAGCTCATACTGGATGGCTTTGCAGCAATGGGGTTCCCGAACTGTGGTGGGGCGATAGACGGAACCCATATCCCTATCTTGGCACCGGACCACCAAGCCAGCGAGTACATAAACCGAAAGGGTTACTTTTCAATAGTGCTGCAAGCACTGGTGGATCACAAGGGACGTTTCACCAACATCAACGTGGGATGGCCGGGAAAGGTACATGACGCTCGCATCTTCAGGAACTCTGGTCTGTTTCGGCTGCTGCAGCAAGGGACTTTCTTCCCAGACCAGAAAATAACCGTTGGGGATGTTGAGATGCCTATAGTTATCCTTGGGGACCCAGCCTACCCCTTAATGCCATGGCTCATGAAGCCATACACAGGTAGCCTGGACAGTAGTCAGGACCTTTTCAACTATAGGCTGAGCAAGTGCAGAATGGTGGTGGAATGTGCATTTGGTCATTTAAAAGCTCGCTGGCGAAGTTTATTGACTAGGTTAGATCTCAGCGAAAACAATATTCCCATTATTATTACTGCTTGCTGTGCGCTCCACAATATCTGTGAGAGTAAGGGGGAGACGTTTATGGCGGGGTGGGAGGTTGAGGCAAATCGCCTGGCCACTGGTTATGCGCAGCCAGACACCAGGGCTATTACAAGAGTACAGCAGGGTGCGTTGCGCATCAGGGAAGCTTTGAAAACCAGTTTCATGAATGGCCAGGATGCTGTGTGAAAGTTCTGTTTTTCCCCTGTAATGAAAAGCCCCGCCCCTTCATTCACTCTACTTCCCTTTACCCAAACCTCCCTGCCCTCCCCCCCTCGATCACCACTCGCAGAGGAAATAAAGTCATTGTTGCTTAAAAATCATGCATTCTTTATTAATTCGTAAAACAAAGAGGGGGAACTATGGGGCTAACTGCCACAGTCTCCCGGGATAGCTGGTGGAGGAAGGGAAGCACCAGGATGGGTGGTGGAGGAGGGGATGAGGGAAGGACAAGGACACACAGCACTTTAAAACTTATTGAATGCCAGCCCTTTCTTGCTTGGACTGTTCTCTTGACTTGAGTGGTTGGGTGCACGGAGGCCGCCCAAACGCGTTCTTGGGCGTCTCGGGGATGAGGTTATGGGACTCGGGAAGGAGGGCTGTTGGTTGCACAGGGGCTGTAGCGGCGGTCTGGGCTCAGGCGGCCTTTCCTGAACCCTACGCCTTTCCTCAGCCATAAGCCGGAGGATTTCCGTTTGATCCTCCAGTAGCCTCAGAATTGCATCCTGCCTTCTCTCTGCACGCTGACGCCACCTACTCTCTTCATCCCGCCGCTGTCTCTCTTCATCCCGCCAGTCATTGTCTTCAGCACGCCACCTGTCCGCACGATCAAATTCTGCCTTCCTGGACTCCGACAGTGTCTGCCTCCACGCATTCTGCTGGGCAGCTTCAGTGTGGGAGGATTCCATGAGTTCTGAGAACATATCGTCTCGATTCCTTTTTTTTTACTTCTAATCTTCGCTAGCCTCTGGGACGCTGATGAAAGGGGTGGCGTTGAAACATTTGCAGCTGCGGGAGGAAACAAACGGGAGAGGAGTAGTTTAAAAGACACATATTGGAGAACAATGCTCCAAACATTACATATCACATATGCATTTGGTCCAAGGTTGCACTTTGCCTGTTATATTGAGGGTCTGCCGGTTTGGTGTGAGATCACACAAGCAGGTCCGGCGGGCAACAGAATTCGGCTTGCAGGCAGCCATGGTAAGCCACAGTCTATAGGCTTCTTTAACCTTCATAACATGTGGGAATGTTTTCAAACAGCAATCCCCTCATTTCCCATAACAAACAGCCTTTGGGCTGGCAATTTAAAACTGGTTGGCAATTGAAAAGGGAGGGGCGGCGGTTTTCGGGTTAACGTGCAGCGCGAACCTAATCGACACCCCCCCCCACACACACACACACAAGACACACATCCAAGATGTTCGCTGTTCCCCCTCCCCCCACCGCGTGGGTCACAGCGGGGAAGATTTCCGTTCAGCCACAGGCAAACAGCCCAGCAGGGACGGAGCCCCTCTGAATACCCCCTTAATAAAATTCCCCTATTTCAACCAGGTGACCATGAATGATATCACTCTTCTGAGGATAACACAGACAGATAAAGAACGGATGTTGCTTGAATGCCAGCAAACACCGGGACCATACGCCGCCATGCTTTGCAAAGCAATGATTCCAGACTACGTGCTACTGGCCTGGCGTGGTAGAGTGTGTTACCACGGAGCACAGGATAAGGCTGCCCTCCCCAGAAACCTTTTGCACAGGCTTTGGGAGTACATCCAGGAGATCTTTCTGGAGATGTCCCCGGAGGATTTCTGCTCCATCCCCGAACATGTTAACAGAGTTTTCCAGTAGCTGTAGCTGTACTGGCCGCGAATTGATCATTAAACACGCTTGCTTATAAAACATGTATTAATTAACAGAGGTACACTCACCAGAGGCACCAGAGGTCCCTTCTCCTGCATCGAGCACGCCTTGGGTGGGTTCGTAGGGTACTGGCTCCAGGGTGACAAAGAGTTCCTGGCTGTCGGGGAAAAGGGCTTCTCCGCTTCCTTGCTGTGTCTGGGCGCTATTTTCAGCATCATTATCATCATCATGCTCCTCTGTGGTTTCTGATGATCCACATACGGAGTCATACCACATGGGTGGGTCAGTGCTGGCTGCACCTCCTAGAATGGCATGCAGCTCATCATAGAAGCGGCATGTCTGGGGCTCTGACCCAGAGCGTTTGTTTGCATCTCTGGTTTTTTGGTAGGCTTGCCTGAGCGCCTTAATTTTCACGCGGCACTGTTGCGCGTCCCTGTTGTAGCCTCTGTCCTGCATGCCCTTGGAGACTTTGGCATATGTATTGGCGTTTCTTCTTTTGGACCGTAGCTCTGCTAGCACGGTTTCGTCTCCCCATACAGCGATCAGATCGCGTACTTCACCATCGGTCCATGCTGGAGCTCGTCTTCGGTTCTGGGACTCCATCATGGTCACCTCTGCTGATGAGATCTGCGCTCACCTGCAGCTCACCACGCTGGCCAAACAGGAAATGAAATTCAAAAGTTCGCGGGGCTTTTCCTGTCTACCTGGGCGGAGCATTGGAGCTCAGACTGCTGTCCAGAGCGGTCAAATGTTGCACTGTGGGATAGATCCAGGAGGCCAATACCGTCGAATTGCGTCCTCACTAGCCTACATCGATTCGGCAATATCGATTTAAGCGCTAATCCCCTCGTTGGGGGTGGAGTGGCGAGATCGATTTTAAGAGCCCTACAAGTCGATGTTAAGGGCTTCGTCGTGTGGACGGGTGCACGGATCAATCGAAATAACGTTAATAAATTCGACCTAAACTCGTAGTGTAGACCAGGGCTGAGTGGCACACACCAGGGATGAATTTGGCCCACTATAAGGAGTATTTAAAAATATTTCCACGACTTAAAAAATTAAGACCTTCAACTATAATTTATATGGATAGATCTTCAAGAAGTTCTAAGTTTTAAATAACCTGCAAACTTAGATGCCACTGCTGCAAGCACTTAAGGACATATTTAACTTCACATGAGTAAGTTAAGCATAGGTTTAACTGTTTGCAGGATCAGGGCCTTATTTAACACTGCATTTTCCTATTTCATAATTCTTTAAAAGTTCACTGTATGCAAAATATATTCATTTCTTAACCTACAAACATACAGAAAAGGTTTGGAATCTACAAAACTGCATGTTCTTTGGAAGCTTCAATCCAAAAATGTCTAATATGAGTGCAATGCATAGCGTAGCTATTTTGCAGCATATGTGCAAGGGATGCCTGGTGTCTGTTGGAATTTTCAGAATCGGTTATGGCATTAAATTCTTCATAAAATTTGTAAACTATGCTAAGCATCTTCAGGGCGAATCTGTAAAAATCATTTTTTATGTGTAGATCTGTGAACCATTTACTTACCTTTTGCTGACTATAGTCTGGTGCTTTTCTAAGTTGGTGAATAAGAAACAAAGCATAAGAATTGGCTGCATTCCACCTAGACAGAGCACATATATGCCTGGGGAGATATGTAGACAATAGCATGAAAATAGCAGCTATGCTCCAGGAGTTGATGAACTTTTGCCAAAGTGTTGGCTTCCTGCATTGCAGTTTGTTTCAACCTTAACCACGAGCCCTGGGTTTGGGGAACTGTTGCAGAGGCTTCCCATGAAGGTAGGACTCTGAATAATTTCTAAGCAGGAGACATTCCTATGTGGGGCATGTGGATAGAGGCTCTCACAGCATATGGAAATCTTCTGGGGCGTTAGGTCCCCTTTGAGAGTTTTAAACCTCAAGAAAAGGCCTTATTTGCCACTACAGCTAGACAGGGGGAAATATTTCCTCCCACCCCTTCCCAAAAAGTAGTAGGAGATAGAAACACAAGATTGAGGGGCACCATGGACCAGTGAATAGTGCAGCAGACTAGATGAGAAAGACCTGGGTTCTATTCCTGGCTCTATCTCTGACCTGCAATGGGCAAATCTCTTTGCATCTACTTCCCCTCCTGCCCTTTGTCTATCTTGTTTGCTTCGATTGTGAACCCCTTCGGGGCAGATGCTGTCTCTTAGCATTTTTTCTATGTACAGCACCTAGTACAGTGGGGCCCTGATCTTAACTGGGGCCTGTGGGTTCTAATAGCCATACTAAAAGAGAGCAGCGTATAGCAGGAACCTGGAGGCTGAGGCTTCTACGTCTTGCTGAAGTTCTATGACCCCTGAGGAAAATGAAATACTTTGTTGGCAGACTCCACCTTGGGAGCTGGGGGCGGCCGGGGGGGGGGGGGGGGGAGAAGGGTAGGCAGCACTGAGATCAGCTAACTAGCTGTTCATTTGATCAACTGTGGCCAGGTGGCTGTACGTTCCTTTCCCTGATCCCTGATGGGCCGTGCATCTGAGGTTATCCTTGTGCACACCTGCCTTCTTCCCTGTGCTTCTGTACCCAGGAATGCTTTGTGGTTGCTCCTGGACTTGAAGCAACTTGCCTTGACTAAAAGTGAGACTTGGCACTTGTGGCAAAAAAGTCTTGCAATTTTATAGTTAGAGAGGCTGAAGTTGGGTTGCCCCAAAATAATTTTCCACTGCTTGCATCCGAAGAAGTGGGTATTCACCCACGAAAGCTTAGACTTCAATACCTCTGTTAGTCTATAAGGTGCCACAGGACCCTTTGTCGCTTAGCAAAAACAGGATGAGTATTATTTTGGGAAGGCAGTGTTATTCTCTAATGGGCTCTTTTTTAAAACTAACAAACCAAAACCAAACAAACAAAAACAAAACCACGTGGAGACACTTGTAAAATCAAAGCCCAAGTTAATCTCCGTATGTCTAATACAAACAGGGTCCTGTCACGTATGTTGTCAGCTGTTTTCCTTAAATACTGAATTAATGAAATGAAGGCTGCATAAAATGGGGCAGTTTTTTCACTGACATACACCTGGTCCATTCCCATTAATTCAGAGCAAAATGTTTGTGAAAAGAAGTTCACCATAGCTCATTTTGCAAAGGATGCTGTCAAAGCATCAAGGCTAGTTGACTCCAAATTTGACCTTTTTTGCAAAGTGCATGTAATCCTTTCCCACTCCAACCCTCCACCCTAGAAAATAAATGCTTCACTTCTCACTTCTCAGAGAGGGAGAGGGAACTCTGTCACAATGGTGCAGTGCTTTAATGGTCCTAGATCAGTGGTCTCCAACCTTTTTATGCCCAAGATCACTTTTTGAATTTAAGGTCAGCCCAGAATCTCCCCCGATTCTTTCCCGAGGCCCTGTCCCTTCCCCAAAGCCCTGCCCTGCTCACTCCATGCCCCCCTCTCTGTCGCTCACTTCCCCACCCCCCACTCACTTTCACTGGGCTGGGGTAGAGGTTTGGGAGAGGGTGCGGGCTCTGGGTTGGGGCCGAGTGGTTTGACGTGTGGGAGGGGACAGGGGTGTAGGAGGGGTTAAGGGGTGCAAGTTCTGGGAGGGAGTTTGGGTGCCAGAGGGTTGTCTGGGGCAGAGTGTTGGGGTGTGGGCTCTGGGAGGGGGGTCAGGACTGGGGCTTGGGGTGCAGAAAAGGGTTCAGGATGCAGGAGTGGGATATGGGGTGCTGGCTTTGGAAGGGGGCTCAGGGCTTGGGGTGCAGGAGGAGGTTTGGGGTGCTGGCTCTGGGAGGAGGCTCAGGGCTGGGGGTTGGGGTGCAGGAGGGGGTTCAGTATGCAGGAGGTGGGTATGGGGTGCTGGCTCTGGGAGGGGACTCGGGTTGGGGTGCAGGATGGGGTTCTGGGTGCAAGGAAGGGGTATGGGGCTCTGGCTCTGGGAGGGGGTTCAGGGCTTGGGGGTTGGGGTGCGGCCTCCCAGGCAGCATTGAATGGGGGGTATTAGGGGCCCTCCCACTTTTTGAAAGTGGCCTGGCCTGTCCACTTTTCCCCATGTACCCTGCCTCCGCTCTTCCTCCTGAGGCCCCACCCCTGAGCCAGGTGGGCAGTGGAGCTTGGCTGGGGATACTGGGCAGCGGGGGCTGCCGCACTACGGACACTCCACAGGGAACTGCGGCCAATGGGAGCTGTGGGGGCGGTGCTTGCGGGTGCGGGCAGTGTGTGGAGCCCCTTGCCCCCCCCCCCCCCCCCCAGGAGCCGCAGGGACGTGCCGGCCGCTTCTGGGAGCAGTACAGAGGCAGGGAGCCTGCCTTAGCTCTGCTGTGCCTTTGACCAGGAGCTGCCTGAGGTAAGCGCCTCCTGGCTGGAGCCCCCTCCTGCACTCCAACCCCCTCCCCCAGCTTGGAGCCCCCTCCCCCAGCTTGGAGCCCCCTCCCCCAGCTCGGAGCCCTCTCCTGCATCCTAATTCCTTCCCAGACCCCTTACCCTCTCCCGCACTCCAAACCCCTGCCCCAGCCCAGAGCCCCCTCCTGCATCCAAAATCCCTTCCAGAGCTTGCACCCTGCACCTCCTCTTGCCCCCCACCGCCTGCCCCAGGCTCAGCCCGGAGCCCCCTCCCAAACTCCAAACCCCTCAGCCTCACCCCAGACCCCACTCCTCCTCCTGCACCCCTGCCCCAACCTGGTAAAAGTGAGGGAGGGGGGATGGAGTGAGTGGGGCAGTGCCTTGGGGAAGGGGTAGGCCAGGCAAGGGTGTTTGGGTTTGTGTGATTACACAGTTGGCAACCATAGTTCTGTAGTGCAGGGATAATCAATTATTTTTTGCCAAGGTCCAAATTTCTTTGTCAAGGTATGGTCAAGGTCAAGACTCCAGAGAAAATAATAAGTAAATAAAAATATTCTGGGCTCCGTTCAAAAGCATCTGGTGGTCCGGGTTTGGCCTGCGGTCTGCCTATTGACTAGCCTGGGTGTAGTGTGATCACTGTACTTCTGTCACTCTTCTTCCCCCACCCCGCCGTCTATTTAATTTTGCCAGTCTGAAAAGTACCCCAGTGTTTGATTACCAAACAGTGCCTCCTTTGTCAGGACTGCTTCAGTGGCTTTGGTTTCATTATCTTTGGTGGTAGCAGTGGGAGGGTGGGAGGTGGGTGGGGAAACCATCTGGAAGTCTGTAAAAGAAACTATTTGTAGATGAATGCAGCCTCTCACCTGATGGGGGTGGGGTAGAGGGGGGTGGGATTGGCATCTAACATTACAGACTTAATAAACGGGGCTTGTGTCTGCCTCTTGGTGAGCTGAGTGGGGGTAGCAGGAGTAATGCTGAGCAACTAGGGCCTGTGAGGTGGGGGAGGGACAGGGAGCACAAGGAAACGGTTATTCATTCAGACAGGGGCCAGCTACCTTTCAGAGGCTGGAAAAGAGAGTGTAAATCAGACCACGGAGTTAGGATATTGTACTCTACTATGACTGATGCCTTCAGCAGCATGTGAGGGCTTTTAAACAGGCATGAGCTCTTTACAGAGTAAAGGGCACTGCTTGGTTCACAGCGGAGTGGGTTCTCATTTTCCTTCAGTGGAGATTCGGGTAGGTGTTTTTCCTATAAAGCTTTGAGTCTGCTACAGTATGAGCTTCACCTCCTGCTATAAGCTGGTGCTCAGGCTGCAGCTTCACTTGTCAGATGGCATCCGCCTCCATTATTATTATTTTTTAAGTGGCAATACATTTGAATGTGGAGGATTGTGAAAATGAGGGGATTGTAGTCAGGGCCAGCGCTTCCACTAGGTGACCCTAGGTGGTCGCCTAGGGCGGCAGGATTTGGGGGATGGCATTTCGGCGGCAACTCATTTCCTGGCGGTGATTCAGCAGCAAGAAAAGCGGCCGCTGAAATGCCACTGAGAACGCAGCTTCAGAGGAGCTGCCGCCGAAGTGCCGCCGATTACGGCGGAGGAGCGCTGCCGCCTAGGGCAGCAAAAACCCTGGCGCCTCTACTGATTGTAGTATTCTGGCAAGTACCAAGCAGCATACAGCTCTGCAAACATATCTGTCTGGCCTTTTAGCGCCACCTTGCTGTTCCAGTGGTAGGGCCCCTACCTGCCTCTGCCAATGCACCTAATGTCTGAACAGCAATGCTTCAAACTACCTATTGAGACACAGGGGGTGGTGGTTTTAAGAAATAGACAAATGTCCACCTGGGGCTAGGTTAAAAATTAAATGGCTTTAGTAATGACTTTAAGTCCATGTGTAAAATCAAGTCTCCAGCAGAAAAAAGTTAGGCTGGAGGCATAATGTGCACTGAAGTTCATTACTGCTCAGTATCAATCCATGGTGGGCTGGAAGGATCCAATGAGGGCCCGTTGTTGGAATCCTTGATGCAGCTGAAGCATAATGGAACTCTGGTGTTTCAATGAACACTGCTAGCTTGTGAGAGTTCTAGCAGCCAGCAGAGAAGGGGCTAGCCTCAGGAGAACACTGTCCTCTAGAGCCAGGGTTTGGAAGCCTTAGAAAGAGATTTTATAGCAAAGATGACAATGAAATGTTTTAAGGTGCACTCTGCTCTGGAGTGGTGGGGGACAGGGTTGGGGAATACCTGTAGCTTTCTGGGATATGATGAAATAGAGGGGAGGTCAGGTGGGTACATTTCTCAGTTCCACATTTTCGAAGAGTTGATTGAATGGAATGATATCGTTCCCCATGTGTGTATATGAGATGATTGTCAAGAAAAGAGCCAGATAAAGTTCCTTATAATAATTTCCTGGTTAAATATAGTACGTCAATGCTAAACTATCCGTGCCCTAATGAGTATTTGACTGCTTAAACTGGCTTTTCAGGTCTAGAATAATTCCAAATAACTTCTGCAGAACTAAGTGGCTGTTATTGAGGCCTCTGGAGATTCCAGTGCAGCAAAATGACTATTTTTAAGAATGATAAATTTCTCTCTCTGTCATGTTTCAGTGTAGTAGCCGTGTTAGTCTGTGTCAGCAAAAAGAAAATAAGCCAAGCCTTGTGAAATCAGTGATTAGAACTGTTAATAATCACCAAGTACAGTCTAGAGGGCAGGGACTCCTGTTTGTGTGATGTCCTATGTCTTAAGAGAACTCTCAAAGCTGCTTCTTCAGTTCATTATGAATGTAAATTAACAGAGTGCTTTTCCTCCCAAAAGATCCTAAAGTGGCTTACAAACTACAGCACCAGTAAAATGCAGGGCTGGCGCTACCATTAGGTAACCCTAGGCGGTCGCCTAGGGCGCCGGGATTTGGAAGGGGGGTGGCATTTCAGGTCCCTCAGCAGCACCTGGTGGGAGAGGCTGCCGCCAAAATGCCGCAGAGATCCCCGGCAGCCGAAGAAGCTTTTTCGGCCACCAGAGTCCTCGGTGGCACTTCGGGAGCAGCTTCTTCGGCCGCTGTGGATCTTGGCAGCATTTCGGCAGCAGCCTCTCCCGCTGCCGCCTAGGGCAGCAAAAAAGCTGGTGCCACCCCTGGTGAAATGTGGCCACCTCTGGGGAGAAGAGAAATAACAAACTAATGCACAGAACATTGCACAACAGCTGAGGGGAGGGAACATTTGGCAGAGTTCATAAGAAAAGATTTGCTTTGGTGAAAAGTGCTACAGGATATTTAATGTCCAGACAAAGCAGAGAATATTGTTTTAAAAATCTGAATCATCCACACACAGTAAACTGAAGGGAACTCCATTTCAGTACAATGGAAATTTTCATTGTGGTGGGGAAGGCAGTGGGCTGGGGGACGGAGGGTATCAGAGGAAGTGCCGAGAGAGCACAGTCTCCTTTATCCGGAGTTGAAATTTCGGCAGAACTGCCTTTGTATCTAAATGTTTGTTTATATTTTAAGCTGCTCAGAAGACTTCAGGCATAGACATTAAAAAAAAAAAAAAAAAAAAGTCTTAGCTCTCACTATACAGTTATTCTTCCTGGCAGAGCTGGGGTGGCTGTTTGAAGTTTCTGATTACAGGATATATGTTTTCATTTTTAACCCTCTCGGTGTGTCTATTCAAATTACATCTCTTCTTGCCAGCAGTGTAAGTTAGGTTACACCACAAAGTAATGCCTAGTATCAAAACTGTATGTTGTCTCCCTCCTTCCAGTTACTCTGTTGCCAGCAATATTGTATGCAGTCTTGATACCAGTGGATGAAATGAAGAAGGAGGTTGCACATTTGTGGCTGAACTCCAGTAACTTTGTTCTGCCTAAATATATTCTCCCTCCCCCCAGTTCAGATGTATAAGCTGTTTGTCACTGTTGCATTGCATGATTCTAGCTCAGAAAGGCTGCATTTCAGTCCCAGGTGAAGTGATACTGCCTTCACAGTACTTGTGAGTGGCAGGCTATAAATAGAGCCCTACCAAATTCATGGTCCATTTTAGTCAATTTCATGATCATAGGAATTTAAAAATAGTAAATTTCATGATTTCAGCTATATAAACCTGAAATTTCAGTGTTATAATTGTAGGGGTCCTGACCCAAAAAGGAATTGGGGCGGGGGGTGTGTGTGTGTGTGTCACAAGGTTATTGTAGGGTGGGTTGCAGTATTGCTACCCTTAATCCTGTGCTGCTGCTGGTGGCGGCGCTGCCTTCAGAGCTGGGCAGCTGGAGAGTGGTGGCTGCTGGCCAGGAGCCCAGCTCTGAAGGCAGAGCCGCCTCCAGCAGCAGCACAAAAGTAAGGATGGATGGCTTGCCACCCTTACTTCTGTGCTGCTGCCTGCAGAGCTGGGTCCTCAGTCGGCAGCTGCCACTCTCCAGCCACCCAGCTCTAAAGGCAGCAGTGCAGAAGTAAGGATGTCATGATATGGTATTGCCACCTTTACTTCTGCACTGCTGCTGGTGGGGCGCTGCCTGCGGAGCTGGGCGCCTGGCCAACAGCTGCCACTCTCCGGCTGCCCAGCTCTGAAGGCCACACAGAATTAAGGATGGCAATACCGCAACCCGCTCCTAAAGTAACCTTGCAACACCCTTGCAATTCCCTTTTGGGTCAGGACCCCCAATTTGAGAAATGCTGGACTTCCCCATAAAATCTGTATAGTATAAGGTAAAAGCACACAAAAGACCAGATTTCACGGTCCATGACACGTTTTCCATGGCCATGAATTTGGTAGGGCCCTAGCTATAAATCAATCCATTACAAACTGAGCTTCCATGGCACATCAATATATAGGCATGCAAAGGCTTTTTGCTTTTCCTGTTGCTTCTGTATATGCAGTGTGTGGGTGGGTGTGTAGTCGGGATAGGGGAAACAGCAGAAAGAGCAACATCCTGTGTCTGGATAGATATCCATGCTACCCAGCTCAGTTTGTAACTGGTCTATTTAGCTAGCGTGCCTCTCAAGTACTATTATCCCACTACTGAAATGCAGCCACTCTGAACCAGAAACATGGCACGGGGGATGAATAGCTTACACAACTGAACAACAGTGGTAATTTCTTTGGGCAGGATGCAATGATCAGAATTCATAGATATGTGGTGGTAAGAGCATGGTGGTTTTGGGCTCTTGATGGGCTTGTGTTAAAAGTGGGAATTCTCCTGACTTCTCACCCTTACACTCCTGTCTCTCGAGCGGGCTAACTCGTTCTTTAGACCAAGGCAAGCAGAGCATGAGTCTCTCCCCAAGTGCTCAGATTCACCACATGCATTGACCAGAGTGTAATTGGAGAGTCTGTAGAGATACTGCCACCCCCACCAAATCCTGGCCCTCAGTGCAAAGAATCCAGCTTGGCCAGCTGAATACCATTGAGTTTCCCTTGATGGCTGAGCTTTCAATAAACTGGGCCTTATTATAGCTCTGCCAAAACATGATGTACATTTAATTGCTGCCAGTCAAAGTGCACATCTTATGCTGTGACTCCCAGGCGCTCTGGGGAGGAAGCTGAGATAATCACGATGTCCCCAATACTCCTATGAAATCATTAAAGCCATTATCCCCTTTTATGCTAATTAAACAAAACACCGGGGGAAGAGAAATTTCATTTTGGAAGAGCAAAAGCTTCTTGGTTCCTAAAAGTGTCGTTCGGTCTCTGCAGTTGTGTAATGACTGCAAGCACAAGGGTGAGCAAAAGTCTGCCCAGACGCAGGCACTGTGAGAAGGAACAAAACTGACATTAGCCTGTGTAGAACGCTACGCCTGGGCTGCTTTATTTGATGCCTTGTTCCACCACGTGTTAGCAGACTTAAGCAATATATGGTGGTGATTACCCTTTCTCTCATCTCACCTCATATCCTAGGGCTAAGGTTAGGTTACAGTTATGAAATGGCTCAGTTGTCTGCATGGAACAATAAGCTGAAAACAGGTACAGGGTTCTGTTAATAACAATGAGCTAAAGGGCACCTTTTCTGGTTTTCTTTTGTCGGGGACAGGTGGAGCTGGTTTCATTTTTGATTTGTTTTTATGTTCCATCTCTGATCTAAATGTGTGGTGTTCACTTTCTTTCCCTGCCAGCTGACCTGGAAAATGAGGAATGGTGTCTGGGTGCGGAATTGACTTCCACAATAAAAACTGAACCCGTGCTGTGTGAGGCACCAGGCCTTACCCCCTCTGTTAGTCTCACCATCACACCTGTACCCCTGGAAGGTGAAGAACCCCAGCTGCAATCTGATGCCATGGTACTTTAATATTTTCTATTCTCCTGCCTGTCCAGATAAATGCAGGTTCCCATAAAGCTTTGCACTGCAGTGTAGTCTTTCTGGTGTGAAGGTCTGAGAATTCCAGACATGCAAGCATTATGGGTTTGTGTCATCTCGTTTACCTGTCTCCAACAATACTGTAAGTACCCATTTTTCAAAAGATGTCTCTATAATTCAGCCTCTGGTACTATTAGCTACTGGCTGCATGTGACAGGGTTGGACTCACCCCCGCGGCGCCTCCTGCTGGTTGTTCCAGGGAATTAGCTCACCAGCCTCTGGAGCGCCTTCTGCAGGCCGGTGATCCGCCTGACCCCTCTGGCCTCTGTCCCTCCCAGGACCTGGTGCCCCTTTTAACTGGGGTGCTGCCCCTGGCAATACCCCCCAGATCTGGGTCTCCCCTCCCCAGGGGAACCCCCAACCCACTATCCCCGCCTCGCTTCAGTCATAGGCTACTGCTAGTCACCAGCTAGCCCCTGCACCCTGGAGCAGACTGCAGTATAAGCCACTCATCACAGGCAAAGGGGGTTTGGACCTGCTGCCCCAGCCTACCCGTGGGCTGCCCCCTGCAACCCCCTGTACCCAGTTGGCCACAGCTTGGGGTTTCCTCAGGCTGGAGCTCCCCAGCTCCCTTAGCCTTTCCCCAGCCCTGCTCCACTCAAGGTACCCTGCTTAGCCCTTGCAGCCAGGCCCTTCTCCCTCTAAAGGCAGAGAGAGAGTGAGTGTCTTTGCTCCAGGCCCACTGCCCTCTTATAAGGGCCAGCTGGGCCCTGATTAACTGGCCACAGCTGTGGCTGCTTTGCTAATCAGCCCAGCTTCCCAGCCTCAGCCCTCTCCCAGGGCTGTTTCCAGCCCCTCAGGGCAGGAGCGGGTTGCCACCCTGCTACACTGCACCATTTGCTTTTCTATACTTACAGCCTCTTCTGGACATGGTCAAAGCCTGGGGTTCATGCATCTCTAGAACACTTAGGGCTGGTCCACACTAACCCCTCGGGTCGAACTAAGATACGCAACTTCAGCTATGTTAATAATGTAGCTGAAGTCGAAGTATCTTAGTTCGATCTTCAAAGCACTTACCGTGGGTCCACACGCGGCAGGCAGGCTCCCCCGTCGACAGCGCTTACTCCTTGCGGCGAGCAGGAGTACTAGTGTCGACGGCGTGCACTTCTGGGATCGATTTATCGCATCTAGACAAGACACGATAAATCGATCTCAGAAGATCGATTGCTCACCGCCAAAGCAGTGGGTAAGTATAGACGTACCCTTAGACTCTGATAAATCAGTCCCACTTAGAATTGCTAACCAGTTAACCCCGTGGAATCTCTGGCAAGATGCACATCATCTGTTATCCACAACGATTTTGCCTCAAGGCTGTTCAAACTCACCCTAACCCAAATGAGAACACCTATGGGGGTTGGCCAGCACTTGTAATGAGAATTTCCATACCACTGTAAGGTCAGCTGTGCTGCTTACCTGGGTTTTCAATGTACTCAGCTTTTACAATATTTTGGGCTGTGCTGTCCCCAGCCCAGCAGGCCTAGTAAGGAGTGTTCCTAATACATTTGTGACCACAGGTTCAGCAGCCAAAGAACATTCACCAGGGCTTAGTTTGAATGTGCTTCCGTCGATGAAAATAAGTTACAAGAATTATTGATTAGACAGAACTCTGCTTTAAAGGCCTATTCTTTCAGCTCCTCCCTTCTCGCCCCTGTGGTGGTGGAGGGTGACGAATCCATCAGGATGATGTCATTCCAGCTGCAGCGTGGGCAGGCCATGTTCACAACCAGGCTTTCATTGCTCGGTTGCATATCAGAAGTGTTCATGTGTAAATTAATTCACTTCACAGGAAGCTGAAAGATTTAAGACTGTCATAACCATCTTGTAGTTTGAGTGTGAATTCATAGTCTCCAGCATGTGCCACTACTATAGTTGGGATGCCACAATATCACAAGCAGGACCAGGACCACATTACTCTAAAAACAAATTGGGTCCTGATTTTTTTACTTTTGCTTTGGGCCAAAAAGTTACACAGTAAAATTCTGGCTATACTGGCTACTCCAATGAGCATGACTGACTCACTCAGGTCAGGAATTACAGGATCACAAAGCAGGTCTGACTCTAGCCCTGTGCTCAGCTATGGGAGCTCCATCTCTCTTAGTATCCCCTTCCAATTCTGGCCTATAACTTTCTTTGCCTGTTCCTTCTCCACTTTGTAAAATGAACTTAGGCCCAATATCCCAGCTCGTATTGACAAAAAGCCTGATGCCCTTTCCAGATGGTAACTCTCCTGACATCCTCTCAATAGTGCCAAACCCTCCTCCCACCAAAAAGAATACTTCTCTTTTTGCAGAAACCTGCTCAAAGCCTTTGCACGTTGGTCCAGCAAATAGGGTGACCAGATGTCCTGATTTTGTAGGGACAGTCCCGATTTTTGGGTCTTTTTCTTATATAGACTCCTATTACCCCCCCATCCCTGTCCCGATTTTTCACATTTGCTGTCTGGTCACCCTCAGCAAATGCTAGTGCCAGCTCTGTTTCCAGGAGAAGTAATTTGAGTGCAATGCACTTTACCTATCGGTCTGAAATGTCATCCTGAGAAGTAATCTCTTCTCTTACTGATATAATTAGTTAAATAAGCCCCAGCAACCGTTTGTCAGGGAAATGGTCTCATTGACCTGGGTTAATAAGTTACAGAGAAGCAGTAAAAAAAAATCTTGGGTAGGAGGGGGAAGGAGGTCGGGTCACTTACGGAGAAGCTTCCCTTGTTTCCTTATACTCAAATTTTATTTTTTTAATTCCTTCTGTAGATGAAACCGTTGAGCCAGAAGGTTCTTCCTGAGATTAAATTGGAGCCACATGAAGTAGATCAGTTCCTGAACCTGTCTTCTAAGGAAGGTTTGTTAATTACCAACCCAAGATGCTGGACTGATAGCCAGAATGCAGAATGATCATAGTGTGTTCTGTTGAACTATTCGGCTTTCTAGCCGTCTTTGCTAATCTCCAGACCAAGGTTGCTGTCTCCTAGGGATTTGATTCAGGCGGGCTAAAGAAACCAGCCTCTTTGACCCACATTTTTTCGTAAAGAAAATGATCCCTTCCATCTATAACATATTACCGATTGCACAGTTACTGCACAGAACTAGAATCCTTGAGACCTAGGATTACTTAGCCTGGAAAAGAGGCAAACCTGAGGGGACTTGATTGAGGTGTTTGGAATTATGAAGAGCGTAGCAGAAACTGAGTATTCCTACTTTGTGTCTTAACACAAGAATACCCATACTGGGTCAGACCAATGGCCCATCTAGCCCAGTGTCTTGTCTTCTGACAGTGTGGCTGGCACTGTGTGGGACAAGTTTATATTGCTGTTACCTGGGCTGTACTACTCTATGAATGAATAAAAAATTTCAGTGATGAGGGTTATCTGTTTGGTGCCTTCCAGTAGCACTAAACTACTAAACCCTCCAAACAAGCTGCTGTTAGACTGTCAACTCTTCCGGGCTGGGACTGGCTCTTTCCTCCCTGTTCATACAGTGCCTGTTGTGGATGCCACTGGAAACAAAGAACAAATAGTTGTTGTTAATGCAGAGTGAGGTTAGAATTGAATTAGTAATAAAAAGAGATGGTAGATATTTTGCTGACTTAGAGTTTTGAGCACTGTCTGGATGCTGTCTCTATTAATACTGCTTCATGAGTGAAGGGGATATCACATATTGGAGGAGTGTACTTTGTACCACAGAGCATTTGGGGAGGAAGTAGAAATCCCCAGACCTGGTACTATGTATGCAGAGTCTTTTAACCCTGCTCCTTAAGAGGGGTGAGCCATTGGGAAAGGTCACTGTGTACGTTTCAAACCCTTAATGAAGTGCTGTACAGCTGGAAGGCTGGGGCAGCTGCACATTTACAAGTCTCCCCTTGAGAATCTTTCTCACTCCAGGGCCTTCAGTACAAGTTGTTCTCAGTGCTAACTTCCCTCTAGTTTCAAAGCTGCTTTTATTTGTTGGTTCTCCTGGAGCTTCCAGTTGTTCTCTCATTAGGATAAACACCTTCTGTTTTGTTTTTCCCATCCCATCAGCAATGGATGCCCTGCACCTGCCTCCAACCCCTCCCAGCAGCCATGGCAGTGACTCTGAGGGAGGGCAAAGCCCAACCAGGTCCCTCCCGCCTTCAAGCCCTGTCCAACTACAAGCCACGGCTAAAGTGACATCACGCATGGCTTCAGCACTCTCCAATTCGCCTCTCCTGACAGCACCACATGTAAGTTGTGGTGACTTTTTTCCAATTTTTTTTTTGTTACCTGGTGTTTTACTTTTTCTGTACTTCCAGTCAGGGCCGGCGCTATCACTAGGCGACCCTAGGTGGTTGCCTAGGGCCCCAGGATTTGTGGGGCGGCGGGCGGCTGCCTCCGGGCTCCCTGCTCAGCTGCTAAGCGGGGAGCCGGGAGGCAGCCCCAGCAAGCCGCCCCCCTGCCTCTCTGCTCAGCCGCTGAGCAGGGAGCCAGGAGGCAGCCGCGGTGAGCCGTCCCCCTGCCTCCCCGCTCAGCCACTGAGGCGGGAGGCAGCCGCGGCGAGCCGCCTCCAGTGGGAAGCCGGGAGGCCACTGCGGGAAGCCGGGAGGCAGCCGCAGTGAGCTGCCCCCCTGGCTCCCTGCTCAGCTCCCGCGGGTGGCGAGGGCTGAGCGCCCACGGGCGGGGAGAGCTGGTGATGTTAGCTGGGGTGGGGGAGGGCGCAGGGCTGGTGCAAGGAAGTTTCGCCTAGGGCCCTGCTTCCGGTTTGTTATCCCTTTTGGGGAGCCTCCCAGACTCTGGCTGAAACTCCAAATCAAGTAGTTGGGCTTTGGCTTCCCCACTGATTGTCTGGAGCTGGAGTCTGCAGTGAAAAGATGTCTTTTGTAACAAGCTTTTCCTTTATACCTTCTTGCAGCTACTACTCTGCTCTGATAGATTAATGACCCATGCGATCACCTGCATCACAGTTAATGTCTTGCCACTTTGTCTTTAGGCAGTAGGTGATCAACTCTAGGGTGGGATTTTCGTAAGTACTCATCATTGGTCAGTTCTCATTGTGGGTCGGGCCCCAATTTAATGTCACGAGGGTCACCAGGGCTGGCATTAAACTTGCTGGGACCAATGCCTTACAGCACAACTGTGCTAGGATCCACTAATCTGGGTGCATTTCCTGTTTTCTTTGCCTCTCCCCACCCCTCATCCCTTTGGTACATGCAGAAGCTGCAGGGGACTGGTCCACTGATCTTGACAGAGGAAGAGAAGAGGACGTTGATAGCTGAGGGGTACCCTATTCCTACAAAACTGCCCCTGACAAAGGCAGAGGAAAAAGCACTGAAGAAAATCCGCAGGAAAATAAAGAACAAGGTAATTTTAAGATGCAGCTCTGCTGAATGGTCCCCTCTCATGTCTCATACAGAGAGGCTACAACAGTTCTACAAAAACGGCCCATAATGCTGTAGGATACTGTTGTATTTTTTAATAAAGATACTCTTCCTTCTATCCCCTGCTACGTACCACTTAAGTTTCCCATGTAGTGTCAGTACTTATCTGGCTGTCCAGGTACTTATTTTGCTCACCACCATAGCATCTGAGTAGCAATTAAAGCTAACACGATTGTAAAGAGATTAATTTATGCCTACACTAGGTGCTAGTGGTGTATGAAATTATGTCAACTAACTCCATTTAAAGAAAGCCACCCCTTTTTTCCCTTGTCTAGACAAGGCCTCTGTGTCCCCTCTACCTGGTGAAGGAGACTTCTACCCACCATTTTCATGTTTCTAAATCCTCTGTGCATCACAGTGCCATACTCTTCATTCAGTACAATTCCAGGGCCTTAAATTAGCTGTTTTATGCCAGGACTCTCTGAAATATCCTAAGTGCCTTGCTTTTTGTGCAGCAAGGGAAATGGTTGGCTAGAGGGGCAAGTTTTCTAACCTGACCACCTAAGTTGTCCTTGCACAGATCTTGCACACCTTAAGGTATTTTGCAGGTGTGGGTGCACAGAGGTTTGTATTAGTTATTCAGCGTTAAAAATGGAGCCTGGTGGGTTTGTAAACCTCTGTCCCATCCCTGCCCCTGAATTATTTCTCTAACAGAAGTCTGAGTGGTGATGTAGTGTAGAAGGTAAAGAGAATTAGAGCAGGGGAGTGACTTTCCTGTTTTTGTTAAGACTCTATTTGCACTTGGATGGGTAATTGGTAAGGAAATTCTAGAGCTGATTGCCAAGGGGTAAAAAATAAAGAAGAGCGGCAAACAGACTTAGATTTAATAATGCCAGTGTTTTAAATCAGTTTATTGATTTACTTGTGGCTTCCTTTTGCTATAAAGATGTTTTGTGTGGTGTTTTCCCATTCCTCTTAGATCTCTGCCCAGGAAAGTAGGAGAAAGAAGAAAGAATACATGGACAGCCTGGAAAAAAAGTAAGCCAGCCTTCCTCCCCTTTCAAATGAACCAATGACACAGTTGCAGAGATGGGAGGGTTGATACTGAGAGTGTTTCCTGCAGAATGTGTTTCAGTTGCCACCTAGTGGTGGCTAAAGGCAGAATTTATCTCTGGGAAAGAGGACAGGATTTTTTGGGTTTCTACAGATAGTGTATTTATGGTTGTTAGGCAAATATTACAGTGTCAACACTTGGTACTTTGTAGTAGGTCTTCTGATGTTAACATAGCATTGAAGAAACTACTCGGAAAGGTTCCTACTTTCTGAGGTTGGTTTGTCACACAAACCTAGAGTGAACAGCTGTTCTGCCTTACCTGGAAAAGTCCTGCTTTTGTTGAGGATATCCTTGTGCCTCAAATGAGTATCTTGAAGCCAGGATTTTGACCTAGTTTCAATATAATCCACAATTTCCCCCCCAACCAGCAGCCTGCTGTGCTCCCTTTCCTGTGGTACAGCTGCCTAGCTACTTTTGTGCGGAACCTTCTTTTTACACCGTCCACCTTCCTCCAACTATGTGTGAATGAGCTGATGCAAAAAGGGCCCAGGCCAAACCCCGGTACCATGGTAACAGATCTAGTTAGTTGGATTTTAAATAAGCCAAGACAAATTAATATATGTCCATGGCTGTGTTTCAGTATTTGGTATGCGATGTGGCTACATAGCATGATTTTCATGGTTCGCTCGGCAGGCAGTGTCCAGGCCAACTTGGGCTCCGAATGAATAAATTCCTTTTCTTAAGACGGTGGACACAGACGCAGGAAGAGGCGTAAAGGAGGAGTTGAGAGAGGAGGTGGAGAAGGAGCATGTTAGCAGTTTGCTTTAGCAAGAAACATCAAATCCTCCTATAAACAGGGCCGGCGCGCCCACTAGGCGACCCTAGGCAGTCGCCTAGGGCGCCAGGGGGCGGCTGGCAGCGGCTGCCTCCTGGCTCCGCGGCTGAACCAGGAGCCGGGGGAGGGAGGGTGGCTGGCCGCGGCTGCCGCCCGCCTTCCCAGCTCCGTGGCTGAGCCGGGGGGGGGCGGCTGGCTGCGGCTGCCACTCGCCCTCTCAGCTCCGGTTGAGCTGTGGAGCGGCTGGCCCAGCTGCCACCCGCCCTCCCGGCTCCGCAGCTGGCCGTGGCTGCGGCCCGCCCTCCCCGCTCTGCGGCTGATCCGGGAGCCGGGAGGAGGGTGGCTGGCCACGGCTGCCTCCCACCATCCCGGCTCCGCGGCTGAGCCGGGAGCTGGGGGGGTGCCGTGGGCGAGGGGAGGCTGCCGTGGGCAGGGGAGGCTGAGCTGCCAGTGGGGAGGGAGCCTCCGGGCAGGGGTGGCGGGGGGTGGTTAGCTGGGGGGGCGGGGCGCAGGGCCGGTGCAAGGAAGTTTCGCCTAGGGCGCGAAACTTCCTTGCACCGGCCCTGCCTATAGAGACTTGTGCCCCAAATTAGTCCCTCTCCCAAGTATCCTGAATCTTTCCTCATTTCTCCTTGTGCCCTTGGCCAGGTGGGCCTGACCCCCATCTGCTAAACTCCTTGCACCTCCTTTGATGAAGCCCCCAACTCAATTTCCCTCTGCTCTTTCTGTCTCCTGCTGAAAGTATTGCACTCCCAGGGCAAACCCCTGAAAGCCTCTTTCCCATTCACCCCCACCACACGCCCAAACACATGGCAAAGTTCTCCCATGGGCACCTTCCTCTCTCCGCTAAGAGTCTGAGATGGGAGTCTGGTTTGTCTCTTTGAGAGTCTGGTCACTTTACTCGCACTACCAAACATGATGCAATGTGATCTCTTTGGCGATCTCTAATGGCAGCTCGGAAATGACCAATGTTCTTTGGAAATAAAGCTCATGGTTTATTGCGAAGGTGAAATGCATGGGCTATGTGATCTTTCAGGGGTGTCTATGCTGTCAGGGACACAGTCTCAGAGACATGGTTTGCATGAAGTGGATGTCTGCCTCATCCTTGCAATCAGAGCGATGGCGCACCATTTAAAATGAATAGGGAGCTGGTGGGGGACAAGAGGTCGAGTCCTGCCCCTGGGGGTGAAATACGGGGGGTCTCAGGTCCTGCCTCTGGGGAGTAGGAAGCCCTGGGAAGGGAGTCAGGATTGTCTCTGGGTAGTAGTAGGCCTTGGGGGGCCAGTTGCAGAGTGAGCCTGTCCCGCACTCACCCCACAGCGGTTCTAATCCCACAGTGCGGGCCCTGCTCTGACCTGTTGCCTCTTGCCACGCTTGCAGACAGGGCCCCTCCCTGTCACTTCCTGGCCCTTGTGCCACCAAATTGCATGCACTCACAGGGCAGGCATGTAGCAGCACTGTTTGTCAGAGCTGTTGTGGCAGGTCCATGCACCACACTCCTTAGAACACCGATATTTATTGGCACCTGTTCCACAGCACTGTTCCTGGAAAGAGAGTCTTCTGGGTAACTTTCAAACATGGATCCCTACATGGTGGAATGGAACTAGGAGGCTCATCAGGACATCGTGTCTATGCCAGGAAGAAATAACTGTAGTTGGTACTGAATGAGCTGGGCCTAAGCTAAGAACTCCTCCCACACGTTACAACTAGCAGGTCTCTCCAATACTTGTAAAATGCCTGGGGTAGCAGTTGCAGGGGCGATTTCAGGTTTGTGTGAGGTCAAAGACTTCAAGATTTGCAAGGTTTACAACAATGCTTTTTCACCTAGTGTAGACAGGACCTTAGAACTCTGTTTTTGCCCATTTGTTGAAGTATAATGGATGCCTGGTTTTAAATTTGCCTTTCTCTCTCTGTGCCTTCCTCAGGGTTGAGTCCTGTTCAAATGAAAATAGTGAGCTGCGTAAGAAAGTGGAAGTCCTAGAGAACACAAACAGGTAGGATCTGAAAGGACAACTGGAACATGCTTCCAAAATGAAAAGTGGGAAATCTGGAAAAGAAGGGATAAAATACCAAAGCAGTGGACAATGACTCATGAGAAATGGATCCATTTGATCTGGTTAATGACAAAGATGGGGGAGGTAAAATATGTAAAAAGACTGGCATGGTGGCTGAGTGCTCTATATAATAGGAGAGAGCTTGGGTTTGGCGCTTAGGTCTGGGTGCTTTCCCTAGGCTGGTAAGAGTTACGAGTTCTTCATGTCACGCTTCAGCAAGCTTCTGGACTGATCTAGGAGTGATACTGATGGGCTAGCAAAGAAGTCTCATCAAGCCCGCTTCGAATAGTAAGACGACTGGTCTGATGTGAGACCTAGGAGAGGAGAGTCCCTAACCTGGAGTGTAAGGCTGCAGTAGAGCCCTGATGCCTAGATCTAGAACCCTTAGTAGGTAGTTCTTCTGGGATTGCTGCTACTTATTATAACTGCCATACATCTTGCTAAGGCGCCGATCACCATAGCATCTATATCAGTTTAGCAATGCAGTTTCTTTTGAGAGAGAGCCAATTTCTCACCCCTCTCTGCTCATTTAGAAGCAGTTGTAGGTGAATCCAAGTGGTTTACTCAAAAGACAAACAGCTGAGACCACTCCACAGTTTAGCTTGTGAGGGAACGTCAGATAAAAGGAAGACTGATATTTATTTAAAAGATTCGGCCCCATGTGCATTGTGATTTAAAGTTTGTAAGACTGGAGCTCAACCTGAACTCTGGTGCTGGCAGATTCCACTGAGAATACCCTGTCCCATTTCAATATATCGCAGATGAGTGTGGTGTATATATACCTACACAGACACATCTCTGTGGCACTGAAATGGGGAGGGAGGTGGTCACTGAAATAGCTGAGCTTTAAAGATAAGGCCTAGGACCTAGAAATGGACCTAGAATTTGTCTGGCGGCCAATGTATTGCTCATTGAGTGGCATGTGTGGTTTCTAATCTTCGGATCCAATCTCTAATTTCATGGAGACAGACCCTGTATCACTGTAATTTGCTGGAGAATGTCTCCCACACACTGCTCGTGCATAAAGACATCTGCTGCTTGTTTGGAGAGAGCCAAGCCATTTCTCCCCCCTCCTTTGCCAATCTCCCCACTCTGCCTTACACATGAGAATGTTGGCATTGCTGTATAAGATCAGACCAGGTTCGTCTAATCCAGAGTCTGTTTCTGACAGGGGCTGATACCAGCTGTTTCAGAGGAAGGTGCAAGAACCAGGAAGTAGGCAGTTACAGACTACGCTCCCCTTAACAATCCATTGAAAAGGTTCTCACCGAGTAGCCCTTGTCCCCAGGGAAGATAGTTTTACATGTAAGCACAGCCTTCCCCAATGTTAGACACAGCAGGCTTTCCAAAAATCTTGCTCATGTCATCTGTTCCTCACGCCCAAGGTTGCCTTGTGAAATAATGAAAAGAAGTTCTATTTTTAATAAAACTCAACTGTTTCCCAAGTTTCTGATGCTCTTAATTCTGATACTAAACCCTGAAACAGCATCTGTTTGTTTAGGTGATGTTATCCCCAAATCCTTTACATCCCAGAGATGCAGAATTAGTTGCATAGTTTCCCTTCGTCAGTCATGGCGGTATTTGGCTATGTCTGCACTGCACATCACTGGTGACCACATGTAGGGTAGGTGTAGCTACACACTGTAGTGAAAAGCAGGATGGGTCCATGCTGCAGCTTGTAGTGATGCATGTCAGCGAAAGGCTCTGGCAGCGGAGAAAGCCGTCAGCGCCTTTCTTTACTGCTTCCCCCTCCCCCGCCAGAACCTTTTCAACACTGCTGGAGCCTTTCCCTGTGGCCCGTGCAATCTTAATTCTGCCCCTGTAGCATGTTCATCATGGTACAGTCTCTTTAATTAGATCATATTGCCTATGTAGTCACAGGACCGCTGCCTCATTCAGTGAATGAGTAGTTATTCAATATTTCTTTATCTTCCTTATTCAATGTGTGGCCCCCCAGGCCTTTATTTAATGCACACCGTGGAAACCCTGGACTAATAATTTCTTCATGGGTGTTTCTATGGTGCCCTCCCTGTAGTATGAGAGTCCTTCACAACATTAATTACACCTCATCTGAGGGGAGATGGTATTATTATTCCAGGAAACTGAGGCACAGATTTATTTGTATTACTGTAGCATCTAGAAGCTTCTGTCACGGGCCAGGATCTCCTGGGGCTAGGTGTGCAGACACAGAACAAAACGATGGTCACAGCCCCAAAGGGTTTGCAATCTAAGTATAAGACCAGAGACAACGGATGGATACAGACAGATGGGGCAGTGATCTGTTCAGTATTTTTTGTAGGCGTCCTGGTGAAGGCGAGTTTTGAGAGAGGATTTGAAGGTGGAGAATGAGGCGGCTTTACAGATGTTACAGGTGTTATGCTTATATAAAGCACATGAGATTTTTTTATAGGGGAGAAAGCAATACGCCGTATTTATTGAGAATATAGCAGTTAGTATATGCTTTTTAGTTACATACACATACATACATATACAGTAGTGCTAGTTGATGTTATAGTTAAATGCAATTTAAAACCGAAACAATTAGTAGGGGGTATAACATTACAGATAGTATGCCAGTAGTTGTGGGAGACCATTTAGAAAATGTTATACGAATGGTAAGCTATTTGTTTTTTTGGAGTGGCAATTTTTAATGTTTTTGTTTGTATGTATAATATGAATGGTTTGGGGTTTTTTTTTATATTGCTTTTTTGTTTGTTTTAGGAACTGTTATCTTTTTATTTTTTAACAGGTGACAGCAAAAAGTTACCAATTTAATGCCAAGATTGATAGAGAACTTAGCTAAATTAATGCTTACAGTAAGCCGAGACTTTTTTGGTTGTGGCAAATAGTAAATGTGATTATTGGTAAACACAGTACAGGAGACCCCCGCTAGAACACACGTCAACATAGCGAGTATTCGGTATTATCGCGGGGGTGACCATGGATCCCCAAATAAATTATTTACATTGGGATCCATGGTAATGCGCCCCCCTGCTATAACACGGTACCGCGCATGGCTCCCAAGCCCTGCGTTCTAGCGGGGGTGTGGTGTACTTACATTACATTTACATTTGTTTATTGGCAGGTTGCTAACATTTTTATTTTTAAAAAAACTTTTTTTTTAAAGAATTAACATATACACATTGCTTATTATACAGTATTTTGGTTTTATTTAATTTATTTTACATATACGATTTTAGTGAAATGTTTTTACTACAGGGCTCTGGAGCAACAGGCAAGGACAAGCACCCCCCTTTTAAGGAGTCCACTGGGCACAATTTTTCTTTAAAATTAATTTTTTTTAATATGGTGTTTGCTATTTGGGGATTTTTTTTTTGCAGTATTTAATACACAACAGTGCTAGCAACAAGACAAACAAGACAAAACAGAGAACACAAAACACAATTTTTATTGTGACAGTAGATTTATGGTACAGTATTTTGGGTTGCTTTTTAGCTGGTATTAGCTTTTTTTGAAAGACAAAAAGAACATGTTTTTACCCCTTTTGGGGTGGCAGATTATTGCTTAAAATATTTTTTTATAAATATTTTTGCTGATTGCAGGCGAAACAGAGGAATTACCCCCATATTTTTGTTTGTTTGTTTTATAGGCAGGCCAGGTTTTAATGGCTTTTACCTTTTAAGGGTTTAGGGGAAATTATTTTACTGTTTAGTTATTAAATTTATGAGGTGGTGTACCTCAGGTTTTTTTATATAGCAGACCAGGTTTATGACTCTTGTTGTTGTTTTTTTGCTATGTTAAGCTTTAAGTTTATCTACAGGTAAAGCTGAGAAGCATTATTACCACGTGATCTTAAAGGATTTTTTCAAAAATTATACACACTATACATTGTTACAGGGGTACTTATTAACATTCAATTTATTTCAATGTTTATATTAACAATAACATTAGCAAAATACTTTAAATTAATTTAATGCTATACTATAAATTATATTTTTGGGGTTTTGGCGAATTAAAAGGTAGGATTGTTATGTATATAAGCCAGACCCCTTTTGTATTTGTTTTTAAATTTTAGCACTGCATATGCACACACAAAGTGTGTGTATATGTGTGTGTGTATGTATATGTGTATATATATACACATACATACACATATATATGCCTATTTATGGGCAGTTTTTGTTATTAATTAGGTCACCTGGATCGATCGGACTTCAGCTGTCATTAAGACTGCGCCAATCACAACGCGTCTGCCATTCTTCTCGCACTCTTGCCTTTCTTCTCCACGTTTCTCCGAAACATTTAACTATGTCATCTTCCCATCTTCTTGGAGGCCGACCGGGGGGTCTTTTCTGTTCTCGCAGGTACCACTCAGCAATGATTGCGGTCCACCTGTTATCCGTGAGCCGTGCTGTGTGGCCCGCCCATCACATCTTGTTATGTCTGCTTTCCACGACAATATCTTTCACACCGCTGCATTCTCTGATGATTTCATTTGGTATACGATCCAGAAGGGAGACTCCCAACATAGCTCGTTCCATTGCCCTTTCAGCTACCAACAGCCGTTGCTCTTCTCTCTTCGTCAGTGCCCATGTTTCACTGCCATACAGCATGGCTGGCAGCACTGCTGAATTGAAAATATTTTTACGTGTGGTCTTGTCAATTTTTCCTTTGAGGACGTCCTTGATGGAATTAAACGCACACCATCCTGCCCGAATCCTTCGCGAGAGTTCTCCGTTCAGGTCCTGGCGCATATTAACTTCTTGGCCCAAATATATGTACTGTTCCACTTCTTCGATGTCTTCTCCTGTTACCGTTATTCGGGCTTTTTGTAAGACGTCTGATCGCATATATTTTGTTTTGCAGCGGTTCATTTTCAGGCCGACCTGACTACTTTTCTTGTCGAGTCTTCGTAGCATGCTCTGCAGTTGGTTGGTGCTTTCGGCAATTAGTACAATGTCGTCTGCAAATCTGAGATGAGATAATCTCTCTCCGTTTATGTTGACACCACTCCTCCAATTGATCTTGTTCATAACCATTTCGAGGCAGGCGGTGAATACAATTTCACCGAAACTATCTCCTTGCTTTACGCCTTTCTCGATTTGGGATGCGGAGGGGAGTTTCAAGGAGAGTAATGTCTGTTGTACATCCAGTATTCGCTTCCTTCAACAAACTAATGTACTGCGTGTTAATGCCCTGCTCTGCGAGCGCCTTTACCTAATTAATGCGCTGAGTTTAACGCAATATTAATTTGCATGAACACAGATGCTTTTTGGCTTGTTTTTGGATTTAAAGCCATTAGCAGCTCAGAGACTTTGTTTTAAAAGGGACACAATTAACTTTTACTTGTATCGTTTGCTTTTAAAACACACAGTGATCTGAAAAAGAAAATGCAACCTATTGTGGCTCCCTTTGGAGCCCTAATAGGATTTTAATTAAGTAGCATGGTATGTTTGCATTTTTTAATTTTTTTTAAATAATATACACTGCACATGTTTTGGGGGAAATGCACATTTTTATAGTGTAATTTTTATAACATTTTATATATTATATTAGTTATATTAATTTTTACATAAGGTGTAACTGTTTTGTGCTTACAGAGTTTATGTACCCTTATTAAAGTGACAGTCTGATTACACAGAGCCGTTTTAAAGCTCAGTGTTTTTAACATTGCTTATTTTTGTTTGTGCACCTCACCTCTGCTGTTGCTTTAGAGGGGCACTGTTTTTTTATTTTTTTTATTTTTTTATTACAGCTTTTATTTGCTATTTTGTTACAAAAACCAACCAAACAAAAAATCCAGCTTTTTTTTAAAAAAAATTATTTTGATTGCTTTGCTGCAGCCACGACTTTGGTTTTTATTTAAAAACATTTTAAATTTTGTAAAGCTTTGAGTTACCCCTTAAGGGTTAAATGCCAAATCCCAAAGCCAAACACCACTAATTACCTGTGTCTGGCAAAAAGGTCTGTCAGTTTTGCAACTTTGAATTTAAGAGTCAAATGAATTTTTAGAGACATTAAAAACAAAACAAAACCAACTGGTCCTTAGAACCTTACATATTTACACACACACACATAGATGCATACACATTTTTTTTACATTGCTTTGTTTTTACATAGCTGTACATAGATTACAGTTTTTTATACATTTGGGGGCAGTTAAGTTTTAATAGAAAACCCTTATGTTTTTTTTAGCAAATTTGATTAAATTGTTCATAGTCAAATTATTTAAATTAGATTGTAAATAATCCAGGCCAAAAAAGACAGACATTCCTTTGGAAAAGGGCCCATTTTTCCTTCAGAATGGCTGCAAAGAAACCAAGAATTTTTTATAACATTTTTTTAAAAACATTCTTACAAAGTTTAATTGCTTAATTTTCTTTAGCCTTTGCAGAGTTAACTTTTCACTTTTTTTTAGAAAATAATTTGCTTATTTTTTAAAATGACACCTTAATTAACTTAGATTTCACCATTTTAAGTATTGTTTCAGGGATCTGAATTCCCCATGCCTGCACTTACTCCTTTCCTTACTTTTGCTACTAGGCCCCTTAGGGCTTCCAGTTTGTTTTTTCACTTTTTTTATTTGTTGCCTGCCTGCTTGTTTGGGCCCAATCCTGCTTTCCTCGCTGGACCGTTCCTTTCCATGGGCACAGGCTTTGTTTTACTACCAATTTAGCAAGGAGGGTGGGCTCCTCAACTAGCCCCCACCCCTTCTGGTCCCTTTTTTTAAACATTTTTTTAAATTGTGAAATTACCACAATATTACTTTAAAAAAAACAACAACAAAAAACAAAAAAAAAACTACACTGCCCAAACTCCTATATTTTTCAGAGTTTGGTTTAATAGAGCAAGATCTGTTTAAAAGGAGTATAATCTTTTGAACAAAGTATCATCTTTGGATTGCTTCCTTTTAAACATTTCTTACACAGGTGCTACCACTATTTGCTCACACTACTATATCCTTCAGAGTTGGGGCTCACATAGAAAATGCCGCCTGAACATATTTCTGTATGAATTTTTTTTTACCATTATAACTTTTTTGTGTCCACACTCATGCTGGGACTTACAAAACACAAAAGTCTATACCCACTAAAAAGAACTCTGCCTGACAGAGCAGGAGGGGAAAACTCTAAGCCCCCTACCTCTTGGGCTCGATTCTGCCACGACCGAGGGTATATTCACCTATGCTATTTTTTCCCAACAGACGGGTAGGAGCGAGGACTCTAATCCTCCCCCTTATGGCCTGGAACCTCTATAACCGGGGGTATATATACCTAGACAGTTTGTATATATCTTATTTATATAGTTTTTTTGTACAGACAGGTTGAAGCGAGGACTCTAATCCTCCCCCTGTTGCCCGGCACCTTTACGACCGGGAGTATGCACACCTGAATGATTGATCACTTTATACATATAGTATACCTTTTAACAATATTTGGCAGTATTTTCAACAATTATAGTGCATATTCTTCCCCTTTTGCAATTCTCCACGAAAAATGTTATGCTCATACAAAGCACACAAGATCTTTTTATAGGGAAGAAGGCAACATGCCGCATTTATTGAGAATACAGCAGTTAGCTTATGCTTTTTAGTCTCTCTCTCTCTCTCTCTCCCCTCCCCCTGCCCCCAACCTCCCTCCCTCCAGTTGATGTTATAGTTACTAGTCCAGAGTCTGGATTAATTTCGTGGCTAGCCAAATTGGTTGCAGAGGGGAGCCAGGCTCTGTCAGTCACGATCTTATGCTCCTGGAGTTGTGGCAAGACGAACCCAAAGTCCCATGGCAAAGCACCCAGATTTTAGTCTTTTTGTTTGTTTGTTTGTTTTTATGAAGTTTATGGATTTTGCTGTCAGTTTAAGACCTGTTACTTTTTAATTGGTGGTATTTTTTGATAATATTTTAAAACACCTTCGAGAAGGTTATTTTTGTTCTGGATTGATTTAATTGTTTTTAGGGGTGCTAGCCTTTACCTCAGGGTCTTTGCCCTTTCTTAATTATGGATGTGCGTTGATGTTTTTTTGGCGTCGATAAGATTTGTTAATTTTTTTTACTTTTTTTTTTGGCCATTTGGTTTTAACAATGGCCTTTACACCTTCTTTTTTTTTTAATGCATACACTATTTATATAAACAGTTTTTTTTTAAAGAGGACCTTTAAAGGTATACAAACAGCAGTATTTTGTGTTGAGCAAGGAAGCCATTGTAAATTAAACTTCACTAAATTTTGTGGTCAAAACAGTTTACATTGTGGTCTGGGGCTTCAATATTTCTTTAATTTAATTAACATAAACACAATACAAAATTCTGTCTTTTACTTACTAGACCTTAAAACAAAAAAATTCATATTTAACTAGAGGGCCTAATTTATAATACATATAAAAACCCATAGTAAACATAAGTTATTCTAAAACAAAGGGTGACCATAATTAGTCATAAGGACTGTTCTAGTCTGTTTTTGCCTTTCAGTTATTACAACCTTTAATACAAATATAAAATCCTACTCCTACATGGAGAAACACTCAAGTGCGTGGGGCAGCGCAGGAGAAAAATACTTGTTTGAAAATGTAACAAGTGGGTGATGGAAGCTGGCATCGACAGCTCAGTAGCAAATGAGAGATGATAGATAGGGTGGGGATAGGCCAGAAAGTTTTAAGAAGTAATTAAGAGCATCGGAAAGTTGAATGAAGACCAGTAGCTTATGTTTGATGTAATAGAAAAGTAGGAGCCAGTGGAGGAATTCAAAAGTGGGAGTGGTAATGGTCAAAGCGACGGGCTAGGGAAACCATCCTTGCAGCAGCATTGTGAATAGATCTGAGCAAGGCAAGATTGTGTTTGTCAAGGCTAGAGAGAAAGATGTTGCAGGAATTGAGGCATGAGATGAGGAGCTTGGACAAGACTTTTAGCTATGTGGATGGATAGGAAAGGCTGTATATTAGAGATGTTACAGAGAAAGAATAGGCAAGATTTAAACGCAACCTGGATGTGAAGGCCTAGAGGGAGGTCAGGATCAAAGATGACACCCAGGTTGTGGGCCTGAGCGACAGGCAGGATAGTGGTGTTGTCCACGATGATTGAAAAAGGAGGTTATGGGGGGGAAGATTAGGAGCTCTGTTTTAACCATGCTTAGCTTGAGCTGGCAGTGAGACATCCCCAGGGAGATGTCTGAGACACAGGATAAGATTTTAATTTGGTCAGAAGGAGGCAGGTCTGTGGTAGGGATGTAAAATATTAAACGGTTAACTGGTAAGTATTAGTCTTACCGTTAACCCACCCTAACTGTTAACCCCCTGTGCGTAGGTCTCGAACCAGTTCTTCAGCCCGAGCTGCCCCAGGCTCTGGTGGCCAGCCCCAGCCGGCCCCGGGGGCTTTGCAGGAGATGGCCAGCTGGGCAGGGGGAGCGTATTTAGGCCGGGGTGGGCAGGCAGGGGCTGCGGGCTCCATCGGGGGGGGTAAAGTAGTCCCTGGCCTCCCCCTGTGCCACTGGAAGGGGTTTGGCTGCGGAGGTGGATGGTGCGCAGGGAAGGAAAATTGCTGCTGGGGTGGCATGGAGCATCTGCAGAAGCCACATCGGGACAAACTAGGTACCTGGGGCCCCTCTCCCTTTAATCAGTTAACCAGTTAAACGATATAATTTTAATAGTTTAAACGGTATTTACATCCCTAATCTGAGGAAGAGAGGTAGATCTGTGAGTGGTCAGCATAGACATGGTAGACTAATTTGCGTTTACGGATGAGATTACCCAGAGATAAGGTATAGAGGGAGAAGAGATGGAGATGAAGGACAGAGCCTTATGGAGTCCCCTCAGGATCCTGCGAAAGACATGCTGAAGGAGGAATTGAAGAGGTAGGAGGAGAACCAGGACAGCACAGAGTTATGGAAGTCAAGGGAGAGCAGGATTCCATTGTGTTAAGCACAGTACAAAGTAAGAGACAGTCCTAGCGCCAAAGAGCTTCAATAGACAAGACAAAGACAGACAAAGGATGGGAGAGGAAACAGGCATAAGGATGGTGTGAGAGAAGTGACTGGCTTAAAGTCACAAAGGAGGCCAGTGACTGAGCTGGGAATATAATACCATAGACCATGCTGCCTCCCCTACAACAACATGCAGTCAGACTGGAGAGGAAGGAGTATTGAAAAAATAGGATGTCCCTGTATTAGATGGAAGAAGAAATAGGATATTTATTACTGATTATTTTCCCAGAGAAGTAATAGAAATTGGATCCTATTTAAAATGCGCCTCACCAGTTGTATGGATTACTTTTGTGCTGTGTGCAAACTGAACAAGGAAACTGTTACAGTACACAAACTAGTTATCACAACCTCTTGGCTTGTCCGTGGATCAGGAATGATAGGATTGCCTGGGGAAACAACAACAGAAAGCAAGCTTTGCTGCTTTCCAACCTGAGATCACTTCGGAAGGTAGTGGTTTTATAAAATAAAATCTGGTTGCTCTTTATTGAATGCTAAGAATAGTCCATTGAGACCCTGTTTCTGCTCCCACTGAGGTCAATGGTAAAACTTCCACTGACTTCCATGGTGCAGTATCAGGTGAGTGTGTGAGATCAGGGGCATTGCAAGTGAAAGAGCAATAGAGTCGCCAAGTCTCATTGGTCTGCATGGTAATTCCTTCACCTGGGATTAGTAAATTTATTTTACAGTACGTCCAGTATGTGATGGGGGACTTGGCTGTGTTTTTTCAATGAGCCATTTTAAAAAATGTTCTTCTTTGAAATCTCTCTCTCTAAAATTGACACCGCTTGAGAGCCCCAGAACAACCACTTGTTTTTAACAGAGCAGGTCAATGTTTTTTCACTGAAACTTTTTTTCGGGGGTGGGGGTGAAAAAATGGCTTTTTGACCTAAATTTTCCACAGACATTTTCATATTCATTTTGGTTGAAACGTTCTGGCTATTGATGAAAAACTGTAAAGAGTCACTTTTGTTTTTTTCCCTTCTGATGGGAGAAAGGGTGTGTGTGGAAATGGAGGATACCGGAGGACCACACGTTTTCAAAAAATGAAAACGGGGAAAAAAAGAGTTTTCATTTGTCAAAAAAAGAAGAAATTCTGTGAAAAAACTTGCATGCAGCAAACAGTTTGTTTTGTTTTGCTGAAAGTATATAGCACACTGAGAGCAGCGCTAGCTTTTAAATGTAAAGGCCGGATTCCAAAAGCCTGCCAGGCAGGGAGATCCTGCAGTGACCCAGATTTCATGCCCATGCCCTACAGCAAGTCTTGCTCATGAGAGGGTGGTGGTGAAGCCTTGGATTGCACCCATCCTCAGTTGTTAAAGTAATCCTTTGGAAAGTAACCTACCTTTATAAAAACACAAATTAGACATCACAGGCTGGAGTGGATTTTCCAGCAAGGCTAGAAGGGAGAGGGAATCCCTCAGTTACTTTACAGCTTTCCTGTGAGGCACTTCCATTGGCAGGGAAAGCGTGAAAGCACATTCACACCTCCTACCAGGAGGTGACCCTCTAATTGAATATCATCAGGAAATGTGTCAGAGTGAAATTTAATCCCAGGGTGCAACCCCCTTATCTACACTGCCTCAAGATTTCGTTTTCTCCTGTTAAAATGCAGCCATAGGCAATATGTTTCACTAAGAGCATTCTTGACCTTCCTTCAGATGTTCAGCGGAGGCCTCTTGGTATAAAATGACCTTGTTCTTAAAGTTGCTCTTTCTCCAGTTTTCATTAGCACATCTCACCCCAACAATAATAATACTGAAGGCAACTTTTCGATGGGAGAGGAGGCATTTTGACC
Source organism: Macrochelys suwanniensis (assembly GCA_033296515.1). NCBI lineage: Eukaryota > Metazoa > Chordata > Testudines > Chelydridae > Macrochelys > Macrochelys suwanniensis. Next base: position 242,930,005 of record CM065775.1, on the reverse strand, counting down.
TTCAACTATCTCTTCCAGTTTTTTGGAATGAACTATAGAAAAGAAGTAAAGAAGAGTGTTCTATTTGGGGGCAAGAGAGAGAGCCATGTTGCCTCCAAACAAATGAACTTCCAGCCTTCTCTTGCCTCAGTTCCTTGTTCTTAGCCTGAGAATGCATCATAAGTATTTTAACTCCCAACATTTGAATCCTTTACTGTGGTGAAAGAGAAAGTGGCCTTGATTCTCTACTCACGCCAGGTTGAATAGGGAGTCACTTGATTGACTTCAAAAAGGATACTCCTGATTTTTCACTAGTGTAAATGAGGCCCAGTTTAGAAATGTTTGAAGATTTGTGGTGGTGTTATGTGATGGAACTTATAAGTACTTGTTTACTTTCAGTACAAAGTACCTGCACCTTGTGTAGTTGGTAAATACCTTGGAGCAAATCTTCCTCCCCACTTCCTTGGCCATGAAGGGCCCAAGATATAGTGCAACTGGTATAGTTACACTGCTGGGCGGGGGGAGAGAAAATATTAGATTTGAGGAGCATAGCATCTTGGAGTCCAGGTCTTTGGGGACTCTCTGCACAGCAAGGCTTGGGCTGGACAGGGAGGGCAGAGAGGAGACATTTTAGTGGATATGCCACCATGCAGATCCACCTGCCATTTCCTTCCCAACACCTATCTCCACCTCCTCCCCCAAATCCCCCAGAGCAGCAAGTGCTGTTGCTATCTCAAGGCTTCTGTTGCTATCTCAAGACTGCAGTAGCAGGCTCGGAGCTGGAAGGAAAATTTCTTTCCGAACTCCTCTAGAACCCTGGTGCATCAAGTCCAGCTACTGTGTCTTGGTACATGGGGAGGATTTGGTCTTCTGTCACTACGGTGATTATACATGCCAACATTCAAAAAACCTTCCCATGAAATGTGTACACTGGTTAAGAAGATGGGAATAGCCCTGCACAGTACGTATTTACCTTTTAAGGAAAGCTGCTTGTGTGTTGCATGCATGCTGTGTAACAGTATTATTGAGTAGTTGGTGTGGTCTCTTTCATCTGAATTGAAATGGCTCTCCCATATAACTGCTTGGAGTTGCTCCTAACTGTACATAAGGAACAGAAGGAGGATAACCAATTTTTATTTTACACCCAGATGTGGAACAAACCATATTTTCAACAGCATATTAGACACCCTTGTGAAAGTTGGGAAGGATCTGCTGGCCCAGATAAATTCTGTACCTGGAGTATTCCTTGTACTAATTTTAGACTCCACTTCTGAAGTCCTTGAAATCATTCTACCTTAATTAACAATGATCATTAATTTAAAAAGTCTATAATAGACAGGTGAGTGTATATTGACCTGCAAAGGCACCTCTGGGTCTGTCCTACAATTGGCTTGTAATAACTTGGTTTTAAAATAGTTCTTTTCCATCTCTCTTGCTCCAGCATTTTTGACATCACAGCCTTTAAAGCTATTGTGAGTTGCCATTTGTATTTGTCATGAGGCCTCAAGTTCTCTTATAGGTGAAATGAAACATAGAAATGGGATTGAGCTGCAAAGTTAGGATCCAGGTACAAACTTCTCCAAAGGTTTTTGTGTGTGTGTTTGAAGTAGGGCATTTGGTTTAATCCAGCTCTTTTGAAAAGCATTTGTCAGAACAAAATGGGAACAGTTTTTGGAGAGACCCAAATCAGTAATGGAACGTGATTGAGCAGACTTAAAAATAGACACTTAACTATAGTTTGAGATCAGTTCCTACTTCACTTTTAAACAGCCAGTACTCAGATTTATGGACTGTTGTCCCCGCAGCAGCTGATCATACTTTTTACACTAAGCAGAGAGCCAGGAGGGTAGAAAGTGCTGTTCTTGGCTGGGATTCTTACATTTGTCCAGCACAATAGGGCCTCCGTTGTGGTTGGGACCTCTGAGAATAATTGTAATAATAGCAACATAGGGGTCTGTGACTTCATCAGCTCTTGGACGATGGAAGACTTAATAGGTAACCTTAGGAGGAAGTAACATTAAATATTTTATTTAAAACAAATGTATGGGAAGATAAGTCTGAACATATTACAGGTTTTGAGATCTAAAGGCATTTTAGTTACAAAAGCTTTCCAGTTTACCTTAAGGGCCAGATTTTCAGCAATGTCTGCACACAGCTATGCAATTGATGAGGGTAATTGTGGACCTGATCTTGCACCCATTAGTCAATGGCAAAATTCTCGTTGCAGTCATGGCACAAGATCAGAGCAGATGTGCAGCTGGTCATCTGTGAATGTTACAGTTTCGACTGCATGTATATACATGGTAATCTTCTCCCATTCTTCTGAAAATCTGATCCTTGCTGGATGAACAAGTAGGAGCCTCAAAAAGTAGGAAGTAAAATAGTTGGTGGGAATGTTTAGGGAAGAATGAAACTGACATCAGTTGTGGAAAAACAAAGGACTCCTTGAAAAGGTCTAATGTGATTGTGCACTATATTTTAGAAAGTTAGTGCAGCCATTCCTTGCCTCTAACTTTTAAGGTGAGGATTTTAACTAGATGCACCTGCGTGTAAATGTTTACTGTTAGTAAGGCACAGAGATCAAGGTGAAAAGCTGGATGATCATATAGTCTGAGGTATGTAAATCTACTGGTTAATATTGATGGCTGTGTTACTCTTGACATTCCAGAACTCTTCTGCAGCAGTTACAGAGACTCCAAGCCATGGTTGCTGGCAAAGTATCCCGTTCCTGTAAAGCAGCCAGCACGCAGACAGGGACCTGTCTCATGGTGAGTGACTCAAAAGTTGTGGACCACAGGCAGCGGTTGCTAAAACCACTGTTCCCTGGCTCAGCTCATGTCTGTCTCCCAGCTCCATTGGATAATGGTACTGCAGGGTTGGAAAAAGAGGTGGGAGCAGCAGTCAACTTCTTACTAGCAGCTGGAAGCTTTGGGAAGTCATGAATACTGAGGCAGCCTGGGATATGTGTGGATTTTTGTTGCTGAAGGGTACTCTACCCATTCTGTTGAGCCCATCAGTCTGAAAGCCCACAAGGTGGGAAGTGTTTCTCGTCAAGAATTAATAATGAAAGATATCCTAAAGTTCTGAGTTACTTCTGGGATTTCTGAGCCTTTTGGTGATAGATACCACCTTGCTGAAAAGAAGCATAATTTGAGGCCATCATAGTATGAGATCTTCCTATCTAAGAGACCAACTCTCTCCCCCAGACATACTGCCACAGTCATGATCCTTGGAGGCATTTCCACTTGGTATAAAAGCGGGGGGATGGGGGTGCTGGTGGTGGAGTGTTCTCTGTGGGGTCCTGTAGCGGGGTGGCCACCTGCTCCAGCCCTGACAGGGTCAGAGTCAGCCCTGGGGGAAGGACTGGAGGGCTGCAGCTCTGAAGGCTAGGCTGAGTGGGGAAGTAGCCTCAGCTGGGGGCCACGCCCCAAACAGATAAGCCTGGCCTTATAAAGGCCAGGGCAGCCAGGAACTACACACATAGTGTCCTTCTGCCTGTAGAGGGAGAAGGGCCTGGTTGCAGGAGCTAAGGAGGGACCTGAAGTGGAGCAAGGCTGGGGGAAAGGCTAAGGGAGCTGGGGAGCTCCAGCCTAAGAAAACCCCAGGCTGCAGGCCTGGTAAGGCCAGACCAGGTACTGGGGTTGCAGGGGCAGCCCATGGGTAGGCAGAGGCAGCAGGTCCAAACCCCCTTTGCCTGTGATGAGTGGCTTATACTGCAGTCTGCCCCAGGGCGCAGGGGCTAGCTGGTGATTGGCAGTAGCCTACAACTGAGGCGAGGTGGGGATAGTGGGTTGGGGGTCCCCTGGGGAGGGGAGACCCAGACCTGTGGGGTACCGCCAGGGGGCAGCACCCCAGTTAAAGGGGCACTGGGTCCCGGGAGGGACTCGAGGGCCAGAGAGTTGTCAGGCGGATCACCACCAGAAGAGGGCGCTCTGGAGGCTGGTGAGCTAATTCCCAACAGACCAGCAGGAGGCGCCGCAGGGGTGAGTCTGACCCTGTTACAGGGCCCCTTTCCTTTGGAATGTACTCATGTCAGAACTGGGCCTGCAAGAGCACAAGACTGTTGACTTTGCAGGCCTGCTACAATGTCCATCTGTTTGAGCAGGCATTGGCAAGGGGCGTGAGGATGGGATTGCTGTCTGCTGGCAGTGTGCGGTTTTGGGGAAGTAAACTGTCTCAGGATGTTTCCTGATGATTAGACGAAGTGTCCAGGGGTGAGGGTAGGAGAAGTGCTGCTGCGTTTTGGTTGGTTGATTTTTGTTACCTCCTATAATTTTGTATATTTCAATGTATGCCAAAGGGCACCCAGAGCTATGAAATGGGAGCCCTTTAGGTGCTTGGTTCTTTTAGATCCAAATAATAATAAATTAATTCATTAAAATAAATAACCCAGAGGCTGTAAAGCTACTTGTTCAATACTCTGGGTAAAAGAACTGTGTTAGAAAGGCTTTACTTTTAAATTTAGCAACCAAATTCCCTTTATGTTGGTGCTGTAGCTGGACAGAAACTGGTTTCTAGTCCCACATTGAACCTTCAGGCTGGTATAGCTTTTTTGTTTGTCACTTTTAAGTAAGATTGTATCCAAAAGCAGGCTTAGAAATGCTTGATACAGGTTAAGCAACATGAATCTTTAAATGCATATCCAAGTTTAGTCCAGTTAAGTTGTGCTGCTAGCCTTTCCAACTTCCAAATAAAGTTCAACTGAATAAAATGGCTGCAGGTCTTTAAAATAGACTCTTGCATTGAAATCTGTCCTTTTAAATATTGAATTGTTATTGTCCATGCACCTTTGATTAGGGGCATCATATATATTGACCAAAAATAGCCTGGAATCAATATTTTTAAAAAAAAAAATTGCTGCAGTTGTGTGACTTGCCATTGCTTTAACCTTCATTCCCATGTACTTGTGTTCAAAGACTGAGATCGCTTTTATTTTTTGCTTTCTTCCTTGTCCAGGTGGTAGTGCTGTGCTTCGCAGGCATTTTCAGCAGCTTCTCTCAGAGTTATGGGCCCTATCCTTCTGCCACAAAGATGGTGCTGCCCAGCCAGCATTCCACACCAGAGTCATACACGGCCTCCATCGGTAAGCTAACTCAGTGCTGCCATTTGCTTGATGACTCACTCCCCGCAAGATCCCCTTTGCATTTTTGTGGGAATCCAGTGCATACCGCCTACTCTTCCCTTCCCAGTAGTTGTGTTCTAGTGCCACCCCCACATTGTGGTTGTCATTTTTCTGGCTGAGGGCTGGATGGGAATTCTCCTTTGGAGCTTCTCAACATATCTTCTTGCACAACCTGGAAAAGGGCATTGCTGACCATCAGGAAATGTTCCTTTCTCCCCCGCCTCTTTGAGGATGAGAACCGTGGGCTCTCATGCACCAGCCTCTTGTCTCTCACTCCAGGGCCACATCCAAAACAATAATAAAGCCTGACCTCTAGTGGTTTTGAGGTGTTGGTGTTTTTGCATTATATAAATGCCAGTGTATCGAGTGGGTTGAAAAAATTCAATGGCTGGGTTACCCATGCTGTTGGTGAAGCATACCATGAAGGGATGGGGGAGTCAGTTGCTCCGCAACCCACTTGATAGTTCCAGTTAGGCTTCTGTGTGTCAGCCACAGGCATCAGACTCATAGCTCCCAAAAGATTCCAGGTGAGCTTGGCCTTAGTTCTCTTCCAAGAGGCCAAGTATTCACGTTGCCAAAGAAACCCTCCAACACAGCTGGTATCAATTGCCTTTCTGTTGGCAGTGTCAAAGGCCCAGGACTGAGGGGGGCATCAGATGGAAGTAGATGTTAGCTGTCTCTGATAACTATTATGTTAAAATAGAGCCTATCACCGTGGTATCTGAGTGCTCACCCCGGAAGTCATCCCTCCAGTTCAGGCACAGTGGCCGGACTAGTGAGGAAGGGCCCTTGAATGACCAGTGCTCATATTCGCACTTGTTGTGGGCATACATGGAGGGCTGTCAGTGCAGCATCTTTCCCTAGCTCCAAAATTACTAGTTAATCTCCATGGGTAGCAAAATCCCATGCAGCTAGATTTACTGTGTTTATATTTGTCCACTTTCAATTCCCGACATGTCCCGTGTCCTTATCTGGGCTCACTGTGTTTCTCCCTTATTTGTACACAGTACGGTCAAGAAGCCTGCTAATTTATGAAGAGCCTCGCCCCCTGGAGGAGCAGTACAGTTCAATCTCCTTTGCAGATCGCAGTGATGTCTGGGATAGGCGTGTGGACATCTCCAAACACACAGCACTATCTCTGGAATCTGTGCCGGGGGCGCAGCAGGACGAAGTCACACACTTCACAATAGCCAATGAGACAAGGCTAGAGAAATCAGTGTTGCTGGGGCTGCAGCCGCACAGGTGAGTGCAGAGGAAGCAGGCCTAGGCATGAGTTGCATGAAATTCCTTCTTGCATGTTTGCTGGACAATTATTTGTATTACTGTTGTGCACAGAGGCCCCCAGTCAAGATCAGGGCCCCATTGTGCTAGGCACTGTATGAACACAGTGAGAGACAGTCCCTGCCCTGAAGTGCTTACAGCCTAGATAGACAAGACTAAGAGTGGGAAGGGAAACTGAGGCAAGGAGAGGTAAAGTGACTTGCCCCAAATCACACAGCAAGTCAGTAGCAGAGCCAAAATTAGAACCTTGGTCTCCTGACTCCAAATCTTGTTTCCTATCCAAGACCATATGCTTGGAAAGCAGGTAGTTATGGGGTTCCCGCTGAGCCTGGTGGGGGTTCCTTTGACTTATACTAGCTAGAGTCTTCTCAAACAACAATAGTAGTATAGATGTCATTTAAGACTGTTACTCTGCCTGTATTAATAAGAGCTCCCTATAGGATGTTTTAATGATGACACTGACTACACCCTCCCAAGACTTTCTGTAATCCACCCTGTCATGGTTCAGGGCATCTGCACCTGTTTTCCCCCCTCGCTGGTTCACCAAGGGCATCCATGCTTAGGCTTCTGGCTCCCTTTTCTTCGGTGGAGACCTGCTTCTCTCTCCCTCCTGACCAGTGTATTTCCAGGCTGCACAGTTCTGTGCGTACACTGCGAATTCCCTGGCAAAGTCAGACGGCCTAAGCAGGCCTGTCTTACTCTTCTCCTCAGATGGTGAACAGTGTGATTACCACAGTTAAGTTACCACGCAGCTCTTTCTAAGCAAGCACATTTATTCTTCAGGTACAAGCATGGCAGAGAAAACCTATTAAAAACAATAAAAGAACCTATATTCATGCTCATAAGCTTACCAGAGGTCACCCCAACTTCAAGAAGAGTGAGTGAACAGTCCTTCAAACCCCACTCGGGGGTTTTCTGTGACTAACAAGTTCATAGTTCCTTTTGCTCAGAACAAGAACACCCATGAATCTGAGAGCTACTCGTTTATGCCATTTGGGCATTTTGATCCTGGGAATAGGTAATTTGTAGACAAAAGTCCTCTTCTGTCACAGTACCTCTGTGTGCCCTGCCACCACCCTGCTGCTCAAGGCTTTGATCTCTTCAACAGACCCTTTCTATTGTGCCAAATGGGTTTTTATTTGGATATGTCTCTTAAAGCACTAGGATGAGACCTGCTGCCCCAGCATATCTATCTTAGGGTGAAGAGGTGACTAATTTAATGTGTTACCAAGTTCCAACCAGTGAGCTCCTGGTGAATAACAGGCACTTTAATAGCCGTAGCCAGTTTCAATGGAGTGTGTGATTTTTCCATGATTGCATACAGGAATAACATTCCTTTTTATTTTTCTCCTCACAGGGTCAGCTCAGAGCTGGAAGTGAATGAAACACTGAAAATAATTGAAATTGATAGACGAGTCAATGCCACTTCTTAAAGAAGAGGCCTTTTCCCCTCATTATCCTGCTTTCTTTCCAACCCACGCCGCACCCCTTCCCCCGGACTCATCACCATCAGGGAACCAAAGGGCAAAAGAGAGTGTGTCTGCCAACTTCTGATTTGGCTGAAGAAGCTGTGACTTTAGTCAGCAGCAGTTGTCCTTGTTCTGTCCCTTCCTCTGGACACAAACCTGCTTCTGCTTTTACTGCTGTCCCTGACTGGTAATACAAGGGAGGGTTTGAAACCTAAAGGCAGCTGGTGCCAACTGTGTGCAGTTGGTTGGTTTGTGTGTGTACCCTAATCAAGGGGCAGAGCCATCGAATGGAGGAGTAGGATAAATGTAACTCACGGGGGAACATTTGTGGTAGGTCACTTGGGAGAAGGAAACTGAAAGATAGTGTGACACTGCTCAGGATTTGGCCACAGCTCCATGCCCATCACTCTGGCACACTGGAGCTTTATGGGGAGAGAAATGTGTTCACGGTTCCCATCCCTCCCACTGAGGGCAGAGAACAGACACTAGTCCTATTGAGCCAACAGCACAGACAGGAGAGTCTGTTCAATGGCAGTATTGATTTTTTTCCCCTTCTTCCTGCTCCCTCTCTCTCTCTCTCTTCCCTTTTCCTGCCCCTTTATCACGTGGTGAGTGAAGTTTCCCTACTGGTGCCATCCTTATGAAGGATCCAGGCAAAGTTCAGTCAGCCCCTGTGTCTTCTCAGGCCTTGTCTACAATTGCACCAATGTAACTAAATCAGTTTAGAAACTGATTGAGTTTAATCTGTGCGACTCCCTTGTGTGGAAATTTTTAAATAAGATTATGACTAGTATATTGTATCCATTTTGCTTAAATTGATTCCTTACTGGCATAAACTAAATCAATACTAGGCTCTCTTAAACCAAAACAAGAGCGTCCACATTAGGGGATTGCATGGATTTAATTAAATTAGTTTCTAAATCCATTTAGATACGTCAGTGCAGTTTTTTGAGGTAGACAAGGCCTCAGAGTGCTCTAGGTTCTTCTCTCCACCCCCACCCCCCCCCAGCCTCCTGTTACTGTTGTAAATAGTATTTATTAGCTTTCCAAAATTTCCCTCTGGTAGCCAGTCTGGAGAGCCAAGCTCCCAAGACCATGCAGCTGTTCTTGGTGAACTTTGAGATCAAGATGGAAAAAATATGCTTTAAAAAAAATAAAACTTAGTTCCTTACAATGATTATTAGAATGTAATGAGGCTCCCCTTCCTCCTCCCTTTTACTAAAAGTACATGGAATTAAAATAACCACTTAGGAAAGAAATTGTTGTGTATTCCCAGTTAGATGCAGTTCAGGTCAGTGCTGATGGTCTCCCTCTCTAGTTATTATTTATTATTACAAAACTACCTAGAAGACCAAACTAAGGTCAGGTCCCCATTGTGCAAGGCACTGTACACACACACACATGGTGAGAGACTGTCCCTGTCCTGAAGCCCCTATCCTGGATAGACCGGACAGAAAAAGGATGGGAGGGGGAATAGATGCACAGAGAGGGGAAATGCCTTGCCCAAGGTCACACAGCTGGTCATCGGTAGAGCCAGGGATAGAATCCAAGTCTCCTGTCTCTTAGTGCAGTACCCTATCCACTAGACCATACTGCTTCTAAAGCACCATGCTGATGCATCTAATACACACTGCCTCGAGTGTGGTGATTCTCCCTCTCTCAATACTCAGATTGTGCCAATGGCAGGGCTGCCCTTTCCACTCACAACCGTCCTTTCTGTGATCCAGCCAACCCGCCAGTGATTGCTTCCGGATTTCATTTGGTTATTACAAAGGGGTGCTCAGAGTTCCCAGTGATGGCTTTAGCCTAAAAACCTAAATAGGACAGAATAGTACGGCTACTTTTGCAATTTACCAGGAAAACTCAATTAAAAAAATATTAAAACATTTTTTTTAAAAAACCCTCTCCTTTTCCACATAAATAAGGAGACCAAACTAGCGTAGCCTTGTGTTTTATACCATGTACAGTAACTCTTTCCTCCAGGTATCCTATTTTGTAAAATATTTTTAAAGAAAAATTATATTGTTTTTGTATTTTAGTATAGCCTCTGCAATGCTTCATCCTTTCCTGTTTGGATTTTTCCTTTTTTAGTCTCCCTTCTTTTGTTCACTATCCCATCTGTTCACTATAGGCCTGATCCCAAACCCAGTGAAGTTAATGGAAATAATCCATTTGGCTTGAGTAGGCTTTGGATCAGTCTCCACTGTACCATGATCAGAAACAACATTCAAATTGGCCAGAGTGGGACATGTGCCCCAATTCCACTAGCAGATAATGGAATTTGGTGTGTACCCCTCTCATGTGTATCACTTTCTAAGTCAAACCCCATTTGTCTGTCCAGGTGCCTTTAAAAAAAAAAATGGTGGCAATGAGAGAGAAATGCCATTGTGAGCATATTCACAGTCGATCCTTTGTCAGTGTGGGTCAGTACCACCCCTAAGGCATATTCCCTCTTATTAAGGGTCAGCCGCAACAGCCATGATAATTCTCGCAGGCTCTCTGGATTGCGCTAGTGCACACAGACAACCTTCACACCGCTCTCCCTGTGGGAGCCCACATTATAACGGCACGATGGAAAGAGGAAGGAAAAGGTGGGTGTGAGCGGGGGAGTTTTTGAACTGAGACACATGTGATGTCTGCATTATTTTAACCACCTGAGGTCAGCAAAGGGAAGGGGAAAATTTATGACCTGTTAGATTTACCATATTGGCTATCCAGGGCATCCAAGTACAACCAGGTAGGCATGAGTCAGGGATTAGCAAATTCACGGAGGACCTGGTTTAGCATCCCCAGGTCTCCTTTACTTTAAGTGAAACTGTGGGGGCTCAGCATTCCTGCAAAACAGGCCCAAAAATTCTGTGTGCCTTGGGGATTATTTATATAGCTCTGTATGGAATGTGAATGTGGAGCAGGTGGAGGCTGATCAGGCTGATCTGTCTAATCTCTCTTGTGCCCATTACCCTACTTAATGCACGAGCGCATTCGCTCCCAGTAAAGACACTATTAACGTTACTAATTTTTTTATAAATTTGAATTCTGTCCCTGTGTTCCTTACAATAATGTACACTATTAAAATAGAGAATTTCCCTAAATCATTGCTAATCACCGTTAAAGCCGTTTGCTTTTTGCAGTTCACTCAGCTTGGATACACCACACCATTATGGGGGTTTTACATCTTCATTGATAAGGGCTGCTGTCTGAGTCAGGCTACTGGACTAGATGGTCTGATCTATGTATGGATAATATGGAGTATGGCAATTCCTATGTTCCTACAACCATAAAAATAGCCTCTCTCTATAGCCCTAATATGTTTGATGCTTAAAATGAATTTTAGCTGTTTTTTGGTGGATCTCCTAAACTAGCACAACGTTTGGGTTGAAGTCACGGCTGGAGAATATTATTCCTTTAAAATCAACTATTTCTATTGAACCTGACAGTGTCTGTCTAACGCTAATTAAATGGGTTTCTTCTGAAAGTCCTTTTTCTAGCAAACGGTCACTTGTTCACTCTGGGGTGAAATTCACTCCTGGACATAGGGTCAGCACAAGTCATGCACCACTTAAGTCCCAAGAAACCATCTAAGTCCCACTTTAGAGGTCCCGGGCCTAGGGACTTACGCAGTATGTAGCCTTTGTGCTGGTCCTCTGCACAGGCATGAATTCCACCCTGAAAGTTGCCTACGTGGAACCCCATTACCGCCCTAACCAATGTTTTACCATGCCAGTAAAACCTTGCTTGTCCCCTATAACCTTCAGACATTCCCCGAGCTGCCAGCTTTTGAGTCTAGGAAGTTAAGCTATGAAGGAAAGTAGAGCATTATTTTTTAAAATATAAATATATATTTATGGAAATCAGGCCTAGGCCACGTGACTGTTCTAATCATGTTAGCATGGGGATGGGGGTGGCGGAGGAGAGAGGTTGATATACTATTGATAGTTCTATGTTACAGTTTCACGTGTGTTCACTATTTGTACTGTGCAGACTAATATTTTAATACACCAAGATTCACAGGCCAGATCTCAGCTGGCATAGTCTCCTTTTACACAATTTACATGGACTAGCTCTAATTTATACCAGCTGAGGAGCTGGCTCCTGTCACTGGGCTGGGCTTCTCCCCAGCTCCAAAGTATGTGCTGCCATGCCCAGTCTCCTTCAAGGAGGTTTATTTTCTTAATAAACCCAGGTAAACAAACAGAAAAAAGAGGCTTAACTCAGTCCTTGCTTTCAGGTTCCAGCTCCACCCCTCTCAGGGATTTCTGGCAGGTTCCCAGTTTTGGCCAGTTTTGTTCCCTCTTGAGGGCAGCAGCCTCAGGGCTGTCTCCCTCAGCCGCTGGCCCCCTTGCTCCAGGGGCCCCACCACTGGAGTTTGCTCCACTCTGATGTGATTTTACCTCCTCCAGGGCATAGCCTGTCTCAATCAATTTGTCCTCCAGGTGCCCAGTTAACAGCCCTTTATAGGCCTGGTGTAGCTCAGCACTCTTTAATTGGCTGGATTGGACTCTCGGGCTCTGGTCCAGGGGAGCAGGGCTCAATCTACCCATCATAGGTTCTGACTTTACCTGACACTGGTGGGTGCTTGCGCCCCCTGGCCCCACCCAACTCTGCCTCCTCCCCCGGGCGCACCACATTTCCCCTCTTCCCCCCTCCCAGGCTTGCTGCACGCAAGCCTGGGAGGGAGGGGGGAGAAGCGGAGCGGCGGCTTGCTCAGGAGAGGAGGCAGAGCGGAGGTGAGCTGCGGAGGAAAGCTGGGGCACAGGGAAGGCTGCAGGAAGTAACCCTCGTGGGGGACGGGGGTGGCAGAGGAACCGCTCCCCGCCCCAGCTCACCTCCACTCTGCTGCCTCCTCCCCTGAGTGCACTGCCGCCACTCCGCTTCTCCTCCCTCCCTCCCTCCCAGGCTTGCCGTGGGAAACAGCTGTTTGGCGGCAAGCCAGGGAGGGTGGGAGGAGAAGCGAAGTGGCGGCAGAGTGTTCAGGGGAGGAGGAGGCGGAGCAGAGGTGTGGGGGGGTACCCACCAATTTTTCCCCATGGGTGCTCCAGCCCCGGAGCTTTATCTGCATCAAAATACATTTTTAGGCTAAAATTTAACTCTGTCCCCTGCCCCTGCTTTTTGGTAACCTCTATAAAAACTGACTTTCAGCAGTGGACATTGTCTAGACACAGTTACAGTGTAGGTCAAATAAATGAGTAATATTAATTGCCACATCAAGTGGGATTTCCACAGAGTATTTGGGCTCTAGATTCTAGCTAGTGCCAACAGGCCATTGTACAACGCCCCCCACACATAACAGAAATATAGTCAGTATTTTTGTACTCTGTGACTAAACTATTTAATTCTCAAAGCATTAATTAGAAAGGGAATGTTTTGCATTTTGAAGGCAAAACAGTAGGTCATTGCTTTGGTGATTGGGAATAAAGCAGTATATTTTAGAGGTGCATCGTTTAACTACTATATTGCTTCTATAACTATGCAGCTTTTCATTGTAGCTGCACTTACTATTTATCAGTGTTAAGGAAAATGACCGTTGGGAGTGTGGGGATAAATTGGCCACAGACGTGCATTATATACATCAATAAATGTGTACAGGATGAGTCAGAGTGAACACCCAATAATCTTAGACCCAACAGATGCACCATGGACATTCAGTCTTAGATTGTGGGTGAGATCCAGGTTAACAGTGCCTTGCCTCAGTGATAAATTGTATTTAGAGAGACCCTAGATATGAGATAGGAATTTGTTTTTCCATATGCATATCTCCCATATCTGCTTTTCTTTATAAAGGCACAGATGTGGTTTTGCCTCCTATTTTCTAATCCTGTGTTGCTTTGGGCCTGGCAAGAAACTCTCATGAGACTGAAATGGGCCTGTGTTTTGGTTTAGTTACTGCCACCAGTCTCTGCTCTGACCTGCAGCCCACTTCCAACCCGTCCCTCAAAGAGAGTAAAATGTGGAGATATGGAGTAAGGGAAAGCTAGATTTCCAAAATTGCCTCAAAGGGGGTGGAATAGTTGCTGCTGAAGGCCCTCCATCTCAGAAAGAGAAAAGTTCTTCAAGCCAAGAAGGAAAATCTTTGTATAGATTGCCCCCCTCCTCCCCAAATCTTACCTTCTCTCCTTCCTTACCTTTTTAATGATGTAGCTCTGTACATGGAGAATAATGGGGCTGACCTTTTCAGTGGATTCCACTTTCTCATGCAACATGGGTAAAATAAATTTAATCTTTTATTGTTCATATGAGGGGGTGAGTAAGGACGGAAAGAGGAGCAGAACTGGGTGAGTCACAATGAGACTTCTGTTTTAAAATATCGGTGTTCGTATCTGACCATAGCTGATTCTGGTACAGTGATGCTGAAGTAATGGAATCCCCTCTTCTAGATCATGGGTCTCAAACTTAAATGACCACAAGGGCCACATGAGGTTGGGGTGCAGAAGGGGTTTAGGGTGTGGGCTGTGGCCCGGCGCCGCTTACCTAGAGCAGCTCCAGGATGGCAGCAGCGCGCACCGGGGCCAGGGCAGGCTCCCTACCTGCCTGCCTTGGACCCATGACACACCGGGAAGTGGCCAGAACCACGTCCCTACGGCCCCTCGGGGAGGTGGGTGCACAGGGGTCTGTGCGTTGCCCTTGCTGCTCCTCCAGGTACCTCCCCCAAAGCGCCCATTGGCCGCAGTTCCCCGTTCCCGGCCAATGGGAGCTGCAGGGGGCGATACCTGGAAGCGAGGGCAACGCACGGAGCCCTCTGCACCCCCGCCCCCCGGGGCCGCAGGGACATGGTTCCGCCGCTTCAGGGAGCAGCGTGGGGCTCGCAGCGCCACGGGGAGGCAATCCCGCGACCCGGATCCAAAGCCCTGAGGGGCTAGATCTGGTCCACTGGCCCTAGTTTGCCCACCCCTGGCCTGGAGGTAGGCAGGGGCTGGGGGGCACAGGGAGCTTGGTGGGCCGCAGAAAATAAACTCGTGGGCTGCCGCAGCCTGCAGGCTGTGTGTTTGAGACCCCTGTTCTAGATTGATATAGTTAACAATACTGTGTGTGTGTGTATATTGAGTAATTTTAAAGATGCTTGCAGGAGTTTTCTTAAAATAAGACACTCTAAATAAAGGCTTTTGTTCATCTATACATCATCTATGCATTTATCTGAACAGCTGGCACACATTCCACTTGGTTCAATAGAAAGTTCTATCTGAGCCCCAGTGCAAATGGGTAATACCACTGCTAATCCCATCTGAAAGCTGTCCTGTCACATTCTGTAAGTGTTACATCTTCATACAGAGTAAGAGATAGGTCAGTAGAGCCTGGACTGATCACCAACCCTGCTGTAGACAGTTCTGGATAAGTACAGGGAAATGTACCTGCTTTTACTTTAATTAGTCTTTGAGTGTCACTTTTGTTTCATGGAATTACAGCTTCAGCCACATTTTTTTAGGGTTATAAATTAGGCCATAAGATGTGAAGTCTGGGAGTGACAGTTCAAGGAATACAATTAGTCTTCTGGTAGAAGAGCTAAAGGATCCTCCTTTCCCATGTTAGGCTCAATAAAAAATGAATGCAAAGAATTTTCTTGGGCATATAAAAATCATAGAATCATAGAATATCAGGGTTGGAAGGGACCTTAGGAGGTCATCTAGTCCAACCCCCTGCTCAAAGCAGGACTAATCCCCAAGGATTAAAGGCCATGCATTGATGAAATTGTATCAAATTCAAATTGCAGGTATATTCCAGTCCCCCTGAGTATTCCAGGGGACAAATTATCTGGAGTCCTCTCCTCTAAAATGAAATACTTCCCTGTGGAGGGTCAAGAATGATGTTTTGGGCCATCCAAACCAATGTCACCCTGCAGGTTACATCCCTGTATCATTTCAATTACTCTCTGTACGTGTGCAAATACAGATGACATACATGTTTGTAGTTTGCCCATACGCATATTAAATAAAACTATCCATTGTGAAAAAGATGGCAGGTATTTGGGACTGTACAAAAACAAAATCCACGAAACCCCTCAGTAAACTGTAACAGAGCCTACTTTGACTTTGCTGATGTCTATGTTCTTTTGCCAAATGTATGTTTAACTGTGTGTGTGCATGTTGGTTAGATATTCTCTCTTTTTGTAATGATTTCTATACATGCACTGCTCATCTGGATACATTCCCACCTGGTTGTTCGCACTGCAGACTTGTCTCTTGGTGTAAAGAAATTGTTTTCTTGTAGAATTCAGCAAACAATTATTGGAATAAAACTAAAACTAAATGCTTTTGTAGGATTATATATATATGTAGTTAAGTAAAAACTAAAGTATGTTATGCCTTTTCATTCTTGCAAATAAATATTTTACATAGAAAAAAAGCAAAAATAGCGCCTTTGTCTTCCCATTTATTTAGAATCTGGTCTCCTCTTGTATTTTGCAAGCACAAGACCATGTGCTGTCTGACTTTTTTTTTTTAAATCTGATTATCTAACATGTCACTGAACCAGAAGAAGATTAAAAGCAGTGATATGTGTATATGTTTTACAATAACTGTCTGCCCCTTTCTCTTACCAAGATTGCTGAAACTGGAGAATTGCTTTTGTTAATCATAGTGGAGGTGGGATGGTAATATTTTGGCAATATTACTAGCATTTTTATGGAATTATGCAATTTAGCTATGTTAATACTAAATTCATAGATGTATTTTTTTTTTTAAATCTACATTCTGGTAATATTAACCGACTGTCTTGACTTTGGGGATCAGATCTTTACTGTGTGTAAGTTGACAGCGCTCCATTGGTGTGCCCTGATTTAGAGGAGCTGAGGATCTGCCCTTGACTATCCATTGCCTCTGGGATGAATGCTCCAAATCCAGGTTAATTCTTTGCCTTTGACATATTCTGTGTTTGAGTGGGTGGATGGATCAAGAACTCCCCTGTCTGATCTATGAGGGAGACTAAAGCATCCTCAAAAAAATCTAGATGACATTGCAGATAAATGTCATGGGCACATAGGCCAGAGATACATTGCTCTTCTCCTATTTCCAAGGGTTCTCCCCAGCTTGAAGTCTATTCTGACACACATGATATGTACAGGGAAAAAATGCGCTTTGACCACCACAATTTTCAAATGGAGGCTGCCATTTTGTTTTTAAAAGGTTATTCTTGCCTGATGTAAGGAACATTCTTTCCCTTCCAAAAGGCCTCAGGTGGGAGCCCCATGGCAAGTAACAGCATCTAGCCAGAAGCCTGGTACAAATCAATCAGTATTGCTCTTCAGTGAGAGAGGATCGCACTGTAGCAGAATAAGTTTCCATTTCTCCTCTCCCAGCTGAGAACCTCGCTATGGTGACGCTGCCAATACATGGAGCTTGGGAATAGACATGCATCATTTAAATATGAAATTAACATTTCCAGGGGAGGTCTTGCCATTGATGTTATTTATATCAGAAATAACATCAATTTGGGGGGAGGGATAGCTCAGTGGTTTGAGCATTGGCCTGCTAAACCCAGGGTTGTGAGTTCAATCCTTGAGGGGGCCATTTAGGGATCTGGGGCAAAAATTGGGGATTGGTCCTGCTTAGAGCAGGGGGTTGGACTAGATGACCTCCTAAGGTCCCTTCCAACCCTGATATTCTATGATTCTATATGATGCTAGCTCCCAACCAAGATCAGGGCCCCACAGTGCTGAGTACTGTACATACACATTCTGTGTACCCAAATAACTTACTATTTAACTAGGGAAGACAGACAAAAGGTGGAAGAATGGAAGTTATAAACCCTCATTTTACAGATGGGAAACGGAAGCATAACTGGATTTTGTATGGCTCTGTTTTGGGACACCCTTCTTGACACCTTAAGAGTCTGATTTTCAGAGGGCGGGAGCTTGTAGCTGTCCTGTCTGGCAACTAATATATCTAAACACTTCTGAAAATCTTGGCTAGAGAGATGAAATGACTTGCCCAAGGTCATGCAGGCAGTCTGTGGCAAGAATTGGGAAAAGTACGAGACCATCCTTGTTTGGGTTGGGGACTCCACTGGATCAAATGAAAGAGTAACGTTTCACATACATTTCTTTCCCCTCCAGTCTTGGATACTGGTCATATCTCATGATACAGCAGAATAGCTCTTCTAGAGACTAAGCATCCATGGGGTGGCAGCAGCTGCTCCCTTGCCCCAGACTGTACCCCACACAGGTGTACACTCCTAGTAGCATGGAAGCACTTAATTGAACAGCCTGGCTGCTACAGCCGGGGATTGAAGACCTCTGTCAGAAGTGCCTTTAATCAAGGGGCATGAGAGCAGCTAAGGTGAGTATAGGAACCCACCTGAAATTTGGGCTTATGCCTACCTGACTGGCCACTGCATCTGAATTAAATATCTTGTTCTGCCTTCCCTGGGAAGGGGGATTTACCATCTCCTTGTGGGAGTCCTAAGCCTCCCACTCATTCTCTTCTGCTTTCACCACTCTGAGACCATGTTGCAGCAACCATCCTTCCCCGACTGCCACAGCAGTCCTGGTTCTCTGACTAGAGACTATCAGATGCCAGAGCTATCAATCCAGGATATGTTTTACAAGCATGAAATTGAGCAGAAAAATCTTAACGGAAAATCATCTGGGGGTGACCGATTATGGCCATTATCTTTCTGTCTTTAGTTATAGCTCAGCTCTGCCCACTTGAAAAATAAGGGTTGGGAATAAAAATGCAAGGTGACTATTAACAATATTGAATTAAGCAACAATGGTTGTCATAGTTATGACCCTTAGAGCAGCATGAGGTAAGCGGTAACACATGCAGTTTGTGATTACACCAGATAGCCACATCGTAGAAGTAAATGCTGGGCCATGAGACTTTCATGTTCACACCTTGTCACCCTCCAGTACATACTGTCTTTTGGAAAAGCTGTTACTGTTTTTACTCGGGGCCATATCCTGATACCTCTATTCACATTGAGTAACCTCAGCCACAAGACATCAGTGAGAGAGGCTATCGGAATCTGCCCCTGATGGTTTGATGACATTATTTGACTGAGTATCTACCCATTATGGATACTGTACTCACAGTAGAGAGAGAGCCAGCCACTGATTTTTCACAGTGCACTTTTCTAAACAAATGAACAAACAATAAAGAAACAATGGGTGTTTAAAATTCATGTATTGTGAACACAGCTGCATCTCTGCCATGACTCAGGGTATTCAGAGAGGCAGTGTTGCCTAGTGGATAGAACACTGGACTGGGACTCTAGACTGGGGTCTGTTGCCAGCTCTACCACTGGCCTTCTGGGTGACCTTGAGATAAAGCCATGGCATCTCTGTGCCTCAGTTTCCCCATCTATAAAATGGTGATGATGATAATGACCTCCTTTGCAAAGTTCTGAGATCTACTGATGAAAAGCTCTATATACGAAGTTAGGTAGTAGTAGAAATTATTGCACTTTAAAAGTCCACTTTATTTGTTGAGTATGCTCTTTGTTTATGTTTTGCATTCCTCTTAACAAGGACTTTGAAAACTAATTAAGTCAGTTTCACTCTGGTTACAGTCAGTTTTGTTCTCAGGTTCTTAGTGCTTTGTTTGGGCTTCAAATAGTGCAGGGGGACATTAACTTGTTTAAAAAAGAGGTGTGTTAATTCAATTTTTGTAAGTTGCAAATTTTTTATTGATCTCAAGTTATACAAATTTTATTTTTTACACAATTGAAATTGTGTGTTCCTTTACAAGGGAAAAAGTCTCAGTTCTGGCTTTTATGTTTTATGTTTTTTTAAAGAATAAAAAAAAATAACCCTTAGGATAACTTCAAATGTATTGAGACGCTCCTATTCCATTTTCTAAAGGCAATGTTTAAAAATGTTCAGCAGCTGCTTACATTTTTTTCCTCAGTGCATTTGTACCAACAAAATCAATGGAGTTTAGCAAAGAGACAGAAATCATGACTGTCCACTTGTCTAACTAATGCAGCCATAACCACAGCAGCGAAACTACTCTGTCCAATGGGGTACTGAACTGATGTTGGATCAGGTCAATATATATCAAGCATTACCCTGAAGTTGCTTGACCATAGAATGAGTTGTGTGCCTGAACCAAGCATGCAGAATGGAAACCTAAGCTAGCCTAGGTAAGTGTGTCCTGGGTTTAGGTTGGAGGAAGAAGTTGAGTGCAATTAGAACTCTCTTCAAAAATTACTCTCTTCCCTGGAGAATGGAGAGGATTTTCTTTCCCTCTCCCTCCCACCACCCAATTAAAATTTACCTCCATGCACAGAATCTATGCACCATTGAAGCCTTCAAAATAGGACTTCAGTGACACTAAAGTAGTGCAAAGGCTTTTTCCTGGCCCTCTGTACAGGGATGAATTTAATCCTGTCTGAGCATTTCCTGTTTCACTCATACCATCCACCCAGCTCTTCAAGCCAGGCATTGCAGCCATGAGCCTACTGCCTAAAAGAGGACTTAACATAACAGCTGCCGAAGCCCATCAATGCTCCCAAACCAGCCAGAGGAGTCACTGCAAAATGATGCAAGGTACTTCCTTTATCCCAAAGCCTGAGCCTCTGTATCACTGCCAACCTGTGAACTGTGATACCCGCCGTTGAAATCCAGCACCTTTTGCCAGCAGAACACTCCCAGATGTTGTCAAAGCCTGGTAAGGTTCTATTCTTGTGTACTGATCTCTTCCAGTTTAGTCTAGCCACAGGGAATGAAGTTTACATAGAAATCTCTGAATAAATCTGATATTTTCAGGAAGTTTCTGCTATAGTTCTTTAAAAATTGTCATGTTTCGGGTCATGGTGTAATTGTGTGAGTAAGGCCTTACCTTACTAGCCTTCAGATTCACTCATGATTGCTAATATAAAGCAGAATGTATTGGAAGCTTATTTAGCACCATATGTTGCAAATTAGCCATGCAAATTTCAGCAGCAATAGCAAAAATAGGTGGTCCCATAATATAGTATAGACATGTAGTGATGGCAGGGGCAATTCTTTCCCCTGGCAGTCTCAGCATAGGGGAAGTGCAAGTTGCCTCCCCTCTGTCCCTAAATTGCCACAAGCCCTGGTACAGGGACTAATTCCCTGCAATGTCCTTCCCTGACCCCCTCCAATTATACCCCTATAGAATAGTTAGCGGTACTGTTCTGATTCCAAGTAACATGGTGGAGCATTGCAAGAGGAGTCTTTGGGGTAACTAGGCTCTATAGCACTATGGGTTTGTAGAGCATAACAAGCACACTGAATTTTACCCAAAAATGTAGTGCAAGGCAGTGGAGTGTGTGTGTGTCTGTGTGTGTGCATGCACACGCTCTCTAGCGGTAATAAGCTCTCACCAGTTTGCCCTACTTACAAGGTGGGCAGACACAGTCAGCACTAACTGAAGCTTCTAAATGGCCTTTAAGGATCACCTCAGCTCGAGTGCATTGCAAAAGTCTCCTCCACACGGTGTGATATTTTTATACAGCAAGTGATCCTAAAGTATTCCCTTTGAATTTTCTTTGTTAGAATAACAGTATTGCTCATCCTGTCCCTCTTTTCTTATGGATGTGTTTTTGTGGTGTTTGTAGGGGGGTGGGTAGGGATTTTTTGTTTGGGGTGTTTGTTTTTTTGTCACATTGCCTCGGAGTGGCTCTGGATTCTGGACACTGAAAACTAGGTGCTTGTTGGGTATATTTCTCTGGGATTTCTTCAAAGCCCCACTTCAACCTTTATATTCTTATATTGTCACTATTATCCCAGGTGTTTAAACAGTCCCATGTTGTGACTTTTTCTTACACTGTGGCTGGCCAACAAAAGGGTGAGGCAGGGAAAAGAGGGGGAGTATTTCATTTGTTAATAGGTTCTGTGATGGAGCCAGGTGTTTGATTCAGTAGTGTACTAAAAACAGACTGCATGAGGGAAAAATTTGAAGAGATTAATGCATAAACAAACACTCTGGGAGGATTAGGGCAGCATCTGATTCTCTTGGCCACTTGACCTACCTCTCATGAAGGCATTTTTAATGACTCTAGGAATAGATGACAAGGTTAAGGCAGGCAAGCATAACAAACTGCATCGCCAATTAATTTTGTAGATGTAGCTAAAGAGGACTTGCTAGGAGTGTGTTTGATCCCTTTTTCCAAGGGTGCAATATATTATTTTAAGTGCTGTTTTTATTTCTGCTAGTGCAGAGACAACATGATACTCGGCCACATGGGGATCTGAGTTCAAGGCCCAACCTCAATCCCTTGCTTTCCGGACTAGCACTGGGAATACTACACTGTACAGGGAGGTGGGCATGTAAGAAGACCCTCCTGGATCTCTCTGTGGCCAGTGCTGTGAGCAGCATTGGTTTATTTTGGAAGAACATCCAACAATTTTTGGTCAGAAGGAAGGGCCAAAATGGGGTTGCTACAGGGCAGGGCATCTCCCCATCTTAGCAAGTACTCCCGGCCAAGCCTGGTCTCCTTTTAAGAAGGTTTCTTGCGCAATGAGAAGCAAATAAAATTTGCTCACCTTTTGTCCTAGTGTTTCATAGGGCTACCTTCCCCTCTTGCTCTAGGGGCCACCACAGGCATTAGCTCTACTTCTCTGTGGCTATGTTCCCCACCCCCCGCAGGCACAGCCTATCCCATGTTCCCTGCCCTCTGACAGCTTTTTATAACCCTAGGTGTAGCCTTGCCCCCTTTAATTGGTTCAAGTGGGCCCACCTGCTCTGACAATGGGCACTGGCCCTGGTCTACTGTCAGGGACCAGCTGGTGGGAGGTGCTGTCTCCCCCAGGAGGGAAAAAAATACACACAACCACATGCCCACGCCCAAAATAATTGGGGACAGGGATTTAGTGCCCCTGAATCTTGGGATCCACCCTGATTGCCTGTCCACTTGCCTCTAAACTCAGCCGTGAATATCCTACTGTCATTGTCCAAGTGCTTTTGCAAGGTACAGTGTTTTGGACCATTCCTGTTGAATAATTTAGTATTTGTTTATAAGAAAAGGAGACAGGGAATGAAGAGCAGATTATGAGGGGGCAATCTCGAGGTACTCAAAAGTACCTGGCAGGTACAGTTGTTAAAGAATCAATATTGTGAAGAAACCAGACACATTTATTACGATTGGTATAGTGTCCAAGCATGTACTCGATACTTCACAATACAAATAGAAAGACATGGTCCCTGTCTGAAGAATTTGCAAACTGAAGTTCCAATCCTGAGGCCACTTACACATGATGTGTACATTTATGCACGTGAGCATTCTCATATGTGACAATGTTTACTGGGCCAAACTTTTAGATGAAAAATACTGGGTGAGGGGTGAGGAGAACAACAGGAAGCTTTTGCAGTTGTCCAGGAGACATGTGCAGCTCTATATTTTATTTTAACATGGAAGAATATATTAGTATTTTAAATCCATTTGTTGGGGGGATGGGAAGTCAAGGCTGCTCTTATGGCTTGAGGTTTCTTCAGTGGACTATGGAAAAAATGTTATTGAACTATGTGGAGTGATGGCTGATGTCTCTGGAATTGTCTGTTCTTTGTCACATATTTAATATGCAACTAGGGTGACCAGATGTCCTGATTTTATAGGGACAGTCCTGATTTTTGGGTCTTTTTCTTATATAGGCTCCTATTACCCCCCCCATCCCGATTTTTCACACTTGCTGTCTGGTCATCCTATATGCAACCATGTAAGCCATATTTACTTACTGTGTCCATTCACTAATATTTTCTGTTGAAGTTTTCCCAGCTCTGTTCCCCTTAGTCGTGAAAGTGCCTATTAACTGCCTCCTTCCACATGTCTGTTCAGATTTCCTTTCCCCTACCTTCTAAAATTTCATTGGCTCCCTCCTTAGGGCTGGTGCACTAATACCTCCTCTCTGCCTCCCTCTCCAGCAATCCTACTCCTGCATCCTAGGGTCACCACCTGGACAATTTCCCACTGGTTTTAAATTTTTACAGATTACAATCAAACCTGATTCTGCTTCGATTAAATGGAGTTTAATGTCTTATAAATAAAAGATAGGACTCAAGATCGTGTGGAGAAATAAAGGTGAAAGCCTGGCCCTGTCTCTAGAAAGACTAATATAGCCCACAAGGTAAAGAAAAAACAGCGGTTCTAGGGCGAGCTTTTTCACGAGAACCTATTTAATTCATTGCTGCTCTGTGCCTCCCCTGCCCTCGTAACTCCAACACCTTGTAAGGGAGGAAGGTTGTTTTTATGTATTGGTTTTTAATGTAAAATATATGACACGGGTGCCAGGTCTCCCGCAGCCTCGTCTCTCCCTCTCTGTAACGAGTGTGATTGATACATGAGGGACCATTCCAGCGGGAAATGTGCCCAAAGCAGCTGTCAGAAATCTCCTGGAGGAGTTGGGGCTGTGCGTGCGCGCGCGCGCAGGGGGAGCAGAGCTCGTTAATCCGCTGCTGCTGTAGCCCTGACCCTCCCGCCTTCCTTCCCTCGTCTAAACGCTCCAGCAGGAACCTCCCTTCCCCACCTGCTCCCATGCCCCCCCCCCCATCGTCCTATAATCTTCAGAGGGGACCCTAACTCCCAAATATCTCCCCCTCCCTTTCCAAACGCTCCTGAGCTTCCCCCTCCCATTTACACCCTCTTCCCTGACTGGCTCCTGAACAAAAATATCCCCCCCCCCCCCCCTCCGTATATTGTCCTGACGCCTCCCGGATCCATTCCCCTCAGCCCTAGTGCAATGAAACGCCTTGCGGCTCCCGCCCGTCCCCCCCTGGCCCGGCTGGAGGCGATGCTGCTGCTCCTGCCACTCCCTCCTAAAACGGGAGCAGCAGCAGCAGGAGGCGGGCGCTGATTGGCCCGGGAGGAGGGGGAGGCAGAGAGTTTCCCACAATGCCCCGCTGCAGTGCAGCCGCCGATGGATGCTGCGGGAAGGTGCTGCCATTTGCAGCCTCCTCGGCGAGCGGCTCCAGCTGCAGCAGCCGTCCCGTCCCTAGCTCTGTCCCCCCCACCTCAGCGGCTGCAGCCGCCGCCGGCCCCGCGCGTGCTCCCTGCCGCTCAGGCCCCGGGGGGCTGCTGTCCTTCCCGCCCCGCAATGAACCCCCCGTCGGCAGCCGGGGAGGATAAGGGGGCTGCCGGCAGCGGCAGCTGCTGTCGAGGAGCCGAGGGCGGCGGGGACACGAGGAGCGCGGCCGCCGCCGCCGAGGAGGAGATGGGGGTCGCCGGCCAGAAGGAAGAGTCCCTGGAAGAAAAGCTGAGGAACTTAACCTTCAGGAAGCAGGTGTCCTACAGGTGGGTGAGGGCGGGGGAGAGGGGCTCCCGAGCCCAGACGCATGCCCCTTGCACCAGCTTCGGGAGTCCGTGGGATGGGATAGGATGGGGTGACTCCTGGAGCCGCAGGAAAAGGGCTCCAGCCTTGGAAGTTTCCCCGGTGTCTGCAGGCTCCCGCGTCTGCGCTGCATTCTTGCTGCCCTGCAAATAGCTGAGAGGAGGCACCAAGTTGGTAGCTTGAACCACGCCAGCAGGTAGGAATGGGCCAGTGGGAGAGCTCAGGCTGAGATGCGGGGACCCCCAATAGCCCACTGAACTGGTTTTGGTAGTCTCCAGGAGCAGACAGACAGCTTTGAGGAACGTGGAGGTAGAGTTTGGGAGGGAGAGAGATTCTACAAGAGAGACTTACTCGGTGGGCTACAATATAGAGAAAGTGCCATCGGAAATAATCTTTTGGTAAAGTTAATGTCAAAAAATTATATATAAATAGTGTGTGTGTATGTATGCATATATGTGTTTTATATATATGTATGTGTAGGTATATTAGTATGCCTGTCCATGAAATGTGCTATATTGTGAAAGTTGGTTCTGATGTAGTGTTTTCATGGAGTGCCCTGACAGCAGGCTGTGGAAGTTACGTTGTCAGAATGATGTTGCAGAGTCAGGGATTAGGGTGAGGGCAGCACCATAATGGTCTGTGTTGCTTTTATTTTCCCCAGTCAATCTGGATTACACTTAAAAAAGAAACCATGATCTTGTTTACGATAACCCTCCAACTAGGTAGAGAGCATTAGGGTTTGTGTGTGTGTGTGCAGACTTCAGGATTATCCAAACAGGGTCAGAAATACTGCCTGACTGTCAGGGGAGTGGAGTGATTCTTGAGTTTTGCTGCTTAGAATAAAATTAAGGCTGCGTATCGTTTCTTGGGCCTCAAAACATTTATTAGAAAGGGGTCACAAAAACATTTCCTGTGGCATTGCTGCCTCTGATCAGGATTTCTCTGTGGAAAGTGTCATGAAGAGCAAGTCTTCTTTCTCTCCCTCTCAACCCCCAGTGAGTCATTATGTAAGCATTAGCAGATGACAAGGTGTGTGGGTGGTTATACTGAATACCCACACAACTTAGCTGATTTGTGAGGCAGAAGACCAAAGGCCAAGCATGTCCAAACACCTGGGAAGTGTGGGCATTTGGTATAACTGAAGTGTGGTGTTGCTTTTATGACATGCATTGTGACAAAACGAAAAAAAACATTTACACCAGATACTCAAACAACTAGATTCCTCTTTCAAAAATACATTTCTGTCACTTGATCACTCAGGGTATGCTAATGGAGTCCTTCCTTTTTTAGGTTACCAGTTACCATCTGCTCCCAAGATAGTAACTATTGAAAATTGTTACTATTTGAGAGGTGTTTGGCTCATGTCAGAGAAGTTGGTGGGCCTTAGTCTAGTTCTAGATGATTTACAACCACATATCCCTCCCCAAATTCCATCACAGTATGACCCCACACCTTTGTCAGGGGTGAGCCACATTAATTGTGAGGGTGGAAGAAGATCATATAGCTGCTACTATTCTGCCTTTAGAATAAAATAGGACTTCTGTGTCCAGGACTGTCAGCTCAGCAACTTTCACTAGCACTGAGGTGCTTCTTAAAAATACGTTTGGGCTGTCCCCTTATATTCTAGTCAGGTTAATAATGCTGCACGCGCTCTCTCTCTCAGTGATGGTCTAAAAGGATGTAATTACATACTTGTGGGGAGATGTTGCCTCTCCATCGTTAAAGCTGAATTTAAATAATACTTCATGTATGGGTAGAAAATATTTCTTCTGACTTTGAGTAAGGGGTGACTGCTTAGCTGATGAAAGTAAAGCTGTGAGTGATTCATACTAGGCTGTCCTTAGTGAGTGACACTGGCCTCCTCTTGAACTTTTTGTGTATATAGCATCTTTCAATATTGTTATAACTTTATTACAGTATGTTTTTAAAAAATTGTACATTTTGTGGCAGCAGCTTGTGCCAGTTGTAGCTGAAGACCGGGAACTCCACAGGTGAGTTAATAAGCCAGGGAGGGTCAGTTCTAAATGTTGACATCTGCCAGCCAACATGCTTTTGGTGCAAGAGGGATGTGGTTTGCAGTAGATTTGGGAAGTATTTCTATTCAAGTTGTATATATTCACTTACACTTACAAATCTATTCGCAACATGTTCTCTTTCCCTGTTACTGTGAAGTATAAGGAGCCTTTTCACTGGGTCCCCCGCATTTCTGTACTGTGCATATGTAAGGGTTTCATAATAAATGTAGAATGGGAGGAATGGTGAGATTTCTTCCCCCTCCCTTTCCCCACATATGTGTGAGCATGCAGCAAGTCCTGAATCTTTAGAAATGGGAGGTTTTCTCAGTAGCTTTTAAATAACCATTTTTGGAGGCATATTATTCATTCTGCTTGATTTAGACTGAGGAAAGGAAAATACATTCTCTATGCATCCTGGGATTTCCACACACTTTTTTATTTTTATTTTTATTTTTTTTGGAACTGATTTACTGCAAGGAATGTTCCTTTTTTCATTTACCCATAGAGCAAACACCAGAGTCAAAGACTTGTACAAAGCACTGCTGCTGAGTTTGTTTTTTCCCCTCTTAAAATTACTACCTTTCCCCCCCTGCAAATTATGGTGCTGCAATGGATTTATAAATGCAAATGACTGTATAATGTGCAGGAAACTCTATTTATATTGGCACTTAGACTCCTTCACACAATAGTACAATAGAAATTAGTCAAAGCATCACACTGGCTTTCAACTAGTTCATTTAGGGTTGTCTTTGTGTGTGTGTATTATATTGACACACAAGCATACATCTGTATTTATATGTACATAAAAGAATATAGCAGGAACATGCTTAAAATAGCCCAGACCCATGCAAATAAATGTAAAAACTGCATTGGTGACAAGTGGCTAAGTGGAACATGAGTGGCAGGGAAGGGGGTGAGATGTTTTTCTGGCAAAGGGGTGAGGGGGAGAAAAAGGGGAAAGAAAGAAAATAAATTTAATGTGCTGTGTTTGTATGCCTCTTTCCTGTCATACACAACCTGTGTTGTACATGAATTTTGGTTACTTTTTCTTAGTTCCATTCCTTTTGTCCTCCCATTTAGTTGCTAAGCAACAACTGTTTCATTGTAAGAAGATCTAGTTAGGGTAATTACGTAGTTACTGTGAAAATATAACTTGTTAGTTTCACAGGGGCTATGTCATAACTATAATAAACAACCTAGTTCAGATGTAAATGTTTGCATTCATGTGACCAGTGTATCTGAGTGCAGAGATGGATTTATTAAATTGGTAATGAAGTTGTGTAATATATGCATACCTGGGCATATTTGTCCCTTTATATAGTGAAATCTAATCTGTATTTGGGATTTAGAGAAGACCACATAACAAATTGCTTTGCGTCTTTAGGCATGTTGCACATAGTGCTCCAAAATAAGTATATTGTGTTGCCAACTCTCATATACCATATTCAGTCTATACCAAGAGAATGTTTGTACAGCTACTAGAGGAAGAAACATTTTGTTTGCTCCAAAAGCTGCTCATACTATTAGGATAGATGTTTGCTTGCTGTTTTCCTCCCAGCAGTATATTTATATACACAGTGGGAATGTGGCACAAATCTGAGCTTGTGCATAATATAGTGTGTACGTTGAGTATGTATATGTGCATATGTACAATCAGTTTAAGTAGATCTTCATTTGCAGATGGGGTACTTGCCCTTCTAGCTTTGATTAGTCATTTTCAGGCTTGGAGTAGTCTCAATACATAGTTATGTGAAGCAAGCTCTGGGCTTTGCAGCTAGACCTTAACTATCAAGTAACATGTATCTTACAGTCTCTCTACAACATTGTAAAAAAGAATTGTGTGTGTGTGGCATTTTCTCTAAATCAAGGATATGTGGCCAGCCCAGTGGCTGTTTGGTCTAGATGAAAGTTGAGGAAATGGTCTGCCTTGTGAGCCCAGTTTAGTCAGCTAAATTGGGAAATCCTCTTCCATATCCGGGACTTTACATTGGAATACAAGCACCCCAGCAGCCATTTTAGTGCTGATTTTTACTGCCCAAATATTGTGGTAAGCATCTTAAGCAACTAAATATGAATATTGGGCTTACAAATCAAAATTTATCATTTTTTAAATATATTGATTTAATGAAAAATTCACCTCTATCCTCCACAGAAATTGGCAAAAACAGATGCGCCTCCCACAAAGCAAAAGCTCTCCTAACTCTGGTTCTTCTAGGAGCACTATCCCTAAAATCACAAGACCTATCTGGACATTTAATTAGCTTTGTTGAGTTCTTTGGATGTTACCACAAAAAAGTGCTGGAAAAGCTTCCCCCGCTATTGACCCATAATTTTTACCACTATTTTGCCTCTGCAAACTCCATATATTTCACTTAAAAGGGACACTGTCAACTTAACTTTAGTCCAAACTTTATTTTTTTGTTAAAAGCAGCTTTTGTCAAACTGACGATCAGTAGAAATGTTTCCACTAAAGAAAACAGCCAATGAAAGGTTTAAGATGGACATCATCCTGACACATTTGAAACCCCAAACCATAGCAGGTTTATAAACCTTAAAATGAAACTGAGTATAAACAAAAGTGAAACTGCACTCTCTTGGTTTTCATTATTTAAGTGGAGAGAAATATTAAAAAGTAAACAAGGAGCGTAAAACTTGACAAGCACATTGGCTCTTTAAACTTCTTTCATTTCTAATACTCAGTGGTATAAGAAATGTGAAGTATTTGACACATGGAATATGAAGGTAAGGTTTTCTGTTTGTTTAAAAGTTGTCAGTTGCCGTCTTTTAAGAGTTAAAGTGAAATTCACCAAAGAACTTTCCTATGAATAGGTTATGTAGTCCATAAATTTAATTCTGTCTTCACCTTGACCTGTGGGGGAGAACCTTTATTTGATGGAGTATTAGACAGGCATTAGAAAAGTTAGCAGTGTATGGCTTTTGCTCAGGGGTTTCTCAAGGATGTTTGGACCAGGAGCTACAATGAATGAACCCTGCACTGCTCATATGTAGCGTCCTGGCTACTCACTCATCATGCATTGTATTTGGCTAATGCAGCTTGCCCTGATAGGAAACAATGTTGTTTCAGTTTTACTAATGGAAGTGGTTGGGGGTGGTGTTTCTGTGTTACTGAGTCTAGTCTAGTTTAAAGTCTAGTTCCACTCAGAAACGTGACTCTTTAAAATTGGCAGTTGGAATTTCCATGATTGTTATTTGTCAGCAATGTCCACAAAAACCCAGGGAAGCTCTGGTGAGATGGAACTAGTCACTGTCTGATACATGGCAAAGACCATGAGATGCTTTGATACCGCAATGATTAATGTGGTATAAATACTTAGCTGGATAAGCCTGGAGCTAAGGGGGAGTCTGTGGACCACAACAGAATTGCAAAGAATAGACCAGAACCTCTGTAATTCTCACATCACTCACTTGCAAACATAATTCTCACAAAACTCCTGTAGGTCTCACTTCGCTTCTCAGCGAAAATTGAGTAGTAGAGACAGTGTGTGGTGACATCTCATACTACTAAATCTTCATTACTTTTACAGAATATGACAGCACATTTACTAGTGTACCACGAAGCATTATAAATAATTAAAACTGAATTAAATTTGTCAAAATAAAATAAAAAACCTTCTGTGATGGAGTATCTTTGATCTTTTAATCATGTTGTTTGCTTACTCTCAACATTATCTAATCCTTAATGGGTCTCCCAGTCAGCAATGTGAATTACAGAGGTAATCCTATATCAAAATGGCAGGAGATGAATTTTTATCCTTTAATGCACGTCAAAAAGTAAGTTTCAGGTACTGACTCAATCCCATGACAGCCGCTTACGATCTTCTTCTACTGAGTTTCAGGTAACACTGTTATGGGACACACTGACATATGACGTTTCAAACTACTTTGCTTTCCCCCTTGAAGCATTACCACTTTTTTTATAATTTACTGCAAAATGCATCAACTTCATGCTTTTGGGTACATGGTGAGGCCTCCAAAGAGCTCTCCTTTAAACTATTTATAATGCTTTGAGAAGGGAAGTGGAGGCTCTGAGTTCTGCTTAGTAAATGAAGAGAGGCTATGACCGTTCAGAGGCACAAATAATACGATGGCTATATAGCATTACTCTGGGGCAGTTGCTTCTCGCCACCCAACCCACAAAGTT
Organism: Macrochelys suwanniensis; assembly: GCA_033296515.1. Lineage (NCBI taxonomy): Eukaryota > Metazoa > Chordata > Testudines > Chelydridae > Macrochelys > Macrochelys suwanniensis. The sequence goes on along the minus strand of CM065775.1, from coordinate 242,898,759 downwards.
TTCTGTTGCGTTTAAAACTTTCCACTCACTTGGGAACTTTAATATATCCATTATCTGTGAATCCTAAAAATAAGATGGGGGGGACCCTACTAAGTTTTCTAGTCTAGTACTGTACTGATGCAGGATTAATTAATTAATTAAAAACCCCATACGGGTAAAATGTTTTTGTTGCATTTTTCTTTAAGGAATCAAGGCCCCCCAAGTTTACAAAATTTGACACTTCCCTATTCCTATACTCACTCGCCTTTTCTGTTTTGCTTTGTGACACATACCTTCAAGATGACTGATCTAGTGGCATAGCAGTGTAGTGCTCCATGATGATGTATAGGAGAATCAAGTCTGTTAGAGAATTACATTGTAGTTTGCACCGAATGAGTGGAGAGCCATGGAAATTACATATTCTAGTGGCTAGAGTTGAGGTCTGGGGTTGAGGAAAGCAGAGTTCTATTCCCAGTTCTGTCACTAACTAGTTGTGTAATGTTTGGAACAAAGTACTTGATCCAAAAATTTCAATAGGGTACCTTAGCTTTCAGGCACCCAACTTAATGTATATGGGGTCTGATTTTCAAAGATGCTGAGTACCCATGGCTTCTTTTGACTTAATTTTAGAGTTGTGGTTGCTCAGCACCCCTGAAAATCAGGCCCTGGATGTTGCAATATGGGCACCTAAAATTAATGGCCACTTCTGAAAATGTAGACTATGTATCCCACTTGCCCCATTTGATACATGGGGATAATACTTGTTCATTTTTGTAAACCTCTGTAATATTCTTGGCTGAAAGTCACAATAGCCCAGATTCAGCAAGGTACAGTATTTACTTGTGCTGAACTTTAAGCACATAAGTAGTCACATTGACTGCAATGGAACTACTCTAAATTAAGCACATGCTTATCTGGTTTGATTAATCGGGGCCTGTATAAGTGCATAATAAAGTGTTATTTAGCATAGGTAGAAAACTGTAGTCTAGGATTGCCTGGCAACTGCCCCAGGTGAAAAGCGTTAGCTAATGAAAGCTGAATCAGTGCCACACAGGGTGAGAACACCTTCATTATTGTTATTCCCATGGAGTACATAATCCAATAATCCACACGTCTCACCTGAGACAGTATCAGTATTGACAAAATGATTTGCATGCAACCTCATGTGGCTCCTGCCAGTGTTTTATTTGGTTGAACTTGGCTCGCTGGTCGGGCTGCTGGGAAGCTGACACATAGGTGCAAAACCACCTTCTGTGCTCTTCCCAACTCACTAATTCTCTGTCTTATTTTGCTGTAAATCCAGCACAGTCCTCGCATGTGACACTGATAATCAGTCAAAGGCTTTCCCAGATATTAAAAAACAAAAGCAGGCAGGAGAGACTTGCAGCTCTCTTGGCAGCAGCTTCTAGCTGCAGTGTTGACAGGAGGAGTTTTGTCTTGAAATGAAACCAGGTGTGGGGAAGAGGAACCCCTTTCGCTGGTGTTGGTCTACAAGGGTTTGCACACCATGTTTTGGCTGGAGTGATATATTAGCTCAATCATCTTGTTCACCTGAGTGCCCTAATGGGTTTTCTTTCCTGTGCTCTGGGAGTTCTAAGCAGTTTGACCAATCATCACCCGCATCAGAGAGAACCTGCCATGGGGTGGGAGAGGTGAAGAATGGCAAATCAAAAAATAGAGAGAAAATGGAGTGTGTTTCTGTGAGCGTGTGTGTACACAGAGGCTGTAGGAGTCTGTGACCATGGGTCTGTGATGAGTAATTCATGGGGTTCTGTTTGTGTAGGCAGGCAAGATGATGTGTGGATAACTTCATTTGTATACAGGAGGGTGTATATTTGAGTGTGTGTGCATGTGTGTGTGTGTATTTTTGACCGGTGTTGGTATGTATGTTGTGTATATTTGACCTGTGCTATGTATTTTGTAGGCTGTGTTGCAAAAATCATCTGTGGTGTGTGTGTGTGATGGAGAGAGAACTTAGCTCTGTACTAAATCTATCTGTGGGCTTAGTGTGTGGGGTACAGCCTATGTATGTGAGAACATAGATCTGGGCTGTGTATTCTTTGGGCTCTGTACATGTGTGCTTCATGTGAATGTATATGGAGGAATAGGAAGGGACATCATTAGCAACTATTGTTGTGCTAACCTTGTATATGGATTACTATTTTTTCCCTTTATTCAGCTTTCCTTTCTGCTGTGGTCATTCATATTTATGTATATAGAATGTGCATGTTTTTGCAGAGTGAAGGCCCTTGGTCTTCTGAACTACCCCATTTCTGATTGAAGGTGTTATGCCGAGAAGGGTCACATCTTCAGAGCTGACAACTAACGACTTTAAACCAGACTGATTAGGCTTCTCCTGATTTAGACGGCTCCTTTTTCTTACTCTTCTCACAGTTTCCCTTCTTATTCCTTGCACCAGCTAACCATCCTCAGTACAGGGAATTGAATGCATCTGACTGGTTCTTTGCCCTCCCTCTCAATACTGGTTCTTCCATGGTACAAGAATTTCAGAATCATTTCTCTACTGGGGTGTCTCAATGAGTAGCATCTTGAACTTCCAGGGAAGCTATCAGGATGGTCTAGCTGTGTCTGTATGTTATCAAACAAGAAAGATGAGAAATTTCAGTGAGTTCATGTGCTGGTCCGTTGTCCTCTTGAAATCTGGTTTTGCCTTCTGGTTTTATATGAAATGTAGCATTTTCTGGGGACAGAGTTGGGAAGATTGTTAGGGATTCTTATCCTTGCTGCCAATGAGGATTTGTTCATGTTACAAAACAATCACACAACTTTGCACTCTTGGAAGTCTCTGCTGAGGAGAGGCCCCTTAAGTGGATTAGCAGGCAGTGTGGTGGATCAGGACTTGGGTGCAATGGAAGAGTTTCATTGGGGAAAAATAAAACCTTGTACTATATTTGTTGTTGTGCCGGCTTGATCCAGGTTTGATTGGTCCCTCACTTTGACAAGCCTCAAAAGTTAATACTTCTCTGTCATGCTCCACCCAAAGTCCTCAAAGTGCTTTAAAAATAATTCATTAAGCTCTACAAAAGTCTCTCTGTGTTAGGGAAGTATTATCCCCATTTTATAAATGGGAAAAACTGAGACGCAGAAGGATAAAGTGACGTGCTCAAGGTCACACACACAGTCTGTGACAAAACTGGGAATAGAACCTAGACCCCTGATTCTTAATCATATGCCTTTAACTACAAAACAGTTCCTTCTCTTCAAAAGGAAATAAGAGAATCAAGACAGCGACTTTCAGAAAAAAATGTGGGAGGGAGAGAGTCAGAGGGCAGGCAGGTGCAAGAACATTATCACTTCATCTCGTTAAGGGCATGCACGTTGTCAATTTTTTTGGCTCCAGATTATTTGCATGTTGAATGATTGTGGCAGTTCATTTTGAAAGAACTACATTAGCTGCAGCCACCATTGGGTAGCGTGTAGTGTCCCAGATTTCTGAGACCCTGCAAGTAGCACACTAAGATGACTCAGTGTGAAAGTTAAGGGCTAGCAGCTTTATTGAATACTTCCTAACTGGCTGTAAGGAATTCATGATAATTGGCTATAGTTCTGTTATTTTCTTGATAAAGGAAGGGTGCCTTTGGACAGTGGGATGAACTCTGACACTACTCTGGTGTGCTCTGTGTGGCATTTTTGGGAAGGCCACAGGGTCTCAGAATTGTAAATTGGGGATGAGCTGTTGGGATTGGTAATGAGATCCAAAACTTCTTGTCTCCTGGCTACCAGCTCAAAGCCAGCTCAGGTTGGTAGTGACAGAAGCCATTTCCATCCAAAGGCTGTTTGGTGGGTTGTGTGAGATGACTCAAAAATAACAGAAGATAGCGATGGAAAAGAGCTATTAGATCATCCAGACCATCTCCATGAAAAGGCTGTCCTTGTTAATAGCTTCATCTCCAAGGCCCAGGAGTGAATGGGAATAGAGTTGGTTGAAGCATGATAACGTCCCCCCACCATTTCCCATCCTATACCTGTGTGAATGCATACAGGGCACGAGTACATACAGGATTTCAATTTTTTGGGCTGCTAGTCATGCACATTTCAGCAGCACTGAATTCACGTAAAAATAGTGTGTAATTACACAGGAGATAGTGGTCGATGAGCCTGGAACAGGGCTGGGTTACACAGTGTGGATCCACTTTAAAGACAGTATTGCTGGGGTGGGCCATTTGTCCAGTGGGAGGGAACCCTGCACTCTCATTTGGGAGACATGGGTTCTATTTCTGGTTTTCTTGGGAAACACTTGACTGGCAGGAGCTGGGAGTGGAGACCTTGGGCTCATCTCACAGAAGGGCAGGGAGACGAGAACCTTCTCAATGTCATTACAAACACTCAACGTCATTACAAACACTCAGCAATTATGAGTGTGCCATGTGGGTGCGAAACAGGCTATGCCTAGTCACGGTGTGTAAGAGGAGTGAGCGGGGAAGTTCTGGCTGGGACATGTTTAGTCTTCACTGGAAGAAACAGAAGAACTTGTGGTATTAAAAACAACTGTGTGTGTAAATCTTTTGCATGTGAAAGACATCATGCTTTTTATGTGATGTTCCTTCACTCCCCAAACAAGTGCTCCAGCACTTGGCTTTTCTTAAAGGTGAAATGGAATCACATGCTCTGATGGCCTGAGAGTCCTTTCCAAATTGTATGCCATATGGGAATTTGACCCTTTGGGGTACACTTTCAGAGCGGTGCGTGGTAGGGGAAAGTTGAACTGCACATAGCCCATCAAAGCTGATGAGAGTTGTGCCACTTAGTGGGATTCTATGTTCAGAAACTGGTCCGTTATGCTGTTTTATCGTGCTCTCCTGGGTGCTGGGATGACTCGGGGGGTTGGGGAAGAGAGAGAAAATGAAATGGCTTTCAAGCTTTTTATCATAAAAAGATGATGAGGCTGCTTCTCTGACATGATACTGTATCATTACTTTATTTCATTAGCCTGCTAATGAGTTTCCTCTGGGGGTGGTAACGGGGGTAGTTCTTACGCTCTTATCTAATTACCAAATGATCCCATGAGTATGTCTGTGCAAGACTTTTTGTTGCGAAAACCCACTGGATTTCATTACAAACTAAGGACTGCATCCTAAGGGGTTTCTGTGTGTGGATCTCTCCTACTGATGTCAGTGGGGTTCCTTGGGTGGGGAGCTTGCAGGGTTAGGCCCTCAGTTTTTGCAGATTTTAGGCTGAGTTATAGTTTTGAGTCGACACGAGTCATAGACTTTGACTTTAAGGCCAGAAGGGACCATCGTGATCATCTAGTCTGACCTCCTGCACATCGCACGCCACAGAACCTCACCCACCCACTGCTGCAATGCGCTTATAACCTCTGACTGAGTTACGGAAGTCCTCAAATCTTGATGTAAAGACTTCCGTTACAGAGAACAAGAAAAATACCTGTGGCACCTTAGAGACTAACAAATTTATTTCAGCATAAGCTTTTGTGGGTTAAGAACCCACTTCATCGGATGCATGGAATGGAACATACAGTGAACAGATATTTATACATTCAAAGAAACATGATAAGGTGGGAGTGCCTATACCAACGTTAAGAGGCTAATTAATTGAAAGGAACTGTTATCAGTAGAAACTTTTGAAGTGATAATCAACATGGCCCATTACAGACAGTTGACACAAAGGTGTTAAGGGCGGGAAATAAATTCAATTAACGTAATGACCGAGCCATCCACAGTCAATATTCAAGCCTAAGGTAATGGTATCTAGTTTGCATATTAATTCCAATTCCGCAGTTTCTCGTTGGAGCCTGTTTTTGACAGACAAACGGACACAAATGTGGCATATATCACATTGGTACCAATGTGATATATGCCATCATGTGCCAGCAATGCCCCTCTGCCATGTACATTGGCCAAACTGGACAGTCTCTACGCAAAAGAATAAATGGACACAAATCTGACATCAGGAATCATCACATTCAAAAGCCAGTAGGTGAACACTTCAACCTCCCTAATCACTCAATGACAGATATAAAAGTAGCAATTTTGCAACAGAATAACTTCAAAAACAGGCTCCAACGAGAAACTGCGGAATTGGAATTAATATGCAAACTAGATACCATTACCTTAGGCTTGAATATTGACTGTGGATGGCTCGGTCATTACGTTAATTGAATTTATTTCCCGCCCTTAACACCTTTGTGTCAACTGTCTGTAATGGGCCATGTTGATTATCACTTCAAAAGTTTCTACTGATAACAGTTCCTTTCAATTAATTAGCCTCTTAACGTTGGTATAGGCACTTCCACCTTCTCATGTTTCTTTGAATGTATAAATATCTGTTCACTGTATGTTTCATTCCATGCATCCGATGAAGTGGGTTCTTAACCCACGAAAGCTTATGCTGAAATAAATTTGTTAGTCTCTAAGGTGCCACAGGTATTTTTCTTGTTTTCTTTTTGCTGACACAGACTAACACGGCTACTACACTGAAACCAGTTACAGAGAATCCATCATGTACTCTAGTTAAGACCCATGGCTTCCCCACAAAATCAAGTTAAACTCCACAGCTGTGGACAAGTTTCATTGTGAGGTTTTAGGGTGATTGGACTTTGAAACATAAAGTGAAATGAGGGGCTATGTATGAACCCACACAGACTGGAAGCAAAGGAAAAGTGCCTTTGATGCCTTTACCTGGAGGGATGTTTCTCATACAGTACCTGTGTAATTTCTGCTGCTCAGACTGACAGGACTTCGCACCCCACTGTGGTGCTGAAGTCACCTTCAGGCCTTTATATGATTTAAAGTGACATTGACAAAGGAGTCAGCAGTGCCCATGCAGCCTGAATCTTCAGGAGAATTGGGCTTTGTATCAGATCAGAGGAAAGCCATGTTTTATTTTTCATTTTGCCTCTGCAGGTAGCCACCAGATTCAGCTGTCACTCTTTCTTCCAGGCCAATATATTTTGCTTTGAGTTGAATAGTTTCTTATTTTATTTTTGTTTCTGGCAATTTTTTTTTAATCATGATGGACCTTTTAATTTCTCAGTGCCCTACCCTCCCTTCCCCCGATTACCCCGTCCCTCTCTTGTGTTGTTGTACATCTCACTGTTTCCTTCCCTGGCTTGTTGCACTGCTTACCTGAAATCTGCTGCTGTTCTTCTTGCTGCTTTCCGATGGTTACCAGCACAGCTCTGCTCTGCACGCAGTGTGGTGTACCTCAAGTTGCATGGCAGCAGGGTGTGGAGACGTGGATGAAGAACACACATGTATACACGTACTGCACTTCACATTCCATAGTGAATGGCTATATTTGTTATTCAGCCTACTTGAGATCAGCTTCTTCCTGTCTCCTGTGGCTGGCATAGGCTTGATAGTTCAGTGCTGCTCTGTGGCTTTACTGTCAGGAAGCTCAGCATAAGCTGTTTTCCCCCCCCACCATGTTATGTTTGCAGTTATGGAATTCCTTAAGTCCTAAAAAGACAGGCTATGTTGCAGTGATCACAAATGGGTATAGGCACCTTATTTGTAAAAGGCGGATGAGAGAGCCTCATTTTGGAGTTCCCCAATCAGCATGAGAGAAATCTGTCCCTCTCCCTCCCACAAAAAAAGCACCCTTTCATAGAGCTGTTGGTGGGGAATGCTGGAAACCATCAGTACAGAGAATCCTGTGTCATATTGCAACCAGGAACCCTATTACAAGCAAATAGGCCATATTGGATAGCAATTTGAACATTATGCTCATTCTCCTTTGGTGCTATAGGGCGTCTTGATGGGCAATTTTTGGCCCTGGAGATCTGGATCAGCTACCTGCCTTTCATTTTATGTTTCCATGATGTAGGTCATTATATTGCTAAGATGACTAGTCATTTAATCATATGGCCAGTCGGGGGGCCCCCAGAAAATTTTCACATGGTATGCTGCAGGCCTCCCTGCTGTCCCTTTCCTGGAGGGCCCCCCTGTGGAGGCACTCACCACAGCTCTCCATACTTGTAGCAGGGATCTTGAAGCTGTCACTGAGTGAGTCCTGCTAGAAGTGGGGTGAGGCCAGGCAGGCCCCTGTGGGTGGGGGAGCCCCAGTGCAGGAACTGTCCCCATGACTGTGGCAAGGAGCAGTGCTAGCTACCCCACTGCCCACTCAGATTTGGCCCTAAAGGGGCTCCCCCACATCATGATGGAGGGACCGCGGGGGCCAAACTTAGGTAAAGCAGCCAGCGCTGCTTCTCACCACTTCTTTGGGGCCAGCTCTTGCACCAGGAGGGTCCAACACTGATTCTTGGCACCATTGCCAGTGGTATGTACTGTGCGCAGTGTGTGTGTGGGGGGCTCTCTGCACCACTGTCGGCAGCGGGGAGAGGGCTACTCAGTTTCCATGTCTAAGCAAGAGAGACCAAGAACTGACTAGACTGACATAGGGGTTGAGGGATAGTTGGTGTCATCTCTAATACTGGGTCCGTTAGAAGCCGGATTGAGACCAATAATTCATTTCACATAGGCCATCAAGCAGCTAACTGATCATGTTCAGACACAGTTGATTGGGTCTGTGATCAAACCAATGTCCGAGAGGTAAAAGTCCTCTTCCCTCACGATCAGTTCCCTGAGCTATCCAGTCTCCCAAGTGGTTGTCTTCAAAAGTGTGTGTGTGTGTGGGGCGGGGGGTGGGGGGATGACAATTGTACACTGAGGAGTATGCTGTGGTAAGCCCCCTTTAGAGGGAAACGTGGGAAAGCTGTGCAGCTGCAGGGACTGCTGGAGGAATTGTGGCTGGCTCAGAATTCCTCCTTGGGCTCTGGAGGGGAGTGTATACTGGGGGAGAAGTTCCAGTTTGTTCCACCACCTTTTGGAAAGGATGCAGCCGTGCACTACCACTGAGCGGGCTTAGCTCTGCTGGCTCATGACAAAGTCCATGGCCTTACCCTTGCTTTGCCCCTTTGGGGAGACTGGCACCACCAATGACACTAACAAAGAGCTGCACTCTGCTTCCCAGTTACAGTCCATCAAGCTGAAGCGCATGGTTTGACGCTGGAGACAGCTTCTTGTGTCTTCTTTTCTTTCTGTCGTGCACCTGTATTGTCCAGTGCAGGGCACAATCTAGCCCGGAGTGTGTGCTCTCAAGCTAAGATGTCTGTTTCACATAAGACTCATGCATGGCTTTTCTTTTTTTTAAGTCAATTTCTATTCCTTTGTTATTACACTGTGCCCTATACATTTTTAGACCGAGACCTCAGATGAGTTTGCTGATTGTTCTTCGTAGCCAGGAGAGATTTCTAGTGCAGTGTTCAGCTGTTTTTATTTTGACAGTATGGTCATCCAGATAAACAAGATTCAGTCAATTCAGTTCCAAGTAGTGCATTAGGCTCCAAACTGTTCATTGCAATTTCTCATCTCAAATCTAGGGAAGGTGCCAGAGATCAGGTAGCAATGACGTTTAGGGAAACGCCTCCACTAATCTCTCTCACTGATCATGCTGTCCCTTCTCCTTTTCCCAGAGTGGAAGAAGAAGATAGCAAAATATGGTTCTGTCATCTGCTTTGGTAGGATTTTGAAAGCACCATCAATCTGTCAGTCAAGGGCTGCTTAGCTTTGCAATTCCCTCCTTTCTGAGGGAGGTTTTGTGCTCAATGTTTTTGTTAAAATCTGATGTTGTATTAAATTAAAGTAATGCAGCCATAAAAACAGAAATCCATAGCCACTGAAGCCCTCAGTGCTGGCTCCTTTCTTTCCCCTCTCCTCTGCCATTTTGCATTCTGGACCTAGAGGTTTTGAAGGAGATGAAGGAACAGATGATATCTAAATGCTTTTGTCACTGATTCTACTGGGGTTCTGTACTACTTTCTCCTCTGATGTAATGGTAACTAATAACAATGTTAGAGGAAAAAAGTATCAGTCTTGTGCTTATGAAGAGTGCTGCGTTGATATACCCTAGAAGCTGAGGGCCTCTGTTTGTTCACAAGAAAGGAGCACCACACACAGCAGCCATGTAACCTTCTGTCATGCACTAAATATGCCTCAGCCCCAAGTTAGTGGAGTGAGAGGATCATTTAGAATCATAGAATATCAGGGTTGGAAGGGACCTTAGGAGGTCATGTAGTCCAACCCTCTGCTCAAAGCAGGACCAATCCCCAATTTTTGCCCCAAATTCCCTAAATGGCCCCCTCAAGGATTGAACTCACAACTGTGGGTTTATCAGGCCAATGCTCAAACCACTGGGCTATCCCTCCCCCCCAATTTCTGTTCAGCCAGTGGCGTGTGTGTCTCTCTCCCCACCCCCCCATCCCATGAGCCTTCCAAGAGGGTGCCATCTTTTTAACAGTGGATTTCGTTTGCTAGGGACAAGAGCCCAGCTCCTTTCATGTAGATGGTTAAGCAGCCACCTGATGGTATTGCCCTTCTGTCACCAATGCTTGTTTTGCCACTTTTCATAGCTGTACAGCTCTCTGAATGAAAACCCTGTGTCCATGCCTCCTACAGGACACAGGGTGCACGAGGAGATGTGCTCGGAAAGCTCAGACATGTGCCTAACGTCAGGCTGTAGAAAGACGCACCAACAGGGAGTCGTCATTGTGGCCCTGATTAGACTTTCAGGCATTTTCAGCCAATTAATGTTGAAATTCTAATCCTTACCCTCTCAGAGAGTTCACACAAGCAACAGTGGGACAGGGGAAAATTTGAGAGGAGATTGGGGTTCAGAAAGGATGGTACCAGCTGTGAACAGGTACTACAGATAAGGCTATCTATAAGCATGGCTTTTGAACTTAGACAAGTGTGTGTGTGTGTGGGGGGGGGGGGGGGCAGGGCTTTTTTTCTTTTGAGCCCATGGCCCCAGTTTTCTGCTAATCCACCCCTGACATGAAGTGCGGGAGAAGAAGTTAACTCTTCTCCAACAGCAGAAGCACACTGCTGTCTCAGAAAGGTCATGCAACAGTGTGTCAGGCTTCCAGTCCTCCTTTCATGCTGACACCACTGCAAAAAGTGCAGCTCTGAAATAGAAAGTCTTCTGGCTCTTGTACAGGGAAGTTCATGAGTTGGAAGTCTCCCCGCTATGCCCCAAGGCCTTGTTTATGCATCTCTCTGACTGGGTATCATCTTCTACCCCTCCTCCATCTGATTGTTGCAGCTGGAGCATTGTTCTGATTCAGTCATTCTGAAGATGGTGTCACAATTTGTCAGGTGTTGAGAATGCTATTTGCTTAATGGAAATGTTGGGCCCATTGTGAATCTGTTCTAACAGCTCTTCACAGCAAGGCTGTAAAACAATGAGGAAAATTTACTATACATTCACACAAGCCATCTTCTATTATGTATCAAACATAAATAATACCAGGATAAATGCAAAATAGTGAGATCATCTCAGACTATCTATTTAAGGCAGCATCAAACATGCACAGACAAAATAGAGGATGTCAACTCTTAGCTCTTTAATGACAGAGGTATACAAACAAGTAGATAATACAAACAAGCAGGTAGGCTTAAAGAATGCATCACAGTGGAGTCTTCTGAGCAGTGGGTGTACGTATGTAAAAGCTTAAGAGGTATCTCAGAGACTTTTGTAAAGGATCTATTCAAACAAAGCAGCAATGAGAAAACACATGGGTATCTCCCAAAATAATAACAAAAACAAAAAATTCTCTATCAAAACTAAAACAGAGAAGAGGGTATGTGAGCAGCAGATGCTATCTGTGGAGGTACTATGATATATAATGCCATTGTAGTTCAAATCTGACCCAGGTTGGTAGTGACTAGAGCTGATTAAATTTTCTAAGGGAATGTTTCCCCACTGGAAAATGCTGTTTTGTTGAAACTGAAACTTTCTTTGGGAATGTGTCAGTTTCGATGAAATTTTGTTTTGATATTTCTTTTTTTAAAAGCATTTTGGTATTTATTTTATATTATTAAATCAGAATATAAAATAAAGTCAGACTTCAAATGATTGACCCAAAATGATTCCCCCCCCAAAAAAAATTTCACTTAAGTGGGGTATGTTGACGTTTTTGTTCTGATTCAGAATGAGTTTCAGCTAACTCTAGTAATGGCCAAAAGTAATTATCTGAAGGTTGGTGGCCTATATGAAATGAGTTGGTTCATTAATTTTCCACTGGAAAAGGATCTGTTACAGGAACTAGTACTACATTTAACACTAATTGATACCTTCACTGGTAGCTTCTGCAGAGAGGAGACTGAACTACATCTGATCATGAGAGATGGACCCTCCACGTCAGGGTTGAGGCACATTGACAGGGCAGCATGGGGAAGCCTGCACTATTGTTGTCCAGACTACTCTATACCTGTTCTGTGGGTAAATAGAGAGCTCATTCCCCAGGGCTGTCAAAAGAGCACCTTTTCTGGAGACTAAGTGAATAATAGAAAGTTTAAGTTAAATTCTAAAAGTTATTTTGTTTTTCCTGTCTCAGAGAATATTAACTGTCTGGAATTCTTTGTTCCTGTCAGAATCCACCTCAATGGGATTTAAGAAAGAAACGGGCCGTTATTGGACATTAACTCTGTCTTGTGGGGTAACTGGGATTAGATGCTCAGTTATGATTATTGCTCACATGGGTACACAGAACAAAATTAATCTCTAATTTTAGGGCTGGGAAGGTATTTCCCTGAAGGATCAGGCCTAATAGGTGCTGGTCTTAAATAGTCCATATCCAACCAGTCTGGGGCAGGGAACAATGAGCCAGCTTGTTGGGAATGACTGTATATACTTGGTGAAAGGTAGGGGTGTGTGTGTGTGTGTGTGTGTGTGTGTGTGTGTGTGTGTGTGTGTGTGTGTGTGTGTGTGTGTGTGTGTGTGTGTGTGTGTGTGTGTGTGTGTGTGTGTGTGTGTGTGTGTGTGTGTATATATATAACACTCACCCATCTTTACAGCGCCCACGTGTCCACTTTTATGGGCCAGTCTCAATTTTTGATCACCCCTTAAAATTAACATAGTTCTTCTGAATGACCCAAATTTATTAACCTCATTGGAATGATAAAAACGAAATTTACGAAAAAACTAAAGGGGAAACCAAATATTTATACCTCATCAGTGACATTTGAGAATTGTTGATATGGTGATTGATGCTGTCTGGATGGTTGCTGATATCTGGGTCTTTTGATTCCTTTTTCTTCTCTCTCTTTGTAACTCTTGTTTGCTGGAAAATTAAAAAAACAACGATGCAGCTGAAATGGAAAAGGACTAGAGAAGGCTACTGTAAAATTACTTAAGGCACTGAAGTGTTTGTGATTATTCTGCAGAAGGAAAGATGATAAACTAAATAACCTCAGTCTGAGTGGAATAAAAGGATATAAAATAAGTGTGCTCAGGGGCTTCTCCTTTCTTTGCCCTATATAATTGTTTGTTTCATGTGCATTTATTAGCGAATTTACTGCTACAGGAAATCATTGAAGCAAAATGTTTAGCAGGATTCAAAGAAGTATGAGACTTTAATATGAGCACGAATCACATTTGCTGCCAGGCTCACTACTATTTACATTCAAAAAGTCATAATAGTTACCAACCTTCATGCTTCATGGTGCAAAGGGGTCACCTGCAGAGGTTGGAGAGGAATAGTCTTTTTGTGATATAGCTTTCCACACTTGACTAGGTACATTGCTCTTTGTTTTTCTGGTTGCCCACCTCTAGATATCGGGTATTGGCCACTTCTGGAAGCAAAATGCTGGACTTGATGGGCCAGTGGTTTGATCAGGCAAAACAGCTGTTACGGATTTAAACAAATACATAAATAAGAAGCTAATTCTACTTATGCTTCTACCTAAAATTATAATCCTGTTTGACATCACAACTGGTTGCTGTGGAAACAATTATGGTGTCATAAAAAGAGGATTAATTATGAGTTTTAAGTGAGGAGTAAGCAGCTGGAACAGATGCATTTTAAAAAACAAAACAAAGCTCCTGTTTTTATACAAAACATTGTTCCAAATAAAGAACAAGGGTCAGAGAAATGCAGTAGATATACAATAGAAGAACAGAATTGTTTCTAAAAAAAATATTGCTCTACATTTTCCAGGATCTATCAGCTAGCAGCTTTGTAAACCAGCTTGAGAGAGAGAGAGAGCCCCAGATTTCCCTGACATGGACTATCCAGGTGTGAATCGACACGCATTTCTTCCATGTATTTTTTTTATTTCCCTTTTTAGGTGTGGAAAAATATATGCCATTGGGGTTAATGTTCTACTACAATTTACTTGAGGAATAAACACAGAGGCCTAAAAGTAATACCATTTTAAAAAGAATTGAAATCAAAGTAGCTTAACCACATCATTGCTGACATGACTGTGAAAGGCCACTTTAAACTCTAATGAGTTTTGTCTTTGTAGCTGGTTGTATCAAGAACATCGTGACTTCTGGAGCTAGAATATTGTGGAATTGGTGTCTAATAGCTTAGCTTTTGCCTCATTTGCTCCTAAAGGCTACTTAGCAGAGAGAGCAAATTGAATCAGGCAAGTGTGGATGTTCTGTGCCAAGCTCCTAGGAACTGACCAGAAGCACTGTATGAAATGTTCAGCCAATCAGATCATTTGCTTTCAACAGCCCCCCACCCCGGGGCCCATTTTGTCAGTGCAATGGCCAGTAGACCATTCCATTTCCATTGATGGCGTGATGAGGGTATTGCTATGTTTCTGTACGTTTTATACAGGAAAGCTGGAAGAATTTGAATTGCCTTTCTAGTATTCTGCTGGTTTCTTCTCTCCAGTCAGTGTGTCTTGCATTCTGTCAGAACAAGACAACAACTGCTTCGTTTTGACTTGCTGCTGCTGCTGTTGTGACCCAGCCTGCTCAGGCAGCGAATTTTTAGCAGAAGACCTGTTGAGCAGTTATTACTATATAACGTGTCTGTGTGGGTGGGTGGGTGGATGTGATGTAAGAGAGTAGCCGAGGGTGACAATGGGATGGGAACTGCTGGCAAGAAAGTGCCTGCAGGTTTATGCGTGGGCACGAATTTGTTGCTTCTTTTTTGTTTCTCTCTAGTGTTGTTTAGTTAACACACGTTTAGGGGGCAGTGGAGGTGTATATGGGAAATGGAATGTAGAACAGCAGATTTTTCTAGGGACCGGGTCAATGTTCCCTCTGTTTTTTCCCATCCATGTGCAGAATGAATTTTGTTCTAGGCACCAATATGGAGGTGATGTGTGGCAGGGGTGAGGACAAGGGGTTCGGAGTTCAGGAGTGGGCTCAGGGCTGGGGCAGAGTTGGGGTGAGGGCTTCGGCTGGGTGTGCGTGCTCTGGGATGGAGCCATGGATGAGGGGTTCAGGATGTGGGAGGGGGCTCAGGGCTGTGGCAGAAGGTTGAGGGGTGAGGGCTTCAGCTGGGGGTGCAGGCTCTGGGGTGGGGTCAGGGATGAGGGTTTTGGGGTGCAGGCTGCCCGGGGCTGCGTCGGGGAGAGAGAATTCCCCCCAGCCCTCTCTCCCCAAAGCAGCACCTGGGCTGGGGTAGAGCATCTCTCTCCAGCTGCAGCAGCCCCAGGGCTGAGGGAGTCCTCTCTCCCTGCCGGAGCTGAGGGGGAAAGGCATCTCTCCCACCGCAGCCCCGAAACTGGAGGTGTCACCGCAGCCCCGGAGCTGAGGGAATCACCACAGACCCGCATGCCCCAAGCTCCGTCATCACCACTGCCCACCTCACCCCATGCCCCTGAGTCCAGTGTGCACGCCTGCGTGGCTGCCGTGCAGGCGTGCACCTTAGAGGGAACGTAGGACCTGGTTGCCTGAGTCATAATGTCTCCCCATTTTCAGCTCACCAATTAAGTCTGTAAGAGTAAAGCTCATTTTACAACTACTCTGAGAATTTACAAAAAGTATTACCCAGGTTGCTCCGGTTTGCCAGCATAGCAATCTATACACAAAATGCCTCTATGACGGCATGTGTCGGATCACACTGTGCCACTGCTTGCATTGCCATTGTCTAAGGCTGGCTCTCTCTTAGCATTCAAAACCCTGAGCTCATCCCCTTGCACCTTTAATGTTAATTTCTACAACCGCCTGCATAAGCATTTTCTGTTTTCAAGAAAACTAAGTGCAATTAAAAATGCTTTACGCTTATAGTGCTTTACAGTTTCCAAACACTGTACAGAAACAAGTGAATCCATACTCCAGCCGTGTGAGGGAAGGAGGCAAGCTATTATCACCCTCATTTTGCGGAAGAGAAAACTGAGGAATAGAGGGCAGCTTTCTCAAAAGCTTGGGGGAGATGCAAATAGCTTTTTGGGTATCTAGTTAACGACTTAAATGGGTGTTGGGAACCCTGGGGATTTTGAAAGCTGCTGTTTATCCAGGCCCAAGTTTTCTGAGTTCCCAATGGCTCAAATACTCCTAGGTGGTGGGTGGGGGTGTAATTTGGAGGATAAGTAACCAAAGACCATTTCCAGCGAGTTCAGCTGGGCCTCTCAACAGCTGCTCAAAAGTGAGTTTTGCCAGAGGCAGAGTGAAGAGATGCTGGTTTGGATGCCCAATCAGCCACCCCTCCTTGGCTGCTCTGCAGTCTGTTACTCCTGGGGGAATTCTGTGCCACTGCACATGTGCAGAATTTATGTCCCCCACAGATTTCTTTGCTTCCCCACAAAAAAGACTTTCTGATGGGGAAGCAAAGGGAAGCGACAAGAGCAGTCATGAGACCTTCCCCAGCAGTATGTTTCGGGTTCCCAGGGCAGCTGGCAGAGAGGTAAATCACTGTGGGGTATGGGGCAGTACTGGGGAAGACCTGGCTGGTGGCTCCTACGCTGTGCCAGGCTCAGCTGCAAGTCCTGGCTGGGCAGAAAGGGACTTCCTCTTCCCCTGCACAGCATCCGGGGCCATGTCAGACCCAGCCCCAGATTTCTCCCCTGGCTATAGGAAGCTCTGCAAACTCTCCCTCCACCCATTGCCCCTCAGCTGCAGGGGGTGGGATCACTGTACAGGTAGATGCCCCTTCATCTGCTCAACCCCTGTGCATCCAGAGCCACCTCCTGAGTCTCATCTCCCCCACACCCAGGAACCGCCTCCCCGAGTCCCATTCCCCCCACACCTGGACCACCCTGACGAGCCACCTGGACCCTCACCCTACTGAGCCCCAACCAGCTGCACCTGGATCCCCACCCCATGGAGTCCCACTCCCTCAGCATCTGAATCCCCCCACTGAGCCCCCCCCACACCAAGACCTCCCTGCTGAGCTGTATCCCCGCCCAGATTCCTCCCCCACTGAGCCTCAACCACTCATCGCTGAGTCCATGTCCCGGGGGGTAGCTGAACAGTAATCTCCCACCTCTGTGCAGCCAATGGCCTGTGCTCCCCAATGCCACGCTGGAGCCTCCACATTTATTTGACAAATAAGATTTGCAGAATTTTGCTGAATTTTAAAATATTATGCGCAGAATTTTAAACTTTTGGGTGCAGAATGCCCCAAGGAGTAAGAGTCTGTGCACTTAGAAACAGGCAACACACAGAGTAGGGACACCTCCCCCGACCTACCCACAGAGGGTGTGGGGTGTGGTTGCTGTGGAATTCCTGATTCTGTGGTTAGCCTGGAGCTTAACCGACCTACACTGTAAATTAAAGTGGCCTCAGTGTGACTTAAACCAGGCTGCCTATGGCTTTAAAGGGCCATTCTGATAGACGGGAATAACCAGAAAGTAGTGTTGGCCACACCCTTTTTTTTTTTTTTTTTTACCAGCCTCACTGGGGCATATAGAGTTGCTATCTTGATCTAAACCACTCATGTATTTGCCCTATACAGGGGTGTTTCCAGCTGACCAGATCCATCAGTTTTATGGCCCATTTGCACTAGTGAAGCAACAAAAAGGGTCCATATCAGAAGAGAACTGGGCTCTGTGTCTCTATAGCTGGTCAAAACCCACCCAACCAAAAAAACACAAGCAACCCTTCACCACTACCCTAAACTGACACTGGAAAAATAATTTCTACACAAACATGGAGACATATATATTTTTGGTATATTTTCCCCCATTTTTGACCAGTCCTGTCCCTTCTCTCCCCTAGTTGACTGAAGGAGAAGCACTGATGCGCTCTAGAGGAAGTCCTTGCTGGAAGATCACTGACACTAGGCTTTTAGCGCAAAGTCAAAAGGGATGTAATTAGTGATGGGCAAACCTGAAATGTTTCATGAACAGAATCTGAGAGTTTGTACCCTTTCTCCTTCCCTCTACCCTCAAGGATGCACAATCTTTTTGCCTTACCACAATACACTACACCAAAGTTATATCCAATGTGACAAAGTTCCTCGTCTATCTTGGTGGGTCCTGTGCTGATTGGCGGATTCTGCTTGCCTCAGAGATCTTCCCCTCTGGTAGAACCCACAGTCCAGGTTAACTCCTCCTGTGTCTGATGAGGAGTTGGGAGTTTTGGGGGGAAGCCGGGCCCACCCTCTACTCCAGGTTCCAGCCCAGGGCCCTATGGACTGCAGCTGTTTAGAGTGCCTCCTGGAACAACTGCACAACAGCTACAACTCCCTGGGCTACTTCCCCATGGACTCCTCCCAACACGTTCTTTATCCTCACCACCGGATCTTCCAGCAATATGCCTTCTCACTCTCAGTTCCTAGTGCCTCTTGCTCCCAGCTCCTCACACACAACCTCCTTCCACAGCTCCTGACATCCACCCCTCACTGACTAACTGGGAGGCTTTTAACTAGTTCCAGCCAGCCCTTGATTGGCTTCAGGTGTCCCAGTCAATCTAGCTATCTCCACTGCTTTTTTCTAGAAGGATCTTAATTGGCCCCAGGTGTCTTGATTAACCTGGAGCAACTGCCATTTGGTTAACAAGGTATCAGGGATTTGTTTAGCCTGGGGCTAACCTACTGGTTCCTTACCACTTCCCTATAGCCCTCTGGCGGGGAAGGTGGTAGAGGACTGCTGCTGCTCCTCCTGCTGGGGCTGCTGCTAGGCCCTGGGCCCTCCCAGCTGCTGTTTGCCGCTACTGCTGCTCCAGCTTCTCCCCTGGCTGGGCCAGACACCCCTCCCACTACTCTACTCTCTGGTTGCTGGCTGCCTGGCAGCTGAAGCCCCACCCCCCCCAACACCTTGGTTGCTGCTACTCCTACTGCTGCAGCAACCCCTTGAGGGGGAGGGGGCCTGCTGGCCCTCTCCCCAGAGAAGGGATGTGAGGGACCCCTGCTCCAGCCGCTGCTGTGACCACCACCACCACCACCAGCTGTGAAGGGTCCTGCCTGGCCATCGGACCACCACCTGGGGTTGCTGGAGCTGCTGCTGCTGCCCTGTTTGCTACCAGGAAGCTGCTGGTACCCAGAGGAGGAAGACCCGGAAGACCATCGGCGGAGACTCTGCAGACCACCGTGGAGGGGGCCTCCAAGAACTGAGTAATCTTCCGAACTGTGCTCTAGTGGTGGGGGTATTGACTGTGTTTGTAGGGGCACAGGGGGTGTGGCACCGAGCCTGCCCCCTGGTCCACCTGTGCCCCCCCATAACCCCCACCACCACCGCTGCCCCCTCCACCACCTCTGCTGGCTGCTCACCATCTGCCTTGTGCTACGGCCTCTGGACTTAGCTGCTTCCATGGCCCGCCACGACCTTTTAACATCATTTGGGCCTGCAGTGGCAACCAGCCCCACCCATTGACTTTGTGCAAGCGCACGTGGGTGCACGTGCCCCCTCCCATACCCCTTGGACTGACCCTCTTCCCCCCAGCAGCACGTCCCTTGCTTTGTCCCTTGCCACCTGCCCCATTTACCCCTCGCAGTTGTTTGCCCCCTTTTTTTTGGTCCCAGCCCCTTGCCAGTTTCAGTTTTGCCTGCCCCGCCCCTCTCCCTCTACAGCCTTGTTTGTTTGCCCTACCCTAGCCCTGAAACTAGTCCCTTGTTTTTCTGCCCCATTCTTAGTTGGTTGTCTCCCTCCCCCTGAAGCTCCGTTTGCCCTGGTTAGCCCCCCGCTTTCATGCACCCACGCCCCCTCCCGTGCGCTTGTGCCCCTCCCCTGTTTAATTTTGACCCTATCTCACTGCACCCCCATGCTGTTATATCATCCCCTCCCCTAGTGCTACAAGGGGAGCCGGATTTCCCATCTTGTGTCGGTGACTGAACCCTACCCCCGCAGTAGTCCGAGTTAACCCTGAACCCTGTCCCCACTTTTATTGCCCTCCTCCCCTGCCTGCAGCCTAGCAGGGGGGAGTGGTCACCCCAATTCCTCTCCCCACCCCCCCCTCAGGAGTTTTCCCTTCCTCCCCTGTTCATCATGGCAGGCGATATGGAGGGAGAAGCCCCTCCAGATGGCATGGCCGCCCCTCCTCCGCCTGTTCCCCCGTCACCCTCCCTAGCCTCCATCTCGACCGCCGCTGCCAAACCACCTGCTCTCGCCCCCGCTGGGGCACCGGCAGCGGCGGACACTGAAGAGACCTCCGCTGCTGCCACGTCCCTCGCCCCCCATGATCCTGGGGGAGCCCCCCCAGCCGGCAGGAAGGGCCAGGGTAAAAAGAAGGGTAAGGGCCCCGCGACAAAGGCCAGACCCTCCATGGCAGAGGCAGCCACTACTGCTGCGGCCCTGCCACCGGCCGCGGCACCCTTCCCTGCTGTTCCCTCTACCAGCTCTGCGGGTGTCCCACCCCCGGCCCCCAGAGCGTACGCCCAGGTGGCGGCAACCCCCCCACCTGCCGCAACGTCACCTAACCCGCCCACCGCCTCAGCTACCATCTATAGCGGCCGGGGCCCCTTTCCCACCTTGACCAGGAGGCACGGCGTCCGTTGCCTCCTGGTACCCACCTCGCCCCACGTAGAAACCTATGTGCGGGCGTTGGCGAGGGTAGTGGGGCCCACGGCCATCGTAGCGGCCTCCAAAATGTACGGGAAGGTAGTCTTCTTCCTCGCATCGGAGGCCGCGGCCCAAGAGGCGGTGGAGAAGGGCCTGGCGGTGGGGGGCGTTTTCGTCCCGTTAGAGCCGCTGGAGGACTTGGGCGTCCGCCTAGTCCTCACTTCCGTCCCTCCCTTCCTCCCCAATGCCGCCCTGTTACCTGCCCTCTCCGCCCTAGGGAGACCCATCTCTGTAGTCAGCCCTCTCCCACTGGGCTGCAAAGACCCCGCCCTCCGTCACATCCTCTTGTTCCGCCGGCAGGTGCAGCTCCAAATGCCGCCGGCGGCACGTGACGGGGAGGCGCTCGAGGGGTCCTTTATGGTCCCCTATCAAGGGGCCCGTTACCGGGTGTATTATTCCACGGGGGAGGCCCGGTGCTACCTCTGCCGGGCGATGGGACACGTCCGGAGGGACTGTCCCTTGGCCCGGCAAGGAGGAGCATCCGAGACCCCCGAGCCCCGGCAGGGCGTCGGCCCCGTCATCGCCGGCGCCCCTGTATGCCCGGTGCCCAGAGCCGCCCCTCCTCCTTCCCAGTCTACCACTGTTCCCGCTCGGGCCCTGGGAGTACCTCCCCCAGTGAGCCCAGACGAGCGGGAGAGGCCCACTGCGAACAGTCTGCTGAGGCCTGTGGAGGAGGGTGAGGCAGGGATATCGCCGGGCGTGGGAGAGGGCCCGCCCCAGAGAGACTTCTCTCTACCTTATGCTGCCCCACCACTACCTCCCCGAGTCCCTAAGAAATCATCCCTCCCCCCTGACCCGACCCTTACTAGCCGACCCCCAGATGATGCCATGGAGGGCTGGGCCTTAGTACAGGGGAAGCGGGGCAAGCGGAAGGCTCGAGCCCCGCTCCTTTCCACCGATGCGGAAGCCCCCCGAAAAACCAGGAAGGGGGGCACTGATGCCGAGCCTTCCGCTTTGCCCCCGAGCGGCTTTTGTCCGCCAGAACCGGCTGGGAAAGACGTGGCAGCACCGGAAGGTATTACCGCCCCTCTCTCGGAAGCCCCTGATAGAGCCCCTTCTGTCCCTTTTGTCGACCCTGCGCACCCCGATCCGAGCATCGCTTCAGGTGCCGGCGGGGAGAACCCCGGGGTGGCAGAAGGTGACCTGCCCTCCATCTACGAGGAGATCGAGGCCCTGGGTCTGACCCCAATCACCCAGGGGGAGGACGACCCTTTACCAGCAGGACTCGATCTCAATGACCTCACCCCGGTGCCCCTTTCCCCCCTCTCCCCATGCTCCCTCCCCTTGACCGCTGGTTCCGCTCCCACCTCTGAGGATCCCCTGGGCTCTTCCACCTGCCCGGTCGCAAGTGACACCTCGCTGACGGCCGCCAAGCCTCCTGAAGCGACGGCCGGTGCCCTGCGGCCGGGACCCGAATCCCAGAGGGTACCCCTCATTGGGGTGGGACAACAGTTCTCCTTCCCAGGCGGGGACCCCGCAAGTATCTGTCCACCTCCCGATGCCGTGGCTATAACAGACACCATCATACTAGAGCCCGGCATCGTGGGGGGTCCCCTTCCCAATTCCCAGATCCCTCAGCCACACCAAGAGAGGCCACCTCCCAGTGGCCCAGCTCCTGCGGCTCAGGATCCTCTACCCGTTCCTCAGCCCGGCCCTGCTCATGTCCCGCTCCCTGCCCCTACTTCTGATCCCTGCCCCGCCCCTGATGCCATCCCAATCTCCCGCACCTCCCATGATGACACTGCCGCCTCTGGGGCTGTCTCCCTCCCCTTCTCGGAGGATGACCCCCAGGGAGCGGCTCCAGTAATTCCTCGTCCCGACCCACCAGAGGCTGCTCTTCTCCCTCCGCCGCCTCTCCCAACTAAGCCGAATTTCGGGTTGGGCCCTAAGGTGCCAGCCCAGCAGGAGCTGCGTAGAGGCTCCGCCCCTTGCCTATCTGTTTCGGTGGGCCATAGGGCTGTGTCCGGGGCCCCTTCTTTCGATAGCCGGGAGCCAGTAACCCCGCCCCCCCATACGCTGCGAGAGGAGCTGCGGGAGTTCCTGGAGGACGTCCGGGGCTCCCGCAACAAAGTACAGCTCGCTCTCCAGCGATGGGGGGATTTCCACCAAATCCTCCGGGCCGCGAGGGCCCTCATGGGGGAGGGCAAAGGGACTGGGAAGCAGGCCGCCACGGCCTACCAACGGGTCCGCCTTTTCCGTGACTCACTACTTGCCTACGGGGTGGGTCACGGATTGTTACGCGGCCCGATGGGGGCCGTGAGTGACTCTGCCAGCAAGGATCCCCTCCAGCCCTCCTCATGGCATCTCTCCTCTTCGCAACATTGAACACCCGGGGCTGTAGGATGGGTCTCCGCAGGAGCCAGGTGCTCTCCTTCCTTCGGGAGGGGGGGTACTCTGTAGTATTCCTGCAGGAGACCCATACGGATCCAGCCGCTGAAGACAGCTGGCGGCTGGAATGGGGGGACAGAGTCTACTTCAGCCATCTCTCTGTTCGCCAGGCTGGAGTGGCGACCTTGTTCTCCCCCGACCTACGGCCTGAGGTGCTGGGGGTTGCCGAGGCTGTGCCGGGCCGCCTGCTGCACCTACGGGTCCGTATGGAGGGGCTCGTGGTCAATCTCGTCAACATCTATGCCCCGACACCGGGCCCGGAACAACTTCGTTTCTATCAGCAGGCGTCCACCTTCCTCGGCACCTTGGATCCTCGCGAGTGCCTGGTCCTGGGCGGGGACTTTAACAACACCCTTGAGAAACAGGACCGCTCGGGGATCGAGCAGTGCCCGGCCGCCGCGGACGTCCTCAGGGAGATTGTCGAACATCACTCCCTGGTGGACGTCTGGCGCGACCACCACCAGGACGACAGCTCAACCTTCACCTTTGTCCGGGTGGAGGCCCATCGGTCGCACCACTCCCGGTTGGACCGCATCTATTTATCACGTTTTCACCTTTCGCGGGCCCACTCCTCCAGCGTCCGGCTGGCCCCGTTCTCTGATCATCATCTCGCTACCGTGACGGCCTCTCTCTGCGCGGAGAGGCCGGGGCCGGCCTATTGGCATTTTAATAACAGTTTGCTGGAGGATGTGGGCTTCGTGGCGTCCTTCCGGGAGTTCTGGCTGGCCTGGCGAGGGCAACGGCACGCCTTTCCCTCGGCGCGGCGATGGTGGGATCTAGGGAAGGTACGCGCCCGGCTCTTCTGCCGTGACTACACCCGGGGCGCCAGCCGACGGAGGGATGCGACGATAGGGCAGTTGGAACGGGAGGTCTTAGAGCTGGAGAGGCGTCTAGCCGCAAGCCCTGAGGATCCATCCCTCTGTGGGGCGTGCCGGGAGAAGCGGGAGGAGCTCCGGGAACTCGAAGATCATCGGGCCCGGGGCGCCTTCATTCGATCCCGCATCCGTCTCCTTCGGGAGATGGATCGCGGCTCCCGCTTCTTCTACGCCCTGGAGAAAAAGAGGGGGGCTAAGAAACACGTCACCTGTCTCCTCGCAGAAGATGGCACCCCCCTCACGGATCCGGTGGAGATGTGCGGGAGGGCCAAGGCCTTCTACGCGAGCCTTTTCTCCCCGGATCCGACCGATCCTAACGCTTGCAGAGTGCTCTGGGACGAACTCCCTACGGTCAGCACGGGCGACCGAGACCGGCTAGAGCTGCCTCTCACTCTGGCCGAGTTCTCGGAAGCCCTCCGTCGCATGCCAACTAATAAATCTCCGGGACTGGACGGGCTGACCGTGGAGTTCTACCGCGTGTTCTGGGACGTCCTCGGCCCAGACCTTGTCACCGTCTGGGCCGAGTCCTTGCAGGGCGGGGTCCTCCCTCTTTCGTGCAGGCGAGCCGTGCTCGCCTTATTGCCGAAGAAGGGAGACCTCCGCGATTTACGGAATTGGCGTCCCGTCTCGCTCCTCAGCACGGACTATAAAGTCGTAGCAAAGGCCATCTCGCTGCGGCTCGGGTCCGTGCTGGCGGACGTGGTCCACCCAGACCAGACCTACACCGTCCCGGGCCGCACCATACTCGACAACCTGTATCTGGTCCGGGATCTCTTGGAGCTTGGGTGTAGGGATGGTCTGTCGTTCGCCCTTCTGTCTCTGGATCAGGAGAAGGCGTTCGACAGGGTGGATCACGGGTACCTCCTGAGCACTCTGCGAGCGTTTGGCTTTGGGCCCCAGTTTGTGGGTTTTCTCCAGGTGCTGTACGCCTCCGCAGAGTGTCTGGTCAGGCTCAACTGGACCCTGACCGAGCCGGTCAGCTTCGGGCGAGGAGTACGGCAGGGGTGCCCCCTCTCGGGCCAGCTGTACGCTCTGGCGATCGAGCCCTTCCTTTGTCTCCTCCGCAGGAGGTTGACGGGGTTGGTGCTCCGAGAGCCGGAGCTGCGGCTGGTCCTGTCGGCATACGCCGACGATGTGCTCCTCGTGGTCCAGGACCCGGGCGACTTGGTGCGGGTGGAGGCTTGCCAGACGATCTACTCGGCGGCCTCCTCTGCCCGGGTCAACTGGGTCAAGAGCTCTGGCCTGGTGGTAGGGGACGGGTGGCAGGCGAGCTCTCTCCCACCCGCGCTTCAGGCCATCAGGTGGAGTGCGGGTCCGCTGCTCTATCTCGGCGTTTACCTTTCTGCCACGCATCCATCCCCGCCGGAGAACTGGCAAGGTTTAGAGGGCAGGGTGATAGAGCGGATCCGGAAATGGACAGGACTGCTCCGATGCCTCTCCTTTCGAGGGAGAGCACTGGTAATCAATCAATTAGTCCTGTCCATGCTCTGGTACCGGCTCAACACCCTGGTCCCGGCCCCGGGTTTCCTGGCCAACCTCCGGACGTCGATTCTGGAGTTCTTTTGGTCAGGACTGCACTGGGTCTCTGCAGGGGTTCTTCATCTTCCTCTGGAGGAGGGTGGGCAGGGCCTGAAGTGTCCACACACTCAGGTCCATGTCTTCCGTCTCCAGGCCCTGCAGAGGCTCCTTTATGGTGCAGGTAGTCCGGCGTGGAGCGTATTGGCGCACGCCTTCCTGCGCCGTTTCCGAGGGCTCCGATATGACCGGCAGCTCCTTTATCTCCATCCGAGAGGTCTTCCGCGAGACCTCTACGGGCTGCCGGTCTTCTACCAAGACCTCCTCCGGACCTGGAAGCTATTCTCAGCGACCAGGTCCGTGGCGGCCACCGAGGGGGCAGATCTCCTCGCGGAGCCCCTGCTACACAACCCCCAGCTCCGTGTGCAGGTGGCGGAGTCCCCCTCGGTGCGCCAGAGGTTGGTCCTGGCAGAAGTCACTAGGGTCGGAGACCTCCTGGACTACGACCGGGGAGACTGGCTGGATCCCCTGACGCTTGCTCAGCGCATGGGGCTCTCCAGACCACGTACTCCCCGGCGCGTACTTCAGGAGGTGAAGGCTGCTTTGCCGCCCGCTGCTCGGGCTTACCTCGACCGGGTCCTGCGGGAGGGTACGCCCCGCCCTCCCTTCACCCCAACCCCTCCGGACCTTTTTATTGGGCCCCTGCCCCGTGGACCCAACCGGGTCCCCTGTCCCTTCACGGTGAGCCGGCTGCACGAACTGCAGCCGGTCCGCTTCCAGACCGCGCCAAGGAAACATCTATACACGCTCGTGCTCCACACCCTTCATCTCCTCACCCTCACGTCCCGCCCCGATACGAAATGGCGAGACCTCCTGCCACCTCTAGAGGGTGAGAAGCCCCGGTGGGCCAGCCTTTACTCCTCCTTAGTCCCAAGGCCCGCCGGGGATGTCAGTTGGCGGCTCCTTCATGGAGCCGTGAGCACGGGCGTGTACTTGGCGCGGTTCACCCCTATCCCCGACACATGTCCCTTTTGCGGTGTGAGGGAGACCCTGGCGCACATTTATCTAGAGTGCGCCAGGCTTCAGCCCCTGTTCCGGCTCCTCTTAGACATTTTGTTGAGGTTTTGGTTGCACTTTTCCCCTCACCTTTTTATTTATGCACTTCCAATCCGCGGCCCCACAAAGTCACGGGACCTCCTGGTCAACCTCCTCCTGGCCCTAGCTAAACTGGCCATCTACAAAACCAGGTTGAGGAGGCTGGCCGATGGAGGCTCCTGTGACTGTGGGGCCTATTTTCGATCCTCTGTTCGTTCACGCATCCGGGCAGAGTTCCTCTGGGCAGCATCCACTGGCTCCCTTGACACCTTTGAGGAGCAGTGGGCGCTGTCCGGGGTTCTCTGCTCGGTGTCCCCATCTGGTTCGCTTTGTTTGACCCTTTGACCGCACTCCCGTTCCTGTTTTTTTTCATTTTTTGTCCCCCGGACTCACTTGGTATCCAGGTCCTGTGGATCCCTCCCCTTAGGCTGAAGGGGGGGATCCTTTAGCAGTGGGCGGGCTTCGCCCGCCCACTTCCCGGATCCCAATAAGAACCTACTGGTTCCTTACCACTTCCCTATAGCCCTCTGGCGGGGAAGGAGGTAGAGGACTGCTGCTGCTAATCCTGCTCATCCTGCTGGGGCTGCTGCTAGGCCCTGGGCCCTCCCAGCTGCTGTTTGCTGCTACTGCTGCTCCAGCTTCTCCCCTGGCTGGGCCAGACACCCCTCCCACTACTCTACTCTCCGGTTGCTGGCTGCCTGGCAGCTGAACCCCCTCCCCCCCCAACACCTTGGTTGCTGCTACTCCTGCTGCTGCAGCAACCCCTTGGGGGGGAGGGGGCCTGCTGGCCCTCTCCCCAGAGGAGGGGTGTGAGGGGCTCCTGCTCCAGCCACTGCTGTGACCACCACCACCACCATCTGTGAGGGGTCCTGCCTGACCACCGGACCACCGCCTGGAGTTGCTGGAGCTGCTGCTGCTGCCCTGTTTGCTACCAGGAAGCTGCTGGTACCCAGAGGAGGAAGACCTGGAAGACCGTCGGCGGAGACTCTGCAGACCACCGTGGAGGGGGCCTCCGAGAACTGAGTAATCTTTCGAACTGTGCTCTAGTGGTGGGGGTATTGACTGTGTTTGTAGGGGCACAGGGAGTGTGGCGCCGAGCCTGCCCCCTGGTCCACCTGTGCCCCCCCATAACCTCCACCACCACCACCGCTGCCCCCTCCACCACCTCTGCTGGCTGCTCACCATCTGCCTTGTGCTACGGCCTCTGGACTTAGCTGCTTCCATGGCCTGCCACAACCTTTTAACATCATTTGGGCCTGCAGCGGCAACCAGCCCCACCCATTGACTTTGTGCAAGCGCACGTGGGTGCACGTGCCCCCTCCCATACCCCTTGGACTGACCCTCTTCCCCCCAGCAGCACGTCCCTTGCTTTGTCCCTTGCCACCTGCCCCATTTACCCCTTGCAGTTGTTTGCCCCCTTTTTTTTTTTGGTCCCAGCCCCTTGCTATTTTCAGTTTTGCCTGCCCCGCCCCTCTCCCTTTACAGCCTTGTTTGTTTGCCCTACCCTAGCCCTGAAACTAGTCCCTTGTTTTTCTGCCCCATTCTTAGTTGGTTGTCTCCCTCCCCCTGAAGCTCCGTTTGCCCCGATTAGCCCCCCACTTTCATGCACCCACACCCCCTCCCATGCACTTGTGCCCCTCCCCTGTTTAATTTTGACCCTATCTCACTGCACCCCCATGCTGTTATATCATCCCCTCCCCTAGTGCAACAAGAGGAGCCGGATTTCCCATCTTGTGTCGGTGACTGAACCCTACCCCCGCACTAGTCTGAGTTAACCCTGAACCCTGTCCCCACTTTTATTGCCCTCCTCCCCTGCCTGCAGCCTAGCAGGGAGGAGTGGTCACCCCAATTCCTCTCCCCACCCCCCCCTCAAGAGTTTTCCCTTCATCCCCTGTTCATCATGGCAGGCGATATGGAGGGAAAAGCCCCTCCAGATGGCATGACCGCCCCTCCTCCGCCTGTTCCCCCGTCACCCTCCCTAGCCTCCACCTCGACCGCCGCTGCCGAACCACCTGCTCTTGCCCCTGTTGGGGCACCGGCAGTGGCGGACATTGAAGAGACCTCCGCTGCTGCCATGTCCCTCGCCCCCCATGAACCTGGGGGAGCCCCCCCAGCCGGCAGGAAGGGCCAGGGTAAAAAGAAGGGAAAGGGCCCCGCGACACAGGCCAGACCCTCCATGGCAGAGGCAGCCACTACTGCTGCGGCCCTGCCACCGGCCACGGCATCCTTCCCTGCTGTTCCCTCTACCAGCTCTGCGGGTGTCCCACCCCCGGCCCCCAGAGCGTACGCCCAGGTGGCGGCAACCCCCCCACCTGCCGCAACGTCACCTAACCCGCCCACCGCCTCAGCTACCATCTATAGCGGCTGGGGCCCCTTTCCCACCTTGACCAGAAGGCACGGCGTCCGTTGCCTCCTGGTACCTGCCTCGCCCCACGTAGAAACTTATGTGCGGGCGTTGGCGAGGGTGGTGGGGCCCACAGCCATCGTAGCGGCCTCCAAAATGTACGGGAAGGTAGTCTTCTTCCTCGCATCGCAGGCCGCGGCCCAAGAGGCGGTGGAGAAGGGCCTGGCGGTGGGGGGCGTGTTCGTCCCGTTAGAGCCGCTGGAGGACTTCGGCGTCCGCCTAGTCCTCACTTCCGTCCCTCCCTTCCTCCCCAATGCCGCCCTGTTACCTGCCCTCTCCGCCCTAGGGAGACCCATCTCTGTAGTCAGCCCTCTCCCACTGGGCTGCAAAGACCCCGCCCTCCGTCACATCCTCTTGTTCCGCCGGCAGGTGCAGCTCCAAATGCCGCCGGCTGCACGTGACGGGGAGGCGCTCGAGGGGTCCTTTATGGTCCCCTATCATGGGGCACGATACCGGGTGTACTATTCTACAGGGGAGGCTCGGTGCTACCTCTGCCGGGCGATGGGACACGTCCGGAGGGACTGTCCCTTGGCCCGGCAAGGAGGAGCATCCGAGACCCCCGAGCCCCGGCAGGGCGTCGGCCCCGTCATCGCCGGCGCCCCTGAATGCCCGGTGCCCAGAGCCGCCCCTCCTCCTTCCCAGTCCACCGCTGCTCCTGCTCGGGCCCTGGGAGTACTTCCCCCAGTGTGCCCAGACGAGCGGGAGAGGCCCGCTGCGAGCAGTCTGCTGAGGCCTGTGGAGGAGGGTGAGGCAGGGATACCGCCGGGCGTGGGAGAGGGCCCGCCCCAGAGAGACTTTTCTCTCCCTTACGCTGCCCCACCACTACCTCCCCGAGTCCCTAAGAAATCGTGCCCCCGCCCCCCCCCCCCGACCCGACCCTTACTAGCCAGCCCCCAGATGATGCCATGGAGGGCTGGGCCTTAGTACAGGGGAAGCGGGGCAAGCGGAAGGCTCGAGCCCCACTCCTTTCCGCCGATGCGGAAGCCCCCCGGAAGACCAGGAAGGGGGGCACTGATGCCGAGCCTTCCGCTTTGCCCCCGAGTGGCTTTTGTCCGCCAGAACCGGCTGGGAAAGACGTGGCAGCACTGGAAGGTATTACCGCCCCTCCCTCGGGAGCCCCTGATGGAGCCCCTTCTGCCCCGTTTGTCGACCCTGCGCGCCCCAACCTGAGCATCGCTTCAGGTGCCGGCGGGGAGAACCCCGGGGTGGCAGAAGGTGACCTGCCCTCCATCTATAAGGAGATCGAGGCCCTGGGTCTGACCCCAATCACCCAGGGGGAGGACGACCCTTTACCAGCAGGACTCGATCTCACTGACCTCACCCCGGTGCCCCTTTCCCCCCTCTCCCCATGCTCCCTCCCCTTGACCGCCGGTTCCGCTCCCACCTCCGAGGATCCCCTGGGCTCTTCCACCTGCCCGGTCGCAAGTGACACCTCGCTGACGGCCGCCAAGCCTCCTGAAGCGACGGCCGGTGCCCTGCGGCCGGGACCCGAATCCCAGGGGGTACCCCTCATTGGGGTGGGACAAGAGTTCTCCTTCCCAGGCGGGGACCCCGCAAATATCTGTCCACCTCCCGATGCCGTGGCTGTAACACAAGCCATCATACTAGAGCCTGGCATCGTGGGGGGTCCCCTTCCCAATTCCCAGATCCCTCTGCCACACCAAGAGAGGCCACCTCCCAGTGGCCCAGCTCCTGCGGCTCAGGATCCTCTACCCGTTCCTCAGCCCGGCCCTGCTCATGTCCCCCTCCCTGCCCCTACTTCTGATCCCTGCCCCGCCCCTGATGCCATCCCAATATCCCACCCCTCCCATGATGACACTGCCGCCTCTGGGGCTGTCTCCCTCCCCTTCTCGGAGGATGACCCCCAGGGAGCGGCTCCAGTATTTCCTCATCCTGACCCACCAGAGGCTGCTCTTCTCCCTCCGCCACCTCCCCCAACTAAGCTGAATTTCGGATTGGGCCCTAAGGTGCCGGCCCAGCAGGAGCTGCGTCGAGGGTCCGCCCCTTGCCTGTCCGTTTCAGTGGGCCATAGGGCTGTGTCCGGGGCCCCTTCTTTCGATAGCCGGGAGCCAGTAACCCAAGCCCCCCATACGCTGCGAGGGGAGCTGCGGGAGTTCCTGGACGACGTCTGGGGCTCCCGCAACAAAGTACAGCTCGCTCTGCAGCGCTGGGGGGATTTCCACCAAATCCTCCGGGCCGCGAGAGCCCTCATGGGGGAGGGCAAAGGGACTGGGAAGCAGGCCACTACGGCCTACCAACGGGTCCGCCTTTTCCGTGACTCACTACTCGCCTACGGGGTGGGTCACGGATTGTTACGCGGCCCGATGGGGGCTGTGAGTGACTCTGCCAGCAAGGATCCCCCCCAGCCCTCCTCATGGCATCTCTCCTCTTCGCAACATTGAACACCCGGGGCTGTAGGATGGGTCTCCGCAGGAGCCAGGTGCTCTCCTTCCTTCGGGAGGGGGGGTACTCTGTAGTATTCCTGCAGGAGACCCATACGGATCCAGCCGCTGAAGACAGCTGGCGGCTGGAATGGGGGGACAGAGTCTACTTCAGCCATCTCTCTGTTCGCCAGGCTGGAGTGGCGACCTTGTTCTCCCCCGACCTACGGCCTGAGGTGCTGGGGTTTGCCGAGGCTGTGCCGGGCCGCCTGCTGCACCTACGGGTCCGTATGGAGGGGCTCGTGGTCAATCTCGTCAACATCTATGCCCCGACACCGGGCCCGGAACAACTTCGTTTCTATCAGCAGGCGTCCACCTTCCTCGGCACCTTGGATCCTCGCGAGTGCCTGGTCCTGGGCGGGGACTTTAACAACACCCTTGAAAAACGGGACCGCTCGGGGATCGAGCAGTGCCCGGCCGCAACGGACGTCCTCAGGGAGATTGTCGATCATCACTCCCTGGTGGACGTCTGGCGCGACCACCACCCGGACGACAGCTCAACCTTCACCTTTGTCCGGGTGCAGGCCCATCGGTCGCACCACTCCCGGTTGGACCGCATCTATTTATCACGTTTTCACCTTTCGCGGGCCCACTCCTCCAGCGTCCGGCTGGCCCCGTTCTCTGATCATCATCTCGCTACCGTGACGGCCTCTCTCTGCGCGGAGAGGCCGGGGCCGGCCTATTGGCATTTTAATAACAGTTTGCTGGAGGATGTGGGTTTCGTGGCGTCCTTCCGGGAGTTCTGGCTGGCCTGGCGAGGGCAGCGGCACGCCTTTCCCTCGGTGCGGCGATGGTGGGATCTAGGGAAGGTACGCGCCCGGCTCTTCTGCCGTGACTACACCCGGGGCGCCAGCCGACGGAGGGATGCGACG
Organism: Macrochelys suwanniensis; assembly: GCA_033296515.1. Taxonomy (NCBI): domain Eukaryota; kingdom Metazoa; phylum Chordata; order Testudines; family Chelydridae; genus Macrochelys; species Macrochelys suwanniensis. The sequence continues at coordinate 242,866,470 of CM065775.1, read as the reverse complement.
ATAGGGCAGTTGGAACGGGAGGTCTTAGAGCTGGAGAGGCGTCTGGCCGCCAGCCCTGAGGATCCATCCCTCTGTGGGGCATGCCGGGAGAAGCGGGAGGAGCTCCGGGAACTCGAAGATCATCGGGCCCGGGGCGCCTTCGTTCGATCCCGCATCCGTCTCCTTTGGGAGATGGATCGCGGCTCCCGCTTCTTCTACGCCCTGGAGAAAAAGAGGGGGGCTAAGAAACATGTCACCTGTCTCCTCGCAGAAGATGGCACCCCCCTCACGGATCCGGCGGAGATGTGCGGGAGGGCCGAGGCCTTCTACGCGAGCCTTTTCTCCCCGGATCCGACCGATCCTAACGCTTGCAGAGTGCTCTGGGACGAACTCCCTACGGTCAGCACGGGTGACCGAGACTGGCTAGAGCTGCCTCTCACTCTGGCCGAGTTCTCGGAAGCCCTCCGTCGCATGCCAACTAATAAATCTCCGGGACTGGACGGGCTGACCGTGGAGTTCTACCGCGTGTTCTGGGACGTCCTCGGCCCAGACCTTGTCACCGTCTGGGCCGAGTCCTTGCAGGGCGGGGTCCTCCCTCTTTCGTGCAGGCGAGCCGTGCTCGCCTTATTGCCGAAGAAGGGGGACCTCCGCGATTTACGGAATTGGCGTCCCGTCTCGCTCCTCAGCACGGACTATAAAGTCGTAGCAAAGGCCATCTCGCTGCGACTTGGGTCCGTGCTGGCGGACGTGGTCCGACCAGACCAGACCTACACCGTCCCGGGCCGCACCATTCTCGACAACCTGTATCTGGTCCGGGATCTCTTGGAGCTTGGGTGCAGGGATGGTCTGTGGTTCGCCCTTCTGTCTCTGGATCAGGAGAAGGCGTTCGACAGGGTGGATCACGGGTACCTCCTGAGCACTCTGCGAGCGTTTGGCTTTGCGCCCCAGTTTGTGGGTTTTCTCCAGGTGCTGTACGCCTCCACAGAGTGTCTGGTCAGGCTCAACTGGACCCTGACCGAGCCGCTCAGCTTCGGGCGAGGAGTACGGCAGGGGTGCCCCCTCTCGGGCCAGCTGTACGCTCTGGCGATCGAACCCTTCCTCTGTCTCCTCCGCAGGAGGTTGACGGGGTTGGTGCTCCGAGAGCTGGAGGTGCGGCTGGTCCTGTCGGCATACGCCGACGATGTGCTCCTCGTGGTCCAGGACCCGGGTGACTTGGTGCGGGTGGAGGCTTGCCAGACGATCTACTCGGCGGCCTCCTCTGCCCGGGTCAACTGGGTCAAGAGCTCTGGCCTGGTGGTAGGGGACGGGTGGCAGGCGAGCTCTCTCCCACCCACGCTTCAGGCCATCAGGTGGAGCGCGGGTCTGCTGCTCTATCTTGGCGTTTACCTTTCTGCCACGCATCCATCCCCGCCGGAGAACTGGCAAGGTTTAGAGGGCAGGGTGATAGAGCGGATCCGGAAATGGACAGGACTGCTCCGGTGCCTCTCCTTTCGAGGGAGAGCACTGGTAATCAATCAATTAGTCCTGTCCATGCTCTGGTACCGGCTCAACACCCTGGTCCCGGCCCCGGGTTTCCTGGCCAACCTCCGGACGTCGATTCTGGAGTTCTTGTGGTCAGGACTGCACTGGGTCTCTGCAGGGGTTCTCCATCTTCCTGTGGAGGAGGGTGGGCAGGGCCTGAAGTGTCCACACACTCAGGTCCATGTCTTCCGTCTCCAGGCCCTGCAGAGGCTCCTTTATGGTGCAGGTAGTCCGGCGTGGAGCGTATTGGCGCACGCCTTCCTGCGCCGCTTCCGAGGGCTCCGATATGACCGGCAGCTCCTTTATCTCCGTCCGAGAGGTCTTCCGCGAGACCTCTACGGGCTGCTGGTCTTCTACCAGGACCTCCTCCGGACCTGGAAGCTATTCTCAGCGACCAGGTCCGTGGCGGCCACCGAGGGGGCAGATCTCCTCGCGGAGCCTCTGCTACACAACCCCCAGCTCCGTGTGCAGGTGGCGGAGTCCCCCTCGGTGCGCCAGAGGTTGGTCCTGGCAGAAGTCACTAGGGTCGGAGACCTCCTGGACTACGACCGGGGAGATTGGCTGGATCCCCTGACGCTTGCTCAGCGCATGGGGCTCTCCAGACCTCGTACTCCCCGGCGCGTACTTCAGGAGGTGAAGGCTGCTTTGCCACCCGCTGCTCGGGTTTACCTCGACCGGGTCCTGCGAGAGGGTATGCCCCGCCCTCCCTCACCCCAAGCCCTCCGGACCTTTTTATTGGGCCCCTGCCCCGTGGTCCCAACCGGGTCCCCTGTCCCTTCATGGTGAGCCGGCTGCACGAACTGCAGCCGGTCCGCTTCCAGACCGCGCCAAGGAAACATCTATACACGCTCGTGCTCCACACCCTTCATCTCCTCACCCTCACGTCCTGCCCCGATACGAAATGGCAGGACCTCCTGCCACCTCTAGAGGGTGAGAAGCCCCGGTGGGCCAGCCTTTACTCCTCCTTAGTCCCAAGGCCTGCCGGGGACGTCAGTTGGCGGCTCCTTCATGGAGCCGTGAGCACGGGCGTGTACTTGGCACGGTTCACCCCTATTCCCGACACATGTCCCTTTTGCAGTGTGAGGGAGACCCTGGCGCACATTTATCTAGAGTGCGCCAGGCTTCAGCCCCTGTTCCTGCTCCTCTTAGACATTTTCTTGAGGTTTTGGTTGCACTTTTCCCCTCACCTTTTTATTTATGCACTTCCATTCCGCGGCCCCACGAAGTCACGGGACCTCCTGGTGAACCTCCTCCTGGCCCTAGCTAAACTGGCCATCTACAAAACCAGGTTGAGGAGGTTGGCCGATGGAGGCTCCTGTGACTGTGGGGCCTATTTTCGATCCTCTGTTCGTTCACGCATCCGGGCAGAGTTCCTCTGGGCAGCATCCACTGGCTCCCTTGACACCTTTGAGGAGCAGTGGGCGCTGTCCGGGGTTCTCTGCTCGGTGTCCCCATCTGGTTCGCTTTGTTTGACCCTTTGACCGCACTCCCGTTCCTGTTTTTTCATTTTTTGTCCCCCGGACTCACTTGGTATCCAGGTCCTGTGGATCCCTCCCCTTAGGCTGAAGGGGGGGATCCTTTAGCAGTGGGCGGGCTTTGCCCGCCCACTTCCCGGATCCCAATAAGAACATACTGGTTCCTCACCACTTTCCTATAGCCATCTGGCCTTGTCCCATCACACCAATAATTTCATGAGTCCTCTTCTCTCTCTAGCAGCTGATGGTGCTTTTTATGGGTATGAATTGATGGAACAAAAGCAATCACAGGGGCTTGCCAAAGTTGCCATCTTTATTCCATCCAAGGAGCAAGTCGTCACAGATACTGTATCAACTTCACAAGAGCTTGTTTAGTTAATACAAAAATTAATATTTTTAAAATGATTGGCAGTGGATTAAATCCAAAACTCTGGCCAGTTCCTGTAATGCCCTGTGTTTTCTCCTGCACTTCTGTGGCTTTGAAAGTGATAATGCTGTATATCTGTCTGGTAAATGACCTTTTTTGTCAATGTCTAGCTGTACTAACTGAACATACTAGTTTTGCTTGGCATCTGAATACATGAATTGTCATGGTATCTTGCATGACCTCATCCTTATATTTGCATCAGGTTTCGGGGTGGATTAAGACTAAATGGTCCCTAAATCCAACCCAACTAAAACCCCATAGAAAATAATCTTTGCCTTTCTGACACTTAGCCCAGCCATCCCAATGTAGATTCTTTGTCTTCCATGGAGTCCTTGATCTTCCTTCAAGCTGAGGCAGCCCAGCTCTGCCCAGTTGGCATCTGACAAGGAGCAATAGGAGGCACATTGTAGTGCTTGCTGCCTGCTACTCTTCCTTCATGCTCCATCTGTGCCTTCTGATTGTAGGGCCCGGGTTCCAAGGATTCTGCCCCAGCAATGCCTACCTAGCTTTGCAAAGTGCTTAGAGAGAAGCTCATGAGACTGCTCATGGTGTCTGACACCATCAGGTGGTCCAGAGACACATACACTGAACACATCATGGGCCACCATCAGTACCAGGTCGAGTAATCAAGACTGCTGACCAGGGGAAAAAAAATCCACTTCATCCCTTCCCTGACAAACCAAGGGACGCACCCCACCCATGTACGGATTTTCTACATTACTACTGACTTGGACTATTAATGTATCTCATGGGTGGCGTTCCCAAGCCCATTTATCCACTGACACTCTTAAAAACTACCACACACCAATCTGGATCTTTGCTAGTTATGCGATATATATGTACCCCGAGAACCCTATAACTGATACTTGAAATCCCCCATAACCCAAGCCTGATCCCCGATGTACAGTATCTTACTTCTTAACGTCTGTAAATTTGATTCTAAACATTAACTTTAATAAAATTTTTACTCATCCTCCCTAGTGTGGGAGAAACTCTCTTTTCTTCTCCCCTGTGCCCAGATTGGCACATACCTCTTTCCCTGTGTGTTTGGTCAGTGGCGTAGCCAGGTTTAGAGCACAGGGGGAGCTGCGGCGTTATAAAAAGGCGCCTCCCCGCTCCCCCTGTACTCACCCCGGCTGCGCTTTAAAGGGCCCGGGGCTCCAGCTGCTGCGGAGCCCCCGGGCCTTTTAAATACCCGCCCAAGCCTGGCTCCGGCAGCGGGGCTGGGGGGACACTTTAAAAGGCCCACAGCTCCCGGCAGTGGCAGGAGCCGCGGGCCTTTTAAAGCGGGCCCCCCCCAGCCCGGGTCCGGCAGCGGGGCTGTGGGGGGGCGCTTTAAAGGGCCTGTGGCTCCCCGCAGGAGCCGCGGGCCTTTTAAAGCGCCCCCGAGCCCGGCTCCTGCAGCAGGGCTCAGGTGGCGCCTTAGCACCGCTTCTCCTCACAGGGGGAGCGGCTGCTCTCCCTGCTCCCACCCTGGCTACGCTACTGTGTTTGGTGTCACCTACCTGCAAGCCTTTACTGGATAGGATACAGTGCTCTGGAACATCCTCTCTCTCTCTCTCTTTCATAGATGCAGAGGCAGCTGCTCAGGGAAAAGGGGCCACTTTAGTTGTTCCACTTCTGCTACGGTTTAGAAATTTGCTGGTAGATTTCTGCGCCAGATATGGATGCCAGCCAGTTGACTCTTCCAAGCAGAGCAACCTCTGATTCTCCAGTGCTAATTGCCATCTGACATTTGCATGTTTTGAAAATATATTTTAACTCTTATTTTTCCAAGCAGTATTTAATAATAATCAGCCCAGAAGCATTTGAATGGGAGGGTCCAGTAATAAGGTGCTCTCCAAGTGTGTGTTTAATTTCTTTTACAGAATTTGATTTTCCACTAGAGGAATAATGGAGAGCTGTTACTATAGGAACACTCTGGGCCCTACAGGTTTCTAGTTGAGCTGCTAACCAGCTCTGTAGTGTGAGGGGGTGGTGGTTATTTCTAAAAAAACAAGCACACTTTTTTCCCTTCTCATTTTAAGCCTGGCAATTTTGCAAAGCGCAGACATTTTGGGGAGCTCTGTGCTCTGAGGTTGTGAAAACGTGCAAAGTCCAGACCAGGCTGAAATGCTGGTGAAACAACAGTGAATGGTGCCAGCCAGAGTCTGATAGTGAGACAAACTAGAAACCCGGGCTCTGCTGAATTAACTGAATTAACTCAGTGTGGTTCTTTACAGAACTATATGATCTGGCTGAGGCTCATCCTGGATCAGAATAGTAATACTGTTTGGAATAACCAGAGGACATGCCAGAGAGTATATCGGCTCCCCTGGTTAAACAGGCTTGTCTACCTTTTGTTACATAATTTTGCATATTAGGAGTTTTGTTGAATCCTTAGAGATGTCTGGATGCCCGGAGAGTAGAGGTAGCACATTTTTCATTCCTGGACCAGGAAGCTGCACACTTTTCCGTGGATGCAGCTCTGGGTGTACTGTTGCAAGGTTTCGTCATTTTGAGATTAGTGTACCACGATGCGTTCTACTTGGGTCTGCATGAAGGCCACTCATAAAGTTTATCTGGTGTGGCAACATGTTTAGAGCTCAGTGGTGCATCTTACAGGGAGGATACTGCATGTGTTCTGTGCTGGCTTGCAATTTGTTTCCAGATGCAATTTGAGGTGCTGTTTTGTACTTATAAATCCCTAAATAGTTTGGAGCCTAGCTGCCTCAGAGACCATAGGTGAAATCTTGGCCCCGTTGAAGTCAATGGGAGTTTTGCCACTGATTTCAATGGGGCCAGGATTTTACCCCAAGTCCTCTCCTCATGACCAACTGCAGCAGCTAAGATCATCTGAGGCACTTGAGCTAAAAGTGCTTAGGTTTGAGCTTGAGGGGGCTGAGAGCTGGTTGTTCTGAATGCAGAGTTCTTAGTTTTGCTCCCCACTTTCTCTAACGAAGCTTAACAACCTTCACGACATACTACTTATTTCCCCAGGCTTTTTCTAAGGTTGCGGGTTAGAAGAATGGAGTGTTGCAGTCTTGTTGGGATGGAAAGTATATGTATTGGTTTAATAGGGATCTTTTGGGCATGTATTATTTGTATATACTGTGTGTAGGGCATTGGATAAGCACATTTTAAGCTATATGTACCTCAGTGTATAACGTATCATTAACAAGAGAAAGTATGTATACATGACGCTGTGAGTTTGGGATGATGACATTACTCAGGAGTGGTCACGGCCACTTTGTAAATTTTGGAGCTATGTGATAAACTGCGCCTTGACTGCCTCATCTGCAAGAGGGAAATTGAACCTCATTGTCCATTCAAACTCTGGTCTCATAGTGAGACCACCACAAAGATGCCAGTTGTGACAGCAGAATTTGTAGGTAGCTCCCTTGTCCATGAGGAACTGACTAGAGGGCAGCACGCCTTTCAAACAGGCCACCAAATACGTTTTTCAGGTTGTAGCAACTTTTTGCTCACTCTCATCTTATGCCAAACAGAATGTAAACATCTCAGGAGTTTGCATCTGAGGGTCAGAACCAATTCCACGTGCCAGCATCTAGTTCTATGGAACAGCTTGTCTGCTGTGGCTGACAAAAATGTCCATTGAATAACAGGCCTGGGAATTCAGGGTTACCTAGAAACTAAGAAGTTACTTAAAAAAACCCCCCAAAAACAAAAAAAGAAACCAATCCTAAAAGTGTGAGGGCAGCAGGAATGGACTTTAACTTGTTTTGTCAAAGCAGAAAGGAACTGCGTTAGCAAAGGGTATTTTTTTTCTTTCCTTTAATAAATAGGTGAAAACTTCTACAAGCAAAAAACCACTTTTTTGGATGATTGATTTCTTTTACCTTCCCCCTCCTCCCCCCAAAGAAAATAAAAACAAACAAAGCAAAGCAAAGTTTAATGCTGCTTCCATCTATTATTTTAAACAAACACTTTGTCTGTTCTGTTAAACGGTGCCCTCTTCTTTTACTGTCATTTTTATTTTATTTAATAAGAGCAGGACTGAAAAAAAATACAATCCTATTTAAATGTGCTTTTTGCTTGGGGGATAAATTGAGGCACTTATTCTGGCCTGTGGAGATTTTTATCTTCTAGGTCACAAACATGAATCTGTCCCCAGGTTAATAATGACTGAGAGCTATTACAACCTGAAAGCAGTGCAGTGGCAGGAGCCGTCATTGTGCGATGTTTGTTCAGTGCCTAGCATAATGGGGTCCTGGTCCATGACTAGGGCTCGTAGGTAATACAAATACAAATAATTAATAATAATGATAATAATAAATATGTGAGATGCATCACTGGCTTCAGTCTAGTTCCTAGTGGACAAATATCCATAAAAGAAAACATTGCTACATTTCTTTGGCCTTCTTGTTGACTATCTCAACAGCTAGGCCAAAGACTGAATAGGCCAGGGAGACTAGAGCTGGGATTTTCCAAAGTAAATTGAAGAGTGGCCAACTCCCATTGGATTTAAATAGGACCCGGGCCCCCAAGTCCCTTAAGCGCCTTTGAAAATACCTTGAAATCTGAATTACTGATTCCTTCTGACCCTTCCAGGGGTCCTTCTAGGGTCAGGGTTTGGCAGGCCATTTGTCTGGTTTTAATCCAAACAGTCATGTTTTTGTAAGGTTTGTCCTGTCTGGTACTGAAAGAAAACCGGGCGTGGTTTTGTTCAGTGTCAGGGTGGATGCACTGAGGAGACCATGTTACAGAGTGCACTACTCCACCTGGCGGTGTGACCTTGCACCACCGTGCATGTGAGGTAATGCAGGTGGGGTCATATAGGTGGGGACAGGCCCACACCGTTTCAGAAGTACTGGTATGTTCTGTATTCTGGGGATGCATCAGGGGCCACTCTAGTGAGGGTTGTGGGACATTGGTAGGAAAACTTGCATTACCACTGCATGTGCTGTCTCTGTTCAATGGACAAACAGAAGATTTAACCAAGTTCAGATCGGTAATAAGTGGTTGCAGTTTATTCCAGGCCTGAATTTGGCCCTTAGGTTTTTTGGGCTGTCAGTCTGGCATATTTTACCAGCACTAAGGACTAAATTATGCTCCGAGATGTGTGAAAATTGTTTCTTTCTTTGTCATTTTATTTCTGAATTATGTTGTTTAGTTTTATTTTGAGTATTCTGATGAAGCTAACAAAGAAAAAGAACCCCCTCAAGCAAAATAGCTCCCATGCGGAGTCTTCCTTTTCGTCTGAATTTTGGGATATGAAAGAGAAAAATTCTGTCACTGACAAATTTTCATTTCTGTTCTTATATTGAATGGTTTGCTGGCTGCTATAACAATTTTCCTTTCTGTGCAGTTTTATCCGGAGTGTATTTCTCAATAGCCTGGAACTGAGTGAGTGTTTAAAGTATGTTCTCCCTTCCCTGCCCTCTTCATGTACAATATAACTGTGGGTGAGCCAGCCACTGACCAAAATAAGCCACTGAGAACAAAGAGTTAAAAAAAAAATGAGTCAGAGAATATCCTGCACTAGAGGGTGAGTCAGCTTTGTTTTTTATAAAAAGACATTTTAAGAAGCTGCTTGGAAAAAATGCTGAATGGAAATATTTCAGAATAGTTTACAGTCTCTGAGAGAAGATGAGGATTTATTTATCCATATATAAGAATGGTAGAATGTGTTAGACGGAGACTGGGTCATGCAGTGATGAGGCTGCTCTATATTGCAAGGTGCTTCTCTGGAATGATCGTTGTGCCTGGTGTATTGGAGTGGTCATTTATAGCAGACACACTGTTTATTCAAGGTGGAAGAATAGATTAAGGTCAGCACTGGTTTCCTTGATTTATTTGGTATAGATGCATCCGTAATGGTGGTTGATGGCACGGATCATGGAGAAAAAGGCATTAACTGCTGATCAGCTGAGACGGCTCAGTGGCCTTCAGAGCAGTGCTAAACAGTAGCAAGAAACAGTGGAGGCTTTTTGCACCTTGAGCTTGCAAGGTCTGGGAGAATGGCAAAGATGGGGATGCCCCTCGGTCTGGTGGGATTAAGAATTCTGTCATACATGCATTGGAAGGAGCTTAGTTCAATCCCTTTGACTGGTGGACAGTAATGATTACATGAAGCTTGCATACAGGGAGTAAAAAGATTAAAGGGACATCCATGAAGGCTTTCTTTCTCTTCAGTTTCCCATTATTCACTCCCTAGATTTTATATCATGATCAGGTTTCCCTTCTGGAAAAGACTGGGTTGGACCATAAGGATAATACCAGGCAGTGTGGAGCTGGAGAATCCCAGTGGTGAAGAATTGGTGCTGTGTGGTGCAAAAATAACCAAAATTCCCAACTGGAAGACTTGGAGAGCAAGGAATTTCCCTTATTGGATCATATTGACAAAAAGCAGGAGAGTTGTCATTATTGCGGGATGGAAATTTGCTGTGTGTTGTGAACGAGGCAAATCTGTTCCAAAATCTGCTTCTGATTTATTGTGTGACTGCAGGCAAATCTCTTCATTTCTCTGTAAAAAGAAGAATGATACTTGCCCACCTACTCAAAGATCTACCAATAAGAGTTGCTATATAAGTGCAAAGTTCTATTATGATGCACTTTGGCTTGGCACTCACTTGGCTTGGCACTCACTGTAAAGGGATATGTTATTTGGACCTTCCTAAGAGCTGTCTAGTCAAGCTGTACATTCAAAATCACTCTGGTTGTGAGCTGTATGGGGCAGGGGCCAGGGGGTTCCAAATCCAGAAGTCCCACCCATTTAACCTTTTGATGTTCCATGTGCCTGGAGTTTTTGGTTCCTTTTCTACTACTTCCACGGGGACGCAGTAAGACTTCCAGTCCAAGGAGCTCACTAGAAATTGTGTGTATTTGAACCTTCAGTTCCTGTCCATTGTCCTGATATCCACGTACTGTCAGGTTCTCCATGGAAAAAACATATCTAAGGAGGTTTGTTCCTTTTTAAAGGTTATTACTACTCATGTTTGGACCTAAAATTAAAAAACTAGGAAGGGAAGTAGTCTGTTGTTATGACAACAGTTCTAATGATGTCACAGGAGTCATCTCCCCCATCCTTTTCCCCCCACTCATGCACAACAGGGCAGTCACAGGGAAGTTCCTGTAATATTTCAGAGTGGATTGCTTTCCTGCCATTGTCAGTGACAGCACATGGAGTGAGCAGTGGAGAAGGACACCGCACATAGAGGGTTGGAGTAGTGAGTACTGAGGCTGGGGTACTTCTGAGCTCCCCGGGAATGTGGGAACGCTGGAAAGACAAGCATCCTTGGAATGCAAGGAGGTTGGACAGTTTTTTATGTGTCTGTGTAATGTACTGTCTGTGCATAATAATAGTGTACATGTAATATACAAATATATGTTGTTTTATGTTTATAAACAATTCATGTTGTTGGTCTCTGTCACGATGTTAAAGGGAGGAGATTAGAAGTTCTTTCTCACTGTCACCAAGGTCTAAAACTGCTTTAGATGGATGTTGTTGAACACTGGAAGTGCTGGAGTGTGGCAAGGGATTTAGCAGTCGCTGAATAATATTACACTTTTAATAGTCTCCTGCGAGTTTATGCCTGCAAGTGAAAAAAAAATTGTTAAAGGGGCATTGCCAAGGGTGAGAGGCCCCAAATTTGACCTGCCCTACAAATGAAATTTGTTTTATCCTTCTGATCCCAAGTCTCTCATTTGCTCTAGAACAAGGGCTGCCACATGGTTAAAATGCCAACGGCGCTGCTGGGTGACCCACTGGGAACAAGCACAGGGCATTGGGTTTGTTTGATTGTCAGCATATTCCTTCCTCCATGCCAGTCTCCTCTGATATTGTTAGTGGATGGGTCCCGTAAATATACAAGACTCCATTTAACCTGTCCCAACGGAGTGTGTTGTTCTCGTATATTTCAATGAGAGCTGGGCGAAACAGATTTCTCTTTTTGGTTCAAATGTACTGTACCATGGTTCTGAGTTTGTAAAACTTGTTCAATTTAGAGGCACTCTTTTTTCCCCAAGAAAATGTCATGCAAAATATTTGTTGTGATCAAGGTGTTTGTGGGGAGGGGAAAAAGCCATTTTAATTGAGAAATTCAGTCAGTGATTTGGAAGTCAAGGTGAGGAGGAGATGGAGGGGATTCTCCTCAAACCCACATAATCTAATGGAGTAAGCATGGGTTGGTTTGGGAACAAGGAAATCATGTGTTTTTATTTCCACTTCTATTACTTACTGGTCTTGATAATAGTTTATGTAGCACTTTATAAATATTATTAACCAGGTGAGATCATTGCACCCCTCCCCCCATGCATGCCACCTACATGTGCCTCCCCTCCCCGCAAACTCCCTCTTCTCTGTATGGTATTGATCACATTGACCACGTTGCCTCAAGACCTTTCTTGGTTTTCCAGTTCAGTCACTCCTAGCCAGGAGTTGAAACATAACATTCCCTGTCTTGGGGTCTAATATTATTAAGATCTTACAACATACATAGGTTCTTTGGTACTTCTATGCTCAAACCATTCTTTCTCAGTGCTTCCAATTTCCCTTGTTCCGGGATTCCAAATTCTGGCTCTCTTTCAGCTCCCAAGTTCCCTCTGAGCCGGGGAGCTCTGCTGTTGCCACACTGGCACCTGGGGCTCTCTGGAGAGACATTCCCTCTGAGCCCAGCGCAGGGGCTAGGACTTAACTCCTTCCATTGGGGTAGTGTCTCCACAGCCCTCCTTCTTGGGGCTATGCTTGAATCCTGACATCGTTTCCCAGTCTCCCTGCAGGTCTCTCCTAATTCTAGGTTCCCCCTTGACTGAGCTAAGAGCTCTCCTTTATAATTCTCCACAAGTAGGTACATGACTCAAGTGCCTGGCCCTTATTCCCAGTTAGTCTCCTAATTCTTCCTGGAACTACCTGTTCCTAGAGGGGCCATGCCTTGAGACACAGCTAACTGTTCATGGGTGCCCACTGTCCTTAGAGGGGACAGGCTACCTATTTACATCCCAGTTTTATTGATGGAGAACCAAAGACTCAGAGAATTTGAGAGATTCCCCCATGTCATACAGCTGTATCTGATCCAAGATTAAAAACTGGAGGCTCAATTCACCATTGCCCTGCACCTGGTGTAGTCACTTAAGATTTCTGGTGCCTTAAATTTTCAGTGGGTGAGGCCCTGATGCCAGTGCTGAGTGGCTGCAAGTGCTACCATTCTGACTTGGTAGCATTTTTTGCTCCATTTGAATTGATGTAAATGATTACACAAGATACAGGACAATGGTGAATTGGACCCAAGTCTCTAAACTTCCTGTCCATATGTAATTGAACAGGAAAAACAGGAGAGAGACTCTTGCAATGTGTTTTAAACTTCTACTTTCATTTTTCTTTGATAGTGTGGATAAAGATGGCGATTATGGTGTGAAAGCTAAATGGCCCCTACAGCTGACTTTAGTACTGCAGCACGCAATGAAACTATCTGTTAAAACTGGTTTTCTTAGCTACCCACATAAGCAGTCTTAGCATTTGTTTGGTTTTAAAAACTGAGACTCCCAGATGCCAGGCATCTAGCAGGAAAGTACATTTTATATAAATGAATATGATGTTGCAAGAGTTGTTTGGAGTCTCTCACACTGCAAAAATACTCTATTTCATGGGTATGACCTAACAGCCATGAAATATATAATCCTCTAATGACATTAGCTCTGTGTGGGTAGGGGTTTTTTTTTGTTTTTTTTTTTGCTAGCTGTCAGCCAGATTTTTGCTAGCTTGGTTCTATTCTGTTCATGAGTGTGTGGTTTTTCCAGTTGTTGAAAGTGGTATAAAGCAAGCACATTTACTGTTCTGATTTGTGGTAGAATGACAAGTGAAAATTGCACTGGGTAAGAATACAAGCTTCTCTTAAAAAGTGGGTCTGGGACAAGGATGCTGTTTTCCACAAAACCAGAAAAATGTATAAATAAAAGATAGAAATGAGGAGCTATTCCTGAAAATCAGGTTATAGATTACTCCTGCATGAAACAAAGGCAGCTTCAGAATCTTAAATGCAATGCAGAGCAAGTACACAAATGTGCATCTCTTTTTTTCATTTGGCCATATCTAGATTTTGGAATGTTGATGTTTGACAGTGTTTGTGTGTGTGCGTGCATGAGCTGTGCACTTGCACTTGTGTTTATTTGGGAGCCTCATTCAGTTTTGTGATGTACATTTTTTTAGAATAAAAACAGCAAATTTGCACAAAGAACTCTTAAACCCTTGCTTTCACGAATAGTACTTTGTATCTTGCAACTTCAAAACCCAGATTTATAGAATCCAGTGAGGCAGTGGCATAGCCAGGTTTAGAGGACAGGGGGAGCAGAGCTAAAAAAAGGCGCTGGGAGCAAAAAGTGTTGGGAGCAAAAAAAGGCGCCAGGAGCAAAAAAAAAAAAAATGTTCCGCTCCGGCTGCAGCGCAGGAGCAAAAGGCATCGGAGCACAAAAAAGTTGCCGCTTCTGCTCAGTGGGGGAGCGGCCGCTCCCCCTGCTCCCGCCCTGGCTATGCTACTGCAGTGAGGAGGAAATGGTGAGACAGAGTCTAGAGTAAAACAAGCTGAAATAGAAGTCAGGAAATGGTACCCAGGAAAGCAATAAAATGAGGCTGTGCTGGTTTTTGACTTGTTCCTCTCCTTTCATAAAAGTGAGCACCACGTTGATTAAAAGCTAAATTTGGAAACTAACTAAATAAATTATTATTAATAATACAATGTATACATATATAAACTAATAATTTTGCATGTTTAGTGTCTCTGGCTTTCTCCTTTCTTGTCCTATTGGTACTTAGAGTACGTCTACACTACCCGCCCGACTCGGCGGGTAGAGATCGATCTTCTGGGATCGATTTACCGTGTCTCATCTAGACGCGATAAATCGATCCCAGAAGCGCTCCCCGTCGACTCTGGAACTCCTGGTCGGCGAGAGGAGGAAGCGCAGTCGACGGGGGAGCGAGCCTGCGCCGCGTGGACCCGAAGTAAGTAAACTTAGTTCGATCTAGGAAACGTTGACTTCAGCTACGCTATTCTCGTAGCTGAAGTTGCGTATCCTAGTTCGATCCCCCGCCCCCGTGTAGACCAGCCCTTAGAAGCCCTCTCTGCTCCTATTTTTAGTGCAAATGCTATGTACTAAATCACATCATTTGCTCTTAATAATGGTCACACTTACTTTTTAGGCAGAAGAAAGTGTCTCCATCTCCAGTTTTTCTCTTTAGTCCTCTTTGGTGCTGGGAAACATGCAAAGGGATTGGGGTGTACTCTGGTACCAACAAAGGGTGCTTTGTCTATGCCCTGATCAGAGTGGGGTGGGGGAGTTTGCATGCATTCTGGCTGATGTGTGATCAGTTCTTTTCTTTTCTTTTCTTACATGTCTTGACCATCAGTGAAATAGTTAATAATTCCATAACAACTGGACATCAGATATTATTGGACATCTGCCTTAACACATCATTAAGGTGAACAGGACTGTTCATACCTTTGAGAGCTATTTTCAGGCTCTCTGCAAACTTGGGCATAAGCTAAATTTGGTTCATGTTTGAAAGGTTTATTATTATTTTTGTTGCTTTACTTTAAATTCTGAAACAAGATGGCAGTTTGGGAGAAGAAGGCATATACTCATGCACCATCCCTCAGTGCAAGCCGTGTAGTCGAATGAAGCTGATTGACAGGGAGATGGCACTGGCAAGTGGATGGTTGGCAGTGTATGTTACCCATAAAAGCAAACCAGAAAGATGTTTTGAATTTAAAACTAAATTGACAAGACAAGATTCTTCCAGTGGGTGATGCATTCAGACACTTCCAGGATGAGCATGCTCTCACTCTCCTCAGGTGTCCGCAAATTGAGATCCCACCTTGCAATTGTAACTGATGAAAGGACAGACGCAAGGGATCAAAGGCAGCTCGGAGCTTACTTCCAGTACGTGTCACTCTGTGATGATGATGGAGGTTTTCTCCGGGAGAGCATAATAGAGGGATAGGCTGGGAGGAAAGGTTGAAATTGTTGCGCCATAACAGACAGGTGCACTAGACAATTTAACACCGATGTGTGCAAAAAACAGATTTCCAGTTCTACTTGGAATTTGATTGTTCACACACCTCCTAAGATAAAGGAGAAAAGTATGAAGGAGGATGTTAATGTGGGTATTCCAAACTGTAAATCAGTGTAAACCCAATTCTCTTGATAAGGGATCAAATCTCCCTAGAGAAGTATTATCCTCAGTGCGAACCCACTACCACAATTAACAGTAACTGGCACCTTTATCGGCTGTCTCAGCAGAGAGGCCAAGATGTGAATAGGTTCAGAGGCTGGCACCCATTTATCTCTAGGGAGTGGTGCCTTTGTCTCAGAGTGCAGTCATACTGGCAAGGTGGGATGGAGAATGCTGCCCTGCCATTGCTCATGCCTTATCTGTTCTGTGAATGACAGAACTTCACTTCTGTCTTATTGATCAGTCTACTTATGTGGCCCCATCACTGTAATATCTGAACATCTTTCCAGGCCTAACAATCCAGCACCCTGACAGTGTGAAATTTGCAACCTGCCAAAAAGTCTGAGGTGAATGGATAATTTTCCTTTCTTCCATGTCCATCCCCCTCGGCACTGTTTCTCTCAGATGATATGTTTTATGTGGGCAAGGCTTACGCTCCACATGTTGGCACATGAAAAGAATATATATGCTGGACGTGTGTTCCACCTGAGTGAGGGGCAGTTTGGTTCCAACTCACTTTTTTCCATGAAGCTGAATAGTACAATGCAAAATTAAAGAGAGCCATTGAACTGGAGTGGAGATTTTAAAGGGTCTGCAAAGCAGTTAATGAACAGATCTTTCACCTTGAGATTCAAGTTCTATCCCAGGTGTCACACACACACACATCACAACTCAACTGGGCTTGATTTCCATTGCCCAGCCCAGGCTCCAGGATTAGAATAGCAGGGCATGGAACAGGTCAGAATGGAGATGTGTTTGCAGAGAAAACTGCAAAACTGTTTTGAAAAGAAACTGAGGAAGTTTGCTTATAGCATGCCTTGCTCTAGACAGTGCTTCCTGTGCCTCATCTTCAGGAGTACTCCATTTAAACATGAATTAATCACACACAAAAAAGTAGGTTATGAAACTATGGCCAGGGCCGGCTCTACGCACCAGCCAACCAAGCACGTGCTTGGGGCGGCACTTTTCAAGGGGTGGCAGTCCGGTTCTCCCCCCGCCCGCCCCTTTATTTTTTTTGCACTTCGGCAGTTGTGCTCTCAGAGCTTGGGGTGGCAAAAAACCCAGAGCCTGCCCTGATTATGGCACACAGTAGCATGCTCCAGATATTAAAATTCTTCATCTCTTAATCCACGGTAATGGATTATAAGAAACAGGGGCAGCTCTAGGCACCAGCAAACCAAGCACGTGCTTGGGGCAGTACATTTTCAGGGGCAGCATTCCGGCCATCCTTTTTTTTCTTTTTTTTTCCTGTTTGGGGCGGCAAAAGGACTGGGTAAGGACTGGGACACTCGGGCTGGTGGCCGCTCCGCAGGGCACATGGAGCTGCCCGCAGGTGCCACAGGGCAGCCGCTCCCCCAGCACCACAGCCAGGGCTGGGTGAAGTGCCCGAGCTGCTCAGGAGCTGCGGCAGGGTGGCCAGGAGCAGCAGTAGCTGCGGGGCCATAGAGAGGACCGGTGCCCGGGGTGCTGCCATGCGGGGCCTGTGTCCCGCTCTCCAGAGCTCCCCATGGGGCTGTCCTGCCCTGGCTCCTCAGCCCCCTGCCGGGGCGGTCCCCCCAGCTTTGCCCTCCCAGGTCCCGGCCAGTCCTGGAGGCGGGAGCCCCGGCTGGAGGGACCCTGGGCTGAGGCGCGGCCTGGGAGTCCTGCTGCTTACCCCGACCCTGCCAGCGCCGGACAGGCTGGAGGTGAGGGGGGAGCAGGCAGAGTCAGCACTGGTGGGGGGGACCCCAGGGCTGGGGCGGCAGGGGGTGCGGGGAGGGGAGAGAGAGCCCAGGGCTGGGGCGGCATGGGGGGAGAGCCCAGCACTGGGGTGGCAGGGAGTGCGGGTGAGGAAGGGGACTTGGGGGGGGGGGTGAGAGCCATGGGCTGGGGTGGCAGGGAGTGCGGGGGGAAGCCCAGGGGTGGGGTGGGGGGCAGCCAAAATTGTTTTTGCTTGGGGCGGCAAAAAACCTAGAGCTGGTCCTGATAAGAAATGAATTTAGTAGGGAGCAAAATTGGTCCTAGGGATGGGGTTACCCCTCCTTAAGTCTTCTCTGTTCATACCTTCTGTTTCAAATCTCTCCCACTTTCTCCCTGACCCCACCAGATGCAGAAATCCCTCCCTACTGCTATCCAACAGCACCACAGCTCAGAGCACCCTCTCTCCCCTCAGCACCGAAACCCTTCCTCTTTCTGTCCTCAAAATACCCTGTTGATACAACATGATCGTGCCAGCCTTGCAACTTTCCCCCATATGTATCCCCAACCTCAAGCTCAGAAAACCGTCTCGGCTAAGAATCTTTTAAACTCAAAATCTCCTGCCAAACTCCGAGATACCTCTCCCAACCCTATCTCTATCTGTTGTTGCTCCAGGAAGACAAGGTGCAGAAGCAGCAGTGACTGTGCAGGAAGTCCCATACCCTGCCATTGGGACACTAATCCTCCTTCCTACACCTTGTAGAGAGGCCTGTGTTTCCCTCTCTGCACCTGTTCTCTCTGCTTCTTGCAGCCCACATACTGCCAAGACTCCTGCTGAGGCTGGAGCTGCTCTGTCCGCACTATGAAGCCCCCAGTGCACCCTGCCATCACCCAAGAGACACAGGTTACACTGAATCCAGAGTGTGGATGAAAACTTTTGTATTATTGATGGGGCTTAGGCCCACCTAGCACACCATGAGCAGCGACTCCTGCCTGAAACATTTTAAACAGGAGAGTAGCGAATGGTGATGACCAAATGGTCTTGCTCATGCACATGTCTCTTTGCTTGTAGGTGGGATATGGGTGTCCTGATGAAGAACAGCTATTCCCCCAAATGTTCATGAGAACAAAACCCCATTTGCCCTAGTGTTTTCAGACAGCAAATCACAAGGCGGCACAAATATGGTTGAACTGAGCAGCGGTTCAGAATCTAAGTGAACATTCAAGAGCTCTGTTTAGCAGCACTATCTCTGACAGGGGCAGGGTAGGGGAAGGGTCAGGAGGGGCTAGAAGGAAAGGAACAAGATTGGGAGGGAGAGAAATGATTTACATAGGTGTGGGCTATGTATTGAGATGTAAGGTAATCATGTTGGAAATGATGAACCAGAATAGGGAAGATATCCTAATGAGGCTGAGTCACTGAGGGAGTGGGAGAAGGATGTGGGGGTGGGACGGCAGAGCAGCTATAGCACAGAAGGAAAGTAAGCCATTCTGGGATCCATAAATGGAGGGGTACTATATAAACTGTGAAGGCCTTGTGTAAGCAGAGCTGTGCAAAAAAACCCCAAGCTCCATGTGAAACTCACCTAGTTCCAGATTTTGTAGCAAACTCTGAATTCAGATCATTTTGCTGAAAGGTTTGTTAAGGGTGCAAACCTCTCAAGTGAACAGGGGACCAGTTTCAAACGAACATGGGATGATGTATGGCTTCATGCCTAAATCTTGCAAAATGTGTGATTTTCCACCCCCCTTTTTTCCCCCTCCCCTGTTTTGCATGGCTCTGATATGAAATAAATGGAAACTTGATCATTTCAACTGAGTTTCATTTTGGGTTTGTTCAGCCACAGAACTCAGAACAAAATTCTGGGGGTGGGAACTCAGGGGGATTGAAGCCAAAAAAACCCAATCCCCGCAAAATATGACTGATGATTTGTGCACTACTTTAGTCTGGAATATGCATTTATGTTTAAAGGGGCTAGCATGGGGAATATTGTGTTCACCTCTTTATAAAAACAACCCTACAGGATTTAGCACAGACAGAAAAAAGGCCAATAGAAGAGCTTGAGGATCTCTTTTCTCTAAAGAAAGAGGAGTGTGCTTACTGGGAAAGAGAGGCTTAGAAGTGGGGACAGGTTCAATTAAAGTAGGAGCTGGCCTGAACCTTCACCACAGAATACAAGTGAACCTCAACAGAACTTCTTTTCACATTTGGAAAAAAAAGTTCTAAAAAAAGGTTTGCATTTGTTTCAGCGCTTCCTGATTGTGGGCATCACCAGATGTGCACAAATACTACGAGAGGACTGCATTTGTGATTTTTCCAGTCCATCTGGAAGCAAGAAGAATCAAATCTGAAGAGACCCTGTTCTTAGGACATTACCGACCCAGTTTGGCAGACTCAAGAGTTTGGGTATTGTCAATACAATTTGTATTAACGCACCTGGCCATTTGGGTGCTTATCTGAATTGAACCTGAACTCTGATCATATTGAGGTTCCTTCAATCCCAAATTAGGAGATGACCTCACTGAAGGATACACATTTCCACTAAAAAACAAAGGCCTATTAGAACTACTGCTAATTATGGAAATAGGATGGGAGAACTAATCCATGACTGCAAACAACACTAGGGGCTAAATTGAAGCTGAATTTCTTTAGACGGAAGAGTTATTGTTTATCTCTTTGGAATAAACTACAACAGGCAGCAATGGATGCAGCTAGCACATATAGTCTTAAAAGAGAATTGGAGAAGCAATGTCATGTTGGAGGAGATTACCTTGGGCCCTTGAAACTCTCATCCACACAACAGGCCAGCTCAAGTCTCACATTAGAAATCAGCAAACCCTTGGCCATAGGAGTCATATCCTTACCCTCTGGTGCAGGAAGAGTTTTCCGTGAGGAGTTCAGTGAAGATCATGACTCATAAGTATTTCTGCACAGCTGCTGGAGTCATGTAATCATTGGGGGTGCCCACATGATCCAGTAATTGATACCCCGAGAGAGAGAGAGAGCCTGGTAATGCTAGATTGCCAATATATAAATACATATGTATTGGGCAAATCCGGATTACATCTTCCTGGCTTACCAGAATACACCACCGCTATGCTAGGTACAGTATGAATGCCGCCTTACTAGGTCCTCCCTTGTGAAGGGGATCACTCACCGCAATCGCCACCCAGTGTTCAGGCAGGGTGGGGCAGGTCCTCTTCTTCCTGGTGCTCCTGTTGGCAAATGCCTTGGTCTTGTGGTGATCTGGCCCTTCCATGACTCGGTCCTCTGGCCAGGTCACGCCTTCCTGTCCACCCCTTTTGAGGTACATAAAAGAAAGTCTAATAATGGGGAAGTCTTGGATGCCTGCAAAGGCTTTAGGGCTTTCTCCGTGGGTCAGGGACTTGCTGTCTGGACCCTTGTGCATTCAAGGCCTTCTCCAACTAAGTTCCCTGCAGAGGGATAGGCTCCTATCATTGTTCCTTCTTTAGGGGTTGATGGGGGAGCCCAGGGCTGCCATCTCCCCCAAAGCTCTGATCCAGGGCCCAATGGTGGGCAGTTAAGTCCTGTATTTTGGAGTGCAATGCAGCTGCCTTCCTGGGTAACTTCCTACCAGAGTCCCCATTGTCCTACAGGGTAAATTAAAGAACTGAACACCAAAGAAAGTTTCTGACCTTCAGAAACGATCCCCAATCCCTCCTTGGCAGGCTTGACAGAATTGCTGGGCCGCAGGCAACCAGAGCTCCTGTCGTGCTCCCTCTTAAGAGCACAGGTCAGCTCCCTTCTACTGTTTGTCCTCAACAGAGCTGCCTGCTCTCTTTTCGAGCTCCTCCTCCAAGCCAGAGCTACCTGAGTCCAGAGCAGCAGCTTAACTCCTTCCTTAGTGGTGCGGGGTTTGTGTCCCCCGTCATCTCCCCCTATTACTTCATGTTCCATCCCAGGATCATTCTTTTCAGGTTTTTGTTCCATAGGGCGAATGGGTTACTCATTCCTCTTTGTTCTGATAAAACTAAGCTCCCCCCTCCCCTGAGAATGTTAAAAAAACCCAAACCCTAATCTCTCTGTGTGTGTGTGTGTGTGTGGTGGGGAGGAGATAGGTGGAATTGCTATATAATGCACATGCTCCCAGACAGCTGTACTGATTCACCTCATTCCTGACTTGCAGCTTCCCTTGCGATTTCAGCTCTGGGTCTCTCTTCCAAGTAGAGTACGCTGGTGTAAACTGTCTTTGAGAGGGAGCTATTCTCTTGTAAGGATTATTTTAAGACCAACCCAAACAAATTTAACTTGTGACCTAAATAATTCAGGACTTTATCTCTGGCCTCCAGAGGGGAAAGGCCTGCTTCACATTAACAGATCTCTGGGTCATTGCAAGCCCCTTGCTGTTGTACCTCTCTGGCATTTCACGTGTGTCTGGCTTTTATTTTTTGCTTGCCCTTTTAGACTTCTTATTCCGAAACATGCCTTGTCATTTCCCCCTCTCTGATACCATTAAAAGTGCTCTCTTTATGTGTGATGATTGGGGACAGTGCAGCTGTTGAAAACTGTGTGTGAGGAGGAAGCTGTGATGTAAAGTGACTGAGCGTTTCCACCTAGATAATCGGCACCGTGCGCTCCGAAGCCAGAAATCCCTCTGCCGCTGTGGTGTCTGGTTTTCAAACAGGCATCCTTTTTGGTTCTTGCCTGACCTGGTGCCCTTCTCCCTCCAATCTCCCCCTTCCATATCTGCAAAGCCTTACAGCACACCCACCTAACACATTTCATTGCACAACATCGGTTGCTTCCGTCAAGCGTAGCGCGTTAAGATTTAAAAGATCAGATTCTTTCAAGGAAGGGGAGAGAGGGAGTCAAATATATCCCCCTCTTCAATCCCTCAGGGAGAGAGGAGGCGGAATGGGAGCCGCAGGAAGGATATGTGTTGATGCCAGCCCATCTAACAAGCAAAGCAGATAAAGACAAGGGTTCTTATGGCAACAGGCTGCCAGAAGATGCACTAACAATTTGGGGCGGAGAGAGGGAAGAATGAATTGACTTAGGACAGGCCCCAATTTCTTGAAAAAACTGACCACTTGACCGCTGCAGTCTTGGGGTGTGATTGCAGCTCGTTTAGACACACCTGGGCTAGCTTTAATCTTGCTAGCTGCCGCTCAAGTAAGTACCCTGGGCAGGCTTGTACAGCCCATGCTGCCGTGGTTTCACTGTGAGTCCAGTACCTGAGCTAGCTAGATTAAAAACTCAGGTATGTCTACGCGAGCTGCAGTCACACCCGGGGATTGCAGTGTAGACAGACCTACTGTTGCATGGTTTGCATCAAATGCAGAAAATAAGTGATGGTGTCAGTTTGGCCGAGGGGAGAGAGAGTGGCTGTTTCCTACCCCTGCTCTTCCACAGCCAAGACGGGAAGGATGGGTGGAGCATACTGTGAGATCAGCCCCAACACTGGAAGCAAAGCATCCACCTGAATCTCCCAATTTATGTTTCCGTGCTCTGCAGTTTAGAGGAATAGACTGGAAAACGAGAGAAGAGGGGCGAGCATGAGACAGATAAAAGGTCCAGTTCACCACTGCCCAATGGCAGCTGTGCAAAGAGGCCATAAAGTTCATGGATCCTGTTTCCTGGGGAATTCCCCTGGTAATAGAGGGCTTTCCTGGCTGACACAGAGTTTAGCTCTACATGACTCTCAAAACAAAGATCCCCAGGACGCATGGGTGGAGTGCTGCTGGGTATTGTCAGCTACAAGAAGTGAGGCTGTGGCTAGCCAGATGTAAGTTAGAGCAGCATTCAGGCTGCTACAACGTGCACCAGTGGGTTAAGCAGCCCCCAGTCACTCTAGGGAAGGGTAAGTGCACATGTGGCATAAAACCATTAGGATTGTTTCCATGGATTATGTTCACAGCCAGAATAATCTGTATCTTTGCTATGCCTTAAGGGGGATTCCAGCTGTGAAAGTATCCACAAAGGTTGGTGTACCCGGGTCTCTGTGTTATAAAGACAAACATTTCTTCACCCCCCTGCCCTGCTGCACTAAATTCAATTTCTCCTCCTCATTCTCCTCTCTGATTCTCTGTGCACATAGGCCAGTTCAGCTGATTCTTTCATTACTCTCTTCTGAGCTGTCTCTTCCTTTGACCTCTCTGGCTTTTTTGTTTATAGAAGGATTCAACAGCTAAGGGCTAAATTCTCCTCACTGACACAGGTGCAGTCCCATAGATTTCAGTGGGTTTGTTGCATGAGAGGGGAATTTGGCCCCAATTTTGCATTTTTGAAGAGTAATTGAAGAAAGGCTCAATGCTGATTTGTTCAGTCTGACCCTGCTTATGTTACGTGAAATCATGGGAGCAGGAGGAAGGAGTGAGGCCTAGGACTAAAATGGTGTGTGCAACTGTGGAAGATTGGAGGGGCAGTATTATTCTGTTTCAGAAGAAGAGAGAAAGGAACAGAGATCAGAGGAGAACAATGAAATCTAGGGTCTTTAAATAGGTCAGTGAGGGTTTGATTTTTCAGAGGGTACTGAAACTCCACAGTTCGCAAGTCAGTCAGAGCTATGGAGTGCTCAGCACTGTTGACAATCAGGGCAGTTATTTAGGTGCCTATATATGGATATGAAAATCCTGGCCTGAGTGACTTGGCCAAGGTCACCTAGCAAATCAGTGCCAGAGCTGGGAGTAGAGCTCATGAATCCGACTCCCTCTCTCCTGTGCTGAGCACTGGATGATGCTCATTGCATCACCAACTTCTTTGCAGACCTCCACTGACTCCCTCTCTTCCACTGCACCACACACAGGCTCCTTTGTCTTTAAGACCCTTCACCATTTAGTCCCACCCATTCTAGCCAATCTACTAACTTAGTGAACCACGGGCACTCGCCTTTGCTGTGACAATGATGGCAGCCTTCATCGCCTGCTTATCTGCTTTGCCTCAAGTGCTGCCACCCTTCTTCTCATACTACCCATCTATGCCTGGAGACAGCTCCCTCACCATTTGTAAAGTGTATCCTCTCCTAGATCTCTCCTCAAAACTGACTTCTGCTGCGATGCCTACAAATCACTCCCATCTGGGGTTAGTTAGGCAAGTGACATTTCTGCTGATTTGCTAAATTCTGTTTGTTTTATGGTTACCTCCTCCCCCTCCCAACCCATCTCCACCCAGTGTGTCAGTTTTGTCCTATCTGCCATGCAGACTGTGAGCTTTCCAGGGATTTCCCTCCCTCCACCTCAGCTTTTGTGAACTACTTACATGAAGTGTTGCCAATTTAATGATTGTTTGGAAATTTGAATTGAAATTGAAACATTAATACACACTTTAAAAGCATATAAAGTGTGTGATAAAATATGTGTATCTGAAAAAGTATAATAGATTTGAAAAGTATGAACATAGACTAGCTTCCTTTTACAGCTGTTGTTTTTTATGACAATGTCAGTGCATTCATTTCGGTGATGTTGGCCAACCTAATAATTTCAAATTATGATTTGTAAGCAAAGTCTAAATGAGCTCTCCCTGACAGCTAGTGATGAGCTGGGGTCTGGGGGGAAAGGCTTCAGGACCAGATTGTATTTACATTCACACCTAATCTACCTAGGTATCCAGCAAACAGAGCTGTGTTGCCCAAGTGATAGATTTTGGTTGGGGTTGGGTTACAATCACTTGAATGCGGCTGTGTGTGTGTAATGAAATGATGTTGTTCTTATTGTATGAGTAAAGGGCAGTAGAACTGTACTTAGCCTGTGGTGATTGAGGGCATCAAGAGAGGGTGGGGACAGGTGTTTTGCTTGATGGTCTGCCTGAGTCACAAGTACTATTTGACCTGCCCCTCTCCACTGTTTAAAGACAGAGCTGATTAGGCTCCACAGATAGTCTTTTGTTTTGTTAAATGACCACTACAGCTGAAATCACTGATAATCAGGTCTAAACACTTAGACCTGCTGTGGGACAGTGTGTCTGTGGGAGAGCTGGCCCAGTCTGCACTAGCAGTGAAGTTTCCCCACTGAGAGCTCAGCTGAAATCACTGAGAGCTGGGTAGAACCTCAAGAGACCAACTCACAGAGGTCACAGTGGCAGGTGGCAGCAGAAGGTGACGGCTCAGGGCCATTGGCAACAGAGTGATGGAGTGAACGGTGGCACGATGAACAACAGTGACCAGAGCGAACAATGAGCAGCTGGAGGAACGAGCAAGGTGCCTTCTTGCCCCCGACCTGGGAGGTGAACTCATGTGAAAGCAGCTCTGAACTGAGTCTCCACTGACCAAGGACAACAACAGTGAGTGTTAATGAGGCTGTTAAGAATGCTGGAGACACAACACAGTTCATGCAAACAAACATTGCTGTGGTATCATACTTTCTATTTAAGCAAGAGATACCACACACTACAAACTGAAGGCCAATGTGAAGTGCATTGTCACTTGTTCATCCTGAAGTTGAACACTGGTTCCAAACAAGACCAGCAAATGCTCACTATCTTTCTGCAAGAAACTCAACTGCCTGGCTAGAAGCATGTGGCACAACAGTGAAAGACTCAACAGTTGAAAAAGTGAAGAACTCTCTCACCACATTCAAAAAATTTGCATACATGGCTGATGAATGCACTGATGCAAATGGGCATCAAGTATTAAGTCATTGTGTATGTTATCTTGATGTCAGTGGTAGGCCAGTAGATGCATTTCTAGATGTTCAAGTTATAGAAGACACATTGGCTGCATCTGTGACAACCCACATGTTAGAAGAGTTAAATGCTTGTCAGTTGACCCCAAACAGATGCCTGCTTGTGCATTTGATGGAGCTGCAAACTTCTTTGGAAGACATGGTGGAGTACAAGCTTTGCCCAGAGAAAAGTGTAACCCTAATCTCTCCTATATACACTGCAGAGGCCATCTACTCCAATTAGTGCTAGTAAGAGCTGCAAACTCTTCAAAAGACATTAAAAAAGCTATAAATGTAATGTCTTCATTATATTCTTTTTTCAGCAAGAGTCCAACAAGACTGAATATCTTGGAAAATATAGAAGATACACTGGGACTGAAGCTCAAATTAGTCCAACCTGGGAAAACCCTCTGGCTTTCTCATGAGCATCCTTGGCTGTTGTCTTAAAATTACTCCAGCCGTTATTGCTGGCTTTGGAAAGTATCTACCAAGATGGGATGGATCTAAGTAGTGAGGCTGATGGATTACTTTTGTTACTATGTTCAGAGAAGACTATTGCCATTCTCTCTCTTGTAACTCTACTGTTGAAACCACTTGGGTCATTAAACAATGCCATCCAGGCATCTGCTATAACAGTAGTAGATCTTTGTCCAGCAATAAAAGCTACATTTGGATCAATCAGAGAGGTATCCATTGAAAAACTACTGGAAGAAGCAAAGACTTCAGTCCAGAAGTTGACTAGTGAAGGCGTTTATATTGAATCCTTAAGTGAAGAGGACAAGAAGTATTTGTTGAGACAACTGAAAAAGTACACAGACTTGATTCTTAAAAATCTACAACAGCGACTTCTAGATTCTACTCAACCTCTATGTAGCTTTTACAGATCCCTGTCCTATAAAACACAGACAGTTGAGTGGAGTGAGGCACTACCAGCAATGGGGCTGCCATGTGCTCAGGACAGAATAGAGAATTTGAACACAGAGTGGAATATCATATGATGAATGAAGATTTGACTTCAACTTCTTTTTTTATCATCACTAGTGGCTCGGCCCGATCTTTATGCTGTTTCCTGGGATGAAAGAAGTAGGAATGCATCTCTTGCTCTTCCCAGTCACAACAGCTACAGTTGAGCCTTCTTTTTCATCATTGAATAGAATTTTGTGTTCTGAAAGAAGTTGCCTTCTGCCTAATCATGTGAATGAACTAATGAGCATATCAATTGAAGGGAAGGAAGTACCAGACACACGAGAAGCTACCAAAGATGAACGCATTGCATTCAAGAAGTTAAGTAACAGAGTTGTGCAAAATTATAACAAGATACCAAGAAGGATGTAGATGTAGTGCTTCATAGAAGGCTTGAGTAGCCAACTTTAATTGGTTTGATGATTTTAAAACATGAGTTAAATCTAATAAAATGGTCACGAAACATTTTTCAGTTTTTACTATGGTGCCATACAGCCCACCTTCACCCTCATCGGCCCTGACCGCGTCCCCGCCCCCCATAAATTCGAACACCCTCTCCCCCCCAGTTTCAATTCCTGGGGAAAAGACTGCCAGGGTCTGAGGCTTTCTTCTTATCTTTCTTATCTAGAAGGTGCCTGGCACCGGAGCCGTAACTACGGATTTCGGTGCCCGAGGCAACAGGGGCGGCTATATGTTTTTTTGCCGCCCCAAGCAGTCGGGCAGCGTTCGGCAGCGTGCCTGCGGGAGGTGTGCCAGTCCCGCGCCCTCGGCGTACCCACCGCCAAATTGTCCTGAAAATTGACTGGAACTTGAAACTTGCCTTGAAACTTGACTGGAATTCTCAGGTGATACCATAATACAAACTGAACTAATAATAACCCCCTTAGACATGCCAGTGAGAATCTCCTAAAACACCCTTGTGTCAGGAAAGCAGCCACTATTTCTGCTCTCTGCCACCCTGGCCACACTACTGCAATACTAGATCTGGTCAAATCTGGTTTTCTGTGTGGAAAAACTTCAGTTTTTCAGGGGAACTTCAAATACTAAAACATTTTGGCTGAAAACTGAAAAATTTTGTTTTGGAAATCCTGATGCAGTACCTTACGGGAGCTGTAGTTTGCATGCCTCATGCCCCCATTCTCTTCTGTGCCTGTTCAGAGTACTATGTCTCGCGATACATCATGGTCTCCCGTCTTGGAGAGGAGAAGTGGTACATCATGGGAGTTCTCAGCCATGGTGCATCATGGGAGAAGAAGTCTGGTAGAAATTTTTTGCCCTACTCAAAATCTCTCCGCTCCACAATCTCAATTCTCGCTTTGTGAGCTCTGTGCCCCTTCAGCTCCAAACTGATATTTAAAAAACAAATTATAGAAGCCTAAGTACTTAGTCATTAGATTCTGAAGGTGAATCAAGGATGAAAGAGGCTAAGTATAGCTGTTGTTGAGATCAGTGCAACATGGAAAATAACTAGGTTCATACAGCCTAGATAGAAATACTATAATGGAGGGCCTATTGAATGACTCTTTTGCCAACCCCCAGCCTCAGGGAGGTTGATTGAGTGATTTCCTTAATTGGATTTTGTTTGTTGAACTCACTTTCTCACACTGTACATTTTTAAATAAATCATTATAATCCTCCGTCTGACTAGCAAACATAATTTCTTTGCCTGGGAAAGAATAATATTTCCCCCTTCAACACCAGGATATTGGTGTGGCTTTCAATTAAGTGAGAATAGAGCAGTGTATCAGGGGGAGCATTTCCCGGCAGACGTTGTGTACATATACCAGGGTGTGTCAACAAGGGGGATCTGAGAGATCTTGTCAAAGTGACTTGTGATGCGGGCATCTGTGATGTTAATAGTAAGATGTCAACCACCTGTATGTGTGACTGCCCTAAAAAAGGGAATGAGTGAGTCTGGCTATACACACAATAGAGAGTATGCCTCAGGGACCTCATCTACACCAGCTAAACAGAGTTAAAACTTACCTGTGCCTAATGATGGTTTAAAAGCTGGAGATGGATGGCAGGAGAAAACTGTGTACAGGACTAGTCTTAGGTGTGTGTGGAGTGTGGTGCTGTATAGTGCATAAGGCTGTGTGTTTTAGGGGACCCTCTATGATCTGGGAGTTTATCCCTGATCCGAAAAGCCCTGATGTTCAGAACTCTGACAGGAGGTAGTTATTCACACTAATAGATTAGCTGGAGGTGCAGAGAGAGAGAGAGAAACCAGGTGATAATGAGAAGTGAAGGGAGTGGGATGAAGAGAATATGGGAACAGGAAAAATGTAGAGGATGGAGAAAAGCATTGAAGTGCAGGTGGGAGTTTGAGGCTGGAGAGACCAGATGACATTTTGAGGGATGCAGCATAAGAACCTAAATAGAAAAGATCAGATGTTCTCAACTGGGGAGGGGATATCTAGGGTGGTGGTGAGCCTTCTGATAATTCTGTAGTTATAGTAAAAGTGTGTGTGTGGGGGGGGTGGGGGTGGGGGCAAAGCACCAGGTCACCACCACCACTCATGCAAATATTTTTTTTGGGAGGGAGCACTCCAAGTTAAAAAACAAACAAACATATGCTCACATGGGGCCTGATTCAAACAAGGTTGAGAAATCCTGGAATAGAAGAAAAAAATGCAAAGGGCTGTAAAACTGGTTAAGGGAGACACCTGAGAGAAAATGCTGGGATTGTGGTAGGAGGAAAGCGGGAGAGAGGAGCTGGGGCTGGGAGATAGAGAAGGGAGAGAGAATGGGGGAGGGATCAAAAGATTAGTGCTGAAAATGTGGAGATGAGAGGGAGAAAGAGCATGGAAGTGGGGGAGATTGGAGGCAGGTGAGAGGAAGGGGTTTAACAGAGAAAAGAGAAAATCAAAGTAGTAGAGGGGAAAAAAATCTTACTGTTAAACAACCCAGTTAGAAGGGGTGGGGGAATGGGGAGAGAGAGGAGAATACCCAAATAGAAGAAACAGGTGGGAGAGAGAATCAGAGAAGAAAATACCACTTGAAGAAAGAAGGGAATAAAGCTTATTGACGGAAAGATGCATTGAAAAAGTCAGAAAAAATGATAAAAGATTAACCTGAGGGAGCCCTGGATACCAACAGCCTCAGAAAAAGGTGAACTCAGCTGTAGAAGAGGAAAGCAGAGTGTGGGGAAATAGCAGGGGAAGGCAAAAAGAAACAAATGCTAAGGGAGATGGAGCGCGTTATTTATTTTACAGCCATCAAAAGCTACAGTTACGTTCATGTGAGCTCATACCTCAAGAGTATTTTCTTTTCTCTGAATCTGTAATGAGTGCTGTTTCCAACTAAATGGGCAGCCTGGGGGACAAATTCCCTTCCCCAAAGAAACAAAAACTCTGCAGCTATGGCATATTCCCACCCCGAACAGCTGGGGAAACCTCCCCCAACATCTCCCTGCCCCCACATGTTTGTTATAGAAATCTAGGACCTGCACACTTTAATTCCTGTTTTATTATCATTATTTGCACAGAACCATCCATGTACATGAGGCTGCGCAAAGTGCAAATTATGGAACTGTTTACACAGACCCTGCCTTGCCGGTTTTAGTCTAAAGGCACAAGCCAGTACAATACTCGAGCTAGGTCTGTACAGCTTGAGTGCGTCACAGAACGGGTGCCCTAGCACAGGGCCTTGTAAGATGCAGGACTAACCAGGGAGGGTGGATGGCATTGCTCCTATATGTGTATCCTCATTCAGGCATGGTCATCACAGAAGGCTCCACAGGGAGCCACATGGAATGCTTCTTGTTTGGAACCACCTAGGAAGTAAGGGTTAGAAATGTGGGGAACGGGAGTTTAGATCATCTTCCCGAACCCAGTAAAAGTTCCTGCAGAGACAGTGGTTTGTCTTCACAGGAAAAGTCTTTGCCCACATTACTTGCCAGTTCCTAGAAATGTCGCCGTCACCATTGCAATGGCAAATCTCACAGCATGCACTTTGAGGGGACTTGTGACTGTACCCTAGGAACATGACTCACGATTTCCAGCATGAGCTTGTTCAGACCTTTGTCCCTTGCTGTGTTCTGCCTGTGAAGGTAATGTGCCGAGAAAAGCGGATGTATGTGCCTTAGGAATGCACTTCTGGCTAAGTATTCTTACACTGTAATGTACAGAAGCACCTTAAACATCATTTTTGTCATTAAACGATTCCACTGGCTCCCCATTTATTTCACGGTCCAGTTTCAAACTCACCTCCTAGTTTTTAAATCTTCCATGGGCTTGCTGTAGCCCAGGGTTGGAGTAAGCCAATAGGTGGTAGTATACAGTACCAGACCTTTTCTGAGGGCTTCGTTTCTGCAGAATTCACATTTCCATTTGAGAGACAAAAAGGGGAGGGGGAAAATGAAGGGCTGAGTCAGATTTTCAGAAATGCGGAGCACCCACAACTTTAGCTGACATTAGAGGAAGCTGCAGGTATGCGACACCTCTGAAAACCAGGCCACCTAAGGGTATGTCTACACTGTAGCTGAGAGTGAGCCTCCCAGCCCAGGTAAACAGACTCATGCTAGAGGGGCTCCAGCTAGCCCACTAAAACTAGCAGTATGGATGTTGCGGCTCAGGCAGCAGCTTGGACTCTCATGCCCACCTGATCCCCTGGGTCTGAGCTTGGATGGGTAGCCTGAGTCTCTGCTAGTCACAACAGCCACACTATTTCTAGCATGCTATCTTGACTCCCACAAGCGCCAGTCTACCTACATGGCTAGGAGGCTCACTCCTGGCTGCAATGTAAACATACTGTGACGGGGCAAGGCCAGAGGGCTATAGGAAAGTGGTAAGGAACCAGTATGTTAGCCCCAGGCTAAACAAATCCCTGATACCTTATGGCAGTTGCTCCAGGTTAATCAAGACACCTGGGGCCAATTAAGAACTTTCCAGAAGGCAGGGAGGTTGATTGAGACACCTGCAGCCAATCAGGGGCTGGCTGAAACTAGTCAAAAGCCTCCCACTGAGCCAGTGAGGTGCGCATGTCAGGAGCTGTGGAAGGAGGTTGCGTGTGAGGAGCTGGGAGCAAGAGGCACTAGGAGCTGAGAGTAAGAGGGCGGGCGTACTGCTGGAAGATCCTGTGGTGAGGATAAAGAAGGTGTTGGCAGGAGTCCATGGGGAAGTAGCCCAGGGAGTTGTAGCTGTTGTGCAGTTGTTCCAGGAGGCACTCTAAACAGCTGCAGTCCACAGGGCCCTGGGCTGGAACCCGGAGTAGAGGGTGGGCTCGGGTTCCCCCCAAAACTCCCAACTCCTGATCAGACACAGGAGGAGTTAACCTGGACTGTGGATTCTACTAGAGGGGAAGATCTCTGAGGCAAGCAAAATCCGCCAATAAGCGCAGGACCCACCGAGGTAGAGGAGGAACTTTGTCACAATACCCTAAGTTTCTAGCCCTCACGGCAGAACCAACAGCATGTGAAGCCCATGCAATGTGGCCTGAGTCTTCAGGCAGACAGAAGGTATGAGTTACTCCTCATTGGAATGAAATCTATGAAATCTAACAATGATGCTACTAATTAACTAAGCAAGGCGTCTCCCCCGACTCGATCCCTGCTTCAGCCTATCCAGTAGACTTGGTCTCTCTACATACTACTGTTCTGCCTCCTTTGCAGTATTATTGGCCTCTCTTCTGGCCTCAACAACTTCTGGTGCAACAGCCTCTTCCTCTGCAGCTCTCATCATTCTGCACAGCCTTTCATGTATTGCTCTTCCTCCCTGATTTTCCATTTCTGCTGCACCTTTACATTTCTCTCTCCTGTTTCTATTATATATAGTGCTTATTGCTGAAATTCTGTATTAACAGTAAAGCGGTCTGGGATACAGTGTGTATGAAATGGTCTTGCATTACAGCTACATCTGGTCCCCAAGGCAGCATTTTGATGCTGTGCTGGCTACACCGACTAGGGTGACCAGATGAGAAGACCTGAAAATCGGGACTTCCCGCCCGAAGTTGTTGAGCAAAAACAAACAAACACTAACACCGACACAGCTGAAGTCATGTCATTACCTCCTTGGTCTATGTGATGTGTACAGGCTTGTGAGCCTGTCAAACTGCTGCTCTGTACCAGATGGAATAGGTCAGGCTTTCTCAAGTGTATCAGTTCCTTCTGTTAGTTGGCCTTTGGGGCACTGTTCCATTAGATCGTCAGGCCTTTTGGTAGTTTGTGTTTTGGATCCGCAGGTTTTGAGCTGTTTTCTCTATGCTCCATGTATATGCTTTAGCTGACAACTGAGGAGGATGCTGCCATGGGTCATTGCTCACGTGCTGTGGAAAATCCAACATGAAGTGGACTTGCCTTTCGCACAGTAAAAAGATAAGAGCTGAACACTTCTGCAGCTCTCCTGGCTGCAAGAACACACCTGTATGCTTCATGCAGAAGGTTCTTTGTGCCATCATCCTAGAATGTACAGGCCAACATTTTGAAATCTAGAGCCAATAGGGATAAAATAAAATATCTCAGCTAGAATACACTGAACTAGAAAGCTTTTTGGAAGGATGGTAGGAAAACAATAAATGGTGCGTTTAAAAAAAAGTAGGGGAAGGGTCTCTTTATCCTAAATAAGGACAGTTGGTATGCAGGCTAGAGGGAAATAAGACAGGTTTTCTCATCTATGACATCTATTAAATTAAATCAAGAGTATAAAGAGGGCTTATTTGTTCTCTTATAAAAATTCAAAACAACACAATATATTGAGACTCATCACTGATCCTTGTTAACTGCCTCCCACCTTGTCTGGGTTTTTTAACCACATTGTGCAAAGCCAACAAAGACAAAGAAGGTCAGTAACTCTCAGTCTGATCCTCGGCTCCCTGTTCTTGTCAAATGAACCTGCCTCTTCTCATCTCTAAGGGGCTTTACTTACCCTGATCGGTATTAGTGTGGCTACATGTAAACCCTTTATCTCATTAATCGCTGGTGTTGCCATACTAGTGCTTGTTTTGGGAATTTTTCCTGTTTGTTTTAGATATTAAATATTTCAAGCTTCCATTTTTGTGTGTATTTGTTTCAGTTGGTGAGAGAGAAAGCTGTTTGAACAATCTCACTCTCTTTCCTTTCCCTTCCCTGTGTTCCCTGCCTGCCCTCCAGCACTGGCTGTTTAAATGATAGTATAAAAGAGAATCCTTTTCTTCTCACTATGTGGCTTTTTTGGTGGTCTTGGGCTAAGAGTTTCTCGTTATGAGATTTCCAACTTATGCAGATGTCTACAGTTATTTTTTTTTTAAAGTGTGGCTTTGTACTATCTGTCCTGCCAAGTGCCCATTGTCTGTCACATGACCACAATGGGGTTTGTTTTAGATTCTTTCCTCTTCCCACCATGCAATCTGAGTAGCTGCTCTGAGACCACGACTGTGCATCACTAGATAATGACTGCTCCCAAGTAAACGGAATGGCATAAATCCCATAAAATGCCAGACCTTCTCTATTTTCATATTCTGTTGGGAATTGGGACAAATTGTTGTTTATTTCCATACAACCATACACTTGCAGTCTAAAATGGCATTTATTTCAGATTAAGGAAAGTAACACCAAGAAAGAACAAAAGCAAAAGCGGCACAAGAGAGACTGCACATATATATGTGTCTCTGTGTGTGTGTCTCCTTTGTAACAGGATACAGCAACCGTGAGAACAAAACTACTGTTGTCTCAGCACAAGCAGGGACAGATTCTCGGATGTACTCAAGGAGTTCATATGCTCTCTTTATGGAGGCTCCACTCATAATGCCATTGCGAAGGTTGAATTCAGTTTTGCACTTAAAACAGGGAGTTGACCTCATTGTTATATATAAGGAATACAGTATACACTCCCCCAAATTACAGTGTATAGTCTTTAAGAACAAAATGAATTTACAAGTAAATCCACTAATTCAATTAGTTTAATTTTAAAAATGGGTCTTTTAAGTATGTCAGTCTTTTCTTTGTCCCAAATTATCTTAATAATGGAATAACACAGACGCTTCCAACTTTCCAAATAGCTAAAATTAATTGAAATCTTGCACATAGGCTATATTTGTAGAAATTAGGTTGTAATTAAGCTAAATTGTTATTAGCTATTATTGTATCCAATTGCTATAAGTATGTAGGCTACGTACAAGGTCAGGTTAACAGCCCAGATAAGTTGTAAGTGGGGTTGCTATGACATTGGAGGTAACTCAACCAGTCACCACTTGTAGTAACACCATGAGAGGAAAAATAGGGAAAACGCTTAATCAATATAAGATTTCAGGATTTTCACTCCCTGCCACTCTGAAGCCTAGAATGTTTGTTGAGTCAGTATGAAGTGATGGAAACAGCATGCTTGAGAATTCTTTTTATTCACAATATCACCAGGCTCAGTCATCACTGGGTTGTGCAGTCTGTTGCCAGTGTGAGAGTTTTCACCCCCGGGGCTGGGGCAGCACGGCCTAATGGTCACAGTCTATAAAGCAGCCCCTCGGTACAGGGCAGTCTGGTCTAGCGGCCAGAGTCCATAAAGCAGCCCTGCAGTACAGGGCAGTGTGGCCTAGTGGCCAGAGTCCAATGTGGGGAGGAGGCACCCACCAAGGGGTGTGGCGGCCCAATAGGGGGGCTCGGGCCCACCCGACTCCACCGGGCCCCGACCCAGGGCCCTAACAGTGGTGTAGCACCTTGCCACTGACTCGGGGGGGGGGGCGGTCCTATCGACACATGCTGAGGTTTCCCGGGTGGGAGATACCACTCCGTCACCCTCCCTGGGTCACTTCCTACCTGCCTCTGCGTCAGGGTCTCCCACAAACCCTCAGGCTCCCTGTGGGTAGTTGAGCCGGCCACCTCCTCTGACTCCTCCAGTCGTCGAGGTTCCTGGGGGCTTGGGGAGGCTCTGATTACCGGCGCAGTCAGGTGCTGTGGCTGGTCCTCTGCAGGAGCTTCCCAGACAGGTTCTCCTTCCTCGGCTGCCAGCCCAGAATGAGCTGGGCTTCTTCTCCCTTTTATACTCTCAGAGCATTTGGAGGATGCCCAGTCCTGCCGGGGAGGCGGGACTTTTGCTGCCAATCCCACAGGCCTGACATTGCCTGGGCTAGTGTGGGGCAAGAAAGCCCCATCACACCATCCAGATTTTTAGTTTCCAGCCATTTTGACTTTACAAATTATTACCATGTAGTGTACAGCTACAGTAATGCATGTATTCATCTGTGCCATGCCAAGAGTCCTAGACCATTGGGATATCAGAGGTAACTCAACCAATCAACATCCTTACTCCACAATCTTTAATTTGCAAGCAACAGTTTCATTGGTTGTATGAGAGAGAGTGATTACTAGGCCCAGTTGCCATGCCTGTGTGGAGTTGCGATCATATTTGAATGGTTATTGCATGATGTCTTTTTAGAGCAGAGTTAAGGTTGTTTAGGTGTTTGAACTGTGTATTTCCCTACCTTAATAGGTTTGGATTTCTTTTAAGTGTAGCCTTACATCTGATTTTCCTGGGGTTGTGATAACTGGTTTTTGGGATAATTAAAACATTCCTGTAATGTGGTTTTTTTTTTTAAACTGTTTTTTACCCTTACTGATATGTACTCTCAACCTACACTTCATTTTACGGTATTTTTTTTGTCTGGGAATAAATAAATCTACATATGCTGAAATAACATATAGATCTTGGGGAGCAGCCATGCTTTCCAAAGAGAGACTCAATGAACAGAGAAGAAGGAAACTCAGGAGAGGACAGGTCTGTAAGACATAGATTTTTGCTTTGCTCAAATGCTTAAGGTATTTGTTCCTTCACTGCATTTCGGAGTAAATAGACTGACCATTTTCTTGACTTTGTGATCCACTGGGTGTACAGACCCCTGGATCAGGAACATTCACTTTTAGTTGAAGAATCTCCAAACAGTTAATTTCCAGATGTTCTCTGCTCCTTTTCATCATCATGGATTTTATGGCAGGAAGGTGATGCTGTGAGGCAAGTCTCTGTCCTTTTCTACCATAGGAATTTGCCTCAATTATAGTCATTGGTAGCCACCAATGTAGCTGCAACAGTATAATTCCTAGACTAGTCAAGGCAGGTCACAATGTACCTTGATAGAACTCACACCTGCTTGGAAATGGGTTAAGCTTCACTGATGTAAACTGCAGTTTGCCTTGTCCACGCTAAGGTTTTACGCTGGTGCAGCTCTGTTGGTAGTTGCCTACGGATGGCTGAAATTGGGACAAATCTCCATTAGAAAAGGCATAATCTAGTGTTTGGAGAAAGGACACTGAAGGAAGAGAGTAGGCAACTTTCCAGAAATAGAAGATCTTTTACATTTTCAAAATCTCTATGATCCAAAAAATAAGGGAGGATGAACTAGATCATATGAAATAAGAATTCACGCTAACCATCACCCAAATCCAGAAGCAAGGAATTCTGGAGATCAAAAGGATAGGGTTAATTGCGTATAAAAATAATCTCCCCCCTCCAAACTCCTAAAAATGAAAGTGTGTGCTTGTGGGGTCCAGCCAGAAGCAGAGGTGGACGTGGGCAACTGCCATAAAGAGAACTTTTCTCGTGGTGTTTCTATCCTGGCCAAAAGCAGGAAATACCAGCAAGCTCATAGGGGAGATTTTTATGTGATTTCCAGCCTGACTCTGCAGGCACAAATGATTTGGCTAAACAGCGAGGGCCAAATAAATAAGGAGGTGATATGTCTGGCCTTGTAAGCTGATGTAATTTAGATGCAGAGGGTCTGGAAGAGGAGGGAAAGCAGCTAGTCAAGAAGGCGTATGTTAAAGTAGGCCACACGCTGGTTTACAATGCAACTTCTTGCTCCTTAGTGTGTGAGTTAAACAAGACCAGAGCTAGATATTTTCCCACTCGAGGCATCACTCCAAGGGGTGTGCTAGGGATAGCTAGATGCGAGCTGTGCTGGTGCGGGTGCTCCTGGACATTGCTGCTATTGTGGATTGGGGCACCTTAATGGGACGTGAGCTAGACCAGTGCTAATATGGCTGCCAGGTGGTGGCAGGGCTGGAGGTGCCCTTGCAGAGTCAGAGCCCTAAGCAGCCTGTGCCTAATGCCAGCCATGGAGTTAAACCATCTGAGATTCTCTTGCACCCACAACCCACATCACCTTAAATATTGCCTCTGAGGTTTTGGGCCCATGTGCCAATCGAGCCAATTTGAGCTTCACCATTGCTGCTAAAAAATGTAAAGCTTCTTAATGTGACTAGCAAACTAAGCTTAACGTTTGATAGTGTGGATATTTTTTTAGGATCACATAAAATATGAAAGCACTCCTCTCTCTCAACCCTGCAGATTTAACTGAAAGCATTTTTACCTTACTCTCACTTGAGTCTCTGATTCTCAGAAACTAGCTCACATTAGGACCCCGGGGGGAAGCCTTCATCAGATACTGGCAAATGTTGTTCATGTTGTGTGTTTATTTATAGTAGGCTCATGTTTAAGTACCTTGTAGTTCTTTTCTGAGCATGGGATGGAC
The DNA here is from genome assembly GCA_033296515.1 of Macrochelys suwanniensis. NCBI lineage: Eukaryota > Metazoa > Chordata > Testudines > Chelydridae > Macrochelys > Macrochelys suwanniensis. Next base: position 242,828,210 of record CM065775.1, on the reverse strand, counting down.
GAGCTCAGCTTTCAATTATCCAAGCAGCTAATGATAATACAAGGGAAGCTATGTAAGGCAAGTGCTCAGAGGGACAGAGGGAGGTGGGATTCAGTGGATTGAAAAGAAAGGACTCTTGCTTAGTATGAAACCCTCTCAATTTTTTATTACCAATAATAATTATTGTGACTCTCTCCAATTTTACCTCCCTTCCAATTGCCTGTTATCTGCCTCATTTGTCTTTATTATTTAGACAATCCTAATCGGTGTTTTTTTCTCTTGCATTTTGACAATACCTCAACCAGGTGTTCTCACTCTTTCTCTCTCTCTCTCTCCCTCCGTCTTTGTCAGGCCCAGATTTTATCATTTTTGTTGGTAAAATTAAGATCTGATTTCTTTGTATAAAACTCAGGCACCTGTAGTCCTGAAGGGAGGGTGTATTTTTCTTGTGAATGGAAATTACACTGTGGCTTTTGCTTCTCTCCTTTCCTGTCTCCTCCAAAAGACAGGAGTTTGCATTTAAGAGATTTAGAGGTGGGGAAGGGAGAAAATAAAAGGGGCATCAGAGCCTCTCATCCTTGTCCAGGATAAAGCTGATTATGCCATATACACACTGGCCGTTTTTGTTTGTTTGTTTATTGCTTTCTTTTACTCAAGCAGTGGTAAGTGGAGGACTGTGTGAACTCTGCTCTTGACAGCAGCTCAGGTTATGACACCATCTGCCAGTTTATCCACTTGCCAGGAAAGAGTCTGACGTAGGTGTGTGTATATGTATACACGCTTGCCTTTTAGCCATACATCATTTAAACAGATTCCTGCTTCATACTGATCAGTTTGTGAGCACTATTTGTGTTAAAAGATTGGCCTTGGATTCTTTTTCTTTTTTTCTTAGCCTCCTTTTTCAGTTTGATTTGTTTATCTAGATGGGAGGCGGGGGAAGGAGTTGACTGTTAAATTTACAGGGGATTTCCCTGAAGACTGAACTCATATCTGCTTTTCATATAGCCTGGCCATTTTAGGCACTGGATTTCTGGTCTTGGCTTTTCCTGGAAGCTATGAGTGAGGGGTGCATGGATTTCTTTCGTAAAAGCGGCAGGAAGCACAGCAGGTGTAAATTGTCCGTGTCAGGCTCCTTGGATAGCTGGTAAGTGTGTGTTTGCAGGACCTGCTGCCTGTTAGCTGTGTTAGTGACATGGTGGCCAGTTTTGCTTGGCTGCTGTCCCCAAGTGTTTCATGTATACCAAGCTCTCCCTCTCCTTCTCCTCCTAATAATACATTGCTTCCATGAAGAACTCCACCTACAGCGCAATACGACACTCTGTATTGTATTGTACTGGCTCACTTACCTTTAGACGTGTGTGTGTGTGTTTGTTTGGCACAATTAATTGATTAGACAAGGCCATATTAGCTTACAGCATTACTGTGTATATACCTACTACTGCAGAAAATGACTCAAGATCTCAAACTGGGTGGAGGATTGGGTGGGGGACAGAGTACACACTTGGAAATGTTAATTGTTTTTGTAGTCTTTAGACAGCTCAAATCACGCAATGTTTCTGCTGCATGCTAAGAAACTGCTTGTAATCACTTCTGAGAAATTGTAACTGTTTCTCCCAAGGTCCCTCATGTCTGTCTCCAAATTCTGGAGATTTCTCCCACCCACCTGTCTAGTTTTAATCCTCTCCCTGTCCCTGCTAACCCTGGCTCTTGATGCCTAATTCTGGACCCTGTCTTGGCTGAGGAGCAATGAATGAGTTTCCCTTCAAAGTAAAGTATTCTAGTTTAAAGTTTCTGACTTTCCTGCTTCCCTGTCCCTGCCAGGCAAGGGGCCATGCACCTGGTTCATCTGCTTGACATTGCTGGGCATCAGGGCCAACTTTAATCTGGCTTCTATCATCCCATTTAGGGCCTGACCAAAGCTCCCTGAAGTCAGTGCAAAGACTTTCTTGGACTTCAGTGGGCTTTTCATCCAACCCCGAGTGTAGCTTTTATCTGTGCCTGTGAGGTGCTGCTTTGCCTTGTGGTTAGATCTTTTGCTACATCTCCCTTTGCAGAACCTCTCTCTTTCTGATCTCAGATCATGCCATTGCTGTTAGGTTATTTGTTTTAGGACCTTCACCACAATTTGTGTCTTGCCAGTAGTGTAGCTGGGGGGGAGCAGCCGCTCCCGCTGTGAGGAGAAGCGGCGCCTTAAAAAGCGCCGCCCGAGCCCCGCTGCCAGAGCCGGGCTCAGGCGGGGATTTAAAAGGCCCGCGGCTCCCCGCGGCTGCAAGAGCCGCAGGCCTTTTAAATCCCCGCCCGAGCCCCCTGCCAGAGCCGGGCTGGGGGGCACTTTAAAAGGCCCGAGGACTCTGGCGGCACTTCGGCAGCAGCTTCTTTGGCCGCCGGGAACTTTGGCGGCATTTTGGCGGCAGCCTCTCCCACCGTTGCCAAGGGCGGCAAAATAGCTGGCGCCGCCCCTCTTGCTGAGAGAGGACTAGAAGAGACAACACTTTAGTTCGTCCAACTGGACCTTAAAACTTTTTAAGGATTTATACTGAATAATGTTTATTAATTAGAAAGGCAAAGAAACTTCATTACACCCATTGCAAATGGATTTTTACAGACATAGCTATTTAATCAGCAATTGTAGTGAAATTCATTTTATTCTACTTTTAAGAGAAAATAGTTATTTGGCCCTCCCGTAGGTTGTTCTCAGAGGTATTCAAAAATGGCTTTATATTAATATAATAATGAAATGTATTGATGAGACCTGACAAAGTCTCCCCTTTCCACCCTCAAAATTGCTTTCATTTTTCATTTCTAAAGGAGACAGGGGAGTAATGCTCCAGCCTCAGCCTGTGAGGGGAGATTGAGCCAATAAAGAAATAATATTTCAGACAATAATCAATGAAAGAATTTCTCTCCCAGGCCTAATTTCCAATATCAATTACTAACTCAAATAGTTCTTTACAAGATGCTTTCAAATATCAGGTTATTATTTTATTCTAGAGAGCTAGTTTAAATAAATGGATGAATTAGCTGAATGGTGTGAAACTGGTGTTTTTATGCAATCTGACACAAAAATGTTTGCTGTTTCATCTGGAAAATTTTGTACCCTTCAAATTTTTCTGCACCTTTCTTTCCCCCTCCCGAAGGGGGAAATTTGACTTTTGAAGCCAACTGTTGCTCAGGAATGGATTCATTTGTTGAGTGGATGTGATCCATTTAGAGTGAAAAGTTTGTAAAATGGGCCCCTTATTTGAGTTCATAACATGCAGAAAACCCTCCAATTTCAAGTAAGTTTGTCTTTCTGTTGTGCCTGTCTTTCACACTTCTGATATGTCAACAGGATAGGGTAAAACAACCCTCCACTTTCAAACCTTCTCTCAGGGTTCAGGGTGCAACAAAGTTCAGTATTTCTCTCTCTCTCTCTCTCTCTCTCTCTTTCCCCCCCCCCCCCCCAGGGTTGCCAACTTTCTGATTGCATAAAACTGAACACCCTGCCCCTGCCATGCCCTTCTCTGGGGCCTTGCCCCCCACTCACTCCATCCCCCCTCCCTCCGTCGCTTGCTCTCCCCAACCCTTACTCATTTGCTTATTTTCACTGGGCAGAGGCTTGGGGTGCGGGAGTGGGTGAGGGTTTGGCTGGGGGTGCGGGCACTTGGGTGGGGCTGGGGATGAGGGGTTTGGGCTGCAGGAGGGGGCTCAGGGTTGGGGTGCAAGAGAGGGTTTGTGGTGCGGACTCTGGGAGGGAGTTTGGGTGCAGAAGGGGGTTCAGGGCTGAGGTAGGTGTATGGGAGGGGGTTTGGGGGAAGTGCTGAAGTACCCCTAACACTGGTTAATCCCATTGTACTCCTGGCCAAACAGAAGCAGAAATGACTGGAAATCTTATTCTCATGAGAGTTCCAGACCAATCTTGTTGTCTCAAGAGGTCTGGGTAATTCAGCTAAACACTTTTGCTTTTAGGGTGCTTGTCTGAGCCAAATCCAAACACTTCTATGCTTAGTAATTAGAAACACACTTTTATCTGAGTGAGCATGCAAAAGTGCTCAAATGCATACTTTAAAAAGATGCTATAATTAAGAACATAAGAACGGCCATACTGGGTCATACCAAAGGTCCATCAAGCCCAGTATCCTGTCCTCTGGCAGTGGCCAATGGCAGGTGCTCCAAAGGGAATGAACAGACAGGTTATCATCAAGCGATCCACCCAATCCCAGCTTCTGGCAAACAGAGGCTAGGGACACCGTTCCTGCCCATCCTGGCTAATAGCCATTGATGGACCTATCTTCCATGAATCTATCTAGCTCCCGTTTGAATCCCGTTATAGTATTGGCCTTCACAACACCCTCTGGCAAGGAGTTCCAGAGGTTAGCAGTGTGTTGCGTGAAAAAATACTTTCTTGTGTTTGTTTTAAACCTGCTACCTATTAATTTCATTTGGTGGCCCCTTGTTCTTGTATTATGAGGAGTAAATAACACTTCCTTATTTACTTTCTCTATACCACTCATGATTTTATAGACCTCTATCATATCCCCCCTTAGTCGCCTCTTTTCCAAGCTGAAAAGTCCCGGTCTTATTAATCTCTCCTCATACGGAGTTCTATACCCCTAATCATTTTTGTTGCCCCTTTCTGAACCTTTTCCAATCCAATATATCTTTTTTGAGATGGGGTGACCACATCTGCATGCAGTATTCAAGATGTGGATGTACCATGGCTTTATATAGAGGCAATATGATATTTTCTGTCTTATTATCTATCCCTTTCTTGATGATTCCCAACATTCTGTTCGCTTTTTTGACTGCCGCTACACATTGAGTGGATGATTTCAGAGAACTATCCACAATGACTCCCAGATGTCTTTCTTGAGTGGTAACAGCTAATTTATACCCCATCACTTTATATGTATAGTTGGGATTATGTTTTCCAATGTGCATTATTTTGCATTCATCAACATTAAATTTCATCTGCCATTTTGTTGGCCAGTCGCCCAGTTTTGTGAGATCCTTTTGTAGCTCTTCGCAGTCTGCCTGGGACTTAACTATCTTGAGTAGTTTTATATCATCTGCAAATTTTGCCACCTCACAGTTTACCCCTTTTCCCAGATCATTTATGAATATGTTAAATAGGACTGGGCCCAGTACATCCCTGGGGGACACCACTATTTACTTCTCTCCATTCTGAAAACTGACCATTTATTCCTACCCTTTACTTACTTTAATCAGCCTCTCCATCCCCCTAAAAAATAAAACAATCATTTGCTGGATTAATTGTGCCGCAGTGCTGGAAGAAACTGTTAAAAAAAGGAATTGGAGTTGGGAGTTTTGAATTTTCCTCCGGGTTTGCCACTCATGCTCAGTATTATCCTGGGTAACACTGCTATGCTCTGATTTACAAATTTGGGTGCGCACAGTTAGACATTTAAATCCAATTTAGGCATTTAAATAAGAGACTTGATTTTCAGAAGAGTTGAGAAATCTCAGCTCCTCTTGACTCCATCTCTATGAGTCCATTTATTTAAGGGTATAAATTTGGATTTTGGGGCTGATATTTTGAAAGATAAGTAGTAATTTTGGTTGCCTCGGTTTTTGGGTGCCCAGCTTGAAGCACTTCAAAGGGGTCTAATTTTCAGAGGGATTTTATTCCTTGAATGTATGAAATGTTTTATACAATCTCACTTTCATGGTTCAACATTTCTGATAGCAATAATTTACAATTAGAATAAGAAAACTAGTCTTAGAATTGGTGTGTGGAGAGGGTGAGGGGCTGGAGGCAAATTCTGGTCCTACAATGAAAGTGACTTATGATTAGGTATAATTTATAAAACATAAGGTGTATGACTGAAGTTGAAATACTTGCTTCAAGCAAATGATAGACTTTATTTTACATTGAGAACAGTACATTAATCCTTATTGTTTACTCACTTTGGTTATTTTTGACAAGATACTTTTTTAGACCTGTATGTGCTTTGTAAAGCAACTTGAGAACCTGCAGGGTGGTAAATCACGTAAACCGGATGACACTCATCTGAGATTACTGTAGAGAATAAAGTGTGAAATACCTGAGGTACTGGTGAGGACGTGATATATCCTGAAAAACTAGCAGCTGTTCCTGACAGTTGGAAAGTCAATAATGTAGTGTCAGTCTCCAAAAGGGAGCCACAGGAGATCCCAAAAATCATAGCCACACCAGCCACCCCCTTTCGTTCTGAGGGATCAGACTGAGAGTCTAAGGACAGAATAGTTTAACACTTGGCTAAGTATAAACTCTTAGGGTCAAATCAGCACAGCTTCTGAAAGAAGGTATCTATTACCTGCTGTACTTTGTAAGAAGGAGAATAATACATGTGCGCTCTCTCTCTAAATAAAGATTACTTAATGGTCCTGATTTACTTGGCTTTTTAAAAAGCTTTTCCTAAGTGAATAAAAGAAAATGAGTAGCTATGGAGTTTGGGTCCAAAGTCTTGGCATGCCCTAAAAATTGGTTAAGATGAAGGAAATAATTATAATCAATGTATGCTGCTTCTGAGTGAAGTTGTTAGCTGGATGAGCAGTAACTGGACCAAGTACTATGAAGCACTGGGAGGTGAAAGTGAAAAGTGGAGAGTTGAAGTCTGACATGAAATGGTTTTGTTCGGGGGGCTTGGGTGGTTCAGTTGGCTGGTATTGGGAAACCGAGCCTTTCACTGATAGCTTACTGGTTCAAATCTAGCCCAGGTAAGTGGTGACCAACAGCTGTTGTTAGAGCTGGGTGAATAGTTTATTCAGCTACAATTATTCCTGTTGATGTTCATTAACTGTCCAAAAGCAGACTGTGATTTTTGTGAATTTGTTATGTGAAATTACTCACCAGATAATTTCTGTGAATAGTTCTTGTTAGTAGAGCTAGATGGAAATTGGTGTGGGGAGAAAGCCACATTTCTTTTTCAATTTCCCTTAAGTTTTTTTCCATAGAAATTTGAAATTATGGCAAAAATGTTCATAAACAAACATAAAATTTCCAACAACTGCAGTCTTGTGCTTGTTTGTGAGTAGTTCATTTTTGTGTTCCATACTTTCATTCCAATCTGTTTTGATTTGGGCCTATACATGACATTTTGTATGTTTCTGTTCCCTGAATTGGATGAGCATAACTCTTTGAATCAGGTTTCCTGTGTTTCCTTTGTTTGAATTCAGCAAAGTCTACATAAAAGGTGCTGTTTCAGTAAACATTCCTGTCACTAGGATATTTTCATAAAGCAAACACAGGAACACATTCTTTTTAAAAATTCAAATGAATATTTGTGGAAAGCTTCTTGTTGTTCCCCCTTTCCCCCCCCCCCCAAATATTTGCAGGACTCTAGTTTTCATCAGCTGTTCAGTGGCCTATGTGAAACAAGTTTGATAGTCATTGTCCAGTTACTAGCAGATGAATCACATCACAAAATCCATGTACATCATTGGTACCTTAACTGGCAGGGCCGGCTCCAGGCACCAGCTTTCCAAGCTGGTGCTTGGGGCGGCAGGCGAGAATGGGGCGGCAGTCCGAGTTCCGCGGCGGCAATTTGGTGGCAGGTCTGCTTTTCCCGCCACCGAATTGCCAACCCGGGACTCGGACTGCCGCCCCATTCTCGCCTGCCGCGGCAGCAATGGGGCAGCAGGTCCACCGCTCTCCCCTTGCCGCCGTGGACTGGGACTGCCTACGTCGGGGGTGGGGCCGCCGCCCCTGCTTGGGGCGGCAAAATTGTGAGAGCTGCCCCTGTTAACTGGCATTCTAATTAGAGAGGCCAGGAACTAAATCAGCTAGAGGACATTCTTGCGTTTAGAGGTGATCCCTCAGTGTTAGGGCCCAGACACATTGATAGGGCAGTGTGGAGAAATTTGCGCTGCTTCTGCTCATGCCGCCACTGTTTTCTGGAGAAATAGAGGACTTCACTAGGCTAATCAGTATAAAAGATAATTGAAAAATAAAGTGTTTAGTAGAAATTGTAGAGGGCTGTGAAATGCTTGAGATAGATTTCAGTGCTTTGGGGATTATATAACATGATGGTGGTACTTGAAACGTAACTTGTCTAAATGCAAAGTAATGCACTTTGGCAAAAATAGTCTAAACTTCCCATGTACATTGATGGGTTCTGAACCTGTGGGATTCTCTAAGGAATAAGAGTCATTGTGAGTAGCTCAGTGAGGATGTCTGCATAGCATGGATGCAGCAATTAAAAAATTGGGTACTTCAGTACATTACAGATGGGATAGAGGAAATAATAAAACAGAAATGAGGCGCAGAATGATTGTGGGATTTGATATCTACCTTCATTCACATCTTCAGTAATTAGTCAGTCTAATCAATGTATTTTACTTTAAAGTAATGAATGAAAGAGTATCTCTTTGAAGAAAAATACTGTCAGAACGTGCACTTGCATTGTGATGCAAAACCATTGAACAGGTCAGAGAACTTTGCCTGCACCCTACTTTTGCCCATCTTATGCATATCTTGAATGAAGTTGTTCAATTCATATGAAGTATTTTGCACATTTATTGAAATTTCCAAGAAATGAGGCTTTCCCCAACTTCAGAGACAGAAAATGCTGATAAAATCTTTCTGAATTGTGACTGAATCACTGGAGTTCTCTGGCCAGAGGAAGGATTGTATCAGGGTGCCGGTGAGGAGCTGTAAGGGACTTTTTTGGGGGGATTTTCACCAAAAAACACCTGGAATTGTATTTTCTGGAGACTTCAGATGAGGCTGCAAGGAAATGGGAGCAGCTCACCTGATGTTCTAGCTTGGTGAGAAACAGAGAAAAAACCTGGAACTGACAAGATGTGTACTTAGCATTAACTTAGTGAGAAACTGCTATTTTACGTTAGGTTTGGAAGGGTTCTTTTACAATCCTAAACTGTGAAAAGTGTCACTCTTGAGAAACAACTAATGTGAGGTGGAGAAGGCTAGGGTAGGGATTGGTGTGCTAATCTTTCACCCTCTTCCACATTAGGGTTTAATTCTGTCCTTAGATATAACACATCCCGGTGTATCTTGGAAAGTGTGCTATTGAGCCAGTTCAGGAAATAAACGCCTGGTATATAAACAAGGGCAGTCGTGAGCCAGCAGTTTCACATTTTGCTTGGAACCGCAAGTGGAACAAATTTCTGGGTCTTAGGGTGATCTCCAGTGGGCATTTGTTAACAGTTGAAAATTACTACAACTTGGCTCTAGAGGCACTCGGCAGGGGTACCCTGACCACACTGGAAAGCCCTGCCCTGAGAATCCTTTTAGGAAAATAAATAATGTGAGAAAAAGACCCCAGTCATTCTCCAGCAATCGAGACTCCAGATTAAGCCTTGTAAGGGTTCTGTGAGCTGTGGTAAATTGGGGTGGGAGGTGAAAGTGTTTGGTTTGGTTTTCTGTTTGCATATGCTTTTATTATTAGAATTTCTGTGTTTTCTCAGAAGGACTCCTGGAAGGCATCTGACTTGTACAATTGCCATTAGCAGGTACCTCAGTAAGTTGCTAGTCTGCAAAAATAAAGCTATCAGATTTGGGCACAAAATTGCAGTCTCTGGAGAGTTTCTTGCAATCTGACAAATAAAGAACCCTTCTCAGTGCAGTATTTATGCATTGGCTGACATATCTTGGTTCACTTTCCTATACACCCTCATGTTCATTTCCAGGTGCATTTCATCAGCTTCATAGTTATTTAGACATATGACCTTTCTGTATAGCTGCTTTACCTAATATGGACTGTGCATCATGCGGGATGCTTGATTAAATAAATTTATTAAATTAGCTCTGCTGGATTGCTCATGTAGTGTTTGCTATCTAAGATTATTTTTTGTGCCTTAACATAAGCCACTCTGTGTCAGCACCGCCTGTAGATTATGATATGGCTTATGTGTAGGATACACACAGGTAAGGTTGATGTGAGTGTCACAGTCAATAGATAATACTGAGTTATAGGAAGACAGGCATCTGTTTTTGTGATGGGATATATATAGCAATCCTCCTATTCACCGTTTAAGGGCCCAGCTATCCTATGGATCCCTCCACACTGCAGTGGAACCTGTAACAACACAATTATTCCCTGGCCTTGTTACGCCATATTAAAATGTGCGATGTGGGCAGGCTCTACCCATGTTCCCCAGAATGTAACTAAGATCTGGAGTAGTAGGATTCAGTTCAAGACTTTGCTACAGTTGTAGTGTCGGGGAGCCCTATATTTTACCTATGCTAGCAATAACTGTGCTCAAGCACAGCTCGAATGACGTCAGGGAGGTTTTCTGAACACTGCTATAAAACTGCTATCGCCTCTCTAGGTGGACATGTCTACACAACAAATACAAATATGTCAGGAATTGAGTTACAACCTAGCTTCCCTCTGGTATGGTTAAAGTGCGTCTCAGTTTTTTAGTATAGGGAGGACCTAGTTGTATGTGAACCGCATTTCTGAATTGTGCTGAATACCTGGGCCTGTTGGGAAGGTGGTTAAAGCACAGTTAACACAATTCCTTCTATGCCACAACACATACCCATAATGTAACCATGTCCCCTTCCCCTGGCATGGGTGTATTTTATAGGATAGCTAAGGCTTACAGTATAGCTTCCTGTACAATTTCCACTACACCCTGCTCAGATTAAGGAAACTGTGCCAGCAACTATGTTTAAACTAGAATTTTTTCCATAGAGAGGGACTTACCTCTCTGTTTCTCTTCATGGCTTTTGCTTGCTGTTTAATAAATGTCCTTGAAAAACAAATGCAAAATCCAGTGTTTGCTTTAAGATCAAAGTTGTTAGCTCATGGCTAAAGCCCCCTGTACATTGCCTAGGGGATTTGCCACCATTATTTCAGGACTGGGGACTGTGATGTTCATAAGTAGGGAAGAGAGGAAAGGAAGCGACAAAAGCACATTACTGAAGGATACAGGTGCCTTTGAATGATATAAAATGGTTCTCTTAAAGCCAAAACAAAAACAACGTGTAAATTGGAAGAATCCTGAGACTACAAATGGAACTGCTGGGCCATTGAGAAAATGATTGCCTATATGGCCCAGTGCATCGAGGAGAATTGCAAGAATAGAAAATGTATGCAACAGAGCTTCCAGTTTTATTTCTTTGCCGTGAACGCTGCTCACGAAGCTAAATGGCTAAAATGATACTTGAAGCACCCTTTGTCTCTGCTTCTCCTAAAACCCATCCAAATCCTCACCATGAGAGGGCAGCCTATGAATGCCTAGATTTTCTCTCTCATTTGTGCAGACAGCATTGTTTCCTGCAGGCAATTGGAATTTGTATCTTTACTGGCCTTGCGGGATGGGCCATAGGGAATAGTTGTTTCAGAATTCACTGGCAGCTCAGAAACAGCTGGGTTGCCTCAGTAGTCTGGGGGCAGTGTACTGAGCTGCTACAGAACAATGGTAGCCTAAAGTTTGGTCTCAAACTTGTCCTTGACACCCCTGGCCATTAGGAGCTGGAAGTTCTGGGTAGGTAGGCCTGGGAGGGGTGGGGAGTAACAGCCCCCTCTAACCAAACAAGAATTGATGATGACAAATTTCAGAGGGATCTCTGTCCAGCCCACCTCAGTTAGAGGAAAGGTCAGCCTGAGTGACACATGGTGAAGTGGGAATAAAGGGAAAATTTTGAGGACTGCCTGATGTGTCCACTTAAAAGTGTTTGGTTTCACGCTGATGTCTGTTTTAACATCGGTGTGTTGTATTTTTATGTGGCTAAGGAATTTTCTTCCTTCTCCCCCCAAACTACAAAATACTACAGGAGTTTTAGGGAGACACTTACCTACACTTCCTTTGTCTCTTTCTCCCAAAGCATAGGTCTCTTGAGATGAATTCACAAGCAGAGTCAGGGTGCGGTCTAATTTTATAAATGGATGGATAATACCCGATGCACAATACATGGGGGCTTATGAATTTACTGTTCATATTCAGGCAAATCCCTAAGACCTACTGTAAAACTGCTCACAATGAATGATGGGCCTGAGTGGCTGTGTTTGGAACAGCTCTAAACTTTTCCTTAATTTAGTAGTATTCTGATCCAGCATTTTAGTTTGAATTGGTGTTTAATCAAAAGCCATAAAAGGGGGAGCCCATGTATGTAGTTCCAGCTTTCATTTCTTATCTGGGAGACCTGCAGGTAACCCAAATCAGCTTTATAAATCTGAGCAGAAGATATCATGAACTTCTCAGAAAGCTGTAGAGACTATTTAAACTCAGCTCTATAAAAATGGCTTGACACTGGGTTGGCTGGTTAATACAGACATTACACCTTTTGTGATGGTGTAATAGTACAAAGGAGGCAGGATTTTAATCTAGAGGCCAGTTTTTACGTATGGTTCACACTGTCCAAACTGTTTTGGAAACCATTGCAGCTGGATCCATGTTTTTAAATGGGTTAAATGCAGTCAAAACCTCAGTTCAGACAGGGCCTAACAAGCCTGATGTGATCAACATCAAACACACAGTTCTCATTTTGTTGTAGGAGGCCCATAATCTGGCCAAACCCCCGCCCCCTCAACCTTAGTAAGGATTGTTTGAATAGTTAAATCTTCCTGAGCCTGCCAGGCAGCATGAGTGTAGCAGAAGCCAGGATTCCATTGTGCTTACAGAGCAAGGGAACTGAAATAAAAGAGGTTTTATTTTTAAGGCAATTGCCATCCTTATTGTGGAGCTGGGTAGGAAGATGTGGTGACAGATCCTCAGCTGGTGCAAATTGACATGGCTCCATGCCAGTTTACACCAGCTGAGGATCTGACTCTGGGTGTTTAAATGACTGGCTTCATCAGGGATGCAATCTCCTCAGACTCAGTTGTGGCGTGGGACCCTGTCACTTTAAAACCATTTACCCCCCTCATCATGTGGCACCTGATAGATTTCAAAGCTGCCAAAACTGAGTCCACAAAAAAGTGGGCCTACTGTTACCAGTTCCTACAGAAGTGTACACAATGCTCTCCACCAATCCTCTGAAGTTTGATCATTACATTAGAGAAGAATAATGTGGTTTGAAGAAAGAAAGAAAGAACGAACTAGCTTGGTCTAAACCTTTTCTGAGGTTTCTGAAAGTTCAGGAGCTGTGTTTCTCTGTCACAGTTTTTTGAGCTTCTCCACTGGCTGGTTGTAGCTGAGGATAAAGGAGGAAACACTGCATCAAAAATTATCCTCACAGTCTCTCTACATGTTTGTACAGCTCCTAGCACAATGGGGTACCAATTTAGTCAGGACCTTTAGGCACTACTGAAATACTACTACTAATATTCTTCTGACTAGTCTGATAAAATGCCATGGGAATCTCACAGGAGTGCTTAGTCACACAAGGCTTCCAGCCTGTTACTTAGACTAAATAAATTCAAATAAGGATCTGGATGATTATTTTAAGAGTACCTTTTTAGAGTTTTCCCACCCCAAGGTAAAGTGACTTCCCAGCACATTTTGTACCATACAGCAATGATTCAAACTGAGAGAAAATGGACACTTTTCAGTGAGGCTCCTCATTTAAAAACTAATATACTCCCCCCAAATCCCATTTATTTGCTGTTTATTTAGAATATTTTACCACAAAAGCAATTAAATTTCTAACCCCATAGTAACAGAGTACACAGTGTTACCACAACTACAGAGATTGGTACATGTTGTACATTCTGGCAATTGTACAGAGGAAAAAAGAAACCCACAAGTCAAACTCTAAATTATTGTTTAGCTTGAGGGAGGATGAGGCAATATGGATAAAGGGCAAATTATAGGACATCTCTGAAGGGAAAGGAAGAAGGAAAATTAATTCTAATACTTTAGATGAATTGAACAATTTTGATTCGGTGAACCTAAACTCTGCAAGAAGTTGGATTGGATAAAACATATCATTTTAGTATTAGACGGTGAAGGGGAACAAATTAAAAAGAAAACATATCAGTGTATGTTCTAGTGGATTAAATGTAGGTCTGGAAATTAGGCACTCGTGATTTGTGCTGTCACTTATATGGATTTAAGTAAGTCATTTGACCAATCTGTGTCTGGTTTAGCATCTGTAATGTATGGGTAAGAATATTTACCTGCTCACAGGGCTATTGTGAGGATTATTATTATTTATATCTATATTATGGTATCACCCAAACTATGCTAGACACTCTCCAAAGGCAGAGGGAGACAGAATCCCTGCCTCAAAGCGTTTACAGTCTGAAGCCACAAAAGACAGATGAAGGAGATATAACATGCAGGCAAAGTGATGAGGGTGGTATTGTGCTCATGGCTTATTAGTTACAAGTTTGTTGGATTGATTTCTGTTAAACATGCTCACTTATGTCTCTCATCCTTTCCTTTGCTATCCAATCCCTTCTGTCCCCCTCACAGCAAGCCCCAACGTCAGCTCCTATGACCTTCCCTCCCAACATTTGACCACTTCCCTCAGCATAAATGAGCAGATCACTCAAACAATAATTAAATTAAGTAAATAAGGAGTGAATTTAGCTAGTTTCTTGTAGAAATTGCAGAAGTGAGGCTTCAGGAGGGATATAAATGAGAAGCTATTGGCTTTACAGACCAGCTCAGGAAACAGACAGGTGGGGAAAAGATGCGGTATTACTGGTGGAACAAAGGGGGCAGATAAAATGATGCAATTAAAAAAAAAAAGACAGGCAAGTAGGAAGGGCATGAGTAGGTAGGGCTTTGAAGGCAATCACAGGAAGGGGATGTGGTGCAGAAGGAAAGGTCTATGAGAAAATTAAAAATGTTTTATAAAGCACTTTGACTATGAAAAAATGCTACATGCCTGCAAAGTATTATTGTTGTTAATTTATTTGTCCGTTTAAAAGGGTGAGAATTCCCAGTATGGCTTAGCTATGAAAGAAAAGCTTTCTTCTTGGGAAATATTTTCAGAGACACTTGGATCTTAAATCCATTACATCATTTCATTTTTGTGTAATGTGTGGGACACTAAACCCTTTCTTGTATGAGAAATGCTCTAGAATCTTTAACAGACTGGACCTTGGTTCTGTTTTTTTGGGGTCAAGGATGAAGGACCTGCTAGGATTCCAATCTGAAACATCTCACATGTCAAAGTAGGTCTGTTACCTCTCTCTCCTTCTCGTTACCATTGCAAATACTTCATCTACCTTGATCTTCTAAACACAGTAGAAAACAATTTATACTAGAAAGATTTTGTTGCTGGTTGACTCAAAGAAAAGAGGAAGTAGGGTTAGTTAGGGAGACACAGACCTTTTAGCTTAAAGAGAAGAAGAGTAAGTCCTTGTCTACAGGGGAAGTTGCATGGATATAACCTAGGACAGGGGTTCTGGAACAATTTGTATAGTGGGGCTGCTGAGAGTCATTGAACCAAACTGTAAACCCTGTATATAATTCAAGCGAGGGGGTGCGGCAGCACCCTTAGTTCCAGCACCTGTGACCTAGGATGTGAACTTAAATCAGTTTAGTTAAACTGGTTCAAACGCTTTTCTGGGCATTCTTATTTCAGTTTGAGTGACTTTTTTTGGTTTAGCTTAAGTTGAGTGGGGACAGGTTTAAACTCAACTGAAATAAGCCATTTTTAAACCAAAGTAAGAGAGTCACAGGTTAGTAAATGCATTGATTTAATAAATTCAGCTTTCCCATGTGGACAAGGGGTAAAATTTTAGGAACCAAGTCCCAGGGACTTTTAATGAGATGTAGGCTCCTGAGTGCATTTCACTTTAAAAATGGGATTTAGGCTTCTAAATCACTTAGGGATGTTAGAAAATTTCACCCAATGCTGAAGAAGAGTTTTATTTCAGAACAAACCAATCCACTCTTCTTCACCAATGCTTTGCTATGCTATGCCCAAGAGTCACTTGCTGAAACCATCTGGTAGCAAATTTAATATTGTTAGGAAATTCTACTTTATGTAATGTATTACCTGCTGAATTAACTTCCACATTAAATAATTAAGGGGATTTTTTTTAAATGGACAGATCTGAATGAATATCATACAGGCAACTGCCTCTAAATTGGGACAGTGCAAGTCAATGATATAGGAAAGCAAACCTCATATTCAGGACGTAAATGGTTTACTGAGTGGATCTGGGAATTTTTCCACCCATGATAAAGCTTGCCCCAAATAACCAGGTACATTATTGTGTGTGTTCTCCATTTTCATCTGAAACATTCTATACAAACCATCTTGAGAAGCAGGGTTCCTGAGCATAGGTGCTGACTTTTGTCGGTGCCGGTGGGTGCTCGCGCCCCCGGCCGGGCCCCCCCCACTCCACCCCCGGCCCTGCCCCAAGTCCACCCTGGCTCTGCCCCCTTCCCCAACTCCCCGCCCCCGTTTCCCCCCCGGGAAAAATTGGTGGGTGCTGATTACCCACCGGCAGCTCCCCACCAGCCCTCCCCCCCCGTGCACGTGCGCCCGCCCAACTCACCTTCCACCCAGCTCCCGCCCCCAGCTCCCTCTTCCCCACCCGGCACCCAGCTCCCTCTTCCCCACCCAGGTCTCGCCCCCAGCTCCCTCTTCCCATCCCAGCACCCAGCTCCCTCTTCCCCACCCTTCACCCAGCTCCCTCTTCCCCACCCAGGTTTCGCCCCCAGACTCCTCTTCCCCACCCGGCACCCAGCTCCCTCTACCCCACCCTGCACTCCCCGCGGGGGGCACGGGGAGCCAGGCCCGCGGGAAGCCGGGCACGCCGCCGCCCGCTGCTGCCGGCGGGAAGCCGGGCCCGCTGCGGCCTGGCGTGGAGCCGGGCCCGCCGCCGCCCGTGGTGGGCGCGGGAAGCCGGGCCCACCCGCGGGGGGCACGGGAAGCCGGGCCCGCTGCCGCCCGCGGGGAGGCTGCGCGGGCCTTGGGGGGCTGAGCTGCTGCTGTGGGGGGGGGGGGGGTTTAGCTGCCGCAGGGGGGAGGCGGTGTGCTGGCTGCCGCGGGGGGCGCAGGCCCTGCATGCACCTACCCCACCCTGCACTCCCCGCACCCTCTACCCATCTAACTACAAGAAGCAGCACACCCTGCTCCCACCCCCTCACACTCCGTCTCCCTCACGCTCCACTCACCGCACAGTGCCCGCCCGCTGCGCACCAGGATCCCGCTCTGCGTCCACTCCTCAGCCGGGCGGACCCACCTCCTGCCGCCGCCCGATTCCAAATGACCATGGCGTGGGGGGCGGGAGGTAGCACCGACACAGGCCCCGCCCCTGGGCCCAGCCACGTCCCTTTCTACACCTCCTAGCCCCACCTCTCAGGCCCAGAGAGACCTGAGTGGCAGCCCGGATGGCCAATCCTAGCACTGGGCGGCCACACTGCGGGAGCAGGGGACGCTGCTGCCCCACCCCCCTCCCCCCTGGCCGCACAGCTAGAGGCGGCTGTTGCGGCTAAAAAAAGTGCCTTGGCGAGAGGCGCCTCCAGCCAGGGAACCCAGAACGCAGAAGGTGAGTTGGGCGGGTGGGCTGGCGGGGAGCTGCCGGTGGGTGCTCAGCACCCACCAATTTTTCTCCGTGGGTGCTCCAGCCCCGGAGCACCCACTGAGTCGGTGCCTATGTTCCTGAGAGAATGAATCTAATGGTCTGTATCAGTACAGACACTCCGATGTGAACTTAGCACTCATGGGCCTAACGTGCCAATTTAGTCTGGGAGAAATTTGGCCCTCACTGTATCGACACCTCTTTTCTAGCTAACTGTATTTTGCTGTTCTTTGCTTAATCCTCCTCTTCCACCACTGAACTTAATACACTGTATTAGAACATCAGTGTTGGAAAGGGGTGTGCAAGCTTGGGGGAGAGGGGGTTCAGATATACAACTGTGGTACTATCTGATATGGAATAAAGGTAGTTGGGAACATTCTGAAGGAGATACTTATAATGGATTTGAAGCTGCCTGTATTAATTTATGAATACTATATTTTGGCTGGGTTATTGGAATGGTTACTTTATGAATATATTGAGTTAATTTCAATAGCAGGATAGTCAGTAACGGCACCCAGGAAGGGGGAGATGGATCCATATATACACATTACAGCAAACACTTGAGAGACGATGCAAGAACCGTTTAATTTGATGCCCTGGTTTGAATCCCCAAGTAGCTCATTGAACTGGTTTTGGGTAGCTAGTTCAAGCCTGGGGAACAGAGAACTTTGGCTGGATTTAAAAGACAGGCTCTCAAAGACGGGGAAGTGGAGTTAAGGAGAACAGAGAATGGCCAGCCCCAGACTCCTAGATGTTAGGAGCCTGGAGTGAAATAGGCCTGCCTAGGACTCTATGTAAGACAGACATGCGTGTAGACCTTTGTAATGGTTTGCTTCTGCTGTTGAGATTAAACAATACTTTGTTTTAAAAAGATTATTTTGAGGTGACTGTAATCCATAGATCACCGGTTCCTGTAGGGAAGAACTGCAGGTGCCCAAATCTAGTCGAACCTGCAGGGCAATTAGGGCTGATGCACAGTTTACTGTTGCCCAAAGCCCAGCCTAGGAGTGGGGGAATTGTGGGATTCCACCCTGAAAGAGATGAAGTTGTGAAGCTTGGGGTCTGAGGGGTGCCCTCTTTGAGACCAGATGAGGGGTCAGTGGTGCAACTAGCCTGTAACCATGACAGTACTTGTTTTCTTAATATCTCCTCCTCCCTTCCCTTTACAAGTAGAAGAGATTAAAAGTATTTCAAGCACTTTTAAAAACTCACTATATAATATAATGTTTGGTCAATTAGTATCAAATTACACTGTTGGATGAATCACAAGTATTTAAATATTTAATACAAATGTAAAATCCGGCCTTCCTTCTTTCCCTTCCTCCCCCCCTACCCCCGTCTTTCTTCTGGAAGTGAATATGTGGAACAGTCAGCCTGCTGGAGCACTTGAGTCACTGTGTTGGTTTTGAGGTGGAATAATTTAAACCAAAGTATATCTCTGTAAGCAAAGGAAACAATGTGTATCAACAGCCTTTGAACTGCCCACTTAGTGCTTCAAGTGGCAAAAATAGACTACTGGAATCCAGTTGTTCATTATCACATGTTTTATTGGCAGGCAGGAATTAAGAGAGGATGAGAAGAAGGGGGAGAATTCCTCTGAACCAGAATGTCAGGCCTATAGTCCAATTTGAAAAAGTAAGGCACCTTACAGCGGCATAGCCACTGTAAGGTACACAGTGTAGCCGCTCTTTGTCAGCAGGAAAGAGCTCTCCTTCCAACAAAAGAAAGCCACCCCCAGAGAGGGATGGCAGCTTTGTCAGCAGGAGAGCATCTCCCGCTGACATAGCACTATCCACACAGGCAATTTTCGTGAGTAAAACTTTTGTCGATCAGGGTATGTTTTTTCACACCCCTAACTGACAAAAGTTTTACCAACGAAAGTGCAGTGTAGACATAGCTTTATAATCCCTTAAAGGAGACACTGCAAAGGTATTTTTCATCTTTTCTCTCACTGATATTTACAATAACCCATTTGAAGCTTGGAAATCTGTTTCCTTAGTGACTGACTTCTCTTCCTTTTGGTTCACTTATACTGATTTATTGTAGGGTTGTTCATGAGTGCGGGAGTGTGTACGCTGGCCAAAGTCACCTTTAAAAGGATGCTTTTACAATGGCCATTGTTGGCTCCATATTTATGTTCCTTTTAACAGATTTTCTGGGAGTAATTTCCTAGGTTTTTGAAAAAGCAAATTGAAAAACCAGAAATTCCATTGTGGCATCATATTGATTCCCACATGTCATGATCAGAGCCTTTAGATTCATTGCATGGGCCTCTGCCACTTGAGCTAGCAGAGTAACTGTTAGCAGTAGTAGATTGTCATCCTCTATCTGGGCCAGCACTAGAAGGGAATCAGACACTTTACCAGTGGTTCATAAATAGTGGCTGACCGCCAAGGAATGGTGAGTCTCAGGAATCGTGGCTTCCTTTCCAGGTTCAGGAGGGGAGTGTTCTCTAGTAGGCACAGACTCTTTGGCTCCGTCCCCTCCAACCTGTCCCTGTCCTAGTCCTGTCTCTTCCCCATCCCTGGCTCTTTGTTCCAGTCTCATTTTTCTCATCTTGCCGATTCCAGTCTCCACTCCTCAACAGATTTCTTATCCCAGCCCCAGTCTCCTTCTCCAGCCATTCCAAGTTCTCCCTTTCAACTCTCCCATTTCCCACTCTTTTTGTCCCAGTCTCTTTGCCCAGCCTCCTCCCAGTTCTCCTGTCGCACATCTGCTCCTGGTCAGATTGGTCTCCAGTCTCCCATCACCTACTTCCCCCTGCCCCATTAATTTTAAGTCCCAGTCTCCTTGCCCACCGAGTCCCTTTCTCCCCCATACCCTAACTCCCCATCCAGGTTCCCCCGCTCTCTCTCAACCTCCAGTCCCAGTCTCTCTTCAGTCTATTCCATACATAGGTCTGGCTCTTCTCTCCTCCGTATTCAAATCAGGCAGCTTCTTCTTTGACACTGCCTGGCACCAGCATGGGCTCAAGAGCACAGGGGAGACAGTCTCCTGCTTTCTGTTCTGGTGTCTAGACCTCGACCCACCCTGGTCAATAGCAACTCAGAGCTGCAATTGCAGCGGAATTGTGGGCTGAAGCATGCTCAGTGCAGATGGAATCTTTTGGGAATTTAGCTGTTAAAGTCTAAGTCTCTACTGAATACGTGTGAACTGTGATTTTTCAAAGGGTTATAACTTGGCCAAATGTTGGGTAGGTTTTAACTGGGACAACAAAAGGCACATCCCTGACACAAAGGCCATCTCCCTGCAAAATTTTTCAAATTCCTACTCCAAAGCATGGGGACACTAGAGCATTTTAAAAAAAAATCACCAGACTTTTTTTAACATGGGCAAAACAATGTATTTCTCCTAGCTGCCATCTCATAAATGCCTGTACCATTTTGGCTGAAACTTTCCAGAAAAGTTCAGCTTGAGGCAGACACTCAACATGGAAAAATTCCACCCAAATGGTTAATGTTTGGTAAAGTTTATAAGCAACTGAAAACAGGCTATTATAATGGGAAGTGCTGTGCAGCCTTAATAATGGGGTTCCACCAGCCCTGCCTATAATGCAATTGCTATTGTAGTTTTCTGAGAGCTGGGTAATGGGAATTAAATATTTATTTTCTGATTTTAAAAAGAGCTTGCATCGAAGTAAATATTTTGAAACAAAATCTCTCATATTTTAAATAATGTCATGGGCTTTGACAAAAGAAATGAGGGAAAATGTAGGTCAGGTTGGGTCCCATCAACCTTGACAGTGTTCTGTTTAGTACATTCCTGATTACCAACATTTTTTATATTAGTTCTAAGTGATCACAAACAATTACCTAATTCGAATAAACAAATATCTTGCTAATGCATGCCTAGGAGAAAGGCTAAAGATTGAGTGGCCTTGGGCATGAAGGTTAAGCTACATTTTCTCTCCCCTTAGTGGTCTCTTCAGAACAAGGTCATAGCATCTTGGTATGTGGGACAGTATGTGGGAATCTTGCATTGGTCCAGTCTGTGTTAAACCTCTTCTATGGCTGAATGGAAGATTAAATACTCCAGGAGTGTCAGTCCAACAGCTTTCAGAAGCATCAAACTAGTTTTACATACAAAGAGCAGGAGTTGCTTTGAAAATGTTTATACAGTTCTTTGTAGATTTGTCTCATAGTCCTGTCTCAAAGTAACTGTTAAGAATATGTTCAACAACCCTCACTGTTCTGTATCATTTACCCCTTGCTACCCATTGGGTCCTCCAATAATTAGCTATAAATACCAGGAATTTCTAAATCCTGCCACAAAGGATGGACCCTGGCTTAGATTGAAAGCTCCTCCCATTTTATTTTTTTAATACATTCAGGAAGTTAAAATAAAATCTTTCACTTAAGAACATGCATTTTAAAGCACCTCTCTGGATATTTTTTGACATATCAAAATAAAGTCCCAAGTCTCCATCAGAGTGAGTGCAGGAAGAACTCACCTGAGAGGAAGCAGAGGGGAGAGAAAACTGAACTAAATGTAAGGCAAACCTTACTGCTACAGCCACTCTCTCCACATCTTTTCACATGGCTGTTGGCCTCTTTTATACCACTGAAACATCCCCAGTCACTCAGAAATTGTATGTGTAAATACAACTTCCAGATTTTTTGAGACGTCAAGAAGCATGATGCTCACGCAATTCTCTCGCTTTCTTTCAGCTCTTTGCAAAGACCAGCTTTAGTGTGGAAATGACCCTTAGTCAGCATTCGGATAGTATTAGAAATGAATGAGAAATGATGGTCTAGTGATTCAGGCCAATGGCCTGATGTGATGCTTCCTGAAGGTACCCACAATTGTGAGGCACCTGGCAACCACCAGACCTTAGCATGAGGAAAGTTTGTCTGTGCTTGCTGGGGGGTCAGTTCCCTGATTCCACTGGCTTTGGACAACACAAACACTCCCCTCTCAGCCTACACAGGCCCTGCTGTCCCTCTCTAGGGTATCAATAAGTATGCTACAACCCCTGAGCCTTCTGAATATCCCCCTGGAGTGTTCAGACCCTGTTCCACTGGTCACTCACCGTATTCACAGAGTCATTGCTCCCAAAGGAACAGTACACTCCAGTTTACCAGTTATACCTTAGATCACAGCTCCCCTTAACAGACACCACTTAGATAAGTTTATGGTGAAAACAAGTAAAAGTGTATTTAATAAAGTATAGAGAGATTCAAGTGATAGCAAGTAGAAATGGTGGAAACAAATGGTTATATATAAAATAAAATAATCACATGCATTCTAGAGCCAAGACTTACTTAATGAGATTCTCTCATCTATAATAAAGTATTGCTCACCCCTGCTTTTCAACCGGGTGGGCTGTGATCCCTTTTTCATGAGACAAGCCTTGCTAGCAACTTGTCCCCTAGGTGGAGGATATCATGTGACTCCTTGCATTTTCTTGATATACCAGACTAATCCTTTGATCTTAGTAAACAGGACACCCACCTGCAGACTGCTCCTTCCTATAGTTTTCGTGATCTCGTGTCGATTTCACAATCTTGATGAGCTGGTGGCTCGGTATGCAAATAGACTTACATTGTGAGGCACACAATGACCAGACGCAGAGCGAAGTGTCTACTACTCCCTGCCTGAACAGAACCTGTCGGAGGCCTGGCACCTTCTGGTGACCTGCCTTTAACTTCAAGGCTTTAAGAACATAATTTCCAGATATAGATATATAACTCCTCAAACAGTATCCATACATACATTTCACAGTGATTATGATGACCTGGGGGCTACTGGCTCTTGGTAGAGACCTTACATGCCACTTGGCACCAAGAAATTCCCGAGTCACACCTGAGACCCTGGTTTCAATTCCCAGCTCCGCTACAGATGTGCTATGGATGAATCAATCTGTTTCAGTTTCTCATGTATAAAAATCAAGATAACATTGCTTCTCTATCTCACAGTGATGGTGTAAGGATAATCCGTCAATACTTGGGAGTGCTCAAATACTATAGTGACAGGGGTTACATAAGTACCTAGAAAGATCATGTTCCCCTCTGTCTGTTATGGTTCAGTTGATTTACAGATATGTTAGACTCAGAAGGGTTCCCAACATACATTGAACATAAACTTATATGGCTACATACATTCATAAATTTACTGTAGTGCATATGACAGATATTGAAAATAAGAAAATATGAATAGTAAACAGAATCTAATCATAATCAAATCATTAAAGTACCTTTGCTTCTTTTTTGCAAAGCTGATCTTTGGAGTCTGACCAGACAAAGCCCAGCAGCTGCTTTTGATTAGGATAATCAAAGATTAAATTATTATCTCTACACTAAGAACTCCATTCATCAGGTATTTAAGCACATGAATAACCCCCTGTTGATTTCAGTAGAACTACTCATATGCTTAAATTTATGCACTTGCTTAAGTACTTTCTTGAATTGGGGCCTATCATGCATGATCTGAGGTGTCTTGAGTCATAAACTCTTTCTTTGGGAATTCTTTGAAGATAGATGTTACTGATTTGGGTACGTTTGTTTTAACAAAAAAGCAAGCGAAATATTTTGTACAATGGGTAACCAAATTCACTTTGTTCCCAGGGCATGTCCTTTGTATAGATTTTGCTGCAGACAGGTGTGTGCACATGTTGAATATGTATTTCTCCCTTTAAAAGGTGCAGTACTTGGTTCTTTGAACTCCTAGAACTTTAGACAGCATACCACTAGGTATATATGTATTCTGGCAGATGCTCATTGATTCCAGGTTAATTCCTAGATCCTGTATGGAACTCAGTGGCTTCTGTCCATGCGTTTTTCATGTGGACATCTTTTCCAGTTTCGTTCA
Organism: Macrochelys suwanniensis; assembly: GCA_033296515.1. NCBI lineage: Eukaryota > Metazoa > Chordata > Testudines > Chelydridae > Macrochelys > Macrochelys suwanniensis. The sequence goes on along the minus strand of CM065775.1, from coordinate 242,804,046 downwards.
CATGAACCAACATACTGTGAGATTCATTTAGCGTTTCAGCTTCAAATGCACTCAAAGGGAACTCACAACATTTTGCAACCTTTTGGGTCTAAACTATATGAACCAATGGCATTGTTCCTACTGTCTGTTACCCCAGATTAATCTGAAACTTGGCCCATGCTCAACTGAAGGTAGAGCTGGTTGGAAAAATTATGAGAACATTTTTTTGTTGAAATTTGCTGATTCATCAAAATTGAAACATTTTGCAGAGACAGTTTGATTTTTGATGAATTTCCATTGGAGTCCAGGCAAGGGTCTGATGGAACCTGGTTTCCTGGCAACTAGCCCACCCAATTCCTTGTCTGTCTGCCTAAGAGTCAGGACCCTAGGACTTCCATGGCTCACAGGACTGTGGACTGACTTGGAGTTGGGGACACTAGTGATTCCAGGGTCCATTGCTTCTTTCACTTTCATGGAAAATTTGGAAATCTGTTGTTTTTTCATTTCAAATCTGAATGAAACCACATTGACGTATTGAAATCCTCCACAAAATGCAATTACCTTTGTCCGCACAGCTCTACCTATAGGTTTGGGTGCTTTGATGAGCATATCAGTGAATCTGGCTTGATTTTCATTTATGGAACAAAATTTGAACCCTGTGAATTCTGCTTGACTGACAATTCTATTAACAACCCACATCTTGTTTTCTTATACAAGTTGCACTTTGAAAATGTTAATTCTGTGTTCAAGATCACAAAGTTCTGCTGTACTTCCCAAGAGTTTTTTTGTAGCTGTAACCACGTCTACTAGTGCTCCAATGGTACTTCAGTGGATTCGTGTTTATGGCACTGATGGGACAAAGGGTTCCAACCCTGATTCATGTAATGCTTGTAGAAAGTTTACTGAGGAAATATCTTTTCTTGTTTCTGTTCATATTCCTGAATGATGTACAGAGGCTCTGAAAGCTTATATCTGTAAGATTTTAAAATTGTGTGTGCGTGTGTATATTTCTGTGTCGACTTCCCCCTGGTTACACAATGAGCATAGTGCACTCATCCTTGCTATCTCTCCATATGAGTATTCCAGGACTTGTGGAAGATCCTCTGTGGACCTGTATCAGCTGCTATGGAAACAGTTGCTTCCCCACTTCTATGTATAAGTGGGGAGATCAGCACATAGAACCTGGGTGACATCCCCCCCGCCCCCAAGCCCTATAGTTTGGGCATGCACTATGCAAGCTTTGCACACACAGAGTGCTTCAATCCTGACCTGATCCATGCATTGTTTAAAGTCGCTAGCCTCTTTTGAACAGCAGAGATGACCATGTGATAGTTTTTCAGTAAGATACAAATGAAGATACAGGATGAGGCCAACAACCTTTTTAAACAAACACTTATGATCTAAGCCAGAACTGCAATACAGATCTGCAGAGGTGAAAAAAATGTTAGATGTGTACTACAGATGCAGTATGGTCTAGTGACTAGGGCACTGGCCAGGACTCAGGAGACCTGAGTTCTAATCCCATCTCTGTCCCTGACCTGCTGTATGAACTTGGGCAAGTCAGTTCACCTGTTTCCTCTCCCACCCTTTGTCTGTTTAGATTGTAAGATCCTCAGGGCAGGGTGTATCGTTCACTACATGTTTGTATAGTCCCTAACACAATAGGACCCGTCTCTTGGTTTAAGTCTCTAAATGCTTACACAATAATAATAAATCATAAGAATTTCCATACAGGGTCATTCCATTCTAGTCCCCACTGTTGAACCAAATATAGCAGAGTGAGTGTGGGATACCATATATGGCTGGGTGAATCTGGGAAACAGATACAATGCAAGGGGCTGGAACATGGCTTTACATTTATAGAGTAGCTTTCATTAAAAGTGTCCTTTCTCTCACTCCTCCTCCTCCTCCCCCACATGATGATAGCATTATTGTTTTATTTATGATATTTCTAAAGTTAGCAAACTTAGTTCATCAGGATTAAAAATAACGATCCTCCTCCATTTGGACACAGCCGGAACTGCTTTTGCTGAAATTCGTGGCCATATCATATCTCACCCCTAATTGCTGAGGGTGTGTTCCAGACTGTCGCACCATTGGACAGCTTGCAATTTCTGTTCCTTTTTCTCCTTTGTGCAGCTTCAGGCACCTGATCATTAATGTCATGTCAGTTAAGGAGCTAAGTCCCCATTTCCATGGAAACCCAGTGAAATGGCTTTAGAAGCTTAAAGGTCCTTTATTTGTGTGGTTTCATTGTGTGTTCTTTTAAAGTATTTTAAAACAAAAGGAACAAGAAGATCTGAAACGTAAAATGAGATACTGTTTTAAATGAGGCGGGCAGGTATAAAAATGGGTAACATGTAGCTCTTCCTAATCCTGCAGTAAAATAGCAGCTGATGAAAATCAGCATAGCTACACTGAAGACAATGGAACTATGCCTGGTAAGGAGCTGCCCTATAGACATCTGTAAGTCTGTGGAGTAGTCTCCCATGGGAGCTGATGGAAGCGTCATTAGTTGAGAGGGTCTGAACTAGATAGGATAAGTCATTGAAGAATATATTGTAGATATCCGTCCTACACTGGCAGGCGGAGGGACTAGATGATCTAAAAGGTCTTTTCCATCCCTTATTACTCTCTCATGTATTTTTGCACTGTATTTATTTACTGTTTTTCCTTGATCAATGTCAACAGAAACTAATAGGCATGTAAATATGACACAAGAAGACATATTCCACTATAAGCAGAGACTGGTAACCATTTAATGAAGTAGATGCAATAGATACAGAATAAATGTTTAAATACATAATAATAATCCTGCGAAAACTCAAATTTGTTCGGTCTCTGCACACATCACAGATATATTCAGTGGGGTGTCTGTATAATGCAATGACAATCCAGTTAACTCAGCTGCATATCTTTATTTTATGATGGTCCTTTTTTCAGAAACAATAGTTCCACTTGTGCTAAGTAAAATTACAAAAGTGATAAATTTGATAACAGCTTTTTAATCTATAACAATGCAGTTAGAGTACATGAAGAAATAGAAACACAATAGTTATCAGTTCTTCCTGCTCTGGGGCCAGCCAGTGGTATAATGATTTGAAAAATGGTATTTTTATTAGCAGATTTTTGAAGCAGTGATAAGGCTACATTACCTGTCTCTGAAGTGCCATCATTTCTTCAGTGTCCTAGTTAAATCTTAATGCATTGGTAACATAATGAATGGTGAGACTTGAATTCTTTTTGCTACCACTTGCATACCATGACTTAATATATGAAATACATTGGAAGTCTCCTGCTATATTTTATTGTAATTATTCAAAATGTTAATGTGGTTGTGTAAGCTCTACTGTTTTGGGCCATTGTTGTAGAATACTGTAGCATTTTGACTTTTTTTAAAAAAAAATTATTTTGGGTAGTTGCAACATAGATTAAGAAGATAAGCAAAATACCTACAATATTCAATACTGGTTCACAGATACTGAAGGGCGGAGGGGGGCGGGTGAGTTGGGAGGATAAAAATACCCAGATAAACAAAGGGCAAAGTCAAGTTAAAGAGGCTAAAATACTAGTACAGAAAATTATAAGGACTTAATCCATTTCTTGGAAAACAGGATTGAAATCCTAGCCCTATTGACATCACTGGCAAAGCTCCCATTGACTTCAGTAGGGTCAGGATTTCACCCTAGTTGAAATATCACAATAAAAAGCACTACCTTGACTGAGCCAAATTCACAACCTGGTTTAAGGAATGTGTCTATCATTGACTTTAATGTAAGTTGCACCTGCTTACATCAAGTCTGTACTTGGCTTATTTCTATGACAATCTTTATACAGCTCTCCAGTGACAATAATTAAACTGTTTTAAATGTCAAAAATAACATGTATAAATGGCTCCCTCTCTCCCTGCCAGGGTGACTGATGAGCAGTACAGATAATTAAAGCTAAAATACAACAAGATACAAACATGGAACGGACTCTAGACTGGACAATTAAAACACAGGGGCAGCTGGAGTTTACTGGATCCTTCATGGGACTGATAGTCAGGAGGACAGCTGGGTGTTGTTCCCATCTCAGTTACTGACATGCTGTGTGACCTTGGATGTGTCACCTCACCTCCCTGTGCCTCATCTGTAAAGTGAGAATACAAAATGTCACTTTGCGCTCTATGGATGAAAAGCATGATATGGGGCTGATCTAAAGGTCACTGAAGTCAGTAGGCATCTTTCCTTTGTCATTGGTAGGCTTTGGATCAGGCCCCCAAGTGTGAAGTATTAATTGTTTTTATTGTCTTCATTAGTAAAACATCCTAAAACAGTGCAACCATCATTTAAGAGGAATCATACTATGTGTGTGGTGTGGATGGTGAGTGGTGGAAGAAAGAGTGCAATGGGGCTGATGATGATGATAAAAAACAAAGGAAAAAATAAAAAGAAAGAAAAAGAAAAACACCCCAGAAAAATAAATGTTCAGGAAGTCTTTGAAATCTTGGAAGAGAGGGGCTGAGCAGGTGAGCGGGACGGGGGAAATGTTCCATTTTAGGGACAGCACTACCAAAGTTCAGTCACCCATTGTTCTCAAGGATGACAAAGGGGAATTCTTAAAGCCGGGGTGGTTTCAGAATACATGGTGATAGAATCCTCATGGCTGGGGGCTGCCTCTCTTCTAAAAGTTTCTTATTCGTGTGTCTCCCCCTATACTATGCAGACACTTCCATGTCCCCAAAAGTATTTCTCAGAGATGAGCCACCTTTAATGGGGCAGCACTCTTGCCTCCGGCTGAGATCAAATGCACTTTTGATGTTGTGGACACAGCTTCACTACTGAAGTGAATTTGCCCCCAGAAATGGTTTGCCTTTATGCCAGCAATGAGTTTGGTTTCAGTACTAAGACTTGTATACATTGGATGAGAAGACAAGGGCAGTGCTATGTAATTAGAAATACTTTCCTTCACATGAGATACATAGGCAAGTTCCTTTTCCTCCTGTCTGGTGACTGTTTAAAATTCCACTGCACTTGCTGAAAATATTAGCTGCCCTGACCAATGTCATCCTCCATACTGAAACTGGTTTGAATGTCCATGTGGGAATGAACTATTGGTGAGCATATAACATCTGTTCCATTTTGCCTGCACAGTCATTTACACAGTGCCAGTGTTTGACTCATTGCTTTATAAAGCACTTCTGGAAACCTGGAGTATGAAAGGCACCATAGTAACTAAATTCTACCTTAAATTACCCAAATTACAGTACTGTCAAAAAATGACAAGTTTATTACTAATTAAGTTAGACTGAATTTAAACAAGAAAATATTACTTGAGCTAATAGCTATATTTATGAAGCGCATATTATAAATTAACTAATAAATTAGAATAAATAATTCCTCACTTGATTCAGGTGCTCATTTTCTCTGCTAAGAAAACCCATAAAACATATTACTCGGGAGGTAACACACTCACATCTGCACATAATGCATCTGTAATTCCATCAAGGGTTTCTGGTGACGTCATAGACCACAACAGCAGATCTTAAATTACCAGAATCCCAGGATGGAATTACAATCTTCATCAGATAGTGCAGTATTTCCCAAACTTTTGAAAGCTGAGCCCCACTCCTTCAAGAAAATGAAACCAGTAACACTTTGCAAACCAGCCATTTGTTGTTAAAGGCCTACCCAAAGTGAGAAGTCAGGCAGACCTGGTGTACACTACCAAGTTTTGCCAGCATAAGTATGTCAGCTGGGGGAGAATCACACACCTCAACTGCCACAGCTATGTCAAAAAAAAGTTCTAGTGCAGATACAGTTATATAGCAAAAGATTCCCTTTGCCAGTATAGTTTGTCATTTGAGGACGAGGTTTAACTATACTGGGAAAATAACTCCTTTTATCTGTGTATACTGTCTCTTCCCTGGAGGCTTTGCCAACATAGCTACAGTGGTATAGGCATGAACCAGAAAAGAATTTGTAGTGTGGACAAGTCCTCAGAGTAGGTTATGTGGACCTTCATAACCTTATACTTCCTCTCCTTTCTTGCATGCTTTGCTTAGCAGTGAAATAGTCAACCACATTGACATTTAAAATATTGTAACTGTCAGCTGAATTGGACCCTTTCACACCTCAAAGTTATTGTTGCTGCAAATTTAGGCAGACATGGCGGCATCAGTTACACATGGGTTAGGTTTGCCAGGTTTTTCTTTGCAACCATAACAGCTAGAGTCTTGCCTTTATTTAAAAAAAAAATTATTTTTTTTTCAAGCGGAGACTCTGGAAACATTTGAAAGGCTTGCCCTCTCCCTTCCTGTGGCTACTCCTTTCACCGCCTTCCCAAGTTTGGCTAATTCTCAGTCGGTGTACACTTCAGAGTGGATTATTCAGTATGCTACTGTACATAATGTACACATTTTGTTTTTCTGAGGGCTTGTCCACATGAGACGTTTGCACTGGTTTAATCTAGATCAGGCATTGGCAACCTTCAGCACGCGGCTCGCCAGGGTAAGCCCCCTGATGGGCTGGGCTGGTTTGTTTACTTGCCGCGTCCACTGGTTCGGCCGATCGCGGCTCCCACTGGCCGCGGTTCGCCATCCCCAGCCAATGGGGGCTGTGGGAAGCAGCGTGGGCCGAGGGATGTGCTGGCCACTGCTTCCCACAGCCCTCATTGGCCTCAGACAGCGAACCGCGGCCAGTGGGAGCCACAATTGGCCAAACCGGCGGACGCGGCAAGTGAACAAACCGGCCTGGCTTGCCAAGGGGCTTACCCTGGCGAGCCGCGTGCCGAAGGTTGCCAATGCCTGATCTAGAGTGTGAATTTAAACCAAATTAGTTTGAACAATAAGGCACTTTTAAACTGGAATAAGAGTGTCCACACAAGGATTCACACTGGTATAACTAAATCAGTCTAACTGGTAGAGCTTTGTCATGTAAATAAGGTGTAAGTCTGTCTTTCCTGATGCCCAGTCATTTCTGCTATATTTTTGTAGTACTTCACTAGCTCCAACGTCACATGTAGGTTGTCTGTTAACCCTTTTTCCAATGATTTTTGTAACATTAATATTCCCCAAAATGCTGAACATAATTTTAATGCAATACTTTACTGATGTAATTTTGAAAAACTATGATATAGCATACGGGTTGCTCATTAAGATGGAAAAGGCAGTTTTGGGAACAGTACCTCAGGTGTTAAAAATTGGTGGTTTTCCATTGCAGTTAATGGAGCTGTGTTGATTAAACCATCCGAAGAACTGAGCCTTTCTTTTTAACAAGGCTATTACAGGCTTCCAAGTGTTACAAAGAAAGATAAGGCCATAACAACTCCTCTTGTGGAAAATTTCACAGGAGAGGATAAGTTACTCAGGAAAACTCTGGTGAAGCTGGTATTTCATTCAGGTTAATTCTAAGGTGATTCTCATTCTCTCCCTCCACCAGGTAAGAAGATATTGCCTCTTTCTCATGCTCCAGGACTGTATGCATTCAACTGTATGCTTTGCTGTGGTATTCTCTTTAAAGACATTACCTGCTGCTAGTTACAAAGATATTAACAAGCAGTTGTAATTATCTCCCTAGTGGCTTTCTCGCTGTAGAAACTTTTCTTAACCTTTTAATATCACTTTAGGGCTTGCAAGCCTTAATGCTATGGTTGCAAAGTAGCAGTGGCTGCAGAGTTGTCATGACAATCTGCTCTGAGGGGGATCTAAGGAAAGGAGCGACCTAATAAGGATGGATCTTGTGTTCGTACGGTATTAGCTTTGATAGCTAGATAACTTGTGCTTGCAAAACTTGGAGGGATTTAATGGTCTCTCTTTCACTCAGTCACTCACACAGAGACTCATACATATGCTGTTTCTGTCTTTAAACTAGCATACACACACCACCACACCCTTTCTATTTTGCCTTTTAACATTTTATTATAAAAACTTTCAATCTGTAGTTCATCAAACGATCATCAAAATCCATCTTAATGCTAAAACCGCTTTTCCCCCACCCTCACTAGAGAGTAACTAATTGATAGACTGCTATCAAGGGAAGATTGGTAACAAGTACATTTTTAATACAAGAAAACACAGAAATTAAGTACATTTCCCTAGAAGTCTTATGATTTAATACTTTCTAACTTTTTGCGCACAGCTTTGCATAGTTTCCTCTCTCCCCTTCCCCCTTTTCCACCCCGGAGTGAACTATACACATCGCTGGGTGCTGATGAGATCCTGGCAACCATAAGAGTGAAGCTTGAGTGGTTTGAGGAATCAGAACCCCAGGCTGTGTGAATAAAGCCTTATTTACAGATTCTCAGTTAGTACAATTGGTGTAGTTCCACTGGCTTCAATAGAGCTATGCTGCTTCATACCAGCTGAGGATCTGGCCCTATGTCTGAAGGATATCATTGGAATTTAGTAAGAAATAACTTCTCAGTGGAATCCAATGGAAAATGTCCCTCTCTGCTGAGCCCTCCTCCGTTATTGTTTTTTAAATGGCCTTGTTTGAGAAACATCGGGGGAAAATTAGTATTTTATTTAAAAATAGTCTAATTCCAGCACAGTTATGGATCAGTATATTTTTGAGCACTGAGAATATGACATTAGTAGTAACCATAGCTAATCTAAACATCATATTGTTGAATGCACATACTGCAATACTATTAGATCTAATGCTCTGAAGTTGTCTGGGTTTCTGTGTGTGTGTGTGTGTGTGTTTTGGAAAAAGGTCAGATTTCACAACTATCATGTTACATGTGTGAAATAGAGCATGCTGAGGTCATCCTGAGAGGGCATGGTGAAGGGCAACAATGCTCACTGCCAGTGCCGCCTAGTGGTCAGGTGGGGGTGTGTCAGGTTGTGTTCCACGAATTCCCTTTTTTCACTTCAAAAGCAGACTTCAAAGAGAAACTGCAGAACTACAGTTCATTTGCAAATTTAACACCATTAATTTGGGCTTGAATAGGGACTGGGAGTGGCTGGCTCACTACAAAAGCAATTTCCCCTCTCTTGGTATTGACACCTCCTCATCAATTATTGGGAGTGGACCACATCCACCCTGACTGAATTGGCCTTGTCAACACTGGTTCTCCACTTGTAAGGTAACTCCCTTCTCTTCATGTGTCAGTATATCTATGCCTGTATCTGTAATTTTCACTCCATGCATCTGAAGAAGTGGGGTCTTTTACCCATGAAAGCTTATGCCCAAATAAATCTGTTAGTCTTTAAGGTGCCACCGGACTCCTTGTTCTTTTTTCACGACTGCTTCACCCTGGGGTGGTCTGATCTTTTAGTTACTCAGGTAATTCAGCCAGGTCCCATTTTCAAGTGCACTCCTTTCAGGGTACATATAAGGAGTCCAATAATGGGAAGGTCATCAGAACCAAGTGAGGGAGTCAGGGCTTCCCTCTTGGGTCAGACCTCATGGCCTAGACCCTTTTAGCTTCAGTGTCTTCTGTCAAATGTGTTCCTGCCAAGGGATAGGCTTTAGTAGTTGTCCCATTTTAGGGAATGATAGGGGAGCCTGGGCCCATCCTCTCCACTGGGCTCTGATCCAGGGCCCAATGGTAGGCAGCTAAGCCCTGCACCTTGGGGCACTATGTAGCTGCTTCCCTGAAAAACTTCCTACCAGTCCCCTCTTTCCCACAGGGTAAAGTAAAGAACTGAGCATAACAATAACGTTTTTGACCTTCTAAGAGTCTCACAGGTCCCTTCTTTGCAGGCTTGGTCGGGCCACTATCGCTAAGCCTCGGGCAGCAAGAGCGCCTGTGTTGCTCCTTCCAACAAGTGGAGTGGAACCTTATTGCCTTCTTCAAGACAACTGGGAGATATCCAGGTTGTCGGATGGTGATAGTGCTGATCAAATACTTGTTGATGGTAGCTCTGTTATATCTAGCCACCTAAGGCATTGTAGTACACGGTTCTATAACCAGCTGCGGATCCACAAGTGCTGGGATGTTAACAGGCAGTACAGCTTGAAAGACTGACAGCTGAAGGCATTTGTGTTGGACTGTGGAACTGGAACTGCAACAGTTAAAAACATTCCTATCTAGGGGCTGTTCAGTAGCCTATGTAAAATGAGGCAGTGGACATACCAGTGCCAAGTCCTAGTGGACAATTATTTACATTGGAGGGAGGAGGAAGAGGGGAAGAATGCATTTGGCAGCCTTGTAGGAAGTCTCAGAGGAAGCTGAAGCCAAAGACGGAAGGGACTTGGAGACTGAACAACCCTCTGACTAGTAGAAATATTGCTTCTAGGTCAAGGTTGAGGCCCATTGGTGAGGAAATATGTAGGAAGCTCACGCAGCTGCTACCTGAACTGGGCCAGTTTTATGGATGGATGACTTCCGTCTCCAGTGCTGTCAATCAATATCTGTTAACGATCACTAAGTTTAAATGAAAAGAAACCAAACTGGCAATAATATTGAATTGTAATAATTAATAAATATATATTAATATTTTGCTCCAATTCTGTGATTATCCTGCTAGGTGACTCCTTTAATCTCAAATTTATATTTCTCTCTAAATGACCAAAATTAATAGTAATACAATGAAATGGGATCTGGGTGCTTCCCACGAGAAGATCCTGGTGTACTCTCATGCGCTCTGTCCCTGATTTAAACATTTTCAAGTTGTGCGACACATCTGCTAATAGTGGCTCTAAGGTTCTCACACAATCATGCTCTGTAAAGATTAAGGACCAGAGCCACAACTGGTATAAACTAGTGCAGCACCATTGAAGTCAGTGGCGCTATGCCAGTTAACCTCAGCTGAAGGTTTTTCTGGGTCTGCAGGGGCACGATCACATTGAAAATTTTCAGACAAAAATGTGATTTTCAATCTACTATATTTACAAGTAACACCTAGGAATACTGTCACCAAAAAGAGATTAGACAGTTGCTTTCCCCTCTTTGTTTGCTTTGTGCATATGACAGTTCTCCATTTATCATCCGTTTCACAGTTTGCCCTGTATAATCAGTCACCAGGGGAGCAGGAAAACACACGTGTATATTTAAAAGGAATTTAATTTAAACAAAACAAACAAACCCAGACAGGGAACCCTATCAGAAAATGGAAATTTCTGAAATTAGTCAATTTAAAAAAAAGTTGACAATAGCTGTTTAATTGGCTCCAGCAGAGCTGCTAATGAGCACTGAAGATCCAGGCTTTCCCCTCTGCCATGCTGATTGTTGTTCTAGCCAATGTAATGTTGACACTTTTCTTGTTTTAGTGTTGTTATCCTGAAAACTCTCTTAATCAAAGTCTCAAAACAGACCTATCCCCATCTCCATGACAACTATCTCTCAGGGTTATAAGGGAGTAAAGTAGACTGTCTTCTGATTGATAGCACCTTAGACCTTCAGTGCTGCACCGTATTAGTGGCAGCTTCTAGCTGAAGGCAACAGACTCTCAATATAATTCCAATGAGGCATGTAACATTACATGACATCATGTATTTTTTTAATTAGACATGAAAAGTACTTCCTAGGGGCAATATGGTAGGGTAGGGGAGCACTCTGATTTTTGGATGACTAATCAGAAATGTAATAAATGTAATGTTGACCATCAGAAGTGAATTTAGAATACAAGCTAAGGCTCATTCTTATTCAGGAGCAAAAAAGAACATGCATTTATATTTTGCAAACATGCAATTTTTGGTGCTAACTCACACTCACTTGTGTCCTCCTCTATATCTCCTGGAGTTAACAGAATTTTTTTTGAGTTAGCAGTTGCATGGGCATAATTTTTCAAGTTCAACAGTCCGAAGAAAAGAGAAAAGAAGGAACTCTAGAGATCCAATCACTCATAACTGAGTGCAAATCATTTGATAAAAAGTTAAGAGATTAAATGTACATAGTTTCTTAACTTTTCAACTTTCTGCGTATTCAAGCAGGAAAGTCATTTGGGCACAATTATTTTGCTTATTTCTGAACTTGGAGGGCACTGAAGGTCCTTTATGAATTATTCTTTGATGCCAAAATCCTTCAATCCTCACTCAGACAATACTTCCCTGGACTTCAAATGGGTTTTACTTTTGTAAGAGGTTTAGGATTTGCCCGTAAGTCTCGGTTGCCTGATCTAAAGCCCTTTAAAGTAAATGAGAGTCTTTCCATTGAGCGTGATGGGCTTTGGATCAGGACCTAACAGAGCAGAAGACTACCTAAAACCTCACTGGAGGAGCTTTCACTTGCTTTCAGATTTGTTTACTGGTTTTTCACTTACTGCAGTTCATCCTCTTTCTCCCCTCCTCTACTCCACTTCTTCAATTTACGTCAAGCACAGGTATATTGTTGTGATAGGTGGGGGAACATGTCTGTCAATTTATGAATCCTTTGACGTTTTATTAATATCATTTATGATTATCACTTTCTGTGTGGGTTAAAACCTCCATGTAGTAGCAGGAACAGACTATGTCTGGGAAGCTGAAATAGGGCCATCCAGGGGCCACCAACACTTGAATAGTTCTGCCCTGCTAGAACAATGGGATTGTTACTGGCAGAGCCATTGGCTTTTAACAACCCTCTGCCCAACAGCCAACAGGGGGCTGGTGCACAGAGCATCCCCAATGGAAGAAGAGAACATAAAAAGTGTCAGTAATTGGTTTTAAATATGATAGACTTTCTAAGCAAGGGAGACAGTCCACCCCCAGAAACAGAAGACATTGCTAGAGGAGCAGGGGGAAGAGGGTCCCTGCCCTTGTCCAAGGACACTGACCAAACCCAAGGGCTCTCAGGAGAGGTGAGGACTCTGAGAAGAGATTGCATACAAGTGTTTGTTGTTTTTTGCCTAGAACTGTAACGCTCCGGTGCTGTGTAAGAGAAAAGTGGTGCTGTGCTAAGGCTATGTACTTTGCTTTAACCGCCCCGGGGTCCCCAAGGGGTTAAACCATAAATCAGAAGGACCACAGCTAAGTAGGACTCAGTGAGAGGATTCATAAGTGACTGGAGGGGCTTGGGAAATCTCAGCATTGGTTTGGAGCTTAGGGCAGTGGGAGTCCCATGTCCCAAAGAAGGGTTTCAGGCAGGGAGTCAGTATCTGGGAGTATGTCCAAGAGGCTCAGAGATTGTGACAGTATCTGGATTCTGCCCAGATCCAGCTGGCTTGAAAGCAGGTGGGTTGCAAAGGTTGGATCCAGTTAGCACAATCTGGTGACCATCCACTAGAGCAGGGGTCTCAAACACGCATACGGCCCGCGGAGTTATTTCCTGCGGCCCGCCATAGGTGCCAACTCCACTGGCAGCCAAGCTCCGAACATTACTGAGTGTTTATATTTTATTAAAACCCCTCTTTGCATTACAGTTTTTTAAAAGTTAATACATTGACTTTTAATAGAATACTCTATTACTCTTCATTTTTTTCATTTTTGATTATACTTTTGTATCATTGTATGAAAAGGTTTCAGTGATGCGGCCCTCGGGCCAATTTACTAGTTCTCATGTGGCCCTCGTGGTAATTTGAGTTTGAGATTCCTGCACTAGAGGAACTCAGCCAAGACATTAATAAATTGGTGGCAACATGTGAGCACAGCATAGCATTGAGCAAAGCTGCCTGAAAGGGGGCTTTTGCAAGGAACTAAACCACTGCTTTTAGACTGAAAACAGAGAGTGGATGTTTTAGGTTGCTCGGGAAGGACAGACTGGACAAATTAGTTCAGGGCAGTTCAAGAGAGATGAGCTAATGGAAATGTGCAAAGGGAGGAAGATGGACTTCAAAGAGTTTAAAAAATCAGAGCTAGTGAATCAGTGGTGCAAGTAGATTGTAACTCTTACCGGTACGGTACTGACCCCCCGACCCCGATCCCCCTCACAAAAAATGTTCCGTGACTAGAGCCCTGTGCGGATACAAATTTATACCTGTGGATGTGGATATCCGCGGGTAGAAATTGGGATCCTCGGAACCGCAAGGCTCTCCCAGGAACTGCAGCAGCGAAAGGAGCAGAACATGGGGCTGCTGCTCCCAAGAGCCAGCGCCCTTCACTGGCAGCTCTCCCAGCATGGCTGTACCGCCCCCAGCCCTGTCCTTTGGCGGGGCTGTACAGATTCCAGACAGAAGACGCAGCTGCGTAGAAGGGCTGGGGGTGGGGCTGGGGACAGTACAGCTGCACTGGAGAAGCTGCTGTCGTGGGGTGCTGCCTCCTGGGAGCAGCAGCCCCACGTTCTGTTCCTTTTGCCACTGCGGTTTCCGGGAGAGCCCTGCTGTTTAGCGGATACCAATTTCTATCCGCGGATATCTGCATCCGCGGGTATAAATTTGTATCCGCGCAAAACTCTAAAATTCATTCTCAACAATGTGTTCATTCTCAACAATTGTGTACCGGCAATAAATGTCTTAATGGTATGGTGTATCTGACTGTACCAGCTTACTTGCACCACTGTAGTGAATTGATGTTGTTGCATGAAGTCAAAGAGAAGTGAATGGGCTACCAGCCCCAGACTAGTACCCAATGGAGTGTCCAATTCCCTGGTACAGACCAGAGGCCAGAATGGTCTAGCTGGACCAGGAGAGAAAGAGGGACTGTAGGGTGGCAGTCCCAGCAATAGGGATGTCTAGATAAGCTGTTCTAAGCTTTCGGTAAAATAGATATTCGATTAGACAGTTCATTGGGTTAAACCCGTTTTTGCTCTTGTTTTGCATTGTTCCTTCTATTGAGATTAAACCATATTTTATTTTGGAAAGGCTGGTTTATGTCATCGTATTCACACCCTGGTGACGACTCCTGAAGGGAAGACTAGCAAGGCTTGGGCCTGCTTAAGGAATCACAATTGGTACACACGGTACTGTACCCCTGGGACCCAGTCTGAGGGTGGGAGACTCATGGGATTCCACCCTGAGAGAGATGAAGGTGCAGGGCCTGTAACCTGAGGGGGTGCTCTTAGAGAGACTAGAGTGAGGTCAAACATGTTGATAGCCCTGAACATTGACTATTATTATTATTTATTATTGATGTGTAACAAAGGCCTCAGTCAAGATTTAGGGCCCCATTGCTCTAGGTACTATACTCAAGAAGCTTACAAGCTAAGTAAGGGTACGTCTATACTACAGAATTAGGTCGAATTTATAGAAGTCGATATTTTAAAACCCGAATTTATGGAATCGATTGTGTGTGTCCCCACTAAAGAGCGTTAAGACCATGAGGTCGATTGACTGTGTCCACAGTAGCGGGGCTAGCATCGACTTTCGGAGCATTGCATTGCGGGTAGCTATCCCACAGTTCCCGCAGTCTCCGCCGCCCATTGGGATTCTGGGTTGCGATCCCAAAGCCTGATGGGGCAGAAAACATTGTCGCTGGTGGTTCTGGGTACATGTCATCCCTCCCTCCGTGAAAGCAATATTTCTCGCGCCTTTTTTCCGGGGTTTCCGTGTTTGCTACGGAAGCCTGCTCAGCTCACAATTACCGTACATCTCCAGCGTACGCCTGGACATTAGGTCTAGTGGGGATTCAGTCACACTATAATACGGGCAGAGGGATAGCTCAGCGTTCTGAGCGTTGGCCCGCTAAACCCGGGGTTGCGAGTTCAATCCTTGAGGGGGCCATTCCGCCTGAGGCTGGTAGTCGCGGGACTACACAGCAGGAGCGCCTTGCCTTCTAGCTGCAGATGGTGCAATATGCCATAAATGGTCGTGGTCGCGGGACCACACAGCAGAAGCTCCTTTCCTTCTCGCAGCAGATTGTACAATATGATTGGTATTCGTGTGCTCCTGGCCGGCGGCCTATGGTGTGGCTGGCCGGGGGCGCTTGGACATAAATGGGAGTGACCAGAGTGACTCTGGTCATTCTCTTTTTTACGTTTTGTTTAAGGGAGATTCAGTACTGCCTGGAACACGGGCGGAGGGATAGCTCAGCGGTCTGAGCGTTGGCCCGCTAAACCCGGGGTTGCGAGTTCAATCCTTGAGGGGGCCAGGAGCTGATGATGGATATCAAGCATATTGTACCATCTGCTGCTAGAAGGGAAGGCGCCTCCTTGCTCACCGCATATTGTACCATCTGCAGCTAGAAGGAAATGAGCCTAACCCTTGCTCCCCCCTCCCTCCGTGAAAGCAACTGAGGGGGGAGCAAAAAATCCTTTCGCGCCTTTTTTCATATGGGCGCCATATTGCTGACTCCATTGTTATCCACCCGCTGCTTCTGCTGCCACTCTGCTGTCCTGCAAACAGCATACCAGGGAAAGCATGGAGCACGATCAGATCACCGCGGCTGTTCTCGCCGTTATGAACACCACGCGCATTGTCCAGGAGTATATGCAGAACGAGAACCAGGAGCTGCTAGAGCTACAGCAGGCGAGGAGGCGACAGCAGCGCCCTGAGGACAGTGATGAGGACATGGACACAGACCTCTCTCAAAAAAGGCCCCCCCGCAAGGTGGACATCATGGTGTTAATGGGGCTTGTTGATACAGTGGAACGCCGATTCTGGGCCCGGGAAACAAGCACAGACTGGTGGGACCACATAGTGCTGCAGGTCTGGGATGAATCCCAGTGGCTGCGAAACTTTCGCATGCGTAAGGGCACTTTCATGGAACTTTGTGAGTTGCTTTCCCCTGCCCTGAAGCGCCAGGACACCAAGATGAGAGCAGCCCTCACAGTACAGAAGCGACTGGCGATAGCCCTGTGGAAGCTTGCAACGCCAGACAGCTACCGGTCAGTCGCGAATCAATTCGGAGTGGGAAAATCTACAGTGGGGGCTGTTGTGATGGAAGTAGCCAGGGCGATCACCAAGCTGCTGGTACCAAGGGTTGTGAGTCTGGGAAATGTGCAGCTCATACTGGATGGCTTTGCAGCAATAGGGTTCCCGAACTGCGGTGGGGCGATAGACGGAACCCATATCCCTATCTTGGCACCGGACCACCAAGCCAGCGAGTACATAAACCGAAAGGGTTACTTTTCAATAGTGCTGCAAGCACTGGTGGATCACAAGGGACGTTTCACCAACATCAACGTGGGATGGCCGGGAAAGGTACATGACGCTCGCATCTTCAGGAACTCTGGTCTGTTTCGGCTGCTGCAGCAAGGGACTTTCTTCCCAGACCAGAAAATAACCGTTGGGGATGTTGAGATGCCTATAGTTATCCTTGGGGACCCAGCCTACCCCTTA
This sequence comes from Macrochelys suwanniensis, assembly GCA_033296515.1. Taxonomy (NCBI): domain Eukaryota; kingdom Metazoa; phylum Chordata; order Testudines; family Chelydridae; genus Macrochelys; species Macrochelys suwanniensis. The sequence goes on along the minus strand of CM065775.1, from coordinate 242,787,008 downwards.
ATGCCATGGCTCATGAAGCCATACACAGGTAGCCTGGACAGTAGTCAGGACCTTTTCAACTATAGGCTGAGCAAGTGCAGAATGGTGGTGGAATGTGCATTTGGTCGTTTAAAAGCTCACTGGCGAAGTTTATTGACTAGGTTAGATCTCAGCGAAAACAATATTCCCATTATTATTACTGCTTGCTGTGCGCTCCACAATATCTGTGAGAGTAAGGGGGAGACGTTTATGGCGGGGTGGGAGGTTGAGGCAAATCGCCTGGCCACTGGTTATGCGCAGCCAGACACCAGGGCTATTACAAGAGTACAGCAGGGTGCGTTGCGCATCAGGGAAGCTTTGAAAACCAGTTTCATGAATGGCCAGGATGCTGTGTGAAAGTTCTGTTTTTCCCCTGTAATGAAAAGCCCTGCCCCTTCATTCACTCTACTTCCCTTTACCCAAACCGCCCTGCCCTCCCCCCCTCGATCACCGCTCGCAGAGGAAATAAAGTCATTGTTGCTTAAAAATCATGCATTCTTTATTAATTCGTAAAACAAAGAGGGGGAACTATGGGGCTAACTGCCACAGTCTCCCGGGATAGCTGGTGGAGGAAGGGAAGCACCAGGATGGGTGGTGGAGGAGGGGATGAGGGAAGGACAAGGACACACAGCACTTTAAAACTTATTGAATGCCAGCCCTTTCTTGCTTGGACTGTTCTCTTGACTTGAGTGGTTGGGTGCACGGAGGCCGCCCAAACGCGTTCTTGGGCGTCTCGGGGATGAGGTTATGGGACTCGGGAAGGAGGGCTGTTGGTTACACAGGGGCTGTAGCGGCGGTCTGGGCTCAGGCGGCCTTTCCTGAACCCTACGCCTTTCCTCAGCCATAAGCCGGAGGATTTCCGTTTGATCCTCCAGTAGCCTCAGAATTGCATCCTGCCTTCTCTCTGCACGCTGACGCCACCTACTCTCTTCATCCCGCCGCTGTCTCTCTTCATCCCGCCAGTCATTGTCTTCAGCACGCCACCTGTCCGCACGATCAAATTCTGCCTTCCTGGACTCCGACAGTGTCTGCCTCCACGCATTCTGCTGGGCAGCTTCAGTGTGGGAGGATTCCATGAGTTCTGAGAACATATCGTCTCGATTCCTTTTTTTTTTACTTCTAATCTTCGCTAGCCTCTGGGACGGTGATGAAAGGGGTGGCGTTGAAACATTTGCAGCTGCGGGAGGAAACAAACGGGAGAGGAGTAGTTTAAAAGACACACATTAGAGAACAATGCTCCAAACATTACATATCACATATGCATTTGGTCCAAGGTTGCACTTTGCCTGTTATATTGAGGGTCTGCCGGTTTGGTGTGAGAGATCACACAAGCAACAAGTTGGTCCGGCGGGCAACAGAATTCGGCTTGCAGGCAGCCATGGTAAGCCACAGTCTATAGGCTTCTTTAACCTTCATAACATGTGGGAATGTTTTCAAACAGCAACCCCCTCATTTCCCATAACAAACAGCCTTTGGGCTGGCAATTTAAAACTGGTTGGCAATTGAAAAGGGAGGGGCGGCGGTTTTCAGGTTAACGTGCAGCGCGAACCTAATCGACACCCCCCCCCACACACAGACACACATCCAAGATGTTCGCTGTTCCCCCTCCCCCCACCGCGTGGGTCACAGCGGGGAAGATTTCCGTTCAGCCACAGGCAAACAGCCCAGCAGGGATGGAGCCCCTCTGAATACCCCCTTAATAAAATTCCCCTATTTCAACCAGGTGACCATGAATGATATCACTCTTCTGAGGATAACACAGACAGATAAAGAACGGATGTTGCTTGAATGCCAGCAAACACCGGGACCATACGCCGCCATGCTTTGCAAAGCAATGATTCCAGACTACGTGCTACTGGCCTGGCGTGGTAGAGTGTGTTACCACGGAGCACAGGATAAGGCTGCCCTCCCCAGAAACCTTTTGCACAGGCTTTGGGAGTACATCCAGGAGAGCTTTCTGGAGATGTCCCCGGAGGATTTCTGCTCCATCCCCGAACATGTTAACAGAGTTTTCCAGTAGCTGTAGCTGTACTGGCCGCGAATTGATCATTAAACACGCTTGCTTATAAAACATGTATTAATTAACAGAGGTACACTCACCAGAGGCACCAGAGGTCCCTTCTCCTGCATCGAGCACGCCTTGGGTGGGTTCGTAGGGTACTGGCTCCAGGGTGACAAAGAGTTCCTGGCTGTCGGGGAAAAGGGCTTCTCCACTTCCTTGCTGTGTCTGGGCGCTATTTTCAGCATCATTATCATCATCATGCTCCTCTGTGGTTTCTGATGACCCACATACGGAGTCATACCACATGGGTGGGTCAGTGCTGGGTGCACCCCCTAGAATGGCATGCAGCTCATCATAGAAGCGGCATGTCTGGGGCTCTGACCCAGAGCGTTTGTTTGCATCTCTGGTTTTTTGGTAGGCTTGCCTGAGCTCCTTAATTTTCACGCGGCACTGTTGCGCGTCCCTGTTGTAGCCTCTGTCCTGCATGCCCTTGGAGACTTTGGCATATGTATTGGCGTTTCTTCTTTTGGACCGTAGCTCTGCTAGCACGGTTTCGTCTCCCCATACAGCGATCAGATCGCGTACTTCAACATTGGTCCATGCTGGAGCTCGTCTTCGGTTCTGGGACTCCATCATGGTCACCTCTGCTGATGAGATCTGCGCTCACCTGCAGCTCACCACGCTGGCCAAACAGGAAATGAAATTCAAAAGTTCGCGGGGCTTTTCCTGTCTACCTGGGCGGAGCATTGGAGCTCAGACTGCTGTCCAGAGCGGTCAAATGTTGCACTGTGGGATAGATCCAGGAGGCCAATACTGTCGAATTGCGTCCTCACTAGCCTACATCGATTCGGCAATATCGATTTAAGCGCTAATCCCCTCGTTGGGGGTGGAGTGGCGAGATCGATTTTAAGAGCCCTAGAAGTCGATGTTAAGGGCTTCGTCGTGTGGACGGGTGCACGGATCAATCGAAATAACGCTAATAAATTCGACCTAAACTCGTAGTGTAGACCAGGGCTAAGAGTTTGCAGACTAATTACAGTAGCAGTGGATAGCTGGACAGTGGGGAAAAAAGACACAGTCATGAATACCTATGTGTTCGATATCTGTATTTCATATAGTTCTGAAAGGAGGAGGCAACCTTTGGTAAATCTGAATCTCTCTGCGTCTGTTCTTATGAAAAAAACTGAGATTTTTCATTGTGGTTATTGAACGATACCTTATTTTTGTCAGGTTTTTTCAAGTATCATTGTAATGAAAAGTAAATATATGCTTTGCTATCCACGCTGCTCGGGAATGACACAATCTGAACATCCTTTTCTCCTCTCAGGTTTGCTTACTTACATGAACACTCTTTGTCTTAACAATTAAACTCAGAAATCCAATGACCTTAATAGCTTTGGGAGAGAAGGAAAGAGAATGTGTTTCAGTATAGTAGTTTTCTTCTTATGGGTTGTGTCTTGTTAAGATCTCTGTGAAATCTTTGTTGTTCTGGAATCAAATCAAGATTGCTGTAGCTCTGAGTCATCCCTTGAATTTGATATCCTGAAGCATATTGGGCAACTAGAAAATAGAGCTTGATTTTTGTACAGTTACATTGTAACAATTGGTTTTTAGACCTAAGCTTGTACCAACCTTGCAATCAAGACTGTCTTTTGACTTTTCATGCTTTTTTTTTAAAAAAAAGTATCTTCAGGTATTTCTGATTTGCACAGAGAACTTGAGTATATGTTACCTTTTCCCATGTTTTTATTTATATGCTCAGAAGAGAGAGAGAGAATCTGTTTTACTTGTTCTTAATCACTATTGGCACTTGATCTTTGGTTAACTGAAAATGTATAAATGAATATACTGGAAAAGAGGAATCTCTTCCCTGTTTTGTTTTGTTTTTTAAAAGGAAGAAGGAAAACATCAAGAGAAGCTCGCCGTACCATTAGGGAAACGTGAAAAGCCTCCAAAGGAAATCTTTTGGGGAAGTTCTCACACCTGTGTTATTCAGGAGGGCAGACTAGATGATCACAATGGTTCCATCAGGCCTTGAAATCTATGAATTCCACATGTATAGGTTATGTTGGATGCAATATAAAACTACAACACGTGCTTTATATTAGCAGGACAGAAGAAAACCAGAAGTTCTTCATTGTTAAAGTTTGCATGAGGCCATAGAGCTTTTAAGCCACAAAACAATTTCAGCTTGTGTAAATGATTTGTTCCAGCTGAGGATCTGGCCTCCTAGTAATATCAGAATGCTGATGTTTAAGGCAGGCTGAAAAATATCTACGATAGTGTCAGAAAAAAAAATCTCTGGGCATTTTTAATTTGTCCCAGGTTGCTGAGGATTCTCTCTCTCTCTCTCTCACTCTCTTTTGTCCTAAAAATCAGAGGAAGACTATTTTATACCACCAAGAAGTACCTGCAAAGAATACAGCACAGATATCTCCAAATGAATGCCAGAAATTCCTCTTGAAAAACCAAACCTTCCCTGTTTTCCTCTAGTAGGCTGAGCAACATCAGGAGAACATGAATCCTTTAATTTAATTAGATGACACTCACCTTCTATTTGCTTCAATCTATTTTCCATCTGCACCTGATGTGGGAAGAGTTCCAGACCTAGAGCTGGGTAATTTTTTTTTAAATTTTTTTTTCAAATAGTTTGCTGAAAAATGTATTTTTGGTTTAATTACTTTTTTTTTTTTGCAAATTTGGGTTGAATTTGGCTAGTAGTCATGGCCAAATAGAAAAAGTCTAGCTAGTTCATCTTGACATTTTTTAAATGAAATGTTTTGACTTTCTATTTCAAAATGACATTTTGTTTTGAAATTAGGTAGATTTGCTTTAAAGAAAATTAAAGGTAAAAATACCCCCAAATGTAACAAAATGAAACAAAAATGGGGAAGGGGGGGAAGGTTTTGTTGAAATACTAGTCAGTGATATTTACAATCCTCCTTTCTAGCCAACAGAGATCAGAAATCTAGTGAGATTCTGAATTCCTGAGATTTGGCTTCTCTCAACCATTCCTTATGATTTAAGTTTTTGATTAAATGTCTAACTTTTAGATATTCTCTTGCCAACATGGGCTTTTTTAAAATGGCTTTTCAGGAAATTCTCCCTCCCAACAGTTGCTGTTTTCAGTTTCCAGTCTGAGACATTGAAGAATGATGGAGGTGCCAAGAGAAGTTTTCTGGAAAACCAGTTTCAGTGCTCCAGCACCAGGGCTGTTAGATAAAAGAAGGCAGGCACCATCACTATCTAGGGAGATGATCTCTTGATAAATGAGAGAGCCTGAGGGACCAAGAAGTTCAACACAGCTCTGGATCCAGTTGAATCCATAATTAGCACCATCTGCAGATACAAAATTGTATCCTCATCCGATCCGTGATCCGCAAACATGGTCTGCAGATATCCGTGTCAGCAGATATAAAGCGGATATCAGCAGGTTTGCAGGGTTCTATCCATAATCCACTCTTTAAGGGGTAAAGACTAGAAAATTTGAAACTTTAGAGATGCCTGTTCTGGGATTTTAATCCACTGCTTCAGAATGACTGGAAGAGACCCAGACTCCTGGATCTCTTGAATACAAAACAACATGAAGATGAAGTCAAGAACATGCTTGAGATATCTGTGACTAGATCTGAAACTGTAGAATTGATCCATGCTGTTATGGAGCCAGCTGAAGCTCTGAGTATTATTGTAGAACTGTGGGGACATCATCAGCAAATGACTTGGCTGACCCTTTCATTGTCCAACCAGAATCAGATGTCAAGCATGTTCATAATCCAATGACGAGGAGGAAATAGGCATGCTTCTGACAACCCAGCAACAGGCAACAACCTATTCTGTTTGTTCTTTCTAAAATACTTATCATCCTGGTATGTAAGTGCTGGTAAAAGTGGTCTTCAGCTTATTTCCTTGATCTTGGAGAGTAATGAGTCCAAAACCCCTTCTTTGAGAAAGTCACAGATCCTTTCAAAGGCATCAATTAATCTGCAGCAAGAAGGAATGTGGCGTCTGCATTTTATACAGAGAGTTGTTGCCTGTCGTAACAAAACATAGTGTTTAGAAGCTCTCTTAATTTTATATCCTTCCCAATTCATGAGTGCAATGGCTGTGGAAACTGGATGTTTGGTCAAACTGTGCATATGTCTTTAGCATTCCTATCACATTGCCTCACATTTCCAGTCAAGATATCCCTGGTTATTGCTTTTACAAAATTGATTCATTCACAGAGATAGTGGTATCTGGTTTTCATAGGATCAGTATCAGCCAAACAATAGAACAGAGATTTTGGAGGCTGTTTGTAGAATGTAGTTACTCAAGTACTGTAGTAACCTTTCCCCTTTGGATTTCCTACTTCAAATTCTAAATAAGATAAGTGAAAATTTGTCTGTCTCCTGGTTAATCTTTAGTGGACATGAACTGCCAGATTAGCAGTGTCTCGTCAGACAGATGCACAGGAGAGAGACGGGGTTGTAATAGGGATACTGAGAATGAGAATAAAACACTTGTGGAGTTCAAGGTTAGACCGGAAAGGAGTGGGTGCTGCACATCATGTTGGCAGAGCTGAGTGCTGAAAGCTTAAACCATGCTAGAGGTTAGCCAGAGCTATTTGTCCATGATTTTCATGAGCTCCAACTTGTGAGGGTATACACCATACACATCTACAGAAACAGGATCCACCCTGGACTTGCAGGGTGGTGATGACGATATGTGTTTTGAGGATTATTGTGTTAGTGCTGCATTTTTTCCAGTTTCTGAGCATTAAACTCAGAAGGTGCCCCCAAATTCCCAAAAGATATATTTTAACTGCAATAAAAACATGTACACTTTTTTGCAGCTAGATTGCACACTAAACACCAGTGACAAAACAAAATAATTATGGTTTGTTAAATATGTGCAATCCTAAGGTATCCTTTCTTTTTCCAGATAGGTGTTTTTAACACCAAGGGAATACTTTCATGAGAAGAATAACATTGATTAATTGCCTTTTTGTGGTTCTTGGGGATTTAGGCATATTGCTGCACTCTAAACAGCTTGTTTGAGGATTTTTATTTGCCCAGGGTGGAGGGGAAAAGTTCAGTAAAGTCAAGACCTGGGATATAATTTCAGATTCCCCCTAATCAAATATGTATCCTTTGAGTATCGCCTGACTTCTCGGTGAAATGAAGAAGAAAACGTAATGCTGTTTAAAATATGCAGTTATTAAACCTGAATGTCAGAATTCTTTGAGTTTCCAAGATTGGTTAGCTGGACTGCTCCAGTATTTCCTTAATGGTATAAACTGTGGAATTAGCATCAGACTACTTTCTACGTGGTATATGCAATGCTATCCATATACCCCATAGGTTTTGTTGTAAATACATTGATGCACTCTAATACAAATTACTAGATCTAAAAAGTGATCAGCAAACTATTGCTCATTTTTCATCAAGTTAAGGTCCACAGATCAGAACTTTATGAAGGTGGAGCATGCCCCTGCTGCGGTCTGGTTCTGCCATCAAACTGTAAGCCGGCTGACATACCCATTGCATGGATCTATGGACCGTATTACTTTGAAGAAAGGAAATTTATAGCTAAACACAGATCCATTTTTCTATTACATTCTCATAATGTGATTACTTTTGCTTCGTGGGTGAAGGCTGCATGGTGAGCCTTTTGCTGCCACACATGCTCAGGACACTTAGCTTGAAAAAATAACAGAAAGTAATTCATGTTACCTTTCTGCCTGAAAAGTCACAGTTGCTCTAATGAACTACTTAGAACAATCTGAGTCCATTCACCTGGTTATAGAATCCATTACTTTATCCACTTTGCATTTTCCTCCAGATTCTTTATTTCCAGGATGGCTGCCATGTAACCTCTTTTTCATTTAAATCAGAACATGAAATTATTTTCTCTCTGACATAGCCTTTGTTTTTCTCTCTTTGGTATGTGTCTTTGCAATATAGACCTTCTCCAACTCAGCTCAGTGTGTTTTGGCACTCCATATCTCTTACCTCTCACAGCAATGCTCTGACAAGAGTTTGTATTACACTTAGTATTTTTAGCTTGCGTTGGGGTTGATGGGCTGTTATGGTTTATATGGGTTTGCAACACATGGAATTATTTTAAGGTTTTGTGTTCCAACAAATATGAAAAACATCATCACAGAGACTGTGTTTTGTATGGTTTCCAGCCAAACTCATAAATCCATTATTGGTAGGCATGGGGAGGGAGGCATAAAACTCAACCACGTTTTCCCCAAAAGTCTCACCAACCTCAGCTAACCTTTCAGGGAGCATGGGCCGAATCTCAGGTTTTGTTACAAAAGGTTTGCACAACTGTAGTCCTGGCTTTAAATTGTATCCAAGGCCTGACATTGGGAAGTCTGTGGCCATTCATTAGGCATATTTACTTTTTAAGTCTCTGTTGCATTCATCTTCCCACTGGAGGCTTTATCTCTAGAGCTGGTCAAATAATTTGTTGCCAGTAATATACGTTGCAAATTTAGACATGTTTAAATTCAGTAGATGCACATAATTTGCATTTATTATTCAATAACTCTATAGTTCAGCAAATAATATTCTGTGAATAATATTGCTTGCAAAGTTTGCCATTTTCATGAACTAATTAATTGTAAATACTTTTACTTGTGATTCAGACCCTCCTCTCCACACCTTTTTTGTATAACGTAGAAACGTACTCCAATCATTGTGATTTCAAGTTCAAGCAGCCACTAAATTGTGATTGTTATTGCACTTATTGATACAATGCAGAAATGTTAATACCTCATTCATTTCCACCAAGAGATTGTGATGCCATAAATACAGGACTGGGTTTGTGGCAAGATCAAGAAGATGATACTGGGCAATGGTTCTCTGCCAAGCACTAATAACCAAAATGGTACCAAAAGGAATATCAAGAGAGACTGGCCACATAACAGAAACTACTTTATGTATAAATATTCATATATTGTATTTTACATTGTAAAGTTTGCTGTAGTGTGAAATTACCTCTTTAAAGGTCCTCAGTCTCCAGACTTACTTTGGTCCCTCATAAAGACCAGATTGTGGTCTATTGACCACACCATAGTAATGTGCATTGCACAGGTGCCTAGCTAGCTACTAAATCATTCTCTCATAATGCTTCTGCCAGCTGTTAAGAGCTTCTTTCATCAGGATCCCGCCCATATTTAAAGGGGATTTAGTCTAAGGTAAAACATTTTCAAAATTTCCTTTTATGCCAACATATTGGTGACATGCAGTGGCATGAGGAATGGGGACTGGAAGCTATTAATGTACGGTGTGTTCATTAAACGAGATAGTACCAATGGAATAGGGTACCAGTCTGAGGATGTGGGAGGAGGGGAAGATTTATAATTTTCCTCTCACCCTACCTGATTTCCAGGACATGCACTGAAAGCGTTGAGGGCTCTGAGCTCCCCTTCTTTCGACGTACAATGCACTCTATGTTTACAGGGCAGTAAAGAGATTCATTTAGCATATGTCTGATCTGGATTGTCATCGTTGGCTCCGTTGACCTTTATTGTAAGTTGCCTTGGGATATGTGTATGCTTAGGCGAGCCTATAAATAGCTATAGTATGATGGGAGTGTTATTGCAGAAAAGCGCTTTGCAAAAACAGATTGTCATTTCATTTCCATGGAGGGAGGGAGAAAAGTATGTGTTAGGCTTGCAAAAAGAAAGGAATTCCCCTCAACACACTCCCACCCCCACAGCACTGACCGCTGAAGAAAGAATTTGTAAGATTTTTTTGGTTGTCACCAATCAGGCCATGCTGGCCTGATGTTTCCAGCCCTATAGCTTTAAGAAGCCTAAGTCCTGGAGCAGCCTGGTATTATGATAGCATGTGCTTCCACTTGACGGATCAAAGTTCAGGGCTGACTTTACTTGCTGCGCTGGCAGGGACTGGGGAGTGTATGACGGAAGAGGACTCAGCCCTGGGGGTCTGGGAGTGCCTTTGACTGATGCTTTGAATAACATTTGTGTCCTTTGCAGGGAATGCTATCCCTCCTAAGAGAATTTAGGTCACATGGGCCCCAAAGAGATGGGAGTGAAGTGAACGGGGAAAGAAACTGGAGTATATCCCTGGTGGAGCTCACCAAAAAAGGGACAACATGTGAACCTTTCCTGATCCCAAGGGTTACCTCAGTTTTCTGTGTTAGGTTTTCTGTTGTTTAAGAGGGAGTTTCTTTTTCAGATGGCAAGCTGTCTGAGTAAAGCAAACACGGTGTTTTCTTCCTTTTTGAAGACCTTCCTTCCCCCTTTCAATAAAAGCAAATACAATGATCCCAGCGGCCCTGATGTAAAGAATAGGAACTCCATTTGAATGAGTGCAGAGGGCTACATTTGGCCCAATGGATTTTTCCCTTTATGCTTGGGTCTAGAAGGGTAACTGATGTGTATTAAACAGTACTTTTCAGTTATCAAACTTGCTTTATTTCTCTAAGCAGCTGCTTTTGCATTCTTCTCACACCCTTTCTGACTTTTCTTCACCCACTTATCTGCTCCCCTGGCTCTTTACAGCATAATATAACCTCCTAGCACTGTTTCCACCAAACTGAAATTTACAGCTGTGCTGCCTCTGCTGATTTTCTGGACAAAAAAAAAAAAGAGTGCTGTTGTTTTGTGTTTGTTTTTTCTTCTCATCTTGCAGGAAAGCAATCTCCAGGTCAGGCCTCCAGCATCTGGCTCCTGTGCACTCCCTCAACATCGCAATCTCCAATGGGCCAGGGAAGGAGCCAAGAACAACACTAGAATGGAGTGTAGGTGTTTATTTTTAATCATGGCAATTTATCTAACTAACATCTCCTGCCCATGTTCCCTCTAACCTTCATTTTTTACGTGGATAGGTAAAGGTGCATGTAACAGGGTTGGATGTTAGCTCTGATCACTAAGGGCAGGTCTTCACTACCCGCCGGATCGGCGGGGAGCAATCGATCTATCGGGGATCGATTTAGCACGTCTCATTTAGACGCGCTTAATCGATCCCCGAATGCGCTCCTCGTCGACTCCGGAAATCCATCTCGGTGAAAGGCAGAAGCGGAGTCGACGGGGGAGCGGCAGTGATCGACTCGCCGCCGTCCTCACGGCCAGGTAAGTCGATCTACGATACGCCGACTTCAGCTACGTTATTCACGTAGCTGAAGTTGCGTATCGTAGATCGACCCCCCCCCCCTCTAGTGTAGCCCAGGGCTAAGAGCTTGATCCTGAAAGGTGCAGAGAACACTGGCATCTATCCAGCAAAGCACTTAAGCACATGAAAAGTCCGATCAGAGTCAATGGGACTGCATATGTTTAAAGTTTAGCACCAGTCCAGCAAAATAACATGCTTGAGTGCTCAGCATCTTGCAGGATCAAGCCCTAAAATGACAACTATAGGTGTATTAGAGAGATTTTATTTCCTTTTGAAGTTGTTTTGTGATTTAGGTCAAGACACTCTTTAAATAAAGACTGGATGTCTTTCTAAGTGATATGCTCTGCTTCAGCTACTGTTGTTTGGCTTGAAGCAGGAATCACTGGCTGAATTTTTTTTATAGCCTGCGTAATATGGGAGGTCAGACTAGATGATTGCAATGGTCCCATCTAACCTTAAAATCTATTAATTTATCATAGAGTGCAGAGAAGAGTGTTAAAAAAGTTCAGTCCTCTCAGTTTCAGAGATCCTGTGTGGATCCCAAAGGGATTGGCCTCACAAAACCTAAATCCTTCTCCAGAGGAAACTTAGTCCCTGATTCAGCAAGATATTTAAACAGGTCTGTCTTTAAGCACGACAGTTTCCCATTGAAGTCAGTGGCACTGCTTATGTGCTTCAAGTTAGGTAAAAACTCAGTTAAGTACCTTGTTAAATCGTAGCCTAATACAACTACTTGCACTTTTCAAAAATGGCACTGTACAATGTATATCCTCCCAAGTGGTTTCGTATATAACCTATATAGAAGTGTGCTGCCCATCTGTCAAAGGGAACTCATACAGCCCGAGGGATATGATACGTACAGTAAATTCTTTGACGGAGTATTTGGATTAATTTTGTATTAGGGTTGGAAAGGACATGTTGATATTTAATCTATTTCTCTATAACACTGCAAGATAATATTAATAGATTCCTACAGCATCCCTGTTGGTTCTGTCTTGATTTTTTTCTTTAGAGCTTCTAGTGTAAGTGATTCATTGACCTCCTCTGGCAGGTTATTCCAATGCCTGACTGACATCATGCCCAAAAAGTGCAGCCTAAATTTGTAGTATAACTGTTTCCTTCCTAAATGTCTTCACAATGATGGCTGAAAATAATTCCCTGCTCACACCCTTCCTTTTTTGTTAACTCCTTGCTAGTTATTTGTCAGTGTCACATATGGAAGCCAAGGTGGGCTGGTGGGTAGAGCACTTGACTGGGTCTCAAGAAATCTGAGTTCTATTTTTAGCTTTGCCAGTGGCCTATTTGGTGACTTTAGGCAATTTGCTTTACCTCTGTGTGAATCAGTTTCCTCATACGTACATAATGATGCTGAGCTTCGAGATCTGCCAATGACCAGTGCTATATAAGAGCAAGGTATTGCTCCTGAGATTTTCTTTTCTTTCCCACAGATGTATACATTCATAGCTTAATCTCATTTTCATTAGTCACATTTTCTAAGCTTTTTATAACTTGCTACCCTTTGGCTTCTCTCTAACTTAGTGATATCTTTTTGCAGCACTGCTGTAACCTGTATACCTCCTGAGGAGCTGCTTTTATAGCCATAGGACAATGTGGAGTATGCCCTTCCCTAAAGATGTGTGGTGTGTATTCTTCGAGTAGGGCAGCGTTTCTCAAACTGGCGTCCGTGGCTCCCTGGGGGTCCACGAAGGTACTCCAGGGGGGTCCACTGGCCCTGCTGATCAACTCCTCCCCCTCCCTCCCTCAACTCCTCCCCCTCCCTCCCAGTGCCTCCTGCACGCTGGGAAACAGCTGTTCAGCGGCATGCGGGAGGTGTTGGGAGGGCGGGGGAGGAGCGGGGATGGGACGTGCTTGGGGAAGGGGGTGGAATCATGTTGGAGCCGCTGGCCCCGCTGATCAACTCCTTCTCCTCCCTCCAAGTGCCTCCTGCACACAGTGGAACAGCTGTTTCCCGGCATGCAGAAGGCGCTGGGAAGGAGGGGGATGAGCGGAGATGGGGTGTGCTCAGGGGAGGGGGTGGAAGGAGGCAGAGAAGAGGAGGGGCAGAAGTGAGGTGGAGTGAGGGTGGGGCCGTGGGGGACAGGGTAGAGTGGGGGCAGGGCATGGGGCTGAGCTGGGATTTGGGGGTCTGGCAAAAATTAAAATCAAAATGGGGGTCCTCAGGTTGCTAAAGTTTGAGAACTGCTGCTCTAGGTTGTATGTGACTCCTGCTTCTGATCAGCCCATGATACCAGCCTCCATTGTCCACTTATTAGATTTTCAAATGAGCATCTCTGTGCATTCTCCCATGCTGCCCCACACGCTTGGGAGGAGTTCTCTGTAAACATCCACAAAATGAATTCAGTATACTCCTTCAACACCTTCCTTAAAACTTCTCCTTTCTATGATGCCTACAACATTTTTTACAACAGTTAGGCTGCAGATGTGTTGATATGACTGGCTATCATGTTGGCCATCATTGTTTCTTTGTACTCCCCTGTCTCTGTTTATCCATCTGTTGTCTCTTGTCTATACTTAGATTGTAAATTCTTTGGGGGCAGTGACTGTCTTTTTGTTCTATTGGGGTCCTACTCCATGACTAAGGCTCCTAGGCACTGTGGTAATACAATAAATAATAATAATATGCAGTGTATGGATCTATGATATTAATAGATTCATAGATTCATAGATTCTAGGGCTGGAAGGGACCTCGAGAGGTCATCGAGTCCAGCCCCCTGCCCTCATGGCAGGACCAAATACTGTCTAGACCATCCCTGATAGACATTTATCTAACCTACTCTTAAATATCTCCAGAGATGGAGATTGCACAACTTCCCTGGGCAGTTTATTCCGGGGTTTAACCACCCTGACAGTTAGGAACTTTTTCCTAATGTCCAACCTAAATCTCCCTTGCTGCAGTTTAAGCCCATTGCTTCTTGTTCTATCCTTAGAGGCTAAGATGAACAAGTTTTCTCCCTCCTCCTTATGACACCCTTTTAGATACCTGAAGACCGCTATCATGTCCCCTCTCAGTCTTCTCTTTTCCAAACTAAACAAACCCAATTCCTTCAGCCTTCCTTCATAGGTCATGTTCTCTAGACCCTTAATCATTCTTGTTGCTTTTCTCTGGACCCTCTCCGATTTCTCCACATCTTTCTTGAAATGTGGTGCCCAGAACTGGACACAATACTCCAGTTGAAGCCTAACCCGCGCAGAGTAGAGCGGAAGAATGACTTCTCGTGTCTTGCTCACCACACACCTGTTAATGCAGCCCAGAATCAAGTTTGTTTTTTTTGCAACAGCATCACACTGTTGACTCATATTTAGCTTGTGGTCCACTATAACCCCTAAATCCCTTTCTGCCGTACTCCTTCCTAGACAGTCTCCTCCCATTCTGTATGTGTGAAACTAATTGTTCCTACCTAAGTGGAGCACTTTGCATTTGTCCTTATTAAACTTCATCCTGTTTACCTCTGACCATTTCTCCAATTTGTCCAGATCATTTTGAATTATGACCCTATCCTCAAAAGCAGTTGCAATCCCTCCCCAGTTTGGTATCATCTGCAAACTTAATAAGCGTACTTTCTATGCCAATATCCAAGTCGTTGATGAAGGTATTGAACAGAACCGGTCCCAAAACAGACCCTTGCGGAACCCCACTCGTTATACCTTTCCAGCAGGATTGGGAACCATTAATAACTACTCTCTGAGTACGTTTCAGTGTAGTAGCCGTGTTAGTCTGTGTCAGCAAAATGAAAATAAGAAAGAAAAACTTGTAGCACCTTAGAGACTAACAAATTTATTTCAGCATAAGCTTTCGTGGGTTAGTACCCACTTCATCGGATGCATGGAATGAAACATACAGTAGACAGATATTTATACAGTCAGAGAAACATGATAAGGTGGAGGTGGATAGACCAACCTTAAGAGGCTAATTAATTGAGAGGAACCATAACAGCAGGGGAAGAAAAACCTTTGAAGTGATAAACAAGATGGTCACACAGGTGTGAATGACGATCGTTAACTTAAGGGAAATAGATTCAATTAACGTAATGGCCGAGCCATTCGAGGTCCTTATTTAATCCTGAGGTAATGCAATCTAGTTTGCATATCAATTCGAGTTCAACAGTTTCTCTTTGAAGTCTGTTTTTCGAGTTAATCTGTCGCAACACTGCTACCCTCAAGTCTGTCAGTGAGTGATTAGGGAGGTTGAAGTGTTCTCCTACTGGTCCTACAGACCAATCCTTGCTTACAGACAGCCCCCCAACCTGAAGCAAATACTCACCAGCAACCACACACCATACAACAAAAACACTAACCCAGGAACCTATCCTTGCAACAAAGCCCGATGCCAACTCTGTCCACATATCGATTCAAGTGATACCATCACAGGGCCTAATCACATCCGCCACACCATCAGGGGCTCATTCACCTGCACATCTACCAATGTGATATATGCCATCATGTGCCAGCAATGCCCCTCTGCCATGTATATTGGCCAAACCGGACAGTCTCTACGCAAAAGAATAAATGGACATAAATCTGATATCAGGAATCATAACATTCAAAAACCAGTAGGAGAACACTTCAACCTCCCTAATCACTCACTGACAGACTTGAGGGTAGCAGTGTTGCGACAGATTAACTCGAAAAACAGACTTCAAAGAGAAACTGTTGAACTCGAATTGATATGCAAACTAGATTGCATTACCTCAGGATTAAATAAGGACCTCGAATGGCTCGGCCATTACGTTAATTGAATCTATTTCCCTTAAGTTAACGATCCTCATTCACACCTGTGTGACCATCTTGTTTATCACTTCATAGGTTTTTCTTCCCCTGCTGTTATGGTTCCTCTCAATTAATTAGCCTCTTAAGGTTGGTCTATGCACCTCCACCTTATCATGTTTCTCTGACTGTATAAATATCTGTCTACTGTATGTTTCATTCCATGCATCCGATGAAGTGGGTACTAACCCACGAAAGCTTATGCTGAAATAAATTTGTTAGTCTCTAAGGTGCTACAAGTTTTTCTCTGAGTACGGTTATCCAGCCAGTTGTGCACCCACCTTATAGTAGCCCCATCTAAGTTGTATTTCCCTAGTTTAGTGATAAGAATATCATGCGAGACCGTATCAAATGCCTTACTAAAGTCTAGGTATACCACATCCACCACTTCTCCCTTATCCACAAGACTCGTTATCCTATCAAAGAAAGCTATCAGATTGGTTTGACATGATTTGTTCTTTACAAATCCATGCTGGTTATTCCCTATCACCTTACCACCTTCCAAGTGTTTGCAGATGATTTCCTTAATTACTTGCTCCATTATTTTCCCTGGCACAGAAGTTAAACTAACTGGTCTGTAGTTTCCTGGGTTGTTTTTATTTCCCTTTTTATAGATGGGCACTATATTTGTCCTTTTCCAGTCTTCTGGAATTTCTTCTGTCTCCCATGATTTACCAAAGGTAATAGCTAGAGGCTCAGATACCTCGTCTATTAGCTCCTTGAGTATTCTAGGATGGATTTCATCAGGTCCTGGTGATTTGCAGGCATCTAACTTATCTAAGTGATTTTTAACTTGTTCTTTTTTTATTTTATCTTCTAAACCTTCCCCCTTCCCATTAGCATTCACTACATTAGGCATTCCTTCAGACTTCTCGGTGAAGACCGAAACAAAGAAGTCATTAAGCATCTCTGCCATTTCCAAGTTTCCTGTTACTCCCTCCTCACTGAGTAGTGGGCCTACCCTGTCCTTGGTCTTCCTCTTGCTTCTAATGTATTGATAAAAAGTTTTCTTGTTTCCCTTTATTCCTGTAGCTAGTTTGAGCTCATTTTGTGCCTTTGCCTTTCTAATCTTGCCCCTGCATTCCCGTGTTGTTTGCCTAGTAATTCATCCTTTGTAATTTGTCCTAGTTTCCATTTTTTATATGACTCCTTTTTATTTTTTAGATCTTGCAAGGTCTCGTGGTTAAGCCAAGGTGGTCTTTTGCCACATTTTCTATCTTTCCTACCCAGCAGAATAGTTTGCTTTTGGGCCCTTAATAGTGTCCCTTTGAAATACTGCCAGCTCTCCTCAGTTGTTTTTCCCCTCAGTCTTGATTCCCATGGGACCTTACCTATCAGCTCTCTGAGCTTACCAAAATCCGCTTTCCTGAAATCCATTGTCTCTATTTTGCTGTACTCCCTTCTACCCTTCCTTAGAATTGTGAACTCTATGATTTCATGATCACTTTCACACAAGCTGCCTTCTACTTTCAAGTTCTCAACGAGTTCCTCCCTATTTGTTAAAATCAAATCTAGAACAGCTTCCCCCCAGTAGCTTTCTCAACCTTCTGAAATAAAAAGTTGTCTGCAATGCAGTCCAAGAACTTATTGGATAGTCTGTGCCCCGCCGTGTTATTTTCCCAACATATATCTGGATAGTTGAAGTCCCCCAATCACCACCAAATCTTGGGCTTTGGATGATTTTGTTAGTTGTTTAAAAAAAGCCTCATCCACCTCTTCCACCTGGTTAGGTGGCCTGTAGTAGACTCCTGGCATGACATCACCCTTGTTTTTTACCCCTTTTAGCCTAACCCAGAGACTCTCAACACTTCCATTCCCTATGTCCATCTCCACCTCAGTCCAAGTGTGTACATTTTTAATATATAAGGCAACACCTCCTCCCTTTTTCCCCTGTCTGTCCTTCCTGAGCAAGCTGTACCCATCCATACCAACATTCCAATCATGTGTATTATCCCACCAGGTTTCGGTGATGCCAACAATGTCATAGTTGAATTTATTTATTAGCACTTCCAGTTCTTCCTGCTTATTACCCATACTTCTCGCATTTGTATACAGGCATCTAAGATACTGATTTGATCTTGCCTCCCAGTTTTGCCCTGACCCTCCTATCTCTTTGTCATTAGAGCCCACGCTCCCTCCTATTTCCGACCCATCTCCCAGGTCCCCATGTTCTCCACTTACCTGTGGGCTTTGCTCACCTGTCCCCGTCGAACCTAGTTTAAAGCCCTCCTCACTAGGTTAGCCAGTGTGTATCCAAATAGGGTCTTTCCCCTCCTCGAAAGGTGAATGCCATCTCTGCCTAGCAGTTCTTCCTGGATTAGCATCCTGTGGTCGAGGAAGCCAAAACCCTCCTGGCAACACCATCTTTGCAGCCAAGCATTCACCTCCACGATGCACCTGTCTCTGCCCGTGCCCCTACCTTTGACAGGAAGGATTGAAGAGAATACCACTTGTTCTTTGAAGGAACTCTCCTTTGGCCTTTGATTGTATGATGCACATCCTTTAAAGGGGCAGTTGGAATGACTTATGGATATATAGGGCCCACTTTTGTATCCTTTGAAGTAGCAAAATTCAGGACTGGACCCTGGTTTACATTCTGTGAATGGACAACTTATATAGACCTATGGAGTATATTGAGTGTTCTTTAGAGGGAAACTATTATAACCCTATGATCATGTTATACAGTCTTGTGGAAAGGTCCTCTAGAAGTTAATAGGAATGAAACATGTAGGATTCTATAGAAATAGGTTTATATTGAAATTATTCTAAAAAACAATGTAATATAATAGAGGATGGTATCATTTCATAGGCTTCTGTTTTTAACTGCCCATACAGGATTGTTTGTTAAGACTATAAAATTTAATTGAGAGTTTTAGATGTTTAAAAAAGTATGAAAAGGTTATTCTTCCTATTCAGTTATATAGGACTTTTCCATAGGGGTGCCCATATTGCCCATTGGATGTATTTACACCCATACATGTGAGTCTGTGTGCTTCCATCATACTCTGCCTCTTTTTGGTATGTGGTTCTAGCCAGAGCTATTGGCCCCATACCTTAAAGAACAATGGACTGAAGTGTGTGTGTGTATTTGTATATATTGATATTCTGCATTTACACTACATTTTATGTATATATATCAACTCTAATCCCACTGGTATTGACTTGTCACAACATTAATCCAGATGAATGCTTTTCTTTTCCATGTCTATGGTCTCCCTTGTAAATCATCATTTCATATACTCCGTTAATTTGTACACTGTATAATGTCTCTTCCTATTAATGTTTCTGCAAAACTAAGTCTTGTAGTTGGGAACGGAGTATGCAAATGGGAAGAGACATACATCATCAGAGGGTCACGAGTAGGGGGAATCCTTGCACATGGCTATGTCACTACCCCTTTTAAAAAGTGGAGCGTGGTTTAGCTAACTGCTTCTTTAGCTCTCACATCAGGAAGTAGTAGTGAATCCAGTCTTCTCATATAGTTAAAAATCACTGAAATTGTGTATAGCCTGTATTTGAAGACATTTTTTAGGATGAACAATTATTTGTTGCTGTTTCTCTTTCAGTATTTTAGACTTGATTCTGATCAATAAGGCAGAATTGGTTGCAAATCTGAAGGGGGTCACAATTTGGGTGAAAGTGATCATGAAATGATAGATTTGATGAGTCTAAGGAAAAGAAGGCGTAAGAGCAGCAGAATAAGGACAAAGGATTTTTTAAAAAAAGCAGATGTTAATAAACTCAGAGAACTGGTAAGTAGGGTTCCATGGGAAGAAAATCTATAAGATAAAGGAGTTCAGGAGAGCTAGCATTTCTCAAGGAGACAATATAAAAGGCTCAACTGCAAACTATCCCAATAGGAAGAATAAGAAGAGGCCAATGTGGCTCCATTAGGAGCTGTTTAATGACCTGAAAATCAAAAAGGTATCCTACAAAAAATAGACACATGGATGAATTGCTAAGGAGGGGTACAAAAGAATAACACAAGCATGAAGGGACAAAACCAGAAAGGCTAAGGCACAAAATGAGTCAAATCTAGCAAGGGACATAATAGGCAATAAGAGGAGGTTCTGTAAATACATTAGGAGCAAGAGAAAGATGAAGGAAAGTGAAGGTCCTCTACTTAGCAGGGAAGGAGAGCCAATGACTGATGACATCAAGAAGGCTGAAGTGTTTAATGTTTATTTTGCTTCAGTCAAAATAGGGAAAGTACAGGTTAAAGATATTTAGATAAGTTAGATGTATTGAAGTCAGCAGGGCCTGATGAAATTCATCTTAGGGTACTTAAGGAACTAGCTGAAGCAATCTTGGAACCATTAGCAATTATCTTCAAGAATTCGTGAAGGATGGGTGAGGTCCCAGAACACTGAAGAAGGGTAAACATAGTACGTATTTTTAAAAAGGGGAACAAAGAGGACCCAGGGAATTATATACCAGTTAGTCTTACTTTGATACCTGGAAAGATACTGGAAGAAATTATTAAACAATCAATTTGTAAGCACATACAGGATAATATAGTTATAAGGAATAGCCAGCATGGAGTTGTCAAGAACAAATCATGCCAAACCAACCTAATTTCCTTCTTGGACAGTGTTACTGGCCTAGTGGCTGGGGGTGGGAAGCAGTTGATGTATTATACCTTGATTGTAGTAAGGCTTTTGACACCATCCCACATGATATTCTCATAAGCAAACTAGTGAAATGTGGTCTAGATGAAATTACTATAAGGTGGGTGCATAACTGGTTGAAAGACCATACTCATAGTTATCAATGGTTTGATGTCAAACTGGGAGAGTGTGTCTAGTGGGATCCTCCAGGGGTCAGTCCTGAGTCCAGTACTAGTCAATATTTTCATTAAAGATTTGGATAATAGAGTGGAGTGTGCGCTTATAACATTTTCAGATGACACCAAACTGGGAGCGGTTGCAAGCACTTTGGAGGACAGGATTAGAATTCAAAATGACCTTGACAAATTGGACAATTGGTTGAAATCAATACGATGAAATTCAATCAAGATAAGTATAAAATACTACAATTAGGAAGGAAAAATCAAATGCACAAATACAAAATAGGGAGTAACTGGCTAGATGGGAGTACTGCTGAAAGGGATCTCTGGTTATAGTGGATAACAAACTGAGTATGAGTCAACAATATGATACAGTTGTGAAAAAGGCTAATATCATTCTGGGGTGTATTACCAGGCGTGTCACATGTAACACACAGGAGGTTATTGTCCTGATGTACTTGGCACTGGTGAGGCCTCAACTAGAGTACCATGTCCAATTCTGGGTGCCACACTTTAGGAAAGATGTGGATAAATCAATGAGAGTCCAGAGAAGAACAACAAAAATGATAAAAGATTTAGAAAACCTGACCTATGTGGAAAGGTTGAAAAAATGAGGCAGTTTAATCTTGAGAAAAGAAGACTGAGAGGGGGAGCATGATAAAAGTTTTGAAATATGTTAAATGCTGTTACAAAGAGCACAGTGATCAATTGTTCTCCATGTCCTCTGAAGGCAGGGCAAGAAGTAATTGGCTTTTTCTGCAACAAGGGAGATGTAGGTTAGATATTAGGAAAAGCTTTCTAAGTATAAGGGTATTTAAGTTCTGGAATAGGTTTCCAAGGGAAGTTGTGGACTCTCCATTACTGGAGGATTGGAGAACAGATTGGAGAAATACCTGTCAGCGATGATCAAGGTTTACTGGGTCCCGCCTTAGCATGGGGACATTGGATTTGATGACCTCTTGAGGTCCCTTCCAGCTCTGCATGTCTATGATTCTGTGACACATAATGTTCTTCCCAGAGAATTCCATGAAGGACTGGACTCTTTCAAAATGGGTTCTACCTTCCATTGTCTTCAGGGGCACTCAGACTACAGCTGCCCTTAACAAAAGTGCTCCCTTTCAAAATGGCTATTGCCTTCCATTCAGGGCCGGTGCAAGGAAGTTTCGGGCCCTAGGCAAAACTTCCTTGCACCAGCCCTGCGCCCCCCCTGCAGCTAACGCCCCCCCCCCCCGCAGCCAACTCCCCCCACCCGCAGGAGCTCAACCCCCTCTGCCCGCAGGCCAGGAGGCAGTCTCCCGCCACCCCCCAAATCCTGGCGCCCTAGGCGACTGCCTAGGGTCGCCTAGTGATAGCGCCGGCCCTGCTTCCATTGCTCACAACAGGAGTGAAGCCAAGTTGCCGTCAGCTAAGATAATGGCCTCTGACATCACAGGGAGTCACCAGCTGAGGGCAGCTTGGGCTCATTCCTCTCTTTAGAAAAACGTGATTACGCAGCTTCTGCCAACATACACTTTGTTATAAAGAATAATGGCAAAATTGGCTATTTTGAAAATGTGTTAAAAAAACTACCCATTGCACTAGATATACTCAACTGGGGGAGTAGGAAGGTAAACTGATGTGTATGTGTACAGGGGATTGAAAAGGAGGCGTAGAGGGGCACGGGTGTGCCTGCAGACAGATGTGGGAGACAGAAAAGAGGGGGAAATTGGCTTGTATGCAGTGGCAGCTTTGTTCCAGAGTGGAGTGAAGCAGCCTACTGGTGAATCTGACTCTAAGAGTTAAAAGAGAGAGTGTTATAAAGTTGATGCATATCTTCAAATGATTAGAAATATCACATGGTTACATCTCTTTGGGCTTCTTGTTTAGTATTCATGTGTTTTTAAATATTAAAAACAAACATGGAAATTCCCAAATAAATGGCATTAAACTGGAATTAAGGTTGAGAGTATGTATCAGTAACTTAAAGGTGGTAATAGTATAGAATTACACACACACACACACACACACACACACACTTTAGAGCAATAAGTATTATGCAGTGACCATAACTGTATACAGGTGGATGTGGTAATTGGATTCATATCTTAGCCTGGCATGTTTGAAAGTTTTTCCTCCTTTAAATGGTTTATTTAAAAATTCTTTCATATATAATTATGAAAAGCTCTCTCCATGACAGGAATTATGGAAACATCCTTTCTTTCTGCTACAAGTCATGCTGTATCTCATTTGAAATTGGAATGTTCAGCCAACTGAGTGATCTGATTGGCTGAATATCCATGGCTGCTTGCCACTCTAAATTAAATTATCCAGGTTAATTTGCATTGTGTTTCAAACCACTCTGACTGCAGCTTGCAGCGCTGTCACATATGAGAGGGCCAAAGGGCTTCACTAAATCTGGTTGGCTTTGAGCTAGGCTGGGGCACTTCTTAAAGGAGAAACCAAATTTAATAAGCTGAGAAATATGCAAAGCTAGTTGTGGTCAAACACAAGTAATTACAATTGACCCTAAATTCCACTCTGGGGATATTAATTTCTCCTCAAATTGGGGCAGTGTGTGTTTTGTTTTCCCATACCGAAAGAGCAATCATATACCAAAAAGAACTTTGTTTTATATTAAGTTAGTAACAAAACAAGAACAAACAAATGGAAAGTCTCCATCTGAGAGAGCACAGTGTTTGTGTCACCCAGGGCCGGCGCTTCCACTAGGCGACCCTCGGCAGTCGCCAAGGGCGGCAGGATTTGGGAGGTGGGCAGCGACTCATTTCCCGGTGGCGATTCGGTGGCAAGAAAAGCGGCTGCCGAAACGCTGCCGAGAATGCAGCTTCAGAGGAGCTGCTGCCGATTACGGTGGAAGAGCGGTGCTGCCTAGGGCGGCAAAAACCCTGGCGCCGCTACTGGTGTCACCTCTATAGAAGCCTGGATCTGAACACATAATGGCAGCTGCCTGCTTTTGCTTCAGGGAGGAGTTCTGTCTCAATTTACAAGTGGAATCATAGCAGCTACAAGTTACATTCATGATAGTGCTAAAAAGACTGTCTCCTAACTATTTTTGTATTTTGTTTTCTCTCGTACTTCAAAATATTGAATAGGAGGAGTTTCTGGCTTTTCCCAAATTGTAGGTGGGATTTGTACTTGCCTTATTCCATTATTTTCCTGATACAAAGTAAATCTCTGCACATGAACAATTCCACCAGCAAGTGCAAAACAACTTAATCAGGCAAAGTATTAAGACTCCGCCCAACTCAGTCTCCAGCAGAAAACTATCTATGCATCAGAAATATAAATATAATAATTTGGACTCTGCCACCCTTTATGCCCCATGTTATGCAGCATGTCAGACTAGAAGATGTTAGCGGCAACATCTGGTCTTAAAATCTTTGGGTCTGATTTTCTGTTGTCCCCCACCTTGTGGAGTAAGACTGGTTGAATATTTGTTGATGGAACATTTTTCCATCGAGAAATACTGACTAGTCTAAATTGAAACGTTTTGTGGGACTGTATCAAAGTCCTCAAAGATTTTTATTAAAAATTATCAAAATGTTTTGCTTCAATAAGGTCAAAGCAACTATAGTTTCAATTTTTTGCTATTGTATAAAAGTGTCCATCATAAATTGTAGTAAAATATAAAAGTAGAAACTATGAAGCCAAAGTGCTTTTGGGCCAAAGCCTTTTGATAGGGTGATACAATATTTCCACCATGAAATTTTTTCATTTTGATTTGTGACTGAAGGAAATATTCAAATGTCAGAATTTTCCTCAGGATGGAAATTCCAAGTTTTGACCAGCTCTATCCTGGAGTCATTTACACTAGAGGAAAGTGAGTGCAAAATGGATGTAAATGCCACCAGATGGGAATGGTAACATTTTATGCCCATTTTTTGTACTGGTGTAAATTACTAGCTGCAGGGTCACAGAGAATCTGGCCCATAGATGTTAAGGCCAGAAGGTGCCACAATGATCATCTAGTTTGACATTCGTAACGCAGGCCAGAAAGGGTAGCAGAGTACAGATTTGTTTTATTCAAACTTATGATAGAAAACCAGGCCCTATGAATGTATGACCCATTCAGGAACAACAGAGAACAAAATCTAATTTGGTCTAAACTGGGTTATGAAAATAGGCCACCTTATCTTTAGAACCCTTGAATGGAAAGTCATGGAGAAACATGACATGAATAGAGGGACTTTTAATCTGTTTTGTTTCTTTTTAGGGAATTTTGATTCCTGATTAAAAATCAGGACTCGGGATCTGTGTGCTTTCTTGCTTAGCTTCCCAAACTGATTGTTCCAAACAGACTTCCTTTATAATCTACATGATTAAGCACTAGCTAATATTATGAGCCATTATGTGTTGTTAACCACTAGCTATTTTAACAGGGAAGGTGTCCTACTTGAACACTGTCTTGTGTTCTATTCAAATAGCTTAGGACAGTGGAAGACTCATCTGCTTCTTTGTCCCACTATTCAATTTAGCACCCCATAAACTGGGCAGGAAATTAGAATTTTGGGCATTGCATGATGGGGAGGTACAGTCATCTTCACTGGAATGAAGTGAATGGGCTTTCAAATGACTGTTTCCCCCCGATATACTATAAAAACCTGTTTGACTGTTCTGGCTACCACTTTTCCTGTAGACTACAGCTTTACTGTGAGGATGAATTTGGAGAAAAAATGGATGGATTCAGTAAAATTGCTCATATGAGTAAGGAAAGCATGATTAGTTCCTAAGTGAGCTCAAGTCTTGAAAAGTCATCTTTATTATTATTATTTGTATTATAGCACTTAGGTGCCTTAACTAAGGTTGGGCCCCTCTTGTGCTAGGCGCTGAACAAACACATAATTCAAGCCCCAGAGAGCTTACAATTTATGTGGACGAGACAGACAAAAGGTGGGAGGAGAAACAGAGGCACAGGGAGGGGAAGTGACTTGCCCAAGGTCAGACAGCAGGTCAGTGGCAGTCAAGAATAGAACCCGAGTCCTAATTCAGTCCCCTATTAGGGACAGTACCAAGTCTGATATAATTGGGAGGAGTTTTTTTGGTCATTCTTAGGTTGCTTATTTCTGGTTTATGCAGTGAAATATGGACATGCAGATCTGTCACTGTAAAAATACCTTATTTTTCCTTTCCCTCACTGTCCTTTCTGGATTGCGACCTGATGACTTCTTGTAAATTGGCACCATGGTTCTGACAGATACCAATTTTCTACTTGCAATTTTTAAATGCTAGTTAATATTGATCTAGTTATTGTGAATACATTTCTATTGCAGAACTCAAAGAAACTGTGCCTGCTACATTTCCCTATTAAAAAGCCTTACCTGAAATATACTTATGTGAGAGAGAAGTAACTTTTGTCTCATCATGTTGAAAACTGTCAGTGCTATTTAAAATAAAGGATTTTGACCCAGATGGCTGGAAGCATCCTGCTGTCGGACACCATCTGGTTGGAAAGCAACATCATTTGTGATTTCTGCAGTGTGGGAACCAAATTTCAGAGACTGGCAAAGCATTTTCCATTGTGCTTTAATTCTAGTAGAGCAAGATTCTTGCTTATTCACTTTGCTCAAATATTGCATGTACAACATTTTATTTTTTGCTTAGCCAGTATCACATTAGGATGGAAACTGGAATCTTTCTGTAGCTAGGTCTCCTTAGGCTGAGATTTTGTCAGATTTCATGAAGTAAGAAGGCCTGGGCTTGATAAATAGATGTGGACTGCTAAGGAAAGCTCACGTGCTTCAGTAAGCATTCTGGATGATTCATTCATGGAAAACAGTTGAGCGTAGTCCTCTTTATAACAGCCTTTAACAGATATGAAGACTATCAGTCTTCTTTTCTCAAAACTGGGTATGTTTGGTTTTGAGAAAAGAAAACTAAGGCAGGGGGTCGGGAGGGGGGTGGAACCAGATAAGAGTCTTCAAATATATTCAGGACTGTTATAAAGAGGATGGTGATCACTTGCTCTCAATGTCCACTAAGAGTAGGACAAAAAGTAATGGTCTTCATCTGTAGCAAGGTTAGATATTAGGAAAAACGAACTATAAGGATAGTTAAATACTGGAATAGACTTCCAAAGGAGGTTGTGGAATCCCTATCACTAGAAGTTTTTAAGAACAGGTTAGACAAACAGGGATGGTTTAGGTTTATTCGGTCCTGCCTCAGCAGACTAGATGCGGGCTGGACTAGATGATCTCTTGAGGTCCCTTCGAGCCCTACATGTCTACAATTCTATGATTCACTTCTCCCTGAATCGCTGCTGGATCACCAGTACACCAGCTTGATTTTGAGAGCATTAACCAGCAGGAGGTGGCATTCTTCAGATGTAAACCCAAGGTCTTTACATCTGGCCATTAACATTCCAGTGGCATTTTTCATGAGAGTGGTGGTATGTATTCAGGTAGAAATGATTTGTTCAGAGCTCCTATCTAAATACCCCCTCAGTTACATTGGATATGGTAGTTTGCACTTCCTGGGCTGGTTCTGCAATCTATAAAATCAATAACATTGTCTTTTGCTTCTTTTATGTTAATTTTTATTTTAAATATAGTGGTCAATTTCATACTGATGAAAGTGAGGAACTGATAGTACTGCTTAACCTAGGCATAGTGTGGGCAGGTACTAGGCAAAATTCCTCCAAACAGCTCTGTCAATAAACATCTGTCCTGACCAACGGCACCCCTATCATTCTACCACAGGCTTCTTGTGAGAGGGATGGTCAATTATGACAAACAGTGTGATGGTTTTGTGTTGTGGAAAAGTATCTGACTGGTTCTAGGATGAAACCACTAAACTTGTGGCTTAGATCACAAGCAATGATGAGTTAATCATTATCGTTTTTAATGTAAGCTAGCGTTCAAATTATTTAACATACTGTACTCACCTCAGCCAATTTAACAATCATCTCTTCTCAGGAGAATGCAGTGAATGGAGAGCACCTGTGGCTGGAGACCAATGTCTCTGGAGACCTGTGTTACCTGGGGGAGGACAGTTGCCAAGTCAAATTTGCAGTGAGTATAACAGTTTCAGATGTTCTTATCTGTTTATAGGGCAATGAATCCAGTTTTGGTTGAAGAGACTACTTCAGAAGCTTGGGAACTTGCATTTCCTAGTGTGACAGGTGGTGCCTTGCTACAGCAGATAGATAGAAAGAAAGACACTATTGGTCAAATTCTTTATTTAAACAAAATTTTAAAAACCTCTCAAAAATTGTACTATTTCTACTAATAGTATGAAATCTGAGGTGTTTACGGAGTCCTAATTTGGGCAAGCTCCCAGTGATGTCAGTAGAAGTTTGCCTGAATAAGAACTGATCTTAAGACCCCTGAGAATTTTGCCTGTAATAAGTAGTATAGACCATTAAAAGTATACTGTGCCTAATTCACTACTGTGTTATTACAGTTTGATGAGGGGACATTTCTACTGAAATCAGTGTTGTTACCCTGGAATAAAACCGCAGTAACCGTGGTGAATCGGGACCATTTTGGAAATACTGGTGGTAGTGGTGAATTAGCCACTGGGCCAGTGGGGGCCATTCCCAGGGGCCCTGGCCAATTGGGGGCCTCTGGAACAATGGGCAACCCCATGCCCCAACCTGCTCCGCCCACCCACCTGGAGCTGCTGCCAGGGAGCAGGGTCAGAGTGTGGGGGCTTGCCCCTCTCTGTGCTTGCCCCTGTGCCCCGACCCTGCTCCCCCCCAGCAAGAGTGCAATGCAGGCAGAGTGGGGTAAGCCCCCCTACCCTGACCTGCTCCCTGGCATGAGTGCTGGGTGGATGGAGCGGGGCAAGCCCCCCGACCCTTCTCCCCGGCAGGAGTGCCAGGAGGAAGAAGGGGGGGACTGCAGGTGGAAGGGGTGGGGAGGGATCCCCACTTGCTCTGGCCTAGTGCCCCCCAAACCCTAGTCCACCTCTGGCTGGTGGGAATCTTAGTTGATTGGAGGCTTTTCCAGCCAACAGGCCCACAGATGTTGATTCATATGTGAGAACTGACCATTTTTAATTGCCTGGCCTTTTCTTGACTGAAATTATTTTCTGTTTTAAGGTTTTGTTGATTGTGGGGAATCTAGAAGTGTAACACAAAGTAGCACTTGTGCTGCTTTCTGGCGTGGGTATGTGAACTGTAGATGGGGAGAATATAGTTAACTCTAATTATGTTTTGCTTATCTTGATCAATTAAATGGCTAATGGTTTTCCAATTTGAATCTTTTTAGAGATATTACCTCTTTCAATGGCTGCACTGGCCTTTCTGTTACTTGGCTTTTTACATATAATATTTTAAGATCAGATATCTTTTTTTAATGGAAAAGTGGTATGAAATAATTAATCTATAATTGCATTTATGGAAAAATGCATAGAAATTTTAATAAACGTAAGACCTTAGCAGGATATGAACTCTCACCCTTTGGAGTTGACACTTTATGATAAATAGTACATGAGATGGAAAAGACTCAAAGTCTGATTTATCCATCCGTCTTTCCTTACTAATGCTTGCGAGCCCCAGCATTCAAAAATCTTGAGTCCAGTGCCCAAAATCATGAGATTGGTTTACAAATCATGATGCTTTAAAAAAAAAAAAAAGTTTGGGTCTTTTTATTTTCCTTCTGGTCTTTAAGCCGTTAAGGTATACTTGTTCCATGTTTTCAAGCTTTTCTCTGCAATCATGAGGACTAAGAAACTTACTTTTTATGAAATCAAAAGCTGAGATTCTTACGCTATATCATAATTCTGTCAGCTGGTGTTTTAAGAAAAGTGCCAAAAATTGAGAGACTTGCAAAGAAAAATCATGATTTGACAATACTACAAATTGACTAGTGTTATGTTAGCTACAAGAGGGCTGTTGCTTCCAAAATCTAGCTAATAACATATTTAAAATTATAAAGAAAACATTAATTACAAGCTCTCAATGACTATGATAAAAATGACTGCAAAGTTTCAAGCAAACACAGCCTTAATTTATTGTGTTGATAATCTTTCTGTCTTTCAATCATAAATGTTTCTGTAAAGTATTTTGCAAGACTCATTAGAATGATTAAGTATGTGTAAGAACAAGAAAGAATTAAGTTTATGGTAAAGGCTTTCTTTCCTTAATGGACATCTAGTGTTCACTTTAATAGGAATTTGACCAGTAGGATTCTATGGAAATTGAAAGCTTATAGATATTAATAGAAGATGATTTCTTTTGTACAGATTTGTAAAACCGCCCTAAAAATTTAATAGAGAATTTATGTTCCTGCTATAACATTTTATAGGTTGGTTAACAAAATTCTGCAGGACAATTATCATTCTCTAATAAATTACACAGGATTTTTCTGCAAGGAATTGGTCGGAGAGATGCCCCATCAAATTCAGTGCTTCATATGAACAGTAGAGGAGGAACTTTTCCCCCAGTTTGGCTTGAGTCATTACTGAAACTCTCAGTAAAGTGTGTATGTTTCCTTGTCTCTTCACTAGCTATGCCCTTTTCCATTTCAGACTGTTCCTGATAAGGAAGTCTTATTCAAAATGTCATCAGTAACTTTATTTACTATTTTAAAAATGCCTTTAGTTCTTGTTTCCCATCCACATGTCCATGCCATATGTCCCATGTTCCACCTTGTTACCCTGTTTATGCCTTTATTCTCGACTATTCAGCTTCAAGCCATTTTTCAACATATAGCTCTATCAGGTTTTGAAGACACTCCAGAAGACCAGTTGGATAAGATGAGGGAAAGAGAAGCTATCCAGCTTCTGATAAATGTTTTTGCTTCTGTAAATGATTTCCCCTCATTCCATACACTCTCACCCACACTGTTCTTAAATGTTGTAGAAATCGGCTCTCCGACGGAAGTGTGCTGCCTGCAAGATTGTGGTCCACAATGCGTGCATGGAACAGTTAGAGAAGGTAAGAGGACACCACCTGCTGGAATATTGAATGTACAGTACACATTTTAAATCCATAACTGAGTATTATCCTGAAAATCCCATGATCTTAATTTCTGGTAATGTATGTCAAATACATTACAATGTTTTCATAATATCATAGGTAGAGCTGGTTGGAATTTTTCAAATGGACATTTTTTATAGGAAAAAAAGCCATTTTTAAGACACACAATTCAAAAATTATTGACTTAAGATTATTTTTGTTTTCATGAAATTTTTTGCAATGTTTTAATTAAAATGTTACCAGTTTTACCTTAAATTGTTACTTAAATAAATATCAAAATTGGCTTATAGTAAATGAAAATTTTCAATAATGTTTCAACTATGTCTTTGATATGCATTTTTAATCAAAATTTTTGAAAATTTTCCAAAACAAATAGGTCTATTTTGAACCATGTGAAACAGAAACAACTTTGAAAGTATGATTTTTTTTAAACAGATTTTTTTAAGCATATTGTTAACCTGCTCTAGTTATAGGGGAAGATGTTGTAGACTAAAAATGAAAGATCGAAAATGCCCTGCTTCCTATCCCATACATACTTGCCAGTCACAGAATTCCACAGCTACAATAGCATAACTCAATTTATGGCAGTTGCCATTGTTAAAAGGAATACGAGATCAACAACCACCATAAATATTTTAAAAGGGTTCCCTAGATTCTCACTGCTCCTAAACTCTAGGAATTTAGCACTTTGAGTTACAGCTGGAAACATTTTGTAAATCTTTTCTTGCCTTGGTAAATAGTTAATTTTGATATCCATCCTGCTTACAATTGCCTCTAAAGAAACCTCCCCAAACCTTCAAAATTCCATAATATATTGATCATATAATGCAGTTCTGTATCAATGCTCCTTCATCTGGTAATACATATATTCCTGATTATCAATTAACTGTTACAGGATGAATTTTTCCCAATAGGATTCACGGGGGAAAATCCTGGTGCTACTGAAATCAATGGGAATTTTGCCATTAACTTGAATGGGGTCAGAATTTTACCTCATGTGTTTGACACTGATTCTTGCACAGAAGTGGGTAACACATCAAAGATTTGCAGTGGCAGCCCTTTAGAAAGGGCTTTTAGTTTTCCCTGATTTGGATGAGATGAGTTTTGCAAAATGTCATTAAATACAAATTTGTTGGGGTTCTTTTTTCAGAGAGTTTTAGTATGTTCCGGTTAACACAGCAGAAGGTAAAATAAGACAAAATCACATTGATCCATTATTCTTGACCTGTTTTACCAAAAGTGATGATAATTTCTTACATCTCCACTACTTCATGGTGTCCCAAGTAATAAGAGAAAGTGCACACTCAGATGAAGGCCACTGAGTTGAATGTTAGTTTGTTTCTACTAGTCTAGAAAGTATGAAATTCGCCCCTATGCAGAGGCTATCGCAAGGTTTGCACATCTCTTCAATCCCATTTTATGGGATGTAAGTGGTGCTTGTTCCTCTGTCCTGGGGTGAATTTTAACTAAAATAATTAGAATTTAGGTGACTTTTTCCATCCTGTCAAGGTTCAATGGTGAAACATAGACTCAAGACTCCAGATGAACAGCATTGGAAGAGGGTTAATAACATTGCAACATTAATCTGTTTTCACAGAAGAAATATTTTCAATAACTTCAGTTTGATTCAGAGCTTCCTGATATCCCTTAACGAGCAGGTGGAAATGACTGAGTTTCACAAGGTTTAGAAGCCAGTTATTAGTGAACATTGGAGCAGTGAACAGCCAGCAGCTAACAGCAGAGTTTCTGTGGGAGTTTGTAAGTGAGAGTTTGGGTGGGGAGTTTTTCTTTTTTTCGAGTTATAGGGTCTTGGAAAAGAAGACAATGATAGCTATTAAGACACACTAGAAATGACCAGAGGAGGAAAGGACAGAAAGAAGATGGTTGGATGCAGAAGCTTTGGGATGTACATCATCCTTGAGAGGGTATCTGATGGAAGCTACTTATGCATGAAATGTTACCTGATAGAGCTTAAGGCAGAGAAAAAACAAAACAAACCCAAGTGCCGACCCCCCCCAACAACCCCCCCCCCCCCCAGCGCCCACGGAAACCCCACCGTGTTGCGCCGCAACAATCCCCCCGCCTCTCCCTGCCGGAGCGCCGCAGGCGGCAAGCCCGGCCACGGCCCCGCTCTCCTAGCCGGCGTGAGCGCTGGGATCAGGGCAGCGAGCGCAGCCGTGGCGTCGCTCTCCCGGCCGGCTGGAGCGCCGGGTGGCAAGCCCGGACGCAGCCCCGCTCTCCCGGCTGGTGTGGCCCCCGCCCCAACAACCTCGCAGCATGTTAAAAAAAAAACAAAAAAACAAAAAAAAAACCACACACCCCCCCAAGGTGCCGCCCCAAGCACATGCTTGGTAGGCTGGTGCCTGGAGCCGGCCCTGCACTCAGTCGTCTTCTTTTTCAGCCAATGGCTCGGACAAA
Source organism: Macrochelys suwanniensis (assembly GCA_033296515.1). NCBI lineage: Eukaryota > Metazoa > Chordata > Testudines > Chelydridae > Macrochelys > Macrochelys suwanniensis. The sequence goes on along the minus strand of CM065775.1, from coordinate 242,753,955 downwards.
CAAGTTTGTTTACATTTGAGGAGATAATGCTGCCCGCTTCTTGTTTACAGTGTCACCTGAAAGTGAGAACATGGCATGGTTGTAGCTGGCATCGCAAGATATTTATGTGCCAGAGGCGCTAAAGATTCATATGCCCCTTCATGCTTCAACCACCATTCCAAGGGACATGCACCCACGCTGATGATGGCTTCTGCTCGATAACAATCCAAAGCAGTGCGGACCGACGCATGTTCATTTTCATTATCTGAGTCAGATGCCCCCAGCAGAAGGTTGATTTTCTTTTTTGGTGGTTCGGGTTCTCTAGTTTCTGCCTCGGAGTGTTGCTCTTTTAAGACTTCTGAAAGCATGCTCCACAGCTCGTCCCTCTCACATTTTGGAAGGCACTTCAGATTCTTAAACCTTGGGTCGAGCGCTGTAGCTATCTTTAGAAATCTCACATTGGTACCTTCTTTGTGTTTTGTGAAATCTGCAGTGAAAGTGTTCTTAAAATAAACAATGTGCTGGGTCATCATCCGAGACTGCTGTAATATGAAATATATGGTAAAATGCAGGTAAAACAGAGCAGGAGACATACAATTCTCCCCTAAGGAGTTCAGTCACAAATTTAATTAACGCATTATTTTTTTAACAAGCATCATCAGCATGGAAGCATGTCCTCTGGAATGGTGGCCAAAGCATGAAGGGGCATACGAATGTTTAGCATATCTGGCACGTAAATACCTTGCAGTGCCGCCTACAAAAGTGCCATGCAAATGCCTGTTATCACTTTTGGGTGGCATTGTAAATACGAAGAGGACAGCATTATCTCCTGTAAACGTAAACAACCTAGTTTGTCTTAGCGATTGGTCGAACAAGTAGGACTGAGTGGACTTGTAGGCTCTGAAGTTTTACATTGTTTTGGTTTTGAGTGCAGTTATGTAACAAAAAAAAAATCTACTTTTGTAAACTGCACTTTCACGACGAAGAGATTGCACTACAGTACCTTGTATGAGGTGAATTGAAAAATACTATTTCTTTTGTTTATCATTTTTACAGTGCAAATATTTGTAATAAAAAATTATATGCTTTGATTTCAATTTCAACACAGAATGCCATATATATATGAAAATGTAGAAAAACATCCAAAATATGTAATAAATTTCAATTGATATTCTATTGTTTAACAGTGTGTTTAAAACTGCGATTAATCATGATTCATTTTTTAAAGTTAATCTCGTGAGTTAACTGCGATTAATCAACAGCCCTATCCCTTTGTTTCCTGTCTTCTAACCCATTACTGATCCATGAGAGGACCTTCCTTCTTATTCTATGACAGTTTACTTTGCTTAAGTGCCTTTAGTGAGGGACCTTGTCAAGGCTTTCTGAAAGTGCAATTACACTATATCCATTGGATCACCCTTATCCACAGGTTTGCTGACCTCCTCAAAGAATGCTAATAGATTGGTAAGGCATGATTTCCCTTTACAGAAACCATGTTGACTTTTCCCTACCAAATTATGTTCATCTATGTGTCTAATAATTCCTTTTTTTTACTATAGTTTCAACCAATTTCCCTGGTATTGAAGTTAGGCTTCCTGGCCTGTAATTGCCAGGATCACCTCTGGAGCCGTTTTAAAAAAATTGGTGTCACACTAGCTATTCTCCCGAAGCTGATTTAAATGACAGGTTACATACCACAGTTAGTAGTTCTGCAATTTCATATTGCAGTTCCTTCAGAACTCTTGTGTGAATACCATCTGGTCCTGGTGACTTATTACTGTTTAATTTATTAATTTGTTCCAAAACCTTCTCTACTGACACGTCAGTCTGGGACAGTTCCTCAGATTTCTCACCTAAAAGGAATGGCTCAGGTGTGGGAATCTCCCTCACATCCTCTGCAGTGATGACTGATGCAAAGAATTCAGTTGGCTTCTCCGCAATGGCCTTATCTTCCTTTAGTGCTCCTTTAGTACCTTGATCATCCAGCGGCCTCATCTATTGTTTAGCAGGCTTCCTGCTTCTGATGTACTTAATTTTTTTCGTTGTTAGTTTTTGAGTCTTTGGCTAGTTGCTCCTCAAATTCTTATTTTGGCCATCCTAATTATACTTTTACTGACTTGCCAGAGTTTATGCTACTTTCTATTCATGTATAATGCTATAATTTTACAACACTTAAATTAGTTGCTGCTCTTTCATTTTCGGATGGAGATCAAGTGGATCTATAATAAGGAAGCCCAACCACTCTGCCTTTATAATGGACAGTTGAGAGATATGTTTAATTATGTTTCACTTTGACGACCAGTCTAAGTTTTCTCAGACATGCTTCTTCCCCTTGTTGGTATCATCTTCCATTTTTATCATTTGACCCAGTGGTTCTCAACCCATGGCCCAATCAGCACACGGCCACAGCCATGTGATATCTTCAGGACCGTAACTAGTGTGGGGTGGCAGGGGCATATGCCCCAGGTGCAGAGCCGGTAGCGGGATGCAAAAACGGGACAGCGCAGGATTGGGCCCACTGTCAGCTGTCTCCTGGAAGGGTCCAGTGGTGTCAGCTCCCAGCAGGATCAGGCCCAGCAGCATTGGCAGGAGGGCTGGGTGCTCAGTGCCCCCTACCCTGCAGGATCACGGGTCCAGTGACCCTGACTGGAGCAGGATCTCCAGCACTAGGACCACAGCAGCAGGGGGACAGGGTGGCCAGGGCCGGTGCAAGGAAGTTTCGCGCCCTAGGCGAAACTTCCTTGCACCAGCCCTGCGCCCCCCCCGTGCCCTTCCTTCCCCCAAGCTAACCCCGCCCCCCTGCACCCTCCCCTCCAGCTAACACCGCCCCCCCGCGCCCTCCCCTCCAGCTAACACCGCTCCCTGCAGCAGCCAGCCTCCTCAACCCCTGCGGGCCGCAGCTCTGCCCGCGGCCAGCCGCCCCCCCGACTCAGCTGCAGAGCCGGGTGGCAGCCGCGGCTGAGCCGGGAGCGGGGGGCGGCTGGCTGTGGAGCTGGGAGGCGGGCGGCAGCCGTGGCCAGCCGCCCCCCGGCGAGGCAGCCACGGCAAGCCGCTCCCGGCTGAGCTGCGGAGGTGGGAGGCAGCTGCGGCCAGCCGCCTCCCAGCGCCCTAGGCAACTGCCTAGGGTCGCCTAGTGGGCGCGCCGGCCCTGAAGGTGGCCATGGGGGAGGAATGTTCAGGGGGCTAGGGGAGGGGGATGCAGGGGTTGAGGTGTGGCGAGGGGGGTGCAGCTGGTGCATGGGGGACAGACTCTAGGTAGGGGAAGTGGTGGCTGGGAGGGATTGAGTGCTGGTGGGCAGTCCTTGGAGGGCTTGGATGCTGGGGGCGGTCCCTAGGTGGGGGGGCTGGGTGCTTCGGGGGGCAGTCCCTGGGGGGCCATTCTGCCCTTCACAGGGTACCCTGTCCCTACAGGGCAGGCTTGTGTGCCAGCCCAGTGTTGGGGGGGGGTTTGGATGCTGGGGGGACTGTCCCTGGCTGGGAGGGCACCCTGCATCAGACAGGGCTCCCCGTCTTTGCAGGTACGGTCCGCAGCCACACTCTCCGGGCACTCAGCAAATACATTTTGTGGATGCGGCCCACCACATCACACATAGAGAGCTGCATATGCAGCCTACAACAGTAAATAGGTTGAGAACTACTCAACCTATTGATGGCAGAAAATTCCGCAACTAATAAACTCATGCCAGTATATTGTGACTGTGCATATATAATAAGCAACAATTACATTCAGTGTAGTTTTCTGTGTATAGTTTCCCTTTTAAATGAATGGATTGAGGGGCCATACTCTTGGTCTTTGGGTCCAGAATATTTGTCTGTAGAGAAACCTACCATAAAGATGAAAGAAAGGAATGCAGATATTTGTGATTTCTTTATTACTTCTTTGGGTGTGCGTGAGGGGGGTCTTTTAACAGTTTTTCAGATCAAGAATCTCCCTTTTGTGTGTGAATCCAGCTGTGGTAAATCTGATTTACAGCTCTTATTCATGTTGGTTCAAAGCAAAATATTTATCCTATAAATAAAGAGCAAACGTAGGTACTAGAACATGTCTGATGAAGGGCAGGGCCAGCTCCAGGCACCAGACGAGGAAGCACGTGCCTGGGGGGCAGCACACTCTAAGAGGCGGCACATTCCGGCCATCATTGTTTGGGTGGCACAATTCGGCCGCCCGTTTTTTTTGCTTGGGGCGGCAAAAAAGCAGAGCCGGCCCTGACGAAGGGGGACACAATGGATTCCATTAATTGAATAGTAACTTACATTTCTATGGCATCTTTCATGGATACCAAAGCATTTTACAAATTTAATAGAGAATCATTTCACCTGTCAAAGAAATGGAGCCACCTCTGGGATAAGCATATCAGCTACTTAGCAATGCACAGTATCCCTATGCCACAGTTTTGGACAGAAGATTAAGACTAAAACAGTGTAAAATTAAAACTACTTGAGGAATTTAAGGAAACTGCACAATTGTCAGAGTGGAATTTAGTCAGGATACTGAAGTTAACATCCCTCCTGTTGGGACACCATGGGCAGAAGTAGTTGGGAGGATCATATCTCAGCTGAAAAAGGAAGTACTGACCCAATACTGTTTCAAGAACGGATACTGTAGCATCGGACTCACACAGATTGACTAATGCTGTAGCATCAGTTCTTATGTCTGTTTAATGCTGTGCTATTAAAGGTGGTACTTTCTGGAAGTACACCATAGTGTGGCTGTTGAACATCCTTGTGTATTCTGCAAGTATTGTGGGATGGCCTGAGAGGATAGCATCAAGAGCAAGCATTTTCATTGCTGGCCATTTTATGCATATAAAGTCAATGGAAGGGGAAGTTCATCAATGAGTTCAGTGGGTGCTGGGTTTGGTCTTATAAGGCAAGAACATGGGTTGTCCTACAGGTCCACGCATGGGAGCAAGGGGATGCAAGGCGTTCCTTTACTCCCCCACATGGGCTACCCACAGCATGGAGGGAAGGAGAGCAGCATTGGCAGGGCTGCTACCTCCCTTTCCGTGCACGGTGCCTCGACTTTTTCCCCTCAATACACCAGCCAGCAGAGCTGATCTAATGTGGAAGGGGATGTAATCTGCATCTGGTATAGACTAGTAGCAGATTTCTTCCCCCTGGAGAAAGGGAAGAGCCAGAGACATGCTTGTAACTCTAAGGATATATCTACGCTGCAAGTGAAGGGATGACTTTAGCCTGGGTAGGCATAATTACATTAAAGCTAGCATGGGTAACAGGAGTAACAATAGTGGTGAAGATGGGCTAGCAGCCAGCGAACGTACCCATGCTCCCCAGCGGGCTTGCATTTGGCTGCATCTACACTTGGAGCTAGGGGTGTGACTCCCAACTTGCAGAGACATATTTATGCTAGCTCTCCCCAAGTTAGCATGCTAAAAATAGCAGTGTAGCCACAGTAGCATGGGCAGCAGCAAGTGGACTAAACCTGGGATTTTCATAGAGCCCTGAAAGAGTTTGATGCCTAGCTTCCATTGACTTTAAAACCTCCATCTTAAGCCCAGCCTCTGGTTGCAAAGGTAACCTTGCTCATGCAAAGCAAGGTTAAACTGATGCAGTGCTGCCTTTTAAGAGGGGGAGGGCAGGCGAAGAAGAGACGCTGAACAGTCAGCCACAACATGGTGAAGAGAAGACTGTTTAGAGACATGGGGAGGCAAGACGTGGATTGTTTGGGAAGGTGCATACAGACACATGCTCTTTAACAGCAAGGTGGGTCTCTTTGTTGGGACACTGGATTTTTAGTTGAGCTAGCATGTGTTTGAAAAAGGGATTTTGCAGAGCTGGTCTAATACAATATAGGGGAACAGTTCTCACTCATTATATTACCATACACATTGTCAACCTTTACAGCCACCTCTAATTTCTGTTTACATTCCGATACAATATTGATTTTTTTCCTATTTGTTTGCTTTGCTTTTAATGGCAGATTAATTTCCGGTGCAAACCAACCTTCCGAGAGGGGGGCTCCAGATCTCCAAGAGAAGTAAGTAATTTATGACTAACCATTGCTCCCCTCTATGATTTGTGCACCTGTTCCTGGAGTAGGAACAGTGCTTTTAGACTCACTGGAGTCTTAGAAAGAGAACTGGCCTCCTTTGGGACACAGTCTCTTCTTCACTATTGAATATATAATGAATTCTAGACAAAGAGCCACATTAGTTATATCAACAACATCAATTTCTTTTCTTTCCATATTTCCTCATCCATTCTCTTTTTTTTCTCCCCGATCATTCTTTTTTCATATTCTCTTACTTATATTTCATATTCTTCCTTTCTTATTTCCTGTCTTTCAACCAGTCTTTCTGATTTTTCTATCTCTGCATCTCTCCATTATTTCTTTCCTCTCTTTCACCCTCTTTCCCCTCACTTTGCCAATAGTATTTTCAGTGTTTCAAGTCTCTTGTTAGCTTACAGAATTAAAAATGACAAAACCTCAAGAAATGCAAAAGTTAATTCCGACTGCAGTCTGAATTTGGCCACATTACAGATGCTGTATGTTTTATAGTATTTATGCATGTATTTAATGACAAACCCTAAGGAACATATTTAAGAAGAATAAACAGGCACAGAAAAAAGCACATGTGCAATGAAGCAGAGTCAATATAGTTGTTGAAACTTATTTCCTGTCTTCATGTCAGGCTTTCACATTTTATTTCCTAGATGTTTAGATTTCTTTTTAATAAAGAAAAGGAAGGAAAAAAGTTGAGCTGTTTTGCTTGTGTAATATCCTAGCTTCATTGATAAGCCAGATAGTACTAGTTGTTAAAAGGAAGTCTGAGAGGTCAGGAAAAGATTTTAAAGTGTAAGGTAGAGGGCACGGTATAAATTATGGGCTAGACTGAGAGTTTACTCGTAACCCATAGCAAGGGACAGTGCATGGTTGTGCTGTCCCAGGAGCAGACCCGGTGACTCATAGGAAGGGTTGGCAGGATTTTATTTTTATTTTTTAAATTATTTTGACCTTTGATATTGATGTTTATTTGTAAGTGTCTTTTCATTTTTATCCACTTAAATTTTCACAGTTGCACAAAATCATGGATTTTCAGCATTTTTTATTTTTATCAATTTAAATGTTCATAGTTGGGGAAATTATGGGGGGGGCAGACAATAATTATTTAAGAACAATAAATGCTGAGATTCAAAAAGTTCAAGCTTTATAACTGTTAAAACACAAATTGTCAACATCATGTGTCAAAATGTACAAAACGAACAGCTTGAAATCAAACTGCAATATAAAGATCTCAAGCAGCATATTTCTTTGCCTATGTCGATTAGTATCGATGGAAATATTTTTCATTGGTTTGTGTGTGTACAGTGAAATCGATGTTTATCAACACTGACCAATAAAAATTGAAACCTTCCGAGCCTGCTCTGAGGCTACATCTACACTTGATGCTAGGGGTGCAATCTGCTGCTTGCACAGACGTACGCCAGCTCTCACTGAGCTCGTATGCTAAAAGTAGTAGTGTATTACTAGTTGCCCTGAGTACAAACCTTCCCGGACCCCATGGGTACACACTCAAGATGGTTAGCCTCTGCTGCCACTTGCCCATGCTACTGTGGCTACACTGCTATTTTTAGCATGCTAACTTGGGGAGAGCTAGCATAAATATGTCTCTGTGAGCTGGGAGTCACACCCCTAGCTCCAAGTGTAGATGTAGCCAAGTGCAAGCCTGCTGGGGAGAATGGGTACGTACGCTGGCTGCTAGCCCATCTTCACCACTATTGTTACTCCTGTTACCCATGCTAGCTTTAATGTAGTTATGCCTACCCAGGCTAAAATCATCCCTTCACTTGCAGTGTAGATATACCCTTAGAGTTACAAGCATGTCTCTGGCTCTTCCCTTTCTCCAGGGGGAAGAAATCTGCTACTAGTCTATACCAGATGCAGATTACATCCCCTTCCACATTAGATCAGCTCTGCTGGCTGGTGTATTGAGGGGAAAAAGTCGAGGCACCGTGCACGGAAAGGGAGGTAGCAGCCCTGCCAATGCTGCTCTCCTTCCCTCCATGCTGTGATCCATGGTGTTGGTAGCCCATGTGGGGAAGTAAAGGAACACCTTACATCCCCTTGTTCCCCTTCGTGGACCTGTAGGTTCTTGCCTTATAAGACCAAACCCAGCTCCCACTGAACTCATTGATGAACTTCACCTTCCATTGACTTCAATGGGGAGTAGGCGTGAGCCCTATGCCATAGGTAAACATAGGGCTTTAAGGACACTTTTTCCTCTCTCGGCTGATATTGTAATTGTCTTTGCTGGACTGTACTCTGTCTTTTTGCATGAGAGTAGCAGGAGGTTTGTTCTGTCCAGATTCCAATTTGGGTAATGAATGCTGTCTACCTAGATTCCTCCTGCACTTTCAGTTGTGTATGGAGTTTTCATTTCCCAATATAAATTGTTGGATAGTACTGCTGCTTAGCGGCTGCCACGTTTTGCTCCAAAAGTGACTGCAATTCAGTCATGGCTGAAGTGGTTCTTGTATATATATGGCTGGAAAGTGATTAGGAATGAAAGGTGCTCTGTAAAGGTAAGATGTTATCATTTATTAATGTTTTCATTTTGTCCCTTTCCTGAAGAACTTTGTCCGACATCACTGGGTGCATAGACGGAGGCAGGATGGAAAGTGTAAGCAGTGTGGAAAGGTAAGTGGCATATGTGCATCATAATGATTACGCCAGGATTCTCTAGACACTGATAGATTCAATTCAGCAGGTGGCTCTTCCCAACCATTTAATTATTCTATTCCAGCCCTCTCCTGAGCAGAGAATGATAATCATGCCAAATGGGGTCATGGGTTTCTGATGTGTACGAATGGGGACCAAAACGGTTACAGCAAATTCATTTTACTTGTGACCTGATCCCAGATCTCCAGAAGTGAAACGCTAGTGCACTATAGTCCAGCACCGTTCCTTCATCCTTGATACGTAATTGTTCTCAGTGTGTTAGACTGGATTTGTCAATGAATCCTCTGCTGTACAGACTCTGAAAATCCATTCCCAAAGGCTATGGAAAAGATAAGAGAAAACTTGGCTCCCTATAGGACCTTTTCTCCCATATCTTCCAGTCCTCCAAACATCTAAGAGGTGCTGAAATTAATTTACACCTAAGCATAACTTCCTTTCTCCAGAACTAGGTTATAATACTGTCTCTCTCTTCTCTTCCTGAGAAATCTCGCTTTTCTTCAGGTTCAGCAGTTAATTATTGTGTGGACAAAGGGCAGAGCCCATGTCTTGTCAGGTTCTCCGTGGTATGTATTTTTTAGCCAGAACCAGAAAATCAAGATGAAACAAACTGGCCCTGGATACTGAGCTAAGGTACTATCTGCAGTAAGATGCAGTATCCTCTTCATGGCAGATGGCATGTGAGCACCAGCAGTGAGAGGCTTACGCAGCATTCTTATGCTCACATGACACATGATGACATTGGAGGAATGTTTTTTTGTGCCTCTGACATTCTGTGAGTTGCTTTGTATCTCCAGTACTGGTGTCAAAGGGATTCATTATGCTTGTAGAAGAAGTCAGTGCATATTGTACCAGAACCAACACTTGTTATATTCATGGTATCTACATGACCAGTCTGGACTGGAATTGACAAAAGACATGGCTCCCCTGAGCTTGAGATCAGTAGAAGTGCAAAGAGAATAGTACCTTAATACACACAGAGTTAAAGTTTGCATGCATATGTTCTGGTAGAGCTCTCTGTCCAGAAACCAGGAAGAATAAAAGAAAACACTAACAAGAAGAATGCCTTTGTATTTTAATAGCAAAGTGACCTCCTCTAAAACTAAATATTTGTTTATCTTGTGCTCTTCTACTTTTTGTACTTCTGCCTTTAAAATCATTCTTTAACTTCCCCTGTCATGCAAGATAAAGGAGACAGTCATTGAAATGAAATGGAAGTAAATTTAGAGCAATAGAAGAAAGTATTTTTCATGAAGTGCTTAATCATTCTGTGGATCTCATTATTGTAGGAGGTCATCAGTCAAATCCTATGGCTGGAATTGGATAGCTAAAATATTTTAATGAACATTAATAATACTTACTGTTATGCAAGTTGAGATAAAGATTTAGGGGCAATCACATCTCATACTTCTAGTCGTAAGCCTGTGGTCAGGAATGAATTTCCCCATACATCATTTGCTTAGTGTGTTAGTTTATGTTTTTTGCCTTACTTCTTTCTGAAGCATCATTGGCCACTGCTGTGAGGTGGCATGGGGCGGGGGGCAGGTTACTGGATTATATGGACCGATGGTATGATACAGGATAGTGTATCATGAGATTTTTCCTGAGGTTTATTAAGAAAGATCCTACCCTATCAGTGCCGGTGCTGTCCCACTGGGGGCCCTAAGCAGGAATATTCCCTCCCCACAATACATACTAATAATTAATAGGGGGCCCCCTTTAGTTGCTTGGGGCCTGAAGCAATTGCTTAGTCTGCTTATGTCTGCAAGCTCTGCACTTTATAGATCAATTGGGGAACAGAAATTGAGTGGGAAACTCCAATATTTTAATCCCACTGTTTTCACCAACTCCCACTGTGGCCTTGGATAAATCACTTTACTACATCAGTTTCCCTATATGTAAATTCAGGTTCTTAACAGGAGACCCCTGCTAGACCGTGCGCCACTATAGCGCGAATTCGGTATTAGCGCGGGGGCGAGCATGGATCCCCAAATAAATTGTTTACATTGGGATCCATGGTAACACGCCCCACCCGCGTTAACGCGGTCCCGCACATGGCTCCCAAACCCCGCGTTCTAGCGGGGGTGCGGTGTATTTACTAATTTACCTGACAGGAGGAGAGATTAGTTTATATTTGTAAAGCAATTTGAGGAAGAATAGTGCTATTTTACTTCTAAGTAATCATGATTATATTGCTGGATCATTTTCACTATTAACTCTGTAAGAAATCAAATAGCCTACAGAATAAATGAAAAAAATGATTCACCCGGAAACAAAGCAAACTGCTCAGTTTAAAAAAATACCACTTACGGCCCATGGAACAAATGCACCAGATTTTGTTTTTTCTTAGTTGCAGGTTTGGGAGACAGGTATTTCTACCCACTTGGAAAAAAAAAGGTTTCTGTCCACCAGGGGCCAAAATATTTTTTTCAAAGGAAGGAGGAATTAAATTTATGAGAAACATTAAGAAACTCTGATCTCAGTGAATGAAGAAACTCAGGCCTGGTCTACACTAGAAAATTAAATCGGCTTAACTACATCATTCAGGGGTGTGAAAAATCCACATCCCTGAGTGACGTAGTTAAGACGACCTAACCCCCAGTGTAGACAGCGTTACATCAATGGAAGAATTTTTCTGTCCACCTAGTTACTGCCTCTCAGGGAGGTGGATTACATATGCCAATGGCAGAACCCCAGCATCTACACTGAAGTGCTACTGTGGCACAGCTGCAACGCCGTAACTGTACCGCTGTCGAGTTTTAAGTGTAGACAAGCCCTTAGTTAGCAATCAGTCTGCCCAGTGTCAGTCCTCAGTCTCCAACACTCCTATCTATACTGTAGATCTGAGACTGGATTTTTGGGCCCACATAAAATGATGTACTAGGTTTTCCCAATCAGGAAGCAGTTGGGCTACTTGTGCTTGTGAAGTCAATGGGCCTATTTCATAGACAGGATTGGTGGGTGAAGCCCACCACCACGGTGAAAAGCCTTCCCCCTCAGGTGAGAGGGGGCCACTGAGCCCCGAAATCAACAGATTGTAGGGGACTAAAAATGGACAATAAACAGGTATAGGTGTGGAGGTCCCAAGGTGTGATGCCTCAGGAGACTGAATTTGATCCATAGGCTCTGGTGTATGGTGAATACGGCAGACCAGGTATGGGACATATTGTACAGCCTAAGATAAGTATTGGACAGACAGCTGCAACATGCACTACTCACACTGGCCAGGCAGAGCGAGAATTCCATTCTTCAGAGTGCTGATTGTGGACTCCTAAACCACATCTTGCGGGGACAAAATAGATAAATTTGGGCCCTTCACTTGGATAAGTGAAGGGCCCAAATTTGTATAATCCAGTTAGATTATTTTTGTTTATTGTTTTAATTCTCTTTCTTCATGGCACTGACCATGCATCTGTGTGCTCCTCTGCACCTGCCTGTCCTCCTCCTCCCTCCTACGGAAGCTACGATAAGAGGCATACTGATTACTGAAGCAGTGGAGCAGATGTTCCCTGGCACTGTTACTAAATCAAATTTTAATAACTCTTCAAACAACTCCATTGTGGACCTGGACACTGGATGTCAGCTAGGAGATTCAAGTAAAGCTTATTTTATCTGCTTAGTTTATCAAAAAGAAGATTGAGAGGTGACTTGATTACAGTGGATAAGTCATTGACCTTCATGGGGAGAAGATACCAGATAGTAAAAGGCTCTTTAACCTAGCAAAGAAAGGCATAAAAAGAGCCAAGGGAGGTGAGACATTAAAGTCTAATTCAAATTAGAAATAATACACAATTTTTTTTAACGATGAATGTGATTAACTATTGGAACAAACTATCAAGGGAAGTGATGGATTCTCCACCTCTTGAGGTCTTCAAATTGAGACTTGTTGCCTTTCTGGAAAATATATACTTTAGTCAATCACAAGTTATGGGGCTCAATATCGGGGTAGTTAGGTGAAGTTTCACAGCTTATATTATACATGCTATCATACTTGATGATTTAATGATCCCTTCTGGCCTTAAAGCATAGAGATGGTTGGGAATATTCCATTGGAATTATTTTCTGATTAAAAATGCAGTTTCTGCCAAATTGAAATTTTCCATGGCAAAATCTCAGTTTTGTGGAAAAAAATGATTTTCTGATGGAAAAATGTGAAAATATTTTGTTTTGACTTGATTTGACTCAAATTGGACTATTGTGTTTTGTTGAGCTGACCGGAAACATTTTTTGAATCAGTTCAGTATAGGGTGACCAGACAGCAAGTGTGAAAAAGGCGGCTATATAAGACGCAGCCCCAAATATCAGGACATCTGGTCACCCTATAAACATTAAACTGCATTTCCCTATCAGCACATTGCTGATGGTAGTCATAGTTGAGGCCCTCTTTCTCTTCTATTGGCTGAGCTCCCTGGAGGACTACATTTCCCATACTCCATGTGGATTTTCCTCTTCCCAAGCTCTGTGTGGTACATCATGGGAGTCGCATGATTCTGGGTTCATCAGAGGAGAGGTAGTCTAGCCAGGGAGCCTGGCCTGCATGGAAGAGTGGGGGCATCAGCCTCATGAACTACAACTCCCACAAGGCAATGTGCCACAATTGGAAAATTCAATTTAAAGTTGAAATGACTCAAAGCAAAGTGTTTTGCGTCATTTCAACAAACTGGAATGAAACATTCTGATTTTGGGAATGTTGAAATGCTTTGATCGAAAATATCTAAATTTAAAGGTTTTGAAATTTCTATTATATAAAAAAAATTGAAATTTTAACTTTACATCCAGATATGAGACAATGCAAATGTTGAAATGTTGGTATTTCCTGTAGGATGGAAATTCTAAATTTCATGCAGTTCTATTCAAATCTATGAAAATAAGAATCAGTAGAGAGAGAAATCCTCTTTTTATTGCTTCAAAGTTGGGGTGGGCGGAAGGGAAGACAAATTTGGGAAGTGTGTCCAACACCTCTGTTTTTAGGGTATTATAATTCAATATTACATATTACATATTAAATGATAGGACTCACTTCACATGTTCCATAAAATGCTATCTTGTCCCCAGGTAGAATCTTCTAACTTTGAGGCTGATAAGATGTTTGTTATAGATTTTTATCGTGGAGGCCAAAATTGGTTATATAATGGAAACTCAGTAATAACCTTAACTATGGCACTCCATAATAGTAGGGAGCTAAATAACAACAGTGGATTTAACCTGTAGGGTGTTTATGAACTGTGTATGTCATGATATTCTGTTGATTACAGTAATGTGCAACAGTTCAGAGCCCCTAGAGACCTTAGTCCATTCATAGGACATCCAAGAGATGTGAAAGACTATATGACCACCCTGAACTGATCTAGCTGAGTCATGTGACAAAAGTTAAAGGTGCTAAACTTTCTCATGTGATGGATGTGATGGAAAGCAGCTTAACCCTTCCTCTCCTATCTCTTCCTGTCATCCCAGGGATTTCAGCAAAAATTCTCCTTCCACAGTAAAGAGATTGTGGCCATCAGTTGTTCCTGGTGCAAGCAGGCGGTAAGTGGCTAGAACTGAGGTTGGGAGGTGGGGCTGTGTAAATGGTGGGGGTAGTTTTGCCTGCACGGGATCATCATGTTTGACTTCATTTGTCCTGGTTGTTTTATGTGCTCATTTATTAGGGGGGAAAAGAGCACCCTAGGATCACCCTTTCTATTCCTTCTCCCCAAGGATGCTACACCTGGGTAGTTTATTCTTCTGGTGGAGGAGAGCTGAATGTGGCTCCTTCCTTTTGGAGTATAACAAGACCACTCCTGGGGTAACGAGAGGGTTAGCTCTCAAGCACTCCATTGGTGTACCCGGTTCAGAGAACAAAGGATTCCCATTTTGTATAATATTGCCTGTTTAGAATTTGGTCTTGCTACTGTTATCTGTATGTAAGCAGGGGAGTCTTTTGTGGGTAGGGAACACGTTTGACAAAGGATGAGAAAATGAGGAGGTGGGTTTTTTTGTTAATGTTCCTGAGGCTCTCGTGGTCCAGAGGACTGGGAAAAGAAGTTGAACTGGGTATATTCCTCAGTGCCTCCCACATCTCCCTGTTTCTTCTGTCCCCACCATGCCTTTCTCTCTCCCCCCCTTTCTCCTTTTCTTGCACTCTGTCCACCTCACTGATGGCTCTGCTCTCCCTTTGCTAGTTTCACAACAAAGTCACCTGCTTCATGTTACATCACATCGAGGAGCCGTGTTCCCTGGGGGCTCATGCTGCTGTCATTGTGCCTCCCACCTGGATCATTAAGGTGAAGAAAGCTCAGGTAACTGCATGCTGATGTCCATTTCTGATGCTGTTTGGCAGCTCAGGGCGAGCCTGGCTTCTGCTCCTGGTTACTCCTCCTCAAAAGCATGTTTGTTTGCCCTGTCCATGCCCCTCACACCCAGCTACACCCATGATGATTATGAACCTTTATCTCACTCTTTCATCTACCCCTCCGGCAGGATTCTTTCATTGTCTGATTTGGGGCAATAAGTGATTAACCTGATTTTGGCACTCAGCAATCCAGTTCATTCTTCTTATTGCAAGCTCATCTAACGGACTGCAAGAATCCTCTATGTTTTAGGTACTAAAGCATGTTTCACTAAGTAGAGCTGGGCAAATACAGGAAAAAAACTTTCCACAAATATTCAGTTGAATTGAAACATGAATTGGCCGTGGCTGTGCTCACTTCCCTTTTGGATTCACTTTCCATGGATGTTTGGACGATCATGTTTTACTCACATGAATGCTTGCTGAACATTAAGCTTACATGCTCAAATGCTTGCAGATAATGAGTTTTCAACTTGTCAGCGTTTGCACCAGATTTGATATATTTTAGATGGGATAAGACTTTGCTCAACACAGCAGGGGAAAAAGGGTTTCCAGAGCCCCTTTCCAGAGAAGGTGCTGACTGCATTCTTCACGAATAGGGTCACCCGAGCAAATGGAGCGACTTTGCATGTGGGGGGATGACCGATAATTCAGAACAGTAAATGCAATGTACTTGGTGTAATTTATCCCCGGACTCCTATTCAGAGTGAATGCACAACACTGGTCCGTGATGCAAAGGGCACAGCCATTTTTATTGATAATACCCTGTTTAACTTAAATTAAAAGGGACATGGGAAATAACTGGTGGGAGAGTTGGTTCTTTTGCCAACCCCAAGTGTTGAGTTCCCCAAAACCTACCAGGTATCCTACTTAGGGTGTCCCCTAGCCACAATAAGTGAGACTTGATTCTGTGCTACATGGCATACAACCCGTGCATGGGATAGCCTAACTACCCAGGCTCCCCACAGTGGCGGTATGCTGTTTTTATGCTTGTGTTGCTTCTCCATAGCCCCATGACCTTATGTCATAAAATTTGCTGTGACAAAAATGCCAAGCCACCAGTCCTCAAATTACTGAATCCTCTCTTAACCAAGTGATCCAGAGACCTCTTGACAGGCTGCTTGCAGGAAGAACCACCAGAATAGATGCTCTCTTGTGGTGGAAACCTCTCAAAGGGTTGAACGCTAATGGCAGAGTGTGATCAGGAGCCGCCTAGAATGTAAAAAAAACCCCACCCAAAACCCACCAAGGAAACCCAAATCATGGTGAGAAAAGTCAACCCTAGTAGGAATTTATAGATTCGTAGATTCCAAGGCCAGAAGGGACCACTGGCATCATCTAGCCTGATCTCCTGTATAATACAATCCGGAGAACTTCTCTGAAATAACTACTGTTTGAACTAGAGTGTATCTTTTAGAAAATCATCCAATCTTGATTTTAAAATAGGCAGTGATAGAGAATCACCACAACCCTTGGTAAATCATTCCAATGGTTAATTACACTCATTGTTAACTATTTATGCCTTATTTCCAATCGGAATTTCTCTAGCTTCAGTTATAAGACACATTTTCCAGTCCTTTAATCATTCTCGTGCCTCTGCTCTGAACCCTCTCAAATTTATCAGCGTACTTTTTGAATTGTGGACATTCGAACCAGACATTGTATTTCAGCAGCAGTCACACAAGTGCCAAATACAGAGGTAATATAAACTCTTTACTCTTTCACACGCCAAGCATGACATTAGCCTTTTTGGCCACTGCACTGGGAGCTCATGTTCATCTGCTGATCCACCATGACCTCCAACTCATCTTCAATCACTGCTTCCCAGGGTAGAGTCCCCCATCTTGTAAGTAGAGCTTACTAGGGGTCAGTGCTCATCCTTGTAATGTCCTTGTCACAGTCTTCTCTCTGGCTATCAAGTTGGGTGGGAAGGTTGTAGACAGATCTATATTGTAGAAAGGACTCTTCTTTTTTCCCTGGCACCGTTATATTTAGCTAGATAAGGCAGTGGCCAATCAGCCTGCTTCCTGCTGTTTCTGAGCTCCTGCTTCTTGCCCTCTGTTGTCTCCATGCTGTCCTCTCCAGTTTCATTCTTTAGTGTCAGCAGCACTGTCCTGTCCCTACAGCTGGCTAAAACATGAAAGCCTATTTTCACAAAAGACTTTAAAATTGCAATGTTATTTCTCATCCATGGTATTTGTAATGGTCCCATTTTCAGCTTTATCAAAGTCTTTCATGATTTTTTAAACAAATATTCTTCCAAAAAATTGAAAATAATATCAGAATGGTTATTGCATTTTTTGTTTTACTGAACTCCTAGTTGTTGGTAAACAAAACATTTCAATAACCATTTTGATGTTTTAATAAAAATGTCATAAAAACATAAAAAGACATGATTTTTTAAATTAATTTTTTTCTTTTACTATTACAGTTGAGCTGGTTGGGAAAATTGTGATTTTTTTGGTGTGGGGAAAAATTATCTTATTTTTTTTTTTTTTTTTAGATGTCTAACTTGGAATGTTTTTGACCAGTTCCATAGCTGTTCAAAAAGTGGGATGAATTTTCTATGGTATTTTTTGTGAGTAATATTGCCATGTTTTTCATTTTTTTTTCAAAATGAGAACATTTTTAATCAGCAAAAATAATTGTTTTTCTTTTTTTTAAAAAAAGCAATTTTTTGCCTTCCTCCCCAAATAAATTGTGTTTAAAAAAAAATCTTCACTAGCTCTGTATGTCCCATACTTTGAAGGAAGAGCATAAGCCCTACATCCCATTACTCAATGACTGTTTTGGGAGGATGTGTCCCCTTTCCAATTTTCCCCAGATTACATCTCCTGTGGAGCTGCACCTGAATCCATGGCACTCCATGAGAGATATGCAATTTAGAGTTTTTTAGATATGAGGTGATGATGCTTAGTACAGAAGGGTGACAGGGCTCCCAAACACTCTCAACAGAGTCCCGTCATAGAGTTGAGTCAGAAAAGGATCTCACTGTCTCATTTGCTACTAGATTCATGCATGCACATGCAATTAACTTGGGTGAATGCGTGGAGACAAAATTACTTTTAAATTGCTTCTAGCCTCTAGATCATAATGTAGCCTTACTTCTGGGATAAGAGTGCCTTGAGCAAGGTCTGTGTGACCCAGATAGGCAAAGGTTTAGTATTTTAAAAATGTCCTAGCACTGTTTATATGCTACCTCTAGAGCCGTGTGGTAGGCAAGGCCTTTCTTGGGGGTCACATTCAGGCAGCTTCAAAACCCTTTCAACCTTTCCAAGGTCTTTTGGGGATTTGGTAAGTCTTTAGGCAGTGTAGAGGCTTGTTAGCTGTTTCCCCTCTCAGTTACTCTGTAACAAGAGTCAGCTTCTTCTGAGGTACAGCAGCTTCCCTCCTGGTTGCTGTCTCTTCCTGTGAGCAGCTCTCCTTTTTAAGCTTATTTCCTTCAACTGGAGCAGGCTCTGAAGGTGTGTTTGTTTGGTAAGGATTGAGCTCAGAGGACTTTGTTAGCCTTCTCCTGATTGGAATTGGGGTATGCCCCATCACAAGATGGTCAAAATATTTTCAAATGAACAGTTTTTAGGGAGTTGGGTGCAGTAGTGGGGGAAAGCTTTTAGACCAAACCAACGTTTGTTGAGAAAGTCCCCATTTGCTTGACATTTTTCAGTTATTGGACAAAAAATGGAAACCAGACTCTCCTTTTTTTGGTTCAGTTGTTGATCAAACATTCAGCATTTGTTTACCAAAAACACTTTTTGAAAACCAAACTATGTTCAGTTTTGTTTTCATTTTTCATTAAAAAATGTTTGTGTTAGATTAGTTTAAATACAGAACAAAACCAATTAAAAGGAAATTTGCTGCAAGAAATAATTGGTATTTTCTGATCAGCTCTAGCCACCTCTTCCTGGGAGATTCAAAGCCCCAGTGTCTTCAGCTATTCCTCCTCCTGATTAAAAGAGCCAGGGAGCAGAAACAATGCCTTGTGAATAGGGCTGGTGGAAAATTTTCCATCAAAACTGTATTTTGATGGAGAAATTGCTTTTTGACTAAATGAAATTTTCCACAGAAAGTTGTCTTTCTCTAGTACATTCTGACTTTTCGGTTGAAAAATTGAAAAGTTTTTTAATTTTCAGTCTTTCCGTTTTTTAGTGAAAAGGCAAAATTTTCAACTGAAACTGCCCCCCCCCCCCCCCCCCCCGGTTTCTGACCAGCTCTAACTTGTGAATGACTTGACCATTTCTAACCCATCTGCACAGTCTGGATTTTTGATAGTATCAGACATTCATAGCAAACAATCCATGGAGAAAATAAATAAAAACTCATAAATAAATTAGAGGAAATTTAATGAATGAATAAAATCGTGGAAACAGATGTCTGTTTGTAGATGTTCCATGACCAGAATAAATATATCTAGTAACATTTTTACTATAAATTATTTGCTCAGCTCCACTTATTAACAACTCAGACTGGTCACAGGTAAGGCCTGGACTGGATTTTCTGCTAATTAAAAATGGATTCTAGCAATGTCTCTTTTGGTGGTTGTTTCTGAACAAACAAGACAGCTGCATGAAGAGACTCTTCACCTCATTTTACTTTCTGTTTTTATTGTTTTTTCATGATCATTATATGGACCATGGGTCACCACCTTTCTAATACTCTATTTGAATAAAGAACAGACCGCCCTCTCACTCCCAGCAGTGTCTTGGTGATGCAACATCCTGATGTAATTACATAAGGTCAATTTGCCCTAGGTGACCTGCTGCCTGTACTAAAATGGGGAGTTTTTACTTCTTGCAAACTTCTATTTGCAGGATGAAGGAAATTCAGAACAGTTTGGATAATTTTGGAACAGGTGGTATCCCTGTATGTAATGACCTATTTACATAGATGGAAAATTCTCAATACCTCCTTCATGATCATTGTGTGAGCCTCTTCTGTAGCCTCTCTAACAATTTTCAGTGCCTCTGGGTCTGGTTTTCTGGAGTTCAAATAAATTACCCATTCCAGTTAGCAACTGCAGGTATCTACAGTGGCTAGTGTCCTTTTTTATATTTGATACTTGGCAGCCTGAATGTTGTTAAACAGACTTGCTGTGTGTGCGTGTGTGTGTGCATGTTGGAGGGAGGAGCAGTTGATGAAAAGGATCTGGGTGATGAAGTTACAGAGCCAGCCCTTCTTCTGAGGTTGTGGATACAAAGCAGAGGCAGTAATTGTAACTGGGTTCCAATGCTGAGAAAGGGTTTATGATCAAGGTGAGTGAATCTGCTCCTTTCCTTTCATAAAGGAGCTTGCAAAAGCTGTCTACTACTGGGCTACTCTCTCGTCTTACTTTATTGCTGACTGAAGCCAGTGATGTGAGACTGTTATCGGTGCCTCATTTCAGTTTGAGAACTGCCTGAAGATCATAGGGTCAAACTTTCATCAGTGCTGTGCACCTGCTGCTCCCGTTCAAGTAATTTGGAGTTACGGAGGCTCAGAACCTCTGAAAATTAAATCTGCAGCATTCTAGATAAAAGGATTGAAAAGGATCTACTGGATCTACCTAAGACTGTCAGTTCACCACCTAACATTACTCAAGGAGGGCCCTGTCCTACTCCTTCCATAAATCTATCTAAGTGGGCTGGGAACACTTCCAGTGACCATGATGTAATATGATCTGTGCTTCCTATCTTTGAAGAAGGACAAAATTATTGTCACCAAAGAGATTTTTCCTCTTTTAGAAACAACCCAGGACTTACATACAGGCCTGTCCACTTACAGGTGTTCTTTACTGTAGATGGAATTTCACTGAATAACATTTAGTTTTGTCAAAACACCCATACTCTTCCTGTGGAGAAGGAAGACTTTGATATGGACAAGATGGCACATGCAACAACTTGTTTAGCTCACCACGTAGACCCCAGTGGTCTCCCAAGGCTGCTATTCTTTTACGAATTTGAAATGAAAGCTTGCACATGTATAACCAGTGCCACTGCCTCTTACCTGTTGTATAGCTACTGTTGCTAAGTTGTAGCAAACATTCAGGCTCTCTAAACATCACAAAAATAGGCATACTTAAACACTGTGGCATAATATAGTTTTGACAAAAGCACATTGTCTTTTTTTGTCAGTGTTTGCAGATACAAAACACTATTATATTTTAATCCTGGTAGATACAGAGACCAAGGAATGTTTTTCTAACAAAGTTATAATGTGGGTTTTTTTGTCCACAATGGCAAAAAAGCAGCTATCTTACAACATGATTTGGCAATAAATATATTTACACATAATTATTTTTAATGAGGATAATGCTACTTTACCTAATTGTCCTGGCTTTATCCAGAAGAACTGTACTGGGTTTAGTTCCTTCCATTAAATAGCAGATTGTCAGCTTCTTCCAGTAAAATAATTATGTATAATCAATCACTCTAATATAGTGCTAGCTCTTTATATATAGTGCTTTTCATCAGTAGAACTCAAAGCCCTTTACAAAGGAGATAAGTAACATTATCCCCATTTACAGATGAAGAAACACTGATTTTCCCAAGCTCACCCAGCAGGCCAGTGGCAGTAACTGGGAATATGGGCCAGATCTCCTGAGTCCCAGTCTAGTGCTCTGTCCACTTGGCCATACCACGTCTTGCTCTGTGACAAGGTTTCAAGAAAAAATCCTCCCAGGGAGAAGATCTGAAGAATGAATCTAAGAATCGCTACCGTGATTACTACAAATGGAGCAGTGTTTTTTGCTTCATTACATTGATTTTAAACTTCATATCCTCCTTCTGTCTGATTGCACTGTTTGAGAGTGAAAAAAACAGTAGGATATATATGATCCATCCACCTACCCCTCTCAGTGCAGCCTTATAGCAAATGATGCTTTCTAGTGCACTTTCATATGCACCAAAGCAGGGGAAGTTTAGAGCACTTTCATAGAGCCAGTCTCCTGCTTCTTAGCATAGGTGCAACATGCCTCAGGTGGCATGTGACCCGGATTCATAACCAAATTTGGTCCGCTGGTTGGATCATTAGCTTCTCAGGCTTGGGCCGGGTACTGACAGGGAGTGCGACATGAATGCCGATCCCTTTATGCATGGTGAAAAGCAACCGGAAAATTGGCTGGTTTGAAATGCCAGAGCTGGTCATTGGGGAATCAAGCAATGAATCCAGTAAATACATTATTTAATGTAATGGGGCTGTTGGCTGAAGACGAAGGTTGAGTAAAAACAGCAGATTCTGATTAATAGCTTTGCTGTGTCCACTCACAGGTCTCGGGGCCAGTGAAACTTCTCAGTAGGGATGTCTAGATTAATTTGGATAAAATAAGATTGACTTGAACTTTTTTTGGGAAAAAACAGAATGGAACTTGTTCACCTCTCGAGGTTAGACGTTCAGCAAATTTTCTTTTAATTTTCTGCCCCACTGTACTTCCTAGTTTTGAATAGACTAAGCTGAAATACTGTAGGAAAAGTCCATTTTTGCAGTGTTTCCAACTCAGCTGAAACTCAGCAATATGTGAATAGGGAGAAAATTTATAGGGATATGGCTATTTTAATTCAACAACTGCAGCAATTAAAAAAGAAAAGCCTCAATTTGGCTGGCCCTGACCACATCAGCACATTTCTGTGGTCCAGCATCAATGAAGTTTGTGCCATTCTGGGGAATAGTTTTTTGGTTTTTTTTAATAGAATCATAGGTCATCTAGTCCAGGCCCCGCACTCATGCCAGGACAAGTATTTTTGGTTAACTGCTGTTGCTGATGCAATTTTTTGGTAGGCCCTACAAAATATCTATTTGTTTTAACTAATTTTTCTGCAGTAGAGTGACGGGTTTTTGTTTGGTTTTGTTTTAGAAAAATGAAACCCTTAAATATTAAGAATTCAGAGGAGGTTCTCGATCAGATTATTACACTAGTTTCATGGTAGGCCAGGTTTGACTTTGTCTGCCAGCATCATATGTAGTGGTGGCGTGCATTATGTTGAGTCACGGTGGTCACCACAGCTAAAACGGGGGTTTTGTTTTGTTTTGCTTTTGTTTTGTTTTTTAAACATGAAAAAATAGCTCATTTTATCATGTTTTATTACATTTTTGTGCAGGTGGTCTCCATACCAGGAGACGAGCCTGATTGGGAAGGAGACTGGAGCCCCGGAGGGAAAACGGGCGTCTCCTACCCCTATTGGGAGGGTTGGCAGGTACAACATGTGGTGTTATGTGAGTCTATGGGAGTATCTGATTTTTTCTCCCCACGGCTTGGGAAAGCTTCCAGTTCCAAAGCACCAGTCTGGTCTCCGTGTGTGGCTTTCTCCATCAACGGTGGTGTGGAAGTGTAAAGCATGAGACGCATGTGATCTAAACTTCAAGCATGTGCCAGACACTGTATCATTCTCCAAACGGACCATGCATGAAGGAGCTTCTTAAATGAGGCTACTTCTGGGGCTGACTTGATTTTTGTTTCGCTTTCCATGTATCCTTTTTTTTTCTTTTTCATAGAACTCATTAAAAACTTCAACCCGGCGGAAGAAGAGAACATCCTTTAAAAGAAAAGCCAGCAAAAGAAGCAATGAGGTAAGTCCTAATTAACAGTATTTGAAAGGTGGACTGAATGGACATTTTTTATCTCTAGAGTGCCAGTTAAAATCCAGCATGTATATCGATCAGCCAGCCCAGATTGACCTATCCTCCCATCTTTAGATGGGATGCCTAGATTAATTCTCTAGGGTAGAATAGGCTAGGCTGAATAGTTGAGGCATGATGAGGGGGTGCACAGGGAATCTTGTCGTCTATGCTATAGCTGCTTTCTGACTAAAGGTCACAGAGGTTGTTAATCTAGAGGCTTTCATGACCACAAAAGCCTCTAAAAACAGAATTGAGAATGCTTTGTGATTATTATTATTTTTGCTAGAGATTTTAGCATTAGTTTTGCATAGCTCTAATTAAAGTACTCGGCAACTTCTAATTTTGCAGGAAAACAAAGGCCGACCATTTGTGATAAAGCCCATCTCTTCGCTGCTCATGAAACCACTGCTGGTGTTTGTCAATCCAAAAAGTGGAGGGAATCAGGTAAAGGCATCAACTTGATCCCAGTGGCAAAGTTTCTACAGGTTCCTTGATGGGTCATGAAGTGATTTCAGGTGGGTCAGAGAAAGGGAGGGTTGCATGTGACCTGGGATGCGGACTCCTAGAATGGAGGACTGGACCCTTCCTGGCGAATCTTCTTCCCACCTGAATGAAGGTTTCGATTGTTCAGTATGATCTTCCTCCCGGGTTTTGATTCTTTGAGAGGAAACCAGAATAGTGGCTTGGAACTTTTCAGGAAACCTCAGTCTTTCCACAGACATGGAGCTCTCCGATTCTCCAAAGTAATTGCCGGTCATCCTCTTGCCATACCATTGGTTTGGTTTAATCAGAGAAATCTCTCAACATCTCTTGGCCATGTATCTTACGTTGTAAAGCCTCATAGTCCTGAACTGTAAATATGTCGGAAACGGTGCTCTAGAAAACTGAGTTTCAGAGCATGACACTGCTGCTTAGGCATATTGCTCCAATATCAAGCTGTAAGCAGCAGGCTGAACACTTTAGTCATGCAAGTAGAGCTGAAGGAAACAGTGGGTTTACACATCGTTCCAAAAATGTCAAAATTCCCTGCAAAGGAAGATTCTGAAATATTTTTTGTTTAGGTTTGATTTTTACCGTTTAAAACATTTATATTCTATTATAATATAAAATATAAAATAAAATGTTGAAAAGAATCATCATTTTTAAATGATTATTAAAAATATTTGTTTCAACATTGCCAGAACTTTTTCTGTATGCCTTTCTCCAAAACAAAATTTCAGCAAACTTGGAACTATTTCACGAAACATCTTGATTTTGCCGTATCTGGGTTTTCTGATGGAAAATGATTCCATCACAGTTTCCCCAACTAGCTCTACTCTGAATTTGAAGCCACTACAATCTGCATTCTAAATTCAATGGACATATGTTGTTGTTGTTGTTGTTCATATTACCTTAACACCTAGGAGCTTGAGTCATGGACCATGACCCCATTGTGCCAGGCACTGTAAAAACACAGAATAAAAAGACAGTCCCTGCCACAAGAGGCTACAACTACAGAAGGAGTGGGATGGTAGGTCATGTGATTGTTCTCTAGGGCAATCAATCATCTGTCACGATGGATAGTTTTTGTTTTGGCTTGCCAGTAAATACTCCTTTTTTGTTTGCTTTTGTTCACAAGCACAAATGAATGAAAGGTACTACGAAGATTAAGTTAATAATGATAAATATTATTACATATAAGAGTCATTTGCTCCTTTATTTTCCTTCCATTTTCTATCCTGACAGGGCACTAAGGTTCTCCAGATGTTCATGTGGTACTTGAATCCACGCCAAGTCTTCGATCTCTCTCAGGAAGGGCCAAGAGATGCGTAAGTACTGAAGCGTTTAACATTGCCAACATCCTTCTTTGCTCGTTAAGAATGTGGGCAAAGGGTAGGTTGGACGGGGCTTCCTGATAGTAATAGGGAGATTGGCCAGGCTTATCAAAGTGTGACTCGCTGTTTAAGGGCCTGATTCAGCAATGCAGTGAAGCACATGCTTGTGTCCATCCTTATTCAGCAAAGGATTTAAGTACTTGCTTAACTGCACATTTCATTTCCCCAAACTTCTATGTGGGTTGTTTTTGTGCAGAGAGCTAGAGATCAAGCTATTTATGTGATATGGGTCAAAATGGTCTCAGTCAAGGTAGTGACTTAAAACCAAAGGAGTTTGAGACTGAGTGGCTGGAAGTTGCTTCAATTTGTGAGTCATGAGTGGCAATTTTATTTTGGAGGGAATGTAATCAAAGTAAAAAAATAAGACATGTGAATGCTTGGTGGGAGGGGAGAGGTATTGGGGGTCAGTCGGTGGGATTATGGGAGGGGCATTAATAGAGAGGAGTGGGCTCAGGTGAGGGAAAAGTTGGGGGCTGAGGGAGTGTAGGGACACTGGGAAGAGGGATGTGGGGGTGAGTGACAGGAGAACTGGGGGAGAATAGGAGCAGGGGCATCTGTCAACCCCACAATTTCCCCTCCCAAATGTGTGCCCAGATCTAGGGGACTCTTACACCTGTAGTGAGGGTCTGGGCTCCTTGTTGCCTTCCTCATATCAGCTGAGATATGGGGCACCTTGCCCCACTGGTGGTGTCTGAGATCCTCTTCCTGCCCCCATGTGTGAGCCAGGATCTGGGGGCTCTGGGCCCATTTACAGGGGTTGGCCTCCCTTTACTTCCCCCTCATGAGAGTTGGGTTCAGGAGGGAGCATGCCCATTTGAGAGGGTATGAGGCCCCCCTCCATTCCCCCCATGTGATCCAGGATCTGGGGAAGTTCTGCCCCTTTGGGTAGGAAGCTGAGAACAGGCATACTTTGTGCATATCCCAGGCTCTAAAAAGCTCTCCTTAGGGAGATGAGAACACCCACTGAGATGAATGAAACAGTTCACACACCTCAGAGCTACTGTTTCAGGCTGTATTCATCTCCAGGGGTGTTCTCATGCAGCTGAGAGCATCACAGTGAGATGAATAGGTCACTTCGTGCCTTTCGGAGTCTCCTGTGCTGCAGCTGGATGCGCAGGGGAAACTTTTCACTTCCATCCTCCCTCTGTCCTTTCTCGTCAAAAGACAGCTCTCCCAAGTGCTCTAAAATCCGGGTTCTTGTGTGGATTTTCTTGGAATTTGCTGTGCCTTGTGGAAGTGCAGAGTAGGGTTAATGCCGGGATTAGGGGGGTCATTTGAGCAAGGGATTCCAGAGATATAAGCCCAGAAAAAATAACCATTTTCCAAAAAGTTTCTAGGTGTTTTCTCTCTTTGTGCAGAGCTAGAGATAAAGCTACTGCAGTGATGTGAGTCAGTATAGTCTCAATGTCAGCTTTTATACTGGATATTACATGGTGCCCACTAAGTTTTTGGGGGACCCCAAACTGTGAATAGTGCTTAAGAGCATGTTCACTTCCATGGGTGAGAGGTGGACCCTTCCCTTCAGGGAGGCTAGTCCCGTGGCCCCGTCCCCATCACACGAGGCCCCGCCTCCCATGGCAGGAGCCCTGAGTCCCGCCTGCCAACCCCCTCAGCTGGAGAACCCCCAGGCCGGACGGAACCCCAAGCTGCCCCCCGCCACCAGAGGAACCCTAGGCCACTCCCAGTCCTGGACCAGCCCCAGCTGGTTGACTGACCCGAGCTCCAGCGATGCCGGCTGGCCAACCCCAGCTCCGGGCCAGCCAGCCTGAGCAGCCCCAGCCCTGGACCAGCCGGAACAGCCTCAGCCCGGTGTCCCACGGCAGCGGCTCCAGCCAAGGAAGGCAGAGCCTTCCCTGGCCTAATATACCTGGTGCCAGTGTTCACTTCTTCACTTACATAAATGTGTAGTCTGGAAGGATAACCGTGCACACAGAATCATAGAAATACAGAGCTGGAAGGGACATTAAGAGGTCCTTTAGTCCAGCCCTTTGTGCTGTGGCAGGACCAAGTATACCTAGACCCTACTTGACAAATATTTGTCTAACCTGTTCTTAAAAACCTTCAATGATGGGTATTGCAGTTCAGGGCAATTACATCTGTATTTGCCATTCGTGGTCCAGCAAAGGCACCTATTCTCAAAATCTTGGCTTCCCAGCCATCACCTCTCTTAGGTGGAGACCCGCGTCTCCCTGCCAACTGGGGTTTTTCCATGCTGCACAGTTCCCTGTTACACTGTGTGATTACTTAGCAAGGCAGACTGCTTTGCCTTCCTTCCTCAGAGACTACAAACAGCATAACTGCCCATAGTTTTACCACACAGCTCTTTCTAAGCAAGTGCATTTATTCTTAAGGGAAGAGGATTACAGAGAAAACATATTAAAAACAACGGAAGAACCTATACACATGGTAATAAGCTTACAAGAAATCACCCCAGCTGCAACAAGGGCAGTGAACAATCCTTCAAACCCCTGTGTGGTCACTAGTTCATAACAGTTGTGAAGCTGGGAGTTACTCCTTTAATGCTGTTTGGGCCTTCTGAGTCTAGGAATAGGTAATTCAAAGGTCCCTTCCTTGGGGGCAATTCAATAACGTTTAAATTAATTGAATAAGCTTTGTCAAGATAATGCCATATCTGTCACAATGGAGATTTCACAATCTCCATTGGAAGCCTATTCCAGTGCTTAACTATCCTTTTAGTTAGAATGTTTTCCCAAATATCTAATGTAAATCTCCCTTGCTGCTGATTAAACTTATTGCTTCCTGTCCTTCCTTTAGTGGACATAGAATCATAGAAGTGTTGGACTGGAAGGGAACTCAATAAGTCATCTAGTCCAGTCCCCTTCACTCAATGGGAGAAGAGTTGATCACCATCCTCTTTGTAGCAGCGCTTAACATATTTGAAGCCTTTTATCAAGTCCCCCTCAGTTTTCTTTTCTCAAGACTCATCATGCCCAGTTTTTTTTAACCTTTATTTATAGGTAAAGTTTTCTACACCTTTTACTTTTGTTGCTCTCCTCTGGGCTCTCTCCAGTTTGTCCATATCTTTCCTAAGGTGCCCAGAATTGCACACAGTACAAAGTTGTTTTGAATTCTAATCCTGTCCCACAAAGTGCTTTCAACTCCTTCCAGATTGGTGTCATCTGCACATTTTATAACCATACTCCCAACTCCACTATCCAAGTCATTAATGAAGATATTTAATAGTACCAACCCCAGGACAGACCCCTGTGGACCGCAGTTTGACAGCAAACTATTCTTTGAATACGGTCTTTCAGCCAACTGTGCACCCCATTAATAGACCTTACATCTAGATCACATTTCCCTAGCTTGCTTATGAGAATGTCATATGTGACTCAAAAGCCTTACTAAAATTACGATATATCATGTCTACAGCTTCCCTCATCCCCCCGCCCACTCCCTAGACCAGTAATCCTGTCAGAATGTTGACACCGCTCCAATAAAGTAGAAGATCATGAGAGTTTCTATGCAGCCACTGAATGCCTGCCCGGGTAGTCTGAGGGAAAGTGCTGATGCCCTTGCCCCTGATGAGCACCTGCCACTGACATTCTTGGT
This sequence comes from Macrochelys suwanniensis, assembly GCA_033296515.1. Classification (NCBI taxonomy): domain Eukaryota; kingdom Metazoa; phylum Chordata; order Testudines; family Chelydridae; genus Macrochelys; species Macrochelys suwanniensis. Next base: position 242,724,914 of record CM065775.1, on the reverse strand, counting down.
ACACCTGTGCAATACAGATTTAATAAGTTGTTTGCTACAAGTTGTCTCTGTTCTAAGATAACATGTTTTTATTTTATGTGGAAGTTCACTATGAACAAAGCAGAATAGTCAGCAGTCAGTCTAACCAATTTTTTTGTTTTATCAGGTGGGGAGGAGCTGGAGACGGGACTTTGGGTGTGTATGTGTGTGTGGAGGAGGGGGAATCAGGGACAGGGTGAGAGGTTGTGGCTTCAGAGAGGTTGGGAAATGAGGATGGGTGGTAGGCAAGCCTGGGATTGGTTATTTCAGAAAACCTGTGTTTTACTGGCCTCTGGCTGGGGAAGGGAAGCAAATGGCTACTTCCTGATCTTGGGGCAGATTAATGTAGTGTTTCTAAAGATACACAGGGTGGAGGTTTGGAACTGAACATAAGAACGGTCATACTGGGTCAGACCAATGGTCTGTCTAGCCCAGTATCCTGTCTTCTGACAGTGGCCAATGCCAGATGCTTCAGAGGGAATGAACAGAACAGGTAATCATCAAGTGATCCGTCCCCTGTCACCCATTCCCAGCTTCTGGAAAACTGGGGCTAGGGACACCCAGAGCATGGGGTTACATCCCTGAGTACCCTGGCTAATAGCCATGTATTCTGAAATGGGACAATATACCACCAAGCATCCTTAATTTGTGTTAATTTAGGGTTGTTGTTTTTTGCCATTGCCTCTTTTATATAGATGTGTGGAGACTTCAGGGCAATGCTTGCAATGCTTCATCTTGGTGCTGAGTAACCTCCATGCAGTGGAGTGGAGTTCACTTTAATCAAGAGGGAGCATTGTATGCTGAAACCTGTGACCTCCATGATCTGTACCACCCTAATAAAGGTGGGAGTGTGTAATCTGTTCCATTGCATGTTATTTAGGTGTGAACTTTTGTGTCCTGGCAAGTGGCCACCTCAATTGGGCAAATCGTGGGTGTCCCTGTTGTAAGGTGATTTGCATTTTCTGAAAGAGCCCTGCCAAATAATGAAATAAAACACACAGTCTGGAAATGATATAGTTAAAGATGGCACTTACTATGGTAAGGGGGTAGCTGAAGAATGGGGTGACCTGCTATTTTTCAAGGCAATACAGGACAAGGCTGTATGAAAAATACAGGACAAAAGTTTCCATTAAGGGATACCACATTTTAGTCATGCTATAAAATCATACCTTAGTATCACACTGTTTTGATATTTTGTATGCTTACTGCTCTACAACATTTTTTATCGGAGCAAATGCTTTTTAGCAGTTTCTTATTATATGCAGGTCATGAGGCATTTGGCACCCAATCAAGGACCTTCCTTATTACATAGGATGGGGTGGTCAGACTCCCATAGTCACAGGGGCAGCCTAATTGAACAAAGCCCAATATTTATCCATTACAGTGGTCCAGATGTGACTCTCCAGATGTGGCAACGGTGTGTAACCATCTCTGCCCATGTAGTAATTAATTTCCCTGGGCCACAGGCACAGTGCAGGCAAAACTTACCTCATAGTGTTCTCCCAGGCAGGTAAGCAGCTCTTCCCTTTTGTAGGGGCTGGCTGACAAGGGATTTCAGTTCTTCCTTTTCATTGGGTGGGAGGCTGGAAATGATTGCCTCTCTGTCTGTTACCTGAAAGAGGGGCATTTAATTTACTTAATTATTTATTTGTAAACCGTTCCTTTCCTAAGATGATGCCGAACATAAAACAGATACAAATCCCAGTTTTTATTATCCATACATCCAAAACTTCAGGGCCTGATTCTCATGTACACCAGGACTCCTTCATACCACTCCTGCAATGTAATGAGGCCTTAAAGAAAGTGGGCGTAAGTTCAGTTGGTCAGAGCACTGTAAAAGGGCTTGAGTGTAAATGAGAATCAGCCCCTCAATTTATACTCCAGGGTCCCTTGCACCCGGATCCACGTTATTCACTTGTGTGGTCTTTCATCAGGATTGCATTTCACCATGGTCATCTGCCATCCAAGTATCATTTCATCACAGCTATTCTTTATCACCATTGCTTTTTGACTAAATTAGTGGTATCTCCAATTGAATGCCTGATGGTGAAGAAACACGATGAACTGTTGTTGGCCTTATCCGCACTACAGAAATGAAATACCGGCAATGGAACTAATGGAACGTGTCTCACACAGGTTTAAGCACAAATGGCTTAGTGCATCCTCACTAGCCCTGCTAAATTGTGCTTTGAAACCTTGCAGGGTAGCTCCACACCCACACTAGCACTGTCCTAAACCATTTCAGCTCTCTGATTACCTATCCCAGAGTTGCTGGCACAGCTCCCAATAACGTTGCATTCCAGGAGACTTTGAAAGGCCATCGTGCACTGTGGGATTGTAATGTGAGGACTAGTTTCAGCTTGTCTGTATCTACGTTGGCCCTAAAATGATTAATACTAAAATAGTTCAGTTCAGTCGGTATTCCCTGATGAAGCATAATCTACATGGTATTTAGCCCCACTATAAACTCTTTGGAGCTAGGGTTACCACCTTTCTAATTGCTGGTAATTGAACCCCTGAGGCCCCACCCCTGCTCTGCTTCTTCCCCTCAAAGCCCCACCCCCATTGCTAGTTCCTCTCCCTTTTCCCTATCGCTCACTGGATTGTCTCAACGAGCCTGCCTGCAGGTAGGAGGTGGCCCAGGCTGACCAGGGCTGCCACAGGTTAGTGACCCGGCACCTTCCCAAGCCCTGTGGTAACCAGACTTTTGGTGTGGGTGCTATTTTCTGGTTAAAAACCAGGCACCTGGCAACCCTAAATGGCACCCAGACAGAGAAAACCAAAAACTGGACTCTCCGGGTAAAACCCAGATGGCTGGCAACTCTGTTTGGAGCACTTTTGTGTATGTATGCGAGGTGTGTTACAATTGTTTGAGGAGCAAATACTTATTAAGGTAAATTTCTGTAATTTAGACAACACTATGGTGACGGCTGAAGCCCTTCTAAATTCACAGTTGTCAAATTTCACTTACAGGTAGAGAAGGTTGTACAACACTGGGAGGACATTTGGATTTTGTTTCTCCAGTTTTACTTTCTCCCTGTGTTCTAGCTTGTTCCTACCAAACCTGTAATTGTTCTCCATTGCCTCAGCTCCCTCCAATCCTGCTGGTGATATGGAATTTGCTACACACCTTCAAACTTCTAGCAGACTGCTCTCCCTGTCAGTTTAATAATTGGTGCTCCTGTCTGTGTCTGGAACCCACCAATATGCTGAGTAGGAAGGCACTTGTGTTAAACACAGCAGAAAGACACCCATCTGATCAGTGTGTGCCTCCACAATATAGTCATCTGTTTCAGAAGCAAGAGGGAGATTAACCGTCTAGAGAAAACATAGTGGGAGTCAGGGGAGCTGGCAGGAGAAATGCCCCAAATGCAAGGGCTATCCTACTTTAGTCATGCTCCTACTTTAGCCAGGAGTCTCAGTAGGCCTAAAAGTGAGTGTTTGCATTTTCAACCTGCAGTCTGATTTTTAATTTCACGTTTGTTTGCTTTATACAAGGAGAAAATCAGGAGTTTCCCAGCTTCTGGGCTGGAGCGAGAAATTCTCCTTTCAGCTTGACTGCAGATTTTAAAACCAAAATTAATCCTATTGAATTGGTGAGCCATGGAAGGAAGAGCCAGGCTTGCTTCCTGGTAGGCTTTTCATAGTCATATCTGCAGCAATAGGATTTAATTTTCTTCCACAAAACCAAGTTCCATGACTCTGTATGGAGAATTACTGCTGAATTGAGCTATCAGTTGGGAAAAGAGGCCTAAATATATCGCTTAACCCTTGGTAGTGTACTATTTACTATGGTCATACCAGTCAAAAGACATTACTGCTTTAAGAAAAATAAGCTGTTTCATTTCAAAGCACATGGAACAAACGTGAAATCTATGAGAAATGAATTATGAAGCATGAAGCTCTTAAGAGGTGAAGTTCTACCTTATGGAAAAGCTTTCATACGAGAACTTCTTTGCTCTGTAACTTTCTTCAGTACCACTAGAGGGTGCTCCAGGATAACTAACAATCTCCTGCAATCCCTTCTATAGTGTACTGAGATCTGCATTATTAGTGTCAGATACTGGAGTAAATGTTTTGGTGAAAGTGAGTTACTATCAGCACCGGTTGAACCAAAACTGTTTGAGGCAGACACGGTTCAAGCTTCATCCACACCACGTTGCTGGGGCACTTCATTCTTCATCTACAGCAGCGGTTTTCAACCCGTGGTCCACGGAGCCCTTGGAGTCCGCAGACTATGTCTAAGATTTCCAGTGGGGTCTGCACCTCCATTTGAAATTTTGTAGGGGTTTGCAAATGAAAAAAGGTTGAAAGCCACTGATCTACAGCATACTTGCTGTTCCAGGTGTAAACTTTTCTTGAGTAGTGGCTGGTAGTTGTTCCAAACATGGAGCATTTTTGTTGTAGGGGCAGTTTTTCTTTCCATGCCACCGCCTATCTCTGATACTGAATGCTACGCAGTAAAGTAATGTTATTTAGTGATAAAATTGGCACTCCGTAATATTTTTTTCATTGGTATGTACAACTGCCTCCATTGCTTTGTTTATTGTCTATGAGTGAAGGATCCCTTATTGCAGTCACTGTATTTCTAATTGCTCACTTCCATCCTATGTTCTTCCTTACGACTCTCCCCTTCCCCCTTCATTTCCCCTGCCAGACTCGAACTGTACAGAAAAGTACCAAATCTGCGAATCCTGGCCTGTGGTGGGGATGGAACGGTAGGTCTTCTGTGCATTTCACGTCAAATTCTATGATTGTCTCCATTAACTCAGAAAGGACAGAGTTGGACAAAAAAGCCCCTGCAAGGGAGACCTCAGTCCAGTATCTGCTTGAAGGGAACATTAATAATTAAGAGACTTTTCAACATGGTAAAATATATTGCAGTGTTTTCCTTGCACCCTGGTTAAGAATATGTGGTGGGCAAGGTGCTATCTGTTCTAATATTTGTGGATTACATACTTGTTATGCATAAAATATGTACGTGATACTATGCATAAAAAAGCTTCCTTCACCCTTAAGCAGCTTTTACAACTGAACAATATTCAATTTTACTGGTCTTTTCCTCTGCTGTATCACCATTCTGACTGTTGCTGATATCCAAAACCTGATGATCCAATGGGAAGGGTATGTGATGTAGGCGTAGTTTGACTTCTGTATTGGTGGGAGGGAGGGCAGTTCTAGTCAGGCCAGCGGGGGTACATGTGGGGGGCAAACTCCATGCCTGTCTGAGGCTTGCAGTTGTGGGTGGGAGGATGGGGCAATATCCTCTGTCCCGCCCAGCTATGTCCATGGTATGTGTCTAGGAGTCAGGAGATCTAGTTTCCATTCCATGTCTGCCATTGTCTCCCTTTGTGATTATAGGCAAGTTGTATGTTCCTCTCCCAATTCCTTTGTAAAGTATTTTTGTATCTGTGCATGAAAGGAAGGATGTTTTAGTGGTTAGGGTGCTATGCTGGGACTTGGGAGACCTGGATTCAGTTTCCTGCTCTGTCACAGACTTCCTGTGTGACCTTGGGCAAGTCATTTAGTCCCTTTGTGCCTCAATTCCCCATCTGTAACATAGGGATAGTACAGGGGGGTGATGAGGATCTCTAAATTAGAGATTGTGGGGTGCTCAGATTCTATACTGACAAGGACCATATAAATATCTAAGATATATAGGTACTGAGTATTAGATATGGTTGTGAATTTTATGCTCATACACGCATACGCCTGCTAGCTCTCATTGAGTTAGCATAAGTAGCATTGTAGCTGCAAAAACAACAAGGAGTCCTTGTGGCACCTTAGAGACTAACAAATTCATTTGGGCATAAGCTTTTGTGGGCTAGAACCCACTTCATCAGATGCATGGAGTGGAAAATACAGTAGCAGGTATAAATACACAGCACATGAAAAGATGGGAGTTGCCTTACCAAGTGGGAGGTCAGTTTAACGAGACAATTCAATTAACAGTAGGATACCAAGGGAGGAAAAATCACTTTTGTAGTGGTAATGAGAGTGGCCCATTTCAAACAGTAGGGTGTGAGTAACAGTAGGGGAAAATTAGTATGGGGGAAATTAGGTTTTGTAATGGCCCAACCACTCCCAGTCTTTATTCAGGCCTGCTTTGATGGTGTCCAGTTTGCAAATTAATTCCAGTTCTGCAGTTTCACGTTGGAGTCTGTTTTTGAAGTTTTTTTGTTGAAGAATTGCCACTTTTAGGTCTGTTATTGAGTGACCAGGGAGATTGAAGTGTTCTCCTATTGGTTTTTGAATGTTATAATTCCTGATGTCAGATTTGTGTCCATTTATTCTTTTGCATAGAGTCTGTCTGGTTTGATCAATGTACATGGCAGAGGGGCTCCATGCATCTGATGAAGTGGGTTCTAGCCCATGAAAGCTTATGCCCAAATAAATTTGTTTGTCTCTAAGGTGCCACAAGGACTCCTCGTTGTTTTTGCTGATACAGACTAACACAGCTACCACTCTGAAAATTGTAGCTGTGGTTGCACACGCAGCTGCAGTGGAGATGTGGCCAAGCCATGGCAAGTACAGACCCACCTGAAATCGGTGGATATCTGTTTGGCATGGCTGAATTATGTCTCTGCTGCTGCTCCCCATGCTACCGCGGCTACACTGCTAGCACAATGAGTGCTTGTGGGAGCATATGTATGTGAGGAGGAGAATCACACCCCTACTTCCTAGTGTAGATGTAGCCTATTTGTGAGCCAATATAGAAGCTTTCTTCTTCATAATCAGCTTCTCTCAATATTGCCTGTGATTTTGTCATACTTCAGTGTGTATGACATCACACTGTCCCTTCTGAGATTGCTAAATGTGATCAGGCGCATTTCCACCAGGGTGGTATATAAGGTATAGGGGCTACTCTGATGACAGAACTCTGCCACCCAAGCTGAGAAATCATATCACTGGGGGTTGAATCTGTTGGAATGGTTTACAATGGACATAGGCGGGGATATTCAAAGGAGCCTAAAGGAATGAGGCCCCAACTCCCACTGAGTTTCAGGGGGAGCTGGGTGTCTAATCTCCTTAGGCCCATGTAAAAATCCCAGCCTTATTGAATATTAAGTTGGAGGGTGCCTTCACTGTCAGAGAGAAAGTAAGAGCGAACCAGCTAGGGTCCAGCAAAGGGACATCTTCTGTGATTCACTAGGGATTGTTTCCTCCAGAACCTACAGGACACTGTTTCAGTGGAGGACATAGTGAAAATAGATAATCTTCCAATTTATTTGTCAAATATACGCAGTCTGCCATCCAAGGGAGCTGAAACTATAATGTGAGATAATTAGGGTGACCAGATGTCCTGATTTTATAGGGACAGTCCCAGTTTTGGGTCTTTTTCTTATGTAGGCTCCTACTACCCCCCACCCCCTGTCCCGATTTTTCACATTTGCTGTCTGGTCACCCTAGAGATAATCTAGGTCCACAGAATTTTAATATAAAAATTAGTGCAGCTCGATTGGCTCTTACCAACTCTTGTTTTCTCTTGACTTCACAGTATGAGCAGTAGGGGGCAGCACCTTCTCATTAGTGTTAACAGCTCTAGATTGTTATCTTTGCTGCTGTTAAATTTGAAACAAATTTATATCTCATTGTCCCAAAAGCCAATGAAAAATCTTGCTCAGATGGACTTAGTGAATATTCAGTGAGACCAGATATCACTTTGCCTTGCTGACATGAAACAGAAGGCAGTAGTTTTTCCAGTTTCACTACTTGCTCTCCCTTTCCTGCGGATACATGGAAGGCTATAGCCTCCAGGGCTGTCAATCTCCGCTCCTTTCACCAGCACACAGTTCACAAAAGATGGTAGGCCCTGCCACCCCTAACCCCAAGATTGCTGTTGGATATTTAGAGACTGGGTCAAACTAAATAATAAGGCTTGCCACTCAAATAGAATCAATTTATGTATAATTTCAAAGCAGTTTCACAAAGGTGATTTAATAGTATTATCTCCACTCTACAGACTGGGAGACTGAGGCACAGATGAAGTGACCTGCCCAATTTTAGATAGCAAGTCAATGGCAGAGTGGTGGTCCAATTGGCTTCAATGGGCCCAGGATTTCACCTTAGGGTTTCCTGGCTCTATCTCCTATTCTAAGCACCAGAGGCCAGATTTGTAAAGGTATGGGAGTTAGGCTCCTAGCCCCTTTTGAAAATCCCACTAGGTGCCTAAAGACCTTAAAAAGCCTGGTCCTCAATGACTGTGCTTCCCATACCACCATTTTAAAGTGTAAATTCTACATTATTCTAATATAGTTAAATAGCCCTTTTCAGCTCAAAGAAATGCAGAAAGTCCTTTAAAAATTCTATACCTACAAGAATCACTTCCACCACCACTTACCACTAATCCATAGCTATTGATAGAACGTGAAAGCCGTTTAACAGCACAAAGCAATGCTACTCAGTAGTAAACAAGAATTCTTTAGCTACTGGAGCTCAGGTAGGAATTTGGCCAGGACAGCAGAGTTAATATTTCCACTCTTGCAAGAAGTACCTTGGGATCTCTGATAACCACAAATCGTCAGGGTCTTGGTTTTGTGCCTCATTTAAAGGATGGCATCCCCAGTGGTACAGTGCCCTTTAACCCTTACTTTCAATGTTGTTACTGTGAAAAAATAATTAGGATGAGTTTCAGATGTTTGTTCTTAGTAATTTTTAACTTAATTTTTTTATTCAGTTTTTTAAAATGCTGTCTAGTTTTGCTGTATGTTTCTTGGTACTCTGTAGAAGATAATCCAAGGTGATCTTTCGTTTTATGACAAGAATTTCAATAAAAAAACCTCAAAGCAATGTTCAGTCAGGTATAAATACAAGTCCATAATTCTAGGTGCTTTTGTTTCCTGTTCAGGGAGAGGGTGGAAGTGATTGTTATTAAATCAATATAACAATAAATAATGCCCATTCATTATTTTTAATAATCAGCATTTATATATAACTTGACATCCAGTTGCTCCTTGTAACATTCCTGTGAGGCAGGCTAATAAATACTGTTATCCCCATTTTGCAGAAGAGGAAGCTGAGGCAGGAAGGCTAAATGGTTGGTTTTCAGCAGTGCTCATTTCTGCATCTCCCACTGATATCACTTGACCATCTGTGTGATGAGGATAAACTCTATTTGTCTGTTTCTTTCTCTTTCACCATTTAAATCCACCTAATTTGATTCCTTTCCCTTTCCTGTTCTCTGTTTGCAGGTGGGCTGGATCCTCTCCATCCTGGATGAGCTACAGCTCAGCCCCCAGCCTCCTGTTGCTGTCCTTCCTCTTGGCACTGGGAATGACCTTGCTCGCACCCTCAACTGGGGAGGGGTAAGCACTGACTCCAGTACCCTCTTATTTGTGACTTACCAGCTATTCATTCTAATTGATAGTTGTTGTAGGGTGGGGCTTCTGCTAGCTACAGCAGTGCAGTGAAGGCAGAGATGTATCCAAAATCCATTCCAGATTGAAATTGATTTTTGTGCCTGTTTCCATTCTTGTGATGCACTTAGAATTATTGCAGATGGAGACAAATACAATTGAAGTTCTTCTCTGTTCCATGGTGGGATCCAGAATCCACTCAAAGCTGACAGCAAAATTCTAATACGTCTCTCTAGCCCACACAATGAAGTAAAATACAGGGCACCTCAGCTGCTCTGATAACGAGTGCCTGCTTTGGCCCAGATCCTGCAGATGAGCTGTGTGAATTTCAGCAGCTGCATGTGGCTTCTTGAATGCTACTTTTGCTTGTTTTTTAGTTCTTATGGATTTGCACCCTCTGAGTTTTGCTTTGATTTTTGGGTTTATGCAAGCCTGAAAAGTGAAAGCTCAGCTCATCTGAAACAAACAAGTTTTGGCATGATTTGCGGTTGAAACCATCAAACCCTCTCTGACATCTATGAAAAGGTTTATGCGAAACTCAGATTGCATCTGCCCAAAGGTTCACAAACCCATACTGCATTTCAGATTTGTGATGAAACAAGGCAAGATCTTATGAATAATTTGGGGCAGGGATTTTATTGTATGTGTGTACAGAATCTTGCCACCTGTGGTCAGTAGGACCTGTGGACTGCAGAAGAGGGCATGGCACTGTTAGTAAAGTCTTAAGTCACCTCCATATGCCATTGGCCTTACTGTACCAGTCAGAGATTATAATTCTCAACAGTTGTTTGCCAAACTTTTTGTTTCTTGTTCATCGACAGTCTAAATTTATGAACCTGTTGGGCAGACTTAGTCTGGATTTCATGCAAACTTCCTTCACGCAGATCTGGCCTGGCATGGTCACCGGTGTCTCAGTCAGGTAATTAACGTGTGATGTGATGATGTTCTAGAAGTCCATTAGTGAGCCTTTGGTGGTGCTCATTCTGCTTCCAGGGTTACACAGATGAGCCTGTCTCGAAGATTCTCTGTCATGTAGAAGATGGGACTATTGTCCAGCTGGACCGCTGGAACCTCCAGGTGGAACGAAACCCTGATTTGCCGCAGGAAGACATTGAGGACGGGGCACGTAAGGTTAGAGCTGCCTGTTTTACAGCAGAGAGAGCCTTCAGGATGCAAGTTGGGGTTTCTGGGACTCAGGAAAACATTTTCCACTCTCGTCTCCTCCTACAGCAAGTTTAAAGATGTCACCACATTCAGAAGTAGACCACAGTTACAGCATGCTGCCCATTTGTTAGACCACGTAATATCTGAGTGCTTGAACAAACTCCTTGTTCACTGGGCCAAAGGGTGAAAATCTGTGGCCCCTCATTTGTTAGATTATTACTTCTTCCCCTTGCCTTGTTAGGTGTAGTGACAAAGGCTAGTCCCATGATCCAGTCTTCAATTGACTGAAAAAACACAAAGCATATGTATATTCTTTAGGCTGCTGCTAGTGGATACCAGTTGTGTATCTGTTCTCTAATAAAAATGTTGTGCATGGGTTGCTAGCCTGTGTCTTTTGAAGTTGTCAACTCATTCCCTCTATGTGGTCCCGTTACATCACTGACCTGCCCCCATTTGGTCTGTGTGTTGGAAGGTGAGACAATATTTGTCATGGGAGGAACTGTATTTCTGTGTTCTCCTGTTTTAACCTGCAATTATTTTAAAGTGAGGCAAGAGCCAGAAAAGAGATTCTGTGAAATGACTCCTCGTTCCTGCACACAGAGCCCCTCTACCCTTTCTGAGTTATAATTTCCAGTTTACTTACTGAACTCTAGCTTTCCTTCTTGTCAGCCTAATAGTGCCAATATAGCAGTGAAAGGGCCAGATGTGCTCTAGTCTGTCTCATGCATCATCAACAGAATTACCAGCCGAGGTCTGAATCCAGGATCTTTATTGCTGCTGATGATGTATGAAGCAGAAAGAACAGCTTGGTTTTCAGATGCCATGCTGAGCTTGTAGTGCCAGCAATTAGGAGAATCTTTGTTTTGACATGTTAAGTAGGAGATTGCTGAGAGAGGATAAATAGGGAACCCCATGATGTCATGTGTACAGGGTCACTTATGTGACAATAAAGCACTGCAGATGTTTGTTTTCTTTCATTTTTCATTTGATTATCATCAGCAAGTTGTTTCCAGCCTTCATAGCAACTCTGCAAATAAAATTTCCCACAGCTTTCTCTTCTCTCCTTCTATAGCGTTTCAAGAAGCTGTTAATTTGAGGGATGGCATGAAATGTTTGGTCTTCTTTTCTTGCATACTGTACCCAAAACAGTTTCACATGGTTTCTTTCTGGTCTTTGATTGCAGCTTCCACTCAGTGTCTTCAATAACTACTTCAGCCTTGGATTTGATGCACATGTCACACTGGAATTCCATGAATCCCGAGGTGAGAGGAACTCTTAATTCCCTTAGCTGTGGGAAGCATAGGAATGGACTTCTGAATTTCAGCTAGGGTTGGATGTGACAACTTGTTTCCCAAAATCTAAAGAGAATGCTGAAACATATAAACTCCTGTCCCAGACGAGAAAGTGGGAAGAAAGATTCTAGCACTAGTTTCTGAAGGACTTATTAGGCCACAGTTGGACAAATGTATCCAGTTTTGTGCATCACACTGAAGAAAGGATACTGAAGAAATAGAAAAGGTTTTGGTGATACAGCAAGATTGATGAAATTGGTTGGAAAAGCTGAGATTCGTGGGAGGAAAAGAGGCTAAGAGTGGAGATATTTGAAGTTTTGAAGCTTCTAAAGGAGATGTTAAAGGGAGCTGCAGATACTATAAAAGCGTTATGTTGATCCAGAATGAGGGCATGTAGACAAAAATAAGGATACAGCAGAGAGAAAAAGAGAATTTACATTGGGTGCAAATTTTTCTCCCAGTGTGGGAGGGGGTCGGAGGGGGAGTGATAGGGATGTAAAGTTGTGGATGGCAGCAGTAGTAAAGTCATGTTTACAGAAGAACTAGAGAGAGACATTATGAAAGGCTATGGTATAGTATTATTTGGTTGAGTTGGACAATACTGAGCCCTAGATCCACTATGTTCATAAGGAAATAAACAGGCCTTCATAATAATCCACCAAAATCCCCCAGGAGTCCTAGCTTGGGCTGTTGTATCACTTTATTTCTCTTCATACTGATGAAGATTGTGTCCTGCCAGAAACTCTCACAGAATTCCAAATATGTCTAAACAGCCGAGCTTTGGCTTGACAGGCAGTACATTGTATGCATGTGTTAGGTAAGCATATTTATATTACCAGAGCTGCTGTTCAATTTTCCTTGGTCAGCATGTTGTTGATTTAGCTGTGTGAGTTTTGAACTGAAGCCTCACTTGTTCTCATTTTTATACTATAACAATGCCATTAAAAAAGTAAAAAGATAGCACCCTCATGCCATGCTAAATAAAGAGCTGAATGCCTGATGGAATGAGCTAATGCATATTTTATAATGTTTAAGACTGCTGTAAGCTTCAGGAATAATAATGAAGGGCCACAGAAGGGCACAGGAATGAAATGATAACAGCACTATGCATTTCTTTATGAATGCACCCCAGAGTGCATTCCTAATGTGGTTGCAAATATACAGTATAGATGAGTTTCATGGCTACCCTCTCGCTTAGTGGAAGCATTACTTAATTATTAAGTTGGAGCGCTATATAAAGAATGAATGTTATTCCAGACATGCCAGTGTTTTAAAATTTTAGATGAGAGGAAAAATACTCACAGATTGCTCTGTGAATATGTGTGGATGGGGAAGCTTGCAAAGCCCCTGCATCTGCTGTTCCCATTCTAGCTGGCACTGTTATTTTCTCACTTTCTTGAACACAAAAACTTACCAATGAGTTCTGTTATAGGGGGAGAAAAGCTTAGGGTTACATTTTGGTGTTGTTGTCTTGTGTGTGTTTGTTTTCATTTAATTTCCTCTGTCGTGTGTTATTTATGAAAATAATCAGGATGGGTCAGACTATGATCACATTTACAACTGGTGTAAATCCAGAGTAACTCCATTGAAATCAGTGAGATTACTCTGGGTTTACACTAGTTTCATTAAAGCAGAATTTGGTCCAATAAATTGAACGCGCATGCACATTCCTGCATTCAGAGCTATTGTTAATGATATAAAATATCAGGAAGTAAATAAAATAAATAAAGATACTGACTTGAACTCTCCTAGTCCACTCAGGTATTTCACATGTGGAAATGGAATTGCCCTCTAAGGTAGTTGAGTATTTCTCTTTGGTAGACCAGGTAGTGAGTGTCTCAAATGTTACTTTTAATGAACGTTGCCTTTTCAGTGGTGACCTCAGTGCTTATGTGACCAGTTACTTGTTTGAGGTGCATGCAAATAGAGATGTGATTTGCAGATGCAACAAAACAAGTGATTTGTGAACATGTGGCCAGGAATGTATTGATATGGTAGAGTCCTGCATTAGACGTTTACCCACAACAAAGCAAACAGGATCATTTGGCATGCTGAGTGCAATCAAACACGTGTTTTTAATACAGGCAAGTGCAGGTCATACATCTACAGATAGAAAATGTAGGTCACACTACAATATGGAAGTCTGTATTCTGGAAAGCAGTGATTCATAAAAGGACTAGGGTTTTTTTTATAGGTGACCAACTGAATATAAGGATGATGTTGTCAAAAGGGCTATCATGATACTTGGATGGATTAACAGGGAATCATCATGCATGAGCAGGGGAGGTGATAGTACCTATGTATATGGAATTGGTGAGACCACTGCTGGAATCCTGTTACAAGTTTTGGTGTGCACATTTTAGAAAGGATGCTGAAAAAATTAGAGAGACATTGGAGAAGAACTATGAGAATGGTTTGTGGGCTGGAAAATACGTCTTGCAATGGAAGATTAAAAGAGCTCTATTTATCTTATCGCAGAGAAGGCTAGGAAGTGATTTAATCACACTCTTATAAGTAGATATTCAGAGAGGAGATATCTGGGAGTAGAGGGCTCTTTAGTCTATCAGACAAAAGCATAAAAGATCCAATGGCTGGCTAGGAAAGCTCAAACTGGAAAAAAAGACACAAAGTTTTAACCGTCAGTAATTAATCATTGAAAACAGATTACCAACGATGTGATAAATTCTCCATCACTTAGAATCTTTAAATCAAAATTGGATATCTTTCTTATTAGGCTCTACTTTAGCTACAAGTTGTTGGGCTAGGTATGGAAATCACTAGGTTGAATTCTGTGGCCTGTGTTATGCAGGAGGTCAGACTAGATTATCAGAATGGTCCCTTCTGGCCTTAAAATCTATGAACCATTCAATTTTCTTTCAAATGTTTCATGAGATTTCGAATTATCCAAACGGAGATCTACTCAGTGTACAGTAAAAACAATGAGGAGTCCTTGTGGCACCTTCGAGACTAACAAATTTATTTGGGCATAAGCTTTCATGGGCTAGAACCCACTTCATCAGATGCATGGAGACGAAAATACAGTAGCAGGTATATATATACATAGTACATGAAAAGATGGGAGTCGCCTTACCAAATGGGGGGTCAGTCTAACAATACAATTCAATTAACAGTAGAATACCAAGGGAGGAAAAATCACTTTTGTAGTGGTAATTAGAGTGGCCCATTTCAAACAGTTGACAAGAAGGTGTGAGTAACAGTAGGAGGAAATTAGTATGAGGAAATCAGTTTTTGTAATGACCCATCCACAGTGTACAGTGTGTACTGGTATCCCTATGTAAAAGGATAAATGGACACAAATCAGATATTAGGAATGGCAATATACAAAAACCTGTGGGAGAACACTTCAATCTCCCTGGACACACAATAGCAGATTTAAAGGTAGCCATCCTGCAGCAAAAAAACTTCAAGACCAGACTTCAAAGAGAAATTGCTGAGCTACAGTTTATTTGCAAATTTGACACCATCAGCTCAGGATTAAACAAAGACTGTGAATGGCTAGCCAACTACAAAAGCAGTTTCTCCTCTCTTGGTGTTCACACCTCCAGATCAGCTGCTAGCAGTGGACCTCATCCTCCCTGATTGCATTAACCTTGTTATCTCAAATCTGATTCTGGCCTGCATATTTATACCTGCCTCTGGAAATTTCTACCACATGCATCTGACGAAGTGGGTCTTTGCCCATAAAAGCTTATGCTCCAGTATATCTGTTAGTCTATAAGGTGCTACAGGACTCTGTCACTCTTGCAGATCCAGACTGACACGTCTACCCCTCTGATACTTGAAAAGTTGTGATTGTGCTGTTGGAAGTTTACGGTGGGGTTATGGGACAGACAATGTGACTTGCTAAGGTGATGGTGTGGTAAATTTCCCTCAAGAAAATCATGCTTTGGGGGCTGTCTGCTCTTATCCTCATCCACTCTTCCTTGCACCAAGAAGGGGCTGCACTAAATAGAAATTCACTAGCAAAGAATAGCGCAGACGGTAGATTCTTGCAAAGTAAAAAATCATTTGACATTTCTTACCTTTTAATTATATGGGTGGTGCATGTACAGTACGCATGGAATTGCTCTTTTAGGGTTGCTGATGTAGATAGTGCTGAAAATAAACACTTCCCTTGGTTTTCCCCCCTCATGGGTTGAAAGCTAGCAGCGTGCCAAGGCTAGAAATCTGTCTTCCTGCTTCTAGGAAAGCTTGGAACAAAACTTCTTGGAAAAGCAAGGGTGCTTTGCTAACTTTCTCCCTGATAAAAAGAAAATGAGAGAGAAATACTTGTGGCACCTTAGAGACTAACAAATTTATTTCAGCATAAGCTTTCATGGACTACAGTCCGCTTCGTCGGATGCATAGAATGGAACACACAGTGAGAGGATATTTATACAGTCAGAGAAACATGAAAAGGTGGAAGTAACCATATCAACTGTAAAAGGCTAATTAATTGAAAGGAACTGTTATCAGTAGGAAAGAAACTTTTGAAGTGATAATCAACATGGCCCATTACAGACAGTTGACACAAAGGTGTTAAGGGTATTTAACGGGGGGGGAGGGGGGGAAATAAATTCAATTAATGTAATGACCGAGCCATTCACAGTCAATATTCAGACCTAAGGTAATGGTATCTAGTTTGCATATTCCAGTTCAGCAACTTCGTGTTGGAGTCTGTTTTTGAAGTTTTTCTGTTGCAAAATTGCTACCTTTAAATCTGTCATTGCGTGATTAGGGAGGTTGAAGTGTTCACCTACTGGCTTTTGAATGTGATGATTCCTGATGTCAGATTTGTGTCCATTTATTCTTTTGCATAGAGACTGTCCAGTTTGGCCAATGTACATGGCAGAGGGGCATTGCTGGCACATGATGGCATATATCACATTGGTAGATGTACAGGTGAACGATCCCCTGATGGTGTGGCTGATGTGATTAGGTCCTATGATGGTGTCACTTGAATAGATATGTGGACAGAGTTGGCATCGGGCTTTGTTGCAAGGATAGGTTCCTGGGATAGTGTTTTTGTTGTATGGTGTGTGGTTGCTGGTGAGTATTTATATAGAAAACCAGAAAAACTTCAAAAACAGACTCCAACGTGAAGTTGCTGAACTGGAATTAATATGCAAACTAGATACCATTACCTTAGGTCTGAATATTGACTGTGAATGGCTCGGTCATTACATTAATTGAATTTATTCCCCCCCACCCCCCGCCGTTAAATACCCTTAACACCTTTGTGTCAACTGTCTGTAATGGGCCATGTTGATTATCACTTCAAAAGTTTCTTTCCTACTGATAACAGTTCCTTTCAATTAATTAGCCTTTTACAGTTGATATGGTTACTTCCACCTTTTCATGTTTTTCTGACTGCATAAATATCCTCTCACTGTGTGTTCCATTCTATGCATCCGACGAAGCGGACTGTAGTCCACGAAAGCTTATGCTGAAATAAATTTGTTAGTCTCTATGGTGCCACAAGTATTTCCTTCTCATTTTCTTTTTGCTGACACAGACTAACACGGCTACTACACTGAAACCTTTCTCCCTGATGACGACTCTGTTTTCTTCCTTGTTCTTTTACAGAAGCAAATCCAGAGAAATTCAACAGTCGCTTTCGAAATAAAATGTTTTATGCTGGGGTGAGTTGTGAATGGATTTTATAGAATAGCCTTGATTTATTTATTTAAATTATTTATTATTTATTCCCCGTTCTCTCCTTAGGGTTATGGCCATTTCTTTTGCCCATCACCTTTAAAAGTACATAGTTTGCTTGCAGCTACTTCTGGCAATGCCTCCTCATGTCAGTTTGGAAGGGGCTGAAATATTATTTTCCCATAATAGTTAGTAGTTCAGAAGAGTGCTACAGCATTTGGAGGAAGGACTGATAATATCCTGTACCCACTGCTGCAGATTGGCAAGTGCTTCACTGTTATGTTCATTTATTCCCATCTGTGGGCAGCACTTGGGCACTGAATTTACTGCGGAAATTGCTAGCGCACAGGAAAAATTGTTGACCATATCTTTCAGCCCCTGATGAGCATTCCTGGACTTGGAGCTAGAGAGAGGAGAAGGGCAGAGAGTTGCTATTTGGAGCATCTCATTTTCATACATGCATATGCAAATCAGATGACCATTTCTTATTCAGGAGGGATGTGGATGGGTCTTCAGCTTTATGCTAAGATGTAATTAGGAAAGGAGGTCATTGACTGGATAATACTTGCCATCATACATGTCTTTCCGCTGTCAGATTCTATCGCTGTCACCACAACCAGAAGCCTTATTCTTTAAAAACAAATGAACGAACAAGAGCAAGAATTTGCATGATGTTTTGGGTGCACAATGGTATTCCATGGTAAATCTTCCAAAGTGGAGTGCCTTTTCTTAGTGTAGCACCTTAATGCAGCAAAACAAGCGGACCAATCTTCCTTTCTGTGTCCTTGCCCCCTGGCTCTGATTCAAGGGACTCTTGAGAATTTGAAACATGCACAGCTGACTGGATGCTAACAGAAGAAACTTGGCCTAAAACTCCGTCAATGGGATCTGGAAAGAAAAGAGTTTAGCTCAGGGTGGTATGTGGTGGCAGAATCTGGGGAGGGATACAAAGGAAGGAAAGTGAAAGGAAGAAGCTGTAGATCATTCAAATAAAAAAAGTCTGATTTGAATTCCCTCCCTTTTCCTATGTCTGGTAGGCAGCCTTTTCAGACTTCCTGCAGAGAAGTTCCAGAGATTTATCCAAACATGTTAAAGTTGTGGTAAGTATAGGAAAGCATGGCATCATTTTGTGCAGTGAGACAGATGGAGAGGAAGAGTGAGTGAGTGAGTGTGTGAGCTGTGAAAACACTGACCTAATCACACCAGACCATTGATTGTTACTTTCAGTTTTGACAGTGACATTTGAAACATATTTTGTAGAACGCCTTCAGGAATTTACATACATGACAATTTCCCACTGGGTAACACACCCTTCCCTATCTCAGAGAGAGTGAATGGTGCCCCGCAGCTATGTTATAGAGAGATGGGTATTTCTAAAATGCAATCCATGTTCTCGGGCAGGTTGTTATAAAATGGGGTAACAGCAATTATTATCTGTCCGAGACCCCATTTACAAACCCCTCTTTATTCTGTTGCTTTGGTTTTTGCAGTGTGATGGAACAGACCTGACCCCAAAGATTCAGGAGCTGAAGTTCCAATGTATAGTGTTTTTAAATATACCCAGGTAAGCTCCAGTCACAACAAACTGCTGGCTCCATAGGAACAATTAATTAACACAAACAATTTCCAGAGTTGTGCACCTAATACATGAACAAGGAAGTAAACCGATAGAACAGAGTTGTCTTCTGCTTCATTAGAAACACAAAGCAGGAGGGAAAAAAATCAGTACTTCCAAATAGAAGAGCTCCAAATGGGTTTGGAAGAAACACTGTTTCCTAACATCTCAAAGGGTGTCACAAACAATGGGGTGTGTTTTTAAAAGCCCAATAGTCCCCCATCTTCCCTGTCCTCTCTCCAAAGATTCCCTTTCCAAGGTACTCACTTCCTCTCCCTCATGTGTTGCCCTCTCTGCAAGGTTCTTTGTGGTGTCTCCTCTCCAAAGTTCTCCCCACCTCCTGCTCTGCAAGGTCTCCCATATATCCCTAAGGGTAGGCAGGAGAGAGAAGCAGCAGCAGCCATTAGTTCGGAGGCCACTGTCTGGAGCTCCTCCCCTGATTTATCCCAGCTTTTGCATCCCCTCTGCTCCCAGACCTTCTGAGCCAGGAGGGAGGGAAACTAAGGTCTGCAGAAAGCAAACTCAGCTTCAGCCTCCTAGCTTCTTAGTAGGGGCATAAAGCAGCCTTTGTTGGCAGGAGGCTGCCGGTGAAAATCCAGCTGAACAGCTGATCTGAAGAAGGACTGGGGGGAGAGGGGAGAGAAGAGTCCTGAGCACTACTGCAAAAAGGCACTGTCCCCTCTCTGCTGCCTCCCATCTCCACTCAGCAACCTACCAGAAGTTGGAATAGACAAATTAATTGCCTACCCCACCAGCCTGAAAGTTGGAGGGCAGGTTCCCCTTCTGATCTTTCCTATAATTATATGTATGGTCACTGGGAGGCCCCAGAATGGATTTTAAGACCTTTTGGAATAAATGTATGGCTGTTCACCCTGAAGATAAAGAACTGGCCAGTATTTATGCATTCTTTTCTTGTAATTGTTGTAAGACCCAGTGGGGCAAATTCTTAGTATGCTCCCTAAAGCTCTCATTTTCTAAACCTCTTTCTGCAGGTATTGTGCTGGCACAATGCCCTGGGGTACCCCCAGCGACCACAGAGACTTTGAACCTCAGCGCCATGATGATGGTTACATTGAGGTCATTGGGTTCACTATGGCCTCTCTGGTGAGAATTTTTGCAGAGCTGAGTATTTTTTTTTGCATGCAGTAGATTTCACACCGCTTAGGGCACTGGGACTATTCTGTGGGCAGTTTTGGAGTACTGGACACCTCATGTCAATGGCTCAACACTAGGATGCACAAAGTTTCATACAAAAAAGATTCTCTCCTATGCTTTCCTGGATTCAATACGGTGGGAAAAAAATTGTTTTAGCCTCAATTTTTTTTTTAAATTATGAACAAATAATGGTTTTCAAAGGAAGAGAAGTATTGTTTCATTATAAAAATGTACTCCCTGAAAAACTGGTTGCTTTGAACATATCTAATGGTGTGTCAAAATGCTCCAAAATCAAAATTCAACGAAGATTAAAGTATTATAGAAGGGATGTGTGTGCATGTGTATGTGTGTTTCTACTATGGGAAACTTCTACGGTTGCACAATAACTGCTGTTTGTTACCAGCCTCACCACAACTGTGGTTTTGGAATATTTCCCATATACATTAGAGCTGGTCAGAAATTCTTTGTTGAAAAATAGGGTTCCAGGAACAATTTTTGTGTGTGTGTGTGTAGAATAATTACATTTTTAAAAAAGTGATGATATTTGTAAAAAAACAAAATATTTTGACAATTTTTTTGAAAATTTCAAAATATTCCATGTCAAAATTGTGGGGAAAATCCTACTTTCACTTTTTCACTGGGAGAAAAAAAATGAAAAAGTAAGAAATCATGTGTGTTGGCAGGTGGGGGTGGGGTGGAGGGATAATTTTGTTGTTTAAAAAAAGAAAAGAAAAATAAACATCTTTAGGTTTTTTTCCCAAAAAAACTTTTTGTGAAACGTACTTACTCTTTTTAAATCATCTGTACTAATCGCATAATTAAAGGTTGTCCCAACTTTGCAGTGTTGAGAAGTACCACATGTCAAATCACCAGGTGCTCAATGGACATATCTAATTTGCATAAAATAGACACATATTGTAGCCATCCTCATCTTCAGTATGTAGGTGTGGCCTGCATCTTACTTGCAATATGGAGCACTACATTCTGGGACTCCTGGCCTTTAAAGGCCACGTCTCCATATTGAAATTGAGCATTCCTTTCTGCTGTACTCTACAAGTGACCATCTAGAATTGACCATCAGTGGTATTGCAAAAGTTCTCCACCTAAAGTCACACCTAAAAATCCGAATAGTTTAAAAGAATTTCAATTACTGCATTAAATATTCTCAGAAAATTCCCGTTTTCCCTATTTTATCAGAGTAAGGGGGAGAGAGAAATTTTAAGTAGATCATAGACCATAAGAGAAACACTCTTGATTGAGTAGTGCAACTGTTTAAGTATTTGTGTTTTCTATAATATGTGTGCTCACATATTGTAAATGATTAAAAAAATTGTACAGTCTGCATATGTTAACTCAAATTCTGATGACTTGTTCTTTGCTCTCAAGGTCTATAGTGCCTTCAGAAGTCTCACCTAAAGCCAGTGAGGCTGATTTATTGTGTGCTGCATTATAATGAATATTTACATAAAAAGATCTATATATGTGGAGTACATTAATACATAAAATGATGCTGATGCATAATTAAGCATTGCATTTGTATATTCACCAGCCTTGGAATTCAGAGTGAACATTTCCATAGCAACCTTAACCCTGTGTCATCACCTTTCAATTATGCATTAAAATTATGCCATTTAAAACCCCAAGCAAGATAACATGGTATTTGAGAAATAGTAGAACATTGTGTGGTTTAGTGGAAAAGGAATAAAACTTTTTGAAAGGGGTGTTGTCTACTGGTCAGAACACAGAACAGCAATCTAGAAATATAGTTCTGCTTCCCCTCTGACACTGATTTTCTGTGTAGTCTTGGGCAAGTCACTTAACCTAGAATGGGAGTGATAATTCTTACCTGCCCAACAAAGGTGTTGTGAGGATTGAATAATGTTTCTAAAGTGCTTTGAAAGCATCAGGTAAGTGCCACTGTAATTGTTTTTCTTTTGTTCCCACACAAAAAAGTTAACTCTAAGTGCATTTCCTGAGTACAAACCTTAAAAACACAAGATCACCAGTTATAGTGGTGTTACCCTCCAGACCAATGTCAGTCTTTGTACCTTTTCACCATAGTGCCCAAATGCATTCACAGGCTCTTTAGTTCCATGCCAAAGTGCTTTTCAGTTTCAACATACAACCATCCACAATGCAGGCATCTAATTCCTCACAATCACACTGAAATAAACTTTATCTCAATCATAAGCAAAACTAAGATGCCTTACTGCTAGACATACTTTAAATGTCTATGCCCCTGATTGGGGTTTCTGCTATAGCCTTTGTATACTGGTGGAGCTATCATATGGGTGTCACAAAGCCAGTGGCAACTGACTGGGAGTACCCCTACCATCAGGGGAATTCCCTAGTGGTGTAGGTCTGGTGGAATAACCCTTCATCATCCCCACTATTACAGTGCTTGGTGTAGATGTATGTGAGGTTATAACTGAGGGAAGGGACAGGATGTATTGAAGGAATGAGAAGGTGTAGCTGGAATGCACAGAACTGTATTTACAATGTATCATCCCATAGGGAATCATTTGTTAGTCTCTAAGGTGCCACAAGTACTCCTTTTCTTAGTGCAGGCAACAGTGAGTTAGAGTAGTCTTTGGGGTTGTCTCCAGAGGGTCACAGAGGTGATGCACAGTCACCTTTGCCACCACTCTCCTGAGCTGCATGAACTCATTTAGGCCACAATTCAGAACCAGGTCCCCTAGTGAGCTATTTCTACCTAAAAGAAACTGAGGTCAGAGTTAAGGTTTTATATTTGTTTATGATTTGAAGAGTCACTATAACGATAGACCTTTTCTGTATCTTAGCAGACATTTTGTGCATCACACTATGCTTTATGATATGCTTGCCCACATTTGTGACATGCTTTGAGATCTTTGGATGAAAAGCCCTATATAGATGTTAAGTAATATGATGATGATGATCATCATCATGATGTAACCAATAGCCCAGGTGTAATAATAGGACAGTTAAGGTTCCTGTGGGAAACAAAACAGTGAATGTCCTGACTTCAGTTCCTGTAACTCTTGATGCTAATGTTGTATTAATATAATGTAAAAAAATCTGATAGACAATATTCACATTTTTAATTAAAATACAGCGTTTCTGCCCCAACGTGCCTGCCTAAATCTCAAGGGCCCTGCAGCAGTCTGTCTATTAACAAGCTCTGTCTATCTTTTTGTCTCTGATATGATTTTATCCCCCTGGCCTCTTCCACTGCTTCTTTACGTCTGGTTTGGGTTTTAAAGAGGTTGCATGTACTAAAGTAGGAGAGAGGAGATGGGCTTTTTTCTTTAAGTTAGAAAAGCACCTAATGGGAAAAGCTGTCGGTCAAGAAGGTGTTGTTTAATGAAAACTATGCAGCCCTGTTTCTGTTGACTTGTTTCAGTCAACTTATGGACAGAATGTTGGGTCAGTGGGTGGGTGTCTGAGGGCACATGGTACAGCTCTCTCGTTTCATTTCTTCAAGACAGTTATTGAACATAGCATTTAATTGCTTTCCAGCTGCGGTTATTGAACAAGGTTTTTTTCCTTGCTCTTTTCAGCTTGTCTACTCCTGATGCTGAATTGCTTTATAAACTGTCATAATAATTTTTTTAGTTTAATCTAATTCACATCAAGGACAGTAGTGCCTTGGTAAGAAAGAAAATCCCAATTAATACTGTTGCTTGAAAAAGCATTTAGATTGGACAGATGGCATCCTGATCCTTGAGTCATAGACTGTAGGCACTACTGCAACACAAGTAATCCTAATTTAAAACAAGATGTAGAAATATACAGAAATGCACCATGGATGTGTGCAAGCATATAAGTGTGTATCTATATCTCTAAATATAGATATACACCACATATGCTGAGGTGACCTCCACGTGATAAATTTCATACCCAGGTGATACTTGAATTTGTCATCTATGTTTGACTGCTTCACCTGACCTCTGCCCACTGATCCTTCTCTCCAGGACTTTATTCTAGCATTCTAAGTCCCATTTTATGCCTTTTCTGTGACTGGAACTACATTGGTCATACCTCATTGAAATGACTTATTGAAAAGCTTTGATTGGAACATTGCCTTAATGCATCATGTACACCCATGTCTCTTACTGGAAAGCCATTCTGCAAATTTAGATGGGGGGAAATGTGGGGTTGGCCTGAAATGCAACTTCCTAGTGATGATGAATTTAGAATAGTGTGTTCTTTGCATTGCATCCTCCAAATTAGTGGGCAGTTGCTGCTTTTGAACTGTATTCTGGCAAGCATGAAAATCTCCCTGTGATAGAACAAACCACTTACTGCAACAGGGTGGGTCTGATGTGCAAACGGAATAGTTTGTAGCAGAGGGTATAGAGTGCTGGGTAAAACAGGATTAGGGAATTGTTAGCTAACTCAAGTGGCTGGTATAGGATAGTAACATTATGGCTTTCCTCTTTGCTTTGTCCTTGTGCTGCAGGCCGCTCTTCAGGTGGGAGGTCATGGAGAAAGGTTGCATCAGTGCCGGGAAGTGACTCTGTTAACATACAAGTCTATCCCCATGCAAGTGGATGGGGAGCCATGTCGACTGGCTCCGTCTCTCATTCGGATCTCCCTAAGGAACCAGGCCAATATGGTGCAGAAGAGCAAGAGGAGAACATCCATGCCTTTACTCAATGAGTGAGTTGGACTTGTTCATGTCCTAATACAAAGAGGCTCTTACTGGGCAGAGAATTCAAACAGATAATTTGCATGGACTGAACCATCAGAGTATTTGGAGAAAGAGGTCCAGATACCCCAGAATGTTCCTCTCCTCCACATTGTAAATATTTACCAGTTTTTGTTTGTGCTTTAACTAACAGGGTTCCCTTTGTCTTGCTTTCAGAAAGACGTTATGTCTTTCAGTTATCCAAAGGGTAACTATTCGGGGAGGTCTCAGTGGACTCTACTGTGTGACTCTTACTAACGCTCACAGAAGCTGTGCAGATATGCCCCGTACACCTTCTAAAGTGCCATATAATCTGCTTTCTGAAATTAATGAGTCTTTTTGATCCCACATTGAGACCATTCAATAGATGTCCACAGCCCACTGCAGGATACAGATATGCTCAGGCTATATTGCAGTCTTTGTGTTGGGAGCATGCTGCTCCCGGTTGCAAATGGGACCAGCGTGAGGATTCACAGAGCTATTTGTCACCCTATGGGGAATCCTGATTGGAATGCACTGGTATAAATCACTAAGGTCTTGTCTACACATACAACGCTGCAACGGCACAGCTGCAGTGCTTAGTGAAGGCTACCTGTGCCAACAGGAGAGCTTCTCCCATCAGTGTAGTTACTCCACTGCCCTGAGAAGTGGTAGCTATGTCAATGGGAGAAGCGCCCCCATCGCTATACTGTGTACGCTATACTGTCTACAGTACAACTGTCGCTTATGGGGGTGGATTTTCCACACCACTGAGCAACGTATTTATACCGACAAAAGTCTGTAGTTAGACCAAACCTTAGAGTCTGGCTACTCTGCAGTTGGGAGCATGCTTCCCATCACAGGTAGACAGATTTGTACGAGCTCTACTCAAGTTGGTGTGCTAATAACAGCTATGTGGCCACAGTGACATGTGCGATGGCTCTGGCTTGCTGCCTGAATACAACTGCACGTGACCCCCGGGTATGTACTTGGGGGGCTAGCCCAGCTAGCCCATTAGCTGCCGTGGCTAACTATCATTTTTCGCATGCTAGCTCAAGGAGAGCTAGCTGAGTTTGTCTACTCGCGCTGGGAGGCATGCTTCCAGCTGCAGTGTATATGTACCTCTAATTGAGAGAGTTCAATAGCTCTCAAATAAATAGTAATTCTTTCTGTGCTGCAGTGGTAAAACATTGCAGTGTTCTTGGAAGTGTCATTGTTCCACTGGAATATCAGCAATTCAGAGGGGACTTTCCTGGTCTATTAGGAAGTACCGAGGGATGCATTTTGCGTGAGACACTAGATATATATTTGGCAGCTCCCAGTCTGCTAAAAGAAAAGGTAGAGTACTCAGATTACAATGAGAGTATTAGCTTTAGGGAGTTGCATCTGAGGGTAGATTAGGATTGAGCGTTTCTGGATCAGGGAACCAGGAAAGAAAGGAAGAAAAGTGAGAACAGACAAGTAAGGAGATAAGATATAAAATGAGAGGGAAGCAGCATTAGCGTAGCCTAAAAAGGAACAGGAAAGGTTAAATAAATGGAAGCCAGAAAACATCCAAAGAAGAGAAGATAAAATTTTAAAATACCTTTTTATACTAAAACATTAGGTTTTATTCTTGATCTACCAGTGAGTCTTTCTGTGCTGCTGAGATGGGAGCTAATAAGCATTCCTGCCAACTTCTTCATGATATATTATTTAAATTGAAAAAGACAAGGCAGGCCTTCAGTAGGTACTGAGCCTAGGTTTAAAGCCAAATACCTCCAGCACCCTACAAATGTTTTTCAAACAGCCACATACTAAGGAGTGTGTTATTCCTTTTAGCAAATCATATAATCCAGTGGCTGCCAACCTTTTGAAGCAGAAGTGTATCAATTCATAAAATCAAGTCCTTTGCTATACCAGCCAATGCCTCCCTATTCAGTTTTGCATGTTCAGTTCTGTTAATGAGACAAACATTTTGGAGCAGCAGTCTAAGCTTATGTTTGCCATATTAGATCCTTATTTGTCTGGAAAATATGTTAGGCATAAATTTCACCTTGAACAGTTGATGAATAGGAGACTATCACCCCCTGAACAATGACCTCTAATTTCTTTTCACCACTCCATACAGTGCTACAAAGTCCAAACTGGAAAAATTCAATCCTCAGCTATTGTTTCCAACCACGAGGGAGGCCACAGCAGTGTGAAAAAAGCATCTAGTGTATTTCAGTCTAGTTATTAGCATGGTCAGGCATAAGTTATGGCATCTGAGTTTAAACTGTGGATGGGGTATATGGATCCGCCCTATCATGGTAACGCTGTACAGTAATTTAGGTCCATTGAGTCCTGGAGAATATTGTTCATGGCGGAATTGGTTTGAATATGCTATGCCAAACTCCATCGGGTTCAGAGCTTCTGTTGTTTTGGTACCTTTTGGTTTGAATGAAATATCCACCTGTGAGTCTGTGTTTTTGGGGGGTTACTGGCAGTTCATCAAGGACTTTAATCCCAATCTCAAACCTCTGCAAGGCGTGTGTCAGTGTGTCTGGGTGCTTGGGAAGAAAGGTGGAATGGGATGGGGCAGGTGGAATGTCCGTTGAGTTTTTTGGCATAATAAAGATGAATTATAGGAGGAAGAGGTCAGAGTGACTAAGCTGGAGTTTGGCCAGTATGACACTGTTCTGCAAAATCCCACCACAGACACCAAGTTTTCCCTTTTACATTGTCATATACATTTCTTAACCTGGTGTCTGCAGTGTTTAAAGGCATCCCATTAAAATCTTTACAATTGATAGGATAGGTGGATTTTTCTCCTCAGAATGGGGGAAGTGCACCCTGTGAATTTTAGATGTGTGAGATTACTGAATGGGTCTGGCACTGCACCTGCAATTGCTGGAAGCTTTTCTTGAGCTTTCTGCACATACAGTGATTAAAAAATAATCTCACATCACACTAATTCTGAAAGCTATTATTAATTACTTTGATGATATTGGAGGAGGAGGTTAACAGCAGAAACTCCCTTTGGAATTTTGTCTGATGTAATGGCACAAGTGAGAGAGTTTTCTTTTCTTTTTCAAGTTTCTTAATGTGTTTCTGACTTCCCATTGTATGTTGTTTTGGAGTTCTGTTTTTTATAGCATTGAGGGCTGGCTGGGAATGGTAAGTTTACCATGTGCCCTGCTGATGACTTTTTCAAAGGCAGTGGAATCCACTTATACAAATAACTGTTAAGGACGTATACCTGTTATGAAAGAAAACAGTTTCTGTGGACCAAGGCAAAACACATCCCTAAAATACTGTGGTGAGAGTAGGTTGATTTTTTTTTCCCATGGAAAATTTTGACTTTTCTTTGGCAAAACTGAAAAGTTTTTGAATTTTGGATTTTTTTTCTGACACTTTTTGGGTAAATTTTCATTTAGTTGAAAACCCAATTTTCCATCAAAAACAGTTTTGATGGAAATTTTTTGACAGGATCCAACTGTGGGACTCTTTCAGGTCCATCCTTGATAGGGGGATAAACCTGCTGGAGGAATGAATTTCTAAGCCATCAAATGGAAAAGTGCAATAGTAAACTGGCTATAACAAATTAGTTTCCCAAAGACTTCTCTTTTGTACTTAACTCTGTGTATTTAACTAAAATATATTGTATCTTATAAAAGAGCAGAACCATTTTTTGTGGCTGTGTATGCTGGAAGGAGCGAGGGCTACAGAGATTTCCCCCTCCATCCTGCACCTATCCCAACTCTCTTGTTCTCCTCAGACTCAAAGAGCTGCCTATCTTCCTGCAGTGTCTTCCTTCAGAACCCGTAAACACAGCATTTCAGAAATGCTGAAACAAATGTAAACGTTTCCAAATACACATTCTTCAGCATACCATGAAAAATTTCCAAATTTCAACTTTTTGTCTCATTTCAGGATTAAAACAAATGTTGAAATGTTGGAATTTCCCATGGGCTAGAAATTTCAAATTTTGCTCAGTTCTAGTAAATAGAAATAAGTGGCTAGAAGGAGGCGTGTTTGAGGTGAGCAATATATATTTCTCCCTTTGCTCTTATTCTAATGCTATTCTGACCAGTAACCTTTCTTCACAAGCAGAGGTAGCCAAACAGTATAGTGATAGATTCAAGAGGCAAAGTCTATTTAGCTTATCAAAGAGATGGTTAAGGGGTGACTTGATTACAGCCTATAAGTACCTATATGAGTTACAAATATTTGATGATGATGATGATAATAATAATTAATAATAATAATGATAATATTTGATAATGGATTCTCCAGTCTATCAGAGAAAGGTATAACGTGATCCAGTGGCTGGCAGTTGGAAGCTAGACAAATTCAGACTGGAAATAAGGCATTATTTTTTTAACAATGAGGGCAATTAACTAATTGAACAATTAACTAAGGTTCATTGCGGATTCTTCGTCACTGGCAGTTTCTAAATCTAGATTGGATGTTTTTCTAAAAGATCAGCTCTAGGAAATTTTTTGGGGAAGTTCTCTGGCTTGTGTTATACAGGAGGTCAGACTAGAGGGTCACGATGGTCTCTTCTGGCCTTGGAATCCGAGTATTGAAAGGTCTGGTGGTTTTGGTATCTGTCTGCTGGAGTCTTTAGTTGATATTAATAAATGTTACAGTGGTGAACCTAAGCAGGATTTGAAGTCAAGTTGCTCAGGTGGGAAAATCCAACAGAAATAGTCAGGATATTCTGGTGTCATAGTTTTTTTTAACCTTAGAAAATAGAAACACGGTGAGGACCTTTCTTACTGGCGAGGAAGGTCATTATAGGCATCTGACATTCCCTTGACTACTGCTATTAAATAGACTCCCTTGGTTTCTCTTCTGCTGTTGTGATTTCTGGATGTTTGGGTTGTCTTTCCTTTGTTGTGCTGATTAGTAAATTAA
Source organism: Macrochelys suwanniensis (assembly GCA_033296515.1). NCBI lineage: Eukaryota > Metazoa > Chordata > Testudines > Chelydridae > Macrochelys > Macrochelys suwanniensis. Next base: position 242,695,130 of record CM065775.1, on the reverse strand, counting down.
TTTACCTCCTGGCACAGGATGTGAGTTGCCTGTGGATATCAGGACGGTAGTGGGGTGAGGGATAGCTCAGTGGTTTGAGCATTGGCCTGCTAAACCCAGGGTTGTGAGTTCAATCCTTGAGGGGGCCATTTAGGGATCATGGGCAAAAATTGGGGATTGGTCCTGCTTTGAGCAGGGGGTTGGACTAGATGACCTCCTAAGGTCCCTTCCAACCCTGATATTCTATGAACCTAATATTTTCTTCCTTCATATTTTCATGTTGAGGCAGTGATAAATATTAGGCCTTCAGAGAGCAGCTTTCCTATAGATTTTTTTTTTAATGGAGTAGTCTCCACAATGTGAACGCACCTACCTTATCTATCTCATAGCTCATCTTGGGTAACATTTCAAAAGCATCTAAGAGACTTAGAACCCTAAGTCTCATTGACTTGCCATGAAACTCAGGCTCCTAAGTCACTTAGGTACTTTTGAAAATTTTGCTTCTCATCCATTTACCTAATCTAGGTTTGATCTATCTAAGGACTATCTCCTTTCTCTGTCATTTCACAATTAATCTCATCCCAAGATATGGGGAAGTGAGCAACATTTAATGTTTGTTTTTGAGAGTAAAATGTCTTAAAGGTTATAAAAGAGAATGAACAAGAAATCTGCTCTTGAATCGAATCTGAGCCAGGGGTCCAAATCTAGCAGTACGGTTGAGCCACTTAAGCTGAAGGAGAATTTCCTTTCCTTGCTGACAGCAGCAGCACTAATAGCCTCATTCAAGCTTTCAGCTATTAGAGGACCAGACAGTTTCACATGTGTTGCATTCCACCTGAGCTGGGCAAATAATTGGCAATGAATAATTTATCCAATGAATTTCACCTCTTCGGTTACTGAGTTATCCAGGAACAGATTGTGATCTTCTCAAATGTATTCATTATCTGAAATTATTCATAGAATAATTTCTGCAAAATATTCCTTGGTCTCTTCATTGAATATTCAGTTCATTATTGAATATTTCCTATTTGAAACTTGTGCTGTTGTGATTGAACACACAGTTTGTTTCTGTTCTCTGATTGGATGAGCATACCACTGCTAACCGGAATCAGGTTTCTGGTTTGAACATCTTCTGATTATAAATTTGAAATTCTTTTTCAATAAATACTGTACACTATTTTCTTAAAAATTTCTGCTTCTGCAAACATCTTGCCAATTAAACTAATTTGCAAGAAGAAAATGTAAAAAAGTTCTGAATACAGTCAGTATGGTAGCTAACTTTCTATTGGCTGAAAACCAGACCTTTGAGGCCCCACCCCGCCTTGCCTCTTCCCCCTCCACAAGACCTCCCCCTCCCCACCCCTGCTCGCTCCTCTCCTCCTCTCCCGCCACTGCTGGATCATCTCCACCTCCCTCCCCCTGAGCTGGGCTCCCTGTGCTCCAGGCCTGGGATGGGAGCTGCTGCAGCCTGACGCGGAGCCTGCCTACAGGTAGGCAGTAGCTCTGGCTGAGCAGGGACTGGCACAGGTTGATGACCTGGCGCGTTCGCCCACCCCTAGCCCACAGTAACCAGACTTTCGGTGTCCTGTCAGCACATCTGACTGGACACTGCCAGCTCCCCTTTTCGACCGGACTTTCTGGTCAAAATCCAGGCACCTGACCTGGCAGCCCAAACAGTCAAAGAAAATTGGTTTAAAGGTTAAAAAGAATGTTTGCATTGCCATTGGAGGACAATGTTCAGGGGCAATATACCGTGGTCGCACATATAATGTTTCTACCACTTCATTGTTTGTTTCTGATAGGTGCTTTCTAAACATAAAAGAAGGCATAGTCTCTGCCTCATTCTGTAGGCCATTACACATAATGGGGATATAATAATGAACCAGTAAAGAGATTCAATCCAGAAGTGACTTTTTAGGTGCAACAATTGTACAACGTTGATTGATATTGTTTACACTCAGAAACTGTGCAAGTTGTGGACAGAAAAGAGGCAGATCACAGGGTAATGGTAAATTTGTTTACTTCTCATACCTGATTTCCATTTGTCTTCTGAGTCAGTATGTTAAGTTTAGTGGCAAAAGTAAGACTTTACTGTAGCCAGACTAGCAGAGTCAATTTTGCTGCAGAACAATGAGCTGCATTCTGTTCTGCTGCATGCATCATTAAAAGAGTTGCCAGTTAAGTTCTGATTCTATAATCTCTCTTGTTGATGCTGGAGATTTATGAAACAGAACACAGCTTGGTTTTCAGAGATCAGGCTAAGCATGTGATGCTGGCAGTTAGGTTTTGCTTACAAATCAGACAACATTTTTCTATGTGGAAGCCATTGAAGAGGAATTAGAAGGGACATCAAGAATCAGTTTTCCCAGAGTCACTTTCTGATCCGGAACCCCAGTTTGGCTACAACTTGCAGAGCAGTGTTTTAATCAGAGGCGTACAAAACCTACAGAGAGATTATTTGGCTTTCAGTTTGGGTTAAAGAAGAATGATCTGCTATTATGAAACAAAAATGGTTTCAGAGGTTAAATATAGAAGCATTGCATTGGGACAGTTGAGAGAGGTACAGAGACCCCTTCGAGTATAGAAACTAAAGAAACCAAGTTTGGGAGTTACTGTATATTACATGCATGGTTCCTGAAGATATGTTAAAGAAGAATAGGGACAGCATTTTGCCATTGTGGATAGAGGAATTCCAATTAAGACTATTTTTGTAAACATTAACAAAAATTGGCAGATTTGGGGAGGCAAATTCATCATATCAAGCTGTTTGCTCTTCTGGACTTGCAAAGTGCATCACAGGCTTTTCAAACTGTATAGGCTTAAGAACTTTCAGACCCCGGCCCAGAAACCTCACCTGGTGTAACTGTGCACATTGTTTGCCGTTAGCCTGTCCATAGCCTTCCAAAAAGACCTTTGTGTCACTTCACAGTGAACATTGTCATTTGTTCTGTTTACCTTTTTTGTTGTTGTTGCTGCTGCCTCCCTAGTGCAATCTTGGAGCTTTGCATGTTTTTTCATTCAAATATTATGTGATGCATTCCTTTTGTTTCTGTTTAAATGTTGTATGTCTCTCTTTCTCTCTCTTTCTCTCGCCTGGCTTCTTCATTGTCTGTCCATGCTGTTGTGCTGACTCTGTCTTGGCTGCTCATTTCCTGCTGCCTATAGTATCCATAAAGGGCGCTCTGCAGACCTGAGAAGAGTCTCGGCTCCCCCTGACTCCTTCACTATGTGAGTACTGTGCTTTTTCTTTTCATTTCCTTCCTCCCTTTCAAGTGTGTTCTGTCTGCTTCCCTTAACTTTTGTCTGTTGCACTCTTCTACTGTACCCACCGTCCTGGCAACAATGCGATCAAGACAGTCTCTCTCCCAAAGGAGCAGATTCAGCAATGCAGTGATAAATGCCTAGAATAGGAATTGTTTCTTTTCTATTTGATCTTTCTTTTTTGTTGCATGAGCTGGATGTAGGGTGACCAGATAGCAAGTGTGAACAATCAGGACAGGGGGTGGGGGGTAATAGGTGCGTACATAAGAAAAAGCCCCAAATATCTGGACTGTCCCTATAAAATTGGGACATCTGGTCACCCTACTGGATGTCAGGTCCTAAGCACAGCTTCATTCTTTGGCTGCTGGGGTTGATTCTGGCCTGCAGGTTGTCAGAAGCCAGGAGTGCTTTGAAGGCACCACATTTTTCTCAGTTCCCCTCAAGAAGAGGCAGGAAGCACCTCTCAAGTGCCTTCTTCCTCTCCCAACTAATCCTTAGAGAAGCATTGACAAGTGCTGGAAGGAGACATGACTATTTTCCCTCCAGTCAAGGAGAAATGAACAAGACCTTCTGGGGGTCCTCCAGAAGCACATGTCCCAAACATAGCCATTGTTAAATATTCAAATGCATATCCAGAGCATTTGCTTGGCTTAAGCAGATGCTGATGCTTCTGTTTATTCTATGGCATTGTTCGCTAATTAGTTCCTAGCACAGCTTCCAACCAATTATTGAGGAGCTAGAACTATACTGCTGTGTCTGTGCTTGCACTTTTGGAAAATGCATTTGTCTTGAAAAGGTACAAGTTCCTTTTCTGATGGTCACACAACATCCCTGGGAATACCGGAGATGAAGTGAATAGTGTCTCTCTTTCATGAACTTACAAGATTCATACTGGGATTTTTGGTTTTCAGTTTTAACCAAAAATAGTCCAACCCCACCCTCCAAGCATAAGTATTTCTTCTTCTAACGGGTAAAAACCAGAAACTTATTCCTGCAGTGGTGTTGGACCAGTTTGTATAGTGGAGGTGCTGAGAACCATTGAACTAAACTGTAAACCATGTATATGATGGAAATCACTTCAAGCAATGGCCTGTGGTAGCACCCCTAGTTCCAGCACCTATGTCTGAAAGGGAAAGTTACTGTTCTGTTTGCAGCTGCATTAGAAAATAAAACAGTCCCTTCCTGGCAGTATTTTGACTGTCAGTAGCCCCAGTGTGGTACACTGGCTATCCTATAGCTCAATCGTTTAAGAATCGAACATCTCTATAAAAATATGGAGAACTGGTGATTTTTTAAAAAAAGCAGGCACAGACAATTAGTTATTGCTTTATTTACTCATTCCCTTAATAAGGATGTGCCTTATTGTCAACCCTGGGCACATTTACAATAAAAACAATCACCATGTACTATGTCAACCCTATCTGTACAGTTTGTCTTCAAAAATGTTTTGTTAATATTCAGTCAAATAAGAAATGCAATTGGTTTTGTGTTTGCACCACTTTTGTTGTCATGTTTTGTGAATGTTCTGCTGGACAACTTTGAATGACAACCAGGTCTGTGGAAAAAATGAATTTGAAGAATATATTAGAGAATTGTGAATTTCAGACTGTGACTGAATATTCACAGTGGAAACTTAATTCTAAAAGTTATGCTCAGACAATCATGGAACAGCAACAATGCTGTGTGTGGCCTGTTTGCCCAGTGAAAACTAAACAACCCAGTTCTATTTGTGAATATTGGATACTTGCAGTGAACTGCACACAAACTCATCAAACCAAGACTTACTTGCTCAACGCATTCAGTGAATAATTTTAAAAAAAACAACAACAAATACATTTCAAAAAATTATAAGTAGCTCATTGATATTTGACGAGAAAATATCCTCATTCATCATACATTATTGCTATACCATATTCACTCAGCTCTATGAATATTAACACAAAGAAAATAACTCCCCCATTTAATAAAACCAAGTACACCCCTCAAAGCAAGCACCTAGAAAATCCTGGGTAAAGCTTTCCTGCATTCCTTGAACATTAACAAACTTGTGGACCAAGGAGCAGGGGAGTGTGTTTCAGAGTCAAGGGCCATCCAATGAGAATGACCTCCAAATCTGGGTACTGTTAGCCTGAGCGTCCCAGCTGGTCTCAACTGTCAGAATAAGGCAGAAAGAGAACAGCAGTTTCTAAGACATATGGGACCCAAGCTAATTTGTAAGTCAAAGATATACTGTATCTTGAAATCTGTAAAAATAGACTAAACATGCAGCTGCACTATGACTGCCAATTAATGTGTCTGATTAATTGAAGTAAGAACCCAAGACGCGTTAGGGAAATTTGATTTGGGCTGTGATTGCTTTGAGATTCAAATGTTCCTTGTCTGTAGGGTAATGTGGAAAGTATGTGTGTTCCAGTTAGCGGAGTACAGCAAGAGGGATTCTGTGGAGTTTCAGGGATAGAGCCTGCACCCTAGATAACCTTCAGGTTTTCTGGAGCAGTGTCTGTGGACAGGATGAGTCTTGAAGTTTGGGCGGCAAAGCGTGTGAAAGAAACACACACACACACACACACTGATTAATTATATATTTTTAATTAATTTTTCCAAATACAACAAATATACAAAAATACCAGATTCATCACAATACCAAAAGTAAATGAACAGGGTTTGGATAAAAGGCGGGGAAGTGAAGCGACATATCTATCTTCCAAGTCTACGTTAATCATAGACCTCTAAAAAGTCAGCCCAAATGGCTTTGAATGTTTCAGGCATTCCCTTTCTGCGGCGTGCCACTTGTTCATTAGCTGCAAGGTCAACCGTATCACTGAATTAGGCATCAATATTTGGTCAGAATCGACTTTTCCATTTTTGCAGGCTTAATTTTTTAATCACCAAAACTGCACACTGGAACCATGTTGCCTTGTTACCAGGTAATCTCCAGCTTTCCAGAATATATCCAAGAATGAAATTTAAGGGGGAGGGCTCCAATTTAGCATCCAATATCAAATTGTTCCTTTGGCCCACCTCATACCAGAAATTCTTGATACAGGGGCACTCCCAAAACATACACGCTAATGAATACCAAAGGAGTTACATTTCCAACAGTGGTCAGCATTTATGAGGCTCATTACCATTAGTCTGTGTGGGGACCAGTATATCTGAAAACATGTATTTTGGTGAATGAGCCATAGCTTCAGGTCTGTAATTGTTTAACATTAGATACAAGTGTATTCCATTGGGTTAGAGATGTGTATCCAAATCTCTATTCCAAGCAACTCTCAAATCATTAATGTTTGGCAGAGTTTTTTGGGCCAGAAAATCATAAAAGGCTACTGTTGGGGAATATTGTCTTTGAATTATGAACAGTAGAGTGTTTTGAAACTTGGTTTGGGTATAATATGCCTTGATTTTTACTGAGGACTTATGGGTAGAGTAGAGTACTCACACTTTTAGTGGAGTGTTTTTTAAAGTGGGGTGAATGTTAGATCGTTGAGTATATGCTCTGTTGGGATGATCCATAAGAATATCATATTTGAACTGTGCAGTTGATGCAAAGCGGTATAACTATTTGGATTTATCTGAAAAATTAGCATTGGCTACTTGAAAAACAAGAAGTAATTGACTTACTTGGGCCTGTGTTTAGAGATGTAAGCACTGCTAAAGGATCTAACTTCCACAAACTTTTCATACATAAAAGGAGTGCTGTGGATATGCTGTGATTATTTACTGCTAAGATCTGCATACAGAAAAATGTTGTTATTGTCTAGTTATTAAATAATGAGTATTCTTGGCTAGTGGGGCATGTGTGATATTTGCAGCAATCATAGAATCATAGAATATCAGGGTTGGAAGGGACTTTAGGAGTCCATCTAGTCCAACCCCCTGCTCAAAGCAGGACCAATCCCCAATTTTTGCCCCAGATCCCTAAATGGCCCCCTCAAGGATTGAACTCACAACCCTGGGTTTAGCAGGCCAATGCTCAAACCACTGAGCTAAAAGATGTTCACATCTTTTGTCTGTGTGGGCAACAAAAGTACTGAAAGGAATCAATTTTTGATTTTAGCAATATGAATGTCTAAAGAAATCTGTTTGCATGGGGTGCACATGCACTATACACTCTTTGAAATGGCCAAATAAACACCCTAACCATAAAAGAAAAAGCATAAGAAGGACCAAAGTAAAACAAGACAGCGGAGTGTGAGTTAGAGAAAATGGGTCAATGTCTAACAGTGGTATTAAGGATCAAAGAGCTTTCCTCCCCCTCCCCCCAGAATGAATTATAAGCATTTGAGAGACTAATTTTTCTTTGTCCTTTTTTCTCTTTTCAATCAGTTGATCATTAGGTTGGCTAGTGTTAAAAGTGAGTTTTCTGAATCCTTCCCGGACCATCTGATGTCACTTAAGGCATGCAATGTGGTTTGCACCTGGGTAATGCTACTTTTGTAAGGTAGTACAGTTGGGTTGCACGGGCGCACTGTAGAGAGTGTAAGGAAGAAGTTTAAGTCCGACTGACGTTGATGGGACATAAGCAAGAACAAAAGTGCTTTGCTGAATAGGTATGGGATTACATGTGTGTTTACAGTTATTTGCTTTGCTGAATTGGGGCCTAACTGAATTGGGGCCTAAGGAAAGAAATTAGTATATTGTGCAAATTACATGTTTGACAGATAATAAACCATTCAGTCCAACTAACTCCTGACTTGAATGGGTCAGACTCCCTAGCAAGATTGGCCTTTAACAGCTGACACTATGAATTGCCTATTTGAAATTATCCTTTTTGATAAGAATAATGTCCAGTACATAGCAGAGTCATGAACTAGCTGTAGGATTGGAAGAAGATAATTTAGTCTACAGCGGAATTGGCCCAGTATACTTATTGAAATCAATTAGATGTAAGTATGGTTGAATGAATATTGATCATTGCTAACTTTTTTTAAAATTTTAAAGAGAATGCTGGTCTATAGTATTATTTTTTGTAGTAGATTCCTGGGTTAGCAGTGTGATGGCCATGATCAGGCTTGAAACTTTATAACACTCAAATGGATTTAAAAGACAAAGCATGAGATTTTCAGCCATGCTGTGGCTTCTTTGCAGTGCAAAGGGCTGTAAAACTAGTGCCGGGACAGAGTTTAGAAGGCGTGGCTGGGGACTGGCCAGGTAACTCTTCCACTCTGTTGATCCCTAGCTTCCAGAATAACCCCTTGGGACCACTGTCAGCCTGGTGCAATTTACAGCAGCCTGAGATTACTTTATATTGTGTTGGGGCATTGGGCCAGCTCCAGAATGGGGGAACTGTTAGGTGGAATAAAACCCCCAATCCTGAATGAAGCAAGCTTGGCTGGATCCCAGCTAATATATTCAGTGGAACTCACTTCTGCAGGATATTGTTTAGGCAAATAGCTTAGTAAGGATTTTGGATTTTTTTTTAAACTTTATCTGAAGCTGCTGGCATTGCCTATTGTCAGAGACAGGACACCATCTAGATGGTTCTTTTCCATTATGGCAGTTCCTATGTTTTAAATAGATAAGAGCTGTCAGACGCAACCTAATTTTTAATACATAATTTCCAAGCTCTACCAATGAGATCTTAGCAGTGAGGTTAATTTATTTTTCTCCTTTGATTGCTGTTATCCTGCTCCTGATTGTTCTAAACACAAGGACATTTAATTAGTTTTGCATGTTTATTCCTTCTTCAGGAGATAGGTAATTCATTAATCTGTCACTGCAAACATGCCCCAGAGGAGTTTTGTGTTTTCTAAAGTTTAGGGGTTTTGGGGGCGGGGGAGAGGAGAAAGGGAGGGAAGAGCTGAGGATGCTTTTTGGTGAATGCCATTAACAGTGTTATAAACAGCATTTGCATAGGTTGAGGTGGGCTATATTCTGAAAGATCTGTGAAAAATACCTCACTGGATTCTGCAAGGTTGTTTTTTGACCCTTTTCTCTATCTTTATGCAGACACGAACAATGAGAAACGGGTCATTGGATTTATAAATAATTGGAATGGGAATTAGGGTGTGTATATCACAAGTTGTTTTCCCCCCAGTTGAATCAACCTGGTGTCCTATCACAAGTGAGTTGTGATTACCACGCTGGAGCTCCAAGATCAGGAGCCAGCCTGACATCTCCTATTCTTTCTTTCCTGGGTGATTGGAAGCTGAAACACACAGCTGAGGTAAAACAGCCATGCTTCAAGGGGGTGTTTGGAATCATCCCACCAACGTCTGGATGATTAACAGGGCAGTATTGGGGTCAGAGCTTCATCAAAAGATGAGTGTGCCTTACTGCTGGATGGAAATACACCGTGTTTTGATGGTGACTGCTAGAATATGTATGTGTGTGTTGTCTACATGAGTTCAGACAAAGACAAGGGACAGAAAGCATTACTGATGTATTACTTTCTTCCCCAGGTCCATGTCTGAACACACGTATACAAAACATACATGCCTACATACTCTGGTGGCCAGGGCTGGCGCTTTCACTAGGCGACCCTAAGCCATTGCCTAGGGCGCCAGGGTTTTTTTTTGGGGGGGGGGGTGCATTTCGCCGCCCTTAGTGGCGGGTGGCTGCCTTCTGCCTCCCAGCTCCACGCTCAAGCCGGGAGGCAGGAGGCAGCCGCCCGCTTCCTCACGAAGCCCTGCTGTGGCGAGGGCTGTTGCCGTGCCGCTGGAGCTCAGCAGGGCTTTGCGAGGAAACGGGCGGCTTGCCGCGGCTGCCTCCTGCCTCCTGGCTCCATGCTCAGCGGCTCAGTGTGGAGCCAGGAGCTGGGGAGGCGCCGCGGGCGGGGGGGATGCTGCCGCGGCCCGCGGGCGGGGGGCTGAGCTGCCATGAGTGGGGGGGTTAGCTGCCGCGGCCTCGGGGAGCTGCCTCAGCCCGTGGGCGGGGGGCTGAGCTGCTGCGGGTGGGGGGGTGAGGAGCCACCTGCTGCGGGTGAGGGGAGCTGGCTGCTGCAGAGTGGGGCGCAGGGTTGGTGCAAGGAAGTTTCACCTAGGGGACGAAACTTCCTTGCACCGGCCCTGCTGGTGGCCACCATCAGAATCCAGTGTATCTCACTGTAAGACACACTCATCTTTTGATGAAGCTGTGACCCCAGTACTGCCAGCAGTTAATCATCCAGCAGTTGATGAGATGATGCCAGTTGCCCTGCTTGAAGCATGACTGTTTTACTGCTGTCTGTCTGTCTGTACGCAATCCCTCAAGTTTATAAATCTAGACTCTTTTGCAGGCTTGTTAGTTCACAGGTACAGAATTCCAGGAGTGCTGTAGTTTCGGTTAAAGGCTGGTTATCGTTAGATAAAAGTGTGTCACTTCTCCAGTATGCGATTTCCCTTAGGAGGTGGTGGGAATTAAAATAAATGAACGGAGTCTTTCTCTAGCACGATAAAGACCTGATTCCTGCTGTACACCTAGTGGATATTGACTCCTTGGTTCCTGGAGGGGGTGGTGCTGGTGGACGATGTGGGAGTAGGTGGAATCCATAGCAGGTTAAAGGAATGGGGAATGATTGTTTTGTTTGTTTTTTAAATTAAAAAGGTGGGGTTTGTTTTACGACTAGGAATTTCTAATTGGGCATTCCAAAAGAGTGTGTGGGAGACCCAATATTTTTACTTTCATAAATGAAGATTTCAGTCCGGTTGCTGTCAGTCCACATCTGTGTTTCTTATCATGTATTTCCTTTTATGGGAAAGTCCTACAGAGTTGATGTAATAGAAAATGATAACATTTCAATAAGTTTCAATACAAGTTTAATAGAAAATTATACCCCTGCTACAGAAATGAGATTCTCAGTTGAAGTTTTTAGACCTGTAGAGCCCTTCATGTTTCATCCCAATTACATTCTACAGATCTTTTCCCTAAGGATTGCTTTGATTGAAGGAAGAAAATGCCCAACCCTTGCTCTGGGTGCTTCCGACACACACTATCAAATATGTCCATCAAATATAATTCCATATGATATAATAATCTACCCATACAATCTTCAGTGATAAATACCCACTAATTAGTACCAATAACAATCTAGACTTCCTCATCTACCCGTCAAGGTACCGCTTACCTAACAGCTCCAGAACCATGTTTGTCTTGTCTATGCCCATTTTTCTTCTACAATATTTGTCATGAGTAGAGCTGGTCGAAATTATTTTGACAAAACTATTTTCTGTTGGAAAATGCTATTTCATGGAAATCAAAATGTTTCTCAGCAATGTGTTGATTTCAACAACATTTTTGACAGAAATACTTCCAAATGATTTGAAACCGAAATGGAGTGTCCTGTTTGACTTTCTCATTTTGCTTCTACTTTCCTGTGTTGTTTCCTTTAGACTTTTATATTACAAAATATTTACTTTAATATTCTATATGTTAACATTTTACATTATAATGTTTTGAAATGATTTAAATGAAATGTTTTGTCATAAAGACATTTAGACATTTCTGAATTGGAATTTCTGTTCCCCCAAAATGTTGATATTTTAACTCAATTAATGATGAAAACAAAGTTTGAAATGTCTGAAATTCCCGCAGCGTGGAAATTCCATTTTCCAACCAACTGCACTCAACAGCAATAAGATGGAAAGGTATTTTTTTCAACTCTTTCTAGTAGAATGGTGACCCAAGTCATCTTTATTGAATGACCAGCATTCTCCTTATCTGAAATAAGATTGATTTGGGTTTGTCTAGGGCTTGAAAACTTTTCTTATTTTACACCTGGAATAACACCTTTTTTGTTTTGTTTTCTGCAGTGTTTGCAAACATTAATTTGAATAAATATTCTGGTTAGTATTCAGTGATATTCACAACTTCTTTTACTAGCTTTTTCACAAACATGTTGTGAGCTAAACTCTGTTGTTTCCAGGCATGTTTATCTAAAGGTAGAATATTTGTGCATACGTGTACTAATATGGTTTCTCACATGAATACTTATGCAAATTGCACAAATATTTGTACTGGAACTGTTTGCTCTTTTATCTTAAAAGCTCTTTTGGACTGGGAATCATCCAGTTAGGTGGCAGGAACAATACCACCCGATACAGGTGACCAATCTCACTGCATGTGTGTGAATTACAACTAGTGAATACTGAAAGCAGTTGCTGTCATGAATAGAAAGCAATTCATCACATAAATTTTAAATGAACAAATTGTTAGAAACTGAAGCATGCTTTCAGGTAATTCATGAACTGACAGTAGCGGTAAATTCATTGAAGATATAGTTCACTGTGAATAACTTGTCGAACTCTGGATGTACTACATATGACTAGATTTTATTAAATGCATAAAAATCTTGCTCCTTAGAAAGTACCTTTTAGCACTGCAACTTCCAATATTCACCTAGTGCTGCCAGAGAGCTCTTTTTCCCAAGAAGGTAACATCTTGTAGCTTAGTATTATCATTCATCTTGAACATGGTTAAAATGGCATGTCCTTTGTCTTGCATGCTCCATATTTTAGCAGCTGTAACTTGTTTTTGAACTATGCATCTTAGTGCTGCAATTCTTTTTTTGGGGGAAAAAAGCAGCTGTGTTGATTTATACTAGCTAACTGCACTCTAGTGACTGAACTGGAAAGGAATTATGTCTACTGAAGTCAAATAGTATAATTCAAGGTTATGTGCTTGTTTTTTTTAATAGAAACAAATTCAGAGATGCACTATTCAATTAAAGCAATGCTTTTTATAGTATTTGGAAAGCACCTTCTTAAGCATTTTCTTGTGAAAAGATGTTTCTTACTGCAGAGGATGTCGTATGGCTTGTTTTTTTCATACCTTCCCTGAGCTCCAAATATTATTTTAGACTTGCCACTGACTATAAATCTCACTTCACTTTTCCAGTTCTGGGTCTGAACGTGGAAACATAGATTGGACATATTGCACTTTGGGGTCCATGCTTCCCCTCTTCCCCTTTCTAATTTACAGAAAAAGTATGGTACAAGCAGCACCAGTGTGGCCTGTCCCAAAGCTGCAATACTAATGTGCGCCAACTTTGACATAGTAGGACCAAGTGTAGGTGTGAGAAGGTAGTTTTGTCTCTGTGCCTTTTCCCTCCGTTCATACAAAGAAAGGTTGTTAGTTGTAATGGTGGTACCCCGTAAGAAAAAGCCATCTGGGTAAATGAGCTACCACCCAACTGTTCTCTGTAAGATATCTGAAAAAGTACAGAGAGGAGCCACTTGAGTTGTCTTGTCTACCCTTCCTAGAATTCATAGATTCATAGATTCTAGGGCTGGAAGCGACCTCGAGAGGTCATCGAGTCCAGCCCCCTGCCCTCATGGCAGGACCAATTACTGTCTAGACCATCCCTGATAGACATTTATCTAACCTACTCTTAAATATCTCCAGAGATGGAGATTCCACAACCGCAGTTTATTCCAGTGTTTAACCACCCTGACAGTTAGGAACTTTTTCCTAATGTCCAACCTAAACCTCCCTTGCTGCAGTTTAAGCCCATTGCTTCTTGTTCTATCCTCAGATGCTGAGATGAACAAGTTTTCTCCCTCCTCCTTATGACACCCTTTTAGATACCTGAAGACCGCTATCATGTCCCCTCTGTCTTCTCTTTTCCAAACTAAACAAACCCAATTCCTTCAGCCTTCCTTCATAGCTCATGTTCTCTAGACCCTTAATCATTCTTGTTGCTCTTCTCTGGACCCTCTCCAATTTCTCCACATCTTTCTTGAAATGCGGTGCCCAGAACTGGACACAATACTCCGGTTGAGGCCTAACCAGCGCAGAGTAGAGCGGAAGAATGACTTCTCGTGTCTTGCTCACCACACACCTGTTAATGCAGCCCAGAATCATGTTTGCTTTTTTTGCAACAGCATCACACTGTTGACTCATATTTAGCTTGTGGTCCACTATAACCCCTAGATCCCTTTCTGCCGTACTCCTTCCTAGACAGTCTCCTCCCATTCTGTATGTGTGAAACTGATTGTTCCTACCTAAGTGGAGCACTTTGCATTTGTTCTTATTAAACTTCATCCTGTTTACCTCTGACCATTTCTCCAATTTGTCCAGATCATTTTGAAGTATGACCCTATCCTCCAAAGCAGTTTCAATCCCTCCCCAGTTTGGTATCATCTGCAAACTTAATAAACGTACTTTCTATGCCAATATCCAAGTCATTGATGAAGATATTGAACAGAGCTGGTCCCAAAACAGACCCTTGCGGAACCCCACTCGTTATACCTTTCCAGCAGGATTGGGAACCATTTATAACTACTCTCTGAGTACGGTTATCCAGCCAGTTGCGCACCCACCTTATAGTAGCCCCATCTAAGTTGTATTTCCCTAGTTTATTGATAAGAATATCATGTGAGACCATATCAAATGCCTTACTAAAGTCTAAGTATACCACATCCACCGCTTCCCCCTTATCCACAAGACTCGTTATCCTATCAAAGAAAGCTATCAGATTGGTTTGACATGATTTGTTCTTTACAAATCCATGCTGGTTATTCCCTATCACCTTACCACCTTCCAAGTGTTTGCAGATGATTTCCTTAATTACTTGCTCCATTATTTTCCCTGGCACAGAAGTTAAACTAACTGGTCTGTAGTTTCCTGGGTTGTTTTTATTTCCCTTTTTATAGATGGGCACTATATTTGTCCTTTTCCAGTCTTCTGGAATCTCTCCTGTCTCCCATGATTTACCAAAGATAATAGCTAGAGGCTCAGATACCTCCTCTATTAGCTCCTTGAGTATTCTAGGATGGATTTCATCAGGTCCTGGTGACTTGTAGGCATCTAACTTATCTAAGTGATTTTTAACTTGTTCTTTTTTTATTTTATCTTCTAAACCTTCCCCCTTCCCATTTGCATTCACTATGTTACGCATTCCCTCAGACTTCTCGGTGAAGACCGAAACAAAGAAGTCATTAAGCATCTCTGCCATTTCCAAGTTTCCTGTTACTGTTTCTCCCTCCTCACTGAGTATTGGGCCTACCATGTCCTTGGTCTTCCTCTTGCTTCTAATGTATTGATAAAAAGTTTTCTTGTTTCCCTTTATTCCTGCAGCTAGTTTGAGCTCATTTTGTGCCTTTGCCTTTCTAATCTTGCCCCTGCATTCCCGTGTTGTTTGCCTATATTCATCCTTTGTAATTTGTCCTAGTTTCCATTTTTATATGACTCCTTTTTATTTTTTAGATCTTGCAAGGTCTCGTGGTTAAGCCAAGGTGGTCTTTTGCCACATTTTCTATCTTTCCTACCCAGCGGAATAGTTTGCTTTTGGGCCCTTAATAGTGTCCCTTTGAAATACTGCCAGCTCTCCTCAGTTGTTTTTCCCCTCAGTCTTGAATTGATGGGCATGTTACCAAAATCTTATGGTCAAAGAGTCAAAGGCAACTGATGCATCAAAAGAATCGCCAAGGACACAAGATTTTTCATCCATTACCCCAAGGAAATCATTAACCAACACAACATGCAGTTTCTGGACTGCACCAGGCTGGTTGGGCTCAGGAAAATCTGAGGACTGCCAAAGAAGCTTTTACCATAAGTGGCTTCACCATCTCAATATTCTGACCCCCAAAATGGATTATCAGGAACAAAGCCCTGTGTTTGGGGAATAGTTCCATAGAGTTTTCTCTGTCTGTCCTGAGGAACTAAAGAGTAGAACTGGCTGATTTCCCTCCCACCACCCCTGGAATATTTAGATGAGAACAAAGAAAAATAATTGTCTTTTAAATTTTCCATGGACATTTTTGATTTTTTCAGTGGAAATTAAAAAACAAAAATATTTTGTTTTTCAGTCATTCAGCTTTCAATAAAAATAATTAAAAATTTCCACAGAAGGTAGATAATTCTTGTGAAAAATTGTATTTAATCAAAACTTCAGTTTTCCATTGAAAACCAGTTTCAACAAAAAAAATTTCAACCAGCCCTACTAAATAATTTAGGGGACTGGTAGATGGTCTTGTTGATAAGATATTGGACTGGGACTCTGGAGAACGGACTTCAGTTTCTGACTACCAGAGATTTTCTCTGTGACTCTGGGAAAGTCACTTAATCTCTCTGTGCTTCAGTTCCCCTGCTGTGGAATGAGGATAATGATACTCCGTTACCTCTCAGAGGTGTTTTGAGCATAAATTAATGTTTGTGTGGAGCTCAGCAATGATGGTCATTGGGGCTGTATAAATACCTCTGTAGACTGGATTTTGCTACCAGACAGCTCTGTGAGATGGGATGAGTCAGTCATTTCAGTTGAGTGCCTGGTGAACAGGTGTCCCTATCACACAAACCACCTTCATAACTGGAATCCTTATGGGCAGTTTCATAAAGAAGATTGAATGAGATAGGACAGTGCCTCTCCATCTTTTTGATAGTGCAATCCTGTGCTGCAATAGATACAAGCTTTTTTAAAACCCCATGCCCCTCCCCACAGTTTAACCATAAAGAAAGTGAAGGACATTACAACTCCCCACCCCCAGGCCTGCTCACAGTCCTCAGGCTGAGCACCTATGTGCTGGGAGAGTGAATTATCTTTATAATCACAGAGCTGGACCTTAGGTTTAATGTTAAAGCACAATACATAATGGGGAAGCCAGCATTTCCCATTCACATGTTGTACCTGTGGACAAAAGACTTCAGTTTCCAGGGCTGTCAATCTGTCACTTTTCACAAACTCGAATAAATTCACTGAAATATGTTTTCCTTCCCTCAGACAAAGACCATGCAATTAAATTCTTATATTCCCAGACTTAAACATTTTCTTATCTTTTTTTTCTTGCTAAAAATAAAATCCCTGGCAATTTTTCATTATAGGAACCTGTATTTTATATGACTTGCAAGGAAACAACTCCTCAGACTGACCTATTCATTTCTCAGCCAGCTGGCTGTCTGACACTAAATTTCTTTGAGAAAAAGGGACTAAATCTAATTATATAGATATTGTTTCATCTATGTTCTCACCGCCCTTCCCCCTTTATCTATATATATCTGTCTCCGTGTTGGTCTGCCTAACTGTTAAAACTGCAGATGGAGAGAGCTGGTTATATGGAATATCATAATGCCATATAAGTTAGAAGGATGTCCCCTGAAGCTGTGCTGGAAGTTAGTAGCCCAGCTGTCTGTCAAATAAACCATGACAAGCTTAGCTTGCACATGGACAACTTCCTGACATCTTTGGGCACCTGGACACCACAGCTCCTGTCAATCAGCACAGGAGAAATATTGGTAGCTTGTATATTGCAAAAAGCATCACTCCTGCTGCTGCTAACATTTATGATTCCTTATAAGTTGTACTTTATGTACAGGTCATTTGTATCATTGCTACAGAAACTCCTGTATAGAACAGGAGGTTCTTTGATAAAGCTCTTTCCAGTGTGTTGTCTTATTTTCCAGTTACAGAAGAACCCTGAATTCATTATTCTTTGTCACTTTTCAGGCAAAGACAACTGTGCCTTAGGTGCTTCTTTAACTGGGATTTCATTTTCAATTTCTTTCTTTTCATCTACCCAGAGGTGACACAACTGTTTATACCAACAGACCAAAAGTATACGATAAGCTCACTCTGAAATACTTGCTAATTGCCATCTCGGTGGATTTACCAAGACAGGTCAGAGACAACATGTTTTGTTAAGTCAGCTGTATTTTCAGACAAAGGAATAATGGCACACTTGTAAAAAGTTTACCTTGCTGAAACACAGCTAGTGTTGAGATTGGTTTTCCAACAGGCAGAACAATTCCTGTAGATCAGATGCCAAGTTGGAGAAGAACCAAGTAGAAAACTCAATAAAGCGAATAGAACCATGTCTCTTCATACAAATATATCTATGTATAATATTTTAATATTTGGAAGACCATGAGTGTATTAGGTGCTAGCAACATTGCCAGACTGATATTACTGGCATATAATTGAGTGAAATATAAGTAGGATGGATGGTCTTTTGGTAATGCACAGGACAGAGTTGATTCATAACTTTGTCAGCCATTATGTGACCTTAGGGAAGTCATTTACATTCTGCACAACTCAGTTTCCCCATCAATAAAATGGATATCACACTTATAACATGGGCTGCTGTGAAATTTAATTCATTGTTGTGTGTAAAGCATGACTTAATACACACATTTATTTCATGGCTGTGTATGGCGTACATGTACTGCAAGGAGGGCTTCCTCGACAGATTTTCGTTGATTGTCAATGAGGATTAGATCAGTCCTACTATTCCAAACCTGCTAATCCCTAAAACGCTTCTGTTGTAGCATCTTACATCTGATTTACGGCACCCCCTGCTATTCTAATCTTAAGTCTTTCCTGATCATATTGTAGGCCAGGTGTCCACTGGGAACTGGGTTAAGATCACCAACCATATTTCCTGGAGAGAGACAGTTGTGCTCTAACCTTCTGTTCCAGGTAGCCCTAAGAACTGCTTCTTTTGTCCTACTGAACTCTTTCCGATGGAAGGACAAATAGCCCAAATTTACCACTGGAAAATGCAAATGTGGCCAGATTACTTTTGATCTCAATTATTAGCCCCTTTGAATGGTAGAATAAAAGATGGAGGTAAGTATGGATTCACAATAAGGATTTTAGGGCCAGATTTTCCAAAGGTTTTTAGGTGCCTAAATATGTAGATAGGTGCCTAGTGGGATTTTCAAAAATGCCTAAGCAGTAGGGTGACCAGATGTCCCGATTTTATAGGGACAGTCCTGATTTTTGGGTCTTTTTCTTATATAGGCTCCTATTACCCCCCACCCCCTGTCCTGATTTTTCACACTTGCTGTCTGGTCACCCCACTAAGCAGGTTAGACACCTAAATCCCATTGAAATCAAATTGGAATTAGACACCTAACCTGCATAGTCATGTTTGAAAATCCCACTAGGCACCAACCTGCATCTATAGGCACCTAAGTATCTTTGAAAATCTGGCTCTTAGCCACATTTGTGGACCTACTTTCCTGAGCTGCCCTAGGTGCTTAACGTCCAGTCCTGAGAATTGGGCCTATATACTCTGAGCCATCACAAGGATTTGGAGGATGGCATTCTGCCCTCAGTTACACCTTTGCAGTCACATTGACCTCAGTGGGACTGCAGCCAGGTACACAATCACAAATTGTCTCCTGGAAATTTAGTGGGGGCATCAAACTGAAAACTATGAGATGAGAAAAAAATGTCATTTCAAACTGCATGGCAAGTAAGGAATCTTCTTGACACATTTGGTCCTTAAAGACATGCCGGTCACTTCAGTCTGTAGTGGGAGGTTGTCATAATCTGTTAAAAACTCAACTCGGTTGATGGAAAACTATGTGCCCATGGGGTGTTGACTTTGGTGAGGTATCTGCTTTCTCCCTCTTGTCATTCATCTAAAATCTCCCCATACTCTACCCCCTTTTCACTCTGAGATTTTAGTCTTTTCTAACCGGTCTTTTTTTTCCCATTGCAGTCCCCACTCCATCCCAGACCGCCTGCGGATCCGAGTGAACAGGATTAGTTTACAAGATTATGAGGGGCTGCATTATGACAAGGAAAAACTGCGAGAAGCCTGTAAGTCAGTAGTGGCTAATTGAGTTGTTGCTTTCTTTTGCCAGATAATGTCTGTAGTAGACCTGATACTAGAAAAAGTGCAAGGATCAAGTATTCATTATGGGTAGCTTGTACATGGAATATACAAGTGTGTCCTTAATTAGGCATGAACTTTGTGTGTTATTTACATTAACCCTAGAATAACATATCCTTGTGTATCATCCATGTATGGATTTGGACAGTAGTCATGAGTCAGGACAGTATGTTTGTACTGTGCATAGTCATTGAAAACAGCTGTCTTTTTTTAAAAATCAGTGTCTCCCTGGTGGCCATATTGGATTTTACTCATTTTTAAAGATTCTGTAATTGACTTAAAATTTCCAGTCAGGTGTTATTGGATTAATTATATCGTATCTAGGAGCTGCACTGGCATCTAGGATGGTCACAAAGCAGATACATTTGCCTCTGCAAGTGAATCATGCAACCCAAATCCCTTATTCTTTAATAGCCCTCAGCACTCTGTACAGAAAAAAATAATCAGTGTTTTGTGTTCTCTTGTTGTGATTTAGTTGCCACATTCAGGGTGTAAGCTGAAAATAGGCAGCCGGTTGCATTGGCATCACTGATGACGATGATCCACATTCTAAAAAATGAAGTCCCTTTCCTTGATGACACATGGTATCATTAATCAATGTGGGACACGGCTGCTTGTGATAACAGTTTAATAGAGTCTTGCTCATGCATCTGGCTCATTATTCATGTTAAATTACAAGCAATCTGTTTGTTGTGTAACAAAGCTGTAGCTTCCTCTATAATACAGGACTCCCTGGTAATTACAGGATAGCAAGCCTTTTAATTGGTTTGCTTATCTTACTGTAGAAAGATAGTTATACTGTTTCAGTCTCTCTCTCCCACCTCTCCCTAGTTCCCTGGCTCACCATCGCTTCTTCTAGGAATAGAATTAAGATGGTCTGAATTTTAATACAAGTTCTGACAGCCTCTTGTAAGCTCCTGCTGGTAGATTTCAGCCATAATTAAAGCAATTACAGACTTCATCAGAGGGCTGATGAGAATTATAACAAGATGATGGTGGAGTAGAGTGGATGATGGTAGAGTGGAGTTTCTATTAATAAACTTGAGATATGAGTCCGATGGACCCTAGACAAAAGAGACCAGATTAGAAATATTCATTTATACTATGAAAATGTTATTTTGGATGAACTGATGCCTCTTTTGGATCTTTTTTCCTGTTGCATAGTCTCAGCATTTGAAGAAAGGAAAACATACCCATTGTCAAAAATATTTTAAAATCCCTTAACAGGCCTAAAACAAACCTGTTCTAACAGACCAAGAGTTTAGAAGATGGGATACTGTTATTACAACAGTAAATACATATTACGTTATTTGTTACTGGTGAAAAACACAATGATGTTATACTAAATGTAAGAGTATTATGAGAGATGTGGCAGATCTCTGATCTGGATTTTGTTTGTACGGGAATCTGGCCATTTGCTGGATTTTTGTTCATATTCATCCTAAAAATAAAAATGTGGATGTCAAATACTTAAAATGGCTACTGCCAGATAGTGGGGACCATTTTAAATATTACCCTGCTCCTTCATCTTTTCATCCTGCTGTTTGGACTTCCTGCTAATTCCATCTCTGACCCCACACTGGTTCCTAACCTTCTTAGTACAGCATTTCTTTCTCACCAGCCTTTTCCTGGTCCAAGACCCAACTACTTGCTTCCTTCCTTCCTTCCTTCGAATGCTTTTTGTAGTAGTAAAAATGTCGGAAAACAAACAAAAAAGCCCAGTCCCCCTCCAGCTTCCCCACTCCAATCAACTTAAAATAGACGACAAAAGTCATGCATCCTCCCCATTTCCCTTACAATACTTAGAAAAGTCCGGAGTGAATATATAATCATTGAAATTTACCCTAAAAGTCAACAGATGTCAACCTTATTGGACCAAGAGCTAAATACTTCCTATCAAAATTGTGCTTATTTCAGTTTACTGGAGTTTGAATCAACTTTCAGGATGGTGCAAGGGAAGAGAAGAGTTCTCTACAGATGCTAGAAACCAAACTATTTCATAAATTATAGTCATCATCTTGAATTTGACACCTAGGAAAAAAAATTATCCATGCAGTTCAGTGAACATAATGACATAACCTCCCTTCCCAGTTACCTAGTGACATAGACAGCATAGATCTCCTGTCGAGATGGCTAAACTGCAAAACATGGTTATGGGTGTGGCAAGGAATAAGATTGAAGACACCAGGCGCCTTCAACTAGTTGAAAAATGCAGGTAACTATTATTACTGCATTTCTGAAGTGGGTTATTGAATATATATTAAATGA
The DNA here is from genome assembly GCA_033296515.1 of Macrochelys suwanniensis. Classification (NCBI taxonomy): domain Eukaryota; kingdom Metazoa; phylum Chordata; order Testudines; family Chelydridae; genus Macrochelys; species Macrochelys suwanniensis. The sequence continues at coordinate 242,673,087 of CM065775.1, read as the reverse complement.
TTTTTGGTAGCAACTCAGTGGGTCTGAACAGGTATACCAAATAGCCCCACTCTCTGTCTTCATCAGTGAGATTCCTCCTTTTGCCAGGGGTGCTGAAACTATTTGTAAAGTGGGGTGCTGAGAGCCATTGAACCAAACTGTAAACCCTGAATATGACGGAAACCACTTGAAGCCAGGGGGTGCAGCAGCACCCCTAGTTCCAGCACCTGTGCCTTTTGCAATAAATTATCATTAAAAATTACCAGCCCAAGCGAAAAAACAAAAACTGCTCACCTGCTCTTTACCAAGATAATGATAATGAAAATTATATGATATTCTACTCGCCTGTCAAAAGAAAAAAAAATCACTTACCCTGGGCAAATGGATAGGTAGAATTTTGCAAGGCTGGTTTTAAAACATAACTATAGATAATCCCTACATTCCAAAGAAATATAGCTGTCTGTTTGCTGCCAAGCAGAGAGACCCCCTGTTATATGATTTCTAAGTTGGAGAGGCTGACATTTGAAGTGCGTTCCAATTGCTCTGCATCAGGTCATGCCCCCACAGTAACACCATGGCTTTCAGCAGCGTGTATTTCTCACTCTGTACCCTTGTGGTTCTCAGTCTACACATCTTTCTGCACTGTAACAGAATAAACATGGATATGGAAAGTCCAGAATGTCTCAATTACTGCCCATTTCCCTGCTCCCACTATCTTAATAAAAAACCACCAACAACAAGAAGACAGAAATCAGAACATGAGAAGGAAACCAGTTAATAACAACCCACTTTATTATCCCTGCAGGAACACTTCAGGAAAGCTATTAAGATTTTTGCCTATGACATGTTTCCATAATAGAGGTTTGGAAGCTCTGACATCAGCATAACAATCTGAATCACCCTAACTCAGAGTAAACACATTTCACTCTCCTTGTGTGCTTGAAATACCCATTTGATTCTATCAGCTGCTTCATCTAAAATTGATTTTTTCCCCCCGTCTAACAACTTGTCATACCAACAGTTCAGTGAAGATTAATCTATGCTCTACTGGAGGTAGACACCTCATTTCGAAAACCTTCTGAGCAATTAAATGGTGTCACTCCGTCCTCTGAAGGGCATGACCATTCGCACCTGATTCTTTTTTTCTGTCATGCTCTACTTTTCTTGTTGCTTTAGCAGGCATTTCACCAACATTCGCTACTTAATGATCTGCCCCTCCTTCCCCCCTTCACTCCCTCTCGTTCTTTCTTCTACCTACCTCTGAATATTATCACTGTGTTGGTGAAAATGTAGGGGATACCTTGCACCCTACAGCAAGGAGAAAAAGATAGCTTCCTGACTATTCAAGCATCATTCTCTTGAGAATGGTGTGTGTGTGTGTGTGCTCAGACACACTGTAAGTAAAGCTGGGCAAACATTTTTTTGATGAATAGTTTATTCATTTAAAAATGCGGTTTTAGATTGACCCGAAAATATTTGCAAATTTGACACGAATAGTTTTGATCAATTCCCTCTCCCGCCTGCAAATTTATATGCCACTCACAGCACAATGAGAGAAGGAGTTGTATAACTTTTACCTCACTGGTTACAGCGCTCACCCAGGATGCGGGAAAACCTGGGTTCAGTTTCCCACCAGGAAGTGGGGATTTGAACTTGGGTCTCCTGCATTGTAGGAGACTGCCATAATCACATCTCGCTCATCCTGTTGAAGCTGTGCCGCTTTTTATAGCTAATTAAATGATTGTTGGGACAGGAACTTAAAACTGCATCTCCCTTAAGGAGCGCCCTAATCACAAGGCTATGGAGTCAAAGAAAATAATAGATAACAAATGGAAGAAAGGGGATGTTAATAGTGACTAATATAAATCAGAAGCGAGGAATTGTGGAACATCGATTACTAGATGGAAATGGTAGGATTATCAATAATAATGAAGAAAAGGCAGAAGTATTCATTAAATATTTCTGTTCTGTATTTGGGGAAAAAACATGATATAGTCACATCATATGATAAGATGAAATATTTTCCATTCCAGTAGTAACTCAGGAGGATATTAAAGAGCAGCTTCTAAAGTTAGGCATTTTTAAATCTGCACATCCAGATAACTTGCACCCATGAGTTTTAAAAGAGCTGACTGCGGAGCTCACTGGACCATTAATGTTGATTTTCTATAACTCTTGGAACACTGGGGAAGTTCCAAGAGACTGGAAGAAAGATAATGCTGTGCCAGTATTTAAAAAGGGTAAATGGGATGATCCCGGTAATGATAGGCCTGTCAATCTGACGTTGATCCTGGGCAAGATAATGGAACAGTTGATATGGGACTTGATTAATAAAGAATTAAAGGTGAGTGCTATAATTAATGTCAATCAACATGGGTGTATTGAAAATAGATCCTGTCAAACTAACTTGATATTTTTTTTGAATGAGATTACAAGTTTGGCTGATGAAGGTAATATACATAGACTTATGTAAGACATTTGACTTGGTACCACATACAATTTTGATTAAGAAACTGTAAAGATACAAAATTAAGATGGCACAAATTAAATTAATTAAAAATTGGTTAATGGTTACGTGTTAGTAAATAATGAAGAGGACAGATCAATGCTACATATTAATCTGGATTGCTTGGTAAGCAGGGCACAAGCAAACTATAGAGTTGTAATATGGCTAAATGTAAACATCTAGGAACAAAGAATATAGGCCACACTTACAAGATGGAGGACTCTATCCTGGGAAGCAGAGACTCTGAAAAAGATTTGGGAGTGTATGTGAGGGGGGTAAATACTTAGCTGAACATGAGCTCCCTGTGTGATGCTGTAGCCAAAAGGGCTAATGCATAAACAGGAGAATCTTAAGTAGCAGGAGAGAGGTTATTTTACCTCTTTATTTGGCACTGGTGTGAGAACTGCTAGAATAGTGTGTCCAGTCCTGGTGTCCACAATTCAAGAAGGATGTTGATAAATTGGAGAGAGTTCAGGGAAGAGCTATGAGCATGAGTAAAGGGTTAGAAAACATGCCTGATGGAGTATGTCTACACAGCAGGTGGGAGGTGTAATTGACAGGCGCCAACTTCAGTCGGCGCCGGTGGGTGCTCGCGCCCCTGGCCCCACCCCAACTCCACCCCAGCCCTGCCCCCATTCCACCCCCTTCCTCAAATCCCTGCCCCTGCCTCCTCCCCCGGGCGCACTGCATCTCCCCCTCCCCACGCTTGCAAGCCTGGGAGGGAGCGGGGAGAAGCAGCCGAGCACCCACTGGCAGCTCCCCGCCAGCGCCCCCCTGCCGCGCCCAGCTAACCTCTGCTTCCCCAGGCGCCACGGCAGCCAAGCGGCTTTTCCTCAGCTCACACAGGCGGGGGAAAGCGCAGGGGCGGCGCCTCGGGGGAGGGGTATGAGGAGGAGTCAGAGGGCCCGGCTCCTTCTCTGCCTTCTCCCCATACCCCTCCCCCGAGGCGCCGCCCCTGCGCTTTTCCCCACTCCCCCACGGCATGCCGCCGATCAGCTGGAGCCGGAGGAGCGCCTGTGTGAGCTGAGGAAAAGCCGCTTGGCTGCCGCGGCGCCTGGGGAAGCAGAGGTTAGCTGGGCGCGTTGGGGGGGGGAGCTGGTGGGGAGCACCAATTTTTCCCTGTGGGTGCTCCAGCCCCAGAGCACCCACGGAGTCGGCGCCTGTGGTGTAATTCCCAGCTTGTGTAGCTGTACAGTGTGGCTGTGGCAGCATAGCTGGCCACTTGGGCTAGCCACCTAAGTACGTACCCAGGGATTGGGTGAGATTGTACTCAGGTGGCTAGCCTGAGCTGCTGCCCACGTTGCCACAGTCACATAGACTGAAGGAGCTGAATCTGGTTAGCTTAACAAAGAGAAGATTAAGGGGTGTCTTGATCACAGACTGTAAGTAGCTGTGTGGAGAACAAAGACTTGATAACGGGCTCTTCTGTCTAGCAGAGAGAGGTCTGACAAGATCCAATGGCTGGAAGGTGAAGCTAGACAAATTCACTAGAAATAAGGCGTACATTTTTAACAGTGAAGGTAGTTAACTATTAGAAGAATGTATCAAGGATTGTGGTGGATTCTTTATTGCTGGCAGTTTTTGAAACAAGTTTTTTTTAAAAAAAAAAAGGTGTTCCAACTAGAGTTATTTCGGAGGAAATTCTATGGTCTGTTATGCAGCAGGTCAGACTAAATGATCACAATGGTTTTTTCTGGCCTTTGAATCTCTGAGTTTTCTTTCTCTCTGGCCCATTGTCTATTCCATGGGTGGCAGGTGAACCCCCCCTTTGGGGAGGTTAACCTTGAGCCCCCCCTCCCACTGGAGCCCCAAGGCACCCCGCTTGCAGCCAGAGGAGCCCTAAACCCCACTCCCCCACCACCCCGGCCATGCCAGCTGGCCTGCCTCAGCCACCCTGGGCTACTAGGCCAAGCACTGGGCAGCTCCAGCACCTGTCCGTCAGCCCCCACCAGCTTCAGGGAAGAGGGGGAGAGAGGGTGGGGCCTCAGGGCAGAGTGCGGGCGGGGCCACTGGCCTGGGTTAGGGGAGGCTTAGCCTCCCGTGGCCTACGATACCCACCACCCATAGACTATGCACTCTGATTATGAATAACTGTGAATTGCCAGTATAAGTGACATGGAATGATATTTCCAGATATGGAAGGCTGCATTCTCGATATGTCCCTGGATATCTTCTCTGCTTTTCCTTCTAACTGCAGGAGAGTTTGATCCAAAGTGGGATGGTGGGGAGGAGCTGAGTTGGTCATAAACTGAATTTATTCCACCTAACCTTTTATTTTTTTTAATAATAAAAACCTTTCAGATTCTGACCATCATAAATGCTTCCCCCCCTTCCTATTGTGGAGCAGAAATTCTTATCGCTGTGGGGATATGCAGCGAATATTCACAACACCATTAATGAACTGAGCAGTCTGCATCCCTTTCTGATTCGTCACAGTATCGGCATCTTAGATTTGTCACCACAATGGCAGAGTGGTGAATAAGGTCACTAGGAGTGGGAACTTCATGGTGACTCTTATAGAATCTGCGTAGCATTCTGTATGCTCTAAGCAGTGTAATCCGATGCTTTTAGATTCAGTATGTCAAAAGAGGTGTGTTCCCCTGCCAAATCAAGAATGCAGTTTCCCTCAAGCCATTCCCTGCCATGCTGTCCCTGACCCTCTCCAAATCCTATCTTTTCCCCATCCCTGGCTCCTCACCCAAGTCCCATTCTCCTCACCTAGCCATTGCCAGTCTCCACTCCTCAGATCTCCCGTCCTAGTCCCAGTTTCCTTGCCTAGCTAGTTCTAGTCTCCCATTTCAGTCTCCACATTCCAGTCTCCCAGTCCCAGGCTCCTTGCCCAGCCATTCCGTTTCCCGTCCATGTCCTTCTCCTTGTCCATGTCCCATCCATGCCCTTCTCAATCAGTTTCCCTCTCCTTCTAATGCCCCTGGCCTCCAATCACCCCAGTGGTGGATTTAGAGTTAGTGGGGCCCTGTGCACAGCTTCATTTTCACACACACCCCGGACCCAGCCAATGGGAGCTGTGGAGTCGGTGCCTGGAGTTGGGGCAGCATGCAGGGACATACACTCCCCTCCCCGGGGCCGCAGGGACATGCCATCCGCTTCCGGGAGCGAAGCGGTGTGGAGGGAGGGAGGCAGAGTGGGCACCTTAACCCTGCTGCGCTGCTGCTGGCACGTCTCCTCCTCCCCTGCCAGGGGCATGCAGAGACGTGCTGGCTGCTTCCAGGAGCGGCATGGGGCCATTGGCCATGACATGCAGGCAGCCTGCCTGCCTGAGCCCTGCTGCGCTGCCAGCCGGGACTCGGGGGCAGGTTGTCAGATATTTGTCCTGCATTTTGGGGGCATCTCCTGTTGTTGGGGGCCCCGTGCCACTCCACAGTTTGTTTCATGGTAGATCAGCTCCTGAATCACCCCCATACCCACATTCCCCATCCTCTCTGGCCCACAGTCCCAGTCTTCATCCGTGGTATCCTCATCCAATCTCAGTTTCCTCTGCATCTCCTCCCTGGCTCCTTGTCCCAGTGGGTTTCAATTCTCTTCCTGCACTTGGGCTTCTCATCAGATCTGTCTCCCTGTCTTCCCTGCTCACCAGTTCCCAGTCCCAGAATCCTTGCCCAGACAGTTCCGTCCTCTCCTCACACAATCCTAGTGTCGTCTCCACCTACTGGCTCCCAGTGCCCCCTCCATTTTCCTCCCAGTTTCCCCTTCAACAGGAGTTGAAGGGGAAACTGGGAAGTCCCAGTCTTCCTCCACCAAGCTCCTTGCCCCAAACACCAGAATTCTGGCTGGTGGCTCCCTGGCATGTATGCTGAAGGGCAGCCCAATGATCCGGTAAGCACAGCATGTACTCTCCACTGTAAGCAGCCAACTGTGCCTGCTGGTGCAGGATTGGTGTGGGAGGTGGAGGTGAGCTATGACCATTCCTTGTCCCTGACCCTTTTCAGAAGGTTAGAGCTGTTGGCAATGCTACCTTTCCACATTATGGCAGGCACTTGCTTTACGGGACAATGCAGGAAGGTTTGTAGTGTCCTCTGTGTACCAGCACAGGACCATCCATAATCTAGTTTATAAGTGTAGTTTCATATTTATTCTGTAAATGTATTCAGATTGTCCTATCAAATATGCCCAGTTTTAAGAATCTGCACTGAAAACTCAACCTGGAATGCCCCCCCCCCCCCCAAAAAAAAAGAGAGAGAGAAAAATCAGACTATTTTTTCCCACTTCTTACCTTGTAACTAGTAATTAGGATCTTATTGTTAGAAATTAACCAGCAAAGCTGCCAATAATGTGGATGCAGAAAGAATGCAGCTGTCTCCACCACCACAGCTGCATTGGCCCACTAGTTCTAACAGCTGTAAAAAAACAACCCTTGTTCTTTTCAGAAAATCAGTAGAAATGACCTGAGCAGAGACAGGGAGTGTTTGTGTGGTAAGAAGGTGCCATTAATACATACTCAATTCTTGGTCTACAACCACACTTTACAAGCTGAACCCCTAATATGTGTCTGGTTATTTTACAGTTCCAACTCAAGGTTCTAGAGAATTTATTGTGAGGATTTGGCCCTTTACATTTCTAATGTCAGTGGAAATCTCATAGGAAAATGATATCCTTAGAACATCCTGAACATACAGGATCTTTTATTTGCTGCATTAAACATTTACAGCCAAATGTAATAATCTCCACATAACCTCCACAATCCCCGAAGGTAATGAACTTTCTAGGAGATCACACCTGTTTTGATCAGGATTTTTACAGGTAAATTGTGGTGTTTAGATCACAAATTGAATCCCTTAGCAACAGCAAATGAGGAAGTTAATTGTATTTTATCTTTTCTTGGTGGTAATATGCAACATGTTTAGTCTTTTTCCATTTGTGTCTATATGAAATTTTCACTAGCTTCAGGGATTCAACATAATGAAGGGATGGTAGGTGTGAGTTTTCTCCTTTATTTGTACATTCCATAACTAACATTATGAGGAGTTTAGAAATCATTGATAATTCTTCCAGCCAGCGTTTGGGGTGATTTGCATAGCAAAGTCTAGTGTGTGGCACCAGCCACGTTGCTGTGTCTCCAACCCAGTCTTTTGTTGATACTTGATTTAAGTTAGTGCCATTATAGGCAACAAACTTTCATCAGCAACGGTCCAGGAAGTTAACTAATTGAAATATTCTGCCTGTTTTATGCAGTTACCTATATTCTTATAATGGCATTCATCACCATAATAAGAATGCTGTGTCCAATACAGCAAATTCTGTAATCAGAGCCAAACCCTTTGGACTACTCAGGAGGAACAAAAGGGACTGGAAACTGGCTGCAATTGGCCAGCAGAGAATTCTGCTGTTGGAAGGGAACTCTCTCTAGTGCAACGGGGTTCTTCACCGACCGTGACGCCTAATTCCTGGTGTAGAGACATGTTGGGCGTTGGCAGAGAGTGGGTATAGTGGAACTCTGCTTTGCTATGCCTATGCTTCACTAATACCCTGCAATGGTGGTGCAAGTCAGAGGGGCTGGGAAGCAGCTCTAACTCTCATCAGCACTGGAAATGGCCAGGAGAATTAGGGAGCTGTACCTATCTCTCTGACTGCCCCTATGCCCACACCTTTCACCTGCACTGAGTGGAGCTCAGGCACTGAAAATAATTAAGTCATCTAAAGAACAACCATCTGTGGACTAATGCAGTTTTGAGTAATCATACTGTGCTACCCAAGAACGTACCCTTGGACAGTTCTTTATGGTGCATGTGACTAGCCAGTGATACTCATTGTCTAGGTGTTAGCCCTCCTCTAATGTACATAGGTCATAATTGCACACTAGCTATCCATCAGCTAAAATGGACAAGGGCCAGGGGTAGAAAACCTGGAAGATCACCGGATCAAAACCAAACCAAAAGCTGTTGGTGAAGGATCAATATGCATAAATACCAAACCTCACTTCTCCCTTCCCAGGTTTCCTCACTCAAAGGGTCTCCCACTGCGGTCACTAAGGGTACGTCTACATAGGGAAGAAAAAAAAAGATCTACCAAAGTGAGTCTTAGAGCCCGGGTCAACTGACTAGGACTCACAGGGCTAATGCTGTGGGGCTAAAAAAGAGAGCAGTGTAGAAGTTGGGCTTGGGCTAAAGCCCCGGCTCTGAACCTGTGGAGGGGGAAAGGTCTCAGAGTGCAGGCTCTTGCCTGACCCCAGCCTCTACACTGCTATTTTTTGCTCTGCAGCACAAGCCCCATGACCCTGAGTTAGTTTACCTGTGCTCTGAGGCTCAATGCCATGGGTTGTTTTTTGTTTTACGGTCTTGATGTACCCTCATTGTGGGGTGACATTGGGTCCAATGTGACGTCCCCCAGGATACAATCTGGACTGTGGAACTGCTATGTCCCGTTAAACTGTCTAGCCTGGGGTGCCTTTTACACTGCTTTGCTGTCAGAACAGTCACTCCTGGCCTGCTCACGCTGCCTTCAGCAAGCAAAGTCACTCCCAGCTGAATACATTAATGCTCTCCCAGCCACCCATGAACTATTTATAGGGTAACACCTGCAAACCCTCCGGTCCCAGCCTTGCACCCGAGGAATGTGCATCTTGAACTGCTCAGGATCCCCCCTGAACAGTGTAAGCTCATAAAAGTCCATCATTCCATCAAAGGGAATGATTATGCACTAGCCTTTGTTAACCTGAACAGAGCTTTCCCAAACACTTCAAATAAAACACATTGGTTTAGATAAAAGAATAAAACAAGTTTATTAACTAGAGAAAGATAGATTTTACTTGATTATAAGTGTTTAAGGCATAAAAGTGAGAATTGGTCACAAAAGAAAGAAAAGATAAAACCACAATCTAATTCCTAAACTTTATCAAGCTAAATAAGATTAGAAAGCAAGAAGATTTCTCTCACCCCAAAGCTTTTAGCAGTCCGTGCTAACTGGAAAGCCTTCCAGTTAGAACCACTCCCCCCAGTTCAGTGATGGTTATTTCAAATGATCTTGCTGCTATGAGTAGAGATGGCAGGGAGAAGAGGTGTCTAGAGGCATTTTTGCCTCCCTTTTTATACTCTAACTCCTTGTGCTGGAAAAGTCTTTGCTGGGTCATGGGGTCAGGCAGTTCCATGACATACGTGAGCTTGCAAACGTCTTTTGGGTGAATTGTAAATTTCCTGTTTACAACTCCCCTGATAGTGAATCTCCGATTAAGCAGTTAACAGATTCTCAATACCTGTGCTCAGTTCTTTGGTATGTTTCTGAGGAATTAGTCTGTGGGCATTCCCCAAAACTATAGCACATTGCATATAATAACATTACACAGTAAAATCTCATAGTTTCACATGTAGTATTGTTACATACATCATAACAGTACAATGATGTTCAGCAGATTATGAGTTTTCCAATAATATCTCACAAGGCATACTTTATACAAAATATAGTGAACATGGGGGTACAGGGTATCACAAGCAGGCAAGGGAGAAGGGTCTTGGAGCCCAGGCTGCAGCCTGACCTCCGCCTCTACACTGCTATTTTTAGCTCTGCAGCATGAGCCCCATGACCCAAAGTTAGTTTACCTGTTCTCTGAGACTCACTGCTATTGCTTGTTTTTTCTTTTGTGTTTTGCTATGTTGACATACCCTCAGTGGGGGTGGAGGTGGGGGGTGACATTGGGTCCATATACTTGCTCTGAGTGGAGCTGTTTGAGAAATGAAGTGTATGTGGGGATTTTTGTTGATAAAAATTTCCAGCCAGGTCCAGTTTTGAAGAGAATTCTCTCCTATGTTTAGCTGTTTTAAATTTCTTTTTCATCTATAAAATTCAGGTTGTCCCTTCTTGTTTTAGGAAACTGATTTCCCTTCAAAGGATCTCTTTGGTGATCTTCCCAAGCAATTTATTCGTATCTGCCTCCTCATGGCTCTGCCATGCACATAGTTATCTGTACTGGGAAGCAGCATAGTCTGGTGATTAGATCAAGGGACTGGGAATCTGGAAATCTGTACTTTCTCTAATCTATCACTTGCTGTGTGGTCATGAACAAATCTCTAATCTACAGTTGTATCTATTCCCTCTCCCACACTCCACCTGAAGAATGGGGATAACAACACATACAGTGGTCACCATATATCAAATGGTACCATCCCATATTATCTGAGATACCACAGTATTTCCTTATATTTAGAGTTGGCAATAACTACAGTATCCTAGATACCATTTATTGGTATCGTTCAGCAAACAATGATTTTCTTTAAATGACAACCCCGCTGCCAAAAAGCAGTTTGAGATTTTTGGATGAACACTGACATGTACATTGAAAGTACTTACTATTACCCGATAAAATAAGCAATTAACATTTCAGTTTTTGGTCACACTAGCCCAGGATTCATACATAAGAGCCAGTGCACATATGAAAACCCATTGTAAATGTCACTCTCATCATTTCATGGATGGAATCACCTATGATTTTTATAAAATTCTTTTATCAATACCCTGTTAAAATTAATATCTGGGACATAATTTAATGAATGTTCTTTCTACCACCTGTGAAGATTGAAAGGCACACTGTGCTTTTCTTCCATCCATGCAAATAACTCAACTTTAGGAAATTTCATAGCTGAACTGTCTCTTGCATATTAGCACTTACATCTCAGAAAGATTTATGGATTTCCTTAAAATTCCAGACATTCACAAGTCCCTCCTCTCTGAGTCAAGAGGAACTATTACTGTCTAGTTAATTAACAACTCCAATCCTTGGTTAGTTGCATTGTCTCAGTAGGACAAGCCTTTGGTCCCAGTTAGGCACATAAGTTCCTTAGTCAATGGAGGGGGTTAATAGAAAATAATTTTGTTTTAAAAGAGGAAAATGTAGGACCCAATGACACAGCCCCCTTGTGCATTGTTGCTATTGGTGGCATAGTGATATCTGTTGTGATTCACTGATTACTGCTGTAAAACATTACAAAATACCATTTCAGCAGGGACTGTAGAGGGACCTACAGAATTGAAGCTAAACAGCCATTAAATACTTTCATCAATGTGCTTGCAGTTCTCCTTTCAGGGCAGGTTAAGCAATAATAAATACTGAGCAAAGAGAATTAGTCTGTACCCAGAGCATCTAAACAAATAAAAAGCACATAACAATTGGCACTGTTCTTCTATAGGCTCTCCTCACCAACTCTTCTCAGTAATGAAAGGTCTTAGGGATCAGCACTGGAATCCTTCCTTTCTGGCATTTGTAAGAACTAAGATGTGGGCGAGTGGGAGATTGCTAGAAGGAAATATGTTTTTTCATTACTGCAGAAGGCATGTGAGATATTCTCTTCCTTCCTTATTGGTCTCAGCTACCTTCCTCCCACATACCCATTCTTCTTTTCTCAACCCCCACCTCCGAGCAGAACATCCTATTTTTTTCTTAGGCTCATAATCATTAGTGCTGGCTATGGTGTTAATGCCACGGCTCTGGTCTGTGTTGGCCAGTAGGCCCTGTGCAGCGCTTGAATGCTGCAGCACTCTTCCTTCCATGCCTGAGATTGCTAAACTTCTCTAACCTGCCTCAGTGGGCCAGGGGGAAATGAACCGTGAAGTCTCTCCTCATTATCTCTTGTCCTTGTCTGTTTCCTTCACTTATCAGAATGAAGAGCTCCTCAGTAGGCAAACATCCCAGGGTCCCTCTTAATCAAATCCTTTTGAATTACAAGAGCAGCTGCTGTTGCAGCACAGTTAGTTTTTCAATTTACTCTACTGTTGTCAGTAACTTTACATGACTCCTTGTTATCCAATCAACTAAATTGTTTATGAAGATAAGGATCTCATCCACTCCTGGAATATTTCCTATGAATATTCTAATCTCTTCCTGCTATTTCTTTGCTGCTTCCACAGTTGCTGCTGCTCTGTTTGGTTAAAGCCTATCTAGGGAGAGGGAAGGCATTATTAAATGAGTCCATTTTAGAAATACGAGTACTTCTGAGTCTCTCTTCTCCTGCTTGTTTGGTGAGATCCTACTAAAGCCTGCTAGCACCTTCATTTGCAGACTCATTGAAGGGTCCAAGAACAGAATAGCTACAGGGACTGAACTTCCCTTCTGCCATTAAAAGTGATGCCTCCAGCACCAGGGAAAACATTTTGTGGTTTACGAGTTTGGGTTTTTTTATCAAAAATGTGAATTTTTTTCTGCAAAAGTGGATTTTTTGGGGGTGAGAGGAGGCATGAACACATCTCTTTTTTGTCAAAAAGCCATTTTTCATTGAAAAAAGTTTTGACCGAACATTTTCTACCCTCTCTAGTTATAATCTGCTGAGCCATAACTTCTGAATGCTTAATGTCTATTTTAGAGGATCAGCGGTCAAGACTGGCCATTTCAAAATTTGAACTAATTTTTTTCCCTTGTATCTCATCACAAAGTCCGTGCAACTGTTGCCAGTTTTTCTTTCTGATACGAATGCTTCAGTTGTTTTTCTGCTAAAATAAATAAAATGAAGAAATATCAAATCAACATCAGTCATAGACCTACATTAATAAATCAGCATGCCCAGGTTGGAGATCATAAACAGCCCTACAATTTCATATTAATGTGCACAGCTTCAAAACAGATTTAAAAAAAAAAAAAAAGAAAGAGTCAGAGGGAAGTGGAAGAAAAATGGTTAGAAAATAGATGTAACTTTTAGGCTTCCAAGGTTATTTGTTTTTCATTTATTTTAAATTGTTTTAAAAGTGCTCCAGAGTCTTATTTCAAAAAATAATCACGGCTTTTTGCAATGCATAACAAAACACTCAACACCAATAACTCCTTTGTTGGGATACTATTCCTTTTGCTGTGTCAACATAATTGATAATGTTGGCAGACAAAGAAGGATGTAAACAAACTGTAGCCATATTAGCGCCTGCAGTATTAGCAACACAGAAAAACAGATGATCTGATAAATACAAAATGGTAAAATGGATAAGGGAAAATAGGGTCAGGTTTCTAAGTGGGTGTTAAAAATTAGATAGTAAAATCTTATTGGGGAATAAAAGGAGAATGCACTGAGAATGTTTGTTTAACATTTGAAAGAGAGATATTTTAATTGAAGGGTTCTTTTTGCTGCCCCCAGCCATACCTCTGGGAATTATAGTTATACGAGGAGATTGTGACTTGGAGGCCTGTCGTATGTACATTGACCGGCTACAAGAGGTGAGTCAGTGAGAATTTCAGTTATTACTTATTGATTTATGACATACTTTTCTCAAGTCTGGGTGTGTTACAGAATTATAGCTATAGACACAATGTATAAGAAATGCTTCGCTTTGCTCACCCCTGAAACTGAAACTTCTCAAGTGTGGGACATGGGAGCCATAATAAATTCATGAGCAGCAGTGCACAATATTTGGAGGACAGGAAGCAAGAGAAAGAATACTCTATCAATTTAAAGCAAAGAAAGAAATGAAAGGTAGTAGGTGGATTGTATTTACTGATGCTGGAATTTGATCAGAACAGCTGGACACCCCATGAATCTTGCAAAAATAATGTGGGTCCTTCAATGAAAAGTAATAGTTAGGATTAGGAAGATCTTGATTATTCATGTAAGGATAGATATCATGGTAGTAAAATGGAGCTGACTATGCAAATGATGTAATATTTGTATGCAAGTGACTCTGCTAATATCTGTGGTAAAGTTATGAGCGTGCCGAGTATGAACTAGGTATTTCCAGAAGCCTGTGTTGACTCTGAGGGGCCATGTAGTTAATAAGTGCTGCACTTCCTTTATTGACAAATTGTCTCCTAAGAGCTGATTAAACATTTCATTTAGTCTCAAAGACAGAATCTCCAAATGCTCCAGTAAGCAACAATCAACATAATTTAAAATATACATGTATTTAGGAACCAAGATAATGGACTCTCATTAATGTGATGTAACAGCTGTTACTTGATTTTTACCTTCTGGTAGCTATTTTTTTTATCAGTCTCACTATTATTTTTGTCCAAGATCTTCAAAAACAGAGGTCAGATTTAGGGTCCCAGATCCATATTGAGGGCATCAGAGGTGTTGGCCCAATTTTCAAAAGTGTTAAGTATCCCACCACTCCGCTTGAAGTCAGTTGGAGCTGCTATAATGCTCAGCCCTTTTGAAAACGAAGCTACGTATTTAGATAGCTAAATGCAGATTTAGAAGACTAAGATTAGGCACTTATTTTTTAAATTTGGGTAGGGTGAACATCAGCAAATGGAGCTCTTAAAATGCAAATAACATTTCAGGACTACAAAACCGAAGTGTGCTATATCGTAACATGGAGACAAGTTTGGCAGTGATGATGCAGGGAGAGGATTTGGAGGACATTTCCCATCAGATTATAAATTTCGGCCTATATTAATCATGTGCTTAAAGCCCTGGGTAAGGGATAAAAAGTAGCTTCACTCAGCATGGAATTCTGACTCTGAGTTATCTGTGGCTCCAGTTTGTGGGGGAACTATGCTACTGCAGCCCTTTACTGGGTTTCTCTAACTTCCCTCGCTTATGCTGGCTGAGTTCCATTGGCTAGCACATTGTGGGAGGAGATGGACTGGGGCCAAGGCTCACCCACTCCCCACCTACTTACTCACAGGCTGGGAAGTGGAGGCCCCACTAAGTGTACAATGACTCCCCCTCATACCCACACTTGCTATCTTGGCAGGCCTCACAGAAAAATGGAGGGAGCCTTATGCCCATTGACTCCCCTGTGTAAGGGCCAGTGATTAATCTGCCTTTATGGTAGGTCACATCTTGGGCCTAGACTATTGGACAGAGTGCCTATTACAATAAAAGAGCTCCCTGGAACTTGCTATTGGTACCATTATGTTGTGCCTTCACTGAGGTTAGGTTGTAGTAGACCTGGGAAAAGAATCTGTGAATAGTTTGTGATCTCCTTACATTTAAAAATTATTCCAAAGTATTTGTTGAAAAGCATCTGCTAATAATTCTTGTTTGCGTGCAATTGGTTGTGAATATTCTAAATTTGAGCTGTTTTAATAGGGGGACACAGATCCACTTGGTATGTCATTGTTCCCTCTTAGGATGAACATATGTTAGTTCTTAGAAGTTCTTATATCCAGAGATGCAAATATCCATGTTTGCGGATTGGAGATCAGATGCAGATACAAATTTTGCATCCTCACAGGGCCCTAAGAATTGGGTTTCTGGGCCAAACAGTTCAAAATGCAAAATTTGCTTTCCACAAATATCCTCAGTATTAACTTCAGATCCTCTGAGTGAGCGAGCGCTGCAGCCAGTAGAGTTATTTGCTAGAATGCTTATTGGAAGTGAGCACAAAAGAGTTGCAAACATGATGAAAGCTAATACTCTAAAAAATGTGAATAAATAGTTGCAAATTTCTTTTGTGTTTTTTACCCTGTTCTTGGGTGGAGTTGCACACGCTAAATAAATAAATTGGGTGGAGTTAGTGCGGGCATCTCTTGTGTGGAGGTTGTAAATTGGTTTTGGATTCATTGTTGCCATTTTTTTTATTCTCACATTAGGACCTGCAGTCGGTAACTTCTACTACGCAGAGAGTTCACTACCAGGTAAAATATGAAGAGCACTTCTTGTTTTAATTTTTTAAGATATAGAGAAAAGTTAGTCTCAGCAAGGAGTTGATACGATGTTTGAATTCAGATTACACTCCCCATATATGAAGCCAGACTTTGAATAGAGTGTGTATCTTAGATGAGCCTTAAATTGCCAGGTATCCCGAAGTTTGAGATGAGTTTCTGTATCCTCACAAGACAGCCCCTTATCTAGCAAACCTTGGATTGTGGAACTGTTCTCAAAATTTATTTTGGGTTGGCACAACAGCATAATGTAGGTTGTACTGCAACACCATTGCATTTTTTCTCAAATGAAGAGTTTGTCCCATAGGACAAATGGCTAAACCTGAATAGATACTCTCACTTTTTCTGATAAATGGAACCATAATATAATGTCTCACATGGCCAGTAACCTGAAATAACACAGTATGTCAGTGAGATTAAAAACAGCAACCCTGGAACATTTATAACCACACAGATCAGAATGTGCATCTATCCCAGCTTTAAATTAATTCACACAGATACATTTTAGAAGCTGGTTGTCTAAACTGTGCATGCAAATCTTTCTTTTGCACATAAAACAGAATGCTGTGCGGCATGGTTTCTATTTGTATTTGCAATTTAGAAGGCCAGTTTTGAAAATTAGGCCTCCAGTATGCATTTCTTAACTACATTGTCATACGCGAAAACTGGGATACTGTGCCCGGGGTATTTTATCTGGTTCTATATTAGGAAATGCTCTCTTGGAATTAATCATTCTGTCCACTGTACCAAATTTGAAAACAGGGATTTGAATAGAATATATCACTGGGACTGCCCACCTGAGATTAACTTTATTGACTCCTGCACTAATTTGTCCTTGGCAATGGATTAGTAATGGTATAATAAAGATTTACTGTGATAGAATCCAAACCATAGGGCTCAAACCTGCAAGGTGCTGAGCATCCTTTTAAGGGTTGAATGTCTCCAACTCCCATTGAAATCAGTAGGAAATGAGGGCATTAAGTATGTCACAGAAAGCACTCAAGTACATTATAGTTAGGAGACCATTATGGTTTAGGAACAGATTATTTTGGGGGGATCATTGATTAGCTGGGTGACATAGACTTCAGTTAGACATAATCCCCAACATATGCCCTGAGCCCTGGTAGATACTAATAGAAAATGTACATTTGGAAAAAAATGTCAAAAGTTTTTTTGAATGGGTGTTTGTTGGTTCTGTTATTCCCCTTCCAATTTCAAAATCATATTGTTGATATTTGTGTCAGCCACTTCCAAGTATTAAGCATAAGAGCATTATACATTAGAAAATAAAATGATGAGAATTATTCCATTCAGCTCATTATGGAAGAGTACATATCCAGAATTACCCTAACTGGCTGCTGGCTGCTTCACACAAAGGGAACAGCTGGATGTAAAATGCAGGACTATGTGTGTATGTATATTGAGGCACAAACGAGAGTAGCCAAAGTGTGAAATGTCAGAGATCATCCTCCCTACAGCACTGAGGTAGCTCTAACCCCTGTAGTTATCAACTTTGTATAAATGAATCACCTAACTGGCTCTGGAAGTGCAAGTCAGCTTGAAACCTCTATCAATACTTTATGAGGTTTCGTTTTGAATGGCACTGCCTTTATGTTTTGTCTTCTGTGTTTGTTTATCCTTGATTGTTCAGGCATTTGTGTATTCTCAGTGGGTTCTTGCTACAAACTGTCTTGTTAGGTTAATTTGGGGGCTGTTCCACATTTTGTTGGCAACCAACTATAAATTATGGAAAGGAAGAGAAATCAGGGCAAAAGCAGGAGTAAAGTGCTTCAGCTGATAGAATTGTCTTCACATCTCACTAATAAGGTTTCACAGGCACTTTTAAATCTTATAAACATTTACATTTCTCTCTTGGGCTTCCTCTGCAGTTGGAAATGAGGAAAGTCAGCATAAACTCTATCAGTGAGCTTGCTGCAAATTCAAAAATTGCTGCTATTTTTTTTTCATTCTGTTTGTTCCTCAGATATGTTTAATGCATATGCATATGAGCGATACCTGCCCATCCAGGTTTAGCTACTGAGGCAGGCCTGCCCTCAGTGAAGTAATGGAGGAAGCACGTGCAGATTTCTGATTTGAGTTTTTGCTAGCAGTGGACCTCATCCTCCCTGATTGCATTAACCTTGTTATCTCAAACCTGATTCTGGCCTGTATATTTATACCTGCCTCTGGAAATTTCCACTACATGCGTCTGACGAAGTGGGTCTTCGCCCACAAAAGCTTATGCTCCAGTATATCAGTTAGTCTATAAGGTGCTACAGGACTCTTTGTCGCTCTTGCAGATCCAGACTGACACGGCTACCCCTCTGATACTCGACACCTGGCAATGTTTTCCTTTCCACTGCATCTTTTGATAGGTTCCAGGGATCTGTCCTCATGTCTGATTCAGTTCCTCCTAATACCATCTACCCCTCTGATATACATCAATAACCTTAGCCATAGTTTCCCTCAATAAATTCTAGACACACCGCACACCCACTCACTCGCACAAACAAATAAACTCTATAAACAAAGCATACTATTTCTCCTACAAGCTGAGATGGAAGAAAGATGGTTACTGTTATCCCTATTTCCAATTACTTGCGAGGCACTCAGAAGGGTAAGAGCTGAGTCAGTCCTGCTAGCCACAGATGTCAGGTTCCAGGGAACTTTTCATGTTTCCATGTGTTTCAAACCTGATGCTTAGACCACTAAGCCAAGTCATCGCATAAGTATGTGCATAAGCAGAGTGGGAATTTTCTGCTTTCCTTCTCTTCATGTCTCTTCAAGGACTTAAGTGTACAGTTGTATGCAAGAAAGGAAATATATGGTGACCAAAGACAAAAGGATGGAAGGACAGATAAGCATTGGCAATAAACGAATGAAGGACTTAGAGACTCCAGTAAAATGCAAGTTTGGGAGTGAATTGAGACAACTTTACTTTTTGGGGAGTAGAGGTGGGTATAGGTATTATGCGTAAGAAGTTTTACATCAAGTGAAACTTGTAAACCTGTAGCAACTCAGGCAAGAGTTTGCTGCTGGGACCCTAGCAAACTGCCAAATCTTTGAGTGCACCGAAACATTGTATAAGTTGTCTGGAGCAGCCTTTTCCTTTTCCTCATGGATAGTCAGGAAAGGAAGCCAATAATAGATGGCAGAAATCAAGCCCAGAGGCAGAAGCTAACAAGATGAATCTTAGAAAAGCTGGTAGGCTGCCAAGGAAAGTTGTTAACAACTTGCAGTTGCCTCGTGCCAAACTAATATTCATCCACCTGGCTGAGAAACAAAAGACACAGTCCATCAAAACATTAAACACTAATCATGGGAACAGCTTATTGTAAACAATGCCTAGAGAGTGCAAGCACTCTGCTGACCAAGAATAACGGGGAAGCCAAGAACGTGTGTATGTGTACAGTACTGGAATAACCCCATTAAATCTCCAAGTGTTGAGGAAGCATCTAATACTTTTAGATAAATGAAGAAGCAGTGCATGATACACACTAACATATGGAGATGTGACTTGTGATTTGATCAACCAGAAGTTTAATTTATCTAGAGTTTAGCTGAAAGTAAAACCTCATTCAGGTCACTCTGAGATTTTCCCTAGGAATTTACAAACAAACCAACAAATTCTTGAGCATCCTGATTTGCACAGCTCTGCAATCTAGGGGAAGGGAGAGATAAAACACCATTTCCCTTCCCCCTCGATTCTTTGGTTTTTTCCAAATTTTGTTCAATGCTTGGATATCAAGGTGACAGACACCCTAGAAATATCTGATAGATGGAAAACAAATAACCATTTGCAAAGCAAAAAAGCAAAACTATCCACAGGGGAATAAATGTTATTTCCACGTTTCTAAATGATACAAATATTGGTAAGTAAATCCACAAAAATTAAAAACTATTAAATAAACAAAGTACTTGACAGTATCTGAATTAAAGTTCCAAATGTGTTATTTGTGCACAATAAAGTGAAACCTTCCATTATGTTACTTTCTATACCTAATACAGCTTCCCTCTTGTGTATTAAGCAGCCTCATTCTCCTCCTCCTCCAAATAAGCTGCACATTTTCAACAGTGAAGGTAATTAATCACTGGTAATTACCTTTACCTGGGGGTATGATGTATTCTCCATCATCTGAAGTCTTCAAATAAAGCTTGTCTGTCTTAAAAAATATACTCTAGCTCAGTGTTTCCCAAATGGTGGGTCGTGGGAAGGTTGGAGATGGTTTGGGCCCAATGTGGAGATGAGGTCTTGGGGGGTGGGGAGAGCCTGCCCCACACTCACCCTGCAGCAACAGCTCCTGTCCCATGGGGCTGGGTCTAGCTTCCTGCTCTGGGCATTGCAACCTGGCATGCAGGGTTACAGTGCCACTCACTCAAATCTGGCACAGCTGCCCCTCCATCATGATGAAGTGGTGGCTGGGCCACACCTGAGTGGCGCTATGGTCTCATGCACCAGGTCGCAATGCCCGGAGCTAGAAGCTGGGCCCAGCCACGTGGGACAGGAGCTGCCACTATGGGGTGAGCGTGGGGTGTGCTCACTCTCCTATCCCCACTCCAGGGCCTTTCCTGTGCACTGGGTCTGGAGTAGGGTTGCAGTGCTAGGGTGAAAGGTGCTTCTGTGAGAGGTCAGTACCTCTTTGGCAGGGCAAGGAGGAGGAGGTAGCGGTGGCAGAGGAGGAGAAGGACGCTGGCCTGATTTTGGGGCCCACAAATTTGGACCCTGAGTGGCAGGGCCGGCCCACAACATTTTGGCACCTGAGGCGGGGAGCTCAAATGACGACCCCATGCCCTCTCGCTTAGGCCAAAACTTTGAAAGGTCTCAATTCTGCCTTCTTCCTGTTCTACTCCTCTCATGGTACTGCTCTGCTACCTACCCCAATAAAGGAGAACTAACAACTTAAAATGCCTAGTTCAAAACTTTTAAGTAACACTTAACTTTCAAACGCCTGAACTGCAAATGTAACTTTTTTTGTCTGCATAGTAAACACTGGCATTTGTATCTGTTTGAATAATCAAAGTGGTGCTTTCCGTGCCGCCTTGGTGGCAAAGATTTGAACTGCTTCCTGAAGGTCCACAGTCTGGGCCAGCTCATGCTCTATTGAGATGGTTGCAAGGCTGACCAGCCTCTCCTGTGTTGTGGAGCGTAGATGTGTTTTTATTAACTTCCGCTTGGAGAAGCTGCGTTCTTCACTGGCAACTGTTACAGGAAGTGTTAGAAGTATGTGCAGAGCAACAAAAACATTTGGAAAGAGCGTGGTCATCTTATTTGTGCACATATATTCCAGAACAGCCTTTGGAGTTGATCCTGCTGAAATGTATCTTGAAAGGGCTTTCAGTTCATCACCTAAATCACTCGCATCAATATCGCGCATGTCATCATGTGTCAACACTGTCTCTAGTGCCCTGCATTGCTGGTGTAGGTCTTCTTCAGGTATAGTGAGGAGTTTTGGAATATCCTACAACATCCCAAATATACTGCTGTGTTCCTTGAGCTGCATGAAATGTTGTTCAACTGACTGTATTGCACAATCTAGCACCTGGTTAAAGAATTCAGGTTAAAGGTTAAAGAATGTCTGGGGTCTCTTGTGGGATTATCCCGTGCCTCCTAATCAAAATGTCGTCTTCTTCGGTGACTCTTGTATTATTGAATAGGTGGGAAAATAGCTTCAGTGTGAAGTTCCTCTGCCAACTTCTATGCACTCTTCAGAACGTTTTGAAATCCCTCATCTAACCAGTAAGACTGTAGGTATGACTTTGCTTTGTCCAGTTGTTCCATTGCTCCAGATATATCAAGGTCAACACCTTGGAGTCTCTTGCTTACAACATTTATTTCAAACTGTATGTCATGCCACATCACTAAGCCACACAGAAATTTGAAATTATGTATGTTTCTGGTGATTCCATTTCCCGCTGCCACTGTTCTCCCACGAACAGTTCCTGTCATATCCTCCATAATGGCAACTATGGTATCATCTATCTTCCCAATTTGGTGTTTGATAGGCTTTATTGCCTCCACTCAACTTTCCCATCATGTGGCACTCAGTGGTTTCAGTGTCAGAGAGGATGTTCCCAGATGTTGCTTCAAAATTTGCCATCAATGAGTTGATGCAGAGAAAAATACATAGATGCTTTGAATTACATTAAAAAATTCAGCAGCCTCACTAGAAGCTGATGCTGCATCACTGACCACCAAGTTCAATGAATGAGAACTGCATGGGACAAAAAAAGCTTGAGGGTTTAACTCTCGGATCCATGTTTGCACTCCTCTGTTCTTTCCTCTTGTATTGGCACCATTATCGTAGCCCTGACCTCTCATGTCAGCTATCGCAATTCCCGTATCTTCCAGCTTTTTAAGAAGCACATTTGTCATACCAGCTCCTGTAGTATAATCAATGTCAATAAATTCTAGAAAATGCTCTCTGACAGTCACCATTGCAGGGACGTTTTCTCTAGGTTCTGTTGTTGTTACAAAATGCACCATTCAAATCATTTGTTCCGTATGGCTGATGTCAGGTGTGCAGTCCAGAATAACAGAGTAATATCTTGCTGAGTTCAGATCTGCCATAATCTTCCATTTGACTTTTGTTGCTAGTAACTGTATGATCTCATTTTGAATTGTTTTTCCAAGGTAGTGGTGTGTGTACATTTCTTGAGTGGTGACTCTTCTTAGATGCTCCTGGAGTACAGCATCAAACTCAGCCATCAGCTCCACAATTTTAAGGAAGTTTCCATTGTTTGGCACATACAGGTGATCTGAAGTGCCATGGAGTGCTAGGTTTTGGGTAGCAAGCATTCTCACAATAGCAATGAGCCTTTTCAGAACATTTTGCCAGTAAAGAGACTCTGATGCAATCTTCTCTTGATGTTGATCATCTATGGTGGCCTTTAACCTTAGTCTCGTCTCAAGCTCTTTCCACCTATGGAATGCTGTCTGGTGATTTGCTGCCTTCTCATGGCATGCCAGATTTCTAGCCAGATTTTTCCAGTCCTTTGTTCCTGTAGAACCCAATGTGGCTGGAACATTAGACTGGAAGAGTTTGCAACAAAAACAGTATACAGCATTCTGGGTTTTTGAGTACATAAGCCATGGCCTCTCCTCTTTGTCACCATTGGGGATTTCACGCCAGTAATGTGTTGGATGCAAACTTCTATTTTCATTGTCTTTGGGGAACATGAAGTTTTTCACTTGCTGTTGCCCATGCAGCACAAGGAAGTCCCTCAGGCTACTGTTCAAGTGGATCCACAGTCCCAGATCATCTAACTTAAGGAACTAAACTCAGCAGCAGCTCTTTCTTCTGCCTCCACCAACTCTTCTCTGATCTACACTTTTCTTCAGGTTACATCCATTTGAGATGGAGATATGGATGCTGCAGATGCTGCCAGGTCACCTGCACTCTGATTAACTGGAAGATCAGGCATCTCCTCACCACTCACATCCTCACTGGGGCCGGAAGGATCACTGTGAACATTTGTGTCTATGTATCTCAGGGGAGCTCCTTTCTACTTAGATATAAACGCTTACTTTGCTTTCTTTCTTTTTCTGAATGCTGCCCCAGAGGGGTGTTTTCTTCTTTCACTCATGACTGCTGTTCTGTGCCAGTTATAGTGGCTCTCAACACTCAATTGAAGGGGACAAATAAGCAGGCTGGTGGCAGTGCCTGAGTGAGGGAAGATATCAGCGTCTTAAGAGCCTAACTGGCTCCTACTACTTCAGTTGACTGCCTGTTTTCCTCAAGTGGGTTCAGGGAAGCAGCAGGAAACAGGAAGCTCCTGAGAAGCTGGTGTTAATCAGTCCAGACTCCTGGGGGTGCTACAGAGGTACATAAGAGTCTCCTCCTCTCTCTCCCTGCAGCTCCTGCTGCTTTCTGTTATTCCCTCTCACCTTTTCTCCTGCCTGCCTGTTATGTCTCTTGTGCCTCCTTCCTCCAGCACAGCACTCCACCATCTCTGTGCATCTAGAGCAGAGAGAATACATATGCACCAGCAACAGACACAGTTTTCTACACCTTGGGTCCTAGTGTAGGCCTCCTCAGTTCGCCTCATGGTAAGGCCAGCCCTGCTGAGTGGGTCACAAAAAAAAGACAAGATGCAGTTGGTGGGTGGCTTTCCTGAAAAGTTTGGGAACCGCTGCTCTAGCTCAAATAGAAATTAGAGGTTTGATGCAAGAATTGCTGGGTGGAATTCTATGGGCCATGTTTTGCAGGTCAGACTAGAACATCATAATGGTCCCTCCTGACTTTATAGTCTGTGACTCTCTAACTCGCTTTCTGGTGCTGGATCTTTAAACAAAAGAATATTGAAACAAAACTATTAGCATGCTGTGGTTTCCATGTAAAAGCAATGGTTTCTCAAATGGAGCCTTTCCTCCCTTTTGTGCAGTTATCTAACCCCATTCCCTGCACCTTGGCGCATACCCACCATAGTCTGTTTTCCTTATTCATTGTGCATTCTAATTTAGGGCCTGATTCACACTCCATGCAACTCTACTGGACATCTCTGCTCTAGATGTAAATCAGAGCAGAATTTGGCCCTAAATATACAGAAGTGTGGGTGTTCATTTATGACCAAGTGGACCGGGTCTGTCTCATAGAGCTGGAAGGACCTTGAAAGGTCATCAAGTCCAGTCCCCTGCCTTCACTAGCAGGACCAAGTACTGTCCCCTGACAGATTTTTGCCCCGGATTCCTAAATGGCCCCCTCAAGGATTGAACTCACAACCATGGGTTTAGCAGGCCAATGCTCAAACCACTGAGCTATCCCTCCCCCCTAAAGGATAGCTTACAGGGTCATCTCCTGTGCTGGTAAATCATTCTGCACAGTGTTGCAATCAGTTGGCCTGTTGGTCTAGTGGCAGCACAACACAGCACCATATAGTGGATCAGAGTTTGGGTTCTTTGCTCCCCAGTTCAGGTGAGACAGAGAGTGCTGCAGGGCCAGCATGTTCAGCTCTTTGGTGCTATTGTGTGCAGAGGAAGCCTCATATTTCTCCTTAGTAATTCTCCTCTGGGCAGTTCTGGTAGTGGCATTGCCAGGCTTCGGGAGGCATCTCTCTTCAGCCAGAAGGATGGTTGTGTTAGTGGATTATTGTTATTTGTTCAAATTACAGTGGCACCCAAAAGTCCTAATGTTTTCAAACACAGAGGAAGACACAGCCCCTAACCTAATGAGTATACAGACTAGAAATATGAAGATAGATGGAGGGAAGGGGACAACCTTCAAGCATTGTGGTCAGGGTGAAGACAGGTGTATAATGGCATGTCTACACTGCAAAAAATAAAGTATGGTGTTAACCTGCGTTATCTAACTGGGTTTAAAATAGCAGTGAAAACAAGTTAATTTGGGTTTTAATTCAGATTAGCACTTGAGTTCAACCCCAGGCTGCCTTACAGGATTTTACTCAAACTCCGAACCTGAGTTAAAAGCTGAGTTGCTGTGTCTTCGCTGCTATTTTAACCCATGTTAGCTAACCTGATTAAGAAAACACCGATTTTTGCAGTGTAGACATATCCTTACTGACATGTTTGTTTGTCTCCAGTGTCTCTTTTTTGGCCCCTCCCTTCTCAATATTCATCATCGTCTCCACCACTGTAAATGAGTAATTCCCATGTGACATAGTAGGCAACTTAGCTAGTTGTGATACTGGGCTTTTGAGACCTCTGAGCTGAAGGGAGTGAATACCAAAGGATATGACTGGTGTTGGCAAAGAAGATGGGTTTGCACACAGGAACTGACAGCTAGAAAAGTCGGACTAAGTTAATTAGCTTTTACCTTTAGGGTAAAGTCAGCAAAGAAAAATAAATGGGTAAATAATTCAGTTTTAGATAAAAGAGGTTTTTTTTTCAAATGTTCTTTCCCTCCCCCGCACCCAGGATCAGGAAGGTTCCTTCCCACGAGTACTTTCTGTTCAGAGGCTCTCTCCTAGATGGTGCTTCCTAGATGGTAAGTGTATCTGTCTGTGGCGCTATGATCAGGTCTTGTCATCGATACACATTGAGACACTAGTATTTACAAAACTCTGAGCGTAAAGGCCAGGTGCTGCCCTTTGCTGTGCTAGGCAGGTAAGAAGGAGAAGGGAGCCTCTTCTTTCCTTCTCAGAAGCAGAGCAAGACCTTTATCTTGTGTGTAGCTAGAGGCCCAGCTGACTAGTGGCCAGCCGCACTTAGATCAACACAGTCTGTGGCAACCCATAGCAGCGCGCTTCCCGGCCCGGGTCGACAGACTACTGCGCTAAAAATATCTGCATAGACAGTGCTTTAAAGTTGCAGCTCAGGCTCCAAAGCCCACTGCCATCCCTAGGCTTCTGAGCCAAACTCCAGCCCAAGGTGCAACACGTACGCAGCTGTTTTTAGTATGGTAGAGCAAGCCCAAAGTCTGTCGACCCGGGCTAGGAGGCCCGCTGTCATGGGCTGTGTAGATGCACTCCCGTCACCGGCTGCTCTTTTTGAAAGAAACAGCATGTTGTTCCTGGCCGTACTTTGCCCCCGGTATGGCTGCATCTGTTATAGCAAGCCTTTGCTCCATATTGTGAATGCTGCATAGGTAGCTGGTCTTTCCCTTTACATATTTTAGGGGTTATGAAAATGAAGCCTCCATTCCATTTAAGATTGCACTCACCCACAGTAGCACTCTGGAGAGCTACACCCTGGCTTTGTCAAAGCTACCAGCTCTCCTGGGGTATGCCTCAGGCAGCTTTTAGAGCTCTAAAACTAGCAGCTAAAATGGACAGCGCTAGAAAAAAAATCACTGTATATGTGAGCTGTGATTTTTGTCCATAGCTGATAGTCTCTCCTTGACCACTTCTGATATGATCATTCTCTTTGTTTTATTTCACATGGGTGAGATTGCCATTGAAGCCAGGTTTTGTTGTTGGTTTTGGTTCATTTTTGGTCTGTTTGGATTTCAGCTTTCCTCTGCAATGCTGAAAATTAAAACACAGCAGCAAAATGCTACTGCATAAAACCCCCAAAATGAAACTAGCAAGTCTGTAGTTTCATAGCCCAAAGTAAGTGCCATGCATAAGGTAAACAGATAGCACAGATGGTGAAAAACAATGTAGACAATTCAAATGCTTTCAGCTTTAATAATCTAAGCTGCTTTCAGAAATAGAACGGGGGAAAATAATACCAGATAATTTACTCAATCATTTTCCCCGTTTTTCCTCTTCACCTTTGCCATGAACAGACTGCAATTTTCTTGAATTTATTTTCAAATCTAAATTATTAGCCAATTATTTGATCTGCATCTTGTTCACAAGCATTTTGATTTATCTGATATAAAAATTGAGCTGATATGATTGGACACATAAACCATATGGGGTTTTTTTGGTTCTCTGAATGAAAGGCAACTCTTTGTATTAGGTTTCTGGTATGATTGTCTCTTATTACAAATCTGAAATTCACTTTCCATACTTTTGCATTATTTTCCTAAAATTTGCTGTTTCAATGAACATTCCTGCCAATAATGGGGGGGGGGGGGAACAAGAGCAGATATGAATATAGTCAGAAAAAATAAATTGTTTAGGAGTATCTGCTGAGCACTATTAACAACACAGGGAAAGACTTTTACTTGCCTCCTTTGTAAAGGGCTTTGAGATTTACTGATGAAAAGCGCTATATAAGAGCTGTGATGATATTATTATTATTATTATTATTTTATTTATTATTATTATACAATATATTAAACTTCACTGTGACCCTTAAAGTTCACTCCATCTGTATGATACTGTTTGTGATTGAATTTTTTAATAAAGTACCATGACCTTTGTTTTGTTAAACTCTGCCTTTAAAATCTCCACAGTAGTCCTCATGAAAAGCTGGCATGACTCCTCTAGTTGCCTTTACTCAAGAGCTGAATTTAGTCCAATCTACATTGTGGATTCAGTTTTGCTCAGATCTTTTTCTTTAACACAGCTCTGCTGTTTCCCTTTGTTGCAGCAACTTCTGCTGATCGTTTTTACCGCATTGACAGATCTCAGGTAAATTTCCATCCATTTACTGTTTCTATAGATCTTTTTAAAGCATTGTCAGATACAGGTTAAAATGAATGATCTGTATTTGTTCCTGTGTGTCTTAAAGTTCTGCTGTTGCCTCATGAAAAACTGAAATATATTTTGGGCCAGATCCTCAGCTGGTGTAAATTGACATAGCTCTACTGAAGTCAGCGAAGATTTATACTCACTGAAGATCTGTCCCTCTATCTACAAGCAAGTTGATGTTCAAATAGTTTTCTCCATTCTTCTTCCTTATCCTCTATTTCTAAGGACATGTGTGCAAACAGAATCTTCTTCTGTGTATGACATTGGATAGCTGTGGAACTTACAATGTTACAAATTGCGAATTATGATTAGAGCTGTATAAAATGCTCACAAACAGAAAATAATTATCAAACTCCACTGGTTTCAGGTTTTATTTCCAAATTGAGTGTGAGAATAATTTATGACCCTGGACTTAGTTTTTAATCAGGTTGGGCCGTTTAATGGTTTTGCATCACAATCATGCAACTGTAACACACTGGGCAGGTGTGTCTTTGTCCCTCTTCTGGACCATGTGAAAAAGTCCCCTGAGTCTGCTACTGTCTCCAAGTTGATGGAGATGGTCCTGTAGCTAGAGCAGTAGAGGATCATGCTTGTAGACCAGAGGTCCCAGTTTCAATTGCTGTGGATCATCTGAGAAGGGGTGTCTTTACACAAGTTGCTGTTTTGACAAAAAGCCAGGTGACTGCTTGGATGAGGTTTTACTTGAAGGTTTGGAGAAACCTGAAACTCACAAGCAGGGTGAAGTAGATGAAATAAAATGTTGGCTTGAACCTCTAGGGATGTGATCCTACCGAGTTTTGCATAGCTTTCGTTATGATGCTATGGATGCCCTTGGGCTTGCTCTCTCCCTCCTCCTCCGTGTCTCTTTGGGGCTGAAAGTGAGGATCCATGATGTTTCCACTGAGCACAGGATTGCAGATTTACTCTCCCTCACACTCATATTGAACTTCCCAGAACGGTAAAGGGGTGGGGATTACTGAACCTTCTTCTATATCTCTGAGGAACTGGAAGGAGAGGGACAGTGATAATGGAGATGCAACCTCCCACAAACAAAACAAACAAACAAGGCACAAAAGAAATGAAATGGCTTGGGAGAGTCCCACCAGGCTCTGAAATGTCCTTCTGTGCCAAGGTCAGTTCTGGTTTTCCGGGCAGCCCTCAGTCCTGAACACTGACAGGAGTGTCTAACCACAAATGTCAGTGTCAGCGGTCTCTGTGGATCTTTCAGTAGTCTATTGGGAGGTGTTGCTCAGTTGTTGGTAGAATGTAGAATAGAGACCAATGGAGACAAGGTGGAACCAGCCTCGTAAGCATTGTTATGGAATTGATACTTGCTGCAGGTGGAGGGGGAAATCCTGCAGGATGGGCCAATTTTCACATAGCTTTCTGATAGCCAGTTTGGCCTCCTGACAGATTGCTGGTGACTCATTATTGACTCTTTATCTCATTCTAAAAGGAACATTTGCACTTTGTGACGGAAATTTCGCAGGACGAAATTTTTATCCTGGACCCAGAGCTGGTGATATCACAGCAGGTGGGGACGCCGCCGGGAATGCCTGATCTGGTAGTGGAGCAGGCCTCTGGGTAAGCACTTCCTTTCCCAGGCTGGGCTCTGGCCGGTGCAGCTTTTCCAGGAGTGGGCACTTCCCTTCCTGCGCTCCGACAGTAGGGAGGAAAAGGCAGATATTGAAGTAAGGAGTTGGGTAAACAGATCCATTGATCAGATTACAAACTCTTTCTCTGTGGGGCTTAGGTTCAGATACTAGTACATGGGGTCTTAAATTGACCTGTGAACCTGGGAGTTACAATGAAGTGTCTCCATTTCCCCTTGTCTTGTTGGCGGATCAATATATGCTCACACTGAATTAAACCCCACACTCACTTCTCCCAATGAGCTATGTAGGGCTAATCCAGCTAGCAAAGTACTGCAAATGAATGAATATAAGGGAGTTTCAAACAAAGTGAAAAGCAGTCTCTGAGGAATTCATCTCTTTCTTCCTTGTGTTTTAGAATATCGGATCGGTGGAACCCTGCAGTCCGAAAGCGCATGCTGAGTGACAGTGGCCTTGGCAAGATTTCCCCGCACTACGAGGTACCTGACAAACAAAAGGACGCCAGCCAGACACACATGCTGCAGTAAGAGCCCTCTGCATTTCTCTGCTTGATGCTGCACCGTCACCATCACGACTGACAACTTTTAGTTGGTCTTTTAAAATGTAGTGGGTTACAGTGACAGGATGAAATAGAATCTTTCTTTCTTTTCCCCACTTCTCCCTTCCTCTTCATCCTCTTTCCCTGTCTGTTGCTTTTCCTTTCCTTTCTTTCTCCAGCTTTCAGTCTCCCATAGTCTTGAAAACATTGGTCCAGATTTCCGAAAGCGAGTAGTGATTTTGGATATGTCAAATTTTGGCTGCAAAACTGGAGGTAACTTAAAGGGTCCTGGTTTTCAGATCAAGCTGAATGCTCAACCTCTGAAAAAAGCCCCCTTTAAGGTGTGTCAGGTTGATCACCCCAAAATGGAGGCACCCCAAATCACTAGTCATTTTGAAAATATAGGCCACAGCTTCCAAGGGATCAGAGCCAAAGTTAGCATTTTGAGGCAGGCCTGTTAGACAACGTTTTGCTGTCCCACTTCCACAATGTAACAGATTCATATCCACCATGATCACACCACTATGTTCAGGGCCAGTTTAAGGATTTGGGGAGGGTCAGTGAGATGATTCTTTAGGCTACACCCCAGACTTAACTGACTCATATTACATAAAAGGTGTGTATTTGCGTGTGCATGGATCTTTCATTTCCCCCACCCTCTCCACTTTTTTCAGAAGTGGAGCCCAGCTGCTTGTTCCTGTTGGTTGAGATTTTTCAAACACTAATGAAGGGATTTAGACACATAAAACTTGAAACTTAAATAGGAGGAGGGTTGCTGAATTTCCTTGTTGGTTCTGAAAATCTCAGCTTTTTACTATAGCAACTGGTTTAGATTGATTTACATCAATTCTCCTTTACATTTCCAGTTACCCCCAATTGGGGGGCAGGGGAGAGGAGGGGGAGAAAGGTCAGGTCTGCCTGAGGAAAGAGCAATTGCATATACAGATCACACAGACCTTGTTATAGCCTGACTTTTAGTTAATTCCTGTCCCTTATATCAATTATATGTGTAAATGTGAAAAGGGACTGCCACATTCATTGTCCATTGGTTAGTACTCTGCCTTGTCATGGGGAAGATTTTGGTTCAGTTTTTGGCCTTGATCTTGTGCTCCCCAGAATGATAGGGACTGTAAAGTAATCCCCGGCCAAGTGGAATGAAGGTAATTAGGTGTGAAAAACGTTCTGACTGCTGTGAGGACAGATTTTGTTTAAAGTGATATGTAAAGAAACATTTGCATAGATACAACAATGGTGTTTATCAGAGGGATTCATTTATTGCAGGTACAGCTGGTCATGCCGCCTATTGTTAAGGTTACCCGATACTTCCAATTATAGAACCCTGTGTTCAGTGGCTTAGAACTTTGTCTAAGTTTAACCGTTTGGGCTGGAATTTTCCATAACAAGAGTCTGCCTCAGATTAATTTTTTTTGAAAGTTTCAGCTAAACAGTTCAGCTGTTTCCGAGAATGGGGAAGATTAGGGGAAAGTACTTTGTTTTGACTGTTTTTCCAAAAAATCTTACAACTGTTTCATTGAGAATGCTCTAGCTTTGGACCAGGAACTTGAAATTTAGTCAGCCTGGTTCCAGAGATATGCCTTTTGCCATTTCCATGAAAATTCGCTGAAATTCAGCCACCTTATAAACCTCTGGAAAATTTTCATACATGCTCAGTAGAGACTTGTTAGAGTCTGGCAGCTAAATTATCTGAAGATTCTGGCCATTATACTGAGCATGCTTCAATGCAGAGCTGGAGAGCAGGACTTTTCCTGTGATTGTTACTCCTGGTGGGAGTAGGGGCACTGCAGTACCAGGCATAAAGAACTTAGAGCCAGGAGACCGTCTTGTGCTCTGAATGCTTCTGCTGCTTACATCCAGGCAGTGAGGAGGAGAAAGAAACATCCACACTAGAAAGCAGACGAGTGAGAAATGGTGGAAGCAGGGGGATCAGGTTTCAGGAACTGGAAGGGGGGGGAGCAGAGGAATCAGGGGTTAGGAGCTGGTAGTGTGTGGGAGAGTATATCGGCACAGAGAGTGAGGGAGCAGGAGCAAAAGGGGATGGAGGTGATGGATAGGTGCAGAATGGGTTGGGATGGGGCCAGTGTGGGGCTGGATAGGAACAGAAGGGGAAAGGAAGAAGGAGCCTGGGTGAGTGGATAGGAGCAGAGTGGGACAGAGAGAGGCTAGGGTTACAGGGTCAGAAGGTTCCATAACCACTAGAGAACCCTCTCTCCAGAACCTGGAATTACATTACACGGTCACATACAATTTTCCCCTGCTTTATTCAGTGTACAGGATGGAGCTGCTCCAGCGAGAAATCAGGATTTCGTAGTGAAGGGTGATTGTTGTCTGCAGGACCCCCAAATTAGTGGGCACTTTTGACAATTTTGGTCTTAAACTCTCTGGGCCTGTGTTCACCAGCCGTAAAATGAGCCTGACTCCCAGTTACTGTGCTAAGGTTTCAGCAATCAGTCCTTTCTACTCCTAAGCATTGGCCACAGACAGCTCTTCCATATCATGGGGTAGGAAGAAAGGGAGCAGGGGGAAAACTTGAAATATCATTAATCAGATGCCATCTGAAAATAAACGCATGTGAAGATCACTTAATTAAAAACAAAAGGGTAATTAATTTTCTCTAACAAAGACCCCTGCCTAGGAACCATTAAAATCCAATCTATTTCCCCACCAAGGGCTTAAGAGTAGGATCAGTGCCAAGCACTGTAATTATTTTCAGATTCTCTCTCTATAGATCTTTTCATTCAGATTGGAGAGATTTAAGGCATCTCTTTGTTTACATACCTTGGCTTTTCAACTGTCCCTGCATTTTCAAAAAGGCTGACAGCATTTTAAAGGGTAAAGCCCTCCTCATAAACCCTCATATATATTTATTCCTTGGGCACTCCAAATAACAGTCAGCCATACTCCTTCTGGATGTGGTCTGCTCTCATGATCTAAGATGAGTCTGCCAAGGTCAGTGCTTGAAAAAGAGACCTCCAAGGAAAACCCAGAGTACTTCAGAAAATGGCTCTGGTGAATCAGCTGAAGGCTCTCTTTCCTCCTCCAGAGCGAGTGCTGGACCAATGCCCTAGTATGGTGCTAAGGGATATTGTGACATGTAGCTGGAGGTGTTGTACAGTATTGCTGATGAGATGTAAAACATGGCCTCTGATCACTTGTAGCTATTAAAAGATCTGATGGAACTTCATGCAAAACACGAGGTATCCCCCCTGTATTCTGTAAATTTTCCTCTTTGGGTAGTTGTGTTCTGGCTTGCTAACATTCTTCCTGTAGTTATATTTGAAAAAAGGTTTTCTGAATCAATAAACGCTATGTTCTGTTGAGAGAGCTGGGCTGGAGAAATGCTCTGCCGATGGGGAGCGGGGGGTTGATCCTGCAATGTGCTGAACACTGGCCTCCGTCTGGCAAAGCACATAATTAGGTGCTTAACGTTAAGCACGTAAGCTGTGTCACTGAAGTAATTGTTTTTCATCTGATCAAATGCTTCTTAGCAGTCCTTGGCTGGACGTACGATAGGATGTGAAAGACTATGCACCAAACAAGGGATGTCACTTCATCCCCACCTCCTAACTCCAAAACCACCTCGAAGCTGCCAGTTGTCATTAGTAAGAGCTGTATTTAGGCATGCTCTCATGAAACATGTGTCTCAGTGGGTCCATGAAGACCATCTGTGAAATGCAGAGATGATGTGCTTGTTCTCTGGCAGCAGAGCAATGTGAGGAATTCGTAGTATTTACTGCATCATTACAGCATTGCCGCTGGTCTGTTATCAGGGAACATTCATGTCCATTCGCTTAAACGTTTAGGCCACAGGATGGTTACCCTATTCCAGGGGTGGCCAAACCCACTGACCCTCTGAGCCCAATACAGTAATTTTCAGAAGTTCTAGAGCCGGGTGCACCTGCCAGGGCTTGGGGCTTGGACTGAAGCTCTGAGACATCCCCCTCCCCACTGCAGGGCAGAAGCCCCGAGCTCTCCCTGCCCCAGTCTGGTAGGTGGAGAATGGGGCAGTGATGTGGGGGGCTCCATGAGCTGCACTTTAACTGTAAAAGAGCAGTGCCATAGTTTTGGCCACCCCTGCCATATTAGCTGCTGCAGGTGAGGGGAAAAAAGACAGCGTTGAAAAGGGAAGATGTGAACTGTAACCGGTACTTGATGGAAGTTGGCGATACGCTGATGAAAGAACCTCTAAACCAAGCTCCATCTTCAGTCCCCGGGAAAGAGTAATAGCAACTTGTCTAACATCTACCCAGCTGTAATGGCATCGTGTGTCCAGAGCTGTTTGATGTGTTATCTGAGTAAAGTGCATGGCTCGTGAAGGGTGGGAGAAGGTTGGCCAGCACACCATTTGGTTAAGTTGTACAGAAGAAGAAAACTGCCTACAGGGGCTTGAAGAGGGCAGCCACACTTCACAATAAGTGGACGTTAATTAGCCAGTAATATCACGCAGCCACTGCTTTATGAGGCAGTATTAATCGAGTTCCTGAGTGGGGAGAAAAAGGAGGCTGGAGGTCAAGTGCTTTGTCACAATCAAAGGAATTGGATCATTGCTGAGGAAATAAGAGTGGCAGTACAGATGTTACCAAGCGTTTGTTTTTTTAAAAAGAAAACTGTGTGTAGCACAAGGTGAGAGAAGCATCAGGGAAGTGAGTTTGGATGTGAAAAAGGGGAGAGATGTTTGTGCTGTGACAGGATCATGAAAATGTAAAGACACCATGTGCACTAAAAGGTTTGTTTGGTTCAGATTCTGTTTAAGCTCTGGGTGCAAATTTGAGGATTGAGTGGGATATTCTTATTTTATCCAAGCAGTTTACTCACCCCTAGAAACCGATTTTCCAGGCCTGTTTAAGATCATAGGCATGCATTTGTGAGTGTTGTCACGGCTTTCAACCCAATCACATTTAGAGGGTGACGCACACAAATTCAACCTGTCACCCACTCACCCACATACACTTTCTCTTGTAAAATGTAATTTAAAAACAACAGCATGAGGAAATGGAATTTCTCCCTCCCTCCCTCCCTCTCTTTCTGCTTCTCCCTTCTACTTCATCCTCTTTTCCCCTCTGTTGGTCTTCTCTTTCTTTCTCTTGCATTGCCCTCCACTCTTAACAAGATAGCTTGTAAGGGACCATTCTCATTACTCTAATGTGGCATATGAGGAAGGCTTACATTTTAGCATCTTTCCCAAGATGACCGAGGAGGGGAAGGGAGAGAGATTAAAAGGTGTATTGGTGTATTCTCCACTGCATCCAAACACAGTCGGTTTTCTTGGGTCTCCATTCTGAAGGTAGTACTTCTAATCAGAAGCAGGAATTCTGCCTGGCCTTATTTTTCTTGGATAGTTTTATGTACCATGAAACAACGGAAATCAGAGACAGTCCCAGCACTACATGAATGGAATTTCAGAAATTTCACGGTATGCCTTCAAAGAAGGCTTATAGACTGAGAAATAATAGCAAGGCTTTACAAGAATTTTTGAATATTTGGCTAAATAAAATGGTATAAAATAATCTATTCTTCCATTGTGATCCTTATGTTTGCAAAATTAAAGCCTTGGTAGAAGTTGTCAGAATCTCTCTGATGTTCAATCCTCATACTGCAGTACTGGAAGCAGATGTCACTGGTAAAAGGGATCACTCCACAGGGAAACTCGGTCTCTTTGCACTTTGACTGCAGAAAGAAGTATGGTTTCTGGACTTCCTCTCAGCTTGTTGTGCTGCTTTTCAGGACGCTGCAGCCCATAGGATTTCAGGAGTTTCTTAATGGCAGCTGCTGCAGCTATCTGTATCTGATACTCTGGGATGCTGATTTCAGTGTAAATTTTCCAATTCTTGTAAAATTTTCCTGGAAAAAATGCCTGTTGCTTCTGCTACTATTTACAAAGCTTACCCAAGGTCAGTGGGGAAGGCACATGATAAACGGGTCGATCCAGAATTCTACCTCAAAAGAGGCAAGATAACAAATGTGTCTGGACTGCTTTGTTTTTCATGAAATCAGTTCAGATTTCAAACTTGGTAGTCTGGCTCTGTCAGCAAGGAACTCCCCCCCCCCCCCCCCCAGCACCAACTGGAAACAAACAGACCTTTGGCTGTTTGGGCATCCGGGAGTTGTAATTCCCTGTCTGTTCCCATTCAGCCCCCATTCCTGGGAGGAAGACATGTCAGGAATAACCAGTCAGAACTCAGGATTCTGAAAGGCTCAGAGTTAGCTCAGCCATCCTCCTGCTATCTTGAAGTGAGCACTGGGTGCATGAAGATTATGGTGTTGCCTTCTGGCGACATAGAACTGAGAGAACAGAAAATGCCATGGCACAAATTCATTCTCGCATCACAGACTGTGGCAACAACCACCAGTGATGTACATCATGGTATACCTTATTGGATGCAAGAGAGCTCTTCCCAGCAGGGGTTCTGAGGCATCAGCCAGTATAAACTTTTAGGAGTGTTTACTGGCCCTTTGTCCCTAGTGAGTGACTGAGTCTGTAAAATGAGCAGAAAGGATCACAGATGCTGCAGAAAGCACTCAAGTTAATCACGTGTTCCCTAGAAATGGGTGAGCCTTTGGCACTACCAGTCAGTACAGTGTCAGGGTCTTGACTTATCTAATCAGGACTGGCATTTAGAGAAATAATTTTTTGACTTAACAGAGTAAAATTTCCATGAAAGTAATTGAGACCCAATATATATGGAGCCCGCATCATCATTTTGACAGTCTTTTCCCAGCAATAACTGAACTTTAAATCAGTCTTGTGCCACCTCTTCTGCTGTTAATAAATGTGGTTAAAATGGAAATTAAAGTGTCTTTTTTATTTGCATAGACACAAACCTATTTGCATAAAAGATTGCTAGACAAATTATGTTTGTTTTTTTCCTCTGGAATTAGATCTTCTGCCTCCTGCTGTTTAGGGACTGAGGTACTAAGGGATTGTAATGAAAGCTGCTGGATCTGACAAGACTATCTGTGTTTCTGGCCCTTCAGTATATGATGGAAATACAGTGTATTCTGTATACTGTGAAATATAATATTTCCCACCATCCCTACTTCTGAGTAGGGGTGAAAGTAATATTAAATTCTTACTGGTACAGGGGCCCAGCTCTGGGCCCCTGGAAGGGGTGGGGCCTCAGGCAGAAGGGGCGGGGCTGGGGGTCAGCTTCCTCCAGCCAGCCCATCTGTGCTGCCTGGCCCCCGCTTCCCAGGGCTCTGGTGGCAATTTAAAAGGGCCTGAGGCTTCTGGCCACTGCTACCACGGCAGCTGCCAGAGCCCCAGGCCCTTTTAAATCACCGGCCTCAGGGCAGCTACCCCGTTTGGCCCCCTCTCCCCTTCCCCATAGGCAGCCAGGGGAGGGGCAAAAGGGGCAATGACGTTAAAGTGCCGCGGCAGCGCTTTAACGTTGTTGCCTCTCTTGCCTCCCCCGTTGACAGCCCTGCTGGTAGGGTCCCTACCGGCAGGGCCCCTGACAGGGAAGGGGCAGCAACATTAAAGCACTGCTCCGGCAGTGCTTTAAGGAGGGTCCTTTGCCAAGGCAGCGCTTTAACATCGCTGCCCCTTCCCCTCCTCCCCTGGTTGGCGGCCCTGCCACATGGGGAAAGCAAAAGGGGCAGCGACGTTAAAGCACTGCTGCAGCAGCGCTTTAACATGGACTGCGTACAGGCTGGTACCGGCTTCTTACCAGTACACCATACCAGCCCGTACCAGCCCACTTTCACCCCTCTTGTAAGTGAATAATTTATACAGAGTGGATCCCCAGAACAGATTTGGCATAGATTTTAGTTTCCTCTTCTCCCTTTTCCTGATCCTGGAAATGAAGGCTCTTAATGATTTTGCAAAATCTCTAAGTGGAATGTAAGTTTTTGTTGGAATGAGTTTAAAAGATGAAATCTGTGTTGACAGAGATGAGATAGCAGGGTGCATCTGTTTTTTCCACATTGCTTGCCAGAGCAGCCACAAATCTTCCTCCCTATCTCTGGCTAATTGTCCAGGCCAGAGTAGAATAGATGATTTACCCTTCTCTCTCTCTCTCCCTCCCCTAATCCTTTTTTCCTTTCAAGCTCTTTCCTGTGGAGTGAAGGAGATGCGTCTGTGACAGAGAATAATATAACTCTATAGCAGGGAAGGCAGGGGAACAAGTGGGAATATCAGCTTTAGTGCAACATCTTTCTGTTTGGTTGGCTAAGAGAAAATGACATTTGGGAATTTGCCTTTAAGGGATTACGGCTGCCCTAAGGCAAGCGGTAAACTGCATTGCTAAGGGACAGGAAGGGGAGGCCGTGATGACGATAACACTGCTACTGCTTGAATATCCCTTTCTCCTAATGCTGGTACTCTGGGGAGTGGAAATAGCATCCTTAGCCCTCCGGATGATACTGGCAGCCAGCAAAAGGGAAATCTAGCTGGGTTTAACAGGGTGGGCTAGGATTATGTGATGAGAAGAAATCCATTGTTCACCTAGGCCTGTGTATACAGTTAGTCCTCTTTGCTTCAAGCTTCATTAGAAAGACAGAGTGAAGGAAATTCTTACCCTTTGATGCCCAAGGTTTCCACTCCATTTGAACATAACAATGCACATCTTTCAGAGCTGCAAAGGAAATGAGCCTTGCCGTCTTATCTTAAAAAGAAGAAGGAAAAAAACAGTTAAGCCAAGATGGAAAAGGTCTGATGTCCTAGTTTACCCAGCAATACACAGGCAAGCCTGCTCACAGTCCTCTGTCCATGCGCTGTGTCCCAGCCATAAGGACCCACCATCTGTTGGGAGGAGAGACCACTTCCTAATCTGCTTTCATTCAGTACCAAGCGGGCTGTAAAGTTTCAGCATGTGCTCACACATGTACACTGTGACATACAGACACAAGCTCTTACATACACACACTCTCACATTGAACACTCACAGGCATGTACCGTCATGTGCCCGCAGATTCTATTTTATGATAGCTAGTTAACGTTTTCACCTAGTGGCTGTTTTAACTGATATGATGTTTGAAAAGGGGTAGACAAAGCTAGGAGGTGTCATTACTATCTCATTGTAGAGGCTGGGAGAACCAATAGCTGCTGGGAACCACCTCACAAATGCTGAGTAAAGGGGCTGTAAAGGCAAAGTCGCTGGCTCAGGAACTGAGGATGACAGCTGTAGGACCTCTTCATAAACTCTGGCTTTGGGGGCAGGGGGAAAGGGCTGTTGAGGATATGGCTGTGCTATGCTGGGCATGTCGGGGTGGGTTGGGGTGGGCGGAAGCACATGGCATTGCTGAGATTCTGGGCAGTCTTCTTGCCTATAGGCAGGCAGGGAGAGATTGGGTCAAAATTACGCTGGGAGCTGCTTCAGCACCCAGAGCAGTCCAGAATTGGGAGGGTGCGAAGGTGGTTTAAACAGAGGTGCTAACTTTCTAATTTCCCGGGGGTGCTCCACCCCCGTTCTGCCCCAGGCCCTGCCCCCACTCCACCCCTTCCCCCAAGGCCCCACCTGCCTCGCCT
Organism: Macrochelys suwanniensis; assembly: GCA_033296515.1. Classification (NCBI taxonomy): domain Eukaryota; kingdom Metazoa; phylum Chordata; order Testudines; family Chelydridae; genus Macrochelys; species Macrochelys suwanniensis. The sequence goes on along the minus strand of CM065775.1, from coordinate 242,633,397 downwards.
CTTCCCACCCCCACCCTGTACCACCACACCTCTTCCTGCCCCGCCCACCTCGGCCCTGCCTCTTCCTGCCCTGTTCCACTTCTTCCCCTGAGCACGCCCCACCCTCACTCTGCCTCATCCTGCCCCCTGCTCTTCCTCACCCAGCACCTCCTGCATGATGCTGAACAGCTGATCACCAGTGGGAGGGAGACGGTGGGGGAGGCAAGGGAGGAGCTGATTGGCAGGGCCGTTGGTGAGCGCCAAGCACCCACTATTTTTTTCCTGTGGGTGCAACCACCCACTGAGTCAGAGCCTATGGGTTGAAAACCTCCTTAACCCCAGCCTCCTGGACTGTGAATTCTGTGCTGTGCCCCATAAAGGACTCATCCAAACCTCTAAGCCAGGGGTTGCCAACCTGAGCCTGAGAAGGAGCCAGAATTTACCAATGTACATTGCCAAAGAGCCACAGTAATACGTCAGCAGCCCCCCATCAGCTCCCCCCCCCCCCCGCTTCCAGCACCTCCCCGCTACCGGCAGCCCCGCGGATCAGCGCCTCCCCCTCCTTCCCCACACCTCCCGATCAGCTGTTTCGTGGCATGCAGGAGGCCCGGAGGGGGAGGAGCAAGGGCATGGCAGCTTCAGGGGAGGGGGCGGGAAGGGATGGAGTGGGGGCAGGGCTTGGGGCAGAGTCAGGGGTTGAGCAGTGAGCACCCCCCAGCACATTGGAAAGTTGGCGCCTGTCTCTCCAGCCCTGAAGTCGGTGCCTATACAAGGAGCTGCATATTAACTTCTGAAGAGCCGCATGTGGCTCCGGAACCACAGGTTGGCCACCCCTGCTCTAAGCATTCTGTGGTTCATTCTCCATTAGTTAGTCCACAGCAGTATTGTGCAAAATTCAGCAGTTTTACTTTGCTTGAGGTTTAGATGACTCTTCATTTCTTTTTCAATGTGGATGTGACGTGTGCCTTGGCCAACATTTATTAAAAAGTGTGCCTAAAGCTATTTGGGAGTGCTGGGGTCTAGCAACTTATTTAGGTACCAAAATATGGATTAAGAACCCAACGTTAGGCACCTGTTTTTGAAAATCTTGTCCCCTGAGTTTCCCTTTGAGTTTCAAGTATTAACAATCCCCAAAACACTAAGTGAAACTCCTATGTTTGTTTTGGGATAAAAAACAGTTTAGCATAGTTTGCAGGTTCTTTACAACCCCTAAACTGGCCTAGGTTCACTCGGAACTCAGCCTAGGTTAACCAAGAGGATTGTGAACATTAGCTGAATCTAGCCTGAGGGTCAGGTTTGTAATTAGGTGAATCCAGCTCTTGCCTACTGCTGCTGTTGTGTTTGGAGTGGTGGGGGTAATTTGCTTTTATCTAAGTTTGCAGAACGTTAGCCCATTGATCTGTTCCAAAGCAGCTTTCAGACCTTCTTGATGGCTTTGCAGTTACCGAACAATTATTTTCTGGGCCAAATCAAAAGCTCACGGTGATGACAGAAGGTTATCTGGGCAGAGGCAGTGCTAGCCCATTGGGGGCCCTAAGCAGGAATATCCCCACCCCCAAACACATACTAATAATTAATAGGAGGCCCCTTTTTGCTGCTCAGGGCCCTAAGCAATTGCTTAGTCTGCTTATGTCTAGCGCTGGCTCTGGAAAAGGTCATTCACACAACACCCTTAGTCATGCAAGAGAATCCAATGAATTTTCCACCAAATCGATCACAGCCTTTTCTCAGCTTTCCAGAGCAAGCTGAGTAACCTACATACCCTTCACCTCTTCCTTGCCCCCTGCTCGTGGTTTTGAATGGGTAACAGAACTCTTCGGCCTTATATTCCCGCTAGTGTGTCATTCCACCTGCATATAGGACTGAACCATATTCTCCCACTAGAGTTACCTCCCCATCAGCTGCCTCTTTTCTCCCTGCCCCTTGTCTCCCACCACTGTCAATGACTCATTGGTCAGATCAGTGAGAATGTTAACGCCCATTGAAGTCAATGGGTATCTTTCCACTGCTTTCAATGGGGCTTTGGATCAGGCCCAGACTGAACAGATGTTTCACCTTCCCTCTTTTAGAACACATCTTGATTAGGACTTGAGCAGCAGGGTGAATAGGGTGAAGGGAAGAACCTCACATAACTCTGTATTGATCCTGCTACTCATTTGGGGAGATCCTTCCTTTCAAAAGGAGCTGCATCAGGGTCTTCCTCAGCCAACAGCATAAAACTGAAGGAAGTGCAGGTGTACACGGTACTCAGAGGAATCTTTCCCCTCCTGGCCTCAAGAGAAAATATCTGCTTTGGATAGTATTCCCCTCTTTTTCAGAGGGCAGCTTATGGAGCTGTTTCAGCCTGTTTCTTTTAAAGCAATGTTAACTGTTGCTTTCTATCCTTGCATCTTTCTCCTAGCCTTTCCCTGTTTGATTACTGTTGAATGGAAGTGCCCCTACTCCCCTAGGTGGCAGTAAAACTTCAAGTATAGCCAGTTTGTTCCGCACCCTTCCCTCCATCCTGTTCAGCCTGCAAAATCATTATAGTGGGGAGAGAAATAAAACAAATTGCAAGAGTTAAAAAGTGAGATAGCAGTGGAAAAGATATGAAACACTATGAAGGGCACAAATGCTCTGGAGAAACAGAGAGAAATACTCCAGAGCTGCACTTATTTTCATGAGACATTTCCACTAAGCAGCACTGGACTGGGCTCTTGCATGTTAGGTTGCCTGCAAACAATTCAATTCAATGTCTGCATGTGCGGATGGAGACAGAAGTGAAAGGAGGGAAGGGAAATGCCGCCCAAAATTAGATCACTACATTTAATAAGAAACATTGAGCTATCTGTATTGTTTGTCCAGACGATCTGGAAAACCCTGATTGACTGTCTGCAAATTGGCAAATAATTGTACCGTTCTTTATTTGAATGGGATTTTGTTTGATGCATGGAGCTTTGTTGATCAGGAGTTTTCTTTATTTGCTGCTTTAATCTGTATTGCCATTATCTTAGAGAAATAGATTAAAGGAAGGAAGGAAAGACAGACAGGCGGACTGGTTGGCTTCTGAGAAAGTGCAGTGGAAGTGCTCCAGCAGATTCCTAGCTTCTCACAGCAGAAAGCACCGTAGAGAGTAGATGAAGGTCAAAAGTGCTGCATGTGGGGAAACTCACAATTACTCTGGTTCCACTATTTCCCACCAGTTGCTATTGCAGGAATAAGTTTGGTGACAGTCTGACCAATACCTCTAGTTCAGTTCCGCCGTCCCCAGTAGGAGGTGCTGCATGGAATGGAAGATTGTGCAGCTTCTCCAGCCTGACTGTCTCCCATCAGGAGGTGTGGTATAGCACACTGGTAGAGTGCTGGCTAGGGGAGCTCACAGCTACTCCAGGCCCAGACTGTATCAGTGACAGGTGCAGGTGCCAGGGAGCTCACACATTGAATAATGTTTAATATGTTAAACCTTCTCTTTGATTAAAACTAAGATCTGAGTGAATTAGTTTAAATCAGGAAGGCGATTTACAGTTCTGAAGATATATACAAAAACATAAAATGAAAGGGAACAGATTTAGTTTAAAGCCACCTCCACCCCCAGCCCACTACCTTTAGTTACTGGCAAAAATAGAGTGAGTTAGCAAGTTTACAGCATTACATCATTTAAGCAGAGAAAAGTGTGTGTGCGGGGGAGATCATAGGAAAACAATGTAAGTGCTGCACACAGGTTGCTATTTGGCCTTTAACTGTAAGCCAGTTAAATTGTTTTAAGTAGCCTTGGTGCAAATGGTTTTGGTTGCAGGTTTATTGATAAAAATAGCTGTTTTCATCAGCTCGATGTTTGTTTCTCTAGGGGCTTTAGTCTTCAAGAAAAAGGTATCCATTTACTGGAATTTTGTTAGAATTTACCTGTAGGAGGCTGGCTTGGTTTCTCTAGGTTCTCAAGCCTCTGTAGATAGAGCTCTACATGACAACACTCCCCATTTTCCCTTCTTACAAATAAATGTTCCCTTCCCTAGCCCTCCAGTGCTGAATAAACCTCAAGCTCGCAGATTGAAAAGAGCATTTGGAAATAGCTGCTGTAAGTGCTTGGCTGATTGTGGAATGTTTGCATGATGTTGAAGGTGCCCTGGCCATACTGGAGATTAATCCTGTGAGAAGGCCTGATCCAAAGCCCAATGGAGAGACTCCAATGAGCTTTGGATCATACCATTAATTCCTGGGCCCTGATGCTATGTTGCAGGCAGGTGAACACCATGCTTGTTATGGCACAGGCTGTTTAATTTCCTGGAGGTGTCTATTATGATGACTAAGAGGTTTTTTCTAAATGATTATTATTCAGGTCTTTTTAATGCACTGCTAAATCTCTGTCTAGCTTGCTGTGATAGTGATTGTACAGGGGTACATTTAAATATATATACATGCAAAATGTGCACTTGTGCTTACAAAAGGGATAATTGTGCAGTCAACTCACAGTTTCCCCTTGTATATTGGTAATTGCAAGTGCGATTACCCATTCGGGGGCATGCTGTCCACTGTGCAGTACAGAGGGGAACTCAGCTGCCGGAGACTCATTAAAAGGAGAATGCAATGTGTGGAAAGAAGAGGAGGCTACATGATAGCACCACCTCTCTTCTTCCCACATCCCTAGCATAGCCATCTTTGTCCCCTCCATAACTAACACATCAGAGCATTGCTCTGCACAAACAAGCATGTGGCAAGCCAGGGAGTGGGAGAGGTGTCAGGGAAATAGGGTCTCCAAGTGGCATCTCTCTCAACGCGGTGGCACTTACATTACAGTTGGCATCACTAGTTATTGCTATCCTGGAAATAAGCAACTATAGGCATTGTCTTCCTATTAGTTTTTGGTGTATGTAAATTCCATTAAAATGGTGGTGTTACTACACGGTATCCCTTTGGGACTGCACTTCGACATTTTATCCCGATCTGTATCTGTTAGAAAAGCTGCAGTTACATCCCTATCCAGCTGGAAATCAAGGGCCAAATTCTCTGTTGAATTTCCCCAAATTCACCAGCTTTTTCAGCTTTTGAGTAGACAGCCAGTGACAGAAATGTAGGACCAAGGCCCACTTTGTTGATACTACAGAGGGGAAGTAGGGAGGAGTGGAAATATCAAGATCTGTGGGTCATGATTCTGTTAGTCGTGTAGGCTGGCCATCCTGCCTTCTGGCTAGTTGTTTTGCTGCTGGTCCCATTTCCAGCAACGTAATGATACAGTAGAGCTCAACAAAGGCCAAACAAGGTAATAGAATCATAGAATATCAGGGTTGGAAGGGACCTCAAGAGGTCATCTAGTCCAACCCCCTGCTCAAAGCAGGACCAATCCCCAACTAAGTCATCCCAGCCAGGGCTTTGTCAAGCCTGACCTTAAAAACCTCTAAGGAAGGAGATTCCACCACCTCCCTAGGTAACTCATTCCAGTGCTTCACCACCCTCCTAGTGAAAACGTTTTTCCTAATATCCAACCTAAACCTCCCCCACTGCAACTTAAGACCATTGCTTCTTGTTCTGTCATCTGGTACCACTGAGAACAGTCTAGATCCAGCCTCTTTGGAACCCCCTTTCAGAGGTCTGGTGTTTCTTTTCCACACTTGTCAATGGAAAGGGAGCCCTGCCTTTGGCACAACTAATTTAGGCAAAAAGTTTTGAAAATGTAACCAGTTTTGGAGACTATGGCTCAGATTATTCTCCCATTAAAATATGCCCCCATTTTTGGCACCTGCACTAGCTACAGGTTCAAATCCTACCAATTACATCACTAAATTATGGATTTGCACCCACATAGCTTTCTTAATAGTAGGATTTGTGCCTGCGAAAAAAGAGAGGCCAGGCTGCCATTCTGGTCTTATAGGTGCACTGTGGATGTTAGCAGGCACTGGATAAACAATGGTGTGTACAGATCTGTAATTGCTAGCTAAACCTCTGCCTGGTACAGTACTGCTATATTGCCATTAATCTGCATTGTCTTTCATTCTGGCTGAAGGTAGTTTACAACGACATAGCACAATTCTGGACATCAGGTGGAGAATTGTTTTTTAGTGATGGGCCCAACTCAAAAGGCTCAGTTTGGTTAAGTCCTTAGATGCTTTTGTGAACCTATCAATGCCTTCCCCCACCTCCTTCTCCCCCGCCCTCCTTTTCCATGCACCAGATCCTTCTTCCCTATTCCAAACTTTAAGATCTTTTCTCCTTCCACCCAGCTCCCTTTCTTTACCTCCAGATCCCTTCCCCTGAATGCTTAAAGCCTACCTTTATGATAATATTTTTATGGAGGTGAGGGAGGAGGTCTGGGGCTTGGCATTCCTCTGTGGGGCTTTGTTCGAATATTGCACACACCTTCCCTGCATCAGAGGTGCACCACAATGGGTTGTTCATGTAAGTGATACCCAGAGCAGCCACAGAATTCACCAGACTTGAGGACAAAAGTGATCCTAACTGTTACAGGAGTTCTGTATCTGCAGATATGCAAATAGTTAATAGATAAGGTGCTACAAGATGGCGCTCAAGAATATGTGGCATAGTTCCTGTATTTTGTAGGACCAATAACGCTTGTTGTGCACTGCAAATGGTTTCTTCTGGCAGCTCTTTTCATCAGCTGTTAACACCAAAAATATCTCCAGACCTGCTGAGAGCCTATGATGGATAATCAAAGACAGGTGGCCAGTTGGGGGTAATGGAGAGAGAAGGGGATGGCACTTACATGAACTTCCTCAAATCTCAGCTAAGTTCAGGTTATAGTGCTGGAAGTTTTGAAAAAAGTTTGGGTTGGTTCTAAGGACAGGGGGAAGGAAGAACACCACAATGGGACCCGACTACTTTGTGGAGGATGCCCACCAACAGCTCTGTTACACAGCAAATACTCACTAAATATTTTGCTGCTCTTCTGTTTTGCTGTCCTGGACAGCTGCCTTCTCTGCCCTGTATTGTAGAGCTATCCTTGCTCATGAAAATGAATTAATGAAGATCTTGTTTCATGCAAGCTGTACACACCCATGCTTTTGCTCAGAGTCACTGGTTGTAGGGCAACTAACTTCTTTGCGTCAGGGACACTTTTCTGTCTTCTCTCCTTTCCTTTTAATGCAATCAGGCTCTGTGAGTTGCAGCTTGATTCTTTAGCTCTCCATATTTTGTTTATTTTAATAGAATCTAGCTCATGCTGCAGCTGCACTGCATCAGTCAGCCGGTGTTAAACAGCTGTATAACCAGTGGATCCAGCCATTTGAGAATTCGTCCTACATGGAGGAATCCTTTGGTGGCAAAGTACCATAGCATTTTCTATGTCACAACCCTACCCAGTCCCCAGTGCAGGGGGTGTGGCCAGAAAATGGCTGCATCTGGCTGATCCCCAGCCCCTATTGGCTCTGGGGCAACTGGGCATAATTTAAAGCAGCCATTAGGCTTAAGGCCACCTTTGATTCCTTCCTTTCTCCAGTCCTGTGATGAGCATAGTTTGGTTGGACCAGAAGATCTGGCAGAGAATGACTAAACATTTGACAATTTAGGATGGATTTTCCAAAGTGCTCGGTATTGGCCTAACTCAGCTCCCAGTAAAGTCACTGGTAAAACGCCATTGGTTTTAGTGAGAGCAAAGTTAGGCCAATGCTGAAAATCCCAGACTTAAACTATATGGACTGCAAGGAACGAAACAATGCTAAAAGAGACCAAACTCCCTACACGCTTTACAAAAAACAAACAACCTCACCTACAAAAAACAAACCTTCTGCAGCCCATCAAGTGAAAATAATAATAATAATGCCTCATATATTGCTTTTCATCCGTAGATCTCCAAGCGCTTTTCAGAGCTGCACACACATCACCATTAGTTTTAGAAGTGATAAATACAAGTCTTGTGCTTGCTAAAGTGGTCTCCTGCTGTGTATGTGTGTATGTGCATTCTCTCTTGCTTTCTGTATTTTTTTCCTTGTGGGTGCTTTAGAGATAATAGCATATGTCTTTCCAGCTGTAATCTAACTGAATTATAGGATAGTGTGTCCTATTCTGTACTGTTGCTCTGCATAAGGAAAGTGATAAAATTGTGTGACTAAGAAACAAAAAGAATAAATGCCTCAGATTAGGTGAAACCACTTCGACAGGTGAGGTGTCAAGATAAAACAGCTGAGAAATCTGGCGAGGGTCCTATCTGTGAATATTTACTTGGTTGTATCTTTCTAAAGGGAGAGCGGAATTGCACCTCTTGGTATCTGCCATCCTACATCACTTAGCCTTCTATGTTTGCAGAATTTTATTCCTTACTGGGGGGGATGTGGGAAGAAGGGAATACACTGTGAAAGGGACAATTACTGCTTAATTCTGTGGGGCAATTCACATGTTTAATATTTTGGATGCTATCCTTGGGTTACCTACAGTCTTGCCATGTTGCATGGAAATTATTGGAATGGCAGGATATACCTGGCCTGTTTGGCTGCAGAGGACATGGCTAGGATGTTTCAGCAGCAGTCAGAGAGTTTAACAGTAGCAGCAGGTTGATTAATTCTGATCCATACAGATACACTGGATATTGGCATGGTCATAATCTTCATTAGGCAATCTGATTTTTTCCTTTATTTTCTCTAATTGAGTGTAACTCTTTCCTCTGTTTCTGGGCAAATCTCTTCTTTTTAAAAAGTAAAAAAAAAATAAAAACCTCATTAGGGAAGTTTCCTTCTTTCCTCTCCATCTTTCATATATGCCTTTCTGACTCTGATGCCCTATAGTCCTTCAGGGTCATAATTCAAAATGATCTGGACAAATTGGAGAAATGGTCAGAGGTAAACAGGATGAAGTTTAATAAGGACAAATGGAAAGAGATTATGACTCCTCCCTCAATTTCTTTATTCCTCTGAATTCAAAGCTTTTAACCCCTCTACTCCCACTTGTTACTCTCACACACATACTCCTTTTTCTCCTGTTATGTTTTCTGTTACCTCACCCCCTACCATGAGATGCTTTTTTGACTCCAGCTTTGATCATCTTGCCTGCAATGCTGACATTTGTTTAATCTTGCTAATCTGTCATGTTTGTGCATCAGTGTAAAATTAAACTATGTCAGAAAGAAAACAGAAGCCTTACCATGCTAGCAGTTAGCTCTTGTGTTACCTTGGCAGCAAGAATGTGCATTTACTTTAAAGTCACCTTGTAAGAATGGCTCAGGTGATGATCTGACCCACAGTACACTGCAAAACTGAGTTTAAATAGCCAAAGCATGTCCACAATTTGTGCACATGGCTAACCCCAGCCCTGCTGCCCCATGCTAATATGTTGGGAGAAAATGAGGTACGGTACTTTGTATTAATTTATGTGTGCTATTTTTTATTTTTGATCACAGGTGATGGAGGATAAGATCTTTAGCTGGTGTACACTGGGATAGTTCTGATAATGTAAGGCAAGCTATCCTAATGTATACCAGTTGAGGACATGACTAGATAATCACACTTCATACCTCGTCACTCTTGGAATGTTTTCAAACCTTTCAGTCAGTGGTTGTATATCCCCTCAATCCCCAGAAACCTGCTATTGAGTTGTATTATACAATAGTTAAGTGTATCCAAAGTTTCAGCAGATATATTTCAAGGGCTCTTTATTATCTAAACTTATATACATTGCTCCTGTTAAAATGTTCCCATCTTCTGTGACTTCCTGCTAGTGCTTTTACACTATCCCCTGCTAGGAGAATCTGGGGCTGTACATTCTGTGAGTTCTTCTGCAGTCATTTCTCTTTCATTAGTCCCTGTAGCAACCCGACCTGGGGAGCTCTCCAAACAGCCAGCACTCCTTCACAATTCCCTGCAGGGACTTCTGGTGGGATTGGGGAAACTACTTTCTCACCATGACCATTATTCCTCAGATATTTCCAACCCTGACACCTGCTTGGAGATCCTGAGACTGCAGTAGGTGTGTGCTTCCCCCACAGTTAGATCCTACAAAAACTCTTGCTAAGGGCTGAAGTAGCTATGAGCCGCCTCACAACCAGCCCAGCACTGTGGTACTATTCCATAAGACTGCTCTGGCTTGGAGGGCTTGCTCCTGAAATAGCTTTGAGAGCTCCCTTCTTGTCACCCCTCTTACAGACATTCTTACTGAGAGAAGCTGGGATTGGAATATCTCAGCTCCCTCATATCCAACACGCACCATTTTCTAGGGTGACACCGAACCCTGTCTGCAGCCTTTTCGTCATACAAAAGATTGACTGATCTTTGTTGTTTTCTTCCAGGCCACCCGTCTCTTCAGAAGATCAAGGTAAGATCCTGTTTTGTTGATATTGATGAAGGATTAAAAATGGAACAGAAGACCAGTTAGGAAGACCAATTAGGATTTGATAATCCCTGTGATGGAGAAACGCAACCTTGCAAAGATAGCACTTTGATGTTCATGTTTAGTTCATCTGTGACTTCAAATTCATATCGGTTAAAGTTCAATTTAGTAAAAGCCAAGTCTGTGTTTAGGTCTTTACCCCAAATTCTGCAAAATGAATTTTGCTCGCCTAAACTTGAGGCACTAAAAGCATTTGCAGTGTGATTCATGTACCTTGTCATCACTGGGGCTCGGCCTAAGGGAAGAAATGTACGCGCTCAAAAGAGTTTGCATGGGTTAGGTGATGCTAAACTAATATGACTGTTAGGGGAGAAGCAGCATGCACTAGAAGGTGAAGTACATTTGGTTTTTGCTTTCAAGCTAGTTTGGACTACCACTAAAACCAGTTTGGTGGTCTTGTATGTTTGTTCTCTCAGAACACCTATGGATTTTAGTGCAATTGATGGTTTCCACATGTAAGAATCCAAGGTTAGTTGCAGGTGAAGATATATTCATTAATAGAGTTGCATGGGAACCCAGGACTGGAATAAAAGGGGATGTTGCAGGTCAGAAATGAAGTGCATTGGCAGAGCTGCATGGGAGATCAGGAATGGAAGAGAAGGAAGGTCAGAACTGGGGTCTATCAAGAGTGAGAACGTAGGAATGGAACACACAGGTGTGATGCTGGTCAGGTGTGAGGTGCATAAAGAAGTAGTCATGTGGAGACTCAGGAATGGAACAGAAGAAGGTATTAATTAGGAATTAGGCTAGGAATTAAGTTCATTGGTAACTTGTGGGGTTACAGGAATAATGTCAGTTAGCACCAACTACTGAATTCTAGCCAGTGTTGCCTGAAAAAGAACTGTAATGTTTAATAGTTAAATTAATTGTTTGGAGGCTGATTCTCAGATACATAAGGGCTTCTTTACACAGTTCGGACAGTGTAAAGGGCCTTAATATATATAAGAATCAGACCGTCTGTGTGTTTGTAGTTTGTATTTTAAGCCAGTACTAAACAATATGGAGATGGAACTTTCGTATCCCTATTTAGAAAGTGTAAAAGAGCCGCTGAATGTCAGTCTTTATCCATATTTTTGACATTCTAACGGTGTTGGTTTATTGTGTCGCATTGCATTACATTATGATTTCAGATGCAAAATCATGCATGCTACCGCACCCACAAAACCACTGTGTAATTCCATGCATTTAGTGTCATGCTCAAACAGAACTTAATCTCTCCTGTTCTATCCTGAAACTATTTGGCAGACAAAGTAGTTACCGGGGTGACATCATTTGCTGAATTACCTCTGAAGATTTGTACACAATCTTGGGGCACAAATGAAGTGAGTTTGGTAGTCTTCTCTGGCTGCCAGTGTGTATACTTCATAAGATAACCATGCCATTTCCCACAGTGCAGGACAAGTGTTAGTCACTGCTCAACAAAGGCCCAGGACTGGAGTAGTAAGGAGTGTTACAGGTCAAGGCTGAGTGCACTGAGAGAGCTGTGGGAAGGTTAGATTTGAGAGGCATTGACTAAGTGTTGTGGGGGCCCATAACTGTAATTAACAAGGGATTTTGCATGGCACCATTGAAGTGCATTGTCAAAACAGTATGAGGAAACCTTGTATAGCACCCAGCTGTGCTGTACTTGGTTCTAGGCAGAACTCTTAAATCCAGCAAATGCCAATAAATTGACACAGAGACACAAATAAGTGTTAAAAATCTCCTTCATCTTCCTGAAACGACATTTCCCAATAAAGAAAGTCCCCCCTCTTCCCTTCCCCACCACTCAAGTTGGGGGTATTGGAGCCTTGCAAAATTTGAACACCATCCTCCTACTCCCCAATGCTCAGAAGAAACATTACATTTTAATACGGTATTCTGGGACCTGGTCTTGAACTACTTGTCAGTGGATAAGCTCATCAATGATTAATTGCACTTGCTTATAGGTTTTCTTTGCATTTATTCTATTAATGGAGCAACAGACATTGCATGGTCTATTTCTTTATGATCTTCTAAACTTTAATCTCTAATACTTCCCCCTTTCCTAACTCATTCCTTTCTCCTTTCACTGTTTTTATTGTTTCCTTCTTCCCACAAATACCTCTCACCTGTGCCTAGGGTACACATCTTCATTTGATCAGTATCCTTAAACACTCCAAAAATTAAAAAAAAACCTGCTTTGAAATGGAGTATTAAAGCCCCCCACACTCTTAATTAGTAAGCTACTGCTTATCATACCATGGTCTTTACAAGGTTTTGTGTGGTGGAAGTGGAATATCTATTTGAACTTGTCAACACGAAGCAATGGAGTAAGTTTAGCTTATCAGCATCCTTCTTGAAGCACAACAGAATTTTTATGCTGTGTTGCGTCTTTGGAGGAGAGGCTGGATGCCCTGGACACACTCTTAACTCACTGTACAGTCCTAAATGTATCAAATATTGGAGGGCTCCCAAGTGGAATAACAGAGATGATGTAACTTCATAAAAGCCATAAATTCAGAGCCAAGATTGCCATTCAACCCATTGTGACTAAGTATTGCAGCACCATCGTAGGTAAGATTACTCACTACTCTGAGAACCCTTTTCTAAACAGTGACTGTGGGAGGGTCAAGGACAGAGTTTAATCCCTTCACTCTGTATTCTCTGGCCTTTATGATTTTATTTCAGACATCGAGAGGTATATTTTCACTAACGTGGGATTCCAGGATTTAGCTGTGTGACTCTTTCTTAATAGTCAGCACTCAGCTATATGCCCATTAGCCATGTTGAAAATATACCTCTCAACAGTGCTTTAATGCTGTTTCTTTTAATAACCTGATAATGTTTTGAGTTACACAGTGGGGCTTAATCAATTTCAGAAATGTGTTAACTGGAATGGTGACATAAAGTATGGGTCCAATTTTAAAAGTAGGGGGCCATATTTCAATTTCTCCCCTTTGCATAATCCTGCCTCTCCCTAGCACCTTGGTCACTTTCTAGTAGTACCTCAGAACTGGCTTTCTGATGGCATTGCTTCTTGGCTGTTACTGAGATGAGATGCTGTCTCTGGTGTGATCCATCTCCTGTTTTTACTTAACATTTTGCCTCTGATCTCTTCTTTCCCTCTTTAATTTCCATTCTTATTTTCTCTCCCACTGCTTTCCTTGGTACCTCATGTCTTTGCCTTCCTTCCACCTCCTCACTGCCATTTCTGTCCTTTACTTGTCCTTTCCCTTGGCGATCTATTCCATTCTAGTCTGTATAGATTCTTGTACCATCCTCCTCACTTTGGTATCTGAGTGTCCTCCTCCTCCTCCGTCCTCAGTCTCCACATTAAATGATTCTAGCATGAGTTGCAAGCAGAAGTTCTAGTGTCTGTACTCTTACAGATGTGCTACCAGTATCTAGTATTGAAGGCAAGAGGCACTTCTATTAATCCCTATTAGGACATTGCATCATGCTGTCTTCAAAGGGAGTGGAGATAAAGCACCATCAGTCTGGAACTGTGCATCCAGTGAACATACACAATTCTCCTTGTTGTGGACGCATGTTAAAGGCACCTTTATCAGCTACCACAAAAGGCCATTTAGTTCTTGGCCCAGAAAGGGAAACAGTGGCTTGCAATAAAAGTGCCTCCTTAAGATCTTGCAAGGGACTGCACAACTGCTGTAGGAGTCTGACATGCATATTTGAACCATACACTTTGTTTTCCTGTTTTGTTTTGTTTTAAAAAGCCAGGTGACTGTTCTTACTCCCAGGCTATAGAGTCATTCTCATGTTTGTGCTCTCTCTTTGCCCCAAATGACTCTGACTCTGAGAGAGAGACTGGCTCACTCTATAGTCTGGTGGTCACAGCACTCACCTGGGAGGTAGAAGACCCAGGATCCATTCCCCCTGCTCTAGTGACTCTATCCAGAGTGCAACAGCTTCAACAGGAGAGACTGAGGGAGCCCCCATCAGAATATCCCATAGCTCAATGGTTAGACCATGCACCTGAGAGGTGACCAATCCCTCTTCAAATCTCTTCTCCCCCTTAGGTGGATGGGGGACTTACCAGGGGTCTCCCACATCCCAGGTGAGTTCTCTAGCCACTGGGCTAAAAGTTATGAGGGAGGTCCTGTTGCTGCTGCTTTGTGTGAACTCACTTGAGGGGCCCAATCTGGCAGGCAGCCGCTGAGCACATTTATTGTATTGGGCCCATCCCACAATGTAGGTGTCTGAACACCTGTCTTCCACTGGTTTGTGAATCGCTCTGGGGCTTAGGAGGGAGATAGGTATCTGGGTGCCTAGAGTGAGGTGCTGTGCGCATGCCCAGAGCCAGAAACATAGGCACCTAGGGAACTTTTACTGCAAAAACATAGGCACTGAGTGGGTTTAGGTGCCTACAGGGTTCTGCAGGAGTTTTGTATAACACAGTAGTCCCAGAACTGGGACTTAGGCACCTAAAACAGGGACGTAGGCACTCAGGCCCAACATTGCTCAGTCATTATCCATCTGAGTCAAATTTTGACATGGAGATGACAAGCTTTGTATCCCAGTCATTGTCCCTTCATTTAGTTACCCCTATCGTTGTTCAATCCTTGAAAATCGTGCTTTGCCTTTTTTTCTTTTAGTAGGCATGACAACACATTCTTTGCTGCACCAGCAGCATTTCCAGTAAGCTGTTTTATTTTGAAGTTCACCCTCTTTTCTTGGGAGTAGGCTCAGAGTACACAAGGGAATAGGACATAAACGGGAAATTAATTAAGATGAGAACAATAGATTGAAAAGAGTTTGGAGCCAGTATTCTTAATGCACTCTAATAATTATTTGTGAAGGGAGAAGATAGAGGATGATTTTCTGTTTAGAAAGGCATATGGAGACCCTAAAAACAAATTTTTAATAACCTGGCAGGAGTTAGTTATTAGTATCTCCCAATCTGGACATGCTCTCTGCAGTGTTTTCAGGCTGGCTGATGCTGAGTCATTTAATGCTGCTTGTAACAGGGTAGCATCCCCCTTAAGGGCTGGGGCTAGTCAACCCTGATTACAGAATGAGGCATACCTGGAAGAGACCATTGTGCTTGCCCTATAAAGAACAGCAGGAGGCTGCAATGAAGGGGAGAGGAGGAATAATAATAATAATTAATAATCAATAAAAAATAATGATGCTCAAGGAATAAAGATGTCTAAGACTGAGCAGGCTCTAGAAGAGAGTCAGGACTGAGAGTCCAGCCAGACAGGGTCTAGGAAGGGCCTAGGTGGAGGAGGAGAAACCTTTGGTTTGTGTGGACTTTTGGATGGACTTGAAAACTTTATTTTGAATATATGTTAATTTAATGAAGCAGAACATAAGAAGGGATGGGAGTGGACAAAAGTGTTTTTTGAGTTTACTGAGCAGTCCAAGTGGGGAAACCAAGGCAGGCTACCTGTAGTGAGACCCTAGGCCATAAGGGGGCGCATGGGAGGCGGCTGGCCCTTCTACATGTTAGGAGTATAGTGGATTTTTAATAATGGGTCTTTGAATTAGTGTCTAGTTGAATAACCTGGATGCTTTTAGAAAGATCTGCAAGATGTACCTATTTCCCCAGGCCTTCCCACCTGCCCCTATGCCTGAAAGACAGCAGGTGCTGCCTCCCAGGGATGGTGTCATTACTGTTGAGAAGTGATGCAGAATGTAGTGTGGGCACCAGCACCGTCAAATGAAAGAAGCTTCCCAAACTATAGAGAAAGTAGATCCTCTCAGTGGCACCTCACTGAGACTTTGGGAAGTAACGAAAAGAACCTCCTGGCAATGCAGGGGTTTATTGTGCGGGGAGAGGGAAGGTATTGAAGAACACCCCGACACTCCCCACCCTCATCCCAGACATGTCTACACTGCATCTGGGAGCGAGCCTCCAGGCCTGGGTCTACAGACTTGTGCTTCCTGAGCCCATGCTAGCGTGCTAAATATAGCTGCGCTCTAGCTCAAGGCAGAACATCAAAGCAATGTCTGCACAACTATTTTTAGCAAGCTAGAGTGAGCCCCACAAGCCCCAAGGTGGACCGAGGCAGGGAGGCTCCCAATGTAGACATATCCATTGAGGCCTGGGTGGGAGCTGGGCTGAAGAGGTTCCCCATAGTGCTTGCATGGTGGGAAGGGGGTGAAAAGCTCATGGTTGACTTATATCCAGGAAAAGCGGGCAGTTATGCAGAGGATTCTGCATATAGCTACTGGGGGAGGGAGGAAGGAAGGGAAGATGTGATTGATTTTTCTCCTGAGGGTTAGCAGGTTAAGTTGATTTCTTCAAGAGCGGGGATGGGGCATCATTAAGTTGATTTACTGATTGAGTCTGTCTGAGTCGATATGTTGTTTGGCTGGGGTATTTTTTGCTTTTGGGGGTTGTGTCTGTGACTTTGAATTGACATATCAAAACAATCCCTCTTCAGAGCAACAAATCAGTTCAGGCTAGGGTCTCCATTCAGGCAAATCTTTACCCCTTTCATCAGGCCTTGGGAAAGAGACTCCTGCCACCTCGTTCTTCACTCACCTCACCATACCTCAGGGAGACCTGCAAGGAGATTCTTCACACACACCACCCCTCCTTCCCGCACAGCCCTCCAGGGAAAAGGGCCCATTGCCAACATGTTCTTCAGTGCCTTCCTCAGGTCTCAGTCAGGGTGGTGGGGGTCTTCTGGGAGGTTCTCCAACGGCTTCCACAGGCTGCTGTGGGGTGATGGATTTCTGGGAGAATCTTCTTGCCTCAGGCAGGGGCAGCTTCTTCCTTTCCCTGGGGTCAGCACCCACAGTCCGTTCTTAGCTATTCAATGCTACCTGCATCCCAAAACATAAAGCAAGTGGTGAGAAACCTGTCTCTGTTCCTGATATCCTCATATCCCTGTGGGCCAGTCTAAACCTGAGCTTCACTCCCTCGGGCCATAGTCTGTCAGAGGTCCTCTCATTTCCCTCGTCCATTAAATCATTGGGCACCCCAAGTTTGGTGTTGGTGTGCAAAGGGATGTTCTCCTCAGGAATTCTGCTCCACTTTTAACTCTCCTGGTCACACTGAGCAGAGTTGGGTAAAGAAATAAAATAAAACCCCAAACCTCTTTTTGCTGGTAAAACTGGGCTGGGGGTGGGGAGGGAAGAGAGAGGAAAAGCTGTGCTTTGAATGCCAAATACTCTCAAAAGAGCGATCGATGGTTTCACACAGCTCCTACTGAGAGGCTGTAGACTTCAGGGTGAAGTCGCAGCCATTCACATAGCAACAAATTAAGATGTCTTGGAATGCTTTCTCTGAACAAATCAAAGAGAGCACGGCAGGGGAGGCTCCTGACTGCAGGTATTTATTTTGATTAATTAACCACTTAGGGAAGAAAGTGCTCATATATATTGTTCTGAAAGTGTGTCCCTGGCCAGCCCCAATTGTCTGTTGCTTGGGGAAGCAGAGTTTAGAAGTTGAGTTTATTCCTTAATTCTCCAGTTCAACAGAGGCTGGGATTGTACCTGTAGCAGGAGGAAGGGCCTCACATTGCTTTATCGGGACCCCTTGCAGCTGGCTCACGAGTAGTATTGATCTTTCTTAAGTATTTCCAAGGTGCCTCTCATCATAGAATCCTATATAGATTCAAATAGAGGGATGGGAAGGCAGGACAGGCCTGATGAGTATAAGGCCTCAGAGTGAGGAGTAAAAGAGAAAAATGGGGGTAATTTCCCAAATATGGCTTATTTCTTCATCCCAGAAGCAAGTATATGACCAAGGCACACATTGTCAGAGTGAGAGAATATCCAGATCTAAGCAGAACTCAGTGATGGAGTCCTTAACGTTGATTTTTCTTTTCATCGCTCCTTCTGACAGTGAGCAGTGCCTCTGCTTAGGATCCAATTACAGTGCCAATGTAAATAAAAAATAAAAAATAAAAATCCACAGGCCTGCAAAAAATTAAATGCTTGAACTGGTTTGCAAATTGTTCAGGGTCATATTGTGAATCCCTTCTCTATTGATGAACAGTTACTCACTGAGTATTGACATGCAGACCCAATGCACAGCAGGGCCAGATGTCGGGTTGCAAAGGCCTCTGGGGAGAAGAGAGGCCTCTAACTTCAGCAGGACTGCTTGTGTGAGCAGTTGCCCACTGATGTGAGTAAGGGGGGGAATGGTCTGGCCCTCAACTTTCTTTGCTTTCTGTCTTTTTTCTTAAATAAAAAATGTCATTTGTTTAATTATTCTGCTTAAAGTTCTCCCCTTGCCAAAGTAATGCCACTCTGATAAAGTGCCTGGATTTAGCCAGCTAAAATCGTCTTGGTCTGCATTCTTGCTTGGTCAGCAACATTTTCCTCCATTTCATCACTCCTGAAAGTGACACTAATTGTTCCTGTCTTGGTTTAAAAAACAAATAGCTTTCTAGGATATAGTTAAGATGCCAGCCAGATGTAGAGTGACCATATTTCCTATGCTGAATACAGGACACCTGGTAAAAATACTCGTATTCAAGCGAGTTCAATGGCAATCAATCAGAACTATGCAGTACAAACATTCAAATTAACATCAAGTTGACTGAGCCCCTGTTAAAAAGAAATAAAAAGAATCCAGCTATGCAGTATTTACCTTCTTATCTTAAAGGCTTTTGGGTTCGCTCTCTCTCACGCTCACGCATGCACACACAGTGGGGGGTGATTGACCTACCTATCTTCCTGAGGCAACATGGGGGGTCGGGGTGGGCGCAGCGTCACATGCTCCCCCTCCCAGATTTCTGCCAGGGTTCACATCAGAATGTGGTCAGTCAGCAGTAGCCTTTCAGCGCTGTGCGGGAGGGAAGGGACGAGATGGGGAAGGATGACCTTGCCCATGTCTTTGCAGAGCTCATCTCTTCTCCCTGCCACCCCCCTCCCCTGTGTGGCTGGAAGCAGCTTGTCCCTGCCTTCCTGCACAGTGTCAAAAGGCAGCTAACACCTCCAGGCTCCTACTGGCCACCGGCATAACCCAGCTGCCTCCAGCTACAGCACGGGCAGGAAGGGGTTTAGCCTAAGGATGCACTGTGCACCAGGGTCCAGGGAACCTGACTGAACGGGCTTCAGGGAACCTGGCCAGAGGTTTTCTCAGCAGGGGAGAGTGCCTAGGGGATGGAGCAGCCGCACGCTCCCTGCGGGGCAGGACCCAGGCCGGGGGTGGGGGGTGTGAAGAGGGTGCTAAGCCCCTGCCCCGGGAGCACGTAAAGGGCCAATGGGTGGGTAGCAGAGGCGACACATATCTGGCTCCTGCCTGGCGGCTGTCCACACTCACCAACCACTGCAGCGTGCAGCCACCACTGGCCATAAATGGGACGGGGGGGAAGAGCCCAGCTGGCCAAGAGCCAGCACGCAGCAGGGGCTGCACTGACAGACCAGCAGGGGGATTGGCCGGCCTCGCATGCTGCATATTTGCCCCTCCACCAGCCTGTCACACCCGTTCCCATCATTGGCCACTGGACCGCCCCCCACCGCTGGTGGGCGGGCAGCTGGTGAGCAGAGATCTGGCCAGCAGCAGGACCTGCCAGTACTGATGGGGGGACAAGGGAAGATAGAAAATACGGGACAATTTGCCTATTTTTAAGAAAAAGTCGGGACACCTGCAGGAGGGCTTAAATATGGGACTGTCTCTTTAAAAACGGAACATCTGGTCACCCTAGTCAGATGGTAATGTCTCTATCTGCAACTGTTCTTTGTTTCTTGGACCATTTACACAGAATGTCCTTCTCCTTCATGGTCACCCCTTCCTTTGGAATTACCCCATGCAAGAAGGAAAAGCATCACCTCATCATCAGCCAGTCAAGTATTTCCATTCCTCAGCCATCCCTACACTCTTATCCGAACACCAGCTGTGCTCTACAGGAGCGTTCCAGGACCAAGGCCCCTTTACACTGCTCTGGCAGTGTAAATGGGTCTTAAAATGGGTGTAAATATAATTCATAACCATTTTAAGACCCTTTTATACTGCCAGAGAGGTGAGAAGGGGCCTTGCTATAAATGAGAATCTGACCCTTCAGTTGTACAGCAAATGTGTGTGGCGGGATAGTGGTTGTTTTTTATTACCTCCCTATTCTAAGCAAATGGCTTGATAACGTCTCTTGTTTGAAACTAAAATGTTAAAAGCAAAAAGATTTCTGATAAGTATTTATAACTACATTGAGCAATTGATGTTTCTCACATATTAAAAGTCTTATTCCCAAATTAGTTAGCAGATGCACTGAAGCCTGTATTAGCTCTTGCCTTTAAATTGCTTATGAAGATGATGGGTTCTTAGCTAAGGGGCAGCCACTAACATTGATGAGAAATGTATACCATTGTGTGCAATCCAAGTTGCAGATCTTATTAAAACAGGACTTAGCCACAGGACTGACATCTTCCAAAAACAGTCTTTCAAATTGCAGAAGTAGAATGTGCATATGTATTCATTTGCATGTATAAATGGGCTAGTCAGGCATGCTATTTTATAGGATTTACATATAAAAATGGCTGCTCTGTGCATGGATTTTTTTTGTTTGGACAATTATAAAGGAAAATTTAGCCCTGAGAGTAGCAAATTAGTGTGTCCTTCACTCAACATATACTATGCACCATTATAGCAACAACCCACAAGAGGAAATTCCCTAGCTGTCTGTTGTTGCATGTCTTTGGTATTCTTACCCCTTTTGGGCCTGAGGAGTTAGCCAATATTTGGGGCCTTGCTGTGTTGTTTCTGTTAGCGGGTGAAATTGATTATATAAGTTAGGTATTTTTTTGTTCAGTCCTGTTTATTTACAAAGAATGTACACTGAACACTATAGAACCAAACAACAGAAGGCAGTTTCCTTGCTCAGAAATCCAAGTCTGTGTTTTTAACAAGTACTGTGTCCAATAGAATCTCTGTCCCTTGGCTTCCTCTCAGGCCGCTCTCACCATTGCTTCTTTTACCTTCTGCTGGCTTTCTGTTTCTCAGGGTATGTCTACACAGCTACGTAAGCCTAGGGTTAGTGGGACTTGAGTCAGCTGACCCGTGTCAGGGAACCCTGGGCTTGAGTGTCTACATTGCATTTTAACCCTAGTGAGGCAGGGTGGATTAGGTCTGGAGGCCCCTTGCTGGAGGCCTTGTGGCCCTGTGTCATCTTGCCCCAGAATAGAGCAGTGAGAAGTCCTCCAGGCAGCCTAGAGTTGCCAATAAGGGGCCAGAAGGGCCAGATAAAAGGCAAGCAGCAGGGCAGAGACTTCAGTTGCTGTGTGGTGCTTGATGAGGGAGGACTGCGTGCAGGGCTGGCTAGATGAACAGTGGGACCACGGAGTACTCACTAGAGAGAACCGAGCCCAGGGAAGGGGCTACCTTCCTTTCATTATCTATTTTATTTATTTATTGGCAGGGGTTTTTTCTATTGTTTTTTTATAAACATTTCTAAAATAAATTAAAATATTGGAAAGAGAGAAAGTTCTTGGTAATTTGGTTTGTAACAGCCTAATGTAATAGTCAATTCTACATATTATTGAATAATATTCTGTAATTTCACTATTTCATATTCAGCTTTCATCTTATCTGAATCCCTACAACCACTGAATGTACAAAGCTGCTACAATTAGGTGGATGTGGTTACAGAGAAAATGATATATTTATAAATTACAACCTAAGTAGATCTCTTGCACACTGTAAAATTTAGCTTTCTGACAGAAAGAGAACTGCTATAAATTGATTGCTATAAATCTCATGGAAAATTGAGACTTAAGACTTTTCTTATTATTATTTGGTATCATACAGGTCCTTAGCTGGTAGGTAAAGTCTAGCCAGGTAAAAAGAAAACACCACATTTCTGACACTATTCAGTTCAGCCTTTAACTTTTGAACATATAAAACAGTAATTGCTTTCAATTTAAAGTTTATGAATTTCACGCAGTCTACAACAGCAGTCATGAGTTCTAGGTTGTGAATTTTCTGGCAGTTAATGATCAAAGTAAAATTTAATAACTGCCAAGAACCTGAATGGTATCATCTTCTGCAGTCCTGTCATACCTTGCAAGTCAGTATTTCATGGTGAAACTTTCAAGGAGAGCCTGAAGTATGTCCTGCAGGAAATGGTGTTGGTGAGTAAGTGCTGAATACCAGCATGGTATTAGAAGGCACTGTGCTGCTGGAGTACGATCTTTCATCTCAGAGGATGAAACAAAGTCCTGATCATATGTGGTCATTAAATATTTCATTTCACTTTTCAAAAGAGTTAGGGATTTTATCTAGCTTAATTTTCTAGCCAAAGTTTAGGTAATTAAATTTTGCCTACACTGCCCCTGTAGTTAGACATGGTAGTCTTCATTTGCTGCTGTATAATGCTGTTATGCACTGTTAAATAGATACGTTTTGTCCCAGAAGTGGTTGCATTTCAACCATGGATAAAATGATCCATTTATAGAATGGGTACACTTCTAAATTTTCATTGGTTTGAAAGCTTCTACTCTTTCCAGTGATACTTCCTAGTTCTATAATGAGGAATTCCACTAGGAATGGTAGAAGCTTTCAAAATGATACAAATTTTGAATGGCACCCAGTGCATATTAGTTTGTACAGTGGTGGGGGGGGGGGGGTAGTCCAGTGGAGAGAGGTGCCCTTCAGGTCAAGAGCTGGAAAACACTTATGCCATGAGTAGTAACTTTACTTGTACAAGCAGTCCCATTGAAATCAGTGAGACTGTTCATGTGAGCAAAGTTACTCGTGTGCACATTGGCAGGGTCTGACCTTAGAATTGTAAAGTACTTTGAGTTGGTTGATTTTCTATTCTTACTGCATTATCAACTGACAATTTGTAGACTTCTTTATTTATACTGCTGGGTTTTTTAATTTATTTATGTATGTATTTAATTTATGAATTAAAGAGATGCTGCCAAAGTCTCTAGGGTATTGGTTTTGCCTAACTCAGTGACCAAAAGTTATTACCATACAATAGCTAACATATATTAAATGAATTGTTGGCTATGCATTTTATAGTAGATGGGTGTCTCTGTTTAAACACAGCACCATTGGCAGTCTCCACAAAGAGGTCAAAGGTTTGAAGAGGCATGGAATATGAACTATCCTTGGCGCTCAATAAAGAGAGTTGAGACCTATTGAGAAAGCAGTCTAAGGAATCTAGCGCTGCTGCAGACTGTGTGCTTGCCAATTATATGGATAAAGGACTTCAGTCTCCAGTTCTGTCTATCTGGTAGCTTTCATTTGCAGTAAATTCACTTAATCCCCAAAAAATAAATAATAAAACATTTCTGTTACTCATTGCAAATGTCCATCTTAGGAACAATCAAGAAAATAACAACTTGATTTAAACGTTTATTAGATCAAGTAATTATTTTAGACTCTTTAAGACCTGAAGGTATTTTTTGGTATGATAAAACAATTGCATACTACACCAGTGACAAACATATTTTGCTCAAACAAATAAAATTGTTCTCACATTTGTTTTTCACTTTTTGTCATTGCACGTTAATAGCATTTTCATTTGGTTTCGCCCTTTATTTGCTATCACCAATACCATATGTTTGCTTGCTTGGATCACCTGTTTTAAAAGTGGGTGAATTTATTATTGTATTGTCGTCATTATCATCATCAATATCCTAGCACACAGAAGTTCCAGTTGTGTTAGGGACCTCATTGTGCTAAGCTGTGTACAAACATGTATGGTCCCTGCCCCAAAAAGCTGACTACCTCTACCTGTTCCGGTATTCTAAACTTTGTAACATCCTGTGTCACAGCACTGAATTCTTATAGTTCAGTCCATTCACTATAGCAGCAGCTTTGTTTTTTGGTATGTATGTGTGTATTTTATTTTATCTATGCAGAAAGATTTCATTCTAGCAAAGCACTTAAGCAAGTGCTTAACTTGAACTGTGCAAGTCTTCCCATTGACTTCAATGGGGCTAGTCATGCATCAAGTTAACACCCCGCCTAAGTGCTTTGCTGGATCAGGGTCTAAAAAACAAAGAAAAAGATCATATAAATTATTCTTTGTGACTGATAGCCAGACCACATTCAATAGTCAATCACATCACAATAAAGGAGGAGCCACTAGCCAATCTCTAGTTATTGATATTTGCTGGGAGATAGGTTTGTTGTGCGACTTCTAGGAAACTTTGATTTACATCTAACTCTACCCCTTATCTTTTCAGAGTTGTAGCCATAGATAGTCACCTTGGTTTGAATGGGATGAAATATATCTTGCTCTTGGAAAGGGACTTTAAGGCAGCACATGTTGAAATAATGGGAAGTGTAAGACAGCATGGAAATGGTATCACCAGTCATTCTTCGAGTGCTGTGCTATATGTGTATTCCACACATGGGAACATGTGCGTTCCAAGTGCCAGAGTCCAAAGATTTTTAACAAGCAATGTCCATTGGCTCGCAGATGTGCAGTAAATCTCCTTATGCTCCTGAGTAAGGGAAAAAGAAGCAGTGCAGGTCAATGCCCACTCAGGCTATGAGGCGGTAAGATGGTCCTGCATTGGAATCCAGTGTCCTCTCCTGCTTCAGCCTTTCAGAAAATCCTGTAAATAAGATTGTAAATAGTTATTCTTTTAGCCTAGTACAGTTAGTTTTTAGTAAAATTAATGTAGTTTGTTTCCCTGGACTGAGGATTCCCTACCCATGGTCTGGGACTACGCCCAGAGTTCTGGGCTTCAAAAACTGCATCCCCTTCCCTAGATCCTTCTCCATCAGCAACAAATACCAATGTGGCCTCTACTGTCTCGGTGAGAAGCATTTTGACAAAGTCCATCATTTGTTGCTCATTTTCACCAAGAACTCCTGAAGCCAGTGAGCTTTGCCTTAGAAAACACGTAATGGAGAAGGCCATGAGGCCCCTGTCCAATCCAGGCTAGGGAGACCCCTCTTTACATTGTCCTCACCAAACGAGCAGTGCACCCGCCCACCCCTCGAGTATGTGCTTCAAAGAAGAGCCCTTTGTCTCTAAGTCTAAAGACTCTTCCTCCAAGGCTTTACATGAGAGCAAGGGATGCTCTCTTGGCACAAGGACAGATCCCCATCGAGGATTGTCCATAAGAGACACGTTCCTTCTCTGAGCCCACTGAGGTTGGACAAGCCCTTATGTGCAGATCCTAAGGAACCGGTTCCACACAAAAAAACCCAGACTGGAGGGTAAAGCATGATGGGCAGTTGGGTCCTGGAGATTATCCATCAGGGATATCCCATATAGAGTTCCTCTCCCTCCTGCCTCACAAACCCCCTTCACAGTCTCCCTTCGGGGACCACTCTCTCAAGTTGATTCCTCATCAGGAAGTGGAATCCCTATTGCACTGAGGGGCAATAGAGTGTGTCCCACCTCAGTATCAAGGAAGGAGGGTTCTATTCTCCATATTTCCCAGTCCCCAGAAAAGATGGAAAGAGGAGACACATTCTGGAGTTTCAACAACTCAGTATCTTCATTTGAAAGTTGAAATTCAGGATGGTTATGTTGGCATCAATAATCCCCTCTCTTCAAGAAGGGATATGGTTCGTGGCTCTCAACATGAAGGACACATATTGTCATATGGACATTCAGCCCTCCCACAGGCAGTTCCTAAGGCTTATGGTGGGCTGGGAGCACTTTCAATTCCAAGTCCTCCCCTTCAGACTTGCAACAGCACCCAGAGTGTTAATGAAAGTTTTCTCCATTGTGGTGGCCCAAATAAGACATCAGCGCCACACAGTCTTTCTGTATTTTGATGACTGGCTCCTGGTAGGCCACTCTTGAAAGGAGATCAGGTTGGCTGTTCAGTTTCTGATTCAAAGTCTCTCAGCCCTAGGAGTTTGTGTGAACAGAGAAAAGTCCCTTTTATCCCCCATGAGGAAAATGAACTTTATAGGGGCAACATTGGCCTCTGTTTCTGCCAGAGCCTTCCTCCCTGTAGAAAGATTTGAAATGATGCATAACCTAATTTCTTTGATTTCCCAGAGATCGAGGACTAGAGTGTGAATGCGCCTATTGCTACTAGGTTATATGGCAGCCTGTACTTATGTGACACCCTTCACCAGGCTTCATCTACATTCTCTGCAGGCCTGGCTCAATTCAGTCTACTTACTCAACAAACACTGTATCAACTCCCAAGTGACCAGAGTCATCACCTCCTTCATTTGGTGGTCAAACCCAGACAAGGTACGAGTGGGAATTCCCTTCTCTACTCCCACCATTGTAACAGCTACATCCCTTCTGGGGTGGGGCACCCCCTGAACAGTCACACTGTGCAGGGCATGTGGACCTCATGGGAAGCCAGACTGCATATCAACATTCTGCAGCTGTGGGCAGTTCGCCTGACATGCAAGGCCATCCTCCTACTCATTTGCTCCAAGTTATGGTGGACAGTATCGCCACTGTGGTCTACATAAACAAATAGAGGAGCAGAATTTCACTTGCTTTGTCTAGAGGCAGTCAGGCTTTGGAAATGGTGTATAAGGCACATAATCACCATCCAGGCATACCTCCCAGAAGTTCACAACTATTTATCAGACGTCAGCAGGCACTTATCGGAGACCATGAGTGGGAAATCCATGACTCCATTCTGTTGGACATATTCACATGATGGGGCACACCTTTATGGGACTTCTTTGCATCACAAATTAACATAAAACTTCCTCTATATTGTTCCTGAGCGGCCAGAGGTGCGATTCCCAAGGTGACACTCTCCTACTATCCATGAAAAGCGGTCTCAGATATGAGTTTCCTCCCATCCCCCTGCTTCCGCAGGTGCTGAGAAAGATACATTGTGAAGAGGCCATGGCCATTCTCCTATGGATAGGGCCCTACCAAATTCACAGCCATGGAAAAATGTGTCATGGACCATGAAATCTGGTCTGCCACCCTGAAATCTGAGCTTCTGTATGCTTTTACCTTATACTATACAGATTTCACAGGGGAGACCAGAGTTTCTCAAACTGGGATTCCTGACCCAAAAAGGAGTTGCAGGGGGTTCTCAAGGTTATTTTTTTGGGGGGAGGGGGTCACAGTATTACCACCCTTACTTCTGTGCTGCCTTCACAGCTGGGTGGTCAGAGAATGGCGGCTGCTGATTTAGGGCCCAGCTCTGCAGGCAGCAGCGCAGAAGCAAGGGTGGCAATACCACACCAGGCCATCCTTACTTCTGCGCTGCTGCTGGCAGCAGCTCTGCCTTCAGAGCTGGGCTCCTGGCCAGCAGCCTCCGCTCTCCAGCTGCCCCGCTCTGAAAGCAGTGCCGCCGCCAGCAGCAGCACAGAAGTAAGGGTAGCAGTACTGCAACCCCACCCCCTACAATAACCTTGCAACCCCCTCACAACTTTTTTGGGTCAGGGCCCCTACAGTTACAACACTGTGAAATTTCAGATTTAAATAGCTGAAATCGTGACATTTATGATTTAAAAAATCCTATGACTGTGAAATTGACCAAAATGGGCCGTGAATTTGGTAGGGCCTTACCTATGGGCCCAGACAGTTTTGGTTCTCACATCTTCTGTCAATGTCATCCTGTCCTCCTCCAGTCAAAATCCACCCCTTCCCAGAACTTCTGATGCAGGACAGGGGCATGGTCAAACACCCCAACCCAGGCTCTCTCCCTGTCACAGACTGATGTTTGGATGGGAGTCAGAACTAGAACACTCTTGTTCATCTCCTCTTCAGGCAATACTTAGAGTAGAAAACAATCCACTAGAACCTATTGTTTGGGTGAGCCTGATAGTGCTGCACCCAGTCTCGCCTATCATTTTAGATAACCTCCTGTCTCTAAAGAACTCTTGTCTCTCGATCAGCTCATCACGAATCCACTTAGAAGCCATTAGTGCCTTCCTCCCTCCACTAGATGGGTGCTCTGTTTGTGTGCACCCAACTATGACACGGTTCATGAAGGGCCTCATCAAGGCCTTCCTGACAGTCATTACACTGACACCACTATGGGATTTTAATCACATGCTGTCAAAACTTACTGGTCCTCCATTTGAACCCTTTAGCGACATGTTCCATGTCCCACCTATCCATGAAGGTGGTGTTTGTAGTGGTCCTCATTTCAGCAAGGAGGATGAGCGAAGTGGGAGCCCTCATGTTGGACTCCCCCTTTATGGTATTTCAAAAGGACAAAGTATCTCTTCATCTTCACCCTCAATTTCTACCCAAGGTCTTCTCTGAATTCCATCTTAACCAGTGGAATCACTTACCTGTCTTTTTTCCAAAACCCCATGCTTCATCTGAAGAGAAGAGACTTCACTCCCTCGATGTCAGGAATGCATTGGCATTTTACCTGTAAAGAACCAAACTCATCAGGAAGACTCTTCAGTGTGATAGCAGAGTGATCCCATGGTCAAGCTATATCCTCTCAGAGGATTTCTAAGGGGGTTTCTGGCTGAATTATCAAATGCTACAAACTGGCTTGCATCCCACCTCCCAGTGGCAAAATGGCCCACTGCACGAAAGCACAGGCCACCGCAGTAGCATCCCTGCAGGAGGTCCCAATGCAGGATATCTGCAGAGCAGCCACCTGGAACTCCATACACGTTAGCTAGGCATTATGCTCCAGTCTAGGCCTCTGCTGCGGATGCAGCAGTGGGCTCTGCAATACTGTGCACATCTTTGTTGCTGGTTTCCTTGCACCAGTCTGAGTACTGTTTGTTTATCACCCACGAGTGGAATACACATAGGGACTATCACTCGAAGAAGAAATGAAGGTTACTTGCTTGTAACTGGAAGTTCTTCAAGATGTGTGGTTCCTATCTGTATTCCACTACCTGCCTCCATCCCCTCTGCATTTGGATCTGGATTGGTTTTGCTCTAAGAGGAATTGAGGGGGTATTCACCCACACTGCCTCTTATACCCTGGGAAGCACAAGGACATCTGCTGTGCATGCGCGGGCCAATGGACACTGCTTGTTAAAATCTTCAGACTCAGGCGCATGCATACCCACATGTGGAATACAGATAGGGATCACACATCTCAAAGAACTTCCAGTTAAAGTAAGTAACCTCCATTTTCTGACTCCTCATTTTGTGGGGAGGACATGGTATTTATATGAATGTCTTATAGAAAATACCAGTAACCCACAAGACACCCATTCCGAAGGGTGTTAAATTTTCCAAGGAGACAAAAGACAAGACTTGTATACAAAATGAGCCATAAATGAACACAAAGGGCCAAATTCTGTTGTGTTGCACTGGTATAAATCCATTTAAGACAGAGAAGAAACACTGGATTTAAACCAGTGTATGTGAAAACCGAGTCTGAGGCACAAAATTGTATGTTCCCAACTCCGGCTCTTATCCTTTGCTTTGTGTCTCCTTCTTTACTTAAGAACATTGTGTGGCTGCTAGGTAATTTACAATACCTAGTTTAACTAGTGCTTACTCAGAAACTGAAGTGCTGCAAGATAAATATGAACTGCGATTGTAGCACTGCTTTCCAAATTCAGAACTCTGCTGGGTGAAGTTTTGCTTTTCCCCACTGCTACACAGCCAGGGGATGAAGTGAGAAAAGGTCCCCAATCTCCTGCACAAAAATGACATTGCTTAGGCAATAGAAATCCACCTCTTGCATACCATGCAGCTTTCAGTGTGCTTTAAAAGAAAATTTTGTTGGATTCTCCCCTGTCTCTCCTGCAGTGTTTAACTCATTTGTGATGTTATTCCTGGAGTAGTAATGAGCTCCTGGTGGAATAGTCACCATGGAGGTTCCAGTGCTGTGTTTGCCAGATAAAATACTATGATGTTGTTTTTCTTATTCCTCCTTTAGGCCCTGATTCAGGAAAGCATCCTTATCAAGATAGCACTTAAGCACACCCTTAACGGCTTCTGCCTAAAGTTAAGCATGTACTTAAGTGTTGTTCTAAACAAAGATGGACCTAGACACTTACATGCTTTTCTGTCTCATGGGCCTTATTACATTATTTTCCAGAAAGGTTAGTTCACTATTGATTTTTGCTGTATATGTAATGCTAAGAGGAGGGAAAGAAAGGAGAAAATAGCTCTGTGGTAGGAAACTTGTATCACCCTCACTTATTTGTGGTTACTTACTGCCCAGAGAGTGTAGAAACTCATAGTTCAGCTATGACCAAAACACATGGAACTTTGGTCTCTTGCCACCCTCTTTTCTTGTAATATGGTTAGGAATAGGGGAAGGCAGTATATGAGGATTCATAGATTCCAAGCCCAAAAGGGACCATTGTGATCATCTCCTCTATAACAGAGGACATAGAGCTTCCCAAAATAATTCCTTTTGAACCAGACCATGTCTTTAAAAAACATCCACTCTTGATTTAAAAATTGCCAGTGGTGGAAAATCCACCACAGCCCTTGGTAAATTGTTCCACTGTTAAAAACAGTGTGAAGAGAAAGTGACTTGCCCAAAGTTACACAGCCCATCAGGGGCAGAACCAGGAATGGAACCCTGATCCCCAGTCTAGCATCCTATCCACTGGCTCACAACTAATTGTTTGTATTACAGAAGTGCCTAGACACCCCAAATGGACACTAGAAAGACTACTGTGATCATCTAGTCTGATTTATAGAGCAGGGGAGGCATGGGGTGAGTCAGTGTAGCCTACTGGGTAGGGTAAGGCACTGGACTGGGAGATCTGGGTTCTAGTCTCAGTGCTTCCACTGATGTGCTGCATGAGCCTGAGTATCTTACCTCTCTGTGCCTCCTTTTCCCCTCCCACCCATTGTCTGTTTATTGCAAGTGCTGCAGGGACTGTCTCTTACTATGCGTTTGTGCTATGCCTACTAGAATGGAAGCTTGAATCTCAGTTGGGGTGTTTAGGGGGCCTCCTAATAATTAATAATGCTCTGCTTTCTCCTTTGTTTATTTCTGAGTCTTCTGCTATCCACTACTGGGACTGCTGGTTCATCAGTATAAATCTTGAGAGGATCCCAGGAAGGACCTTCTTTGCATTCAGCGTTGGCCTATCTGTGCTCCCATTTAAGTGACTGCGAGTTTCATTGTTGACCTCAGTTGAACCAGAGTTAAACCAATGCTGCAAGCACACTGCAAATTACCTAACATGACTTAAGTTGGGCATTCAAAAATTGAGGTGCACAAATTGAGTGGCCACTTTTGAAAACGTTGGCCTCAACTTTTGGTATAGTGTTTGACACAATATAGTTTATGCTTGTTTATACTTATCCCTCATTCTGTAATGTTTGCTGGAGGGTATGAGTACACTGGAATTGGAAGGGGTGATTCCCAGCTCAAGGAGACACCCATGCTAGCTCTGATAAAGCTAATGTGGTAAAAATAGAAGTGTAGCCACTGTGTGGCATGAATTGCAGGAGGGACTAGCTTCCCTGAACATGCACTTAGGGTCTCAGACAGGATCATACTTGGGGTGGCTAGTCCATCCCACTGCTCATGCTGCTGCAGCTACATTTCTATTTTTAGAACACTAGCTTGATCAGAACTAGCATGGGTACATCTGCTTGAGCTGGAACTTGCACTTTCAGCTCCAGTGTACCCATACCCAGAGCATGGTTCTGGTGATTAAAGATTGTGGCACTAGAATGCAAGCTTGTTGGGGCCAGGGACCTTGCCTCCTATATGTTTTTAATACTGTCGAGCACTGTACTCATCTGTGGAACTATGTAAATAATAATTGTACTGGTGTCCTTATCCCTGATGTTAGTTTTGTCTTTTGCAGCACTTTTACAAGCAGTAATAGAAGGTGATCTTCTGAAGGTAAGTACAGCAAGCTGAGTTTCTCCCTCTTCTCAGCTATTTGCAGCTGTGATGGACTATGAATTATAGTCTACTCCTCTCTCAAAACATAAACATACTGCTGCAAAGATTGGTAGCCAAATGCCACTTGCAGGGTACATTGAATATTAGAGGAACAACAGCCAAGTGAGGTATGATTGAAATTCAAGTGAATAGAATCTGGTGTTATACTGCACCTTTCATACTCCAGGAATCCCAAAGTACTTCACAGAGCAATGGGTTGATTACACAGTGAAATGATTATGTAGGCAAATGCAGTGCTGAGCAATACGGTATCGCCAAGCCAGCCTTGCTCAATAAAGCCTGTTTTACTGAAAGGGGAATGTTGGTCAAAACACTGGAGTTATCCCCAATTCATTTCAAAGAGTGTAAGGATATTTTTAACTTCTACCTAGACAATTACAAAGGTAGGAAGAAGGGACTTTGGTTTAGCATCTCATGATCTGATAGATGATAGTTCATTATTCTTTGCTCACCTTTGCACTGCACTGTAGTGTCAGGATTAACTATGAGCCAAGTTCTTCTGACATTCAGAAGGGCTTGAAACCCAAGAAATCTTGGCCCAGCCCTAAGTGTCAGCTATTGGGAACTCTCTCAGGAAGGAGGAAAGGGGGCAGAGGGAAAGTGTTTACTTCCTCTAAGTGTGAAGCTCACTTCTGACAATTGCAATCCCTATTTTTCAGCAGCTAAGGGTGCATTTACACAGTGACTAAAAACCCCATGGCAATGAGTCTCAAAGCCCAAGTCAACTCACTCAGGTTTGTGAGGCTAAAAATAGCATTGTAGATGTTCCTGCTCAGTCTGGAGCCTGGCCTCTGAAATCAGACACTGCGGGTAGCCTGGGTTCTATTTTTAGCCCTGTAGCACAAGTCTGAGTCAGTTGACCCAGGCTCTGAAACTCGCTACCACTGTTTTTGTTTGGTTGGTTTTTGTTTGTTTGTTTTGTTTTGCTGTGTAGATGTACCCTAAGTGGTTGGGATTTGCAAACATGCCCCTGAATTTGGGTGAGTATTGTGACTAACAATTGCAACGTTAACTGGAAAAAGCCTTGAAGTTATCTGAAAAAGTGGCAATTCTGTTACTCCTGATCTTTGCCTATAGACACACACCTCTGTCCCCACTGGCAACAGCAGTAGCAATGATTCACTGTAACCACCATTCATTCGTACAGTGTTGCCCTTTCCCTCATATCACATTCTATTCTGAATTTCACAGCACAGTTTCCTCATCCCTTAAGGCTACTGTAATTTATCAGGTGCAACTCTCTCTTGAATCTTCTCCAGGTGCATCATGACTTTGTGTCATGTGTGGCAAATTGCCGGCACTACTATGATGGGTCCCGCACTTTCTTTTCTTGTGGGGGGGTTTCAGGGTGCTATTTCTTGCCCCTGAACTGGGGTAACAGCTATCCTACTAGTATCCCAGGGAAGGGGAGAGGAGAGGGAGGGACCCAGGCCCACCCTCTACTCCGGGTCCCAGCCCAGGGGCCCTATGATAGCAGGTGAACCACTTGTACCAGTGATTCTTTCCCCTGCGCTACTTCCCTCTCCTGACCTTCAGCTTGTGGGGCTTCCTGCCTTCCCTCTGCACAAGCCAGGTGTCCCTTTACCTAGGATCTTGGTCTTCTTAGCCCGCTGCAGCACTTCTCAAAACTCTCCTCCACTTTCCTTCGAACTGCTCTTTGTTCCACCACCAATCCACTCTGCTTCACTCCTCCAAACTGCTCTCTGCTCCACCACCAAACCACTCTGCTCCAGCTCCTCCTCTCTCTGCTCCAGCTCCTCCTCTGGCTGATTGAAGCAGGGGGATTTTATCAGGTGACTGGTTTCAGGTGCTCTAATTGGTTTCAGGTGCTTTTAATTAATCTACAGGGAATAAGGCTTCTCCTCATCCTAGATCACTCTCCTGCTGCCTTCTGGCCATGCTGTATCACATATCCTCCCCCCCTGCTCAACACCATGGGGTTGGGCAACTTGGGACGAGAGGCAATGCTTTCGTGACAAGCCATCTGCGTTGCCGTGTTGGCTTCCTGCCCTATGCTGTACTCGGAAATGAAAAGGTTGCAGAGATAGGAACCATCTAGTCACTCTTGCATTCTTCTCTTTGTTTCTGTGCATCCACTGGAGCGGGGCATGGTCTGTCACCAGGGTAAATCGCCGCCCCAGTAGGTAGTAACGGAGAGTTTCCATGGCCCATTTTATCGCCAGACATTCCTTTTCAACGACGGCGTACTTTTGTTCCCTGGGGAGGAGCTTCCGGCTGAGGTACAGGATCGGGTGTTCCTCCTCCCCTACCATCTGCGAAAGGACGGCTCCTAGCCCTACCTCCGAGGGATCTGTTTGTAGAACGAATTCTTTCTTGAAGTCTGGGGCTATGAGTACAGGATGGCAGCAAAGGGCTGTCCTTAAATCTGCGAATGCCCCTTCTGCTGCATCAGACCACTTTACTATCTCGGGGCCCCGAGCCTTTATCAGGTCAGTCAATGGCCCTGCTCTTGTGGCAAAATGAGGGATGAATCTCCGATAGTACCCTACTAACCCGAGAAATGCTCTGACCTGCTTTTTACGGATTGGCCGAGGCCAATCTTGTATTGCCTCCACTTTGTTCCATTGGGGTTTTACCAAACCTCTCCCTACTACATACCCAAGGTATCTGGCTTCAGCTAGTCCTATCACGCACTTGAGAGGGTTGGCAGTGAGGCCAGCCTTCCTCAGGGTGTCTAGTACCGCTTCTACTTTTACTAGGTGCGTTTCCCAGTCAGGGCTATGGATGACTATATCGTCTAAATAGGCAGCGGCATACCTGGCATGGGGTCGCAACAATTTATCCATAAGTCATTGGAATGTTGCTGGGGCCCCATGGAGTCCGAAAGGGAGGACAGTGTATTGGAACAGGCCATCAGGTGTAGAGAAAGCAGTCTTCTCCTTGGCGTTCTTGGCCAGGGGAATTTGCCAATATCCTTTAGTCAGGTCCAGAGTGGTTAGGTATCGGGCCTTGCCTAACTGATCAACTAGCTCGTCGACACATGGTATTGGATAGGCATCGAATTGGGATACTTCATTCAACTTCCGGAAGTCATTACAAAACCTCCAGGTGCCATCAGGCTTGGGTACTAAGACGATAGGACTGGACCACTGGCTGTGGGATTCTTCAATAACCCCAAGTTCCAACATCTTCTTCACTTCTGTCCTAATTTCCTCTCTTTTAGCTTCCGGTATCCGGTATGGTCTTATCGTCACCCTTATTCCGGGCCTGGTGACGATATGATGTTGGACCAGTGTCGTACGGCCCGGCTGTGTACAGAACACATCTTGGTTCCGTTGGATCATATCAATGACCTCTGTTCGTTGTTCTGAGGCTAACTCAGGGGATATCCTCACCTGCCCCTGTCGGTCGTCCGTCTGGGATGGAGCTCTCCGAATGACCAGGCACGTCTCTCGGTCACGCCAGGGCTTCAGCAAGTTTACATGGTAGATCTGCTCTGGTCTTCGGCGGTCTGGTTGTCTGACCTTATAGTCCACTTCCCCAATGGCTTCCACTATCTCATACGGCCCATGCCAGCTGGCTAGGAGTTTGCTTTCTGCTGTCGGCACTAGCACCATCACCCGTTCTCCTGGCTGAAATTTCCGTACTTTCGCCTGGCGGTTGTAATATGTCCGCTGGGTCTCTTGTGCTTTTTCCAAATGTTCCCGTACTATAGGGGTTACTCGAGCTATTCGCTCTCTCATCTGTGTCACATGCTCAATGACATTCTTTCCTGGGTTGTTCTTCCCAATCCTCCTTGGTGATGTCTAATATTCCGCGTGGGTGGCGTCCGTATAGTAGCTCAAAGGGAGAGAACCCGGTGGACACCTGAGGGACTTCCCGTATTGCAAACATTAGGTATGGTAGAAGGGTATCCCAGTCTTTTCCATCCTGTGCTACCACCTTCCGGATCATACCTTTTAAGGGTGCGGTTAAACCGCTCGACCAGGCCGTCTGTTTGAGGATGGTAGACTGAGGTCCTTATGGCATGGATGCGGAGCAGGGTACATAAGTCCTTCATTAATTTCGACATGAAAGGGGTTCCTTGGTCAGTCAGGATCTCCTTAGGGATGCCCACTCTGGCAAAAACCTGGAGTAGTTCTTTTGCTATTGCCTTGGATGTGGGGTTTCTTAAAGGAATGGCTTCTGGATACCGTGTGGCATAGTCAAGGATGACTAGTACGTTTCGGTGACCTCGTGCTGATCTTTCCAGCGGGCCCACAAGGTCCATGGCTATCCTTTCGAACGGGACTTCAATAATAGGCAAAGGTACTAATGGGGCCCGCAAGTGAGGTCGAGGGCTATGCAACTGGCATTCTGGGCAGGAGACACAATAGCGTTGGACCTCCGCATGTATTCCTGGCCAATAAAACCTTCTTAGGACTCTATCCAGTGTCTTGTCTATTCCTAGATGTCCCCCAAATAAATGACTTGAGCTAGCTCTAGTACTGCCCTTGTGTGTTTCCGTGGGACTAAGAGCTGCTCTACTTCTTCCCCTCGGATCTGCACTATTCGGTACAACAGATCACGTTTGATCACATAATACGGTCCCGGGCCTTTGGTCTTTCCCTCCACCGGTACGCCATTTACTTCCACTACCTCCTCCCTCACATTCGCATATAGCGGGTCATTGGCTTGGTCCTGCCTGAAATTCTCACGGGTGGTACCGATCTGACCTAATTCCAGGGGGCCTATTTCTACTCCGCCCCCTGGGTTGCCCCTACTTGGGCTAGGAACTGACTCTGAGTCCTCACTGGCCTGAACTGTCTCCTGGCCTCCTGAACGGGTTCGCTTACCAACAAGGGAGGCTTTCTGGTTCTCTGCTAGAATCCTGGTCCCTAGCCTTTTATCTGCCCTCCTTTCCTGCCTAGACTTTCGGGGTTTCCTGGGGGATGAGAATAGCTCTGGGGCAAATTCAGCAAAAATTGGGGTGAAGCTATCTGTAGGTGCTTCCATTTCAGCCTGGGGGTTGCTACCCTCCCTTGGCTCTACTGGGGGGAGTAAGTTCTCAAACCCAGGGAAGTCCCTACCAATTAAGACCGGGTAGGGGAGCCTAGGGACCACCGCTGCAGTTACCCTGGTAGTGTTCCCCTGGATCTCAATCCGTACTGGGATTGTGGGGTAGAAATTTACGGTGCCATGAACGCACGTTACCCCTGTGGTTTTGGCCCGGGTTAGTTGGTCTTGCCCCACCAGCTTCCCCGAGACCAGCGTGACAGCACTCCCGGAATCTACTAATGCTGTGGTCACAATACCATTCATTTTTACTGACCTTGTATACCCATGTGGGGTCATTGCGACCCCTGCCAGGCCAATTAGGCCACATTGTTCCCCAGGATCCCCCAGATTGCACTGCATAGGCTCTTCCCTATTGGGGCATTGGGCTGCTATATGCCCCAATTCCCCACACTCGTAACACCGACCCCTTATCCCGGTTGCCGCCCTCTGCCTGGGGCTATTTGATCGGCCCCCCCCCAGCCCTCTCTTCCCAAACCCCCAGGTCCCTTCTTGGACTCCGGCCATTCCTCAATGTCTTTCCTCCCAGTTATAGTTCTCCTGTAGTTCTCGGCGGTCCAGGACCTTGGGTTTGGGGCTGGCTTCCTGGATTGCCGTGTTTCACCCCCTGGGGTCTGGAACAGTTCACGGGCTGCTAGCTGTCTTTCCACGAGGGAGACCAACTCATCATAGGTGGAGGGGTCATTCTGGCCAACCCAAGCCTGGAGGCCTGGTGGTAGCCCCCTCATATACCGGTCCAGTACCAGGAGCTCCATCATCTTCTCAGAGCTGAGGGCCTCAGGGCGCAGCCATTTCCGGGTCAGGTGGATCAGGTCAAACAATTGCGATCTGGGTGTCTTGTCCTCTGTATACTGCCACTCATGGAACCTCTGGGCTCGCAATGCCGTAGTTACTCCGGATCTGGCCAGGATCTCTGCCTTCAGCTGAGGGTAGTCTGCTGCAGTCTCTGCGGCCATATCGTAGTATACCTTCTGGGCCTCCCCACACAGGAACGGGGCAAGGATACAGGACCACTGGTCTCGGGGCCAGGCCTCCCGCAGGGCTGCACTCTCAAAAGCCAGGAGGTATGCCTCCACATCATCCTCCCGTGTAATTTTCTGTAGGCAGTGGCTGGCCCGTATAGTCCGGGTCCCATCGCCGTTCTGGCTTTGCTCCATAAGGGCCTTCATCTCGTTCACCAGCTCCTGCAGCAGGGCTCGGTCCTGGGCAGCCTGACTCATCAACAGACGATTAGTCTCTTGCTGTACCCTAGTCGCCTCCTGTTGGGCGATTGCTTGGACCCGGGTAGCCTCCTGCTGGGCCACGGTGGCTTGTATTAGGGCCTTGATTACGTCGTCCATCTTAAGGACTCGATTGTTTTGGCTAACCCTGGTTTAAGTCCCCAGTGCGGAGATCCCACTCCTGACACCACATGTGGCAAATTGCCGGCACTACTATGATGGGTCCCGCACTTTCTCTTCTTGTGGGGGGGTTTCAGGGTGCTATTTCTTGCCCCTGAACTGGGGTAACAGCTATCCTACTAGTATCCCAGGGAAGGGGAGAGGAGAGGGAGGGACCCAGGCCCGCCCTCTACTCCGGGTCCCAGCCCAGGGGCCCTATGATAGCAGGTAAACCACTTGTACCAGTGATTCTTTCCCCTGCGCTACTTCCCTCTCCTGACCTTCAGCTTGTGGGGCTTCCTGCCTTCCCTCTGCACAAGCCAGGTGTCCCTTTACCTAGGATCTTGGTCTTCTTAGCCCGCTGCAGCACTTCTCAAAACTCTCCTCCACTTTCCTTCGAACTGCTCTTTGTTCCACCACCAATCCTCTCTGCTTCACTCCTCCAAACTGCTCTCTGCTCCACCACCAAACCACTCTACTCCAGCTCCTCCTCACTCTGCTCCAGCTCCTCCTCTGGCTGATTGAAGCAGGGGGATTTTATCAGGTGACTGGTTTCAGGTGCTCTAATTGGTTTCAGGTGCTTTTAATTAATCTACAGGGAATAAGGCTTCTCCTCATCCTAGATCACTCTCCTGCTGCCTTCTGGCCATGCTGTATCACACATGACATAATAATATCCCATTGTCATAATCCAATCTCAACACTGTTTTTGTAGTCTGTTTTACAAATTCCCAGAGCCTGCAGCAACTTTAAGAAGCAATCACCTGCTCTTTCCTGCATTCCCAATGCGGGTCTTCCCCTACAATGAGATCCAAGTAGAAAAGTATAGCTGGGTAGGTGGAATATATGGATAAGGAAGTAGGAGGTGCACAGCACCTGATCTCTGGCATGTTGGTTTCCTTATAGAGGTTCAGATCTTCTCGGGGCAGCAGGAGGAAAGGCAAGGCAGGGAGATTTTGGGAAAAAACCCAAAACCTAATTCTTAAACTATTCTTCCCATGATATCAGCTGCAAATACATATAGGTGTATTTAGGAATGGTCCTTTCTTTGGTGCTTAGGACCCCTACTCACTAAAAATATACATGGGAATATACATGAAAATAAAAAGAGCAATTTACTGTTTCCAAGCAATATACAGTGTGTACCCAATCCTGAACACATGGGCCATTCACAAATTCATATACAGACTTACAGACAGTAGAACCACCACTGTTATAACATGTATTTATACAAACAAACAGCGATCCACCCCACCACACATCTGCACAGGGCATAACCAAGACACCCACATGCATATAAACTCTGTATCTCAATCTCTGAAGATGGACTTGGGGCATAAGGCACCCGAACTACAACTCCCATAAGGCACTGTGTACTTCCAAATACTTTTTTGAGGTTTGGCTCAATTTTGTTGATTTACGTGTGTTTGGTTTTTTGATCGGAAAGTTGAAATGTTCCACAGAAAGCAAACACTTTTTGTGAAATGTTTAGTTGAAAACCCAATTTTTCATTAAAATGTACAAAGAAAAACCTCAAATAGTTTCAATTATTTTTTTTGACTAGCCCTACTTGCAAGCATAATTCATCTACACTATATCACCAACGATTCACTGCTCAGGAAATGTGAGTTGACATTGTTAACTCATTGTGTTGCAAGCCTTGCTAGTTTTAAGTCAAAAGCCTTTGCTGTGCACTGTAAGGGCCTATAAGTTTGGCTAGTGGTTACCACTGCTCTTTTTAGTCACCTGCTAGCAAATCTGACAGTTAATTTACCTGCATGTTTATTTACCTGTGCACCTTGTCCTACAGTTTTCTTGTCCTCTTCCTGTACATTTACATTCCAGTTCATAGAATGCTGTAAGCGAGGAGCTAATCTGTTAATCCAGGGACCTGACCACTGTTCCTTGCTTCACCATGCTGCCAAGACTGGGCACCTTGAAATTGTGAAATACATCTTAGAACATGGTGAGTAATTGTGTGCAAACCCACAGAGAATCACATTCCATGAAGAGTCATTGTGGTAGAATAAAAGTTTATCACAATCCCTTACCAATCTGTCCTCTTGCAGCATGTTGCTATGGACTTGGAAGAAGTGTTGAAGCTGTCCCTAGATAAGGGGGAAAGAGTGAAGAGTATAACAGGACAACTTTTGTAGGAGATGCAACATTTTCATAGATTATAAAACCAGAAGGGACCATTGTGATCATCTAGTTTGATCTCCTGCATAAAACAGGCCATAGGACTTCCCTGAATTCTGTAGTTTCCTTCATTGAGCCCTCTCTCCAGACCGCCTCTTAGAACACACCTAGCCTGTGTACTCATCCCCCATCCGTCCCCAATAGTTCCCTCAGGCACATCTTGCATGTGTGCATCCCAATTGAATTCCAGCACAGTTAGACTTATGTGAAGACTCAAGATGAAGTAGTAGTTGAAGCTAGCAGGGACATGAACAGGAAACCCATGAGAAGGAGTCTCCTCAACTAACAGAGAAAGTGTGAGGAGGCTATGGCAAGATTAAATGAAGACAAACCACAGCATTGTGCAAACAGCAGCCCTGTTTTCACCAGTGTGGCAGGAACGTTCTGAAACCTTTCTAGATCGTCTTCCTCTGGGTGTCTCAGCTGCCTTGTTTGTGTAAGTCTCCGAGGAATCTGACGGGGGATTGGCACTGCACTAATGGAGGTCCACTCACTCTCTCCGCCGAGAAATTAATAGACATTTCCACACAGGACACTTCTCATTCTTTGATAATCTCTTTGAGCCAACTTGCTGAAGGTTCATTAGTGTAATGTTTCTGCTTCTCTATAGTACTTTAAAATGTAGATTGTGGCTCCTAGCACCTTATCAGTATTCAGAGCATGAAGTGTATTAATCAGTGATTCAGATGTTTTCTGACACTTCCTAATATCTTATGCTTCCCCCGTAAATCATTTTAGCTAATGTCCATCCTTTCTCATGTGAGAAGACACAGGAATGGTTTTTATCCCTGCTACTTCCTCAATCCCTCCCCAGTCATGTGCTCCTGTAGTGTGTCTACTGCCTATGTGCTCTTGGATATGGCTAATGTTAATGGGAATCATATTGCAAAATACCTTTCAGGGCACGCTGCTGAAAATCCAGCACTAAATCATATAGGGAAAATGTTCTGAATGTTAAAAAGGATTAGGAAGAACTTTTAGATTCCTCTCTGAATATAATATAAAGAAAAGGCAAATCCAATCCCATGTACTCAGAGCTGGGGTAGGAGGAAAAAGGACACATTAATGTGAGGAGGCCCTTTGTTATGATGAGCATATGCCATCTTCAGACACACCAGTGTCATCATGAGGAGAGGCTGTTCCATGATCTAGATCGGAAACATTTCAGATGTTAAGGAAAAAAGTCTCAAATAAGAAAAATCATAGGTTAGTCATATAAAGATACACTGCACAATTGCATAGCAGTATTTATTAGTGTGCTAGAACAACCTGGTAAAGTCCCTGGAATGACAATGCAGGTACAAACTCAGTAGGCATCAGAATCACATCTGTTTATTGCTGGGAGATAAGTATGATGGGGTATGCAGACACCATACTGAGCAAGAGGGGATTAGTGAATGCCTGTGGGCCCAATCAGCCCCATCCTGCTACACCTGTGCAAGGTGTCAAGCCTGGAAGAAGGAGATAAGAGGAAAAGCCCAGTTCATTGGTGGCTGACAGAGATGGAGTAGATGTCTTGAACTAATCCTGTGAAGAAAGCCTTGGCTGGGGCCAGAGACTGCCTTGAAGCTGCCTGGAAGGAAGCGCCAACTGGGGCTAGAGCCTAACCAGAGACTCCTATGGGTCATAGCCCCCTTGGGAAAGGTAGGCCTGGTGCAGGACCACTGTTTCTTTTGTTTCTCATTAGTGGTTTGGCTCTCATTTGTTTTGGGACCTGCAGAAGAGTCAGCAAGGTAAGACACTGTGAGGAAGGCCTAAGTACAGGCCATGGTAGGAAGCAATCCAGAGAGACAGCAGAGGAGCTTAACAAACAGATCTCATCTGCTTCATACAGGGTCCCTGAGCTGGAACCCAGAGTAGAGGGTAGGCCTGGGTTCTTCTACCAGCCTACCTAGAACAGGGCATGAACACCCCAGAGCCTATGGCTGGCAAGCCCCCAAAGCCTGACAGGGCATGAACACCCCAGAGCCTATGGCTGGCAAGCCCCCAAAGCCTGAAGTTGGGCAGAACCTCTGGTGCGATGCTGCCAGCCCATTGGCCTGTTGGACTTGTGTTTCCCCAGAAGGCCTGGGACTAAAAGTGACCTGGCTGGATGGCCAACTCACAGGAAGAGGAAGACCACCAGAGGGTCAGGTCGCTGTCAGTGGTGGCACCAAAGGAGGAGGAGAGCTGCTACTCCCTGCCCAGCCAAGAGAGGATGCACCTGCAGTGAATAGACTCTTCTAAAAGAGTACAGAAGTGACACATTGCTGGCTGCTGGCATGGCTGTAACAAAAAAGTTTTCCTCTTTCTCAGAGGCAGGAAAAACAGATACAAAACCCTGAACTTCCTCCCAGAATTCCCAGAGTCAGGGGTCCTTCCCATATGGGTGGAGACACACCCTTTAGAAACTGAGTGTGCCAAGCAATGCCCAATCAGCACAGTTGCTCTATTACACTACAGAAATAAATCTATGTTAGATGAGCTAATCACTTAAATAATCTAGTTGAATTTAACTGGGGAAGGCTTAACCATTTCTGGTGGGGAAAAATAACCTCCTAAATCTTCATCTATATTTGGAATCAAACCTGACCTTGATGCTTTATGTGGCAGTTCTGAAATATTTACCCTCAACTAATGAGAAGAGAATGTGTGCTGGTGATTCTCTTTCCATGGAGCAGAGTAGGATATTTTCTCTCTTCTCCTCTGTGTTCAGGAGGAGGGAGCGGGTCTAGTCACTCATGCAGAGTCTTTTGGTAGAATAGTGAGATGACACTGATAGGTATTGCGCTAATTTTTTCTTGAGATGAGGCAGAGCTAGTGGAATGTCAGTCAGTATGCTCGTCAGTAGGCCCAGTCCTGAACATTCCTCTAACCTCGAACTTCAACAGCCTTGCTACCCTCAAAATATTAAGGTGGAGTTGTACTCTGAATACGCACAGGGAGCAGATCTATTGAGTAGGAAGGTGCCATTTTTAGTCCTTTTTCAGAGTCATATCAGTTTACTTTGGTGAGAAGGACACAGTTTTACCACTGTTAGCACTGAAGAGCCAACACAATTCTGGGAGTGTGAGCTGGATTCTATTTTGGCTCACATCATGAACAGAATTATTAGGTAAATTCCAAATATAGGGCCAAATTCTGCCCTAAATGACGTATATAATCCTGTTGAAGGTACAAGGATTGCATAACTGTGCTAAACACATAACTGGAAGAAAGTGAGGTTGCAGTGGTATAACTGAGAGCAGCATTTGGCCTGCAAAATATTTGTTGCAAAATCAGGTACCTAAGCCAGATAGACCACTACATGCTTTTGCAATCCCAGTTTGAGGCTGGCAGATAGAAAAACCA
This sequence comes from Macrochelys suwanniensis, assembly GCA_033296515.1. Lineage (NCBI taxonomy): Eukaryota > Metazoa > Chordata > Testudines > Chelydridae > Macrochelys > Macrochelys suwanniensis. The sequence goes on along the minus strand of CM065775.1, from coordinate 242,589,547 downwards.
TCATTTTACTGGTAAGCAAATTTTATATGGAAATTATTGAGAGACAATAAATATGGAAACCCACAATGTCATTTTTAAAATCGAGCCCCACCCTTAAGTCATGGGGGAGACCCTGAGTCAAGTTAAAAAGACATCACCTGTAAAAGACAGTTACTGTTAACCTCTCCCTAGGATTAAATTTGAAGAGGGAAGGGGAAACCAGGGGGTTTTATAATATTGCATACAAATATCCTTTTAAAAATGCTCCCAATTTTAAGGATAGGAACCAAACCAGTTTTGTCCCCGAAATATCAGTGATATTCAAAGTATTATGCAAATCTGACATGCTTTTGTCCAGACAAAGCAAACTAGACATCCAGAGACACTGACAACTTCAAACAATATTTTTTTTTAAAGAAAATCTTACACCTCTCTTCCCCAGTTTTATAAAATGAGGGTTAAGAGGGCATTTCACTGACACAATGTTTGTGGGCCTCCTTGAAGGCGGGAATCTTTAGGAGTAGCTTTAACAGCCTCGGAAGGGGTAGGGTTTGCTGCACGTATTGAGGACTTTTAGCCTGCATGGTGCCATAGATTTTGGAAATGTGGTCATTTAGTTTCTTTTATGTTGTAATGAGCTCAGCTAAAGGGCAGCTGTTTGCTTTTGAACATCTCACTCCTTGTCCCTCCCCAAAACCCAGGCTGCTATGCCTCCTGAGGAATTAGAGAGCGCGTTTGGTGGAGCAAATGGGGAGAGAGGGAGGGAAGAAAAAAGTTAGTCTTTCTGTGTGAAATTACTATCAGACATTAAGGACAGAGATTGATCCTAGCTGGTCTTCTCCCCAATGGTTCTTGCTTTTCAGCTGCTTTCAAGCAAACTTCCCCCCGACCCTGTCCCCTATTTTATTTTCTTGGGCCTGTTTTTATTCCTCCACCTCCCAACACATTTCTATCTTTTGTTTTTATTTCCCCCCCTGCTGTTTTCCTTGATAGAACTCTCACTCATGCATTTCCCTTCCGGACTTCTATTGGGTTATTTTGTCCTCTCCCTCTCTGTGCCTCAGTCCCCTTTTCTTTCTTTGCCTCTTGTCCCCAGTAAAACAGGCGGCTCCCCACTGGGCCAGGATGACAGTGCTGTTAGCTTTCCCAGTGCCAGCCTTTCCCACATCTGTGAAGCTTTTTTCCTGTACCCGAGGGGGATTTGGAATGGTCGGCTAGCAGCACCAGGGAGACTGATGTAGAAACGAGGTCCAAAAAGAGGGGTTGGGGAATTAGAAGGAGGGCGTGAGATGGTTTAAGAGAAGCACTACTGAACATAAATAAGGGCCCAGCTTAATATTATACATGACTCAGTGCCTCCAGTTTCAGCTGTAAACATAAGAGAACAAAACAGCAATCTGGGTACCATATTTTTCTGTGAATTGCATACTACCAATCTCTGACCCTCAAGCTGGCTGTGATAGTTGGGATGCTCTGATAAATAGCTTAGTTCAATGTAAAATCATATAAACCCCCTTCCCTAAGGTGGCAGAACATGTGCTGGCTTTCTTATTTTTATATTTTTAGAATGCTTTTTGAGCGCCTCACCATCAACCCCATCCCCCTTCACCCTAATTTCATCCCCTTTCCATCCCAGCCCAATTTTCCCTCCTCCTTCATCTCCCTGTTTAGCAGGCCTAATCCCCCATCACTTTAACGCAGCTCCTTTGCCACCCCAGACCGATTACCCCATACCCCTGCCCTTTCTCCCCTGATGCCCTAGCCCAGTTTCCCTTTTTACCCTTACTCTAGCTACCAAGGCACTTTCCACACCCAGTCAAACTGTCTTCCACTCTCCCCACGCCACTCCTCACTCAATCAAAGTCATCTCCATGCCCAAAAGAAGTGTGTATGTATGTATGTGGGAGGGCCAAAGCACCAGTTGTGTTTCACAGCGGGCTACAGTGTATTGTCTAAGCCCAATAGCTGGCAAATGGCAATGTTGGTAAGATGGAAGAGCATCATTGCCTGAAAAGAATACTCTTTTGACAGACATTAGATTTTTTTTCTTAGTTGCCTGTTTCTAATGGAATGAAAACATTAAAATTTCATATTCCCACTTATCGGAGTGCAGGGGCTTCAGGGCCTCAAGGAGTTGCCTATTTTCCTCCTTCCTCCATGCTCCATCATTGTTGCTCCTTATTAAGATTAATGCTGTGTAGCACTTTGAAAATGTAAAGTGTTGTATATGTCTGGAGTATTATTGTTGGACTACAGTGCAGCCTTTCTAAGTAGAAATGGAATGTGCTATGCCTATAGCACCCACAGTCCCTGCTGTGTGAGGAGTGGGCCCCCAAAGCACAAAGCAGCTAATTATGGGAGCAGGTTCCCTAGTAGCTGGTGAAATCTCAGTTGCCATAAGTCCCCGTATGAGGTTTGAGACCATTGCAGCAGCCAGTGGAACCATTTGAGCATGTTGCTGGTAACTTGGGGCAAACAGTGAAGCCACAGGGTTCCTTAAAGATTTCTACAGTGTAAAGGTATGGGGAATGGGATTGCTTTTCCACCCTCTCACAATGTGAAGATGGAGGAGGAAGGTAGTGGGCCACATACAATTCCAGGAGACAGCCAGTTGGCTTCCCCCAATGATATTGAAAATGTTTGGTTTTGGGGAGGAGGTGCAGGCCATTGGGTCCTGTTCGCCTCCCTCTCAATGCACCCACAGGAAAACAGCAAAAAGAGGAAAAGAAGAGGGGTTCTATTTTGTGCTTTTGTAATGAATAGTATAAAACTTGGTGGTTTCAGATGAGATTTGATGTAAACTTTGCAGGGTCATTCAACCTGAAAGTCAAAGTTGAATTTGGAGGATATGAACCCACAGGAAGTGAAACTTCAAAGAAAGGTTCACCATACCTGCCTCTAAAAAACCCACAATATTAGGCACAGTTTGGCTGATTATTATTCTAACCAGTAAATCACAGAACGTAAAGCATACCATGTGACATATGTGAGAGAGACACGCTCTCGAGCTTACCCTCACTTACAGGTCTGTGTAAGCTTGAAAGCTTGTCAAGCTCACCAACAGAAGTTGGTCCAATAAAAGATATTACCTCACCCACCTTGTTTCTCTAATATCCTGAGACCCACATGGCTACAACAACACTGCATATGACATACGTGACTTTCTTTCACAGGTCCATCTGAGTTACTGGATATGACAGACAGTGAAACGTGAGTGCAACCAACTTGACACCCAGTTCCTTCAATGATTGATTTGTTTCACTTTACTTTCATTTGTGCTCATTGGAAATCTCTTGGTGCGGTACAAAAGTTAAAATAAAAATGTGTGAAAATGGCAGACTTCTAAAAAAGGATTCCCAACCCCAATGAGCACCACGCCCCTCCTTCCAAGTTCCAAAACAAACTCCATTCTCTCCCCTCATCTCCTAATTGCCCTAATTCTTCTAGAGCAGGGATTCTCAAACTGGGGGTCGTGACCCCTCAGGGGGGTCAAGAGGTTATTATGTGGGGGGTCGCGAGCTGTCAACATCTACCCCCAAGCCACGCACTTGGGGTCATTCTGTGGGGGGTCGCATTCAGAGATTTGCTGTGTGAAAGGGGTCACCAATGCAAAGGTTTGAGAACCACTGTTCTAGAGGTAAACAGGTGAGATTTGCAATGTCCTGACACTCACTGAATCCAGGCACTGAGGGCCCAAGAGGGAAAGTAAATTCCAAAGGCAAGAAAGAGCTTCTTGCTGACAATGCCCTCCCACAAGCAGAGAAGATTTTTATCTCAAATAGTCAGAACCCAAACCATTTTGGACTTTATAGGGTTAAGCCACAGCTGCTCTATGATTAGGGTGAGCAGATGTCCCGATTTTATAGGGACAGTCCCGATATTTGAGACTTTGTCTTATGTAGGTGTCTATTCCCCCCCACCACCACCTCCTGTCCTGATTTTTCACACTTGCTATCTAGTCACCCTATCTATCACCCTTTTGCGCCATCTATGCTGAGCTGCCACAAAAGGGCCATAATAGGGTAAGCATAGCCTTGTCACAGGGGTGCCAGTGGCCTGCAAAGAACCAGCTCTGCCCCATCTCCACAGAAGCCTCCACTGCAGGGAGCATTCCAGAGTATTCTGGAAGAGGGCATGAAGAGGCGTGCATGGAACATTCCCATGCACCAGTGATTCTGCACCATGCAATGGTGCAAAGAGGCTATTGCAACAGAGGTGCAAGTTAGGGCAGCATTCAGGGCTTTCCTAGCCTTTGCCATAGGTTGAACCATTCACCATCTAATCCTGAAAAGGGGTGTAGCAAACCACTTCCCTTCTGTCCCTGCACTATCTCTAGCACCAGCACAGGTATGAATTTGTCCCTTAGTTCTCAGCTGGAAATCAGTTGGTATCTAGCGCTGCATCTTTGGTTCAAATTCCAGCTAGGAGAGATTTGTCACACTGGTGCCCAGTTAATGTTTCAACTTGTCCCACTCCGTGTGTTGAGTCTGAAATTCCTGTGAACACACACACCTGCTGGCTTGGTATATGTGTGAAATCTACCCTGCTAGAGGGTAGCTCTTGGCATTTGTTTTTTATAGATATACAATGGCACCTTCCGGTTGATATTGCCATTAACAGGGCCTCCCTCCACTCCCACCCAGAGCACACATTCTCCTCCTCTTCCTCATCATATGAGGAAGATTGCTTCCACTACAGTGGTATTGTGAGACTGTCTCCGCATCCTATGAGGCCAACTCACAGGATACTGGGGCAGTCAAAATCAAGACTAACCTGTGAAAATCAGAATGGTTTAGAGCTTTAAAGTGAAGCAGATCTCCAGCTGTGGAGGACTAGAACAGTAACTCACTGATGGAGGTTGGGAAGAGGTGGGGATCAGGGCTCCGGCAATGATATGGTGCAAGTGCTGACTTTGGCATGCAGGAGTTTTGACTTCCATGTATCTGTCCTTGCTTGCAGGAGCCAAAGTGTCATAATATTTAGTTTGAGTAGGAAATAATAGAAAAAAATCCCCACTATTTACCCTATAGTGAATTAACAGAAAGGCAGCTAACTTGCTCTTCCAGCAGCCAGCAGAATGTGGTGATCTGTTTCTGTAAGAGTACTAATATGAAGGAAATATATGAAGGCAACAGTTCCTGTTCCCTTCCCCACCCACCCAGAAGTACTCTGTCTGCCATATGTGCATTATAAGCTGCTCTACTGATCCAGAGGGCATGCAAGCGGAGGGAGAAAGTGTACATGTCTATGCCAAGGATAACAGGAGAGATCCTCACAAAAATGCTGCATTTTTTCATTTTAACTTACTGCTAGTTTCCTCTGCCTTGGTTTAGGGGTGAGACAGCGTTACACAAGGCGGCCTGCCAGCGCCATCGTGGCATCTGCCAGCTCTTGGTGGATGCAGGAGCGTCTCTAAGAAATACAGATTCCAAGGTAACCAAACCAAATGAACCAATTATAAAACACTTTAGACAAGCGAGACCAATCAGCAACTGTCCCTGCTGTCTGCACTATTGAGGGCCTCTGTATGTTCCTCGAGCATTTCTTTTCAAACAAGTCATTTTATTTAGAAAAATGTCTTGATTTAAACAAACACAAGAGACCCCAGTTAAACCCCCAACCTGAGTCATCTTCGCCATAGTGATAACCTGTCCTGAAACTTTTTTCTCAAATGGAGTGTCAGTGAGGCATCTCCAGGGCAGAGTAGTACCATCACTGGGCACTGTAAAAAGAGATGTACGGATCACTGATTAGGAATCCTAGTTTGATTCGATGGTGACTATGCAGTGTGGTGGTTGTGATCTAGTTATTTTGTAGGGAAGGCCAACCCCCTTCTGTGTCCCTACTTTCCATTTTGTCAACTCATGCAAGGCCAACCACAATCTCTCCCAACCTATTAGTGTAAACTCAAAATTGAACAGACCTGACGAGACTGTCTGAGCATGAGGAAAACATGGGCAAAATTCAGGAATAGTCAACCATTGTGTCAGTCTGATTGAACATCCACAAGAAGTTCACAAACATAAATAAACTTGAGCACGGACAGGGAGGGGCCACTGCCACATTACACTGAGTACCAGGGTTTCTAATCACCCTAGCTGACCTGTCTGCAGGTGACCACAATCACCTTGGAAGGTGCTACATAAGCTGCCCTTCTGGCAAGAAGTTGGTAACAGCAGATAACCTATGGGTAAGGGTTGAAAGGTGTGATAAAAAGGCAGTTAGACTTCAGGAATCCAGAATCCAAGGTTTGTTGCTTCTCCACAGATAAATTAAGTTTTAAAAACATTATTACCATATTTAGCGGTGCAGAGTAGTCTCTTGTGAAGAGAAGGTTCATCTGTTCCTTTTGGACAATAGTACTGAATACTACTGTCAGCAAAGGCTGAAATGCAGACAAGTGGACACTGACTAGCCTGATACCTGCCTGTCTTTATCAACCCAGAGGTATAAGGGGCTGGGATGTTCCTATGTTTATTAATGTATTTTCAATATATTTCAAAGGTTGATGATCCAGATTCCTGGTTTTAGGTTATAGCAACCTTAAAATAACTTGGCAGCAGTAAGATGCCCTAAAGAACTGAGGCCAGCTCAACATGGCTTCTACAGACTCAGATATTGGGAGCCTTTCTCTTCACACACCTGATAGAGTTGTTGCCTATATCTGTATGGGTTTCTTTTCATGCCTCAGCTACAGTACTATGCAGTATGCACACACAGAATGTCCAGCCATTGGATGGGAACTCCGCTAAATTTATTTTGGTGTCTATATACTATTTGTCAGCTACTGCAAACCATACAGTCTCTTGTAAAGTTGAAGGATTTATTCTAAATCTGGTAAAGACTTTAAGTAGGAGGAAGCCTGGCAGCAAGACACCAGGAGCTCACTAGTCCAAGGAGCCACACATATAGTAAAATTAAATCATTCTCATGGAGAACCTTAACTTGACACCAGTCAAGTTGCCTCTTCACATTTCTGCTTCTGAATTTTCTTTCTGTACTTCTAGTGTTACCTTCTGTGGGACATAAATTCATGTTGTCTTCTAAAAATGTATGTGTAAGGCTTTCTATCTGTGTCCCTTCATTGTAGGGTCAGACACCTAGAGACAAGGCTCAGCAAGCTGGGGACTCGGATTTGGCCTCCTACCTGGAGAGTCGTCAGAACTACCAGATGGTTTCCCACGAGGACCTGGAGACTGCAGTTTGATGTCCATGAATGGGAAGAGAACCCTAGGAAATAACAAGGCTGCACCTGAGACACTCAGGCATTGTATGAGGAAGAAGCTGATGGAATCAACGTGTCTCTCGCTCTCATGCAAAATATCTGAGGACATGCCACCAGTTTCTAAGGGCTAATGAGTCTTGCCGCGGAACTGTTGTGTTCCCATGTGATGGCCCATTGGGGATGAGGTGAAACACTCAAAGGTCTGTGGAATCCATGGACCATGGAAATTTACCCTTACTGCTTCCAGCAAGTAGCATGAACTTCTCCCATGTTCATCTGTACAATTTATTTAAAAAAAGAAAGGGAGGAAAAAACCAAACTAACTTGGACATTAATAAACCCAACCAATCCCTTCCTCCATTCCTACAGTGCCCTACATTCCTCCTTCTCCCATCCTACTCATTTGTCACCAATTAAATAATATCTGTTATCTCTGTATTAATTCTTCACAAATGGACAGGTGATAGGCAAGACTTTGAGGAGCTCTGGATGCCCTTAGGAAAAAAAAAGACTTTTGAACCTGCTGAGTCCTCACCTACTGTTTCCTTGGAAGTTGAATTCTCAGTGTTTAATTGCCAGAGAGTTTTTTTCTCTTTTGGAACAAATTCTTTCTACTGCCCTGTTCTATGAGGTGCTGGATCCAGCTAGCTTTACAGCACTGACAAGAGCTAGCTTTCTATCGGTCTCTGAATATATCTTAAAGGTGTCCTCATGAAAGGATATTTGAGTGGAAGGGAGTTGCTGTGTGACATTTTGTGTTGTCTTCTGACAGACCACACAGTAACCAATAAGATGTCTCATGTTGCCACTCTGCTGATAATGACAGATTGATTCTGCTCAGGTCTGAATCCTGCCTATAATTAGCCATTTGGGGCTTCTGTCAAGTTGTATTTTTAAGATAGGGAGAGATCAAAGTATGATGGATGCAGTTGTGGTTGACTGACTTACTAGCGCTGCCACTTTGACTTACTGACTCTTACAGTCATAGAAACCAAATGTAAAGCATCAGCTGTCTGTCAAGGCTTGCTGATATTAACAAGAGGATGAGCACCACAGTAGACATTTTTAAAATAATAATATACAATGAAAACAGATGGGCAGATTCTAAGAGGGATTTGGAACAAAGCTTTAAAAGAGAGAAATTATCCTATTCAAAAGAAGACAAATGTCAACTATTAGCCTCTCATTGCTTGCCATAGGGTTAAAAACATATATTGCTTAGCTGTTGTCAGGCAAGTCATGGTTTCTTTATTCTGCTCCTTGCTTTCCTGACCCAAAGAATACCTCCATCAAACAGAGGAATCCTCCACACCCCAAACATAATCACATATACATAGTGTTCATGTTAAGGTTTCCTATCACTTATGGAATTCAGCTGTCAGAATTAAGGGGGCTTGCCCTTTTCCTTAGTCTGAGCACCCCCATGAGAATTGTCAAGACTCAATCCTGGCATAGTAATTCCAACACTGTTTGTAATTGAAGATCCAGTTCTCTCTCTCTTTTCACATGCATTTGCAAGGTGTAGGTTTTTGATGGTTGGTGCTAAACAGGATCGGTGTACAGTTTTGAACCCAGGAAAACCCATCAGGTCATTCTTCAGATAAGTTTTTCTTCCTTTACTAGTAGCTGTGGAGATGAAATTGATGTGATTCTGGTGAATTTTTCTCTCCACTTTTTTTTTTAAACAAGTGATTCTTTTGTCAGAGAAGGGGGAGCTGAATATTAAGCCTTTTCATTTATCTTGTTTTCAAAGCTCTATTCAATGTGAGCAAAATATTGTTCAGCATTTCTTCCGCTGAAAGAAGATTATATTATATTTGTAATCTACAGATCAATGGCGACATGAAATGTATTTTGTCTTATTTTCTCTTTTCACTTTATCTTTCTAATTTAAAAACAAAGGATTAAGGCTAAGTTCTTCCCTTGGATACTCATTCAGGGATTTCCATGGAGGGCCAGTGTATACATACAAGGACAGAAAGCAGAGTAAAATGTCTCTGTGTGTGAAACTTCCATACAAACAACCCTTCCCTTGTGCTGTCACTGCAGTCCTGGAATTATTTCCCAGCTGTGAGGAAAGGCATGCAGCTTTTTAGCTTTTTGGTTGTGCATTCTGTATGTGAGAAGTGGAGGAAGTGGGACTGGTACCTTAGGCTAAATTCTGACCTGTGCCAAGATGCACTTGGGGCATGGGGTTAGAATGGTCAGTGAGCCAGTTATAGCTCCCTGATTCTCAAGCTTCCCAGGACCAGGACCAGACATCAGTTAGAGCAGTTTAATGGCTGCTCTAACTTATGACAGCTCGTTGTGGTCCACAGGGAACCATACAGTGGCTGTGAATTACTGTAGCAGGGTTGAGCTCCACCCCTCCCTATCACTGATTTTTATCTTCTCCCATGATGTGCCCTGAGAACTGGGAAAATGGTCAGCATAGCAGCTGGCTTTTTACATCAGTTAAGAATTCCCCTCTGCAGGGAGAGTTTTCAGCTTGGCATCTACGGCCAGATTCTGGCTCCTTTGTGCCATTCATACAGTTTCAAGGAGCTGGATCCCACATGAGAATCTGGCCTATTATTCTCCTGCAGCTGGAAAATGATGCTATGACTAGAATGACACCATTGTGCCTCTGGAACGTTTTTCACTCTGAGAACTCTGTAGGAAGCAGTTACTATATGATGAAAACAAAACCCAAAACTGAAGATAGAACAGAACTTGGCTGTCCACATTGTCAATAGTCAAGGTGTGCCAACACACTTCACAAACAACATGTTACATCCTGGGGGAATATTGATTATGTAGCTAAACAGAGCATATATTTATTCTCTGCAATGGCTCGCTCTCAGCCTGCGATATCAGAACCTGTCTCATTGAGAGAGGGAATGTTGGGCAAGGATCCTAGTAGGGATTATTCCTTATTCCTTTCAAAGTGCCACAGGGTCCTTGATTCTGGACAGTTATCAGAAGCAAGCAGACTGGACAGCAGTTTAATATTATACATGTGTATAGAACCTATGAGTGTTTGGTGTCCATCCTAGCACTGCATTGCAGTCTATGCATTGGGCAGTGCCCAAGTTCTAGTGTGGGGCTGGAAACCCACTTAAATTAAATTTAAATAATTTTAATTTATTAAAATATCTTTACTGCAGGTATTTTTTTCATGGAACTATTATTTTAGAAATGTAAAGAATTTAGGGATGATCAACCATTGAGGTTGCTGGACTGGTAGAATATTATTAATCTGCCTGTATAGGGGTTCTTGATGTAGAATGTAGCAGCTCCTGGATTGTTCCATTCTGAGTGCTGCACTGTCCCATTTTAAAGTGAAACTGAGGGGCAGAAAATATTTTTAATGTTAATAAAATAAACAATTTTGTTATTTAACAACGTTAGTTATTTTTGTTATTGCATATTTCAGTGTTCTATAAATATATATCTCTATATACATTATGTGGTAAAACATGACAAGGTTCTGAGTAACTATAGTATCCCTCAGGCATTGTTGACCATGTAGGAAGAAGAAGGCCGTGACAAGCAGTAGATTTCAAGGAAATTACAGCTCTTGGTTATAAATTGGAAGTTCAATATAAAATAACCCCTCAGCCCTCTGTATTTAGTGGGTGTTGTACGTATGGGTATAGCATCAGCAGTAGTCAGCGAAAATGTCTCAGTAATTGTACAGCTCACTCTGAACAGATTTGTGATAGCCAGGCTGAGCTTTAGGGGCCATCTCACAGTTTGAGATCTGTCTGTCTAGATTCTTATGCTGACACCCCTCACCTTTGTATCTCCCAAATGTGAAAACAACAACAATGGAATCATTCAATATCAATTCACAGTTCTGTAGCCTGGGTTTTGAACTGTTCATGGGCAGTTCTGTAATGCATAAGGAAAGTTCGTTAGAGCACCAGATACATAAAGAAAATAGAACAAAATAAATGTTTTGTTGCCATTGATCTTCACAATTGTATATGTGTAGCTGGTGCTAATTTGGATGAACAAGTAAGCACACAGTTTTGTGGTGGTGTGTTGCATTTAGTCCTGGTATGTTTGTTTGGACTTTTTAATCACCTCGTTTGCTCACTTCTCTCTTCAACTTTACTGTTTCATTGTTACAGTGACATGAATTGTAATGAATAGCATCAGCACACCAGGTCTCACATAGACAGCGGCTTGCCAGCTGCTATTTTCTACCCAGCTATTCCTGATGCTGCACTTGGGTGCACCTAGGTGTTGATAGTTCCAATGCATCAAATTCATAGTGAAAAAAACTGGCAAAAAGTATTAAATGGACAGATAAATTGGTAGCCTTAAGCTCCCTTGGGCTTCACATGTGTAATGACACTCAATGAGTATATAGGCATGCTGGATATTTGGAAGCCTTGAAGACACTTTGAGAAATTCTGTCCAGAAGTCCTGTCCATGCCTCTTGGGTACCATACTGATAAAATGGTTCCTTGTGCTGATTCCGTTGAAGTTCATAATTTTCTCTTTCCCCATTTTTGCCTCTGGTTTTGGTCAGAATAAAGGGACACGACCAAGTACTTTGTAAAGCTGATGTTTAAGGTTTTACTTTCCATTGTTTGTAACAGCTCCCTTAGCACTTTGAGAATAGCATTTCTTCCGGCATTGTGTTTGACCTTTCCTATTTGTCAAATGGTACATTTCCCTCCTTTTTCTCCGGGAACACAAGCCAACCTGGCAATAGGTTGTTAACTTCCTTGTTTGTCAAAAGCATCATCCAGGAGTGTCTTTAGTACTGCAGCATTTCTGGGAACAGTTTGTTAGTAAATGTATGCCTTGCTGGCTGCCTCTGAAGCAACAGAACAAACAATATTACAGGATTCAAACTGGTGCGTGTCATCTCCTTTTGATTTCTTAGTAACAGACTAGGCAATTGCTTTTTAAACACACATTTAAAATCTGGAGGAGCTCCCCACCACACTACAGTGGATTTTAAAGTAGGTCCAATAATGTGCCAAACATTATTTAACTGTGGCACATCTAAGTCTAGACTTTTAAATGTTAGGAAAGGATTCTTGAGATTCTGTGCTGCAACTCCACCAGGCAGTGCAAATGGAAGGCTCTGCTGAGTAGGGGGAAGGGTCTTAAAGGTAGCTTTAAGATGCCCTCCCATGGCTCCCTGAGTAATTTAGAGCAATGACTGGCCCTTTCCCTGGTCTGTCTATGGGCTGCTTTGTAGCCTGCAGTTGCTGAGCATTTCTGTAGCTGCATGAGCTAGAGGGACTCCCCTCCTGCCTCTGGCATGCCTCCTACACTAGGGCTTGTGATGGGTGCCTGCAGAGAGAAGCCTATGGCTGTCCTATGCAGTGCATATGTCAGAGGAATTTTCAGCCTGCTGGCTAAGGGCTGCCATAGTGGCAGGAAAAAAATCCCTCCCTCAGGCCTGATCCTGCCCCAGGAAAGTAATTGCATTTGACTTCAATGCGCACAGGATCAAGCCTCTGATGATTAGGCAGACTAAGTGCTGAATAATCTCACTTCATAAAGCAATCAGGTTGCATCTTGTATCTGACCTTTTCTATAAACTGATATATTCCAGCCCTCGGTGAAGTCTTTCATTTCTTGCATGGTAAAAATAGAAAAGTCTTTCCCACAGAGGACACATATATCCAGTTAGCAAGAGGGAGGCAAGGAGCCAGCATATTCCTCTTCTATATGTGCTTTATTAATAAACCCATCCAGATGCAGCATCTGGAGTCTTTTAAGATGTAAAGGAAGGAATCCTTTTTAACAAAAGTGTTCTTTGTTTTAAAATGCACACAACAATAGTTCAGTGAAAGATTTGATTTGTAGCCCACTTAAATGTAGCCAATTATGGTTGGGCATCCCCCAATCCCAGAGAAGTGTGACGACCTGAAGGCTAGATATTTTTCAAAGAAAAACACATGGCAGAGATAAAATAATGGGAGAACAGAAAATTCACCCTGAAATATTTTCTACAGCAATTGGTTTCCATTTTCTTGCCATCATCTTACAAAGACAGAAGCTGAATTGGGAGCGCTGTATTACAATTGTGTAATTATAGTTTATCGATGATTTAGCAGCTCAAATTTTCATATGTACAGTAAGGAAATGTACATTTTAAAATACAAGAAATAGACACCATTCCTTTAAATAATATATCACGAATTATATAATTACTGAATTAGAGACAGATTCTGTTATCCTTATTCATATTGAGTAATACCTGATTCCACAATTAGTCCCATCCATGAGACTACTCAAGGAGTAAAGGTCTACTCACTGTGAGTAAGGTATCAATATCTGGCCCTTACACAGCACTGATCATTTAAAAGCACTTAAGAACTAAGACGTGTCTAATAAATTAGTTGAATAGATAAAAATGGGCATCTATTAATTTGCATTAAACACAGAATTTGCAAAATTCCAGTATTCTATGACAAGTGCTGTGTCATACAGCAATAATTTAATTAATATATGAACCATAGTAACACTTAATCCTTAGTATATGCTTAAGGGCTTAATTATCATATTTCTCTAGAGCCTTCAGTCTAGAGGAAAGGGGGTTAATGCATTTCTGATTCCCATCTTTTCTGTAGGAAGTCATGTTATAGTTATTGAGAAAAACAAGATGCTCTTGTACTGAAAATACCAGACATAGGAGTTACTTATCTGGTTACTATGACTCTAATTGACAGTTTCATTTTTCTAGGGTATGTTTTAGTCCATGGAGTGCTATGATATTTGGGGTAGGAATGGGAAAACTAGAGCTGAAGTTAAACTCAATACATATTAGGATACCCTGAAGGGTGGATGTCAGTTGAAGGCCAAAGACAAATTTTTTGGCCGAGAGGAGTGAGAGTTAAAAAAATACAATATAAGCTGTTGAATATCACTGGAATGAGCAGTTTTGTAGCATGACTAAATTTATCCACTTTTAATAAAGTGAGAACAGTGAGCTGCTGTTCTGAGCTCAGTGTTTTCTTTCTTTCTTAATGCAATCCCTAAATTTTGTGGGAGGGGTGGAGGGGGACTAAAGTTCTGTTTGGCTATGCCCTTGCAGTCCAAAAATGCGTGAAATTCTGTTATCAATTTCTGAAATCTTTGCATATACTGAAGAAAATCTGTAAATTGGGCAATGGTCCATTTTGGACATTCGCCTCTCTTCCCCCCGCCCACCCTGCATTGCCAAGGAGTTTTTCCTCATAAAGATTGCTGACAATGCCACCCTGAAACAAACTGCTACTTTTCTCATTTGCTGCAGATCAAAAAAGGCAAACACCCCCCGCCCCTTCTCCAGTCACTTTTCATCATTTTTTTCATGATCACAGAGAAGGTTTTTGTGTCTGTTTTAATAGGAAGCAGACCTATATGTGCACCTGGCAACAGGTCCATTGCGGTTCAGTGCTTCCTTGTGGGCTTGCCATTACCATGGCAACATTCCTTCTGTGCAAGGCATTCTGGGGCTATGTATCAGTCCCCAAGCCTGTAGAGAAGGTTGGATAGGTAGCAGTAAGAGCAGGCAGGGAATGGAAAATAATTTAAGGTGGGCTTATCTTAAACTCTTTCAGGCTGCTCTTTGCCCTCCGGCCCATGCCTATTTCTTCTTCCTGCTCTTTCCTTTATTACCTCCATCAGATTTCTTTCCATTCAGTCATTCCCCCCATACCTCTATTTCTCTCTTCCCTACCTCCCGCTCACTTTATTTGTGCTGAAAGGGCTCCTCCTGATTCTATATACTGTGCTCTGCTACCTTCTCTGTGACCCGTCTGCATGACCAGCATCATAGAGAGGTTCCTGCTAGATAACCCTTCCTGGGGCACTTCTGAGTAGTTAAGACCTGCCATGAGTAGAGCTGCGGATCTCTGAGGTACCATTCATGGACAGGGCTCTCAAGCCAAGAGAGCAGTCCCTAGTGGTGGAATGAAGCAGGAGGAATTTCCATCATGTGTCAAGATTAAGGTGTATGAGGACAGGAGCATAAACTGTGGGGATAGTTTGCACTTGTGGTTTTGGTTGTGATATGTCCATCATTTAACCTTAAAGGTGGAGTAAATGAAAAGCATTCTCAATTAGTTGTGTTTTTCCCCTGACTGTGACACCTCCACCCGCTCAACTTTATCCCACTGAAGAATTTTGTCTAGGACAAATAATTGTTTTGCTCTTTGAAGGTTTTGCACGATGTGCCAACTTCTTCCAAAAGATTAATAGCCATGGAGTTTTTGGGTGAGCAGGGGTTGGTTGGGCTATCAAACTGCCCCAACTTTCTTCTTCCCCAATCATTTCCTTTCCCAAAAGCTTCTCAGCATGGTGAAAGGCCTGTCTCTGCTCAGCCTGCAGCTCACAGAATCATAGAGAAATGGAAAAAGACCTATAAGGGCCTCTAGTATCCATTTTACATGTACTGCAGAATGGTTCCCTGCCATACTGCTGACTCCTTAAATCACTTAACAGTGTTGGGGGAAAGGAAGTGAGAGGCTGAGCCTGCAAAATTGTGAACAGATCCTGCAGGGTGCTGAGTACTCTGAACTCCCACTGAAGTCTGTCTAATCATTGCTTTTCTATCTGAGCTATATCGAGACTTCATAGAAGTGGATCCTAAATGTGCAGAGAAACACACACGCCATGCACCAATGCTTCAGGGGGAAGTGACCTTTCTTCAGAGACTCCCCATCCCAGAGATGCCACAGGGAAATGTCTTTGAGCCTCACTTTAAATACCTCAGTTAAATACCTACAGCTCCAAGTAAGTCTTTGTCTCACCACCCTCCTTTCTGGGGAGGTCTTCCAAGATCCTCGTATTTTCTTTTGTACTTTCTCTGGTAATAGGGAAACCTCTTCTAGCTGAGGAGGTTTTTCACCTAGTTCTTTCCCAGCTCCACAGCTCTGAATTCTCCCTTGTAAATGTTGGCACTCAAGTGACATCTTCTACCACCAGGAGTTGAGCATTCTGCATTACCCCCTCTTCTGATGGAAAACTGAATAGTCAGAGCCTGAATAGTCAGTACCTTCCTAAAGGAGGCTATAACTTTCAAATGTTTGTCATTGTAATACAACTCCTAGCATAACACTCCCTGAAGCTCAGCCAGGTGGAAGCTATCTTTAGCTGTTTGGTACAAGATGGAGTGTGCACTAATGTTCTCCAGCTTATATTAGTGACTGTAAACAGACCACCAGAAAACTTGTTCATGTGAGACACCTGATTGTAACACTTTCCTGACTTAACAATGGGAAATCTTCAGCCTGGTAGGAGGTGAATTTTGAGGGCTGGGCTTCCATACCCACTGGGCAAACTTTCCAACTATCTATGGACTTTCAGTATTGCCTTTTAGTCAGTGAATAAACCTTATTGCTGCAAATGACAGGTTTTTTGTTTTGTTTAGTATTTTTTTAACCTAATACTTTTTGCTTCTGCACAGTTTTAGAGATGCAATGAATTTTCTGCCTTGCACCACATTAAAGATATCACATTATGGGCACAAATTGTTTGATATGGACAAAAACACCCATCTAAATAGTCATGAAACTCTTAATACATGTTTATGAGAATGCTGTGTCTATAGCAATTGCTGACATTTTATAAGACTGTCCACAAGTAGCTCAGTGGGAGTTTTGTCTGAGCAAGGACTTGTGGATTTGACCCATGGTTTTGCTACAGTACCCCCAAAGAGTTTACATAGGAATTGATCCTCATGTTAATTGTATGTTTGTGCCTCATGTATTTAAGTCTAGATAACCATGTGTTTACAGGGTTATTCTACATTACTGAGAATGCATTTATAGTAAATAATAAGTAATCAGCATGTCTTTATAGAGAGGCATTGTGATCCAATAGATACGGCAATTGACTGGGAATCAGGAGAGCTAGGTTTTATTCCCATCTTTGCCATTGATTCACAATGTGATGTTGGGCAAGTCACTTAACCTCTCTGTGCCTCAGTTTACCCATCTGTAAAATGGGGATAATAATTCTTATCCACTTTGGTAAAGCACTTTGAGGTTTATTGATGAAAAGTGCTATGTAAGTGCTACATATTATTAATCATTATTACAGTTCTTCATTGTGCCTTGCAAAGTTTGTCCCATTTAGTATCCTGCTTCTTTTGGTGCCACATTTTAAAGGAAGAGGATTAGCATTGTTCTATGTTTTTATTTTATCTTAGTGTAATTGATGTAGAGAATAGCGTTGGAAGATGACAAGTTCCTGAAGAGGAGATTTGCACTTTTCATGCTTGATTTCAATGTTTAAAATATTGCATATTAAAATGTTTACTCAGGTGATGTTTCCTTTGAATTAGGGCATTCAGGTGGTCCTCTCCCTCCATGCACCCGGTTGACACACTAGATATGCTTTGCCAAACTCTAGAACAGCTGTTTTTCTTAGCATTAAGAGTTCACTGATCACAGGCTCTCTCTTTTTTGGGGGGTTGGAGGGGAAAATGTCTGAGAACCTTCTCCCCCACCCCCCCGGTTGTTTCTACCCCACCATCAAAGGTGTCACAGCATCCCTTCCTCTAGCCAAGGAGTACTGGATACTGCACTCTCTGGAGCCTGAGAAGGTTGCTGGAGAAGGATGTATGGCATTCATTCTCAACTGCCTACCCACCCTAGGGGGCTTATTTTTATGCTTCTGCCACCCGTGAGGGATGATACATGAACCAGAATGATGATAGTAAGTAATGGAACACAGAGAGTTGAGTATCTCTTTTCTGAAAAGGGACAAGACAGACCTAATGCAAAAGTACACTTGGGTTTTATCAGACAACCAGGAGATATTGGGAGGTATGGTGGTCATGGTGAAAGGGCTGAGATTTCCAGTAGGCAATATAGTGGGTGTTCATTTACCACTGTCAGGGGACTGTGATAAATCAAAGCCTGAGGGCCAAATTCCGATCTCAGTTACACCTGTATAAATGTGGAGTTACTCTATGGAAGTCAGTGAAGTCACTCCAGATTAACAAAAAATCAGAATCTGGACCATTGTCTTCTAATAGTTTTATTCCTCTTTATAAAACAATAAAGCCAGGGCATAAACATCCATCTTCAGCTAGCATTTCATGGGCATCCAGAGTTCCAGTATTTGTAGATATCCTGTATTCAAATCCACATCTGTTCCAGGAGTTGTAAAAACATCACAAAGGGCTCTTTTATGCTATTTAACCCCACTGCATAATGCCACAGAGCACCACCAGGAACGTGCCAGCTGGCAGGCAGAATCCAAGCAAAGTAGCAGAGAGGTGACATGTTTAACAAAGGATCAGGGTGCAGTGGAGGGTGATGGCAGGGGGAAAGAGGAAGGGGGGTTTTTTTTTGTAATAAAGTGACAAAGTATTTTCTTCCCTAATTTTCTTGCAGTTCCTATTTATACAAAGTATCTTGATCACTGTGTTGCTAAAAAGAGGTTTTAAATGTGAGCTAACCAGAAAGCAAGGGAAACCTGTAAACAATGAAATTACCAGTTGCTATTACTTTTGGACACCTTTTCTGTATCGTGACTTGTGTGGAAATGTACAGAATAAAAGTGAAGAAGCTCACTCATTGATTGGGCCAAGTTTCCTTGTGTTATTCCAGTGAAGCCAGGTTGCTGCAGCTGTCAGTGCTGCAAAACGTTTTTGAGATTCAAAAGCAGTAGAAAGCTCATGAGGCTGGGAAAGGGGTTATGAGTGTTGTTTCATTAGTGAAGAGTGAAGCTGAAGGCAGGTTAAGTTGAACAAGTGGAACTCTACTAAATCCTGTGCACTGCTCTGTCCATGTGATTGCATTGCTTTCAGCCCCATTCCTCACATTCCCTGTTTTCCAGGTGCCAGGGACCTGGAGGCCTCTGACTCCACTGGTTGGGACACAGTGAGGGATCAGAAACTCACATTTTGGAGTATTGGGCTTGGGATAATGGGATCAGCCCCTGCTCCAAACTGAGCCAGAAAAAGCTGCTTATATAATTTGCCCTGGGGACCATGGTGGTATAAGAGGTTAGTGCACTGGCCTTTCACAAATGTTTCTGGTGTGATCATCCTTCTCCCTTGTTAGTGCACACCACAAACCCCCCAATGTTCAGTTTGCCTGGCAGGCTGCTCAAGAGAGACTAAGCAGAACTGAGGTGCATGGGCTGATATGTCACCTGGAGGTCTTGCTCAGTCTTCCAAAGAGCCCAGTTTTCAAAAGCTTTGTGCTTGTGACCCGCCCCCAGTTTCCAGGAGTAACTCAAGGAAAGCAGAAGTGACAAAGAGTCCTGTGGCACCAGACTAACACGGCTACCCCTCTGATTCAAGGAAATCAGGTTCTCGGTTTAATAATGTTTTGGTTGCTAACCCAGGGACACACATTGGGTCTGTTTTTTTCCAACCAACAGGAGTCTCTGCGGTGGCCAGCATTTGCTCTCCTGGCCTGCACCACCCCCCTCCGTGCTCCAGTCAGCAATCTCTATTTGCTGTAACCCAGAGGGCTTGAGTCTCTGTGTCTCTCCTATTTGATCCTGAGTTTTGTAAGGCATCCTCTCTTCTCCCTTCGTGAAATTGTATTTGGGGGGCTTCTGCCTCTTCCATTGCCACTTCTGGCAAGGGCAGGGCCTGCAGCACAGACATCTCGCCAGCACACGGTTCTGTTATTCTCTCCTCCATCTCACCAACTGTCACTTCTCAACTGCCATGGAATCATCAGCATCCAGCATTCTGTTTGTCTGTTTAAAGACCTAAACCCCCTTGCCTGCTGTTTGAGCCAGTCTAGCAATAAAATAATAATAAAAAAAGACTAACTCTACTGTGTGTGCAGGAGTGTGTGGGTGGGGTGAGGTGGGGCGGGGGATTGGCATGATTGTGTGCAATGTTGTGTCCCTTTACATATCAACAGAGCTGAGAAACTTGCACACAGCACTGCCCCCACTGTGGCTAGCTCTAGCCAGTGCTATCAGTCCCTCTCTTTCATAAGCACTAAGGGCCACGTTCATACTGGTCCTGGGGCTCCTTTGCACCAACAGGCTGGTACAAAGTGGCTGCAGGAGCTATTCTCTGGGAATACCCCAGTGCTCTCTGAAAGGTGCAATCCTGCCTCCAGAGCCACATCCAGTGTAGGAGGCATTCCAGACTGTGCTGAAAGCACAGCTAAACAGTCTTACATCCCACTGATTCAGCATCCCACACTTCTGAGCATTTAAAATCAAGCACTAGTGTAGTGGCATGAGAGATTTCAACCACCACTTCACGTGCCACAGTAATTTTCTTTGTTACTTGGCAGTTTAGCTGCTGCAGAGCTGGTTTCTAACAAATAGTTCTCCTGGAAATTGACAATATGGAGATATCCCACAAGGCTGGTAAATGCCATGTTGTTGTTTCCCTTGCCCAAGGATATAAATGTGTCTCTCAAAATGGGAGTGTCACTTCTTGGGCTCTATTCCATCCATTCTTCCCACATCTCTGAAATGCTCCAGGCCCCAAACCGTTTCTTCAGTCATAGAAATGTAGGGTTGGATGGGGCCTCAAGAAGAAATCCAGTCCATTCCCCTGCACTGAGGCAAGATTAAGTACGCCTAGACAATCACTGACAGGTACGTTTTGTGCAATATACAGTGAAATGCGTGCAACTGATCACCCTTCTTATCACCATCCCATCTTAAAAGACCACCCCCAAAGAATAGGCAAACATCCTGGGTTTACCCCACACCATGTGTAGTCAATCACATCAGTGCAAATTAGGTGTAAAACACTAACATCGGAATAGTAGCATATTGCACTCTGTTTGTAGTGATGCAAGTGAGTACACAATGGAGAACTGGATGAGTAGGACCATGCTTCCCTGAAATAGGAGAGTACCAGTGTTAAGCAAATTATTTTTGACGGAACCACAAATGGTCCCACTACAGATGATACACAGAAAATATTAACTACATACACATATGAAGTAGGCTTTA
Source organism: Macrochelys suwanniensis (assembly GCA_033296515.1). Lineage (NCBI taxonomy): Eukaryota > Metazoa > Chordata > Testudines > Chelydridae > Macrochelys > Macrochelys suwanniensis. Next base: position 242,568,459 of record CM065775.1, on the reverse strand, counting down.
GTGATTTATGACTACAGCTGGGTGCTATTTTTATTTTTTTTTTTTGCAACTAGTAAGTCGGCTGAAAATGCATTGGGAGGGGGGCACCAAAACAACTTGGTCAAATTTAGCAAACCTGAAAGGATTCAACTGGGTAATTCATAGAGTCCAAGGCCAGAAGGGACCGTTAGTCTGACCTCCTGTATAAGACTAAACAACTTCCCCCAACAAATTCCTAGAACAGATCTTTTAGGAAAAAAACATCCAATTTTGATTTTAAAATGGCCAGTGATGATGAACCCACCATGACCCTTGGGAAGTGGTTCCAACAGTTAATTACCCTCCCTGTCAAAAATTTACACCTTATTTCCAGTCTGAACTTCTCTAGCTTCAAATTCCAGCTATTGGATCATGTTATACTTTTCTCTGCTAGATTGAAGAGCCCACTATAAATGTAGACACTTAGACCCTAATCAAGTCAGCATGCCACGGAGGCCCATTTGACACTACCCTGTGTTAGCAACTCTTGTCACCAACTCTTGTCTCACATGGGTATCATGATATTTATATAAAAGACGGCATGTAATATATTATTTGACAGCTGATAACACACTGGTCATTAATGTTACTGTGAAATGTTTGTAACAACACTGTATGTGAAATTAGGGATGCTTTCTGACATTATGTCCTAGAGACTATAAACAGACAAAGGTGACAAAACAGGTTTATTCGATATAAACAGAAAGGAAAATACGGTGGCCGATGCCCTGTCCAGGCAAGGAGGTCTGACCTGCTACCTGCTGGTCAGCCAATGGCTAACCCTCCTGCAGCTTTGTAAGTGGAGGAGGTGTGACCCAATCTATCAACATCCTTCTTGAATGTGGATACCAGAACTGGGCACAGTATTCCAGCAGTGGTCACCCCAATGCTAAAAACAGAGCTAAAATCACCTCTACTTCTCTTTGAGATTCCCCTATTTATGAATCTCATGATTTCATTAGATCTTTTGGCTACAACGGGAGCTCAAGTTCAGCTGATTATCCACCACGACCACCGCATCTTTTTCAGAATATCTGCTTCCCAGGGTAGAGTCCCCCATTCTGTAAGTATGGCCTACCTTCTTTGTTCCTAGATGTATACATTTATATTTAACCATATTACAACTCTATAGTTTGCTTGGGCCCAGAGCACTGTTCCTTCTAAGCTGTGCGCTTGTGTGCGCACACACAGATCCTAAACCCTGCGCACATGGTGAAACACCGCGTGCACACACATTTGTGCAGAAGCACAACAATTTGCAAAGAAGAAATTTTTTGCGCACATGGCCTGTCAAATATTTGCACAGAAGACATTTTTTGTGCACACGGCCTGTCAAAAATTAGAGGGAACATTGGCCCAGAGTGCTCTGAATCCTTACAAGAAACATGGCCAAAGATGCTACTACACTCATACTCAAGGATGAGGAGTTCCACAAGCAGTAATGGGACATGAGCCAGCCCAGGCCTCAAAAGAATAAAGATTACTCCCAAGAGACGAGAAACACTAATGCTGAAACTCAGCATACAAAATCTATACACCGAGACATGGAATCAGCAGGACTCTCTGGCAACTACACAGAGAGCCAGACAAAAGATTGTGAATGATCAATATTCACAATTAGACTGTTGTCTAATCAAAGAGCCAGTGGAGATCAGTAGTAGTGAGTGTAATAGAACCTTGTGATTGCAGCTCAATCTATCTATTTACACATTCATCCTCAAGGCATCTAAGTATCTTTCAAGAAAATAAAACAGGTGGTGTCTTGATGAGAAGTTCTCGCTGATCCCAGGGTAAAGAAGGAGATGTGGCTTTTTAACCCTGACTGCACAGTTCTGCAGAAGCTGGAAACTATTTTGAGAGTGGTAGCAGAGGGTCTCTTACCAAAGAGCTGAAATAGTCCAATGCTGGCGGAACTTTCTGGGACAGTTCTGAGAAAACCAAAACTATTTCTGATCTGGACTTTGGCTCTTCCATCCTGTATCCCTATCCCTAGCCCAACCCACCTTGAGTCAAACCATCTGCTGCGGGGACCATGCTGGGACAACAATTGGCACACAAGGATTTGATTATATGTTTGCTGATATAACTAGCCAGCAGAGGCTAGAATTTTGTGTGTTGGGTGGAGTGTGATTCCACGGTTGTTTCATACACATATATCTGTCTGTATATACACATAGTGGGTCAGTTTCTCTGCTGGTAAAAATCTGCAGAGATCCAATTGATTTAAATGTTGCTCTGCCAATTTAGGCCAGCAGAAAAACATTCAGGGGGCATCTGAAATTCACTGAAAAGAAAAGGAATACTTGTGGCACCTTGGAGACTAACAAATTTATTTCAACAATGGTCTAAATCAGGCCTGCACAACTTGTAAAGCAGCGAGGGCCATATTACTCCAAAGAAAACAGCTGAGGACCGAAACCCCCCGGCCCTGCTGAAACACCCCTCCCCAGTGCCACCCGCCCTACGGAAACAACCCCTCCTTCCCCAGCACTGGGGTGTGGAAGCCTGTAGAGGGGGGAAAGAAACAGCGCGCATAGGGTGACCAGATCACAGCAGTAAAATAGGACCCGCCCCCCTCCCCGCTCAGCCCCACCATCACACCACTCTTCACCCCCCCAGGGGTCACTATATTACTGCACACAACAGTCAATCAATGCAGTTGTAGATAAATCTCTGCATTATGCATTTTTGTATAACTTTTATATGACTTTGTATTGAACCTTGGTAATATGTTATAGTGGGCCCCTAAAGTAGTATAATTAAGGTAAAAGAAAAATGTCTTTTTGCTAGAAGTAGAATAAGATCTTCCCACTTTGTATTCAATTGCCCTGTTAAATGAATGAGGTGTGAATGAGGAAGGCGTGGAAGGTAGGCACCTTCCAAAAAGGACCAACGGGGACAGTCCCAGATTTTGAATCTGGGAGATTTGCCCCCCTCCAGCCACCGACTCGCCACTCGCCTCCTCACCTCCCCCCCTCCCCCAGTGTAAAGCCTTGCCGTCACTGCCCGCCCACTCGGCTCATCATCCCCCACCCCACCTGGCTCGCCTACTCACCCCCCACCGCCCGCTCGCTTCCTCAGCTCCCCCCGCAGCCAGCTCACCTGCCTGCCTGCTGCTGGCCTCTTACCTTCTGCCGCTGCCCCCGGCCCCTGCCGCTGGCTCACCCTCACTCCCCAGCCTGCCACTGGCCTCTTCACCAGCCCACCCACCTGCCGGCCAGCCGGCCACTGGCTTGCCCCACCCCGCCGCTTGCCTACGTACCCTCCCCCGCGGGCCGCACAGTGAGCCCACCTACTCACCCCCCTTCCCCCCGCGGGCCGCACAGTGAGCCCACGCGGGCCGCATGAGGCCCCCGGGCCACATGTTGTGCAGGCCTGGTCTAAATATTGTCTGCAAAGCATTTTGGAATACTTTGGGATGAACAGCATTATATAAATGTGAGGAATCATTATTATTTTGGACATTCACATTTTCTCATATTCTCCCTGTTGTGCCATATCATATGAAGTTTAAAGCAGAAGGGCAGACATAATTGTGGTGTCTAACTGAAAAAGATGGCAGAACAAACAGCTTCTCAATGCATTTGCAGCTATTTAAAGTTCTCAATGGGCTTCACAGTCCTGCCCACAGTTCCTCCCCTAGTTCTCAGGCACATGCCACGTAGTGATGAAGCAAGTAACTGCAATTTAAGATTTATTCCCAGACAAAAACACAATTAATATTATGGTGAAGTGTTACCAAGATTATAGTTAATGTTGTAGAGTGAAACATATCTATTAATTTAAAACAACATCAGTAGTATGTTTATATCCATACATTATAAGTGTGTGTGTATGTGTTTGAAAGTCTGCTGCATTTCAAAAACCTATACATCAGAATTTCTAGGCAGACTAAATTAAGGTTCCAACGCTAGCACTGAGATGTGGTTTTTGACCTGTACCATGAAAGCACAGGAAGATCTGGTTGCTGGTCTCTAGTTAGCAAAAAGAATAGGAATACTTGTGGCACCTTAGAGACTAACAAATGTATTTCAGCATAAGATTTCGTGACTAACAAATGTATTTCAGCATAAGCTTTCGTGAGCTACAGTGTGGATTTGCATTTTACAGTACTACAGGACAGTGTGTAAAGTATTTTGGTGTGATAATGGCAGTCTGTGGCTTGTAGCTGACAGCTAAATGCGGGATGGTAGTTAGGATCGGTAGGTATAATTTAAGTTGGTAATGGAAACTTAAATGAATATTTTCAAACTTTCTGCTGTTAAGGATTTTTTGAAGCATGACATAATTTTCTGTATTTCAGTCTTTTTTAATAACTTCAATATCCTAATAATATTGATTTAAATTGACAGTGACTTTAACCATTATAGAAAGTACGTGCTCAGAACTTTCTGAAAATCAGATGTGCCAGTTTGGGCACACTGAACATGAGATACCTAAAAATCACTAGTCACTTCTGAAAATCTTGGCCTAACTACCTATTGAATGTTGCGGAATTCAGAGACACCATAGCAATTGTGGCCAGAAATAGACACAGACAATTTTTCCAGTTCCAGCATCTTTCTTGCTACCCATCTATTGGAGTGATCAAACTTTTAAATATGGTATATCCCCTGGTGGTTTACAAACTCAGATGCTCAGCTACAATTGTCCCAGAGCTGCACTTCTGCCTTGTACAGACATCTTGTGCAGCCTCAGGCTCTTGACTCATTGTGCAGCCCCCTTGCTGCTTCTCAATCTCCTTAATTGGCATGAAACATTTCATCATTCCAGCTTTTTGTCATTTATCCTTATTAATTCACAGCAACAACACAAGCAAACAAAAGCAGGTGAATGCTGATAGCTACTATATGGAGGAACAGCTGTTGTTTCTCCTGTAGAGGAGAGTATTGTTGAGTTTTTGACCCAACCTCTTAGCCAATATTTGGGGCCTTGCTGGGCTGTTTCTGATAGAAAGAGAAATTGATTATATGAGGCAAGTATATTCTTTGGTGCAATCCTGTTTATTTAAAAAGAAAGTACACAAAGTCCTGTTTCGCTGAACACATTGAACTAGCCAGTTGGCAGTTTCTTTTCTTACTATTTCCAAGTCTGCCATTCCAGTGAGCTCTGTGCCCAAGAAGCTCAGTCCCTCTGCTCCCACTCAAGGCCATGCTCATAGCTACATCTCTTGCTATCAGTTTCTAATCCCACTATATACAAATACAAAAATTTACCTCCTGCCTTTGAGATTAGGGACACTCCTGTTAATCTACTCAGGTTAGTTTTTGCACAGGCCTCACCATGCTACAGATTGCTTTGGGCAGTAGCTTCTATTGTTTTCAGTTATCTCAGTACATGAATGGGCATAATTGTGCCTTCTAATTAAAATGAAAGGAGGGTGCTCAGCACAACCATCAGGTTTTACCAAGTCTGTGATTGCCTTTGGATCAAACACTCACTTGATGGCAGCTATTAACGACTTCCAGCACAACATTACTATGGGAGGGCTGCATTAGGAGCTATAGAGGCTGCGTTTTGGCTAGCTATAGTGTGGAACTTTCATCACAAAGATATTTTCCTACTAAATTAGACACTGAATTGGCATTATTATTTGTATTACAGTAACACTTAGAGCCCCAGATGAGATCAGGGTCCTACAGCTAGGTGCTGTATGAAGACACAGTAAGAGCGAATCCTTACTCCAAAGAGTTGAGAGTCTAAATAGACTTTCCCCATTTTATTGGTGGGAAACTGAGGCCAGGTGAAACTAAGGTTAAATCAACACTGGAGCTAGAAGGTGCAATTTCCATCTCAGGTAGCCACACCCATGTGAGCTCTGATTGAGCTTGCACACTAAAAATAGAAGCGTAGCTGCGGCAGCACAAGGGCTAGCTGCCCTGAGTACAATCCCATTTGAGACCCTAGGGCATGTATTCAGGGGAGCTAGCCTGTCCCACGCTTATACCGCCATGACTATGCTGCTATTTTTAGCAAACTCACTCTACCAGAGCTAGTGTGAGTATGTCTACCTAAACTGGAAATTGTACTTTCCAGCTCCACTGTAGACATGCCCTAAGTGACCTGCCCAAGGATAAACAGGAAGTCTGTGGCAGAACCAAGAAATTAACCCAGGTTTTCTAGACGCCAGTTCTTGGTTTTAATCACAAGGCCATCTTTACTCTCTATGAGGAAAAGCTTCTTTCAGAGATGAAAACATAATATATTTACAATTATATAGCCCTTTTCAGCTGTGGATATCAGATTGTTACATAAACATTAACTAATTAAGCCTCAGACCACCCCTCTGAAGTCTGCGAATAGCATACTCATTACAGCTGGCTAAACAGAGGTGTGTGTGCCTCAGTTGCTAACAGACCCCACACCCTAAATTCCAGTTCTCGTCTCTGTCTACTCAGGGCCGGCATGCCCACTAGGTGACCCTAGGTGGTCACCTAGGGTGCCAGGAGCCGGGGGGCGGCTGGCCGCGGCTGCCTCCCGCCCTCCTGGGGGGACGCCTGGCCGCAGTTGCAGCCCACCCGCGCGGCTGAGCCGGGAGCTGGGGGGCGCCTGTCCGCGGCTGCCGGGAGTGGGGGGGCGCTGCGGGCGGTGGGAGGCTGCCCGGTGGGGGGCTGAGCTGCGGGGGGGGGGGGGGGGTGTTGGCCTGGGGGGAGCAGGGCCAGTGCAAGGAAGTTTCGCCTAGGGCGCGAAACTTCCTTGCACCAGCCCTGTGTCTACTTGATAACATGCCTGATAAATGTTACTACTAGTGTGGATGTCACCTTGCTTCTTATTATTTCCTTAGGGTCTGGCTACACAGCAAAAAACAACCCACAGCAGCAAGTCTCAGAGCTTAGGTAAACTTTCTCGGGCATGCAAGGATTGTGCTACATGGCTAAAAATAGCTGTGTAGACATTCCTGCTCCGGCTGGAGCCTGGGCTCTGAGACCCACTCCCCACCATATTTCAGAGCCCAAGCTCCAGCCCAAGAAGAAACATCTACACTGCTATTTTTAGCCTCATAGCCTGAGCCCAAGTTAGTTGATTTGGACTCTGAGGCTCACTGCTGTGGGTTTATTTTTTGCAGAATAGACATATCCTGTCTCCCTTGCATTGAGGAGTGTTTCATGAGCTTGTGTGCTGTATTTTTTTCAAGCTACAAGTTGCAGCTCTTCCAGCATAAAGAAAATAGGATATTGATTCTCCCCACACACAGTTTCTTGGGGCTGTAAATGAAAACTGGGAGGAGGATGAGGAGGATATAGCCTGCAGCACTGCAACATGCTTTCCACAGATCCATGTCTACATCAGGTGGAAGACTGATTCAAACCAGCAATCTAGGAGTGGGTTTGGGGTCTTTTTATTAACAGGAGTTGTAGATGCTTAGCACTTCTGAAGATCAGGTCCAACGTGTCTCAGTTTTGGCACCCAAAAACTGACACCTACAATACATAGTCATTTAAAAAAATAATTTTGACTCTAGCCTCTTTACCTCAGTTTCTCCATCTGTAAAGTGGGGATGAGAAAATGTATTAACCTTGTAGCTCTAGGTAGTGTAGCCTAGGAGATAGCACGGTGGACAGTAGCACTCTGGAGACCTGGCTTCTATTCCCAGCTCTGCCACCGGTCTGTTGAATGACCTTGGGCAAGTTATTTTACCTCTCTGGGCCTTGGTTTCCCCATCTGTAAAATGGGGATAATGATACAGCTATCCTTTTTAAAGTGTTTTGACCTCTACTGATGAAAAGGGCAATATAAGAGCTGGATATTATTACTGAAGTGCAATGTATTATAGCAACAATAGTTATAGTAACAATAGTTAAAATTGCATTTCAGCTCCCATGCTAAGTTCCTTTTTTTCAGTTGGCTGCAATGTGTGTACATGTATCTGCTAGAGTTGGGACAGACAGTTTGCGGGAATGAACTGTTAAAAGGAGCCAAGTCTGTGAAGAAGGCTTAGGCTGGGCGTTTCATGTAGTATTGATCTAGAATTATCCTCTGTTTTTAAACCAAACTCCAGGAAGAATGACATTTTCCCACCCTGAGTGTGTAGGTTTTTTTAGGACTGAGGTGGGGGGATGTTTTCACCAATTAATTTCATGCCAAAACAAAAGCCACTGCACAAACATGTCTATACATTTCCAACGCTTCTCTAATGGTTGAAGAATAACTATTAATAAGATCCTATGAATAACAGTAAATCACACTTGGGGATTGAATCCATGAATACGTTTGCAAATTTCCTATTTGATCAACTCTTTGTAAGAATAGCTCTTACTCACTGGCAGTATCACTTTAAGACATTCCAAAACAGTATATCAGAAGAGGACACCAACAGCACCTGCTGACATTAAACAACCTTTCAGTCCATTTATCAACAGTCTCATCCTTCCCCATTCAAAGCAGCTGAAACAATAACTATCAATAAAAGAAAATGAATTGATATGCAGAGCGTATTAAAAGCCAATAATGCAATGTGATTGATTCTCTCAAACTCCTCTTTAAAGACATCAGCAGGCCTCAGATTTTCTATATCCATGAACAAAAAGTAACTAGCTAGAGTATATTAATAATGTGAACATTTTATTAAATATCACCCTGCCTCAAGGCAGCTAACAGTTGTCCCCAATACAAATCTTTTGTTGTTGTTTCTGTAGACTCTTGTTTGACAACGGTGCAATATATATATATATATATATATATATATAAAAATATATGTATGTGTGTGTGTGTATTATTTATGCTATACTAACAGGACCTATATTAACATTGTAAGCAGTCTGGCAGGGGGGAAAACAAAAAGCTCAGTCTGCTTGTTTGGAAAGGTCTGCAGTGCAATATCTTAGTGTTTATCCAGAATAAATGGAAAGGGAATGAATGGCCAGGAGGGATGAAAACAATAATTTATAGCTTGAACTAGAAATATGGTTGAATTCTTGTGGTGGTAAAGGATGTTTAAAAGTAAGTTATAGCAATGGGAATGTTACTACTGAACTGCAATTTCATCTCTCCCTTTCAGAATCTGCAAACCCTTCAATACTACCTTATGAATAAGGGAATTTATTATTATAAATAATAATATTACATTCGAGTCTATAGGCCTCAGCCAAGATTTGGGCCCTTTGTGCGCTAGGCATTGTATATACAATACTGCCCCAAAGAACATACAAAAAAGCTGCTGATAGATCAAAAGTCTCAGCATGAAAACTTGCTCCTTATTGATCATTAGATGGAAAATATCAATGAGCATGACCTGTAAAACCCCCTACCACACACAGGTCTAATCCCAGAACAAAGCTGGTCAAGGAAACTTGAGCAGATAATCTCCTTGCCAAAATCTCACCAATCATACTTTAAAAAAGAATGATAAACAAAATGATAGTTGCCAAGTTCATCAATGTCAAGAGAAGGTTTCTTGAGCATAGGCCTAACTGTTGCTCATTTGACAGATACTGGGATCTGATCTGCATGGGAAGACCCTTGCACTTATATTACCCCACTTAAGTTAATGAGGCTCCATGAAGGAACATAAGAACGGCCATACTGAGTCAGACCAAAGGTCCACCTAGCCCAGTATCCTGTCTTCTGACAGTGGCCAATGCCAGGTGCCCCAGAGAGTATGAACAGACCAGGTAATCATCAAGTGATCCATCCCCTGTCGCCCATTCCCAGACACAAAAGTCCAACTGTGCAGATCTAATTTGCAGGATCAGAACCTATATTCCTACTGGTTGTGAGGATGCTGGGCCTGACTCTTCTCTCGCTTACATTGGTTTTACACTTGCGTAACTGCATTGATGTCCCTGGATTTACACTAGCCTGACAAAGAAGAAAATTAGCCCAGCTGAGTGCATGTGAAGAAGGAAGAACCAAAGAGAACACCAAAGTGAAGGGGAGGAGGAAACAGACAAATAAAAAATGGGGAGACATAATGAAGTAAATATTATTGCTATATTTTTAAAATTTTTTTTACAGTACTGCCAACCCAAAGTATTGAAAAAGCACAAGACAAAAAATCATGAGATTGGCTTAACAATCTTGACATTTTAAAAAGTAATACATTTTGGGTCCTTTTACTTACCTTCAGGTTTTTGAGCCTCTTAGGGTTCACATTTCAAACTATCCCCTGCAATCACGAAGGCTAGAAGCTTACTTTCTTTAAAATGAAAGATGAGCATCTTGTGTAATCACCTGACTCTGGAAGCTGGGCCTTAAAGAAAAAAACCGTCATATCATGAGACTCTATGATAACATTGTGAGAATTGGCAATACTTCATTTAGCATGGAGTGGTATCTTACTTGACTTGCTGTCAGTGGTATTCATAATATTTATATGGCAGTAAATGTATATTTACTAGACCTACTGAACTACTCACAGTAGCAAAGCTAAGCATATGCATTAGTGTTTGCAGGATTGGCGCCTCAGTGTGTCTAGTGAAATGCTGTGTTTATGTGCTAATCAATTTATCCAGTCTACCCAGTCTGGAGTCCTCCATGTCACAGTTGAGATACAAGAGCAAGACAGCACAAAGATGTTACTGCTACTTGCATTTCACCTGTTAAGTGGATAACAGAGCAGATCAGAAAACTGAAATTTTCCTCTAAGAAATTTTGAATGATATTATTATTCAAAAAAAATTTTTTTCCAATATTTTCCTGCTAGAAGTTTCAAAACAGTTCAGAATGATAATGTTTGTTTTGTTTTGGCTTAAGATGTCATTTTAATTGCTTTAAACTAAAAAATAAAACAAAACAAAACATTTTAAGTTGAAACAAAACTTGTTGTTTTGAATCAACATTTGAACATAACATAGCATTTTGTTTTAGTTTTTACAAACTTCAAAGCTGAAATGAAATGCAATTTTTAAAGTGAAAATGAAATGAAAAATTTTGTTTCATTTCAAAATGGTGAGTTGAAACAAACATTTTTTGTTTTGACATTTCATATGGGAAAAAATAGCAAAACTTTTTGCCAGAATTAACAATTTCCCATTACGTTTTTCAATTTTTATGAAACTGTGTTATTCAGCAGGAGCATTTACTTGATGAGAAATTTCAGACAGTGCATAACTAGACCTTTCTCTTCAGGACTGTCATTCCAGCACATCTCCTCAGCACAAAATAAGAAAATATGAAAATAAATAACATGTAGGCAGTACAAGAGTAACTTTATGCAGGTGAGCAGTAGCTCAGCTGAAGAAAATGGAATTAGTCAAATGTGTTAAGTTACACACAAGTATAAGTGTTTGCAGAAATGAGGCCTAAGATTGATACTTTGGGGTATTAAATGTGTGGGTTTTTGTTGTGAAGCACTTAGCACACTGTTGGGTGCTTTGAAATAATAATAATAATATTGAATTCACAATTTCTTGGTTTGCATTCTTCACCAATATGCCTGCAAAACTGAGTTTTAATGAGTGGATCACTTATTGTTTTTTAAACCACATCATTTCCCCCCTATTCTAATTATAGGGCTGATAGTTTCTGTGACGATATGCATGCCATTGTGCAGCCTTAATATAAAGCTGGTCTGAAAGGAAACACAGCTCAGAAGCAGTTGATTCCAGTGTTCAATACATCTACTAAATAATTCAGTATCACTAATGGAAGTTTGATTTTAGAGGAGAAGCAGGCTTCGGTGGGCACTCACTGCTGGTTTTGGCAGCCAGAACCCTGGAGAACAACAATGGGGCAAAAGGTGAAAAGATCTTTAACTGTTCTTGTGTTCTCTTTTCTGCTTTCCCAGAATTATATTATTTCTTCCTGGTGGTGGCTGCAGCTGAGAGCCGAGCGGGTGAGAGAAAGAAATTGATATTTATAGTATTTCTGAAACAAACAAAGTTCAAGCCAAGCTGACCTGTTAACTGGCATGTATGTCTTTGTCTGGTTTTAGAAAGGCATGGCATCTTTTTGCTAAGAGATGGGAGCAAAAGCAATGAAACACTTATTGGGGGCAAACTGCACAAGGTATTGCCTCCAAATTTCATACTCAGATTTTAGGGCTAGAATTTTCAAAGGAGTCCAAGGAGGTGAGGTGCCCAATTCTCATTGAAAGTCTGAGAGTTGGGTGCCTAATTCCTGTTGGCACCCAACCCTAACTCCTATTGGCACCCAACCCTAACCCTTTCCATCATCCAAGAAGACCATCTAGATGTAGGAAATAAACCCTTGTTTGGGACAGGAGAAATAATAAGAGACAAGATGATGAAGCAGAACTTGGCAGAATCCACTGGCTGCATTTAACGAGGATAATATTGTTCCACCAATTCCTTATCACCCTTCTTCTCCATGCTGTCCAGTTGATTCTGTCCCATCTTGCTTTAAGTGCTTTGGGAGGCCCACCTCACTAGCTAGGAGACCATTTAGAACAGAGGTGGGCAAACCTTTTGGCCCAAGGGCCACATCTGGGTATGGAAATTATATGGTGGGCCATGAATGCTCACAAAATTGGGGGTTGGGGTGCAGGAGGGGGTGAGGGCTCCGGCTGGGGGTGCGGGCTCTGGGGTGGGGCTGGGGATGAGGGGTTGGGGGTGCAGGGGGGTGCTCCGGGCTGGGACTGAGGGGTTTGGAGGGTGGGAGGGGAATCAGGGCTGGGGCAGGGGGTTGAAGCACAGGATGGGGTCAGGGGTGCAGGCTTTGGGTGGCGCTTACCTCAAGCAGCTCCCAGAAGCAGCAGCATGTCCCACTTCTGGCTCCTACGCAGAGGCACGGCCAGGCCAATGGGAGCTGTGAGGGCAGCACTTGGGGCAGGGGCAGTGTGCAGAACCCCCTGGCTGCCCCTACGCATAGGAGCCAGAGCGGGGACATGCTGCTTCTTCCATGAGCCGCATGCTTTCTGGCTGGAGCTCGAGGGCTGGATTAAAATGTGGAGGGCTGGATGTGGCCCCCGGGCCATAGTTTGCACACCCCTGGTCTAGAAAGTCACATGCCATAGTCCTATTAATGTCAAAGGTGTCAAACATTGTATGCTCTTTGGAGCAGGAATATGTCTTACTATGTTTATACAGTGCATAGCACAATGAAGTCCTGTACTCAGTTGGCCCCTCTAGGTGCTACTGTGATACAAATAATATTAACAATAAAAACACACATAATACTTAACTTTCTAGAATTGAGGTGCTTTCATTTTTTATTAGAGTTCCTTCAGACCCTAATTCATTTACAGTTGAACAGATGCATAATTGTGTATACAATTGAGTCTTTAGCCTCTCCAAATCCTAATGCAAGTCACATCACACAAGATTAGAATTTGGTTCAATGTGCGTGCTCAGTTTCAGCAAATTCAGATCTGAGATGTAGTGGGGGAGGTACCAGGGATTGCTGAAACTGAGGAAAAGTGTCTGCTGAAACTGTTTTACGGTGGAAAATTGGGTTTTCAACAAAATGAAAATTTTAAAGGAAAGTAACTGCTTTCTGCGGAAAGTTTTTCTCTCTTTAAAAAAAAAACCCTGAAAAAGCTGAGTTTTCCTTTTTTCCACAAAAAATTGAAATTTTCTGCAGGGGGAAACATAATTCTGACCCGCTGTATGTCTCAATTTTCTCTTTAGTCCATAGAAAAATGTACAAGTCAATCTGCAACATTCTTCCCTTGTCTCACCAGTCTGCTCCAACCTCACTCTTCATCCAGAGCACACCGTTTTGGTGGCAATCCGATGAACAAACCTTTGAGGCCAAAGGTGTCAAACATTCTAGGCTATTTGGGGCAAGGAACGTCACTTACTATGTTTGTACAGTGCTTAGCACAATAGGGCCCGGCTCTCAGGTGGAGCACTCCAGGGACTGTGCAAGCCAGCTACTAACGGTATGTCTACACTATGAAATTAGGTCGATTTTTTAGAAGTCGATTTTTGGGAACAGATTCAATAAAGTTGAATGCGCTTACTGAGGATGCACGCATTCAAGTTGGCGGAGTGCGTCCACAGTATCGTGGCTAGCATCGAGTTTCGGAGGGTGCACTGTGGGTAGCTATCCCACAGTTCCCGCAGTCCCCTGCCCATTGGAATTCTGTGGTGAGCTCCCAAAGCCTGATGGGGCAAAAAAATTGTCATGGGTAGTTTGGGTAAATGTCATCAGTCACCCCTCCCTCCCTCCCTCTGTGAAAGCAACGGCAGCCAATCGTTTCGCAGCTGTTTTCCTGGAGTGCCCGCGTATGCGCCATAGCTCTGCAAGCGGGAGTCCGCTCAGATCACTGCTGCAGTTGTGAACATTGTAAATAAACACCTCGCATTTCCCCTTGGAGATTTTGGCATATATATTGACATTGCGTCTTTCGCAACCGAGTTCTGATAGCACTGATTCGTCTCCCCATACAGCGATCAGATCCAGTATCTCCTGTTCGGTCCATGCTGGAGCTCTTTTGCAATTCTGGGACAGCCTGGTCACCTCTGCTGATGAGCTCACCACACTGGTCAAACAGGAAATGAAATTCAAAAGCTCCCAGGGGTTTTCCTGTGTACCTGACTAGTGGATCTGAGTAGAAAGTGCTGTCCAGAGCAGTCACAATAGTGCACTCTGGGATAGCTCCCGGAGGCCAATACCGTCGAATTATGTCCACACTACCCCAAATTCGACCCGGCGATGTTGATTTCAGCGCTAATCCCCTCATCGGGGAGGAGTACAGACATCAATTTTAAGAGCCCTTTAAGTAAAAAAAATAGCTTAGTCGTGTGGACAGGTTCAGGGTTAAATCGATCTAACGCTGCTAAATTCGACATAAACTCGTAGTGTAGACCAGGGCTAAGTATTCCTCTTTATTGTTGTGTCTTGCATCATTTTCATCACACAAGAAGGAAGTAGATTTCTCACTGCACTCCTGGCCATTTGACTCCAGAGAAGCCTGGTTTATGTTGCTAGCCCAGCAGCTAGAGAGAACTGTTTTATCTGAACCAGTCTACTATTTTGTGTTGATGATCAAAGTTGTTTGTCTTCAGTGACATTGCTATCATTAAATCCCGCTGTGGCTGTGTGATGAAAGCAAAGGAAGAAATGGAAGGGATTAGTTTACTTCACCCAGAAAGAATCCAGGTGGGTGCAATTATCCAGTTTGGGATTTACTGTACAGTGCCTTTTATTGTTACAGGTGGAAGGTGTTAGATGATGCAATATACACTTTTGCCAGATAGAGGCTAATTTCTCTGGAAACTGGAGAACCTGAACTGGATTTCTGCACTAACTTGGAATAGGAGCCAAAATGTATGACCCCAGAAAGAAGAACAAACCCCCAAATGCTGTGTGCCTTTTTATAGCCAAGAAATAGTCTCACTCTAGGGTTTAGAAAGTAGAAAGAATATGCCTGACTTTAGAATGCCAGCTACATTATTAATTCAATTGTCAATTGGGGAGCATTCTCATTTAACAGATGCAATGAGGCTAAAAATGGGGAAAGCCTGCCCCTAAAGTGAAAGCTTTTATGTAATTCCAGCAGTCAAAAGAACTAGAAGTGATGAAATTCCATGACAAAAAAAGTTGTTTTGTGGTATTTTCAGCCTAACTGGAAATTAAAAGTACCAGACATCTTTTTCTTTCAATGTTTCCGGCCCAATTCTGGACAGTCAAGAGATTCAAATAAGGTTGGATTCAAAGCCCAGTTAACTAAAGGCTCTTCTTGACTTCCATGGGGTTTGGATCAGGCCCATAGTGCCAAAAAGTGAAATAATTCTTTGTGTCTGAAATTTCTGAGATTTGTTCATGGCTACCTGCGACATAAATGTGAATCTCTCATGTGCTGTGGCTGACTTGTGAATCCACCACCCCAGCCAGCCCGCTGAGCTCCTTATGTATGGACATTGCAAACAGGAAGATTTATTTTTAAAAAAATCCGATTGAATCAGTTACCTGGCACAGGAGCTCGCAGACACTAGCCCTCCTGACCCAGTACATTATGGTGCTGATGCTGCATCTCCAATTAACATAATTTGGGGAACTGTCACCATGAGAAGAGGGTTTTGTAGAGCTTATCTTTCCCAACAAAGCTTTACTATTTGCTCACCAGAGCCACAGTGCATACAACATATGAAATTGCAGAGGAGGGATGCTACCCTGCGGCTACCTTTTCTTAGCAGTTTCAAGTCCTGCACCTCTCCGAGTCCTAGCCCCTGTCCCATTCCCCTGCCTTCCCCCAGTCCCGGTGGGCGAGACTGCCCCTGGAGTGACCTGCTTTTAATCAGCTTCCCAAGCAGATCACATGAGTGCAAAGTGCTCTCTCGCGCTCTGCCTCCCGCCTCCCGCGCTCGCAGTCTGCGAGCCATTGGGGCCAAGCGAGGAGCGGCGAGTCGAGCGTCCGAATCTCGGCGAGGCAATCCCAGCCGGCGGGGGGCGGCGAGTCAGGAGCGGAGCCCCCACATCCCGCCCGGGCCGCGCTCCCAGGCAGCCAAGCCCGCAGCCCGTCCCCGCGAACTGAAGGCAGCTTGGCCGGCAGCTCCACGTAAGTCGAAGTGGGTTTGCTGGGGCCGGGGCGCGCGGGTCAGAGGTTTGCGCTTGTGGCGCTTTCTTCTGCTGGGGGCAAGGACAGCCGCGGGGGGGGGAGGGGGCGCAGGGCTTCTCGCGGAGACCGCCGGCGGCGGTGGGGAAGAGCCGGGCTGAGCGTGCGGGCGGCGCTCTCACCTGGCCCGCCGCGGCACCGTAGCGCTGCTGGGCGGCGCGGACACGCGTGCAGCGGGCGCCCGTCCAGGGGCAGTTCTCGCCAGCCGCGGGAAGCGGGCTGGGCTCCCTCCGCGGGGTCCTCACCAGGTAGCAACTCGCGGGGAGGGAACTGAGCGGTGCCAGGGGGCCGCGGAGAGCGGGGCTCTGGGCGGGGGGGGGGATCTCCTCTCCCGCCCCCCACCTCGGGGCCAGCTGGCGTCGGGCACAGCTGCTTCTCTCCCCGGGGATGTGGTGGCCGAGGAGCTCTGGACTCGCCCACGGGACCCCAAGAGAAGAAGTCTGGGGTTTTCCTGGGACTAAAGAGCCCCCCCACCACCCCTCCGCTGACTTGGGGCTGTACTCGAAGGTGTTCCCCAGCACCCCAGCCTGCTCCCCGCCCCCACGCAGACACGGGACTCGGCGGCTGGAGCCTAAAAGAAGCCCCCAGAGGCCCCGAGAAGTGCCGCCCCCGTGAGTAGCGCTGACTGACTCCAGGGGGATGAGCTCTCTCACCGCAGCCCCGCAAGCTGCTCCAGCTCCCGCGCCGGGCTGCTGCCTGCCAGGCCGGGGGGCGGCCGCCGCCGAGGATTACTTTGAAGGCTAATAGGATAACGGAGCAGGTCCGTGCTCTCAGCTCAGCCCGGATTTGAGGCAACTGCAGGGCTCCCTTTAGCCGCTTGATCATAACTTGGCAGGAAAGGCTGGCGGATCAATATGTGGCAGTATTGAAAAGCTAAGGGGCAGGAGGGGGAACTTTACACAGTGTAAAGAAAAAAATGTCAGTATGTGCGGGCAGAAAGTGTGCTCAGGAGGAAGGCCAGCAGTATGCACCTAGGATAGGCAACCCCTCTTACCTGGGGTCCGGTTCTGTTCAATATCTTCATCAATGATTTAGCTAAAGGCATAGAGACTACACCTATAAAGTTTGTGGAGGATACCAAGCTGGGAGGGGTTGCAAGTTCTTTGGAGGATAGGATTAAAATTCAAAATGATCTGGACAAGCTGAAGAAATGGTCTGACATAAATAGAATGAAATTCAATAAGGAACAATGCAAAATACTCCACTTAGGAAGGAACAATCAGTTGCACACATACAAAATGGGAAATGACTGCCTAGGAAGGAGTACTGGGGAAAGGGATCTGGGGGTCATAGTGGACCACAAGCTAAATATGAGTCAACGGTGTAACACTGTTGCAAAAAAAGCAAACATAATTCTGTGATGTATTAGCAGGAGTGTTGTAAGCAAGACAGAAGAAGTAATTCTTCCACTCTACTCTGTGCTGATTAGACATCAACTGGAATATTGTGTCTAGTTCTGGGCGCCACATTTTAGGAAAGATGTGGACAAATTGGAGAAAGTCCAGAGAAGAGCAACAAAAATGATTAAAGGTCTAGAAAACATAACCTATGAGGGAAGATTGAAAAAAATGGGTTTGTTTAGTCTGGAAAAGAGAAGACTGAGGGGGACAGGATAACAGTTTTCAAGTACATAAAAGGTTGTTACAAGGAGGAGGGAGAAGAATTGTTCTTCTTAACCTCTGAGGATAGGACAAAAAGCAATGGGCTTGAATTGCAGCAAGGGAGGTTTAGGTTGGACATTAGGAAAAACTTCCTGTCAGGGTGGTTAAGCTCTGGAATAAATTGCCTAGGGAGGTTGTGGAATCTCCATAATTGGAGATTTTTAAGAGTGGGTTAGACAAACACCTGTCAGGGATGGTCTAATACTTAGTCTTGCCATGAGTGCAGGGGACTGGACTAGATGACCTCTTGAGGTACCTTCCAGTCCAATGGTTCTATGGTGCCAGCAATGTCCTCACTTTGATCTCTTAGGGCCAGACTCTACACTCTGATAAGCACATTAACTCAGTTTGACTGTAATGGGAGTTAACCTGCTTATCCTAGAGTAATATTTGATCCTTCCTTACTTTACGCTAAAATAAGTAACTCCAACAGGTGCTGATGGATCAGTTGTAGAGTTGTTATTGCTAGTTTGTTTTAAAGCTTAAAGGCTTGGGGGGAAGGGTTGGGAAAACTGGACCAAACTCTGCTGTCGGTGAGACTGGTTTAAATACAAAGTAACACCATTGACTTCTAAGTGAGAGTATAACTTCTCCCATTGAGTTAATATGATATATCAGCAGAATTATATCTAGTTTTCTGTCATTTATTTGTCTTCCTTATATATATTAGGACTATTTACATACAAAGGGAATCTTTTCACTTCATTAAAAGTTCATCTGCTCTTGTTGCTTGCTCTCCACTTGAGATCACACTTCTCAGTTTTTGACACCACAAGGGGTTGCTTTAGAGATGAATGAATACTAAATTTGTGGAATGTTCTGAAGCTGAAATTCTACCAGTAATTAATCCAGCCATAGCTACGTCCACTTGGTCTTGTTTATAAGCAGTGTGGAATTGTATATATTATGTCTTTTCCCTATGCAATACCCTTACAACTGTGGCCAGAGAAGTGGGTTCTAACTAGACCCAACTTACTTTAAGTCAGAGGAACAGGTGGAAGGACATTTTAGCCAAAGTTTCTTCAGCTCTGGAACTTGCTACCTTTCCCTTGTTCCATCACAACTTCAGTTTGGTATTGTTCTGAGCCTGTTGGAAAGTTCAGCTTTTGGGGTAGCTTGTGGATTGAGGGAACAGGTATGCTTGTAGGTACAGGCTATTCTAAGGGGACAGTTGTTTTTATGTACCTTTTGAATGTTGCATGATAGCTGCTGTATAATGGGAATTTTACTTATTGTCTATAATAAACACCTCACCACCACCCCAAAAAACAACAACACTGAAATATCCATCAACAGAAATGATCCAAAGGGAAACTGCTCCCCAGAAAAGGTAATATGTAATTTATGCCATGGTAAAGCTGTTTATTTGTTATTGTAAGTTTGATGGAGGGGAAAGGAAAAGTTATCCAGCTAGAAGGAAAAAGCTCTGCATGACTTAATGATCATCTATATGGGCAAGTATATCTATATGGAGGGACAAGTAGAAAGTTGGTGTCTCTCTGGACAAAGTTCCTTAGTAATTGGGACCTTATCCAGAACTCACTGAAGAAAAAGAAAAGACTCCCTTTGTCTTTAGTGGGCTTTGGAGCAGGCACTTGGACAGAAGGGTGGGAGGGAAATTTGTTGCTGGCTTCAGTTTGTGTCTTTTACAAAGGGATACATTCTTTGTTTGTTTTTATTTTTGTCAGTAGCATCTTGACACCCTCTCTGGCAAATGGTGCAGACAAGGGAGGCCTTCATTGCGAACGTGGGCACTTTCTTGGCTGACTTCCAGCAGCATCACCTCCACCAAATTGTGTCACACAGCCAGATCTGATCTCCCTTCTCTTGGTTTCTCTGGAGTCTGTTATATCAGAGTACTCTTACAGAATAACTGTCCTTTCTGCGTGAGCTCTGAAAACATACTGATTTGATGCACACTCCGTTATATTTTAAAACATTTGTGTAGTGCCTTAATGGGGTTATGACTTATTGTGACAGGGTTGGACTCACTCCTGCAGCGCCTCCTGCTGGTTGTTCTGGGGAATTAGCTCACCAGCCTCTGGAGCGCCCTCTGCAGGCCAGTGATCCGCCTGACCACTCTGGCCCATGTCCCTCCCAGGACCCAGTGCCCCTTTAACTGGGGTGTTGCCCCCTAGCAATACCCCCAGATCTGGGTCTCCCCTCCCCAGGGGAACCCCAACCCACTATCCCCACCTTGCCTCAGTCATAGGCTACTGCCAGTCACCAGCTAGCCCCCCCGCCCTGGGGCAGACTGCAGTATAAGCCACTCATCACAGGCAAAGGGGGTTTGGACCTGCTGCCTCAGCCTACCTGTGGGCTGTCCCTGCAACCCCAGTACCTAGTTGGGCCTAACCCTAGGCCACAGCCTGGGGTTTTCTCAGGCCGGAGCTCCCCAGCTTCTCTGGCCTTCCCCAGCCCTGCTCCATCCTAGGTCCCTGCTCAGGTCCTTGCAGCCAAGCCCTTCTCCCTCTAAAGGCAGAGAGAGTGTGTCCCTGCTCTTGGCTCACTGCCCACTTATAAGGGCCAGCTGAGCCTTAAATGGGGCATGGCCCCAGCTGAGCCTGCCTTCCCACTCAGCCTGGGGCTGCTTGCTCCAGAAATAGCCCTCTCCTGGGCTGTTTTCAGCCCCTCAGGGCAGG
Source organism: Macrochelys suwanniensis (assembly GCA_033296515.1). Lineage (NCBI taxonomy): Eukaryota > Metazoa > Chordata > Testudines > Chelydridae > Macrochelys > Macrochelys suwanniensis. The sequence continues at coordinate 242,547,679 of CM065775.1, read as the reverse complement.
AGCAGGGTGCCACCCCGCGACACTTATATAGAGAATTACAATGCAACACTGAGTCACTGTAGATGGAACTTGCTTTGCTCATGAACCGTGTCTTCTTCCACAGGCCACCTCCCTTGCAAATATTCTCCATAAGCTTGTGGTGTTTTCTATGGGAGCAGGTCTGTGACTAACAGTGTAACCTCCACTTCAGTATTTACATCCTTTTGCTGACCAGTGCATCAAAAGCATTTTTCTCTTAGAGGTTTCATTTCAGGGCTTTAATTGAGGAAATCTATTTATGTGTCAAGCCTCTTCATAATAAATTAAAATTATTTAAAATGCTGTCCTGGGATCAAACCAGGTCACTGTAACACATACACACTGCTCTTCATATGCTTAGAGTGACCAGCACTTGGTCAATCCATATCCCTGCTATGGTTGTCTCTGATTTATCCTCCTTGGACTGCCTTGTTCACAGGGAGTTTATGTTGCAAGTTATTCACAATTCTTGGCATGCTGGGCACCCTCAAACTTAAACTGCAGCCTCATTTCCCATCCAATCAATACCACACTTTTATGTGTCTGAGTTTCCATGGTGCCATCAAGCTCCTAGCTAGACATTGATATCTGACAGCAGGAATATCATTCTGTGTTGCGATGTCTATTTAGTGAAACTATCAGAGCCATTTAGGGTGTGCATTTCTAATTTATATCCATATCCTGATATTATTAGTTAGTGCTTGTTAAGCATTGCCTGATGGCCTGGTTACATAGGGAGTCAACAGCAACAATGAACTTCAGATATGGCTTAAGCAATAGATGTTTTGAGATAAGCAGAGGGGCCCGTATTTTAGGTTAGTTTGAGCAATTTAGCATCATGTGGACACAAAGGATAACATTTTTAAAAATGCCAAAGACCCCGATGGCTGCTGTCACATAGGTATTTTTGAAAATCTTCTCAATTGTGGCTTTCTGAATGTTAGTACATAGAATGTTCCTTCTCTGTAGAGCTGTTTAAGTTGAAGTAGAAAAGTATGTATTGTAAGATATTTAAAGTGGATTTCAGAGGGCATGGGAGGAGCCAGAATGCAAGAGCCTTACTTCAATTGGAGTCGTTTATATAAAAAGCTTTATTCAGAATAAGCCCCAAATGGGGTCAAAAAGTACAAGGGTGAGCTATGGTATGTAAAATGTGGATAACTGTCTTTTAGTAAAATAACCGGCCATAACAATTTGTGCATTATTACTATAGAAATATTGCTACTCTGGCTCAATTAATTGACATGGCATACAAGGTGGCAGTGCTCAAACAATTTGTTAGAAGCAATAGCTCTCCAGTGGCGTAGCCAGGTTTAGAGCACAGGGGGAGCAGCGGCGCTATAAAATGGTGCCTCCCTGCTCCCCCTGTACTCACCCGGCGGTGCTTTAAAGGGCCCGGGGCTCCAGCCGCTGGGGAGACCCCGAGCCTTTTAAATCCCCGCCCGAGCCCGGCTCCGGCAGTGGGGCTGGGGGGGTGCTTTAAAGGGCCCGCGGCTCCCCGCAGCGGCAGGAGCCGCCGGCCTTTTAAAGCGCCCCCCCCAGCCCAGCTCCGGCAGCCGGGCTCGGGCGGTGCCTTAGCGCCGCTTCTCCTCATAGGGGGAACAGCCGCTCCCCCTGCTCCCCTCCTGGCTACGCTACTGTAGCTCTCATGGTAACATAAACTTTGTGGGGAGAGAGAGATCTATTCTAGTTACTTGTGCCAGCAGCAGTCCCAGCAGTGCATTGTCCACCACCAGGTGCCTGGTAATTTAGTTGAAAGTGGAGGATGTCTCAGGAAATACAGGGCAACCAAAGCCACCTGGCCCTGGTGATGGATTTGTTAGCCACGAAATGATGGCATTAGTATTTTAGCTCCATGGAATAAATTGCTAGCATTCATTCATCGTAGTCTTTAGATTAACTCTAGAACAGTTGCCGGCAATTAATTTTTTATTTCTTTCCGAATGTAATAAATAATGTAGGACATTAGACCGTAAAGACCAAGAGAGTCTTTTCCACCATAACCGGTGTCCTGTTCCCCTGTCTGCCATGAGCATTGCACCAATTGCTGATAGTGGAATTGTCGCTGTTTCATTCTTTACAATTGTATATGATTTGGAAATAATTGTTATTTTTCACGACAAGAAAGTAATAATGACTTCAGATGAAGACTAAGTACTCTTAGCAGAAGTAGACCAACTCTTAGAAAATGAAATCCTGATTTTATATAAAGGCAGCCACCATTATTAGTGCATGTACTAATAACAAAGAATGAAGGAGGAGATATTCAGAAAACCAGCAGAATTGTATCTAAACATTTGCCACTAGACAGTGGCTGCTTATGAACATATAGTACCATTTGGGGGTTTCAAACAATCATCATAATTGGGGTCAGTAGCATGGCTAGGGCAGTGGGTTTCAAGCTGAAGGCAACTACATTTGTATCTTTAGATGAGCACTGTAAACATTTGATCTTGTATGAAGTTGAGGTGGTACCCAATGTGACGTCATCATCATCATCAGCTGCAGAGAAAAATGTCTTTGATCCCAGCATCTTTACTATGAGAATTACCTAGCTAATGAAGTAATAGTTGGCAATCTGTATGGAATCTGCTGCTTATATTTTTATTAGCTCTGAGTTGGCAGAGAAGCTGATTCTGTAGTGTCCAACTCATTAGTGTGTTTCAGTCCTTCTCAAGTTTCAACAGCCTTTTCAGTATGGAAAAGGAAAAGTTTCTTTTGGTGCCAACACTTTATTATAGCCAGTACTGAAGACATATAACCTTGATGTCATAAGACTTGTTTAGTGCATTGAAGTATTCAGCAGTGTCTTACCCTACCTCTGATCCCCACATAAGTTCCAGAGCTCAGTGAGGTCCCGGGGTAATGGGGTGAGGAGGGTGCAAAACATGTAATCCTGTTCTTCATCATGTTATCCAGGTGCTGGGTGGGATGGGAAGTAGAAAGAGCGGGAATTACCAAATATAGACAAAAGACACACACTGCGATGGTTGTGGAAATCAGCATACCACATCTCATTACTTGGTTTAAAATAACACTCCTAAATCTGTCTAAGCCACCTGAAAGCTTGGTCAATTCAATTTCAAGCAATGATAGGCATAATGCCTTTTATAGCGAGCCCCCTGTCTTGTGTTTTGGTTTTGTTCATCTTAGTGTTACAAGCACTTCGAGATTACTTTGCCTACCTGTTGTTTTAAAACGATCTCCAGACTATAGATAAGATAGATGTCAAAGTCAGGTAGCCTTTAAACTATACAATGATCACACAGACTGGGTTTTATATCTTTCATACTTCAAGTATTCCAAAGTGCTATAGACCACAGTTAATTAGATACTGGTTGCACTCAGCAATAATCATCTCACAGCATGGGACGTTATTATTACTTCTATTGCAGAAGTACCCAAAAGATGCTATTTACTGTGCAAATATATATGGAGGTACAAACCCTGGCCTCAAACCCTTCAGATCTAAAATGACAAAAAAACAGTTGAAAGGAGTAAAAAAAGGCTACAATATACAAAGTTATCAGGGTGATGAATGACACATATCTTAGTTCCACAGCGCACACACAATACATATAGATAAGGATGTGTGTGTGAAGAGTCCCAAGCGGCCCCTCTGCCCAGACATTCTTTCTTAGGATGCCCCGACCCTGGTTTGTTAAGCGGGGAATGTTGTTCATTATACACACACAGGGTTTATCATAGAATCTTTTTCAGAAAGTGCCGTGGGATCTTTATCTTCTATCAGAAGTGAAACATGAAGGGATTTGGGAATAATGTCTTCTCAGAAGGATGGCATCTCTAACAATGCAATACATTTCTAACAGTATTATATAGCACTGCAGAGTCAGCACTGGGTACAAGTCTAAATCCTGGCATCTTTGGGGCACTTGAACTAAGAACCTCTGGTTCAGTGTCAAGATGTCTACCAACACTCATTCAGAATTATTTCCCACTCCCCTCCCTGGTGGAAATAAATATTAATCTAGGACCAAACCTGTAGTTTTTACTCAGGCAAAGCTCTTACTGAAGTAAGGGTAAGCTTTGCCTGAGTAAGGACAGTAGGAGTCAGACCATAATTCTGAAAGGACACCTTTCCCCTTTGTTTTATTCAAAATAAGTTACGATTGTAATAGTGCTTCATAGCTTGATAACAATGCCATAGGGAAAATGCCATTCTGGCACCCTTACTTTGTACTGCAAATTGTCCCATTAATTGCAATGGGCCTACTTGCAAAGTGAGGTACTACTCAGAGTGAGTACAGCTATCAGAATCTTGCCCTAACTAGAGAAATGCTTCCATTCTTGTTGCTCACCATTACGCTGATAGGACAGAAATTGTGTCTCTCTTCAGTTGGAATCATAAGAAATACTAATCCAGAAACTGCCTTCCCTCAAATTAAAAAGAAATGTTATAAGCTTCTTACTCTGCCTGCCCAGTATGGTTTTTCCAGGAAAAAGCTATATTTGCCATCCTAGTGAATCAGCTCCCCTTCTGGTGCTGCGGGAAGGCCTCTGAGATGCTCTGATTGCCTCCCAGTGGCTTGTGCCACCTGACTGGCTTGTTTGTTTGGATTGCTGCATTCCCAGAGGTCACAATGATGTTTTTGTTTGTGTGAGAGTCTCTTGTTTCTATTAGCAGCCTACCCGGGTGCAGCTGAGCATACAATGGCATGGAAGAAGAAAAAAACTACTACTATAGTTTCCCTCCAAGCCAATGGCTATAATTTTCTGTGCCTTTAGAGGCATTCAGAGGCAGAGAAAGATTTGATTCAGGGAGCCTCATTGCATCATGCTTGCTTAATCTTTATTTTGCAGCATGGTCCCTTTGGCCCATGTTTCTTGTCTAACTCGTGTGTTGTCAGATGTTTTTGCTAATCCTTCATAAGAGATGTTTGCTTAAGTAAAGTGATTACTTGGCAGACATTGTTTTTCCATTGTTTGTAGAGTGTTCCTTTGCTGTTGGTAAATTATACACTCTTCGTTGAGGGCTCCATTCTGGTCTCACTTATGCAGTAGAGAGGGGAAACCACTAGGAAGCCGTTACAGTTCCCTGATTCTCTGGCCAACTTTATATAGGCCACACCCTGGCAGAGTTTACAGGAGACCTGGGGATGCTCTAAAATCTGCTAGCTGGTAACAAGCTCAGAAAGACCATCCACCAGCTGTGGATTGCAACAGAGAGAATGAACTGTATGGGGTGGTGTAGCAGGTGAATCTATCTGTGCTTACTGGGGACTGCCCCAAGAATACCCAGATTAGGGGGGGATGGGATGAAGGAGGGGGATCGCTCCCTTTGTGCCACTGGACCTAAATGTTCATTTTGAGTTTGTTCTGAGTTTTGGACTAAAACAGTGGTTCTCAAAGTTTTGTACTGGTGACCCCTTTCACACAGCAAGCCTCTGAGTGTGACCCCCCCCATAAATTAAAAACAATTTTTTTTATTTAACACTATTATAAACTGAGGTGCTAGAACAATTTTTATAGTGGGGGTGCTGACAGCCATTGAACCAATAATGGAAACCACTTCAAGCCAGGGGGTACGGCAGCATCCCCTGCACTCCTAGTACTAGCACCTATGATTATAAATGATGGAGGCGAAGCAGGGTTTGGGGTGGAGGCTGACAGCTTGCGACTCCTCACATAATAACCTCGCAACCCCCTGAGGGGTCACAATCCCCAGTTTGAGAACCCTTGGACTAAAATTTGCTGGATGTATAACAGATGGTTGTAGGTGTGTGTATGGCGACATGTACACTTGGAGCTGGGGGTGTGATCTGGTTTGTACTGAAGGCAGCTAGCCTGTGGCACCGCTCATCACTGACTGTACCACTGCACACAGGGTTTATCACTTTTTCAGAAAGTGCCGTGGGATCTTTATTTTCCATCAGAAGTGAAACGTGAAGGGATTTGGGAATAATGTCTTCTCAGAAGGATGGCATCTCTAACAACGCAATACATTTCTAACAGTATTATAGCACTACTATTTTTAATGCACTAGCTCAATGAAAGTTAGCACAAGTATGCCTACTTGAGTTGGGTACTACACCCCTAGCTCCAAGTGTAGATGTAGCATGTGTGTGCAGGGGGTGTTAGGGAACACTGTCTCCTTCACCTCTATCCAAACTTAGGCCAGAGTTGTGCAAAGGTTTATGCATGTGGTTAACTTTGTGCACCGTGAGTTATTCCACTGAAGCCAATGACACTACTCAAAGGATATGTGTACACTGCAATTAAGAGGTGTGATTGCAGCAAGTGTAGACATACCTGAGCTATCTTTGATCTAGCTAGATTTAAGCCATCTTGAGTAACAATAGCAGTGAAACTGCGGCAGCCCAGGCAGCTGCATGGTCTAGCTCTGCCCACTCAAGACCCTGTGTACATGCCCAGAGGGCTACCACTTGTCCTGCTGCACTTCACTGCTAGTGTTACTCAAGCTAGCTTTGATATGCAGTAGAACCTCAGAGATACGAACACCAGAGTTACAAACTGACCAGTCAACCCTTCATTTGGAACTGGAAGTACACAATCAGGCAGCAGCAGGACCAAAAGAACAACAACAAAAAAAGCAAATGCAGGACAGTAATATGTTAAACATAAACTACTAAAAAAAAAGGAAAGATTTTTTTTTTAAAAAAAGATTTGACAAGGTAAGGAAACTGTTTCTGTGCTTATTTCATTTAAATTAAGATGGTTAAAAGTAGCATTTTTCTTCTGCATAGTAAAGTTCCAAAGCTATATTAATCCAATGTTCAGTTGTGAAACTTTTGAAAGAGCCACCATAATGTTTTATTCAGAGTTATGAACAACCTCCATTCCTGAGGTGTTCGTAACTCTGAAGGTCTACTTTAGCTAGACCAAAGCTAGTTCAGGTCTGTCTACACTTACTGCAATTGCACGTCCTGATTGCAGTGTACACATATCTTTAGTTTATATATTTGTGTGTGTGACATTACCCAGGTTACAATCTGGACTGTCGAACAGCAGTGTCTCCTTAACTCTCTAGGCTGGGGTCCCTTTTGCACTGCTTTGCTGTGAGAACAGCCACTCCTGATCTTTTCCGACAGCCTTCAGCATGCAAATTCACTTTCAGATAAATACAAGACCACTCTGGCCAGTCACTCATGAATTACATACATGGCAACACCCGCAAATTCCTAGTCCCAGTCTTATCTCCCCAGAAATGTGCATCTTGTACTGCTCAGTACTCTTCAGAACAGTATAAGCTCATAGAAAGTCTGTCATTTTAATTAAAGGAAAATGATAATGTACCAGACTTGTTATCCCAAATGGAGTTTCCTGCGCACTTTAATCTAAACACATTGGTTAAGATAAAACAATAAGATAAGTTTATTAACTACAGAAAGATAGATTTTAAGTGATTACAAGTGATGATGCATAAAAGTCTGGATTGGTTACAAAAGAAAATAAAAGAGTAAAACACAAGATAATACCTAACTTAAGCTAATAGAATTCAAAGTGAAGGTTTTCCTCACCATACGCTGCAGTAAGTTTCACAGGCTGGGTCTCCTTTCAGCTTGGGACCCCTCCCCCTTAGTTCAGTGTCTTTCAGGTATTCATTGATGTCATGAGCAGAAAGATGGGAAGAGGAGTGGAGTCAAGCCTTTTCTCCCCTCTTTATAATTCACCTTCTTGTGCTAGCAACATCCTTGCTGAATCATGGTGACAAAACAGTCTCATGTGGACATGAGGTTTGAACCATCCCTGTGATGGAATGTAAATTTTTTGTTTACACCTTCCCTCTGCTGGTGAATGGTTGCTTAAGCAGGTGATAGTCCTTTAGCACCAGATTGGAGTGTCAATGTGACTTTGTCTCTGAAAAATAGGTTTGGGCCTGCTTTCCTTAACCTTAGAGCATGTTATAACAATGTTATACAGTAGAATCTTGTAGCTTTTCATACAATGTTGTCACACACATTTTACCAGGACAATAATATTCAGCAGTTTGACTTTTCAAATGATGCTTCACAAGGCATGCTTTGTAGAAAATTTATCAGAGTCTTGTAAAAGTGGTGAACATAATGGTATAGACTATCACAGTAATATATAGATAGATGCATACACACACACACATACACCCCTGCCACAGAAATCCCTGTGATAAATTTCAGAGCAATGTGATAAATGAACTTACCATGGACTTTTGATTGCCTGACTTACCATCTCCCCCAGGACTTATTCTAGCATTCCAAACCTCACAGCAGCTTTAAATAAAGTCCATTTATTTAAGAAATTCAATCTGTCAGAGAAATATTTTCCCCTTCTCCCTGTAAATGTGGACTTTCCTCTCCCCCCCACCACTCTAGAATTGTCTGTCCATAGGCGACTTACAACTTTTCTGCATCTAAACATGTCATGATTAAGTCTGATATATCACAGTCCTGCAGGGAATGGGGTAAAAGCAGGATCTTTATACCAATGACAAGTAGAGATTCCCAGCTTTCCAGTGTGATCGATATTTGCTTCTAGCCCTGAAAGGGTCCGACATGTTACACTTAAAGGTGGCATGTGTTTAGTACAGTGGGTTGAAATTAGAAAAATAAATGGAAACATTTCAAAATCTGTGATTTTTTTTTTCTCCTCGGTTTTTTTTCATGTGTTGGAGCTGGTCAAAATTTTTGAAAAGAATTTTTTTTTCAAAATGTTGAAAAAAATGTGGAAAAATAGAAAAAAAAATACAAAATACCTTCCTCCTTTTCGATCATATATAAATATAATATTCTGTAGAGAAAAGCTCTTTTATTTACTTTAGAAGTTTTGGGCTCCTTCTGAGTCTTGTGCAGTTGGACTGATGGCCACTCATTTTCCTGGCTTTATAGGCAGAGTGATGTGAAAAATGATCCTGAATTTTTTAAAAAAACTTTTTTTAATATACAGACAACACAGTGCAAATTAGTGAGGTTAGTGGAGTTCTACTGACAGGGAGAGTTATTGAGAATTACGGAAATTTGAAAATTACCATACAACCAAATGAGCCCCCCAAAAAGTATAATGCATTACAAAATGTTCTTTGTTCATTTAATTGACAGGTACTGTAATTTAGTTTAAATTATTTATGATTATATAGACTAGGAAGTTTTCCTATAATTAGAAACCACTGATTTTGTATGTTAATTGTAAGGTGTGGGGATTAGAAGTATTTTTTAGAAATGCTATGTAGAGTGTTCATTTGTGCGTGGAAAAGAATTAGGTGTACACAAACTTATGTCCCACTCTCCTACTTTGTTCCCAGATCCCAGACATCAGCAATGATGTGAAATATCAATGAACTGGAGAGGCATTCTGGGTAAAGAGGTGTAACACAAAGATCCCACTTTACTTTAGAATTCCCAGTTGCATAAAACATCTTGTAAATGAAAAGTCAATCTCTTCTTTAAATTGACACTTCCCACATACGCAGTGAAGTTCTAATCCTATTTTGGATTTTTCTAAACCAGTGGTTTTGAATAAAGAGGTGGCTGATGCCAGCTGGCAGAGGGAATAGGAGTGCATAAAGGGATCCCCTGTCTGAGATACCTGGTCTGCTATTTACATTCTTGTTCACCAAAGAGTGTCATGTAAGTTCTCTAGTAAAAACCTGTGTCCCGTTGATCTTTATAATCTTTGTGAAATATATGTGTGGATAATATGAAAGCAGCTATATATATGAAAATATGTTCTTAAAGCCTGAAGTTAAAGGGAGGCCACCCAGAGGTGAGATGCCTAAAGACAGGTTCTATCAGACATGGGGGAGGAGACACTTATGTCCCTGGTTGACTACTGTGTATTCTGTGTCTTACAGTGGAATTCTCTTTGCATACTGAGTCAAATGCTAATAAAGAGACTGCAGGGACTTCAGGAGAAGAAATTAACAGGAAGAGGTGAACAGTGTGTGTGGGTGTATGTGTGGGTGTTGCTTACAGGTGAAGAACAAAGGACCAGTCTAATATATCTAGGGGTGCAGAGAGACACCCTGTCATCCTTCGCACCTGTTGGCTTTCCCCCAGCCCATAGTTTTTAATCTAAGGGCTGGGGGAAAACTGACAGTTGCGGAGGAGCATGTGGTTCAGACAGAGACTTCCCTTATGGGAGGATCTATTAAAGGAGATTCTCTGTATCTAAAGGAGGAGAGGATGGAAGATGATAAAATACGGGTAGGATCTGATGAGAAACAGTCAAATGAAAGCGTTCCATTCAGTTATATCACATAATGGCAAACAGCTAAAAAGTGACATTTTTTTAAAGTGCTTATATACAAATGCTAGAAGTCTAAATACTAAGATGGGTGAACTTGAATGCCTCGTATTAAATGAGGATATTGATATAATAGGCATCACAGAAACTTGGCGGAATGAGGATAATCAATGGGACACAGTAATACTAGGGTACAAAATATATAGCAAGGACAGAACAGGTCGTGCTGGTGGGGGAGTGGCATTATATGTGAAAGAAAGTATAGAGTGAAATTAAGTAAAAATCTTAAATGAAACAAATTGTACCTTAGGATCTCTATGGATAGTAAATCCATGCTTGAATAATCAGAATATAGCAGTAGGGATATATTTCTGACCTCCTGACCAGGATGATGATAGTGACTTTGAAGTGCTCAGGGAAATTAGAGAGACAATAATAATAATGGGGGATTTCAGCTATCCCCATATTGACTGGGTACATGTCACCTCAGGATGGGATGCAGAGAGAAGGTTTCTTGGCACCTTAAATGACGGCTTCTTGGAGCAGCTAGTCCTGGAATGCACAAGAGGAGAGGCAATTCTTGATTTAGTCCTAAGTGGAGCACAGGATCTGGTCAAGAGGTCAATAGCTGAACTGGTCAATAGCTGAACTGCTTGGTAATATTGACCATAACATAACAACATTTAACATCACTGTGTGTGTGTATGTGTGTGGGGAGAAACACCAAAGCAGCCCACCACAGTCATTAATTTCAGAAAAGGGAATTACACAAAAATGAGGAAGTTAGTTAAACAGAAATTAAAAGATACACTGCCAAAAGTGGAATCCCTGCAAGCTGCATGGAAACTTTTTAATGACACCATAATAGTGGCTCAATTTAAATGTATACCCCAAATTAAAAAACATAGTAAGAGGACCAAAAAAGTGCCAATGTAATAAACAACAAAGTAAAAGAAGCAGTTAGAGGCAAAAAGGCATCCTTTAAAAAGTGGAAGGAAAATCCTATTGAGGAAAATAGAAAGGAGCATAAACTCTGGCAAGTGAAGTGTAAAAATATAATTGAGAAGGCCAAAAAAGAATTTGAAGAACAAGTAGCCAAAGACCCAAAAAGTAACAGCCAAATTTTTTTAAGTACATCAGAAGCAGAAAGCCTGCTAAACAACCAGTAGGGCCACTGGACAATCAAAACGCTAAAGGAGCACTCAAAGAAGATAAGGCCATTGCGGAGAAACTAAATGAATTCTTTGCATCAGTCTTCACGGCTGAGGATGTGAGGGAGATTCCCCAACCTCGGCCATTCTTTTAAAGTGAAAAATATGGAGGTGTCATTGGAGGAGGTTTCAGAACAAATTGATAAATTAAACAGTAATAAGTCATCAGGACCAGATGATATTCACCCAAGAGTTCTGAAAGAACTCAAATATGAAATTGCAGAATTACTAACTGTAGTTTGTAACCTGTCATTTAAATCAGCTTCTGTACCAGCTGACTGGAGGATAGCTAATGTGATGCCAATTTTTAAAAAAGACTCTAGAGGTGATCCCGGCAATTACATGCTTAACTTAAGTACCAAGGAAATTGGTTGAAACTGTAGTAAAGAACAGAATTATCAGTCACCTAGATGAACACGATTTGTTGGGGGAAGAGTCAACATGGTTTTTGTAAAAGGAAATCATGCCTCACCAATCTAGTACAATTCTTTGAAGGGGTCACTAAGCATGTGGACAAGGGCGATCGAGGGGATCTTGTATACTTAGATTTTCAGAAGCCTTTGACAAGGTCCCTCACCAAAGTCTCTTAAGCAAAGTAGGCTGTCATGGGATAAGAGAAAAGGTCCTCTCCTGGATCAGTAACAAAATGGTGGCATATATCAACACTGAATTTCTTCCAAGTAATACACATTGGAAAACATAATCTCAACTATACTTATAAAATGATGGTATCAAAATTAGCTGTTACCACTCAAGAAAGAGATCTTGGAGTCATTGTGGATAGTTCTCTGAAAACATCCACTCAATGTGCAGTGGCAGTCAAAAAAGCGAACCGAGTGTTGGGAATCATTAAGAAAGGAATAGATAATAAGACTAAATATCATATTGCCTCTATATAAATCCATGGTATGCCCACATCTTGAATACTATGTGCATATCTGGTCGCCCCATCTCAAAAAAGATATATTAGAATTGGAGAAGGTATAGCAAAAAATGATTAGGGGTATGGAACGGTTGCATATGAGGAGAGATTAATAAGACTGGGACTTTTCAGCTTGGAAAAGAGACAACTAAGTGGGGATATGATAGAGGTCTATAAAATCATGAATGCTGTGAAGAAAGTAAATAAGGAAGTGTTATTTACTCCTCATAACACAAGAACTAGGTGTCACCAAATGAAATTAATAGGCAGCAGGTTTAAAACAAACAAAAGGAAGTTTTTCTTCGCACAACACACAGTAAACCTATGGAACTCTTTGCCAGAGGATGTTGTGAAGGCCAAAAACTAATGTCAAAATAAACACATTTCCTGCAGGATGGACTTTCTGATTTTTGACAGCTGCATTCTCAACCATTTCTATGAAGGGAAATACCTGGAGCCTGATCTACCTAGGACCATGTCCCACTTGGCAATATTGGAAGGGCAGTATGATTGCAACCCCTAGGTTGAAAATCCTTGTATTAAACTATTTACTTCAGTAATATCCTGATGCACTGAGTTCCATAGTTTACTTATTTTACACAATGTATAATTATTTCCTTGGACTTTTTTTCCACATTGTGCCTGTTAATTTAATTGAATATGCTTTTTCTTGTATTCTAGGAAAAGCTAAGGAGGAGCATCTAGTTCAGCCTTTATAATTTATTATAATACTGTACTTCTGTCACCTCTTACTCTTTTTTTTTTCTTCAGCTAAATTATGAAGTTGCAGTATTCTCTTCATGGAGAGTGGGAAGCAAGTCTCAGCTTCATCCATCTGCTTTTTGCATCACCCCCTCTAAAATTCTCAGGATAGGTCTTTTTCATCTCAGATTTTGCATCTTGTATTTGTGACATGTAGAAATGGAGCCAGATTCTGGTCTCCAGTTTGGCCCCAGTTTGTCTGACAGTCCATAGGCCCCATAAACTAACTCTATGCAAACACCTCAGGATTGTCTTTACTTGGGGGAAGTCTCTAGGTGGCAAAGTATTGGTGTAGCTGGCTTTATGCATCTACTATCACTCCCCACTCCATTTGCTGTTGGTATGGCTAGGTGAAGGGGTGTGGCTGGAGTATGACAGTTCTCTGGTGAGTCCTAGCTGGCATAACTGTCTCTTGTGCTGTTACTAGTTGATAGAAGTTAGAGCAGCCCTGAGCTTACTCATATTTGCATTGATGGCAAAATTAGCCCCTGGCAACCCAGGGATCAGGGAAGCTATGCCACCTTTGTTCTCCCACCCCTCTTGAGTTCTGCGCTGAGCACATTTCAGCCAGACATGCAAATTGTGCCCAATGTTTTTGTCCATACTTGATGTAGTTCAGAAAAAAGGGACTCAAAAAATAAGTGTTAATCATATTTTGAAAATTCTTCTAGCATTTTTCCCAGGTCTTATTTTAAAAATGTCTTGTCCTAGAAATCTCAAATGAGATTGACTCAAAACAATTCTGGTTCAAAAGGGACACTGAACACTTGGCAAGGTTTCAGAGAAGAGCTACAAGAATGGTCCGAGTTCTGGAAAAACCTGCATTACAGAGAGAGATTTAAGCAGCTCAATTTGTTTAGTTTATCCAAGAGGAAGTTAAGAACCAGCTTGATCATGATCTATAGGTACTTACATGGGAAGAAGATTTCTGATAATAGACAGCTCTTTAATCTAGCAGACATAGCATAACAAAATCTGATGGGTGGAAGATGAAGCTAGATAAACTTAAACTGAAAATAAGGTGTAAATTTTTAACATTGCAGATAATCCACCATTAGAACCGCTTACCAAGAGGAGATGTGGATTCCTCATCACTTGAAATCTTTATATCAAAAACATAAGAACATAAGAATGGCCATACTGGGTCAGACTAAAGGGACTGAAGGCCCGTCCAGCCCAGTGTCCTGTCTGCTGACAGTGGCCAATGCCAGGTACCCCAGACGGAGTGAACCTAACAGGTAATGATCAAGTGATCTCTCCTGCCATCCATCTCCACCCTCTGACAAACAGAGGCTAGGGACACCATTCCTTACCCATCCTGGCTAATAGCCATTAATGGACTTAACCTCCATGAATTTATCTAGTTTTCTTTTAAACCCTGTTAAAGTTCTAGCCTTCACAATCTCTTCAGGCAAGGAGTTCCACAGGTTGACTGTGCGCTGTGTGAAGAATTTCCTTTTATTTGTTTTAAACCTGCTGCCCATTTATTTCATTGGGTGGCCCCTAGTTCTTATATTATGGGAACAAGTAAATAACTTTTCCTTATTCACTTTCTCCAGCCACTCATGATTTTATATAGCTCTATCATATCCCCCTTTAGTGTCCTCTTTTCCAAGCTGAAAAGTCCTAGCCTCTTTAATCTCTCCTCATATGGGACCCGTTCCAAACCCATAATCATTTTAGTTGCCCTTCTCTGAACCTTTTCTAATGCCAGTATATCTTTTTTGAGATGAGGAGACCACATCTGTATGCAGTATTCAAGATGTGGACGTACCATGGATTTATATAAGGGCAAAAAGATATTCTCTGTCTTATTCTCTATTCCTTTTTTAATGATTCCTAACATCCTGTTTGCTTTTTTGATTGCCGCTGCCCATTGCGTGGACGTCTTCAGAAAACTATCCATGATGACTCCAAGATCTCTTTCCTGATTAGTTGTAGCTAAATTAGCCCCCATCATATTGTATGTATAGTTGGGGTTTATTTTTTCCAATGTGCATTACTTTACATTTATCCACATTAAATTTCATTTGCCATTGTGTTGCCCAATCACTTAGTTTTGTGAGATCTTTTTGAAATTCTTCACAGTCTGCTTTGGTCTTAACTATCTTGAGCAGTTTCGTATCATCTGCGAACTTTGCCACCTCACTGTGGAATCTCTCTAAAGGATTTGCACTAGAACACAGAGGAACGGCTGGATGGAATTCTGCAGTCAGTATTACGCAGGAGATCAGACTAGAAGACAATAATGGTCACTTCTGGCCTTAAAATCTATGAATCTTTTCATCTTGATGAGATCTAGTGCACATTAGTAAGTCTGAGACAGGAAAAGGCTTAGGAAGTTATTAACCTCTGACCTAGGAATGTTGGAATGATGTGTCTTATTGAAAGGAAAAAAAAACAGTAAGTCCCCTTTCCTTGTAAATATAGGCTTCTAAATGTAAACCAATTGCAAGAGGGGTTCACATTTGTCACAATAATATCTATACCCTCTACCTCTCAAAATTAGGTTCCTAAACTCTATGGGGGGCCTCTCCCTCATGAGAATGGCCATACTGAGTCAGACTAAAGGTGCATCTAGCCTAGTATCCTGTCTTCTGACAGTGGCCAATGCCAGGTGCCCAAGAGGGAATGAATAGAACAGGTAATCAGCAAGTGATCCATTCCTTGTTGCCCATTCTCAGCTTCTGGCAAACAGAGGCTAGGGACACCATCCCTTCCCATCCTGGCTAATAGCCATTGATGGACCTATCCTCCATGAATTTATCTAGTTCTTTTTGGAACCCTTTTATAGTCTTGGCCTTCACAACATCCTTATTAACTCTTAATAACACTTCCTTATTTACTTTCTCCATACCCATCATGATTTTATAGACCTCTATCATATCCCCCCTTAGTCGTCTCTTTTCCAAGATGAAAAGGCCCAGTCCCCTGACTTTGGCTACTGTCAGAAGATAGGATACTGGGCTAGATGGATCTTTTGGTCTGACCCAGTATGGCTGTTCTTATGTTCTTATTAGTCTCTAAACTTCCCTTATTACAGAAGGTATATTTTTGATTTGGGTGGGAAGTCACTTCCTTTTTAGGCAGGTTATTCCATGACTCTTAGATCTTGAGTCTGAGAGGCTATAGTTAATGCAGAACTCATGAACATATACTGATGGTTTAGATTTTTCCTTCTGATGTGTTGTAACCCCTTTCACCTGCCTAATGAATTTCATCTGCTATGGTATTGCCTAATTATCTAATTACTTTAGGTCTTTTGGGAATTCCTAATAATCCTTTCCATTCTTAACTAACCTAAGAATTTTTTGTTATCATCACATCTCGTTATTTATTCTCTCTTCCAGATTCTTAATAATTGTATTGAACAACACTAGACCTAGTGCTGATCCCTGAGGCACCCCCATTAGTAATCCCTTTCTGTACTGAGAGCTGGTCATTATTCTCACCCTTTGTGTCTTATTTGCTACCCAAATTTAAATCATGTCAGGACTCTGCCTTTTATCCCATGGTTACCAAGTTTCTTAAAAATCTCTCACTAGAGGCTATTATCCAAAGCCTTTTGAAAAACTATATAATGTACCCCACCAATCCTTTATTCACAAGGATAACTCTTTTAACAGATTCTTACAAGTTAGAGAGGCAGGATTTACCTCCGCACCATGCTGTTTTATACTGTGATGGTTTGTGTGGGTTCTGTACCTGTATAGATGTTTTATAAATCTGCCTTTAATTATTTTCTCAGATATTTTCCCCCAGTATTAGAATGCGGTTCACTGGTATGCATTCCCCCTCATGCTTTGAGGTGAGAACTGAAACAAAGAAATCATTTAGCTTCTATGAAATCTCTTTATCTCTCTGATTACCCCCTATGCACCACAGGAGCCTGTCAGGCCCACCAACTCTCCTGCAAGCTTCCTATTTCTGATGTACTTAAAGAATTCCTTATTACTTGTCGCTCTCTATTTGCCGCTTTGGTCTTCAAATTTACTCTTAGCCCTCTTAATCTCCATTTTCCATCTCACCTGCCAAAGTTGTTCCTTTCTATTTGTATCACAAGGGCTGGATTTCCTTTTTTTTTTTTTTTTTTTTAAGGATACTTTTTTGCCTGGAATAAATTCTAGTACTTTGCCATGAAATTATATATATATATATATTTCAATCTCCCTTTTTTGCTTGGTCTAAGGTAGGCAGACCTTTGGTGATTGCATGAAGACATTCTTTAAGAATCTGCATGTTGATATTTTTGTATTTTTATTTCCCTCATCTTCTCTTCAGACTCTTTCCAACTAACTCTGTCTTTTAAAAAAATCACCTAAAACCACAAATGGTGCACTTTTTGAAGTTTAATGCTACAAGAGTTGATATGCTCTTCTAGTTGTAATGCCAAGCTTAACTATATTATAACTGTTATTTAGGGGTGGGAATTCAAAGGACCTACAGGAGTTAGATACCCAAATCCTATTGAAATTAATTGAGAGTCAGGATCCTAATTCCCTAAAGATGCTTTGAAAATCCCTGTCTGGAAGTTCAGTATTACTCAATTCCTGAATAAACTCATTTCTGGTACTCAGGCTACTGTGAAGCTAGTCCTTTCTTCTTGTAAGCTTCACAGCCAGGTGCTCCAATAAGTAATTAGTTACCGTATTAATGAATTGTTTATCAAACTGTGTCCTGATGTAATGTTCTGACAATACATAGATGTCATTGTCATCCTGATCTCTCAGCATTGTGTATACATCATCTCCAGTCTGTTTTGTGGACCTACAGTACACTCTCACAAATATAGGTGTAGTCTTAAGGATCAGGATTTGTAGTCAGAGAGACTCTCATAATGGTCCTTTCCACCTAGAAAAGATCTTTGGAGAAACCCTATGACAGGGGTAGGCAAACTTTTTGGCCAGAGGAAAAAAAGTGACCCGGGTAACTACAGGCCTGTTAGTTTGACATCTGTAGTATGCAAGGTCTTGGAAAATTTTTTGAAGGAGAAAGTAGTTAAGGACCTTGAGGTCAATGGCAATTGGGACAAATTACAACATGGTTTTACAAAAGGTAGATTGTGCCAAACCAACTTGATCTCCTTCTTTGAGAAAGTAACAGATTTTTTAGATAAAGGAAACGCAGTGGATCTAATCTACCTCGATTTCAGTAAGGCATTTGATACAGTACCACATGAGGAATTATCGGTTAAATTGGAAAAGATGGGGATCAATATGAAAATTGAGAGGTGGATAAGGAACTGGTTAAAGGGAAGACTACAGCGGGTCATACTGAAAGGTGAACTGTCAGGTTGGAGGGAGGTTACTAGTGGAGTTCCTCAAGGTTTGAGAAGTGTAAGGTTATGCATTTAGGGATTAATAACAAGAATTTTAGTTATAAGCTGGGGACGCATCAGTTGGAAGTAACAGAAGAGGAGAAGGACCTCGGAGTCCTGGTTGATCACAGGATGACTATGAGTCGCCAATGTGATGTGGCCGTGAAAAAAGCTAATGCGGTCTTGGGATGCATTAGGCGAGGTATTTCTAGTAGAGATAAGGAGGTGTTAGTACCGTTATACAAGGCATTGGTAAGACCTCATTTGGAATACTGTGTGCAGTTCTGGTCTCCCATGTTTAAGAAGGATGAATTCAAACTGGAACAGATACAAAGAAGGGCCACTAGGATGATCCGAGGAATGGAAAACCTGTCGTATGAAAGGAGGCTCAAGGAGCTTGGTTTGTTTACCTTAACCAAAAGAAGGCTGAGGGGAGATATGATTGCTCTCTTTAAATATATCAGAGGGATAAATACCAGGGAGGGAGAGGAATTATTTCAGCTCAGTACCAGTGTGGACACAAGAACAAATGGATATAAACTGGCCATCAGGAAGTTTAGACTTGAAATTAGACGAAGGTTTCTAACCATCAGAGGAGTGAAGTTCTGGAACAGCCTTCCAAGGGAAGCAGTGGGGGCAAAAGACCTAACTGGCTTCAAGATTAAGCTAGATACGTTTATGGAGGGGATGGTTTAATGGGATAACATGATCTTAGTCAAAGGTCAATTAATTGCCATCAGTGGTAAATAGGACCAATGGTCAATGATGGGATGTTAGAAGTTACTACAGAGAACTTTTTCCTGGGTGTCTGGCTGGTGAGTCTTGCCCACATGCTCGGGGTTCAGCTGATCACCATATTTGGGGTCGGGAAGGAATTTTCCTCCAGGGTAGATTGGCAGAGGCCCTGGAGGTTTTTTGCCTTCCTCTGTGGCATGGGGCACGGGTCACTTACCGGAGGATTCTCTGCATCTTGAAGTCTTTAAACCATGATTTGAGGACTTCAATAGCTGAGACATAGGTGAGAGGATTATTCCAGGAGTGGGTGGGTGAGATTCTGTGGCCTGCATTGTGCAGGAGGTCAGACTAGATGATCATAATGGTCCCTTCTGACCTTAAAGTCTATGAGTCTATGAGTTTTCAAAACTGTATGGAGGGCCGGGTAGGGAAGGCTGTGCCTCCCCAAACAGAATGGCCCCTGTCCCCTTCCCCCCTCCCACTTCCTGCCCCCTGACTGCCCCCCTCAGAACTCCCGACCCATCCAACCGCCACTCCCTGTCCCATGCTCCCTGTCCTCTGACTGCCCACCGGGACCCTCTGCCCCTTATCCAACCCCCCCACCCTCTTACCATGCCGCTCAGAGCACCAGGACTGGCAGCTGCGCCGCATGGCCAGAGCCAGCCATGCCGCTGCACTGCCTGGCAGGAGCTCACAGCCCCGCCGCCCAGAGCGCTGGTGGCATGGCGAGCTGAGGCTGTGGGGGGAGGGTGGACAGCAGGGCAAGGGCTGGGCAGGACGGTCCTGCGGGGGCTGGATGTGGCCCATGGGCTGTAGTTTGCCTGCCTCTGCCCTATGGTATCCTATGTCCTTCAGTTCCTCACTTCTGTGACTCAATCAATTTTTCCTTTGCAGCTTTGGTTATACTTATTTCAGTAGGTTTAAGAAATGACATCAGGTGCTCCCCGAATGCCAAGTTTTTTAGCTTCATCAGCTTCATTTTAAGAGACTGTCAAGTTCTGAGGTGGTATGACTTTAAGGCCTGATCCAATGGCCAACTGAAGTTAGTGGAAATCTTTCCACTGACTTCAGGGTGTTTTGGATTGGGCCATATAACATTTTAGCAAACTCTGTCCTAGAAAGCTGGTCATGGTATCCAAGAGCCTTATGTTGCTTGCAATCAAGTGCACACACACACACACACACACACACACACACACACACACACACACACACACACACACACACACACACACACACACACACACACACACACACACACACACACACACACACACACACACACACACACACACACACACACACACACACACACACACACACACAGTAAATAGATGATAATTCTGGAACAGGTACAACTAACTGGGTACTTCTACCCTTACTAAACTGGCCAAGCTCCATTTGCCTCCCTAACTCTAAATGCATTAAAAAACCCTAGTGCTTGATTACCTTCCCTGTACCTCACTGAAAATGTAGTTAACTATTTTTTGAAATGCTCACTTCAGTTAGTTATACTCATATCTCAAAAATGTCCCTAATTTTAGTCTGAGGTACTCCTGTTCTACATCACATTGACATTCCCTAACTTCTGTTGTTGAAAATTATTTACATGCAGAGTTAAGAAGCTGATGTTACAGAGACACTGTTTACAATCGCAAGGCATTTTTAGTTTTCTGCATGGACATTTTTTTGCATTCTCCATTTTGGGACTTGATAGGTGGAGAAGCAGCATGGTGACTCACCTCCTTTTTTCTGCTCAGCAGAACAAAGATGGCATCCTCTCCCTTACCTCCCACCTCCACATAAAGGAAAAATTTCAATATATTACTCTCGAAAGCTTGTCTCTCTCACCAACAGAAGTTGGTCCAATAAAAAATATTGCCTCACCCACCTTGTCTCTCTAATATCCTGGGACCGACATGGTTACAACTACACTGCATAAAGTGCATTACCCTTAGCATGCAACTAGTTCCCAGATCTGTGTGCATCTTCTTTTTCATGTTACCTACATAGACACAACCATTGCAGAGGCAAATCAACTTGCACAAGTGTGTGCCAATAGCAGGAGAGCCAAAGCTATCTGATCAGGAAGAGAGGTCAATATCAGAAATGTGGTGCAGTATTTAACAGAATGATTTTGCACTCATGGGACAAAGGTCACTTGAACCCATTCCTAAATCCAGTGATTTTAATTAACAGAAAGTTTAGAACAAATATATTTCTAAAAGAGGGGAAAAAAACACATGGGCCCACACTGAATGCAGGCAACTACCTTTCCCTAATTCTCCTCAAAGATGCATACTTAGGTTAGTAGCATGTGCTACCCTCTTAAATTCTGTCTCTCAGCATTTTCATATAAACCATTTAATTGGATTATGCTAGATTTAAGAAGGAGCTTGTTCCTATTCTTGACCAGCTAAAGTAGCTGTTATGTAGGATACAGTGCATGGACACATGAGCTTAGTGCTGCTTGTCATCATGCAACTCTCTAAAAGCATTACACCTTTGGGTGTATTATGAGAGGCAAAGCAGCAGCAGTGATGGGAGTGAGCTGAGGTTACTGTTTACCTGCATCTCCTAGTGATGGTGCTTCTAGATCACCTGCCAACACACACCGGTGAATGGCAACTGCAGAAGACAATTTGTGGCATTTTATTTAAAGTAGCTGACCACTTCACTCACCCCTTTCTCAAAGTTTAAAACAGAATGAAAAATCCTCACAATA
This sequence comes from Macrochelys suwanniensis, assembly GCA_033296515.1. NCBI lineage: Eukaryota > Metazoa > Chordata > Testudines > Chelydridae > Macrochelys > Macrochelys suwanniensis. Next base: position 242,525,792 of record CM065775.1, on the reverse strand, counting down.
TAACTTTCACTGCACTCTGCAAAAGCTTTGGTAGTTTTAAATCCTCCAATCTTTTGAGTGACAGACACCATGACATTTTCACAGCCTCTTTCATTCTCTTGCTTCAGTGGCTGGACTAAACTTCCAGAGCAGCAGCATTTTGGGAAAGAGGAAGAGAATAGCTTAGTATATGAACCAGATGGTAATGGAAACTGCCGGAGATGCTATCATTTTTGTCATATTACTGATAGACACTGAAAGTCTGTTCTAACACCCACTGAAGCCAATGGGAATCTCTCCATTGAATTCAGTGGGCACTGTACTGGACCTCAAGCTTGTGCTTTGTACAGTGGAGCTATGAGATGCTGATAACCTACTGCCAAAGCTGTGCCATTAGAAAACCAATCAGTAGGGAGTCAGTCATATTCTAGAACTTTAGAACAATTGACCTACTCCAATGCATTGCTATTTCCCCGCCCCTTGCAACTCCTATGGATTTTCAAGGTCTGATTGATGCTTCACCTGGGTCACTGGTGGGGTAAGTATAGTGCTGCTCACAGGTGCTTAAGCATATAAGTACAAAATAAAGAGCCACTGCACAACCACCTGCAGCTGTGAGTACCTTATTCTGTTTGTTCAAGGTCAGGTTTGGAATAGCAGATGGTGCTACTAATCAGGACTGAGGTGTATTGGCAGTACTGTGAGGGGGTAGAGCAATGGAACAGTAGGGATGCTACAAGTTAGGGCTGCAGTGTATGGGTAGTTGTGTGTATTGGACAGGGATGGAACACGTTGGGGGTGCTGCAGGTTAAGACTGGATCTTGCTGCCACAGGTGTGTGGTGGCCCAGGATGGGTCCAGCAGGGATGTTACAGGTAGGATTTGAGAAACATAGACAGAGCTGTGTGTGGAAAGATTACATTGCACTTGTCTGCAGCCAGCCTGGCTTAGCTAATGCTATTTAATGCTTCTCTCTCTGCAACACATTTGTCCTTTAAAGGGGAAAAAATGTGAGTCTCATGAGAAATATCCCAATGGGAAAAGGCACAACATGAACATTGGGTTGTAATGAGACAGGGAATGATACAAACTTAACCTATTCATACTACTGGGGGGCAGGAGTTGCCTCTCTCCGCTGCAGTCAGGTGTTCACCAAAGTAATCCGGTTCTCAAATGTTGTGGACCAGTTCCTTGGCCGATGTAAGTTTGTGTGTGTCTTATTTTCAGTGTAAAATATTCGAGAGGTTTCTGAAACCTTTTAAAACATCGAAGATCTGGCCACTCCTAGTCTTTTTTCCCCTCCATCATTCCCTCTGTCCCTTTGATTGCTTCTTTTACATTTTTAATTTATAGTACCTGAGATTTTCTTTTTTTTGATATCTCCATACTGCACCTATCCTGAACCTCTGGATTCTGTATAGTACAAGTTCAGTCTCTCTCAAAAATCTTCCTTCCTTTCCACCTCCTGTCCCCCCAAAATGAAAACCTACTGCCGGCATTAAAATAGAACAAAAAGAGGGGATAGAAAAATGTATCCTAGACATTTCTTCTGATGCTCTGGTTGGTAGTTGGGGAGCCATTGTGACTACAAGGAGAGCTACTCAGAAAATAATTTTCTGAGATGTGAAGGGGGTTACATATCTGACAGCACAAAAAGCAGCCTTGTGACATTATCTGATTAAAATATGACCATATAGATCATTGTTGCAACCACTGTTATATATTTGGAACAAATCTTGTACGAAGGTCCTCAAGTGAGGTGTCTATGAAAAGGTTCTGATTTTCTGGTTATGACTATGATATCTGTATGCATGTATCATTTTTGTATTTGAAGTTATGAGTATTGGCTCTAAACCTGTATTTCAAATGTTTGCTCCTGGGATAACGCCCACGAGGTAGTTAGCCAGCAGATCTTGGAGGGACTATTCAAATTGAGTGGCCCACCTAAAGGCCCACCAATGGACCATGGGAGATGCCCATCTACATTGAGTGGACTGTCCTGTAAATGTGCTTGTCTGGAGTATAGGCAGGTGCGGCTCTAACAATTTTGCCGCCCCAAGCAGCTGCTGCCGAATTGCCGCCGCGGCAGGAACGGCGGCAGAGCTGCTGCTGAATTGCCGCCGCGGCGGGAACGGCGGCGGAGCTGCCACCAAATTGCCACCCACCCCATTCTCGATGCCGCCCCAAGCACCAGCATGTAAAGCTGGTGCCTGGAGCCGGCCCTGAGTATAGGTAATGGTTTCCTGCAATGACTGAGCGAAATTAGGCATGGATATGTGACTTACCCATGTGACTCCAAACTCCTATTTTTTACCTTTAATTTTGCACTAGCTGTGCTGAGGTTTTTGTTTAAAACAATGGATTTCCCTCCACATGGCAGAAGACATAAAAGGCCCTGGAAACCCCTCCATTTTGCCTCTATCCTGCTCCAGCCTCTTTCCAGCCCAAGCATCTGGACTATGAACTTATACTAATGGGAGTATTCTAACCAATAGACTGAGGACCTTCCAATGATTTGGAAGTAACCAGAGACTTCTTAAACCGGCAGTTTATTCCATCACTGCTACAAGCCTGAACCAAGAACTTTGCAATTACTGTATGTATTTGATTCCTTTAACCAATTTTAACCCTCACCTTTCTTTATTTCTTTTTATAAATAAACCTTTAGATTTTAGATACAAAAGGATTGGCATCAGCATGATTTTTGGGTAAGATCTGAGTTATATATTGACCTGGACGTGTGGCTGGTCCTTTGGGATCAGAAGAACCTTTTATTTGATGAGACTGGTTGTAAAGAACCACTCACCTTTAAATCTAGTGTTTTTGGTGGTGACATAAGAACTGGAATGCCTAAAGAAACTGCTTTTATGACTTTTTGATAGCCAATGGGGTGAAACAGAAGTTTACTTTTGTTGCTGGTTTGGCATATCTTATGGAAGAATAGCCACCAGTTTTGGGTTGTTTGCCCTGTTTCTCAGCAGTTTGTCTTGAGTTTGGCATTCTCAGTCGTGACTCACAGAGGCACGGTTACAAGCCTATTTGAAGAGTTTAGTATTAAAGTGTTCCTCAGAGGCCTGCGTTGTTAAATAACCCATCTCTTTTCCTAATACTCCCAGTCAGACAGCTGCATAAGATGAGTGATATAACCATCTCTCAGGCTTTGTATTGATGTGGTAGGATCAAACCAGTAGTTATAATGGGGTTTAATTTACACCACTGCAACAGAAAACAAAAATGAAACAAATGAGGGGGAAAATCCATCAGTCATGTGAATGCTGCATTACAGCAATTTACAGCTGCAACCTGTTCTTTAAACGGGCTGGCTGAGCGAGATTAACCCCTTGGCTCTAGAGTAGATATTAGCAGGCAGCAGTGTGGTCCTTACAGGTTTGTATATGTCACGCTGTCTGAAGTGGCTCAAGACCATGAGTGCCTACCTTAGGGCAGAAACCCCAAACTGGTTGTATGTTCTATAATTAGATTTCCCCAACCCAGTAACATGTGTGAATGCCTAAAGCACTATCACAGTCTTACCATGGAGTCACAGACAGTCCCCTTGGGCATTCCCATCTATCTTGCCACCTAGGCAAGATGGACTTAGTGATAGATGGTTGCTGTATACCAGAGATCACAAAATATTCATGTGGCTCCCAATCCCAAAGGACCAGTCACTTACCCCAGGTCAGTTGTACGCAGATCTCAAACAAAAGACAATGTCTGTAGTCAGTCCTGTTATAAACTAACTGAAGGTTTATTAACTAGGAAAAAGAAATGAGTGATTTATGGGTTAAAACAGGAAATACACACACAAATGAGTTAGTCTTAGATTTAAAATGGTAATTTAAGCTTCTATAATAAGCAGCTCTGTATGTCCCAAGGCTGACCCATGCCAAGCAGCATGGGGATCTCTTGCTTATGTTTTAGGAAACTTTGCCTCTTGGAGTCCAGACAGCATCTAGAGACCCAGTTTATTTTTGTCAGGGATTTTTATCCCCCCTCAATGCAGAATCCAAACTGATGGGATGAAATCGTATGCAGGCTTCTGCTTCTCCTTCCTGGAGGGAGTTAGGAATGCAATCAACAAGGTGTCTGTCCTTTGATGCTACACAATGCCTTATTTACACAATGCTACACTTACATTTAAAAATGCCTTCAGTGGGCCATCTTGTGTGCAGGATAAGCACTTTACATTAATGCTATTTTTTCTTTTGGTGAGTTACACAATTACAGAGGTTTACAATGCAAACACTCAATATAACTCTAAAGCATGGAATACAGATATTATAAGTCGGATTAATGCATGCAGCATCCTACAGACATTCCATAAAGTCTAAACACTAATACATTGTTATAAAACTAATATTGATTTTAACTATACTAATGAGGAAATATCCTTTAGTACTAATTCAGTACAGCTATGCTATTTAATACAGTAATGGCCAACTCCAGGCATTCAAAAATCATGAGTCAGCCCCTCCCCAATTATATTGTCTTAAAAAATCACCAGATTTAAGAAAAAATTGGGGGTTCTTTTTATTTTTAATTCTTTTTAATGTGACTTGAGTGTACTCTAGAGCTTTTCTTTGCAACCATGAAACTTCTAACAATTTTTAAAAACACGTGGAGATACTCATGAAATAACATTAATCTAGGAAATGAGGTTTTAAAAAAAACATCAATTATTGTAAGAGTCGTGATAAAATCTTGAGCCTTGGAAACACTGTTAACATCAGTTGATTTTAAGGATCAGATTCTAACCTGTCACAGCTGGGAATTGAACCCAGGTCACCTGAATCCAGCTAGTACTTTAAAAGCAGAAAGCCATCCTTTCCCCAATTTATTTTGTATCCTGCAGGAGAGTCACTCTCTGAACATATAGAGCCAAGTGCAAAGGTATACATCTAGTAACAAGAAATGTAGGCCATGCCTACAGAATGGGATGCTGTGTCCTGGAAAGCAGTGACCTTTAAAATGATCTAGAGAACATGATGGACAAGCTGGCTTGTTTCTGTGGCAAAACAGGCTAATGTGATCATTGGAGGAGTAAACGGGTATAGGAATGTATGCTGTATATAGTGCAGTTGAGACTGATACTGGAATATTGCATATTGTTCTGAAGTCCACAATTTTAAATAGATGTTTAAGAATTGTAGAGGGTGCAGAAAAGAGAAACAAAAGGTATTTGAGGACTGGAGAAAAATGCCTTATAGTGAGAGACTTTACGAACTCAATCTGTTTAGCTTATCACAAAGAAGACAGAGAGGTGAGTTTATTTCATTGTATGAGAACCTTCACATGGAGAAAATACTGAGTACTAAAGGGCTCTTTAATCTAGTGGAGAAAGGCATAACAAGGACCAATGGCTGGAAGGTGAAGCTAGATAAATTCAAATTGCAAATGAGGCACAATTTTTAATAGTGAAGGTGATTAACCTTTGGCGCAAACTACTATTGGAAGTAGCGAATTCTCCATCTCTTGATGTCTTCCAGTCAAGCTTGTGGATCCTTTTCTGGAAGTTACGCTTCAGTCAAACACAATTCATTATCTCAATACAGGGTTAAGTGGGTAAAATGTCATGCCTGTGATATACAGTATGTCAGACTAGATGATTTAATCATCCCTTCAAATCTGTGAATCTATGAACCTGTGACATGAAGCTGGGGACCATGTCAGCAAATATGCTCAGGGAAGCAGAGTAGAAGAAAGCATGTACTAAGTGTGTATAGATGGGTTTGATTTATTATACACCTTTGTAAGATGCTCATTGCCATAGCCCACAAGGGCCATTTATAAGCTTCCTGTGATGACCTACAAGCCCTCATTTCTATGATATGATTCTGTGCTCATCAGTCACACTTGGGATGGTGCTGACAAGAAAGGTAGCTGAAAGGCAATCCATGTTATCTTTCAGCCTGAAAAGTAAATGGATTACTCCTCAGAATTACACATATATGAACTAAGTTATTTGTGTAATGCATTGCTGTCATAGCCAGAGCAATACTGTTATGTCCCATATGTCCCCACCTTGCAGTCTATATTATTCTATGAACAGTGCTGGCCTCATTCTTTAAGATTTTTTTTATGTCCATCAATTCACAGAACATTACCTTCTCTGTGAACCATTTTATTACTTCCCCTGAGATATATGGTATGAAACTGCCATCTAACAGACCCAAGTGGGAAGGTGGGAAAGAATGGGGATACTAGAGGGGTCACAAAAGAATCACTCTGTGTGGGGAAGTCCATAATTTCACAAAAGCCCCTCTGACTGTTTCTACACAATACAGTGCCTGTATTGGTATTGTTGATCTAATTCTCACAGCAAATAGGGTACCTTGTCTTCAGAGCCAACTAGAGTAACTGTTCTACATACATATATGTAGAGCACATGTCGTTTTGGTACTGTATTTTATCCCAGCTATAACCTCCTAATTAAGGAAATATCTAATTTTCCTAAATAATACCAATGAGAGAGAACCATCAACTAATAAGCACCTTGTTTCCTAAATTAGCAGATAAGAGAACCATTTGCTTCTCACAAAGTACTGGATATGTCAGTTAACTATGCCAATCAAATTGCCAGCTGATATTGATAATGTAACTTGAAACTAAGGGCTGGTCTACACTGGGGTGCGGGATCGATCTAGGATACGCAACTTCAGCTACGAGAATAGCGTAGCTGAAGTCGACGTTTCCTAGATCAAAATAAATCTTACTGCGGGTCCACGCGGCACAGGTAGGCTCCCCCGTCGACTGCACTTCCTCCTCTCGCCGAGGCCGAGCAGGAGTTCCGGAGTTGACGGGGAGCGCTTCTGGGATCGATTTATTGCCTCCAGATGAGACACGATAAATCTATCCCAGAAGATCGATCTCTACCCGCCGAATCGGGCAGGTAGTGTAGACCTACCCTTAGAGACCTCAAGTTGGGGAATATCTTAGGAACTTAATCTATTATGAGCTGTATATTTTAACAGGCATCAAATACTTACTCTGCTACAGACATGTCATGAAATAATGTGAAAATATAAAAATAAAGTACATTTAAAAAGCAAAATTTAATTTTGAAATGAAATTTCAATTTTTTCCTGAAGTGAAATTTTCAAAAGTAAATTTTTTTCAGCATTTCCATCTTTTGGGAAATTTTGGAAATATTTATTTTCATTATAATTTGGAATGAAAACAAATTTTGAAATGATGGCATTTCCCATGAAAGAGAAATTCAGAGCTTTGACCAGCTCTACTTGTCTCTGCTTTGAGCATCTGTGGAGGTGAGGTACTCTCCAAGTTCAAACGAGCAGCTTTGACAGTGAATGGTCAAAGAACTGGGCTGCATGAGAATCCTTTTATTAATGTATCCTGATTTCAAAGAGAGGAGGACACTGACCTCCATAACAGCTTAGTCACCTCATTATTACATTAGAAAGGTGTTGGACTGGAACTCTGAATACAATGGATTCAGTTCCTGGCTCTGTCCCAGACTTTCTATATAATCTTGGGCAAGTCACTTAATCTTTCTGTGTCACTCTTCGCTATCTGTAAAATGGGGAAAATAATACTTCCTTTCTCCTGTCCTTTTATTGGTCTTGTTTTTTGACTGTCATCTCTTTGGGTGGGACTCTATCATACTATGTGTCTGTAACAGTGTCTAGCACCCTGATCTTGGTTGCTACTGTAATACTACCACTAATAGTAATGAGTGGTTTTCCATCTTCTAGCCACAGATGGTTTGTGGAACTGATCATAATGAAAACTAGAAGCAGCGTAACAGATCACCTTGTAATCCCAGTTCTACTCCTTGTACAGGCAATGCATTTGGGTACCTTATATGTCTATTCACTAGGCAGCTAGGGACATCAAATATTAATACTGACTTGTCAGAGGTAATTCCAAACAGAGCAGAAAACTCAGTAAAAAATCACATCCACACCTAACAGAATTGGGATTGTATTGGTACTTGCCATTGTTCACCACTCAGAGGCAGCTTCCTTGAGTAAAATCTAAGAGGTCCTTGGGCTTGTGAGGATGCAGAATTGTAGCTGCTTATTACGGTAAATATTATTTAAATGCAAATTAAGAGCCTTCTATAATAAACAAAAAATGTAATGGAAATTCCATTTCTTCAGAAGGCCTGGAAGTTGCAGATACCATGTGGGTCATTTAGCATGAAGCATTGTACAGTATATGACTCTGGAAATGTGACTGGCGGAAGGCTCCCCTTTTGAAGGGAGGCCAGAAGAGAAAAACAGAGAACTCAGCACAAGTATAAGCAGGGAGGGTAAGATGAGAAAGTGAGGGAATATTGCAGCCTGGTTGGCATAAGAAGAGGAAATCAGGAATGGAGAACCATGGTTGGGGGATTGCGGGGAGGGGGAGCATGTGGAAATAGTAGTGAGCACTGAAGGATCCATGAATCAGCTGGTCTCCCTCTACACACACACACTTTATTCTGTTTGCCCTTTATTTGCCCCTTTTAATCTATGCCTGTTTTTTTTCTTGTTCAAGTGGAATGGTGAGAAAGTTCTGTTTCCAAATTCAGGAGAAATGCTGGTTGTACTGCCAAAGCTCAGCCTATTTGAAATCTAGCTCAGTTTAAGCACTGACTTGAGATATAATAAAATGGAAGCATCATGTCAGTAGGTTTTGCAAGATCAGATCCCAGAAGAATCACAGAATAAAAAGATCAGAAAGATCTATTAGTTCATTTCCCTGAAAATGCATAAGTGTACCATTAAGCGGATTGTCAGCTGCACCTAATAATATTTGGGCATGGAGGCATAGGGGTGGAAAGGTGCAGTTCCACACTTGCTAATCTTTGGGATGGTTCTATACTGGGCCAGTTCCCTGGTGTAGCTTAGAGCAGCCTCTAAACTCTTATTTCACCAACTATATTTCAAGAAAATATCATACTGTCTCATTGTCTATCAGGACCCACTGTTTCTTGCTTTATCTTCATGATAATTGCATTGATATAATTATTAAACTGGGGTATATTTAGCTGTGCCTGGGATGCTGCCTTCTACAATCGTCCAGAAAATTGAGAAGGGTTAAAGCTTGAGACTCAAAAGCTACCTGTAGGAAGTCTAAATTAGGGTCAGTGGAAGTCAGTGGAAAGAGTTCAATGGGAGTCAGATAAGACCCATCATCTTTAATCTGCCATTACCCCCAGGGAACTCCTATTAGATGGTCTAAAGCAGTGTTTCTCAAACTTGGGATGCCGCTTGTTCAGGGAAAGCCCCTGGCGCACTCGGCCGGTTTGTTTACCAGCCGCGTCCACAGGTTCGGCCGATCGCAGCTCCCATTGGCCGCGGTTCGCTGTGCATGGCCAATGGGGGCTGCGGGAAGCAGCGCGGGCTGAGGGACGTACTGGCTGCCGCTTCCCGCAGCCCCCATTGGCCGGGCACAGCGAACCACGGCCAGTGGGAGCCGCAATCGGCCGAACCTGCGGATGCGGCAGGTAAACAAACTGGCCGGGCGCGCCGGGGCTTTCCCTGAACAAGTGACGTTCCAAGTCTGGGAAACACTGGTCTAAAGAAATAAGAAATAGGGGGTTCTTTGGAACAGGTTCTGTTCTGTAAGTAAGAGTAGGAAATATTGTTAGTTTGATTGTGTTATCTCTCCCATGGAGAGATGTCTATTTGGCTAGGCTCTGAAAACCTAATATTAGGTGAGTTTATTGTTTAAATAACACAGTGAAGAGTAATCCCCAGAGACTTGAATGATTACAATTTGCAAGCAAAGGTCCTGGGTTATGGGAGAGCAGCTTTAAAAGGCCTGGTCAGAGGGAGTATAAGTTAGCTCCCTTTCTTGAAACATCACTGAATTCAGACAGACCATCCTGCCAATGGGATTGTGTAGGTCCCTGTCTGTGTCACCAGCACAGAACCACACCAGGCTTTTAATGTTTTTGGCAGTAATTCCACTGGTCCCAGAGCATTCAAGCTCCCAGCACAGCAGTTTGGATCTCTAGAGCATGCTGAATTGAGGAGTGGTAGTCAGTGTTTGGTATTGTTGTCAAGCAGATGATGGGCAAGGAAACCATACAGCCAGTGTGTAGATGTTTGACATGCAGCAACAAAGGTATAAATCTGGATTATACCTGGATAGGGGCACAACCATTTTTTGTTTATTTGTAGATGTTTATGCTAAGTGGGGAGACTGCACCCTCCCCCTTATAGGTATCACAGAAGAAACCACAGTGTCCGCCTCACGGTCAGATAATGTTTCAGCCAGGTTGACCACATTGTGATGTCTGATGACCTAGTTCACTGCTTGATGACTTGGGCTTTTCAAGACTTTGGGGTCAGAAATGGAAGGAAGCACAGGCACTGACTTTTACTTTTCCCGGTGGGTGCTCCGCCCTGAGGCCCTACCCTCTTCACCTCTTCCTGCCCCGCTCTGCCCCCTTCCCCAAGGCCCCCTGCCCACCTGCCACTCACTACTCTCCACCCTCCCCCAAGCGCCTCCTGTCAGCCACCTGACAGCTGATCAGCAGCCCGGCCCAAGAGCTGTGGCTGATAGGTGCTGAGCACACCCTATTTTTTTGTGTGGGTGCTTGAGCCCTGGGGTGTTTTTCTAGCAGTACGTTAGCTAGTTTCATGCACAGAGGCTGAGCAATAACTACAGAGTTGAAAGCAGCCATGTACGAGGGGATTTTTATTGTGTGGGCACTACAGATTTTGTTTTTTTGGTTTACCATGAGACAATACTTCCCCTGAATGTGAGATGAGACTTCCCATCCCTAGGTACTGTTCTTGGAGAGAGCAGTCCTATCACCATCAGCTTGTGTAGGATAAGCAGAGTTGGTGTGTGAAGCAGGCCTGATGTTTGCAGGATAAGGACACAGTCTGGATCAAGCTGAGGACGAAAATTGGAAAATCTTCAAGGACATGGAGTTAGGTAAGGATGGTTTTAAGCTTCTAGAGAGGAGAAACATTTATAGGGTAAACTGTCACCAAGTCTTTACTTTTGTTTTTTTCTAATATATAAGTCATTTAGAGTAAAGTACATATGTGCTCTTTACACGTGGAATGATAGAACCACAGTAAACTTTGCAATGCTATACATAAATAGACCTGTTCTTAGTAATTAGTAAACCTTGTAATAGAAACTAATGATGTATTTTAAAGCTATTTGGAAAACCCTCCCGTCAAAACAAGAGTCCCCTTTTAATGCTTTGCACTTGGGCTTTATTTAGAGAATGACACCTGCCATCTCTGCTACCCCCACAGGGGCCATTCAGTGTTTAGAAGAGGTCTCTTGGCTCGTTTCCCAACTAGGGAAAAGGTGCTACAAGGGCAGCTCAACAACTTCAGGTGTCTGGCAGGGAAGGAGAATTAAGAGAATATAGGTGTAAAATGATAGTAGGCTCAAATTAGATTCCGTGTGCACACAAAAGACATAGTAAGGGCTGAAATGTTGATAAGAGTGGTGGTGTCTTTTCCTGTCAGCTTTATTTTAATTTTATTTCATTGATATAACTTTGGAGTCTCACATATTTTCTCCCAAAAGACTTTAAAGTGCTTTCAGGATCTCATTTATTGTGACCGCTCCTTATAGCTCCCAGAAAGTAGAAGCTTTGGCCATGGCATCTTGTTCACGCAATGAGCATTTACTGAGGAGCAATGAACTCACTCTCCTGGAAGAGGTGTGTGTTGCTTCTTCACTCTCCTGTTTTTTTTTGTTTGTTTGTTTTTGTTTTTGTTTACAACCACATTGAAGGGATTGGGGGAGCTCAAGAGAATTTTGCCTTGACTGGCTTTTGGAAAGAGGAAAAGCTCACAATTCTGAGTGAAATTCACCCTGTGCCAAGGGCTAATGCTAGATCTAGTTACCACTTAACTTCTCCCTAAGCTCTGTTCTGAGTAGGACTTAAGTGGTGCATAGACCTTATTTGGCCCTATGCACAGGGCAGAATTTCCCCATCGATTCCCAGCCAGGAGGGGGCATGAAGAGTAACCTTAGAAGCATCCTTCGGCTTGGTTCCCACATAGGCCTCCTTGAGTGCCCTGCCGCTATTGTTGCCTTCTCCCACTCCTCGGTGAGCCAGTTGGCTGGATTCTAGCTTTTTAAGTTTAGTTTTGGGGAGTGTGTTTCACCTGGAAAGGTGCCCCATTATAATATATGCATCCTTTGTTTAGTATCTTCCCAAGCTATGGTTTTGGGGAAATATATCATCTTTAGGGAGTCATTTGCCACTGCTTCTTGCTGTCTACTAAGTTTTCTGCTGTCCGGCAGATCAAACGGTGCAGATATGTAAACTCCTTGCTGCTGCTGAATCTCTAGTCTGGTTTGGTCCCATTCCCTCTGCAGTATCACTGAATTCCCTGCTCTTTTGTGCTGTTAAACTCTACAGCAGAGCTGTGTGTAATGGCATATTTTTCTGTCTGCAATACAAATGGTCATTTTCTCTTCAGAGGAAGAAAAAAAATCCAAAAAGCTTTAGTGTGAGAAAAATGTGCTTGCTTTTTCACTAGTCCAGGTTGCTGATGTGATATTCCTTTCACTTTGTGGCAGTGAGAATTTTTTCATGTTGACTTGTTCCCAGAGGGGCATCTCAAGCAGGGAGACTATCCCAAGTGCTGGTGGGAGGGGTGGGGAAACTGGAAATATGCACTGCTGCTTCTAAATGAAAAAGACATTACCTCTTAATTGTACTTGAGGTAAACATCTCCATTTTCTGAAGGTGGGCACAAATAGAGCTGGGGGTGGCACAAATAGAGGGGATGGGATGAAGGGAAAAACAACTCCAAAGGCTTAGATTACATTCTGAAGCGTTTCAGAACCATGGTTTGCACTCTGGTTTGTTTGGTCTTTTAGTTTCCTTTTCTTCTTCCTTGAAATGATTTGCCCATCATTAATGCTAGAAAAGACAGGGTTTTTTTGTCTGTGTGTGAGAGTGAGACACACACACACACACATACACTCATTGCAAATGTACATCCCTTTCTGCTCCCCAAAATAAAGTTCTTAGTTGGAGAAGGAGCTGAGGAAATAACTTGCACCCTGAATAACATCTTCTTTCTTTGTAGAAACGCTAGTTTTTGAAAGTGGACTTACCTCCTGTGCTTTTCTTTTTCAAATCACATAACTTCCTGCATGAGGTAACCTTTTCTATCTCTGTCTTTCTCTCTCTTCTGGATTGCTTTTCGGTCACCATTGCTCTCCGGGTCTCTCGCTCTGTGATGAATGAGTTCATTCATCTTTCTCTCAGGGGCTCTGTGAAAAGCTTTAGACTTCGCCTGCTCCCATTTTTTTCGCTCTGCTATTCATTTCCATGGAGATGGAGAAAAGGGGGGGGCAGAGTGGGTGGCAGTGGGGTCAGAGGTCAAGAGTGGCCACTTTCTGAATTACAGCTTTGAATACCATTAAAGGTGACACATTGTAACCTAGAGTAACTCTCCAAGAACTTGGCTGTCAAAGGAATCAAAGCAAAGAGAGAGGGAGGAGAGGGGAAGGCAAAATTGCATAGAAAGAGGAATCCAAGTGCTTGGAATTTCTGTCAGGATTATGTCTGGTGACTTAATATAGAGGTAATTCATTTGTGTAACCATAAATCATCCTTCAGTGAGGCTGCGTGCTGAAGTCTGCATGTGGATGAAGTGTGTAGTGCAGAGAGAATGCTCCCTCCCCTTCAGTGAACAAATTTCATCTCCTTGATTAACAACAAAGACTAAGAAAATGGGGCACCGAGAAATGTTTTGACCCATCTTTGATTTCTTCATATTATTATTATTATTATTATTTATTATTATTTGAATTACAGTAGAGCCTAGAGACACCAGCCAAGACCGGGGCCCTGTTGTGCTTGGCACTGTACACACACATGCTAAGTGATAGTGATAGTGCCCCAAAGAGCTCTAGACAAGACAGACAAGGGATCAGAGAAGGGAAATACTATGATCCCCATTTTACAGATGGGAAACTGAGGCACGGAATGATGAAGAGACTCTTAAACCAAACAGCCAGTTATCTTGCCCAAGATCACACGCAAGTCTGTGGCAGACCTGGGAGTTAAACTGAGATCTCTAAAGTCTTGGTCCAGTGTCTTAAACAGAAGACCATTCTTTCCCTCTGGAGAAAAGAGGATTTTAAGAGGGAGGGGATCTTTTTGGAACATGATGCATTAGTATAAAAATTTGACAAACCAGCATAGATAAAAATGGTGTGAACCTTCATCCATCTCTTGAATTGAATCATTTATTTTATTTTTATGTTTTGTTAGTTTGTTTTTGATTGATGCTCTATAACATTGAGAGAAGTTCGTTCTTTCTTCATTTTTGGATCTGCCTCTATGCCTCCTAGTTTGGGCTGGGAGTGGAAATACCAAAATACCTGAGGAGAGTCTTTCCTTGTGATCATTTTAGCCTGACAAGAAAGAAGAATTGGAAATGAAAGACGAGAACTAGCTAAGTTTTGCAAAGCACAAAACATTGATGTTTTCAACTGCCCAAATGTTTAGGTGCTTCTTAAAAACAATCATTTTGAGAGTCACCTGTCACTAATTAGTATTGCAGAGTCCATCTGGTACAGATGTGCCTTCCCCTTTGACCAGAGAATAAATATTTAGTGTCTCGTAGTTCACCGCTACCATCACTGGTAGGAATACCATTCTATATCTTCCAACTTGACCAATGGAAGGAATAACAGTCCTATTGTTAAGTGTAAACTCAGCTCATGAGCCTGAAAAATACAACAATCTAGAATCACCAAAATTGGTGAGTGTGTCGTGGCATTATGATAATATACAAACTGTATAACAGTATCTAAGGTCCCTCAAGAAATGTGTATAGGCCCAGATTTTCAGAAGTGCTGAGCACTCACAGCTCAAATTGACTTCAGCTGGAGTTGTGGGAGTTCAACACCTCTAAAGATCAGCACCGTGAGGTTTACTCCCATGTGTGTGGGCTGTAAACTGAACCAGTAGCAGCACTTACATATATTCTGGGTTGTAAATTAGGCCCATTCTATCTCCAGGTGGGAGATTTGGTTCTTGCTCTGTGTTTTCATTTTTAGATGCTTCCTCTATGGTGTCTGGAATCCACTTAGGGCAGATTGTCAGAGTTTAACTACCGTTCTGTACTCTCACTTGAAACAGAACAGACGTGATGCAGAGTCTGAAATAAAGGTTAAAGGAAGGAAAATAACAATTAATGTGTGAGGATTTATGCACTCTCTTCTGCAGTGTTTGCCCCTATGTTCCCATCCCTCTTCTGTGTTTTGCTCCCTGACTCAGCTCTACCCGTGCTTCCCTATATGAGTTCTGCTTTCTCATCTCTCCCGTGCTCTGTTCTTACTTCTGTTCTATTCATACCTGTCTTTCATGAATTGTAAAAGAGGGGAGTGGCAGTGAGGTTAGTAGCCAGTGTTGTCTGGGACACCTAGGGCCTTGTAAAGGCTTTAATTTCTTTCAGTGATTATGTAGGAATTTTATGTAGGTTCTTTCACACTCCCATTGGATCCCTCAGACTAATCCTTCTCCCCATAGTCACTTGCTCCATCATCCCTGTACTTCACACCAAGGAGTTTAGATAGTACCTGCTTTTTAACTGGTATGAATGGGCTTCCCCTCCTCTCAGGAAGATCCGAGCTGGAAAGCCCTTTTGGTGAGGTAAACAGCAGCGGTCCACCAAAGTACTTTCACCACATGTTTATTATTTGTCTTCTTTCTTCTGCTTCAAGTACAGGAACTCCTCACTTAACGTTGTAGTTATGTTCCTGAAAAATATGACTTTAAGTGAAACGATGTTAAACTAATCCAATTTCCCCATAAGAATTAATGTAATTAATTAATGTAATTAACACACACACACACACACACACGGTATAAGTTTTAAACAATTTAATACTGGTACACAGTGATGATGATTGTGAAGCTTGGTTGAGGTGGAGGAGTGGGATATTTCCCAGGGAATGCCTTACTGTTAAATGATGGACTAGCACTCCACTGAGCCCTCAAGGGTTAATTCTCACACTCCAAGGCAGCAGGAAAGGAGGGAGGGAAGACAGAGACACACACCTGTGTTTGTTTGAGAGATAGAGAGATGCATTTCTGATTAGGTATCAAGAGAGGGGGCAGAAGTACACTGCCTTGTTAATTAGATCAGCAAGCCAGCAGTTGCAGCTGCTGCCTAAGGCAGCAACTCCCTCCGTCGTGTGTTCCCCCTGCTCTATGGAAGATGGGGTAAGCAGGGTGCAGGAGCAGTGGGGAGGGAGACACCCTGACGTTAGCCCCCCTCCCCTCCCCCCCACCCCCCAGCAAGCAGGAATCTCAGGGAGCAGCTCCAAGGCAGAAGGCAGGAGCAGCACATGGCAGTGGGGGAAGGGAGAGCTGAACTGCCGGCAATTGATAGCCTGCTGGGCATCTGATGACGTTAGAAGGAAGCATTGCACAACTTTAAATGAGCATGTTCCCTAATTGATCAGCAACGTAACAACGAAACAACGTTAACCGGGACGACTTTAAATGAGGAGTTCCTGTACAATACAACCATATAGTAGCAGTTATGAGGTGCCCCCTCCCTGCTCCCAGGTTAGCCTTTTATACTGCCTGCTTGCCTTCCTGCGTTCTCCAGCTGGCGAGCTAATTACCTCATACACCTCCAGGTAGCCTGATGAGTTAAAGTGCTGCCTTCACCACACTCAGTGCCCTGGGTGTTCTAAGAGGCCAAGGTGCTGGCTTCCATAGAGCCTAATTTGAAGTTGTTAACAGCACCCTCTCACAACTGGCTATAAAGTTCATGACTGGTCAATGTGAGTTCCATATACACTGTCTGGTACAGAGCAAGTGATGCCTGCAGCAAAGTTTTCAATATGTTGCCATTAGAGCTGGCTGGAAACCAGAATTTCTGTTCTGTGAAAAATGTCAAATTTTGGGACATATCTTCATTTCCAATGGCATGAAAAACCAACATCTCCAACTTTTTTGAAGAATGGAAATTCTGCAATATTGCATTTCACCAAAACATTCCCCCTGCAGGAATATTTCTATGATTCGGGGGATGGGAAGGATGCTCCCCAGGCTGCCTGACTGATCAGCTGGAGCTGGGTACTAGGGAACAGGCCACAGAGGAGCTGAAGGTCCCAGAGAGTCAGGCAGCCCAGCAGCTAACTGGGTGAGAATCCAGGCAGTCTGGGCTCCTCAGCAGCTCTTCAAGTAGGTTGCTGGAGAGCCCAGGGAGCTGGCTGGGTGAGGTGGCAGGAAAGAAGGCAGCCTGGCATGTTTTCCTGCCTCCTTTCCATCAAAAGTTTAGACAGAATTGACATGTTCCCATGGTGTGTTTCAGTTTCATTGGATCAGCATTTTCCAACAGAAAACTGTTCCAATGGAAAATTTTTGACCAGCTCTAGCTGGCATGCTTAAGGTCAAAGAAGGGCGTGCCCTCTTTCGACATATTAGATGAAAGGACTCTGCTGAAAGGGAAGGCTGTTTGGTAACAGGCCAAATGGGAACTAAGGTGGAAGGGATGGGTTCCTGTTGATATAGGGAGGAGAGGATCCCCATAGAACAGTCTGCTTGTGTGACATACAGATTCCCTGAGCATTTCATAAGGCAAGCATCCAGTTTCACAAAGTGAAATTGATCCACAAGTTGTGTACAAATCACTTAAGTTCACCTCTCGAGCAACTGACTTCTCCTCCCTGGCATTTAAACCCTTCCCCTCCACCCAATCATTTAGCTGTTCTGCCGTCTGATCTTTCATTCTCTCTATTATCTTTCATCCAGTTTCTCATGCAGAGAACGGAGGTGAGGTCCTGGGGATAAGCAAATGGGATTTTCCACATGGCATATGGTTACATGGAAAATCTGACAGCTCAAGCCCTCTGCTTCTCCAGAGCTAACACTACTAAGTGGGTTATGCAATCTTGTCTGCTTGTGCTTTTGCTTCCCTTTCAGGGATGTTGACTGTAACTTGCATATGTCTCAACCTCCTGAGGCCCAAATGTGGGACAAAGTGAGCCTGCAAGCATCAAAATGAGGCACATTAAAAATAAGTGCTAGAAGCTTGAAACAAAGTGAGATGAATTATTTTAGCCCCAATAACTGTGTCTATAATGATGCCACCTATACGAAGCAAATCATTCCACAGTAATAAAAGTGATAGCACTCCAGAATTGCATGGAACAAAGGTAAATGTGTGTATGAGGAGACAATGAGTGGTATGGCTGCCTCTGGATGGTTGTTATGATGGCCATTGATGTACGAGTGATGATCCAAATGCCAGTCTAAAGGTTTAGTTCCAGGGTGCAAATGCCAGTCTGAGGTAACTGTGGACATAATCCCTTGAATCCTTAGTCTCACACACACAGTCTTTACTCATGTGACTAGCTTTGTGAATAAGCAACAAGAGTATGCAGGACCAGGCTCTCTGTATGTTACCAGGAGAATGGTGTTTTATTTAATAAATTTTTCCAAATAAATGCAGTCTGAGGGAATCTTCCAGGTGACTTACAGTAGTGCTGACTCAAGTTTCTTAACACATTTTGTTTGCGACAAGGACTGTAAATTCTGATCTGCAAATTCCTCCCCATCTCCTTGCTTCCCAAAGGAATCTTCCAGCCCTCTGGGTTAATGTACTAAAAGTCCCAAATTCCTTGCAGCTAAGGCCTCAAATCAGTGGCCAAATTTGGAGGTTTGAGTCCGTGGGGAACATTTTAAAGCCATTTGAACAACCAGTGTAGCAATAATTTGACTAGCTTTTACAGCTACTCACTGCTTTTGGAATGGTTGTTTCCAGAAGCCAAAAATGATGGAAAGCTGTCCAATCAGAACTGCCCCTTTGGAGCAAGTGAGATAAGATTGTAGCTCCAATGTATGGAGTAGGACGGAAAGAAAGGCTCAAAGCTTTACAAGCTGAAGGAATGCTCAATTGTTTTGCTGTCTAAATGTTTTCCAGAGTTACTGATCACCTGGCTTGTCTAATAAACACCCACCTAAGCCCTAGTAGAGTGGATTGTTGCCAGCATAATTGGTGAGAGTGTTCTGACTGGGAAGGGCCACCTGAATCTCCTGAGCCTCCCAGAAATATTTTCCCAAAGAACCTCTGTGTTTGTAACTTCTGAGTCTGCTTTTACTTTCCTGTGTTATTTCTGGCTCAGTAAATAGGGAGATGTAAGGCTTGAGGTAGTTCGCTTAATCATCAGAGCTTGTTTTGGCAGAAAGCGGCTTAAAAGCCCGGCTTGTGGCGGGGGAGAACAATCCATAAATAGATGAGGGAGAGAATGGGATAGAACAGCCTTCATCACAAATCTGGAAACAGGTGCTGGAAATCCCACTCCTTTGATGTAGGACTTCCATTGTTAAATCTTTTAGCAGCCTCCAGACCCACATATGTTTATCTGAGACAGAACCAAACCAAACTGATCTGTTACCCTTTGGAAGTCTTTCATCTCCCAGTAAATAAATGTTTTCTTGGGGCTGCGTGCCTTAAACATAAATGACTAATGAGGGGGCCGCTCCCTAAAGCAGAGACAAGATGTGTGGGAGGGGAGATTTCCATGCATCACATCAGTGTACTGAGAACCATGGCAGTAGGTTGGCCTACTGCCTACAGTGCCATTTCAAGAAGGCATGATTGGTCTAAATTTCATTTGTCTAAATGCCCTGATCTGGTAACACTGCATTAGTGGTTAAGATCACTGTATGGATGGGGAGGAACATAAGACATGTTCCCAGGAGCATGGTGGGGAGGGGGGATTAGCTGGAGTGCTACTGTGTTCTGGCTATTCCTAGCTGCTGGGACAAAAGTGCCTTTACACCAAAGGTAGCTAGATATAAATTAAGGCATATCCCCTGAGCGCTGAGCCACCGTGGGTGACGGGATTACCCAGCAGTTCCCAGTCACTGCGGAGGGACCCCCAGAGCTCCCGGTCTCCATGGGTGGCAGGGGGTACCCCAGACCTCCCAGCCGCCACAGGCGCCAGGGGGCTCCAAGCCACTGCAGGCAGGGGGATCCCACAGCTCCTGGCTGGGCCCCCACAGCTCTTGGCCGCCATAGGCAGTAGGGGACCCCACAGCTCCCAGCCGCAGGAGGAGGTGGACCCTGGGGTTCCGAGCCCCCACAGGTGGTGGGGGCCACTGGAGCTCCCAGCTGGCCCTGTGGCTGCCCAGTGGCTCCCCATTTTGTCATGGATATTTTTAGTAAAAGTCAGGGACCGTTCACGGGCTTCCATAAATTCTTTATTGCCATGACCTGTCTATGACTTTTACTAAAAATATCTGACAAAATCTTAGCCTTTCATCATTATACATATAGATATGAATAAAGTTCTTAGGTCAGTTTCATAGCATAAATGGTGAGCTGCAGAGTTGTAAAAAGTTCTTTCAGAATCAATTCCATAGGTTATAATCCAATCTACCATCCATGTGCAGAGTCTGTTTAAATTCTTTCATGAGAAATATCAGGGTAATCCAGAATGAAGCTGGAGACCTTAGTCTTGTGACTTAAACTTCCCTGACGAAGTTCAAGCAGATCTCAGAAGACAGGATCAGGCCCTAGAGTTCTAGAGCTATGACAGCCTCTTGACAGCAGATAACACAGCAGATATTCCTTGGATGAAGAATAGGTAATATACAGTTACTTTGAATTAAACCTCCTATTTCCTATGTATACATAGGTAATTAGCTGTATTCATTAGCATAAGGTAATTACCCGTTCAAGCAGTTCATAGACAGTTTACTACAAACTTCAAAGAGAAACATAGACAATTATGTTGTTATGCCCAAGTTTCATCTAAATGTTAATATTCCTTTTTGATCTCTGAATCAATAGAATATAGTAACAGACAGGAACAGAAGTTTAGCATATATAAGCTAATTAGATGTTAACAATGTGATCTAACAAGATATAGGTAAACACAAGCAAATACAATTAGTATTTACTTCTAATTCTCTAACAATACAGAACCCTCTTCCATTTAACATGGCTTTGATAACTATCTACAAAAAACAACCCTGTTTACCATTTCAGTACTTCCCTAATATGTTCTTAAAGGTTGATCTTGGGTCACTTAGTCTGCTGGTCTTTTAACCCTCACTGGCTCAGTGTCACACTGAATATTTTGTTTGCATGCAAATCTGAAAAATTGAGGGCTGGATGCTGGCGAGTTTTGGGTTGACTCAAAGTGAAAATGCTTTGATTTATGGTGAACTGAAATGTTAACAAAAGTTTCCTTACATGTCTATATAAATGCTCTAGTTGACCTGAAAGCTGAAACAAACTGTTTTGACACTTCTGATTTACTTTTGTCTTTTTCTTAACTGAAAAAAAAAATACTAAAAATGACCCAATTTGGTCAATCCTAATTGCTGTTTTTCAGGGGGGAAAAGGGTTTGTACAAAAACTTTCACATAGCTCTTCTCCTGAGTCTGTACTTTGAGTCCTTGGGCTCAGCTTTTCGAAAGGAGATGCTCACTGATGGTTTTCTCATGGAAAACATGTATATAATGTAATGAAAACCAATAACTTTTCTTCATTTTTTTTAACCACTTTTAATAGAAAATTAAATCCCTATGGTATAATTTCACAGGAAGGTTTTTAAAAAACCTATAGAATTGTGATTTTTTTCAATTAAATTCAATAGATTTTGAAAGTAATTTCTATTGAGTCCTATTTGTTTCATTACTATGATATTCTATAGAGAGAGAATATAGGTTTTTCTTTTCTTTTTCTTTATAGGTTTCTCCTTAAGAAGTATCAAGTTAGGCTACAGTCTACTAGGGTTGTAAGAAAACTCTTTGGAAAGAAAAATCAGTTGATTTTTCCTCATTTCCCTCATCAAGATCCTAAATTCTAATTCATCAGGGCGCAAAACCTACTAATCAAGTCCTGAGGTGCTTGAACAACCACCCTAGTCTCTGTGTCTCTTTAAAGCAGTTGGAATTAGCTGGGCTGCTGCCTGTACTGAGGTTCCTTCTCAATCAGCATTCTTGTTGCAGCCCACTTTTCATCATTTTGGCTCCCCTTTCTGCACCCACTCTTCTCTTAGTAGAAACTTTTTCTTTGCCTACTATTTTTGCATGATGGTCCTTCTGGACATAGAACCCAGTTCTTGTCTTACGATGTACAGTATCCTAGATACTGCTGAGCGATAGGTACTTTATAAACAAAACCCAGATTTGTTTTGTTGAAAAATTCAACTACACAGTAGGAGAAGTGGATCTGAAGATCAGCTGACATATTTGTGACCCCCCCATCTCCAGTCTCTTAACATTTTATGAGTCCTGCTTTGTCCCACCAGCCCTAATGCCATTATTCTGTGACATAATCATCTCCTAGTTTTCCAGGTTTCCTTGTATCCAGAGTCAATTTCTTGGATGAGTCTGTTCCTCAGTTCCTTTTATCTGTAAAATGTGGACAATACTTCCTTTCTCAGTCTTGTCTGTTTAGACTGTAAGCTATTTAGGGTCAGAGACTGTCTCTCTCTATGTGTATGAACAGCACCTAGCATAATGATCTTGGTTGGGTCTTCTTGGCGCTACTGTAATATAAAGAGTTATAATTGTGGAATCTCTGCATATTTGGGGTGTCTCACAGCCCTAATGGAAACAGGTGGGAGTGGTCCCTACTCATGGTAGAGCACAGGGATTGGGATTGTGTCCCCCCACTGGGAACAGACTTTCTCAGAACATCTCAGTGTTTGTACTTTCCTATCTGTAACATGCAGGTAGTACTACCTACTTTTAGTCACACACAGTTCAAAACTCTGCTGTGATCCTTCATAACTGATGGAATTGAGTAGTAAACAGATGGAGTGCACCCCCCTCTGCTTTAACTTCTGCCCATCCCAAAAGATAAACTGTTGTCATTCTGGAATGAAGACCGGGCTCTGGATTCTAACAGGAACATAGCAGTGCTCTCTCTCCATCAGGCTGATATCCAGACCATAGCATCCCACTAACTAGCTCTGGGGCTCAGGGGAAAGCATCAGGATAACTGCTCTGCTGAAGTTTTTAATTTGCTCATTATCTTTGGTCGATGTGATTAGCAGCCAGGGCTAATTACCTGTAGGAATGCTCCCTCACTCTTCCTCTAACATAAGCATGAGAGATCCAGTTTTATGGTCCTTGATGATGGAACTCGCTCTTTCTTTTTTTCTCACCATGGAAGAAGAAATTAACATTAGTAACAGAGAAAGATGAATGGTTCAGATAAAACAAAACTCCCCCTTTTTGCCCTTCTGCACCACTTTGTGCATTTTGTCATTTGCTTTTCTGGAATTGAGAATTGCAGAAACATACAAATATAAAACACAGTAGGCTTGGGGAAAAAATAGTTGAAATAGTTCAGAACTTCAAACAAGGCAGGATTCAAGTTGTGGATGAAATTTCAAGTTGGTTATCTTCTCAATGAGGCCGCAGTGTCTAAACTCTAAAGCAAGAAATGGGAACTCCTGAGTCCCAAGTTCTGGCTCTACCTTTGGGCTTCTTTGTCCTTTGCAGGACTGTAACCAAGGTGGGGTGAGCAGGGCAGCCGCCCAGGGCGCCAAAAAGTGGGGGCAAAAAAGGGGACTGAAAAATGATGAAAATAAACCGGTAGGGGAGGAAATACGCTTCCTCGTCCCCGGTGCTAAAATGCCTAGTTATGGCTCTGGTCTTTTTGCAATTAATTAACTTCTCTGTGCTTCCGTTTGCTCGCCTCTGAAATGGGTGTGTGTAAGATAATTAATACCTGCCTAGCAAGGATGTTGCACAGATTAATTATGTTGGTAAATTGTTTTGCAAATGTAATGCTGAGTTGTCTTGCTGTTACTTTTATCTGAACAGGTTCATCAATCCCTATTTTTGTCTTTGCATCTCTTCTATAAAGAACAAATATTATATAAGTGAGATTCCCCACCCCCCCAAAAGCTGTAATGTTCCTTTCTCAGCAAAAAATAATAAACAAGTGCCAGCAGCCCACCTATCGGATTCGTGAACGACCAGACAATAACAAACTAATGTATCTGGATCTTTTCAACGCCCTATGTAGTCACTGGAAAGACTCCATTGATGTCAATTGGCTTTGAATCAGGCCTCCTGTCTTGTATGCTGGCACACATTACCACAGCTGTAATTACCACACAGTATCTGAGTGCCTACCTGGTAAACTAGATCAGCACAGTGAGATACCTAGCAGACTTCATGAAATTTTCAACTCCTCTCCTTTCTCTGATTATAAGCAGCTGTATTAGAGGTAATCTATTTCGTAAACTCAGTCCCCATATGGAAACCTACAACAATAAATTAGTGTCTGTACAATAGAATAGGTGAGGGGAAGGTTTGGGTCCAGTTCTGCAAGATGCTGAGTACGTTTGACTTCTTCTGAAGTTGGTTGGGCTGATGGTGTTCAGTGCTTCTGGGACTATGGCCTTTGCAAAGAAGCATAATTCAGTCCCTTGCTTCCCAGGGATTAATGTATATATGACGAACGTCAATCAGGAGAGGGTAATTTTTAAAATTACAAGACATCCCTGGCTCTTTCAACAGAGTTGATTGCAAATAACAACAAGTGGGCAAATTTGCTCACTTTGCAAATAAAGGTGCTATAGCTATTCACCTATGACCAGACTCTGGAGTAGATGTGGTTCATCAGTGGACTCTCTTGTTAGGTGCCCAGATGTGTGGTGGGGGTATGTGGGTCTTTTTTGCGCATTACTGCAGCTGAGATGCAAACTGGGACCCTCACAGGCTGTAGGAAGCATCTCTGACAGGAGCTAAAAGGGAGCCTTGGGTACAAAGGGGGGGTTGAAGGAAAGGCTTAAATATCTGTGTTACTGCTCGGATGTGCTGTCTTTTGAAATCCAGATTAGACTTTTCCAACCCACTTGCCGGCATTAATTTCCAAATCCAGTTATATAGTATCACTATAAAGAGAACAAACCTAGTTTTGTTCCTATTCGATCTGTGACATTTAATTCAGGGGAGGGTTAGCAGGCAGGATGCTGCCAGAATTCTCCCACCCCTAGTCTGGCCTCTGAGAGCTTTTGCTCTCTGATCCCTGTTGTAAATTGATCCTGTACGCATCAGTGTGTGACACAGGTAATGTTTAAAGCCCTTTGGGAGGCTTATTCCCTGGGAGAGGAAAGAGGAATTTAAAAAGTCAGCAGTTTGGAAGCTCTTCCTTCTATATCTGCTTTTGAAGCTGCCATCTAGAAATTTCCTGTGATTTTTGTCACCATTTTATTCATGGCCACTTGGACTGCTAAGTACTCAGTCTCCTTTATAGTTTTCACATCACTACTTGATGGGAAATTGCTGAAGTATAATTTGAAATGAAAAACTCAGAAAACAGAAAAGTGAGTGTCCACAATGAGATATTACCATTAAAATACAAACAAATCATAAATAAACCCGTGCATTGCTGTTTATCTTGAAAGCATCAGTGTTTCATTGGAATGTTGATGATTCAAAGCCATGTATCTGGGGAAATATGCAAGGTGCATTTTGGTCATATATCCAGCTATGTTTGGCAGCATTCAAATGGTTAAGCAGTGAGGTGGTGGGGTAGGATTAGGGGAGTATATGCAAGTCTCAATGGTTTCATAAATCCCAAGTTTAAGGGTTTCTGAAGTGCTGACCATGGTGACTGCTGTAGACACCAACCAATACCAAATTCTTTAGAAATCTTAGGGCATTCCCACTATTCTGCTATCATCACAACAGGAGGACACAGCTTCAGGTACCTGATTTCCCATTGCTCTGCACTGTGCGTAGTCATTTATACCGGTGACAAGTGAGTGTAAAATACTACTAGATCAGAAGCCTTTTGTACAGGTGTAAATGACTACACAAGGTGCAGAGCACTGCAGAATAAGACGCAAGGGGTAGATTGTGTCTTTCAAGTGCTGGTCTGCTTTAGAGGTAGTGCATAGTTAAACCATTGCAGGGGGAGTCAAAGGGGTGCAGCATTCAAACAAGCTTAAGAGCCCTAAGTTTCTGTATAAATTGCTTGGGGAGTTACTAAAATGTACCCTCAGTTTAAATGATAACATCTTTTGGGAAGGGACCCTGTCTTTATCCATTTTGTAAATTCACATGCATAATTATGATGCTATATTAGTCTTTACAAATAATAATACATTTATTCTCATAGGTCAAGATTTTCAAACCTTAGTGCCTAAAGTTAGGCTCCTAAATATATGTTTAGGCATATAGATACACTTTTATTTGAATGCCTAAATATGAATTTAGGAGTGTTACTTTAATTTTTGACATTTTTAATCTATCTCAGAGTTCACCACTAATTATATCACTCTTGTCCTCTATCCAGTAAGAGGCTTTTGACAGCGTAATAGTTAATTGTTCCATCCTTGAGCTCTTTCACTAATGGAGAGATGAGCCTGTTGCTGCATTTAAACGCATCACCTTCTATGGTTTGTGAACAAATGCTGTTGAGCTGTTTCATCTTCTTCATGACTGCTGGTGTTGTCGAAGTTCTTCTGAGAGATCAACCAATTCAGGAATTCAGACAGCTTGGATTTTTATTTTTTTGTTGCACTTGGATGGTACTAATTATTTTCATATTAAAACCCAACCATTGCATTTGGTTTGACTATCTGAGGGAAAGGAAGGAGCAGGAAAAGAACAAAGCCCTGTTTAATACAGTGGAAATGTCACTGTTGCACCATGTTGTGTTATGGTGGCAAAACTTAATTAGATCAAGCATAAGTGAAAACCGATCATCATACAATTTATTTTTAGGAAGCAGCCTCCTACAGAGAATCACAGAATACCTTGCAGTGAGAGTCAGATAAAAGAGAGAATTCTTTACAGAGTACAGTGGGGAGACTCTCATCCAGGGAAAAAGGGGAAAGCATCTTTGGAAATGGAGTTAATAATACCTACAGAGAAGAGTAAGTGCTCTCACAGTGATGAGTGTGGAACAGATGGATAGAAAAGAGACAAGTCTAAAAACAGTAAAGGTATTTTTGCAGATAACTCTCCTTATGTGAGGGGAGAATACTGGGTGTACTAATGGAGAACAAGATGGGTAGACTGAGTGTTTGAGTAATGCTGGAATTAAAGGAGTGTGCAGTGGTGGGATTAGTGTTAGGGAAGAGGGGCTAAGGGACCATATAATTGGTTAAAATAGACTGAGGACTGGGCTTTAGTGTGCCTCATAGATTAATGCAAAAATAAAGGATTTTTTTTCTCAAATAGGACTCTCTCAGTCACAGTGTAGCAGTCTGAATGACCAGATGTCTTGATTCTCTGGTTGCTGTCCCACTTTGTGAAGCATCAAGCCACAGGATGCAAAATGCCCTCCTCTTTTATTTTGCACGATCAGCAAGGCTAATAGCTGAAGCAATAAAAAACTGAGTTTGTTTCCTTTGATTGGCTGATTATATGCTTACAATCAACCAATCCCAGGTGAGTGTGTGTGTGTGTGTGTGTGTGTGTGTGAAGGGGAAGCTTTTGATATCCTACACCTCACGGTCAGCAAGCTAGTGCAGAGGCAGCAAATATTAGATCAAAAGTAGTAAAAGAAACCAAAAAACCTTGCGCTCTCTCAGCCTAGAGGTGTATTTACTTACCCCTCTCCTCGGTCACACATCTTTCTTGAAATAGGTCATCAGATTGTTTCCATGTTCATTTCAGAAGAGAGGTCAGAAGCATTACCTGAGCCATCAGCAGGAGGTCTTTACTGCCTAAGCCAGAAGAAGAGCTGGTGTGAGCGGAGACTTCCTTCTGCCAGGAAGTAAAAGACTGGGTAATAGTGTCCACATAATTAGGTGCCAGTTGGCAGTGATTTATGATGGCACATCTACAAGCAGTGAGGTCACCATGCTGCATCAGGAGAAGTGGGATTCAAATGTAGGAATTAGGCTCCAGAAACATAGGTCTCTACCCACTTATGGTATTATGAATCTGATTCTTTTCTGGCAGGTGCAGTGTTTAGACTCTGCTCAATGCAGAATGCATTTTGGGCTGAGTAGCCTTTAAGTTCAATTGTTAACTGTCTAGGCAAGGGCTGAGTACTCTGAGTTCTGGGTATACCAGCACCGATCTTATAAAATATAAGCATTAACTAATGTGTTAGTCCATTTGTTTCTTTCTTAATTTGTGTTTGCAAAGGTTCATGTTAACACTCCATCACTACACTTACTTAAAATTCATCCCCCTTAGCTCAACCAGAGGGAACTCTAGCACCTGAGTCCACCTGTCACATTCCAGGAGGGGGCAGTGCTGTATTTCACCTACTCAGATGCCACTAATTATTGCAAGGAATCTATTAAGGAACAACTGTATGTTTTAATTTGTGATGGGTTACATTAGCTCTTTGGGATTGGAACCCAGGGGATGGGATTTCCCTATAGACTCATGCTTTGTATAAGAGAAATCCCTACAATCTGTGGTAGACATGCTGATGACACTGTAATGAACTGACTTGTGCACCACCTGCTAGAGCTGTGCAGAAAATCTCCATCTATAAAGTAAAGCAGACCCTTTGTGACTTTTCAATGGATTTATCAAAAAACAAAATCACTCCTCTCTCCTCTCCTCCCCCCATCATCTCCATTTCATTTGTGGAAAAACTAATGCAGTTTTGCAAAGGTTTTCTTTCTAATGTTTTTGTTTGTAACTTTCCCCAAGCTGAAACAAAATCACCAAAATAAGTAGGAGTAATACACAAATTGTTGGTAAATAAATTTACGTTCAGTTCACACGCCACACAGATTGCACACTTCAGATCATTTCATGACATCTATCTAAAATTTTGCCTATGAAATCCCTGTGATAGAATTTGAAACAAAGGGTTGCAGGGTGCATTAAGGGGATGGAGTCATTCCCAACTTCAAATATGTTCAACCATCTACCCTCATGAGGGGCATAGGACTTGACCTCAGAAGGTCTGGAGATCCAGTTTGATATAAGCAACTAAAACCTCAGAGGCTTCTCTGGCTGTCTTTTAAGTCTCCTATCTTCCTGCCGTCACAGATGCAGTTCCACGGGTAATTCTAGTACACTTGAGTAAATTACAGCATGGTTCTCCAGTACTTTTAAAAACAGACAGGAGTTCCACAGGGGAACGAAAGGAGCCAATGGCGTGGGCCTTTAAGCCATGCTCCCATTCCCTTCTGTTCATTCCTTTGTCATTGCAGCGGCAGCTCATATTGGTAGTATATTTCCTGGACTGATGCTGCTGTCACTCCTGTTCAGGGAATTTGGAGAATGGCATACACATAAAAAGGGTCTCAGTTGGCTTTATGTGGAAAGAGATACAAACACTTTCTGAGACAAATACCAAATAACTCTTACAGAGGGAAAGAGCCTCTCTGAAAAAGCTCCGACTCCCAGGCCGCTGCCTCGGCAAGGTTTTCCCAAACATACATCAGTGAGGTATTAACTTGCAAAGTGACAACTACCCACTTCCACCAAGCAATGGGAAAGGGCCTCATTTTATCAGCCAATAATCTCAGCTCTTTTGCCCATTTTTTCTCTCTCTCCCACACCTCGTATCTACACAAATCCTTGGTGATTTCCATACATTACACCTATGCCATAGTATTCTGTAAATCCATGCAATGTAAACATCACATTTGTCATGGTCTACATGCCAGTCAATAATCCTGAACCAAAAAGGCAGTAAGGAAGGGAAGCATGGAAAGGGACATGTCCCATCAGCAGTCATCACCAGAGAGGTAGAGATGGAGCATAGCCTTGTTGGATGTTCTTGTGGCGTGGATTCTCTCTGTGGCCTCCTGGGTGCTGTAGTTTATACCAGCCATTTTTTATCTTTACCCAATTCACCCAACTAGAGAATAAATGCAGTGTAAATCTTTGCTAACTAGCTGTTCACTGGTTCTATGGTTTAACGCCCATTTTATGATGCCTTTGCACAGGCACAGCTGTCTATATATAGTTTAACAGGGGAGAGTAAAGTCTACGGCCAAGAGGGAGGCAGCCAGAATTGTTGGGCCCTGCAGCTTTATCTGCATGTGTAGGGGAACTGAGTGGAAGGGGGCTACATCCTCTTTTTTCCCTTTTAAAGTTAGGGTTGATTTGAGATCAATAATTGAGTGTAGATTGGGCAAACTCTTATTCCTGACAGATCAGGTAAGCCATCCATAATAGTAACAAAGACTTATTTAGAGCACCAAAAATTCTAAGGCCAGAGCGGCTCACAATGATATGTCGGTGTGTTTGGAACCCTGAATGGCATGCTACCGCATATGACCTGTAAAGTCTCTGGAGGATTGTGATGAAGGAGTAAAGCATATGTACGTCATAGATCCATTGGACTGAGATAGTATGTTATGGGCATGAAGTCAGTAGAGCTCCATAGTTACCGCAGCTGAGGAGTTGTGACTCTGCACAGCTCATGTCAGAAGGGGAATTGCTGGGTGCAGAGTGCTCTTGAAAATCTGTCCCCAGAAGCATGTGATTAAAAATGCATGAGAAAATGAAATGGATCTGCATAGTCAGCTACACACTCAGTCACATCATGATTCTTTTCCACAATAACCAGTCTCCAAACATTGTTTATAAAAAAACAAACTTAAAAATTCAATTTTTTTTTAGCTCTTTCAAACTACAAATATAAGTTGGAGGTAACAAACTTCCATTGTCTTGGCTCTGCTACAGTGTGTTTTAATTTCCCCCACAAAGAACATTTGGGCTGAAACTGTGAGTGCCAAGTCTTGGCTGAGCAGGAATTCTAACCACTGAGGTCTAAGCCCCTGATAATAGGGATTTATTAAGAAAGGACTGACAGAGCCTGAACTTGAGTGGCCTGAATGGCCCAGCAGAAATAATGGAATGCTTGTGGCAGCTAGAAAATGATTGTTTATTGGCATAACCCCAGGGTAAGGCTCTGCCAAGAGCACACATTCTCTCCTTGCCAATTTCTTCATATGGGAATACAATGTTGAATTTCTGCACCTAATAGTGGAGCAGCAGAACAGGAAGAGGAGAGATGGTGGCTCTAACTATTCCACTTGTTTAGCGAGGAGGAAAAGAATTAAAATTTCAAGGCTATGTGCCAGCTCCCCCAACTGGTAGAAATTATATCTCCACCGGGGTCAGTAGAACTTCACCCATTTACACCAGCTCAGGACCTACATGTCTGATTTGGAAACGCAGCCTTAAACATGGGAGCATTCTAGGGCATGTAGTAGAGCTAGAGGATCTAAACCCAGTATGTTCATACACAGTTCTTTCACTAGAATGTCCAGGTCTCTGTAAATCTGCATGTTATCAAAGCAGTATCTCTAGATTAGGCATATCCATAGATGGGAATTCTGATGGGGCGTGTCCTGCTTCTAAACAGCAAATGCAGACGGTGCAGCTCACAGGAAACGTGATTCTCAAACACTGGGGAAGGCCAGCCCAGCAGTCTCAGAGCACCATGCAGGAGGTAAGCACAGAGACTCAATTCCAACCTCCTACTCCCAAGATGGTAGGAACTGGAAGTGCTGTGGAAGTATGGTGTTCCCCTCAAGCCCCCACTTCAAGACTGAGAACATAGGTGCCGACTCCGTGGGTGCTCCGGGGCTGGAGCACCCACGGGGAAAAATTGGTGGGTGCTGAGCACCCACTGGCAGCTCCCCGCCAGCCCCGCACCCAGCTCACCTCACCTCCGACGCTGGGCGACGTTGCGGGGCCCCGCCCCCGACGCCAGGCGCGGGCCCCCGCAACGTCTTACAATAAACTTATAATTCTACCTTCTGAGTCTTTAGACAACATGGGGAAAAATCTGTGAATTGCCCTATTCATGTTTATAAGTCATTAACTCTGAAACCTAAGGATGACCGTGTAAGTGCCAATGTTGTTAACTATTTCTCTGCTGTCCTTTTAGAAGAAATATCCAGCTATGATGTTTACTACACAATTCCAGGGTGCCACAAGTCTAATTCTCCTTTAACCAGCTGCCAAAACTTCCAGCTTCCTCCCAACAATATCTGCCATGCAATTAGGCCCTAAGGCCCAGATCCTCAAAGGTATTTAGGCTCCTAACTTCCTTTACTTTCACTTGAGTTCATATTTAATTCAATATAAACCTCTCCATTTAGACTTCTATCTCATGCTGCCACAGAATTTCCAGTATATTCACCAGAATGCCACGGAAGCCAGGGACCTTGCCACAGAATTTAGGTCCAGAGTGTATGAGGGCCTTGCTGTTTGGATTTGAAACAGGATCTACTGCATTTTTTTAATGGATTGAGGATGAGGAGGTGGGAAAGCTTTGTTTTTGTAATTTTCCTATACTTGGTAAGAATGCAAGGTACCCCATAAAGCATTGAGAAGATTTCCAGCTCTGTTCTGTTTTTTCCTGGATAGGATGAAGAATCCCCCACATCCTGAGGGGATTGTGGCTCACAAGGGAAGTGGCTTAAGTAAAACATTGCTCGCTTTCAAAAGTACTGACCCACAGGTGGAGAAGGGGTCGTTCATTACACCCACTTGTGATCCTGGCTTGGTTGCACTTAGCTTTATTCTTCTTTCCCCCATGCCCCTGGATTGGGCCCAATCCCAGAGCAAGCACCCTCAAATTTAGGTGATAGAACAATACATTGTGTTCAGTTCTCTCCTTGCTTCATTTCAGCTTCTAAGTAGAGCAGGTCAAATAAACTGACAAATGTTATACCTTCATAATATTTTTTCAAAGTGATCTGATAATTTTTTAATTGTTTGCCCAGGTGCTTCTCAAGATGAGTCCCCACTGCATTACCAAATTGAGGTTTAACGGTACTCAAGATCCAGCACACCCACCTTCTCAGGAGCCAGTTTAAAGCCCCATTTAACTCAAATTAGATATTTGCTGGGAGCAGGATGGGAGTCAGGTTCTGAGTGACACTGGAGTTACATCTCTAGCTAACTATGCTGTTAAGCTACACCCTTAGTTCCTTTTACACCTACTGCCATTCCAGCTGAGGTTGATATAGTGACAATGTTCAGGGGTGTGAAAAATCCACACCCCCTGAGCTCTGTAGCTGTGCTGATGGAACCCCAATGTAAAGGCATCTAGGTCAACAGAAGAATGCTTCCATCATCAACCTAGCTACCATTGCTTGGGAAGGTGCTATTCCTACAGCAGCAGCAAACCCTCTTCCATCACTGTAGACTGCATCTACACTACAGGGTCATGTTGGCATAGTTATGGCACCCCATTTGTGCCACTATTTCCCCTGTCGCACAGATAGATATCCTGAGCATTTCCAGCCACCATACTTGGCTGGAAAAACTGTTGCAGGAATCATGGCCAAGGTTTTTTTTAAGTGACTAGAGAATATTAGGTGCCTTAATTATTGCATGTCCGATTTAGGGCACCTTAAAGGGGCCTGACTGTCAGAAAGTGCTGTGCATTCACTCTCTGAAAATCAGGCCCCTTTAAGCAGGGCACCAGGAAGGAAACATTTCTGTGGTTTTGCCTGACATCTTTTTTCCTCCATTTTCTATGAAAATGTTTTCTGCAGATAAAAAGCTGCCCTTTTGTCTTCATCAGTATTCCCAGTTTGATTTTTGCACAGCTCCGGAAGCTGCTTTCATTTGTGAAAGTTAAAATGGCACTGAGAGTGAAATCTTGGCTCCCTTGAAGTCAGTGGGAGTCTTGCTATTGACTTCAAAGGAACCAGGGTTTCACCCTTCATGCACAAAATCTTACTAAAAATGTATCATTAAACTAATGAAAATTTCACAAAAAATATTGGCATTGAGAATTATTTTGCTAAACAACCTTCACCGAACTCTCTAAATTACCATGAATTTTTGCTCTGCCCTCACATTCACAAATATTTCAGCTTTCGCATTGCAAATTTCACACTGCTCTGTTTATTAATCAGTGAATTTTCACTCTGATGACTAATGCTGTATTGACTTACCATCTAGTGAGATGGCTGAATTTTACTAGTACTGAGAGTAAACCCCCTTTTTAACAAGTACAATAAGTTTATTCTTTCCCCTAAAGAAGATAGCAGAGCATAAAAGGAAGATGCAAGCGCTCTAGGGCAGGCAGGTGTCTTCAAAAGGAATACAGGTCTCATGCTAAGTCCCCACTGTTTTTGTGTTTCTTTTTTCAATGATTATGTTGTTTAGGCATCGTGAGAGAACTCCATGGCCTCAAGCAACCATAAGGTGCTGACTGATTCATTATGAGATTCCATCCAGAAATGATATCTATTTATATAAGGATCCAGGAACCCCAGAGGGAGGGGAAGAATCATTTGGGATTAGACAAGATGAGGCTTTTATTACACTTTGAAGGATAATTAGAAGAGCAGGGGGAGACGGTGAACATCAAACTACACAGGATATTTGAGCTAACGAGGTTTTTAAAAATATTTTTCAAGCATATTTCAACAGAGCATAAAGTAACAGAACATTGATGAGTGATTAAAATACACACAGAGAGAGCTTGTGGGGGAAGTGAAAACTGGCACAAGGAAATGGCAGGTATGTTTTATGTGGCGGGAGTGTGTCCATCTTGCATATAATCAGATAGCCTGGCCCTTTAAGGGAGAGGGTTCTGGAGCAAACGGACCCTAGGAAGTGGCAGAGGCAGCTGCTGGGAAAGGGGAAATGGTCTCAGGGAGGGGTGGTGTCTTCAGGAAATCAAGGTTACCATTTCTTTGAGGGCCCAGGAGCAGGAGCCTTGTGGTGCAATTAGGGTTGCCAGCTTTCCGATTGCAGAAAACCGAACACCCTTGCCCCACCCCTTCCCAAGGCCCCACCCCTGCTCACTCCATTCCCCCTTCCTCCGTCGCTTGCTCTCCCTCACCCTTTCTCACTCGCTCAGTTTCACCAGGCTGGGGCAGAGGGTTGGCGTGCGGGAGGGGATGAGGGCTCCAGGGTGGGGCCAGAAATTAGGGGTTCAGAGCGTGAGAGGGGGCTCTGGGCTGGGGCAGGGAGTTGGGGTGCGGGAGGGGGTGAGGGCTCCGTCTGGGGGGTGCAGGAAGGGTGTCCGTTCACCAGTGGACCTGAAAACCCCCAGAAGAAAAAGGGGTGACCTGAGTGATCTTTGCAGGAAACCCTAGGAAGAAGGACTTTGGCTTTTAAGTTTTTCATATTCGAGAACTTCATTTTGAAAGACTTTTGCGGTTAAGGAAATAAAGGGAGAGAGTGGCTCAGGGTAGTGAGCCCATCCCAATGCACAATGTTTGGTGTTGGCAGAGGATGGGGAGTTGTGTTCTCCACTCCTTTCTTTGGCTCTTGTCGATGAGGCACATGCCACTCAACTGCCGTCTTAGCATCATGGCCGACAGAACATGTCCCACAGTGTTGCCATTGCTTCCTGATTTGCAAGTGGGAGACGGCCTCTTGTCCAAGTCCTGTTCTTTTTTCACTAATTCCTCTTACAGAAAATGATTAAAAACCCAAACCTATTCACACATGACAATCACATGGTGGATGAAAAACAAAACTCATTTGCACAGTACATTCTGTTTTGGTTGAACTAATTTTCTCTTTCATTTCTACACAGCTACCCTGCGCTTTTTATTTTTAGTTGAAGCAAGGAAGCAATTTCCAGGAAAAAATAGGCAGGGCTCACATGCCTTCACAAAAATTAATAGAGGGCATAGGTGAAAGGTCACATGCTTTCAGCTTAAATAATTTCCGACGGCATTGCATATTCTTTGGACCTTTGGGAAAGAGTGGGGTAGAAAGGAGCTGGGGAGGTGTAATGAGCAAAAGAGATTAAAATTAGAACTAATTTTCTTTAAGAGTATAAAGTATTTTCAAAAGCTTAAGAAAAAAATAAATATCCAGAATTGAGAGTCATGAGAATATAAGAATTGCCATACTAGGTCCATCTAGCCCAGTATTCTATTTTCCGACAGTGGCCAGTACCAGATGCTTCGGGGGAGTATACAGAAGAGGGCAGTTGGAGTGATCCACCTCTGTCTTCCCTTCCCGGCTTCTGGTAGTCAGAGGTTTAGAGTCACCCTGAGCATGGAGTTGCATCTCTGACCATCTTGGCAGATAGCCATTGATGGACCTATCCTGCATGAACGTATCTGGTTCTTTTTTGATCATCTCAACATTGCATGGCAATGAGTTCCACAAGGTTAATTGTGCATTGTGTAAAAAAGTACTTCCACTTGTTTGTATTAAACCTGCTTCATATTAATTTCATTGGGTGATCCCTGGATTTTTTTTGTACTGTGGGAAAGGCTAAATAACACTTTTTTGCACACCATTCAAGTTGGGTTGCCAACTGTCTAATCGCACAAACCCAAACACCCTTGCACCGACCCTTCTCCAAGGCTACTCTCAAACCACACCCTTTTTCCAAGGCCCTTCCCCCGCTCGCTCCAGCCTCCTTCCCTCTGCCACTCACTCGCCTCCACCCTCACTCACTTTCACCGGACTGGGGCATGGGTTGGGGTGCAGGATGGGGTGTGGGCTCTGGGTTGGGGCGTGGGGCCAAGGGGTTTGAAGTGTGGGAGGGGGCTCTGGGCTGAGCCTGGGGCAAGGGGTTGGGGTGAGGGAGGGGGTTCAGGGTGCAGACTCTGGGAGGGAGTTTGGATGCAGGAGGGGGCTCAGAGCTGGGGCAGGGCATTGGGGTATGGGATGGGGTTCAGAGTGCCGGTTCCGGCTAGGTGGCGTTTACCTCAGGCGGCTCCTGGAAGCGGCGGCATATCTAGCAATGGCTCCTAGATTTATGGGTGGCTCTGCATGCTGCCCCTGCCTGCAAGCACTGCCCCCGCAGCTCCCATTGGCCGAGGTTCCCCATTCCCGGCCAATGGGAGCTGCAGAGTCAGTGCTTGGGGAGGGGGCACTGCACCGAGACCCCTTAGCTGTGCCTCCTCCTGGGAGCCATTGCCGGACATGCCAGCTGCTTCAGGGAGCAGTGCGGAGCCCGGGCAGGTAGGGAGCCTCCCTCAGCCTTGCTGCACTGCCAGACTTTTAGTGGCCTAAAATCTTCCGTATTGGCTTCAGTAGTCTCTGGGAGATCAAACCTGATTCCGGGAAACTCCTGGCCAAACCAGGAGGGTTGACCACCCTAATTCAAGTACCTCAGTCAGTTCAAGCACAGTAAATTCAAGGAAATAACAAGGATTGAAGAGTAGAAATGTATGGAGGCTGACACAGATTGGAGGAACCTATTGTTTCATATAGCTTTGCCCAGATGACTTGATAACTTGGACTGGTAATTGGTTGCAGAGTATTGCTCCAATCCTGCAACTGTCTGCATCTGGGAAGATCCCTGTGTCCAGTGGGGCCCTGCCCAAGTCAGTAGGGTCCCTCATGGGCACAGGGGGCTATGTAAGTAGTGCAAGATGCTAGATTGGGGTCTAATTCACTACATCGTTAATCATTTAAATACAACTCAGAAGAATATCACGCAAAAATTATTACAATTAAATAGCTTTTCAGTGGCTAATGTGGGATAACAACACATAGTCTTACAGTGCTTTTCCTCGCTACTCTCACAGCACTTTGCAAAGGAGGCAAGTATTAGCCACATTTCACAAATGGAGAAACCGAGGCACAGAAGGGTGAAATTCCTTGTCTGAGGTCACCCAGTTAAAAAAATTCCCATTGTTGCAGAAGGAGAGACATACATGGAGACTGACCGAGAATGAGGCAGAGAATCTCAGTCTGTTTCCTATTGGACAACTCTTCATGTTACAACAAAGGTACCATCAGAGAGGGTTGTTCAAACCATTGCCACTGCATCCTAACAGGGTGGTTATTGTTGCTAGGACTGTTATGATTTATGCATATGGGAAAGAAACACTCTCTTTTACTGACAATGCCTGCAGTACAATGAGTTAGTATGGACAGTGCTTAAATAGGAAGAGAAAGGGGAGCTTTCCCTCCACCAGTTGAGGAGGAGGGGGATCTATAGACTTGCTGCTTAATGGCAGCTTGCACCCCCTACACTAGAA
The DNA here is from genome assembly GCA_033296515.1 of Macrochelys suwanniensis. Classification (NCBI taxonomy): domain Eukaryota; kingdom Metazoa; phylum Chordata; order Testudines; family Chelydridae; genus Macrochelys; species Macrochelys suwanniensis. The sequence goes on along the minus strand of CM065775.1, from coordinate 242,488,005 downwards.
CTGACTTTGGCTCCATATTATTGTGGTTATTAATGATTTATGTTACAGTCATGCCAAGTTGCCCCAGTCAGGGATGTGGGCACCATTGTGCTAGGTGTTGTACAAGCATGAAGTAAAGAGACAGTCTCTGCTCTAAAGCTTTGACAAAGGCAGTTAATGACAAGACAGAACAGGAGGATGAAACAAACCAGCGTATAGGGGTGGGAGAGCAGGAATAGGGGGTAACAATACCGTGAACATTTTATCATGTAGGCTAGCTGTGTCCACAGTGTAGCTTGCCCTGCCTAGCCATTACCACCTGGCTGTGTTCTGAAGACATCACAACCAAAGTGAGTATTAAGGAAGATAAGGTAAGTGGGCTTACCAATTTTGGGGAGAGTTCGTGCCATTCATAAGAGCTGGCATGAAGTGATTGTGGGAGAAGAGAACTATCAGGGAGAATGACACAATGTAAAGGTGGTGTGCAGTAAAGGTGAATCAGACCCAATGGCTCTGACTTGGTCTCACTGAAATAGGAAAATGCAGAAAATTAAGGCAGTTCCTTTTGTATTTTCCCCATGGAATTTCCTGGTCTCTCTGGGCTTGAGTCAGATCCGTTACTCTTAGTTTTGTATTTAATACCCTTTACAATGTCTGCACAAAGAAACCTAACATAGATTATTATTAAATGTTTATATTTACAACAAATGTGCTTATTGTGGTGATGTGGGGGAGGAGGACAGGAGCAAAATCACTGTAGCAGAAATGGCTTACACAGGACATTAAATGAAGAAGCCACAGGCACAAAAAAATGAACTAAAATAGCAGCCTTGGTTTTGTAGGGCCCCAAATAGATGCAGAGGTCAGCATTGGTCATTGCTTGATAGCCACTGGCAAGGGCCACTCTGACCACCACCGCAAGGTAGATAGAGATGGGAGGATGTGTGTGTGTATGGGATGGGACTCTGCCAAAATAAATGGAACAATATAATCGACCTCACTCTGCCTCCAGGAGATTGATTTTGAAGACAAATTATAGAAATTTAGGCCTCTATGCGCTGGTCTGGGATCTACAGATGAATAACAGCCTCTGTACCCATGCTATGTTTAATATAGGCCAATGGGAAGGGGGACTACTCTTATAGGGACAGCACTAGTCTCTCCCCAAAGCTTTTAATCCTCTGCCTAAGGTTCTCTGGAGGAAAAGTATATAAGCAAAAGATAGACCATACTAGGAAACCTAGTCAATGACATCTGAACTTGGGGAAATCTATCTTTTTACTGGCGTAATTAATTTCTTAATCTCAACCTTTGTTATTAAGGTGTATGTGTGTGTGATAATGTTGGGAGGAGGAAAACAGCATGGTTATCATAAAAGCCAGGGACTGATGACACTGGCTTGAGTTGAGCCAACCATTGTGTGGCCAGGTATTGTGGACACTTTCCCCTCCATACAACTATGACAGTTGAATACTTCAATACTGCTGCTGTTGCAGATCCTGCAGGGCCCCCCCTCCACCTCTGATCCCAAAGAGGCCTGATTGTCCAATGCAGGGTGTTCAAAGCTCCCTGAAAATGAGCCCTCTTTGAGACATCTCAAACTAGACAGTCAGAAATGGAGACACCCAAAATATCTAGTCATTTTTGGAAATTTGGACCTGCATCTATTTAGACTAGTGGTGGGCAACCTGCGGCCCACAGGCCACATGGAGCCCGTCAGGTAATCCACTGGCGGGCCGTGAGACAGTGTTTACATTGACCATTTGTAGGCACGGCTGCCGGCAACTCCTAGTGGCCTCAGTTCACCATTGCCAGCCAATGGGAGCTGCGGGAAGTGATGCGGGCTGCAGGAACGTGCTGGCTGCTGCTTCCCGCAGCTCCCATTGGCCGTGAACGGTGAACTGTGGCCACTGGGAGCTGCAGGCAGCCATGCTTGCGGACGGTCAATGTAAACACTGTCTCACGGCCTGCCGGTGGATTACCCTGATGGGCCGCAGGTTGCCTATCACTGATTTAGACTCTCAGTTTAATGGTTCTTTAGCCATTGTTCCTTCGTCTTGTATTTGCACAGTATTTTGTATCCCGTATTAGTAAGGGTGTGTGTGTGAGAGAGAGAGAGAGAGTTGATATGTGTGGTAAGGGAAAAACATACAGTAGTGAGAAAATGTTTCAAATAAAAGTGCCCCACTGAGCATAGCAAAGGGCAATTGCTTATTGCAACTTTCATTTTATTTACAGTAAAGCTGGTTGAATTTTCTGAATGAAAAGTTTTTCTTTAAAAAAATAGTTGACTTTTTCAGAATTTTTGTTTCTCAGGAGAGTTTTTGTTAGATTTGTTTCTAGCATTTTTTTCCTTAATTGAAAATTATGTTTTTCATTAAATGAGTATTTTGTTAAATAAAATTTTCAGTACCTGGTTTCAATAGCTATTTTTGATTAAAAAAATCAAATAAACGATTTCATGAACATTTTTGAAAAATAAACAAAAATGCATCTATTTTGAACTCACAAAATGGAACAACTTTGAAAGCAAAAAACTTTTCATGATTTTTTCCATGGTTTGACGAACTCTAGTTCAGGGTCACTTTGAGAATCATTTGCCCCACTAGAAAGTTACTATTTATTTCCAGCAACATTGGCAGAAAACATAATATGGTTAGAGCTGATGATGCCTTCCAGGGAGTGGGAAAGAAGAAAAACGGTGACATTGATATGAGTGAATGGAAAACCTGACTAGGGAGGAGAATGCCACAAATTGATGGAGCCCCATCTCCTTAGGCTCGTGATCTACTGGGGCAGGAGAAAGCAGGTCTGCTTGATACAGAACATGAACTGCAATTTCCTAGCTGGCCTATATATTGGTTGATATGTGTGCATCAGGGGAGTCAGGACTCCACATGTATCATGGGGGACGTAGTCCAGCCATTGAATCCACATGCAGTTTTGTCCACTGAGTCTTGAATGCATGTGGGAGACGCAGTCCTCCAGGGAGCCCATACAAACAATCGAGGCCCAAACTAGAACTCTCATAAGGCAATGCACCCAGGATAAGGAAATGAAGTTTCAAGTTTTTGTTCAACTAGTTCAAAACAAAAAATTCCAGCCTTATTGAAATGAAGTGTTTTGAAAATGTTCCATTGAAAACATTGTTGAAATCAATGCATTCCCTCAAAACATTTCAATTCTGATGAAACAGCATTTTCTGATGGAAAATTGTTCTGTTGAAAATTGTTCAACTAGCTATAGTTTTGAGTTTTATGTCAGCCCAAAGTATAATGTACATTGAATGGCAGAATGCATGCAACCATGGACCCCTATTATCAACCCAAACTATGAATTATGCCCAAGGAACTGGAAGTGTTAATGTCTGCTGCATATCTACCTGCTTCAGCTTGATTCTGAAGGCAAACATGCAATCAACTATGCAAATATCATAGGCAAGGAGAACTGTGATCCACAACTAAACTAATTACTCTGTTTTATTTACTTGAACAAAGCCAGATTGGGCATGTTAATTGGGCATTATTTAAGGAAATTTGATCTTTCTTTTCTTTTCTTTTCTTTTCTTTTCAATCACTTTTCCCTTAGGTTCTCCTTGTCATGTAGTTCTCAGTTCCCTTGTTCATTTTATATCAGTGTTGTTCAGCCTGCTGGCCTCAGGTCTCTAAATTGTGGCCCTCCAAGGTGATTGCTTTAAGAAGCAAATGTGTATTTGATTGCAAATTGAAAATGTGTTCCCTAAGACACACCCTTGGATTTTAAAATGGAAGTGTTTGAATCAGCGCTATCACCAGGGGGCACTGCCTCCTACCATTCCCCTGCAGACCCAGAAGCTGTTCTAGGGTGAGCTCTGAGCAGCTGCTGTCAGCTGCTCAGCAGCTCCCCTGGTGATTGCCTGCTGCATCATAGGAGAGTAGCTCTAGTTCAGGGGTCTCAAACTCAAATTACCACAAGGGCCACATGAGGACTAGTGCATTGGCCCGAGGGCCGCATCACTGACCCCGGCCCCGCCCCCACACCACCCCTTCTCCGCCTCCTCCCCTGAGCGCGCTCCCCGCTCTTCCCCACTCCCTCCCAGAAACCGTGAAGCTGCCAGACAGCTGTTCTGGTGGCGGGAACTGCCTGGGGGTAAAAATAAAGCCTTGGAGCAGCGCGGGGGGAACGGGGATCTTAGCGGCCACAGAATGTAACTGGGGTCAGGGGTGAGGGGAGTTGGTGTCCATAGACGTAACTGGGAGGGAGGGCGGGGAGAGCCCAGCGGCCCGCCTCTTCTCCCCCACTCCTCCCCTGTGTGCGCACTTCCCGCTCCTCCCCCCTCCCTCCCAGAAACCTCGAAGCCACCAGACAGCTGTTCTGGCGGCGGAACTGCAGAACGTAACTTGGGGGCGGGGAGGTGTGGGGAATCCGGCGGGCCGCATGTGGCCCATGGGCCGCGTGTTTGAGACCTGTTCTCTAGTTGCTCCATTGCCTCTTATCTGCAAGGCTATGGGAGCCCGAGAAAGACTAGGACGGGAGCTCAACTGGCTTTGTCAGAGCCTAGGGGACTAGTGCCTAGCAAAGGATGGTTCCCCTTCCCTACACACGTCCACCCAGAACAGCCCAGGAGAGGTGGGAGGGAATAAGAGAAATTGAAAATCAACCACTGTTTAAAGCTCCCTGAATCTCTACCTTAGTGCAGGTTTGAGGAACCTGAGGCTGCTCTGACTTGCACCAGCTGGCAGTGGTCCTTGAAGGACTATAGACCAGACAGGGAAAGCTGTAACATAGAACTCGAGCCATTCCTCTTCCCTGCTCTTCACATGTCCCTGCATAAAGGCTAGTGGGATGGAGGTGTAGGAGCTGACTGTAATGACTCTATGCATGCTAGGGACCAGGGCCAGCCCTAGACCAAATGGTGCCCCAGGCGAGGAGCGTCTTTGGTGCCCCCACTCCATTTGTTAAACTTTTGAATAGCACCTTACCCAGCATCGCCCAAGCCTGTCACCCCAAGCGGTTGCTTGCCCCTAAATCCAGCCCTGGTAGGGTCTCCCTCACACCAGGGGCAACCTCCCTCAGGGGACTTATGTGTGATTTCCCTTCCTTTTATGCCACCTGAGCAGAACAAGACAGAGAATCTGCACCAAAGTATTAATTGTGGCCTCCTGACTTTTGTTCAACTCTTGGACTGAAGTTGGACACCACTGTGTCATAAATCAATGTTTCAGAATTGCAGGATTGTGTCACGAGAGAGAACCGATACCACAGGAAGGATGAGTACTGGGGGGGTGCATAAATAGATTTGTCCAATATCCTTCCTTGGCACATGCTATTCTTGCTGGGGTCACACTTGCGATGCTTGTTAAAGGGGTGCAGTATGGCACTTGGTGTCACCACACACGAGAATATGTCACAGTTTATATCCTGAATTGTCTCCAAGCAACAAAGACCTGTGGACACGGAGTGAGAAAGTAAAGGGAGGATGGGTGGGGGGATGTGAGTGAGATGGTAAATAGGAGTTATTTTGGGGTCTGGGAGGATAAGGCTTCCATCTTGATATGGTGGCATTGAAGAGCAGATCTTGCCAACCATCTCCAGGGAGTTCTGGCACTGAAAATGAAGTGAGTGTCTGGTCCAAGCACTGAACCCCTTCCGTTCTTTTTGCCTTGGCCACGCCTTTCTGTTCTTCTCAAGGTTCTTTCCTCAGTCCTTTGGCTTCCCATTTGTCCCTTGGGTGCTTATACAGCCTGTCTGCTTTTCTCTGTCTTTTCAGTCAGATTACACCACTCCTCCATAGGATACTGTTCCTGTGACCAACCCCAAGCTAACTCTTCCTGCTTAACTATATGCTCTGATGGGCCCAGATGCAAACACTCCATCTAACTGGCAGGCCAAGCACATTTGGGGTGGGCAGGCCGCTGCAGTGAATTAACCCCTCCCCTGCATGAACTAGTGTGGCCTGTGCCCATCACAGACGGCAATGTGCCAAATGATGAAGAAAGTCAGGGGAGATGAGTATGATGGTAAAAATGGGTTGAGGACTAACAGGAGTTGGTAGAGGAGGTGGCTGGGATGGCTGAGGTGCACCCAGAACCAGAAGGTCTTTGAGAAACTACAGAATCTCTGGCTGGCTTTATTTTCTGATGTGGGGCTGACCTCATGAAATGGGATCCATATTCAGATTGCCACCCACTTTTCTGTTTTGCTTTTACTTTTCTCTCCCCACCAGAGTTGATCGTGAAATGAACCATTACATCACAGTAATTCATGTACCTCATCTTCCTCAGGAGAAGCCACTTGCTGCAATGAACTTCAGCAAAGCTGCATCTCTCTTCTCATTATCCACTTCATGTTTTCACTGCACTCTCTCGCTCTTACTAACTCTAATTAGTTATTTGTTTCTCCTCTCAATTTATTTTACTCCTTTCTTTGTCTTTTAGCTGTGTCTGTGATTTTTCTGTCTTATGCTCTCTATTCCTTTTATCAATCTCAGTCCAACTCATCATTTAAACTGTCCCAACTGCTTTCTCCTTTTATCTGTTTCTCCAGTTGAAGCATTTTCCTGACTTCAACCCAAATTCGCGAACAGTTTCAGTCAACTTGAAAGTGCATTTTTCAGCTAATAAATTTGTCCTCAAAATTTCTTGCAACTCTATTTGTAATATAAATTTGGTTGCATTTTAAGGCTGTCTTGGTACCTGGAACTTCTAGTCACTTCCTCCTAGGCAGCAAATGACTAACCTGCAGCACAAAATGCGGCAAGGCAGGGTGAAAGAGGAAACGGCTCTTGCCTGAAAAGCTTTGCAGAAGCTTTGTTTGGAACATCAGACCTGCACAGTCAATTAGTCCTGGTTGTTGTGCGGTGATTCAGCTGGGTGGCTAGGAAGTGACATTTCACCACTGAGCAAATACGTTTTTATTCATATTTATATTTGAATTTTGCCCCTCGTCCAGATCTGAGCATCACTTAGCATGGCTAGTTGTGCGGTCTAGTCCAGGGGAAAACACTCTGTTCGTGGTTTGCTCATTCTGGGCATGTTCGTTCAACCCATTTTGTACAGAGATATTAATTTGAGGAGAAAGAAAAGTGTAAGTATGACCAGGGAGCTCTGATGATGTATGGTCAATGATGATTCATAGATCACTTTTCATCTATATAATCTTCATCAAAGAATCCTAAAGCACTTTCACATAATTAATACTTTCAAACACCCTCTTGAACCTTGGCTAGGTAGTTAAGTAGCATTGTCCTCCTTTTACAGATGGGTAAATTGAGACACACATTAAGTGATTTGCTCCTATTGCATTATGAATTGGTTACCTATGTGAGAATAGAATCCAGGAATCCTTACTCTGTGTCCTACTTTAATCATCAGTCTATAATTTCTCCCAAACTTCTGCCACTTGTGCAATTATAAAATAATTGCAGTATTATCTATGAGAGACAAGGTGGGTGAGCTGATCTCTTTTATTGGACCAACTTCTGTTGGTGAGAGAGACAAGCTTTTGAGTCACACAGAGCTCTTCTTCAGGTCTCTTTCACCAACAGAAGTCGGTCCAATAAAATATGTTACCTCACCCACCTTGTCTCTCATATCCTGGGAGTGACCCAGCTACAACTACACTACATATACACTACATGGTGAAACAGAAGTGCTGCTCTGGGAATGCAGTGGATTTGGGATGAAAATGGTAAATAAGGTATTTCAACAACAAAGAAGATTTCAAAGACTTTGTCTTCTGTGCAGGAAGTGGAAAACTCTGCACACATTTGGCCAATGGTTAATCCTATGCTTCTTCTGTTTGAGCTCCTATTTTCCCTAAGTATAGCTGTACTGAAATGCATAGTCTCACCATTTGGTAGTACCCCTCCATTAGAATGTGTGAATGGAGTTTTTCTCTCAAGCAGTCTGACATACCTTTCCCTATGTACTCTTCTCGAATCTGACTATTTCTTCTATTTTTTCCAGAATGCAGCAGCAACAACAGCGCCGACTATTCACAGCCGCCCTCTTGGCATTGATTTTCATTCTGGCAGCCATCGGTACTACTGAGGCTGGCAAAAAAGAGAAACCAGGTAAGGTACAATGTCATCAATTGTGCAGTAGATATGGGGATGGGGGGTAGCAAAGAAGGCCTAGGAGCAGATCTTGCACTACTGAAGTCGATAGTTTTGCTATTGACTTCGGTGGGGTCAGGATCAAGCTCCTAGTTTCTAAGGCCCAGATCCTCACAAGTATTTAGGCATCTAATGCCCACTAAAATCAATTTTGGAATTCAGTGGGAATTAGATGCCTAAATATATTTGAGGATTTAAGCCAAATGTTTTTATTGTATTTATCAGTATGTTTCACATACTTTTTTTTCCACTGTATTTTACATTTGGGATGCATGGACTTGTTTCTCCCCCTCAACTAATTAAAAGAAAATAATTTGTTACATGTGAGGGGGTTTCTTGGGTACCTATAAGCGTGTGTAGACTCATCCGACAGCGCCTCCTGCTGATCATCCTCAGGAATTAGCTCACCAGCCTCCGGAGCGCCCTCTGCCGGCCGGTGTCGCGCCTTACACTGGCCCCCGTGTCCCTCCCAGACCCCTTTCCTTGGTCTCTGGATCTCTCCCACTGGGTCTCCCCTCTCTGGGGAACCCCCACCCACTATCCCCACCTCACCTCAGTCTGGGCTACTGCCAGTCCTCACCAAGCCTCCGCGCCCTGGGGCAGACTGCAGTGTGGAAGCCACTCATCATAGACAAGGGGGTTCTGACCTGCTGCCCTCCTCTACCACTCAGTACCTTTATGGGCCTGGAACCAGGCCCTGCAGCCTGGGGAGTCACCAGCCTGGGGAGTCACCAGCCTGGAGTTCCCCGGCTCCTCTGGCTCTTCCCCAGCCCTGCTTCACTCCCAGGTACCTTCTCAGGTTCCTTCAGCCAGGTTCCTCCCTCTCAGAAGCTAGAGGGAGTCTGTGTCTTTCCTCCTGGCTCAAACTTTTATAGAGCCAGCTGGGGCCTGATTGGGGCTTGTCCCAGCTGCGGCTGCTTCCCCAATCAGCCCCATAGCTGCTTTCTCCCAGCCACAGCCCTCTCCCAGGGTTATTCCAACCCTGTCAGGGCTGGAGCGGGTAACCAGCCCGCTACAGTACCATTTGCTTCTTCTCCATTGGATAGGTGTGACATTCCATCCCACCTCAGAGTCCAAACCTGGCTGGCACAAACCCGAGTTACAGATCCATCGACGACTGAAAAAAATATTTGCCAACAGAACAAGTCCCTAGCGAAAGGGAGAAGATTCCCTGAGTTATTCATTTCCTTTCAATACAAAGATGGAAAGAAGAAAAAGAGAATCTAACCGGGATTTGGTGCCCAGCTGGAATGGATTTTTGGATTTGCCTCTTATTTTATGTTGGCCTTTTCCTTGCTTCAGAATTTCTGTCACCTAGCCTGAGGACATATGTCCGTATTGTAAACCTGTGCACTGTTTGACAAAAGTGACAGACTGCGCTCAGGAAAGAGCCAGTGTTAGGAGGGGATAATGCACATTGCTGTTAAGGTGCATTGGCAGAACTGTGTAGATGGGTAGGTCTAGAATAGCAAGGAATTCTGCAGCTCAAGACTGAGGTGAATTGCCAGGAATGTGCATGAAGACACAGGATTTAGAAAGCAGGGATTATTGCGGATTGAGTCTGAAATCCATTGGCGATTTGTGAGTGTGAGAGAGAGTCTGGAACAACAGGGTGTTGCATATGAGAACTGAGGGACATTTCCATAATGTGGGGGACCCAGAACTAAAATGAATAGCAGGAGTCACTGCAAGGCCAGACTGAAGTACAGTAGGAGAACTGTGTGTGTGGTTGGACTGGGGCAGGGAGCAGGACTGGAAAAGCAGGGATGCTGCAGGTCAGAAATGTAGTACGTTGAGAGAGCTGTGTGTGGTGCCCAGAAATGGAATAGCTGAACAGCGTAGCATTAGGATTAAGGTACATTTGGAAGTCTGCTATTATATACTATTTCCTAGTACAGAATGGCTGGGTATTGCATGCCAAGATTGAACTTAATTCACTCTCTCTTTTCCCTGAGGTAGATTCCATGGATAGAAGAATGTCAAATGCTTTCAGTTTTGTTATGAAATTCAGGATAATCATTAACTTTTTGACACACAGACTGGGGATTTGCTGCAGTGACATGTTTTCATTGAAATGGGAGTACAGAAATTAGTTTCTGTGAAAGCTGCCAGTTTGACAGCTGTGGAGACTGAAGTTCTCTTTTTAATCAAAGGACAGGAATGGCATGGCAGCAACATACAGCCTCCCCCAGCACTGCCCTGGACTCAAGATCACTTGGGCTATTGGAGAGGTCCCCAATAGGGTTGAGTGTGTGGTTCAGTCACCTTGCTCTTTTGTTGGCCTCTCTGAATTAGAGTGGCCACTCACTCATTCCCAGAACACCAGACATTCTGGTACTTCTGGGAATGGCGCGGGTCCGCCCCTGCCAATGTGACCCTCCCCATGCCGGCATGACCTCACACACACGGTGCTTGTGTGTGGTCATTCTGGCAGGGGCAGAGTGGCACGCTCTTCAAAATGACATCCTCTGTCCAATCACGGACAAAACCACGTCTGGTTTTGTCTCAGTACTGGATGAGGAACAACTTGGACAAGTCACACATAAAAAGGACTGTCTGATTTAAAACCGGATGAATGCCTTACCTACTCTGAATATACTAACAACAAAGATCCCGCCTATGTGACATGGAAACCCATCCATTAGGAATTGGACTAAGACTTTGTTTCAAGTAGAACCTGACAAACACACATCTGGTGGTAACTGCTTTCGATCGGCAGTGACCCGGTCCTTATTTTAAATAGAGACAGTCCTGAGCTGGAAAACTCAGACCTAGATTTCAAACCTGGATGTTGCCAACTCTTACGTTTTTCATCATGAGAGTCATGATTTTTGGCATTTTTCTTTAAGCCCTATGGTCGTGAGACTTGTGAATATTTCAGAATCTGAGCTTTCATTTCAAAACAGACAGTACATTTCTAGCCATTGTGGGTACGGAGAAATACTGGAAAATATGAACCATAAAGGTGCAAAAACTGGAAGGCAAAAAAAGAGCTCAAATGTATTATTTAAAACATCTTATGATATTTTGAGGCCAGACTCATAATTTTTGAATACTTGGGGTTGGCAGTTGGGCTAATCTCTCTCAGCGGACTAAGATCATGCAAAATGAAATTAAGTCCAGTTTCTTACCAGCACTCTTGTTCACTGGACCTTTATAACACCTATGTTTGGAGGTGTTTGGATATGTTTAGGGCCATTATAAAAGTAGGAGGGTAGCCCTCAGTAATGAAATTTGTATCCATGTTCAGATATACTGACACATCCTTCCCCTGATAGCTTATGTCTCTGCCTCCCAAATTCAGAGTGTGTTCGGACATGAAGTATAGTATACAACAAAGATAAAAGGCCTGTACCCCATTACCTGTCCTTTGAGTGTGGGTGAACACTTTTTACGAAGCGCTCACTCCCCTCTCAGTCCTCATCCACAAAGGAAACCTGCACAACATCTTCAAAAGTTGAGCCTGGGAGTTACATTCATAACTTTGTTAGACGCTAAAAATCATGGACTAAATAGAGACACTGGATTTATGACCTTTTATAACAATCTATAATCCACTAAGCCCCACTTTCCCCAGCTTGTTTTTTTAATTTTTATTTGTTGCCCCTCATTTCATTTCCCACATATGTCTAGGGAGGTGTTAACTGGTCACTTCACTCTGAATGGTCCTTTGAAATACGTGTTTACTACTTATGCTAAACAATCTGCTTCACCTTGTATTTAGCTGTGCCATTGAGTACATTTCCCAGACCTGAAGAAGAGCTCTGTGTAAACTGGAAAACTTGTCTCTCTCACTAACAGAAGTTGGTCCAATAAAAGATATTACCTCACCCACGTCGTCACTCTAATATCCTGGAACCAGCATGGTTACAACACTGCATACACCAAATCCCCCTCGAAACACCATATTAATGCATAAACTCCTGGCCCATGTGGTACTTGGTATTTAATCTGAAAATGTTGATATGCCACCAGCAGGGGGCAGAACGTCCTCTTTTGTGAGTGTACGTGTATGTAGATCGGTGATCCCTGATAGCTTCTAGACAACTCACTTTTCTGGAGAGGCTAATCCTGTCCGCAGTACTCAGAGGCATCACACCCACTGGGAAATTGTCCTGGCCTCAGCGATCCACCCTGGTCTGGAGTCAGTTCGAAGTCAGCCTCTAGAAAGGCAGTCAACCCAGGGCTGGCTCTTCCACTAGGTGGTCGCCTAGAGTGCTAGGATTTGGGGGGTGGGGAGCTGCTGTGGGCAGGGGGGCTGGCTGGCCGCCACGGCCCATGGGTGGGAGGGGGTTAGCTGCTGCAGGGGGGTGGGGAGCCGCCGCCGCGGGCAGGGGGTTAGCTGCCGTGGGCAGGGGGGTGGGCTGCCGAGGGCGGGGGGGAGGAGTTTAGCTGCCACGGTGGGGTGGTGGGGGAGAGGCAGGGTTAGCTGCCGTGGCGGGCGTAGGGCTGGTGCAAGGAAGTTTCGCCTAGGGCACAAAACTTCCTTGCACCATCCCTGAGTCAACCTACATACAGCCTGCAGCACCTTGTGAGGAGAACTTCAGTTTTGATGGATTTAAAGCAGTTATGTTATGAGAGTCTCTTATTTACAGATTTACCTGTTGTGATTGTTTAGAGTGGCTTGTGTTGACTGGGTACTAACCACGTTTCTTGTTTTGGTTCGGTTTCCTTGGCTCCATCCAGAGAAGAAAGTGAAGAAGTCCGACTGTGGGGAGTGGCAGTGGAGCGTATGTGTACCTACCAGTGGAGACTGTGGCCTAGGGACCCGCGAGGGCACTCGCACTGGAGCCGAGTGCAAGCAAACTATGAAGACCCAAAGGTGTAAGATTCCCTGCAACTGGAAGAAGCAGTTTGGAGGTAAGGGTTGCCCCATCTTGAGTGATTCACTTTATCTCCAACTTGAGTATTGGGAAGTGACCCTTTGTGTGTGCTCAGCCTGGGCCGAGGGCCCGTGTGCATGCTCTGCCTTTCTCTGCAGTGCTTCTTGTTCAGTACAACGAGAGCCGGTTGCAAATTTTTCACTACCTTTTTTTTTTTTAAATGATAAATGGCTTTTAAAATGGAAATGCGTAGGATTTTTTTAAAGTCTATTTGACTGTTGTTGAGTTTTCGGGATTGGACAAAGGACGGGGGATCATTTTCCTCACTAGCTCTGATTACAGCCCATTCAGGAAGTGCTGCACTGAGATATACTCTGTAGGAGAAGGCAGATTTTACAGGCCTTCAAGGACAGGGCTTGAGTCACCCCGGGTTTAGGCCACCAGAAGGCAGGATATTCACAGTAGAGGGTCAAACTGAGCAAATAACTGATTTTTCAATGTGGTGGCCACGCTGAAAAATCTGGGGGGGGAAATAGTTAGTTTTGAACTGAAACAGATTTTTTTTTTATCTTTGCCAAAATGTCCCTTGAATTTTTGCTGCCCCCCACGTTCCCTTTCTTTGGATGTGTGATCCACCTGCCTGAAATCACTGGCAGTATGTGCCCACCTGGTTAGACTTGGATAACATTTTATTCATGCTCCATGAGTCTTTTTTTAAAATTCTGTGTGTTCCCACACTCTTTGCAGCGGAGTGTAAATACCAGTTCCAGGCCTGGGGAGAATGCGACCTGAATACCGCCTTGAAGACTCGAACTGGGAACCTGAAGAGAGCCCTTCACAATGCTGACTGCCAGAAAATTGTCACCATCTCAAAGCCCTGTGGGAAGCTTACCAAACCCAAACCTCAAGGTACAACCCATTTGCTGCCAGTAATGCACTATTCCATTTTAATCCAGTCACTGCTGGAATCCCAAATGCTTTAATGGGAAGTCAGGAGTAGAGGAAGGATTGTAATTTCTTGTCCTTTCCCAGCCACAACACTGCTTCTGCATCTGATCTCCCAACCAGGAGTATGTATCCAAGCCATGGAGCCGTGGGGTCTTGACAGATAGGAGGTGGTATGAGGATTTAGAATCCCTCACTGAACTCCACTGCAAATGTACTGGCACCAGTTTTTTTTAATCTATGGGTGTTGATGCTCTCATGGCTTCAGGGTACAGGAGCTCTTCCCACAACCCCTACTGATGGGAATACACCAGGAAGAGAAAATGTTTCTAACAATACAAATAACTTTTTTGTATCTCTTTTTTGTTAGACTTTTAACTGCCTGCTGACAAGCCAAGCTTTCCCTTGGGATGGGAATAGCTTAAGGAACATTGTTCACACAAGTCATGGGGAGAAGAGGTTATTCTCCCTGCTCCTCAGTGTGTCTAGAATAACATTGCAAAATCAATGAATGTTCTGTGCACTTTGGATCATGTGGTCTCAAGTCTAAGAGAAGTGTTTGGTAATGCAGGGGTGGCAGGAAGAAGGGGCTGTGTGTGTTGTCTCTTGCTGCAATTAACAATGCAATTCCCAGTTCGTGGACAGCCATACGTCCCACTAATTCATCCTGTTTCCATGTGTCACAGACTCTCTTGGTCAATATCAGGCAAACTTGTTTTCTTTCTAATTACTCGGGTTTTTTAATGAACTCTTCTGCAGCAGCAGCAGGTACAGGATAATTTATAGTGGGCGTTTAGACTGCATGAAGTACCACTTTGTCTCAGACAATATGATTTGTATAGACCACATAGGGCACATCACATGGCCATTTTTTTGCTGGAATATATGCTATTTTTACTTAAAAACCAGCTGAGGTTAAGCAAATTCCAGAGTTTCTTATTGTTTTCTTTTTCTCAATAAATATAAAAAAATACTGTGTATGATTTAAGTGACAGGGGTCCCTTATATTAGCAACTCCCAAAGTGTCATCATTGGATCACTAGTGGTCCGTAGAGTACTTGCTTATGGTCTTCTCCTTATGTATCAATTTATATATACCTCCTTAACTAAAGATTTTGTGTGTGTGAGAGAGAGAGCTTTACCATCAATAGAGCTGTAGCTAATCTGCCTTGTGCATCATTCACAGAATTATCAGATGAGTTATGATTCTAGAATCTGTGTTGATGATGATGTTCGAAGGACCAAACTGGATTTTCAGAGACTAGCTGAGTTTGGTGCATTTGGGAGGTTATTGGATAAAGCTTCATCCTACACTACCAGAAGGCCTCTGCCATCCCTGTCCCCACTAGTCAGTTGCTCTGTTCTGCAGCTTTGCTAAGTTAGCATTTTCTAAATGACTTGACAGAAGGGGGCAGAGCGAGACAAGCAGAACCGTGGTGGAGGAACACTTTGTGGGAGAGATGCAGTCTGATGGTGGAAAAGCAGCCTTTAAGCTTCATTTTTTTTTTAAAAAAAGAAAGCTCTGTTGGGATTATTGTAGCAGCCCTTGTTAAATGGAACTGGCTTTCCTGAATCAGAATATCAAGTCACTCTAACAATGAATGGAGCTACACGAACAGAGAGAGGTCAGTTTGGACTACTCCGAACACAAATGTTTTTGGGAGCTGAAATGCTGGTTACAGCAAGCCTGGCTGTGCTGCATAACTTAATCCGAAGACACAACTTCATGTGTTTTGAAACAATGGAAATGAAAAATGGGTGTAAATGTAGGTCTTTGCAGTTAAAAATTATAGTAACTGAAGGGATAATTTCTATTCTCGGATCTCCACTGGAGATCTTTGTGGCACGTTCCTGCACTCTACCCCATGCCAAACTTCCATAGGCATAGGCAGGAGTTCTGTGTGGGAGTCAAGTGTAGAATACAATGGAGAAACTCAAGATGGACAAGAAATCAACATAGTTGATCTAAGAGCAGAAATCTCCCATTTGTGTGTGTGTGTGTGAATAACAGGAACTCCATTTAAATTGAATTGTAAATGGGGGTTGGGTAGGGTGAGAAATTAGAATGTATTTCAGGAGGACATAAACATGTAGGTGGAGATTTTTTTAGCTGACCCAAAAAGTCTTGGCTGCTGAAATACCGAATGGGGTGAGACTATATTTTTGTTTCAGCAAGTGACTACATTCTTCATGAGGGAGAAGGAATTGTAAGATGGATTTCAGTGCCCACCTAAAATGGACTCTGGGAGTAAATGGAGGAAAAACTAAACTGCACTTTGTCTCTAGTTAGACTGGGGATCCTGTTTAATTCGTTAGGAGGAGAGAAACATGTTGTTTTGGGGCAGAATAGTGCATGGAATGCTCTGTGCCTACATGCTGCAACTCCTGTTAAGTGGGGGGTGAACTGCAGTATCATAGATTGGCTATTACTCCCACCAGGGATCACGAACAGCAGCAAGTATAGTGGCTGTTGGGTGTCTGAGATGTTCTTCATCAGATTAATCTTTTTCACCTGTAACCATTATGCTTCAAGAGCAGCATCTCTGTTCTTTACCAGCAGGAAGATAAACTCTGATTATCTCTCCGGCAGCGCTAGGCTGAAAGGAAGGAAACAAAGCAAGCAAAGAACTGAATGTTGGAAATACAAAGTAGATTATCCTGTTTAAAGACAGACAGATAGGGAGATAATTATTTGGGCTCAATTTCAAACCAAGCCAATATGACCAAAAGTCATTCCATAGGAACAGAGATATTGCCATATTGGATCAGATGGTCCGTCTAGTCCAGTATCCTGGATATTGGCCAGTACCAAATGCTTCAGAGGACTGTGTAAGTGCCCTGCAGTAAGCGTTGTGGGATAACAGCCTCCTAAGCCCCAGTAGATAGAGATAGGCTTACATCCTGAAGTTTGAGGATTTATATTCCTTCCAAAATTTCATTTAAAATATTTATTCCTAGAACTCTGATGCTCTCATTATCCATGTAAGCATCCAGTTTTTTCCTGAATCCTGCCAAGTTCTTGGCTACAGTGATATCTTGTTGCAATGAGTTCTGCAGGCTAACTGTGTGTTCTGTGAAAAAGTATTTCCTTTTTTCATCCTTGAATTTGTCGCCTTTCAATTACATTGAATTTCCCTCTGTTCTGGTGTTATGAGAGAGGGTGAATAGAAACTCCTGATCTACCTTTTTAACCATCCATTATTTTATATACTCTTATCATGTTCCCTCTTGTTTGCTTTCTCTCTACGCTAAATAGTCACAGTCTTTTCAACCTTTCTTCATAAAAGTTTTTCCATGCTTTTAATATTTCTTGTTACTCTTCCTTGAATTCTCCTATATTATTGCTAAATCCTTTTTGAGATGAGTTGACTGAACTGAACACAGCATTTCAGTGAGGGCCTGAAATATATTGATTTATATAAATAATGACATTTAATATTCTCTTTATTATTCATCATCCCATTCACTATGCATCTTTTTTATGACCACTTCTATGCATTGAGCAGAGATCTTCATTGAGCCATCCAGAATGATACCCAGGTCTTTTCTCTGGATTGATGCAGTTAATTTAGACTTCAGTAAGGTGTATTGGTAGTTCACATTATTTCTTCCAGTGTGCAGTACTTTGAATTTTTTAGCACAGACTTAATCAAGCTAAGGGAATGGAACAGACGAAATTCACTCTCAAATTTTTCATAGTCGTCTCCAGTCTTAACCGACAATAATTTTGTATTATCTGCAAATGTTGCTACCACACTGCTTATCCCCTTTTCCAGCTCATTAATAATTACATTGAACAACACTGGTCCTAGGATGGAACCATATGTCTTCCTACTGTTAATGTGAATATTCTCTTGGCCACCTCACAAGATGATTGTTTGATTTTGTGCAAGATTGCTCTTTGTATTGCAAGAAGGAAGAGTGCATATAAAGAGGGAGAAAAATAAATATTGAAGACTTCCCTTTAGCTATCCCACTGGGAGGTATATATTTTGTTTTTTCTGGGAACCTGTGTGAGCTCTAACAAAACTTCTGCTAAGCTAAATCAGTGCAGCTACTTATTAACCTCAGGCTTGGGAAACTGGTGACCTGGGCTTTCATTCCCATTTTATACATTTTCTTCATTATTAATCAGTAGCCGTGGAAAGGCCTTAAAATGGTCTTCAAGCTGTGTCCAATCTGTCATTGTCTGATGGTGGAATTTCATTAATTCAGACACCAGTTTTAGAGCTTGGAAAGCTTGTTTCAAATGCACCTATATTTCTTCCTCACCAGAAATCGATCAACCTCCGCATTCTTTCTGTGCTTGGTACTGCATAACTGCCAACTTTAAGTATTGATTGTAGTCTGGGACACCTTCCACCTCAAGAAACTCTGCTGACTTTTAGCAAAAGAACAACTGAATCAGAACCCATTAAATTTTCTAATGGGCACTTTCCTCTGGAGGTTTGTTGGGGAGCTACGATATCTGATGATAATGCCTTGATCCTAGGTTGGTGTATCAAAATATGACCACCCTACTATATCCTAGAATGAAAAATTGAACACATTCTTGAATTTGGTGTATTTTGATTGGGAAGTTGTTAGCACTCAAACTGTGATATCCCAGATGTCATGGTTTGTGTGTCTGTTACACAAATGAGGCCATCAGAAAACATGTCATAGGCTGGGAGAGATAAAACAATATTTTTTATCATGGAATCCCAGCAGAGGCAACTGAATCTCCTCAAGCATGCACAAACATACATTCTAACCAGTGTCTGCTGCGCCAGTGATGTTCAAGGTCTTTCTAAACTGTGCTGATAGATATGAAGGAATCAGGCACTTTTGGTGAGCAGCTGCTGTAATGGCCAACTTGCATTGATGAGCGGAAAGCATTGCCAATAAACTCCATCTGCCCTTCTTCCTGGCCACCCAAACTTGATTGATGATTGTTCAGGTTCCAGTTGACCAGAAAGTAAAATAATGAGTTATTGTCACGTTTCAGAAAATATTTTCCTTTGCTTCTCAGAGGGGAAGAATTTATTTTCACTGAGCTTGGTTGTCTCAGTGGTGGTCTCTCTCTTTCCCTGCCTCTCACTTTCCCTGTCTTTCCACCTATCTTTCTCTCTATATTTTTGACTGTTTGTTCTTCAGATTAAAATATGAGATTAAATCATCAGTATATACCTATTATCTGGTGATTCTTCAATGTAGCCCTCTTTCTTTCTAACTCCATTATATTTTCTCTCTGATTTTTTTTACACATATTTTCATCTTCTTCCCCATCCCCTCTTCCTTCCCATCTTTCTTCTTTATATAGTTTTATGTATCTGTTCTGAATTACCATGCTGTTACTCCACGCAGTCTCAACAGCTGGGATGACTAGGTATTATCACTCATGCTGCAAATACAGTTCACCAACTTGTATTTGCAACTTCCAGCCACTCTCATCTTTAATGCCAGGGTGTGGCCTGAGGAAGATTTCAAGTCACAGCATCCAATATTCCAGAAGGTTGCTTGGATCAACCCACTATGAACATTGGATTCTGTTACCTTAAATTCCTATGGGCTTCCATATTACAGGTAAAGGTGGCTGCAGTCTGCTCCAGTAAAATGGATAAGGTGCAGCCCTTGGGCTCCTGGCAAGTTGTCAGTTTAAGGGGGGAGGGATAGCTCAGTGGTTTGAGCATTGGCCTGCTAAACCCAGCGTTGTGAGTTCAATCCTTGAGGGAGCCATTTAGGGATCTGGGGCAAAAAAACGCAACAAAACAAATCTGTCAGGGGACAGTACTTGGTCCTGCTAGTGAAGGCAGGGACTGGACTCAATGACCTTTCAAGGTCATTCCAGTTCTAGGAGATTGGCATATCTCCATTTTATTGATTGATTGATTTATTTATTTTAATGCAATTCTCTCTCTTTCTCAAAGTGTGGGTGTCCATATCCCAGAGGGAATATAATCCTCTTTGTATTCTTGCTTATATCATGTCATCTGGGCTCCTTGGGTTGGGTTTACAACACTAATGCTAAATACTCTGCAGTGCATAGTGTGTTTTATCTAAGAATCTTTACAGACAACAATTAGCTAATCCTCACAACACCCCTGTGAGCGAGGGAAATGCTATGATCCCCACTGTGGAGAGGCATGGTGACTGAGATATAGAAATGATTTGTCCAAGGTCACACACAGAATCAGTGGCAGATCCAGGAACAGAATCAAGAACACCTGACAAGCTCTATACTCTGAGCAGTGGCTGCTGCTTCCTTTTCTTTCCGGTCCCCGTGTTTATTAAAACAGCATGATTTTTCAGGGTAAATATGGTTTATCTCTGTCTCCAATATAATCTTTGATTTGGAGTTAGCAATCTGAGCAGATTCAAGATACTAATGTTTTGTTTATACTCAGGCTGCTTGACAGGAAGTTAATTTACATCTTCCTTTAGAAGGTGCCAAAATATAGAGCTGGACCTTGTTGAGAAGATATGCCAGCAATCAGATGAGCTGCCTGCCTCCTTGCTATGCTGGAGACACAAGGTAGGAGGAGGTAATGTCTTTTATTGGACCAACTTTTGTTGGTGGAAGAGAGATGCGTTCGAGCTACACAGAGCTCTTCTTCAGGTCCTTCTTCAGATCCTTGCGATGCTGTCAGGCTGGATTACACTCTGGGGGCAAAATATACCAGGTGCCTGTTGCTATAATGCGCCCACTATAGTAGGAGACTGGATATCCAGCTGCAGATAGGATGTACTGCTAACCATTGTGTCACCAGAACACACTGTCTGCTATCTTGGCAGAATGACTTGGCTGCCAGTTAGTGGCAGGAGCTGACCGTGGTGTTGTCTGACTGGATCACTGGCCTGATATACAGCTACTTATTGCTCAAACAGACTGGCTGACATATTGGGCTGCCACTTGACTGACCCTGTTGAGGGAGTGGATGATCTGCCATGCTGGTAGATTGGACTGTGCGCTCTGTACCGTGCCCTCTCCCATTATAAAGAATGAAATATATATCCCCACTTCTGAGTGGGAAAAGATTCATAAGCACTAGGAACTTAAAAAAAATTTATAAAGATGCTGAAATCACAGGCATTACAGTCCGGGCTCCTTCTCCCTCTGTAAATTCCAGGACTTCCAGCCTTTAATGTGACTCATTAGTCATGTATACATGCGGCTAGCATAATAATTAGTACTATAGAAGGCAGAAAAATAGGTTGCTGCTCAAACTAATGAGATATAAAAATGAGGGATTTTCTCACTTTAGGCAAACAGCTGTGACAGTGAAACAATAAAGGAAAAAGCATAATTGTGGGGCTCTTCCAAACCATGGTGGTGGTTTCCTAAAAACCGTCTCCCATCCTCTGAGGGAGAAACTTCTCTTTTCACTCCAGCGACATAGCTGCTATACTAGGGTTGGAAAGCATAGCACTTGGAGCTCTACAATGGTGCCCAAACTGATCTTCCTCTTTATCTGCAATGTATGCCATATGGGACCTGCAGGGCCTGGTATTTATTATTTGTGTTTGCAGCAGTGTCAACAGACCCAAACTGTGGGTTTCATTGTGCTAGGCACTGTATAAACACCAAGAGTATGCCTACCCTGTAATCAGCAGATGTGATTATAGCACATGTGGACATCCCCAAGCCAGATTTGATCTAGCTGGATCAAAGCTACCTCGAGTAACAATAGCAGTGAAGCCACAGTGGCTTGGGCTATTCCAGTCCACCTGCGACGCTGGGTACATTCTCAAGTGGCTAGCCTGTGCCACAGCCCTTGCTGCCTTGGCATCACTGCTATTATTAGTGGAGCTAGCTTTGATCTAGCTAGATTCAGGTTAAGTCAGGTATGTCTACACATGCTCAAGTCACACTTCCCAACTGCAGTGTATACATCCCAAAGTGAGAGACAGCTGCTGCCCTGAAGAGTTTATGGCCTAAAGAGCTCAGACAGACAAAGGACAGGAGGGGAGACGGCAGCCCAGAGAGGTAAGGTGACTGTCCCAAGGCCATGGCAGAGCCAGGATTAGAATCCAGGTCTCCTACCCCAAGAGCTCCATCTTGACATAGGTGAAAGGCTGCTCAGCTCAAGATGAAACACTGCTTGCTGGGAACTTTAGTCTTTGTGAGACATATTTCTGTGTATAGGCCACTGCTTCTGCAGCTGGAGTCAAAGGGATTTTTGCCATTGATTTTGATGGAAGCAGGAGTAGATTGTAAAAGAGAAGATTTGCTACTGTCTGGGCTAGTCTTGAGCTGCTGGCAAAATGCCAGCAAAGCCCTCAGTTGGTAATGTTGAGGTGCCCTTGATTTGGTTGCCTTTGATGGTGACTTGTCAGCACTCCCTGCTCGGATCTCTTTGGGACCTCCAGCTTTGTCCTCCTTATATGGGTACCTTTGAGAAATCTGAATGTTGGACAAATTACTAACATCTCCATAGAATCAAAAGGTAACATTGATTGAATTGACCCATGCAGAAGCTGCCTCTAATTCAGAAGAAAGAAAATGTGTTCAGGGGAGGGAGAAAGAAGAGCTAGATTTTTTTTATTTTTTATTTTTAGCTTTGAAAGAACATTTTTTTTCAAAACCTCATATTTTCAGATGTTTCACAATCCTGCAGAGGATTTTTTTTAAAAAAAAACCAATTCTAAGAGCTTCCTGGAATACCGAGTTTCAGCATTTTTTCATCCTTTGCTTTGTATGTCTGATTCCTTTTTGTGTGCTGCCCCAAATGGTGAAAAAGACTAAATGTCGGATGGCTGCTGATTAACCCTTTGGGACCACAAAGGTCTCCGTTAGCGTTAATGCAAAACTTTGTTTACGAAAAGTTTAAAAAGTCTGAGTGTCCTCATGCTTTTACATTCTCGTTGCCTCACTCTCCTGGCTTTCAGCCGTACATCCAGCCTGCTTTGGCATTCATCAGTGCCTTTCAGCAGTGAAAGGGCCTGAAGCTGTGGGACTTATTGGGATAAAAGATATGCCATCAGCAAATGTTTACACTCATTACCGTTCCAAGCAGTGAGAGAGCTCCCTTTCCTTCTTCTCTCCTTTCTCTTTCTTTCTTCTTCACTTCCTTCCTTTCTATCCTTCCTTCTTCCCCTTTCTTTCTCTCTCCATCTCCTCCTCTCTGTCTTTTCTTCTTGTCACAGAAGCCTTGTAACCAGCTCCTTGAAGTGTGGATCACTGATAAAAGCAGTGCCTGTGTCCTTAGTTCACAACACAAATATAATCTGTGGGCAGATGCAGCAAGCATGACAGAGAAATGCACACAGCTCTTTAACAAATATTCTTTCCCCATTTTCAGTAAATCACAAGCAAATTATTTTCTGTTAAATTTCCATTTACTAATCATGGGTAATATATAGTGGCAGCCTAGCTGTCAAGCTATCTGGTCATTTTTCTACATGCACATTTGTGTATAATACTCTAGAGCGATGCTTTTGGTTGTTGAGCAGTATCCCATTGGTGTGTGAACACTGAGAGTAAAACCTGAAAAAACATGTTGCTCTGAGTCCACATGCACACCCTCCCATTGGCATTAATGAGAGTTCCTGTGAGTCTCAAAGTCAGGGATTTTGTGGCTTAAATCCTGCTAGATTTGGAGGAGTTTGGAGGAGGAGTTTGGAGGAGACTCAGCACTGCTCTGGTCACTACTTTCCTTTCTTCCATCAATCACAGAATGTTTCTTGCACGTATAGCTGGAAGGGCTCCAGCAGTGATGTCAACACTAACAATTTTATCACAAGTCTTACGATATTAGGTATTTTCTAAAAGCCCCAGCTCCAGGAGTCAGGTGATTATATGAAAATCTCAGCTTTCATTTTAAAAGAAAAGGAAGTTCTTAGGTTTTGTGGTTTCAGAAAAAGGCCTGAAAATGTGACCGAGTGTAACCCTAAAGGCTTAAATACTAGAATGTGAAGAAAAGGAATCCCAAATTATTATAGTTATTATTAAATCTCATAATTTCAAAGCTAATTTTGTGGTTTTTCTGGGCCTGCCTCCTGATTTTTGAATGCTTGGGGTTGGTGATACTGCTCCTGTGACTGGCTTTCTGGTGTCATGAATATGCCTGAACAGGCAGAGCATTTTGGTTCAAATACTTGTTTGATTCCTTGTGGCTTATGTTCCTGAGACAGGAAATCTCATTAAAACATTGCCTTTCTCACAGTACCATAGCACTGAGCATTGAATCCACACTAAATGCAGGAAGTGCAGAGGTGCACGAAAACTAAAATGGAGTAAATGGACTTTTTAGTTCCTCCAAGTTTCAGTTCGGGTTTGAGTCCCACTTTAGATAAATAGATGTTCAAAGTGCTCCTTTTTTAAATTTGAAGCCTGTGCTGTGATGCTCATATAGTTTCAATATGACAGAAAGGGCAATTTTCTGGGAAAAAATGCCTGTGACCGAAATTATTATTATTATTATTTCTTTATTATTTATTAATTTTTATTTAATCATGTTTATTATTGGTAGTGCCTAAGGACCAACTGAGAATGGGGCCCCGCTGTGCTAAATGCTATACATACAAGAGTAGTAGAAAGTCCCTGCCCCAAACAGCATAAAATGTACGTAGATAAGACAGACACAGATTAGAGGGAAAGAGATAGATAGATTGATTTTTGTCAGTTAGCCATGGTTGTCAAACTGTCTTTAGGTCTGAAAAAGGTTATTTTCACCAGTTCAAAAAGATTTCCATGTTTTATTGCATTCTGCTGAGTAAAAAGTAGCTTATTCTTAAAGATTCAGACATGCATAGAGAGTGTGCTGTTATCAAATGATGGTGGTTTCTAAATAAGGGACTGAGCCTGCTGCCAATGAAATCAATGGAATGTTTATCACTGGCCATTGTGGGAACAGGATCAGACCCATGGTGGCTCTGTTCTAATCAAAGACAGTTCCTGATCCTGCAACACCTTACTCAGGTGACTACTCCTTATGCATGGGACTGCTCTGATGAGTACGGAGTGCTGGCGTGATTAATGGTTGCAGGATTAAACCCATATACAGCCACACAATTCGCGCTTTCTGAGGTGTATTGTATGCAGTACAATGATAGCTATTTCTTTATTTGGAGGAAATGCTTTGGGTTCCAGCAAGTGGCTATTTCGTTGTGAAGCACACTTGATTGCCATTCTATGTCTGTATTACCAGGTATTCTGAACTCTGTCTCTGCATGTGTACTGCCTCGTATTCCGGTTTCTACTTGGGTTGGGGCATTGACATACTATTGTGGTTTCCAGCTGGGCAGGGGCATTGGGAAGTATTTCAGAAGCAATTGGGGGGAAGCGGGAAAACATAGTGTCAAGTTTTAGATACACACTTTTTGCTAAACATCCAGACAAAATGTTAATAACTAGAGCTGTGTGAATAACTGATTTGCTGCCTGTACTGAAAAAAAATTGGTTTGAGTTGAACCAAAATAACTTTTTCTTTAATGTTTCAGTGAACTGAACAATTGAAAAAATATATACTTTTGGATGGAACTAAATGTTTCATTGTCCTCAAAATGTTTCATTTTCAAGCTTTTTAAAGCTACTATTTTTTAAAAATAAAATTGAAGTAAATTTCCAAATGAAAGTGATATGTTTGGGGAGGGGGATGAGATTTTTTAATAAGTTTTTTCAACAGAAGTTGTTTTGGTTGACCGAATTTGCATTTTGCATTGAAAAAAATTAGTGCGAACATTTTTGCTGAGGTCTGTTAATGACACTTTAGTTGGATTTAGTTAAAATAGTTGGGGCCATACTTGGCCCCCACTTTGGTTCCTGTCTGCTGCTCCAGTGACGCAAGGAGAGTGTAAAGTGGCTCTAATAGGGCAGTTAAGAGTTGCTCTGATAAGAGAGAATCCCCATCTGGCATAGAGATGGTGTAACAGTCTTCATACTCCCTCCCCTGGCTCCCCAACATAGCGTATGTCAGGGGTCGGCAACCTTTCAGAAGCGGTGTGCCGAGTCTTCATTTATCCACTCTAATTTAAAGTTTCGCGGGCCCGTAATACATTTTACCGTTTTTAGAAGGTCTCTTTCTATAAGTCTTTAATATATAACTAAACTATTGTTGTATGTAAAGTAAATAAGGTTTTTAAAATGTTTAAGAAGCTTCATTTAAAATGTAGAGGCCCCCGGACTGGTGGCCAGGACCCGGACAGTGTGAATGCCACTGAAAATCAGCTCGCGTGCCGCCTTTGGTTGCCTACCCCGATGTATGTGTTGGGGCAGAGCTAGAGGGAGAGGGAACGTCTAGGCTACTGCTACATTCCAGCAAACCCCAGTCAGATTAATAGCCCCTAGGGGAGAGCATAAATGTGGCAAACAGCCCCCTCTGCCACTCTGTGTGCTGAGTACAGTTTGACAGAACTCGAGGATCAAGCCCTTTATTTGTTAACTTTTACCTTACTGATGCCATTGACTTCTTTACTGGGGCTCCTTTACGTGAGGTGCCTTTACGTGAATGCTGCAGTGGGTAAATTCAAGTTAGAATTACATGTGAGTGGGTAGGCACCTGCCTCTCATCTGTTCAAAGCTCCTCATAACAGCTCCGGTGATTATAACTAACACATGTCAGGTGCAAACACATTCCCCATGGCCAGCGCACAGCTGATGTGCAGAGTCTGTGACTTCCTCTTTGCAAATATGGCATTCATTAAATGGAAAAGCTGCAGGAGCCTGCTGCTCACACAGAGCACTTGCAGAGCTGGCAGTTCTATGAGTGCAGGCAGCACTCACAGTACTGCCTCCCCGGGCATCAGCCAATTCAGTGCTGTGCAGCAGAGACAGAGAGTTAGCATTGGCAACAGCAGTGCAGTGACTCTTCCATCCCAAAGGCTCATTATCACTGGAGACAGCTTGACAGATTACTGCAGAAGGCAGGCTGAGACCACATTAAAAAGCCTAATAGGAAATGTGGTCCCCACCTAATGTTCTGAAGTGAAGGTCTTGCATCCAATCTGTGCCAAGGTGAATCAGGCCCAGATGGCTTCTCAGGCCTGAGATAGGAACATGGAAAAGTGGCTTATCAGATACCATGATTCCAGTGAATCTTTCCCCCACCTCCTCTTGTTCAACACATATGTGGGAATGAGACTGTAGAGGTTTCAGATAATTTGCCATTGCCCTGTGAGCTAGTCAGCACTTCCTGACAAGGGGTCAGCTCTGGCACTGCTAGCATTGTGACCCTGCAGTCACATCAGACTGCCACAGGCAGGAAACTAGTGCAGGGCTGAGTGAACGAGGTGGCATGGGTTCCTGTGTGGCCCCAGAAGCTGACTTGCTATTGTACAATACAAGTTACTTTTTGAGTGTGGAATTAGGAGGAGGATGAGGATGGAAATGAGAGCCACACAGCTGCAGAGCTGTGGGTTGAACAGTGGGCAAAGATGAATACAATACAGATCAAAGCAGCTTCCCAATTTGTTAACTGTGGAGATGCTAAAATCTCTGCAATAAGGAGAGGAGCGTAGCAGTTGTTAACAGACATGAGTAGTGGTAACCAGCAGGGTCTGAGTACACAAATCAACATTTTCAAACCTGACTGCCTAAAATTAGGCTCCTAAATCCACGGTTAGACAGCTGGGGTGGGATTTTCAAATGAGCCTAAGGCCTGGTCTATAGTTTATGTACCAGTATAACATTCAGTTAGGGGTGTGATTTTTTTAAAACTGATAATTTATACCAGTACAACTCCCAGTGTGGACAGTTGTATTGACAGAAAGGTGCAATATATTGGCATAGTCTTTCCCCTTCTCATGTGAGAATAAGGGCTCGTCTACACTTAAAATGCTGCAGCGGCACTGCTGTAGTGCTTCAGAGAAGACACTGCCTATGCCGACAGGAGGGATTCTCCTGTTGGGGTAGGTAATCCACTTCCCCAAGAGGTAGTAGCTAGGTCAATGGGAGACTCTGTCGACAGCTAACTCACCCTCTTCTATCTCCAATGCTTTTAGCAAATTTTAGTTGAAGTCTGCAACATTTTCTTCCGCTTCCTCTGAGTCTGAGTGGATTTTACAAATTCCAAAGCTTGTCTGATTGAGGGGGAGTAGCTGTTACTTTGCTCTAGTGGAAGCAGGGAGAGAGAGACTGGTCTCTTCAGAGTGCCATTTGTGTCATTCAGGAGGGTCAGTAACACTATGTCCCATCTTTACCAATTACTGCTCAGGGCTGGTCTACCCTGAACACATGCATCGGCATAGCTATGTTTCTCGTGGGGGGGTGTGTGTGTGTGAAAAATCCACACCCCTACGAGATGTAGCTGTGCCGACCCAACCTCCGGTGTAGACAGCGCTAGGTCGATGGAAGAATTCTTAAGCTGCCACCTCTCAGGGAGGTGGGTTAACTAGGCTGATGGGAGAATTCCTCCCATCAGTGTAGGTAATATCTACACTGAAGTGCTGCAGCTATGGTGCTGTAGCAGTTTAAGTGTAGACACACCCTTAATGCTAGGCTTAGTCTACACTAGAAAATTAGGTTGGTTTAGCTACATTGATCGGGGTGTGAAAATTCCACACCCCTGAGCAGTGTAGCTACATCAACCTAATCCCTCCTGTCAGGGTAGGTAGTGTCTACACCAAGGGTCTCAAACTCAATTTACCTTAGGGCCGGTGCCAGTCCACAAATCCTCCCAGCGGGCCAATAATGTGACTGAAAATGGTGTTCAGAAAAGAAAATGTTTATGTTGTATTTTTTATTTAGAATTTCTTAGAAATAATAAAACTGTCACACAACTTTATAGAATTCTTCGCCTGCCAGAGAGTTTTTAGTGTTTGCCAGACACCTGGCAACGCTTCAGTTCTGTCAGTTTGTTGATGTTTGGCCTCAGTGATTGAGCAGTTGAAACCTTCTGGATTGCAGCAAGGTGTGCAGCAGATAGTTATGTTCTGTATTTTGACTTGTTTATATTCATTGTGGGGAAAAGTGACGGTAACTAATGATGCTGCCTCCATGGCTGACTCTGCCTGGCAACTAATGATGCTGCCTCCATTGCTGCCTCTGCCCGGCAACGAGTGATAGTATCTCTGGCCCTCTCCCCCAGCCAATGGGAGCTGTGGGGGGCGGTGCCTGCTGCAGACATTGCCGGTAGTGTGGCTGCATGCATCTATGTTCTGCGGGCCGCAGTGGGGAGGTTCTCGGGCTGCAGATGGCCCGCGGGCCGGGACTTTGAGACCCCTGGTCTACACTGGAGCGCTGTGGCTGCACTGCAGTGTAGTGTTTTTAGTGTAGACAAGCCCTTACTTAGCACGTTTTGTGGGGTGGCAAGGGAGATGAAGTGAAAAATGGATGCTGGAGCTCTGGGGATTTCATGGTCTTCTATTTTTTCCTGAGGTTGGTGCCCCACATTTGCTTCAGTAACCAAGAAATAGGAGAGGTTCCCCCTGTGATCTTTCTGCTTAAGATACTCAGAGCCAGATCCTAAGCGGGTGTAAAACAGCGTAGCTTTATTTACTTCAGTGGAACTATGCAGATTTACCTCAGCGGATGAGTCCCAGATCATCAAGTTTAATGAATCCAATCAGAGTAAAAAGTCATATCCAGCCATCCAACTCAGGACTCTCAAGTGCTAGTGAAGAACACTAACAAAATGGGCACCTGGCAAACTCCTGGCTTGGAGGCTGACATTTGGCCTGTGATTTCAACATGGATTTTTTTCCTATAAAGGGGAGAAGTGACGGTGCGATTTGATGGAGAGTGACGCCTAGTGGTTAAAGCAGGGTTGGACAGCTAGGACTCTTGAGTTGTGTTCCCAGTTCTGCCACTACTTGCTGTGTGGTCCTGGACAAGAAGCTTAACTGTGCAATGCCTCAGTTTCTTCATATGTATATTGGGTATAAATATATACGGTACTGTATTTCACAGTGGCATTGTGAGGATTAAGTAATGTTTGCAGAGAGGTTTGTGATCTACCAATGAAAAATGACATACAAGAGTAGTCCAAGTGTCATGCTGTCTGGAGTGACTCATGACCGAGAGTGCCAACCTCAGGGCACACTGTCAAAAAGCAGGGCAGACACCCCGCACTGATTGTATGTTCTATAATTAGATTTCACCAACCCAGAAACAAATGTGAACTCCTAAAGTACTATAATAGTTTTATAACAGAGTCACAGACAGTTCTTTAAGACACTCCAGCCTATCTTGCCAGCCAGGCAAGCTGGAGTCTGTAATAAATGGTCACTTACATCAAAAATCACAAAATATTCAGGTTGCTCCCAGTCCCAAGGAACCAGTCACTTACCCTAGATCAATTTGTACCTCATACCAAAGACAATGCTGGTAGCCAATCCTGTAATAAACTAACTAAAGATTTATTAACTAAGAAAAAGAAGTAAGAGAGTTCTTTACAGGACAGAGCAAGCAAGCATCTATACACAAATGAGTTTCAGTGTGTGATTCAAAAGGTGACAGAGCTGTAGTAATCTGCCAATTCAAAATGTCTTTCAGGACTAACCCAGGCCAAGCAGCATGGGGATTTCTTTGCTTATGTTTAGGAATCTTTGCCTCTCAGAATCCAGACAGCATAAGAGAGATTCAGTTTTTCCTTGTCAGGGATTTTTATCCCCTCCACTCCAGAATCCAAAACTGATGAGATGAGTTCATGAACAGGTCTCTCCTTCCTGGAGAGAGTTAGGAAAGCTGTTAAGAGGGCCTCTGTCCTTTGATGCCACACAATACCTCATTTGCCAACAATGGGTCATCTTGTGTGCAGGGCGAGCACTTTGCCTTAATTAATGCTTCTTTTCCTGTTTGGTGAGTTACACAATTACAGAGGTTTTCAATGCAAACACTCAATATAACTTTATAGCATGGGCTGCAGCCATTGATCTTACTTATAACCATAGAGGTTATAAATTAGATCAATACATGCTGCATCCTACAAGCATTTTATAAAGTCTAAACACATTCTTAGTAACTTAACATCTAACATCTATTTTGATAATGCTAACACACAGGTATGCAAGATTAGTCTGCCAGCATCACACCATGTACTTCCCCTAACCCCCAAACGCCTCTTGTTCATAATCTTTTGCTAGGCTACACTATGAACTTGATTTATCTATAAAAGACCATGACATAGGAACCTTAAATTAAACCTAAACTGTTGTTTCCTCACTCACCCAATGCTAGCCACGTACTACTCCATACCCCTTGGTGACAAAACTCTGGGTGACTGCAGCCTGAGCCAACAGTGGATGTATTTTGTGTCTGAGCTTGGACTGGGTTTTAAATGTGCACAGGTGCTGTTCTGAACAAAAAGGGGAGACACTGGCAGAACAGGGCCCAGAGAAGCAAGAGAGCTTTCTCACCACCCACTGGAGTCGCTCTCATGTTCGGAGAAAGCCAAAGACTTACAGTGAAACAGAAAGGAAATGAGGGAGGGGTGTGTGTGCGCAAAGCTTTTCTCCAGCTCTCCACTGAGCCGTGACCTGGTTTCTCCGGGAGCTGCCTGCTGTTTTCTTATTTTCTAAGTAAGTCCCTAAGACAATGCCTTGCATGCCAAACAGAGTCAGCCAATCAGATAGGAAAGGTTCTGAGTTGGAGACCACTCCCTGATCCTTCCTTTTTATTTGTCTTCCCTGGCTCTGAAATAACAGCTCTTGTGTCCATAGAGAAGATAGGGAGGAAAAGCTTCTCTTACCTGCCCGAGCACTGGGTTAAGTGGTTTTTTTTGTACTGTATTTAGCTATTAATATTTTTCATTGTTGTCATCTTGGCAGAACCCAAGAAGAAGAAAAAGGAAGGCAAGAAACAGGAGAAGATGCTGGATTAATAGAAGTCATGCTGGGCAGCAGGAGAAAGGGACATCAGCAAGCGTGATCAGTTAACAGTTTCATTTACATCTAGACGATTTACCCTAAAATTATTTATAGCTTAATTGTACAATAGGAGGGGACACACACACACACACACACACACACACACACACACACACACACACCTTTTTAAAAATTTTACTCTAGTATTTTTTAATGTATAACCCTAACAACATTTTAGAGGCCTGCAATAAAGAACTGTAATTTCATTCAGAAAATTATTTCTACTGTATATTGAACAATGTAGCGTATTTTAAGGTATTTTTCCCCTCAAGTCTTATTTTAGGTGTCGAGCTGGACAAGTTACTCCATGCAGGCAGAGCCTTGAGCCTGTGGAAGTCAGTGGGGCAGTGTGTGGGAGCAGGAGTCTGCCCATATGCAGTAATGTGTAGGATTCAGGCCTTAGGTCTGAAACAAACAGGACTTTTTTGCGGAGGGCGGGGCAGGGAGTCTTTTTAAAATTCTTGTCACAGCTAGAGAACTGTGTGGAAACTGTCTGTTTCGGGTGGGTGGGAAGGTTTAGTATTCGCTGGCAAAAAGTAAGAGGGGGTGGGACAGTAAGTATTCCGTTCAAAATACTACAGTTTAAAATCTCATTGTTTCTACCATTGGCATTTTATTGGCAGCAAGAATGGTGAAATCCTCTCTCTAGAAAGCTGGGGTTGGCAAAGTCCTCAATTTTCAGTGTGGCACTCGGCTGAAAAAGTTCTTGTCATAGTGAAACAACACCAAAACTCTCCTTTTGTTTTCATGAAAAATTCAAGGTAACAGAAAAAAACGTTTCCCTCTCTTTACCTGAAATCCTGCAAAAATACCTTCACCCCTCCCTTCCCCAGCAGGGGAATATTCTTTTCATGCAGTCTTGTTAGAAGCATTGGGTTTTTGCCTTACCCATCTCCCATTGACGTCAGTGGGAGCCTTTCTATTGATTTTAATTGGAACTGGTTGAGAAATAGTATTTTCAGCAGAAAAATTTGAAATATATGATTTTTTAAAAAATGGTCATGGAATTTTTCAGATTTTTCCAGAATACAAAAATGGAAAAAAATTGGTTGTTGAAAAAAAATAATTATTTTTTTCATTCACCCTCTTCCTTTCGTCTTTTCTTTTATCCTATTAGAAAAAAAGGAAAGTGAAAACCAAGAAAGGTTTTGTTTTTCGTTAAAACTTGGAAAATTTCAGTCAAAATAAATTTTCTCTGTGAAAATTTTCATTTAAAAAGTATTTTGTGGGGGGAAAATGTTGATTGAAAAAAAATTTGACCAGCCCTAATTTTAATAGATATTGGATCTGTACTTTTTTTTTAGGGTACAGGAAGGCTGATATTTTCTCATTTTAGCCCACTATTTCAATTGACTGGGAGGCCCAGGGAAAAGGCATCTGTTATATGAGCTAAAGTGCTACCCAACTGGCTCCTGGAAAGTCCCATAAAGGGCTACGCTGGGGAGAAGACTGTTTTTTCACTCAAGACAACATTTAGATTAGGATTTGCAAAGGAGTTTAAGGAATTTCAGTGCCCAAATTCCACTGAATTTGCATTTGGAAATCCCAACCTTATAGTACAAGGGATAGGATTTGGCTGCATAGGAAAGCAAGAATTTTTGCAGGGAAGTCCTATGGCCTGTGTTATGCAGGTCAGACTAGATTATCACAATGGTCCCCTCTGGACTTAAAATATATGAATCAATGAGAACCTGCCAACGTCAGTGGTTTTGAATTGGATGTAGGGGGAGTCCATCTGAACAGATCATGCTACAGGTTTGGGATATGGCTTGTAGAAATGGTGGAGCTTCCTTTCCTCACACTAACACACTAAAATCCCACCACCACCATATCAAATAAACCAGGCACACCCTCTTTGTGCTCCCCCTGGTTCTGGAATGGAAAGGATGCTTTAGGCTATGTCTTGCAAGGCAGAAGTTCTCAAACTGCTCTCCAGAGCCCTCCTTCATCCCCTGCAGCCTGTAACAGTGTGAGACACAAGCAGTTGCTGGAAAGGAAGGTGGTTCCAGGAGCGAAGAGTTTTTCACTCAAAGCCTTGGTCTACACTAGGGGGGGATCGATCAAAGTTATGCAATTTCAGCTAGGTGAATAACGTAGCTGAAGTCGACATACTTAGATCTACTCACCGCAGTATCTTCACGATGGTGAGTCAACTGTTGCCGCTCCCCTGTCGACTCCGCCTGCGCCTCTCGCGGCGGTGGAGTACAGGAGTCGACGGGAGAGCGCTTGGGGGTCAGGGCCGGCTCTGGCTTTTTTGCTGCCCCAGGCAAAAAACCCACCGGCTGCCCCTCTCAGGCTGGGCACCGGCGGGGAAGGCGGCATGCCCGCGGTCCCGCTGCCGGCCGGGGCGATGCCGCACTCCCCGGCCGGAGCGCCGGTGGGGAGGGCGGCATTCCTGTGGCCCCGCTCCCACGGCCCGGGCACCGGCAGGGAGCATGGCATGCCCATGCCCGCGGCCCCGCTCCCCCGGCCGGGGCTATGCCGCACTCTCTGCTGTCCCGGCCGGGGCGCTGGTGGAGAGGGCGGCATTCCCGCTGCCCTGCCGGAGTGCAGGCGGGGAGCGCGGCATGCCTGCCGCCCTGCTCCCCCAGCCGGGGTGATGCCACGCTTCCCAGCTGCCGGGCACCGGCGGGGAGCGCGGCATCCCTGCTGCCGCCCCGGCTGGGGGGCCGGCGGGGAGCGCGTATTCCCCGGCCCCGCTGCCCCAGCCGGGGCGCCAGCGGGAAGGGCGGCTTCCCTGCTGCCCCGGCCAGGGAGCCACCTGGGAGCGGGGCTGGCCCGAGGCCCCGCTCCCCCGGCCGGGGCTATGCTGCTCCCCCCGCCGCCCCAGCCGGGGCACCAGCAGGGAGGGCGGCTTCCCCGCTGCCCCGGCTGGGGGGGCCGGCGGGGAGCGGGGCTGGCCCGTGGCTCCACTGCCCCAGCCGGGGTGGGGAGCGGGGCTCGCCCACGGCCCGCTGCCCTAGCTGGGAAGAGTGTTTTTAATAAAAAAATTTTAAAACAAACCTCAGCGCCGCCCCCCTCCAGGTGCCGCCCCAAGCACGTGCTTGGTTGGCTGGTGCCTGGAGCCAGCCCTGTCGGGGGTCGATTTATTGCATCTAGACTAGACGCGATAAATCAACCCCCACTGGATCGATCACTACCCGCTGATCCGGCAGATAGATAGACATAACCAAAGGCTTTCCAATACACACGTGCACAGCTTACTAAGGCTTGGTTTACTTAACACTTATACAAGCATAAGTATGTTGGCCACGGGTGTGAAAAAAACACACCCCTGGTTGGACATAGCTATGCCCACCACACCCCCAGTATAGATGCAGCTATGCCAACACAAGAGTGATTCTGTGAGCATAGCTATGTTATATGGGGAGGTGGGGTCCTTATGTCGACGGGGTTCTCTTGGTCTACACTATCAGGGCTATGCCGATGTAGCTTTGCTGGCGTAGGCTTTGTAGTGGAGACAGCCTAAAGATGTGATGTTGCCCCAATGTAGTGAAACCACTGGTGCAGCTTTGCATACGGACGCTTTTACATCATTTTAAACCTGGTTTACATTGGTGTAGCTTGCCTCCATTAAATGAGGAGCTGTCAGGAGTTGAGAATGCTGCAGATAGACTACCTCATTCTCTTCTGATATACACTGGGCTAGCAGTTTTATGAAGAGGGCTGCTCTCCCCTCCCACCTGTAAGGGGTTAGAAGTAGATGTAAGTGTCCTGCTTCAGGAATGGTTTCCATCTTCAGTTGCTACAGCTCTAAGATGGCCCTGAGGGAATGATAAATATCCCTAAAACAACACGACCTCCTATGGACACTCAAAACCAGTAGAGAGAGATGAAGTGCCATCCTTTGACTTGAGATGCATCTGAATGCAAACCCTGGCTTCAAACACCTGCAAATTTGGGGAAGTTGGGATCTAGATTCAGATCTAGATTCTGTGGCTTGGGATGCCGTCTAGTTTTAACATTGCTCCTGACAGAAACGCTCCATGCTTAAAGGGAGGCCCTGTTTGTAACACTAACATTGTGTCACCCACCAGTCAGGATCATCTAATGACGTAGTGCCATTCCTTCCAGAGCTACTCTTCAGGGGAGGGGGATGTTCCAATTTGGAGAACAATAAAAATCAGCAATCGGAAGCAGCAGCTTGCTTGGGCTCCTGGTTCAGAATAGCTAGGTGCCAACTCAGCAATCATTCTATTAACACCACTTCTGTCCACTTCTCGTGTCTCTTTCTCCCTGTGGAGCAGGATTGACGTGGGAATTGGGTGGAAGTTTTGCTTCTGTGCTTTGAATTGTGCATTAACTGCAACTAAATGAATATGGAGCATCACTAAAAGCACAAGTGACATGCCTGGGAAATGAAGTCCCTCTGAGCTGGCCATTAGCAGGGAATATAAAAAGAAAGGAGTAATATGATCCTCTTCATAACTACAAGAATTCAAGTGGTGTTGATGCTGATAAGGGAAATCATAACATATTTCCCTCACCGTGGTGCATAGCTATTCCTTCATCGTTTGGCCTCAGGTAACAGACAATTCAAATAAAGCATGGTGCATTCATTGATAATGATCCAGGGAAGAATGAAAACAGCCACCTAACATGCAATATCCCAGCACTAACCAGGCTTTTAGCCTGAGTGTGGGCATGATAGCTACTTCCAGTTTGTGTAGGGGAATTCCTTCAAGAACTATCAGATTATTTTGTGATTGTTATTAGGATTAAAAGCTTTGGGGTGAAAGCAGCTGTTCCCTTGTTCTGCAAATCCAGACTATCTCTGTGTGTCAGTGTATCATGTGGTTTGTGTCTTCTGAACTGAAGTGCTGCTGAAATTGCTCTGCATCGACATCAACTTATGTAAACCTGCCAAGTCTTTTTTAGTGAAATATTTGAGGAGATCTGGCATTTCAACACAAACCTCCCAGAGCCGTCCACAGTGGAGAAAAAGGTGGGGAAGGGGAATCTCCCTTTCCATTAAGTTGAGTTGAGCTTCTTTAAATTGAGTTGAGCTTTCCATTAAATTAAGTTGAGTATTAATGGGACCCCTGGAGGTAGGAAGAGGCTGTCCAAATTACATGGGGAGATGGGCTTCTTGGTGAAGCCCTTTCCTCACAAGTCTTCTCTAGCTGGGGGCTTTCTGGTCGAGTGGAACACATCATATGCAATGGAAAACTAGGGACTCCAATGTAAAGGAGAACCACTTCAAACCCACAAGGCCCCTTTTTCAAGTTAAGCTGGGAAAACAGTGGAGACAACCCCACCGAAGGTGTCAGAATAAAGGATGAGGGGGTAGAACTTAAGGGGTGGTCAGAAACTGTTTGAGGAAGTTATGGCTTGCAGAAATAAACCCTTATTCGTTACTCTTTAGCACTAAGCCTTCCTGGTGTTTTTCTTTGCCTGTAGAACTCCTTAAAGTCAAAAGAGGTCCTGAGTCAAGTTGGTTTCTTCCAGCCTTTGACTTCTTGAATGCTGAATGAGCTGCCTATGATGCAACTGTACCCACAGTTCTCTTATTAAATGTCTGACAAAGAGCTTCCTATTTTCAAAAGCAATTGCCCATATTCAGTCTTTGGTGAAGACCCAAGAGAGGGGTTCCCCTAACAAAGCCAGTTGAAAAGGCCATTTATGGTTCTAAACGGGGAAAGAGAAGTTTGCAGAGAGAAGGCTGCAGCTTTGAATTCCATGAGGTAAAGGTAAAAGAATTTACAGGCTATGCTTCCTATCCATCCTTACCTTCCTGAAATTAATTATGCAGCCTGAATCCCCTCATCCTAATCTGTCTGGCAACAAGGAACTATCTAGTTTCCCCCAGTGAATCGTTACACTTTCAGTGTGGTAATTATGTGATTCATTCAGACTTTCCCGGTTGGAGGGGAACGACTTTGACTCTTCAGAGATTTTTTTTTGGTCATCCATGGGTCTTAACAGAAAAGCAGGATACTACTAATACTCAGAGCTAGAAATTGGCTAATGAGGATGTCACTATGCAGGCACAACACCTTTCTAGAACAACAATGTTTATAGAAACTACAAAAGGTGAATCCATGATTCAAAATGTATCTTAAAAAAATTGTGGCACCAATCTAAAATCATAA
The DNA here is from genome assembly GCA_033296515.1 of Macrochelys suwanniensis. Taxonomy (NCBI): domain Eukaryota; kingdom Metazoa; phylum Chordata; order Testudines; family Chelydridae; genus Macrochelys; species Macrochelys suwanniensis. The sequence continues at coordinate 242,450,287 of CM065775.1, read as the reverse complement.
AAATAGAAAGGGCATTTCCCCTTGTGTCATAAATTACACCTGGGCAAAGTGAGTACAATGACTTCACCAAATACAAGCCAGCAGAGAATCATGGCCAGCAACTCTATTATTTTAGAGCCAAGAGCAGTCAAGCAGAGTGCAAAACATTCTTCAAAGCAAAGGCTAAGATCTCTATCTCAGACTGATGTTCTCTTCTACCACCAAGTAAAGGGAAAACCATAGTGCGCTCCCCGTCCTTGCTGCAACTTCCTAGGAGAGGGATCCATTCAGAAATGTTTGAACATAGGAACCGGGGATGGGGGGTGGTGGTTTATGTTGCTGAAAATAAAATAAAATAAAATCCTCCCAATCCCTGTAGTTGTGATGTTAAAAATGTAAAAGGGAATGAACATTAAAATAATGAATTACAGGCTGAATATTGCACTCAATGAATTTCTAATTATGTACATAAAACCTTACCTTAGCTGATGTCTTCTCATGGGTTCTTTCCTTTTCTTTTTCTCTTTGTTTTTTTTTATTTGTATATTGATTTTGTAAGCTAGCTGTGTGTTATCTTTTTGATATTTTTTAAACTTGTATGAAAGCCATATATACACATTATAGGATGAAAGCATTAATCCTGTAACATTCCTTAATGGTTCCCTTAGTTTGGCAGGATCGTGGGAGGTCCTAGAGAATGTATATGTTTACTGATTGTATCAACATAATTTACTTGCTCTTAGTGGAGATGAAGATGTTAAATAAACTAATACACAGAAGTACGGCGGTGTCATCATCTGCTTGTTGAAACAATAAGGGACTTTGAAAGTCTCCTGAAAGAATTCCAAAGATTTTTGGAGGGGGTGTTTTTCTTCCTTTGAGGTGTCAATTTGATGTCAGCCTTGGGGTATTGCATTTTTAATAACCCCTTTCTGTATAAGCTCTTAGAAAGAGTCTTTATTTGCAGGAAGAAGCCTGGCCAAGTAACAGAGATTGGAAGCTACTTTCTAGTCATGGGCATCTAGACTGAAGTCTATCTTATCAAAATTCCCCCCATTTCCCAGTCCTGTAAAAGGGAAACACTTTATTAATAAACTCACTTAAAATGTCCAGAACATAGACACCACACTGAGAGGTCGGAGAGGAGTTTGGAACCATCTTTCTCATGGTCTCAAATGAGGATATCATATACTTCCTCAAGAATGGAATCTTCTCCTCAGTCCTTTTCTGCTATGGCTAATCCTTTTTTGAGGTGGGGGGGGAGTGCCAGTGGTGGGGGGAAATAACTGGGCATCAGAAAGGAGATCAGATACTTTAATTTCCATTGAGGAACAAAGAAGAGGGGGGTAATAAAGTGATGATGGCCTATCTGTTCTTTCCATCTCCCTTCCCCTTTTCCCTTCTTAAGTCTTTCTCCTTTGTCGTCCTCCTCTTGCCTTTCCTATTCCCTTTTTCTTTTCTTTTTGTTTCCCTTCCCTGCTGTTTTCTTAAATAAGTAAATGCATTGAATACTCCCCCACGAGCTCTTCTCCTGCTGAAGTGGCAGTTCTATCCAGTCCAAGCTGGTTGTCGACTGGATTGGTGATAGAGCTAGGAAAAGTAGATGGGCTTCTAGAATTATTAGGAAGACAATGAACTACTATTGTAAGCTGTGAAAACTGCCATTGTATGCTTCAAATCACTAAAGGGGTTGGCAAACCAAAGCCCACAAGAAAACCATCTACCTACTCTTATTTATTTATGCAATAATAATCTGCCATAATCTGCTTGGCTAGCATTTACACTATAAGACTGAGAGCAGAGAGGGAGTTATGGCATCTGTCATAAATATAAAGGGAAGGGTAACAACCTTTATGTATGCAGTAACATCAAATCCCTCCTGGGCAGAGGTACAGAATCACTTTACCTGTAAGGGGTTAAGAAGCTCAAATAACCTGGTTGGCACCTGACCAAAAGGACCAATACGGAAAGAAGATACTTTCAAATCGGGGGGTGGGGAGGGGGAGATTTTGTATGTGTTCTCTTTGTTGTTCTCTCTTTGGAGGGAGAGAAGGACCAGACAGGAAAAAACATATCCTGAAAACATACCTGAAATGAGCATCTAAGTTTACAAAAATTGTAAGTAAAGCCAGGAAATGCCTTAGATTGTCTTTTGTTTTAGCTTGTGAATTTTCCCTATGCTAAGAGGTAGTTTTAATCCTGGTTTTTGTAACTGTGAAGTTGAGTCCAGATGGGAGTCCTCTGTGTTTTAAATCTTTTATTACCCTGTAAAGTTACTTTCCATCCTGATTTTGCAGGTGTGATTCTTTTACTTTTTTCTTTATAATAAAGTTCTTCTTTTAAGAACCTGATTGATTTGTAGTGTCCTAAAAACCAAAGGGTTTGGTCTGTGCTCACTTGGTTAACCTATTGGTTGGTATATTATTCTCAAGCCTCCCCAGGAAAGGAGGTGAAGGGGCTTGGGGGGATATTTTGGGGGGATAGGGCTCCAAGTGGCCCCTCCCTGATTTTTTGGTTAAATCACTTGGTGGTGGCAGCGATATCGTCCAAGGACAAGGAAAAGATTTGTGCCTCAGGGAAGTTTTTAACCTAAGCTGGTAGAAATAAGCTTAAGGGATCTTTCATGCGGGTCCCCACATCTGTACCTCAGAGTTCAGAGTAGGGAGGGAACCCTGACAACATCTTTAAGCTTCTTTTATGCAACCTGTAGTCTGGGGCTGTTCAGGGGTCTACCCAGGTGTAAGTTATCCGGGTGCTTTAATTTATACTTTGCTTCCTATATCCCCCTATGCAGGGCACTCTCGTCCCACACCTTCCCTGCACCAAACATACCCACTATGCCATGTATGTGGCTGGCAGAGAGCTCTTATGGCACTTATACACCAGTGAGGTGTCCCCCTGGACAGAAGAAATTCTCAGAGGGCTGTTATAAGGCTCATTTATTCTGACAGAGTGGCGTAAAGGGATCCTAGTGTACAGTGAGAATCAGGCTCCATGCTTATAACACCTCTTATGACACTTTTCTGCATACCTCTTGAGGTTGCTATACACACCGTGTTAATTACATAGACCAGTGAACACAATACTGCCTGGTAGTGAGTGGGAATAGAAGTCAAGTGGTACTTCTAGTCACAGGCTGTGGATGGTTTATGTGGTGCCTAATAACATCGGTTCTTATGTAGGGTAAAGTAAAGGTAATCAGAGCTCCTGCTTCATGGCAACAGCTGATTGACACAGAGATGAGGAATGAATTCTCTCCTTTCCCTTCCCATGTACAATATTTCTCAACTGACTTGTTACCAATGGGTGGAAAGGATGGCCGCCTTCTGAAGCCACAGCCAGAAGCAAGATACTTGACTAGATGGACCATAAGTCTGATCTAGCATGGCAAGTTCTATATTCCATTTACAAACCATGTTCACAGCATTCCTGGATAAAAGTACAATCTTACTCAAGGATGTATGCTACATCCCCGTAAAGTTACACTCCACATAAAACTACCACTGGCCTTGTAAACTGTAGAACAGTCCTAATGCTGAACGACTGGCCTGCACCAAACAAAAGATCTCAGGGGAGAGAGATTTATTAAAAACCGTAACACTGATGTAGTGTATAAGTTTAGAATTAATGAACAGAAACCAACTTGTGCATTGTGAAGAAAATATACACGTGCATGCCCACCCCAAGTCTCGACAGATTCTATGAAAGCAACCACTTTGGCCACAGAGCTTTATTACAGAGTGACACAATCAAAGTGTCCTTGCCTTGAGGGATGAGCATGCTGCTTCTGTAGCCCTTGTTCTCTGCGATTTGGGACCAACAGAACAATATTTAGTACTAAATATATTTCATAGGGTTTGGTGGGGCAAGAAGCATTCAGGGTTAAGGCCTATTAACATAGGAATATTGGCATTGTCAGACTGGCTCAGACCCATAGTCCATCTAGTCCAATATCCTGTCTGACAATGGCCAGCACCAGATGCTTCAGAGAAAGGTGCCAAAAACCCCAACAGTCTATTTACCAGAGCAGTGAAAGAGCAAAGAACTAATCCCAGCTGCTCATCTGAGTATCTATATCCCTAAATGTTTTGGGTATTTCAGTCACCTCCAAGACATTCCTTTAACTCTTTTTGGTTGGCTGGCCATCCTGCAGTATATATTCATCAAAGTTCGCTGCCTTGTTCAAGTGCTTAAGCCAAGTGTCAGGCTCTTAGGGCACTGTGATTAGGGTGGACAAATGCCACACTGGACTAAGGCTGTACTGGCTTGTCCCAAAGAAAGAGGCTAAAACTAGCCCATTCCCAACACCAGCCAGCAATAGCAAGCCTGGCGGTAGAGTCCTGCAGCTGGTGGGAACCAAGACTGAGGCAGCAATCCCCAGTGCTGGGTACCCTGGCAGTGAACGCTTGCATATGAGGCAGAGAGGATCTAAAGCGTGGATTGAACTACAAGCAGCTAAGTCTGAGGAGAAGGCTTGGACTGGCCCAAAAGTCTGATTATCCATCTGTTTGATAATAAAATCAAACTCTAGGAAGGGGGAAGAGGGTTTGTTTTTTTTTACTTTACACAGGTCATGTAGTCTGTGTCTCATGGCAGGTGGGAAAGTCACTTGCTCACAGGCAGTATCCCAAAGGACATTTGCTTGGCCTCTAGTTTTCATCTACCCCTAAAGAAAATAAAACCCCATAATCTTTAAAGCGGGCACAACCCTGTCATTAAAATCGCAGCAGTCTTTTGAGCAAATAGCATAATTGACAACTAATGGGAAAAGAAGATTTGACACTAAATAGAAAAAGCATCGCAGAGAGAATATCTCTAATCCCTGCTGGGTCCTCTGAAATATGGCAGAGGTTACAGGAGTGGCTCTTTAGGCATTTACCGTCAACACAATTTATTTGCTCTTTGTGATGAAACCAGCTCCCAATGGCCCAAAGATCAGAGACCTACAAAGGAGGCTTACAGAAACCTTTGTGGCGCCCCCCCCATCTGCCTAACCTGCACTAGGTGGCAAATGCACAGTCCAGAGGATCTATCCCAGAATCCTTGTTCTGAGAGATATTGCAGTCAGTAAATTAAGATGAGAACACAGGAGGAAATGGGAAACACAGGGAGGGGGGTTGGTGGGGAAGAATTAAGATATATATAGAGGAAGTTTATAGTCATGAATATAAACCAAATCTATGATTTGTAGAAAATTGATAAGGGAAGCAAAGAGACACAAGGAGAAATCTATGGCTAGAAGAGTTAAGGGCAATAAGAAGGCGTTTTTACAGTATATTAGGAACACAATAAAAATCCAGACAATAATATTGATCCATTACTAGATGGAGATGGCTGAATTGTCAAAATAATTTAAAAAGCAGAAATGTTTTATTCTGTATTTGAGAAAAAAACAGCTGTGTAGTCATATCATATGATAACACTCTTTCCATTCCACTAGCATCTCAGGAGACAGTCAAACAGTAATACTAAAGTTAGATATATTTAAATCAGAAGGTCAGGTTAACCTGCATCCAAGAGTTTTAAAAGACATGACTGAGAAGCTCACTGGACCATTAATATTGATTTCCAACCAGTCTTGGAATACTGGGAATGTTCCAGAGGACTGGAAGAAAGTAAATGTGCCAATATTTTAAAAGGGTAAATGGGATGACCCCAGTGATTATAGGCCTGTTAGTCTGACACTGATCGTGGACAAGATAACTAATTGGCTGATATAGAACTTGATTAATAATGAATTAAAGGAGAGTAGAATACAATTAATGCCAATCAACATGGGTTTATGGCAACCAGATCCTGTCAAACTAATGATATCTTTTTTTGATGAGATTACAAGTTTCGTTGATAAAGGTAATGTTAATGATGTAATATATGTAGACTTTTGTAAAGCATTTGACTTGGTACCACATGACATTTTGCCTAAAAAAACTTCAATGATATAAAATTAACATGAAATGAATTAAAGGCTGGCTAACTGTTAGGTCTGCTAATGTTATTGTAAATGGGGAATCATTACTGAGTGGGTGTGTTTCTATTGGAGTCCCTCAGGGATATATTCTTGGCTCTAAACTCTTTATTTTTATTAATGATCTGGAAGAAAACATAAAATCATCACTGATAAAGTTTGCAGATGACACAAAAATTGGGGAAGTGGTAAATAATGAAGAGGACAGTTCACTGACACAGAGAGATCTGGATTGCTTGGTAAGTTAGGTGCAAACAAACAATATGCATTTTAACACAACTAAATGTATGTTTATACACCTAGGAACAAAGAATGCAGGCCATGCTTACAGGATGGGGGACTCAATCCTGGGAGGCAGTGACTCTGAAAAAGATTTGGGTCTGGATAATCAGCTGAACATGAGCTCCCAGTACATCATTGTGACCAAAAGCGCTAATGAATGCATAAACAGGAATCTTGAGTAGGAGTAGATATTTTACTTCTGCATTTGGTTTGCTTCTGGACTACTGTATCCAGTTCTGGTGGCCACAATTCAAGAAGGATGTTGACACATTGGAAAGGGTGCAAAGATCCACACGAATGATTAAAGGATTAGAAAACATGTCTTTGAGTGATAAACTCAAGGAGCTCAATATATTTAGCTTAACAAAGAGAAGGTTAAGGGGTGACTTGATTACAGTCTATAAGTATCTACCTTGGGAACAAATATTTGATAATGGGATTTTCAGTGTACCAGAGAAAGGTATACCATGATCTAATGGCTAGACGCTGAAGATAGAAAAATTCAGATTGGAAATAAAGTGTAAATTTTTAACAGTGAGGGCAATTAACCACTGCAACAATTGACCAAAGGTTATGGCGGATCTGCCATCAGTGGCAATTTTTAAATCAAGATTGGATGTTTTTCTAAAACATCTGCTCTGGGAATTGTTTTGGGAATGTTCTAGGTCTGTGTTATATAGGACGTCAGACTAGATGATCATAATGGTCCTTTCTGGCCTGGGAATCTATGAATCTGTAACACAGAGTGGCTCTTCATCTCCCTCTAGTGGTTGTATCACAAAGAGAGGTTTGAGACTGCTACTGCCTTTGGGCTAATGAACCTGGAGCTTAAACTCAAGCAGTACAGGGCCCAGTAGCGTGGCCAGGGGGGGAGCAGGGGGAGCAGCCACTCCCCCTGTGAGGAGAAGCGCCGCCTTAAAAAGCGCTGCCCGAGCCCGGCTGCCTGAGCTGGGCTCGGGCGGCACTTTAAAAGGCCTGCGGGTGGCTCCCCGCGGCTGCATGAGCCGCGGGCCTTTTAAAGCGCTGCCCGAGCCTGGCTCCGGCAGCAGGGCTTGGGTGGCGCTTTAAACGTCCCGCGACTCCCCCGAGCCCCGCTGCCGGAGCCGGGCTCAGGCGGGGATTTAAAAGGCCCGCGGTTCTCTGTGGCTGCAAGAGCCGCAGGCCTTTTAAATCCCCGCCCGAGCCCCGCTGCCGGAGCCAGGCTCGGGGGAGGGGGGAGGGCTTTAAAAGGCCCACGGTTCCTGCCGCTGCGGGGAGCCACGGGCCTTTTAAAGCGCCCCCCCCCCAGCCCCACTGCCAGAGCTGGGCTCGGGCAGGGATTTAAAAGGCCCGTGGCTCCCCGTGGCTGCAAGAGCAGCGGGCCTTTTAAATCCCCGCCCGAGCCCCGCTGCCAGAGCCGGGCTGGGAGTGGGCGGGGTGCTTAAAAGGGCCCGGAGCTCCTGCCACTGCGGGGAGCCGCGGGCCTTTTAAAGCACCTCCGGAGCCCCGCTGCCGGAGCTCCAGCAGCGCTTTAAAGGGCCTGGGGCTCCGCAGTGGCTGGAGCCCTGAGCCCTTTAAAGCGCCGCCGGGTGAGTACGGGGGAGCGGGGAGACGCCTTTTTATAGTGCTGCTGCTCCCCCTGTGCTCCAGACCTGCCTACGATACTGACAGGCCCATGTGTTTAGACCAGGGGTAGGCAACCTATGGCACGAGCTGATTTTCAGTGGCACTCACACTGCTCAGGTCCTGTCCACCGGTCCGGGGGGCTCTGCATTTTAATTTAATTTTAAATTAAGCTGCTTAAACATTTTAAAAACCTTATTTACTTTACATACAATAGTGTAGTTATATATTAAAGACTTGTAGAAAGAGACTTTCTAAAAACGTTAAAATGTATTACTGGCACGCAAAACCTTAAATTAGAGTGAATAAATGAAGAGTTGGCACACCACTTCTGAAAGGTTGCCCACCCTTGGTTTAGACCAAAATGTCCACAATTCAGTCACCACAGGTGCACTCATCAGGGGTATCAGTACACAGACAAGAAATAGATGTGGGAATGAAGGCCTGAGATTCTTTCTCATGTTCTCTGAGGCCAGATATTCTTAAATGGATTTGTGTTCCACTACAGAGCGGATTTTGACTATGTTTTGTATGTTGCGTGTGCTGTCATCAGCCTTAATGCCGACGACATTCCTGACAGAATGCAAAGGACATAGCCCCTGATCCTGCAAATATTTACATGTGCGTAACTTTACACACTACATGTAGTGTCATTGACTTCCACAGGCCAACTCATAGTGTGTAGAGTTAAGGATATGCGCAACTCTTGGCAGCCTCGGTTCCTCATTTACCATTACATTGACATTAAGTACAAAGGTTCTGTTTCATTCCTACCAACACCGCCTGTTGATAGGTCTGACATTGAAGCCCGCAGAGCTGGAGTGTGGCAAAGAGAAAACATACAGCTTCTATGATAAAGACTGTTTTGTAAGTGGTTGGATTAGCGCTGGGTCTGTGTCTCATCACTGCTACTCACTCTCTTATCAGCAAAGCTTCCTAAAGTGGTCTGATTTATCACTATGAGAATAAAAAGACTAGGATATTTTAGTGCAGTGCAGTGCATAACAGCAACTCAGGGTCAGTATAAAGGTTGCTATAGGACAGAGTGAACAATGGACAGTAACATAAAACCCCCAGAAGGTTCCACCCATTCTACACTATAATATTAAATGGTACGTCTCATTGAACAAGTGGTTTCCATTACATAAGGAGGTGGAAAACCCTCATTTTAAAAAGAGGAAAAATATTTATTATTATTAGGAGCATTATGCATTTGCTTAGCACCTTTGATCCAAGGAGCTTAAAGCACTTTACATATATTAATTAGGCTTCCAACATCCCTGTGTGGTAAGTATTTTTTATCCTCATTTTCCAGAAAGCCAGAGCACTGAGAGGTTAATGTGAATGAGCCAAGAGCACAGAGTGTATTTATTGCAGTGCAGAAAATTGAACTCTGACACCCCAGTTCTAACCAGTAGTCAACTCTTTCATAGAATATCAGGGTTGGAAGGGACCTCAGGAGGTCATCTAGTCTAATGTACTTTCTCTAATGTAATGGCAAAAGAGTGGAGAATCCATTCATAACTTCCTCCAAAAGGGGACAGAAAGAGCGTGGGGGGTTAAACAGAGGGCCTAACCTCCCCCACCCCCCGCTCCCGATTAGAGTAGTGAACTGGTATGGCCCTGCCAGAATAGAGCACAGGAGGCTAAAAATTAAAACAGGAGCATGGCCCATCACAGAAGCTCAGGAGGGAGGGAAAGGAAGAGGCAGGGAAGGATTCTGCTGTTTGATGCCTTGAGGGCTCAGAAAGTACAGTTCTTTCTGGTGTGTTCTGCTTCCTTTGTGTGACATGGAAGGTGTGGCAGGACAGTCCTCCCAAGAGTGACTCTGGAAAATTGACTCTGATGCCCTTTCCTGGTTCACCGCTGCATTGTGAGATCCACAAAGCTGCTGGGAAGAAAAGTGAAGTGGCATGTCTTGGTGGCAGGTGAAGGACTCCTGGAAACAAGCAAGCCAAACAGGATGCCATTGAGAGGGAATGAAGATGATTTGGAAACAGCTCTGCGGGAACCATTCCATAGTTAGAAATTCATCCGCTGTCTTCCACTGACACAGCTGATCCTGCAAGGTTTCTGTGTATCTCCTGCAAGATCTGAAACTGGAGGCTTTGCTGCTTTTGTTCATGAGAGGTCCCGAGGAGGATTTGGCCAAGAAGTTGTATAGAATTTTCGAATCCTTTGGGCCGAAGGGGGCTTTATAAATATATTATCATCACAGTCCCTACCAGGCCCTCAAATTCCCATCCCTGTCTCTCGCTTGCTTACAGATTGGCACAGGCTAGTTCTTGTCAGACTGATGTTCTTTCCCCCCACATCCATATCTTCTATTGAAATGACAGGAACTCTAGCCAAATTCCTGGCATGTGAGAGCCTTTGTCAGGACAAAATTTTATATTTAGATTCATCCTCTGTGATTTCAGTGCCAAGCAGGAGGTCTGAATGCTCAAGGAAGGAAGCCTGGGGTGGCTGGTGGCAGATTTCATGGCTGCTCCAAAGGGGCTACTCACCTCCAGGAAGGACTGGGGAAAGCTAGGTAGGCAGGTAAATAGGGGAACTCCCTGCCTTTCAGGGCTTTGTAAGTGTTACTGAATTTGCATTAATTTATTCTTGTCTCTCCTCAGTCTGGCGCTATTTATGCCTTTAGAAAACATCAAGCCCAAATGATGTCACCTCTGAAAGCAAAAGCTGAACTTTCATTTAACTTTTCTTTTGAGTTTTGCATGGAGGTGAAAAGAGCTGGCTTGACAATCTTGGTAGTTAAAATCCTATATTCACGTACGTGTAATGGGTGCGGGTTGGGTAGCTGCTGTGCAATCATCACCATTGGTCACTGGGGGTTGAATCCTGGACCTCCAGAGCTAAATCATGAGCCTTGACAGCTTGATCTAAAGGATAAAAGGCCCAGAGCCTTGAAGGTATTAAGGCCCCTAATTCCCGTTGATTTAAATGGGAGTTAGGCACCTAAATACCTTTGAGGATCGGAACCTAAGTTCCTGAGCTGGCAGCGGGAGTAGATTCAGACCCTCTGTGAATCAGGCACAGCAGAGAATGTACAACAAACACTGAACAGTGGGTTAAACAAGCTTACTTCTCCAGTAAGTGTACCTCTGCCTCAGCCTGGAGAGACCACCTCCGCCGAGAAGCTGGCCTATTGGCTGAGGCTGCCAACAAAGTTGCCAATCAGTGCCAGTTGTGCTAGCAGTATCTGAGATGTGGCCATCCGGGAACAGGACCGAGATCACCTTTTCAATGTTTTATAGTCAACGGCTGCACAGTATATCGATCCAGTGTAATGGGGGATGTGATTAGGGGACTCTGGTGTTGTGTAGGCATGGGGGAGACAGGAGTTGAAGGGACAGCTAGACTACACAGCTGTGACTTGTAAAAGGTTGAACAGTTGGCAAGGCTAGGGAATTCATGAGTTTCGCATGTTCAGGAAACCATCCAACAGAGTCACTGCCTTTGTTCATAGAAAGGAAACTCATTTTGAATTGACAGCTATAAAGGGGTGGGAATTGCCACGTCTGCTATTGCTAAGTCTCATATACTTCACCAATGTCTGAGGGTCTAGATCTCAATTGCCTGATACTACACTTCCAACCAGAGAGAGGCTTCCTAAGCAGAGTCAGTGGAAGTGAAAGAGGGCTTTGCAGATGCTGTGAATGGAACTCCTGCAAGAGAAAGTCACATAGGAAGGTAAAGCAGGAAAGGGTGAAGGACAAAGGTTAAATGGGAATTAACAATGCAACTTCCTCCCATTACAGCAAGGTAACCCTGTGCTTGAGATGAGCCAGATCCTCAGCTGGTGCAAAATTGGCATTGTTCCACTGGCTTTGGTAGAGCTGTTCTGGTTTAAACCAGCTGATGATCTGGCCCGAGATTGTGGTAGGACAGAGAGCAAGCTAAGGAAAGCAAAGGGAGCACAGTGTAAATTATAAAGGCCACAGCAGGAGTGTTCATGTTACGGGCTACTTTTCACTCCTAAAAGATGATGACTTCTACATGAAAAGTTAAATCCTACTTACTTTCAATAACTTAGACCAGTTTGTCATGTCTGTGCTGAACACGACTGGTATACCTGCTTGTAATGTGGCCGCAAACTCACCGTGCAGCTTCCATGAACCATGTGGTGGAATAAGTCATGTATTATGGATTATGGACCAAAGTGCTAAAGGTACATTTACAAAGTGACTGTATCTCTTGGGTAAGGAACTCCCATGTGGAAAAAAACAACACAGAGGCGGTGGGGAATTGCAGATTGCTCATAGGCTGCTTACACAAGAGCTATCAAACAGCATGGCTGGGCTAGGCTGTCCTTTGTGCTGGTTTTCCTGAATACGAGACTGGAAATGTCATATGTTTTGACTTAGACTTTGTATCTTATGTTTCTTGGGGCGGGGGTGGAGGGGGGGGGGAAGTAGGCCTTACATCCTAACTACCTTGCAAAACTGGCCCAGGAAACCCACAAATCTCAGGAGCTCTGCCAGGACCATCCATCCAGGGCCGGCGCAACCATTAGGCGACCCTAGGTGGTCGCCTAGGGCACCTGGATTTTGGGGGCGGCATTTTGGCCGCCGGGGTCCTAGGCGGCGACAGCCTCTCCCGCCGCCGCCTAGGGCGGCAAAAAAGTTGGCACCGCCCCTGCATCCATTTGAAGGCTTCATGCCTCCATTAAGTTTCCTGGCCTCTGTGGTCCCACCAGGCTGTGTTGCCTTCACTGTTAGAAGAATGAGTCACCCAGACATGATGGAAGAATCAAATGGGAGATAGAAATTGCAGGGGATGGGGCCCTAGAGGCTCTCACTTCAACAGACACTCACCCACAGTTGTACATCATTAACAGGTACTGCAAGAAATGAAGCCACTTTTCTGCTTCAAGTATCTTTCTAAGGGCTGTAATTCCCCCCCCCCCCATAACCTTAAAAGCATTCACTGTGTATGTCATGGGGCAAAGAAACAGTCACAGGTTTATATACTAAAAGAATCTCTCCTTTTATAAAGCTTTAAAAACTGGATGTGGTGCTGGTGATAGAGGGTGCCAGGTGGACATCCCTAGTGACAACACTTCTCTTTTTATTCCCAGAAGAGGCACAGCCTGGAGAATGATGGGGTAAACTTCCCCTACGCTGCCCTATCAATCTGCTTTAGCCCTGCCCTTGTGAGGGTGAGAGGGTTATTCACTTTCAGTGCCCATTCAATCCTGGTCATTCTTTCCATTCCATTCAGAGTCAAAAAAGGAACGAGACCGGGGAAAGGACAACATCCAGAAGTGCTGACATTTTGAATATTAGTTTTGCTTTTCAGAAATTAAAGGGAAAAGAAAAATTCAATTTGAAATGAAATTAAATGAACATTTTCATTTTGTTTCAAAATTCCTCATTAAAAAAAAAGGTCCTGGAGCTGGTTTTGTTCAACATCTTTATTAATTATCTGGATGATGGGATGGATTGCACCCTCAGCAAGTTTGTGGATGACACTAAGCTGTGGGTAGGGTAGATATGTTAGAGGGTAGGAATAGGGTCCAGAGTGACCTCGACAAATTGGAGGATTGGGCCAAAAGAAATCTGATGAGGTTCAACAAGGACAAGTGCAGAGTCCTGCACGTAGGACAGAAGAATCCCATGCACTGCTACAGGCTGGGGACCAATTGGCTAAGCAGCAGTTCTGCAGAAAAGGACCTGGGGATTACAGTGGACGAGAAGCTGGATATGAACCAGCAGTGTGCCCTTGTTGCCAAGAAGGCCAATGGCGTATTAGTAGGAGCATTGCCAGCAGATCGAGGGAAGTGATTATTCCCCTCTATTCGGCACTGGTGAGGCCACACCTGGAGTATTGTGTCCAGTTTTGGTCCCCCCCACTACAGAAAGGATGTGGACAAATTGGAGTGAGTCCAGCGGAGGAAAACAACAATGATTAGGGGGCTGGGGCACATGACTTACAAGGCGAGGCTGAGGGAACTGGGGTTATTTAGTCTGTAGAAGAGAAGAGTGAGGGGGGATTTGATAGCAGCCTTCAATTACCTGAAGGGGGTTCCAAAGAGGATGGAGAGAGGCTGTTCTCAGTGGTGGCAGATGACAGAACAAGAAGCAACGGTCTCAAGTTGCAGTGAGGGAGGTCTAGGTTGGATATTAGGAAACACTATTTCACTAGGAGGGTGGTGAAGCACTGGAATGGGTTACCTAGGGAGGTGGTGGAATCTCCATCCTTACAGGTTTTTAAGGCCCGGCTTGACAAAGCCTTGGCTGGGATGATTTAGTTGGTGTTGGTCCTGCTTTGAGCAGGGGATTGGACTAGATGACCTCCTGAGGTCTCTTACAACCCTAGTCTTCTATGATTCTATGATTTTCCCAGATAACATTTCAGTTTTGATGAAACCACATTTTTCAGAGGGAAAATTTTTCAGTCAAAACCATATAACCAGCTCTGCACAGAAACATTAAATGGTAGTTACTGAACAGGCATTATTAGACTGTATTGACCAAAAGTCCTTTCCTGCACACAAGGACAGGAATCAGAGCAGTGGCCTGGAAATGGAAAAATTCAAATCTCATGGCCATTGCCAACACCTTGAACTGTCCAACCCAAATGAACGGTTATTTTCTTATGCTTGATACAGCATAGAGTCTTATCCTTATTATACTGAAATTATTCTATTTCTGTTTCTCCTGAAGTAGATGGGTGGGGTACACTCTATAAAGGTACGTCTACACTACTCGCCGGATCGCTCTGCCGTCGACTCCTCTACTCCACTGTGGCGCAAGGTGGAAGCGGAGTTGACGGGGGAGCGGCGGCAGTCGACCCCGTGCCGTGCTATTCTCGTAGCTGAAGTTGCGTATCTTAGGTCGATCCCCCCTTGTAGTGTAGACCAGGGCTAAGAGGGAATTGTGACGGGCTGGGATCACAGAAACCAGCTTGGTGCTGCCACCTGGTGTGACAAAGCTACTTCTGTCCCTGCTTTCCTGCCTTTTCCAGCTTGGGACTCCGGAATCCTGTCTGTTTTGAGCCAGATCCGCTGATCTGCTGCAAACACAGACCCAGGTCCGAACCACTTCCCCTAACAACTGTAAGGCTCCTGGAAGCGCGCTTGCCTTTGACACCCAGGTGCCCAACTCCCAATGAGGTTCAAACCCTTAATAAATCCGTTTTACCCTGTATAAAGCTTGTATAGGGTAAACTAATAAATAGTTCGCCTTCTATTTCAAAGATAGAAAGATATGCACAGCTGTTTGCCCCCCCAGGTACTAACTCGTACTCCAGGTAACTTAAATCCTACTTTCTGTACTTATTAAAATCACTTTTTCCTTATTAAGTGATTCCAAGTAGTGACAGACAGAACAAAGTGAATTACTAAGTAAAATAAAATAAAACACGCACGTCTATGTCTAATCAAACTTAACACAGATAAAAGTCTCACCAGATTTAAGTCTTTTCCTTTTACAGGCTGTAGAACTAGCCTGAGTCCAGCAATCGCTCACACCCCCTATTGTCTTTGTCCTTTGTTCAGTCTCTCTCAGGTATGTCCTTGGGGGGTGGAGAGCCTCTCTCTTTAGCAGCTGACGAGCACATGGAGGGGTCTTCCAAGGGCTTTTATAGCCTTTCCCCCACTCCCTGTGTAGCATCATCTTACCCTGGGGTTTTGGGATCACATGGGCAAGTCACCTGTCCATGCACCCTAACCAGTCCAGCCAGTTGCATTCCTGACCAGGCCCAGATGTGGATTGGGGTCTGCACCTCCTATTGTCTGTGTAAGGGTTTCTTGATTGGTCTCTTTACATGCACATACCTTTCTCAAGACATGAATCCAGGCTCTTACAAAGGCTATGTACAAAACCAGCAAATATAAAACCAATATTCATAACTCCAACTACAACGATACATGCATACAAACAGTAGGAATAGATTCAGTAGGTCATAACTTTCACAGAGATATGTTACATGGCACATGTAGCATAAAACATATTCCAGTTACATCATGTATACATTTATAAGCCTCTTCCTATAAAGCTTTATGGGGTACACCATCACAGGAATAAGCAGCAGCAGGGCTGGATTAACACACAGGCAAACTAGGCATGTGCCTCCAAACCGGTGGTGGTGGGGCAGGGCCCAACAAACAGTCATACAGTACACTCACCGCAGCTGGGCTGGCCATGCTGTGTGTCCACCAGGACAGGCTGCTCATCCCTACTGCTACTTGGAGCACTGCTCATCATGATAGATGAGTGGCTGGGGCTAACCAGAGTGTCGCAGCAATCCCATGCGCCAGGTCACAATGCCACTGTCTCAGATTGGCCCAGCCACCCTCTGTCACACTAAGCAGCATCCTGAACATCAGCAGGATGAGGAGCTGTTCCCAGAAGAGCTGCAGCATGGCCAGCCCAGCTGCAGTGAGTGTACTGTCTGGCTGTTTCCCCTGCAAGCATCCGATGAAGTGGGTATTCACCCACGAAAGCTTATGCTCCAATACGTCTGTGAGTCTATAAGGTGCCACAGGACTCTTTGTCGCTTCTACAGATCCAGACTAACGTGGCTACTCCTCTGATACTTGACACCATGTCTGGCTGTTGTTATTCATGAGAATGTAGGGGCACAGAAGTGTGTGTTTGCCTTGGACCCAGTGATGGGTTTCTTTGGCCAGGAGAAATTCCCATCGTGCTCTGAACAATCTGTACACAACATCTATAGTCCAAACTTACTCCCTTCCTGGGGTTTGGGTTTCCTGGTGACTCAAATGTTAACAAAACATAAACCTCAGCCGAACTTTTGTTCCCAGGCTTGGTTTTACCTTGGTCTTCTCTGCAGGATCTTCCATCTCCACCTCTAATTCTCTTGCCCCGCCGAAACACTCCAACCCCTCTTATATCCTGGTTGGAACTCTCAAGATTCACCAGCCATAATAAGTCAGCATGTCATGGCTCTGCACCTCGGTTCAAGCACCTGAGTTTAGGGTTCAACAGCAAAGCCCTGCCTTCCTATGCAAGGTACCAGTATGACTACAGGCGAGTCGCATCTTAGGCACATTTAACATGCACGAATTCAGCTTTGCGCAGTTGGCAAAAACAGAAAAAAAGAAAAGAAAAATAACCATTTTAAAATGGCATCGGTACTGCGGGCAATTCCGTCCGCCATTCAACTCAATGGCGTTTCACTATACGCGGTTTTTCGCTTTATGCGCTAACCGCGGAATGGAACCCCCGCGTAAGATGAGACTTGCCTGTACTTATATTGTGGTAGCCCCAGTCATGAAATATACAAACACAAAACAAAAACATGATCTTTGCTCCAAAGAGTTTGCAATCAAAATCTAAAACCTGCCATTTCTGTTACAGCAGGATAATGTGTGCAGGAGATGCAGTGCCAGCCGTAAGTCATTAGCACAATGGGGTAAAGTAAGGTAGCTAGAACTACCATCTTAAGGAAATTGTCCTATAGGGTTTCCGAGACGGCAGGATGCCTTTTCTTCATACCCACTTTATATCATCTGGTCACAGTGCCACATCCTGGACTCCTGACATACAGGAAAAGGCGTCTCCGTGCCAGAAGTTGATGACGGAGGTCTCTTAAAACATTCTGCCAGGTGGCCTTGCTAAACAGATCCCATAAAATTAGACCTGTCCCTGCTCAAAATAAGTAACAGCTCTGAATAACAAAGAGTTTAATAGAGAGGAGAATGGATTACAAATGCCTTTAGTATGGAACAGAGAGCTGATATAAACCCTATGTTCGCAGAATCATTCTGCTGTATAAACATACAATAAGAGGCAAGCAAGTCAGACTGTCATATCAAAGGGAATGTGGAATGCAACTCTACATTCCTTGGTGAGATTCCATCTCCAGAAAATCCTAGTCTGTCTTTGCTTACCATGAAAATATATGTTTTTAAATCGTGCTTCCCTTGTAGCCTGCAGCTCCTCTGAGCAGGTTGCTGCATGAAGCAGGTTTGGCAGTCATGTTATGTTACTAAGAGTTTTTTCAATTTACCTGCATTTTGTGTGTGACACCTTTAAATTCAGTCTTTTCATTGCTCAGCCTCCAAAACACTTTACTTGTCTACATTTTAAAGATTTTTGAAGGATGAGTTGGATTTCTTTTAGTAGGGCTGAAGGCAATTCTGATCCAGAGCCTATACTGGGCACAAGGATGAGTAGATGAGGCTGGCTACTTTTCCAATAAACTCCCAATTCCTACGCATCCCCTCTGCCATCCTAAATGCTCTCGTCACATCTGGAATATCTGGATTTGTTCTAGTTCTGTTCGCTTCTTCCTTTGACGTTTGCACTGTCTTCAGGACAGAAGAAAGTACTACTGTACATTGAATCCGGCTGTTGCATTGCTTCCTCCTGCCCCACAGGAGACACTACTTGATCTCCTTGCACCTCCATTTTAGCCCAGGTGTACACTAGGGGCAGGGGTCGATGTAAGGTACGCAACTTCAGCTACCTGAATAACGTAGCTGAAGTCGACGTACCTCGTTCGACTTACCGCACTGTGAGGACGCCGCAGGGTCGACTGCCCCTGCTCCCCCATCGACTCTGCTTCTTCCTCTCGCCGGGGATGGATTGCTGGAGTCGATATTGCCGGAGCGATCGGGGATCGATTTATCGCGTCTACACTAGATGCGAAAAATCGATCCCCGAAAGATCAATCGCTCCAGTGGGTAATGTAGACAAGCCCTTAAAGAGCATGCTGATAGATGGAAGAATAGAAATGGGAGGCGAGAAGGGCAGAGAGGTGAAATGGAGGGGACACCCCACTTCCAGGCCCACAGTTTTGGATGCTATATATCACCCTTATTTTTTTCTGAATAGTTATCAGATTTGCTCCTCGTTTTTCAATATTATTTATAAAAAATAGGCAAATAATTCTCAGTGGATTTTTTTGGACAAATTTTGCATTTTTCTGTTTAGTTACTGTCCTTAAACAACTCACAACCATTTCAAATGTATCTGCCATTCAGAATTATACATCAAAGCTTTTGGTGGTGATTCATATACTCTTTAGTTAGTTAATTGGTCTGTAGATTGAGCATGAGCACCACACTGCAAGAATTTGATATTTGAAATCTGAACTATGTTGGTTAGTTTTTATTGGCTACACACGGTAAATCATGTAATACGTTTCTGTCCTTGCCTGGTTCAAATTAGTTTGCTGGTGAGAATATTAACTGCAGATTAAAATATTGCTTAAAATTTGCTGTAGCCAATAACATTTTTGCAAGCAAACTCATTTGCTACAGTGTATGGAAAACAAACACAAAAAGGGAATGAGCAGTGTCAAAGTGCACTCCGTAAAAATCAGAATGAATATTAGTGAGCAATATTTTGCGCTAGATTAATCAAGATTTATAATTTATTCAGGACTCAGTTTTGCACTCCTAATTCCAGCTGAATTTCCACTGAGTTCAATGGGCGCTCTGCTTGAGTCAGGACTGAAGGGTTGGGCCCACAAGTATTTGGCTCTGTTCTGAAAGGTTTTGTTTTATGTCTAGTGAGCTGGAAAGCCTCAGTGGCGAGTGGACAGACATGCACAGTTAATAATTCTGATGAGTCCTGAATATAAACAGCAAGGTTGCCTTTCTTCCTTTGGAATGTGCTTTTATTTTTTGGTAGTGTGGTTAGACTTTAAGTATGTGCCGCTTTATTAAGTGGCAGAGTATACTGTGAAAACTAACCAGACATTGCTGGCAAGATGTACAATGTATTGTGATTCTGTGAGTTGACAGTAAAATTTTACTGCTCCTGCTGTATCTTGCTGAGGAGAATATGAACTTCCAGGGAAAGAGCGTGGAGATAGCTAGTTGGCTCAACAGAGACAGTGCTGGGATGCAGTTTTTCTTTTCTGTCAGTACTGAAACATAAAATCCAGTGTAGACTGGTAGTGAGTTTGACCAAAAGCACATTGACAGCAGATGGTGAAATGAGCTGACCTCACTCTAATTCCTATGGATTAGACCTGGTGTCTAATCCATAAATAAATCAACAAACTTGTTACTAAATGAATGATTAGCAAATCATTTTTTCATTATTTAGGAAGCTCTATAGATGGTCAAATAATATTAACGAAACAATGTATTCATTTACCCCATCCAAATGTCAGGCACATTATTTGTGAATGCACATTGTCATTATTCAGCCAATTCTTCTATGACGTGTCCACAGCACAAAGCCCACTTACATCACTGATGTGAAACTGGTACCACAATTTGCCAGCCTTTCAGCAGTGACACCAAGGACTGGATGGGCATGGTAACCAAACTCTCCTCTCAGATCCACGGGTCCTTCTGAAACAGGAGCCAGACACATCATCTGCGAGATGACATAGGAGAGCTTGCATTGTTGCGTCCTGTGCTGTACCTGCCATGTGGATAATAAAGGGCCGGTGCTTCAGTTTCCAGGCATCTTGGCACCATCCACTAGCACAAAGGGAGTGCTTATTTTTAAAAGGGATTTTACTCATTTTAGAGACTGAACTGCTTTACATGAGCATCTTTTGAGCCATTTCTAGCTGCACCATCCTTATTCTCAGCACCTTCCTCTATTCCGTCACTACACAAGACCATTGCCAACTGCATCTGTGCTTTCCCTGCCTAGCCAAGTATAGGCCTTCTATGTCATACAAACCTTGGTGAAAGGGTATCTTCCAGAACCAATTTTTGACTCTGGCATGGGCTCCTCATTTGCATTCTTCCCTGAAATTCAAACAAGACCCTAAGCTGTGTTGGGGAAAAAATGACCCAAACAATCTGATCATAATTATGAAACATAAACAGTGGGGACAACTCTTCCTTACTATCAGATGCAGGAAGCATACTTCTTTCACAAACACTGTGTCAAATCGAGAATCCCACCCCTTGATTTTGCCCTCATCCCAATGAACTCTACAGTTTACATTGCACCAAAAATTAAAGGGGGAGGGGTGGGAAATCCCCAAACAGGCCAATGTCATGTATGGGCAGCCAGGCGGGAGAGAGACCTTATGGAATACTATTTAATTTAGAGCTTTTAGTGAAATTACATCACCAAAAAAAAAAGTATATCTCCATTACCCTAGCTCCCTTCTCTCCTTCCCGTGATGTGCCTGTTGACTCTAGTCCATATTTAATCTGGAAATGGATTAGTTAATGAGGATGTAGAATCAATTACGGGGCTGGCTTTGAGGCAGTGAAAGGTTTCCAGCAAACATTTTCTGATCTGAGAGGCTTTCAATAGAGGGAGGGCTGGAGCTGGCCCCTCACCCAGCTTTTATTAGAACACACTGCCCATAGTAGCTTCTTGCTCCACTCTTCCTCCTTGTCTATTGTGAAAGGGCTGTGATGGGGTGTACACTCCCAGACTGACTCTGGAAGAGTTACCTGGAGCTGGACAGTTCAGTTGTGACATCTGGTGGCAACTATGTCAGGGTCAATTAAAGAGGATACCCAGCTGGGTGGCAAATATGAAGGATGTCAGGGCAGAAAGGAGAAGGAAGTTCAGGGGGAAAGTAGGTGTTGGGATCCTCTCCTGCTAAGGGAATTCTCACAGCAGGTCAGGAGAGAGGCTGAGAAACCACAGGGGTGGCGCAAACCTTGCTGTGAGTCTTGATAAAAGGGCAGGAACTGGATCTTCAGGTGGAAAACTCTGGGCGGTGCTGCTTGCTATCAGAGCTGGAAAGGACTCTATGGAGCTTGGAAAGAGGCTGGGAAAAAGCGCCCACCACAGGGCCAAGTAGGAAGTAGCTCAGGGAAGCAGCAAGAGGTCAGATGGAGCAGACCTTGGCTACTCACTACAGGGTGCCTGAACTGGAACCCAGAGAAGAAGGAGGGCCTGGATTCCCCTACTGGCCACGAGGCAAGGTGATGTGAAACTCCCTGGCACAAGTGGTAAGGGCTATTGGAAGCCCTGAGACAAGCGGGTATAAGGACCACAGGGCTCAAAGTCAGGCACTGAAGACCGGTCACAAGGTCATTGAACTATTTGTTGGTGGGACTTTTTGTACCTTGATGGGGGGTGGGGGGCGGAGAGGAGGAGGAGGAGACTATAAGTGACCTGCCTGGAGGGCTGAGTCACAAGAAGAGTCTGACCATCCTGGAGCAGCCCTCAGAAGTGGGCACCAAAGAGGGAGAGCCTGTTATGCCATGCCCAGCCATGAGGGGGCATGCTGGCTAGTGGGACATTTTTCTTCTGGGCTTGTCTACATGAAGAAATGGACTGGAATAGTGATTATGGATTCCACAGTAGCTGTTCCAGAATAACTCCCCATATGGACACTCAATTCCAGAATAAAAGTAACTTTATTCTGGGAAAAAATTGCTTTGGAAGAGCACTAATTATTCTGGAATAAAAGTGACTTTTATTCTAAAATGGTGTGTACCTACGGGGGAGCTGTTTTGAAATGATTATTTCCCTAGATAGATGAGTCCTAATTCTGCTTGTGTGTGGTTTTTGGTTTCTTCCCCCTTTCTGCTTCTCTGAGTTTGGGCTTTGGACAGGGTTTCCAATATGAGCAATTTGGCAAGTCTGGAAGAGAAGTGAGGGTGGGAGGTTTTTAACCAAGGAGAAAGAAATCTAGGAATGAGTAAGGTCATTTCTCTTTTATGTTACTCTGGGCTGTTCTTCCCCTCACACCCAGAAGATGCCTCCTCATGTTCCCCACCCATTGTCTATCCATCCCCCTCCAAAGACCAAGGGCTTCTGCAACACTCCTAGCCTTTGCTCCCCAAGAGATGAGAAATCCCCAAGTAGCTCCTAAACAGGACTTGCTTTTGACAGGCTCTTTATGCCAGCTAAGGCACCAAGCCACCTATGATTCTATGTGTCTACGACAATCTTATGTAGTTATAGATACCAAGCGCCTGTCGATAGGCAATTTTCACACCTTGTTGCAGGGCTGAAGCACAGCTCTTGCTTGATGCTCCTTGAAAAGTGCATGTGGACCAGGCTGATAAGCATTAGAAAACGGTTTGCACACTTTGTAACATGGTTATAGGCCAGCCAAATAAAGTTTTCAAAATGTGTCAGTGGCATCTTCCCAGTGAGAACCGTGTGTAACACTATTCTCTAAGGTGTTAATGCAGTCTGAAAACTGGGCAGAGACAGAAGCTAAAAATGCCTTGGGGAAGGGCTGTCAAGGCTCCCGAGGCTCTCTGACTCTTTTGCTTTATCTGTGTTCAGTGCCCGTGTCAGAAAACCCTCTGATACAAACCAGATCCCTGGTGTTCCATTTATGCTCAATGTCTCTTCCCAATAATAACAAAAAGAGAAACCCATCCCATTGGTCAGTAATAAGTTGAAGGTGGTGATGTTAGAAAAAGGGGATTGGGAAAAGACTAACTCTGTTTTTTCAGTGACATCTCTTTTGGTTTAGTGCACATTATATATGTGTAGCTGATGGGTTTTCTTTTGCACTTTCCTTATTGGGGCCCTGAAAGTTTATTTTTTTAACAGCTTAGGTAAGAGCCTTGCTTTGTTTCTGATGGACCGTTACTTAATCTTCCAGGGGGGACAGAGGGTTGCGTGAAGGATGGGTGTGATGGGGGTGTATAAACAACACATGGTTAACAATTGGTTAGCAGGAGCATGTCTCCATTTAGGCCACTGGATGTCATCTGGCCGGGTTTTAGGCATAGCTGGTGATCAAATTTAGCTGGGGAAGAACTAGACCTTAATAAAGGAAAGAGCATAGGGTAGTGGGGGGAAAAAAGACCAGGGAGGAGACCAAAGAAAGAGGTAGACAGGAGTTTCCTCTCTTGGGTTAAAGGCTGAGAGAAACCTGGGAGACCAGAAGCCAGAACCACATGTTCTGAGCCATCAGGAAGCCTAGGTGACTGGGAGCCAGAGGCAGGTTGTTGTGAGACAGGAGGAAGATGGAGGCAGTGACGGTACAGCCTAATGGATGCTTGATTGAAGTTTGAGGCTCTGCAAGGCGAGAATGAAGAACTCTGCAGTCACACTCCTGGTGGTAGAGCATGGACAGATGTGGTGAATAGGAAGGCTCCTGCAGGGTGAGATGGAAGCCCTGTGGGGGTAGGGGAAGATACCTGGAAAACACAGGATTGGAGCAGTATCCTGTGGCTGACCGTGCCACAAGGGCAGGGATCAGACCTCTGGGAAGAAACCCTGGGCAGTGTACAAAGAGCTCAGGATGGGTCTGGGGGAAAGGCCTAAATAAAGGCTAATAATAGGAAGGACTCCTTGGAGGCAATGGCAAGGTGTCTGACAGAGCAGACTTTGGCTGCTCATCCTATATTTCCTGGACTGGAGCCCAGGGTAGATGGAGGGGAAGGGGTGGTCCTGAGTTCCCCTACCAGCCACTGGGAAAGGTGGCATGAAGCCCTCTGATGTGAGAGGACATGGATGATTTAGAACCCTGAGAGAGTGGCATAGGGCCACTGGGCCCAGAGTCAGGGCTGGAGATCCAACACAAGGTCTTTGAATTACCTGTTGGACTTTCTCTTACCCCGAAAGCATAGAACTAAAATGTTACCTGGCTGGCGGATTTGGGCAACAGATGAAACCATCGAAGGACCAAGCCACCGTTGCCAGGGGTGCTGGAGATGAGCTGCTGTGCCACACCCAGCCACGAGGGTGTGCACCCACAGTAAGTGCCCTATTCCTCAATGAGGCATGAGGAGAATGTGTGGAGTGGCAGCAGAGTCCCTCCAGACCCAGCAGGGGGCAGGTGACCATTGCAAGCTCATGTTGAGAAAAAGCAGCCCAGATGTGCAGAAAAAGGCAGTTGGGCAGTGCTGTGGCACAGGCCCGGGTGACAGTGGGCACATTGGAAAGAAGGAGGATGATACCCAGAATGGAGGAAGAGGATGCTCAAGTCAGGACTGTTTTTATAGGATCATATCTGTTTGTTTTAGGGAATTGACTGGAAAACACCCAGAGAAAGCAACTTCATAAATGCCAAGGAGCAAGAGATAGCCAGGGATCAGGATTAAAGCCGGGAGGTGCAACAGAGAGATTTCAGTTTAGAGAGTCCAGGAATTAAAGCCCCCTAAGGCTTGAAAGTGCTGGATGTGAGAGCCTCTGAATTGAAACAGACAGGCATATAATTTTAACAGCATAGGCAGCCCAAGTGTAAAGCAGTGAGGAAAGCCTTTGTAAGTCTATACTGGGGACACGGGGCAGAATCACATGAGGTTGGTGATCAGGGCTTTGAACGAGATACCAGGCGTGTTTGTGTCCCATTTGTCAGAAAGAGCAAATATCCAAATATTGAGGATTAACTGAGATGACAGAGCTCCCACCTGTGGGAGAGAGCTGGGGTCTGCGTCACAAGATATAAACTGCTGTTAAAGAGAGTCCAGAAATTGGGAAGGATCTAGCCTAGACAGTGAGGAGGAAGACTAGTGGCATCCACTAGACTATATTAGCCCTAAAAGCCATGTACTGCTGTTGGTGTTTCAATGTAACTGAGTTCGGTATCACTGGGAGAGAGGTGTATGTGTGTGTGTGGACAGAGTGCAGTGTTTGGACCTTAGATTTTTAGAACTGCACTGTTTTGGACAGACTTCATCATAAGTAGGTTGCCCCTCTGGCGGGCACATCAGCTCAGTGTTTAAACCAGTCGAGATTGAAATGATTCTAGGGAGAAATATAAAAGTGTTGTAAAAAGTGTGAATCTGCTTCACTGGGCCACATTCCCAGCTGGTCTAAACTGGCGTTGCTCCATGGAAGTCAATGGAGTGAAGCTGATTTACACTGGCCGAGAGTCTAGTTTCATGTCTCTTTAATGCTGCTTAAGTGTAGCTTGTCTGTGGGGTTTTTTTTGGTGGTGGGGGGCTGGGAGTTGGTGTGTGGTTCTCTTAACAGCAATCACCATTGAGCATATAAAATTTTACTTCTTTCTTTCTTTTTTAAATGAAGGTTGATGTTGATAAGAAAAAGTTTCCACTAATCAGTTTATAAAATCACCCAATCATCTCTCTCTCCTCCCCTGCAAGACACAAAAGCAAGCCAAACTGGCCAAATAAAGAGAATGAAAGACCTTCTCCTCTGAACTCCACATTCCCACCTTCCACCCCCTATTTTCCACGAGAAAAAGAATGGATTGAAGTGTGAAAGCTGGGCAATCCAGCATCTCAGATCACAAGGAAATTCAACACACTTGCTGCCTTTATCAGGAGACAGAACTGCCCTGTAGTCACCATTTTAAATAGCCCCTTTCAAAGAACTGATAACAGCAGACTGGCTAAACATGGCAGTGTGACAGAGCTGGACTGGTTTTTATTGTTTTGCTATCTCTTTCCATTAAGGTTTCTGTCATTCTGCCTGTTTTGCTACTGTGCAGGGGCAGCAAATACTTCATTTCGTACCTTAGTGCCTATCTGCCTATGGTAAATCTAGTATATTAAATCATGCAACAAACAAGTCATGAAACAAAAGTTAATGTTCCCACAGCAATGTGATGTAAATGTCAAATTGCACATATGGAGTCATTTCAGTGCAGTTACCCAGCAGAGAATTTGGCTTATGATGTAGTATTTTGTTTACACCATAATATGTATACCTTTATACATACACATACTGTAGCCAAATTAATGTTGCTGTGGGAAGGCTATTTCCTGACTTTAGTACATTTTGTTCTCAACTTCAGTGTTTCATTAACTTTTTTTAGCTTTTGATATTTCATAGCAAGGTATGCAAGAAATACTCTGCAGTAGTCTAAACTCTGCAGTAGTCTATATAGGTGTATATAGGTGGAACATCAACAAAGAGATTAATTAAAAATGGTTTTGACAATAGGAATGGAGAGGACAGGATGGATTATGCAGATATATTGTAAAGACTTTTTAAGAAGCTGTGAAAGCAGCAGCAACACCATTTAACAGTGACATGGATGTGAGGCATGAAGGAATCAAGAGTCACATGGAGATTGTGCACCTGGGATTTGAGGAAGATGGTGGAATTATTAGCCATGGCGGAGAAGGGATGGGAGGAGAGCACATGGGGGAAGATGAGGAGTTTTCCATGTGGAGTTTGAGCTGACGATGGGGCATCAAGGAGGTGTTAGAGTTGCAGAAGTAAAACGAAACAGGTGTGGAGAGGGCAGAGGTGAATAGGCATCAGGTCAGAGATGGTAGGTGAAGCTGTGAATCAGTGAGTCATCCAGAGATGGAGTAGAGAGGGAGAAGAGGAAGGATGCCAAGGAAGAATGGAGACTGGCAGACGAGAGGATGTGGAACCACCAGTGGAGCCACTGAAGAAGTAGTCTGAGGAAGAGAATCAGCCAAGCACAGAGTTGCGAAGACTTGGGGAGAGGAGATCATGCTCAGGTGGAAGGTATGAACAAATATAACTATATAACATGTTCAAAAAAGAATTAGAAAATTCATGGAGGATAGGTCCATCAATGGCTATTCGTCAAGAGAGTCAGGGACACAACCCCATGTTCTGGGTGTCCCTAAACCTCTGACTGCTAGAAGCTGGAACTGGATGACAGGGGATTAATCACCTGATAAATTGCCCTGTTCTGTCCATTCCCTCTGAAGCATCTGGCACTGGCTCCTGTCAGAGACAGGATACTGGACTACATGGACCATTGGTAGAATCCCAAATGACTATTCTTATGTTCTTAAGATACTGTTAAACACAGCAGAGGAGGTTGAGGAAGGACAAGAAGCCTTTGGACATGGCTCAGAGGAGGTCAGTGACTTTGTGATTGCTATCTTAACAAAATAGAGTGGGCCGAAACCCAGCTGCAGCGAATCAAGAAGAGAGTTAGCAGAAAGAAGCAGGCATAGGTTTGGTCAGAAAACAGGATGCCCCTTGTTTTTATTAACTGTTCTAAATTCAAAAGTTTTCAACCATCTGTCAGAAGACAGCATGTTCAAGGAGCTAGGGAGTGAGCAGCCCTGCAGTCGTGTGCAGAGCAGAGGTGAGGCATCAGGGAACTGCAGATACATCTCAGGAGAGGTAGGAGAAGGGAGAGCAGCCCCTAGATGGTTGTGAATGTGTCTCAGCTAATCCAGAGAGGGGCTGATAAAAGGGAAGGAGCTTAGCAAGGAAGCACCTGTGCAGCAATAGGTGGACCCAATAGAACCTCTGGGGAGCTGTTGAGGAACATCTCTGATTAAGAGCTGGTGCCAAGGAAGGTGCCCCAGTGGCTGCAAGGGCAAACATGGGAGCCATCAACATCCTTAGATGCTGCATGGGTCCCAGGCAACAGCAGGTTGGACATAAGAGCATCCTGATCAGAAGCGTAGCCAAGAGTCTCAAGGTTGTCCTAGAAAATGCCATTTGATTTGCTCCCTGAATCATATTTAGGACTTTATTGCTGAATGTGTCTTCTCATTTGGAAAACAAGGAACCTAGCATTTGAGGCACCCACAATGCTTGCCTCAGAGTGTAAGGCATGCCTGGCAAGCCACCGAGGAGATTTTCGATGCCAGGTTCTCTAGTGCAGTCTAAAGATACCTTGAGACATCCCAATAGCAACTCACCAGTGATGGTGCCATTGAAATATCTTGCCACAATCTCTCTTTGGTTTTGTATAATTATTTTTTTTAATGATCAAGGTCCCATTTTTTCCCCTATAAAACCATCAGCCTGACAAAAGAGAGAAGGAGCTGGAAAGAATTCCTCTTCCTTTCACCCTCTCTGGCTTCTTTCAAACCGAGCTATGTGAAGCTCTGTTGTAATCTGACAGGTCTTAACTGCGGAGATTTAACAGACACTTCAGGAAGAGTCAGCAGAAGTGACTGGCTATATGTTCCTGCGGGGTCTCTGCCTCAAACTAGTGTATCTAGGAGTCTCCCTGAGGTCCTCCAGGAGAGGGAGAGAAATTGAAAGCAAGTGATGGGTGACAACCAGGTTCAAAATGATATGAATCAGGTTACAGACTTAGAAACCTATAAATAAAATGAATGTGTGCCCATTTAATGCTAGAGAAAGGTACTGTCTTAGCAGCTGGGGAAATGGAAGCCCTTGTTTTTGTGATGGGACTTGACATGACAGAGGTGGCGGCTGGACCTTAGTCACTACCTGGTGCCTTTTGATGTTGAAGTGCACTTTCCCGCTCAGGCAAAGGACCTGTGCTATGGGTATGCCTTTGAACCTGGATTGAAAGCTTACTGGGCAATGAGCAGCCCACTCTGGCAATGGCCATGTTAGACATAATACTCTCTTTTTCACAGCTATCGATACAATGGCTCCTGTTGGTTTGTTCCTCAGCTTTGTCCCCAGAGATGTTCTTGGCATGAAGACAATGGGGAAGAAGATTTGTAGAATGCCAGTGACAAAAGTCCTGGTTTGAATCTGACCAGTTAACCACAGAGTTTGTGAAGTCATCTCTATTATGGTTGCATGGGAAGCAATGAGAGAATTTCTTGCTTTCATCAAAAATCTTGAAAGTTCTGGTAAGTGGAGCGGGTGCTAGGCAACTTAATAGGTATTTAGCCTTCGTTCAGTGACCTCATCGTAGTGGTTCCTGCCTGTGTCACCACCCACCTTGAGAGCGAACTGTGGCAGTGCATTCTACTTGGGGCTACACCTTACAATCAGTCAAACTTCAGCTGATGCAGAGTGCGATGGTTGGTTTGTTAAGAGAAAGCTTCTTCTCAGGGAAGACATTACACCTGTTACTCCCAGTTTGCACTGGTTTCCAGTTTGCACTGGTTTCCAGTTTGTTGCAGGGTTCAATTTAAAATGCTAGTTTACAAAGATATATACATATATATATATATATATAGAGAGAGAGAGAGAGAGAGAGAGAGAGAGAGAGACGTTTACTAGCCTATCCAATAGAGTGGACAGCAGATCCCTGACAGAAAGCAAGCTGTTTAGAGAACAATCTTCTTTTATGCCGTCACATTTTGTACTTATTTCCCCCAGGAATTCAAACCCTTCTTTAGTTTACATAGGGCAGTCTGTTCTAAGCAACGTGTAGCCATAATTAAATGTGAAGAGACACAAAATCTTACTGCAGGTATATGATGTCTTCCTTTTGCCACCATCATGAGCAGCAACTGGTTTTGCAGCTGGAAAAATGTCTCCTTAGTTGTCTTTAATTCAGAGGTACCACTCTTCCAGCGGAGGTGCATGGGATGAGATTCTGAGTCCAATTCCAATTCTTAATTTTATGCTATGGTGGGTTGTTCCAAACGTTTACTATCTTTTGAGAAGAAGGAATTTACCCAATGCACAGATCTATCCCAATGCCTTTACTAGCCTGTACAAAACCCCAGTGTCACTGCAAAGAGCAGTCAATGGGATTATGACATAAATATAAGATGCTTTAAAGCAATGGTACTTCCATCAATTACAGTCTCCACTGCCCCTTCAGTCTTGGCTCCTAAATCCCAGATTAATGTACCTCCTTCCCATTTGGCAGTGGCTGATTCTTATGTCTAGTGCAGGCTCCTAGTGACCATACAACTTGGGCCTCTCCCTGAGCTCAGAGATCAGGCTCTGTTTGGCTGGTTACATTCCTGCAGTAGCAGCACATGCCTTCTCCTATAGCCTGCACAGTCTGTCTCAGATCATGCCCCCCTACTCCGATGGGAAGAGAGTTGGCAGCAGGAACTAGGGCTGGGTTGGGGGTGGTGAAGTCATCTTCTGCAGGCTGCCCATCCCCTAGCCAATCAGAGTACTGAAGGCAAGGCCAATCTTCACAGCAGTGCTGTCGATCGGCAGCATAGGGCCCAAACAGATGTAGAGGAATATGAGGCGCTTTCTGTAACACCCTTTCTCCTGTCTCTTCCTGGCAGTTGAGCATGCAGCAGCTACAGCATTTCTAGGCACACCGTTTGCTTTTCAATTTTTTTCTCCCTTTCCAATAGAACTACTCAACTTTGATTCACAGGAGGTAGAGCTGAATGAGACTAAGCTAGGCCTATGCCCCTGCCAGTGCAGGGGTGGTCCCTATAGTATATTCGTCAGCGCTATCATTATAGGTAAATACTCAAAGCTCTGTGGTTAAAACCCACCTGGACAAACAGGCATCTCTCGTTTAGGAACTTAAATATGGATTTAGGAACCTAAATTTAGGCTCCCTGGCCTATGTGCAGTGAAGAACAGCACTTTTTGTCTTACTCCTCTTGAATTGTCTTGACTCCTTACCCTTAGGTGTCTGGGGTCAGATACAAAGCTCATTAATGTCAACTGGAATGCATCTATTGATTTCACTGAGCTTTGGATCAGGCCCCTAGTGAACAGGAGACTTTGCTGTATCATACAGTATGTGTAATTCATAGGAAGCCAGGCTATGGAGTTATAATAATGGCAGTTAGAGTTGCTGGACTTTTCTTCCGAGCATTCCTGGACACAATGGCAGCAGTTTGCTGATAATCTGTAAGTCAATAAACAGTGCGCTGATTCATGGCAAGAGAATACGGGATAATGACTCTGACTATTAACACTTCAATCCATTCCCACTCTGACAATATCTGATGGCAATCGTTTTTAAAATGACCTCTGCTGTGTGCACACCGGCAAGGAAATAAATGTGAGCTAATGCACCACATAGATTTGTATGGGAGTGAGGTCAAAAATACCTAGTACAAATTGCTGACAACAAAAAATAAATAAAATAAAGCTAGTTTTGATAGCACTGTAGAAGGCAAGTAGATGCTTTGTCAGTGCATTTCAAGCATGATCTATAAGATGCCCTGCTATTCCAGCACTGAAGCCTAGATCCAACTACAAATAAAGGACTAAGATTGTGCAATCCTTACTCTTAGTAGTGAGGACTTACTCACATAGGTATTCCCTGCCACCCCACAGAAGTAAAAAAAACTACATGAGTGAGTAGATGCTCACCAGTGTGATTAAGGGTTGCATATTCTAGCCCAAATTAATAAAGGAGAAGAGTGGAGAATAGGGAATGGCGGAAGGTGGTTTTCAGTGTGTTCTTTTGTGGGGGAAAGCAGACCCTTCAAAGGAAAGCTCCCTGAGTCAGCCCAGCATTGCAGCCATTCACGGGATAAGAGGTGCTTCTGGACATTGCAGCTGAAACTCAGGCTTCTGATTACAGCTGGGAGTGTCTGAGACTGGCAGCAAAACTGTTCATGTTTCGTATTTAAGCAATATCTTTAATTTTAAGATATTACAAGTTGTCCTTGTTCCTCATTCTGTGTCCAATTCAGAATAGAAGCCAGTTTATGGTATTTCCTGCTCATACCTCCTCCAGATTCCACAGCAGGGCTTTGGAACAACCTGAGCAGAGTGCCCCCCCCCCACCCGAAAATACACGCCAGGCTATCCCCGGTGCATGCTGAAGAAGTCTTTGGGGGGTGGGGTGGGGGAGGGAGGTTAGTGGCTAGCACTGCCTGCCTCCCTTTAACTCAGCTGTGTGGGTCCAGCTACCACCCAGGGGAAAGAAGTGGGTGGGCTGGGAAAGGGGTGATGGGGTAGAGTTATGGCCACAGGAGTGAACACTGTTTCCTCACTATCACCATGGAGATGAGGGAGCAAGGGTAATGTAGCCTCAGGCAGGATTAATTTTCCACAGTAGGATCTGTAAAGGGGATCCATAGGCAGCCCTGGGCTGGGAAAACCCTGGTAGAATGACTCCAATGGAGCCCATCTGTCAGGGAGTGA
This sequence comes from Macrochelys suwanniensis, assembly GCA_033296515.1. Classification (NCBI taxonomy): domain Eukaryota; kingdom Metazoa; phylum Chordata; order Testudines; family Chelydridae; genus Macrochelys; species Macrochelys suwanniensis. The sequence continues at coordinate 242,417,938 of CM065775.1, read as the reverse complement.
GGGTGGTTGCCGGCAGGAGCCATACAGGCACCTTGGAGGCCAGGGCCTACACATAAATTAGCCTGGCCTGCTGCACATCTCTCTAGATTAGCAAGTTTTTCAGACCAGACCTGTCGTCTTTTCTGCTTTCCTGGTGGAATAAACACAGAGGAATTCCATGGGTTTGGTGTCTGGGTTTGTCCCTCGGTCCCAGGATCACCCTTAATGGAAGAAGTGCCTCTCGTGATTCTTGAACGCTCTCTCTTCCTGCCCTCTTCACTCCCCAGCTACATCGTGGAGTGGTCTTGAACACTGAATCTTCTTTGCCGTGAGAAGGGCTACACTGATATGAGGAAGTAAAGTGGAGGAGAAGTAGCTCTTCCCATAACCTCCCTCAAACCAAAAACTCCTTCTGTCATAAACACAATTTATGTTTGTGAGTTCTTCTCACCTACTGAATTTTCTGAACACTACACTAAATAAAATGATGGTAGCTCCCCACCCCGCACAGCTAAGAGGTCAAACAGAAAAACATCAAAGGCCTTTCCCATCCCTCAAATCAACGAAGCAATGATCAGTGCATAAACTCCTTACGAGAGATTTTGCATTCTCCTCCCCCTGCATGCATACTGAGGATTGTTATGCAATGACATACTGTATCATCTGACTTCTTCACCAACCAATCATCATCCAGTGGAAATACTCTCCAGGTGGAAAACTGAGTCCAAAGAAGGATGGCCTTGTGGTTCTGGCTGAGATTCAGGAATCCTGTTGTCTATTTCTAGCTGTGCCACAGATTTACTTTGTTATTTTGGACCAGTTATTTGATCACCTTGTGCCTCAGTTTTCCATCTCCAAATGGGGGTCATCCTTCCCTACCTCAAAGCAGTGTTGGGAGATAAGTTCACTGTTTGAAACACTCAATGCTATGGTGATGAGGGCGGTATAAGGACGTACATAGATAGATCGAATATAGGTGATACAAACCAAACCAAAATGGCAGATCCACGTGCATTTCTCTTTGTTCCATTTTCATTATTTCTTTCTGACTGTTTCTTTTTCTTTCTGTATCTTGTGCTGGTCTGAAGACTTCACACTGCAGTGACCAAAACTATTCAGCACGTAGGTTTGCATGACAGACTGTGGCATCTTATGATTGGTTGTTAAACTCCTTGGGATCTTGGCTGGGTTGTTTTCATTTTTTTTTCTCACAGGAGCTTCAGGAGCACTGTAGAATAACAGTCTAGTCAATACTAATTCCTTCTGCACTTATTAATATTAATTACCTGAAGTTAGTGTTAGTGTGTGGGATGCAGTGAGTAATTCCTAAAGAGTCCTGTTGTTTAGTCAATGCTGAGCTACAGCCTGTTTTAGTGTTATTGAAATTTGAGCTGTGAACCTTTGCAGACATCAGCAAGCAGTGGGAGAACCACTGGTGTAAAGCTCTTTGACGGTAAGTGATTCCTAGCTGAGGCAAACCTAGGACAACTCCTCCTGCCTGCAGCCCCAACCCACCAAAGCACTTAAACGTGCCAAATTGTAAACACATGGTTAACTTTAAACATTTGCTTAAGTCCGTCCCTATTTCAGTAAAGCACTTGAACATGTACTGAGGGTTAAGCACATGCTTATCTGCTTCACTGGATCAAGGCCTTTGTCAGGGATAGGCTGGCTCCCAGTGGTGGTTTTACCTTTGGGACACCGCAGATACTGCTTCACTCAGAAAAATGAAATCACATAAATTAAATGTATCAGAGGGGTAGCCGTGTTAGTCTGGATCTGTAGAAGCGACAAAGGGCCCTGTGGCACCTTATAGACTAACAGAGGTGTTGGAGCATAAGTTTTCGTGGGTGAATACCCACTTCTTCGGATGCAAGCAGTGGAAATGTCCAGGGGCAGATATAAATGTGCAGGGAAGAGTCAGGCTAGAGATAACGAGGTTAGTTCAATCAGGGAGGATGAGGCCCTCTTCTAGCAGTTGAGGTGTGAACACCAAGGGAGGAGAAACTGCTTTTGTAGTTGCCAACCATTCATAATCTTTGTTTAGTCCTGAGCTGATGGTGTCAAATTTGCAAATGAACTGAAGCTCTACAGTTTCTCTTTGGAGTCTGGTCCTGAAGTTTTTTTGCTGTAGGATGGCTACCTTTAAGTCTGCTATTGTGTGTCCAGGGAGGTTGAAGTGTTCTCCTACAGGCTTTTGTATATTGCCATTCCTTATATCTGATTTGTGTCCATTTATCCTTTTGCGTAAGAACTGTCCAGTTTGACCGATGTACATAGCAGAGGGGCATTGCTGGCACATTATGGCATATATTACATTGGTGGATGTGCAGGTGAATGAACCGGTGATGGTGTGGCTGATCTGGTTAGGTCCTGTGATGGTGTTCCTGGTGTAGATATGTGGGCAAAGGTGGCATCGAGGTTTGTTGCATGGATTGGTTCCTGAGTTAGAGTTATTATGGTGCAGTGTGTAGTTGCTGGTGAGAATATGCTTCAGGTTGGTGGGTTGTCTGTGGGCGAGGACAGGCCTGCCTCCCAAGGCCTGTGAAAGTGAGGGGTCGTTGTCCAGGATGGGTTGTAGATCACCGATGATCCACTGGAGAGGTTTTAGCTGAGGGCTGTAAGTAATGGCCAGTGGAGTTCTGTTGGTTTCTTTCTTCGGCTTGTCTTGCAGCAAGAGGCTTCTGGGTACACGTCTGGCCCTGTTGATCTGTTTCCTTGTTTCCTCATGTGGGTATTGTAGTTTTGAGAATGCTTGGTGAAGATCTTATAGGTGTTGATCTCTGTCTGAGGGGTTGGAGCAAATACGGTTGTACCTCAGCGCTTGGCTGTAGACAATGGATCGTGTGGTGTGTCTGGGATGGAAGCTGGAGGCATGTAGGTAGGCAATGTACTCTTATCCCATTTCTGTGTGCCATTCCCAGCTGTTACATTAACAGAGTAGAATTTCCATTTTCTGGATGAAAGATCTGTGAACGAGCAAGCTGCTCCTCTGACCCAGAGTGTGTCATGCACATTCCAGAAGAAACCCCCAAACAGCTGCAGTAGTAACAGATATTTTGGGGAAGGGCACCTGTGTTCCCAACAAACACGTGGAAGACTAACGGACACTTTCAAAAGTAGTGTAGTGTTTTCAGACTCTAGGACACTCCCTAGTGCTTCATCATGATATTGGCTTGTTGTGCCAAAGACAAGAGTCATCTCTGTGGTCAGCACATTAGTCACAGGACTGATTATTTCTGTCAGGCAACCACAGATATTCCAAATGGCACTTTCACTGGGCCTGATGCCAACTATTGTGAACTGTGGTGAGGTTTCTGAATTCAAGGTGTGGCTCAAGCTGATGGTAACCCTGGTTGAGATCCTGTTTTGAGAATCCCTGTGTGCTTCTCCACTGAGGCATTAGGTTTCATGGCATTCTCATTTAATTGTTGCATTTGGATGATACATGTTCACAGCATTGCAAGTGGTTTTGTCCTCTGAAGACTACTACAACTGGAAATATTAGCAAGGTAGCTCCATAGACTTTCTCAGCACTATCTTTCATTCCTACTCCTGGTTCTGTAAGTCTTTCTCAATTATTTTTCGACACCTCCGCTCTTGGGCTAAAGGTATGATAGTTTCATCTATTTGTAGAAAAGCCCTTTGCTTTACCCAAGCTTTAAATATGACATTGTCATGGATTCTAAGCTGCCTGGATTGATTCTTGAATACTGTATCTTGATCAGGTTATTGTGATGATTTCTGTATTCAGCTAATTCATTACCCGGTTACTTGGGAAATGCACCCATGAAGGGGGAGGTGGATTCTAACATATCCTTCTCAAGTAAACATTTGAGACAATGCAAGAGCCGTTCACTTTGATGCTCTGGGTTGCCCTTGTGCAGATCTCACCAAACTGGACTTACTGCCCAAAACCAAGCCCAGAAAATGGAGAACAAATGGAGATGAAGGTTTTTTTTTTTTGAGACTGACACCCAGATTTCTAAAACTTAGGGCTCTGAAGGAAAATAGGCCTGCCTAGGACTCCAGGTAAGTTAGATATGAGTGTAGATCTTTTTGTTTTAAAATCCCTTTTCACTTATGCTGAGCTTTGTTCCTATTGTTAAGATTAAACAATGCCTTGTTTTAAGAGGGTGGTTTTGAATCACCGTATTCATTCATCACTGTTCACTAACTCCTAAAGGGATGAACAGCAGGGACAGAGCCAAGTAGGGCCCGTTGTGGGGTAAGCATTGGTACACACGGTACTGAAACCCAGCACCTGGACTCAGAGTGGGAGAATGGTGGGATTCTACTGCAGGAGGGTAGTTGCATGAGGTATTTCTGGGGTGCACCCAGACCAGAAAGGCATCAGAGATGCAGCTAGCCCTGTAACTGTGACAACGTATCTGTCTTCAACATCCGACAGGCTTTGACTTAAAAGGGCTACACCATGACGTTGACCAGCCAGATACATCTGAGGAAGCCTCTCTCCAATCAATAGCATTTCACTCATTGTTTCATAAACTTTACATTCCTGTGCTGCTAAGAGAGTTTGCAGCTCTCCACTGGTGGCTTGTTTTTATTTTATTTTTTTGATGTGTGTGTGTGGAGGTGTGGGGTTCATCTGAAAGAACTGCAGTCTGACGGCAAGGAGGGTCACAATTTTAACCCTAACTTCACTAATGTGCACATGTATATACATGTTGGGAGACGACCCCCAATTCCTTAAGGGTGCTATTGTATCTGGTCATCAAGCAGGTTAACTTGAGCAACCCGAGATTTTTGTATTTGGCTTTAGCCTCTAGTTGTATTTGCTTAGTGTGTAACCAACTTCGCTTTACCATAACATTAATGATTTGGTCCAGGCAAGGAAGAATAATTGAGTTCAAGGACTTACGACCTTTTTTTTGATCTCCCACTCATATTTTAATCTCCATATCAATTATGTATTACAGGAAGCCAGAAGTAGAATTAGTGTCAGGAAAAACAGAAAAGAAATTGCTTGAACATGCAGGATTCTCCGGAGCCAACTCATTCTGCCATTATGTTAAATACATTTGTACAAGGTTCTTCTTGTCTCATCATTTTATCCTTTAACTGTGGTTTAGTAAAATAAAAGAGTAGAAAAATACCACATGCTTTAATGGACCTGTGTCTTTCCTGAGGCTATTACATTGTTCCATTCTCAGCCTCCTGGACAAGCTAGTGAGCTTTGAGACCATTTTGTACATCTGTGTAGTCAGATCTGCTGCCATCTCCTCCTCTCCTCCTCCTCCATAATAACGCAGGTGGCCCATCTGTGACAAAAGGAATATAAGGAGCAGTAACACCCGCAACATTGTGCAGCTCAGCAGTCACTTTTCATAAAACTCCTGGGTGCTCCCTAAGAGAGATCTAAATTAAAGTTCAAAATCAATCAAGCCACTTCTTTAAGGGGTACATTTGCAAAGTGCATCCTGTATAGGAATCATGCATTTAGCAGTATGCAAACTGCTTTGAAAATCCATGGGCCAAGAGCGTGGTCTGACTCCCATTCATGTGTATGGGAGCATTTCCATTAATTTCAGTGGGAGTTGGATTACTTCCTAAGAGGGTATGCTTCCATATTAATAGAATATATTTGCATGTGTACATGGGAGAACAGACTATATTAAATGCAGTAATTTTTTAAAATAACTTTTATTCTATACACAGTTCAGTGTTAAATGACACTTATTGCATGTAGCTGGTACAGTAATGTTATGTGCCAGTTTATATATATTTGTGTAGCACTGCTATACATGATTAGGCCCATAGTTTGGCTGGATGTACACCAAACATCCACAAGACTTATCTGTTATGTGTTGCTATTTTTGGGGATTTGCATAGGATTAATAGTCTACTTACATTTTATGGGATGGGACAAGCCATTTTAAATAAATGTAAATGTAAATACCCATAAAAGCTTTTTTGCTGACCTGCATCTGGTGTATCTTATTTAGTGGAGTCTGTTTATAGACTTTATTTAATAGCCTGACTTATCCAAAAACCTGGGTTTGCCAAATGGGGCTAGAAGTCATCCCTTAACAACCTTTCTTGAGGTATCTTGGCACTTGTTCATTTCTGTGCATTGAAATGGCCAATGCTTTAAATGATACTTTTGTTCTATAACTTTAACTCTTTAAACAAGTGGTTGGGGGAGGGGGAGAGAGAATCATGAATGTGCATGGATCTCCACCTTCCCCCGAGGAAGGGTGACTTGACGGTCTCTGAGCAGTGGCGTAGCCAGGTTTAGAGCACAGGGGGAGTTGCGGCGCTATAAAAAGGTGCCTCCCCGCTCCCCCTGTACTCACCGGGTGGCGCTTTAAAGGGCCCGGGGCTCCAGCTGCTGCGGAGCCCCCGGGCCTTTTAAATCCCCACCGGAGCCTGGCTCCGGAAGCGGGGCTGGGGGGGTGTGCTTTAAAAGGCCAGTGGCTCCTGCCGCTGCAGGGAGCCACTGGCCCTTTAAAGCACCCGCCGAGCCTGGCTCCCGCAGCCGGGCTCAGACGGCGCCTTAGCGCCGCTTCTCCTCACAGGGGGAGCGGCCGCTCCCCCTGCTCCCCCCCGGCTACGCTACTGCCTCTGAGATGCATTTCTCCTTGTTCTAGGGCAATTCCTCTACAAATCTGGAAATCATGCTTGGGGAATGGCTAGGAGAGGTAGGGTGTGTCAGGGGTGCACATAATGTGCTGTATTTTAAAGAATCCTTATTGAGGTTGCAGGAACAAACCATCCCGATGTGTAGAAAGAAAAGTAAATATGGCAGGCGACCAGCTTGGCTTAACAGTGAAATCCTTGCTCGTCTTAAACACAAAAAAGCAGCTTACAAGAAGTGGAAGATTGGACAAATGACCAGGGAGGAGTATATAAATATTGTTCAGGCATGCAGGAGTGAAATTAGGAAGGCCAAATCACACTTGGAGTTGCAGCTAGCCGGAGATGTTAGGAGTAACAAGAAGGGTTTCTTCAGGTATGTGAGCAACAAGAAGAAAGTCGAGGAAAGTGTGGGCCCCTTGCTGAATGAGGGAGGGAACCTAGTGACAGAGGATGTGGAGAAAGCTAGTGTACTCAATGCTTTTTTTGCCTCTGTCTTCACAGACAAGGTCAGCTCCCAGGCGGCTGCACTCCGCAGCACGGTATGGGGAGGAGGTGACCAGCCCTCTGTGGAGAAAGAAGTAGTTCGGGACTATTTAGAAAAGCTGGACGAACACAAGTCCATGGGGCCGGATGCACTGCATCCGAGGGTGCTAAAGGAGTTGGCCGATGTGATTGCAGAGCCATTGGCCATTATCTTTGACAAATCATGGCAATCGGGGGAGGTCCCGGATGACTGGAAAAAAGCTAATGTAGTGCCCATCTTTAAAAAAGGGAAGAAGGAAGATCCGGGGAACTACAGGCCAGTCAGTCTCACCTCAGTCCCTGGAAAAATCATGGAACAGGTCCTCAAGGAATCAATTCTGAACCACTTAAAGGAGGGGAAAGTGATCAGGAACAGTCAGCATGGATTCACCAAGGGCAAGTCATGCCTGACTAACCTAATTGCCTTCTATGATGAGATAACTGGCTCTGTGGATGAGGGGAAAGCAGTGGATGTGCTATTTCTTGACTTTAGCAAAGCTTTTGATACAGTCTCCCACAGTGTTCTTGCCAGCAAGTTAAGGAAGTATGGGCTGGATGAATGGACGGTAAGGTGGATAGAAAACTGGCTGGATGGTCGTGCTCAACGGGTAGTGATCAATGGCTCCATGTCTAGTTGGCAGCCGGTATCAAGTGGAGTGCCCCAAGGGTCGGTGCTGGGGCCGGTTTTGTTCAATATCTTCATCAACGATCTGGAGGATGGTGTGGACTGCACCCTTAGCAAGTTTGCAGATGACACTAAACTGGGAGGAGTGGTTGATACGCTGGAGGGTAGGGACAGGATACAGAGGGACCTAGACAAATTAGAGGATTGGGCCAAAAGAAATCTGATGAGGTTCAACAAGAACAAGTGCAGAGTCCTGCACTTAGGACGGAAGAATCCCATGCACTGCTACAGACTAGGGACCGAGTGGCTGGGCAGCAGTTCTGCAGAAAAGGACCTAGGGGTTACGGTGGACGAAAAGCTGAATATGAGTCAACAGTGTGCCCTTGTTGCCAAGAAGGCTAACGGCATTTTGGGCTGTATAAGTAGGGGCATTTCCAGCAGATCGAGGGACGTGATTATTCCCCTCTATTCGGCACTGGTGAGGCCTCATTTGGAGTACTGTGTCCAGTTTTGGGCCCCATGCTACAAGAAGGATGTGGATAAATTGGAAAGAGTCCAACGGAGGGCAACAAAAATGATTAGGGGGCTGGAGCACATGACTTATGAGGAGAGGCTGAGGGAACTGGGATTGTTTAGCCTGCAGAAGAGAAGAATGAGGGGGGATTTGATAGCTGCTTTCAACTACCTAAAAGGGGGTTCCAAAGAGGATGGATCTAGACTGTTCTCAGTGGTAGAAGATGACAGAACAAGGAGTAATGGTCTCAAGTTGCAGAGGGGGAGGTTTAGGTTGGATATTAGGAAAAACTTTTTCACTAGTAGGGTGGTGAAGCACTGGAATGGGCTACCTAGGGAGGTGGTGGAATCTCCTTCCTTAGAGGTTTTTAAGGTCAGGCTTGACAAAGCCCTGGCTGGGATGATCTAATTGGGTTTGGTCCTGCTTTGAGCAGGGGGTTGGACTAGATGACCTCCTGAGGTCCCTTCCAACCCTGAGATTCTATGATTCTATGATTCTATAATCTGTTCCCCAGTCACTAGTGTTAAGTCTGGAACTGCAGCCTAACTTTCTCTGTGTATGGAAACCTGTGGAGGATCTTGAGTTATCTGCAGGGTTTGGTAGTGGCACCGTCCTCCTCATGGAATGGTTTGGGGGAAACTGTGTGACCTCAGGGACCCCTTCTGTGGGTTTTTCTGCAGGTCTGAGAAATTCCCCCTACACCATTATAACATAAGGTCTGATACAAAGTCCACTGAAATCAGTGTGTTGACTTTAGTGGGTGCTGGATCAGGCACTTACTATTTTTACAACGTTGTGTGGACAGCCTTCTGCAGTCTACTTGCCAGATGCGAACGTAACTATCCTGTAATCTGCACTGTGCTACAGGAGAGAGAAGTTTCAAGCTACTCTGCTGTCCACAAAAACACTTGACACCATTGATCCAGGGCAAATGTAAGCTGGTGATCAAGAAACAAAAGCAGCAGTATTCCATTACCAGTCTCCTGAGCCATTCACTCCCTCTGTTATGTGATTTTGAGTATTACATTCTTGTGTACACATTGCTTACTTAGCCATTGAGTCTCACCACAGTGTTAACACAGAGGGCTGCAGTGTGCACACACTGAAGGGAGAATACAACCCTGAAAATGCATTGCATGCCTGGTCCCTATTCTGTGTGCGCCCTTGAAGAATAGTACGCTTGCTCCAGAGCTGGTGTATATTGGCATAAACATTGACTTCAATGGCGCTATATTGGTTAACACCAGCTGAGGATGTGGCTATGTTTATATCTTCAAAAATAGTTGCAGAAACCAGCATAGTGAGTCTGAATGTAAAGGACCTTACAATGAGCCCGTCTTGTAATTCCTTCCATTACGTAGCTTACTCATGTCCAAAATGACTGTGTGGTTCTCTTTGGGGGGAAATAACTCTCCCGTTTCAATTTTGGTTTCTTCATCTTGCATGCTATGTTTATGAGTTTTTCCAGAAGATTACTTCTCAGCAGAAGACCCTGGTATCTTGGGTGAAAGTCAGTGGGCAGAAACGCAATCTGGTAATTTGCAAGGGGACGGGGTATCAAATTACCCAGCTTGCTGTAGAAAATAGTCATTTTTATTCTGGACTGTGCTTATCTATTTTTGCAAGTACATCACTTTAGAAAGCTACTTGCTCAGCTAATCTGTAACTGTCATGGAAATGTAATTTTTCCCTCCTCCAAACCAATAACAGGCACCTGGCAAGCTTGCTTGTGCACCCGTGCATTCAAGTCTAGCAGTTTCCATGGAAACCCATCAAGCTGTCGCACTAGTTTTCTAACATGCTGCCACTTCACAGATACAGGACAGGCTGTTTTGCACAAAATTTTCTTATAATGTTATTTTCTCTTTCCTCCGAAGACAATTCAGAAAAGACAGAAAAGACAGTGTCTGCAGAATGGAAGAATTACTTCTTATTCCAGAAAAGCAGTTTGAATAAATCAGAATATAAAAATGGAGGCTTTCACAAAGTCACTCAAAAATTAAATTTGAAGCAATTGAAACCCACCTAGAGATGGGAAAAATGGAAAGCCCCATCTCAGATTATTAATGTTTGCATCATGATTTCATTGGTACACAGTATCTCTGAGAACCTGTCACCCCTTCAGGGTAAATATATGAATTCCAAATCCAAGATGAGGGACATGGCTGTCTCCATCAAGAGACTCTAATTCCAATACCAGTCTAAGAAACATGGCTTCTCCTGTTTATGGACAGTTCAGAATTCCACCCTCAGCCTAAGGTGTCCATTGACTCCCTCGGGGTTCCAGAATATCAGCTAAGCAATAGGAACAAACCTGGTTCTTTCCTTGTGGAGACTCGTGAATTCTGGCCCAGTCTGAGAAACCTAGCTTCTCCTCATGGAGAGTCTTCATTTGCGGAATAGTCAGGTGTTAGAAAATCTGCTCCAGAGCTCAGATTTTGAGTCAGAGCTCAAAAACTACTCCAGCCAAGTGATGCCGTGAACAACCATAAACATCTCGACACAATCAAGTTTTGGATTAATACAGTGATTGCTCTTAAAATGTCTCCCATTTTAAAAGTGTCCACCAGTTTAAGAACTTAAGAATGGCCATACTGAGTCAGACCAATGGTTCATCTAGTTCAGTATCCTGTCTTCCAACAGTGGCTGGTGCCAGATGCTTCAGAGGATGTGAACAGAACAGGGCAATTTATCAAGTGATCCATCTGCTGTCATCCAGTCAGAGGTTTAGGGACACCCAGAGCATGGGTTTGCATCACAGACCAGCATGGCTAATAGCCATTGATGGACCTACAATCCATGAACATATCTCATTCTTTTTTGAACCCAGTTATCTTTTGGCCTTCACAATATCCCCTGGCAATGAGTTCCACAGGTTGACTGTGCATTGTAGGAAGAAGTACTTCATTAGATTTGTTTTAAGCCTGTTTCCTATTAATTTCATTGGCGACCCCTGGTTCATGTGTTATGTGAAGGGGTAAATAACACTTCCCTATTCACTTTCTCCTCACCATCTGCGATTTTATAGACATCTATCATATCTCCCCAGTCATGTCTTTTTTAAGATGAACAGTCCCAGTCTTTTTAATCTCTCCTCATATGGAAGCTTTTCCATACCGTTAATCATTTTTGTTGCCCTTCTCAGTACCTTTTCCAATTCTAATATATCTTTTTTGAGATGAGGCAACCAGAACTGCACATGATATTCAAGATGTGGGTGTACAATGGATTTATATAGTTGCATTATGATATTTTCTGTCTTATTATCTAGCCCTTTCCTAATGGTTCCTAGCATTCTGTTCGCTTTTTTGACTGCCACTGCACATTGAGCAGATGTTATCAGAGAACTATCCACGATGATTCCAAAATCTCTTTCTTGAATGGTAACAGCTAAATTAGACCCCATAATTTTTATGGGGATTGGTTGGGATTATGTTTCCCAAAGTGCATTACTTGGCATTTATCAACATTGAATTTCATCAGCCATTTTGTTGCCCAGTCATCCAGTTTTGTGAGATCCCTTTGTAACTCTTCACAGTCTGCTGTGGACTTAACTATCTTGAATAATTTTGTATCCTCTGAAACCTTTACCATCTCACTGTCTACCCCTTTTCCCAAATCACTTATGAATATGTTGAACAGCACTTCTCCCAGTACAGATCCCTGGGGGACCTGCTATTTACCTCTCTCCACATGAAAACTGACCATTTATTCTGACCCTTTGTTTCTTATCTTTTAACCAGTTACTGATCCATGAGAGAACCTCCCCTCTTATTCCATAACAGCTTACTTTGCTTGAAAGCCTTTTGAGAGAGAACCTCTACACTTGTAGAACTGGTAATATCTCTCAAATGAGTAGAACCTTTTTTGGCCTGATTCTCTTCTCACTTAGGCAGAGTGTAACTATTGATTTCAGCAGTGTTACTCCTGATTTACATTGGTGCAAGGGAGAAGGGAATCAGGCCCTTTAAATTCATCCCTGGTAATATAAATAATGACCATTATTGGAATATGCAGTTTAAAACAGTGTTTGGATTAAAAGAATGTAGGAACCTACTCAAGAATATAGGCAGTGATTAACTTCTAATGTTGGTATCAGACATAGGATTAAAGTACAATAATATACACAAGAGTGTGTTACACAATGGATATTTATAATTGATAGCAGATGGAGCTGGAAACCAGAGGACAGAAAAGTTTTATCAAGGGTTATGTTTTAGCAAAGGAACCCTCAGATTGTGTAAAGCATACTATATATGGTTGAATCCACTTAATATCAATTTGCTTAATGGAAAAGTTTATCTATACCATTTAACATTTAGTGCTAATATGCCCATTTAATAACAATTGATATTAAGCAGTTTCCCAGTTAATGTTAACTGAAAATCACTCGTCTCAAGCTCCAGATAGTAGTTAATGTTACTTATTGCAGGCAGAAACAATGGATGCAACAAATCTTGTTACCCCACACTTTACAGAAAGTGTAAAGTAAAGGGCTGCTCTTCAATTTTTATTAAAAGTTTTATTTAATGGTTTGGTTATTGAAAAGAACCAATGAGAGAAGGCGCCAAACGTGTTAAAGCTCGGCTAACTTCTGTGAAAACCATGGACTAGTCCAGGTGATTTAGAATCACTGCATATTTGTAGGATATTGTTGTGGATTAGCGTGGATGGGCGGCAGGAGGTGAGGATCCTGGTCTGACCATCACCATTTCCAATCTGAAGTCAGGGCTCACTTTAGTTCTCATCAGGGCAAGTGGTCTTGATTTATTGGTCTGCTGATGGAGTCTGATGGACCCAAACTGGTTTTAATGTCAGTTAGGCATAGTGCTGTACCGCAGTGCAGAATACTACTGATGGGCTGATATTATGGTTATTGCTTGTCCATGACTACTCATATAATGGCTCCCAAACAACTTGTCTTCATGCACCAACCTCATGGGGCTCGTTGGTGGGTAGATGACCTGTGAGAGACTAAATACATGGGGTTAGAGGTTAAAGCACTGATGGTGGCTGACAGATTCAGGGGTCAACTGAGGTGTAACAAAGGGGATATTTATTCTATCCCATACCTGATGTGGAGGAAAATAAAGTGGTTTTGCTCTTTCATTATAGCATCTGCTGTCATCCAGTCCCATTATTCATGAGGATCATTAATGCTTTCTAAGGGAAACCAGAGAGTTAGCATTCCTCACATGAGTGGTCGTTGTGACCGTGGCCAAGAAACTGTTGACATTTGTGATCTCGCTAATGTCGTGTCTCTGGATTTCCCTTTTAGGGAAAAGTTGTTGAGAAGGTTGTGACAAGGCAATTTTGGAAGGCTCTAGCGATCTAAAATTGCAATGGATACTATGGACTGCGAGTTGACTTGACTGCAAATCCTTGCATGAGTCGATGGCATTGCTCTTAAATGGTTCCTTTCTGCGTTTTTTCTCAGAAAGCTCAAAAAATGGTATTCTGCCCCAGCAATTCTATCTTGTGGGGTTCTATAGAGTTCTGTTCTGTCATCCCTTATGTTCTATGGGTACATATGGCTTTGGTTGGAAAATAGTAAGAGGTCTGTGCTGCAGAAGCTTCTCTATGCTGATGATGCAGCACTGAATTATTTTGCCCTACCCAGATGGTGTAATGTCTAAGCTTCCTCAGTGCCTGGCCATGATATGGACTTGGATGAGGGTAAATTGAAGAGTTTTGCTCCTGGAAAAACAGAAGTGATGCTGTTTTTCTGGGAGTTTGATTTGTCTTTCAGTGTGATTTAGGTTCCTAAGCACCTAAGCCACTTTTGAAAATGGGATGTAGGCTCCTAAGTCACTTACGAGCTTTTGAAAATTTTACCTCACTATACTTTAATGCGTGTCACTTCTAACCTGGCCAGGGTTGGGTCTGTAGTTTATTCATAAATATCTCTTCATCTCTTTCTTTATTTATGTATCCATCTCTATGTATGAATACTTGTTAGTGTGTGTTGGTGCAATGTAATGTTCGCATTAGCATATGTTTGGTATAGATGCATCGTAGCTTCATCATTTGCAAGTAATCTATCCATCTATCTAATCTCGTGTCAGCAGAGTGAGTGTCATCTTATTCCCGCTGTATTTCTCAGCCATCCCTTGCACTCTGCCGGATTTGTAATTCCAGCTTGCTGTGAATGTGATGATTATGTTTTCAGTGCATTGGCTGGTTTATTTCAAAATGTGCAATAAGTCAATTGTACCAGTGTCTGTTTTCTAGCACGGCAGAGAAACTCTAATTGCTTTGTCAGTGGACTTGTGTGTGGCTTCTTCTAGGGTGTTTCTCTTTGCCAGCAGAAGACTGTCCTGTTGGGAATACTTCTTCCACATTGTAGAGTACCCTGTATTTTCGCTTGGTGATAATTAATAACACTGATGTGATTAACCTTCACTATGTTTCCTAACCTCTCCAGCAAAGAATAACATAATTGATATTGTTAAGGAAGAACATTATGACACATTCTCTCCCAAAGGGAAAATGGGTTTCCTGCACAACTTTCAGTTCTCTCCCACAGTGAATATAGCCTGTAGCAGACTCTTACAAGGAAACCTAATTGCAGGGGAGCGAGAAGCCTTATGGATGGAGCTACTTTACTGTCTGCCTGACTTGCACAGGGAAGTGAAAGGTTGAATTCAAGGATATGCTAATGATGATGAGTCCACTTTGGGCAGTAACTAGAAGGGTCACTGCCAGTGATGGATCATTCTACTTCTGATGCCTGCTGACACTTTATGTCTATATTTCTGAGTCAGTCTGAGGCATTCACATGCCAGTGTAGCAGCAGTGGGTATCAAAGCTGTTGATCTCCCTGTGTTTGCATTGATAATTCATCTTCAGCTATAAGCTTTTGACAAGCATGAAATTTTGAAAAGGCCAAATTTTGGGTCTCATGAGATTACTTCCTACCTCAGCTCTGACAGTTATGCATGGAAGATACTAGTTATATGTGTTTTGCAAGACCATTAAAGAGCTGAGGCCTGGCAAGTTGTTATTAATACAGCTGGGCAAATAATTGACCTAAAGCAAAACATTTTGAATCAAAGATCATTATTAAGGTGGTAAAGTCAAGCACTGAAAAGTTAGGAAATACTAGAATTAAGGTTGCCTGTGAAACTGTATGGCATGCTCAGTTGCTCTGTGGGGATAGTACACATGCATTCTAGTTAGATGTAGGAGCTGTGAGGAGATAGAAAATGCTCAGTTGCTCTCTGGGGGTGGTGCATGCATGGTATGGTCAGCACTAGGACCCGTGAGACCCTGGAGCATGCTCAGTGAGGATATAATCTTCAGAGCTTTTAACTGTGAAAGTCTAGCAAGTCTCTAGTGAGCATGTGTGAACTGAGATTTTTTTTAAAGGTTTATAACTTGGCTACATTTGGTCAGATTGTCATTGAGATGGCCAAAGGCATATTTCTGATAAAACGCCACCCCGCTGCCAAATTTCAAGTTCCTACTCCAAAGCATCGGGGAGCGTGGGGTGTGTGTGTGGGGGGGACACACTAGAGCATTTCAAAGAAAAGGTCTCAGGAATTTTTATTAAAATGGGCAAACAATGTATTTTTCCTTAATCTCATTCTTGGAAATGGTTAAACCATTTACCTGACATTTTTAATAATAATAATAATTATTAATAATAATAAATTAATAATTCAGGTTGAGGCAGACACCTAGCATGAAAATTTTTAGTTCAAATGATCAAATTGGTAAAGTTATAAGCAACTGAAAAACACAGTCTTATAATGGGAAGTGCTGGATAACCTTAATAGTAGGTAGTGCTACCAGTTTCACCTATAACAGTGTCTGCTGTATACTATTAACTTCAAACTGTCCATAGCATGCTATATATAGCTTGCAAAACCAAACTCAACCTAAGAATAATTTATCATGCTTTATCTTTAATAGTTTTCAGACTCTTGTATCATATTTATGTCGGTGCAATTCTTTTTCTCTCTCTTGATTTCTCTTCTGGTTGTACAGTATGTCAGTTTATTTTTTATTTATAATTGTTTTTTAAACACTTGAACAACAGAGTCAGAGCTCCTACTAAATAATATCATAATTAGAAACAGGCTGTAATTCATTATGAATTATCCTGTGCACATTGTAAACTATTACAGCCTCGGGCATTCGTGCTTTCTTAGCACTTTGAGGCACGTAGTAGTACACCAATAAGCCTTTCATACTTTCAAGGTCATATTCCTGTTCTGTTTCATCCTAAAACTGTTCAGGCTTAATCACTCAATAAAATTTGTCTATGACTCAAAAATGTACAGAAAGAAAGAAAGAAAGAAAGAAAGAAAGAAAGAAAGAAAGAAAGAAAGAAAGAAAGAAAGAAAGAAAGAAAGATCTGATTAACCTTGACATAGTGGAGTGGATGATTAGGAGAAAGTATCTTATTTTGGAAAGAGAAAGAGACAGTGTTTTTAGCCAGCTACATTTAATGGGGGGAAAACATACCTTTTCTGAAAGGCCAGGTCTCTTCACATTGTGAGGAAACAATCTGGCCCAAATCCTGGGTTCTATTAGGATTGCTTTGCACTGCTCCACCATTGAAATGCAGCCCTCAAGACAGCATAGCCAGCCCTTGAAGGAGCATCCATGCTTAGGGGGATCTTTTGGCATCACAGAGCTATCATAGCAACGCCTACACTATACTGCTCCTTGAGGCTGGTGTAGAGGGAATAGTTGAGATAGGTGTGCCTGTGACATCCCTGAGCTCCATCAATCCTCAGAAGATATACAGGTCTCAAAGCAAGTGAAACTGTTAGATTACCTCTAGAGAGGCCTTGTGATTGTCAGTAGAGAACCAGAACTTTGACTATACATGGTGCAAGGCAGGCTTCAAAGTGGATGTTTACACAGCCACTCAGATCTGGTAGCATTTTACACTCACTTTGCCCAGGTGTGAATGGCTATACAGGGCACAAGGCAGTGGAAAGTTAGGCCCACAATGTTCTAATCCCACTTTTTCCTCTCAGTGCTGTATGTGTATTTTTTTATACCTCCACAAATCATTAGAAATGAAGATGTGTAGTTTTACATCTCTGAAGATTTAAACAAAGACAGTATCTAAGATCACTTATTTCAATGTCTTTGATGACGACACACAGAGGCTGATAATCATCTTGAATTAAATTGGCTACTCTCCATAAAGAGAAACCCCATCTCCTCTCTTTATGGGTTTCCCACCATTTGTTGTCATTCCACTGGGACTTCTCAGACAACCTCTCTTCCTCTTCAGTAGAGAAAGGCAAAGTGACAGCTTCTGGTCTGCAGGTCCTGTGCTGTCACACACTCACTGACGTGGGCCAGAATTCATAGAGGCATCACTTGATATTTCTTCTGTAGGAAGCCAGTAGCCTTGGCTCTTCGATGCCCCCACTAAACATGCACACCTCTTTGGTTTTCACTTTGGTTTCGGATAGCAAGGCTTGAGCTGGAGAGGCTCCCTCATGGGTTCCTTTAGCGCTGACAGATAGCTCTGCAAAAGCTAGTTATTTCTCCTTTCTATCTAACTTCGGTACTTATAGCCTCCCATTACCATAGGATTTGCATCTTTAGCAGAGGGTATTTATTTCATGTTAGAACCGGTTAGAGAAAG
The DNA here is from genome assembly GCA_033296515.1 of Macrochelys suwanniensis. Taxonomy (NCBI): domain Eukaryota; kingdom Metazoa; phylum Chordata; order Testudines; family Chelydridae; genus Macrochelys; species Macrochelys suwanniensis. The sequence goes on along the minus strand of CM065775.1, from coordinate 242,400,085 downwards.
GTGAACGTTTTTGGAAACAATGGAAGATGCCATCTTTTTTAATTTTTTTCATGGAATCTTTTCGTTTTTGAGGGGGAAAAAAATTGTTTCGAAATTTCAGTGTTTCATTTTGGCACATCTCAGTTCATATTTTTCTCTTTGGTGACAAAAATCCCACTCTTTTAAAAATACAAAAGTGGGCACAAGGAAGTAAAAACATGAGGTAAAGTGGGAGAAACCCATTCTCCAGTGGGGAACAAGGGAAGGAAGTTATGAAGAAGTGTCATTTCTCCCACAATTTCAAAACAAATACAATTCAGAAAAAGTTGATTATTTTTTGTTTTGAAATTTCATCAGGAATCAATGAAATTGTGTCATGAAAAGTTTTAGTGGTTGTTGAAAACCTATATTTTATTTTAAAAAAATTCCAGTGAAAAAATTCCCACTAGTTCTATTTAATGTACCCATTACAGGAAATGCAAATGGAGTGGCTCCTTATGAAAGGAATGGATAGAGCTAGTATTGCATACACAGCATTAACTTCTTACTGTGTGTGTAAGGTCTGCAAAGGTATGTGTCTGGAAGCGGGCAAAAGGGAACAGGGGTTGCTCTATAACAGTGGTTTTCAACCTTTTTTCATTTGCGGACACCTAAAAATTTTTGAATGTAGGTGCAGCCCCCTTTGGAAATCTTAAACATAGTCTGTAGACCCCCAAGGATCTGTGGACCACAGGTTGAAAACCACTGCTCTAGAAACTAAAATCCCTGCCCTTTTCTTTATTCATAAATCTAGAACATAAACCAATTTACCGTTCACTGATTTTCATAGATATATGCCATTAAATTAGGTCTGGTTCTTTCTCAGCCTATCTCCTCTTCAGTATTCTATCTTCCAGTGAAGGCATCTTAATGGTGAATGTGTGATATGCACAGCAACAAAGTATGATGTCACTAGAATGTTATTCTGAAATCAGTGCATGGTGAAGCAAAAGGTGATGCCAGACTGTGACAAAAACAAGTTCTTATAGGGCCCTTGTCCATATTAGTAAGCACTTGCTTTACTGAGCAAGCTCATCAACTTCAAGTGTTTACCATATACACTTATTTAAAATAATGGCAAAGGACTCAGACACAGCAGTGACGGTGGCCAGCCAGCCCGATTACTGGTAGCAAACAGAAAAGGTGTTTAGGTCTTTCATGTTTGCTGAACAACAGTTCCCATTTTTGAATAGCAGAACTGAAACAACTGGTGCCACAAAAGGTTTGCTTGAATCAGAACTTGTTCTGAACTCATGATGAACAGGGAGGTTGCAAACATCTCAAAAGATGTTCGTGACAGGCCTCTCCTTGAAATAAGGCATACACTTCTAATGGTGACAGCAACTGGAACAAGCCTTGAGGTGGATTCACCATCACTGGCAACTTTTAAGTCAAGACTGGATGTTTTTTCTAAAATATATGCTCTTGTTCAAAGAGGAATTAATTCAGGGATGTCTGATAGCCTGTGATAGCAGGAGTTCGGACTTGATGATCACGGTGGTTCCTTCTGATTCTACAGACTCTGAATCTGTTAGTAAGACATTGCTCATTGAAGTGCCAGTGAGAAATGTTCTCACTAATAATAACACACAACAATAATAATAATAATGTTTCTTGCTGTTGTTGTTTTTAGCATCTTTTTTCTCAGCCATTCTGACAGTATGCACTAAAGAGAAAAGACAATCGCCAAGTTTGTCGTGAAGAAAAATTTGCTAAACCTTTGGGATTGATTCCTGATGCTGCCGTGTAGCTGCCAGTTAGGAATGTGTATGGGAAAGCTGTAGGCAAGTGCTATCCCAGCCGATTAGGTATTGCAAGAGATGGATGCCTCCTAACAATCACCCTGCTGGAAGCCTGGCAGCTCAGAAAATCCCAGATAGCAGCAACACACACAAGGCTTTCAAATGATGGCAAAATGTCTCTTGCTGCTGTGTCTGCTTCATGGGTGTGAAGCATTCCTCACTTCTTCAGAGAAAGCAACCATTCAGAAAAGTAAGGGCTAGAGTGTGATCCAAGGATACAGTCAATAGTAAGGAGCATCCCTGGGCCGTATGGAATTGCAACTCAGGGAATCACAATACCCTCCTTTTTCCAAAGGAGGTAGTAATTTGCTGCTGGCTTTCACCAGCAACAAATTACTTCTCTGCATCCCCGCTGTGCTTTGGCTCAGCTCCACTGAGTGGTGGATTGTAATGTGTGGGTGAGGGGAAACTAAGCCTCTGCACAGTCTCCTCTTTTTTCACTGCTGGCCTGTAAGTAGGCTCATAGTGACCTTTATCCATGTATGCCCAGACCCAAGGACTGGGTAACCTGCATAGGGACAAGTGGGCTGGTCTTGCTCCCTCTTATGCTCCTGTGATGTCATCAAGGCTTGGCTAGAATCTGGCTCTTAATGTATCAAAGCTTAGATGGAGCTGTGAAACCAACTTCTTTCTATTTCACTCGTCCCCAAGTGCCAAACTTTGGATAGGCAAGGGAGTTCTTGGGGTAAACAGAATGGCAATAAAAAATTAAGTGATTTGTTGCTGTTGATTTATAGAGCGCTTGTTGCCCTTTCAATTAAATGAAAGGGAGCTTTTGCTGTTGTTAAAAGTGAATATAGGGGTGCATATTTTAAGAGACCTTCCAGTAAGAGCACTATAGTGAATCCTGTGAAAAAATAAATATTGTCAATACTTTGAAAATTGTAAATGAAATATATTACAGACTAGGCCAAAGTTGCTGGTATTTTATGTGAGGCATATGGATGGCACAATGTAGTTTAAATATGAAATACACTGTAGAACTGTCTATTTTAGTGAAAAAGAAGCAGACCGCCTAGTCATAATAAATCATTCTCACACTCCCAGATGGCCATTTGAGGGGGAGAAATACAATTTGCTCTTGCTAGAAATAATTGCTGTCAATTATTTTTGCTGACTTTTTACAAGGTTGTGGATATAAGTGAAAATTAATTCATAGTGAATATCTCCAGTTCTGATATGCTGAATCAGTAAATTAATAGTTATATGAAATTAGCACTTGTGTTAATATAACCAATCTCTTCCCCATAACACTTTTGCCAAAGGTATTGTTTCAGGTACCTAATGATTTAATTGAGTATTTTGATGACTCAGTTGAATGACCAGCCTTCTCGGTGGTTTGAGACAAACTTTTCGGTACATAGGAATTCTATCTATCAATCATCTAACTAGTTTTTTGCTAACTCTTCCTGTGAAAATTAATCCATTCATTAGATTTCACTTTCTGGTTCCATAAATTCACTTAGTCTTAGCATAATTGCTGTCATTACCATTATATGTCACAAGATATCATGACATGTCACAACATAACCAATATACTTCTTCGAATTATTGAGGGATATGTCACAACGTCTTAAGAGGTATTTGTCTCTGTATTTGGAAATCTCCTTCCTATAACAAATGGACTGCAGCTTGCAATAGCCTTTTCTAAGTAACATTTATGATGTATGACAAGATTTCATAACAAGTCGTAAGGTGATTCACAACTTCATCCTCTCGATAACCTGATGGAGTGTTATCAACCAAATGTCGATTCTCTAGTTTTGGTATAACATCTGTGATAATTCTTCTCGAAGCCGGCAGGGAATTGGCATAATTTAGAGGTGACATATGGAGGTTCTGAAGGCAGCTGTGTGCACATAGCTAGTCAAGAGCCATAGTGAACTGGAGTATCAGGCACATTATGGATGTTTGCTGGGCGATATTGAAATAACTCTGGACCTCTAAGGTGCCAGAGCCAAGAATGAGTGAAGTCCATTTGTCCTCATGTCACTGATTTATTTCAAAATAACCTGTAGGTAAACGACAGGTGTCCAACTAATTTCTCCAATAGGGCGAAATAAATGGCTCTGGCTCTAGACTGACAGTAGCAACTAGCTCTCCCTTCCCCTGCCAGCATTCCTGTGGGCAAAACAACAGACAGGGCCAAGGGAGTCTCTTGTGAATTTTATATTGCCGGAAGTTTAATGCAGGGGTCGGCAGCCTTTCAGAAGTGGTGTGCCGAGTCTTTGTTTATTCACTCTAATTTAAGGTTTCGCGTGCCGGTAATACATTTTAACGTTTTTAGAAGGTCTCTTTCTATGTCTGTAATATATAACTACACTATTGTTGTATGTAAAGTAAATAAGGTTTCTAAAATGTTTTAAAAGCTTCATTTAGAATTAAATTAAAATGCAGAGCCCCCCGGACTGGTGGCCAGGACCCAGGCAGTGCGAGTGCCACTAAAAATCAACGCGCGTGCCACAGGTTGCCTACCCCTGGTTTAATGCATAAAAAATAAAGAGGCACAATCAGTCACGTGCATTTGATCTGATAGAAAAGAGAGCAAACACACCCACCCAAGCAAAAGGAAAGCTTTTCTGATCCATTTCTATTCTTAAATGTTCGATTGTCTCTATTCCACAGTAATGGCATGCCATCCAATCATAGTAGTCGACAGCTGCAGGAGTGGTTAGCAAGTATGTTTTCCTTTTTGCCATGTAAGTAACAGGGAGTATCTCTAAACCATCGACAGAGGGGAAAAGAAAGAGAGAATGCTATGTATGTTCTATGGGCCTGATTGTGCCAGTCCCTTAAGAGGGTGGGGAAGGGAGCTCACCTCTCACATGAACTTAGCAAGGGTCTCCCACGATTAATTCCTGCCTATATGCCTTCCTCTGTGGGATGCCAGAGGCTCACAGTGCTCCAGAAAGGACCAGCAGAGGAGGGGACGATGTGGGTTTTGGCTCCATCCCCCTTCTTATGCACTAGTCCAGAAGAAGCCAGATGCACTGTGGCAAGGCAAAAGGATGCAACATCCTCTAGGAAGTTTGTAGCCTACATAGTCTCCCTTGCTCAAGGACTCTGTTGGGTAAGGGATTGTGCCACCCTGAGAAATGCACTTTCCTACCCCCATCCCACCTTTCTCTGTATATAGCTGTGTTCAGGGCCGGCGCGCCCACTAGGCAACCCTAGGCAGTCGCCTAGGGTGCCAGGATTTGGGGGGCAGCTCGCCGCGGCTGCCTCCCGCCTCCCGGTTCCGCGGCTGAGCAGGTTGCTGGGGGGGGTGGCTCGCCGCGGCTGCCTCCTGCCTACCAGCTCCGTGCCTGGGCTGGGAGCCAGGAGCCAGGAGCTGGGGGGGCACCGTGGGTGGGGGCTGAGCTGCCAGCCCGCAGGGGGGCGGGGAGCCGCCATGGGGGGTGGGGACTGGCTGCTGCAGGGGGCCCTGGCTGTGTTATATCATGCCAGCTAGTCTCAATATCCCGCCATTCGGTCAGTTTGAGGAACACTTCCCATATTTTCAAAGAACAGTTTCAATTGGTCCTCAAGTGCACAAGATCATTGCATGATCTAATAGACCTTATTGTGATGAAAACTGTTCCTGAAAGTCCATCTAAATTTTACTTTGCTGGAACTGAGCCTGGATGAGAGAATCCCTTAATAGCCCATCAATCTAAGTGTATTTATTGGGTCCTTGTTTCTAATTAGTACTGTATTCCCTAAAAGTGGCAAGAGCTATTGCACTCTGTATTGGTCTGCTGGTATTATCTGTTGTTTGAGACATCTGACCAGCACCAGCAGTAGAAGTCTCAAGTCAAACATAGAGGGAAGAACTTGTTAATGCAGGTGATTAGTGTCTTTCACTTCTGGAGACCTGAGTTCAGATTATGTCCGAAGGCACAAGTGAAAAAGTCAGGCAATGAGGGGTGGCTGGGGTTTCAAACTTCTGTAGTGGTTACATTACAGTACTATGTAGGCCAGTATTAGATTAGTGACAGCTTCTGCTCCAGTGAAGCCTAGGTTTGAAATGCATGGGTGTAAATTAGAGCAAAATTTGTCCCTTTCAGGCTGATTCTCCACAGTCTTACACCTTGTGTCATCATTTATATATACCTGTGAAGAGTGAGTGCGAAATGTCACTAGTCTGATATATGTAGTAGCATTTTACACAAACTGTTTACATAGGTGTAAATAAGAAGACAAGATGCAGGGCAGTGGAGAATTTATCTATATTCAGGTTGCTTAGTCTGAGTGCTACAGTTAGGAAATATTGGCTCCTTCATTCTCCTTGCACTTACTGAACTGATGAGATTAGTCTATGATGATGTAAGAGCATGGCCTCTTTGGAAGGGTGAAATAAACACCACGGGGCACTTTCTGTCAGTTCATTAATCAACAAAGAGCTAATTTCTTAGGCAAAACTGAACTGTTAAAATGTTCATGATTGCTTAATGGAAGGGACCAAAGAAAAGCCATCCAAAACCCATCTGCTATTTGGGATTTGAATATGCAAAAATGTATGTTCATAATTAATGCAGCAGGACACTCAGGATGAGGAGAGAAATCACAGGTTCTTCAGTAAAAGATTTTCAGCTGAGTTAGTGGCACCCTGTTCTGTTCTGTTCAACTGTCTGCTTAAGACAATAACAATCCCAAAAGATCCTTGAGGAGATGTGTCACAGGTCCTTTTAGATATCTCAGTAATTCAAAGTCAAACAGAGAGAGGGAGAGTGCAAGTGTGCATTTCTAGGATAATTACCAGTTTATAAGCATTCATTAAATTGGTCATTTGATATAAATCCTGTGCTGTTTCTTTCTTTTTTACTTAAAAATTCAAGGCTCCATTAGGCCTGGAAATGGAAATACATTTTAATAATTTGTAAATTTCCAGAAAGCAAAAGTTACTCAAGACCATCCTGTACTTCAGTAATAGAAACATCAATATATATATTTAAGCTTTAAGAATAATTCAGGATCCATTTTGCAGGGCTAATAAAGCTTGTTGGTTTTGAAAGATGATATGTCTATCCAGGGAGTTATATCACTTTGGTCAGGAAAAAAACTTTTATTGAAGGAGCCTTCAATCCCTAAATCCCAACCCCTCCCCCAACTCAGCCCTGCCTCTAATATTGAGTAGTTAAGATCCACAGGGAAGAACTTGCCAGAAATGTATGGCGAGGGAGTCCCACATTCCTACTTCCTCTCAAAACTGATCACACTCCCCACAAAGCCATCAGCTGATGTTCTGTTAGGGTCTGATCCAAATCCTTTGACTTAAATGAGAGTTGGTCCATTCACTTCAATAGGCTTTGGCTCAGACTCTTAATTCCTCCTTAAAACCTACCTGTGCTGTGAGGTCTACAACTCACTACCAAATAAAAGTAGACAAACTGGCCACACCTATCTGTGACTACCACTGTGACTATGAACTTAAGGAAACAGACCCATCTCTGTTTCCTTTTTTCCCCACCATTCACCTACCTATGGGTCTCTTTATTCACCTTTTACATATTGTCTAATCCCTGGATGCTGAATTTTCTATAGCAAGGCCTATGTTTGTGTTATTTACTTGTACAGAATCTGGTGCAAGAGGGTCCATACGCACTACAAACTCAATTGGAACTAATAATATTAATAAAAGGTAAAAATATCAACCTTTATTCCTAACTGATTTGGAAGCTGAAACCTGGTATTCAACTCTTTGCCCTGGTCTACACTACGAGTTTAGGTCGAATTTATTAGCGTTATTTCGATTGATCCGTGCACCCGTCCACACGACGAAGCCCTTAACATCGACTTCTAGGGCTCTTAAAATCGATCTCACCACTCCACCCCCAACGAGGGGATTAGCGCTTAAATCGATATTGCCGAATCGATGTAGGCTTAGTGAGGACGCAATTCGACGGTATTGGCCTCCTGGATCTATCCCACAGTGCAACATTTAACCGCTCTGGACAGCAGTCTGAGCTCGAATGCTCCGCCCAGGTAGACAGGAAAAGCCCCGCGAACTTTTGAATTTCATTTCCTGTTTGGCCAGCGTGGTGAGCTGCAGGTGAGCGCAGATCTCATCAGCAGAGGTGACCATGATGGAGTCCCAGAACCGAAGACGAGCTCCAGCATGGACCGATGGTGAAGTACGCGATCTGATCGCTGTATGGGGAGACGAAACCGTGCTAGCAGAGCTACGGTCCAAAAGAAGAAACGCCAATACATATGCCAAAGTCTCCAAGGGCATGCAGGACAGAGGCTACAACAGGGACGCGCAACAGTGCCGCGTGAAAATTAAGGAGCTCAGGCAAGCCTACCAAAAAACCAGAGATGCAAACAAACGCTCTGGGTCAGAGCCCCAGACATGCCGCTTCTATGATGAGCTGCATGCCATTCTAGGAGGTGCAGCCAGCACTGACCCACCCATGTGGTATGACTCCGTATGTGGATCATCAGAAACCACAGAGGAGCATGATGATGATAATGATGCTGAAAATAGCGCCCAGACACAGCAAGGAAGTGGAGAAGCCCTTTTCTCCGACAGCCAGGAACTCTTTGTCACCCTGGAGCCAGTACCCTACGAACCCACCCAAGGCGTGCTCGATGCAGGAGAAGGGACCTCTGGTGCCTCTGGTGAGTGTACCTCTGTTAATTAATACATGTTTTATAAGCAAGCGTGTTTAATGATCAATTCACGGCCAGTACAGCTACAGCTACTGGAAAAGTCTGTTAACATGTTCGGGGATGGAGCAGAAATCCTCCGGGGACATCTCCAGAAAGATCTCCTGGATGTACTCCCAAAGCCTGTGCAAAAGGTTTCTGGGGAGGGCAGCCTTATCCTGTGCTCCGTGGTAACACACTCTACCACGCCAGGCCAGTAGCACGTAGTCTGGAATCATTGCTTTGCAAAGCATGGCGGCGTATGGTCCCGGTGTTTGCTGGCATTCAAGCAACATCCGTTCTTTATCTGTCTGTGTTATCCTCAGAAGAGTGATATCATTCATGGTCACCTGGTTGAAATAGGGGAATTTTATTAAGGGGGTATTCAGAGGGGCTCCGTCCCTGCTGGGCTGTTTGCCTGTGGCTGAACAGAAATCTTCCCCGCTGTGACCCACGCGGTGGGGGGAGGGGGAACAGCGAACATCTTGGATGTGTGTCTGTGTGTGTGTGGGGGTGTCGATTAGGTTCGCGCTGCACGTTAACCCAAAAACTGCCGCCCCTCCCTTTTCAATTGCCAACCAGTTTTAAATTGCCAGCCCAAAGGCTGTTTGTTATGGGAAATGAGGGGGTTGCTGTTTGAAAACATTCCCACGTTATGAAGGTTAAAGAAGCCTATAGACGGTGGCTTACCATGGCTGTGTGCAAGCCGAATTCTGTTGCCCGCCGGACCTGCTTGTGTGATCTCTCACACCAAACCGGCAGACCCTCAATATAACAGGCAAAGTGCAACCTTGGACCAAATGCACATGTGATATGTAATGTTTGGAGCATTGTTCTCTAATATGTGTCTTTTAAACTACTCCTCTCCCGTTTGTTTCCTCCCGCAGCTGCAAATGTTTCAACGCCACCCCCTTCATCACCGTCCCAGAGGCTAGCGAAGATTAGAAGTAAAAAAAAAAGGAATCGAGATGAAATGTTCTCAGAACTCATGGAATCCTCCCACACTGAAGCTGCCCAGCAGAATGCGTGGAGGCAGACACTGTCGGAGTCCAGGAAGGCAGATTTTGATCGCGCGGACAGGTGGCGTGATGAAGAGAGTAGGTGGCGTCAGCGTGCAGAGAGAAGGCAGGATGCAATTCTGAGGCTACTGGAGGATCAAACGGAAATCCTCCGGCTTATGGCTGAGGAAAGGCGTACGGTTCAGGAAAGGCCGCCTGAGCCCAGACCGCCGCTACAGCCCCTGTGTAACCAACAGCCCTCCTTCCCGAGTCCCATAACCTCATCCCCGAGACGCCCAAGAACGCGTTTGGGCGGCCTCCGTGCACCCAACCACTCAAGTCAAGAGAACAGTCCAAGCAAGAAAGGGCTGGCATTCAATAAGTTTTAAAGTGCTGTGTGTCCTTGTCCTTCCCTCATCCCCTCCTCCACCACCCATCCTGGTGCTTCCCTTCCTCCACCAGCTATCCCGGGAGACTGTGGCAGTTAGCCCCATAGTTCCCCCTCTTTGTTTTACAAATTAATAAAGAATGCATGATTTTAAAGCAACAATGACTTTATTTCCTCTGCGAGCGGTGATCGAGGGGGGGAGGGCAGGGCGGTTTGGGTAAAGGGAAGTAGAGTGAATGAAGGGGCGGGGCTTTTCATTACAGGGGAAAAACAGAACTTTCACACAGCATCCTGGCCATTCATGAAACTGGTTTTCAAAGCTTCCCTGATGCGCAACGCACCCTGCTGTACTCTTGTAATAGCCCTGGTGTCTGGCTGCGCATAACCAGTGGCCAGGCGATTTGCCTCAACCTCCCACCATGCCATAAATGTCTCCCCCTTACTCTCACAGATATTGTGGAGCGCACAGCAAGCAGTAATAATAATGGGAATATTGTTTTCGCTGAGATCTAACCTAGTCAATAAACTTCGCCAGCGAGCTTTTAAACGACCAAATGCACATTCCACCACCATTCTGCACTTGCTCAGCCTATAGTTGAAAAGGTCCTGACTACTGTCCAGGCTACCTGTGTATGGCTTCATGAGCCATGGCATTAAGGGGTAGGCTGGGTCCCCAAGGATAACTATTGGCATCTCAACATCCCCAACGGTTATTTTCTGGTCTGGGAAGAAAGTCCCTTGCTGCAGCAGCCGAAACAGACCAGAGTTCCTGAAGATGCGAGCGTCATGTACCTTTCCCGGCCATCCCACGTTGATGTTGGTGAAACGTCCCTTGTGATCCACCAGTGCTTGCAGCACTATTGAAAAGTAACCCTTTCGGTTTATGTACTCGCTGGCTTGGTGGTCCGGTGCCAAGATAGGGATATGGGTTCCGTCTATCGCCCCACCACAGTTCGGGAACCCCATTGCTGCAAAGCCATCCAGTATGAGCTGCACATTTCCCAGACTCACAACCCTTGGTACCAGCAGCTTGGTGATCGCCCTGGCTACTTCCATCACAACAGCCCCCACTGTAGATTTTCCCACTCCGAATTCATTCGCGACTGACCGGTAGCTGTCTGGCGTTGCAAGCTTCCACAGGGCTATAACCAGTCGCTTCTGTACTGTGAGGGCTGCTCTCATCTTGGTGTTCTTGCGCTTCAGGGCAGGGGAAAGCAACTCACAAAGTTCCATGAAAGTGCCCTTACGCATGCGAAAGTTTCGCAGCCACTGGGATTCATCCCAGACCTGCAGCACTATGTGGTCCCACCAGTCTGTGCTTGTTTCCTGGGCCCAGAATCGGCGTTCCACTGTATCAACAAGCCCCATTAACACCATGATGTCCACCTTGCGGGGGGGGCCTTTTTTGAGAGAGGTCTGTGTCCATGTCCTCATCACTGTCCTCAGGGCGCTGCTGTCGCCTCCTCGCCTGCTGTAGCTCTAGCAGCTCCTGGTTCTCGTTCTCCATATACTCCTGGACAATGCGCGTGGTGTTCATAACGGCGAGAACAGCTGCGGTGATCTGATCGTGCTCCATGCTTTCCCTGGTATGCTGTTTGCAGGACAGCAGAGTGGCAGCAGAAGCAGCGGGTGGATAACAATGGAGTCAGCAATATGGCGCCCATATGAAAAAAGGCGCGAAAGGATTTTTTGCTCCCCCCTCAGTTGCTTTCACGGAGGGAGGGGGGAGCAAGGGTTAGGCTCATTTCCTTCTAGCTGCAGATGGTACAATATGCGGTGAGCAAGGAGGCGCCTTCCCTTCTAGCAGCAGATGGTACAATATGCTTGATATCCATCATCATCTCCTGGCCCCCTCAAGGATTGAACTCGCAACCCCGGGTTTAGCGGGCCAACGCTCAGACCGCTGAGCTATCCCTCCGCCCGTGTTCCAGGCAGTACTGAATCTCCCTTAAACAAAACGTAAAAAAGAGAATGACCAGAGTCACTCTGGTCACTCCCATTTATGTCCAAGCGCCCCCGGCCAGCCACACCATAGGCCGCCGGCCAGGAGCACACAAATACCAATCATATTGTACAATCTGCTGCGAGAAGGAAAGGAGCTTCTGCTGTATGGTCCTGCGACCATGACCATTTATGGCATATTGCACCATCTGCAGCTAGAAGGCAAGGAGCTTCTGCTGTGTAGTCCCGCGACTACCAGCCTCAGGCGGAATGGCCCCCTCAAGGATTGAACTCGCAACCCCGGGTTTAGCGGGCCAACGCTCAGAACGCTGAGCTATCCCTCTGCCCATATTATAGTGTGACTGAATCCCCACTAGACCTAATGTCCAGGCGTACGCTGGAGATGTACGGTAATTGTGAGCTGAGCAGGCTTCCGTAGCAAACACGGAAACCCCGGAAAAAAGGTGCGAAAAATATTGCTTTCACGGAGGGAGGGAGGGAGGGAGGGATGACATGTACCCAGAACCACCAGCGACAATGTTTTCTGCCCCATCAGGCTTTGGGATCGCAACCCAGAATTCCAATGGGCGGCGGAGACTGCGGGAACTGTGGGATAGCTACCCGCAATGCAATGCTCCGAAAGTCGATGCTAGCCCCGCTACTGTGGACACAGTCAATCGACCTCATGGTCTTAACGCTCTTTAGTGGGGACACACACAACCGATTCCATAAATTCGGGTTTTAAAATATCGACTTCTATAAATTCGACCTAATTCTGTAGTTTAGACGTACCCTTTGTGGGGCAGCATGCTCCTGTTCATAATGTTCTCCATCCCTCCCTTTGAAGATATGCTCCTTTTGGAGAATTTTCTCTCTGTCTTCTTCAAGAGCCTAGATTAGACTTGTTAGCCCTTGAAGGCTGCTTCTGATTAACAGGAGTTGTCCTCCCACACCCTTGATAACTGCTTCTGGGGAGGATGAGCGAACAGAAAAAAGAAATACCTAGAAATGTCAGAAATACACCCTTCCTTGTGATATTTTAATGAGCTTGAAGCTTATGGTAATCAAGAAATTCCCTTCTCTGGAAATGAAAGGGGGTTTATGTTAATCTGTTGCGACACTGATTGTTTTCCCAGTGTGAAATGATGGATCTTCTGTGTAGCTGTGTGACAGCAGCTACACACTGTGTCACCTCCTCACCAAGCCTGGAGACTTGGGAATGGATTTGTGTGAGGCATAACAGGGAGCTATTATCTCCTTATTTTAGCTGTCGAGGTGTCTTTAACAGACACAGTATTAAAGGACATTCCTTTTCCCCACAGATTCATCTTTAGCAGCCGCTTGCCATTCTGTGGTTTCCTGAGGCACATACACCGATTTATAGTACCAGCCTTCCATACTCATGAAGAGATTTTAAAGCGTGGAATTAAGGCTGGTCAAAAAGGTTTCATCCACATTTATTTTTTATGGGATTTTTTAACTAAATGAAAATTTTCATGGAAAATGTCTGCTTTCTTTGAATGGTCCCTTGAAATATGTGCTAATTACTTATGCTAAACAATCTGTTCCACCTTGTATTTAGCTCTGACATTCTTCTTCAGGCTTGTGAAACTTAATCAGAGCTCCATGTAAGCTCAAAAGCTTTTCTCTCAACAGAAGTTAGTCCAATAGAAGATATTACCTCACGCACCTTGTCTCTGTTTCCTTGGAAACTGTTGATTTTTTTTTGGTCAAAAAAACAAAATTGTTTGGCCAAAGACCAAAAATGTTTTATTTTGGCAGGTTTTGACTACAAATTTTTGGTTGACAGGTTTTCAATAGAAAGTCAAAATCTTTCATGAAGACGCCCTCATTTTCCAACCCAGCTGTACATGGAATGTTTTGCCTTTGCAAAGGGAGCCAATAGAAGTTTTGCTCAGGCCTCTGCAATGGAAGATTTCATTTGGTATCACAGATGTTGATAACTCCATTGACCTTTGCCCTCCACTATCTTCTTCACCCTCGGCTCTGTTTTCTCTTCCACTCAGGTCCCCAGCTGTACACATGATCCAATAATCAGCATTTCCCTTCTCCCATTACTCATCATTCTATTAGTGAATTCAAATATGTTGAAACACCCTTTCCTAATTATAGGCCCCATTCTCTGCTATACAGGAGAGAGGAAACTCTGGGAGTTTCAATAAACTGGGTTCCTTAGGAGTTCTTCCATCAGGAAGATGGGGTTTGCCCTCCTGTGGAAGATGCCAGGGATGCACTGACATGTGCATCGCAGTTATCAACAGGAAGAAAGGAGAATCCGTACAGGTGCATATAATACAAGGGGAGTCCTTACATCTGAGTAATTAAAAAGCGGGGAATCATTGTTGTAAATGCATTCAAAAGGGAAACTAGGCAGAGGTATAAATTGCAAGGAGAATCCCCTCTGTGCAGGTGGATACATTGCAAAGGGAAACCACTCATAGGGATTAATTGCACACGTAAATGAATCATGGGCAATAGTAGTCTCACAGGCATGCTCTCATACATCATTAAAAGACTGCCCTTCAATAGGGTGATCATATTTCCCTATGCTGAATACTGGACACCCGGCAAAATTACTCATATTCAAGCGAGTTCAATGGCAATCAATCAGAACTATGCAGTACAAATATTCAAATTAACATCAAGTTGACTGAGCCCCTGTTAAAAAGAAATCCTGTGTAGTGGGATTCTTTTTATTTACCTTCTTATCTTTAGGCTGTAGGGCTCACACAGGGAGGTGTGACACCCCCACCCACTCCCTCTCCCCCTCCCCCCACACGGGGAGTGGTGACACACACACACTCCCCTACACCTCTCTCACATGCGAGGGGGGGCGAGGGGGAGGGGTGTGGACCGACCAACCCAACCCTCCCTGCCTGGCGCTCTCCACCCTCCATGCCTGGCTTGGCCCCTGGGACGGACCTGGCGCTGTATCTTCCAGGGCAACACTTGGGGAGGAAGGGCACGCAGGGTCACATTTCTGCCAGGGTTCAGAATGTGGCCAGCAACAGCCTTTCGGCACTGTGTGGGAGGGAAGCAATGGGAGGAGGAGTGGGGTATGGATGACCTGGCCGGTGTCTTTGGAGAACTCATCTCTTCCCCATCCCCCCAGTGTGGCTGGAAGCAGCTTGTCCCTTCCTGCCCCCCATAGCATCAAAAGACAGCTAACACCTCCAGGCTGCTGCTGGCTACAGCGCAGGCAGGAAGGGGTTAGGCCCTAAGGATGCATTGTGCACCAGGGCCCAGGGAACCTGACTGCAGGGGCTTCAGCGAATGGGGCCAGAGAGGTGGCTCAGCAGGGGAGGGTGCCTAGGGGACAGAGCAGCAATGCACTCCCTGGGGGCAGGACCCAGAGCAGAGCATTGGGGGGTGAAGAGGGTTGCTAAGCCCCTGCCCCGGGGGCTGCTGTGGAGCCTACAGGCAGGGCCCTCCCTAAGGTGGTGCAGAGCCCGGGGTGGAAGTGATGGCTTTGTCTCTTCCGGGACCGACCACGCTGGCCAGTCGTACCGGTCTGCGAGGCCCGAAGCGGTTGCCCCAATTCACCCTACCCAAGGCATGGCTCTGCCTGCAGGTTCGGGGCGTGAACAGGCTGGAAATCACTTCCCCCCTCCCACTCCAGAGCTAAATTGAGAGGCGGAGAAGCTTCCCCATGCCAGTGCTGTGTGGGGCTTTGGCACATCAGGGCTTGTCTCCTCCTGGCCAGCGCCTCGGGCCAGTAGGTCTTGGGCTTTCCCAGGGCACCAGCCCACCCAGGGGCAGTGGGGGAAGGAAGGAGGCTGCCGGCCAGGCTGTTGGTGAGCTGAGCGCTCCGACCAGGGGCTGGTTCTCCACAGAGCGCTGGGAGTGGGACACATCTCGCCAGGGGGGATATGGAGGAGCAGCAGGGCTGGGGGAGGGGGAAAGGGGCAAAGCAGGGAGAGGACAGCAAGAGAGGGAGCACGTAGAGGGCCGATGGGTGAGCAGCAGAGGCGACATGTAACCGGCCACCGCCTGGCACCTGCCTCCACTCACCAGCCACCACAGCTCGCAGCGCGCAGCCAACGCCGGCCAGACAGCACGCAGCGGAGGCTGTGCTGACGGACCAGCAGGGGGAGTCTCAAGCCCCTTGTGCTGTAGTTTCACCCCATCACCAGCCTTACACACCCACCCCCGTTGTCAGCCACTGAACCCCACCACTGACTGCTGGTGGGCGGGTGGCGGGCAAGCAGGGATCCGGCCAGCAGCAGGACCCACCAGTACTGATGCAGGGGAGACAGAAAATATGGGACAATTTGCCCGTTTTTAAGAAAAAGTCGGGACAGCTGCAGGAGGGCTTAAATACAGGACTGTCCCTTTAAAAACAGGACATCTGGTCATCCTACCCCTCAGTTTCTGCAGGAGACTGTTGTGAAAGAAATTAGGAATAGTGTAGTACCAGGGTAAAGCCTTCGAGCTGACCAGCAAGTGGGACGCCAGCAACCACTTCTTCACTGGGGGCGGCTTCACCCGTTTCGCCGACTGGCAGTTCATCCACCGTGCCCGGCTCAACTGCATCCCGCTCAACGGAGCCGTCCACGATGGGAACCGAGACAAGCGTAGCAGGAAGTGCGGCTACTCCAACGAGATCCTGCCCCACATCCTGTGCAGCTGGAAGCCCCACTCCAGAGCCTGGCAGCTGCGCCACAACGCCATCCAGAACCGCCTGGTGAAAGCCATTGCACCGTGCTTGGGGCAGGTCGCCGTGAACTGCGCCATCCCCGTACCGACAGCCAGCTGCGACCTGATGTGGTCGTCACCGACGAGGCCCAGAAAAGGATCATCCTCGTCGACGTCACGGTCTCCTTTGAGAACAGGACCCCGGCCCTTCGCGAAGCCCGAGCTCGTAAGCTGGAAAAGTACGCCCCCCTGGCAGACACCCTGAGAGCGAAGGGCTATGAGGTGCAGATGGATGCCCTGATCGTTGGAGCCCTGGGCACCTGGGACCCCTGCAACGAGCCTGTGCTGCGGACCTGTGGGATCGGTCGACGCTACGCACGGCTCATGCGGCACCTCATGGTCTCGGACACCATCCGATGGTCCAGGGACATCTACATTGAACACATCACCGGACACCGACAGTACCAGGAGGCGTGAGCCGGAACGACATCGTGCATCATCTACGAGAAAGGGACTGAGAGACTTTTTCCCACTGGACCATATGAACTGGAACCATAAACTCACTGAACATTAAATCTCACCAAATGAGGGTAAATCCATCCTCATCATCGTACCCACTCGTTATACTCCACACCTGAACATAGCCATTATATATGAACAACTTACCCTCATATCTCAATCTCTGTACTTTGACTCGTTAAGCCTTTACCCCCAACTGGGGATTCTGCCAATTATGTATTTCTTACGCCATCCGATCCTAAACTGAACTTCGCTCCCCTTGATAATCTGTACCTTATTCCCTGACAACCAGAAACTTCTACGCTTAAACTCTGTACCGTTGTTTGTATTTTTAACATCATCTTAATAAAATTCTTAAATCTGTTAAAAACAAACAATAAAGAATCCTAGCCAAACCCTACCTTTTGGGCTGGGTCAGCGGCAGTCACATCACTAGTTCTTACTGCTATTGTATGAGGTGCTCGGCCTCAGGAGGCCTAGCAAGCATTCAGAATGCCCAGCAGAAGTTGGACAAATAGTTAAAAGACTAAAGAAGCCTACCTTGAAGTTAAAAATAGCGAAGTTGAGCTCTTCTGTGTTCTTGCAATTCAGACCCAAATGGTGTAATTACCTGGGAGAGCTGTTGTAAGGACTGAGCAGTGCTATGAATTTGTGCTGCCTTTAGGCACGTTCTGTCTCTTTCTCTTTGCCTGAGGCCCAGTAGTTGGGAAAAACACACAGACACACAAATCCTTCTGGGCTCAGGCGCTTTCTATTTCCTGAGACAGCCAGGAAGAAATGTGACATGACTAGTTTTCAAAGTTGGTTCTTTAAGAGAGGAAAGTAGAGGGGGCTGACTTGTATCAACTGCCAGCTTGCAGCATGTCAAGGGACATAAGAGGGTGTGGATTGCTCTGCATTTCCCAAAGCCCTGTTTCCAGATGAACTAACAGTAAAACAGAGGGAAAATGGATGATAGGTGGTTAAAAATTGATTTTTTTTCAGTTCTCTTTTCTGGATAGTCCGTATGTGTCTGAGATGCTGGCTAGTGTTTCCTTTCCATTCATTTTGAACCTTTCCCCTTCAATTCAACCATCTTGGCTGTATCTCTGCAGTAAAATCTGTGCTCCAGCTGGGAGGATGAGCAAATCGGAACCTTTCCAAAAGCTGTTTGTCAGTGATGGCGATAGCATGGTCAGATGGGCTCATTTGAACAACAATAATCTTTTTAATACTGCTAAATGCAAAGTCATATATCTAGGAACCAAGAATGTAGGTCTCGCTTATAGGATGGGGGACTGTGTTTTGGAAAGCAGCGACCAGAACAGGACTTAAGGGTCATGTTGGCTAACCAAATGAATGTGAGCTCCCAGTGTGATGTGGTAGCTAAGAGACTAAATGCAGTTCTTGGAGGTATAAGCTGGGGACTAACAAGCAGAAGTATGGAGGTGTTAGTACTAGTGTATATAGCATGAGGGAGACCACCACTGAAAAATTGTGTCCACGTTTGGTGTCCACATTTAAAAAAAAGTCAACAAATTGGAAAGGGTTTGGAAGGAGCTACTGGAAAACAAGCCTTATAGTAAAAGACTAAGGAAGCTCAATCTGCTGATTAACCTTAACAGAAGGTCAAGAGTTGATTTGTTCACAGTATAGAAGAACCTATATGGGGAGAAGTTTCCAATAACCTTTAGCATTCTAAAGGCATCATCAAGCCACAAAAAAATCAAATGACTGTAAGGTGAAGCTAGACAAATTAACTACAAATAAGGGGCAAATTTTGAATTGTAAGGATGATTAACAACTGGAAGAATTTAGAGGCAGATGTGATGGATTCTCCATCACTTGAAATATTTAAACCAAGATTATTTCAAGACAATGTCAGGACTGAGCAAGATATCTTTCTAAAAATATGCTCTAGCTCAACCAGAAGCTATGGGCTTGATCCAGGAATTTCTTGATGATATTCCATGGCCTGTATTATTCAGGAGATCAGAGTAGTTAATCATAATGGTTCTTTGTGGGCTTAAACTCTATGAATGAAATAACATTCCTGTAATTTTGATGATGTCTCCATTGGCTTTTTTCCCTGCTGCTTCATCTGGAAGTAGAATGAATGCATTTCTAGTTTCCTGGACTCAGATTAAGGGACTTTGAGGATTCTCCCTGACTTGCGTCTCTTGTGCTGATAGACCTCCAAATGTTAATGTTATAGTCTCACACCTCTTCTCAAACTTTCTCCCCGGAAGTGGTGTTAAGTGGTGGCCTTCACTTCTCCAGAGAACTATTCCCAAGAGAGCAGAGGCTTGGATTCCCTTCACAGTAGTTCTTGTGGGTGGTCAGGCAGGGGTGTTTGCTAGGAGCTGTGCCACTACTAAAAGGAGATCCATGGGGTCGTTTGTTTGTTTTGTAATGTTCTATCTAGATAAAAGGAACTAGTACTATCTATTGGAGATTGAGGAAACCTTGTAACTATGCTGGCACAAGTGGGTGCCCTATCTATGATGTATATATTGAGTTTATTTTTCTCATTTTCCCCATCTCGGTCCCATCATTACTCCTTTTGGTAATAATCTCTTGGAAGCAAAATGGAAACTCAATAACATTTGTATTTGAGTTATGGTTTTGAACATACATTGTGGAAATGGGATTGCAATGAGACAAAAGCAGATTGATCATCACTCACCTCTGTATGTGGATTATCTAATATCTGGGACTTTGCCCACCCCAAGTAAGGAGATGGAGGGGTTACCTGTTATGGAATCCTGCAGCAGGAATATTTTATATTAGTGTCTTTTAGCCTTTACAAAACTGCCTGGGTAAAGACAGATAAACATGTGAGTATGGACAGACAGAAGGCAATCTGGCCACAGTTGGACAAGGACAAAGTGGGAGGGAATGGTTATACCATTTCTGAATCTCTTCTGTTGGACCTCACTGGTGCCATAGTGGTGTTAGTATAATCATTCTGCTCAAGAAACTCATTTACTTAGACAATTTCTTCTTTTCCCACTGAATTTTGTAACTACCTTTTCAGCATAAGCCGACAATTACACATACAACTCTTGCCAAAGATAAATAGATAAATCTACCACTGGATAGATCCCTCATATTTCAGCTGCAGAGAGGTAGTCTGTTTTGTATAGAAGATGTCCCTTCACTTTTTAAAAAAAATTATTCTTGGAGAGTCTTATGTGAATCATGGGGCTTGGGAACTACTAGAATTGTAGCTTCCGTTTTCCAATTACAAGTATTACCCATAAAATGCAGCTCACCCGAGTGAGAAGAGAAAGAGAGAGAAAAGAGGGGAGGGGAAGAAAAAAAAGGATGGAGAGAGGGAATAAAAAGGAGGAAAAACAAAAATTCTTACTTAAAATGCAACATTTAACTATTTTAAGTATAGTATAAGACAGACATTTTCTCATGCGTTGTTTCTTGATAAACATGTCATGTGCATGGGAGAATTCAGGAAGTAAGGGATAAGTGAATGACCCTCAGTTCAGTTTAGATAAAGATCCAAAGTTTTCTTTCTCAAGCAGGATTCCTAATATTTCACTGTGTTGTTAGGGTCAAGTATGCTGTACAAAGAATCTTTCTTGGGCACACTCCCACTTATGGTGCAAGGCACAAAGAGCATGAAGATGAATGAACTCACCAATTTCAGATCTCAGAGAAGGTTCAGTATGAGGATTGGGTGAAGAGTCAAACTTTTTCATATGTATCTGAACTGGTTCTCTTATTGCTAAGGTAAGTAGCTTTGGCCAGACCCTAGATTTCCACAGATTCTTAAAGTTTAAAGCTAGAAGAGGCCACAATAATAATTGAGTCCAGTGAATTCCACAATGCTGTGACACAAATGGAGTCTGCTGTTCACTACAGAAATATGCACTAATTCGTTCTATGAAGAGGAGGGTAGGGGGAATTTGGGTGACTTTGAAACCTAATTTTCATTCAATTAACTACACAGAGCAGTGTAAACTCACAGGTAACAGCCCTCTTTCTGCATGCTATCCTTATCTGTCTGTCTGTTTCACTTTCAGTTGACCGGCAGGCAGGATATGGTACTGTATCTACAAACATCCCATTTACAGTGCTGGAGACAAAACACTCAGAATCTTATTTGAACAAACTGACGCCTGATAGGTGGTGACAGGTGGTAGAGCATCCTTGCTGACAATCTGGAGTCACCTGCTGCGCATGTAGAAAAGTCCCCCATAGGAATACTTTATCATTGCATTGCATTTGCTTCTGATTAAACATCGGGCAACGAACATCTGTAGACCCAGATACATTTATAATAATGAGAAAATCATGAATACACTTCTCTACCACATTACTGGAAGTAAGAGTGACTGTTTTAATATTATGAATATTAAATTAAATATTATTATTATTATTATTATTAATATCATATTGGACTTCTGCCTGCTTTCCATGCATATGTTAGGTATGAAAGTATCTTCTGCAGATCTCCTCTGGTATCCTAATGTATTATTAGTAGGAAATTTGTAAGCGGGTTTTGTCTCTCTGTCTATCCATCTGTCTGTCTGCCTTCCCATATAGACAATAAAAATATATAGATGTGTTTCATATGATTTTTTTCACTCTGCGATATAGCCTTCCAAATCGTATCTGGGCAGAAAAATGGACACCGAGGGGAAAAAAGGCTGTTTAATATGTTGAGCTTTTGCTAAAATGCTGGTGGCTTGTAACCTTGCTGGGGTTTAACACGCTCAGGTCATCTCCCTTTCTGCCCTATGTCACTGCAGACTCACTCCCTGACCAGTGAAACAGCCAGTGTGGGAATTGGTCTTAGGCTACAAAATGTAACTAGGAGAACTCAAAGAAACTCATTATTTAAAGGCATAAGGAAGGGAAATGCTAGCTGGATTCTTCCCCTTTTGTATGAGTGTGCTTTAGGCATCTGCCTCTCTCTCCACAGAGCCCCAAAACCAAGAGAGTTTGCTGTATGGTTTGATAACATTATTTTTTTGCATAGCTGTGGATAATGACACACAAGCCGTGACAATGGGATTCCACACTCTTCCTTCCCTTTAAGCCTCCCTCTCAAATGACACAGCAACATAAGGATGGGGGTCAATGGTTGCCTTGCCAGTGAGTAAGGTTTACTTATAATTAACTCAAGAAATGGGCCAGGCTTAGCTGCTATAGAAGCCAGATAGTGCTGGTTCCTTCCTTTGTCACCAACCTGTACTGGTGTCTTCCTCTGCCCCTAGGTGATGTTGCCTTCCTCTCCTACTACCAGACAGTGCTGAGATTTCTCCACATGCTCAGCCATTGGTTGTGCCTTACCTAGTGTTCAGGTGCAGACCCTCACACTCAGACAGAGCTCCCACATCCTGTATATGAGTCAAACCCTATATTCTCAGAGGACACCAACTAGGTGACCAGATGTCCCGATTTTATAGGGACAGTCCCGATTTTTGGGTCTTTTCTTATATAGGCTCCTATTACCTCCCACCCCATCCCAATTTTTCACGTTTGCTGTCTGGTCACCCTAACCAACACATTGCATGTAATGTAACAGATTTTTACCTTTTTGCTTTAAAAAAAAGTCTTCTACATTAAAAAAAAAATGTTTAAAGAACATTATTTAGTTGCAAAGTCAATTTGAAAATTAGGAAATGCCAGATTTATGGCTGACTAGGCAACGATAATTTGAACCTTTTGTGCTTATGTATTATGGTATAGAATCTTTAATAACATGATCACATACTTTTTTCCCCTAGGATCCCCTACCTCATTCAGTGCACAGGTTGCAGCAGTGGGCACAATTATGGGATCATGGCCAATTGTAAACTTGACATTGTGAACTTTTGAGTGCTTGACTTAGAATATGTTAAAAGCAAGTTATTTAGGTTTTGCTGTATGTAATATTATTTAGCTTATCTAGCCAAATAGTCTTTGCAACCAAACCCTGTACAGGACAAAGCTGCCAGTGATTCTATAGTCCACTATTATACTTGACTGCAACCCAACCACTTACTCCAGGTGAGATGCCTGGGAACAAAGTTCTTGTAGCTTATCTAGCAGGATGAATATCGAGCCAGTGACTGACTGGCCCTATATTCAACTTCAGAGTTTCATGTTGAAACTCATTATATTGTTACCCTCCCCCCACCAGTGGACTCTTCTAGTGTCCTTTCTACTCCTTGAAGTCAGCTTAGTGGCTAAACCAAGCTGCCAAATAGGCAAGGAAAAGTGGGTGTCTGGCAGGTGAATGACTCAGTCCGCATCAAGCACTAATTTGTTAGTCTCTAAGGTGCCACAAGTATTCCTTTTCTTTTTCCTCAGAGAAGGTGTTTTATGGCCCTGCTGAAGACTCCTAGTTAAGACGCAGCAGCACCAGACTTCTGATTGCCTGGTGTGGGAGGTTTCAATGAAAGATTCTGTGAGTTCAATACGCTGTACAATTGATAACATTTCTTAGCGCTCTTCTAGTTGTTACTGAGTTGATTCCAGGCTGGCGTTTATGAAGAAAAATATTGTTTGCGTGTGTGTGTATTTGAGCTGCTTAGGATCCATTAATAACCATGTGGGAGGACAGCTGCGTTGTGACAGATCAATACAGAGTAGCACCCTTGAGGAGGTTGCCGGGGGTGGTTTGGAATCAGTAGTACAGGAAACATGGCTGTTTTTTACTGGTGCCTATGAGACTTCCATCTGAATAACCCCTCTTTCCTGTGAGGCTATTGTCACAAGCTCTGTTTGGGGACCATACCACCACGGGGATTGGAGTATGAAGCCAAGCTTGGCCCTTTGCTCTCTGGGTTGGCAGGGACTTGGAGTATTGAGGGTGAAGCTGGCTCTGCCTTGTGTGTCAGTGCTGAACAACCCTCCTCTATCCAAGCCACAGGCAAAGTGCTTTGTGGAACACCATATTGACGCTTTGCTAGTGGGCCCAACGGTCAAACTTGCATATCTGCTGGGTTGTGCAGCTGGCTGGACATTCTGCAGCAGCTTCAAGCCAATTGAAGGAAGACGTGTTTAATGATTAGATATGAACATAAATACCAATAAATACATAAATACAGTAGCCCCTCTGTTATCTACATTCATATTAAACTACACTTGCTTCACTCTGACCACAAACTCTCAGATTTCATTGCTTGCAGATTTTTGCATCGCTGGGGAATGACTGCAGTGCAGATGCTGTCAGAGGAACTTGGAGGTTTCGGCAGCTTGGTAGGAGACAGTTGGGCTTTTATCACCCAGGAAGATATAAGGGCAATTTGGGTTAAGCTCATTGGCAGGATGTTTCTGCTAAAGTGATCAGAAGTGAAATGGTTAACAATATTGCCATTTGCAGTGTCATGATTAGGCTGAAGAATCAACACTCCATTGAAATGAACGATGCAATTCACGTGTCTCTGAGCTATTGTTTCAGGCTGCCTGCAGACTCAGGAAAACATTACTGCATTGGTTACACTCAGTTTATGTCTTTAAAATGTTCTTCACAACTAAAAGGGCTAGAAGCCTGGTTCTTGATTCTGCTCTCATTTACACTAAATCAGGAATAACTCCACTTCAGAAGCAATTCCCTCCTCCCAAAACCCATTGAACCAGAACAGCCCATGCGTCATCTGGAGAAGGAAATGTGACTTTCTGTGAGGGAAAGGGCAGTTGAAATAACCTGGATTACTTAAAGGATGCCATTCATGAAGGAGGAATATGGGCCTGATCCAAAGCTCATTGAAATCAATGAGAAGATTTCAAGTGGTTTCAAGGATCCAGATTTACAAAGGTATTTAGACGCTTAAATACCACTGGTAGTTTGAGATCTGCTGATAAAAAGTGCTATATAGGAATTATTAATATTAATTACTTAATAATAGTAATAATACATGCTGGTGAAATCTGCAAAACTGACAGAACTTACATCTGAAATCTTCTAGCTACACAGCAGGTAGAACAGAAGAACCATTTCTCAGGTTGGGGGCGGACAGGTCAGTTTCCATGGTCCAGTCCACGTTTAGGTTTTTTGCTGAGACTGCCAAAAACTGCCAGTCATGGGTATGTTTGTTTGATGTGGTCTCCTGTTTGCTAGGAAGTGAAAAGCTATCATCAGTTTATTTCACATGGGCTACTGACAAGGTGATGTCTAGTGGCCAAGAGATTTATAGCCTTGCCCACGTGAAATCTGCATTTTCTTTGCCCAGGGCTACACTAGGGGAGGGGGTCGATCTACGATACGCAACTTCAGCTACGGGAATAGCGTAGCTGAAGTCGGCGTATCGTAATCGGCTTACCTGGCGATGAGGACGGCGGCGAGTCGATCGCTGCCGCTCCCCCGTCGACTCTGCTTCCGCATTTCGATGAGGTGGATTGCCAGCGCCGACGGGGAGCGCGATCGGGGATCAATTAATCGCGTCTTAACGAGACGCGAAAAATCGATCCCCGATAGATCGATTGCTACCCGCCGATCTGGCGGGTAGTGAAGACCTGCCCTTAGAGATCTCCTTTTAAAGCTTCGCTTTGAGGCAGCAGAGCCATGAAATTGAAGATATTTTGTTGCCGATAGGTGGTAATGACTTTTAGCCAGTAAAGACTAAGAAATTATGTCAGGCCAACAGCCTAGAGAGAAGAAAATCTGTATTTAATTACCAGTTAAATCAGAGCTATCTAGAGCTCCAAGGAATTATTGTTTCATGCATAGGCCAATAACCGAATGAAAAATAAGAACCACAGTAGCGGTAACGTTGAATATACAGGAGAAAAGCAAATGCAGCGAGAGAGAACTTGAGGAACCAAAATTACTTAAACCAGAAGCTTAGTGGGTTTTTTCCCATTTGTTTGTTTTTTACATATGAACAAGTCAAAGGCTGAGTCTGTATCACTTATCCATTACAGATACAGCATGAGTATCCAAAGTAACAGGAACAACAGAATCTGGTATGGATTAATGATCGATTATTCTCTGTCTCCTGTGAGCAATATGCAAAGGGGAGGAGGGATAAAGCACACAGAAACCACTGCCTGTCAGTTATTCATCCTTAAGGGCTCTGTTATATTATCCCCTTGCAATCAGATTAGCAGTCTCCTTTGCATGGCTCATATCATTTCAGGTTAATGTTCATGTGCGGTAATATTGGAAAGTGACATTCATAGTATATTAGCGAAGATGAATATTCATATGGAGTGATGGAGAGGCGCTAATGTGATAGGGCTGTCATACGGTGTTAACACTGGAATGCCACTCCTGCCATTTCCAGCTCACTTTATACTGTCTGAGTGTCAAGGAGCTGAGCATGTTTCTCAGTGCATGAATGTGTATGGGGTGGGAAGGACAGTTCCACTCCAGTGGTTCCTATTGCGATCACAGCAGTGGAAGGAGATGCTCGTTCTCCAGTCCTGCATTCCTTTGGCTATATATCTCAGTTGTCATGCTATTGTATTCCAGATGTCACAGGACTAGCAGCATTTAGAAGAGCCATGCAGCACCCCCACCAGGGCTTTACTTTTCCAAACAGGGCTATGTATTCAAGATACTCCTGGGAGGGGTGGGGGGCCAGAATTTGACCTTAGGTGATGGTGTAAAAGAAGAGTATTTTTCTCCTCCAAATCTGTACTCTCTACATTATAAAACACCACATAATGCATCCTTGCCTTTATCCCCACCTCACACACTTCATCCCTAGGACTGCTAGTGTAGCTTCGGCTGAATCCAAGAGGAAAGTAATCAAAAATTAAAATGGGCTTGTATTTTCTTGTACTATTATTATTTTATTACAGTTTCATATATAGGCCCCAATCAAACTGGGACCCTGTGTGTTAGGTATTTTAGGCCTAAATTTTCAAACGTGCCTAGCAATTTTGGGTGCCCATCTTCGAGACATTTTAAAGGGACCTGATTTTCTGACAGTGCTGAGTACATGCTTAGGGTTGCCAACTTTCTGATTATAAAAAAACTGAACACCCTTGCCCTGCCCCCAACCCTGCCCCTTCCCTGGGGCCCTGCCCTGCCCCTTCTCTGAGCCTCCCCCTCACCCCTTCTCTCCTCCCTCCATTGCTCACTCTCCCCCACCCTCGCTCACTCACTCATTTTCATAGAGGGTTGGGATGCGGGAGAGGGTGAGGGCTTGGGCTGGGGGTGCAGGCTCTGGGGTGGGGCCAGGAATGAGGGGTTTGGAGTGTGGGAGGCGCCGCCCCTGCACTTTCCCCCACCCTCCGCATGCTGCTGCTGCCCACTGATCAGCTGGAGCCGGAGGGAGGAGCCTGACTGAGCGGCGAAAAAGCCGCTCAGCCTCTGGCTGCCGCGGCACCTGCCTGGGGAAGCCGAGGAGGAGGTGAGCAGCCAGGCACGGGGGTGGGGCTGGTGGGGAGCTGCAGGGCCCGGTGGATGCTCTGCTGCTTCCCTCCGCCCCACAGTTTGCAAGCCGGGGGGGTGGGGTGGAGGGGGGATGCAGCGCGCCCGGGGCTAGGGGAGAAGGCAGGACCGGGGGCACGAGCACCCACCGGCAGTTCCCCACCAACCCCCCCCCCCCCCGCCACGCACCCAGCGGCCCAGCTCACCTCCACCTCTCGGACTGGGAAGCTGAGCCAGACGTAAAGCGGCAGCCCGCCGCTGTTCTTGGCTCCTTCTCCAGCTGGTGGGGGGGGGGGGGTATTGGGAGGAGGTGGAGATGGAGGCGGAGCCAGGCGCTCCGACTCCTCCCCATAGCCCCCCAACCAGTTGGAGAGAGAGCCAAGAAAAGCGGTGGGCTGCTGCTTTGCGTCTGGCTCTGCCTTCGAGAGGTGAGCTGGGGGCGGGGTGGGGCTGGCGGGGAGCTGCCGGGCCCGGTGGGTGCTCTGCTGCTTCCCCCCACCCCCGGTTTGCGCGCGGGGGGGGGGGAGGATGCAGCGCACCCGGGGGAGGGGGGCGGGGATTTGGGGAAGGGGCAGGGCCGGGAGTGGAGTTGGGGGGGCGGTGGCGCGAGCATCCACCGGCACCAACGAAAGTCAGCACCTATGTGGGAGAGGGCTCCAGGCTGGGGCATGGGGCTGGGGTGTGTGTGTGGGGGTGAGGACGCTGGCTGGAGGTGTGGGCTTTAAGGTGGGGATGGGGTGAGGAGTTTGGGGTGCTGGAGAGGACTCCAGAATGGGGCAGGGGGTTGGAGTGTGCGATGGGGAGGTGTGAGGGCTCTGGCTGGAGGTGCAGGCTCTGGGATGAGGGATTTGAGGTGCAGGAGAGGGCTCTGGGCTGATTTGGGGAGTGGGAAGGGGTGCAGGATGTGGGCTCTGGGAGGGATTTGGGTGCAGGAGGGGCTGAGGGCTACAGCTGGAGGTGCGGACTCCAGGGTGGGGCCAGAAATGAGGGGTTCTGGGTGCAGAAGGGGGCTCTGGGCTGGGACAGAGGGTTAGGGTGTGGAAGAGGGAGGGGGTGAAGGCTCTGGCTGGATAGGGTTGCCAACTTTCTGATTGCAGAAAACCAAACACCCTTGCCCTGCCCCTTCTCGAGGCCCCACTCCCCCCTCACTCCGTTGCTCACTCTCCCTGACCACTCACTCATTTTCACCGGGCTGGGGCAGGGGGTTGGAGTGCAGGATGGGCTGAGGGTGTGGGGCTGGGGATGAGGGGCTTGGGGTGTAGGAGGGAGATCCAGGCTGGGGCAGAGGGTTGGGGTACAGGAAGGGGTTCAGGGTGTGGGCTCCAGGTAGCACTTACCTTAGGTGGCTACCGGAAGCGGCTGATATGTCCCTGTGGCCCCTAGGCACAGGGGTAGCCAGGGGCCTCTGCGTGCTGGCTGCCCCCATCTGCAGGCACCGTCCCCGCAGCTCCCATTGGCCATGGTTCCAGGCCAATGGGAGCTGTGGGGCTGTCGCTCAGGGAAGGGGAAGTGCGCGGAGCCTCCCTGGCCCCCTTCCACCTAGGCATTGCAGGGACATACCGGCTGCTTCCAGGAGCCACACAGAGCCCCATTGCACCGCCGACTGGACTTTTAATGGCCCGGTCAATGATGCTGACTGGAGCTGCCAGGGTCTCTTGTTGACCAGGGGTTCTGGTTGAAAACTGGATGCCTGGCAACCCTATACAACCTGTGCTCTGTAAATTTTTGCAAGCTGGACACCCAGATATATGGTACCCCAAATCACTGGTTACTGATGAAAAAGTAAATCGTAATTGCCTAGCTCAAAGGCCTTAATTTCTAACAGTTAACCTCATGGTTCCACACAAATGGCCCTTGATCTGTTCTCAAAACTGTTTCATGGCAGCTAAACTGGATATGTCCAGGGATGATCACATGCTTTAACTGCTATCTATTTAGTTATTGATTTTGTTGTTACAAATAGCTCCCAGCTGCAGCTTCTGTAGATGTACAGTAGTTAAATGTGTGTTCAGTAAAATATAAGGAGCCCTGTGCATCTGCTCTGGACTATAAAATAAGCATGTGGGGGTTGAAAAGAGACATTCCAAAAGTTATTCCAAAGTAGGAAACATAAACCTCATCCTTGGTTACATAAAGGGCCATTGGACAAGCTCAAAAAAGACCATCCCCTCCCTGGTGTGACCCAGGGAAAGGTCGTCTCCTCTGCCCTGTTTTCCCTTTGCACTCTCTCTCCCATTGGTGGCACAGGGCAGAGTCTGGGCCCGAGGCTTTGCTAGCAGCTTTCTCCATCATCCTTTGCTTCCCATCCAAAAGCATGTGACTGGATTTTTTTCCAGTATGTGAACTTCACTCCTCCTCCCTGACATAAGCACCTTCTCCCTAGCATCTGGCATTAGCCCCTCCTTCCTAGCACTTTCTACTCTCAGTGGATCTCGTCCCCAGCTGGGTTTCCTCTCTGATACCTGCAGGACTCTCCTTTCCACTCAGCACAGTGTACTGGCAAATCCTCTCCAGCTTCTAACAAAAATGACATATATTACAATTTAGAAATGTCTTTCTTCCAGCTACCTGAAGTCTCCCACACCGGTAGTATTATCATTTTTCATGTGTGCAGTGGCAAGTGTGCCAGTTAAAGTGTGCCTGTTGCTCCCTTCTGTTTATGCTGCTTTAGGAGTGCATTGTACAACAAGTATAGGATTTGATCTAGCCCCTCCCCGCTATCTGGAATGCTACACCCATTCTTTCTACAGTATGAGCAATCCATGCATACTGCATTGTGCTCCTCTCCTCACGCCCTTGCTCCTGATGAGAATATAGAGTATTATTTGACTGTAAAGAGGCTGAATGTAACT
The DNA here is from genome assembly GCA_033296515.1 of Macrochelys suwanniensis. Lineage (NCBI taxonomy): Eukaryota > Metazoa > Chordata > Testudines > Chelydridae > Macrochelys > Macrochelys suwanniensis. Next base: position 242,369,978 of record CM065775.1, on the reverse strand, counting down.
TGTACTTTTGCACCAATAGGACAATCCAGCTAAATGGCTCAGGAATTTCTTAATTATTTGTGCTATGAAATGTAGGTGTTCACCAAAGGAAATATCTGTTCCTCTGTGTTGCTGTCATTTCTCTGTGGGTATCAAAGTTTCCATATTTAACGTGTCTTTTGCTGTCTGTTACCAAGGGGAGCTGTGACTTTCCAGTACTTTGACTGGGGTGATGGTTAAATTACTTTCCCCGGGTATGCTATTTATTTTAATCATGGTTTTTCAGCAAGGCCTAGGTGACTTTTATGAGGCCAGGGTCTATTTGTGCCCATATTCCAAAAAAATGATTCAAGGAGGCTGTCACCTGTAACACTCCCATTTGTTGAAGTTGTTGTCACGCCATCTGGATCCAATCACCCTTGCTTTGGCCCTATTTCCAAACATTTTGCAATGGCATCCAAGGTCATATTTAGTGATTATGGTAGGCGTCAAGTAAAATCTATGTGTCTATAAACTTAACAATCAGCTCAAATTTAATAGCCTTTGAAATGTTCCAACTGTAGCTTCTTTCCCACCTATCCCATTCCTCATTTTTCAGGCTACAGACCCAGCTCTTACCGTGATTTACTCTGTGCCTTTTAGCAAGTTTTTAAAAAGCCTGAAAGCCGGAGAACCCATTGAAAGAGCTTGGAGAAAAACAAACAGAGGAATCTTTGTATGGGGGAAAATGCTTCTCTCTTTTTCTCCCCCCATCTTTGAAATCGTGGTTACCATTTTTATTATTCCCTGAGGATCTGTGAAGTGGTGGAAATGGAAGTTGGCAAGGCCCCGAGAGAACAAAGCGGCGAAGTCCATTTCCTTTCACAGCCAAGTGGGTTTCCGTATCTAGACAGTGAATAAAATGGCTGGCGAGGGGCCAGAAGAGAGTTGTTAGATTTACAAACTATCAGTGTTTTCTCTGTATTGATTTTCCCAGGATATTTCCTGAACACCGCAAATAGTAGGCAGTTACATTGCACAGTCTGAGTCTCCGCTGAATAGATGGCTCACAGGGAAGTCGCTAATGGAGACACTGCTGGAGTGGGTAACTTTATCGGAAGCACTCTCCTCCAGGATGTAACACACCCGATTGAGAGCACTGGGAAACAAGGATCCTCCAAACACTCACAAAACATTGAACAGAAGGAAATGCTACTGGGTTGGTAGGGAGGCATGGGTGGCATTAGGTATTGCCATTGCTTGCATATGATCCTGTACAATTAAAGAGAGGGGTAATTTTGTGAAAGTCCAGATGGCAAGCTGATTAGGGAAGAGTATATATTCCTTTTTGTTTGTTTGCTTTGGTACCCAGACACACATTCTATCTTTTCCCCCTGCCCTCTCTCCACACACTCAGACTGCAGAATTCTGACAACTCACCTGCTCACTGTATGACAACCCCTGCTGACTGAAATGCTACTGTGTACATTCTGGTTAGACGCAGCAACGGAAATTAGTCTTTAACACACTGTTGTGTGTGCACAGTCTAGACTAGTACATCCCCATCTGGTGCTTTGCATTTGCAGGTCCAAATACTGATAGGCTCAAATGTGGGTTCCCATCACCCACCTTGAATTTTCATGAAATTAATATTGAACCCATAACCAAATAATGTTAAAGTACATGTTGGAAAGAAAAGCATTTTGTCTTTAGATCCTTCTCCATATATTTTGTGAAGCAGTTAGTCTTAGAATTGTCAACTATCACACATCCAGAAGTTGGCCCTCATACTCTCCCTGTCACTCATCTACCAAAACACCCATCTCCTGCATTTTGAGGGTGTGCTGGAGCCACACAGTAACAATTCTCAGGTATTGCAAAGAGGAAGTGCATATTGGGTGGATTGTACAAGTATGCTAATAAAATGGTTCTATGGTGTAATGGTTAACACTGTGGACTCTGAATGCAGTGATCTGAGTTTATCTCTTGGTTGGATCTGCATTTCCTTTGGAGGGAAAAGATGGTCCAATGGTTGGGACACTAGGCAGGGACTTGCAAGACCAAATTTCAGCTACCTACTCTGCCACAGTCATCCTATGTAACCGTAGGCAAGTCACAGGTCTACACTACCCGCCGGATCGGCGGGTAGCGATTGAGCTCTTGGGGGTCGATTTATCGTGTCTAGTCTAGACACGATAAATCAATCCCTGAGCGCTCTCCCTGTCGACTCTGGAACTCCACCGCCACGAGAGGCGGAAGCGGAGTTGATGGGGGAGCAGCAGCGATCGACTCACCACCGTGAGGGTGCCAAGGTAAGTTGACCTAAGATACATCGACTTCAGCTATGCCATTCCTGTAGCTGAAGTTGCGTATATTAGGTCAATCTCCGCCATCCCAGTGTAGACATGGGCTTAGTCTCTCTGTGCCTCTCTGTGCCTTAGTTCTCTATCTGTATAACGGGGATGATAGTATTTCCAACTCTGATGGGCTATTGGGAAGATAAATACTTTGAATATTGTGAGGTACTCTGATACTATGATTCTGGGGGCCATATAAGCACCATCCATAGAATTGCCTGTCATGAAAATTTAATGGACTGTTTCACAAAGATGGTGAATTGCAGGATATCTAATTCAATCTGTGTTCTAGCCCTTATTCCAAGATCAAGGATGTTGAGGTGGAGATTATGATGGTGTACCCCATAAGGCTTTATGGGGGGATGCTTATAAATGTATATATGATATAACTGGAATATGTTTTATGCTACATGTGCAATGTAACATATCTCTGTAAAAGTTATGATCTACTGAATCTATTCCTCCTGTTTGTATGCATGTATCATTTTTGTAGTTGAAGTTATGAATATTGGTTGTATTTCTTGAGAAAGGAATGTGCAGGTTAAGTGCCCAATCAAGAAGCACTTAACAGACAAAAAGAAGTTGCAGACACCAATCCACATCTGAGCTTGGCCAGGAATGTGGCTGGGCTGGTAACTGAGTTGTGCATGGACATGTGACTTGCCTATGTGACCCCAAAACTCCATTTTGTAACTGGATGCTACACAGGGAGAGGGAGGGGTGTCTACCCAGAGGAGAAAGTCTATTTAAACCCCTGGGAGACCCCTCAATGTTGTCTTTAGCTGGCTAAAGAGAGAGCCTCTCTACCCCACAATGACACGCTTGAAAGAGACTGGAACAAAGGACAAGGACAATAGTGGGTGTGAGTGATTGCTGGGCCCAGGCTAGGAGGACTATAGCCTGTAAAAGGAAGTTTACTGGAACTGGTGAGGTTTTTATCTGTATTCAGTTTTATTAGACATAGACTTGTGTGTTTTGTTTTATTTTACTTAGTAATTCACTTTGTTCTGTCTGTTACTACTTGGAACCACTTAAATCCTACTTTCTGTACTTATTAAAATAACTTCTTACTTATCACTTAACCTAGAGTATGTGTTAGTACCTGGAGGGGGGCAAACAGCTGTGCATATCTCTCTATCTCTGATATAGAGGGCAAACTATTCATGAGTTTACCCTGTATAAGCTTTATACAGGGTAAAATGGATTTATTCAGGGTTTGAACCCCATTGGGAGTTGGGCACCTGGGTGTCAAAGGCAAGAATACTTCCTGAGCTGCTTCCAGGCAAGCCTACAGCTGTTAGGGGATGTGTCTCAGACCTGGGTCTGGGTTTGCAGCAGGCTAGCGGGTCTGGCTCAAACCAGACAGGATTCTGGAGTCCCAAGCTGAAAAGGCAGGAAAGCAGCGGCAGGAGTAGTCTTGTCACACCAGGTGGCAGCTCCAAGGGGGTTTCTGTGATATCAACCCGTCACAGAGATATTGATGAAAGGTTGGAGAAATGGAGGGACGAGAGATAACAGTGAGAAGAGATTGAGAGACAGGCAAGCATGGATGTCAAAGCTGCTAGAAGGAGAAGAGCCAAATCAGAGAAACAAAAAGATCTTGAAGAAAGGAGAGGGTGTTAGAGAAAAAATGAAATCAATCAATTAAACAGTGATGTGCTGGAGGGAACAGCTGGGAGCCACCTGTTAGGAAGGGTCAGGGTGCTGTCCCTGTCTCTTACAGAGTAATCCCGTCTCTCGATACTGCTAAACATCCCTGCCAGAGATGATATATCCATTGTGCTCATGAAGGTCCTGTTTCTGATTCCATTGAAGTCAATGGTTAAAGTTCCAGTGACAGTAGCTGGGCACCATGATACTGGCACAGTTTTTTGCCTTTTGAATATAGCAGATTCCATCAGTTGGCAGGAATGGTTCCAAGAATGATACCTCCGGGCTTCCCCAATGGTGTCTGTATGCAATGTGGTCATGATGTTGCAAGGTGGTGAGTATCCTATGATGGGCTGAGTACCCTCCGTTCTCTCTGATTTCAATGGGAGTTGAAGGTAGCTCAACATCTTGGATGATCCAGTCCTACATATACTTTAGGAACAAATTATAGACATTTCAAGCAAAGGGCAATTGTAAGTTTATTTGCCAGTGATGCTGCTTCGCTCCTGATTAATTGTGAACACATGCCTTTGCTTAAACAGAAAAAGCAATGAATAGCTAGCCCAGTCCCTTCACTGCTCCTCTCTTGTAGGGATTGTGCCCCAAGGACATGGGACTATACCCCAAGCTAAGTGGAAGGAGGAGGGATATTTTGTAGGAGCCCCTTGTTAAAATATGGACAGGACCCTGCACTTAAGTTCTTCTGAGGGAAAACAGGGACACTGAAAGAGGCCAAGGAAAAGATGTATAAAGATACAGCAGGGGAAGTGGAGAATGGGAAGAATGAAAGGAGGACTAAGATATTTGATCCTTAGTTTGTAAAGCTGGACTACTTTTCATTCACCGGGAAGGCTTTGAAAAACAAGGTTTGACTATCACTAGCCACTAAAAAAGAGAAATACTCAACACCCATGTAACTCAGGCTGAGGGAATTTAGTTACCTGACGCCTCCCATTACCCCAGGTCAGCAAACAATGTAGTTTGCTCAAAAAGGAAAAACAGACAAACAGAGGTACCACATACAAAAACAGTTTTATTATTATATTATTATTATTATATTTTGCTGTTTAATGCAATGTTTCAACTAGGAATACAACTTAGCAGAGGTACATACACGTATATTGCATGTAATTTTCATTTTGTCTTCAAAACATTTCAAACCCTCATCATCTCAGTCCTTCGTTAACTGTTATGTTGGAGCCTCTCCTTCCTAGCTGGCTATGGCTCTCCTCATCCTGCATAACATACTCTAATGTCACTGTATAGCAGTCTTTGTTCCCTCTGAACTGAAACATTATGCACGACTTCCCATAAATGTCTCTTTACCACGTGCTTCTTTCACTGTGTGAATGCTGTATATAATATGTATATATATCTATACAATATATATAAATATATATATATATATATATATATATATAAGGTATATATAATAATGTGGGTTAGCTTTACATAGCCAACCATAAAACTTGTGCTTATCTTATTTATTTGAGATCAAATGTACGGCAACAAGAATGCGACCAAATTCCAGCAGCCCTGGTTTGTTTGATTCTCATTTCTTAATCTTGCCATATGATTTTGGACACCATTTACATTTAATGCACTTTTTTCATACAATATATTTCTTTTAAGACAAGAATACTGAATTTTGCAAATTAACAATAGGTTTTTCATACTCTTGAGATAAAAAATAATAATAAAAAAATCAGATTTCAAGAGGAGACTAGGCCCCTCCTTGTACATATAGTTTGAAGAGTAACTTAACATTCATTGTAGATATATTTACATTGCAACCTTATCTTGATAATATTACACATATTGTATTATTTCTGTACATAGCCAAGGTATGCTGTTGGTCATGTTAAAACACACTGCATAAAGGTATTTACAGTTTGAATATTAGACTCAAGCTCACCAATGACCTCCTCAAAATGGCACCAGAAGTTAAGGGATAAGTCATAAAAAGGTCAGTTTATTACTGACCTTGGCACATTCTCACCTACTATATGTTTATTATTATTATCATCACTATTATGTGCTTCTGAAAAGGATGGATATCTTTGGAGTAGAACTTTAAAGATGGAATCATCTGTGGAACCAAAATCTCTGAGCATCCCCAGAGCAGATGAAAAGCGGTAATGCCAGAATGCCTTCAATCTGCCTGTCGGTCTGGAGCTTTGGGAACAGAAAGTTTGTCTTGTTTCCCTGCCTACTGTGCTTTTTTCAGTGCCAGAGGGTGAAACAATGTCTATGTTAAACACATGGAAACATACCCTTTGTCATGAAGGGCAGCAGAAACAGGACCTTCCATTTTAATGACTACTACAGTGATACTGCATCTGATACCACCAGATACCAAAGTCTCCCAGAGAGTCAGTGCAGTTGGGGATATCTTACAGGAAAAGCTTTTCATGCATGCTCCTTCATAAATACAATTCAGGGGGTGAATTTTGCCCATCATATCAAAGAAGAGAAATGGCAGGCTCCAAACATCAGGTGAAGGACTAGACAGAGATATGGAGCGGGGAGTGGTCCACTTTTTTTTCTTTCTTTAAGCAGCAGCAGATTAAAGTGGGTGTGTGCCAAATCATCAGCTATCTCTCTAATTCAAGCACAGGGAACACTGATACGTATGCAGCAGTGCTACTTCTTTCCCCACTCCATAGTGAAGAAAAGGCGATTATAGAAAATTGAGGGAAGTAAAAATATGAAAGAAAATATTTGCAAGACACTGGTTGCAGGGTGTGGTACTGATCAAAATCGGACTGGCTCCAGTTACAGTCCAAGTGTCCTGGGATTCCCTAGTGAAAAAGGCAGTGGAAGACAGAGAGCACTTAGAATATTTTAACAATACCTTGGTAGCTCAGGATGGATGACAGGGCCCCCAATTTGTCATTTCATGATGCACAGACCACTGCACGGTGTTTTGTCATGTAATATTTCATCATAAATATATGTAGTCTCCATAATTACCTATGTTTTTTCTGGTTTGGAGCTGATACACTTTTAAAAATGGGAAAGGAGAGGATTGTCTTGCTTTTGTGTTTTTTCCCCCCTAAAATTAAAGCATTTAAAAAGGGATCTTGATTTGAGGTTACTATCTCCAGTAGTACATCTAAGAACATGGAATTGAATCAGGCTGGCTTGCACACTACAAAATGGCATGAATCTAGCAGGGCAGAAGTATCAGTATACTAGCACTCACTATGTCTGAAAGATGACAGAAACTGCAGATCCATTGCTGAAATGCCTGGGAAGACATTAATTAAAGCAGCAAAGTGAGAGGAAACGTGGCTTTATTTCAAAGAACATGACAAAGGGGGAGAAGTGGGAAAAGAAGGAAAAAAGAAAAAAATAAAGTTGGGGACCTCTACCAGTCCATGTCACTGGGGCAAGGGTTTTTAAAATTAAAAAAATGTTTCTTTTTAAAGTCTACAGTGAAGTGCAACAACATGGACAGAGGATATATGGGCAGAAGTTTTGTTCACAGCCAAGGGCACTATACATGAGGCACAAAAGAGTTAGTAGATTTGGGTGAAAAAAGTCACACCCGCTTTTATCATCCTAATTTCAATTGTTTACTCTTCCACCAGTTGTGTCTACATTGATACTTAGGCCTTGGCTACAGTTGCAGATGTACAGCGCTGTGAGTTAAACCCGTCTTCGTACAGCTGAGTAGGGAAAGCGCTGCAGCCTGTCCACACTGGCAGCTGCCAGCACACTAATGTGGCTACATTTGAGGCATTTGCAGCTGTATTGGGAGCGGTGCATTATGGGCGTTCAAGTGGCTGAAACGTGCTTTTCAAATGGGGGTGTGTGTGAGGTGGAGTGTGACAGGGAACGTGTGGGGAGAGAGAGTGGGTTTTTGGGGTATCCACAGAGTGTCAGCTCATTATCTCCTAAGTTTACACACCTCCACATCCCCTGCCTCTCTCTCAATCACTGAAAGCAAGCAGCAGGGGCTTTGTTTGTTTTTAAAGAGCAGATAAAACTTGGGGAAATGGAGCCCTCCCCCTCCCGCCCTTCTTTCTCCTCCCGCCCCGCCCCCCCCCCGCCATCTCTCTCCAAGCTAACTTTGCTGCCAGCACTCCTAACGGAGCCCCGCGCCTGCAGACAGTAGCTGTGTTTGCTTTTTTAGTAAAGCAGCACCAGAACGGAGCTCTGAACTCCAACCCGGAAGTGCCCTTTCAAAACAAAGGGAGCTTCCGGAGGTCAGTTAGTGCGAACATGCTCAACTACATTCCAGCAACAGCGTAGCAGCCACTACGCAACAGCTGTTATTCCTCTCGGGGAGGAGAAGTACCAGCAGCGCTGTACCTGCAGAGATGCAGCGCCGTACGTGTCTTGCAACTGTAGACAGTTAGTGAGTTACAGCGCTGCAGGCAGTTTTATTGCGCTGTAACTCGTGAGTGTAGCCAAGGCCTGAGGGGGAGATTTTCAAAGGCATAAAGGGCATTTAGGCACCTAACTCTCATTAACTTTGGTTGCCCAACTCCTCTTTGTGCCTTTGAAAATCTACCCCCTTAAGACAGACAGTTTATTGTCCGTCAGTCTGTTCCTTGGTATGAATTTGGCTTCTCGATCAATAAAAGCATTGACTTGTGACTTTTTGAGTTATTAGTATGGGGTTTTAAAATACAAATTGTGGCCAGAATTGGCAGCATACACCAGCGCCACTTCTATGATACAAAGCTGGTTTAATGGGCTGGTTAAAGCCAGGTGAATGGCTGCTGTGTGTTGCAGGAAAGGCATAGAGCCGTCAGAGTGGCTGGTGGTTCCACCACAGGGGAAAGGCTTGAACATTTGTGGTAGTATAAAAGAGTAAAATCCATCAGCAAATAGAGCCTAGGGCAGCCACAAAACCCTGGGAGTGGGAGAGTCTTTAATTAGCCCAGATACTCAAAATCAAAGCTAAGCAGTGGTGGAAGCGGGGAATCCGGCAGGTTTGCCACACTGAATTGCAGAGCAGCAACAAGTGCACATCCAGCTGCGAGGTGAGGTAGAGCAAGGAAGGGGCCCTCTTTGCCTGCCCTGGCCCTTTTATAACTGTCCTGTACCTCAGCCAGACAATCCAGGAGCCTGCTGCAAACACCATTACAATCTCCTTCATTGGTTGACTGGTGTCACAGAGTAGCTAGCCTGCTCTTTCAGCCTCTTCCCACACACCCACGCTGGCTGAGTAGGCCAGCTTGCCTTAATATGGTCCCAGCATCATAAAGCAACCAAAGCACAGGGGTGAATCTGGGTCTTTTACTTCAGAAACTATTTTTTACTGATTTGGCAACTGCTTCTGATGCTATAAGAGAGGACCACTCATCAGGAAGTGAGATGGGAGGAATAGGAATATAAATGATATTATAAAGGAGATGCATGGGATATTCCCAAAGCATTCCCATGTGGTCATCATTTTTTGAAGCACTCTGAGTGAAGCACTCTTAGAGTCCCCTTCCCAAAATAAATCAACAGAGGGCTAGTTTATGACCCCGATTTCATCTGCTTTGCACCTCTCCGGCAGCACAGAAACAGCTGGAAAATTTGCTTCACTGGCCAGCTGCCACTTTCCTCAGTGTAAGGGAATTTGGAGTGGCATTACAGCCAGCATGTCTGGATGTTCATAGCCTACTTTCCTGGCCTTGGTATGCTGGGTGAGTTGGGGCCATGGCAAGGGAAAGAGACTGCTGGGGGACGTTGCAGCTGGTGTAATTTTGTACACACCAGGCGTACCCTAAGTTGCTCCTCCAGACTAGATGTCTGCTGGCCCGAGGATTAGGGAAATGCAAAAGTAATGTACAGAGGCTTTTTTCCTCTCCATGCTATGCTGGGTCTAAAACAACCAGGGTCCAGGATCTGACCCTTCGGCACTAGTCTTTACTGGCATTTGAGAGAAAAAAATTGTACATATATTGACTTGCTTTTGTTTTGTGTGGCCCATTTTTCACAAGGCAACAATCAAAAGCATTTCTATGTCCAAATGGACCCTTGTGATTCCTAATAAATCAAGTAAAAATACCAAACAGATGGCTGACCAGAATGTTCCTTAGGTTTTTGCACACAGCTGAAAGCAGATTTCTCAATGTTACTTTGGCTGACAGTTGAAATAGCTCTACCTTTTTTTCTCTCTCTAGAGTGATGTTATTGCTCACAAAAGGCGCCATATTGACATAACTTCAGGCTGTTGTCCTCTCCCCAGAAAGCAGCTATAGACTGGACAGTGACAATTGCAAGTCTTCCTACACTGGACTGAAAAATGCGACTCAATCCTGACCTAGAGGGGCTACCTTTATGGGGAAGAAAGGGTGGTTCAAGCGTAGTGCCTAGTCATGTCTTGTCCTCTTTCTGGAGCCTGCCAATGAGGAGGGACAAGTAGTGCTAATTGTTGTCTTCCAAGATGGGGAGGGATAGCTCAGTGGTTTGAGCATTGGCCTGGTAAACCCAAGCTTGTGAATTCAATCCTTGAGGAGGCCATTTAAGGATCGGGGCAAAAATCTGTCAGGGGCCAGTACTTGATCCTGCTAGTGAAAGCAGGGGACTGGACTCAATGACCTTTCAAGGTCCTTCCAGTTCTATGAGATTGGCATATTTCTTTTTCTTAATGAGTTACATATACAGTTGCTAACATTACCTGTAAAGTTCAGCATGGAATGTGAAAAATCCAGCTGGGCTTCTTCTGCTACCTGCATTACAAAGATAATGGTGCTAGTATTACACAGATAGCTGGTGCTATTGTGGATGATGCATGGCCCAGAACAGAATGGAGCTCTTCTTTCCACTGCTTCATTGGTTCAGCAGCACCCACAACAGTGGTTTTTGTCAGTCAATGAAGCTGACAGATTCAGATGACAAATGAGGAGCTAAAATAGGTAGGTAGAAGGCACCATTTTTTTAAGAATCACATTTACAGCCTGCAGAACTATAATCCAAAGGGGAATGAAGTGAATGTGAAGTAGCCTGTAGATTTGGAAGAACAAGGAAAGGCATGGGGAGAGGGATTATAAAACCCATATAGGTTTTTAAACAAGTGCCTCTTTGTTTGAAAGAACAAATTACTGTGTAGTCATGAGAGACTATTCCCTATGGGATCTCGCTAATCCACCCCCCAAACTGAATTTAAACCTTACAGATTGTGTGAGGCTTTCTGAGCCTCAGTGTCATAAGGAGGGTATACACAGCATGATGAATAGGAATTTGTCTTGCACCGCAGATTATATGTTAAAGAGAGCAGCATGGCTATTATTCCCATGCATCACGCTGAATATTGAAAAATGTATATTGCACACTTATGCTGTATGCTTGTGTGTGTGTGTTTGCAGACACATAATTTCATGTTTGGAACTCTAAAGTTTTGAAGAATGTGTGTGTATATGTGTATCAGGGGAGACATTTTACATACAACTAGGAAACATACACTAAGGGCTAGTCTACACTTACCCGCAGTGTCGGAGGCGTCGGATAGATCTTCTGGGTTCAATTTATCGCGTCTTGTCTAGACGCGATAAATCACACCAGGAAGTGTTCCCGTCGATGCCGGTAATCCTGCTCTGTGAACGGAGCAGGCAGAATTGACGGGGGAGCCTGCGCATCGCCGTGTGGACCAGGGGTAAGTACTTTAAAGTTCGAAATAAGATACTTCGACTTCAGCTACGTTATTCACATAGCTGAAGTTGCGTATCTTACTTAGAACTTGTGGGCTAGTGTAGACCAGCCCTAAGGGTAAAGTATAGTGCACTCTGCAATTAGTGTGGCCTCTCAATCTTACAAATGTACTGTCTGTTAATACAATTTGAAATAAAGTCTCTCTTTTCACAGGCTCAAAGGTAGTGATGGGGGTTAGGAAGAAAACTGTATGTTGTGTTTCATTTCTTGGTGGGTCTTTGGAACAATGTCCATTTCTCTTCGTATCACATTGTGCCTCATCACATCATGAGATGCAGCAGAATGTCATGTGATGTAACTGTGTACTTTTTAACCTGAGGATGTGCCTCGTGGTGCTAAGTGGATTTGTAATTCATGTCCTGGTGATGACTTGAGAGTTTAGAATGGAGCCTGGACACACGTCAGAGGTCCAAGGTTACAAGTTGAACTGTTAGTGGTTTCAGGGAAGAATATACTGCCCCTCCTGTCCCCCTTGGGGAATGTGTTATTGCTGGAGGGAGGAGCAGGCACTGTCTCTTGGAAAGCTGTTCTTTCCTGAAGAAAGGAATAGAAAGTGAACATATTTCACTCTCTTTGATTTTTGTCTCTGGATTTTTCACCATTTGGAAGAGAATAAACAACACAGACTGCTGAAACATGGCTAGATAACTTCCTTTAGGCCTTCAAGACATGTCAGGTGAAAGTAGCTTTGACAGATACTCAGGGATCAATTTTGCAACCCTTACATTGAGCAGTACTTACTTAAGTGAGTAATCATACTAAAGCTGGTCTCATGGGAGTTAATGCTGTTCATTGTAAGGGTTGCAGAATCAGACCCTTTGTGAGCAAGCATTTGTTCTGTTAATCTAATGCTTTGACCTGTTGAAGTCTATGGAAGTCTTTCCATGGACTTCAAAGGGCTTTGGACCAGGCCGTTAATAAGTTAATTCTTTTATTCACCAATAATGGCACCTTAAATTACAAGCCAATGCAATTTAAGACAGGGCTGGTCCAAACATATCCGGCACAGGTGCTTTTGGACCTAGTTTTGTTTCATGATTACTTTTCTCTTTCTACCAGGAACTTTGGACTGGTACATGTCAAAAAGATCCTATTTTCAAAGGGCCCCCAATCCACAGTTCAGTTGAGCATCTGAAAAGGTTAAACTTTAAGTCATCAAGGTTAATTTCCCTGTAATTCCAAAAGGCTGCTATTTTGAAGTTCACTTTGGAAGACTGTAATATAGTAGGATAATGTATCTAGATGATTTAGTGGTCTACTTGTTGGGTGAACATCATTCCAGATGATGGTGAATATTTTTGGATCACAATGAAGGAACCCCATGGAAATGTCACTATAGAAGGGTATTCTTTGGATAGCAAAATCCAAGGGCATACCTTTGAAAGTGTCTGGAAGCGTCAATGAGAGGAGGAATATTGACAGATGCAAATCTCACAGGGAATAGCTGTCTACTTTAATCTGATGCACTCTGCCAAATTCACACTGTGCTCAATTTTGCCACAATATATATCAAATCCTGCAAAAGTAGCTAGTCTACGGGCAGGAGGAGTCAACTCTCAGGAGTAACTGACAATTTTTGGAACATTTTCAAATAATGATATTGCAGTGCCTATATCTGTATAACCACTGTTTTCCTCCCTGCCCCTTTACTACTGTTATCCCCTGATAGGTAGAGATAACATTGCTCCATGCTGATACAAAAGGCAACATGGCCAGCACTGTATCTTTCCCATAAAGTATACATAGCCCCCACCATATGCCTAAGAAAGATTTTGGCTTCTTCATTCCAGGAACATACCCAGATTCACTTCCAGGTGGGCACAGTAATCTACATGTGGTTATTCTCTTCCTTAGAACAAATATATTAGTAGGAACCTTCTCTCTGTTGGACATTAAGATGGACTTTCTTATGTTAACCTTTCACCTCTGGGAGCCACAAGCAAATCCTGGACATAAAGTCTGTGCCCATCGGAAATAGATATAACTTTCTTGTTACCTATTAACAATTGCTCTTGCTGGTCTCAACTTACTTCCTTGATTTGAGCCACATGGTTGTTAATTTGATGAAAACTTCTAATTCACAGCTGGCTTTGATTTTCAATCCTTATGCCCTGGGCAGGGAGGTGCAAAATAGAAGAAAAGGCTGATTGAAAAAAAAAATACAACTTCCTGGGGGATAGTACATAAAAGAGCTTAAGTGAACTAAATCCTCAAAGACTTTGTCTTATAAGGGCCTCAAGACAGTCTCTGTGGTACAGCAAGCTGGAAAGGACCTCCTTTTTCCCCTTTCATTTGTATCTTCATTGGCACCATGGGACCAACCCCCCCAGTAAGAGAAAGCTGATATGATTGGAACAATGGATAGTGAATCATGGAATCCATAGTGAGATAAAGAATATTTTGTCTGATATATTTTTGGTGATGGGAGAGAGGTAAAGATAATATATTAGCTGTCATAGTTAGCCTACCTTTAAGATTCTCAACATGAGACCCTGACAAAAATAATGGTCAGCTTTTAACTTTGGAAATAATCTTTGCAAGGTGAGTTTGAATTGCTCAGTGTCTATCTCCTCCACCCTCCCCTCTCCAATTAGTTTTGTTGTATTTGTTGTCAAAGTGTCCTTACATTTTTGTCTTCAGACAGACAGACAGACACATACACAAAGATTATTGTTATTCTATAAGAATGGACAAAAATCATAGACTCAAAAAGCCCTTCTGCATGATACCATTAGAGAACAAGGAACTGTGCCTCAAGTCCACATTCCCTACTGACCCCTCATTCAATCACCACTTCCCCAAGATCCATTGATGATAATATTAATAATTAAAAAAAGGTTTTAAGTGCAGTTCTCAAAGACAGAGCTGACACCCCAGGTCAGTGACTCCACTAGGCTCCTTGATTGCATGTTCCACACTAGAGCATAAAGTGCTATGGCATTGTTTTTATAAAACTTGGAACTTTTCCCCTCTTTCCACGATTTTTATTTTTTACCTTGTGGCGCCTATGTTCTTGTAATGACACATAAGGAGGTGCTTAAAGGTTTTCTTAAAGGTAGCATTGCAGAGCGCGTAGCAGGCAGGGTTGATGGTGCTGTTGATATAACAGAGCCAGTAACCAATAGTCCATACAGTGTTGGGGATGCAGGAGACGCAGAAGCTGTTGATGAGCACCATCACATTGTATGGTGTCCAGGTAATGATGAAGGCCAAGAGAATAGCCAAGATAGTCCTGGTCACTTTTTTTTCTCTAGAAGGGGGTGGTTTCTTTTTGGCTGGCTGCTTGGTCATCTTGACAATTTTACGGGCCACGTTGTTTTGCTTCTCATCCCCATTTTGGCCATTAGTACCTACAATCTCCACAGTGGTGTTGGTTGGGGCACAGCAGTCACCTTTTTGGGACTTAGTGACTATCCTGATGCACATCAGCTTGGAATTCTCCCCTTTTGAGTGGACTTGGGAGACAGAAGTCTTGGTGGCCTCCTTGGTAGCTTCATCCTCCTTCACATTGGAAGCAACCACGCTGACGGAAGTGGAGTCATTAGAGCTCTCCTTCTCCTCCCCTGGAACGCAGTTCTCTGTCACAGTCTCTCCTGTGGCTTTACCATTCTGAATTTTGCTGTGCTCCAACCCATCCTCACTCGTTGGGATGTTGTTATTGTTTGGTTTCACTATTTTACTTTGGACCAAACTGGGAGAAACTGGATCCTGGGTTTGTGCTGGTTCCTTTTTTCCTTTTTTTATCCTGCTCTTGCTGGCACGAGATATCTGCCAGTAGAGGATGGTCATGATGATAACGGGCAGGTAGAAGGCTGCAATAGCAGTGCCAAAGGTGACAGCAGCATTGGAAAAAAATTGGATGTAGCACTCCCCATCAGGAACAGTTCTTCCCCCAACAATGAACTGCCAGAACAGAATTGCAGGTGCCCACAAGATGAAGGACAGCACCCAAGCAGCTGCAATCATCATACCTGCCATCTTAGTGGTCCTCTTTACAGGGTACGACAGAGGCTTAGTGACACAAAAAAATCTGTCAAAGCTGATGATGAGAAGGTTCATGACAGAGGCATTGCTGACCACATAATCAAGAGCCAGCCACAGGTCACACACCACGGGCCCCAAGGGCCAGTAGCCAATCACAGTGTAAAGTGTGTACAGGTTCATGGAAAAGACACCAATAATCAAGTCGGCACATGCCAAGCTGAACAGGAAGTAGTTGTTGACAGTCTGCAGGTGTCTGTTGACTTTGATGGACACCATGACCAGGATGTTCCCAATGATGGTCACTAGACTGAGAGATCCTGCTACCAGGACTATGAAGACCACCTCAACAGTTTTATAGGGACTCCCCAGTGCCATAACATCCTCGGCGGAGGAGTTTATGTAAGTTGAGTTATTCATTTCTGTGTCTCTAACGAACCTGATGACCAATTATCAGTTAAATCTGCAGAGGAAAGAAAACAAAAGAAATATCATTATGAAATTAGCCTTTTGATTCTGGCAAATGGAGCCCGGAAAAAATGTGTATGGAAAAAACGTCAATGTAGCAGATTGTGGTTTGGCAGAACCACATAGGCATGGTTTATCTAACACATTCTGCTTTTTTGTAATCTTCTGTTGGGAATAATATATAGAGGTGATTAAATTAAAGCTTGAACCAAGATGCAAAATTTGGATCCAGATCTAGATTTTGGACACACTGATATGCATATTTGTTCAGATCCAAGTTTTTTTTCTTGTGATCCATTATAAAACTAAGAACAATTCACAACATTTGGAAGTGAATCTCGGTTTCAAGTCCCTCCCCACACCTCCAAAGTTTAGGCATGTTCTGATCCAGGGTTTTGGTTCAAGACTATATCTAAATTAAATCTCTCTTGGGAAGTTCATCAAAGAGTTGTTAAAATCTTGAATGAAGATGAATTTTATTTGGAATTGGATGGTAAAGGGTAACAAGTTTCTCTCTGTCTTGTAAGGTGCAACCAGGAAGGCTTCTGTGAGGTCCATAGAACAAACTGGTGTAATTTCTCCCAATAATTTTCTAATATTACATGCCAATTACTTCTTTTCAGAGTTTGAAAAGAGGCTGGCACTGCATGGGAAACTGAAAATTTTCCTGCTGCCCAGATGCCCTGCTGATATAAATATGCATAGCTCCATTGAAGTCAATAGAGTTAAGCAATTTCTACCAACTGAGGATCTGTTAATCTAATTAGAAACAACTCAGTATGTGTCCCCGAGTTCCCCCCCCAAAGATTTCACCAATCTTTTTTAAAGTAGTTCTGTATTGTTTGTGCATGAAAAAATGCTTTTTTAACAAGAAGAGTTAATTGTCTAACGCTTATCCTCTATTTGTCACAATCCTCTGTTTTGTGACGTAATTGGTTGAAATTGATGTCACAGAGAACTGAGAAGTAAGCCATGAAATGATTGCAGGTGAACCATAAAGAAACAAAAAATCCAGTTTTGTTCATATTTACCAACCTGTTTTCTGCCTTATAAAACACACTGTCAGCACTCAATAAATAAAAGTAAAATACTAGTAATATACGTTTGATAGATGACCAAGTGTCACATTTGCCTTACGGTTATACAGCATCCTTTTTTGTGTCTCCCTCTGAAATCAATACAATGCAATGGAATTGTCAGTGCAGTCTCTGAGTGTGCATTATTTATGTGTTGTATTCAAGGGAGTATTAAGGCATGAAGGCCAGATGTGACAAAGTTAGATTGTTTCTAATTGGAATGTTTTCCAAAGTTTTCCACAAGGCAACAGATCTTTAATATACAGCTTTTAAGTTTGGGTGAGTGACTAAAGGAAGAAAAAAATCCACTCAACTTGCATAATGCACGTATACTGCCCTAGGAGATCAAGAGTTTCTTTCTGTGGTACTTGCTACTAACCAGGTGCCATATACGCACATATAATCCATATTTCATAACCAGGATGATCCATTTTCACTGGAATGAAATTACTGCATTTTTTCTTTGGGGCTAGAAAAGACGAAGATGATGGGAGCTGTCAGCACAGCAAATAACCTGTAAACATAAAGAAAAACAAACAAACTTGGGCCTTTGGAGATGTTGGAAGACTGCACCAAGTTTAAGGGTTCTTTGCCTGAGGTCAGTTTACACCATTCTAATTTATATCCAATGCAGAACAACTGACTAAAAATAGAGCTTATGTATTTGCCTCTAACATTACTATTATCTGAGATTTTTGTTTGGCAAAGGTTGAAGTGATGAGAAAACACAGCTGGGGAAAAGATGTTCAGCCTCTATTGTGATGAGGGTGGCATAAAACCCTGGATGGACAGACAGTTTTTTTTCTATTGATCAATCAGTGAGCATTAGGGTGGGGTTGGACAGAAGAAGGGTATTTCAGAGAGAGGGAGAGAAAGAGGCTGAAAAGAAGGGTGAGATCATTTTAATTGTGTGCTTGTTAGAGTATGAATAGGTTAAAGGGAATACAACAGAAGAGTCACAAAAGAGTAAGAACTTAGATGTTATTTATTAATAATGCTGTAGGTTTAGCAGTTTACTGTATGTATTAGAAATGCCACCCACCTGCCTCAATGGGTGGGGGAACCTGATGGGCTGGTGGTGAGGGGGGACAGTCCCAGCTGCAAGAAAGGGAAAAACTCTCTGAGGGACACCAGGTTACTCTTCCCCTTCCCCTGGGAGTCTCTGGAACCCATTGGCCAGCTGGGGGTGAGTGGTGCTGACTGGCCAGCATTCTGTAGCTCCCAGGATTTAACCTGGATGGGGCCATGTGGAGCTTCTTTCAG
Source organism: Macrochelys suwanniensis (assembly GCA_033296515.1). Taxonomy (NCBI): domain Eukaryota; kingdom Metazoa; phylum Chordata; order Testudines; family Chelydridae; genus Macrochelys; species Macrochelys suwanniensis. Next base: position 242,351,572 of record CM065775.1, on the reverse strand, counting down.
CTCTATTCTGCCCAAGTAGTGTTGGTCGGAACATTTTCAATGGAGTCTATTTTAGTCAAAATACGCTGTTTTGTCAAAGCCAAAACATTTTGTGGAGGTTTATTGATTTCAACAAAGTTTTCAATGGGAAGATTTCTGAGTTCCGGGGGTCTCTGGTCACTTCTGCCAGAGGGAGAAAAAGAAGAGCTGAATTAAAAACTAGACCTTTCCAATCCAAAAATGGACATTTTGACACAATTCCATTTTGTGGAAAACATTGGAAAGTTTTGTCCTTGTTCCCATGAGGAATGAAAGCAAGTTTTGAAACCTCAAAAGTTGGTGTACAGAATTGCTGCCACTCTATTACCAACCTTTCCTAGCTGCACTTTCAACTCACGTTCTTCTTCCTTGGGGAATTTTGGTCATTCAGGAATAGTTCACCTGATCCACATGTTGCAGAGAAAACCAGGTTAATTTTACCTGCCAGAAGCATGAGGTTGTTTAGCCCTTTCAAAAACAGGCAGACAAGGGAGTTTTCTCCTCCAGCACATCCTCTTTGCACTAAACTCTCCTGCAGTGAGAAAGTCAGTACTAGCTGTGCCCTGAAAACAACATGATCTCCTACTGTTAAAATACATACTTTTTCTTTTAGGCACAAAGAGATATAGGGCCAAATTCTGCTATTAATTACAAATTCCTTTGATTTGCATCAATGTAAGAGGAGGCCATTCCTATAATTAATGACTGTGTGTGTTAATAGGAACTAAGGAAGAGACTAGGGCTGAAGAAAAATTTTGTTACAAATGTCTGATTTATTTTTATTATTTTTTGTTGTTATTTGATGGCTATTGAGCACTGACAATGTCCACTGTGCTGTACATGATGCATATATAAAAACACTCTCTGCTCTGTGTGTGTCTGCATCATGATCCAAAGCCCAGTGAAGTCACCTAGACTCCTCCAGTGACTTTGATGGGCTTTGGATCAGGCCCATAATAAGGACTCTGGTACAGATATCGGTGATTACTTTCTCACTGAAGTAACAGATTGCATGTTGCTTTTAGACTACTTTTGCTTCAGGCACGGTGTTGGAGTTCAGCAGACAGAAATGGAGGTAGAGGCACTTTAATTTAGTCTGACCTCTTATCATGAGAAGTACCAGATCTTCTTCTTGAACAACCAGAGCTCACCCCTGAAGTCCACTGGTATTTGTGTGAGTTGCAAAGGGAGACACTGACTCTACTGGTTATCACGGCATATCCGTGGATAGTAACTTCATGATTTATAAGGAGAGTAAGACCAGTAAAGGAAAGAAATCCATTTCACTTTTTGACCTGAAAGGTAATTGGATAAATTCTCAGGATTATGATTTTTAAACATGTGGCTTTATAGTCTGTCAACACCATAATCACTATGTGAAAATGATCAATGCTATGAGAATTCACATGTAAAAATGCTTATGTCAATGAGTAAATTGGAAAGCTTTAATAGTGAAATCTTCCCTCCACATCCCCCATCTCTGCTGAATAACTTCACTATGGGGTAAATCATTCCCATCCCTTCCCCTTGACACTCGTTGTTGTACACGGGTTGGGGGCAGAATTGATGGATTTAGTGAGGCTGCAGTGGGTGTGCACCCCTGGCGTGACACAAAACCCAGCTACCTGAGTGGGAAGTGGTTGTTGTGGTTGGTAGAGGCAGAGTAAGGTCAGGCTGCTGAAGTAATGGGGAAGAGGTCAGAACTTCTGCTACTACACAAACTCTCTAGGCCTTCTAGCTTGGCAGATGTTGGAGTAGCCTCCACAGAGCACCTCCATAGCTACAGCACAGTTCTTGGGAGGAAAGATTTTTTCCTACTGTCCTACTGGCTCTCTTCACATCCAGCTGAGATATTTAGTCAGGGTTCTGAGGAGTGGATTTGTACCTATAAACTGAGATTCACTATGAACGGGAACTGCAGTTTGCACAATGAAGTAAACTGGTGAAATTCAGTATGTTCATTCTAGTACAATACAGATCCTGAAAAGACAGGCAAAAATTTGAATACATGGAGAAAAGATGAGAATCTGAAGTGCATCACCGCACCAGCATTACTATTAGCAAATGAAACATACTTGTGAATCACACTCCCATGATGTGTTTTGCTCTAGACCAGTGGTTTTCAACTTTTTCTCATTTGCAGACCCCTAAAAATGTTTGACTAGAGGTGTGGACCCCTTTGGAAATCTTAAACATAGTCTGCAGACCCTGGGAGTCTGCAGACCACAGTCGAAAACCACTGCCCTAGACCCTCATGCTGTCACACCACTGGGGTACAACTTAATCCTTTAGCACAGGTGCAATTCTAAAGTCTTGATTTAGGAGATATAGTCAACATCCCCCACAAAGCTGATAACATTAATTTTGTGTATGCTCAAAAATCTGGCTGATGTGACAGGCCCGTCAGGGTTTATTAGACAGGTACTTCCCTTTTTTTTTAAGTCCATGTCTGAGAGTTGGGCTCAATGACTGGAATGGAACTACCCACGGGAGCTTAAATTTATTGCTGATTTGGGGCCAATGTACTGAGCATGTTTCAGGATTCAGTCCTCAAAACATAAGCAGAAAAAAATCATATTTTTCCCCACAGACTCATGAAGAAGAGATTTGATTTGTTCTGTCAGTCAGAATGGGTCTTGGCGTTCACACTAATCTCCAGTCTGCATCATTATTGGGTCTCATTTCATTCCATGCACAGTTAGAACATAAGAATGCTCATACTGAGTCACATCAATGATCACCTAGTCCAATATCCTGTCTTCCAGCAGGTGCAAGTAGTGAAAATATTTTGCCAGTCAACAAGCCACATTTGGTAGACTTCATTGCAGAATTTAAGAGATGTTACAAATTTCACCTTTGCTTTTGGTAACAAAATTCACGGAACATTCCCAAACAACAAAAGGACAAAGTCTTCCCTGTATGAGTTATCTCAGGGAATCTGCCAGAGTCAGGACTGGAGGCATCTGTATGGAGTGCTATTGCCTCTGCACTCTTGCCCATCCTCCTCACTTCTGTCTCCCTGTGGCCCCTGAATGGCACTTTTTCTTCAAGGACTGTGTTCCAGGGGGGTCTCCTGACCCTGGTTTTCCCTGACTCCCCCAGAGGGGGTGTTAAGGACATACCAAGAAATCTCAGCACATGTCTTTAAACCAGGGGTCTCAAACGCGATTTACCTGAGGGCCAGTGCCAGTCCTGAAATCCTCCCAGCGGGACAATAATGCCACACATGCCGCCCAGAACCCGCCCCCCCCAACTCTGCGCCCCACTTGCCTAAGGCTCTGGGAGGGAGTTTGGGTGGGTGAGGAGGTCTGGGGTAGGGTATTGGGGTGCAGGGTCTGGGAGGGAGTTTGGGTGGGGGAGGAGGTCTGGGGTAGGGTACTGGGGTGCAGCGTCTGGGAGGGAGTTTGGGGGGGTCTGGGGTGCAGGCTCTGGGATAGAGTTTGGGTGCTGGGTGCAGGCTCTGGGCTGGGGCAGTGGGTGGGGGTGCAGGCTCTGGGAGGGAGTTTGGGGGCTGGCGGTGTGTGGGGAGGGGGGGTGCAGGCTCTGGGAGGGGGTCTGGAGGTGCGGCGCTTACCTGGGGCTCCAAAGTGGGGCGGGCCGGGGGGCCTCCACGTGCTGCAGCCCCCCAGGCACCGCCCCCACAGCTTCCCATTGGCCGCAGGGGCGCTCAGGGCGGGGGCCGGCAGCCACGTGTAGCGAGTGTGCAGGAAGCCGCTCAGCTCCGCTGTGCTGCCGGTGGTGGGCGGGGCCCCGGGCCATTTTAAATTGTCCGCGGGATGCACGGGGGGTGGGAGCGACCGGGGGCGGCAGCCGGGGCCAAGGGAGAGACCCGGCCCCAAATTGCTGGAGCACTGTGGGACACATTGGGGAAGTTCTCTGGCCGCAGATGGCACGTGGGTCGGGAGTTTGAGACCCCTGCTTTAAACTGTAAACAGAGCACAGTCCCATAAAATTAACAGAACAAAAGCATATTCTGTCTCTGGCAACAGCAGAAATAAAGTAAAAATAAAAATACTCCCTTAAGAATAGTGGGGAGTGGTACATGAATAGGTGGCAATGCCTGCATTGATGTTACTGCCTTAATTCCATCTTCTGGGCTTGGGGATTTATACAGCACTTAATTACATCTTGCTCACCTCTGTACCAATAATCGAAAACTGGTTAATTTACTGACTTTAGCCCAATGATCTGAACTTAAACTTGCACAAGGGAAAGCCTGGTCTTGGCAACATATAGTCTCTCTAGTTGTAGGAAGCTCCAGAGAAGAAACTGTTGTTTCCATAAGTCTCTGAATATTAATGAGTAATTTCTTCATTATTATTATTAGTCTCGTTGTGCCCAGAGGCCCCTGGCAGGATCAGGATATCCTATTTAGTGTCTGTTCTTTAAAAGTTTCTCCAGCAGCTGTTATTTGTGGTGGAGTATTTGACCATCTGTATGATCATGAAAGCATTTGCATTCTCCTTTTGACCTGCGGACATCACTTCCAGTTTGCTTTTGTTTGTTTACTACACTGGGCAAACCTGAAAAATACAAGGTAAACGTGCAAACCTTATCTAATCATTTGGGTCCATAAAACTGGACTTTACCTCCTGGAGCAAAAAACACACCAAGATTCAGAGGTGTCCTTCTCCCTGCATACAAAGAATCCTTCTTCCATAGACCAGTAAGAAGATTGTCAAATCCCATCCTAGGGAGGTGACATTGTACCTTGACTACTGTGTGCAGCTTTGGGCACCTGAATGATGTTTACAGAGTGGAGGGGATTTGGAGAAAGGAAATTAAAAATTAAGGGTCTGATTTACCACTGGATTACCTCAGTTGTATACTGGTGTGATTCCATTGACATCAATGAAAAGAAACTATTCAGAGCACTTTGGCTGTGGAAATCTGAAAAAAGAGACAGATTGGTTATTTTTCCTATTTCATGTAAGGTTGGAAGAGGACTCTGGAAATCTAGGTGGCTACGATTATGGGACACCAAATGCCCAGGAAGCAGTAGAAAGGAGAAAGCATAATTGTGGATTTGTTTTTATGAATTGAGAGGCAAACATTAGCTGTGATTTTAAGGAGAGGGGAAGAAGCTATTGCTGTTCTCCTCATGCCTTCAACATTGACTGGTTCTGTGGCATTTCACCTGACATTTACTTCAGCTACAAGCACAAGGGTCTGAAAAACGAGACTGCAACCTCACTGCCTTCCAAATGGACTCCTGTTCATTTCCCTTTTGCATCTCAAAGAGGGACGGAGAAGGAAAGGGAAGGAAAGAACGAGCAAACATTCTCTTTTATTTGCTGGGATCCTTTTGCGGGTAGGCTTAGGAGATGACAGCCCTTGGGGTGCTGCCAAAAATCATGTCAGCTTGGGAATGGGAATAGCTACAGTAAGATGGAGAACTGTGCAATTATAAGAGCCTTTAATGAGGGTCCTGGCAAAAAAGGACATAGAATGTCAACAATGGAAAAGGAAAAATAATGCCGATCAGAAATTTTCCAGCAGAATGTTTTTCAGTCAGAAAATGCTGATTAGCTGAAAGTGAAACATTTTGTGGTGAATATTTATTTTGGAAGGAGGGATGGAACAGAGCATTCCAATAAGATTGAAATGAAACATTGAAACATTTTTGGAACGGAATGCTTCAATTTCCCATTCTGAAACAACTTTTTATTTCATATATATATTTATAGTATAGCACACAAATTTTTTATAAGTCAAAATTGCAATGGAACATTTGATTTTACTGAAACTAAATGTTTTGATTGACCCAAAATGAAATTTTTTTCCTGGGAAATTTCAATATTTTTGTTTTCATTGTGTTGCAGAATGGGAAAAAAATCAAAATCATGGAATTTCCCCTCAAACAGAAAATCTAGTTTCTGTACAGCTCTATAATGCTCTCATTGACACTCTAGTTTGCTCTTTATCTGTAGCTCTTTTGAACTGATGGTGAAATTAGACCTGGGTGAATCCGAGGAGCTCAACATTCAAATGAGTGATCACAAAAATTGCTCTGCAAATATTAATTTGGACTGAGATGTTCAAAAACAGGAACATAAAGTTAGGTCATTAAGCCCATATTTTGTCACCTAAATGCATGGCCTTATTTCCATCCAGCATCTCCCACCACCTTTCTGGATTTCAAACGGTGCTTCACCCATTTTTGAAAACCTGGGCTTTGAATTTTTAAACAAACTTACTTCTACCATTATTGTGCTCTGTAGTGGGGCCACTACTTCCTGAGACATTCAACATTCATTTCTGTTAGTGCAAATGCCCCTGGAACACATTTCCTTTTTTGTTATGCTTTATTTCACAGAGCCACGGATAGGAAAGAAAGAGCGTATACAGCTCCAGTCTCTGAATACTGATAAAATATTGCTTACAATCAAATAACAATGAAAATGATGGTTCTATATGGGTGTCACAGTCAGGAAAAAGAGAATGATCTTGAGTATAATTCAATGGGTCACTAAGGTACATAGTCAGATACTTAAGTCACGGAAATATCCTAATCAGCATGGTTGACAGGAATCAGCCAAACAGCAAAGCATGCATCTGACAGAGTGATTTCTGTGTAGGGTGACCAGACAACAAGTGTGAAAAATCAGGACAGGGGTACGGGGGGTGGGTAATAGGAGCCTATATAAGAAAAAGACTAAAAAATCAGGACTGTCCCTATAAAATTGGGACATCCGGTCACCCTATTTCTGTGACAATTGGTTACTTTTGGCCTTTTGAATAGAAAGAAGTTTTTCCTGACCAGTATAGTCCATACTTTAGAATATTCATGCCCACAGTGGGAATCGAGAGGATACACCATTTTAAAAAAATCAACAACAGCCTGGTGGCAGAGATGTGGGATTCTCCACTTTGAGAAAAATAGTGCACATTTTAACTGGCACACGATCATTAAGTGCCACAAATGTGAAAGGTAAATAGTAAGGCTGAGATTCTCAAAACTGTCTAGGGGATTTAGACGCATAACTCCCACTGAAATTAATGGAGAATTGTGCATCGGTCACTGATGTGGCTTAGAAAATCATAGACATTTCAATTAATACAGAAGTTGAAACAATATTCGGGTCTTAAAACACATTATTCATCCTGGTGACATTCAACCATGAGAGCATCTGTAAAACTACTGGCTGCTGCATTCTGTGCTTACTGCATTCTGGACAAAACATAAATGGGAGCACAGCAGACAAAAGAATTGCAGCAGTCAAATCTTGACAAGTTGAAAGTATTGTACAATAATCAAATGAAGGTCTCCACATGGCAACATTCTGATAAGAAATGTTCTCATTTCATAAGCTTGAATCCTGACCCTCTCTCCATGACATCAGAGGGCCTCAGACATCCTGGAATGGCATGGTTTCACTGCAGTCTGAAGAAGCAAGATTTGGGTTACCCATGCAGATGGTTTACACCCCGTGAGGCAAATCCTTCAATGGAACTAAGACAATTTGCACCAGCTGGGGATCTCCTTGCATGAATTCTATCCAGGCAAGCCAGCTTTGTGAGGGCTCTCTATGCATTTCCATGCATTAGGGTCCGGAGGCCAGGGCAGACAATGGAGAAGGGAGGAGCAAGGCTTATGGATCCTGCATTATGAAGATCACAAAGCAAAGCAGTGGTACCAGAGTGGTGGACTCCAGTGCAGCCAAAGCCATGCAGTAGCTCTGCTGCTGGTCTGCAGCCTGTGGTGGAGAATTTCTTTTTTCTCCAGTGTCTTTGGGACCACCCTGGTTACTTAGGCCTGGCACGTGGTACAGGATTTACAAAATGTATTGACATATCCTATCTGTGCCCAAGCTCTTTGTAACAGGAGCTGGGCTCAAAGAAATGTATCACCAGGCTGGATGCGCCACACAACAGATGCTTGGAACCAGCTAGAAAAATCTTTATTTTTTTTCAAATTTTAATGAAATTATGCATTCTCTCCAGGGGGGGTATGCTGAAAGAAAGTACAGCCTGGAAAACTGATGGAATCCTGAGGTATCAGTGGATTTGAGTCACATCTGCCAAGCAATGAAAATAAAGAATTGAAGTACATGAAAACAACCCCTATCCTAACTATAACAACATGCGGCTACAGAAAAGGTGTGATCCTAATACTGATCCTTGAGGTACATCAATGCACAAAGGAGTAGGCCTGCGCTTAATTTGACCCATGATAACCATCATTGTTTGATGCTGCAGATAGGACTTAAACCAAATCAAAGTGGCGTCTGACAAAAGATGGTAAATGTCTCAGAAGAATGTCATTGTCAATTGCAGCAAATGCTAATAAAACTAAGGCCTACCTCTTCAACTCCTCCACTGGAGCTATGTTAGGCAATTTCTAAAAATTGTTGGTAACTGGACCCCCAAGGCCCCTCCCCATCCCACCTTGTCCCCCCACAAAGCCTCGCCCCTGCTCTACATCATCCCCCCAAGGCCTTGCCCCTGCTCTGCCTCTTCCCTTGAGGCCCTGCCCCCTTTCCTGACTCTTCCCTCAAGGCCCTCACCCCCGTCGCTCGCTCCTCTCCCCCCCGTCACTTGCTGGATCATCTTCACTTCCCTCCTGTGCCCCCCTTCCCAGGTGGGCTCCCTCTGCTCTGGGGCTGGGATGGGAGCTGTTGCAGCCTGACAAGGAGCCTGCCAGCTGGTAGGAGGTGGCCCTGGCTGAGCAGGGGCTGATACCAGTTAATGACCCGACACCTCCCCGTTCCCTGCAGTAACCAGACTTTTGGTGTCTGGTTGGTATATCTGACTGGACACTGCCAGGTCCCCTTTTTGACTGGACTTTCCAGTTGAAAACCTGGTACCTAGCAACCCTAAATGGCACCCAGACACAGAAGCCAAAAACTGGACTGTCCGGGTAAAACCCAGATGGGTGAGAACCCTACCCTACGTTGATTAACACCAGGCCCCTCAGGTCATTCTACCCACTTCACCAGAGCAAGCTCTGTGCTGCCCTGCCATCTCTATGGTCTCATTGGAATTCTTCCTATACACAGAGCTGAACAAAATGAGTTTGTATCTGAATATAAATGACTTCTTCGAGCACTGTAGACAGAATACTTAAATTAGAAACCTGATGAAAATTAGTCATATCCTCAGCTGCCAAGGAAAATTCTCCTCAGCGAATGAGGTATTTAAGCTACTTTTAAGATTAGATGGAACAATACCAGATTCCAAGGAGATATTCCTTGAATAATTTGTGCCATGACAGGTAAACACTCCCTCAGCAGCCAGTAGGAATTGGATTTAAAGCACTTCATTACCCTCAAGCCAAGTATCATGTCTGCGATATCAAACGGAGAAACCTTCTTAGAACTACTCAAAGTCCCTGGCTGGCACGTGAAAAAAGCCACAGGTGGATGGGGGGATTCAGAAAGCTGACTCAAGCTGATACCCAATTTGCTCACAATATTTGGAGCTAATTCATGACATAACTGAAGGTGTTACTAAAAACTTCCATAGATGGAGCTAAACAAACAAAAAAGACATTTTAAAAGATGTTTCAAAGATTACAGTACCTCAAAGGTTGCAGGACTATTGGATGTGAAATAATGATAGCAAACAAAAACACTTTAAGGTTTCAAGCAGTATACAGAGTTTCTCCAGGGATTGCCTGTAAAATCACACAGCATGCCAAAAAGTCAGGCAAAGGCCTGAATGGTCCTATGCTGTGCCGGAGAATCACTCCAGATTGCTTGAAATCACAGGGCCTAATCACATCCGCCACGCCATCAGGGGCTCATTCACCTGCACATCTACCAATGTGATATATGCCATCATGTGCCAGCAATGCCCCTCTGCCATGTACATTGGCCAAACCGGACAGTCTCTACGCAAAAGAATAAATGGACATAAATCTGACATCAGGAATTATAACATTCAAAAACCAGTAGGAGAACACTTCAACCTCCCTAATCACTCAGTGACAGACTTGAGGGTAGCAGTGTTGCGACAGATTAACTCCAAAAACAGACTTCAAAGAGAAACTGTTGAACTCGAATTGATATGCAAACTAGATTGCATTACCTCAGGATTAAATAAGGACTTGGAATGGCTCGGCCATTACGTTAATTGAATCTATTTCCCTTAAGTTAACGATCCTCATTCACACCTGTGTGACCATCTTGTTTATCACTTCATAGGTTTTTCTTCCCCTGCTGTTATGGTTCCTCTCAATTAATTAGCCTCTTAAGGTTGGTCTATGCACCTCCACCTTATCATGTTTCTCTGACTGTATAAATATCTGTCTACTGTATGTTTCATTCCATGCATCCGATGAAGTGGGTACTAACCCACGAAAGCTTATGCTGAAATAAATTTGTTAGTCTCTAAGGTGCTACAAGTTTTTCTTTCTTATTTTAGTGTTCCCACAGAGTCCCAGGGAATTCTGCAGAAACCCACAAAATCCCACAATGATTCTGCAGCCCACAACAATATTACTGGTAGCTGTTTCAAACCAACTCCCACTGAAGTCAATGGGAGTCTTTCCATTTACACTAATGGGAGCTGGTTCTAGCATTTAGCTATCATCAGTGATTTCCCTATTTACAACACCACACAGTACTCATCTGTCATCTAGCCAGGCTCAAAGTCTCTTCACATATACCAGCTTTACTGATAGCAGATAGCTGAAATTCCCCTGGATGCCTTTCTCGGCAGATATAGAAAGCATCCAGCTGTCCTATGCCTTAGAAGCCAACTAACTCATTGAATCCTGAAGGAAGGCTTTGCCCTCAGCCACTGCTTTCACCAGCATCTCAATCATTTTAAATAGAATTGTGTCAAGAAACTGCTACATCAACAGCTACATATTCTCATCAGTTCAGAGAAGTGCTTGATTCTGTTGACTTCCTGACTGCAAGTTTCTTATAGTGTTCACTCAGCTACAGCTAGAACTGGGCTGGAAATTATTTTCTTGCCCCACAGGAATTTCTGAGAGTTCATTTTTTCCCCATTGTCTCAAACTGGAACAAAAAGTCAAAATCTTGAAAAGTTTTGTTAAACAAACAACAACAACAACAACAAATAGAAATATTTTGTTTCAATAATTTTGAAATGTTTCATTTCTATATCGACCTTATGTGTTTTATTTTATATTTTTATTATAAATTAACTTAAATTTTGAAACAGTCATTTTGACCTGAAAAACTGAACTTTTTTGTTTCAAAAATGTCAAACCTCTGCATTTCTACAATGCCCATTTGTTTTCAAAAAAAATTCTCAAAAATTTTTCAAAATAGGAAATTTGATGAAACTGACCCTTTACTGTGAACAGTTTTGATTCTGATCATCAGAACCACTTGACCCTGGCACTATTCTAGACACTCATCTCAATAGCTCCACTGAACAGATGGTGGTTGCTCATGCCACTGGTCATATGGCAGCAATTGAATCTCTCCAATCATGAGGTAAAATCCCTTTGGTCTTCCACTGCAAAAGAAGGGCAGGAAAAAGGCTGTGTGCATGAATCAAATCTGAGAAACTACCGTACACCTAGAAACCTTGAAAGATTTCCAGGCAGGTGTTGCAGTTCAAAAGGTTTAAATAATTTGGGAAACGATAGGAGAGCAGCTTGTGTTCCTTCACCTCTGAAATGGGGATACTACTCATTTTTGTAAAGTGCTTTGCATTTTTAAAATGAAAGATGTGATATAGCAAATAAGGTGGTCTTATTACTATTGCTTTGTGATTCTTTGCTATGAGCCTGCACAATGATCTCCCATTTTTGTGTGACGAGTTCTGAATGTTTGTAGTTTCTTAGAGGAGCAAAATTCAGTTAGCAGTTTGTCTGTAGATGTAGGCTTTTTCATTCACAGTTGCTACATTTTTAATAAGCCCTATAACTCTCTGGCTGTGTTACATCTCAGTAAACAACTGGTACCTGCTTTGCTTTTAATTACATAGATTGTGGTTGCAGTCAAATTGAATTTTTCTCCACTACAGATTAAAATATTCTTGCAAAGGTAATTCTGGCTCTGATGCATAGCTACCAATATTGGTCATAACACATTGAGGTTTTGATTAACAAAGTACCATACCTTAGCTCTGAATATGGATCATCCACTAAAAGGAGAAGACCAAGCCCCTTATTCTATGGTTACCAGAAATATAATACTTAACAGGAACAGCTTAATAACAGATGATTTGGGGACTGTCTCTGACCTTGTACATCCATGTTAAAGACATAGACAGCATCTTTGTACTTAGGACTACAACACTCAAGGAAATAGCCCAGGGCTGATTCCTCATTTTTGTTGAAAGACAATGTAAAGATTGCTCAGATCAATATTTGACCTACCTAGTTTGTCTACAGCAACAATTGACAAGTGCAGCCTTGCATCCATGAAAAACTTTATGAAACCACACTCATGTGAATGTGAAAGAGTAAAGGAAAATACATGTCAGGCTTCCAGTGTGGTTATTTCCAATTCCAACTTTGAAGAGTCTTAGATATGGTTCTGAGTGACACAGTACAGATGGACAGGGAAGAGCAGATTAGATTGCTACAAAGAAAGAGTTATACTGTGACCCATGTTAAGGCTACCTAGATTGCAGCCCTTCGTATCCAGGGCTGCATTCCAGCTCCTCCATCATGTTAGGGAGTGATCTGTGATTATGTAGAGCCCTCCTTCATTTCACCAGCTTACTGGCCACTGGTGCTGGTTGGATGCATGTGTGTTGGTGGAGATTATGCTGTACTCCATAAAAATATTTTTTTCAAATTACTATCACCCAGTTCAACAGTGGCATCTCTGAGACACAATGCTGTTGATAGTGGTTGGCATATAATATGCCACTGCATTGTGATCGGCTTTGCTATGTCAGCCTAATTGCTGGACATTGGCCCATACAAGGAGAGATTGCCTTCTCCTCTTTTGCACTAATGTCATCAGAGTTGTTTTTATTAATATGCTATCATTCTATTTGTCTGTCTTTTAGTCCTTGCTCCCTTCCTTTGGCTGGTGTCTCTGAGATGTCCTGTTTATGTGCCATTTCTAGTCCCTTGGTTCACGTACCCTCTCCACTGCAAACACTTCTGAGGTGGAGAATACTGCTAAGCTATAAATTATGCTATCTGAGTTTTCACTTGACTCTCATTATATGGAATGTCACCAGCATGGCCTAATTCTCTCAGTCTAGTTCCATATTTACCAAACTATTCATTGAAGAGGTTCTTCCACACTGGAGCAAATTTATGGGAAATCAAATACGGTCTGGAAAAGTAATTTACTTGGGGACAAATCCCTGTTGTGATAACTGTGCCTACAAATTTACCCTAATTGTAAGATCAACTGTAAAAAGTGAGTGAAAGTTCATAAATTGTCACAACGACCTGTTTTATATTATATATATATTTTAAATAAGTAGGATACAGAGAGACTGAATTAATTTAAACAGAAAGGGGTTGACTAATACCAATCAAGGACTGTGTTAAGATTATGACTGGTAAACAAGAGGAATAGAGAACTGGAAATCAAAGAACCAATATTGGTGTGTTGGAAATTAGGCCTACTGGTGAACAAAATAAACAGAGGATGGACTGTTGGCGTCCGTTAGTCTCGAGAGACGATGGATATGCGCCCATGGGGAATGTTTAGTTGATGGTTGTGCAGCGTCTGTTGTGGCTGTGAAGCCCCACACAAGAGTGGCAGTCTCGATTGCATTTGCTGCATTTGAAGGTGGTGTCAGCTGTGGGTTGGAGCTGCTGCTTCCTTTTTTGTTGAACCCGCTTTTTCTCGGCAAGCTGCCGCAGCTTGTCTTCACCAGTTTTCAATCCAGTGGTCAGAGCGTGTCTCCATCTGCATCTGTCCTGGGCGAGCTCTTCCCAGCTGTTGATGTCGATTTGAACAGTCTTCAGGTCCCTCTTACAAACATCCTTGAAGCGAAGGTGGGGCCGTCCTGTAGCTCTGTTTCCGGAGGCAAGTTCGGCGTACAACAGGTCTTTGGGGATCCGTCCATCTTCCATGCGACTTAAATGGCCAACCCATCTGAGGCGGCGTTGACGGAGGAGAGTGAACAAGCTGGAGATCCTGGCACATTCCAGCACCTCGTTGTTCGTTATTCGATCACTCCAAGTGATCCCGAGTATGCGACAGAGGCAGAGGATGGACTATTCCTCCCAATGCTCCCTTTTGGGGTCCTTAAAAAGAAATAACTGTGGGGGGAAAAGCTGGCTACAGTGACAATGGCTGATGAAAACACAGAAAACGGAGAAGGAGTGAGCTTCAACATCATGGCTGCCACCCCCACTGTTTCCTGAGTCCCCAGACCTTCTTCATCCTCATCCTGAGAAATATACTCACCAGACTGGGCCAGAGAGAGGGTCCCTGATGACATTGCCACCTCCACTGGCTCCAGCGAACTGCCAAACACCACCTGGGATTTGAGACTTTGAGCAGGTCTACACTAGAAGTGCCACATCGGCGCAGCTGCACCAATGTAGCTGCGCCGTTGAAGCATGCCTGGTGAAGATGCTCTATGCCGACGGGAGAGTGCTCTCCGTTGGTATAATTACTCCACCTCTGTGAAAGGCGGAAGCTATGTCAGTGGAAGAGCATCAGTGTAACTTGGGTCACTCGGGGTGTGGGTGTGTCTTTTTCACACCCGTGAGCAACGAAAGTTACATCAACTCAAGCGGTAGTGTAGATCTATCCTTTGTGTCTCTCCTCCCCCACCCAGCCACCATGTGTCCTTTTCTTTCCCTACCTTATGTCTTCTCTTTCCTATACGTCTCCTTTTGCCTTCTGTCTAATAGGAGTCTGGTTTAGCTGGCCAAGGTGGTATATTTCGCAACACTGTCACGAACCTATGACTAAAAAGAGGTAGCTAAAAGCAATGCTCCAACAGCCTTGTGAACCACCTATGTGCCTCTGTGTCACACTTAGGGACCTAAGTCTCATAGAAACTCAATAGGATTTAGGCTTCAAGTGCCTAAATCACTTTCAAAAATGTGTCAGCAACTCTTGTCAGGCCAGACATACTCATTACACCTAACACACTGTTGTCATAATCAGTATCTAAAAGATGTCATGTAAGGTATCAGCTACAAATGGGTAACATGCTGATCCCGAATATCATTGTGTGGTGTATGTACAGGGTGTATACAAAGAGTTATAAATATGTGCTAGAATTATGTTGTTAAAATGTGTTTGGCAAGCAGTGCATAAATCCAAACTACCCTGGACAAAGGAATGTGCATTTGCTTGTCTGAGCAGCTGAGTCATCAGGCAGAGACAGTAAAGATATGTTTGAGGATAAGGTAAACAAAACTATCAAGTTAACAAGCAGGGGAGAAGACAGCATGGCATTTACACCCCAGAAGGAGAGAGAAACTTTGTCAGGCTTATTTTTGAAAGAATACATTGCAAAGGTTTGCTGGACTATAAAAAGAAGGGGAGAGAACCCCATAGTTATCCAACACTAGAGCTAAAGAGGCCAGCGCTCCTGAAATTATAGAATAGTGGATCCTTTAGCCAAGGGGGCAGGAAGGGGTTTGAAGTCTCTGGGATCTGAGTATAGGTGAGAAACCTGCTGAGGCAAAGATTGTAACTTGCTGAAATTAAGTTTTGGTTTTAGTAGTGTATTTTTACTTTTGTTTGTTGGTAACCCTTTCTATCCTTATTGCTTAAACTTGGTGTCACTTAAACCTATGCCCTTTTGTTAATAAACTTGCTTCATTATTTATCATAAACTAACTCAGTGCTTTGATTGAAGTGGAGGGGTTGGCAACCCCAGTTAGGTTAATGAGCTGTTGTGTATTGTCTCTTTAAAGGAGCAGTGAACTTGATAAGGTTTTCACGGTGCTACAGTAAGAAGGGCTGAGCACAGCAGAGAAAGACATTTTTTGTGGGAGGACTCAGGACTGGGAGGGTTGTTAATGTCCCCCTGCAAAGAGTAACTGGGCAGTGAAAGCCAGGGTGGCCTGCATGTATTGGCTGTTGGTGCCAAGGCCGTGAGCCACAGAAGCATAGCCTTTAAGAGTTGCAAAGCAGGTGTTCACTGAAATTCTTATTGGCCTGGTTGAAGTCTAGAGGGTCACACTAAGTCTCATTTGAAAATGGGGCTTAAACCTTTTTAAAACTTTGCCCTTCTTCTAATAATTGGGAAGTCCATCACTGACAGTTCCACTCCCTGAGGGAGACATGAAGAGGGGATGGGCTTATTCCTTTGGCCAATTGTTTTCTGTGTTTTCTTTGCTATTTATCTGTGGATAAGAGCTCATTGCCTTACAGTCAACTCAGTCTCTTCTTGCTGAATCTGGCCACGAAGCCATGGTCTTATGTTTAGGACGATTACAATCCATTGTAATGATGGGCCAGTCTCAAAAGGTTTAGAGATTTAGATAAACATCCATAAGCTCAGATGCTTATCCCTTGGTGTGATGCTGTATGATTGAATATGACCATTTATATAACTGACATTGCCATTGTTATACAATTGCAACAAATCTTGTACAAAGTATGTCATGGAAGGTGTCAATGGAAAAGTTATGATTTGCTAAGTGTGATTATCCTGTTTATATGCATGTGTCATCTTTGTACCTGAAATTATGAATATTGGCTATGTACTGACATCATACACGTGTGTTGTAGTCCTGGGTAACGTCCACCGGATAGACTTTACATTAGAGCAACACTGTTATGTGTTGATGGCCCATTAAGGACATTTTACTCTGACAATGGGCCTTAGAGGAAACTCATCTCATCCAGTAAGCCTTCCTGTGGATGTCTCAGCAAGAATACAGGCAATGGCTGCCCCTGTGAGTTAACAAAGCATGTAAGGACATGTGATATGCTCATATGACCCTGAACTCCATCTTGAGACCATAAATTTCCAGGCACATGGCAGAGGATATAAAAGACCTCCGAGATATCTCCATTTCACCTCTTTCCTGCCCTGATTCTCTGGACTGTGGCTCTACCGCTAAAAGGAACATTTTGAACTATGGACTGAGGACCTTCCAATGTTTTGGAAGTTGCCAGAGAGATGTTATAAGCTAACAGTCTATTCCATCACTGCTACAAACCTGATATAAGGACTTTGCAATTATTTGTTTGTATATGATCTATTAACCATTATTAACTCTCCTCTTCTTTTTTGCTTAGCCCAGGGCTACACTAGGGGAGGGGGTCGATCTACGATACGCAACTTCAGCTACGGGAATAGCGTAGCTGAAGTCGGCGTATCGTAATCGACTTACCTGGCGATGAGGACGGCGGCGAGTCGATCGCTGCCGCTCCCCCGTCGACTCCGCTTCCGCCTTTCGATGCGGTGGATTGCCGGCGCCGACGGGGAGCGCGATCGGGGATCGATTAATCGCGTCTTAACGAGACGCAAAAAATCGATCCCCGATAGATCGATTGCTACCCGCCGATCCGGCGGGTAGTGAAGACCTGCCCTTAGTCACTAAAGTGTAAGATCTGAGTTATATATTGACCTGGCTAAGTGGCTGATCTCTTGGGATTAGAAGGACCCTCTAGTTGATGAAATTGGTTTCCAGTAACCACTCATCCTAGAGTTCAGTGTCTGGGTGGTGAAACCAGGGCTGGAATGCCTAAGAAGACTGCATTTTTGACTTCTTGTTAACCAGTGTGGTGATACAGAAATATACTTTTGTTACTGGTTTCGTATAATCTAAGGATAGCATATCCACCAATTTGGGGTGAGTCTGCCCTATTTCTCAGCAGTTTGTCCTGAATTTGGCATCCTTATCTATGACCCACTGAGGCATGATGACACGTGGTGAGGCTGGTTTCAACGGGGCTGGAAATCAGAATCGCAGTTCTCATGGCATTTTTGTATTCCTGTTTCTGGTCCCGGATGAAACCAGGTAGTGCATGACAATTAAACTAAGTATATAAATAATCTAAGAAAGAGAAACTTGTTGAACCCCATGAGCTCAGTGTCCAGAACATCATGTCTCCTGTTTCCCAACTATATTGGCAGGCCCACATTTTAGCTACCTGGAGCTGCCACTGATTTGTGTTCTGGGGATTTGAGTTGCCTTGATATCTTTTTCCCCTTTTACTTTATTGCCAACCCCTTTTTCTCTCTAGATCTCGTCTCCTATTTAACATTCTTCTCTCAGAGCTGCACATATAAGGAGGAGCAGAGTATTGGAGTCAAAATGCATCCCGTTGGTCTGAGAGAAGAATTTTTCATCTTTATTCTCCAAATCAGTCTTCCTTTCATGCTCCTTTCCTTTTCGTCACACCTTGTGTTATAGGGCTCTCCTATAGGTCCATCCGTAACCTGCTGCTATGCTTTCTTCACTCCAGTGTTTTCTGGAGTCCTTGTCGTTGCAGTTCTTGTTACTTTCTAGGCTGAAGTGTCCCAACAAAGCTGAAGCAGTGCTTTGGATGCTTTGAAATGCAGAGAAAAGTAGGTTTTTGCTGCCTGGAAGAAAGCAAGAACTTCAAACCATGAGGACTCCAATGAGGAGCACAGCTGTACTGTCAAAATAATTATTGGCACACCACATTGGTACCCTCTAGCCCACGCTGAACACTGTGTGGGAGTGCCCATCGATTCCACTAATACAGTTTACATGAAAATGATCATCATGCTCAGTTTTCCTCCAGAGTTTATATGGAGCTGATATACTTCAGTGTGTTTGTTCCAGAGTCACATGAAGCTGATGTTGCACCCTATGCTAGAGTTGGCCTGGAGGTCACTCTGTACTTTGTATAATGTTTTTCATTGGAAACCATGGCAAGAAGCTGCCTTGGCTGAGCCATGAAGGAGACCCAGGTAGAACAGCAGGGCACATAGTCAGTCAGGATTGAGGTATACTGGCAGCGGTATGAATTTGCTTAGGAATTTGCTTAAAAGAATCACAGGCCTGGCTTAGGAGGGGGCACTTTGGGTCAATACAACGGACGGTACAGTGGCAGAATTGCTTTGAGGGACCAAAACCAGAATAGTAGGGTTACTACAGGTGGATTTCTAGCATTGTATAGGGGCCCAGGACCACAGTAGCGTGACAGAGCTGTGGGAGAATGGAAGAGGAAGCTTATAATGGCACCTACCTGCATTATGCTTGGCCCCTCCCTCATCAGCAAAATTCACCAACACTAGTTTTGTGTGTGGTGGGACAGCTGGGACTAGAAGGGAGGGGGAACGGTCTATATGTTTTTTCACCACTGAACTCCTCCATGCTCCTCAAATCCCCACATTTGAAACTGAACAAAGCCTCGGTGATGCCACGCTGATGTGCAGATGTCATGTGCCCCAGTCAGCCATGCCTTGTGATGCTGTTGAAGAAATCTATGACTTAGAGGCAAATTTCATAGCTCCCTGCTCTCGGTCACTCACACTACGAGCCTGTGACTTCACGGGGGTATCTGAAAGGGAATGTTTGAAAACAAGAGAGATTTCTGGCAAGTCATTTTTTCCCCCTCCCAGGATATAACCAGCTTTAGAATATTTTGGTATAACTGCTTCTCAGTGGGATTTTTCTTATTTTATAAAGAAAACAAAAAGAACTTGGCAGTGGAAAAGAAAAGACAGCTATATGCTCTGAGTCCACATGCTATCATATTAAAGTAGAAGTCTCCAACTCCCACTGCTAGCATGCTACTCTCCATCCTGATGCATGCCTTTCAGGTCCAGATGGAGCAATGCATGCATATCTCTAAGGTGGTGTTAGATTCAGTGTTCTCTGTTTTTATGCAACTAAGGTTTGAGGGTAGATATTATCTAACGTAGGGGTTTATGTTGATGCCCATCTCCATAGTATTTGAGCACCTTCCACGTAAAATCAATAGCAATAGTGAAGTGGCTAGTGGATTTCATGGAACTTTTGGGACTTCTTTTTAGGATATAAAGATTCTTCTTGGGGGTAGGGTTATATATGGAGTATAAAAGGTATAATTAACTGTAACTCAATGCAATTTTATGTAGGGTATAAATATTCTACTTGAGGTTCAGTTGTGTTTTCATTTCTCTGATCGACTTATTAATTAATATGGGGGGTCTTTTTGCTTATTTTGATTTTTGAACTTCAGTGTAGTTCTTGATTGATTAAAGTTTGGACACTCCTGTTGTAAGATGCATGATCAAGTGATTTACAGTTGGGTATATGCTTGACTGGTTAACCAGTTGTATGCCATGGTGGGGGAATGTCCTTTATATTTTTAATTATCTATATCTTTACATTTACTACTTTGCAAATGAGCATTTGAAAATGTCAGTAGTTGCCCTTTTTAGAGACCCGTAATGAATCTGCTTCCACTCATAAGTAATGCTGTCATCCTAAACAAATGCCAATAAAACCTCTGTACATCCACGCTATTATATATTCTCTCTGTATACATGAGTTGGCTTAATTCTTCATACCTGGTCCACAATACTGAAGGGGACTGTTGCCCTTCGATATTTCCCAATTGCTTTATGCCTGATGATGTGCATATTCAGAACATTCCAAAATCTTAACAGGTGATCATTATTATACCTTTAAATTTGAGGGCTCCCTTAGTAACAGTGGTAGGCGTATGGACTGAGCTGTTCTGAAGAAAGAACCCTTAGGAGTAGCCCACTGGGGGAAGAAGAGATGAGCTAAACTTTGTGTTATGTACAAGTTGACTTGATGAATAAAGCCAAACCTCAGGAAGAGGCTTAGTTTGGACACTGCATAGTGTGTGGACTGTGTTCTTAGAGAATCAGCTCACAGAACAACCAAAAAATTCCTCTTTATTTCTGTCCCTCACATGCATGGGAGATCAGGGAATGATCCGTTTTTGTTTGTGTCCGAGGAGTGGGGGGTGTTGGTTCTTGAAAACATTCACCATTCTGACTTTGAGTTGAGATGGGGATGGAAAGAAGCATTGATCCAATTATATGATAAGGATGGACAGGGTCAGGAAGCAATAGGGTGACAGGGAGATATTTATCGCCAGAGCTTCTGATAGTGTTCAGGGCACAGTGACACACCTGGGTGTTATCAATTAATGAGATCCAAGCCGACTGTCATCCTGGGCTATGTGGACAATGGAAGAATATACAGTATGATTTACGAGTGAAATGAAATATAGCTCTGCTGTCCCACTTCACACGCTCATGCACTAGGAATGAAATCCCAGCCAATTCTACCTCAGAGGCAACAGGCTGGAGAAAGCACTGCTGGTGAAATCCTGGCTGTTTTCCTTGCTCTGTCATGAAATGATGATGATTGTAGCTGCTGTACATGACCAATGGCTACACTGATTTCAGTGGCTACCAATTAAGTAGCTGCCACTCACAAATCTCTTTAGCTTTATGGTTTCTGTGTCACAACATTTATTTTCCAAGCAACAGTTTAGCCGTGTACACATGTGAGGTTGCGAGAGTCGGTGTTTGTGTGCGGGCAACTCTGTGTGTGTGTCTTTTGATTTTGTGCCCATCTGTCTCTCTGTGTGTGCACGTGCATCTATGCAAGAATGTCTGCTTATGTGTGAATGTATGTATGTGTACATGTCACATAAGCACGTGGGGCTGTCTGAGTGTTAGTGGGAAGAAGATCAAGCAATCCCGTAACCCTCATTGGATAAGATTTATTCTTTATTTAAGGAATTAGTCTGGCCTATTATTGTCAGCCACACTTTTATGCTTCCAATGGCCAGCTCCAAGGCATGTGTCACTCATCAAAGTTCAACAGACAAGGAGTTGGGGGAGCTGGAGGAAGGGTTACAACAATTGGCAGGGGTGTGAAAAATAGGATTTTTCCTTGTTTTCAGCTGAACCAAATATTTAGAAAAAACGCTTTCATTATTTTTTCAAAGCTGATGTTACCAGTAAATACCAGTTTAAATCATACACAGACAACTTGGATTGTAGTATTGACGCAAATAAGATTAAGCATTAGGAATAGAGTTTTCCCAAATAACATTGGTACATCCGATAGTGTGACAGATGGAATTCCAGACTACTCCTGCTGGCCATTGGAACACGGGGTTTGGGATCCATGGGGACCGCGTTACCATGGATTCCAATTAAAGTAATTTATTTTGGGATCCATGGCCGCGACCACGCAATTACCGAATTCGCGCTATGTAGACACACGTTCTAGCGAGGGTCTCTTTGTTTGTCTCTACAAACATTCATATCACAGGTCAGAAACAAGTCTGTGCCTAAAGCTGGCAAAAGGTTTGGGAAGAAGATTGGAAAAGTAGCCAGGTTCTTTTGATGACGAGCTTCCCACCCTATTCTGTACTCTGCATGGAGAAAGACAGCCTCTTCCTCTTCTTCAATTTGCTTCCCTTTGTGGGTATATTTAGTGCTTATGAACGTGAAGGGCTGACACAACTGTCCAGAACTAGGCAGAGTCTGTGAGTCCTAAACTGCTGTGAAAACGTACCTCAACCTATAACAACCCCCAGTTATTCCAGTTCTGGGTTTCTACACAACTCTGCCAGTGCACCTCATTTGTGCCCTGCAATACCTTTTGCCATTCTAATACTAGAAAGGACAGACAGTGCTCTTTTGGTATTCAGTAAATAGTGATGCAATGTTTCTTGCTGCAGAAAATGTACTGATGCTCGACTAAAGACAATGACAGTTTAATTAAATTAAAAAAATATGTTTCTTACTTTGTCAACTCTGTGCATATGTGTGGGTGGGCTGGGGTGGGAAATAATTAGTAGACTTCCACTAGGTGGATCATTAAGTGACCAAGTTTATTTTGTGTTGGCTACTATTAGTGTTAAGGTAAAGCATATGTTTCTATAAATAACATCACTTTTGATGCAAAATCCATTTGAGTAGGTAGCCTGAGAAGTGGGGTCTCATCTCTCACATGCACTATAGAGATTTTCTTCCCCTTAACATGCTTACCAGTAGCGTAGCCAAGGGGGGGAGCAGGGGGAGCGGCCGCTCCCCCTTGAGCAGAAGTGGCGGAAGCGGCGCCTTTTTTTTAGCGGCACTAAAAAAAGGCGCCGCTTCTTTTTAAGCGCCGGTTCTTGCACTCACCCGGCGGCACTCCGGGTCTTCGGCGGCATTTTGGCGCGGGGTACCACCAAAGACCCGGATTGAGCCTCCGAAGTGCCGCCGAAGACCCGGAGTGCCGCCGGGTGAGTACAGGGGGAGGCGCCTTTTATAGCGCCGCTCCCCCTGCGCTCCGGACCTGGCTGCGCTACTGATGCTTACCCTCCTCCCCCTTACTTTAATAGTGATGTGATGTTGGGGCTCCAGGAAGCCCCTTGTTAAAACTCTGCCACGAAACTGACAGGTGCTTTGGATTGATTTCTCAGCCTCGGACGGAGTTCACCATCTCCCTGGCTACTACTCCAGCATCCCTGCCAAACAGAGCATTCCTACAGCTTACACAAATGGTCATGAAGAGCTCTTTAAAAAACACTTTGGGATGTACCAAATTGCTCCAAAATATCAGATATTTTTAACATATGGAAGGAGCATCCAAATCCCCTAGAAAGTCCCCACCTCCAACTCAAGCTATACTAATTGACCACTTTTCTATGCAGCCAACGTTTGTAGTACATTTTTCAAATCACCCTTCATATAAATGTATTTGCCTACTGGTGCTATCTTGTTTGCTTGTGGCTATGAGAAAGCATTTGTATTTGAATGGCAAAAGAAATGAATAGATTCCTCATTCTCTCAAACCTATCTCTCTGTGAACATTTGTGCCTGGACACAGACTCAAAAGGAGATCATTGTGGAAGCCCTTAACAGTAGAGCCCTGCGCAGATACAAAATTTGTATCCACATCCAATCAGCGATCTGCACATATGCTCTGTGGATATCCGCGTCCATGGATGTGGATACCCACGGATATAAAGTGGATATCCACAGATTTGCAGGGCTCTAGAACTAAAATTTGGATCTGCATCCATCTGCAATCCACAAACATGGGCCGCAGATACCTACATCCGCAGATTTGTGGGGCTCTACTTACCAGTATGGCACCATCGCTCCCAAATAGGAGGACCGAAGGCCTGATTCAAAGTCCGTTAAAGTCAAGGGAAAGACTCCCATTAACTTGAATTGGGTTTGGATCAGGCTCAGAAAGCACAGCTGTCTCTAAGGGTCTCTGAAGGGGTCAGTAAAGCATTCTCTGTGTGAAGAGTGCTGCCTTTCGCTTTGCCAATTCCTGAAAAGGAGGGATCCTAAGTTGCTTTTGAGACTTATAAGTAACCAATGAGTGAGAGCCAGTGTTATTGATGGGCAAACTGGAGAAGGCTTTAGTGGTTCAACTTAAACAATCCATAGGCTGTATGCCTGTACATGAGCCTCTTGAATCTGCAAATTTTGGAGAACTGGCTCATTCACCAGGTTTCTGGTGTTTCCTGTTGCCAGTCAGGCTAGGTAAACAATGGGTGATTTGTAACTTCCACTGCTGGATCTAATCAGAGCCTGAAGATTAGATGCAAAGGAGATGGAAAAATCTCTTTGAAGAAAAGTTAAGTGAACATTTTATCAAAACACCAATGTAGCAGGTTGAGTTTTGGGCAGTGGTGAGGCGATATATCTGTCCCTGGTTATAACCAGCTAGGTTGAATGATCATGGTTGAAATTTTCAAAGCCAACCAAAGTGTGTCTGAATTCCCTACTTGGCTTGGGAAATGTCAGCTCGTATACAGTGTTGCTTCTTTGGCCTGAACAATTAGTCAATATTCAGAGCCTAACAGGATTGTTTCCATGAGAATGAGAAATTGATGCTATGAGTCATGAATATTCTTGGTCTTGCTTATTTACACAAAATGTACACAAAGCCCTGTTTCCCTGAACACAGACACAAATAACAGCAGGAAGTTTCCTTGTTAGAAACCCAAAGGTCTGCCATGCCAGTGAGCTCCATGCCTAAGAAGCCCTGGCCTCTGCTTCCTCTTAGAGCAGTGCTCATGATTCCTTTTGGCTTTTATATCTCCAACCCACACCATGCCTGCTACCAAAATACTAGCCCCTCTGTTTGAAACCTGAGAAACCCATCAGTCCACACACTATAGGGCTGACCTGCCATGTGACCTGGTGACTTGGGCGGTAGCCCCACAGCCCTCACTTGTTTTTACTACCTAACGGGGTTTGATTGCTCCTTCTGATGAGCCTGAAGAAGAGTGCTTGGCACACCCATTGTCTTTAATGAGTTCTGTGGTTGTCTTTGGAACCCAGACTCTGCTCCTGGCAGCCGCTAGCACCTTTCAGCATAACAACATGTCCTAATAACTCACACAGTGACCAAACATAGGGGTGACATAAATGGTGGTGTCAACTACACCCTCAATATGTGTGTACAACAACAGTCTGAGAAGGTGCAAAATAGCAGCATTATAGAATGAATGGCAATCAAAAGGGGGGTGTGAGATATTGTAAGATTACTTCATTTTACAGCCTCCTGCTATGTGCTTTTCTTGATACCATTTTGCCTTTCTGCCTCACTCTTCCTTGGCATGTAACATGCACTTGCTGAGGTAAGGCTCACACTTCCATTGACATCACCTCAGAACTGAGCCCCTAAGAGCTGTCTATTTGCTGCATATGGGCATCATTCATGGACAGAAAGGACTCTTTTCCCCCTCCTCTCTTGAACACTCTGAATAAATCCACACAAAATTAAAGCTGCACTGACTTCTGTGAAGTACTTCCCCTGTGCTGGAGAGGCTCCGGTAGTGCACCTCAGGACCTGCTTGGAAAAAGGACTTCCCTGCATAGGTTTTCAATATCTTATGGATGCTGCCAGGATGGTGGTGGAACAGTAGTGAAATGAACAGGACAGCTAGGGTTATTTTTGCAATTTTAGGGATGGTCCCTAATCAAGACATGATTTGGAAAAGCATTAGGCATTGGGGACTTCATGCTTGCCACAGCCAGGAAGAGAGCACCTGTGGTATCACCAAAAATTCCAGCTGTATGCCAGCATCCTACGGATCTAAGGTGAGTATTACTACGACAGCAGCATAGCAAATGAACTGAAGGAGCAGCAGTGAAGTGCGTGCTAGTTATCAAACAAGATTACAGGCCAGTTTAGCTGTACTATGCAGGGGGTCTGGTTTAGATTCCCATTCCAGATGTCTGTCTCTCCCAACTTGCATGGACTGGGAGTGCTACAGAGGCAGCTTATTCAACCTCAAAGAGGGGAGACAGTAGCCCCATGACTCAGTGGTGACCATTCTGGACAAATAAGGTGCAGCTTTTAGGGGCTCCAAAGGGAATCCTATCCTGTTCTCCTTAGCTGGCAAGCAAGGCAGTGAATTGTAAAATTCCATTTAGCCTATACCTTTTTGAGCAGGGACTGCCCCTGTGTTTATATACAGCACCTAGTGCAGTGGGGCCCTGATCTCAGTTGAAGCCTTTAAGTGCTATGGCAGTACCAACTAATAAATAAATAATAGTAATTAATAATGCCAGTGGTAAGTGAGGAGATCTTCAGATCTCCAAAAGGGCTCTGGGGACATCTTCACAAAGGAAAAGTTTGTTAATGACACTTAGTAAAAGCATCTATTGTTTGTCTGTTGATGATTTGGCCATATAGATCTGCCTTATTTATGCAATTTTACTACATTTTTACCAATATGACATAAAAAATTTACTATCTGAAAATTCCCTCTTGCTCTTTCCTTCTGATAAAAATATTAGATAGATGTAAGAAGCAGTTTTGAGCAGCGTGGCTGTGGGCAATTTGCATGTACTGCACAGTGCTGTACCATAGGAGGACACAGCCTGCTGGCTAGCTAAGTAATGCAACCCATCTCCTGTCACATTAAAAACATTCAAAAGATACCTTGGAATCTGTTTCTCATCACGGGAGACATGCAATAAGTGGCTGAATGAAGAGCAAGAACATCCAAGTGCTGTATTATAATCTCCTGTGTCTGTCCTCTCACACAGAAGCAAGATAAGATCCACTTGTGCTGTGTATATCTGATTCTTCTCAGCTCTCCTCATACTGTTTGAATTCAGAATTGAATATTTCCTTTTTTCCTTTTTTTTTTTTATAAATAGCCCAGGTATTTCTTCTTTGTTCCTATTGTGACATCTCAGGTATCTCCTATTATCCCCCTATTTTTATTCAAGAAGCTTCTACAGCAGCAGCAGCAGCCTCCACTGCAGACAATGTAAAATGTAATCAGGGCTAATCATGATTCGGGCTATTCTTTTTCTTACCTCCTTTAAAAAAAGCTGCTCTGCAATAGACGGAACATCAGAAAAAAATGCAATGCCTTTGAAATATAATAGGATATATACATAGAGAGGCAAACACTTATCTCTCTATATATGTTTATTGTATTTATAGTCTGTCCTTTTCCCTCCTTTTCTTTCTTTTTCTCCATTTAATTTTCTTGCTTTCTTTCCCTCGTCTCAACATCACCTACAAGTGTTCTGGACTTAGTTATGGGTATTGGATGGGGAATAATAAATCCAGTATAACCCTAATTATGTGAGCTATTTAAATCAGCTGGCATTTCAGTTAGGAAAGTGAAAGCCCACTGAGTCTGAGATATCTTGAACCGCTCAAACTTTTTTTTGGTTTAAGGATTTACCTTTTTTTTTTTCTTTTCTGATTTCACAACAGTGCTCGGGCCTTATCTAAAATAAAGAGAATATTTGCTGGAATAAAAGCTGAATTCACTTTTTCTTCTGTTTGCTCATGCCACTGTTGTGTTTGCCTTCTATGAATATTCTAGAGAATAAATTTAGCAACAGGGATGTTCATAAAAACAGTGAATTTTAAGTGGAAATTAGAGAATAGCCATGGAAATTTTTTTTTTTAATTCATACATGTTAGTATTCACAATGGAAGCCTGACTGCCTTTGTTCCCAGTCCAGGCTAACTATCACTGTTTGAATTTCAAATAGTTACAACAAACTGCTCACAAATAATATACAAGCCAAGGGCCTCACTGAAGTCAAAAGGAAAACCTCTCACCCTGAATCTTCTGAGATCCAGGCTGCTTGTGCTGTTTTGATACTCACCTTGCTCATCAGAATGTAGCAGAGATGAACAGCCAGAGAAATGCAGTCATGAAAAAAAGAAACAAACATACAGTCCTGGGTTTGTTCTTGACAGATTTCCAAGCAGAGAAGTTCTCCAAGTTGCTGTCAGTGTTGTAGACCTCACATTGTGGGACTGACAGATACATCATGATCAGGCAGGAAGTTTTATTTTTATCTTGTGTTTTTAGGTTATATTTAGGGCATACCAGCCTGACAGTCCCTATGTTAATGATCACGTGTGTGTGCAACTGGAAGTCTCCCCTCTAGTGTTGAAGAGATATAAAACAGGCCAGAATGGCTGAAAGGTAAAACAAACCTGATTATTCAGTCATTCAAGATCTGCTGGCCCTTTCCTCAGGACTAGGGATCTGCTGTTTTGGCAAATCCCAATTTTGGTAATTACATTTTGCCTCAATTCATAAATGTCATGGCCGGGTCATGGGTAACCAGACCTAGTGGTCCGAGTCAGGGTCCACAGTCATGGGATGGGAGCCAAGAGTCAGCCAGGTCAGGCTACTGGGAGATCAGAAGCAGGAGACAAACTTGAAAGCACAACCATGAATCAGGCTGGGTCAGGATACTGGGGGTCCGAGGCAGGAGACAAACTGAAGATGAGAACCATGGGTCAGGAGTCAGAGTCATGCTGGGTCAGGATACCAAGAGGTGAAAGGCAGGAGACAAACTGGAGTCTGGAACTACATTCAGATGCCAGGAGTCAAGCCAAGAAGTTTGGATGTAAGGAAGTCAAGCCTGGGGCACAGGAGCCGCACAGTCCAGAGCAGGTTGGAGCCCAGTTGCACGGACAATTTCCTGTTCTTGTGCTGGGTTTATATAGAAGCTGTGGACCAATCAGGATCCCCAGCATTCTGCCAGCCAGGGTCCAGGACTGGAGTTTTCTGTTGGGGTTCAGTTTCTGTCCTAGGAAGTGTTAGCAGGTCACTGGGTGGCAGGTTGGAGCTTACTAGACAGTTCCTGACAATAAGGAAGAGACTTTCAAGGCACAAATGGTGTTCAGGGGCCTAAATCCTATTAAAAGTCAATAGGAATTGGGCACTGAACTGCCACTGGCACCTTTGGCAATCTCATAAATAAATAAAATTTAGCATTTATTGTGCTTCTGTTCTTCCAACCCCATTGCAAACAGAGCAGGAAGAAAGCAAAACATTTCACAGCTGCTCTTCATTCAGATTTGTAAACACTTGGGTTTAGCTGTGTTCAGACCCAGTTGTATTTTCTTTTGGCTAATGTTGTAGGTTGGGATTTTTGGAGGAGCCTAAGGGAGTTAGGCACCTGACTCAATGAATTTCAATGGGATTTAAGCACCTATCTCATTTGAACTCCTTTGACAATCTCAGCACTTGCAAAGTTACTAGCAGGAATATATGCAGAATCAGAAGATTGCAAGTAAACACTGAATACATACAAAAACATGGAGAAGGGCTTTGCTTTCTTGCTTATGTCTATCTTCAACCTTTGAGCATGCCCAGTGTGAGCTAGATATTTCTAGAGGCCAGAGCACATTCAGATTGAGCTGATTGCCTGTATAGTTAAAGGGGGGGGAAAGGCTCTGTTTTTTCTCCAACCAGCCTGCCTCTTTCCTGAACACTGCAATTGCTAATGGAAAGGAAGCCGGAAGGAAAGAAGAAAAGAAAGAGCTCAGCCGCTATCCAGCTATTCCCCTTTCATTGTTTTGATTGGGCCCATGACTGTTCTCCCATCTTTCCTGTTTTCAGGGGCCCTGAGGAAGCACCTGCCAGTCAGAGCTTCTGAACCACTCAGGAGCACAGCCCCTCTCCTGTGTATCTTAGATACCTCAATGGCATCCATATTATCCAACCCTCCGCCCCTGCGCCTTACAAGGCAGTACTTTCTCCCCATTTCCCATTCTTACAAGCCACACAAAGCTCCCAAGCTTGGTTAACATATAATTGCCAATTTGGCGCAGAACTCAGGGCAGCTCTGCCACATAAATAGCGGGGCCCGCCCACATAATTCAGGTCTGATGTGGTGCACAGTATCGCAGGGTCTTAGATACAGTATTTCTCACTTTCCGTCCTGATCTGCTGAGCAGAGTTGTCTGCTAGTCAACAGCTGATGTAATTCACCCAACAGGCATCTGCATTTTGGTAATGGAGGAAGGGATCCTTAGGTATATAAGTGGTATAACACTTTAAGCTTGTAAAGTAATCTGGGGCCCTTAATAAAGGAATAAAAGGCCCTTATTGATGAAAGAGTATAGTAAATAATAAAAAGCATGATAATAATGGTAAATAATAATATTATTAATACATCTAAGAAGGAAAGGCAGATCAAAGGAATACAATTCAGTCTTTGGGATTAACTTATTCTGTGGAGGAGCCATGGATAACATCCTTAAAAAAAAAACTACACTGGAAATTAAAACCAAGGAAATAACCGCAGGGGATGGAGTTACTGGAATGGAACTGAAGAGTTCCTGGCAAAAAATGGACCATCATGTTGCTAACAGAAGGAGGGAAAGAAGTTATGTGGTTGCCATGGGCTACTGTTTTCACAAATAAGATCAAACTCATAATAGATCTAAATCATCAGCAGTGTTGAGTGGAACCAAACCTTGTAACCAAGTGGTTAAGACAAAAGAAACATTAAAATGCTAAAAACACAAGAAAAAAATAATAAATGTCCACTTTCCACTGTATAAGAATGGCCATACTGGGTCAGACCAATGGTCCAGCTAGCCCAGTATCTTGTCTTCCAACAGTGGCTACTGCCAGATGTTTCAGAGGGAGTGAACAAAACAGGGCAATTCATCAAAGGATCCATATGCTGTTGTCCAGTCCCAGCTTCTAGCAGTCAGAGAAATAGGGACAACTAGCATATGGGGTTACACTCCTGACCTTCTTGGTTAATAGCCATTGATGGACCAATCCTTTATGAATTTATCTGATTCTTTTTTAACCCAGTTATACTTTTGGCCTTCACAACTTCTCCTCGCAACAAGGTCCTCAGATTGGCTGTGCGCTGTGGGAAGAAGTACTTCCTTATTTTTGTTATAAACCTGTTGCCTATTAATTTCATTGGGTGACCCCTGGTTCTTGTGTTATGTGAAAGGGTAAATAACATTTCCTAATTCACTTTCTCCAGAACATTCATGATTCATATACCTCCTCAGTTGTCTCTTTTCCAAGCAGAACAGTCCCAGACTTTTTAATCTCTCCTCATATGGAAGCTGGTCCACACCCACAATCATTTTTGTTGTCCTTCTCTGTACTTTTCCCAATTCTAATCTATCTTTTTTGAGACAGGACAACCAGAACTGCACAAAGTATTCAACGTGTGAGCATGCCATGGATTTATATAGTGGCATTATGATATTTTCTATTTGATTATTTATCCCGTTCCTAATGGTTCCTAACATTCTGTTTGCTTTTTTGACTGCTGCTGAACATTGAGGAGATGATTTCAGAGAACTATCCATATTGGCTCCTAAATCTCTTTCTTGAGTGGTAACAGCTAATTTAGACCCCCATCATTTTGTATGAATAGTTAGGATTATATCTTCCAATGTGCATTACTCTGCATTTATCAACATTGAATTTCATCTGCCATTTTGTTGCCCAGTCACCCAGTTTTGCAAGATCCATTTGTAACTCTTTGCAGTCAGCTTTGGACTTACCTATCTTGAATAGTTTTCTATAGACTTCAAACTTTGCCACCTCATTGTTTATCCCCTTATCCAGATTGTTTATAAATATGTTGAATAATACTGGCCCCAGTGCAGATCCTTGGGGGAACCTAGCTATTTACTTCTCTCCATTGTGAAAACTGACCATTTATTCCTACCCTTTGTTTCTTTTTACCAGTTACTGATCCTTACTTTGCTTAAGAGCTTTTGGTGAGGGACCTTGTCAAAGGCTTTCTGAAAGTCTAAGTATGCTATATCAAATGGCTTACACTTGTCCACGTGCTTGCTGACACCCTCAAAAAATTCTAATCGATTGTGAGGCATGATTTCCCTTTACAAAGCTGTGTTGACTCTTCTCCAACATATCGTGTTTATCTATGTGTCTGATACATTTGTTCTTTACTATAGATTCAACTAATTTGGCTGGTACTGAAGTTGGGCTTACCAACCTGTTATTGCCAGGATTGTATCTACAGCCTTTAAAAAAATTGGCATCACATTAGTTTTTCCACCAGTCATCCGATACAGAGGCTGATTTAAGCAACAGGTTACATACCACAATTAGTAGTTCTACAATTTTATATTTGAATTCCTTCAGAATTCTTGGGTGAATACCATCTGGTATTGGTGATATATTAGTGTTTAATTTATCTATTTGTTCCAAATCCTCCTCTATTGATACCTCAATTTGGAACAGTCCCTATAAAGAATGGCTCAGGTGTGGGAATCTCCCTCACATCCTCTGTAGTGAAAACCAATGCAAAGAATCCATTTAACTACTCCACAACAGCCTTATCTTTCTCGAGTGCACCTCGCTTGTCCAGTGGCCCCACTGATTATTTGACAGGCTTCCTGCTTCTGATGTACTTAAAAAAATCTTGTTGTTAATTTCTGTCTTCTGCTAGTTGCTCTTCATATTTGTTTTGACCTGCCTAATTATAAAACACTTAAATCCAGATTCTGGCTGTGACACAGGCCCTTTGTGCTGCTCTGATGATGTGAAGGGACCATAAAGCTGAGCTAGCCAGATAGATTAGTGAGTGTTCTCTTGTTCTAGGGAAATCTCTGGGTGGTGCAGAGCTGACATTTTAAAACACTTTCAAATGTGACTAACTAAAAGATACCACAGGTGGGCATGTTGGAGACTTTAATCCACAGGACACTAATTCAAGCCATTTCTGTTTAGAAGTGATGGCATAGGGGAGTCCTGTGGTACATCTGGAAATTTCTCATTCCAAAAATCAATGACGACTATAGGAAACTCATACAGCACATCAGCACCATTAGCCTTGAAGACCACAGCTTTCAGTTTACCCAGGAATCTGTACAGAAGGATAGTGGCAGTGCACGCGTCCTTCATTCCCAAGAAGCTGTTTAAGCCTTGCCCTGAACAGGACGAAAGAATCACCACACGCGAGGTATTTTACACTCCATGCCCTTTCAGTCTTTGACTTGACTTTGCTGAGACGACTAACAATAGAGCTGATTATCAGCGGCGGTGATGGTGGTTGTTGAGGCTGACATCTGCCCACCAGGAACTGGACTCCTACCAGTAGCTCTTTTCACAGCAGCCAGCACACAGCTGACAGATGGCAAGTACATCCCGTCACAGCTACAGTTTACAAGGCCAGATATCTGTAATACAACAGTTAATTTGCCTTCCAACGGCCACATCTTGGAAAGTAGTGTGTGATCAAATCACAGATGTGAGATCAGTAATGGGATCATTCTTCATGGTAATCTGCAGGAATGAGCAATGGTGTTAGCAATTAATAGTAATATTTTGCATTTATGCCGCACCTCTCATCAAAGTTCTTTAATGGTATGTCTACACTACACACCACTGGCAGTGCCATGGAGGGTAAGTGTAGCTACATGCTGCAGTGAAAACCAAGCTGCCCCCACACTGTGGTATGTAGCTACATGTGGCAGTGAAAGTCTCTGGCGGAGGGGTGTGGGGCAGTGGGGAAAGGCTGTGCCAGTGAAGAGCTGCCGGAGCCTTTCCCTGCTACCTGCCCCTGACAGAGCCTTTCCCTGTGGCAGGGAAAGACTCCAGCAGTGAGGAGGAAGTGGGACACTACACTGCTAAAAATAGCAGTGTACATGGGAGCAGCATTGCTTGGGCATGTAGAGAGCCATGTAGGGCAAATACCCACAGGATTCAGGCATGTCTTTCCTCGCCTAAGCAGTGCCTCACTGTCTACACTGCGATTTATACCCATGCTAGGAGGGCATGCAGTGTCTGCACTGCCGTAAGGAGTGTGCAGTGTAGACATGTCCAAAGTGTTGTCATCCCTGTTACAGTGGAAGAAACTGAGGCCCAAAGAGACTTAGGAGCAACATCTCTGTGCAAAGGTCTCCTACGTGGCAGAAGGGATGCGGTTTCACTGCGCAAGCTTTGTGTTGAGGAGAGGGCTGCAGGCCATGCACCTCCCCACTCCCGCACTTTGCATGGAGTGTTCCATAAAACATGGGGAGAGGGGGAGCTGAGGGCATGGCAGAAGCTGGTGGGGGACAGAGCCAGTGGATTGCTTTGTAAATGTTCAGAGAGAGGCAGCACAGACAGGATCAAGGCAATTGCAGTGGCAGGGCTGCAGTGGCAGGGCTGCAGTGGCAGGGCTGCAGTGGCAGGGCTGCAGTGGCAGGGCTGCAGTGGCAGGGCTGCAGTGGCAGGGCTGCAGTGGCAGGGCTGCAGTGGCAGGGCTGCAGTGGCAGGGCTGCAGTGGCAGGGCTGCAGTGGCAGGGCTGCAGTGGCAGCTGCTCCCTGGCCAGGTATGGGAGTTAAAGATTCCTCCTCCGAGCCCTTGGGGGAGACCACAGCTCGCAGTCTGCTACTCAGGATGTATGTTGATTCCAAAGAGTTGGGCTGAGGTCTCCTGATTTCTCAGGCTCTGGGCTGAATTAATAATTGCCCTAGGACCCCTTTATACCAGCCAGTGTGATGCAAAGAAGTCATAGGGCAGGTGTAGGACCTCTCTGGGGCATGCTCTCAGCACAAGGGGCTGCTATGACAAATACAGATCCCGCTCCGCCAAAGCTGTACCACTTCCACAGGGGCCCCAGTTCTATGGCTGGGAGTAAGACAGGGTGTGGCTGTGGCAAACCTGCTTGCATCAGTGCATTGGCTCTTTGCATGTACATCTGGAGTATAAGGTAAAGCCACCTTTAGAGAGGGATGAATCTGGCCCTGTGCCTCATTCACCCCCATTTTTCATTCCTGTCTCATCCTGTGATAACACAATGGCAGCATCTTTGCAAATGGGAACATATAGATTGTTTTCCAATACAAACAAAGGTCAGTGGGTAGGTTCTGACCATGAAATCTAAAAAAACTATTGTTTCTCCAGCCTGCCAGTCCCAAACAGACTCACAGAATACTGGTACTACAGGACTGCTCACAGGGAAGCTTTCTCATTGCTCCAGCTTTATCATAGCCTCTGCATTCTCTCCTTCCCCCACCCCTCCACTTACTTTACCAGCAGCCACCAGTCAGCCTCAGCTTCTGATCCCAGCCTTGAGGGGACAGGTGTTTCCTCCCTCACTACAGTAACCATGACACTAGCACAGTCTGCACTGATCACTCTGCTTTGATTCTTTTTGATTTCTCTCTATGCAAACACTCACAACAGAAGCATTAGTGAGGTCAGCTACCCGCAGCTCACTCAGAAAGGCACCCAGGAAAACACTTAGGGGTTATTATATCACAATTTGAGCTGGATACATGATGGGCCATGTCCTCAGCTAGTGTAAATCGGTATGGCACTATGCCAGTTCACACCAGTGGATGATTTGTTCCTACAATTGTAAAAAATCATATTGGAGGAATTCCATGACATTTTTTCAATATTTTTCCCCATTATTTGCCCAGTTCTAATCTCAGTGCAGATAGATTAGGGTTGGCACACATGCCATTTTTTTCCAGGGCTGGCCTGATTTTACTAGGCCATTCCTGTATCCTGGAAGTCTAACTTGTAAGGTATAAAAAGAGTCCCAAAAGAACTTTTGGGGCTGTGTAAGGGTAAAGTGCTGTATCCTTGCATGATGACATTGTATTATATAATGCAGTGATATTTACCTTGAGAAGGAAACTAAACATCTTTAAAATCTGGGCTTTAGTTCCCAATTTTCTCCTTGGAAGTTTTTCTCATTTTTTGTCTGTCTTGCTATTTGGACTGCAATCTCTACAGGGCAGGGACTGGTTCTCACTATGTGTTTACACACTGCTTTGCACAGTGGAGTCTCTGGGCACCACTAATAATAAATAAAATAATAATAATAATAAATATGTGCCACAATTCTGTGATGCATGTGTTATTCTCCCCCCGCCCCGCAAAGGATAAACAGTAAAAGGCGCTGAACCCTCAATGCTAAATAAACTACACCTCTACCCTGATATAACGCGGTCCTCGGGAGCCAAAAAATCTTACCGCGTTATAGGTGAAACCATGTTATATCAAACTTGCTATGGAGGGCCGGGTAGGGAAGGCTGTGCCTTCCTAAACAGCCTGGCCCCGCCCCTATCTGACCCCCACCTACTTCCCGCCCCCTGACTGACCCCTCAGAACCCCCGACCCAACCCCCCCTGCTCCCTGTCCCCTGACCGCCCCCTGAGACCGTCTGCCCCTTATACAACTCCCCGGCCCGGCCCCCTTAACACATCGCTCAGAGAAGCATGTTGGAGCCAGACACGCTGCTGCCATAGGCGTCGACTTCGTGGGTGCTCCAGGGCTGGAGCCCCCACAGAGAAAAATTGGTGGGTGCAGAGCACCCACCGGCAGCTCCCCACCTCGTGCCCCCGCCCAGCTCACCTCCGCTCCGCTCCGCCTCCCCTTCCTCCCCTGAGCACGACGCCCCTCCGCTTCTCCCCCCCTCCCTCTCTCCCTCCAAGGCTTGCTGTGAATCAGCTATTTGGCACGGAAAGCCTGGGAGGGAGGAAGGGAGGGAAGGAGGGAGGAAGGGAGAGAGCAGGGAGAAGCGGAGTGGCGGCGTGTTCGGGGGAGGAGGCAGAGGTGAGCTGGGGTGGGGAGTGGTTCCTCTGTGCCCCCACCAGTTACTTTCTGCGGCCCTCTCCGCACCCTCTCCCCACCCCAACTCACCTCCGCTCCGCCACCTCCCCTGAGCACGCTGCCGCTCCACTTCTCCCACCTCCCTACCAGGCTTGCGCAAGCCTGAGAGAGAGAGGGGAGGAGGGGAAATGCTTTCCCACGTTATATCCAAATTCGTGTTATATCAGATCACGTTATATCGGGGTAGAGGTGTATATGCCTTTTATTTTTAACTGTGCGGTACTCTCAGTAACTTGTACCCAATAAATTGATAAGAATTAGTGGAATTTCTCTGCACGCCATTGGTGGTGGCCATTCACTCATGAGACACCTTTCCTAAGGAAGGCCCAGGAGAATGCTCAAAGATAATGGAAAAAGCAGGGGCTGAGACTGGAGTAAAGAACGATAAGACGATTCATTTAATGCAGCAGTGCTAGGCTAACCCCTGGATGAAAACCTAGAAGTTATACAATGAAGTCAGTGAGTCCTGCAGAACTGGTCTAAGAAAGCCTATTAAATAATAGGTGATTCATTCTTATCACTCCCCTTCTCTTTCATCTTTATGGGCTGAACAGTAAGAGATCCTTTATTCTATATATCTCTTTTCAATGAAACAATAAATAAGCAAGTGCCAAGCTCCAGCTGTAATAACAAGAGCTGGCAAGAGCCCAACTGGTCTGCACTGTTTATTTTGGGTTTTTTTACTTTTTATTTATTAAAATTCTCTGGATACAGATTTACTTTCTTTGCTCCTTCTGTATTATTGCTTCACCTGCCTTGAATTGGGAACTGCAGGCACTTTGATAAATGGATTGTAAAGTTGTCTAGATTCACTGTGGCTTCTTAAAGTGCCTGTGTATCCTCGGCCGAAATGCAATTTTGTAACTTCCCACAGCAATTGCTCCTCAGTGAATCACAACAAATATCACTCGGCCTCCCACAGAACAGGACACTAGGGGGGCTATTTCCTCCCTCCCCAGCGGTGAAATTATGTCAGTGTCACAAAGTATTTTATTACATCATTGAAATCGTAGCCACAACTGGTCCTGGCTTTAAAGGTGAACAGCAAAGCTACAGTCACATTCCAGGGCCAGATTCTATTTTAGGCCTGATCCAAAACTAATTGACTTTCTCAGGGAGTTAGGCACCTCGATCCCATTAGACTTCTATCTGCCTCTTTAGGTACCTAAATACCTTTACAACTCTGGCCTTTACTCTGCGAGGAATGTCATGGATTTCAGTGGGACTACTTGTGGAGTGAATCCCTGCTTATGAATCAGTAGGGGTATCAGAATGTGGCCCGCTGACACAAGACGTTTCATTGTAACCAAAACAATTAATCAGCAATGTAAAACTGATGCATTGTGGGATATTTTCGGTAAACCAGAGAAAGCGATGAAGGAATCCACAGAGGCGGTGGTCATTTTAAAAAGTTATGTTAACAAATGTACTTGTTGCATTCCTGCCTCAGATCCCAAACCTGCATCGTGAAGAGTTTCTACACACAAATCTGTGCTTAGCTTAGAGGGGTTTTTTTTAGTTCACCTTTTAACTGCAGGTCTAACAAAATGCACTCTTCTCCATCAGAACACTGAGTGAGGATCAGTTCTCTCTGTTAGGAGATATATTGCAGCTAATTACTAATGTTGCAATTCAGTGCCTCATTTGACTTATATTGTGTACACACACACACACAGGCTCGAAAACAGAGATGATATTTCTGCTGGAAGACAAAATATCTTGTATACTGTTTTAAGAGGTCAGTTCATGAGTCATACAGGATACGTTTTACCTCATTAATCCATCTGTGCCCTCCTGATATATGTTTCATGAGTGCTAAATAAGACAGCCTTGATGCAAACAAGGGCTTATATCATTTTTCTGTGATCATATATTCTCAGGTGATTCTGCTCGGAATACAGGTATATTAAAATACAGCATGTTCTTAAATTCTTTTCGTTGCACTTTCAGCCCTTGTCAAAATTACTAACGTGCCTTTAGCTTAATCTTATTTCTCATTACAGAGTCTCAAAACTGCCTGAAATATTCATGTGATGGGAAAGGAAGAAAGTGAAGAGCCAATTGGTGGGTGTCTTTTCCAGAAGCTGAAGAAAAATCGCAAAAGCTGAGGAAAATGTCAATGCCTGAAACTTTTTTTTTTTTAATTTACAAATGTTGCCAATTAGACGTTTTATTTCAAATGTGTTTTTCTGTCCAAATCTTAATGAAAAGTAAGGACCTAAAAGCCAGATCACTGCCCCTGAGAAGGCTACAGCAGAGGTTTTCAACCTGTGGTCTGCGCACCCCTAGGGGTCCGCAGACTATGTTGAAGATTTCCAACAAGGTGAGTACCTCCATTTGAAATTTTTTAGGGGTTTACAAATGAAAAAAGTTTGGAGACTACTGGGCTACATCATTCCAGGGATGGGAAGCAACCTTGAAGAGAGACCCACTGAGAATTCCCATGCTATAAGGGAATCGTGGCATATGCCTCCACACACCATAAGGGGCATTTGTGGAGTGTGTTTATGGCTCTCTGTTGATTCCTCAGCTACCACAACATTGAGTGCCATTACAGGGGCCTTCAATCTGCTCTAACTTAAGACATGGGCCAAACTGCCCCTCCGCAACCATGAGGATCAGGAGAGCACAAAAGTGGCATAAAACCAGCTTTACACTTATCCCCTGTGCCCTGCACCTGAGCACCTCTTGTCTGGACTTAAGAATCATGTCCCTGAACTACAGCTACAGTTAGAAAAGTGACTATAAATGGCCTGGAGATCCTGAGGGGCAAACTGGCCTGGGCTCAGGTGTCCCTATTTCCTTTCTATGGCATTAAGTGCTTCTCTTGCTTGTTTTGCTCCTGCAGTTTAATCATCTACCAGTTTCAAACTGGCTGATACACATATCCGGAAGTTGGATGCAGACCGGAGAAAGACACCCCTGGAGCAAAGATGGTGGTGTGGAAGCTATGCGAGGAACACCCACCACCACAGCAGGAGAGAGGGACTGGCAGATAATACAGAGGATCAAGTGTGTTCATAGCCAGGGAGATAATGAAGAGGTAGGAAGGAGGAAATCAGGGAGGAGGAATTGAGGAAAACCAAGGAAGTGATGAGGGGCGGGGCTAGCAGGAGAGGGATGGGACTAGAGTGAGAGACAAAGGGATAGAAGAAGGGGAAAACGTGAGAGAGGAATAAAAGGCACAGCAGAGGGGATGAGAAGGGCAGAAGGAGGACAAGAGAAAGTTGAAAAGAAAAATAACAGTGAGAGAAAGAGGGAAGAAAAGACGATGATTGTTGATATGGCAAAAGGATTTGGGGTTTGATGAATGAAGCTTCAGAGAATATTAAAATTTCCCTCTTAGTGGAACCCCAAGATCATTTATATCTAAATGGGACAATAACTGCAAAGAGAAATCACTACATGTGAGTAAAAGAGAGAAAGGATCAGAGAGACTATGGGCCAGATTCACTGCTGTTGGTTTTTTTTACCATTCCATTCATGAAACATAGCCATAAACTAGACGATTAAACGATGTTTACAGTTTATGGCTGCTTTCTATTGCCAGAGCAACACAAAGTATTCTGCGTGTGCTAGGAAATATGGGTCTATATATCACACACACACAAACCCTACATCAAAAGAACATTATTAAGATTAAAGTTAGGAAGAGGCAGAATTAAGGCCTCCTTGTGAGTGTGCATTGTGACAGTGTAATTTTCAGTCTCTGAATTTGTCTGTTGAGGACAGTAGTCCTGTGTCACTACCTAATATTTTAGAGGAAATTGCTCCATAATGCATTGAGTTAATTAATTGTGCACAGTGCACTTTCTGGCCTTCCCTCACCCTCTGTTTCTAATCTTAGGGAATGCTTGGATCTCATCTCTATTCCTGTCTCCCATTTGTCCCTCCCCCCGCCCCTTTGTGTGGAGTCAGTAGGAGAAAAATGACAGTCTATCGGGTATGTTATAAATACCTTGAAATGAGTGGAGTAAACAACATGGTAATAACATTTCATAAAGCTGGCCAGCCAGCCAGCCTCCCAAGTGAGACACTTTTTATTATGTTCCGCTCCAAGTGTCATTTCCCTAATGCTGCCCATACATCTTGTGCCGGGTGACAAATCAAATCTGTATTCACCCTTGCTTTCTCTGGCAGCGGAGAGGCACGGCAGTGGCCAGCTCATGGCATATAAAGTGCGTCATAAAACTGCAAGGGTTCCCTCATAATTTATTCTCCTGGCTTTTGTTTTGTTGTTGTGAGGGAGGAGGGGGACAGCAGATGACTGCAAATGTGCATTCTTTGACTGCCTTCCCTGATCTGTTTCCTTCAGGCGCTGTGTTGTTTGTTTGCTCCCGTGCCGGAGAAATAGGAGCAAGCTTCAGGTGGTGCTAGAAGGGCATGCCCTATCCTCCACACATGGAGTGGAGTCTTCAATCAGGGAGTGGATGATGCCTTGTTATGGGTGACCGAGGAGAGCAAATAAACAAGAACAAAATAAAATTACAAATCTGCTCCTCTGGTGGTTATTTGTTTGGGACGGTGAAGATAGTATTCTGAAAGCAATTGCTTACACACCCACCCGAGATTGGATGAATTGGCTGGGAGAGACAGAGACAAAGGGTCAGGGGCATACTGGGTTACTAAAGGTGATCTGGGTTCAGTCCCCATTTCAATCACCAGTGAAGTGAGCTTGATCTTTTCATGCCAGTGCCATTAAGAACATGCAACTAGATTTGCAGTACTGAATAAAACTAATCTCTGCCCATTTCTCCATTAAGGAGAGACCAATAAGTATAATTCAAAAACCCACACTGAACCATCCAGCTAATCTGCAATCCCAAGGCAGGTACATCTAAAACCCTCACAGTATTTACATCTTCTGGAAGACCAGTCCCCTCCATCAAAAACAGCTACAATAGTCAAAGGCCTCTTCCTCCTCACCATAAATGTCCCTGTTCCTGATCCTGGTCAATGCATGAGTTAAGCTTTGAAAACCTCTCCAGGGGAAAAAGACACAAAATCTTCACTTCCATCCCCCTAACCCACACCATGATTTGATCTGATTGTTCTTGTTGCTTCAAGAGCTAACTCTTGCACTTTTAACTCAATGTGGTCCAGTGATGGAAAAGAATGTGAACAATTATTTGAAGGAAGAAAAATAGCAACTTTGGCCAGGAATATTACTCACAGCAAATTATTCCAAGCTGCTCTGCTCCCAAGCTCTGCTACTGAATAGGCCTGCCACTTTGACTCAAGATTTTTCTCTCCACATACTTCAGATCAATACCATCTCCTTCTCTTCTTCAGCCTACATTAAGGTTTATTTAGCTGATCCTGTTCCCACTGAGAGATTGAAAAGATTGGTAATGTTTACCTTAGAGATGAGCCAGTTAAGAGGAGACCTGATAAAGATATACAAAATAATGAATGAGAGATCAGGTGGGTGAGGTAATATCTTTTATTGGACCAACAATGTTACATCACCTACCTTGCATCTCTAATATCCTGGGACCGACACAGCTACAACTACACTGCATAAAATAATGAATGTCATACAGAAGGTAGATAGGGCACTTCTGTTCAGCCCCTTTCAGAATACAAGAACCAGGAGATGTTTGAAACAGAACATCAGCAAAGTTAGAACCAGTAAAAGGAAATTCTTTTTCATGTAGTGCACAATTCACCTACAGAACTCCTTGCCACACAGTATCACTGAGGGCAAGAGCTTAGCAGGTTTAAAAATGGATTAGACATTGATATGGCTAACAAGAATATCTAGAGTTATTTTAGTACAAATTTAGCACCAAAAAAAAAAAAAAAAAGGAATTTGGATACAAATATAAACTCTTCCACTCGGGGGCTTCAGGTTTTAGGCCAGGGATCTCAAACTCAAATCACCACGAGGGCCACATGAGGACTAGCACATTGGCCCAAGGGCCGTATCACTGACACCTTTTCATATAAAGGAACAAAAGCCCTCCTCGCTTTCCCCGGCCCCACTCCCAGTCCACCCCTTCCATGAGGCCTTACCCCTGCCCCGCCTCTTCCCACCCCTTCCCCACCCCCTTTCCAACCCCTTCCCCAAAGTCCCCACCCCCAACTCCGTCCTCTCCCTTCCCCTGTTCCAACCCCTTTCCCAAATCCCCACCCCTTCTCCACCTCCTCCCCTGAGCGCGTGGCTCCTCGCTCCTCCCTCTCCCTCTTGGAAAGTGCTAAGCGTTGCCAAACAACTGTTTGGCTGCAGGAAGCGCCTGGAGGTAGGCAGAGGAGCGGGGATGCGGTGCGCTGGGGGGGAGAGGGGGCAGCGGGTGAGGGGAGCTTGGCAGCCACAGGAAATAACTCCAGGGGGAGGGGGTGGGAAGGTGCAGGGAGCTGGGCGAGCCGCAGCAAATGTGGCCTGCAGGCCATGTGTTTTTGACCCCTGTTTTAGGCCAACCTCTAACTATTCAGGATTAAGAAGAAACTTTCCTTAAGGACAGGTTATCCTACAACTTTCTGCAGGGCTTTCTGCAGGGCTTCTGGACACTGTGAAAGACAAGGTAATGGACTACATGGACCATTGGGTTTTTCCAGTGTGTCCTCTGTTTCCATGTTCTACCATTAGTTGTCTAGTGAAGGGTGTTTTGCGATCTAGGACAGACCATACATGGTTCTTCAGCCCTGAATAGAACATTGGCTCTCTCATATTTTCCTGTCACCAGAAAATCAGACATCCCCCTTCTTCCCGACCTCAGTGTGCTCTGGGGACCTCACAGGGACTCACTGTAAGAGTAGAGGGGTTTTATTTCTGGACTCTGACTAAAATGTACTTACAATGGCATAATCGAAGTTATTGATAGTAGTAAGCAACTGTACCCATTCTACAATTTACAGCAATGTTTAACAACTTGTAGAAATGTTTAGTAATTCATTCATTAACTGAGTAATGCATTTAATTACTTTGCATGTGGTATTTAGGAGTGTCCCTTGTTATTTTGTTTTGTGACTTAAGGGCGTTAAGAAGTTTCCAAGAATATGTACTTAGGTAATTCCCAGTAAATACAGATAAATTACAGGTACCTATTTTACTCTGTATCAATAGCTAATGTTATTGTTGCTGCTGTAATAGCAGGGGATCCCAAAGGTCAGGACTAATGTATGTTATCAGATCTGGGTGGAGTACCAGGACTGAGGATGTTCAGGAAGGACTGAGATGCATTGTTAAATCTGTGTGGGGCCCTAGAATTGAAATATCAGGGGAAGTTGCTGATCAGATACATTAGCAGGGCTGTGTGAAGGGATATTTACCCTACAACAGTCTATGCTATGCTCCAGACCCTCCTCTGGTTATAAAGCAGCATAGCTCCATTGATGCCAATAGAGTTACGCCAACTTGTGCCCGCTGAGTGTCTAGCACTATGTCTGGTTTTAACCAGAACTATCAGTCTCTCACTCACAAGCACAACAATTCACATATGCATTATATTTTGTTTGTAAAAGGCAGTGATAGATTATGGGGGTGACTGGCTGGCTCAGAGGACTGGATAAAGGGCCATAGAGGCTTTTACATCTAGGATACTACCCATTTCAGGTTGATAGTGACTGAAAATTGTTGCCATCTGATGGCTATTTAGTAGCCTGTTGCAAAATGAATTTCTGGGCTCAGTCTATTTCCTAGTACCCAAGTTTTCACACTCTTCCCCTCCTTCCTAAGCCTCCCCACACAGTATCACAATCAGCACTAATTACCATCACTGCTGACAG
Source organism: Macrochelys suwanniensis (assembly GCA_033296515.1). Taxonomy (NCBI): domain Eukaryota; kingdom Metazoa; phylum Chordata; order Testudines; family Chelydridae; genus Macrochelys; species Macrochelys suwanniensis. The sequence goes on along the minus strand of CM065775.1, from coordinate 242,307,166 downwards.
CCTTAAGAGAAATGTCAAGGATCAAATGGTCCTGAAGATTAACTATCCTCCCTGCATGTCAGGGCTGAGGCACTGAGGTAAGGACTCCCCTCCTTTCAGAGCTGTGAGTATGGCACTTTTTGCCAGCACAATCCTCCCGTATCTTTTTTAAAAGACATTTGAAATGATAACTGAGAAAATCCCCTCTGTTCTTAGCAATCCCTCAGCTGATTTCTTCGCTTAAAAGCCTCCCATAATCTCCAGAGACAATTGTCCACAGGTTCTGTCAGGAGAGGAATGAAGACAGAGCCCCAGCTCTCCAGGAGAGCTTTGAGACACCTTTAACTGTAACATAACTGATGTTTTTATGGAGTTCCAGATCATTTACTGGTATTAAACACTGCAGTGGCTTAATCCTTCCTCACACAATGTGCAAAAAAAACAAACAACAGCTCAATAGACTTCATCTCTCATGAAGGGCAGACAGTGCAGGCCAGCCAGCATGAAAATACCTTAATTATACTTCACTGGAGAGATACCACAGGCGATGAAAGAAGGCACACGTTTCTTCTTTCATCACTTTCCTTGGGGGGAATTTATTTGAGGCATGCAAGTGATTGATAAAAATGGCTTTGGGGTCTAAAGAGGGAGTTTCTGGAGGCTGAAAAAAGAGAAGCTTCTGGAACAAATAGAAGGATGCACATTCAGTGGACACCAGCAAGCACTCATGGGAGCGACTCCTCCATTTCCTTACAGGAAAGCCTGCCCAATGAACACTGGGCACTGCACTGAAATATCCTATCACTGGACACTAGACATATTTGATCAGCTCTGCTTGACTTTGGGAAGGACAGCCCTTCTTGATAGACACCACAGAGGTGTTTGCCCTTACTGGACACAAGACATTTCAGAGGAGCTACCTCACTGGAGCATACAGGAAGCATTCCTTTGATGGTTGTTCAAACGTTCTGCCTAGCCACTGAGGGCCAGATTTTTAAAGGTATTTAGGTGCCTAAAGACGTGATAGGCACCTAGTGAGATTTTCAAGAGCACTTGGTGCCAAACTCCCATTGACATTTGTGCTAATTACAAAATCAACACACAGTTTCACTCTCTGCTCAGGTGAGACTCAACGAAATAGCAGGGGAATAGGCATGTCAAAAATTAAATGCATTTTTGGAGCTTAATCCAAAGCCCATTGAAGTCAATGGGAGACTTTCCATTGACTTCAATGGCTTTGGATCAGGCCTGCGCAAGCTGCATAAGATCTGGTATAGTAGTGTTGCAAATTACACTTACAGAACATTGGGTCTATTCATCCTTCTCTTCATCTTATACATCATCTAATATTTTTATGTTGTGCAGAACAACATTTGATAAGAGTCTCAAAATTACCCATCTCTAATGCTCAAGTGATCTGTAAACACATTTTTGTGTGAGTACCTGTTATAGGTAACTAATCTGCTTACAACATGCCATGGTAAATGATAGCACCAAAGAAACCTATCAATGCTGCTATAATAAACTAGGGCAAACACTAAAAATAATTTTGCTTTCTCTTTCTTGGCAATTCATGTAACACATTGCAGATTACTCGAACGATAAAATGGGCTGCATAAAAGAAATATGAAGCAGAAATGTTTTACTCATGTTAGTCGGCTTCTGGCACAGGAACAGAGAATGCTGGAAAAGGCCAAAATAGCCTGTCTCATCAGCTAGCCTGTCTCCAACACTGGTCAGTGCTGGATATTTCAGAGTAAAAATTAAAAGTGGGGTTTCCGAAAGCTCCCAGCATTGGCTTACCTCTGCTCCCACTGAAGTCAATGGTAAAACTCTCCTTGACTTTTCAGTGGAGGCAGTGCTGAGTGATTTTGAAATTCCCATCCTCAGACCCTAGAACTCCAATAATGCACCTAGTTGTGAAATAATATATCATGTGGGGAAACTTTTTCCTGACTCTCCTTGTTGATCGGCTAATGCCCAAAAGCACAAGGACTGACACCCCTTGTAATTCATATAAGCATAACCCTTTTCCAAACCTTACTAAGCTATTAGTCTCTGTAATATTTTACTGCAGTGAAGGTGAACCATTTAATTAAATGTTGCATAAAACTGTATTTCTACTCATCTGTTTTATATCCATTGCCTACTAACATGTCTTATATTATGAGACAGGGTAAACAGAGTGTCCAGTTGGCCTTCTCCATGCAATTTATTAGTTTTCTTACCTCTCTCTTTTCAAACAAAACTGTCCTACTCTTTCAGTCACTCCTCACACTGATGCATTCCTTCAGTACCTTTGGACCTTTTCTACTTCTTCTCTGTCTTTTTTCCAGATTTGTTGATCTAAAGTGAATGCAGCACTGAAGGTGAGGTGGAGGCATTAATTTATATAATGGTGTGATATTTTCCATTGTATTCACTTTTCCCTCCTTAACATCTTGTCTATTTTTTGACCAACATTAGAGTAGTGAATAGAAGCTCACAACAACAATTTTCTTTCCCTTGAAAGGTCTGGTTCAAAGCCTATTCGTGTGTAGGGATAGTCTAAATTGTTCCTTCCTTCTGAATTGTTTTCCCCACTATCTTGCCTAATTAGGTCCTTCTGGAGTTCCTCAAATCCTTCCTTGCCTTTCCTGACTAACCTAAATAACTGCCATCAGCAAATTTTGCCAAATGACTATTCACCCCCGTTCCCCGGGCAGTTAATAAATATAATGAGCCACCAGGCTCCCAGTACTGGTCCCTTGGGCACCCACATTTATTAACCTGTTCTGATGCTGAGATTTAATAATTTATCACTACTTCTTGCTTCCTCATTGTGTGCTACTGCGACAGTTCAACTCAGCTGAGGCATTCAGGAGAATAGTCTCCAGATTTAAATTCGGGGTGTGTGGCAACTTGGCAGTCTCAGAGACATCCTCAGTTCTAGAACTGACTACCCTCATGTTGACAAGATCATGACTTATTTGATCTTTAGAGCATTCTACAAAGCCTTGCTCATGTAAGTGGTTGGGGAAATTATATTTTTGTCCCAGGAGAAATTTTGAAATGTCAGTATTTGCTTTCATTCTGAAATTAATAAAAATTTGAAATATCAAAAACTTTCACGGAACAAAAAGTTGCAAAAAAAATTTAGTTCAGAAATATTGAAATACAAAGTGCTGTGTCAAAATATTGATGCTTGACGTTTCAAAATAGTGATTTTTTTCACAAGTGGAAATGGCCAAATGTTGATTTGAAACAAAAGTTTCATTTACAATTTTCCCATTGAAAAATCAGAAAAAAAGTCAAAAGTTAAATTTTCTCATGGGAAATGTCTATTCTGATAAAACTGCACAATTTGCCAGGAAATTTTTTTGACCAAAAATGTTAACTAGGGCTTTTATCAAGTTTTCCCCAGCTAAAGGGAAATGACTTAAGAAGGAGAGTTTTGGTGCCAGTTTCTCAGTTGGTATAAGTGCATTGAAGTTAATTAAGGGAATTAAAGAAGTCAACGAGATGAAAGAGCTCAAGGACTTAAATGTAAAGGAGGCTTAAAATTTCCTTCCAACAATTATACAAAAACTACCTGCCATTTACATTCCAAGCAAAGACGAAAAACTCGTAAGGAAAGGCTCCAGACCCAGCTGGATGAATAACCACCTCAAAAAGCAGAGAGCCTGTAGGTAATGGGAAAAGAGGTTGCTCAGCAAAAGAAAGCTATATCTTGGAGGTTATCTATTGTTTTCTATTGTTATCTATTGTTAATGGGGATGGAAAGCATTTTGGGGCATTGTCCATTTTGAAATGTGCATTGTGTCTTTCTAAAGTAATTGCACATCCGCTGAGAGACTCACATGGGTGCATTTAACATTATAAATGGAAATAAAAATAATACAGTGCAAGTGTTTTCCTCTCAGCCTATGGTTACCAAGTTTCCTTAACGGCCTCTACTTACTGAATTTATTAAAGCACACAAAAGAAAAATACTAGGAACAGAAGCAAACATACAAAATAATTACTCAAATATGTGTTATGAATCTTTTTTTCATCAAAAATGCCTTGGTTTTGAGTTGAAACAAATATCTGTGAAATTGGAGCAATTTTTACAAAATGCTGACAAATTTTCATATGGTAATTATATTTCCAGTTAGGATGAGAGAATCTGGTGACAAGTTTCACATTGCTTTTCAAATTTCAAAGGGGCTTCATCTCCGCCTCTAAGATTTGTATCTATACATTGGCATCCTGTGTAAAGTGGATAGGTAGAAGTCCAATTTAGAAACCATGGTGATAGGAGGACAGGCAGGCAGACAGACAGACATGGGTGGGCAACATCGTGATTCAAAAGTTTTCTGCCTCAGAACATATCTGAACAAAATGTAAATCATGGGTGCAATGTGCCACGCTGTATCTTACATAAAATGAAAACTGATAAATGTCATATTTTAAAAATATCGTCATATATCACTTCATAACTGCCTAGAAATTACAGGCTTTGTCCTTAGCTGTGTAAATCAATGTATTACACCAGCTGGTGATCTGGCCTTAAAGGCATGTTTAATAAAAGTGTCCATTTTTGGCCCTCTGCATATTTATGTCTGTATATATTCTGTCTGGGTAATGTTGGCCTTCCATAAGACAAGTCTTTTATTTAAAAAGAAAAAAATTCTGTTCACACAGTCTCTTCTCTCTGAATCTGTCCTGAATAACCCTCTCAGGTGTTCCAAGCTGCTAAGGGATTTCACACCTATCCTGGAAATTGCATATTTATGCTGATTGTTTACACCACGGCAAATTAACAGCTCCATCTGAGGCACTGGGGTGGTCGTACACCATTGTTGTGCAGCTGAGACATATGAAAAGGTGGAATGGGATTTTTCGCTTGGCAATGATGAAACATGAAGATGTCAGGCCTGGGAAATCCAGATTGAAAGTGATAGAAGTATTTGGCCAGAGAGCAGAATAAGCTATAATCAGAGGAGTTTTAGCTGCAGGCTTTAGTCAGTGTACTTTTAGATGTTATCAAACCACACAGAGAAATAACTGCAAGGAGACATTTCATTTTCTAAATTAGTACTGGCCTTTCAATCACCAGTTGGGCCTCATGGGTCATCCAGCAGTGTATTAGACATATTTGTCTGCCTTGCCTCTATCCACCTTTATTGTTTGTGTAATTTGAGAGACTTATTGCAACTGCACTTTTGTGGTTCAATCTTAGTTGCTTCTTTTGCTATATGTATGGAATAATACTTATGCTTTGTAATTGCTTTTATCCAAAAATCTTAATACCCTTTACAGACATGAGTTCTACAAGCCATGCAATAATCCTCTGAGCCAGTGAGGTTTAAGCATACACATTTTACAGATGAAGAAATTGGCCAGGTTAAATGATTTGGTCAAGGTTACACAGAAAGTCAATGGCAGACCCAGGAGTGGACCACAGGAATTATGACAAGAGCAGTGTAAACCATCCACTGCAAAACCCCAAACCACACAGAATTCCCCCAGCGTCATGTTTCATTACAAACGCAAAGCTTGTGCCTGATTCACCAGCTGTCACATCCTTTCCAATCAAATTTAGAGCCAATTTCAAACAAACCAGGGCTTGTTTATACAAAACTAGGTGAAACTTGGGGTTTCACCTTGATGTTTTGGGTCATTCAAAGACAACATTAAAATGAATGTGAACCCATAACAAACAGAAACCGGAGAGAAGGTTGGCATGAACTCCTACTAACCAAACCCATCTAGTTCCACACTCCTCTAGCTCTGACACAGACCTTTGGTGTAACTAAGAGATAAATTCCCTGCACTGTTCTAAGCTGGAAAAATGTCTTCTTATTTTTCAGCAGATGGTCTTCAAAGACTAGGATGCCCCAGTTATTCAATAGGCCAATTTCAGCCTGCCATGATTCCCCTTTGCTCCCGAAGACCCTCTTGCAGCTGGGCACAATAATGCCAGGGTGACTGCCTCAGTTCCCCATCTCAGTGTCCTTGAAGACTTCATCACAGGTTCTCCCAGGTACAATATGAACCTTACCTGGAGCCAGTTTGTTATCCCACAAAGTGCAAATAGTTCTTGAAAGCCACAAAACAGCTCATTTATCCTACACAGTGCACATAGTCCCTAAAAGTCCAAAACCATAGTCCAATGACATACCAGCATCAGTATTTGCTGCCACATCTGGACTTTCCTTCAGTCCCCAACTGTTCTTTTATCAAAGCAACCCCCCAGTCCTTCCAGTTGAGTCCTTCCCAGGCTTCTTCCTGGCTTTCCAGCTCAGAAAGGTCACAGACTACCCTGCCACTCTGCTGGTCTCCTGCCCTCAGCCTTTCCAGGGAACGCCCCCCAGTGATTTCCTTTCCAATTACAGCTGTCTTCCTCTAATTTTATTCGCCTCAGATACAGCCCACTCTCTTAATCAGGCCAATCTGGATGCACTTCAACTGGCACAAATCCAGAATCAAATCCTTTACTGTTTTTACTGTTCTCACTCAGGTAAATTCCCATGGGCTTAATGGGAGTTTGCCTGAGTAAGAACTTTCTAATTTGGCCGTCTGTCTGGATACACAACTGCTTAATTCCCAGACCACTGCCTCCCTCATTTGCCCCTTCTCACCCTCCTCATTGTACAGATGCATGTCAAATTTCAAAAGGGGAAAAGAAAGCCAACAACACTGCAACTTTTTCCCTCACTTAAACTGAATTACATGCCCTGAAGGGATAAAGTCAGTTTTGGAGACGAGCCTTTTCGATTCCGCTGTATGTGTGCACGTGCTTCCCTGGCTCCCACGAGTGGATGCTGGTGTTTATCATCTCTCTCTGCACGTTCTCTTTGCTCCAGTTTAAAACTTCAACTACTCTCCAATGTCTGTGAAAGCCTCGGGCTCATTTGCCCTTTGAGTCACTGAAAAAATCCTGATTATACAGAGCCAGCTGTTATGTGCCAACAGCGAAAATTAGAGGAGGGAGGTGGATTTTCAACAAAGAGTCCCTAAATCTATACAGACTTCTAATTGAATTCCTAAAATCCCACCCGGGAGGCCTAGCCAATGCACCTCATCACCCTCCAACCAACCCTCACACCCATCTCATGTTGTTCCTTTAAAACCTGTTCATTTTCAGAGCACCTATTCTAATCTCTGACCCTATTAACACAGTTTTTCATGAGCAGTTATTTGGATTAAATAGAGAACACACTGACTCAGTTTGATTAGTACCTTCTGCAATTTAGCTGCTGAGTTACCAGCCATATAGAAAGCAGGGATATAAAGAGGATGGGAATAATAGGTTCAAAACAAGGGCCTCCTGCTTCTACCTGTCTGTTATTTAGAGGGGCAATGCACATTATCGTTCCTTGCCAACACAGTTCAACATCTCTACTGTGTTCTTGAAAAGAAGAAGCAGAAATGAGTGCTTAGGGTTGCTGTGGGCAATGGGTTCTAACTGGGTCAGCACAATATTGCATGTAGTGCCACCTGTCAAATGAGTTAACTGAGATTTGCCACGGCTTTGCAATACTGCACATACGCGTGTGTGATAACATACACCGTGTATACATCACTTTGGTATCACAATGATAGATACCTTAGGAAAACCTAAGATAGGTACATGCGTATGTGTGTATTCAACCTTCACCATGCAGCTGGACTGCTATAATACATAAACACCGAGACTACAGTATATACACATATAGGGCCTGATTCACCAGCGCATTACTCCAGTTTTATGTAGGTCTAGCTACACTGAAATCAGTGATGTTTTACCAGTGTAACGCTGAAATAAAGGATAGGTTGAGTCAGATCCACATACTGTATACTTTCCATGCCCTAGTCTTACTCTCTCTCTATAATACACATATACACACACTGTATATATTACTGTATTTTAGCAGGAAAATATATTGAGACTAGAGTTGGGAGAATATTGCAAAAACCAAATATTTATGAACATTCATTTGAATAGATTTCCTTCAGTGGAATTCATGTCCTTTTTTTCCTGTCATTTGGAGGTTTTGTTCATAAGTATGGTTGCAGAAAGAGAAAACATCTCACTTACTGTACTAAAGCTACAAATAAAACAAGACTTTACCACTAGACTGAAATAGATAAGAGCTCGACATTGTCATATGTAATACACTTCTCAGGCATGAATCTCTTCCAAAAATGTATAAAATTAGACCTGGGGATAGATTAATTAACTTATGGAAGCCACCATCCCTCTGTAAATGAGTTGTCGTGATGGGTGCTAGTATATCACTGTCAGACAGTTAGACTACTGACATCTCTCCATATACTGTATTTGTCTCTATTGCAATTAGCACATGCTGACAGATCTTTTAACTGTGTACTGTGTTCATATACTTTAGATTTACTTGCAGTTTGTATTGTTCTCACACAAGCTGTGTAGACACTTGTTGCATGTAGGAAAACACAAGAGGAATGAATACATCCTGAGATGGCTGGTATAGGTCACAAGATGACCCCAGGGTCAGAAGACTTTAGAGATACAGGGACAGATTCTGGGCTGCAATCAAAGAGAACTCAGGACAGCTCAGGAGACAGGTCCAAAAGAGTTTTTATGCTTTTATGTTTCCCTATCTTGGAGCCATCCAAAGGCTGGTCTGGTGTCTGTGTGCTGTTCTAATTGGTGCCAACTGCCAACTCCCCCAAGAGATCCACAGCCTTGATCTCCATGGCCCAGGGATACCTGGCCACATACTTTTTTCATGGCCACACCATCTGCACCAATAGCTGGGGAAAGGGTGGCACTGGAGCTTCTGAAGGTTCATCAGTACCTGCGGATTCTCATACAAACAGGGAATCCTTGACAGCCAGATCCACCAGCTTTGCACTATAGGAGCACCAGAAAGCAACCCCAATATACTCGAGGATCAGGGACACAAGGATATAATATTGTAAGTTACTTACATGTACATGCACACACCTAACATATATGCGTGCAAACACCCAGTGTGTGTAACTGGCAATGTAAAATTAGATTGGTAACTGGTAAGTGCATCCATGTGTATACCTGTTTTGCAAATGCACATTGAGGTTTTGCATGCAAATATATGTACACGCTCAACTTTAGAAATTTGGCCAGGCACGGTGTCATTCATTTAACCCTTTTGTAAAAGTTAAAGGTCCTTGAAAACTATATACAAACCCAAGGCAATATACAGAGTTAATTAAAGCATCCCATTTCTGAAGATACACCTGCAGGATTTCCTAACAAAACAAGATCAATTTATATTCTGTTCTGATTCATGTATCATCAGTAAAATTGCCAGATAACTTGATTACAGAATCTTTCATTTTTGATGATGACGTCTGAAGGAAAAAGAAAACACAGTATGTTTCCAGGGATGAGGTTTACTCCTGGGGGTATTCTGTGCCAAAAAATAAAAATTCTGCGTACAATATTTTAAAATTCTGCAAATTTTATTTCTCAAAATAACACAACATAATCATGCCCGATTCAATTATTTTTAGTAATTTACTTCAAAATACCTGTCAGCAAGTACGTCTGTAACACCACAGACACACACAAAAATTCCCCCAGGAGTAGAGAGTGAAAGAAACCCCTATGACAACCCAGTTCCTGTTTCTCTTCCCTCTTCCCCCCTCCCCCCCTGCATCCGGATTGAGGGCCAGACATACAAACCCCCTCCGTCCCAGAGCCCAGTCACGGCGCCCCTCTGGCCCAGACACCTGCACCCCCTCCCCCTAGAACACAGACTCAGGGCCTCTCCTTGCCCAGACACCCATCCCCCTCCACTCCAGAGCCCAGTGATCCAGAGGGAGAAACATCCTGATGCTGAGTCCAGGGCGTGTGTGGAGTTTCCTGTGCACTGCTGTCTCCTTCCCTCAGGGCGCGCAGGAAACTGCTGCTGCTGGGAACCCTCTAGCTCCCTCCCTTTCCACCCAGAAGTGTCTTCTATATGTGAGCTGGGCTCTGCCAGGTCCAGCAGCCCCTAGTGGCAGCTAGCAGCATTGTAGCCCATTTCTCTGGGGGAAAGGAAATTCTGCACGCACAACATTAATTTCTGCAAAATTCTGCATTGCGCAGTGGCACAGAATTCCCCCAGGAGAAGAGGTTGAGCTTGCAATGCTGACAGTTAGAACAATCTTGTTCTTACTTGTGAATTGACGAGGTTGGGTGGGTCTGGATCTAACTAGCAATGGGTGAACGTCAGAATGTTTAGCTGAGTTTAGGTAAGCAACCAAAAGTTCAGATTCCTGACTAAAGCTTAAGCAACTTATCTGAACCTCTTTGCTCTAGAAACCGCACTGGAAATCCCATAAGAACAAACATCTTGTTTTTTATTGAAATTAGAAAATTTGACATTTCAACACTTTTGAAAAAATTGACTAGCTCCATAGTTGATCAAGAGCATGAGAAGTTTTTGCAAACATTTTCTTTAAAATATTTCCCCTGTTTTTTGGTGAAATTAGGAATTTTGATGGCAGTTTTCACTGAACTTTTGACTATGACTATGTCTACACTACCGCGGTAAGTCGACCTAAGATACACAACTCCAGCTACGTGAATAAGTCAACGTTGCTTAGGTCAACTTACCGCGGGGTCCACACTACACTGGGTCGACAGGAGACACTCTCCCATAGACTTACTTTATTCTTCTTGTTTGGGAAGAATACCAGGGTCGACTGGAGAGCAATCTGTGGTCTATTTAGTGGGTCTTCACTAGACCCGCTAAATCAACCCGGGGCATTGATCCCCGGAATGTTGATTCGGGGGGTACTGTAGACATAGCCTCTCTCTGCTTCTGATATTTCCAGTACTACTTGCTTTCAGCATGGTCTGAGATACAGTCTGATGAGAATAGTTTTTTTCTTGTGCTATTTTGGTATTTCTATACATGGATGCACATAGAAAGGTTAAATATACATATATAAATATGAACTAGATATTCTGATAATAGAAAATAAGTTTAGGTTCAGGTAAATTTTCAGGCAATTTCTCATTTTATCTAAATTGGATAGTCTATTAATTAATTACCAGCCTGAAACTGATCCAAAATATAACTTTTCCCCCATTAGGAACAACTTCTGCTGGATGCCTTCTCCAGTATCTATCTGAAATTGTTTGTTGTGGAAATGAGAGTTGCTGCAGCTCATTAGCATTCCCCTGCATATACAAACCCAATGTCCTCGAAGTTTCAATTACTTTCAAGTAACTCAGTTCGTGGCCACACAATGATTTTAATGGAGAGAGTTTAACCTTGGGCTCAAAGGTATGTGAAACTTGGATAGCAAACATCTGTTGAAAATAAAGCAGGGTAAAGCAAAAGGAGGGGAAATGACTCCACCTAGAAACCACCGACTGTCTTGGCAATGCCATTAACTTTTCACTATCTAATGGGAAGCAACAAGGTGAGGACATGCGGGGGAGTGTGGAAGGCAATATTAAACACACCATAAACCTGGAGCTGACATTGTGTGGAAATATGAACACTCATTATTCTGTCTGCCTGAATCCATCATAATTATTCTCTAACCTTCCCTGTTTGGTGACCTCATGACTCTCTGCTTTTCAGATCAGAGACCCAGAGGGAATAGGAAATGGGAAGGGAGGGTTTCAAGATTCCAAGGGCAACATCCTCAGGTGATGTAAATTGATGTAGCTCCATTGTGACTTCACAACTACACTCTATTTTTAGTGTGCTAGCTCCATCAGATCTAGTGTGGGTATGTCCCCTCAAGCTGGGAATCACACCCCAGCTCAAAGTGTAGACATACCCCTAGAGTGATTGAAGGCTAGATTTTCTCCGGCACCAGAGCCGGGGGTGCATCAGGGAGCTAGTTACAACTTCCTGATTCACAGGACCAACCTCAACCCAGATGTGACTTAGAGCACAAACTATTCTTTTCAGTGGAAAATGTCAGCTCCTCACCAAAAGCCCCAAACCTGAACATTTTTTCAATGTTCAGGAGTTTTTGACTTTTTTAAAAAAAAATTCAGTTGTCAAAACTGACAAAAAAAAATTCTCACTTTCAGGTTTTCTGGTAAAAAAAAATCAAAAATCTTGAAGGAAAGCAGACATTTTCCCTAAATATTTTCATTTAGTCAAAAACTCAATTTGCTGGAGGAAAAAAAGGTGTTTTGATGGAAAATGTTTGGCAACCCTTGTTGGAAGCCATATAGCAGAGGTTTCTCACAGTGTGCTCTGTGGATCACTGTTGGTCCATGAAGAACATGCCAGTGGTGCATTGATAGCTACCTCACCATATGGTACTAGCTTTTCTCCTAGTTTCCTGCGGCTAAGTATCATTAGGCTACCTTTAAATGTATTCAATATTTTTCTAATATTACTAGAGTTGCCATTTTTGGTTGGACATATTCTTGGAGGTATCATCACATGACATAATCTTTAATTACAAATTAATCCTTAATTCCTGGAGACTCCAGGACAATCCTGGAGGGTTGGCAACACTAAATAATATTATCCTACATAATCACAATAGCTGTAATTGCCAGGGGGCTATTATGTGATCATGAATATGAGGGAAGATAGTCTGGGCAGCCATGAATAGAAAAAGTGGCGATCCACAAAACAATACCTCTCTCCCACACTATGAAAAAGTATGAGAACCACTGCCATCTTGTATTAGCCCACTTGAATCAGGCATTGTTATTTCTGAGCAAAACAATAGCAACCAGCAGTATGTGGCCAGAGAGATCACAAAAAATGCAAAGCATGTTATCTTGTGATGGCTGAGGAGATTATTACTACCATATTTCTATAAACAAAAGGAGGGGTCAGGCCACCAAACTCCTTCCCCCTTTCTTAGTGCCAAAGCAGCAGCGAATTCACTACTCCACAACAACAGCGGAAGCCAAATTCTTCCTACTTTCTATAGCAATGTTGCTAGGTGGGATAATTTTCCAGCCAAATGCAGCCTGCAGTTGTGTAAGGGTTTGTGTTCCTTGAAGGTGCTGCAGTGCAGGGAGCAGCAGGACAGCCTGCTCCAACAGCCGTGTTGTCCAGGCCTAGAGGAGAGCTGTTTGTGGTAGAAGACTTGCCTCAGAAGACTGGTGGCCCACATACGAGGAATACTGTTTCAGAGGGTACGTCTATACTTACCTCCGGGTTCGGCGGTAAGCAATCGATCTTCTGGGATCGATTTATCGCGTCTTGTCTAGATGCGATAAATCGATCCCGGAAGTGCTCGCCGTCGACACCGGTACTCCTGCTCCGCGAGAGGAGTACGCGGAGTCGACGGGGGAGCCTGCCTGCTGCGTGTGGACCCGCGGTAAGTACCTTGTAGTTCGAACTAAGATACTTCGACTTCAGCTACGTTATTCACGTAGCTGAAGTTGCATATCTTAGTTCGAACTGGGGGGTTAGTGTGGACCAGCCCAGAGACTTCAGAGCAGAGATTTAGCTGGCTGTTTTGAAGATGAGCCTGTGAGATGGACTTAAACAGAAGGCAGGATCCGTCATGGAACAGAGCAGGTCAGCAGCCTAACAGGAGCGTTCAAGTCTGACAGTGTTTGTGAGACAAAATGGCTGATGTGGGGAGAGGGGAAAATTGATGTACGTGCATCGAGATGCTGTTTGATTAAACTCCACTGTGAGTTACAGCTGCAGGGGAGTCAGTCAGGTGCATTGCCGTGCAAGGACAGGTGTGTGGTTCAGAAAAGACCTCAGGACCTGCACTCCCCAGAAGGCTTCAGGAACATTATGAATGTGATGCCAGATGGCCTCCAGGCATAGAGCTACTCACTGGTACACATTACATCCCCTCCAATAGTTATCCTTTGAAATATACTGTGATGCCTTTGGGCCTGATGCCCAAATGGTACTGCACCTTGCAACAATGGAAACTTCCCATTGACTTCAATGGGCTTTGAATCATGCCTTTTTCATGGAAGTCATGCAGTGAACAAGTCACTGGTGCTCTGAAGTGGGGTAAAGGGAGACGGAAACATTCAGCATTATGTGGCTGGCATTGCCTAGGCCCTGTTGCCTATGAGGGAGCAGCTGCCAACTGGTTAAACAATCAAAACACTGTGGGCAGGAGAGAAGGAGAGAATGGGCAGAAGAGAGTCATCAACAAAAATAGCAGCAAGTGAACAGCAAAAGCTAAATGCTAACATTCCTCTGCCAGTGACGCACAGGGGCATAGGGGGCCAGGCCTGCGTTTAAATGGAGGAATCTGAGAGCACCTTTATCTTTTAGTATGAACATAAAATAAATAAAGCAAAACAACTGTTAGGCACTGGTTCCCATTTCAGGAAGGGAAAGAAAAATGCCAACGAAAATGTGCTGGTTTCAAATTTCGGATGCCACAACATCCCTCTAGCCCTTTTTGTAACGATTCTTCAGTTGCAAAATGAAAGCCCAATAGATTCATCATGAAAGGCTGCCTGCCAGCATAACCTACAGACTCCCTGTCGTGCCTTCTGCCAGCTGTTAAGAGGTCTTGCTGCTTGGCTCTTTGAGGGCTCAGCATTTCCATCAGAAGAACCAAGTGGCTTTCATTCAGAATGCTCAAGAAATTCAAACTCAGTCATGAAGGGCTATTGTCATTTCCCCAGGCAGTACTGGTCCTTGGAAAGATTGTCTAGTGTATTCTCGTCTCCCAGAAAGGATTTCATAGATCACAGAGAGAGAGAGAGAGAGAGGGCGATAATGCACTGGCACTTCTGGCCAGCATTGTCATTCACATCTGTAAGGAACAAACCAACCTCAACAGTCCTCCAGGCAAAGAGGGGTAGGTGATAGATTCCTCCTGTGAAGAAGGTGTCACTTTTTGCAGTGGTCCCTTTGTGGGTGTGCTCTTTAGCTGGGTGGTCTGTTAGACATCTGTACAAGCTATCTGCCTTATTCACTGGGTATGCCTGATGAGTTCTCATCCCTTGGTAAGAAGCAGAGCGGTTGCGAGAAGTAACAGAGTGGCAGAGTCCAGCAGCAAAGAGGGCAATGTGATGGCAGCTCATATTAATGAGGTGAGGTGGAATGAAGGGTGCAGCTGTGCTTTGGGTTACTGTGATTTGTATGGAACTTGCTCATTGCATATGCCACAATGAGAGGCATGGGTCAAGGACAAATTTCAACAGCTCCGATGAATAGATCTGCTGTCGCAAGCATGCATTGCATAGACATTTACCTCTCTCCCCAACTCCTTGAAAAATAACAATGCTGAAATCAGAGCAGGAGATTGGGAGCCAGGAGTCTCTTCAGTGTATATTCCATCAGAAGATTAAAATTTGAAATAGTGGAAAGTGGGATGATAAATTTAGCATGAAAGGAATTGAGGTGTGTGATCACAGCATAACATCTCTTGTGTAAAGTATTCATTCCAAAGGACTCTTGTACAATTACTTTATTTTCAAAAGGCATTGAGGTATACAGTTGAAAGGTGCTAGATAAGTGAAAAGTCTTATTGTCATATTATGACTGACCACCAGGGATGCTAAGTGTCGAGCTACTCTGTGGGGGCCGCAGCATTTCTTAGGACCAAATGGGCAAGATTCACAAAGAAATGTAGGCACCTAGAAAATCACTGGGATTCACAAAGCTTAAGTTAGGCTCTCCATACAATGAAGGCTCTCATTACAACCTAGGCTCTCCATACAATGGCTCCATACAAGGCTCTCATACAACCTAGGCTCTCCATACAATGGCTCCATACAAGGCTCTCATACATCCCAGGCTCTCCATACAATGAAGGGGAGAGGTAGGCACCTCAGAATGGGATTCACAAAGGCCAGCATGCTAGGTGGCTCCTCACCTAAGCTAGCGAATTGGAGATGCCAAGGAGAGGGGTGTGTGCTAAGCCCCTCTTTTCTCAGTGAGTTAAGTGCTTAAGACCAGGCTGCAGGGAGGTACCTCTTGCCTCTTAGGATTCTCAACTGCAACCCCCCTTTGGATGTTAGGTCCTCCTCCTCCTTCCTCGCATCTCTCAGTCACCTTCGGGGCCCAATCCAGTAGGTGAGCTCTGAGCATGCTTACCAAATTGGGTCCTGCAGGCAAGTTAGGCAAAGGAATGCCTATCTTCCTGGATTCATGCATCACACTGAGGCTTAGGCATCCAGATGTCTATATCCAAGCAGCAGCGAGCATCACAGAGGTAGAAACATAGGTGCCTAGGGAAATTTTTCTGCAAAAAATTAGTTGCCAACTGAGTTTATTTGCCTATAGGGTTCTGTGGCAGCTGAGTGGGCATTTTGTGGTCCAATGGCGCCTAATTCTGGGATTTAGGTGCCTAAAGTGGCAGCTAAGTGCCTAAATCCTTTTGTGAAACTAGCCTAATGATGTCACTGTATACGGCTAACCAGATTTATAGACGTCACATCACTCTCAGAAATATAATGTTGCTATGAATGGAGAAGCTGACAGGACTCCTTGGAGTGATAAAGTTCAATATGGTGCCAAAGACTGGTTGAGAGGCAGGTCATGAAGTAAAAAAAATGATACCTCCAATACTTCAAGACATCAGAGTGGTTCAGAAGTTCTAGGCAGCTCATTTCAAATGAAACCTCCACTCCACCTCCCATCACCTACAGCAAGTCTGGAACTTGATTTTGAGACA
Organism: Macrochelys suwanniensis; assembly: GCA_033296515.1. Taxonomy (NCBI): domain Eukaryota; kingdom Metazoa; phylum Chordata; order Testudines; family Chelydridae; genus Macrochelys; species Macrochelys suwanniensis. Next base: position 242,290,639 of record CM065775.1, on the reverse strand, counting down.
GTAGTTTGCTCTCACACTCAGATCTGGCTCGCCAAGGTTTTGGTGGTAGGAAACACAATAAGGAATTAATTGGATCTGTGTCATTGGGCAGCATGTCCTAGTTTTCTGAGTGTATCCTGTTTAATAAATAGAATTTCATTTATTATGTTTCTGTGTATCTGACAGATACAGTAGCTCCTCTAATGTATCAGGAAGCATTGCAAACCCCGTAAATGAGACTCTTCAGAATGTTGGTGACAGATGAAGGGCGCAGGCACATGAGGAAGTGGGAGGGAGGCAAAGATGACCAGAGCATTGCTACACCTCAGGCACATGCCACCCCATTCACAGAACATTTCAAAGACACTTCCCTTTCGGGATCATTGAGAGGGTTTTTTTCTATTGTTTTATTTTAAAACAAAATTTGGGGGGTTCCAGGATAATGCTGATCAATTTTGGTGAAAAATGATTTTTTGAAACCCATGTGCAATTTTTTCAAAAATACTTTAAAATACTGTTTCCAAATTACGAAGAACTTCTACAAGAAAAATCCACATGGATTTGGTGTATGAAACCATGACCAAGTACTTCCCTTTCTATTATAACTAATGTCTTAAATGAGATTCTCTGTCTATGCTCCTGGGTTTGTATTTGTAACATGAAGATTAATGTCTTGATATTGTTGAGCACCATTATACTTAATGTACGTTGTGATGTTATTGACATGAACTGTGACTGTATAGATCATTGTTGCAACCAGGGTCCTATGGTTGCACCAGGTCTTGTACAGAGGAGGTCAAGTGGTGTGTCTATGGAAAAGTTGTAGTTTGCTGGTTATGATTACGCTGTCTGTATTGTGTATCATTTTTGTATTTGAAGTTATGAATATTGGCTAGGTACTTGTATCTCAATGTGTTTGATTCTAAGTAGCTTCAGTGAAGCACTTCGTCAGCTTCTTGAGAAAGGACTATTCTCAATAAGTGCCCAATGAAGAAACACTTAACTGACAATGGACTTTGGGAGACGCTAATCCACATCTGAGCTTTCCTGGGAACGTTCAAACTAACATGTAAACAATGGCATCGGCCTGCAAAAAGCTGAATCATTAAGAGACATGTGACTTGCCCAGGTGGCTACAAAATCCATCTTGTTGCTGTGATTTTACACAGGAGAACAAAGGGGTTTCCACCCACAAGAGAAAGAATATAAAAGGCTCTGGAAACCCCTCCATTTTGTCTTCAGCTGGCTTAAGAGATGGCCTCTCCACCCCAAAGAGATGCCTGAAAGAAACTGGAACAAAGTACAGTAACTACAGGGGTGTGAGTGATTGCTGGACCCAGATTAGGAAGGAGCCTAGCCTGTGAAAAAAGCTTATTGGAACATCTCTGAGGGTGAGATTTACCTCCATTCGGTTTCCTACTGTATTGGGCTTAGACTTGCGTGGTTTTGTTTTATTTTGCTTGGTAACTTACTTTGTTCTGTCTGTTATTACTTGGAACCACTTAAATCCTACTTTTTATACTTAATAAAATCACTTTTTGCTTATTATTGAACCCAGAGTTAGTGACTAATACCTGGGGAACAAACAGCTGTGCATCTCTCTCTATTAGTGTTATAGAGGGTGGACAATTTATGAGTTTACCCTGTATAAGCTTTATACAGAGGAAAACAGATTTATTTGGGGTTTGGATCCCATTGGGAACTGGGTATCTGAGTGCTAGAGACAAGAGAACTTTCTACGCCGTTTTCAGTTGAGTCTGCAGATTTGGGGGACGTGATTCAGACCTGGGTCTGTGTTTGCAGCAGGCTAGCATGTCTGGCTCAACAAGACAGGGTACTGAAATCCCAAGCTGGCAGGGAAAATGGGCTCAGAGGTAGTCTCAGCACATCAGGGGGCAGTCCCAAGGGGGTTTCTGTAACTGAACCCGTCACATACGTAACACAGAGGCTTGGAAGAAAAACTGGCCTGTTTGAATTCTCATTAGCTTTAAAAAGAAAAGGAATACTTGTGGCACCTTAGAGACTAACAAATTTACTTCAGCATAAGCTTTCGTGGACTACAATCCACTTCTTTGGATGCATAGAATGGAACATACAGTAGGAGGATATTTATACATTCAGAGAAACATGAAAAGGTGGAAGTACCCATACCAACTGTAAAAGGCTAATTAATTGAGAGGAACTATTATCAGCAGGGGAAAAAATGTTTTTGAAGTGATAATCAAGATGGCCCATTACGGACAGTTGACACAAAGGTGTAAGGGTACTTAACTAGGATACTAAACTAGG